>OZ016472.1:12389052-14889052 GCA_963966625.1 Caenorhabditis zanzibari | reverse complement strand
CATCATGGAGAACTGCGAGGAGCTCATGCCAGAGTACCTTAACTTCATCAAGGGAGTCGTCGATTCTGAGGATCTTCCACTCAACATCTCTCGTGAAATGCTCCAACAATCCAAGATCCTGAAAGTTATCCGCAAGAACCTTGTCAAGAAGTGCATGGAGCTCTTCGACGAGATTGCTGAGGACAAGGACAACTTCAAGAAGTTCTACGAGCAATTCGGAAAGAACTTGAAGCTCGGTATCCACGAGGATTCCACCAACCGCAAGAAGCTCTCTGAGTTCCTTCGTTACGCCACCTCCGCCGGAGAGGAGCCAACTTCCCTCAAGGAATATGTTTCCCGCATGAAGGAGAACCAGACCCAGATCTACTACATCACTGGAGAGTCCAAGGAAGTCGTTGCTGCTTCAGCTTTCGTTGAGCGCGTCAAGAGCCGTGGATTCGAGGTCCTCTACATGTGCGACCCAATCGATGAGTACTGCGTCCAGCAGCTCAAGGAGTACGATGGAAAGAAACTTGTCTCCGTCACCAAGGAAGGACTCGAGCTCCCAGAAACTGAGGAGGAGAAGAAGAAGTTCGAGGAGGACAAGGTCCACTACGAGAACCTCTGCAAGGTTATCAAGGATATCTTGGAGAAGAAGATCGAGAAGGTCGCTGTTTCCAACCGTCTCGTTTCCTCGCCATGCTGTATCGTCACCTCGGAATACGGATGGTCCGCCAATATGGAGCGTATCATGAAGGCTCAGGCTCTCCGTGATTCGTCCACCATGGGATACATGGCTGCCAAGAAGCACCTTGAGATCAACCCAGACCACGCTATCATGAAGTAAGTTAATTTTCGGTTTTTAGAAAACGGAAGTTAATCATCTATGTTTTCAGGACTCTTCGTGAACGCGTCGAGGCTGACAAGAACGACAAGACCGTCAAGGATTTGGTTGTTCTTCTTTTCGAGACTGCCCTTCTCTCATCAGGATTCTCCCTCGAGGAGCCACAATCTCACGCTTCCCGCATCTACAGAATGATCAAGCTCGGTCTCGATATCGGAGATGACGACATCGAAGAGTCTGCTGTTCCATCGTCATGCACCGCCGAGGCCAAGATTGAAGGAGCTGAGGAGGATGCTTCCCGCATGGAGGAGGTCGATTAAATATCTTTATAATTTATCATTTGTTACGTGATGATCTCCTTGAAGCCCCTCCTACAGTTTTATTATTTGTTCCCTGTCTATCGAACCCAATAAAGTTTCATAATTAATTTAAACCGTGTTTAGCGTGAGTTAAAAAAATTGGAAAATGAAAGGAAGGCTTTAGTTCTGAAAAATAATAGTCGATGATTACGATCGTGTTTGAATTGGTCTGCTTTCTGATTTTTGCAACATCGGTAATGTGTGTGATTCCCGAACCGGTATGTCGGTCGAAACCTAGATATATTCCAACAGATTAAGAAATTCAGGAAAAGCCATACACTCCACGAGAACGTCCTCCATTCAATCAAAAGATCTGGGAGCCAACGCAAGAAGTCTTCGAGAAGCATCAATTAAGTTGTCGTTGGATGAAACCATCGAAACCTTCTGCTCGTCCTCCAATTCCACCTATCCACGCCGTCTAATTTCTCTCATTTTCCTTTCCCGAAATAAATAAATGAATGCTTTGAAAATAATAACCACACCATCTGCTTCGTCTTTTCCCTCGAATCCGCTTTCCGCGCATAAATCCGTTGATGCATGTATTAAACGAGCCGTCCGTTTCCATGTCAACTCAGAGACGCATTGGCTCTTTCCTCCTTCTGTTGGGGCTCACACCTGCTTTCGTTTCTGTCCACTAGTATTAATTATGAAATCCTCTTCTCCTGCTGCCGGAGGGACTTCTCGTGACACTGGCACGAATGTGCAAAACAAGCGAGTGATGAAGAAGCCAAAAGCCGTAAGGGTACGTGTATGTTCATGATAAGGGAACCGGATTCAAGAAGAATTAAACGCATTTTTTATTTGTGCTCCTAATACCAGTATTTACGAAAATAACGTTATTATTGCATAAAAATCGTTAAAACTTGAGAAAATCGAATTTCAAATTGCGAACTTACATTTTTTCTAACCTATTTCAATGAATGTAGAACTTTTCGCTGATTCGAACGCGCCTAATATCGCTGCTCAAAACGCAATATAATATTTTTTATGAACAATTTTTCAATTCCTGGCGCTCGCAGGAAAAAATCGGCTAAAAATGTTTCTATAGCGTTTTGAGCGACGAAATTAGGTGCATTCGAATCAGCAAAAATTCTACATTTTTTGAAATAGCTTTTTAAAAATTGAGTGAAAAATTTGAATATCACTTTTCTCGAGTTTTATCGATTTTTATGCAAAAATATTGTTATTTTCGCAAATACCGTAATTGGGACAATCATTCGAGTACAAATTGTAGTTCGACTTGAATTTTCTTTTAACTTTTAGTAATAGGTGCACTGCCCCGGTGTATGCCTTCAACCGGTTCTCTCTGTCAATCTCTTCCACTCTATTTGCTTCCCCATCGTCACTCAAGTGTTGTCCTTTATCAAGTACACTTGACGTGCCGTCGATAGCTCAGTTGGTAGAGCGGAGGACTGTAGAGTCAGTGGGTATCCTTAGGTCGCTGGTTCGAATCCGGCTCGACGGATTTCTTTTTTGTCTTTTTTTTTTTTGAGGAATCTCCTTTTTCAGTCTACGACAAATGTAAGAAGAAAAGGTCCAGTCATTGCGAACTCGAGTAAGAAGAAAGTGCAAGTCGTGGAGCCTATCCAAAATGCGGATGCTCGAAAGGTAGCAGATGCTGAAAAAAAGTTGAATGCAATCCAAGTTCATAAGGATCGATTGAAAGAACGAGCGGATAAATTGAGTGGAGAGTTGAATAGAACTCGTGTTGAATTGAATGCGGCTCAACAAGAAAGAGGGCGAATTCAACAATTTTGGAAGATTGCTGAAAATGTTTTAGATGAAGAAATAGATAGAACGAGAGATGTTGAAAGGAGCATGTTTGAGATGAAAACACAACAAGCGAATCAAGTACAACGACTTCAGCAAAGAATCCGAAGTTTGGTATTCCATGCGAAACAGAATCGTAATGCTGGAACACAATCGGAACCGATTGCTCCGAGTGGAACTCTGGAAAGTGTCGAATGTCAGACGATGGAAGAATTGACAAAAGAAAAGGCTGCGAGTATTCTAAGACAGTCTGATGATCTTCTAGTGGCATTTATAGCTGAACTGGAAAAAGAGAAATTGGAGGCTCAGAGTGATTTGAAGTACGCGATTGTGCATTTGGAGCAACGGATGAAAGAAGAACAAGAGACTACAATGGAAGCGATGAAAGAGGAAAAAGATATTGAAATTGAAGAGATTGGATTGAGACATATGGAACAGATAAGGACTATTGAATCGGGCAACAATGAACAGACTGCGATGATGCAAGGGAAGATTGACTTTTTGCAGGTGAGAAAATTAATTTACGTAGGATTTATTGTTTTATTTGTACTTGCCGTAAAGCCTCTGATAGAAGGACATCTAAAAGAGCACTTTCCTAGATTTCTGTGCATCTGAAAATAGTATATCTATTCCTTGTCAAAAGTAGGTTAAGATCAATATGAAAAATGTTATAATTTACTTCTCAAAAATTAGTTATGGATACTTTTGAGAAGTTTTGATTTTGAGGAGGTTGTTCAATAGACGGACATGTCCCTCTATTAGAGGTTTACGGTAATTACCGTCTCAATTCCAATAATTACGAAAATAATACTTTTTTCCATAAAAAACGCATTTCCAATCGCAAGCTCGCATTTTTTCTAACCTATTTCAGAAAAAATGTATAATTTTTTGGCTGATTCGAATGCAACTAATATCGCTGCTCAAAACACTATATAACGATCGCCGCTGCCAACTTACAATTTGCCGTCGCGCTCGCCGCTGCTGACAAAAAATTGTCTAAAACGTTATCTATAGCGTTTAGAGCAGCGATATTAGTTGCATTCGAATCAGCGAAAAATTCTACATTAGAATAGGTTTCAAAAAATAGAAGTTCGCGATTTGAATTGAGATTTTTTCTAGTTTTTAACGATATGTATGAAATTATTTTCGTAAATACTGGAATTAGGACGATTATTTGAATACGAGTACAATTTAATGAAAAAATTACTGTAATTCTACTTTAATTTTGTTGCAATTTTTTCCAGACAGAAGTAGCCAACCTTCGTAATATGCGGGATTCTTTATCGGCTGACCTGGTGGATAGTCGTGAGAAACTGACAGAACAGGCAGTAGTGCTAGGCCAAAATCAAGCGAACATCGATGAGATGAGCAAGGAAATCGCACGTCTTCAGGAGTATAAGAAGAACTTTCAGGTGAGATCGATTTTCTCCATTTCAAATTCAATTTTTTGGACATTCTTTACATCAAAGTGTAGAACTCGATGAGACCTACGAAGTGGTACTAAAATCACATTTCTTAGTTTTTGACTAGAAAAGCCATCGTTTTCGGCCCGGGTGTTCTACAAGTTCTAGACAAAAGCTGAGACAGGCAATCTTTGTGATTTTAGTACCATTTTATAGGTATCATCGAGTTCTACATTTTGATGTACAGAATGACCGAAAAACTCAAATTTGAAGTTTAGAAAATCGATCATTCAGACTTTTATAACAACAAGATCTCTTCAATTTCCAGCGCGATATGCGAAACGTCGATAACATGAAGAAGGAAGTTGAGAAATACAAAGAACTCAATGAAATCATAATGGGAGAGTTCGAGAAGATTGAAAAAGAACGCGATCAACTTTTGGGAGAAGTCGAACGAAATCTTGGACGACTCGAAATCAGCAATCAGCAAAAGTTTGAGAGACTCGAAGAGCGTGGAAAACGAATTTAGAATTTGAACTTTTTATTCATCGATTTTTCAGCAATACAATTCAGATAAGAATAAACTTTTTTTTAATTCAAGGATATGAAAAGGCACATAAAACGTTTTGATCCGGTATACTGGTGTCTTATAGATTTTTGGTAGTTTTGAAAAATAGAAATACAACAAAGGGAACCGAATTGAAACCTAAATTAGGTGAAAAATAAAAAAGTTAGGCCCATCCCCCAGTAAGTTTGTGGAAAAGCTCTTCGTTTAGAGTTTGTGATTGCTCTTTACTTCTCATTGAGAGGAAAATGTATCCTCCAATGAACTCATGAACAACTTTGCAATCCGCAGAAAGTGGTTTGAAATCAATGTCTTCATCTTCGAATTGAATCTGTAAGAAAAAAGAAAAAAATTGAAAACAAATTCTCCATAAAAATCTCACCATCAAATGTCTGATCTCCCAATTGACATGCCACTTTTTCATATTTGAGAATCTCCAAGTCTTGATACTCTCTCCATTATCCATATTCAACTTTGCCAATCGATTGATTGCCACTGCAATCAATTCAGCCTTTCTGGCATTTCGGAATCTCACGATAAAGTAGTGAATTCCGTGTTCCGGAAGTGCTTGCCATGCACGGATATACTGTAGTTTGGCTTCTGTAGCAGTGAGTTGTCGAACATTTCCATGAGCATCGGATACTCTCTGTTGAATCGATTGCTTGCTCTTTGCTCGTCGAACGTATTTCGAGGAAATGTATTCTTCAACATTGAAGTCACTGGGAAGCTTCACTGCGTTGGCTTTGCGGGATGATGTGTTGTTTCCATTCTCGTTTCCGTTGGCTGAAATTACAATATTTACATTGTCTATAATTTCCATCACAAATCTATTTCAAAACTCACCATTTTGCATCTTTAACAAGTTCCTGATACTATCAACTTCTGATTGGAATGAGGAATCCGCCATTGTCTTTCCTCTCGAAGCCAATCTACATGCAGCCATCCACCGAGCATATAATATCTCGGAATCACACTTCAAAATGAAATCCATCATTCCTTCGGCAGTCGGAACTAATAATTTGATATGATACTTTTGCTGGCTCACAGAAACATCCGGACTGACTTCGCATCCCTTCAGGGAGAAATGCCCAAGTGGATTGGAATTGGTATCATTCGATGTTTGATAATAGGTGATGTACAAATCACGGAAAGTGAAGAATGCTTTTTTGAATCCTTTGAATGCAGCTAATTTCTTTGGTTTCATGTATTTCAAATATTCTCCCAATTCAGGTATTTGTGTAAGATCCGATCTTCTGTTGAGTGCAGCAGCATCAAGATTTTGTTCAAGTTCATCCAAGAGAATATCAACATCATCTTTGCTATTGTCTTCTGGTTCGGGAGAATCTCTTTGGAGAGTGGCTTGAAGTTGAAGGGCAGCGAAGAGAGTCGCTTCTTCCTCAGTATGGTCGTATTCATCAAGAAGAATGCTCCATTTTGCTTGCTCATATAATTGATTGATTCTAACAGGATCGTATTTTGGGTTCAAATCAAAGAAGTTCATGAACTTGAATCGAAGAAGAACAATATCTCCCTCGAATATTCCCTGCTCCATAAGAGATCTGCTAGAATCCAACCATCCACGATTGATAGCTGCCTTCTCGATATAGTTTTGTGGTCGGAAGACTGGAGTGTCTTTAGTTGGAGCAAGTCTTGGAGAATGAACCAGAGTATCATCGAATTGCTCATTTTCCAATCCTTCACTGAAACTGATACTTGGCATGATTGGAGTTCTTCTCATGGTATCGTTATATGCTCCTGGAGATGGACTGACTCCACGTGGAAGTGTTACTCCGTGACGAGGAAGTGTTCCCATTTCATTCGCATTGAAAATGTGTCCAGATTGAGAAAGAGCTGGAGACATTCCACGTCGGCGATCGAGATTCGACTGGGAAGCAAAGATCGGAGTGGCTTTTCGGAGAGTCATCGGACCGATCGATTCCTCACCGGGGCGCATTGAAACTGGTCCGCTCAGGTTGTCAGCGTCGGAAGTTCCTCGACGGAGATCATCTGGAGGGATGTATCTGAAAATTAATGGTGTTGGAATTCATATAACATCACTAAAAATCTCACCTCTTCAAAGAAAGCTCCTCCGAATATCGTATTCCCAGGTCTCGAGAAAGTTTCTTCGTAGCCTTGAGTATGTTGACAGAAAAATCAAGCCGAGCTTCAATCATTTGCATATCTGGAAGTTGGATTCTCGCATCTTTGTGCATTGGAGTGAATTCCAATTGACTCTCAGCGGTGATTCCATTCTGATCCAGTGTCGATCGAGTATGATTCAGCCATCTTCTCTTCTCTGGCCACCAGAGAGCATGGTCGGACCAATCGCGTTCGGTGTCTGAAACGAATTGGGATTGAGTAAGAAACTTTTCTATTTTCTGATTTGAAATGAGGTTTTGGAACCTACAGTACTTCATTTGAAATATCGTAAAACCTCTAATAGAGCGACACCCAGAAGGCCTAATTTCGGAAGTCCGCACAACCGCAATTTTTGTTATTTGCTGGTAAAAATTTCAGTGAACAAAGATAATTTTCTCAGCTACAAAATGCACTAAATATGATTTTTGAAAAGTTGAGATTACTTTCAAAGTAAGGGTTATTAACTTGTTTTCTCGCTCTATTAGAAGTTTTACAGTAAGTCTACTTCGAGTGTCTGAAAAAGTGCTTTCCAGATATCCGATTTTTCTAAAATTTTGTGAATGTATAGAGCAATTCAAGAACTCTGTTTTTGTAGTTGACAACTTTTTTGTAAGATTGCAATTCAGTCAGTTATGCCAATTTGACTGACTTTATCTCGAATTTTCGCCCTTTTGGCTTCCACGCGACCTAACTAACTGGATCTTGGCCATATCAAAAAGTCTTCAACTACAGAAATAGAGTTCTTGAGTTGCTTGATACATTCACAAAATTTCAGAGTGATCGGATATCTGGAAACCACTTTTTCAGACCCTCAAAGTTGATCTATTTCAGCTGAAAACTTCAGAAAGCGCATTCTATTTAGTATGTAATTACAATAATAGAAAGTTCAGATTTAATAGAAAGTTCAGATTTCAACGAAACTAGCAAAAATTAGTATTTTTCAAATCTTCTTTCTTTCCCCTTCTTCTTCTGATATCGTTCAAAATATTTCTTCCTCATATAAAAATCTGGGCCCCAAAAACTTTTTTCTCCCCCTGTCTTCCTCCTTCTGATCATGATGAATGCTAGTTGTTGTGTGATCTCAAGGGACTCGACATCGCTATGATTGTGTGAGAGAAGATCTCATATCTTTTGAGGGGCTCTCTTTCTTGCCAACTTTTATGTTCTGAGCATAAGAGACAGGGGGCCCCGTCCGAAACAATCAGCTTATGTAGATGCGCACACTTGAATAGTCAACATTAAAAGAAGGAGGAACAAAAGACACGCATCATCAACTGGTAGAGGAAGGATAGAATCCATAAATATTTGATTGGTCGATGAATGGAGATGCTTTCACTACATATGAATTTGTTTTATGAGTTTATGGATCGGATGACAAGTTTTTGTAATCTTTTTCAATTCGAAACTGTTCTGCAAGCATTTTTTCCCATGATTTTTTTCAAATCTAACTGATGGAGCATCATCAAGAAGATCCTTGGGATGCCACATATCTCTCTTCTCGTTGTAACAAAACGCGTAGGCGATATGGAAAGAGAAAAGTGTGCCAAGGGATCTCGAAAAATGATCGTTGAGATCTTCTAGTGATAAGAAAAAGTTTTAGCGATATTTTTGCAGTTTCATCTCTATAAGGCTGAAATTTGAATTTTTAGGCCTAAGCGCGTTTTGTAAGGCCTCATATACATCTCGTGGGCATTTTGAGCCAGAAATTCCAATTTCAGCTATTTTCTCAATTTAGATCCAAGGAAAATACTCACCACATTCGTTGACAAGTTGGAGCATAAGACCTCCAATGTGAAGATCTCCGCGAACATAGATGTTTCTGGAAGATTGGAAGTTAGACTTTAAATCACCTTTGTATTAAAAATAAGTTTTACAGTAGCCGCGAAAAAAATTCTCACCTTGAAATATTCAAGTCTGTAACCAAAATCGGCAATTGCCACTGGCCATTAATGAGCGAGGCTCCTTCAACGAGATGTGCCATTTTTTTGGCAGATGTTTCAGGTTAAAACCACTGGAAATTTTAGATTGATACTAATCAATATACAAAAAGTCTAGATGCATATAAAGAATGGAACGTGTATAAATATATAAACGATGATAGAATGCGAAAAACGAAGAGAGTGCCGGGGGCCGGTGCGGACGGGAAAACCGAACAAACGGACGGACGAGCGCGGACGAGCAGTACAACAGGGGGTCTCTTTTTCGTTCTGTGACTCACATCAACACCGTCTATCTCTCTCTTTCTCTCACCACTCTGTTCCAATAGAAGCATTTGGGGAGAGAGTGGGCAGTTGTGCTTAAGAAGTAGAAGAGACGCAGTGTTGAAGGACACTCGCCAGGCGGGAGACACACGCGGGAATGGGAAGAAGAAATGACAGTAGGCGATGGAGAAGAAGACGAAGAAGAAGAAAACATTACACACCATCGGACTCTTCGGGCTGGCAACAAGATTTTGGAGGAGGAGGAAGATGCCACAGGAGGAAGAAGAAGCTTCTGGGTGGGTAGAGAAGAGAAGGAGAAGTATAGGATATCACGGGTAGTTGGGTATTATGAGAGAGAGTGCAATGAAGGGTGAAAAGAGTACTAGTTTGGAGAAATGGACATGAGAACATGTGGTTGTCATCTGGAGGTGTCAAGGTGTTGGTATTCCTTCCAATTTATCTTGTTCGAAGGTATACTTCCTGCTCAAAAAGTCTCTTTTGAAGCCTGACAAGTTGTTGGCATATTAATGAAATCTGAAACTCCAATTTTGTATTTGACAGCTTTTGTCAGCGACAAAAAATGGGTAGAGAAGAGAAGGAGAAGAGATGCACTAGGCAAATATCTGATCTTGCTGTAAAACCAAGTTCTTGCAAACTTTAGCTTTTAGCTTTTACAAACTAAAGTAACAATCAACTACAGTAGTAATTATTTTTAAACTTTAAACTTTAGACTTTTAACTTATAACTTTTTAAACTTTAGCATATAATAAGATTCAGGTCTTTTGAATCAAAAATTCTTGAAAACATCGCAACTTGTCTCATGAACCCAAAAATGGTCATAGAGTACCACTAATTATCCTGTAGTCAAAAAACCAGATGCCCTCTTCCCAGAAGACATCTCCATTGCCATCTCTTTGTTGATCCGATCAACTTGATCGATGTCTGTACTCTTCTCAGTTTTTTTCTGTTCCCTTCTCAGTTCAGTTTACATTTTCTCTGTTCGGATGCACTTTTTCTGTGATTTGCCGTATCTGGCCAGAGAAAAACTGTCTGAATTCATCGATTACGAAACAAGGTAGTAGGTTTTGTATTCAACGGTTCGATTTTTCTAAAACATCTGAAATATTTTTCAGGTTGAATCTAAGGAAAATATCGACACGTACACGATGGATGGTTGACAGTTTACCTCATCGCATTGATTATTTCTCAATTTCCACTGTACCTTTTAGAATATATTTTACTGAAATTGTTAATGGCGAAAGGATCACACATCAACTGGTCGATGATTGGTATGTGAGAATAATCACAGAAAGAACGGAACATATCGTTGAGAAAAGTATAGAAAAACTCTCGGTGATTTTTCAAAACAGGTCCTTGAGGATAAATAAGTTGTCTGTGACAGGTGAGTGATTCTTGTTTACTTTGTCTCTTTTACGGTCCCGAACGAAAATTTTAGAAATGAGTTTTGAGCCTTTTTGAACCTATTTTCCCTATTTTTTATTTCCTTTCTATACCTCTATAGGCTCTATTGCAGAATAGGGGTCCCTTCGAAAAATAGGGGTCCCCTAAAAAAATAGGGGTCCCTTCAGGTCCCTCTAAAAAAATAGGGGTCCCTTCGTCCTCGGTTATAGTACCTCGAAAAAACAGGGGTCCCTTCAGATCCCTTGAAAAAAATAGGGGTCCCTTCAAGTCCCTCTAAAAAAATAGGGGTCCCTTCGTCCTCGGTTATAGTACCTCGAAAAAACAGGGGTCCCTTCAGATCCCTTGAAAAAAATAGGGGTCCCTTCAAGTCCCTCTAAAAAAATAGGGGTCCCTTCGTCCTGGTTCAAAGAAGCTCAAAAGAATAGGGGTCCCTTCAAGTACCTCAGAAAAAATAGGGGTCCCTTCAGATTTTTTTTCTAGTTTTCCGTTTCCTTGGTTATTTTTTAACTTCCTTTTCGAGACTTGATCGGTTGCGGTTTGTAAGCCTTTTCAAAATGAACTTTAAAAAATGGTTAAGAAAATGGAAAACTAGAAAAAAAATCTGAAGGGACCCCTATTTTTTCTGAGGTACTTGAAGGGACCCCTATTTTTTCTGAAGCAGTTGAAGGGACCCCTATTTTTTTGAGCCTCTATAAGCCAGGACGAAGGGACCCCTATTTTTTTCATTAGATCTGAAGAGACCCCTATTTTTTTGAAAGGACCTGAAGGGACCCTTATTTTTTTGAGCTCTCATAATTGAAGACGAAGGGACCCCTATTTTTTTCGAGGGGTCTGAAGGGACCCCTGTTTTTTTAGGGGACCCCTATTTTTCGAAGGGACCCCTATTCTGCAATAGAGCCCCTCTATACCTATTTTTTTGATTTGGCAGCACTAGTTCCTCTTTTCTGCCCTGCTGGAGATTCAGTTTTCTCAAAGTTAGAACATACTTGAAAGTTGATGATATTTCATCTCCTCTACCATAGTCAAACTTTCTAAAACGTTCTTCTCTTCTTCTTCTTTCTTTTCCGGAAGATGATATTAACAAATGGGCTCTGTTTTAGATTCGGATCTCCAAAAATCGAGTGTGCGCAAAACTTTGATAATAATTACACTTTTTAATGATGATAATAAAGACAGCAAAGAAATGTTGGGCACCCGATTTTTGTGCATCTGATTTTTTTACCGGAAACCGATTCTAAAACAGAGCCGACAAATGTTAGAGACACAGTTTGATGAGTAGAGGGGACATCAAATTTCTATTTTCAGAATATCTTTACTAACATTCACTAATCTCCGTACGTGTTTGTCGATGTCACTCCATTTCTTGGCTGCTAGTGGATCGATGTTGATGAAAACCATGAAAATTGACGGACTATGAGACGTTGCATTCACTATTCTTTTCGCACAAAGATCAATTTTTAAAAATTCGAGTTTTTACCTCATCTCAGCTCTACGGTATACTCTTTCTCTAAAAATGTAATCAGACACCATCCTCACCAAATCGCTGATCCACCCATCTAACTTTCGTATACATCGGCCCGATATTGCCGGCACTAGTGCGGGATCCATTAAAGTGCGGAGAGACAACAGAGAGAGAGAGACAGAATTTGGTCTTTAGTAGTAGCGGTCTTTAATAGATGGCAAACGATAACAAAAATTGCAAATGAGCTTCGTGAGAACGGCTGATTGAAGTTTATGTGAGCTCGGGCATTGAGTTCTATTAAGAATCTCAGTCTCTTTCGTATCAAATAATATGTTTCAGCCTATTGCAATGACGATTGCCGACCGAGTTTAGTCGAAAATGCAATCTACGTGGTGCTGAAACTTCTGAACATGAAACTGATATCATTAGATTGTTTTCTGTTCGTGAAGGAATTCACTTTTTGTAGTCACAAAAATGAAAATGATATCCTTTACATACTTCCATTTTTGATGCCCAGTAAGTTTTTTTCTTCATGTGTAGTTTTTACCAAATGGTTGAAAAAGAAAATTATCCTTTATTTCTACTGTTCAGAATATCTTGAGGATATTCTTCTCAGAAACGAGTCTGAAGAAATCTCCGAATCTACAAATTGGAAAGAAATAGTCTCTTTGAAACAATGGAAGGAAGCTGATTATTTTTTCATTCTCAAACTTCCATCGCATTTCCCGAAGAATGGTTTTCAAGATGATCAACGATATGCTGTGAAGTACGAGGACTATATGAATTGGCAAACAGAAATACTCAAGCAGGTAATAATCAAAACCAGGCGGTTTCCGCCCCCTTCGGGGGCTTCACCACCTGGCCTTCGCTTGCTTCTTTGTTTTGGAGCCTTCGGCTCCGTTCCTCAGGGCCTGTGGCCCTTTTCTTTCAAAAAGTGGGGAGCCTTCGGCTCTTTTCCTAATGCAGGAAATCTTCGGTTCCGTTTTTAGAGCCTTCGGCTCTTTTTCTTAAAACTGGGAACCTTCGGTTCCGTTTTCAGAGCCTTCGGCTCTTTTTCCTATTGCAGAAAACATTTGGTTTCGTTTTCAGAGCCCTCGGCTCTGTTTCTTAAAACTGTGAACCTTTGGAACAACAAAACGACAGATTTAGTACTTCTTGGAATCAGATTAGACACATTTTGGAATTTCAAACCACGATAACATTCCTTAAACCTCAACTTTTCCGAAATCTTCTTACATATTCTGTCTCCTCGTGTCGAGACAAACAGAATGATATAAAATTCGACCCATCTATCTTTTCCCATCGCGCGGCTTACCCCAAAACTTGGGTAACTGAACCGGCTTCCCCCCTCGTGTCGGCGGAGGTGATGGAATCAAGCAGCCGACATTATCGAGGTTTGGTCGGCCACTATACTTTGTGTGTGCGCTGCCTCTCTGCCGCCGCGCGAGACTCTGCTTCTCTGTCGTCGCGCGCGTGAAAATGGACCCAGTTGCTCAGAAAAAGTGCTCCAGAAGGCTTCAAAATTGGAATTTCGAAAAAAAAATTAGACGGGCATCATCCCCAGATAATCAGGAACAAACTGTGAAAATTTCAAGAGAATCGGCCAACTTTGAGTATACGAAAGGGTTAGCGACACATTTTCGGTACCGAAATTAGTACTGAAAACTCACGAAAAGAGCCGTAACTTGCTCAATTTTTTGAATATCAAAAATCTAAACATACGGGCATCAACTAATAAAAATTTCTGATCTTTCTGTAAAACTTTCATCCAAATCGGTTCAGTTTGGGCTGAGTTACAGCCGGCAACATACAAACAGACATACAGAAATCACTGGTTGTTATTAGTAAAGATTCTAGTTCAAATTCTTCCTTGTCGTTTTTCAGGAAATCAATCAAAACCAAAAGAATGAAACAGAAGCAGCAGTGGATCCAAAACATCTTTTAGAGTTGTTCATACTTCACAAGGAAAACGCAACAGAGTCTCGGAAGCTACTTCTTGCTGGATGTTTCATTTACGTTTATGCGAAGAACAAGAAAGACTGAATCTATTTAAAGGAGGATTCCGGGAAAAAATTTGTATTGCTTTAAAAGATGCAGATTTTTGCGCTGATTCCGAATATCATAACGAAAACGCTCAAAAATGACTCCAACCGCTTCAAAAAAGCCCCTTTCAAACTCGGAAGTGTCTCCGGTGGCCGTGGCCGAACTTCGCCGAAGTGGCGCGCGCAACGCAACGCAACGCGTTTGCTGCATTGTGCGCGCTTCTTCGAAGTTCGGCCACGGCCACCGGAGACACCTCCGGGTTTTAGGGGCCTATTTGAAGCGGTTGGAGGCATTTTTGAGCGTTTTCGTTATGATATTCGGAATCAGCGCAAAAATCTGCATCTTTTAAAGCAATAAAAATTTTTGCCCGGAATCCTCCTTTAAAGCAACTGTTTGAAAATAACATAATTTCATAACTGATCGTCCTCATCTTCATGGAAAACTCAGCTTTATCTTCATGAAAAACTCAAGTATGCTTCATTTTTGTCCCGCTTTTGAAATATTCATCTCCATTTATAAAAAACACAAGTTAGAAGATATACAATTTTATGAATCCATTTTTTTAAGAATCAAAAATTTTATGAATCAAATCAATTTCCTCAAAGAATCGGGCATAAAATGACAAGTCTATGGGATGAATTTACAAAGAAATCAGTTTGTAAGAAATCAGTGAAACATTCAAGTCTTGTTTCGAATAATTGTCGACGCTAGCCCATTTTCCATTTATCAACTTGATTCCATCCACTATCATCCCAGTTTTCAGAATATTCCCAGTGTAGCTACTCTGAAATATATCGGATATTGAGAATCAATTGACTTTATATAACTTACATTCGTATCAAATTCGAGTGGTTCTAAACCACAGCAATCAAAGACAGCGATTTGCTGCAACTCTCGGTTTCTCTCGATACTGTAGCTCTTGAATTGATCCATCAGGACGGCTGAAACAAGGAGTTATTCTCGATTCGTTTTCTTATTCTTCATTCACTCTCTAATTACAAAGAAAACCAACTAACTCATGTGACCGATTTCCGTACACATCGGGCACCTTCTGACAAGATGGGACTCGAAGGATGAAGATGGAACCTTTCGTTTTTGCTGAAATACAAATACTTTTTCAGCTTCCATGTTTTTTGTTGTTTATCTTACCGTAAGTATCACACAAATCCATTTGTCGGATTTTTCGTCACACTTGGAGCATTTCATTTTGAAACGAAGCTCGGAATTGGGGTCGATACGAACGTTGGTTAAGTTTTTCAATGAACATTGGAACTGCAGTCCTATCAAATGCTTCTTTTTCCATCCCATAAATAAGGTTTTGAAGAAAGAGAATTTGTATAGGAGAATTGAGAATGCAAAACTGGCAAGTATTCCAGTTGTTACAGAGCTGAAAAATACTGTTTTACCAAAATAATCCGAAAGTAACTGACAAAATTATCGTATTTGCATTCCATACTCCAGCTGAGAGATAGTGATCAATTTTCTCTTCCATAAGATTCATTGACTTGTTTACATTGTTGAGAATTTCAGTGATCTCAGATAGTTTCTGTTCAATCGAATACAACTGACTAGAATCGCATTTCGCTTTAGACACGCCATGCACGTGATCTGCTACGCTGGCTGAAAAATGAATGTTAACTAAAAAAGAAACAGTTTGCAGAGAAAAAACTAACATGAAAAAAATGACATAAGAAAAAGTAGAATCGTGGCCACTTTTAGTTTACAAATTTTGAATGAACGGTATTTCCAATTCGCGAGAAGATCCAGTCCTCGATCGTGTGGTTTCAACCGTCCCAAAATGAGCGCTCTTTCCTCAAAGAATGCGTGTGGAGCGAGTTGGAGGAGTGCGGTTTGAGGACTGTAGGAATGCGATATTTCAAGGAATCGAAGAAGACGCTTTCGGAAGATTCCCAGCTCGCCGTCTTCGTCGCCAGCTCGAGTGATGTTTTCATCTGAAAAAGCTTTGAAGATTTGGTGGCAATCAGGCTTGGTGGGAATCGGAAAAACGAGTTCTCGTTTTTTTTTTTGCTTTTCCGACTTTTTTAGGAAATTTTTTCCGGCCGGAAATTTCTCGAAAAGAAATTTCGGAGATTTTTCCGATTCTTTTTCGGAAAATCGAAAAAAAAAACGATGAAAACTGTCGAAAAATTAGAGATTTTGACAAAAATCATTATTTTTGTTCGAATTTTTTCCCGATTTTCTGAAAAAAATTCCGAGAACTTGATTTTCCAAACAAGCCTGGTGGCAATAGGGCTCGTGTGACACTTCGCAGGTGCGACATTTCGCCAGTGTGACATTTCGAAAGTGTGAAATCGCGTTTTTGTCAGAATTTTGGAACTTTTCATATATTTTTGCGTTTATAATTCATTATATTTGAAACAATGAAATATTATATTCATGAAACGGAAAAAAATTACGAAGAGTTCCAAAAATTATGGAAAAAATGCGATTTCACACTTTCGAGATGTCTCACTTCCGAATTGTGTTGCTTTCGAATTGTCAAACTTGCGAAACGTCGCACTTGCGGAACGTCACACTCTCGAAATGTCTCGGACCCTATAAAACAATAAACTTACCAATAGGAAAAGCATGTACATTATCCTTAAACATCGCATTGACTTTCGCCACATAATACTCTAGCAGTGTCTCATGAAAGAACGAAGCGGGCTCGTCCCATTTGAAAATCACATGCTCCAGATACGGTATCATCGCTTCCGGACACTCGGTTTTCAAAAACTCGACAACCGTTTTCCGATTCAAATTTCGCGCCATCTCCGTCTCATCGCTAACGAATATCTGAACTCCGGCCTCCAAATCCTTGGCTAACACCCATTTCGCATATTTCAGAATTTGGGGTAAATTGCTGTTTGCGAGACTTTGAAGATACTCGACAATTTGTTGAATGGCGTCGTCGAAGAATGGATCAGCATTATCTTTACTTGATTGCTTGATTAGGAGGTCCAGAGCCATTTCATGCTTTTTCCGTGATTCATAAAGGATGAAGAGAGATCGGAGGAGACCTTCTGACTCCAGAATCTTCTTGGCGTCTTCGAAAGTGCACGCGTTGCTTTGGAGACGGATTAGCGAGTCGACGAGGGCTGGTTTCGTCTGAAAGTAGCAGGTTTTTAGTAATTTTCTAAATTTTCTCAAATGGTTATCACAAGTCCAGTATTTACGAAAATAACCATTTTTTGCATGAAAATCGTTTAAACTCGAGAAAATTTCAAAATTGCGAACTTAGATTTTTTCTAACCTATTTCAAAAAAATCTACATTTCCTGTACTTATTTTGACAATCTGACAATCCGGGACATTTCGAAAGTGAGACATCTTGAAATCGGACATTTCGAAAGTGTGACGTTTCGCAAGTATGACGTTTTGAAAGTGTGTCGTTTCAAAAGCAAAACGTTGCACACATGAATTAGCGCACTTTCGAAAACACTTTCGAAACGTCACACTTGCGAAACGTCACACTTTCGAAACGACATAATTCGAAACGTCGCGGAGCCGAAATTTCAGAATCCCTAGAAATTCTAAAAAGTTCAAAATCCCTCTGGATCCAAGAATCTTCAGAATCCGAAAACTGTCAGACTCCTAAATTCAAAATTCAGGAAATTCAGAAACCCTCAGATTTCTAAAATTGTCAGATTTCTAGGTTCTGCAAATCCAAATCATATTTTTTTCCCGAAATTTCAAAATGTTTTCAAAAATTTTAATGTAGGTAATACAGTAATCTAGGTTTTCAAAAATCCAGGAATTCCCAAATTTTCATTGTTATAGAAAATTTAAAAAAATGTAAGTTCGCGATTTGAACATCGTTTTTCTCAAGTTTTTAATGATTTTCGTGCAAAAAAATATTGTTGTTTTCAAAAAAGTAAATACTGGAATTTGGGCTCCGGGACATCTCGAAAGCGGACATTTCGAAAGTGTGAAATCGCGGTTTCTCTTAATTTTTTGAACTTTTTGTATACATTTGCGCAAAAAATATATGAAAAGTTTCAAAAATTGGGCAAAAACGGGATTTCACACTTTCGAAACTTCCGCTTTTGAAATATCCACTTTGGAAATGTACACTTTCGAAATGTCCCGGAGCCGATGTTTTCCTCATTTCAATTTTTAGAAAATTTGGAAAAAATGTAAGTTCGGGATTTGAAAATCGATTTTCTCTAGTTTTAACAATTTTTATGCAAAAATATAGTTACTTTTGTAAATTCTGACTGATTTTTTGAGAAAAGATGACTTCAAGTGTACCTTAATATAACATCTCAACAGTGTAGTATCCACTACTCTCAACGTAAGCATCAACCTCTCCATCTCCTCAGCATCAGTCTTCTTCGCTTGTCCCGAAGCCCTCAGCCTATTATACAATTCGATGTGCTTCGCATGTTCCGTTCGAATTTCCGACAGATAATTTCCAAGAGCCAGAAGAGCTCGGGTCCGATCGTTTGCTGGCATATCAGTCACTCCTTGAGCCACTTTTTGAAATCCATCGGGAAGTAACTCGGGAAACATTCGAAGAATCGTCAGAACTTCAGTTTTTATCTCTCCGAACAAGGCAAACGACTCGTCGAATTTCTTTTGATTAAACAAATTCAACGCCGCTTTTTTCTTGATTTCAACCTTCTGATCGTCGGGAATCAAACTCAAATTGTCCGCCAAATGAATCGCCATCTCGAATTGTCGCTCTTGAATCAAATGGGAAACATTCTTTCGGAGATTCGGAGCAGTGTTCATGAGCCAAATATCGGAGAGTGGGGCGACGAAGACTTGTCCGCGTGTTCCATTACAAAGCCGCATTGCTTTTTGGAGTTTCATGGTTTGAACGGGCGAGTCGCTGAAGAGGGAGAGCACTTCGACACAACCGTTGGAGAGCATTCCGATGAGGTAGGGAGAATCGTAGACTGGAAATTTTACGATTTCAATTAGAAAAAGACGGCTGGACTAACCCATCCGCATAGGAACCTCTGAGAACATGAGAACATCCTTCAGCCGATCAGTCGGCCGATTTCCCCAAATATCCATCATCTGAACGGTCTCGCTTCGAACAAAAGCCACTCTTCGCTTATCGATCATCGGAACGATGCCAGGCTGACAATTGAATATCAGAATACGCGTGACGAAGGCGTTCCATGCTTCTGGCGTCGCTTTGTCATCTGAATTCGTCGTTTTCTTTTTCTGCATTCGCATCGAGAAGTATTCGTTGCGGACGGAGAAGAACACCATTTCACCGACGCATCTGAAAATGAGGTAATTTTTATTGAACATGACACATTAGCAGTATCGAAACTCCAGAATCTCACTATTTTTTCACTGATTTTGGTCAGGTATCAACTTTTGGCACCGTTTTCAGATAAAGTAATTTTTTATTCGAAAATTGGATTTGCACAAATTTTTAAGAAGAATCTCAGCTATCGAATCATATAGAAAACGTCCATTTTGATCTCGTCATTACTGAGAAAAAAATTGGATTTTAAAAGTACGAATACTGAATTTCTCAATTAGAGTGGTATTTATAAAACGGCTCCGGGACATTTCGAAAGTGAGACATTTCAAAAGTCGAGGTGTCTCGCTTTCAAAATGTCCCCTTTCGAAATGCCTTACTTCCGAAATGGCGCGGAGTCAGAATTTCTGAATATCAGAATTCCCTCAAAATTTAATGATTTTTGCTGTTTTAAGATGAAAAATAAACAAAAAAATTGCTCAAAAACCAATTATTTGGCTTAAAATTACGAAAAAACCATAAAAATTGAATTTTTTAGCTTAAAATTCAGTCTGCAGCGAAATCCTCCAAAATTGACTGATTTTTGCTGTTTTAAGATAAAAAAATATGCTAAAAATCGCTCGAAAACCGATTTTTGGCTTAAAATTATGATTCCGTTGTATTTTTAAACCCTAGTTTTTCTCAATAATGACGAGATCAAAATAAACGTTTTCTAAATGAATCGATAGCTGAGATTCTCCTCGAAAAACCGATTTTTAATTAAAAAATTACTGCGTCTGAAAACTGCGCCAAAAGTTGATGCCTAACCAAAATCAGTGAAAAAATAATGAAATTTTCGGAGTTTTGATCCTTAAAAATAATAAGGTAATTACTTGATAGAATTCGGTGTGTCTGTGAACACGGGATTATAATCGAGGTGAACTTCAATGAATTCTTTGTGACCATCGTTCTCTCCCCATTTGAATAGAAACAACTTTTTCCGAGACGACACAATGACGTAGAGATCGCCGGACGTCTGAAACTATGGCAGGAAATTGAAAATCGTTCAACTTTGAATAACTTCTTCAGGGGGGTCGGGTAAAAACTCGGTCAACAGAAAAAAATGTTCCTTATTAAAAAAACTATCGATTGGTGGAAAAATCGTCAAAATTAATGGAGAATTAACGGAGTTACGCCGATTTTAGTTATTTTGCCATCCTTTCGACAAAAATCGTAACTCTGTTAAGTTTTGATGAAAATTTGCGATTTTTCTACCGTTCGATAGCTTTTTTAATAAGGAACATTTTTTCTGTTGACTATATTTTAGCCAAACTCTCCTGAAAAAAGTTATTCATATTTTAAGATGACGAATTTGATTTGCCCAAACCTTTGGCGAGAATCTAGCGAAAGTCTGTACGGGCTTCACTTTATGAACCAGTGTGACCACTTTGAACTCAGGATCACTGAGCTGATGAGCCATTAATTGTCCATCGGTAACACAAAGAAGTAAATCATCCCTTTCGCAAACTTTCAACTCCTGTACCGCTTTTTTGTGAAATTTCGTGCAGACGTTGGGGAGCTCGAATCCACGGCGACCTGAAGCTTTGTATGATTGCAATTGAATTTATAGAATTCGAGAGAAAAAACTCACTTCTATTCATTGCTTTTTGGCTTTCAGTTGAATCATTCACCTTTTGTGAACTTTAAATCTGAAAATGCAAGAAATATAATTAATGAGAAAGATAAGAAACAATGGCTTTATGCACGGCATCCTCACATGGATATGAAAAAAGAGAACTTGTAGAAGCATATTTTTGACCTAGTTATTCAAAATTGAGCAACCTTTTCACAAGGCTTAGATGACAGAAAGATTACTCTGCTTTTCCTGACAAAACTTGTAAAACAAAAATTTAAGTATTGCAGAAAAAATTGATCCACAGATTACCAGCTTTTGTCAAAAGATGAAATGTTCGACTTCAACCCAGTTATGTTTGATACATTTTTTTTGGAATGTACAATGTCGTGGGATAAATTTTTAATGGGAATCAATGTATGATAAGTTGATAGATCGAATCACGAAATATCACTTAAACGGGTGTTCTTTAAATAGAACTAGACCCCTGAATGTCTCAAAATTCAGTGAAAATTGGCTACCTGATTCGAAACGAATCGCGTTTAGTTCACAGATGAATTAGCTAGTTCAAACTTGGCAGAAATAAAGTATGATTGTTCATAAATATTAAGCCTACCAAAACTGAACATTGATTTCCAAGCTGTGATTCATGTAAATTTTTCACATTAAAGCTTGGGAAACTGTGTTGATTTTGCAGTCTAGATAATTCTAATTGAATATTTTTTGTCCAAAGTTGATAGACAGCTTCTTGTATGAGAAGTATGTTGATTTTAAAAAAAGTTCCAAAAAATGATTCTTTCACAACTTCTGAATGCCACAACTCCAGATTTAATGGGATAGGGCTAAGGACCAACGGGGTGATTAACGAAGAGGCACAGACCCACTAACAATACATTTCAGCTTTTTGGGATCAACTCTTCCTGAAAAATTTTAAATGAAAAAAACCTATGAAACAAAAGAAATGTGAACAACCTAATATGAATTCAATTTCGAACAGTTATCCTGCTGTCTTTCAAGGCAAGGGCGGAGAAGAAAAACGAAGGAAGGTTCTAAGAATCGTTCTGAAATCTTTTCTGCTAGTTCATCAAATGATCCCCAAAAACACTTGCAAGAGAAGCCTGCCAATGTATCCGTAGTAGAATCGCAAGGTCCAGCAGCTTTCGGAAAAAAGAAGGATAGGATCTGGATCTGACTACGTATCCGAAAAATAAACGTACGCTCAAGTGGAATACGGGTCTGAAAAAGACTCACTAGGGAATAGTCAGACGTGTTCGTGAAGTTATAGCATGCGTCCTATACCATGCGAAATCTGATGACCTAAAATATCCGACATCAATTCAATAGGTGCTCAAGAGCCACGTGGTTCGAGAAATGCCGGTCAACGTGGTAGTTCAGCACTGTTTTCAGTAGAAAAAAAACTTTAACTTCGATTTCTATAGGCACGTAACTCTTGAACACTTTTTGAAATTGATTTCAGATGTTTTAGGTCATCATCTTTCGATTGTTATGTCTCATGTCTCAACTCCACAGACCGTTCTGACCATCCCTTAGTAAGTGGATCAATTCAACTACGTATCTGATGAAGAAAAAAGTACAAGAAAAAACCACATGGGACTTTTCATGTCGCGTGTGACCGTTCTTTCCTTTAGCTCCCATGGGACGGTTCTTGTCGCAAGGGACCGTTCTTCGCCCATAGAACTAAAATTCAACATAGTTTCTGAAGAAAGAGAATCGAAACGATAGAGCGAAGAAAGAGCAACCTTAGTTGTAAAAAACAAGAAAAATCAGAAAAACCCGTCATCTTTGCGGAACACAACAATGGTAACCACATAGAACGACGCAGTGATCGATTGGAGAAGGGGTGCATCTTTTCCTGCAAAGGATAACAATGGGTAGGTCAAAAAAATAGGGATGTACAATAATGCGGTATGTCTACAAAAAATGAGGTATTAGTTTTTTTTCTTCTCACAGATGAGGTCTCTCTTCGATTTACTGGAATCAACTCGGTTTAATTCTTCAGATTCCCCTGTGTACGAACATCGCGTTTGAGACGCCCAATCGAACCAACTTTTCATTAAATCGCCTAATAGCTGTTTTTTCTTGTTTTTTTCTAGATTCACACTCAAATTAACTTGCTATCAGGTAACAATTTTATAATGAAAAACGAGGAATGACAGCAGATCGTCGTCTTCGAATGCGATGGCATAGAGCCATTCGATTTTGATGCAGATGGAAGTCATATAAATTTAATTGATCTTCCATATCCGATATATTTCAGAGTACACTGTAAATATTGTCAAAACTGGCAAGGCAGTTGATGGAATCAAGTTGAACAGCAGACAATGGGGGAGCTTCGACAAAGAATCTAATAAAGATTTGAAAAAATGATTGATTTCTCATAGGTTCCGAACTTTGTAACTTTATTTCATTAACCCGTCCTTCTATGCCGCCTTGTTGAAAATTTGCGTTTTTCTTCTTTTTGTTTTTCTTCACCAGCCCAAATACCTCATCAACGAGTTTTTTTAACGTTTGATTAAGACGATGAAGTTTTTTTGTTTGATTTCTTCACGAAATCCCCTCCACGTCAAATTTTTCTTAATAAGCGCACAAAAGAGAATGCTGGCGCCTTTCTCGTGAAAAATGAAAAAAAAATAAAAAAAAAAGTGAGAAATGAATTTTTTGAAGAGAAAACTACTGTGGAAGGGGGAGGTGTACGAAGATGAAGCATTGGCAAAAAAGCTTTTTTCGAGGGATTTCACTCTAAATTTCGATAAAATAATGTTTAGAACTACATTTTCACATCGAATAGAATCTGTTTCTTTGATTTTTTTCAATTTTTCAACATTTTGTTGTAATTAGGTCACAAATAAGGTCGGGAAGGTTTGGTATTACTGTGGAATTGCGATCCAAACAACTATCTGTCCAAATAACTCATTAAAATATATTTTACATTTTTGAGCTCATCCATTTTCAGTCTTCCTGTCGACCAATAATATGGTCAAGGTCTGACCGTCAAACTTAATTTTTGTATTGAAATGTTTGCCATCAAAAAATACTTAAAAGCCCAAATTTTCAAATAATTCTGGCCATTCTGACTCCAAATAGGTATATTCTTTAATATTTTAGAGGTCAAGAAGCTGATTCAAAATCTATCAGAGATCTCAGTTTTTGTTTTTTCGAATTGTATTTAGCATCAAAAGATTCGCAAAAAAATTTGCCACAATCTCTACTATAAGCCATTAAAGATAGGTCTCCCAGTTTTTCAGCAATCTCCAAACACCTTCAAAATCCCGAAAAATCAGTTGATTTTCTATGAAATCAATCACAGCTTTTATTTCTGGGTCAAATTTGACGTTTTTTGCCTCATATTGTAGGGAATTTAATTTGCCACAATCTCTACTATTGTTCGAACCAGAAAACTAGGTTTAAACAAAGATATTCACGTAAAACTAGTTTTTGGATAATATCGAGAAACGCGCCAACAAATCCAAAAAAATCAAATTTTGAGAAAAATTTGACGTGGCCCTCTCAACTTTATCGTTTGCCACCCAATAATAGGAGGTAAATTTAAATCGCGAAATTTGATCTTTTCTGTTTTTTTTCAGAATGGTTCGAATACTTGTCCTCTACATGTTTCAGTCAAACTGCACCATTTAATCCGGAAATTTGGAACTGTAGAAAAAGGTGGAGGGACCTGGTTCTAACTTTCTAAGGGAATTTTCCGCAAAAGTTGAGTGTCAAATGGGCAGATTGTCCATTAATTTTGGCGGACTGCTCACGTTTTGGGCGATATGCTCATAGGCACCAGTTAAGCAGGCAGTGTAGCGGTAGGAGCAGCAGAATAGACAAGGGATGGGCCCGCTCAAAACATTTTATTAATTTTCTCATTGTTTTTTTTTTTATTTTTCATTTCCGTTTTTTTCTAAGCTTCTCATCTCAACAGTTTTATCATCCTAATATGATTCTAATTAGAAAAATGTTACAGTACCAGGATGGCTTCAAGAATATCGACAACGATGCGAGCCAGCTGCTGGGAACGGTGAGTTTTTTTCCGTGTTCCGTACTACATATTAGGTTGGCAAGTATGAAATGCGCGCCGCGTTCATCAGCCAGTATTTCTGCCAAATTAATTCATTTTTCACCAATCTTTTTTTGTTCGAAAGAACGTTTTATTGCGCACATTTTGATATATTGTTCATTCAGTTTTGTTTTTGTTTTCACTAAGAAAATTCGTTCAGAAGATGACGGACTGTAAACTTCGTTTGCGGATTTGTATTAGGATGGCAAATATGAAATGAGCGTTTTCCGTGTTTTCGTTTTTGTCCAACATTATCGTACTGAATCATCTTTTCATCTGATGTAAGAATCTAACCGAGAAAACTGCGAGTTTCGACGCGGTTGAAAAGAATATATCAGAAATTGTGACCCTTGAATCCAGGTTCGCACCAGAAAGTTTATGCGGTGTCAATTTTTCCACTCCTGTGTTTTTTCCAAAGCTCTCAAATATGTTTCAATTGTTGTATGTGAACACCCAAATAGTTCAGCAAGGCTTCGAGTGGTTTGACAAGGATCTAATCCCAATCCAACCGTCGTTCAGTGCAAAAAGAGGTTTTTTCCTCTTTCTTCGTTTTTCAAGATTCGGAAGTGTTGGAACCGTCTTCTGCACTGACTCTCGGATAAAACAGTGTCCCCCAAACACAATGAAAAGAGTATAATGAGCATCAGAAGCTGATTTCCCTTGTTTATATTCGTTCCAAATTCAATCCCGCAAACGAATTTATAGTCGGTCATCTTCTGAACAAAATTTTTAAATGAAAACAAAAACAAAACTGAATGAACAATATATCAAAATGTGCGCAATCAAACGTTCTTTCGACAAAAAAAAGATTGGTGAGAAATAAATTAATTTGGCGGAAATACTGGCTGATGAACGGGCGCGCATTTCATACTTGCCAACCTAATATTTATCATTTTCGATTCTACATAATTTTATTTTTTCTTCAGCTTGGAATCATAGGAACAAATGAACGTCTTTCAGACCAGCGACCAACTTTCGTCGATCGATGCAAGACCATTACTACAACATCATTTTTCTGTAATTCTTCGGCAGCCGCTGGGAAAACCTATTCCGTTTTTTACTGTATTGTTCTAAAAATGTGTTCAAGAATAATTGAGAACCTTATGCGAAGAACAAGAAAGACTGAATCCATTTAAAGCAACTGTTTGAAAAAAACATAACTTCATAGATAATTGTCCTCATCTTCATGAAAAACTAAGTTTTCGCAAAGTACTCTTCATTTTTGTTGCGCTTTTGAAAGGTAAGTTAGAAGTTATCAAATTTTTTGAGATAGCCTCCTCGAACGATCCGAAACTGTTTCAGTACCCTTGCATCTGAGAATTTGGAATAATGTGGCTTTTATAGGTTTCGTAAGAATAATCATGGCCAGTGTTGAGACGAATCCATGAAATGTCAAGAATATGAATGCGAATTTGGCGACGGCTGAAAATGAAAAAAATCTAAATTCTTACTGGAATTTACTTACGTTCATGCCGAGCTCCAAAGAAAGCAGCAAAAATGAAAAGGGAATTAGGAATACCCAGCATTATTCCATGAATTGTGGTCTAGAAAATTGAGAAATAATTTGTTTTTTGTTTTCTTCTCTCAGTACCCTTACCTGAATAGCTAAAGTTATAAGCAACATTTTATGCATTCTGACAACTGCCGCCGATTGTCGTGCATTTTCCTTCAAATTTCTCTTCAGGTATACGGTAGTTGCAGTTGTGGAAATAAGAGTAATTAGAACTACAACTACCCAAACAATCATATTGAACATGGCTGCAGGATCATCGAAAGGAGCAGCAACGATAACATTGGGACATGTGATTAGAACGGATGATGTTGGATGGCTAAGCCATAAATTTTGGCGGAGTTCGGGTTGATGCTCCAAAGCGGTTTGATAAAATATACAATTGAAAAGAATGAAACAAAAAAGAACCGCTCGGAAAGCGTATGTATTGACTCTTAAATACAGGAAAAACTGGCTTGATTTGTAGTCAAGGAGACTGGCTCGAAACCGGAACATGAACATTTCAAAGACAGAGTAGGCGGTTTCTGGAACAAGGTAATGAAGTAAAACTTGTATTAAAAGGACAACCCCTTTTTTCCAGCACCTGAAAACCTATTTCTGAATTCTCAAAATGAATCATAACATCTGGCTTCGAACATATTTTGTGAGTCAACTTTTGACAAGGATTTTAATAAGACTGATTTCAATCCGTTTGAATTTCGAGAATGTGCTCATTTAGAGCTCGTCTCCTTCTAAAACAGATTTTCGGTTACTTACGATAAATCATTGCTCCGATTACGAAAAACTGTAATAGACCACTGACCCCCCATTTCGAGAAAATTCCAGTGAAGCGAAGAAGAGGAAGTGGCAAATCAACCACAGGAATCAGGAACCAGGAATTCAGTATCTCAGCTAGCAGATTTCTAAATTAGACAACTTTAGCTTGAGCTATTCTGGGTAATCTGTTACGTGGCGGTGTGCCAAATCAAAAACAGCTTATAAGTCACAAAATATGTTGATTTCGTTTGCAATAAAGCAATAATTGCAGCAGTGTACACAGGAAGGGATACGATGAAAATGGAATGCATTATCCAGAAATATTCGTCTCTAGTTGACTCTGCGCAGTCCATTTCAGATTTGAATTCAAGAAATTTCAAATTCTTTAAAAAGATTGAAGTTTGAGTGGAAGTAGGTGTGCTAGGTGAGTGGGGAGAAATTTAATTATAGTTTTCAATAAATGTGAGAGTGAATACTGGTCAACAACTCATGATAGATACATGATATTTCAGGTGTCTTTTTTTTCTAAATTGAATTGTAGCACAAAGGATTCAACTATGCAACAGTTTGTTTTTTTTCCAGTCTTGAAGTATATATGAATGTGTACAGTACTGGCAGCATTTTCTGTTGAAATAAGTCAACTTTGATTATCTGAAAAAGTGGTTTCCAGATATTCAATTTTTCTCAAATTTTGTGGATGTATCAAGCAACCCTAGAATTCTATTTTTGTAGTTAACCACTTTTTTATAGGACCACGATCCAATTAGTTCGCGTGGAAGAGATGACTCCAAGATGAGATGAAATTCGAGATGACGTCAATCAACTTGACCTAACTCTCTGGATTGTGTTCCTATGAAAAAGTGGTAAACTACCGAAATAACGTTCTAGAGTTGCTTTATACATCCACGAAATTTCAGAAAAATCGGTTGTTTGGAAATCAGTTTTTCAGATCCTCAAAGTTGACCTATTTACACGAAAAATGCGAATTCGAGCATTCATTTTGACTACTGTATCTCCAAATAATTTCAAATAAATTTTTCTTATCAAATTTTCCGACTCTGTGGAGGTCTTTTACCAGAATACGACATGAGGGACCCAGTCTATGTACATATTTTATGTCACCAATTTCTTGCGCTTTCAACAATGATAAATACCAAGGAACCTCTAAATGAGTCATCAAACTTGTTACCGTATTTTTTTACACATTTTTACTATTGTACTTTTAAAACTTCGATTGATTACCGTAACCCGGAATCAAATAACTTTCAACAAAGTCGGTCGCGTGGATGCGATAAGCTGGAAAAAACCGGAATTCAAGATGGCGTCAGTCAACTTGGCATATCTATCTGAATTGTGCTCCTATGAAAAAGTTGTCATCTACAGAAATAGAGTTCTTGAGTTGCTCTATACATCCGCAAAATTTCAGAAAACTGAATATCTGGAAACCACTTTTTCAGACCCTTAAAGTTGACCTAAAACGCCAGTGCGCGCATTTATTTAGGCCAGTACTGTATGAACTCTCTAAAAGTTACATGTAAGCAAAAAAATTGAATAGAAGAACAGCGTACTTTAACATGATTTACTACACAGATTTCAGTTTTCCCTGATTCCTAGGCTCCACTTCTTTACTCCATTCATATCTGCATTGGTAATCGAACATTCGTTCGTGATCTTCTTACCGACCCATCCCTTTTTTATGCTTACGTGATTTTTTTCAAGTTTTCATACAGTTTTCATTTCTGCAGACACCCTTCTGTTTTTCACATATCTCATTGAACCCCTCGTCTAGATAGTGATTGTGTCAAAAGTTATGCAATCTAACACCATATCTAAAAATCACACGCCCATCCATTCTTGTACATATCTTTCTCGTGTATGTCCTGTAAGTGATTTATTGGCAACTGGGTACTAGAAGAAGAGACGAAAAAGATTCAGAAGAAGACGTCGGTTATTATCATCACGCTGCTGCAAAAGACACGGTCAAAAGGGGGCGAAGTACAATTTGTTCTGCCCATCGATTCACTTTTCAACAGTATCTCTTTGGGCAATTATGACTGTGTTCGATGATGTAAACAGGAAGCTAGACGGGTCCATCATGTCCACGTGGGAAATGTAACGTGACGTCATCAGCTTTTGAGTTCGCCGATATGGATGCGTCATTGGTCTTCTGAAGAAGAGAGATCGTAAATTGTACTTGGTGTCGTAAAGAGCAAAGTTGAGTACAGTCCAAAGATAAAATTGTACTCGGTACATCTAGATTATGGTACACGGAACTACATATATAATAGTGGTGTCTAGAACAAGATGTTCTGATTTTCGATTAGACATCAGATTATTATTGTTCCCTTCCAAGACCAAACATCTGTTGTTTTTGTAGAAATAAACAGTTTCTTATGTTCATAATGATGTTTCAAGTTTCTCAGAAATATATCAGTCTCACTTGTAAAGATGGGGAAGATCAGAGAATTTAGAACTTTGCCCGAGAAATTTTAAATGATTGGAACAGAAAAAATTGAATCAAAAATCAGAAAATAGTGTAGTTTTCGAAAGTGCAATCTATAGAGAAACTTCATGGAATGTCATGAGTCGTTTTTTTTCAGAATTACTCATTTAAAAAAAAAATATGTCATACTGTACCTGAAATCGATATAACTAGACTTCCAGAAGTTTGCCAGAGGTGAAAAATATAAAAATGAAGAGCAAATTAGTTAGAGATGAGACGAGATGAGATTGAGAAAAAGCTGACTAACCTGTTTCAAGAGAACAAAATTTATAAAATATTCAGTTTTTTGTTTAAAAAATTCGAAATTGTTTTTTTTTTTCAAAAATTAAAAACAAACTTTATTCAAAATTTGGTAAAAATCTGAAAACCTGCAATAACTCATCTCCTAAAGCTCCATTAGCTATGAAAAGTATACCGTTGGAATCGGAATAATCTAGCGAATCTTTTTGAAAAAACTGAGAGAATCTAAAAATCTACAATTTCATTTTTAATGCCTGATATGATTGAGGTCCTCAAAAATGACACCTAATTTTCCTGTTGACTCCGGACGATCCTGAAATAAGGGTAATCGAATATAAGTTTGAACTTGCTCACCTCTTCTTCCAAACCACACAAATTTCAACTGCCTAGATTTTCCAGAAGCCACTTGATATAAAATGAAAAATCACACCATCGAAATCTGTGACTACAGTACTCCTTTGAATTCTACATTTCAGTGAAACCATAAACTCAATCACTTTTATTGACCTATCATGATCCCGTCTAGATCGTCTTCTCTCCTTTGCAGAAGTGATCTTTGTGGGTGTCCATGAACTTCAATCATCAAAACTTCTAGCAATTCTCAACTTCTCTCTCGAAGCAAACGAAAAACAAAAGAGACGAACACCTGTGCAGTCCAAGTAATTCTTTGTTTTCTTATACAAACTTCGAAACACATGTCAATCGAAGACGTTGACGTCGTCAGTGGAATTGAGAGAGACAATATTTATGATCATCATCATCATCATCGATTCTGTGATTGGAGAGGAGGTCGACTTGTTCGATATTATCATCGACGAATAGGGGGCTAACTAACCAAAAACGACCGATCTCTCTATGCCTTCTCTTCCCTCTCTCTTCAAGAAACGACGATTGATAACAGTAGCACAAGGAAGGGGGTGGGAATAAGAAGGAAAAGAAGAAGAAGTATCAGAAGGCGTGTCATTTGAAAAAAGTGAAGAAGACGTCACATCAACGCTCACCGAACCCATCTCGTCGTCTCGACCCTTTATCCGCAATGTGTTTATAACACAGGGCTCATTCGCTACTTTTTGCCGTTTTTGGTTTGATTTTTCTCATCAACTTGAGTTTACTGTATTCATCAGTGCCCCATCAGAATGAGTGCTCTCCTTGACTTGTTCGCCGGCTCTCTTGGAGGTTTGTTTTACGAAAAAATGAATTGCTCAAATATATTCTGGGAATTTTGAACCTTTACTCTTTGATCTTCCCTGATCTGTCAAACCCTATCTAATTCACCTTCCCCTTCTCCTTTGTCGGGGGTTTAACTTGAAGACTATATCTTGTAATCAGACCATTTTTTCTCTCCCTTTTCGCGAAAGTTCTCCATATATGGAAACAGTAAAACAAATTTATAGCTGATTGAAGTCACCACGTGATTCTGTTATCAGACACTTTACGACACCTCGAGACGAGATTGGAGAAGAGGATACATAAATTTTGAACCTGACGCTAAGCTTTGGTCTTTCGTATCGTTAGAAGCCAGGATTCAAACGTGAATAACTTTTTTCAGGGTAATCAGGTAAAAACATGGTCAACAAACAAATATTTCTTGTTAAAAAAGCTATCGATTGGTTAAAAAACCGTCAAATTTCATTGAAAACTAACAGAGTTAAGCCTTGTAAAAAAATTTTTTTTGCCGATTTTGGAGTTTTTAGTTGCTTTTGGCAAAACACGGCAGTTCTGTTAATTTTTCATCAAATTTGACAAATTTTTTACCAATCGATAGCTCTTTCAAAAAAGAACACAAATTTTTTCTATTAACTGTATTTTTACCCGATTCCCCGGAAAAAGGTATTTGCATTTGAAGGAGTGGCCGCCCAGTCTTGTTTACGTCAAAATTTGACGGTTTTGAAGACGAGAAATGAAGCAAAGTTGTATGAAAGACGAAGTTTTTAAAAATTGTCGGCTTACAGTACTCAAGGCCTAGCAAAATAGACAGAACAAAAACGTTTCCAGGAGCCGCCGGAGTGCTCGCCGGACACCCCCTGGACACAGTCAAAGTTCGTCTTCAAACTCAGCATGGACCGAATCCACAGTACCGTGGCACGTTCCACTGCTTTAAGCTCATCGTTCAGAAGGAGGGCTTCCGTGGTCTCTACAAAGGTGAGTCACTCTTTTTGATTGTTCACCGCCAACAGTTTGAAATATTGGACACAAAAACCGACCGACACGATGCGCTTCCTTCTTTCGTCTTGTGTCGCCGACAAATCGCCACAATCCGTCGACGAATAGAATGAAAGACAGAAAGCGCGCGGACGATATGGGTCCTCTATCACTGTTGTAAATCTTTTATCCAATAATATTATTCCTGATCTCAAATCTCCAAATCAGAGTCCCTGGGGAAGATACGGAATCAATATCAGAAACAAGGGGAAAAAACTAGAGAATATTTTTCAGGAATGTCATCTCCACTTCTGTCTCTATCTGCAATCAATGCGATTGTATTCGGTGTACACGGTGGAACATGCAGACAAATGGAAAATCCCGACTCGATAACTTCTCATTTCGTCGGTGGAGCCGCTGCTGGAATGGCTCAGAGTGTGATCGCGGCTCCGACGGAAAGGATAAAGTTGCTTCTGCAGATTCAGGATGATAAGTCGCCCAAGAAGTTTAATGGACCTATTGATGCAACAAGGCAGTTGATTAGAACGCATGGATTGAAGTCACTGAGCAGGTACAAAAATGATTGTATTTTTTGAAAGTTGGATTACGGTCATTTTTTATTTGTATTCAAATGATCGTCCCAATTCTAGTATTCACAAAAATAACGTTATTTTTGCACAAAAATAGTTAAAACTAAAGAAAATCGATTTTCAACTTTAATTTCTCGAACCCTATTTCAAAAAATGTAGATTTTTTTTTTGCTGATTTGAATGCACCTAATATCGCTAAAAACGGACCATTTTAAAGCGAGTTACGAGCGTTTGAACTTTTTGTGAGAGACGCAGACACTGTCTCGTTTCTCTGCGTCTCTGCGACAACGAGAGTGTCTGCTTTCTCTGCGTCTCTCTTTTTTTCACTTCAAACGCTCATAAAAATGTTTCTACAGCGTTTTGAGCATCGATAATAGGCTCATTCGAAAATATGAATTGGGAAAATCAATTGAGTTCAAATTAAACATGATTGTAATCCTAAAGTTTCGGTAACCTTTCAAAGTGCATCCAAAATCTATTTTCGCGCCTCTAGTTCATTCCGACCGTCTCTGTTCTTCACACTTTGATAATTGTCAAAAAAGAGATATCACATGGCCAATCACCATTTTGTTTTCATTTCCTTTTGATCCCTAAAAAATTATGATCATCAACGTCACCATAACACGTTCTTCATATTTTCAGAGGATTCCTGGCCACAGTTTCCCGCGATGCGCCTGCATTCGGTGTCTACTTTGCTTCGTACGAATGGATGACGAGAAAAATGTGCAATGGAAAGACTGAAACTCTCTCGAGTGCTCAGTTGTTGTTGGCCGGAGGATCAGCGGGAATGTTCTCTTGGCTGTTCAATTACCCTACGGATATTGTTAAGTCGAGATTCCAAGCAGATCACTCGTACAGATCTTATTGGCATTGCATCAAATCAACTTATGCTGAAAGAGGCTATAGAGCATTCTTTGTTGGATTGAATTCAGCACTCATTAGGTTAGTTGAGATCAAAAACCTTTTAAAAAGAGTAAAACAATCTAATAATTCAAGAGCCTTCCCCTCCAACGCCGCCACCTTCTTCACCGTCGAATGGACCTACCGTATTCTCCTCGACTTCAATCTTATCAACAACGTTACCAAGGAAGCTGAAAAGATCTGCGCGGAAAGTCAACTCCTTCCGGTAAGCTTTTGATTCTAATCTCTTACCTAACTTGTGTGCTCCGCTCTAACTCTTTGCTTTCGATTCCTAATGTGCCTATAGAAAAGTTTCTAATTTCCAGTTGGATGAACTATCATTCTCATACATGATACTGTGATACCTCATCAGCCATTGGGAGACATTCAACACACACAAACACACTGAATTAGAAATATGAACAAAGATATCCTGCCTGACCTCAAATCAGTAGGTTTCATTTGTGTCAGTGTTGTTGTTGTTTGTGTGCTCTTTTCTGTGGTTTTCAATGTTATCCTTGCTTTTGTCAAAAACTTTTGTCACAAATTTTGAAGGAAATGTTTTTTTAGAAAACCTAGAAACGTTAAAACTGTTAACTAAGCTCCGACCTAATTAATCTCTCACATAATTTTGCTTTTTTTCGTCCTCGAAACCGTAGGAATGCGGCGTAAACAGAGCTACGGGCCGCACGGTCGTAAGTAGCCGACGGCAACTCATTCAAATGCAAATAACTTTATTCAGGGGGTTGGGTAAAAATACGGTTAACAGAAAAAATGTTCCTCATTAAAAAAGGTATCGATTGGTTAAAAAATCTTCAAATTTCATGCAAAATTAACAAAGTTACGCCTTGTGTTGCCGAAAAAATGCCGACACTGCCGAAATTAGTATTTTTTTGGCAACACGAGGCGTAACTTTGTTAATTTTCAATGAAATTCAATGTTTTTTTAATCAATCGATAGCTTTTTCAATAAGGAACATTTTTTTAGTTGACCGTAATTTTTCACGACCCCAATAAAAAGTTATTCGCATTTGAATGAGCGGCTGAAATTTGTTGCCGCTCATTCCTGGTTTCGAAGCAAAATGAATGCTTCTCGAAAAACTAAAAACTAAAACTGTTAATGCTTCAAGCTAATTATCCCTTCACATAATTTTGATTGTTTTCTGTTCTCAAAACTGTAGAATTCTGCCGAAAACATGGATTTGTTCCGTACGGCCGCAAGTAGCCCACGGCTACTCATTCAAGTGTGAATAACTTTTTTCAGAAAAATCGGGTGAAATTACGGACAACAGAACAAATGTTCCTTATTCAAAAAGCTATGGAGTGGTGAAAAAATTGTCAAATTTCGTCAAAAATTAACAGAGTTACGCTTGTATTCCCGGAAAGTTTCCGACTTTGGCAATTTTGGCAACTTTCCCACAAGACAAGGCGTAACTTTGATAATTTTTAACTAATTTTTACGATTTTTTAACCAATCGATAGCTTTTTTAATAAGGAACATTTTTTCTATTGACCGTATTTGAACCCGACTCCCCTGAAGAAAGTTATTCACATTTTAATTTGTGTTGCCGCCCAGCCCTTGTCGTAAACGCTCTAACTATGCTCATTTGTCTCAGTTTCAATCTTTAAGTTCCAAAAAAAAAACTTCATTTTCGAAGTTCGAGTATTTCAGCTCACCCCAGTATCTCCCGTACCACCACCACCACCACGTAAAGAAACTGAAAAGACATTGCTCATTACTTCCCAAGAGGTACTGTAGAGAATTTCAGTTTTAGCAGCCATAGTTTTTTTTGAGGCATCTGAATTTCATTGTATTAAATTTCGTTCTTTTTTTTTCAGAAATGCAAACGTCTTCTAACCCAAACCGACTTCTGGGCCACCAACAATCACTTCTTGCTTCCCGAAGCCGGCTCCACGATCGTCGATCCGATGCTTCATGGATATCGTTTCTTCTGAATTCCTTCATCATTCTCTCCTTGCCGTTATCCTCTCCGGAATCAGAATTTTCTGATAGGTTCACGTGTCACAGAGGTCGGCTCAAGACGGGTTCAAAATTGAAAATCTCGGAAACGCCGGCCTCTGATCTCTATTGTGCCAACCGACACCGGTTTTGATTGTTGTTTTTTGTTACCTTTTCTTTGTCGTCTAACGGGTACTTCCGACTTGTTCACTAGTAGGAGCATGACAATGAATCCGTTATTAATTTCATAGGCATAAAAATGTCAACATAAATAAGCAATAATTGGGAGCATAATTGGCAAAGAAAACAAATCGGAAACATGAAAACGTACCAGCATAGCAAAATCGTGAAACGAGGAGCGGGAAGAATTTCGATGTAAGTAACTCAAATGGAACACGAAGAATCTCCAACAGATAATGGGGAAGAAGGGGCGTAAAGCGATATTTTAAAGTACAAGAAGAGACAACGAATACAGGATGATGAGGTCTGAAGCTCGATAAAGAAATTGCAGAAGAAAAACTGGTAAGAATGTGTAGAAAGCGGGTACAAGAATAAAGCTCTTGAGGATCTGAAAAACAGTGATACCTGAAGTGGGCAAAAAGCATTTGGGGGGATTGGTACTTGGCAGGGGAGAGACAGGACAAAAAGAGCAAAAAACTATGGAAAAAAGGTGATAGAATGAAAGTGGTTACATGGAAAGTACGGTGTCAGTGCCGAGGAAGCTCGCTGTTCGACTAGCTATCGATGCTGTGTCGATGTCATGAAGAGACCATTCGCCGCCGCGACCCTGGAATTAAGTTTGTTATTTGTTACAGATTTTAATAGTAGGCTGAAATTGGTAGAAAGTTGAGAACATAAGCTGTTTCGAGACCTTTCGCAAGTATGAAGTTTCGTAAGTGTGACATTTCGAAAGTGTCTCGTTTCAAAAGCGAAACATTGCACTCGTGAAATATCGCACTTTCGAAATGTAACACTTGCGAAGCGTCACACTTTCGAAACGTCATCATTCGAAACGTCGCGGGGCCGACTAAACAACAGAGATTCTTTGTATTCTTGGATAACTTGAAACTGAAAAAAAGTATCGAACTTCCCCGTGAACTCCAAAACTTCATTTTTTTCACTGATTTTGGTCATGTATCAACTTTTGGTGGCACAATTTCCAGGAGCAGTGATCTTTTATTCAAAAATCGGATTTCCGCAAAATTTCAAAGAGAATCTCAGCTATCGATTCATATAGAAATCGTATATTTTGGCCGTGAAAGGGCTGAGAAAAGTAAGATTTTGAAACTCTTTTTTTACCACTTACAGTATTTTTTTTCAAAATCACATTTTTTTCAGTAATGAGGGGAAAAATTCACGGGAATCCGATTTTTGAAATAAAAATCACTGAGTATGAAAAATTTATACCTGACCAAAACTAGTGCAAAAATAATGAAAATTTGGAGTCTCTCTTTGGATTTTTGGATTAAATTATTCAGCATGTCACTGTTTGCGAAATGAGAATTTCTTTCATTCACTGCTAATTTCGAATTCGATTTTTCAATAATCTAAATAATTACATACCTTGACTCTCAATTCCATATCATGGAACTGTTTCAACGAATATCGGTGTCCAACCGACACAAATGTAATCTTCTCCTCTTGCAACTTTCTATAAATCGCCATTTCCAATTCAAATCCAATCGCAGATGTTGATTCGTCAAGGAACACTATCCTTGGTCGTGTGTAGAACACTCGCGCCAGCGACATTCTCTGTAACTCTCCAGGCGACAACGTCTTCATCCAATCCCATTCGACCGGCGTATCGAGACCACCACAACGTTCGATTAGATGCTCCATCTTGACCCATTCAAGAATCTGTGTTATTCTGGAGACATCTTTATCGACTTGTAACGCCTTCACTGGATACACAATTTGCTGTCGTAGAGTCGTGTGTCCAGACGGGAAGTATGGTTTTTGAGCCAGGAAGAATAGATTGGAAGTAAGGCGACGCCAATGACAATCCATTTTTCCTGACGAACAATGCCAGAGGCCAGCGAACATTCGGAGGAGAGACGATTTTCCAGATCCACTGTCACCGGTGATGAGCAGAGTTTGTCCTTGGATTATTTGAAGAGAGAGCACTGAAACAAGGTATTAATTACAATTGAAATTTAGAAATGTTTCCTTACATTGAACAATCAAATGACTATGATCGTTTGGAGGTGACAGCGTCGCCGAGTCCACCGTAATCGCCACACCATCGTCCGGCCACTCATCATCGGCATTCGTCTTGCCTCCTAACAGATATTGTGCTTCTTCCTCTTCTTGCTCATCTCTCTCCAACGACATTTGCTTTCCGTGAATCTCTTGCATTTGTCGTGTCGCTGACTTATCGTCTTCATCGGATGCAATGACGACGACTGAAGATGGGACGGTCGATGGAGGACGATCGGTCTCGAGGCAGTCCGAGTGGAGACGATTCAGCTCTTCGTGAAGTTCCATTACACTGAAAGCAAGATTTGTACTGGTTTTTGATTGGGAGCAATATACCGATGAGTGACTCCAGCGAGCTCTCCAAAGTCTCCGGCTAATTTCAAAACTGTCGAGAAGCTGTAGATGAGGTAGAGGTAGAAGAATGCATTCTGAAAAATTAAGAACGGGTTTGAATTCATTTATTAGGGAAGCAAATCATCCTCGATTGTCAGTTTCAAAAGTATAAAATTTTCTGAAGATACCCCTGACCTCCAAAATTTCACTATTTTTGCACTGATTTTGGCAGGTATCAACTTTTAGAACAGTTTTCAGACACAGTAATTTTTAATTCAAAAATTGGTTTTCCACAAATCTTAAAGAAAAAATGGGATTTAAAAAAACAGCTCACAATGGTATTTTACAAATCCCGTTTTTTCTTAGTAATGGCGAGATCAAAATAGACGTTTCCTATAAATCCATAGCTTAGATTCTCCTTGAAATTTTGTAGGAAACCGATTTTTGAATGAAAAATTACGACGCCTGAAACATTGCCAAAAGTTGATATCTGACCAAAAACATTGCAAAAATAGTGAGATTTTAGAGCACGGGCTTATTCAGAAAACTTTTTTCGGACAGTTTCATTAATCCTTTGCTAATTAATTTTCAGTTTATCCTCGCTTTCAATCCCAAATCTCCTCGTTTCAATCGAATCTCAGAACATTTTCCATCTATCCCCCCACACAAGCGAATAAAGACCAGGACAGATGGGCTCCAGATAGCCAAGAATAGAAGAAGGAAAGTGATTAATTAGTTTGTGTGTTGGGTGACAATAAAAGAAAGCGGACGTATTGGGGAGTCCAATTTGAACGAGAAGTCTAAAGTAGTTCGAATAGATTTCCCTCTGATGGATTGGTCTTTTATGAGTCAGCAGGGGGTTGGTGCACATGTCCGTTCGTTCTATTTTCCACACAATTCGAGAAAAAAAAAACTACAGTGATTCCCCAGGGCTTGCTGGCCTCTCAACTTCGCAAATTGAAGACTTTGAGCTTCCAATTCCACCAATTCATTGGGGAGTTGTTTTGTGATTTTTTCAGTTTAATCATCATTCATTTGAAAGACAAGCCAGCAGTGATGAGATCACAGAGTCAGCTGACAAACATTTCCCCTCCCAGTTGTTCCAATTCTTTTCATTCTTTTTGAAGCAGGCCCAACGGAAACAGAATCAGAATAAAACGACTCAAGAGAGGCGGCGAAAAAGGAGTGCCGATTGTTGTCTTGTGACTCGGACCATCTGCCAGTCTTCACCCCGGACGACGGCACTTGAGAATCGGAGAAACCAGAGAGCAAGAACACAAAAAAAAATGCCCAGAAGTAGTTCTGACTCAAATAATATCCCTGAGTCAAAATTATAATCATACATGTCTAATCCGAGTCGGCAGTTTTCTCCATTTAAAATGATCATTTTCCTATCAAATTTTATACGAATTTGTAGAACTCAATGAGATCTGCATTTTGGTATAAAATTTGATGGGAAAATCATTATTTTAAATGGAGAAAACTGCCGGGTCGCGTTGCTACATGCATGGTTACAATTTTGACTCAGAGCTATTAGCCAGATCTACAGGAGCATTTTCCTTCGTACCTCCCTCAATATGACCAAAAACCTTGGCCTCTAGAAGTCACCAGAAATCGAAAAAGAAACGAGAAGTTCAACTTTTGCTATCGATAGGTATCAAATTTCCTTCTTCTCTAAACTCTAAACTTTCGATTTTCTTCTGTAAACGGATAGTTTGATTCTATTGTTATGATTATAAAGCCAAAGTGCATCATTTCCAAGAGAACACAAAGAACGACAATGGATTCCTAAAACCTGACTCATTTCTAAAATTCCCCGGAAACAAAGTTCTGTTTTAAATTTGCTCTCTCCCACCCACAGCGAAATGTGGTTTTTTTTCACTAGTTACTACGACCAGATGTCGTTCAAAGCGAAGCGACGGCTTGTTTTTTTATTAGAATGACCACTTCTACGACCAGGTACTTTACCCATCGCTTCTTTTGGAGCGTCGATGAAGAACAAACGGGAAAAAAACCACTCTGGCTTATTGTTGTACTAGGAGAAACGCATTCCAAATTGAGTCGGGATTTTTTCCTAGAAAGAGAATGAGCAAGAAATTGAGAGGAGAGAATCAGGAAATTTAATCGAAACACTGCCAAAGTAGAAAATACAAAGAAGAGCTTGGAGAACTACACTAAAAATTAGATTCTGCGAAGTTTTGAAAGAAACTAAATATTTTTGAAGGTTCCGAGACATTTCGCAGCCAAAAATGCACATTTTTTCGCATGAATTGTCTCAAAATGAATCAAAAATCGACGATTCACAACGATATGCTTATTGTCATTTTTGCAGTCGTTTTGAGACAATTTATGCGAAATATTGTGCATTTTTTGGCTGCGAAATGTCCCGGAACCTTTTCGAGCCTATCGAATGTAACTGTATCCTTCTAGTCTAGTAGGGGATTAGCGAGCTTCCAGATATTATTTTCTCAACAATAGAACGAATCCAGCGTTCCTCAAATCCTTCCTAGCTCTCATTTCCGTCTAATCCTTTTCTCACAAGTCATCAACATGCTTTTTCTTATCAGTATCTAATTACCTGGCATTCAAACATCGATGACCAACTTGCGAAGTTTGCGCGCTTCGCTTTTTTTCGAAATTTAAAAAAAAACCATACCCTAGAAACGATTCCATTCAATTCGGCAGGTGTAAGATCATCGTAGAGATGTGTGATGAAGACGGGAACGCCAATGATAAGATACGAAAGAATTCCGCCAAAATAATCGAATATGTTCGTAATACCATTCAATAACAGTCTCCATTCGGTTAACGACTTTTGAGTCAAAATCAACGACTTCAACTTCTGATTCGTCATGATATTCTCCAGGACTCCGGCACGGTAGAAGGCAATCGCTTCGACGTTTGAGCGAACTTCCATATGCCGTTGACGGAAATCTCCTTCCATTCTCTCTTGTTCCGACACTTTTTGAACGATCGGAGAGAGAACCATTTTGTTGATAATTGTTTGAACTATAAAATAGGAATAGATCGCAGCAGGACCAATCCATCCGGAGCTTTCGTAGGTCAGCCAGGTATAGTATCCGATGATGAAAGGGGCAGTGACAACAGGGGCCAGAAGATCGTTTGAGAGAATTCGGGTAGCTTTTTCGATGTCTTGGGTGAGGCGTTGGTCTCTGGAAATTGAAAGAATCAGAGAAATATTTTTAAAATTCTCTTACGGATTATCTAGAATATCTCCAGAAGAAGACAACTTGTAAAAGGCTTGTCTTTTGAAATATAGCCTATGCATTGTCAGATTACAAACTTGTCGACTTCTAATGGCTAACATATTGGTGAGATACTTGAAAACTGCTAATGTAAAAGCTTTTCCAATAATAATAGCAGCTCCTCTTGCGCATAGAGTCTTGAAATCGTCGAGTTTACGATTTCCAAGTGCCACATAGAACAAACTCGGTTGGATTCCAACCAAATAGGTCATCACTTGATCGATGGCCGTGGAGACGAGAAGTGCTCCGGCGAGCCACGCGGTGATCGATCGTCGATGACACGGGAATAGGATTTTTAGAAGGCGCCAGAACCTCCGAAAGAAGAGGAAGTCGAGCGCCAGCCGGGCCATTTTGACCGGAGGATTCTTGGCGGCACGGCCTGAAATTTGAAAAAATTGAGAAGGATTGTGACGGAATGAGAATCGAAGATAAATCCCAGAGAGATACAGATGGAATTTTAAATTCATGCATAGGGGGCAGTGCTGGGCGGCAACGAATTTCGGCAACTCGTTCAAATTTGAATAACTTTTTTCGGGGGGATCGGGTGAAAATACGGTAAAAATATTCCTTATTAAAAAAGCTATCGATTGGTAGGAAAACAGTCAAATTTCATCAAAAATTAACAGAGTTACGATTTTCGACATTTCGGCAATTTTACACAGGGCGTAACTCTGCCAATTTGCGATGAAATTTGACGATTTTTTCACCAATCGATAGATTTTTAAATAAGGAACATTTTTTCTGTTGACCGTATTTTTACCCGATTTTCCAAAAAAAAGTTATTCACATTTGAATGCGTTGCCGAAATTGGTTGTAGCTCAGCACTGATTTCAATCGTTCAGGGGAATATGAAAACGAATGGAAAGGGTTAATAGGAAGATCATGTGTTTCATGCTCATGTTAAAAGTTAGAGAAACAAAAAAATGTCTAAACTATCACCTTTTCGTATTTCCTCGAGTGGAATTTCTTTGTCGGACTCCATTTTTTTTGAATCCGGGTGCAAACTGGAAAGCAAAGTGAAAGAGTGATAGTGAGTTAACATGCAGAACGTAAAAAAACAATAATAATAACAAGGAGAGCAAAATATAAAGAGCAGTTTTTTTGAATGATAGGTGTGCGGTGTGGTATAAAAATTGTATTATTGACATGCTCATAAATTACAAAAATGTGTAAGAAAGCTTGATTTTCGACACTATTCTGCAAGAATAAAGTTCGGTCAGCTGTACACGCAAATACACTTGTGTCCGCACACAGTGTAACGAGGGGAGAGTGGGGCAAGAGAAAGTGAGGCAGAAGGCCCGAAGGAAGAGAGAAGAGACGCAGGCGATGAAGGAAAAATGATGATGATGGGCGGGAAAGCAGGAGGATTCTTTTTTATTTAGTTTGGGTAGAAAAAAGGAAGGGATTCTGGAGAAAAAAGTATATATTGAGACTTGTGATTCTGTTGGAAATCGAAGATTTGACATATTTTAGTGACTTTTACATGTATTATTAACCATTGTTTATGAATAATTGCTCGAAAATAGATAAAATGCGTTAGTTTTGGTTGAAAATGTGAAAAATAAAAAATAGATGAAAAATAAAAAATTAAAGGCGCATCGTCAAATTTCCATAATGAGGTCCCGCTAGGCGAATGAAGATGCGCTCCAGCGCTCCATTGTAATTTGAATTTCGCGCAATTTTTTTTTGCTTGAAAAAATTCCGCAAAATATTTTTTTAGCTTTTTTCGAGGGGTTTCTCATTGAAAATTGATAAAATTACACTCAAATACTCAAAATTTCGAACCATCGTTGTTTAGATATCGCCGATTTTTGTAAGCCGTTCCCTCATTTAATCCCACAACAAAGAGAACTAATTTCAGCCGACGGCGAAAATCCGATCCCTCGTCATTTGCGGAACGACATCGCAAAAATGAGCACGAAGCGAAGACTTGTGGTCTCTTCGGGTAAAAATAAATTGCGTTTTTGTTACGAAATCTCTCACTCTTCTCAGATTCCGACGACGATATGCCGGTGAAGAAAGAGCATCAGAAGAAGGAATCGGTTCCCGCAAAGAAGCGGAGCAAGCCAGTAGTACAAAGTGAAGAAGAAGAAGAGGATGTCCGTGCTCATATCCGTCAAAAAAAGAGATCGACGAAGATGCACGAGGAGAGCAATGTGAGAAAACACTAATATCCATCAAAAATTGCAATAATTAGCTTTTAGACATCAGAAGAAGATGAGCTGGTGCGCGGAAGTGATGAGAAGATCAAGAAAAAGAAAAAGGATGGGAAGAAAGCATTGCCAGCCGGTCAACAGACTTTGAATTTCGTCAGATTGCCCTCTACATCTTCGACAAAAGAGCAGGCAAAGAAAAATACCGAGAAGACCTTGGTGAATCCAGCCGACTTTTTCAAAAACTCGCCTGCTCCATCGGCATCAAAGCTTCCTAAAGTCACTCCAAAACCTGTCACAAAAACTGTGGTTAACAAGCCAAAATCACCAGTGAAGATCAGTCCATCGAGTAAAGAGAACACAGCAAAGAAAGAGAAGAAGAAAGTATCAGACGACGAATTCGTTGATTCCGACGATAGTTTTGATACATTTACTCCGGTTACGGCGAAAAAGAAGACGCCAGAAAAGGCACAGAAAAAGGAAGATGCTCCAAAGAAGGAAGTAAAGGCGCCATCCAAAACTGAAGACGTTCCGAAAAAAGATTCTAAGAAATCAGCACCTCCGAAAGTTACTTCTGATGTTTCGTCATCTAGTCAAGTGTCCACATCTTCCGTCCAGTTCCCTTCAAAGCCACAAGGACCCCCGCCTGCTCTTTCTTGGGTCGACAAGTATAAACCAACAAAAATGAATGAATTGGTTGGACAAAACGGAGAGAAGAGTCCGATGAAGAAACTAATGGAATGGTTGAACGACTGGGCCAAGCACAATCTCGGAGAAGGTGCCGAAGTCAAGAAACCGAAGCCAGCGCCTTGGATGGCATCAACAGATGGAACCGCATTCAAAGCCGCCCTTCTTTCTGGATCTCCAGGAGTGGGAAAAACCACTTGTGCTTATATGGCTTGTCAGCAGCTCGGACTCAAGTTAGTCGAGATGAACGCGTCTGATGTCCGTAACAAGAAACATCTCGAAGCGAAAATTGGTGAATTGTCAGGATCGCATCAGATTGAAGAGTTCTTTGGCGTCAAAAAATGCGTTCCCCAAGACAATTCGAAAGTGCATCATGTTTTGATTATGGATGAAGTCGATGGAATGTCTGGAAACGAAGACAGAGCTGGAGTTAGTTTGTGACAAATCGGGCCAGAAATTTTCTCCCATTGAGTTTTTTCATTTTGTAAATCTTCAATTTGAAAATCTCGATTTATCTGGAAGAAAATCGCTGACCCGCGTTGGCAAGACTCATTTATTATCAAATTTTCCTTATTAAAAAATGGCTTTCAGATTTCTGAGCTGATCCAAATTATCAAGGAATCCAAAATTCCAATCATCTGCATCTGCAATGATCGCCAACATCCGAAAATCCGGTCTCTCGCCAATTACTGCTATGATTTGAGATTCCCAAAACCACGCGTCGAGACGATTCGCTCGAGAATGATGACCATTTGCTCGCAGGAAAAGTTGAAAATCAAAGTGGAGGATTTGGATGAAATTATCGAATTATCTGGACACGATGTTCGTCAAACCATATATAATCTGCAAATGAGATCAAAGTCTTCAGAAGCAACTGTGAACAAAAAGGATTTAGCTTGGGTAAACATATTTACTGGATCATAAATATTCAATAAAGATTTACAGGGTCCATTTGAAGCAGCTCGAAGACTTCTTGATTCACGAACAACGTTGATGGAGAAACAGGAGATGTTCTTCGTTGATTATGGAATTATGCCTCTTTTCGTTCAAGAAAACTACCTGAACATGAAAAACGACAAGCAGAGCCCATTGGAGGCTATTCGGGGGCTGCGTAAAGCGTCTGATTTGATTTCTCTCGGCGATCTTGTCGATCGTCAGATTCGTGGCGGTGGTTCTTGGAAGTTGCTCAACGAGCAGAGCATGCTATCAGCTGCTCTTCCGGCAATAGCCACTGGTGGCCATCTGAAAGCAATGATTCAATTCCCATCGTGGCTTGGAAAGAATTCGACTGCCGGGAAGAAGAAAAGGATGTTACAGCAGCTTGTGCAACATACTCATCTCAAGTAAGTTTTGGTCCATATTTCAAAAAAATTCAACTTTGTTTTTCAGGGTCTCTGCTGGTACTCATTCATTCGCAACTGATTACGCTCCGATGTTGCGTCAGAAGATCACGAAACCGTTGCTACAGCACGAAGCTGACGGAATTCCCGCCGTCATCGAAACAATGACAGAGTATGATCTGATTAAGGACGACGCAGAAGCACTCACCGAAATTGTAACATGGCCCGGGAAAATCGATCCGGCTAGCAAGATTTTGAGTAAAGTGAAGGCGTCGTTGACTCGAACTCTCAACAAAACAAACCGAATGCTTCCGTATTCTATTGATGACGTGTCGAAAGGAAAACGACGAGGAGTGAATGCGATTGGAATTGAAATGGATGAAGAGGGAAACCTGGTGGAACAGTTTGAAGACGAGGATGGAGAGTCGGATAATGACGAAAAGCCAACGTCGTCTGAAGTCGTTGTCAAAGCGAAAACTGGTGGAGCCGCTGGAACATCATCGAAATCGACTCGAGGTCGTGGTGGATCCCGCGGAGGAGCACGAGGCGGAAGAGGCGGAAAGAAGTGATGGCACCGCCATTATTTTCACACTATTTTTTTACTTGTATAACATCCCGATAACTAGAATTGCACATTACTGTTGAATGATTTATTTTAACTAGATTTTTGAGATATGTGACAAGGTGGTAAGGTTAATACAAATGCATTATTTTACAGAATGTGATCAGTGTGTAGTAACCGGCAATGTTGAAATTAGGCACATATTGGTGGAAAGATCAAGGAACATAGAAATTGATATCAATGATGATTTACCAGTAGACTTGGAACAGTACCCACGAGATGTTTTCGTCGTTGAGAAGGATGATGGTATCTTCCATGAAGCTGTTCGCAGCGAGTCTCATCAGATACATGGCGTGTTGTTGTGAATACAACATTGCGCTCGGCTCGAAGTTGTAGAAGATTCCAGTGCAGCTGATAGTGAGAGTCCACTTGTTGATTTTCAATTGAAAGCGATCAGACGATTCAGCTTTCTGAAGGGTAGCAATGAAAACCCGAATCGATAGAGAAGACGTGATTGGGTCGAATACGAGAGTTGAAAGCGCGACACCCGGCATTTCGAATAAGAAATGATATAATCGGCGAGGGCACAATGACTGAAAGAAGAGGGGCGCGAGTTGCTCTGGATAGTAGAGAGGGAGATGAGTATCAGAGAAAAGAACCGTGTCAGAGTTTCTCATTCTCGGCAAGTGCCAGGAGTGCGGACAATATCATGAACTTTGTTGGCCACAAGAAACAAACCGTTCATTGTTTATTTGTTTTGTAGTTTTTTGTCTGTCCAAAACTTTTTGATAAGTGAATCATGGAGTGTAACAAAAATTGTGTTTCTTTTCGAAACTATGCTAACACTAACCTGGGAATATCCCTTGTTCTTGAAGGCAACAAATTGATTTCATCTCACCAACTAACGCTTACGAAAATCCAACTTTGATGTTCAGGATTCAATAAACGGAATGTTTTATCATTGAAGTTTGCGAAGCTGAGGCCCATGATATACCGAGCGAATGACTCGGAATATGTCATTTCTGATGTGGAGCTGTTGTGGAAAACATTTCCACTGATCCATGTGAATGTCCATCGGAAGATCTTGAGATGGCAACGATCAGAAGATGGATCCTTTTCAATAGTAGCGAACTGGATTCGGATTTGAATTGCCCGAAAGCGAGGATCGGAAATGCAGTGAATAGCAAGAGACATTTTTTCGAAATGACTGACTGTCTAGGGGAAATTATTGGAATGATAATGAAATTTCGAGGTGGGAAAAATGAGAACGCTGATAAGAAGTATGAGGAAAAGCGTAGATGACGAATTTCTTCTCTTGTGAAATAAGTTCAAACTAGGAATTGTTGCGACAAAATTTTTATCAAAATTAGGTATTTTATTGCGGCTCCGTGGCATTTCGAAAGTAAAGCAATTCGAAGGCGGACATTTCGAAAGTGTGAAATCGTGTTTTTGCCTAATTTTTTTAAAAACTTTTCATGTATTATTTAATGCGTTTTCATATGTAGTAGGCCATCAACGCAAAACTTTTCATGAAAAGTTCGAAAAATTCGGCAAAAACGCGATTTCATACTTTCGGAACGTCCACTTACGAAATGTCACACTTACGAGATGTCTCACTTTCGAAACGTCCCGGTGCCGAAAAAAAGACAAAATAATTATAAGCTATTCATAATAACTGAGACGGTTCTTGTCTGATTCTCACTCTGCTTCGTTTTGTAAAATCGATTTCTCAAAACCGGAAGAAAAAAGATAATGGCGACGGGATCGAGGAATGGAAATGCAGAAAGAGCGATTGTTCCAGTGTAGTTGTAAACTCTGAAAACTTTTGAAATTTGGAACGAAAATGAAGAGGTTTCGCGACATTTCGAAAGTGTGACGTTTCGCAAGTGCGACATAAGTGCTCTAATTTTCCCCAGAATGGTTTGATATTGTTGCTTTCGAAACGTCGCACTTGCGAAATGTCGCGGAGTCAAAATGAAGATGGCATTACTCACCGTCCCATACTGAAATTAAAAACTGGAGTGAACCAGGCGACCAATGAGGGCATGAAACTGATACAAATTGGAATAATAGTCTGGACAGTCAAAGCTATCAGAAGCTTTCTCTGCAGGGTTACTGTATCTGGACTCATTGTCACATGTCCCTGATCGTCATTCAATTTCTTCATAATCTGATAACCCAGATAGAAATATATGGAAATTGAGCCGCCCGACAAGACAACCAACATGCCAACTCCACACCAACTTCTGATAACGTCTTCTGAACTGGCTTCCTGAAAAAAATAACTAGTTGAACGGAAACTAAAAACTCCTCTCCAACATTGTAGATAGCTGCAAGCATGTTATAATCAGCTGGATCTACTCCATACTCTTCGCGAAAATATCCTCTGATATAGTTTTTGATAGTGTCCGGAGCATACAACCAGCTCTCACAAACGTATTGGAAGAAGGCAAAATAGACAAAACATAGTCCAAATGAACTGCCCATGAAGTTGGGAAAGCGAGTGTTGGTGAATTTGGAACGGAGGATTACAAGGTAACGGAAGACGAAATGACTGATGAGAATTGCATAGCTGCATGCTAACATCGAGCATCGAGTGGTCAGAACGTAGTGATTGAAAATGGAAGATTTCTCGAAGAATCCATCAGTGAGCATCAGGTAGAAACAGTAACGATAACCGGAGACTCCCTAGATTTAGAGTGATTACTGTATTCGCAAACCTCACAAATTTCGGCAACTCATTCAAATGTGAATAACTTTTTTTCCGGAGGAATCGGGTACAAATACGGTTGACAGAAAAAAATATTTCTATGTTAAAAAGCTATCAAATCGGTTAAAAACCGTCAAATTTCATCAAAAATTAACAGAGTTACGCCTTCTGTTGCCGAAAAGTTGCCGATTTTGGCGATATCGACAGTTTATCGGCAAAAAATGCGTAACTCTGTTAATGTTTGATGATAAAAAAAAAAACAAACTCACAATGGGTACTGCAATTTCTAAAACTGAATAAACCACATTAAAAATAGCAAAGTACAGTAACAAAAAGCGATAATTTCCGAGACAGACTGACTTTCCTGTGAACACAAGGTACACAAAAATTGGATTTATCACGAAAGCCAAACATCCGAAAACTTTCGGAATAATGTGATGAACCCAATTGATGTACATTTTCCGAGTAACTGAATAATTAGTGTGCACAGAGAAGATTCGGAGAAATACCCGTCAGTATATATAGTTTGTTGTTGAGGGGTGAATCCCAAATGGATTGTGCTCTGACGTGCTTGGTCTTATGTATTTTGGGTACGATATTTATAACGGAGTGTATTTTAATGAGGTTGTTCATGGGTAGCAAAACACATTTTACAGGCCTAACGGATTTCCGATGTTAGATCAGCCTAGAAATTTAAACAAATTTAATGAAAATTTATTTCAACTACATTGTCAAAATCAAGTTAACACAAATCGACATCTTTGCAAGTCTTATCTTCTGGGATATCCTTATCGATTGCCTCCTGGATATCGTGCTCCGCGATTTTCAACTCTTTCAAGCAGTCCTTGGCGAGAAGAAGCATAGCCTTGCAACGTGTTCCAATCTCTTCGTCCAGCCAGACATCCAATGCAACATCTCCAGCCTTCTTTCCATCCTTAATTCGAGACAGAGTTTACATAGAAACAATTTTAATCTTCACATACCTTAATTAGGTCCTCACAGAGATGACAGAACGCTCCATGAGCCTTCTTCAAGACCAGAGGATTCGGTGGAAGTGCGGAAACAGCAATAGCCAACGCTAGGAATATAATGATTTTGTTGAACATGATTATGGCAATACGTTTTCAGGAAGCGCTAGACTCAACTTTTTTATACAAATTCAAGTTCCGCATTGATAAGGGAATCGTAAAGAGGAACCGGAGGAGCAAGAGTAGGCTACAACAGGATGGCGACCGGTGTGACCATTTGTTGACCTGGTCGTTAAGAAGATAGTCTATTCGAGGAGTCTGATAAGAAGGTTCAGATATTTCAAGAAAAGTTTCAAAGTGTCTATAAAAACGGTAAAAATGCTCGAGTCCATTTTGGATCTTGATCGAGTTTTTGTGTACAGTACCAAACGGAAAGGTATTTAGTCGCAAAACATCAAACTTGACAATGTGAAAAACGTTTGTAGTAGTCCGTATAACAGTATAACAATCCATAAGTAAGCATTCAAGTCCACTTTGCCTCTTTCAGTTGAACTGGACTTACAGAATGGGGTAGAATTAGTTATACTACTTTCACATGCGGCATCTTGAAACAAAGTAGACACGATGTTTCCAAACTTTGAATACATAAAACCAGGACACTGAAAAACCTATATCCAAAATTTCTCTCAGAAATGTTCATTTTGACTGAAGGCCCAGAACTGTACATTCTACAAAGAATATGTATCTTCAAACGTTCTACAAGATGGCAAAAAAATACTGTTTTGACTATTTTTTTCCCAATGGCAAACATGAAACCGTTCTTTTTTTCATACGGTCAAATCTGCTGACAGAAAAAAAACAACTATTCAAAAACTCACTGAACAGTTATCACTACTGTCAGTTTTCGTTCCGTTGTTTTCTCACCCAGAAGGTGTTACAAAGCCGTATTAAAGTTCCGTTCCATCAACACTATATTTTCTTTTGTTCCCATTTTTTAGTGATCTTTGTCATGAACTCTATATAAACAAAAACAAACAAAAAAATTCTCAAAATTATGAATTCTTTAATTCTCATATTCTCAATATCCCTACTCACTAGCTCTTTCACCTGTGACAAGTATCAATCAAAATCATCATCTTCGTCTTCTGAATCCTCGGAATCCAAAGAAAACACAACTTCATCTGAATCGATTCCAACGCCTCCGTCTCTTCCTGAACATGCCTTCCCAATACCAGACAAATTGTTACAGTCCGTCACCGATGAACAACCCTATAAAACCGCAAAAACAAAATTGTCAGCCGTCTTATTATGATTTCATTCTGTTGTTTTGTCTCTTTTTTGATAATAAGATATGTGTTTGAACTGAAAACATTCTGAACGCAACATGTCTTAATCTATAACTTCGTGATGTACCGAGACTATTGTCTGTTTAAAAACGAGTTGGTGATTATGGTATTTTGTATTTTGGATCCAGTCAGAAATTACTATAAAACAATCGTGTATTGGTCGGAATGGTCATTTCGATTTTATGTTTTGTTTATTTGCCGAAAAATGATCTTCTCTATTCCAGTTATGGTGGTGGTCTTCCAATATTAACAATAGCAATTGTTCCTGATATTCCTCATTCTTCCTTGTTTTTTTCCAATACAATATTCCTCATTCTATTTCAGTTCAGACATGAATCTATTCTTACTAATGGCCAACTGGAACCCAACTACCCATCCGAAATATCCAGCAACTCTTCCTCTTCCTGCAACTGCATCAAAACCTGGAGAAGATGATTCGGTTCGAAGGCCAAGTCATGATTCAAAAGATTCAACAAAATCGACGGAACCCAAAAAGTTGGAGGATTCTAAACCATTGTGAAATAATTTTTGAATAAACAATAAAACCTAAAAGTGTTATTTCAACTTGAACAGTCATCTTTTTTGTTTTTCCGTTCCCACACCTTTTTCCTTGTCATTAATCAAATATAAGCTGATAACAAGGTGTTCAAAACAAAATAGTATAAAAATTCAGTGTTCCTTGGGTTGTCACCAACTATGCTTGCTTTATTCTTACTTTTCCTATTTTCAACTCATGCTAAAGAAATTGAAGAAACTTTAGATGCAGTAAGTTCAAAGTAGGATGACATCCGTTTTTTATCAAATAATCAAAAAATCGTTATAACTCGAAAAAATCGCAGTTCAAATCGCGAACTTACATTTTTTTTCTAATATAATTCAAAATTTCAAAATTTTTGCTGTTTCCAATGCACCTAATATCGCTGCTCAAAACGCAATAGACAACATTATAGGAACACATTTTAAAAATTTAAACGGAAACTTCTGAAAGTCTCTTCAAACTGTTATCTGCCGCAATAACGAGTCAAAACGGACCATTTTGAAGCGAGTTACGAGCGTTTGTACTTTTTGCGAGAGACGCAGACATTGTCTCGTTTCTCTGCGTCTCTTCAACAACGAGAGTGTCTGCTTTCTCTGCGTCTCTCTTCTTGTAACTTAAAAAGCCTATAAAAATGTTTCTACAGTGTTTTGAGCTGCGAGATTAAGCGCGTTCGAATCAGCGAAAAAATCTATATTTTTTGAAATAGATTAAAAAAAATGTAAGTTCGCGAATTGAAAATCGATTTTTTCGAGTTTTAATGATTTTCATGCAAAAATTTTGGTATTTTCGTAAATACTGGATTTGAAGAACAATAATGACCGTAACCCTACTGTAAAGATGTTCAGGCAGATCTGATATCGTACTATGGGTACCCAGTAGAGAGACATTATGTAACAACGGATGATGGATATACCAGTGAAGTTCAAAGGATTCCAAGAGGGAGAGATGGTGAGAGATTTCTCGAAGTCAGGAAAAATACCTTAAAATCTGTGTTAGAAGGGCACCCTGAGGAGCTCAAAATGAGCACATTCTTGAAATTCAAACGGATTGAAATCAGTCTTATTAGTCCTCGTCAAAAGTTAACTAGGAATGTAACAAAATATGTTTCAATTCTCTTCACCAAAAGATGTTATGATCCATTTTGAAAATTTGGCAACATTTTTTAGGTGTTGGGAAACTAGAGGGGATACCATTTTAATGCAGATTTTAATCACATTTTCCAGAAAGAACAATCGAAGGATGCTCCAAACGACCCGTGGTATTTTTTATGCATGGTCTATTTGCAACATCTTACGAATATCTTTTCAATCTTCCATCTCAAAGTCCTGCTTTTGTTTTCGCCGATGCCGGATTCGATGTGTGGTTGGGCAATGTCCGTGGAACAGAATACGGTCTAAATCATACCAAATTCAATCCAAAAGATCCGAGCTTCTGGAACTTTACGTATGTTTCCTTTGTCTTGAAATACTCCAAAAAACTTTTCTAGTTTGTACGACTACTCCTACTACGACCTCCGCCAACAGATTGAATACACTCTGGAGAAAACTGGTCATGAATCATTATTCTATGTCGGGCATAGCCAAGGCACCACCGTAATGTTTGCAAGACTTGCCGAAGCTGATGCCACGTGGCAGAGAAAAATCAGAATATTCTTCGCGTTGGGTCCAACTGTCGGATTTCTGAAACCACTGATGCCATTTACACTTTTGGAAAAAGATTATTTGCAGAAATTAATTCAGGTATACAGTAAACCGTATACTGCTCACAAGTTTAGAAAAAAAGTAATTTTTCAGTACGTTCTGGATGGAAGATTCGGCATTCAACCTGTTCAAATTCCAAGAACTATTCTCTCAAAACTCGCCGACATTTGCTCAAAATCGTTCTTATCCTACCTCTGCTCCGCTGGATTTCATATTGCAAATGGATTGGAGAAATTGGGTCAAGTTAATGCAGTAAGAAATTTGAAAAAGTGTTCCTCTTCAATGTTAATAATTGCAGTCCCGACTACCAATCATTTTGAGTCATTTTCCATCAGCCACATCAACGTTAAATATGCTTCATTGGATGCAAATTTTCAAGTATCACGAATTGCGGAGGTTGGATTTGGGTGCTGAAAGGAATATGATTGCTTATGGACAAAAGGAAGCACCGAAGTTGGATATTGCAAATATAGTGGCACAGACAATACTATATTTCAGGTAAAGCAGGCAGGGCAAACCGGGCCAGCGATTTTCTCCCATACAAATTGAGATTTTCCAATCGAAATTTATATGAAAATGTAGGTCTTGATGAGATCTACAGAATGGTAGTTAAACTATCAGAATTCCTTGTCTAAATTTTCCATAGAGCATCATGGCTAGGGGCAAAATCTCCTGTCCGGGTGTTTAGCAAGCATCTGAGAAAAACCAAACAGCATAAGTTCTTTGAAGTTCACATCATTCTGTAGATCTCACCAAGATCAACATTTTCATATAAATTTCGATAGAAAATCTCAATTTACAGTTTAGAAAAATGCCGGCCGGATGGCAGCCACATTAATTTCAAAAAACCAACCTTGATTTACAGCAAGGATGATCAAATCACAGATGAAGTCGATGTCCGTGAGATAATAATGAAACGAATGGGACCTGGACTCATCGAGAGTTACGATTTGGATCACTTCACTCATTCAGACTTTGCAATTGGACTTCGAGCCACTGATGAAGTTTACAAGCCAATTATTTACAGAATTTACAAAGAAATTCGAGAGAAGGGGTGTTAATGAACTTGTCCAATAAAAACATTAGTTTTTTCGTAAAATGTTGCATTAGAGAAGAACGAGACAACTTTTTTTGGAACTGTTTGTTATGCAAGAACCACGATTACTGGTTTTATGACCTGATTACTATCAGCTACTGGGTCAAAAAAACACACATAGCGTCGCCTTTTGTGAACGCTTTTTGCCCTTCTTATCGAATTCTCAGATCGGGAACTTGTTTTTTCTTGTTTGGTAATAAATATTTGATCGTATAAAAGCGAAATGTGGAAACGAATTCAATACACAGTTCAAACGAAGACGTCTTCTTCTACGATGAAGGTGGTCTTCTTCTCCACTGTGATTCTCTTACACCAGGTGTTAGCCGGTGGTGAGTTCTCTTGAAATTTTCCTGGATTTAGTGTCTAATTTAAGGCGGAGGATCCTATGTGAGAGCTCCCGGAGGCGGTGGTGGCGGCGGCGGTGGCGGATATGCCTCGGCTGCTGCTCCAGCACCATATGCTTCGACTGGAATGAGTGGAGGATCAGCCGGCGGAGGTTATGCATCGGGAGGAGGCGGCGGCGGCGGTGGAGGCTACGCTTCTTCAGGAGGAGGAGGTGGCGGCGGAGGATACGCTAAGCCATCAGGAGGAGGTGGAGGTGGATACGCTTCCGCCGGAGGATCAGGAGGTGGAGGATACTCATCTGGAGGAGGCGGAGGCGGAGGAGGATACGCTAAGCCTTCTGGAGGCGGAGGATACGCATCTGGCGGAGGTGGAGGAGGTGGAGGCGCTGGCGGATACGCTAAACCATCTGGTGGCGGAGGATATGCTTCCGGCGGAGCAATGGGAGGAGGAGGAGGCGGAGGATACGCTAAGCCTTCTGGAGGCGGAGGATACGCTTCCGGCGGAGGAATGGGAGGAGGCGGAGGCGGAGGATACGCTAAGCCATCTGGAGGAGGCGGCGGAGGATACGCCAAGGCTGCACCACAACCTGCACCAGCTCCACCACCACCCCCACCGCCACCACCACCGCCGCCACCAGCTCCGGCTCCGGCTCCAGCACCAGCATCATCTGGAGGATACTCGTCCGGTGGATCATCCGGAGGAGGAGGAGGTGGATACTCATCCGGTGGAGGATCGTCTGGAAGAAAGAGTGGAGGATACTCTCAATCTGCACCACCACCACCACAACCAGCTCCAGCTGGACCACCAGCACCATCAGGCGGATACTCATCAGGAGGAGGCGGAGGATCATCCGGAGGAGGTGGATACGCTTCAAAGGGAGGATCATCTGGAGGCGGCGGAGGAGGATATTCGGCTTCTGCACCACCACCAGCCCCAGCCCCAGCTCCAGCACCTCCACCACCACCACCACCAGCTCCAGCTGCACCTCCAGCACCATCTGGCGGATACTCGTCCGGAGGCGGCGGCGGCGGATCATCAGGAGGAGGCGGATACTCATCGGGAGGATCTTCTGGAGAAGGATCATCCGGAGGCAGCGGCGGAGGATATTCAGCTTCTGCACCACCACCAGCCCCAGCTCCGGCTCCAGCACCTCCACCACCACCCCCACCACCACCAGCGCCAGCTCCAGCTCCATCAGGCGGATATTCATCAGGAGGAGGAGGATCATCCGGAGGCGGCGGAGGAGGATATTCGGCTTCTGCACCACCACCAGCTCCAGCCCCAGCCCCAGCCCCAGCTGCACCCCCAGCACCATCTGGCGGATACTCGTCCGGAGGCGGCGGCGGCGGATCATCGGGAGGAGGAGGCTACTCATCTGGAGGTTCTTCCGGAGGAGGATCATCGGGAGGAGGCGGTGGCGGAGGATATTCGGCTTCTGCACCACCACCAGCTCCAGCTCCAGCAGGCGGATACTCATCAGGAGGAGGCGGCGGAGGATCATCAGGAGGAAGTGGTTACTCATCAGGAGGATCTTCTGGAGGAGGAGGAGGCGGAGGCGGATACTCTGCTTCTGCACCATCACCAGCTCCAGCCCCAGCACCGGCTCCAGCCCCAGCACCGGCTCCAGCTCCAGCTCCATCTGGTGGATATGCTTCTAGCGGAGGAGGTGGAGGCGGCGGCGGAGGATATTCTGCGTCAGCACCAGCGCCAGCCCCAGCCCCAGCAGCGGCTCCAGCTCCATCCGGCGGATACGCATCTGGAGGAGGAGGCGGCGGAGGATCATCAGGAGGTGGTTATGCATCAGCATCTGCTCCACCACCACCACCACCAGCACCAGCTCCAGCACCAGCTCCAGCTCCATCTGGTGGATATGCTTCTAGCGGAGGAGGAGGCGGAGGAGGATCATCGGGAGGATACGCTTCATCAGGAGGAGGATCTTCTGGAGGGGGAGGAGGCGGCGGAGGATATTCCGCTTCAGCCCCAAGCGGAGGAGGATCCAGCAGCGGATATGCATCAGCATCTGCTCCACCACCACCACCACCAGCACCGGAACCAGCCCCAGCTCCAGCACCAGCACCATCCGGCGGATACGCGTCAGGAGGAGGAGGCGGCGGAGGATCAAGCGGCGGATATGCTTCTTCAGCTGCTCCAGCCCCAGCTCCAGCTCCAGCTCCAGCACCAGCACCATCTGGCGGATATGCTTCATCGGGTGGAGGCGGAGGGTCATCGGGAGGATCTTCCGGAGGCGGAGGATACTCTGCATCTGCTGCACCACCACCCCCACCACCACCGCCACCGCCACCGGCCCCAGAACCGGCCCCGGCTCCGGCCCCGGCTCCAGCTCCAACACCATCTAGCGGAGGATACTCCAGTGGATCATCCGCAGGAGGCGGAGGAGGATCTTCCGGAGGTTATTCCGGAGGAGCCGCTGCCGCACCAGCTCCAGAAGCTGCACCAGCACCAGCCTCAGCACCAGCTCCAGCTCCAGCTCCAGCACCATCTAGCGGTGGCTACTCTGGCGGAAGCTCTTCAGGAGGCGGAGGAGGAGGATCATCCGGGGGATACTCCGCAGGATCTGCTGCCGCTCCACCACCACCACCGCCACCACCGCCACCGCCACCAGCGCCGGAACCAGCTCCAGCTCCAGCTCCAGCCCCAGCACCATCCGGAGGAGGTTACTCTGGCGGAAGCTCTTCGGGAGGAGGAGGAGGATCTTCAGGAGGATATTCCGGAGGAGCCGCTGCCGCACCTGCTCCAGAACCTGCCCCAGCTCCAGCTCCAGCACCAGCTCCAGCTCCATCTAGCGGAGGATACTCCGGAGGAAGTTCTTCAGGAGGAGGAGGAGGATCGTCAGGAGGATATTCGGGAGGATCTGCTGCACCACCACCACCACCACCTCCCCCACCACCGCCACCGCCACCAGCGCCGGAACCAGCTCCAGCTCCAGCTCCAGCCCCAGCACCATCGGGAGGCGGATACTCTGGCGGAAGCTCTTCAGGAGGAGGCGGAGGATCTTCAGGAGGATATTCGGGAGGATCTGCTGCACCACCACCGCCACCGCCACCACCACCAGCTGCAGAACCAGCGCCTGCTCCAGCACCTGCCCCAGCTCCAGCTCCATCTAGCGGAGGATACTCCGGAGGCTCAGCTGCCGGAGGAGGTGGAGGATCATCAGGAGGAGCATACTCCGGATCCAGAATCGCTCGTCATCGTGCTTAATCTTCTTCTTTCTTTATCTCATTTCCGCTTGTGTCTTTCATTTGAACCGGTACATTCACTTTGTCATTTCAAAACCTTTCCAATAAACGTGATTTCATTTACTTTCCACGTTTTCATGACTAGAAATTCCGAAAATCAAATCCAAAACGAAATCAGTTCTCTGTTTCTCAACGAAAGCAATTCCAATATCTACTAGTGTAGCTTGATGTCTCGAATTCTCGGACTCGGTGCTCTCGGAGTCACCGCCGCTAGTACATTGGCAATATATCAGACTCGTTTTGTCTCCAGAATCCATGAAGCATCGAACTGTCGAATGGAAAGATTGAAAGATCTTCCATCCCGAGAATCCATCAAGGATTCTTTGAAGAATGAGAAGCAATTCGATGTTCTCGTTATCGGAGGAGGCTCCGCTGGAGCAGGTGTTGCATTGGATGCTCAGACACGTGGGTTGAAGACGGCTATGGTGGAATACGGTGATTATTGCTGTGGAACGTCTTCAAAGTCATCGAAACTCATTCATGGAGGTGTCAAGTATCTGGAGACTGCTTTGAAGGAAATGGACTATGAGCAATACAAAATTGTGCAAGAAGGATTGAAGGAAAGGATCAATGTGATGAAGTGTGCTCCATTCTTGTCACACACTTTTCCAGTCCTTGTTCCAACCTATAAGTAAGTTCTATTATGGATTAAGGGTTTTTGTTTTCGGCAACCCATTTAAATGGGAATAACTTTTTTCAGGGGTATTGGGTAGAAATACGGTCAACAAAAAAATGTTCCTTATTAAAAAAGCTATCGATTGGCAAAAAACCCGCCAAATTTCATCAAAAATTAACAGAGTTACGCCTTGTGTTGCCAAAAACGCCCAAATTGCCAAAAAATGCCAAAATCGACGGCTTCTCAGTAACACTTTTCGGCGTAACTCTATTTATTCTAAATGAAATTTGACCATTTTTTAAACCAATCGATAGCTTTTTTAATAAGGAACATTTTTCTTGATAATTGTGCTTTTAGCCGATTCCCTTGAAAGAAGTTATTGAAAGAATTCATTTGAATGAGTTGCGAGAATTAGTACCGAAATTTGTTTCCGCGTAGTCCTGACAATTAATTTTCAGATGGTGGCAATCGATCTACTATTGGGGAGGAGTCAAAGTGTACGATTTCATTGCTGGAAAATGTATTCTGAAACCCTCGAAATTTGTGAGCAAAGAAGAAGCCATTGAAATCTGTCCAACGATTCGAAAAGAGGGTCTTCGAGGTGCCATGTTGTATTATGATGGACAACAAAATGATGCCCGTCTGGTACTTGTTGTTGCATTGACGGCAATTCGGTATGGAGCAAAGGTGAGTTAGGATTACGGTAGTTTTTTCAAGATTCACTTTTATCGAAAATTACAAAAAAAAATTTAATAAAAATCGTTACAACTCGAGAAAATCGATTCTCAAATCGCGAACATTCATTTTTCTAACCTATTACATTTCAAAAAAAGTAGAAACTTCTGTAAGAGAGACACAGAGAAAGCAGACACTCTCGTTGTAGAAGAGACGCAGAGAAACGAGACAGTGACTGCGTCTCTCACAAAAAGTTCAAACACTCGTAACTCGCTTAAAAATGGTTCCGTTTTGACTCGTTATTGCGGCAGATAACAGTTGAAAGAGACTTTCAGAAGTTTCCGTTTAAAAATTAAAAATTTGTTCATAAAAATTTTTCCCTTACGTTTTGAACATCGATATTAGGTGCATTCGAATCACCGACAAATTCTAAATTTTTGAAAATAGGTTAGAAAAAAATTGAGTTGGCATTTTGAAACGCGATTTTTTTCGAGTACTAACGACTTTTATACAAAAATATTGTTATTTTCGTGAATACTGGAACTGGAACAAATATTTGAGTACAAATAAAAAATGACCGTAATCCTACTTAAATAATTTTTCAGTGTGTTAACCATACGGAATGCATCGATTTGGTGAAGGATTCGAACGGAAAAGTGACTGGTGCAATGGTGAAAGATCACATTTCCGGAGAGACTTACAAAATCAACGCGAAGGTCGTCGTGAATGCAACTGGCCCTTATAACGATCACATTCGTAAAATGGCGGATCCAAATCGCGTCCCAATCATCTTGGGAAGTTCTGGTATCCATCTGACGGTCGCCAAGTACTTCTGTCCTGGAAACACGGGTCTTATCAATCCGAAATCCTCAGATGGACGTGTCATTTTCTCTTTCCCATGGGAAAACGTCACTATCATTGGAACGACGGACGATGAATCAGAACCATCTCACTCACCGACTGTCACGGAAAAAGAGATTCAGTATATTCTGGAAGAAATGAATAGAAGTTACGAGAAGGAATATCAGATCAAGAGAGAGGATGTGATCAGTGTCTGGTCGGGAATTCGTGGATTGGTTTGGGATCCGAAGAAGAAGGATCACAGAACACTGGCTAGAGGGCATGTCGTTGATGTATGGTTTTTTAAAGGGGGAGTGCACTATTCTGATTTTTTGTATAGTCCGACTCAGAATTTTGAGATTATGGGAATCTCAGTTGAGAAAAAAAATTGAAAATGCCCCTATTTAAGCCCCTATTTAGCTCGTTTGGCAGCCTATTACTTTTTTGAGACAAATTTTCAAAATTTTTTCACAACTGAGACTCCTATTATCTTGAAATTCTGAGTCGATCTATATATACACTATAGTATTTCTAGAATAGTTCACTCCCCCTTTAAAAGGATAGTAAATTATTCCAAAAAAAGTGGGATATTTTTGTATGAATCGATTGAGATTGTTGCAGACAAGAAAAAAAACCTCATATCTAAAAATTGGCCTAAATCAAGTTACAAGGTCTCAAAGTGTAAAAAAACTCTTCCGTGGTTTTAATTTTTTCCAGAAAACCACGGAATTTTTCTAAGTTTTTTTTTCTCTCTGAAACCTCTCTTCCGTGGTCCTCTAGGACCACGGAAGCGCTTTTTTGCACTTTGATGCTTGTGACTTGGTTTAGGTCAATTTTTAGATATGTCTCCAAGAGGATTTTTTATGTCTGCAACAACTTGAATCGATCCATATAAAAATATCTTACTTTTTTGGAACCCCTTCAAATGAGGTCTTATGTCAAACTTTGCTTCCAGGTGGACCCATCTGGACTCATCACAATTGCTGGCGGAAAACTGACAACATTCCGACATATGGCCGAGGAAACCATGAACAAAGTAGTGGAAAATAACAAATTCGATGAGGTGAAACCATGTGCAACTCGAGGAATGAAGTTTGAAGGAGGACTGAATTACACACCAATGCTCTATCGGGAAATCTCTAGAAAATATGGACTCGAGGAGGAAGTGGCCAGTCATTTGTGCCATACTTATGGAGACAAAGTCTACGAAGTTCTCAAGTTGTGCAAATCGACTGGAAAGAAATTCCCAGCCATCGGACACCGTCTTCATCCGGATTTTCCATTTTTGGAGGCTGAAGTCAGATATGCGGTCAAGGAATATGCACTGATTCCTGCGGATATTCTTGCACGGCGAACTCGTCTGTCACTTCTCGATGCTCGTGCGGCCAAACAAATTTTGCCACGTGTCGTTTCGATAATGGCTGAGGAATTGGGATGGTCACCAACTGAGCAGAAGAAGAATTATGAGGAAGGATTGCAGTTTTTGAAAGTTGAAATGGGAGTTTGTAAATTGGGAAAAGGAAAAGGAGACTTGGTGGAGCTGACTAGGTTTGTTTTTTTAAATTTTTTTATATTAGTGACAGATTTTCAGCGCCGAGAAATCTCAAATCGCTTCGAAATTCCGCAAAATCGATAAAGAGCAACGTGGACACTTTTCGAGTGGTGACCTCAAAGAGTTTTTGAACGAACAGAGAAAGAGTCAGAACGTTCATAGAGATATTCTGGATGATGTGATTCTGGAGGCCAACGATGGAAACAGATACATTTCTTTGGAGGAATTGCAGAAGGTGGGTGTGACAGTTGCAAGTGTGACGTTTCGAAAGTGTGACATTTGCATTTCTGAACCGTCTGATTATAGATATATCCGGCTCCGGGACATTTCGAAAGTGTGACGTTTGAAAAGTGTGACGTTTCGAAAGTTGACAATTCGAAAGTGATCATTTTGAAAGTGGACCTTCCGAAAGTGTGAAATCGCGTTTTTGCCCAATTTTTTGAACGGTTCATATAATTTTTTAACAACGTTCTATTATTTTAAAACGCAAAAAATATATACGAAAAATTCCAAAAAATTGGGCTAAAACGCGATTTCACACTTGCGAAATGTCTGTTTTCGAAATCACCACTTTTTGTCCAGAGTCTTTAAAAACGTCACACTGTTGAAATGTGGCACTTGCGAAACGTCGCACGAAATTTCACACTTTCGAAGTTTCACGGAGCCCGTTTTTTACTGACTTTTTTACGTTTCAGATCTACCTTGACATCAAAAATGGTTCATTCAAAGGACGTCGTCTGATTGACCACCTCGGAGAAACGAAAACCGAATAAACAAGATTCTCGAAATTTATTTGTACTAACAATAAAATCTCTCCATGCTTCTCCTTCAATATTTGCTTTTGGGATTACCGATTGATTAGCCTCCATTTCATTTTCCTCTTTTTCTTTCCGGACCGCCCTTCTTCTTCACAAAAACAGATGGTGACCGTTTGGCACTCTCTTTCGCATGGCTAAATAGCCATTGTTCTTTGTTCGTTCATAAGTGTCCCATTGGTTATGCAAATTGGTTTCAAAGGGGGTCATCTAGGGCATTCATTCTTCATTTGTATGCTCAAATTGAAAACCTGATATTGATTTTTACAAGCTCTTGTTCTTCCGAATACAGTATCACTTACCTGTCAACCGTATCGAATCCCTAGCAAAAACAATAAACATATCGGATATCACCTATCTCTATTCCTCTCTAACCCGCGCACTTTGGTCCTGTACAAACAGAAATACTGTGGCGAGCGAAACGAGGGGTGAAATGTTGATGACAAGGAGCCCCCATCCCAAGACAGTATTAAGGATCGAGAGACTTAGAGATTCAGTGAAGGGATGCGTGTGAAATAGAGCCCTCTGGCAGGAGCAGCCACTCTCAATGACTTTTCTTCAACCGTTCTTTTCCGTTTTGTTTAAAGTTTTCTCTCTTACAAGGATACCCTTTTCAAAAAGCTACAAAGATTTTTTTTCTAAATTGGCTCATTCATAGATTCGGATGAGAGCCAATTTAGAAAAAAACTTCTATGTAGCTTTTTTTAAGGGTGCACTTGTTATCTCAAATTTTCAGATGTATCGAAGGATCATCCCAATACTAGTCGTACTGTACACCTACAGGTTATGTACGGTCGATGGATACATGTGTCACAAATGTGCAAGTACGGACGCTGTTTGGGTGAGTTTAAATTAAACTTTTTTGTACTCAAATGATAGTCTCTATTCCAGTATTTACAAAAACAACAATTTTTACAAAAAAATTGATAAAACTCGAAAAAAACGCATTTCAAATCACAAATATATATTTTTCTCACCTCTTTCAAAAAATGCAGAGTTTTTCGCTAATTCGAATACACCCAAAATCGCTGAAAACGGACCATTTTGAAGCGAGTTATGGGCGTTTGAAGTTACGAGAAGAGAGACGCAGAGAAAGCAGACACTCTCGCTGTCGAAGAGACGCAGAGAAACGAGACAGTGTCTGCGTCTCTCACCGAAACTTCAAACGCTCATAACTCGTTTCAAAATTGTCCGTTTGGACTCGTTTTTGCGGTAGAAAACAATTTCAAGCGACTTTTTGAAATTTTAGTACAGAGAATGAAAAAAAAAATCATAAAAATGTTAATATTGCGTTTTGACTCAAAACTTTTGAGCAGCGATTCGGATCAGCAAAAAATACACATTTTTTGAAATAGGTTAGAAAAAGTGTGAGTTCGAGATTTGAATATCGGATTTTTTCGAGTATTATCGTTTTTTGTGCAGAAATATTGTTATTTTCGCAATTATTGGTTTCATTTGAGTGCAAATAAAAAATGACAGTAATCCTCATTTGAGGAGGTTCGTTGAAAATGATGATATTTTCAGAACTGGGTAAAGTACGGTTTGCCAGTGAATCAAGGCGATTCCATCGTCAGCGATGACAAATGTTTAGTGGAGAGCAAATTGAAGAAAGATGGAGATGCTTGTGCTGGATACTGTATGACTATTAATATAACGAGAACAGATGAGGAGAAGGCTGGAAAAATGATTTGTGAGTCGCTAACTTCAAATTTACCCATAATTTGGCACCGCGACGTTTCGCAAGTGTGACGTTTCAAAAGCAAAACGTTGCACTTGTGTTGGAACCGGCATATTGGGGGGTGAGCCCGTAACCGTCCAGAGAACAAGAGAGCGCTAATTCTAGTAGAAGAACAACTACAAGTCTTTATTACAACCATTTATTAACCAAACTGAGATTGGTTCAATGAGGTTTTGAAGCTCCCGGATGGAGTGAAGAGTAGACTTCCGGCGTCCTCCCGTCGTTGGCCGTCGAACCAGTGAAGAGTGCAGAGTTGAAACTGACACCGCCTATCCCGTTGATATTCCCAGCTTATATAGCGACGATTGACCAGATCGTTGATAAGATAAGATGAGATTACGTCTATTGGTCGACACGTTGCTCGAATATTCCTTTAATTCCTTTAATCTTTATTACCAGATGTAAAAAGGTTGAGGAAGGAATGGTAGAGCCATTATTTCCGCAACACTCGGGGGCGGAAACGATGAACTTTGTAGAAAGTTCATGATTTCTTGTTTCCTTCCATTTGTGTTTCGTAACACGAGATGGAACGGAAATCTCCGAAAGAGAATCAGAACCAGATGTTCTTTGGCTGGTCCTTAGGCATGATGTCATGGCATTACGGTTAGTAAACCTTCTTGGAACGACTTGGATAGCGAAGCCAACTGCAGAGGCGTCAAGCCATCCAATCCTGTGTATAGTGCTTCTTGATATTCGAGTCTCCTTGGTACCAACTCGTTCAGTTCCTGCTTTCCAGACGACTATTGGTATATCCTGATGATCATACGCAGTCCTTGTTGAGAGTACGGTAGTCAGAGTGGGGATCCTTCTTCCTTTTGAACACTGGACGCGGTTCCAGTTTCAAATTACACACTGGACGATTCCAGTTGTACGAATTGTGGGGGCATTGGCGTTGCGGTGATCCGCCACTTTTGAACTGACTTTGACGAAGTTGATTCACCGTTTCATTCCGATTGACAGAGGTATCGGAGGCGTTGGGGTTGGTTCCAGGAGAGCTCGGAAAGCTTGAGCACAAAGAGACGATTGTTGGTGGTTCAGTGTTGGTGGTTAAGTTTGTCAGATACAAACATCCTTAATCGTTTTGTCCGTCCTTCTAGTGTGTTGCCACATCGCCCAACGTTGGACGACCCCACACTAGGCCATTGATGTCCGGGGTTCCGAACGAACCGATACGACGAGAGTTCCGGATGAACTAAAGACTGTTGTCTTCTTTGCTAGAAAGGCAACTCTTGTCCCACCGGGGTCCGTTACCACACTGACGGATTCAGTTGGTTCCCGGTCGATGCACCATGTTGGAACCGGCATATTGGGGGGTGAGCCCGTAACCGTCCAGAGAACAAGAGAGCGCTTATTCTAGTAGAAGAACAACTACAAGTCTTTATTACAACCATTTATTAACCAAACTGAGATTGGTTCAATGAGGTTTTGAAGCTCCCGGATGGAGTGAAGAGTAGACTTCCGGCGTCCTCCCGTCGTTGGCCGTCGAACCAGTGAAGAGTGTAGAGTTGATACTGACACCGCCTATCCCGTTGATATTCCCAGCTTATATAGCGACGATTGACCAGATCGTTGATAAGATAAGATGAGATTACGTCTATTGGTCGACACGTTGCTCGAATATTCCTTTAATTCCTTTAATCTTTATTACCAGATGTAAAAAGGTTGAGGAAGGAATGGTAGAGCCATTATTTCCGCAACAACTTGTGAACTATCGCACTTTCGAAATGTCGCACTTTCGAAATGTCACAATTGCGAAACGTCGCACTTTCGAAATGTCACACTTTTGAAACGTCATACTTTTGAAACGTCGCGGATCCCATGTTTTATTTGTTCTCCTTTCAGCCGTTGTCCGTGATTGCCAACCTCGCACCCGAAATCTTCCGGAATTGAAAGAAGACGACGCTCCCCTCTGCACCTCATACGAAAAGGTCGTCAATCGGAGAAAGTGAGTAATTTCCTCTTTTTTTTAAACAATGAAAATTAATCTTCCAGTGTGAACATCACCACATGTTACTGCCGTGGCCACTACTGTAATGGACTTGGATTCGCCGAAGCGACACGACATTCAAAAGCAATCGAACTTCCGCAGAACTCAATTGAACCGAAAGAATCTCCTAGTTTTCCCTGGTTTCTCATTCATCTTGCTCTGTTTTCTTTTTTATCCTAATCATTGTGCTGATACATTCGTTCAGCACATGCCGGAGGAAGAAGGATGACGATGAGGAGTATGAAATGGGTAGACGAGAAGAGGTTGATTGACTTTAATTACGAGTAGAATCATTTCTGTTGGCACTTTTTTGTTTTTTTTTTCACTTTTCAACAATAAATATTTTTTTGAATTGCCTCGCAAAAGACATAAGGCGCAATGAAAGTACGCTCCAGCGCACACCGCGCGAACCTCAAGATTTCAAAATTATCGGCGAATTTTTTTCTTTTTTTTTTGGATATTTTTCAGGTTTCTTTTCGCTCTTTCAGTATTTTTTCTCATGTTCAAACATTTTCCGAACAAAAAAATAAACGAAATTCGTGATAACACCGGGAAAATCTCGCCGGATGACAGGTTATTTGCTCACACATCATTTTTCTTCGCCTTTCCAAAATGACCAGATAATTTTTTCTTCTTCGAACTCGATGAAGAGCGATAAAATCGATTGATAATTTATGAGTTTCGAAACGATTCTCTACGCAGCTGTAGCCCTTCTTTTTATATTCCTAGTATTCCTTCTCGTCACCGCTTCCCTAATCGTTCGACGCTCCAAACAAAGCAGTGTGAATCTGCAGACAGTGGTGGTGACCCAAGAGAATCCGTATGTCACGATGACCAGTCAGTCATCGAAAATGGTAGGACATTGCATGGAGAACAGCTGCTGTGCCGCTCATGCTGACCTCGAATTTCAAATACATTGTTTAACTTGAATGTCTTCTTCTGACACAAATTGGTTTCTCTTTCTTCTATTTCTCGATACTAAACTTATTTTCTTTGTGTGTTCCGTGCTTCAACTATAATGTTTCAGGACATCCCCGTGATTCTTCCCAAGAAGTTCAACATGACGGACAATGATCACAAGGTACCTTTCTGTCTTTGTTCTCTAATATTCACCTACTTGTTCAGCATATGCCACCTCACAATCCTCCTCCACCTGTGCCACATCATCATCACAACTCGACGACAATCTCTTCAGCAACAAGCAGCATCACCACTACAAGCAAGAAGCCGGCTGTTGCCGCTCCAGCTGCTCCGACTCTCAATAAGACGGTAAAATATCCCTTCGAATTCCTTCCACAACCAATATTATTCTTCAGATCGACAATATTGGTCGAGTGATGCAATTGAACGGACACGTCGGTTTCGACTCTCTTCCCCATCAGCTTGTGAAGAAAGCTGTTGAAGCGGGGTATTTTGAAAATCAGCGATTTTCTCCTATAAAAATTGAGATTTTTAAATCGAAACTTATATGAAAAGAAAGGTCTCGATGAGATCTACAAAATGATTTACAAAATGGCTATATCTATTGGCTCAATTCCGTTTAACGGCAAACAACACAAAATTGAGCCAATAAATCTAGCCATTTTGTATGCCATTTTGTAGATCTCATCGAGTACTACATTTTCTTATAAGTTTCGATTTGAAAATCGCAATTTATAAAGAAGAAAATTACTCACGAAGAATTTTCACTGGACATTAACTGTTTCAGATTCCAATTCAATCTAATGTGTGTCGGAGAGACCGGCATGGGAAAGACGACGCTGATAGAGTCGCTTTTCAACATGAAACTTGATTTCGAGCCATGCAATCACGAGTTGAAGACGGTCGAGTTGAGAACGAAAAACTACGGTTTGTGATTTATTTCTTTTCGATTTTCTCCAACATAAATTGAGATTTTCCCATCGAAACTTATATAAAAATGTAGAACTCGATGAGAGCTACAATATGATATATAGAATGGCTAGATTTATTTTCTCAATATTGTGCTGGTTACTATTAAACAATTGAGCGAATAAATAGTGCCAATTTATACGTCAATTTATAGATCTCATCGAGTTCTACATCTTTATATAAGTTTCGATTTAAAAATCTCAATTTTTTCGGGAGAAAATCGCTTACCAAGTCCAATTTAAACCATATCGCTTTCCAACTGAATATTATTGCAGATGTCGCCGAAGGAGGAATTCGAGTGAAATTGCGATTGGTTGAGACAGCTGGATTCGGAGATCAGCTTGATAAAGATAAGAGGTTGGTTTCTTTTTCGAGTTTCCGCTAAATTTTATTGAAAATTAACAGAGTTACACCAAGAAATCGCCAATTTTTCGGCAAAAAAAGCGCAACTCTGCTAATTTTTCTTTCAATTTGACGATTTTTCTACCAATCGATAGCTTTTTCAATAAGGAACATTGTTTTTGTTGATCGTATTTTTACCCGATCCTCCTGAAAAAAGTTATTCCAAAAAGTAATTGAGTTTCAGCGCCAAAGTGATAGTCGACTATTTGGAGTCACAGTTCGAGAAGTATCTTCAAGAGGAGCTGAAACCACGCCGCATGCTTCAATACTTTGACGACTCCAGAATTCACGCATGCCTTTACTTCATCTCTCCAACTGGTCATGGGTAAGTGTTTCTTTCTCAAAAATTTGTATTGCTTCAAAATATGCAGAATTTATTCCGAATATCACAACGAAAACCCAAAAAAAATGCCTCCAACACCCCGAAAATCGCTTCAAAAAATACGTTTTTTCGGGGTGTTGGAGGCATTTTTCGTTGTAATATCCGGAATCAGCGCAAAATTCTGCACATTTCAAAGCAATAAAAAATTTTCCGGACACCTCCTTTATGCCTAATTTTGTTTTATTTTCAGTCTGAAAGCACTGGATTTGGTCACTTTGCGCGAATTAGCAAAGCGAGTCAATGTGATTCCAGTCATAGCGAAATCGGATACGACATGCAAAGACGAGCTGCTCAGATTCAAAGCGAAAATTCTGAGCGAGTTGAAGGCGCAGAAAATCGAGATTTATTCGTTCCCAACTGACGATGAGACTGTCTCGACAACGAATCAAGCAATGAATACGGCAGTTCCATTCGCCGTCGTCGGAAGCTGCGATTTTGTGAAGAAAGAGAACGGACAAATGGTTCGTGCTCGTCAGTATCCATGGGGTATAGTGGAAGTGGAGAATGAGCAACATTGTGATTTCGTGAAACTTCGCGAAGCGCTTCTCCGTACAAACGTTGATGAAATGCGACAACGTACGCACGAATCCCTCTACGAGAATTATCGACGTGATAGACTTCGACAAATGAAAATTGGAGACGGAGAGACTGGGCCGAAAATTATCGAGAAACTCGCACAGGTATCACAAAATGACTAAAGTAGTGAGGTTTTACTGATTCTAAGCGCCGATTCCAGAAACATCGCGAGTACCAAGACGAATTCACTCGCAGAGAGCTCAGTCTTCGTGAAGAGTTCCAGAAGAAGCTTGACGTCACGGAAGCGGACATGCGAAAGGTGGAAGAAGCATTGGCGGCTCGCGAGCGAGAAATTCAAGATGAGCACGATCGAGAGGCGAAGAAATTGGATGCGGAGATTCGTCAGTTGACCGAAGAGCGTATGAAGTTGATGGCGAAGGTGTCGAAGAAACTGAGAAAGTGAAGACCTAATGATACTGTACTATGATATTAATTTTTGCTTTGTTTTCGCTTGTATTCCAAATACGTTTGCCTCTCTAAAAGTTATTCACAGCATCCTCGATTGTCAGTTTCAAAACTGAAAAATTTTGGAATATTCCCTTGAACTCCAAAATTTCATTATTTTTGCGCTGCATTTGGCCATGCATCAACTTTTGACCCAGTTTTCAGGCGCAATATTTGTTTTATTCAAAAATCGGATTCCTACAAATTTTAAAGGAGATTCTCAGCTATCGATTTATAAAGAAAACTTTTATTTTGCCCAAGTAAGGAATGAGAAAAATAGGATTTTGAAAGAACACTGAATTACTCTCTATTTTCACTGATAACAGTGGTACTTTTTAAAATCCCATTTTTCTCAGTCCTTACTTGGCCAAAATAAACGATTTCTATATGAATCGATAGCTGAGAATCTCCTTTAAAATTTGTAAAAATCCAATTTTTGAATAAAAACATACTGCGCCTGAAAACTGTGCCAAAAGTTGATACCTGTCCAAACCAGTGCAAAAATGGTGAAATTTTGGATTTCATGAAACTGATAATCGAGGATATTGTGTTGCCTCTCTAAAAGTTATTGATTTGATCTTCTTACTCTTTCATTTATTCTTGATTCCTCTCTTTAACGCATATTATACATACGCACATTTCACTGGTATCATTCTCTTTTTTATCGCCTTTTTCTATTATGCCGAAACCTTCTTCTCTATTCCATGTTAAATGAAACACAACATCGTTTTCAGGACAATTTTTATACAAACTTTTGAACTTTATTCATAGAGCGGCAGCAGTTGAGCTTCAGCCGTGGCACGTCCGACTTCGTTCTCGCAAAGGACTGTGAAAGTTCCGAAGTGATGCATCTGGACGTAAGGGATTGTGAGCCGACACACGTCCGCGGTGTCCTCAATGATGACATCGCTGAATCGAAGTTTGTCTTCGTTGAACAGCCAGCAAACCTAAAAAAAACTTCTTGTTTAGGAACATGTGTTTTTAAAGCGACGTTTCGAAAGTGTCACACTTTCGAAACGTCATCTTTCCAGCCGTTAAATCAGACACTCTTATTGCAAACTTACCCGTGGGCGTGGGCTTCCCAAAAGGCAGCAATCAAACACAGCTTTTCCTCCAATGTGAACTCGCAAGTCTCCGAAAACCTGAAGTCGAAAAGATTTGAAATTGAAAGCTAATTTCAAATAAATACCTTCAAAAATTCTGGCGCGTAGTTCCATGGGTTGTTGGCGTACTTGTTCTTGGGGATCTCGTAGGCCAAGTGGTTCACTTGCTGAAAAATTTGCGTTCACCCTCCGTTTCGTATACGCCGACCACCCCTTGGTTTGGATTTGTACGTGTGGCGCAGCCGGTATCGCGCTGGTCGGCTGCAAGAGAGTCGCGGGTTCGATTCTAGGGCGCGACAAAATTCTTTACTTTCGGAAAAAGAACGCGGGCATTCTGACGAAAATATTTCTAGCGTTTCATACAAAAGTTTATTTTTCATTTTCAAATGGGTTGGCTTTATGAGGACTGCTAACAGTACCAAACTCTCACAAAGTCTTCGGACATAATAGTGTTACGAAAAGAATGTTACGGATTCCGAACGGCTTCAAAGAATTACATAGAGAAGAGAAACCAATCTCTTACCTTCGTCAACGGTGACACTTGCTGCTGCTGCCCGTAGACTCCATCGACACAATCCACATTCAACGTACTACTGTACTGTGGTTTAGAATAGGACATCCTTCCCGGAACCAAGCTAAATAATTAAAAAAATCAATAAATTTTTGGTTCTAGGTTAGTAGTAAGTTTTGAGTGGTTAAAGGCAGAGGGATGAAAATTTGCGCGGGATGCTCCTGCGGCGCTCAAGAAGAGAGGAAGAGGAACCCACGAGAAGCAAATAGAGAAAATTTGGGGGAAAAGGGAATGGTCGAAGATTTTTGTGGCTGGCTGCGGGGGAGAGGGCTATGGCTCGGAAGGATTTGACTTTATAGATGTTTGGATGATTGGATTTTCACAAAGTGCGACTGATTGTAGGATAATTGTAATATGGGAAAGAACATGGTATTGAAATATGTTATAAAAAAGTTCGAAAGAGAATTCTGGTACGATAAACTTTTGGAAAAGAACAGTAGCTTAGGAAGGGAAACTTTCGAAGATTGTAACACCAGATTACGTTCGCATTATAATAGCGATAAAGTTTTGTGAGAGATTTCGAAACTGAGAAATTTCGACATTTTCGAATGTTATAGTTTCTTTAGATCTGATCATAATGAAAGTTACCAGATGATTTTCAAAACGAATCTAAAATTTTCCTTGGAAATTAGTTTATAAGAATTTAACTATGCCATCATGAATTTTACTATCACATTTCAGTCGCTTTGTCTTTCCGAAATCAGGGCTAGGTGGCGGATTTCGGCATCATATTTAGATGTGAATAACTTTTTTCAGGGAAATCTGATAAAAATACGGTTAAAAAAGCTATCGATCAGTTAAAAATTTGTTAAATTTCATCAGAAATGAACAGAGCTACGCCTTTTATTACCAAAATGTTTTTTTTGCGCAAATCGGCTCAGAAATTACCAAAACTAGGCTTTTGATTCAGAGCTTGATAGCTCGGCTCTTGGTCATTTTTGCTCAAATTTTAGCCGAAAATGTCTTATTTGAAGCTAATAAAGGTCCAAGACAAGATTCTTCATGAAAAATTGGACCCCAGAAAGTGCTAAAATTGGCAATAGCCACAACTCGAGGTTTTTTGTTTCAGAGCTTGACAGCTCGGTTTCTGTCATTTTCAAATGCGAATAACTTTTTTCTGGGGGGTTGGGTAAAAATAGAGTCAACAGAGAAAATGTTTCTTATTTAAAAAAAACTATCGATTGGTTACCATCAAAGTTCAGAAAAATGAACGAAGTTACGCCTTGTGTTGCCGAAAATTTGCCGAATTTTGCGAACTTTTTGGAACACAAAGCGTAACTCTGATAAATTTCGATAAAATTTTAAAAACTTTTAACCACTCGATAGCTTTTTTAATAAGGAATATTTTTTGTGTTGGCTGTAATTTCATCCGATCACTGTGAAAAAAGTTATTTAAGTTTGAATGAGTTGCCGAAATTTGATGCGGGCAGCCCTCTCCGAAACCCCCTTCATCTGTTCCTTTGCACTCAAACATGTACCTAACCTTATCTTCTACTGATCCTACTAACTTTTTGACCCTTTGTTAACCGATTAAACATCCCTTGTCTTTTGCAACAACCCATAAAAGATAAGACTAAAAAACCACTCTCGAAAGCAAAACTAGTAAAACAATTCGGTTTTCCCCTCAACACAGAAAGGATATCAGTAAAAAACCACAACCAAAACGATTCCAAAAACAAACTAACAACGAAATTTAAGTGTTTCAAAAAAAACGAAAAAAGAAGAAGAGATGTTTGTTCGACTGTCACCGTGTTGCTTGTTTGCGGATGAACTCCTTCCCCGACAAAAAATGCACCTCGCTTTGTCTTTTTATAATATTTATTTACAAGACATTCATTTTTATTAGAGAAGCCGGAAATCAATTCACTATAACATCTTTTTTATTTTCGCCGGAAATCCCACTGAAGTTAGATACTTTTTCTTCTCGTATTGATAGTTTTCCTGAAAACAAAGACGTGATTATAGTATAGAAAAAAGGGTCTCACATTTAGCTTGGTAGAGTTGTTGAGAACTGGGAAAAAGTCTTCAAAATAGTCGACGTAGTCATCTAATTCCATTGGCTCCACAACTTCGCCGAGCAACTTTTTTTCTTGATCATTTCGAATCGGAGGTCTGGCAGATAGGATTGAAAATAAGAGACTCGCGAAGAGGATGTAGTGACGGAAACTCATTTTCTGGAAATTGAAATGGTCTTGGAAGGCAAGAACACCTAAGAGAAGAGATAAGAAAGAGACGCAGAGAATCAGAGAGAAACAACCGTAGTCGTTAAAAGTTCATTAGTGGTTTCGTCGAGGGGAGAATAAAAAAGAAAACATGGAGAGAAGAAAAAATGGATCGTTCGTAGTCGAAAAGAAATGAAGAGATGATGATGACAACCTTGAGCGGTTACGGTTATTATGTTATGATGATGGTGTAAGGAGAGTGTGGAGTAGAAAATGAAGAAAATGAAGTGGAGGAAGTGTGAATGGATTCAAGTGGTAGAAAAAGATGGACAATGAAGAAGAGGAAGACTGGTCGAAGTTTGAACCTGCTGATAGAAGAAGAGAAAGAAAAAAGTGTCATCTGATTCGAAACTTAACAAAAAAATGTTGTTATCTTGTACTCACAGAGGTTGACGGTCAAGATTTTCCGGTTTGGGTGCAGATCTTGTGAAAGGGGAACTAAAGAACGAGTATTAAAATCATAGAGGAAGAAATCAAGGTTTGCGAGCTCAGATTCTAGTATTTACGACAATAACAATATTTTTGCACAAAAATCGTTAAAACTCGAGAAAATCGATTTTCAAATCGCGAACATCCAATTGTTCTATTGTCGAAATAATTAAACTGAGACTCGGTGTTTGCAGACTTTACAGTATCTCAAGCCAAATTTGGCTTGGTGAATTGAAAAGTCCGCAAACACCGAGTCTCAGTTTAATTATTTCGACAATAACTTATTTCAAAAAATTCAGAATTCGAATGCACCTAATATCGCTGCTCAAGACCCAATAGAAACGTTTTTAGTCATTTTTTTTCATTTTTTGTACTAAGATTTCAAAAAGTCATTTGAAAATGTTTTCCACCGCAAAAACAAGTCCAAACGGAACATTTTAACGCGAGTTATGGGCGTTTGAAGTTACAAGAAGAGAGACGCAGAGAAAGCAGACACTCTCGTTGTCGAAGAAACGCAGAGAAACGAGATTGTGTCTGCGTATCTCACGAAACCTTCAAACGCTCATAACTCACTTCAAAATTGTTCGTTTTGACTCATTTTTGGACTTTTTTTTCGAAATGAAGAGGAAACAATGTGATATTAAGAATGCGTTCGTTACTAACGACACATAAGCTGATGTCGCGCTCGCCGCTGTTGTCAAAACATTGAATAAATAGTTTTACAAAAATGTTTTTTGAAATTATAAAATTGACCGTAATCCTACTTCAAGCAAGTTGTAATTTGACTTATCGAGTTACAATACTGTACACGACATTTCAGAAAAATCGGATTTTAGGAAACCCCTTTTCAAATCCACAAATTCAACCATTGACACTAGAAATGGTTCTGGTCGATCTTAAGACAAGTTCAGTTTGTTCCTCGAAAAAACCTATACAGATATCAGAGAAAACCCTTTTTATGTTGTCTAATAATAGAAAGATATTATTTTTATTTACAAAATGGTGTTTGAGATAGATGTTTTTTATCTGATCAGTTTTCTCTTCATATCAAGATTTTTTTGCGGTTTCATGATAAGATTCCAGAGTTTTATTTTTCTACGGAAATTTATGTACATTTTCAAGAAAAATAGCTTTGGCAAGGAATGAGCAAAAAACAAATATTCACAGAGAGAAGCAAAAAATGAGGAAATTGAGGAGATGCAACTGAATTAATTCGATTCGAAAGGATCGCATGTGATCGTTTCGATCCAAAATGACCATTGATAAGGGGAGATGAACACAGGTGAAAGTGACGAAAATCGATGGAAGAAAAGAGAGAAAGGGGATGAAGAGATAGAGAGATTATGGGAGGTTGATGTAGTTGACAATGATGACGTGGTAGTCGAGAAGAGTGCGAATGGCGTCCATGAATTCGTCAATGTTCTCGACGGAAAAACCGACGCGGAGTTTGGCACCGACTTCGACGACGACGTTGGATTTAGCCGGGGAGCGTGGGGAGAGACTGCCAAGGGACCTGAAAGAAAACAAGAATATAAAAGAATATTGAGGAGAGTTCTGGAACATTCCAAACATCTCACTAATCCATCAAACATTTCTGTACATGTAATATGGGCCTTTGCGGGCTTCGATTTTCTTTGCTTAAAATTTAATTTTTTTCGGTCAATCTTTATAACAAAATGTAGAGCTCAATGAGATCTATAAAATGGTACTAAGCTCACCAAGATTACCTGTCTCAGTTTTTGTCTAGAACTTGTAGAACACACGGGCCGAAAACTCCCGGCTCACAAGTTTCTAAATAAACTGAGATAGGTAATCTTGGTGATTTTAGTACCACTTTATAGGTCTCATCGAGCTCTACATTTTGGTATAAAGATTGACCAAAAAAATTTCAATTTGAAGTGAAGAAAATCGACGACACGGACCACATCTATGAACATTTCAGATACCCACCGTTTCACATCAAGAGCCCAGTAGATGCTCGCCGCCGATGCTTTTCCCCAGATTTTGGTGGTGGCGCTTTTGCATGTTTCTTGCTCCTGAAAAAACGTAACCTTGAGATCCCAAAACTTCCTACAGTAATCCTACCTCAAACCAGAGTGTGGTAATAGCCTCCAAGGATACAGACTTGGTCTTTTTCGTTGGGAAGTGATAGTTTTTGACGAAGAGAGTGAATTGTCCGAGACGGACGTATTCGTCTTCGTAGAGAATTGACATTCTTGTTTTTTTGGAGGAGACTGAAAAATGAAAATAAGAATATGAAAAGAAGAGAATAATAAAAAAGGTGGGCGGGGTTTAGAGAGACTGAAAACACGATACTATCTCGGGAATATAATGCGGAAAACAATCGAGATAGACTGAAAAATAAGGCGTGTTATTCTAGCTATTATCAGAGCTATATAATATAAATCTTCTTCTTGTTTTTTTCATCAAGGAAAAGGACATGGATGTGAGGTCTTCTCAAATGAAATCTAGAGGGTGGAGAAATAAGAAATTAGAGAGTTAGAGAGATTGGAGCAAATGCGTCAATGATAAAATGAAAAGAGGGTGAGAATTATAGAAGTGATGGTTAGAAAGAGAAGGAGATGCTGATGATGTGATATGTATCAATGGGATTAGAGCAAGGAACTAATCTAGGGAAACTTTTTGAGCTTGAAGGAAGTATTAGTATAGTTATAAAATCGGTAAAATGGAACATTGAATTTTTCTGGACAACAAATTTCGGCAACTCGTTCAATTGTGAATAACTTTTTTCAGGGAGGTCAGGTGAAAATAAGGTCAACAAGTAAAACGTTTCTTATTAAATAAGCTGTCGATTGGTTGAAAAACCGTTAAATTTCATTGGAAATGAACAGAGTTACGTCATTTATTACCAATTTTTTTTGTTACGAAAATCGGCCCAGAAATGACCAAAACTCTAGGGTTTTGATTCCAAGCTTGATAACTCGGTTCTTGGTCATTTTTTTCTCAACTTTTAGCCGAAAATGTCCAATTTGAAGCTATGAAAGGTCCAAGACAAGATTCTTCATAAAATTTTGACCACGGAAAGTGAAAAAATGACCAAAATTGGCAAAGAAATGACCACAACTCGAGGTGTTTTGTTTCAGAGCTTGACAGCTCGGTTTCTTTGCGAATAACTTTTTCTGGGGAATCAGGTAAAAATACGGTCAACAAAAAAGTTGTTCCTTATTAAAAAAGCTATCGACTGGTTGAAAGAACGTCGAATTTCATCAAAAATAAACAGAGTTAAGCCTTGCCGAAAAGTTGCCTGGTTCGGATCATTTAGCTATTTTTTTTTCAGAACAGAGACTAGTTGGAAATAGTTTTGGTAGAAGGTTAAAAAGGACAGTTAATATTATAGTTTTCAATATTATTATTGAAAGAGCAGTAACAATTTCAGCTTTGAGAGCAATGTACCAAGACTAACTTATTCAGAATTTTCCAGAATTCCCCCTTTTTTTTCGCTTCAAATGATTCGATTGGATCCTTTGCGCGTCAAGCGAAGAAGGTACATTTCCGTTTCAGACCGGAAATTTTAAGATTTGATTAGCGCGAGGAGCTACAATTTCTTCGAAATGTTATCACTTTTTAGAGCCATTATATTTTCGAATCTAAAAGGGATGAAATCCAATTTGCAAAAGAATTGAATACCTGAGTCATCGGAGCATTGTTAACAAGTTGGGGAAAATAGAAAATGAGCCCGAGTTAAATAGGCAGAAAATGTAAATACGCAGCAAATCCCATTTGTGGGAGGAGCGAAGAAGATTGAGGGTGGATTGGAAAGAGACTAAAAATAGACAAATGAGACATCTTCTAGAAGCACGGATTAGGGACTTTTTGAATAGTTTTAGATTAGTCAAGGAACTTGGAAATTGAGGTGACGTAGGCCCTCAGGGATGGGCTTAACTTCCTTGTTTGGAGTAGTGGTAAATAAAAGTTCATAACAGATTTGTTTAGAAGAACTAGTAGATTAAGAGGGGTCTTCAGAGAATAGCTTTTTGGTCTCATTGAGATCTCCCATTATTAATATAATTTTTTGGCTTCAAACTTTCGAAATGTCGTACTTGCGAAACGTCACAGTTTCAAAATATCTGCTCTCCAAATGCCGCGGAGCCGATTTTTTGCTCTCTTTAAATTTTCGATCTCATAAAATTGAAAGTCTTCAGGTGTTCAAAAGAATTTCCACTTTACGATTTCTTTAAAATTTGTTGTGCAAAAAGTACGGTTTTTTAAACACAAAGAAAGGAATTTTTATATAACAGAAACAGAAAAATCTAAAATCGCTAAAAAATCGCCAAGATAACTTGTCTCAGTTTTTGTCTAAAACTTGTAGAACAACTCTGCCAGTTTTTTCGGCCCGTGGACGCTTCCGGGTGTTTTTCAAGTTCTAGACAAAACCGGAGCCAGCCAATCTTGGTGTTTTAGTACCATTTTGTAGATCTCATAGAGTTCTACATTTTGATATAAAGATTGATGAAAAAATGCAAATTTGAAGTGGAAAAAATCGACGGTCCAAACAGGCCCGGATCATGAATGGAAACAAGGGAACAAATTCAGTTGTAGCCTAATCAAGTTTGATAACAAAGCACAGAAATTGATGGAATACTTCTCCCTCATCCTCATCTTTCTTTTATATCCTTAAAGTGTCACCTTCGTCATCGGGTAATACTCGCCTATTCATCCCCTCTCCCAGCTGAATAGGCGCTGTACAACTCATGACATCAATCGCCTCGCTTTTCGATATAATCCACCATGACCCCGAGAGAAATCTGCTCTCGTCAATAAGTGTCTACGATAGCAGTGGATAATCTAAAGTCTTTTGGGGTCTCAACTGTACGATTATATCGAATCGCTGGTGTCAGAAGCGGTTTAGGCTCCGAGAATATTGGGTATTCTGGGAAAACGGTTTACGCACTTTTTGTTGGTTTGTATGTGCTTGTGATGGGGAAGTAGAAGTCTTTGGTTCCTTGTTCGATCCTTTGGGATTGGAAATTCTCGTAATTGGACTCAGTTTCAGAATTGTTTCCCTTTCTCATTCACAAGAACTTGGTGACGTCTGAATCAAGCAAAGTAATGCAATTAGAACAAAATCGGAAAAATAAGTGTTTCAGCATCAGATATTGAGGATTCTCGAGGAAACAATTACCGAAATAAAGCCATTGTCGTAAAATAAGCATTTCAGTCAGTTGACTCACTTTCTAATAAAATCTCAAGAAAAGTGAACAGGGACACTTTGAACAGCCGTAACTCTGCTCAAAATTGTCGAATTTGATGAAACTCAAGAACAAAAAAAGCTAGTATCTTGAAGTTTTAGAATATTAACGTTCGAACAAAGTTAAACGATTTTTTATACGAGAAATGCGGCAGTTAGTATGGTCCACCTCGGAATAAATCGTTAATTTCAGATTTTTAGGAAAGTAAGTTCTCCACATCGAACTCTCCACAAAAACGAAAAAAGTGAAACTGAAAGAATCCCAGTCAGTACAATCGAGACTCAATCGATCAGCAGTGAATATTTTTCGATAATTTTAATTTGAGTTTCTCTAGACAATTGTGTTTAATTACTTAATCTCTTGAAGTCAGTAAAACTGAGCATTAACAGTGACACCTCTGAACCTCAAAATACCAAAAATACGGTTTATCTCCTTGAACAGTTTATCCTCCTAGTATCAGCTCCTTCTGACGTTGTCCCTTCAAATCTGCTTATCTGGAAAGTTAAGATTCTGCAGAGTTATATTGGGAGTCCTCTCGACTCAATAATCTTGGATAGAACAGCTCAGGTTTCCCAAGTTAATCTAAAACGAATCTAAACTTAGTCCTTGTGAGGGGTTATGCACTATTCCTAAATTTATTTCTCTGAAAAGTTGAACAAATGATTGTTATTAACATATTCATTGAAGATGACTCACCAACAATAAAAATACACCCCACCGGCAAACCAATGACTAAGTGGTCAAAAAATCAACAAATGAAAATATTTGCACTTTTTCTTGTCCAATCTTTCGAAATATTTCGTTTTCTTGGTCCATGTCTACAAAATACGAAAACTCGTTGTTTGAATAGTAAATCTGATTTTTGACGCAAAACATGATGCAAAATTTTTATGGAGATCTATAAAAAAGGAGTGTTTTTGAAAATAAGAATCCTGAGCCAATTTTCACTTTTTGATCTTTAGCACAAATTTTGCACCTCAATTGTTTATTTCGACACCTGGAAAATAGGAGCTATTCTGTTTCACTTGGTTCTTTGGTTTAAAGAAAATTGTTTATTTCACTATCAAAATGACTCTAGTTTTAAATAAGATACGGTCTGAATGGTTCTCATTGGTGCTGTGTGGCTTTGGTGGATTCTGAAAGCATCTAAAACAATTTCTGTATTGATTTCTAATTTCCAGTTTTTGTAGCTATTTAAAGTATAAATGTTCAAAGGATTTCTATGACACAGCTTTTTTTTGAAATTTCGCTAATGTAACTTGAAAATTTGGAGAAAAATTAAAAATTTCAAACAATTTTTGTTGATTTTTCCGAATAGGACCCGATGGGCCGGGCCGGCCCTTCAAATGGTAACTCAAGAAGATTTTTATTAACTTTTTCATATTGCCGGACTATTGGTTTACTGTAATTTGTGTTTGGTCATTCTGCTTCTGAAAATCTTGTGAAATAATAACATTCTCACTATTCGTTTTCTGTCTGTTTTTTTCTTGAACACCTGGCTCAAAAAATTCTTTGGCATTCCCATGACAACCGCACGAAAACAGCCACTGACTCAATCTTACACAATCTCCCTCCCCATTGTTCCCATTTTTCCCATAAGGTTCCCTTATTCTTCAGAGTGACATCAATTCGTTTCCCCTCTACATATTTGTCTTCTTCCCTCTTTCTTTACATTTTCCTTTCTCCCTCTGCGTCTCCTCATCTTTCTTCGAAGGGCACACACTCTCTTCTAAAATTTCGAAAGTTTCCGCCATCACTGATACTACTCACCTTCATATTTAAACCAAAACTTTTCTAGGATTTTCAAATTATTCTTCCAAAATGCGACCTTTATTTCGGAAGCTATTAATGCTCTTACATGTCATTTTTGACGTCACTATCACATTATGCTCTCTCGGATTCTATTCTCCTGGATGGCAATTCAACTTGAATGATATCTGGAAAACTTTCCATTTTGCACATTACTCATATTGGACGTCTCCATTGGACTACGTGGTGATATGTCTCCTTCGACAAGTTTCCCTCCTGATTGCTATAATTATCATAAGGCGCGGAAAATCAAAGAAGCTTCGGAGTTTGATGTTGATTTACGATGTTCTGGGAATTATCGGATACATGGTGGCCGTTGTGAAACTTCTAGCATTCGATGAAACCGCGGAATTGATGAAGTATCCAGGAATTTATATGAGCACCGGATCAGCAGTGTTCCTCACATTCTCTCTTCCATTCTTCATTCGTTACACATTATTGATTAAGGAGATTGAAGAGGTTGGATATGAGAGATTGCAGAATGAGAGTCAGGAAAATACCAATGTTGAGAATGGTGAGTTTTTTCTAGGGATCTGAATTATAAAATTATGCCTACTCGGGTGTCGCCGGCAACTTCAGGTCGGAAGTTGGTCGGATTCCGGACAAGACGGCTACTAAAGCCGACCAAGGTCCGACCAACTTTGAATTCGAACGGGTCGGAAGTTGCAACATTCGACCAAAAGCTGACAAACGTGTGCGCTAAAGCCGACGAACCGTCAACGTCTGACCAAAAACTGACCAAGTTTTGACCTGAAGTCGAACCTCCCACAACTTCCGACCAAATGTTTAAGCTCGACACCTGAGTACGAAAGCTTTCGAACATTTTCCGTATTTTGTAGGTCAACAAACAAGAAAAAACAAAAAAAATGACTAATATTATATTATTAACTATTCGAAAACCTTCGGGACAACCCTTGACATCATCGAAAAGTACACCCAATTAATATTTCTGATAACCAGGTTATGAAAATGTTATCATTAGTCAAACACCCACCAGACAACCAAAGAGCACACAAATTTTCAGGAACCCCTGCCAATGGAGCCACCAACGGAACCGCTTCCGCTTCAACATCCAATGTGTCCCACACTGAAAACAAAGAAGAAGACGATGCGGTTACAAAAGAAGAAAAAGAGAAACGCCTTCCACTGTCGAAACATCTTTGGCAAATTGTAAAGTTGTGTGGAAAGCAATGGAAATGGTTCACTGCTGCTTATTCCCTTCTGCTCATTGATTGTGTTTGTGAGTTTTCACTAGAGTCATTTCTTTCCAAATCATCCTTCCAATTTCAATATTTACTCGAAAAAATCGATTTTCAAAATTTCAACTTAAATTTTTTCTAACATATTTCCAAAAGTTCTGAATTTTTTGCTGATTCGAATGCACTTAACATCGTTGCTCAAAACCCTGTAGAAACATTTTTATGAACAAATTTTCAAATTGTCGCGCTAGCCGCTGCCGACACATAAGCTGCTGTCGCTCTCGCCGCTGCTGACAAAAAATCGACTAAAAATTTCAATTTTAAAGCGAGTTACGAGCGTTTGAATGTTTCGTGAGATACGCAGACACTGTCTCGTTTCTCTGCGTCTCTTCGGCAACGAGAGTGTCTGCTTTCTCTGCGTCTCTCTTACTGCTACTTCAAAACGCTTATAAGACTTTTTCTACAACGTTTTGAGCAGCGATTTTAGCCGCTTTCAAATCAGCGAACAGTTTTGCCTTTTTGAAATATTTTAGAAAAAGTATAGCGTCGTGATTTGAAAATTCATTTTTTCGAGTTTTAACGACTTTCATGAAGTTAATATTGTAATTGGGTTGATTCTTTAGATACAAATGAAAAATTACCGTAATTCTACTTTAAATCTTGAATTTCCTTAAAAAATTTCAAACATTTTCAGTGAACCTCATCGAGCCGGCATTGTACTCTCAAATGATGTCCACTGCCATCCAAATGAAATCCTTCGATGTTCTCAAGCGAGCTTGTCTCATTCTTGCCATCGTTCAATTCTCAGAAGCCACTTGCAACACTGTGAGATACATCTGTATGCAATATGCCGAACGACTGACTGCTCGAAATATTCGTGTCGGGTTATTCAAAGCCATACTCCATCAAGATATCTCGTTTTTCGATGAAAACAAAACGGGTCAACTTATGTCTAGAATTACTCATGATTCTGAATCGATCTCGAATTCTCTTCCGGTGTATATCGAAACTACTACTAATAATCTCTTCATGTTATTCGGATCTGCTCCGATCATGTTTTACTACTCGTGGCAACTGTCCATCAGTACTTTCATCACATTCCCAATAACTCTGTTGATGACAAAATACTATGGATTGTTTGTTGAGAAGTTATCGGAGAAGGAAAACGACGCCACCGCAGTATCGAACGAAACCGTAGAGGAAGTGCTCTCCGCGATCCGTACCGTTCGTTCATTCGCTGCTGAGAAAATGGAACATTTGAGATATACAAAGAACACCGATGCTTGGTTCAAGATCAGTATCAAGAGTGTGGTCGTTGGAACTTTCTATAATTATTTCTGGGCAACCATGTGGAATATTGAAGACGTTGTTATATATCTCTACGGAGGATATTTGACTTTGAATGGACGAATGGCTCCAGAAGCTCTCCTGACTTATGTTTTCTATCATTGGAGACTTCATGCAGCTCTAAATGTAAGTTCAACTCTTATTAGGTGCTCGTGAACCGTCCAGTCAAACTTTTTCGGGTGTATGTACAATCGACCATCGGGAATCCATTTCTGTAATCAGAACGTCCAAAACGGTCACGTGAGCCGAGTTATGACCTCATAAAGATCCAGTCAGTACCAAATTTGTGACTGAATTTCCGATTTTGGCCCAGCCCGGCCCGTAGCTTGTCTGAATATCAGAGTTTTTAAGTCATTCGGAAAAGTGATAAATTTCACGTACAGTACAAAAAACTAGAGTGTCCTATGACATCTAGAGGCTGAGAAAATCAGTCTCAAAGTCCACCAATCTAGTACTGACCGGACCTTTATGAGGTCATAACTCGGCTCACGTGACCGTTTCGGAAATTCTGACTCCAGAAATGGATTCCCCATGGTCGATTGTATTCACCCGAATTTTCAGTAAAAGTTTCACTGGACGGTTCGCGAACACTTCTAGTTAGTGTTTCAACATCATCTTTTATTTTCAGGCCTTCAGTTCTCTCTTCTCCGATGTCATGAAGACAATCGGATCTTCCAGAAAAGTCATCCATATCATGAATCGCCATCCCGATCTTGATTATGAAGTCGGAACGGAGACTCCAGAAGTTGTGGGGAATATCATCTTTGAAGACGTCGAATTCGCTTACCCCACGAGAAAAACTGCAAACGTTTTGAATGGAATCAACCTGTCCATTGAGCCCGGAAAAACCATCGCATTGGTTGGACCAAGTGGAAACGGAAAGTCTACACTTGTCTCTCTGATTCAACAATTCTATGCTCCACAATCTGGAAGAATTCTTCTAGATGGAACACCAATTCATAGCATTGATCATCATCACTATCATACACAGATCGCACTTGTCGCTCAAGAGCCAACTCTTTTCTCGGGAACAATCCGTGAGAATATTCTATACGGAGTTGAGAATGGAACAGATGAAGACATGATGAGAGTATCAGAGATGGCAAACGTTCATGAATTTGTGTCGAAGATGGAGAAAGGATACGATACAAAGTGTGGAGAGAAGGGAGTTCAGATGTCTGGAGGTCAGAAGCAAAGAATCGCCATCGCCCGTGCTCTCATTCGTAATCCACGTGTCTTGATCTTGGATGAAGCAACGTCGGCACTAGATGCAGAATCAGAATCGATGGTTCAGGAAGCATTGAATAGATGTGCGAAGGAAAGAACTGTTCTTGTGATCGCCCATCGTCTTTCCACCGTTCGAAGTGCTGATAGAATCGCCGTTATCGAGAAAGGAAATGTGACGGAAATGGGAAATCATGATGATTTGATGAAAAACGAAGAAGGTCTTTATTACAAATTGGTTCACAAACAATTGAATCCGTTGGGAGTGAAGAAGGAAGAAAAAGAAGATGAGAAACCAATTGCGGATTTCTTCTAACTGTTTGTTCTTATTTATTTTTGTTGACGGTTTTTAAACCAAAATTTAGTCTTTTTTTTCGATCTCTTTAGTTTCAAGCATTTTTTGTTGTGATTCTCTCGCATAACTGTGTTATTAGTTGTTTAAAACTGGATTATTTATAAATTTTTATTATTAATGAAAAGCTTAAAGAAAAACATTCAATACAATTTTCTATCCGCCTCTCCCATCGCTCTCTTCACATACACATTGACGGTATCTATCAGAAGAGAAATCGACTTGGAATCCAGCTCGCCACCTTTTCCAATCAAACTGATTTCCTTTTTTAGGCGTTTCTCGGGAATCTGAAATTTCGTTTTAAAAAATTTGGCTCCTCGACGTTTCGAAAGTGTGACATTTCGTAAGTGCGACGTTTCGCAAGTGCGACGTTCCAAAAGTGTGACATTTCGAAAATGCTATATTTCACATGTGCAACGGTTTGCTTTTGAAGCGTCCCTTTTGCGAAACCTCAAACTTTCGAAACGTCACACTTGCGAAACGTTACGTTTTCGAAACGTCCTAAATTTTTGATGATAATTGGAAATTTACCTCGACTTCCGAAGTGGGAGGACTCTGGGGAGAAGCATCCGAGTTTGATGGCTCGGTGAAATCGTGCCGAACGAAAGTGGTGTTTTTCTGGAAAAACAATTGGCGAATTTGCACAAAATTTACCACTTACAAAAGGAATCGGCAAGCTGTTTCTCACAATTTCCATTCCGTCCTCATCCTTCCTTTTCACCAGATCACGTCGATCGAAATGATCGAGGCACAGATACTTGCGGCCATTCGCCAGAAGAGCTCTCATCTCGTCTTCGAATTCTTTGTCGCCATTTGCCAGTCGACGAACCCATTCTTCTCTGGAAAAAAGTTGAAAAATATGAAGATTTTACCTCTTACAAGGGACGTATTTGAGGTTACCCTTTCAACTTTTTCTGTAAATTTGGGTGTAGGTAATATCGACCCTGGGGAGCTCATATCTGCTTTCAGAATCTGCAAAACGGTCACGTAACTCGAGATATGAGCCCTCAAAGTTGCAGCTAACAGTACTTTAGGGAAACTTTGAGGACCCATATCTTGGCTCAAAATCACTTTCAGAAGGTCTAGTTTTTTGTTTTGTACTCAGAATTTTATACCAAACAATTTTCTATATTTTTTTGTAGAAAAAAATTTTGAGCCAAAACAACGAAAATTTCCGACCAAATGGGTGCGGAGTTGTTGTTTTGTCATTTCTTTTGGTCCAATCCGCTATTTAATGGTTGAAATCAAAAGATAACTGTTTGTATAAAAATTATCAATAATTTCATGTACTTTTTTGCCGGTTAGGGGCATATTTATAGGCTAAATGATGGCTGAAACCCCCAATAGGTTTTTGGCCCTAAACAGGTCAGAAAAGTAAAAAAATGTTCAGAAAATGTAATGAAACTTTTTAAAACCTTGTTACGAACATATATAGTTTGTCTGGTGCCATCATATAGGGAATTGCTAAAATAAAGTTGGTGATCCCAAATCCATCAAAAAATTTCCTGCCCAAATGGTGGCAAAATTTCAAAGTTTTGGCTCAAAAATTTTTTTGTCGAAAAATTATTGGACATTGTTAATGAACACATTCTGAGTACAAAACAAAAAACTAGACATTCTGAAAGTGATTTTGAGCCAAGATATGGGTCCTCAAAATATCCCAATTTTAGTGTTGGCTGCAACTTTGAGGGCTCATATCTCGAGTTACGTGACCGTTTTGCAGATTCTGAAAGCAGATATGAGCTCCCCAGGGTCGATATTACCTACACCCAAATTTACAGAAAAAGTTGAAAGGGTAACCTCAAATACGTCCCTTGTTAATCTAGAAACTTACTGTTTCCCCGGAACTTTGGTGAACGACGTGACGTAGTCGTTGGGAGTCGAACGGCGGCAAACTGCACAACTTCGACGTCGATGCGAAGATTTCGGGAGAGGTTCCGCGAACTGTGGATCCGCCATTTCTTCGTCGAACTATTACTTTGAGCGCTTCTTATGTTTGTGGTGCCAGCAAGAACCTACGTGGCTCTTTTTGACATACTGGCCATCGAATGCCCTATTTTTACACGAAAATTTGCTTTGTTTCTCGATGAAAGAGCAATTTTCGGGAATTTGCATTTATTTTCGGAGGGTTTTGACAGTTTTTATATCGAAAAATCGGTTTAAAATCGTTTATTGACCCTAAAAACTTGGAAAACTCAGCCGAACATTGAGAAAAATGCGCAGCCCATTTTGTCTGAATAGTTCTGGTCATTTTTCAGATAGATTATTTTGAAGATGCTGTGGGGACATGAAGCTAGAACATAAAACCGTAACTCTTCTTTATGGAGTCGAATAGAGCATTGAGAACATACACTTTTGCTGCGTTCAAAATATACAAATATTCAGTGAAAAAAATGGAAACGATGATCTAGACATACTATCACTGGACGGTACGAAGAGTAAATGCGGTGCTAATAGAAAATCCGGTCACAAGGTTGGTAGAACGAGGTGAGATAGAGAAGAAGAAGTAAAAACAGAACAGAAGAATGTGTCAGTTCAAAAAATCATGCAAAAAGAAAGGAAACTATATTGACAGGGGTACCCATATTGGTAAAATGAGGAAGATGGATTGAGTGTGGAAATGGAAGGGGAAAAGGGAGGTCAATAAAATACAGTCATTTTCAGTGTCTTGGCAATTCGATAGGGACGGGGATGTGTAAAGCTTTCAAAATGGGAGTGAATGGAACAGGGATGAACAAGAAATTATAAACAAAGGGGGCGAATTAACAAATGGCGGCTCTCGACCAAGCGATCTTGGCTTCGTGACGCTTGTAGGCGAACATGTGTGGCTTGTTTTCCTTCTTGAGCTGCTCGTGTACGAGCACTGGACAGTCGGTTGGGGCTAGGCAAGACTCGAAACCTTCGGCAATCAGATATCTGGAAGAATGATTGTTTTAAATCAGTTGACGTTTTTTAAACTCACAATCCGTGCTCTTCGGGATTCGTAATTCCCTGTTGATGAGCAACCAGCCTTGTCAGCTTCGCCGTCGTCAACATCGGAACTCCTGGGAACGTCGTCCATCTGACGCATCCGACCGCCTCATCCGGAATCGCAATCTTGACGAATGCATCACACGTGGCAGCTGAGATCATCTGAACGAGCCCATTCGACGCTCCACGTGTCAATGTGGCAGTGGAGAGAAGTGGAGATGAGCAGCATTTTCGGGACGAGTCCACAGACATCATGACTCGGTGATCGTTCTCGCAGAGCCGACGAATGGCTTCGGTACTTTTGAGAACGTGTACAGCCGACCATAAGGACGTGAGATAGTAGGAAGCATCACTTTGAGTGACGATCGGTTGAGGAAGAAGTTCCCACATGTACCAAGCTTCGACTTCGCATCCAACCGTCGATGTTCGCGCGAGAATGTAGACGAACCAGCGGACAAGATCTGAAACTGGGAACGGTTGGAAAAATCAAGGAAAGAAAATCAACTAACCATCACCCGGAGGCAGTCCTCGATGTCCCATCGGATCCGTCGGATTCTCATTCTCGTTTCCGTTGTTTGCTTGGCACCCGAGAACCAATCCGACCGCTTTCATCAAATTCTCCAATTTCTTCATTGGCGAATAGTGATTCTGCATCTTTCTCATCAACAATTTCACTTGCTCCATAATCGAAGCGGATGGAGTGACAAGTGTTTCAGGATTCGTGAACCCAAGCTCAGTGAGATTCATTCGGCGAACGACTCCTTGATTCTGAGATATCAACTGAAGAGCGCCCGCTTTCGAGTGCTCTTTTATCATGACATGGTAGAGAAGTGGCTTCACTTCGCGAAGCAACAGTTTGTGAAGGACGGCTTCAAGGACAGCGTCGATGTTCAGAATTTGATTACTATTCAGTCTCGAACTCTCCTCGTCGATTATTCGATGCAAATCTCCCTCTCCATGCTTCACCAAATAGTTTTTCATTCCGTTGATGAACTGACGAACATTCCGTATCACCACAGCAGGATCCGTCTCCTTCGTATCCTTTGTACACGCGATGAATTGTCGGAGAGTCAACCCAAAGCAAGCGTTATCTCCTTCTTTGAATTGTGCCAACTCTTCGACATATTCTTGAACTGCTCGTCCAATCTTCTCGTCTGTACTCGAACTACGTGGAAGTTGAGCTCGTGAGACACGTCCACTGAGCAGCGGAGACATCGACGGAAGAGTCGTTGGAAGATCATCGATGGATCCGAACGAGGCAGCAGCACTCATTCCATTCATTCCAAGAGTATGAGAGAATCTGGAGAGGGCACGTGGAAGGCTTCGAATCGAGAATGAGCCTTCTGGCTGTCTTCGGAGCGTACTTCCAGCAATCGAACCATTCTTTGATCTACTATCCAATGTGTTGAATTTCGAACTTCCGGTGTCTGATTCTTGCTCCCATCCTTTCACTGTAACCCTATCGCTTGGCAGTGGTCGCCTCATCATTTTCTCCGTCTGCCATCGAATCTCTTCGTCTTCTTCGTCATCGTCATCTTCGTCAGAATCCATTTGACATGTTGAATCTCCACCAGCCGTCCGGTCTGAGTCCGAATCTTCCTCTTGAATTGGCTCACTCACTTCTGAAAACGGAAATTGTTACGGAAAACGTAAATGGCGGCTTGTGGACATCTCGAAAGTAAGACATTTCGAAAGTAGACATTTGAAAAGTGTAAAATCGCGTATTTACCTAATTTTTGGAACTTTTCATATATTCTTTTGCGTTTATGATCTATTTTAGGTTATAAAAATTGCCTATTTAGATAAAAACGTAAAAACATACATGAAAAAAATCTGCAAAAACGCGATTTTACACTTCGCAAATTTCCGCTTTTTCGAGATGTCTCGCTTTCGAAACGTCGTACTTTCGAAATGTCCCGGAGCCCCTAAATTCCTGCCACTTACTCAATCCCGCCGTCGATTCATCGCCGTGATGTGCCAAATCGAGTAAATTTTCCCAAACGTTGGAATCCCAAGGCTCGTTGAATACGGTACCGGCTACACTGACAGCGTCATCTTCGATTTCTGCAAGAAAAAAAAAAACGTTTTGAAACTGAATCGATTTTCTGCACTTCAAATTCAAATTTTTTGGTCAATTTTTATACCAAAATGTAGAACTCGTTGAGATTTATAACATGGTACTAAAATCAGTTTCTGTCTAGAACTTGTAGGCCAGCGTTTTCGGCCTGGACGTTCTACAAGTTCTCGACAGCCAATCTTGGTGATTTTAGTACCATTTCAAAGATCTCATCGAGTTCTACATTTTGGTGTAAAAATTGACCAAAAAATTAGAATTTTAAGTGGAAAAAATCGATTTGGACGACTCACTTGAATGAACATCCAAATGAATTCCGCTTTTCTCGGCCGCGAAATCGCAGAGTTGAGCGTAATCACTGGAGCGTCGACAATCTGCCATTGACGGTCCAGCAGCGCCACCGACGATCGACATGTTTCGGTTGTGATGTCCACGTGGTTGAGGAGTCGGGAGGACCTGGAGAAAAAATAGGGGAATTAGGTGTAATTTTCGGATTTTTCTATTTTCAAAAACAACAAACAAATAGCTATACAATTTCTCGACGACTGTATTTACGAGAAATGTCAAGAGAAGTCAGAAGAAGAAAACAATGATTGACAGTGTCGCGTCGTGTTTGACAAAATGTGGATGGGGTAATTATACGGAGAGACACCGAAAAGTTCTTCCGAGAAGGAAAGAATGAGGAGGAAGTTTGAATACAGTAGGGAGATAATTCTTTTGAAATTGGTTGTAGACTTTGATCAGATGAAAATAAAGAAGGATTTATTCTTCGTTTGTTTTTGACCGTTTTTCCGTCAAACTTGTCTTTTTTATAGTCGCGCAATGTCTGAGAAAAGACAGCGACACAATTTATTTCATTTCTCTAGAGAGAAACTTTTTCTCAAGATACAAAAAATACCTTGGCAATTTTCTGTTGGCGATTCTTGAGCTCGTGATTCACCGCCTTCCACTGTTGAGCACCTACTGGTGGTGGAGCGTTGTGTTTGGCTCTTCGCCAAACGAGCTCACTTTCCGAGGCTGTTGGAGGCGCTTGGGATGATGTGGACGTTCTGGAAAAAAGGACTATATTTTTGGGGAAAAAATGGGAAAAATTTTGAACAAATTCTATGAGGAATCCGATGAGTAATCAAGATTTTCGAGGTGTGATTCAGCGAATTATTCGAAAAAGTTCGGAGAGGTGGTACGCATTTTTGCGTAAGCGTGTCAGTTGCGGATCGTGCATCAAACCTGGCGCACAAATTTTTTCAATGAATTTTTTTGCAATTTCTGGCCTTAAATCTGACTTCTTCAAATCAATTCTCTCGAAAGATGTTACAAAAACAAAATAGCTCAAAAAAATAAGAGAAATTTACTCAATAAATTTTACAAAATAATAAGAATTGTAGGAGGATTAGATAGCAATCAGTGCAAAATAACCTTCTTGCGGTTTTTTGAGTTATTGAGATTCTGAGCTTAGCAGAGCTCTCTACCACATAAAGAACATTAAACTATAACAAAAATGATGTCTCCGGTATTGAACTTTTTGACAACTATTCAAAAGAGTGCCGATTGACATTTTCATAAGCCCTCCTCCGCCTAGAGAGCGCGAATCCGGAAGCGCTATGTTCCATTCACAATATTAGGCCGAAAAGTAGACGAAAGAGTGATGAAGAGGGCGAACATTTTCATTCATTCATTTCAACAAAATGAAGAGAGTGAGGTCGACTAATTATGCAAATGGAACGAAGCGAACGAAAGGGACGAACGTCAGGGGTATATTGACAAAAGAGGGATGAAACTAGAAGACGGGTACTCTACAAATGACCTTGTCAGCACTTTCAGACACTGGTCACACCTTCTGAAATCACTTGTAACAATGGGAATTGTGTTATTACGAAAGGTAAGAATAAGATGAGAATGCAAGAAATCAAGCGAGAAAACGAAACAAAAAATGACACATGGGAAAACGGGGAAAACCCGATGAAGATAGATTGACAACTGTGCGTGTGGTCTTCTTCTCAATTCCCTTCCTCATAATAATAATAAACCAATTTGTGACAATTACTCATCCCCTTCTGGTCTCATTTTTCTTGAAGCCACAGAACGTGTCAAGATGGATTAGGCAACCTGCTCTTTTTGTGCGAGCACAGATGCTCCAAGTGTCTTGAGGATTCGATTTCGGTATTCAATTCACAATGAAGGAGCAACAAGGGTGGCCGAGTGAAAAAGATATCATCTTCAAGATCACGGTATCAAATTTCAATGAATAGAGAGAAAGTGGGAATCCAAAATTATTGATACTTGATGATCACGTCTGCCGCTGAGATTTATGCGGGAATGAAATAGAGTACGAAGTATGAATGCTTCAAGTAGCGTTACAGTAATATTTTCACCTATTACTCAAATAACAGTTCAATTACAGTATTTACGAAAATAACAATCATAAAAATCGTTAAAATTCGAAAAAATTTCAAATGGCGAACTTACATTTTTCTAACCAATTTCAAAAGAATTTTTCGCTGATTCGAATGCACCTAATATCGCTGCTCAAAACGCAATAGAAAAATATTATGTCAATTTCAAGTTTCTGTACTGAAAATTTAAGAAGTCGATTAAAAATGTTTTCTACCAAAAAAACTAGTCAAAACGGACCATTTTGAAGCGAGTTATGGGCGCTTGAAGTTTTGGTAAGAGAGACGCAGAGAAATCAGACACTCTCGTTGTCAAAGAGACGCAGAGAAACGAGACACTGTCTGCGTCTCTCACTAAAACTTCAAACGCTCATAACTCGCTTCAAAATGGTCCGTTTGTAGTCGTTTTTGAAGCAGAAAACATTTTAAAGTAAAAACTTAAAATTGAAGTACCAAAATTTAAATGTCGTCGTAAAAAATTTCTACTGCGTTTTGAGCTTCAATATTAGGCGCGTTCGAATCAGCGGAAAATTCTACAATTTTTAAAATAGGTTAGAAAAATGTAAGTTCGTGATTTGAAATGTGAATTTTTCGAGTTTTAACGATTTTTATGAAAAACTGTTTTTGTAAATAATGGAATTCCGGTGATCATTTGAGAAAAAAATACTGTAATCCTACTTTCAAGATTGTATGAACTGTATCATCAAGACGAGAACAGGGCAAAGATTGTGAGAAAATTGTTTATGCGGTTTGGTGTGAACGGCGGGGTGCGGGAGGAGAAGAAAGGCGAAAATGAAGGTGTCACTCGATATTAGTATTATCGTTGTGCGCTGCCAATAACAACCAGAATACGGGATTGGGGGTCATAACGATGTGTGGGGTGCTAACGATCTTCTAACACATAATACACATTTGCCTCCTCAAGATATTGCCAATATTCCGAGATTCATTACGTCATCTGGAGAGTGAGAGAAAGAGGATTAGAAGAGTAGGGGTTGAAGGTCGAATTAGTGAAAGTGAAAGTTCTACTTCAAAACATAATCATCTGAGATTTAGAAAAACTTTTCGACCTCGGTTTCAAAGTTTCAATGCGGGAAACTTTCCCATGATCCTATCCTCTCGGGCCGTATAATTTGAAACAGTACTGGCGGGAGCATGGAATAAAAGAGAGAATAAAAAGAGGACACAGCGGGAGGGCAAGAAAAGAACAAATCGTACCCGAGAATACCTTCTGTTGTTTCGGATAACAACAAAGTGAAGAGGGACCCCGAATATATGGGAAACAAGACGAAGGGTTCAATGACACAACACATAATTAATTGGGCGTGAAATGAGAGAGATATGCTAATTATCATAACATGAGCTTCTGGGGGAACATCTGGAGACTCCAAAGACAAATTTCGAAAAAGAAGAAAAATGAAAACCGGTGTAAAGTTTTCTCGACGGCGGCACAAGAAGCCAGTAGCATCGTTCTCACCCGCTTTTTCTTCTTCTTTTTTCTTCTCCGGGTGCCAACTATACACATTATTAATAATTTGTAAGAAAGCTAGAAAGAAGAAAGAGGCCCAAAAAGTTGGCCCCAGGGGAGAAATATAATTCAGAAACTTTTTGGGATTGGTATATATGAAGGAAGATTCAAATGTGAATAACTTTTTTCGTGAGGGTCGGATAAAAATACGGTCAACAGAAACAATGATCCTTATTAAAAAAGCTATCGATTGATCAAAAATACGTCCAAATTCGTCAAAAATTGAGAAAGTTACGCCTTGTCTAGCCAAAAACGCTGAAATCGGTTTTGCGGTGGTGTAACTCTGTTAATTCTTTATGAAATTTGACGATTTTTTAACCAATCGATAGCTTTTTTAATAAGGAACATTTTTTCTGTTAACCGCATTTTTACCCGACGCCTCCGAAAAAAGTTATGCGCATTTGAATGAATTGTCGAAATTTGTTGGGTTTTCCCCGAAGCAGGTGCTATACAAAATGTATCGAATGGTGCTAGCCCATCATTATGCACAGGCTTCTCCTCCCAAACCAATCAGTCAAAGAGTCACACCTGTCATGTTATTGTGCATATATGGTGCATGCGGTAAATCAATGAATGTGTGTCTGTGGAAGCGTGTCCAAGAGAGAGTGGAACAGAAGGTAACGGAAACTATTAGGAGGATTTCAAGAAGGTAGAACCGCCTAATGAGAATGTAGGGAAACGAGTTGCGTTCGGAAGGAATAGAAAGGATTTGGAGGGAGGTGCAATAACTGACGCAATCTAGAGATTATGCGAGAGGTGAGCACACACAGGTGTTCACAGGTGAATCATATAGAAAATGGGTATACCAAGATCCAGGGTTGCCATTTGACGGACTACACCGACTTGGGCCGAGCAGAGCTAAAAAATGTTCTCAATCCGGCAAATTTATTTTTAAAAAATTGTGTCATAGAACCCATTCAAACTTTTATAAATACATGAAAATCTAGCTACTAAAACTGGGAATTAGAAATCAGGGGACCCGCGGGCCGTGGCAATCCCGCCAAGACCCAGTCATCCATACTAGCAAGTAACCATTCAAAAACCATACACACTCGACGGCGTCTGAACAAAAAGGAAGAGACAAAACAACATCATTGCTTAATGATGATGTCAAAAAAACTAGACAACATTCATTTGGGACACAAATCGTCACTACCTTTCAGTAGAACTGTATAGAGAGGGGAAGAAGCAAAAAAAAAGTTGGAAACGGAACGCGGATGCTCTCTTCAAAACGTGAGGAGCAGCAGGATCATACAAGTGGCGGAAAGGAATCGCAGGAGGACAACAATTTTCCGTGCGTGAAGAGCAGTGTACTGTGCCATTCCGCGTGTGCGCAAAGAACTAGATTCAATTGAGCTTCTCATATTTGAGGGGAGACCGGGAGAAAATCGAAAACCTCACTGACCATAGGTTTTCGAAAAACCTTTTGGCGTATTCAAAATTCAAATAATTCTTTTCGAAAACGACACAAATGATGACAGAACCGAAAAGCAAACAATAGGTCGGTCAACTTTTGCCAATCTTTCGATACAAAGAGGCGAAAGGATAGTAATATTCCTTTTTGAGGAACAAATATCGTTCCGGAGCAAAGGTATGAATGACTAATAGTAGGCGTCATCGATGCTTCGTTGCGCAGTGCTAGTTTTGTTAGGATTAAAAATTTTTCTTCTTTGCTTGCTACAGAAAGAAAGTGAGATGATTCATTGAGTGACGGCAAAAAGAAAATGTTTCAAGTACTTTTTTCACTGACCTTGGGATGTAAAAAGTGACAAATATCCTAATCTCAAGTAGGCTTCAACCATATTATAGATTATCTTGAAATTAACTACCGTAAAATTCTGTTAGATGGACAAAGGCAATGATCAAAAGTTGACTGAAAACATCACAATATTTCCAGTTATTTCGAGATAGAAGATTTGCGATCTCTAGTTAGTTGAATCAATTTTGATCTATTTTATGAATACGGATAATATAGTTTTTATAGAAAACATAGTACCGTAGTCTCCGTATGAGAAGGGCACCCCAATGAGCTCAAAATGAGCACTATCTCGAATTTCAAGCGGATTGAAATTTGTCTTATTAGAATCCTCGGCAAAAGTTGACTGGAAGCGCAACAAAATATATTTCAAATATCTTCTCCAACAAATTTTATGATCCATTTTGAGAATTCAAAATGTTATGTTTAGGTTTTTGAAAAATAGAAGGTCATGCTTTTTAATACATATTTTACGGCAAATCAAAAATCCTAGGTGAGAAAAGTATCTCATCTTTTATTCTTCCTTTCCGAATACGATACGAATAATTCAAGAAGAGCAGAAGGTAGAGAGAGGAGGAGAAGTCGAAATGAATGAAAAATGGTGGATTTGGGTGTACTGGTACCAAGACAGACGTGGCAATTATCTGCGAAACCAACCAACAACATACACCATGAAATTTATGGACGATTCTGTGAGAGGGAGAAGAAGAAAAAGGAAAAGAAGAAGGACTACATTAGCTACTACCATCGTCCCCAGGGAGAGGACAGGTGACCTCGAAATGGGGGAATAGTGGTTCGATTTTGGGGATTTGAGGTCGTAGCATGGTCAACCCCGGACCGGCTCGGCCCGGGTTTTGAGATCCAATTTTACCGGAGATCAATTTTTGAAAAATTTTTCGTTTTGACTGTTTTCTGTTTTTTTTTGTTAAATTTTCATAATAGTATTTTCACGATTTTTCATGAAGTTAAAAATTTTTTAAATAAAAATTTTCGTTTTTTTTTTGAAAAAAAAAATTTGGACGGAAATTTTCGGGCCGGTATACTTGTTGAAATCCGGCTCAGTCCGGGTAGGAAATTTTGGTCGAAAATTTTTCGAAAAAAATTAAATTTTTCATGAAAAATGTTCTAAATTGCATTCAAAATCACGAAAGCACTATAAGCGAGAAACTTTTAAAAATAGAACAGAAAACAGTCAAAAAATCGGATTTTTTCCAAAAATTGACCTTCGGAAAAATTGGGTCTCAAAACCCGCCCCCGGCCGGGCCCGGTCGCGGATCGGACTTGGAAATGTATGGAGGTAGTGGAATAAGGATCAAATAGATTAGATATCCTCTAATCAGAAGTTGTCTTCAGAATAACCTAAACAACAGAAAAAGCGGTATCCTCAGGTGCAAGATAAAGTAGAATAAAACGGGCGGCGTGAACACAAAGAAGAATAAGCATTTTCGAATCGTCGATGCGCAACTATTCTCTCTCTCTCTCTCCCTTTTTGATCCGTTTCCGTTTTACACACACTCCAAACAATAAAAACAGCGGGTCATTATTTAGGAAAATTAGCTTTTTAAAACGAATACGAGATTTCAACTTTAAAAAAACTCACTTCTTTCTACCCAACGACGAATGATCGGATGATGCACTGGACAACGAATCCGATGGATGACGTCGTTTCTCATTGAGAGCCGCTTCTAGAGCTTCTCGTTTCTTCGTCACCTCTCCACCCAACTCATCCATTGAAGTCGTCGCCGTCTTCATTGCTGGAGCAAAAGTTTTCCTTCGAACAACTGGAGTAACAAGTCCTTCATTGATAACCATCAACTCTCCATCCGTTGTCCTACCCCCAAGTCGTTCTCTCAGCGCTTTTGCCGATTGTCCAACACTTCCAGGTATCAATGGATCAGTTGCAGCGATCAGATTGGGTACAGAGAGTCTATGATCTCCTCCACGACTTCTATCCATTGCAGCGAATGCATTCCGGGAGAATCCATTGTGACTAGTTGACGGTGATGGGAATCCATTTCTTCGTCTCATTGCGATTTGGGGACTTGCATGGGCACTATGTGCCTCTCCGTAGGGTAATACTTTTTCATGTGGAGAGAGCATTTCATTGGCGGATTGCAGTCTGAAATAATCGATGTTGTTATTGAATGTCACATGGTCAAACATATAAACAAAATAACATACTTTTGCGCCCTACTGACTTTGAATTTCAGCATTTTGAAATACTAATGATGTCATGAATGAAACAGTAAGGGGATGTGTAATATACTACTATTGAGTTTGATAATAGAGTGAGAGAGGTCGAGTTTTGCGATGAGTGATGCTCGCTGGCGGGGCACCCAGGAACATGTTTGCGCCTTTGGGTATTTTAGAAAAACAAATATACTCGTCTCATCATCTCTTTTTCTAATTGTTGCACTGTTTGACGTTGTGCCAATGAGGAAAATTATGAAAGAGAAGCTGTTATGCAAATCTTGTAAATTTTTTATTTCTAGAAGATGAAAATTGATAAAGATTGTATCTTTAAAGGAGCACTCAGGGCAAACAATTTCATTGCTTCAAAATATGCAAAATTTTGCGCTGATTCTGAATATCATAACAAAAACGCTGAAAACGGCGTTAACAACCCATTTTGAACCAAGAGGTGTCTCGTATTTGAAGCGATTTTTCGGGGTGTTGGATGAATTTTTAGAGTTTTCGATATGATATTCGGAATCTGCGCAAAATTCTGCATATTTTAAAGCAATGAAAAATTTTTCCTGGAATCCTTCTTTAAAGCAAATAAAGATAAAAAGATCCCAAGACTAAATCAATGAAAATGAAAACGGGCTACCTACAATCAGAAACCGTCTATTTACAATTTTCGACAAATGCTACTACTGTCAAAAGGAACGACGTGTGTCCCGTCGGCTATGCCGCCGGAAATCGAGACAGGTCACATTTGCATAATAGTGTCAATACTACGGACAGAGAGGCGAATTCAAGGAGTTTGCTTCCATTTTATTATTGAAAAGCGTGCGAGAAAATGAATACCGTTTACGTCGCAACTCTTCCACACAATTCTGCTGCACTTGAGGATCTCCGGCGTTCGCTGGCGGGGTCATCGGGATACGGACTGAAAAACGGGAGAATTTTTTTCTTTTTTTTTTTAAGCATTAGAAAACTGGAGAAATTTGAAAATCTTATGAGGCGAAACTTTTCGGAAACTCATTAAAATCTGAATAACGATTTTGGCAACTTTTTTGCATCACAAGGCGTAACTCTGTTAATTTCTGATGAAATTTGACGATTTTTTAACCAATCTATAGATTTTTTGATAAAGAACATTTTCTCTGTTGACCACGTTTTTACCCGATCCCTCCGAAAAAAGTTATTCACATTTGAATGACCCGGATCTGTATTTTGAAAAGATAAAAACTCACGATTCGGAGAGTTCGCTGGTCCCGGACTGCTTTCATTGTGATGTGCCAATCGTTGAGCATTATTTTTGATTCCTAGGTTGAATCCGTTGCTCATGATTCCGAGATCACTTCTTTCCCGTCTCATTGCCAGTGGACGAGATCGACTAGAAGGTGATCCATTGGATAGACCAGCTACTGAAAATCACATTTTTAGGCCAGTTTAGAGTACTGTAGGAAATCAGAATGGATTCAAAATATTTTAATCTTATCTTTTTTTCTATATAGTGGTGTCCCTACCAGGTCTGGCCGGCAACAAAATTCGGCTAATGATTCAAATGTGAATAACTTTTCTTCAGGGTATCGGGTAAAAATACGGTCAACAGGAAACATGTACCTCATTAGAAAAGCTATCGATTGGTCAAAAACCCGTCAAATTTCATTAAAAATTAACAGAGTTACGCTTTGTGCTACCGGAAAAATACCGAACTTTCCAAAATCTACAGCTTTTTGGCAACACAAGACGTAACTCTGTAAATGTTTGATGAAATATAACGAACTTTTAACCCATCGATAGTTTTTTTCAATAAGGAACATTTTTTCTGTTGAACGTGTTTTTGCCAGATCCCCCTGAAAAAAGTTATTCACATTTGAATGTTTCCGCCGAGCCCTGGTTCCTACTGTAAGAAACACAAAAAATTTCTATGTGGTTCCAGTTCTCAAATTGAGTCCAAGTTATCAAAACCTAGACTTTCAGAATCAAGCCAAGAAAAAATGCTCACTTTCATCATAATTCGGCGGTTTGAACGTTCGCATCGATGGATCCGCCAGATGATTGTTGTTGTGGTGAGGTGACGCCGTCGTCATCTCCGCATAGGCAGCTTCCTACAATACGAAAAAAGAAAACGGGGTGAAAATTGGAAAGAGAATGACAACACAAAAAAGAAACAGAAAATGGGGATCCCTTGACGACGATAATCGCTGAACGAGAGCGAAAAGAAAGAAGAAAGATGAAGATGAAAGAGGGATGAACACCCCCCGAACAGTTGAAAAAAAAAGAGACAAACCTTCCAGCCACGCGTGTAATTGTCGTCGTCGAACATGTTCGATGATGATGAGGAGGCGTTCTTTTGATAAACGGAACTCGACGATGGCATCACTCCATTCCGTTTTTTTGTTGTGGAGCCGAAGAATCCACGGGCAGGGGGGCTTGTGATGTCGAACGCGGATCGGGAGCTAAAAATAGGAATTTCAAAATCTGAATTTGAATTTGAGTCAATCTTCTACAAAATTTTGAGCTACCGTAAAATTTGTGGACATTTTTCCAGTTTCTAAAAAAATTTCTGAGTTTCAGAATGGATCATAATATCTGTAGGAGAAGAGATTTGACAAATATTTTGTGACTTGCCCAGTCAACTTTTGACGAGGATTCTAATAAGACTAATTTCGATCCGTTTAAATTTCGAGAATCTGCTCTTTTTGAGCCCTTCTAATACAGATTTTACGGTAACTATTTCCTTCTACCCTGAACTCACCAACACCAACTAATAAGTACAGATGCCATTCAGATGACATATAAAAGTTTGTACAAAGCAATTCGTGAAGGGTGCCGAGTGAGTTAGAATCACCACTCACAAATCACTACAAATCGGTTTTCTATCGAGATGGGGGGAGCACGAGGAGAGGAAGGAAACAGAGTTCCCCATAAATCTCAAATTGAATTCGATTCGAATGGGGTGGGGCTGCCGCCGCCGGGATCAAAAAAGATACTGGGGGCTTATACACGGTGATATCTCTTTTTATCAATTCGTCCCCTGTTATATATATAAAGGTCCCTCCCATCAGTCAGTCTCCGAAGCAGTGTATGTCACTGGTTAATTAATTGTCCAATGTCTCGTCTCTCCCGGATTCATCATTATCCCTACATCACTGACAACACATGTCATATCATCATTCTGTTCGTGTATATCAACACGAGCAATGAAAATAAGAAGAAGAAACACTCGGCTGATGATAATAACGATGGGAGGTGAGAGGTCAAAACTTACGTTCTAACTTGCATATTCGAACCGTTGGTGTCCCATGGGGTGAAGTATTCGCAATTGGCAAGACGGGGAGTTGAATCGATGTCTACTGCAAAAATTGGTTGTTGGAAAAAAAAGAAACTTGTGCTGAAAATTAGGGATCAGAAAACAAAGGGCCACCTGTTAAAGTGCACTTTTTGGATTTTTGATCCTTGTTACAGAAAATGGCTGGGTGGCCACACATTTCGGCAACTCATTCAAATGTGAATAACTTTTTTCAGGGGGATTGGGTAAAAATACGGTCAACAGAAAAAATGTTCTATATTTAAAAAAAACTATTAATTGGTTAAAAACCCATTAAATTTTGTTTAAAACTAACAGAGTTACACTTTGTCGAAAAATTGTCAAAATCTGAAACTTTTCCGCAAGGCGTAACTCTGTTATTTTTTCCTGAAATTTGATGGTTTTTCAACTAATCGATAGCTTTTTTAATGAGAAACAGTTTTTCTGTTGACCGCATTTTAACTCGATCCCCCTGAAAAAAGTTATACACATTTGAATGAGTTGCCGAAATTTGTTGCCTGAAATACGGCTTTCAATGGAAGCCCGTCCCGGAAAGCTTTATGTGTACTACTTTAGTGATATTTAAAATTTTTTGAACACTAAAACTTTCACTTTTTTTTCAAAATCGTCTGAAAAGTCAATTAATTCAGTGATCAGTAATTCTCAGTAACATGACATTTTTTGGAAAAATTATGAAAAAAAATCAAAAAAGTTGTGGTAGACAAACGCGGGCTTTCTGTGCCGTACCGTGCCCGTAACATATCTGCACTTTTTTTTGGATTTCTGTTCTAGTGTTTTCAACTATTATCACAATCCTTATTACTAGGTAAACTCACAACTCTCCTTCCTTTTGTGCTCCTTATTCGAAGACCCAAACGAGAGCAACGATCGAAGAAATGATCTCGGTCTAGAGAGTGTGCTGCTTGTCGACGAAGGAACACCAAGCTTTGGTGAGGACGTAACTGTAAATGGGATATAATAATGACAGGAAGAAGACAATGATCATAAATAAAGTGGCATGGAACGAGGAAGCAGCGCTCAGCATGTCGTCGTCACCAGTGCCATGAATCAGAATAAGTGAGAATTGATGCTAATTTTGATTTATTTCGATTTTCTGTATTAGGCAGTATGTTTCTAGAGTTTCCATTTGACGGGCCGGGAGGCTCAGAAAAAAAAATTTTCAAAAATTATATGAAAAATTTCAAAATTTTCAAGGTAAATTTTTAAGGTGATGCAAAATTTAAAATAAAAATTTGTGCCATAGAAATCTTTCAAAAAACTGAGGCTGGGCACGGACCGAGTATTTTTTGTTCGCAGAAGAAAAAAGAAACAAAAACTTACCACTTTTGTGGGACCGAACGGATTGTGAACGACGATCACCTCTGGAGATGTGAACCTCTGAAAAATTGAAAGTAAAAAGAGGAAATATGTAACTTTTTTCAATTCTCCTGCAGATACAATTAGTGTCATCTACCACCAGAGAACGTCAAAAAGTAGAGTGAAGAATGAAGACTAGTTTCTTTTTTTCTCTTTTTTCTGCTTTTTCATACGGGATCATCAGATGATCCTCTCTTCTTCCCCTATGCAACAATTTCTAAACTGACCATCACTAGGAAGGGATTAGGAACAGAAACTTTTTGGAATTTCACAATCCACACAGAATACTTACGATCATCAAGTCTATCGTGTTTGCTCGGAGGAGAATGAGTGCTCAATCCGCTATCCGTCTCATCTGTATCGTTTTTCGAAGTACTATTCCAGTCACCGACACAAACTGTGGCGAATCTTGAATTCGAGGAAGAAGATGCTCGGGAAGATGAGCGACGTTTTTTAGACTGGAATATAGAGAAGGTACAATAAGGTTTGGTTTAAATCAAGGCTGCGCCGCAAAAAATTTCGACATCGCATTCAAATGTGTAACTTTTTTCAGAAAGGACGAATAAAAATACGGTCAACAGGAAAAATGTTCCTTATTTAAAAAGCTATCGATTGGTTAAAAAATTGTAAAATTTCGACAAAAATTAAGAAAAGTTACGCCTTTTGTTCCCGAAAAGTTGCCGATTTTCACAATTTCGGCTACTTCTTTTTGGCAACACAAGGAGTAACTCTGTTAATTTTTGATGAAATTTGACGGGTTTTTCACCAATCAATAGATTTTTTAATAAGGAACATTTTTCCAATTGAACGCATTTTTATCTAATCCTTCTGAAAAAAGTTATTCACATTTGAATGATTTATACAAACCATTTTCTGTTGCTCAGAAGTCCCCAACGCCATCTCGGGTGTCAACAGCATAGCACTACTTCTTCTTGGTTGATTATTGTTCAGAGTGGATTTCGGATCATGGACTGCGTAATATCCACTAGTTTTGCTGCTCATCCTCGGCTCCACTTCATCATAAATCGACTCATCATCAACACTGGGACGATCCATGAACCATGTAGAAGTGTCAGAAGTCTCTGAAATGCGGACAGTTTCCTATTGACATCCAATAATTAAACTAACCATGACACCTTGGCATTGTGTTGTTGTTGCTTCGGAATGAGGATGCAATTGAATTCCGAGATGAAGACGTCGTCGACGACGCCGTCTTTTTTCTGGACAATGACATTTCGTGTGCCCAGAATTCTGAAATGCAAAATGTGGGGTTGTTGTGAGACAACTTGTAACACTTCAAAGGCGCGAAAAAAGTTTTCCTGAAGGATGGATGGGAAAGAAAAGAGGGAGGCGTATCGGGAACGAAATCGCATAAAAAGTTATGGGTTTCTGTTTCTTTACCCACACCGCAGATGGAATGCGACAGAATCTGAGAAACTAGGAACTCGAAAAGTCAAAGTTTTGCAAATCCTGAGCACAGACACAAAGTTCGTCTCTTTTTAAACCCTACGGAAAAAAGAGGGAGGGAAAGATGACATTCGATACTTTATCGAAACCTCAAAAACGGCACACACTTGTTTCTTGAATCACGGCAACGGAAGGATCTTGTTTTTGTGACAAAAAAACATCAAGTGGTGGGAGAAAATTTAGTTGATTTTTGGAAATCTTGATCTTCAGAATCACAAGATCCAGGTCGAAATGGAAAAATCAGAGGGCAGTTTTCTCTATTTAAAATAATAATTTTCTTATCAAATCTTATACCAAAATGTAGATCCTAATAAGACCTACAAAATTATGTATAAACCAATAACATTTATTGGCTAAATAAGCAGCTAGCCTACGTAAAACATCCGGGCCGAAAATGTTAATTTGGATGGTCGCCCCGGGTGTTTTCCGGAAGCCAACAACTTATTTAGCCGGTAATTATTATTGGTTTATAAACCATTTTGCAGATCTCATTAAGCTCCACATTTTGGTATAAAATTTAATGGGAAAATCATGATTTTAAATGGAGAAAACTACATGTATACAGAGAAGGAGAGTGAAAGAAAAGAGTAAAGAGAAGATTAACACTCTTGAACTCGAATTAAGGGGAGAAGTGTTTTCAAATCGGGAAACTAATTGGGATAGAACAAAGATCATTGGATTTGATCAAAGGTTGCTAGTTTTCATTACCTATCCTTTCCTTCTAAACTAACTTAAGCCATCGTCATCAGATAAAATCTCAATTCGTAACCCTAAAAGTATTCGTGTAATAAACTCATAATCGTGTGTGGTCACATAAACGCCGCCCGCATGGCCAATCAGATCGTTCTTCTATTCTCTGTCCTAAAATTACATAGCCTCCCTTCTTGTTCTCGGACACCGCGCGGAACAATAAAACTGTAATATAAATGACGGTACATGTGAAAGTGCGACACAGACACACACAACAAACAGATAAACCCACAAAGTAGAGAATGAAGAATACGGAGAATAGGATGATGACCGGATGGAAAACGGAAAACGAACACCTCCACTCGTTATGATGATTATGATGAACACACACCACCACCAAGGCCGATTCGATCGGATCAGTGAGTGCCGAGAATAGAGAATGGCAAATTGGTGACCTGTCAGAATGGGTGCTAACGGAACTGAGAGCTATAGAGATTAACGATGGTGTACAACAACAGTGTCAATCAATCATCGAGAAAACGAGAAGCAGAAGGTGTGAATTTTAGTGTGTCTATGAATAAGATATGAGTGGTTTTGAGTGGAGTCAAATTGGAAAAATGATGAATGATTTTTTTGAATTCGGGAGCCAAGAGATTTTCGAAATGTATTGAATCTGTTGGACATTTCTGACTCATAAGTTATGAATCATATCTGGAAGGAAAGGGTAGCTTAGCTCATCAGGAAGACAAAAAATATTTTCAGTAATTTTTAATAATCAAAGTGAAGTCGAGTAAATTTGACATATTGTGATAGTAAAATCTTTTGGATTGGTCAACTACAACTTAAGTTATGACTTGTCAAAGTCAGAGTAGGCCCAGCTCACCAAAAAATTAATGTTGGGAAAGGGGGCCCTTCAAAAAAATCACTTTGTGGGTTTCCTTAAATCTACAAGTAAATTCGATTCAAAGACACTTCAAAAAAATCCAGGGGAGAAAACTTGGTTAGTATTACATGCCAGAAGGTTCCACAATATCTACAATAGGAAATCCCAAAAGCTTACATCGTAAAGCTGAGAAAAATAGCTTTTTTCACTGAAATTTTTACCGGAAAATAACGAAAATTGCGGTCGCAATGACTTCCGAAAGTCGGCCTTCTGAATGTCGCTATATTAAAACTTTTGGGGTTTTTTGATTTTTAAAAAATATGACCAAACTTAGACTATCTAAAAGCCTATGATTTAGTAATTGTTAACCCTAAGCTATTTACGATACTTTTTGAATCCAAAATCCTAAAAATTTCCGTCTCCCAAGCTCCTAAACCAAATTTCAGCGATTCCCCCCGTAAAATCATAAATCAATCTAACCTAGTTTATAAAGGCCAGGATGAAATTGAAATTGAAATTGAAATTCTGGAAGATAAAATGAAATAATAAAATAAAACATGGCGATCATAATCGTCAAAACGAGAGAAAGAGATGAGGGGGTGTTTGGTTGCAGGAAAAGGGCAAGCAAAAGAGACAATGGAAAAAGGAAAAAGATGCAAATTTTTGCATTTCTTGAATCCAGATCTTCCATTTTGAAGGAAACCGTCTCGTTTCTGGTTCACCTCTTATCACGCCGTCATCATCAAATTATGATGGATTGGTTGATTAAGAGGGAAGATGAGGAGGGAAAACACTTTTACGGCAATTACGGAAAGAGAAAACGTACTAATGAGTCTATGGGAACTTAGAAGATAAGCTATAACTTTAGTTATTACTCTTCCCAAGCACCAAGCACTCAAAACGCTTCCAGAATAAAATAAAGTCAAGCTCTAACAGACAAGGGACTATAAAATTTTGGAGGAAGACAGACTAAACGAAAACAAAAAATCCCAACAATGTGGTGCACCCAGGATCACTACTAAATGAACGAAAAAAAGAATGATGCGCCTCGCAATAAAAGTAAAAAGAGAAAAAGAAACCGAGGAAGAGTTAGCTTCTATGATGCACAAGTCACACATCTGGCGACGATTCGCCACATCGAAAACCGAGAAGAAGAAGAAGATTCCATCATCAAAATCCCATCAGATGGATCCACTTAATTTCTACAATATGCTCTTACCCTGCTCCATAACTGCAATACTCAAAAGTTGTTTCGTCGTGGTGCATGCACGGATGGCAGATGGAAGTTGAAGGCGATGCTCCAGCTCGTCCCTGAAAAATGGGATTTGGTGGATTTCAAGAAGTCTGACAAAGGGGTTACTTGAAATGAACTTTTTCAGAAACCTCGGACCTAGAATAAATTGATTTTGATACACCCAAATCTGCAATAACTCGAGATATGAGCCGTCAAAGTTGCAGCCAACGCTAAAATTCGAGCCCACTTGGCAAATCCCGGGCCGGGCCAGTGGAAAATTTTGCCGGCCCGGGTAGGGAAAAATAGGGAAAATTTTCGAAGGATTTTCACAAGTTTTGAAAATTTTTGCAATTTTTCCCTGTCTTTCCCCTTTTTTCCCCCTGAAATTCTAACATTTTCCCTAAAATTCTAACACAAAAAAACTACCGGACAGAATGTCTGATTTTGGCCGGTAGAATGCCTGACTTTGAGGGCTTATGTCTTAGCTCAAAATCACAGTCAAAATGTCTAATTTTTTGTTTTAGACCTAAAATTAAATTTCTAACAACATCCTATACTTTTTTGAGCCAAAGTTTGAAATTTTCCTACCATTTAGATAGGCTTTGAGGGCTCATATCTTAATTTACGTGAACATAAGTAGGGACCGCAACATAATTTTCAAACGCTATCATTTCAAGTTTTCTTTATCTGAGAATGTTCTACTCTTTGACATAAGACTCCCGTCCAAATTTCAGCTCATTACGTCTACTCGTTCTCGAGTTATAGCCGTTTTATTGACGGATGCTCCCTGTATATTTTCTCTTGAAGGATTTGCATAAGGCACGGTTTTGAAGGCGGGGTCAAAAGTTGCAATATCGCCGCATCTAATTTTTGATTTAATTCCACGTGAATTTTTTTTCGAAAAACAAAAATTTTTCGAGTGGAGTCGAACCTTGGTGTAAATTTTTGTAAATAGAAGGCATATCCACTAGGCTATTAGTGACGTTTGAAAAGTGCATTGAAAAGTTTTACACGTAGGTGCGGTTGTTTCTTTCTTTTCGATTTGTGGATTTTTTCATCGAAATGTGGATCGAAGAGTCTTTTTGCAATATATCGCAGAAACAAACATGCATAACTTTTTTCGGCAACCATGGATTTTCGATTTTCAACTATCATCTTGACCCAAATTTTACGTAGAATCCGAAACTGTTAAAAAAATATGTGTCCCTCGTGCTGCAAATACTTCAAAACTGCGAAAAACCAACTCGCTTGCTGACTGCTGCTTCTTCCGAGTGAGTAAAACTAAGCTCAAAGTTGCTTAAAATTTCTGAAATTTTGGCAGGGGACTAGTGAGAAGTTCCTCAATCATATCTAGGTAAAAAAGCTGACTCGTCTCATTTCAGTCAACAACAAATGAAGCCGGAAGTTTGACCTAGATTATTATGTTTCGGCACCCATAAAATTTTTTGAAACTTTCAGAAAAGATGTGAAATCTATTCATTTATCGGATCATCAAAAAAAATTATGTGTCCCTCGTGGTACTTTCACCTGATATAAAGCAAAAACTAAGATAAATTTCACTTTTTTGTTGATATCAATGAAACCGAAAAAATTAGAATCAAACAGGTTACATATTCGGAATCTACGTATCCGATTACGTATGGAGACCGACTTTCATTAAATTTGGTACATCTGGAGCTGAGTTTCAGCCATCCAAAGTAGTCAGAAGGGACCCAAGAGAAAGAAATTTAAGCCCCGCCCCTTCACGTTGCGGTCCCTAAGTATAAATGATTGTTTTCCATTTTATTTTGAGTCCAAAACAAAAAACTAAGCATTTTTCAAGTGATTTTGTGCTGAGATATGAGCCCTCGAAATACCTCAATTTTAGTGTTGACTGCAACTTTGAGGGCTCATATCTCAAGCTACGTGAACATTTTGCTACTTTTATTGCAGATTTGGGCTCTCTAGGGTTAATTCCGTCTAGGACCACTGTTTCAGAAAAATTTGAACTCAAGAAGGGTTCCTTCCTCAAAAAATGAACTCACTCATTGACACAATAGTGTTCGATGAGAAGAGGAAGTGATCGAAACGTGAGTGGGCTCCCTTCCAGTCTGACCTGCAATTAATGAGATTTATGGGATTCTCGTATCTTCTCAAATTTGTTTTCAAAGGGTTTCAAACCTACCGCTTTCGCTGTTGCTTGCGAGGATTCTTTTGGTGACGCAGCGGGAGTTGGTTTCAGCGGAACGACAAGCTTCTCAATTATGTAGTGATCGATTTCCACGTGTGCTCCCGGAGCCAGCCGAACGGAGAGAGCCATGCAGTTCTCGCGAGTCGACGCGCGAACGATGAAGTTCCCGGGCTCCATACGGCGAAGAAGGTGGAGCACTTCTGGGCGACCCATGTGGGGAAGGTACCTGAAATTTGGATTGTCGATACATGTCGGAATCCGGTATTTCCGTCGAAAATTTTCCGAAGAAAATTACCATTTGTCATGAAAAAAAAAAGTTTCTGAAATTCATGACAAATCATTAAAATACTCTATGAAAAATTGAAAATAGACCATAAAAAGAGTTTTAAAAATTATTTTTTTTTGTTTTTTTTTCAAAAATGATGAAAATTGGGTCTCAAAACCGGGCCCGTCCCAGGTTTGCACATTTATGAGCTTGTCAACTTCTAACCCACAAATCATCAACTTACCACACTGCATGAGTCCTTATAATCTGCTCCAACAACGTGACACTCTTCCCATTCATCGAAGAAGTCGACGAATTCTGTTTGAGCACAAAATCCGAGTACACACTCTCCTCGCCGCGATCCGTTGACGAGATCGAAGTGTTCATGTACATTGCCGGGATCGGCGGTCGAGGTCTCTGCAATAAGAATAAATAAGAAAAAAAAGATCTGGTGGTGGCCTCATCTGAAGACACCAATTTGCCATTTGATTCATCTCATTGGCGGGAGGAAGGTCATCACAATGAGAATAAGATGGAAATTGGGAAAAAGAGGATGAGGGGAATATGGTTTCAATTTCCCCCCGTTCAACCTTTCGGGAATCGATGATGGGTGAAAGAAAATGAGGAGAAATGATTGGTTTAATAATTGACCTGAAGCGATTATATCTTCGTCAAGTACATTCAGAAGACGTTAAATTATAGGTTGAAGTTGTCATGGCTTTCAAACTATTGCATCTATGACCTCCATTTCGAAAAAAAAAGAGCAAAACGTCGTAAAAAGTGTATACAGCCCCATTTTACAAATAATAACAAGTGATAAAGAGTCCTCTCTCTCTCTTTCTCTACCACAACAAGTGTCCATTTTATTTCCCCTGCTCGTGAACATGATAAATTGGAAGGAAAGGAAAACGAGACCGAGAGTGTTTGTGTGTACTCTTTGTGTGTTATACTTACGAATGGAAATGGACATTGTGATAATAGGCAGACAATTTTTAATCTATTCGTATGATTCAGAGATCCAATCTATTTCTTACAGTTTTTTCAATTCCCATTGCTCACCTCTTCAACTTCACTCTGCGACAGTTCCTGTGCAATTGGACTGCTCGCATACTCGATTGGCACCGCCCAATCGGAGACTCGTTGGAGTCCATGAGGCATTGGATTTTCGTTGAGAGCAGTGTCGGTGATGGTTTCTGTCGAGGTTTCGGCTTCTGGAAATCGGGAGATTTGTTCTCTAAAAAGCTCGAGAATAATGGGCTCAAAAAGTTATTTGTCTCAAAAAAGTCTGTGCACTAAATTTATGATTCTGTAGAGTTCAGGATCAGTGGCAAATTTTTAAGAGATCAGAATATTATTTTGAAGAATCGTCTGAAACCATACATGTCTAAATCCGGCTGAAAAATCCAAAAAAATTTAATTTTTCCATACATACCCAAATCCGGCCCGGCCCGGGTATGAAATTTCTTTTTTACCAAAAATTGATCTTCAGAAAAAGTGGGTTTCAAAACGAGGTAAAAATTTTTCCGCCGGCCCGGCCTGGGTTAGGACATGTAAGCTAAAAATTGTTGAAAATTATTAAACACCTAATTCTGAGTCCGAAACTAGAAACTAGAGCTTTTGAAAGCGATTTTGAGCTAAGATATGAGTCCTAAAAGTACCGCAACTTTGAGGGCTCATATCTCGAGTTACGTAAACATTTTGTCAAATTTTATTGCAGATTCGTTGTTTTCAGGATCCATAAAGTCTGGGACCAAAGTTTCAGGAAAAGTTTCCAAGCTAGAATCTCATTTATCTTTTTGAGTTTTAAATGGAAAATCCCAGGCCAAAACAGTACAAAATTATAGTGTAAGACATCACCCATCTATATTTGTACAAACTATTCAATTGTCATATTCAATAACAACAACTTGAAAATTTAAACGTTTGTACTCCCCCTTCAAGTTTGCCCAGACTTTTTTTTCCAACTTTCAAAGTAAACACAACGAAAAAAACAAGCTCAAAATGTTTCAGGATCAAAAGAGTATGAAGTTCGGAAAGAAGAGACTGGGGGACAGCCTGTCCGCCTGCCATCGGAGCGCTTAATCAAAAGCAAACAAATATGATTGTGGTCGGAAGAAGAGGGAGGTCTCTCTGGCAGGTGGGTGCGCGCAATGATGGTCAAATTGAAGAAAGGGGAAGAGTCGAAGAATATTGCACTTCTTTTAGAATTCCCTTGGCGAGTTCATGTCAAAATTTGGGGAAGCAACGTGAAGGAATGAGGATTCATCGTGAGACGGCTTGTCATCATGGCGAAAAGGAAGCAGAAGAAGTAGAAGACAAGTCCATCGTTCTCTTCTCGCTCTATTTCACATGGATGGATAGACGCAACGTTACTGGTCATCATCAAGCTATATATTACAAGGAAAAAAGTAGGCGCATGTCTCATATACTGTCGAGAGTAGACATTCTCGAGATTTCTTATGAGAACTTGGTACCAGAAAGGAAAAACTGGGCCGGTTTCTCAGGTATGGAAGCTTGAATGTTTTAGGTCTTTGGCTAGGTAAGGAAGTAAATTTTTGTACTCACCAAAAGATCTCGATCCATTCCGATGCTTCTCATCATCATCCTCCTTCATCATTGAGCCAGGAACCGATGTGATGTCTTCCACTTGGACTCGAATTGCTCCAAAGTCTGGGCTGAATCTGAAAACTTTCTGATGGGGAAACACATTCAATGTTACGTGTCTAATAGGTGTAGCGAGAACACATAAAAAAGGGTTCTCATAGAGCGAAAGGAATAACTAATTGTGACTGGTTATTAATCATACAGAAAAAAAGGAAAAGGATCTATCTCCAGGGAATGAGAATTGGTGAGAATGGTTTGCAATATTTTCAAAGTTTCAGCGCTTCAAAACGTGGCTGGGATTTGAAATTTGATCTTTCCCGCTCACCTTTTTGAGGTCAAAAATTATCATCGAGATCACAAAATTTAAAAAAAAGTAGGTCTAAATTGATCTCGGCGAGGAGAAAGTTAGCGGGAAATCTTGAATTCCAAGTTTCAACAATTTTTTCTTTGAAAATATCGTTATTGTTTATTCAAAGAAATCGCAAGAGAAAATTTTGTAAATTTTACTTGTAAACAACTATGCTCCGCCTTCTGTTGCCATTTTTTTGTTGTTTACAAATTACAATGCGGGAAACTGTTGTGAATAAAATCTGCAAAATTTTCTTCCGATTTTTTTTGAACAGACAATAATAAGAAGGTGAATAAAAAGCTCCGGGATATTTCATTTCGAAAGCGAGACATTTCAAAGTGAGACATTTCGAGAATGTGAAATCGTGTTTTTAACTAATTTTTGGAACTTTTCGTTACATATTTTATACATATTTTTGCAACTTTTACATAAAGCATTGTTAAAGATGCAATGGATCATAAACGTTAAAAATATATTAAAAAGTTCCAAAAATTGAGCAAAAAAAAACGATTTTACACTTTCGAAATGTCCCGGAGCCGAAGAATAGCCTTCTAGAGTCACGAATTTCAACGAAAAGAGGGGCGATAAAAACTCCCAGGGATACTTTACTTGACACCGAAAACTACTGATACCATAATTTTCTGTATTCAATTTTTAACGCCATACTTGAAACAGAATACGTACACTTTTCAGTTTTTTTTTCAGGAAAGTTGCATCTCAAAAATTTTAAAAAAACTCACCCTCTCTCACTGGTCCCATCACTTTTCCTTCTTGTCATTGTCGAAGATCTTGCACTTCCCGCAACAATCCTATCCCTATAGTCCAACTCCATAATCGGCATCACTGCCACACTGGCTCTCCGATTCTTCCTCTGCCGCGTCGCTTCTGCCGATTCTTCATATGCCGACAGTGGTCGTTCGTTACTGATTCCACTAGTACTACTGTAATTCGTTGTCGTCGCTCCACGGTTTCGAGCGATGGCTTTCGCCGACATCGTGAAGTCGTCGGGAGGGCAGGATTCCTGAAATAGAATTGATTGTTGGAGAAGAAAAGAGTGATAGAGAAAGAGGACGAGGAGAAACGCACACTTTCCCATCACTATTCAAACGAGCACCACTGTCAACGATTCATATTTTATTGGTTTTGATTTTGCATGGAAGAAATATTTGAGGATAGTGAGAGACGGAGAGAAAATGAGGGAGTATTGTATGCAGATATCTCTCGAATAATCAAGAAAGTTACGGTAGGATTTTTGTGCTACTTTTGGCGTTGGGACAGTTCGAAAGTGAACATTTCGAAAGTGTGACATTTCGAATGTGGGAAATTGTGTTTTTTGCCGAATTGTTGAACTTTTCTTAAATATTTTTTTGCGTTTTTATATGTAATAGAGCATTGCTTCATCTTTTTTTCTCAAAACTAAAGATGAAAAGTTCAAAGAATCCGGCAAAACGCGCTTTTACACTTTCGAAATGTCCACATTCGAATTGTCTCAATTTCGAATTGTCTTACGTTCGAAATGTCTTACTTTCGAGATGTCCCGGAGCGGTTTTTTGTTACAGTTTTATTTTTTGTTTAATAGACTTTTTTCTGACTCACTTGTCAAAATCACATGTTATTTGCAGCCATCTTTTTTTAAAAGTATTCAGAATCTGATCTTCAAATACTCACCGATTCAACATCAACATGAGTACCTAGATCCAGCTCAGACCTATTCAGATCCCTCGAGGAACATGGAAAAGAGCACGGACGAGCCTTAGAATTTCTCAATTCCGGCTCAGCCACTTCTAGAATCCTCTGAAGCTTCTCCCTTTCAATGAAAATTGGCCGATATGTGTCACGACGAATTAGTTGAGAATTTTTGCGAAGTCGAACTTCCGTGTTCTCAACACTTTTCGATTTGAGAAGCGATTTTCGAGGCGATGGCACGGGGGCCTTTGCCACAGCGGCATCTGGAGATAGAAGACGTCGAGGTTTGGGTATGGGAATAACAGTAGCTGTTGGAGTAGAAGGTAGAGATGTTATCATCCTACCGTTCCCAATAAATCGAATATAATCAATTGTGTCTCTCTCTCTTCTTGTGAGGAGGAGGTGGAGAAAAAAGAACAAGGTAGTGGCGTCGAAAACACACCGGGGTGAGTCACAGACCTCGCGGTCAGCGACTTTTTTTGACAAAAGAACGACGCAATCGGTTGCGAAAGAAGCTTCCACACGGGGTCGCTTTTGAGTGGTGCCGTTCGTTGAATAATATGTAGTAGTCGATTCTCTTTTTCACGGTCACTCTTCGGAGTAACAAATCAATTGGAAGAGAAAGGGGAGAAGTGCCTAGTAGTGAACATGATAGGGGCGACGGAGGGACGGCCCGCAGCGCCATGGTGGTCACTTTTGTTAAATGTGCCACATTTGAGTGTCGACACTTTAGACACCTTGAGGTGTCACAAAAAGTAGCAGTTATGAAAGTGTCTTCATCTTTATTTTGAATGAATTTGAAAAACTCCTAGTTGTTTGATCCTGGCTCTGATCCTTCGACAATTCAAGAGAATTTAAAGGATTTCAAAAATTCTAGCTCCGATTTTTCTATTTTCTTCATAAAACTGTCTTGCTCATAAGAAAAGAATCCTGTCAATTTCAATTAACTCAACAGCTTTTTCTATTTTTAATCGAATCAAAGTGTCATGTCTCGTTCAAATCAATCTAACCATCTAATTCTCGTCTCTCTAATCTAAAAATCGAACAAAAAAGAATTGTCACCAAGAAACATGATAAGAACGACCGGAAAGAAAGTAGAAAAGAATAAGAGCAAAAAGGTGAGGAATCGGAAGAAGAAGAGTACACCTAACCTATTGTCGCGCTTCATTTATTACACCCCCACCACCATCATCACCAAGCCACACGTTCGCGCGTTCGGGATGTTTGCGAAGGTGTCGAATATGTTGATGGAATAATGATTAGTTATAGAAGGTTTTTAAAATAAATTTATGAGCCAATTTGAAATACAAAGGGTTACAGTAAAATATACACAGTACTGGCCAAAATGAAAAAAAACGCTGTGGAAATAGGTCAACTTTGAGGGTATGAAAAAGTGGTTTCCAGATGTCCGATTTTTCTGAAAATTTGCAAATGTATAGAACAACTCAAGAACTCTATTTTGTAGTTCACAACGTTTTCATAGGACCACGATCCAGTTAGTTAGGTCGAGTGGAAGCCGAAAGGCCTAAAAATGATCGAGACAAAATTTGAGGAGACATCAGTCATTCTGGCCTAATTAACTGGATCTTAGTCCTATAAAAAAGTTGTCAACTAGAGAAATAGAGTTCTAGAGATGCTCAATACATGCACAAAATTTCAAAAAAAAAAAACGGATATCCGGTAACAATTTTTTATGACCTTCAAAGTTAACCTATTTCAACTGAAAGCGCATTTATTTTGGCCAGTGATGTACATAAAATATTAAATGAATATTGTGAACATAGTGTAGAAAAAATTATTTCGATCCCTGAAAGCTAACTTTTAAAAAAAGTAAGTTCATTTTAGTCAGTACTGAACATTGAAACTGACAGGAGAAAGCTGGAATCGTGAAGCTCAAACTTTGGGTTTCAAAACTCAAGGGATTCTGAAAATCTCCAAAATTTCTAATTAAACTGGAAGGAAAATAATGAAACCAAGATTAGCCTATTTGAGATTCCTTCAAATATAAATGCCTAATTCTAATACAGAACATTCCCGCCAGCAATGGAAAACAAAGTTGAAGAAAAAATAATTCTCGAAACCAATCTGAATTAGATTTTCCTAGCCCATTAGTCTCTTCCTGAACCCATTATCAGAAAAAAAAAACAACATCAGATGAAGCGTAAAAAGATTCGAAAAAAATAGTCAAAATCGTGAAAGCCTTCCTCTCTCCAAACTTTTGAAGATTTTGGCGCTTTTCAATGAACGAATCGTTTTCTTTCTCCTCCCCGAACGTTCAGCCGGTGATGATGATGATGGGTGAAAGATGCTAAATGTGCAAATAATTGACGGAAAAGACGGTACGGGTGCTAACCGCTCGGGCGCTGCCGGTCTTTATCTTAAGCGTGGAAACCGTGCACTTTGAGAAGAAAAAGAAGAATGAGCTGTGCTCGTGGGAAGGGAAAGAAAATCCTTGAAACATACAAATTACTGGACGGTTGGCGACTGGTAAATTGAATAGACAGTCTAGACCAGAATCTCGAGGGACGGGGCAGTTGAACAATCAAAGGGTATTCAAACAGTATTTTTTCTAATGAGCATACATTTGCATGACTTTTGAAATTACAAAGCCATAATACCAATGAGATTTGTACCTTCAAAAGAGTTTCAAGATCTCCTAGGTTCAAGAAAACTTTTAGAAAAACTAGGAGAAGAATCAGAAAGTTTTTAAGGAATTTCCGAAACTTCAAGGAATGTTCTAGAAAAACTAGGAGAAGTTCAAGAAATCTGGGAGCTATTAAAAATAATCAGAATAATTTTTGAAGTTAGAATTGTGAAAATTTTAGACCTTTAGAAAGCTTGTCAAATCCAGAATCGAAAATTAAGGATTCTGAACATCATAATGATATAAGAAAGTTTAAAAGCATTAAAAAGTCCCAATAATCTCAAAATTGATATAACCCACTTGTAGTCCAAAAATCTTCCCAAATGAACTTCTAAACAAAATACCGCACTATTCCCAAAATATGTAGAACTTTGCCACCTACGGAGGGTTACAAAAACTAAAAAGAGCCTAACAGAGTTTTGAGAAAATAGAGGGTCTTCTAACTATACAAGGTAAACACACAATAAAGCCATTTGTTTGTGTAGTCTATGCGAACGGAAGCTCCCTCTTCTTCACGGGTGCAAATAAGAGCAATGGCCGGGAAGGAGAGAGCTAAATATGATGATGGTATAACAAAAAACAAAATGATTTAGTCATAGAGACTCCCAAGAGTTTTGAGACTTTGCTAACTTATGCACAGTGGCTCAGAGTGTAAAGAGAACTTGCAAAGTTGAAAAGGTGGAGAGAGAGTTGTTACAATCGGGAGGAGAGTAAGTGATAAGTTGGGAGAAGGATGTAATGCGTACTTTCGGAGAGGACACAAATGTTGAAATTCAGGAATAACAACAACACATAAGAATATTAAGTCCATTGCACTTTGAAGTTGGATCATCTGTTTTTGATTTGGTTTGTTTTATGAGACACTTCTTTCTGTAGCAAAGATGGAAATAAGATTTGGTGCGATATTCAAGAAAATATTTTCAAACGAAGGTGCAGATTCCTTCACTTTCAAAGAACTGTTTCAGTTTTTTTTTTGAATTTTTTAAGTTTCTTCTCATCCAAACAGCATTTCTAGATGTCGTCGTCAGAACTTCTGTCAAACTTCAGTATACTCAGAAACACATTATTATAGTTCTATGCAGTATTCACAAAGTTAGCTTTCTTGAACTCAAGTAATTTTGTAAATATGAACCTTACTACATAATAACAATCAATGATTACCGCATACAGTACTGATCAAAATGAATGCGCGAGTTGGCGTTTCCAGTTGAAATAAGTCAACTTTGAGTGTCTAAAAAATAGTTTCTAGATATCCAATTTTTCTGAAATTTTGCGGATGTATAAAACAACTCAAGAACTATATTTCTATAGTTGACAACTTTTTGATAGAACCCCGATCCAGTTAGTTAGGTCGCGTGTAAGCCAAAAGGTTCCATAATGAGACGAAACTCGAGGTGACGTCAATCAACTTGGCCTATCTCACTGGATCGTGGTCCTATGAAAAAGTTGTCAATTACAAAAATAGAGTTCTTAAGTTGCTCCACACACCTGCAAAATTTCAGAAAAATCGGATTTCTGGAAACCACTTTTTCAGACACTCAAAATTTACCTACTTCCACAGAAAACCCTAGTGCACGCATTCATTTTGGTTATTATTGTACCTGTCATCTTCTTGCTGGTTATATCTCAGCTCCTAGTGAACCGAGTAAACGGATCAGCGGGACAATGATCTGAGATGAAGACCACCTTGCACTTTTCTGAAATTCTCATTTTGAAATTTTGTTTTATTAACCAAGGGCACAACATCGGGACTCACTGCGTCATTCAGTCTATAATATCTTCTCGTTATTCCTAATTGAGTTATCTAATGTTTTCTTCTAACAATACTTCTCCCCTCCGCCCTACTTCTCCATTCCATTTTCCCTTATTGATGACTCATGCAAACATACCACCTTTTCCTTTTTCTGTTCCGAAACAACTCGTTCTCGCACGTTTACCTTATTTCATTTCATTTCCAAATAAGACTTTCCTCCACCTTTTCGTTCCCTTTTTCCAACTTTTCCCTTTTCTTCCCGCTTCAACTTCTTCTCTCCCTTCCGCCCCCACTGATCTCTTCTCTTCCAACTGATCCAAAATCTTGAGAATGTCATGGATATAGTGTGGATTTTGTGGAGAATCAGAGAGAAAATGGATGAAAGATACGGGAGGAGATGTGTGTGATAGAAGAGAGATGCACATGCTGCTGTAAAGAAGAGCAAAGAGGTGGGACTGATGGGATCGAGAGAGAGAGAAAATCAACAGAGAGAAAAGGAAAACACCACAACAATCAGTTTTAACTCTGGTTCAGGATACTCTGTTTTTCAGTATTGATTGGTTTTACATTATTTGAAAAAAATGAGTTTAAAGAATTTTAAATCTTCAGTAATCGTTCTAAGTCTTCTATACCAAACTTTTGTAGAATCCTATATCCATTTCAAGTCCCAAAATAATTTTATTTTATTCCAGCATCCTATTCTAGAAACGGCTGGCTTGTCTAAAAGTTTAAAAGTTTCTAGAATCAAAGTCTATTTTTTAATAGAAAATTTGAGAATGTGATATATAGAGGAGTTCTCCTACTTAATTTTTCCAGCTCACATTTTTTTAATGAGAAACATTTGATTTTTTCTTGTTGTCACTAAATTTAGATTCAAGCAAATCAAATTTTAACTATTTTCTCTGAGCTCATTCCTCAATGAATTTCCAGCAATTTCCTGAACCATAAACTCATTTGTATTCTCCATAATCATGTTCTCTCCCCCCATTAGTTTTTTTCTTGAACAATCTTCTTCCCTTCAGAATTTATTAGTTGCTCTTCCCTTTCCATCCCGTCAAAAACAAATTTTTAAACTCTTCTCCGTTCTTTCGAAAAATCTCCTGGATCTTGAGAAGAAAAACATGTGCAAACTATAACGTTAGTGTGTCTCGTTTCTTCTTTTTTTTCAACAAGCTACGATTTTTCGACACAAAGAAATCCGTTTTTTCAGATGGTCAAAATAGTGACGGATGGGGAGTACGTTCCCTGGTACAGTCGGAGGGCACCTCCGGTTTTTTGCTTCCCATGTCTTCCAGCTTATATGGGAATTTGGCCGGCTAGAAAATGCGTTCTTATCATTGGAGCTCTTCTGTTTTTCTTCGGAGTCATTATTCTTCTTGCCATGCTTTTGACTTGTATCGCTGTTGAGTGTGCTGGAGTGTAAGTAGCAAAAACTTAAAATGTCAATAACTTTTTTAGGAAAACCGGGTAAAAATACGGTTAACAAAAAATGTTTCTTATTAAAAAAGCTATCGAATGGTAAAACAACCGTAAAAATTGATCAAAAACTAACAGAGTTACGCTTTGTCGAAAAATTGCCAAAATCTGCAAATTTTCGACTAGGCGTAACTCTGTTAATTCTTGATGAAATTTTACAGTTTTTGAACCATTTGATAGCTTTTTTAATAAGATACATTTTTTCTGTTGACCATTTTTTTATCTGAAAAAGTTATTCACATTAGAACTATCTAGAATAACATAAACTTTTCCAGTGCATCCGCCCTGATCCCACTTGCTCTCATCCTGATCATCGTCGGAATTCTTCTCTTCCACTGTGGCTACGCTGCCCACCTTCTCGATAACCATGGAGAAATCCCGATTAAGAAGACCACAACGACCACGACGACCACCGTGACGGATCCAGAATCTCATGAAGAAGAGATTCGACTATTCGAGAATGTTCACAGAGAGCCAGTTCCACATGTAAGATTTTGAAAACAGGTTTAACTTTAAAATAGTTTTAAAATTAAAATAGAAAAATATTTAACTTGAAAAACGATTATTCTTCTAATTTTTAGGTCAGACAAGGATACTGGCAATTCGATGAGGACCTTTCATGGCAAGCCGCTTCGAACCCATACCCAATTCAGTGAGTTTTTAAAAGCAACTTTCAGAAGTGAAATGGCCCTAGAAAAAAATCTTCAATTTTACGAAGGTCTTCAGAATCTTATACTGAAGAAATTGATCTGAATAGTCTTCTTCTTCTTCCCCGAACAGCTACAACCTACACTACAACATACAATTTCTCTTTTCAGACACACTCTCAAAAACTGCCTTGAACGTCAACCATACTGATCATCCAGCTTCTTCTTCACGCTATTCTTTTTCGAATTCATTTCCTGCCATCTATTCTTTTTTTATTGTTGCCATTTTTGAATACCCAAAATATATACTTTTTGTCATGTCTTTTTCTCTCTCACTCTCCCTTTTTTCACAATAAATCTGTACAGTCGTATATAATCATAAATCCCTCATAAACCCTCTAGATTCAGTTGGCAAGCGATGCTCATTGGTTTACTGGCTTGTTTCGGTGCATCTATTTTACTTGGGACTCTTTTTGTTCCCATTAAATCATGCCCACCTACCGATGGATTCGCCACACAGCTGTTCATGTGTTTGGGAAGTTATCTTGTTAGTTTTGGGATTTATGTGTATATGGAGTTCCCAGGAATCTATGGATTAGCGATGATTGGTGGAGCGGTTTGGTCAGCTAGTGAGTTTTTTTTTGGTAGTTGGAAATTGAGAATTCGAGCACTTTCTTTGATATGTGAACATTTTTTCGTGTTTAATTCTACTGTAAATCGATAAATCAACATGAAACTTTTTTAGCTTGTGTTTTTGAGTTATATCTAGGGACCGCGACGTGAAGGGGCGGAGCTTAAATTTTCTTCTCTTGGGGGTGAAATCGCTACTTTGGATACCTGAAACTCGGCTCTAGATGAACCGAATTAGATGAAAATTGGTGTATAAACGCGTAGATTTCAGCTATGTAATTAGATTCAACGGAAACGACCCAGTTTTTTTGCTATACTGAAAAAACTGGTACGGGTCTCGATTTTTTGACTATAACTAAGTTGGGAGTGGCTAGGACATATATTTTTTTAAAATATTCTGGAAGATAGAGATATACTACATAAATTCTGAAAGTTACAAAAAATCCACAATTTCCGACTGATAATAATCTAGGTCAAAGATGAGGCATTAATTTTTTATAGAAGAGGTTGAATTAAAACGATTTTTTCGATAGGGTTCGATAATATAACTTTTCGGTACCCTACTCCCAAATTTTCAGCCGTTTTCAATAACTTTGAACATATTTTTGATGGAAAAGTTTAGCCCACATCCTGCAACTCAGTCAGTTTTTCGCATTTTTGAGGTCATCGCAGTGATTTGGACACATAATTTTTTTACACCATCGGATTCTACATAAAATTTCGGTCAGAATGATAGTTGAAAATCAAAATTCCACAATTTCCGAAAAAAGTTATGCATGTTTGTTTCCGCGATTTGTTGCAAAAAGGCTCATTCCATGGCAAAATCTTCTGATTAGAAAAAAAGAGACAACCACTATTACGTGTAAAACTTTTCTATGAATATTTCCAACGTCACAAATAGCGTAGTGGATATCGCCTCTGTTTACAAAAATTTACACCCAGGTTCGACTCCACTCGAAAATTTTTGTTTTTTGAAAAAAGTTCACGTGGAATTAAATTAAAAATTACATGCGGCGTCCTTCAAGAGGAAATCTACTGACTAGGGAATGGTTAGTAGTCGATATGGAATTATTTGTCGCGACGTATATCATTGGAAAGCTGAACTCTTGAAACTTCGTTTGGTGCTTTTTATTTTTGCGTCCTAAATCTGTGAGCCAAGTTATGCGTGTTTTAAGGTCAATCCTTAGTTCATTTTTTAGTTGAATTTAGCACTGGATTTTGAACTTTCAAAAACAAAAACAGTTGACGTGAAATATAGGGAAATATAGAGAAAATCCAGTGCTAAATTCAACTGAAAATGAACTGAGGGTTGACCTTAAAACACGCATAACTTGGCTCACAGATTCAGGACGCAAAAATAAAAAGCACCAAACGAAGTTTCAAGAGTTAAGCTTTCCAATGATATAGGTCGCGACCTATAACTCCATATCGACTACTAACCATTCCCTAGTGAGAGCATCTATCAGTAAAATGGCTATAACTCGAGAACCAGTAGACGTAATGAGCTGAAATTTGGACAGGGGTCTTATGTCGAAGAGTAGAACATCCTCAGATAAAGACAACTCGAAAAAACAGCGTTTGAAATTTATGTTGCGGTCCCTAGTTATATTTAAACTTTATGAGACCGCGGCTTTTGGGCTAAGCCGGTTTTCACAGTTTTCCCTTTTTTCTGTAAAAATTATTTTAAATTTTAGAAAAATGTTGCTCTAACTCCTGGAATTATGTTTCCGAATTGATTGACTATATTTCAGGTGGAAGTTTTCACTTTTTACTCTCAAAAACTTGGTTTTAAATTCTGTTTGCTCCTGAAGTCGCTGTCTCGTTTTTTTTCAAATTTTGCCAGCCTTGAAGACACCTGAATTGATTTATGTTGATTAAATCAGAAAACAACAAGAAAAAAATTATTTTTTTTTTGAAAATTCTCTGAAAATTTAATTTCCAGCCAACTGCTTCGCGGTTCAAATCATGACTCACGTTGGCATGGCGATGTTCATGTTGTTCGCTTCGTCAATCTCCTGTTTGACCGGATGGGCGATCTCTAGATTCGGACTTTTCGGAGTTCCTCCTTCACTTCCCATGAGCAATATTCTCAATTATTCTGGAATTGCTCTATTAATTTTTGGGTGAGTCTTTAACATACTGCTAGTATTAAAAAAATCGTCGGCCCGAATGGCAACTCTGCTAGTTTCAATTTCCAGATCCGCCATCTACCCATTCATCAAGATCAACGTGTTTCGGCCCGTGAAACCTCTGGATCCTCATGTGAGAGTTCTACCAATGGTACTGTTTTTATTTTTCTGCTTACTATCAATCGTACAAGTTCATTTCAGACCCAACTATCATCAGAAAATGCACAGCATCCTAGGAAAGAAGATATTAATATGAATGATTCTGTAAAGAAAGTTGCTGCTTGGATTGGAACTGTTCTAGTTGGATTGTCTTTGGGGGTCATGACAACTCCAGTTACCTTATTGATGGTTTGTAAATTAAAATGTGAAAACTAGAAACGTTTTGGATTTCAGACCCGCCATGATATCTATCCACTGTCCACTGAAATCAAGACATCCGTCGCTTTCCATTTTTCATTTTTCACTGGAGTGATTCTGGTTTCCATTGTAGTTTTTCTATTGTATTCTGTGGTAAGGTTAGTCTTCGGGACTCATTGTGTCTCAACAGACTTGGCTGTCCCTTGGTCAGGATGTCCGCACAGCTACTCTGGTTACACAAAATATTCAATCATTAAAAATATGGCTCATTCAGGAAAAATCCCAAAAAATAGGCATTTTGCTTGAAAAATTCACACCAAAATTTTTGACTCCGGAAACCCCGGCCGGGCCGACAGAAATTCTGAATTTGGCTCGGCTCAGCCCGGCCCGGCCCGTAGCGTTTCTGCCTTTCAATACTTTTACTTTTTTTTCAGAAAAGGAAAACCGTCAGTTCCTCCTAAAATCGTGCTCCCCTCAATGCTCAGTGGTATCTTCTTCGCTTCTGCCATGGCATTTTTCTTCGTTGCCAATGAGCAATTATCCCCAACAATATCCTATCCAATTTGTATGATGGCTCCCGGCCTGGTGACTTCTGCATGGAGTGTCTTTTATTTCAAGGAAATCTCGGTTAGTTTGAGACGATATATTTTTCTCAAGTAAAGGAGGACTCCGTGAAAAAATTTTTATTGCTTCAAAAGATGCAGAATTTTGCGCTGATTTCGAATATCACCACGAAAATGCTCAAAAATGTTTCCCGGAGCCGGGAAACGCCTTCAAAGGGGCGAAAATTGCGCCCAAAGTGATTCCTTTTAGCCGAGTTTTCTCCGGAGTTCTCTAGGCCGCGCCGCAATAAACTCCTATTATTTGACGGAATTGTACAAATTTTTTTTAATCATTTCACTGAAAATAGCATTGGATGACACTCTGGTATGTAAATTAACAAAAAAAATTGACTAATGTCGTGAAAAAATCACAGGAGAAGCAAGTAGGGTTCCGAATCGATATAATCATTTTCCGATATCACGCGATAATGACTAAAAATGACAATTGTTTTAGTCATTTTTGTCGAACAAACGATATTTCCGATAATCAGATTTGATCAAAAGATATTGCACGTCAAATTTTTCTTAAAAAGCGCACAAAAGAGAATGCTGGCGCTTTTCTCGTGAAAAATGAAAAAAATTCAAAATAAAAGTGAGAAATGAATTTTTTGGAGAGAAAACTACTGTGAGAGGGGAGGTGTAGGAAGATGAAGCATTGGCAAATGAGCCTTTTTCGAGGGATTTTACTCTAAATTTCGATCAAATAATGTTTAGAACTATTGTCGAAATAATAAAACTGAGACTCGGTGTTTGCGGACTTTTCAGTTCACCAAGCCAAATTTGGCTTGAGATACTCTAGAGTCTGCAAACACCGAGTCTCAGCTTAATTATTTTGACAATACATGTTCACATCGAATAGAGTCTGTTTCTTTGATTTTTTCAATTTTTCGAAAATTTTGTTGGAATTAGGTCACAAACGAGGTCGGGAAGGTTTGGTATTAGTGTGGAATAGTGATCCAAACGACTATCTGTCCAAATAAATCATTAAAATATATTTTATTACATATTTGAGCTCATCCATTTTCAGCCTTCCTGTTGACCTATAATATGGTCAAGGCCTGACCATCAAACTTGATTTTTGTATAGAAATGTCTGCCATCAAAAAATACCTACAAGCCCAAATTTTGAGACAATTCCGGCCATTCTGACCCCAGATAGGTATATTCTTTGATATTTTAGAGGTCAAGAAGCTGCTTCAAAATCTATCAGAGATCTCAGTTTTTGTTTTTTCGAATTGTATTTAGCATCAAAAGATCCGCAAAAAAATTTGCCACAATCTCTACTATAAGCCATTAAAGATAGATCTCCCAGTTTTTCAGCAATCTCCAAAAACCTTCAAAATCCCGAAAAGTCAGTTGATTTTCTAAGAAATCTATCACAGCTTTTATTTCTGGGTCAAATGTGACGTTTTTTGCCTCATATTGTAGGGAATTTAATTTGCCACAATCTCTACTATTGTTCGAACCAGGAAACTAGGTTTAAACAAAGATATTCACGTAAAACTAGTTTTCTGCAAGTATCGAGAAACGCGCCAACAAATCCAAAAAAATCAAATTTTGAGAAAAATTTGACGTGTATTGGAAACAACTAAAACAAGTGCCACGTTTTGCCACGTTTCAAAAATTTCCCCCTATTTTTCCCCTTTTCAATGGAAATTAAGAAAATTGAAAATGATAATTCCGATAAAATGACGATATCGATAATTGATTTTTTTAAAATTTGATATCTTTTGACTAATCTGATAATCGACAATATCGATAACGACAGGAAGTCAATAAAACGATTATCGACTATTATCGATAACTTAGTCATATTGCTCCGATTCGGAATCCTAGAAGCAAGGGAGCACTTCTGGCCCGTTTCGACCCTTTTGACGGCGTTTTCTGGCTCCGAGAAACATCTTTGAGCATTTTCGTTGTGATATTCGGAATCAGAGCAAAATTCTGCATCTTTTAAAGCAATAAAAAAGTTTGCCCGGAATTCTCCTTTAAATTAAAAACTGTAACTATTTCAGGGCCAACAAAACTTATTTCTCCTCGTCATTGCATACATCTTTACTCTAATTGGAGTCCTCGTGATAACTGCTTCTCGTATTATGGAATTATAAGAAAAAGCTTTATATATTTACGATAGTCAAAAGAGAAAAGACATTCGAGAAAATTTGGGGGAAAGATGTACCAATTGTGACAAGATATACAGTACAAATAATTATGTGGGGGTGCTTTTGGTGATTTTTGGGAAAAAGGTAGAGCAAATTAAGCTGCAAAATCTACTTGATCGACATTACATTCTACAAGGAGACACGCATTATGTGAAAAGCCTGAAAATGTCAAGAGGAAATTGGATATATGGAAGAAGCGTGGGTAGGAAAAGAAATGCGGAATTTTTCGGGATGAGGAAGAACAATGGCAAAATGTTCGGGTGTATGGCGAGAATCGGGAACGACTTATTGATCCTTCTTCTCTTCGGCGGCGGCTGGAGCACTGCGGAGGAATGGAAGTTTCTCATCGATCCTGAAATAGAATTCCGATTGAATTTGATAATGAAAAGTTATAATAACTCACAAGTTCTGGACATTCTTAAGGTGTCCGGAGATGGTGGCGAGATGGGGGTCAATGGCCTCTTGGTTGGACTCGTAGACCTTTGGAATGGAGAAAACTCCGAGGAGAGCGAGAACGGCAAGAGTGCATCCAGAGAACCACGAGGCGACGTATGTCAAAGACCAGAGGATAAGTCCGAATTTGACGGATTCCAGTGGGCTCTCGAGGAAGATCAACTTCTTGAGCTTGTTGGCCGCACAGGTGGCGTGCTCGGAGAACACATCGGCTTGAGCGTGAACCTTCTCTTGTGGCAGGGACAAGTCGGTGGCGAGGATATCCGAGTAAGGGTTAGCGGTGTCGGTCTTCTTGATTTGCGACTCGATTCTCTTGAAGACGCTGAAAGTATAAAACGGTGGTCTAGGCAAGGCTGTCGAACTGCCGGTTCACGACCGATCCTGGGGCGTGGCCCTGTGAGTAGGCTGCCATGATTGAATCCGGCGGCCCTGACCTTTTTGATCCAACGGCCGGATTCAACCATGGCAACCTACCCACTGCCCGGCCCACGGCTCAGGGGCCGGCCGTGTGAGAGCATCGGGTCTAGGTCTTCAGCTCGATTTGAAACTAAGACTGTCACACGACCAACCCCTGGGCTTGGGCCGTGGGTAGGCTACCATGGTTGAATTGTCCGTACTTTTAAAAATAAGCCTTTGGATCAAAAAAAAGGTCAGGGCCCCCGGATTCAACCATGGCGAACTACCCACGGCTCGGCCCGCGACGAATTGGATCTAGGTCCTATTCGATTCGAAACTAACCGGAATCCAACAGAGGCTCCAAGAGCAAGAATGAGCGAGTAGGTGACGACGGTGAGGAGTGGGTACTTGGCAAGGATGAAGAGAGCGAGAAGAGCCAACGAGAGAACGATGGCCGACTTCTTGGCATCACGCCAGTAGATCACGTCCAAGACTGAAAAATTGGAGAGGTTAATTTTGGTGACTCGATTTTTCACGGGGTTGGGGGCCCGCTTCTACCTTTCAAATTGTGATTTTCAAGTCAAAATTTATATGGAAATGTAGAACTCCATGAGATCTACATTTTCATATAAATTTTAACTTGAAAATCACAATTTAGAGGGAAGAAAACCCGATTTTTTAATTCCCGATTCTTGTTTCCCATTTAAAAAATCGACATGTTCTTTTCTTGTTAGATTGACATGTCTTGCGTGTCCCGCGAACAATATAATCGACACTTTACCCGACCATAATGTTTTCTTTTGATAAGAAACTCGATAAGGAACAAAAAACTCGCCTTTCTGACACTGACAACTCAGCATTTTTTTATTGACGACAAGAAAATTTATGAGGAATTGTGAGAATCAATAATCTCACACGTGTTTCTTGAGGAAGAGTATCCCTCCCGACAGAAACGAACAAACAAAAAAGTTGTGGGGGAGAAAGAGATGAGTAAAAGTCGGCAGAAAAAGACACCTGTTTTCCTCAGCTCCACCCTCCCACTTCTCATCGAGAACCATCACTCACTTTTGCCGGGGAAATCTGTGGCTGGAACCCAGGCGGGTTGCTTCGTGTACTTCTTATTAACAAAACGAGTTTGAGCCATTTTTAGGAATATAGAGTCAAAGTCAACCAAACCAAGACAACTGAAGACAACTGAAGGCAAAAGCGGATCGCAACGAGAAAAGTGACGGGGAGAAGACGAACGCGGGCCGCGTATTTGTCTCCACCCTGTCTCTCTGCGGTCACCGTAATCGGCAACCGATCAACGTGTCCGTCGCTCTCCGCGCAACAAAAACTATCTCCGCGAGCGCAACGTCTGTGTCGCTCAAATCTTAACACTCTCTATGCAACATTTGCAGTTTTGAGACCTCCAACTGCCAGAGCGAAAACAGTGTCCGCGCTCTCTTGCTCTCTGGGTCTCAATTCGCCTTCTTGTGTATAGAGAGATTGTATTCCGATACATCTCTATCTTTTATACGATTGGGTCCCCCAAAAACCAACTAACATACCGAGGTCAATGTCTTTTGCCCACTGTAAAAGACTTGCGTGTCTTACCCTATTTTCCCATTTTTAATAGACCCTTCTCCGGAGTTGCGGGCCGATGACTTTCTTCCCTCTAAATAGTGATTTTCAAGTCAAAATTTATATGAAAATGTAGAACTCGATGAGATCTACAAAATGGTACACAGAACATCTAAATTCCATATTTATATTTTCCATAAAACTTCAGGAAGCACCCGGGCCGGAGATTTCGGGCCATCCGCTTTTTGACATTTTACGGGAAAAAATATATAGAACTTCGATATTCTAGCTACCATTTTATAGATCTCGTCGAGTTCTACATTTTCATATAAAATTTGTCTTGAAAATCACAATTTAGAGGGAAGAAAATCGTCGGTCCGTTTTGGCCCGGATTGAAACTCCGCCCTTCTCACCATCTTTCCGTTGAAAAACTCCAGAGCTCTTCCCAAACTTGTACGCTTCATGAGCACTAACAGCTACACCAGCAACCAGTGCCACATGGAGTCCGACTCTTAACACAATGTTGACAACGAACGCAATCAAAGCGTACAGTCCGCGTCCGACCGCTCCCAGTTTACTCATTGTGTTCCAATTTGAAGAAGTTTTCTGTGTGGTGTTTCACGTGAATGACGATTTCGAAAAGAGAGAGAGAGAGAGAAGATAAGAAGAAGAGACATAAACAAAAAGATGTAGATGATAAAAGAGAGCAAGAACATGAGTCTCGAGTCCCTCGGGGGGAGCAAGCTTTACGAAAAAAGTTGCAAAATTTTGAATACTAGCGAGAAGAGTACTCATCTAGTAACAACGGACATGTTACGGGCCGGGCATTTTTTGAAATAATTTTTCTAAAAATAACATGTTCCAAAGTCTCTGAACTACTGTGACATCACAGTTGACTTTTGGAAGGATTTTGAAAAGAAATTGAAAGTTTTATGTCACTCAAGTAGTACATAGCGGGATTTCCGGGCAATAACACGTTGCCATAAGAATTTCGAAATCCCGGGAAACATAAAGAAAACAAACATAACAACTTTCCATTTGGATGACCTTCATACTAGTACCTATATATTATAATAACAATGTGAAAATGTGAAAGTATATGGAAGTATTGCGAAAGGCACGTGCCATTCCAGTCAATTATTGTCGGCGGTCAGAGAGAGTCATGTGCGCCCCAGGAAAGACTTTGGGTCCATGAATAATTACGCGACAATGAGAAAGAGAGTAAGAGTGCTACATACGCGCGGACGCAATCGAAAAATTGAGCAAACTGATTGATTTAGTAATGATGGTATATTCAAAACTATACAAAAAACAGGAAAGCGACGACTGATTAAAAACAGAAAGTGGACACGGGACAAGGTGTTTGATTACTGGGAGAGAGACCCGGTAAACAAGAATTGTGAAATTATTAATCAAATTCTATTCATATGAAGGTAAAAGTGTTTTGACCCCCGGGACAGGAGGTGAATTCTAATTAGCCAAAACGGAACCAAGAGCAGCAGAGAGAGTAATTTTCGGATTAGCCATTGGAAGCTTTCTTCCATTTATAAAAGAGAGACACTTTTAGTGAAATGTAGAAATGTAACTGATGAAATAGTGCACGACAACAGCAACTGCGAGTGAGCGCGCCAAAAATTCAAATTGGCCATACGACGTCTCCGTCAAAAGTGTACTGTCTCACTTATTGGTGCAACATCGAGGGTGACACACAACGCTTTGTTTCGAAAAGAAAACGCGACATACAATTCGATTGGGGCAAAAAACCCAGTAGTACTTGAAGAATTGAGCGAGCAAAAAGGGCTCGAACAATGGTGAAAAAAGTGTTGAAAAGACTCTTGGTGGCCGTGCTCGAAAGAAAATAGTAGTAGAGATTTTGAAAAGAAAAAACTAAAAAAAAACCCGGATGATCTGGACAACTAAACCAAAATCTATAGTCTTATGAATATTCAAGCAGAAAATCACGAGGAATCTCAGACATTTTTAAAGTTATTACGGATCAAGAATTATTTAACTTCGGAGACTAGCAGTTGTCCAGACAAGAATAAAAGGCTCTGTCCCAGAATAACGGTCCTTTGTCAAAATAGAGGTCCATTGGCTAATAAAGGTTTTTTTGAGGTCATCACAGGAGAAAGGATTCTTAAACTTCGAAGGCTCACAGATGTCCAGAAAAGGAAAAAAATGAAAATGAGAATCTATAGTGCAGACACACACAAATATGGGAGGCCCTTCTCCTTCTTTACTGGTCGTTGTTGTTGTTGCGTTTGCTTGCTTCGTCTATTCTGGACCATGTGACCACTGAGCCCCGGCCATCTGCACCCTCCGTCGTCCACCCGCCTATTTCTGCCCCGCGAGCGCGCGCGCATCGCATCGTATCGACTTGGAGTCGTGCCAAATTGAGCCGACCCGCCTTTTCCCGCACCACCCTACACCATAGATGGCCAGCCAACAGCTTCTTCCTCTTCTTCCAACCAGCCACCACCCTCCCCGCTATTATTCCTTGTTGTGTATACTGCTTTTGAGCTGCTGGTCCATAGCCTCACAATTTCTCACAATTCGGCTTGGGGCGAGACAAAGAGCAAGAGAAAAGGCTCATTTCGAATGCTTTTAAGTAACTCACCACATGGTGGAACAGTCTTGAAATCGATCCATGCCTCTCCGTGATGCTTGAGAATCGAGTGGTGTGGTGAAGATGGATGAGCTGGAAATTTAGTAAAATTTGAAATGAATCTTGAATCAAAATCTTACAGTGATGATGAGCTGGACCCAAATTGACAGTCGATGGCTTCACATCCTCGTCGCTAATATCCTTTGGTGGAGTTGGTGGACGTGGAACCGTTTCGAACTTCTGATGTCCGAACATCTCCTCTTCGGTGAGAGCTTCGGAAGCAGCAGCAGCTCCAGTGTTGGAAGCGACAAGTGGATCGAACTCATCCAAATCCTCAAGTTGCTTGTGGACAGCGGCAGCCTTCTCAACTTCCTCTGGAATGGTCAATGGCCCCTTTCTATCGAAAGTGGTCTCGTCCTCCTCGGGAGTCTGATTTCCAAAGTGTGGCTTATTATCAGATGGAACATCTTCGTCGGCCTCTACGAGTGGTGGAGTTGGCTCACGTCTCAAGTAGTTGTCAATCTCGTCGTGCACCTTATCCACAGTATCGTGGATATCCACCAGTGGTTCCGGAGTTTCGTTTTTCTCTGGAACTGGACTCTCTGGAAGCTTCTTCTCGACTTCATGAACGAAATCGTCGACGGCTTGTGGAACAGTCTCATGAACAAAGTCTCCCATTCCATCGTAAGCCTTGTGCAGCGCATCCTCTACTGGCTGCTTGACTTGCTCAATCTTGTGCTGAACATTGTCCAGCAACTCGCGTCCGATCTCATCACCATCGTCGACAGCGTGCTTCGAGTATTCAGAAGCAGACTCGACGGCGTCTTGGACAAGCTTGCGAGCCTCCTCGGCAATTGGAGATTCGAGAAGCTTCGCGGTCGCCGCGTCGTCTCCGAAGTAGTTCTTCTCGATGACGTCGTCGTGATGGGAAGACATCTGAAAATTGGGAAATATGAGGAATAAATAGGAGTGTATGTTTGGGTGACTTTAGGGAAAGACAAAACGAAAAAAAAATTGTTGTTGCCGGGGCGGTTGTACTAGACACATAAACACAAGGGGTGTGGGAAGAGACGACAACCAACGGAAGAAAAATAAAATAAAACATTGATATTTTTTGAGATCTATAAATTTGTTCTAGACTTTTAAGGGGGCCCAGGGGACCAGAAAAGCTCCATTGAAATTCAGGGATTTCGAAAGTGTAAAGTTCAAAGTTATCTGAAAAATGCACATCGATGAGCACTTCAAAGTGGGGTTAGCCAGCTGCTGGCGTTGGCGTAAAAGAGATGTTTGAGGATAGAAAAAAGTGTAATTTTCTCTTTCCGGAAGATTCTTCCCACAGGTGTTCTCTCAATTTTCAAAAGTTTCGAAATCACCGGAAGCGAAAAATTGTCATGCTCAAAATGGCAACAAACATGTGCACACTGCTTTGTTTCTAAGAGTGAACAAAACATGGCGAAGAGAGTATTTAGAGCGTTCCTCGTTTTCCGTTTTCCGCCTTCTCCGAAAACGACAAAATAACAGAAAAAAGTGAGAAGATACGAAGAGAAAAGAGTCGAGTGCGCAGTACCGCAGCCACAGAAAAAGGCACATAAATTTCCGGAATATTCAAATCGATTCGAAATTCAAATTGCTAGAGGTGTGGAAACTTGTTGCAGAAAGAACTAGAAGGAGAAGAAGTCGAAAAATGAATAGAAATGACCGGAAGAGAGTATGTAGAAGAACGGGCGGTCTTTGAGAGGCAGAGTGAGTGAGAGAAGACCAAAACAATTTTCGTTGGCGCGCGCGCGGGTAGGGACAAAAATTGAGTCATTATTGAATGTGACAATTGAATGTGGGGGGAATGGTTTGTACAAATATAGATGGGTGTCTTACTATAAAATTTTGTTGGTCTAGGATTCTCAACAAAAAAACTGGAGGTTTTCTGGGATTCTCAAAACTCAAAAAAAAAATTTACTTTATTCTAAAACCTTGCTCCTAGACTATATGGACCCTGAAAAAACCGAATCTGCAATAAAATTTGACTCAATTTTTACGTAACTCGAGATGTGAGCCCTCAAAGTTGGAGTACTTTGATGGCCGATATCTTGGCTCAAAATCTCTTTCAGAAGGTCTAACTTTTAGTTTTGGACACAGAATTATGTGTTTAACTATTTTCAACAATTTTTAGCATACATGCCCCAATCATTCGGACCGGGTAGGAAATATCCGTAGAAAATTTTCCAAAAAACTTTTTTAGTGAAAAAGTTTCTAAATTGCATGAAAAACCAGTAAAATGTTTGTAATTTTTTCGATTAATTTGGGATCACTAATAGTTTCGCAGCAATACAATTTCAGATTTTTTTAAAATTCTAATATAAGAAAAGTGTTCTTATATCCAACGGAAACTGAGGAAATTTCGAATTTTTCCTCTAGATTTTTAATTGCTAAGAATGACGAAAGTTTACGGTTTCAATGAGTAATCAGCCACTTCTCGGTCACAGTTCACTATCAAAGAGAAAGCGCGGAACAAACAAAATTTAGATACCTATTTCTCTCAAAACATTATTTTTTCCGTTGGTTGTTCTAGTTGGGTCATGTGATATAAAAACAGAGGGGAAGGACAAACACAACTACTTCTTTCAATATGATCTGAAAAAATAAGTCAACCTTCTTCGTCTCTGCCTCGTTTCGCTCGATGAACACGAATCCGTCGTCGTGGGATCCAGCCTTCTGAATAGAATAAACACATCACCTCACAAATTCATGCACATTTTTCACAATATCAAGTAAAAATAGAAATTTCGAAGACCTGTCTTTCTGATTCCGCTAATATGACCGAAGAAGCACCAAAAATCATTGTCATGATTTTCTTTCAGGATTCATTTGTCTATTAACTTAGTGAATATATGTAGAAGGAAATTTGAGAATCCGTCTCCCGATCCAGTTACCACATCTCAAAAGAAGAAAAGAGTGCGCGTACCGCCCAATTTTATAATTTTACACGCTTCGAGGGAAATCTATGGAAAAGCGAACGGAAAATGGGCAGGTTCCACAGCATCCTGGCAGTTTTATAAAGTGCCGCAAAAACCCGATTTGTTAGTTCTTCTTCGGTTTTTTTTCTCTTCATGTGTGCATTTGGTAAAAGAAGAGAAGAGAGGAACAAAATGCAGCCAATAAAATTTGATGGTTCTAGGATGAAAAGTTCCAGAAAAGCGCTTTATGATGTTTGTGCTCGAGGACTGTGTCAATAGAAGAATCAGAAAGACAGATTCAAATTCTATATTCTTGTAGTTTTTACTCCACCACACCGATATTCTTTCACAACTTTCAAACCAAAAATTTAATTTAAAGGGGAGACCGAGCAAAATTTTTTCTTGCTTTAAAAGATGCAGAATTTTATGCTGGTTCTGAATATCACAACGAAAATGCTCAAAAATGTTTATCGGAGCCAGAAAACGCCTTCAAATGAGGAAAAATGCGGACAAAGTACTCCAGAGTTTTCTCCGGAGTTTTCTAGGCCGCGCTGTAGTAAATGCCTATTATTTGACGGACTTGTACAAACTTTCTCATTATTTCACTCAAAATAGTATTGGATTTACTTTGGCAGGTAAATAAAGAAAAAAATATGATTAATGTCATCTAAAATTCTCAGGAGAAGCAAGCGACCCCTTTGACTGCGTTTTCCAGCTCCGAAAAACATTTTTGAGCATTTTCATTATGATATTCAAAATCAGCATGAAATTTGGCATCGATTGAAACCATAAATTCATTTTCCCCGGAATCCTCCTTTCATTTATTTTCCACTCACCATGTCATCTCCACCATCAGCCGTCAAACTTCCAAACACCGACTTTTGCATTGGATCGTGAACCGGCGCACCGTAGTCCTCCAGACTCTCATGATCGACCTTCTCGAATCCGCTGGAATCGATGGATCCCTCAGCAGATGGGCGGTCCTCTTGTTGTTGCTGTTGTTGCAACTTCTCGAGATACTGAGCCGTATTCTCGAAACCGACTGGCGGCGCGTTTGGCGACAAATCCGATGGCGAATCCATTGATAAATTGGTGACTAGAAGTTGTTGAGTTGGGGTTATAGATTGATCGAGGTATTGGGACACCTGGAATTTGAAAAATGAATGTTTCAAAAAGGGTGAGAGGGAGAGAGAACGAACAGAAGATTGGAACGGAAGCAAGTCTTGGCGAATGTTCTCAATTGCGGTTCGGAACTTTTGACGGTCACCGAATGAGGAGATTGAGGAGAAAGAGTTACGACGAATCGATGGATCGTCGACTGGAAAATGATATGAAAAGGAGTGAGATAATTAGAATTTTAGAGAAATGAGTTCACTTCAAGGAAAAGGATAAGATAAAAGCAGACATGGCAAACCGGTAGAGCAATTTTCTCCCTTGTAAATTAAGATTTTTCAGTCGAAATTTATATAAAAATGTAGAACTTGATGAGATCTACAAAATGATATATAAAATGACTTGATTTATTGGCTCAAGTTTGTGTTGGTTACCGTTAAACACCCGAGCCGACCTGGCTTACCCCGATTTCGCCGGCCCGGGCTTTTTTTGGGAAACAGTACGAAATTGGACGAAAAAAAGTAATATTTTTTGTATGTCATTTTGTAGATCTCATTAAGACCTATTATTTCATATAAATTTCGATTGAAAAATCTCAATTTACATGGTAGAAAGTCGCTTGGCCCGGTTTGCCATGTCTTGACAAAAGGAAAATGTTAACAATGGAAAAAACGGAAAGTTTTGGATGTTTAACGCGTATAATTACTGGCCACCTCACTAAAGATTACTCATTCAGGTCACTTCTGTTAGAATAGAAACCTTATTTTTAGGAATAAAACTGTCACTTCAACCAAAAAGAGCACACAATCTGCTCACTGGAAGTATTGAATCTCTGAATAGTCCTTTCACTCAAATCCCCAATAGAATCCAAACATTCACTGCCATCTTCATCATCAACGTATTCCATGGATTTTCCAGGCCCGAGAATCTTTGTCTCGGTTATGAAGATTTTGGTTTTTTCTTCTGGTGGGACAGACTCTTGTTGCGACTCCTCTTGTTTCGTTATCATCGGCTCTTCAATTTCTTCTTGCTTCTCCTGTGGAGAATGTGGAACTGATTGCATATCCATCATCGGAACATGCTCATATTCATCAAGAGTGTTTGGTGAGAGAGAAGATAAAGCGTCAACTTCAACCTTGTCAGAAGGCTCCGGTTCGGAGGCGGTGATAACAGTCAATGGTCTTTCCAAAGATTCCACTAGCTCCTTTTGTTGCTCCTCGGAATAACTCCTTCCTAGCTTAATATTCAAAGGACCAAAGCGCACTTTCGATTTTGGCTGTTCTTTCGGAACCTCTGATTTTGGAGCACGAGGTGGTCTTTGTGGAATATTTTGAACTTCAACTGGACCCTCCGGTTCTGGTGTCTTCTCTTCATCTTCGAATGGAAGTTTCAGATCTGTTAATGGTTCCGGAACCGGTACCATTTCACTCAACTCTGATTCGGTGACCACTTCCATTTCACCAACTTCCTTCACTGCATCCGCGATGATCCAATCCACCATCTCTTCCAAATATTTAGTCGATGGTTCCAATAATGGAATCGGGACATGAATAACACTGGGGTCATTTGAAATGTCCAGCTCCATGAGGAATGGCTCAGATGGTACCACTTTAAGAATTTTCAAAGTGGACTCGGAATCTTGTGAGGGAGTCTGCTCAACTTCTGTAGTGCATCCGACTTCAGCCACCAAAGATTTCAGGGATTGAAGGGAGATAACATCTTCATCTTTCCATTGTCTCACTGGATGGAAATTGAGTTCCGCTACAAAATCTTCTTCTTCTTCTTCGACTGGATTGTTGAACGCCACTTTTTGAGATGGCTCGGTTCCAAATGGAACATAATCATTTCCATAATCCTCATGTTGTACAGGAATTTCGAAATGGATATCGGCGATTTTGTGTGGACCAGAAGGTTCTTGAGAATCATGGGTTTCCTCTGCCTCTATCTTCCTCAAACTGTCCTCCACTTGTTGCTGAAGTTCTTTTTCCGTCTCAACTTCTACAGTAGCCACTTGTAATGCTGCTTCTTCAAGGTAACTTTTTTCAGGATGCTCCAAGCTTTTAATGATCTTTGAAGTGGGCTCTGTGGGTGGTACCGGCCCTTCATTGGCTTCCGGAGCTTCTAGGTTGTCAGCTCTCTTCACTCTTGTAAAAAGTTCAGATTCAGGCTCAGTAACAACTTCTCCTTCTTGCTCTGTTGTTTCTTCAACATTAGCCGTAACTTCTTCAGAAGTTTGTGGATTTTCGTCACCAGGAACTACTGGGTGCTCAGACTCCTCCCCAAGATTTTCAGATACTGCACCATCAATTGGGAGAATATCAACTGCCATTGCCACCAGCTCCTCTACTACGGTAGTCGTTTCTTCAGGGACATTATTTTCTTCTGCTGGAGTTTCAGATTGAACCGTTTGATCTACAGTATCCAGTTTCTCCTCGATTTCATCGGATACTGCACCATCAATCGGCAGAATATCCACTGCCATTGCTACCAGCTCCTCTACTACGGTATTCTTTTCTTCTGGAACGTTTTTAACTTCTTCTGAAAGCTCAGATTCGGCCACTGCATCTACAGTATCCTCAATTTTATCAGATACTGCACCATCAATTGGGAGAATATCCACTGCCATAGCTACCAGCTCTTCAACCACACTAGTCTTTTCCTCTGGAACTTTTTCCTCTTCTGATGGATTTTCAGATTGAACCTTTGCAGTTTGATCCACAAAACCTTCTGCATCAAATGGAGTTTCAATCACATTCTCCTGCTCCTCCAGTGGTAAAATGATATCAGCAGTCTCGATGATTGCTTCGGTTTCTGTTGCAGGAACTTCTGGATCAAGGGATCCAGCTCCTTCAATAGGTGGAATAATATCAGAAGTTGCGATCAAAGTCTCAACGGTTGCAGGATTCTCATTTTCAGTTTTCAGAATGTCATCTTCTTGCTTCTCTGAGGAATGGCCAGCAGGTAGAACACCTTCCACCATGAAAACTAGCTTTGAAACCAGTGTAGGTTCTTCTGGGACTTGTGAATTTTCTGTATCCGCTTCAAGAACATCTTCAGATGTCGGAGAAGTTTTGTTCAAGTCTTCAGAAGAAGCACCAGGAAGAACACTCTCAACCATTGACACCACTTTCTCCATGATTGTTGGCTTCTCTGAATTCTCGACGTCTTCCAAAGAATCTTCTACTCGATGATCTTCAGAAAGGACATCTTCAGAAGGGATCACAGCTTCTTCTGGAAGAGAATTCTCGACAAGAGATACCAGCTTTTGAGCGATGGAGTCGTCTTTGTGATCTGATTCTTCTGTGGCTTGTTTGAGCTCCTCAGAAGGATCTGCTTTCTCTGTTTCTACAACAGGAACTTCTTGATCTTCAGTTCTCTCAATGTGCTCTTCAAAAACAACATCTTCTGATGGAAGCACAACTTCTTCTGGAAGGAGATTCTCTACCGTAGAAACCAGTTTTTCAAGAATGTTTTCTTGTTGGATGGAATCAGATTCATCTACTCCGGACGCAGTTGTATCATTAGATTCTTCAGTTTCTTCGTTTTTCTGATCTTCGGAAACCTTTTCAGAGACTTGATCATGAACGGGTTGCTTATCTTTTTGGTTCACATACTCTGATAAAATCACGGCATCCACTGGAAGAACACTCTCAACCATTGAAGTCAATTTATCCAAGATGCTCGGGGATTCTACAGTTTCTTGATTTTCAGAAGCTTGCACTGAAACCAGTGTAGTTTCTTCTAGGACTTCTGAATCTTTTGAATCCTCTTCAGTTTTGTGGGTAACTTCTGTAGGAACATCTTCAGATGTCGGAGAAGTTTTGCCCAAGTCTTCAGAAGAAGCCACTTCTCTACCAGGAAGAACACTCTCAACCATTGACGTTAGTTTATCCAAGATGCTCGGGGTTTCTTGATTTTCAGAAACAAGAGTAGGCTCTTCTGGATCTGTAGTTGGGCTCTCAGCAGAAGTTTCTTCCCCAACATGATCTTCTGAGAGAACATCTTCAGAAGGTAGCACAGCTTCTTCTGGAAGAGCATTTTCAACAAGTGATACCAGCTTTTGAACGATAGACTCGTCTTTAGGATCTGATTCTTCTGAAGCAAGGATATGATCTTCTGGATCTGCAATTGGGCTCTCATTAGCTTCTCCAAGATGATCTTCTGAAAGAACATCCTCTGAAGGAATCAAAGCTTTTTCTGGAAGCACATTTTCTACCATAGAGACCAACTTTTCGAGAATTTTTTCTGGTTTTTGGTTCTCCGTTTTCTCCGATTCTGGAACAGGTGTAGTTTCCTTCTCAGCTTTGTATTCTGAAGCATTTTCTTGCACTTCTTCTTCAGATTGAGAATCAGCAACGGATTCTTCAGCTTCCGGAGGAATCTCGCTGTAGACTTTATGGTCTTCATTAGGAGCAGGTTCAACCGGATGCTCTTCAACTTTCAATGGTTCAGCATTTTGCTCCACATTTTCGATGTTTTCCACTGTAACATCTTCACTGTTCAATGCTTTCTCAATGACTTCCGTATTGACATTCACAACATTTGTAGTCTCAACTACTCCACCATCTTCCAGTTTCACGAAAGGTTCCGATGATTCCTGATTTTCAGTGTCAAAATTTGACACCACTTCTCGAGTCGAGTCAACAATATTCGGAGTTTCTAGAACTTCAGAATCTTGCTCATCCAATGTAGAAACCATAGGAGCTGCTACCACTCCAACAACGTCTTCGCTGTTCAACGCTTCTGCCACTTCTTCGAGTTTCAAGTCGGAAGCCTCCACGCTGGGAACATCTCCAGCATCTTCCAGGCCCAGGAAAGGTTTCTCTGTTGCCGAAGCTGGGACATCTTCTGAAGGATTTTGATCTTCATTCACGTTGAAAATTTCTGGAGTTTGAATCTCGTTCGACACCTCGGGGACCAACAGAGTTTGGCTATCCTTGTTGGGTTCTGCTTCGGATCTGAATTCTGGATTCTGATCAGCATTGGTTTCAACAAGTGACTCTCCCTCTGTTCCCAAGACTTCCTGGATAGCAGCCACTCCAGTAACATCTTCCCCATTCAAAGCTTCTTCAACTTCTGCTTTGGCCAACTCGGGAATCTTCGACGCTTCCAGATCACCACCTTCTTCAAGACCCAAGAATTCCTTTTCTTCGGTATCCTTAGCCGTGGATTCCGCGGCAGCAATGTCTTCTCCATTCAATGCATTTTCAACTTCAGGATTGTTCACGTTGGTAGCTACAACTGGAGTTTCAACATCTCCACCATCCTCTAATCCCAGAACAGGTTGGCTTTCTCCATCAGCAACGGCCTCGTCGACTGAAATTTCATGTTCCTCTGAATTAACAACTTCTTTGGAAACTGACTCATCGTTGTCCTCCGACGGCTCTTGATGAGGCACGGTAGGAACCCCGGATACATCTTCCCCATTCAAAGCCTCTTCAACTTCTGTTTTTTCCAACTCGGGAATCTTCGACGCTCCCAGATCCCCACCTTCTTCAAGACCCAGGAATGGAACATCAGGAGTTTCAGAAGTATCCAAGATCTCAGGAACAACGGCCACTGCAATGGGATCAACGGTAACAACGTCTACTTCATTCAACGCGTCCTTGATTTCAGAGCTGCTTAACTGGACGGCTTCAACTGCCGGCTCAGTATGTCCAGAATCTTCTAGTCCCAAAACTGGCTGATCGAGAGCATTGAGCAGAGTTTCATCGGCTGATGGTTCTTCTATTTGAGCCGTTGGCTCTTCATTTGTTGCTGAAGTAGCTACTCCAGCACCAATTACATCATCACTGTTCAAAGCCTCTTCAACTTCTGATTTGTCCAACTCGGGAACCTTCGACGCTTCCAGATCACCACCTTCTTCAAGACACAGAAATGGAACAGCGGGAGTTTCTGGTGTTTCTAAACTCTCCGGGATATTGGAATCAGCGATAACAACGTCTGCTTCATTCAACGCATCCTTGATTTCAGCATTGCTCAAGTCGCCGGTAACAACTGCAGGATCAACATTACCAGAATCCTCAAGTCCCAAAACAGGCTGATCTAGAGCACTGAGCAGAGTTTCATCAGCCGATGGTTCTTCTATTGGAGCCGTTGGCTCACCACTCGTTGCTGTTGAAGCTTCGTCAACACCAGTTACATCTTCCGCATTCAAAGCCTCTTCAACTTCTGCTTTGTCCAGCTCGGGAACCTTCGATGCTTCCAGTTCACCACTTTCTTCAAGACCCAGGAATGAAGCATCTGGACTTTCTGATGTTTCCAAGCTTTCCGGAGTATCGGTCACTGTAATGGGATCAGCGGTAACAACATCTGTCTCATTCAAAGCATCCTTGACTTCAGTATTGCTCAAGACAACGTTAGCAAATGGAGTTTCAACGTCTCCACTATTTTCCAGTCCCACAACTGGAAGAGGATCAACAACATCTTCACTGTTCATTGACTCTTCATTGCTCACTTCAACAACATCCGAAGAATCCATAATCCCACTATCTTCCAGACCAATGAAGGATTGGTTTCCTTCGGCTACAGAAACTTCTGGAACTTCAACAGCATCCTTGACCTCCTCATTGCTCAGATTAGAAACTACAGGAACATACTCAATACCTCCATCCTCAAGGCCCAAGAACGGCTGCTCGGCTTCTGGAGTGACCTCAATCTTTGGAACATTCAATGGAGTTGGTTCCTTTGGAAAAACATCTTCGTTTCTCAAGGAATACAAAGTTCTGTCAACTTCTGGAACTTCATCTGGAGACGAAATGCTTTCCAGTTGAGCGAAATCGGAAACTTCTTGATTTTCAGAGAGTAGAATTGGAATCCGATGAGGAGCTTCAGGTTCCATGTTCTCAACAGGGGAGATCTCAAATCTTGGGTTTTCTTGAGCAGTTTGAAATTTAAGAGAAGCTTCTGGAACAGTATCTTCTTCCGAAATAAAATCAGGGGCTGAGACACTTTGCTTGAGATTAGATTCAGCTACTTCAAGTTGAGCTGGAGGAGTATTTTCAGAGTCCTGTATTATCTGAAGTTTTTCCGCTGCATCCTTCAACACTTCGGAAACAGAAACATCTTGGATTTCATCCAGATTTTCCTCTGGAACGGGAGTCTCTGGAGTTTCCACCGATTTGACAAATGCATTTTGAAAAGCTTCCTCTTCGTCATCAAAGTTATCGAAAGTGTCATTGGCAGTCAACTTGACTTTCTCGATGAAATCTCTAGAACCTTCTCCAGCCTTCTCCAAAACAGTGACAACTTCAGTAGTTAGTGTCTCTGTTTCAGTATCTTCATCATTTCCAACTGGATTAAATGTGAATTCAGCAATGGAAGCCTCTTCAACAACATTATCCAATTCTTCAGCAGGAGGCACATCTTCCAAAGTCTCACCCAAAGAATCTACACTCACATCTTCCATTAGTGGAATTGTGTAGACGAGTTCAAAGCGAGTATCCGTTGGCTCTCGGAACCACAAGTCCACCTCAACATCATTATCCTCTTCCTCCAACTCATCCAAGTTAATAGTGGCTCCTTTTGAAATCGTGTAAACCAATTCCATTTCCGTGTTCCTTGGCTGCCGGAAAAGAAGATCTGTTTCGACGTTCTCCACATCTTCTGTCTCAAAAACATCATCATCCATAGGCTCATCCAGAACTTCATCGGGGAGTCGAACGTCTTCTGAATTCGAAGAAGAGGACCTACCAGATTCATCTTCAGCAGTAACGAGTGATTGGAGAGCAAGAGGTTGTAAAAGCTTCACTTCCGGGTCAGAGTTCTCAGTTTTGTGGTCGTTTTTGATGGGGTTGGTGGTTGAGTTGAGTTCATCTGAAAATTTTGAGATTATTTTTCGTTCAAAGTATTTTCTTTTATCTTAATTTATCTAGTATGTGGTCAGGAAAATTTCTAACAAAGAAAACTAGAAAGTATCAAAAATATATCTAGAATTTCATAAATGAAGACCTCGATTTTGAAAGAGTCAGAAGATCTAAATTTTCTAAAATAATTCTAAAAATCAGAAATTATCCTGAAATATTTAACTTGGATTGGACAAATCTGTCTAAAAATTAACTACTCCAAAAAAGAATACAGTTAAAAAAAATGTGAATTCAGGACCGTAAATCTCAGGATTGCCATCAGGGATTTTTCCCCGTCTAAATTGTGATTTTCATGACGAAATTTATATGAAAATGTAGAGCTCGATGAGATCTACAGAATGATGCTAAATTCAATGAGGTTTCACCTTCCGGTTTATCTCAAATTTATCTTGAAAAACGGGACCGAAGATTTCGGCCCGTGTGAGCTCGGCCCGGGCGTTTTATAATGTTTTATGGCAAATTTAGATATGGAGTTTATATATTCTAACTACAATTCTGTAGATCTTTTAAAGTTTCACATTTTCATATAAATTTCTGATTGAAAATCGTCAGATCATCAAAAATAACTACTGTCTAAAAATTGAGAACGTCAAAAAGGAATCTTTTTACAAAGACGAGTTCGAATTCAGAACCCTAAATCTAGGCTTAAAAGAAAATTACAATCAAACAATGAAAAATCCATTACTCACCTTTAGAATCTATCCAAAACGTCTTGACGCACTCAAAATCCGTAACTTCCGGTGGTTTTCGAAAGACAAGATCCACTTCCGCCACCTCCATTTCAGCAGTATCAATTTCAGAATCCATGGTGCTCACCAAATTTCTTTCAAGCTACACGGAAAATGAGAAGATTCTTGCTTTCGGAAGATTTTCCAAAGGGACCTTCAAAGAGGAGTTCACCATGTGATTGTGTGTCTGCGTCTCTTCTACGACTACACACTATTTCGTTTATGACAGCTGCCGTCTCACCGCAGGTGATATAGAGAGATTCCCTCTCACTCTCTCTCTCTCTCGTGTGCTGCTTTGTTTTTCTTTTTGTTGTTGTCCTCGACATCTCTTTTCCAGCTCAAGAGGGAGTCACACGTTTCAAAAGACAATGAGAAAAATGAGGGGGAAGTGTGCTCATGGATCAATGAACAAGAAAAAAGATTCAAAGTATTGAATAGAACAAGGAACATTTCGATCTCGAAAAAGACTTTCACTCAAACAAATAATATTTTCAATTCCATGTTATCAATTAGAGCTCTCCTTTCGAGAGTCGTAAACAAAAAATCTTGAATGCAAACAAACAAAGCGAACTCGTTATTATTATTATTTTGTATCATCATCATTCCTCTTACAGTTTTTCTTCTCTCCTCTATTTTCCTCCGATGTTTATAGTCACCAAAAGGACAGTTGAGACCCAGACAATTAGAACATTTGGTTGGCACGTGGGGTGTCTGTTCGATGAAATCGCCCCGTTAGAATCATAAATCAAAAGTTTTGTGTGATAATTGGGGTCAGAAGGAAAAAGCTGACGCTGAAGGTGAAGGTGATGACGTGATGAAAAGGTTGGATCAAGTTACTCGGGGTTACACAGAAAACTATGAGAGAAAAAGTTCAGAGAAAAATTTCATGAAGAGAAAAAAGAAAAAGATTGATGACTTTGTCAAATGAAGATAATGAGAAAAATGGAAGTAGTTTGGGAGATAAAAGTTTGGAAAGAATGCAATAAGAAAAATGTAAAAGAACCTAGCAGAATTCGGAACTCCAAATTTTCCATGAATTTCAAACCATGACAAGTTGTCAAAGATTCGGCCCAGGGCTAGGCGGCAACGAATTTTTTAAATGTGAATAACTTTTTTCAGGGCGATCGGGTAAAAATACGATCAACAGAAAATTTGTTTCTGTTTAAAAAAGCTGTCGATTGGTTAAAAAATTATCAAATTTCATAAAGAATTAACCAGGTTACGCTAAAATTTGCTAAAATTTGACGATTTCTTAACCAATCTATAGCTTTTTTAATAAGAAACATTTTTCATGTTGACCGTATTTTTACGCGATCCCCATGAAAAAAGTTATTCACATTTGAATGAGCTGAAAAAAAAACATTTTTTTTTTAAATTTGCCGCCCAATCCTGCTTCAAAACATGACAAGTTGTCAAAACTTTTTTCGAAGAGCAAAAACCGAGAAATCAAAATCAAAAATTAAATCGAAATCCGACATATGAAACCTCTAAGGCCAACTAAATCTTGACAATGCGGTAAATTAAGGGCAAACATACACACACAAAATCCGAATCGGGTGGTCTCCTCTCCGTCAAAGGTGAAAAACAATTCAAAAAAACCATTGCGAAATCCAAAACTACCATGTTTTGACAGAAAAGGTCAAATGAGCAATAAGAGAAAACAGAGGGGCAAGAGTGGTTGGCTCAATGGCACACCCCAAGCCAAGAGCAAAACAAGCTGAAGTGAAGCAGAATGAGCAAGGAGATAATTACCTGCCATTCGGTTTCTAATTCAGAATGTGAGAATACATATTTCTTCTCTCTCGTTTTCCTACCTCTATGTTGAATGGCAGAAATATTTGTGAAAAGGAAAAAGATTGAAGAGACGCAGGTGATTTGTGCCCACAACGAATCGCCGCGTGACCGCATTCACTCCGAACGTTTTTTTTTTCTCTTTGTGTGATGATGGAGGATCACATGGAGAGAGGAAAACTGTATGATGATCGTTTGAGTCTGATAAGACAGAGAAAGCATGTGGTACGAAAGGGAAAGTGAAACTTCAATTCGCTTCCCATCCCATTTTAATTTCCATCAATTTCCAAAGTTTTTCAAATCGAGTAATGTGATGATACAGTGATACCAAAATTAATTGGACTTTACAAAAAAGGACAGATTAGTCATATGAAGGGTGAGGAAGTTTTTTTTGATATTTCGAAATTTTTTTTTAATTTTTGGGTAAAAGTTGATACAACACGACTTCTGGTCAATTTTAAATCACATTCCAAACTCAAAATTTAAAAAAACAAACGTTTGAAGGTGGGCGGCAACAAATTTCGGCACTTCATTAAAATGTAAATAACTTTTTTCTGGGGGATCGGGTAAAAATATGATCAACATAAAAAATGTTCCTTATTATAAAAGCAATCGATTGGTCAAAAAATTATCAACTTTTGTTGAAAATTAACGGAGTTACGCTTTGTGTTGCAAAATTGTTGCTAAAATCGCCAAAATCTACAACTTTTCTTTAAAAATGTTCAAAAAGCTATAAACTGGTTTAAAGTTTGTTGAATTTTATCAAAAAATGACAAAGTTACGCCTCCAAAACCAGTGCTGTGCGACAACAAGGGTCGGCAACTCTTTCAAATGTAAAAAACGTTTTCCTGGGGGATCAGGCAAAAATATAATTAACTGAAAAATTGTTCCTTCTGAAAAAAGCTATCGACTGGTTGAAAAATCGTCAAATTTCATTGAAAATTAACCAACTTCTGTTGCCGAAAACTTGTTTCCAAAATCAGCAACTTTTTCTTACACAAGGCGTAACTCAGTTAATTTTTAATGAAATTTACCAATTTTTAACCAATCGATAGCTTTTGTAATAAGCAACTTTTTTTTGTCAACCGTATTTTTATCCGATTCCCCTGAAAAAAGTTATTCACATTTGAATGATTCGAAGCCTTAAAATACATGGACTAAAAGTTCAATTCCATCCAGAAATTTCTTCTACACAGGAAATGTGAATAAGTCAAAATGACACGTTTCCGTTTCCATCATCGTCATGTTTCCCCCTAAATTCGAATTTCCCGGTTGTTCTTCCTATCATCATCATAACACCATGAGGTCATCTCGTGGTGCTGCTCAAAAACTCCCTCTTATCGGGATTGGGTCAGCTGACCGGCGAGGGAACATAACAAAAATTGGAGGGAAAGGTAGGGGGAGAAAAAAGTGAAAGTTAACTGGTTTGAAAATGACACCGAAATTTCTGAGGAAATTATGTTTTTTCTGGAAGGAACCTACAGATCAAACCAAGGCTGTCGCGCGATCAAACCAAGGCTGTCGCCCCAAGAGCTTGTTTTTGAAAGGGCGGCCGGACTCAACCACGGCAACCTACCCACGGCCGAGGCCGCGGCCGCCTATGTGGCAGCCTTGGATCAAACACAGGCCCTTAGTCTTTGCCCAAAATCTTTGGCCCAACAAAAGTATTTCGAAACAGAGTAAATGAGGTCGTGGCTGTTTGGCTGAGAATGGAAAGGGGTCCCTCTCCCGAAGAAAGGACAAACGCGAATTGATCCATTTTGGAAGCAGAGAAAGAGAAAAAGAAGAAAGAGCAGCGTGTGCTCCCTCGTCCAAAATAGGGGAAAAGAAGGGGTGTCCCCCTCTCTTCTCTCTATTTTCTAAAAGTAGTCGTTGTGGAAATATAGTGTGCGAATGGAAGAGAACCGGATGAATCTAGAGAAGCTGAGTGACCAGACGATGGATTAGAAACGGAATTTGAGAGGCTTTTGGAAGAGAGAGGGGGCTGCAGATTTCCCATTACTTGTTGGGAGGGGTGATCCGATTGCTCTTTTGGATTTGTACACATAAGGAGTGGGGGATCAGAATACATTTGTATTGAAATTTGAATAACAAATAGGGGGAATCAAGAGCATTCTTAAATAGTAGGGAAAGGTGGAGGGGTTATAAATGGAACTCTTCAGAGGGAATGAAAACAAGGTTAGGTTCAAGTTTTCCACTCAAAAAGTGTTCTTATCAGTAGAGCTACAAGCGAATGATTGGTCTTTGTGGGTGGGAAGGGTTGTGATGTAATCACAGTTCAGAAAGTGGGGGCTGATTTTTTTTTGAGTTGGCGTTCCTTAGAGCGGTGAAAAGCTTCTGGAAGAATTTTTAGTTCACATGAATTGATTCAAATGATGTCCTAATTTATTGAATTTTTTCAGCTCCGCAACATTTCGAAAGTTCGGCGTTTCGAAAGTGTGACGTTTCGCAAGTACGATGTTTCAAAAGTGTAATATTTCGAAAACAGAAATTCCGAAAGTGTGATGTTTCGAAAGTTTGACGTTTCAAAAAAAAAAACGACATTTCGAAAACAGATATTTTGAAAGTGCGATGTTTCAAAAGCAGACATTTCGAAAGCGGACATTGCGAAAGTGGGACGTTTCGCAAGTGCGAAATTTTGCAAGCGCGACATGAAACGTGTTTTTCCACAGAAGAAATTTTTGCTTTCGAAACGTCGCACTTTCGAAACGTCAGACTTTGAAAATGTCGCCCTTTCGAAACGTCAAACTTCGAAACGTCACACTCACGAAATTCACGATATTGAAATATTCGATCTTCCGAAATGTCGCACTTGCGAAATGTCTGCTTTCGAAATGCCGCACTTTCGAAACGTCGCTTTTTTGAAATTTCACAATTTAAAAATATTCGATCTTCCGAAATGTCGCACTTTCAAAATGTCACATTTTCGAACTGTCACACTTTCTAGATGACACACTTTCGAAATGTCGCAGAGCCTTTTTTCTTTGAAAATTTAAGTGTTTATTTTTGTAGTTTAAAAAACTTGAATCTAACATATCCCTCTTGGAACATTTCTGAACAGAACATCTGTCAAGTTACAGTTTACTTTTTCCAAATTCTGATACTTTTGATACTTTCTCATTCCTTCCACTATACAATTTCGCAACTCATCATCTTTGTCTTCACTTTCATTCTTTCTTTTACCAATTCCTTGACGTTTCCTCATTAAAATTCACAGCCATTGTGAGTGTACTTTTCAATTCGTTTTCCCCGGCGTTTTCCGAAAACTGCAAGAGAAAGAGCAAGAGAGCAAGAGAATTTCCAATTTATTGTCTCATTTACGAAACAACACAGACGAGAAATGGCAAAAAGACGAAGAAAAGACCCGATGGAGGAGACAATGAGTAGAGTGAAAAAGTGAACGAAAAAGATGAATATTGGGAGGGGAAAGACGATGTCACCAGTCTCGGGTCGAATTGGTATTCACACTGCTCGGACGACGACTCGACCCGTTGGCTTGGGGTATGACGATTCTAGAAAAAGAGAGGGACTTTCAATTTGATATCATTCAAACTCGTTCATGTGATCACTCACCCATCTCGGTTGATTGCCAGATGACTGTTTTTCCTGGTCACGGATTGACATAAGGGCATGAGAGGAACGAGAAGGAAACAGTTTGATTGAAGTTCTCTCGGAAGACTTCTTTCTCGTGATGTGCATGTTGGATCAGCAAGAGTCCCACGACTGCAAAATTTGATAGTTTTAACTCTTAAAAGGAGTGGGGAGTAGGTGTTGTTTATGAAAGTATGGAGTAAAAATGAATATTGGAACTCAATTAAATTCAAAAGATTACCGGTAAACCTCTAATAGACATGTGCTTCTATTGTTCAATCTCCTCAAAATCGAAATACGAATTTCACAAAAGTATCCATTACTAATTTTTTAGAAGCAAGTTATAATGCATTTCATATTGACCTTTGTCTGTTTTTGACAAGGAATCGGTTGAGACTACTTTCAGATACACAGAAATTTGAGTAAGTGCTCTTTTCGGGATCACTTGGATGTTCTTCTATTAGGGGTGTTCTTCTACGGAGGTTTCACGGAATAATGCGTAGAAAGTAGGCCCAAAAATTCTCCGCTATTCTTGCTGAATTTGGAGCATATTAAGCTATTTCTTGTGACTTTTTGAGATTTTCAGCTAGCTATTTTTTTCGCTGAAAACCCTCACAAACAGCCAAACTGTATCCAGACTGCATTCATTCAATGTTTAGTCATTTTCAATGAATTTTTGACCTTTTTGAATCATTTTCTCGGCCCGGTCCGGCCGGTGGGCTCGTTGCGGGAAAATTATCGAAAAGTTTTAAAACATTTTCAAATCTTCTCGGAATTTTTAGGGTGAATTAGCGAAATTTCAAAAAAACTGTGTCATAGAAATCCTTCTAACTTTTATACATAAAACACTGACCAAAACTGGAAATTAGAAATTAGTACCGAACAATTTTGGTCAAAATTCTTCCTCACGGACCCCTAAGCCGGACCGAGATTTTCTCCTCCGGCCAGGCCTATGGTAACCCTGAATTTCATTCTATTATGCCAGTTTCGAAATTTTCCATCTTGATGTGGTAAGAGTATGGTAACACAAATTTGATAGTAAGGCCTAGTAATTCTGACAGAACCAAAAATTATGAAAATTTGCAGAGTAGTTACACTACTTTATAAGAATATTCTGGCAAAGTTTCAAATTTTAACTTCAACTCTGACAAGGGCGTAGAGAGATCTGATAGCCACTCTACAAATAAGTACCGTAAAATCTGTATTAGAAGGACATCCCAAAGAGCTCAGAGTTAAACACATTCTTGAAATTCAAGCGGATTGAAATTAGTTTTATTAGAATCCTCGTCAAAAGTTGACTCACAAAATATGTTTAAAATCAGATGTTTTGATCCCTTTTGAGGATTTGAAATATTTTTTTAGTTGATGGAAAAATGGAAGGGCATCCTTTTAATACAGATTTTAAGTAATTCACCCGTATTGTGCCTCTGTCATTTCCTCAAATTTCCATCCCTCGACATGTGACTCATTCTCCCTATAACTCCCCACAGATCCCTGGAATTCTCCTGAAACATTGCCCGAATGAAGAGTCAGTGTTGCGTGTGAATTATATGAGTAGTTTCTGTGTATATCTAACCAGAAGAACCTAATCTCATTTAGGCACACAGCGGACATTTAGCCGGCGGCACCAAAAAGACGAGAATCAAGGAAGACATAGAGATATGAGATGAGTCGGAGGACCTTTTCTCTCACTTACCGGAAATGATTGACGCCGAGATGGCGCTCCAAAGTTCGTCGGTAGACCACTGACACTGATGGAGAAGGTGTGAAGCGAGAGAGAACGCCGACGTTCGTATGACGACGAGCATTCGTCAACCATGTCATATCGTCTTTCAGAGCTCGTCGATGACGCTGAAAACGAAGAGAGTTCAGGTTGCAAATATAAAACACATTTCAATGGACTACGTTTCAACTAAATACCTAAATGCTCAAATACCTTGCTCATCCAGAAATAGAGCACCGGATTCCATACTATCGATGTCATCGCGATTACGTGGACATTTAGCAGCTTGAAATACATTTGATCCATTACCAACACCTTGTAGAAGCTTTGAAAAATATCGAAACGCATTCCAAGATCGCGGAACAAGTTGACCACGGATAGTGGGAACCAGCACGCCATGAATACGATTACCATCAGAATCAACACGTACATCACTCGTCGTTTTCGGACTGCTGTTTGGGCCTGAAAATATGGTCAAAATCATAAATGTCCAAATCCGGCCCGAGCTCGGAAGCATTTCCTACAAAAATTCAACTTTTCATGAAAAAGTTTCAAATTTCATGAAAAATCATGAAAGTATTATGCTAGTCTCATAGTCAGTCAATGTCAGTCCTGACTGAAATTTCTGAATTTTTGGCTACGATATTTCGGCACGAAAATGCTACAGTAATATATTAAAGTTTAAAGGAACATCCCCTGATTTTTAATTTGTCATGTTTTTAGAACGATTTTCAATAAATTTCGAAATGAAATACTTTTTAGCTCCGAAATTTTTTCGAAAAACATGACAAATTAAAAAATTGAACTGAAAATCAGGGGATGTTCCTTTAAATTTTAATATATTACTGTAGCATTTTCGCGCCGAGATATCGGAACCAAAAAATCCGAAAACTTCAGCCAGGACTGACATTGACTGAGACTGGCATAATACTAAAAGTTTGACACATTTTAAAATGAACAGAACAAAGTTTTTAAAAATCGGATTTCTTTTTTTAAAAATTCGAAAAAAATCCTCCGTCGACCCGGCCCGTCCCGGCCCGTCCCTGGTTTGAACATGTATGATCAAAATATCAAAACAAAAAGAGAACTAGGGGGCACCCGGAGTTGAACCGGGGACCTCTCGATCTGCAGTCGAATGCTCTGCCACTGAGCTATACCCCCACTGTTAAAGGCAAGTTTGCGAAACAGTCATAAAACTGGACGCTCGCTGTCTATTGTCGTCTGCGTCTCACCTGTTGTGCCGCGGTCAACATCGATCCCTCATCGACCAGCCAGTCAGTTCGCACCTAAACAATTTCGTAAGGAAAAAATAAGACTTTTTAATATACAGACCTTTTGTAAGATTTTCCAATAACAGAAAGACATGATAAGTGCTGGAATTATCAGCTGGATTATAAGCAAACTTGTGGTATAGATTAGTTTTGATAACTCGTCTGATTGCCAATTGAATTCACCACAGAACTGGAAAAAATGAAGGTTGGAACTGAAGAAAACGAAAGAACTACTCACATCTCCACATAATGTTACATTTTCAATAACCATAGTTTTCAAATTTTGAGAGTAGTAAAGAGGATAGCTGGCCAAGAAAGCTACAACCCAAGTGAACATCAACAGCCACTGAAAACTCCATAGTACCGCATAAAAGGAATTAGGACTCACCCTGGCATGCCTATCGGACCACGGTTCCCTCAATGGTGTCACTATACTTCTATATCGGTCAATCGCGATGTAGCACAAAGACCAAGACGAAATGAGCACTGAAAAAAGGAGTCACGGAAATTAAGTGTCTGTGAAAGTTCCCCCAAAAGTATTCTTTCGGACTCTCTGGTCTCAAAAAAAGAAGAGAAAGGATCCAATATGAAATTGAATTGTTCCGATCGACTAGATCCCATCTACTTCCCTACCCGAAAATGCTTGACAAGCGGGAACCAATTTGCACATGAATATTCCGAACATCCATCGTTTCATGAATGCCAAAACCGGTGTTATCGGGACGGCGGTGATGCAGAGGAGCTGAAAGTGGAAATCGGTTTACAAACAAGGCTGTCACAGCCGGCCCTTCCGGGCCGCGGCACGGGCCGTGCATAGACCGTCATGGTCGAATCCGGCCGTACTTTTGAAAATAAGCTATTTGGATCAAAAAAGAAGATCCGTACTTACCAAATCAGACACCGCTAGGTTTATTAGGAAGATATTGGCAACTGATAGCTTCTTTCGGAACAAAATTGATGATATTAAGAGTCCATTTCCAATAACACCGGTAACAAATATCAATGTGTAGAGAGATGAGTAGGCGAGCTGAAAATCCAAATTTCAAACTTTTATGGGACCAAAAAGTTCTGATGGCTGAAAATTTGAAATCCAAAAACTCACCCTAACTTCCAGCAGAACTGTCCAATCATTGAACTGTTTCAGAATAGCGTTGACATCGATACAACTGTGCTCCTCAGATTCCATATTCCTGAGAATTTTTTTTGATCCTAGAAAAAAAAGAAATGTGTGGGTGATGTCTGAATCCCTTTTCTCAAGAGAGAAGGAGGAGTCAAGGAGGAGTCGAAGATGATGATGGAGAAACACAACGAGAAAGGAGAAGGAATCTGTGGTGCGTGAGATTCGAACATTTGTTTTGTTTTTTTTTTCCAATTCGTTGTTTCTTTACACGGGCAATTAAGAGATATGTACAGATACAGGAGAGTTTAATTAGAGAGCAGGCGATCAACAAAATAGACTGAATTTTGTATTCTTGATGAATTGGAAAGTTGAAGAAGAAGAAGTAGTAGAAATGGACCAGAAAGAGCACAGCAAGGTACTGAGTACGTATCAGTCGAAAAACCAATATTTTCAATAAAAAAGTACAGTAAAACATCTAATAAAGGGACACGGAAAAAAGTTTGTAAACCTTCTCATGAAAATATAATCAACTTCCTGAGAATCACTAATAGTGCGTTTTGTAGTTGAAGAGTCTATTTTCGTTTGCTGGAAGTTTTACCCCAAGAAAACAAAAATTACGGTCGTGCGGACTCTCGAAAGTTGGCCTTCGGAGGGTCCTTCTATTAAATGATTTAGGGCTGTTTACCTTACATTGATACAACTTCTAGAACCACTTGAACATTTCAAAAAAATGCACAGAATCTTCTTTCAGTTGAGAAATTGATAAAAAAAATTGTGAAAAATATGAGTTTTCCCCCCTAAAAACATGCTTACGATCCGATTTTCCCAGCTTATAACTTGTTTAGACCACCTTACTGGAATCTGGATCTGGCTAAGGCTTACTACCGATTTTTTCTACATAATCCTGGCAATTTTTGTTATGTGAACAACAATTCGAGTGATTTTAGATCTTGCTTAATACGAAAAATATAAGTTTAAAAAATCAGAGAAAATCTGTTTGGTGTCAGAAACCGCTAAGTTACACAGTTTTCCGAATACGCTCAGGTTTCATCGGATACTGTACTACTGATTTCAAAACGATAATAAGAAAGACAATTTTAAAAAGTTGGGATAATTGAAGTTACACTGAAGTAAAACATCAATTTTTAACAGCTAATTGAAATTACCCAGTTTCGTATGCGTGCAGATTTACTGGATACTGAAATACCGAAATCAGACCAAAAATTAGAGAAATATGTGATATTAAGGATACCTTCAGATCGAAAGAGCTTAAATGCGCATAGGGCCAAATTTTATCCAGGCGCCTTTAAAGACAGCTAAATTTAGAGCATGGAAGAGTTTAAAGTCTCATGGAGAAATTTCGGCTGTCTGCGCCTTTAATACTGTAAAAAATAACCATAATAACTTCAAAAGGAACACTGGCAACAATCTGTGATCTATTTCTCCCTCTGTTTTCATTTCTTCTCCATTACTCTCGAAAAACTCAATTCAAAGTCCTCTCAATTTACATACACAAAGTGACTCAATGTGGAGTAGAAAGGGGTCCCCTTCTTCTTTTTTTGTGGACACTTCCAATTCAATTGTCTTTGAGCGTTTGAAATCGGCCGCCGGTTGTGATACGGGCGTGCCCTAGTACTATGTTCCTTATATTTTTGGAAGGATTCGAAAATAGAGAGATCATTGACACAAGACCATCGATACAACGGGAAAAAATACAAAAGACTCGTCATGAACACATAAAAAAATGAGTGTTTTTATGCGACAAACATTTCGGGAATATTCAAAAAAGAGCACAAAATGAGCATTTCACATTTTGGTGCCCATAGAAATAGATGGTCATAAACTATAGCTCCGTTTTCTCTTTTCGAAAGCTCTCACTTGTTTATTCCCCCAGATTTTTCTGGACGATCAAAAAGAAGGGCTCAAAATAAAAGTTTTAATAAGAATTTTGGTCGGTTTTTAGGTTTTCAACAAGGAAACGGAGACAAGTGTTTTTGGGAAAATATTGAAAATTAAAGAGGATTTCTGGGGAAGAGACTAATCTTGTCTAAGAAAATGAAAATTTGAATTCTGACGGTGAAAAAAGAGGTTTGTTTTGCAACTCAATTAACAGTCATGGGGTGAGGGTGAAAGTCAGGAAGTCATCTGAATTCCAAATCTAGAAAAATGAGATTCGGATGCTACTTGACTGACTGATGAACTGTTATGAACAAAATCTTCAAGGATCGGAAGAGAAATAATTTTGTTAAAAGTTTGGTAACACAACTTTGAAGCTAGTAATTTTGTCACATAGGGACCAAAAATTACGAAAATTTGCATGGTAGTTACACTAATCTAAAGGAACGTTCTGAAAAAGATTCAATTTCCAATTTCTATTTTGAAAATGGCATAGAAAGATCTGATGATCACTCTAGTACAAATAAGTACCGTAAAATCTGTATTAGAAGGGCACGCGAAGCTTAAAATATGCACATTTTTGAATTTCAAGCGGATTGAAGATAGTCTTTTTTTAATCCTTGTCAAAAGTTGACTTACAAAATATGTTTCAAAACAGATTCTATGATCCATTTTGAGAATTCGGAAATATTTTTAAGGTGTTGGATAAATAGAGGGACATACCCTTCTAATACAGATTTTACGGTAGTTTTTTTATGCTGGAATCTAAGCAATTTCAAATTTCGAGTTAGGAGTACTCCAGAAAACTTGGAGTTCAGCTGGAAATCCCAGTCCAAAATAGACAAAAATTTAGAATAAGACATCGAAGATTTCAAAGTATTATCCAACTTTCCCAAGTTTCCCTGCGCTCCACTGAGAAATTGGGGAAATTCAAAGATTTGAGCATTCCCGCTCGCTTGTTTCTCCTGTAAGTCACGTCGAAATTTTAAATTTTCCCAATTCGCAATGGAGCGCGATGAAACTTGGGAAAATTGGATAATATGTTAAATTAAACTTGTCAGCTATACCAGTAGATTTAGAAACGGTACATCTACCAAAAATACGGAATCGGGATTTATTTATTTATTTATTTATTTCATCGAAGGGTAGATACCACTAACACTTACAAGGATTACAAGGATTCTGAAGGATCTCCAAGAAAGTTAGAAAGTTTCCAACCGAACCAGTGTAAATTAAATCTCCCAAACCCTGATCATCAACAGAGAAAGCTCAAACACCCACGAAACTTGGTGATCGAACAATTTTAATGCTCCTTATTTTGAAAATCGAGGAGACAGTCCCTACAGATTACGCCTTCTATCCCAACTGATCCTTTAATTTCACACTTTTCCAAAAAAAAACTTTTGGATAACAAAGAATAGAAATTTTCGGGAAGAAGGTGATGATGAATGTGATCGAGTGTATGTCGGCGTTGTCGCCTCCTTGAGAAGAACGAAATGGAAATGGAATAGACGAAGAAGAGTTTGTCGAGAAATGGAGATAGGAGTAGGAGAAGAATAAGGAGAAGAAGTGTGCTCGGATAGGTGGAAAATGGGTTATTTGGAGAAAAGGAGGGGACAGATGATGATGATGAACCTCGAAAGAAGAAGGGACTGGCCAAACTAGTAGATGCTCCACTCTCTCCTTCTGCTTTTTCTTCTTCTTCTTCTTTTCGCCGCTCCTCCTTCTTTTCTCCCAAATTACGTTTCATGAAGATGATGATGATGGTGATGATGATGGGCCCCTGAGCACACATACACAAACTTGTTGGTGTGGATGAAAATGATGATGATGAGTGGAGGAGGAGGAGATCTGAAAAGAAAAAAAACTTTTGGTCGATGAAATTAGAAGATTGGCTGGCACAGGGGGATGGGAGTCATAAAATGTGGGTGGGTAGTTGAGAGAATTTTTATGGTATTGCAGAAGTGTTGGCAGGCGACTCAATTTAGTAGTCGAGAGAAGGGTCGCTTTGGTTTTATGAGCAAGGAGAGAGCTCTATGGATGATTCAGGGGAATTCTAGATATCTGTATAAAGAATTTTTAAGAAGGAGATCATCTAACTTTCTTATCACCACCTGGCCTTCGCGAGCAGTCGATTTTCTTCTCTTCAAATTTGAGATTTTTTGGTGATTCTTTACACAAAAAATGTAGAGCTTAATAAGACCTATAAAATGGTACTAAAATCACAATTGAAAAACTCGGAGAAATCGCCGAAAACCCCGAAAGTTCAGGTTTCAAGCGGCATCAAACCTCCGTATCAACTTTTTGCCTTCAGCGTTACAGTGAGTCGCTACGCAGCGAATATAATTTGAATTACCGCCAAAGTCCAGTGGAGCGCGATTTCGAAATACAGAACCCCGTGTAATCACCATGATTGCCTATTTCGGTTGGTGTCTAGAACTTATAGGCCTGCGTTTTCGGCCCTGTTTTTCTACAAGTTCTAGACAAAAACTGAGACAGGTAATCTTGGTGGTTTTTGTACCATTTTATAGGCCTCAGCGAACTCTACATTTTGATATAAAGAATGTCCAAAAAAATTTGAATTCGAAGTGAAGAAAATCGAAGGCCCGCGAAGGCCCAGACTTTCAATTAGGAAGTATCTGAAAAACGCCATGCCTCAGCGATCAAAACTCTTTATTGACAAAATATGCAACCATAAAATATTCATTTATCACATCTCATTTCCGTTATTGATATCTTTATACTCGGTGTATAGGCCTTTCGTCGATTCTTCCGCAGCATTTTTCTCAATGATAGGCGAGATACTTCTGACGGATTGTCGACGGGGTGGTGGTGGTGGAAGTTCCTGAAAATTGTATCAAGTTTACCTTCTAAGGCTGACAAAAACAAGGCCGTGGCCCAGGCCGTATGTAGGCCGACGAGTTTGTTGGATCGAAAAACCCAGCGCCGCCAGGCCGCCGTGGGCCAGGATGCCGCGGCCTTTTGTCAGCATTGCTTCTAAGATATCAAAAAACTAACAGGTGTCTTTTTCCTCTGCGCCGACACACTCAGACCAGAATCCTCGCCCAGTAACCAGAAAGTTTCCATAACTCCTTTTCCCTTAATGATCACTTCTCCTCGGGATTCTGTTTTGAATCCGCCCACGACCTGAGTCAACATTCGATTGGCTTCAGCAGTCACATGAATTTGACCGGCTGAAAATGAAAATATAGCAATCATCTTTAATATCCCTTACGTTTTCCATTACTCTCCATTCGACTGGCAGTGTTCACTGCATCTCCGAACAAACAATATCGAGGCATTGTGAGCCCGACGACACCAGCGACCACCGATCCACAATTGATTCCGATTCTCAAATTGATTCGCTCAGCCGGGAGATGTTGGACTCGGAAATATTGTAAACTTGAAAGGAATCCAAGAGCCATTCTTGCTATATGACGAATGTGCTCATTTCCATTTCGATGAGGCAACCCAGATACACACAAATATCCATCTCCAATGGTTTCAACCTTGTAAACATCATTCTGCTCAATAATTCCATCGAAAATAGTGTACAGATCGTTCAATAGAGTAACAACTTGAAGCGGAGTACACTTTCCAGCCAACGTTGTGAACTGAACGACATCTGAGAAGAATATGGTGACTTGCTCGAAAGTCTCCGGCTCAACAGCTTGACCAACTTTTAGTTTATCAGCTACCATTCTGAAAATTGAAATCTTTAATTCAGTTATGTTTTAACATCATACTTCGGCAACATTCTGTATAACAAAACATCGGATTTCTTCTTTTCCTCAACGAGTTCTTTGGTTCTGTCCGAAACTTCTTCCTCGAGAGTTGATGCATACGTTTCGAGCATGTTGAACACATGATCCATTAGATTGGATTTTCTACCATCTCTCATTCCATTCAAATGACTTCGTACTTGTTCAATCGACGGTCTTTCGGATGGTCTCTCTGTCCAACAGTCACGGATCAAGTGGAGCTGAAATTAAAAATCTTACTCACCGTAAAACCTCTAATGTAAGGACACCTCTATTAGAAGGCCACCCCTAATAGAAGGACACCCGAGTGAGCCCTAAAAGAGCACTTTCTCAGATTTTTGTGAATCTGAAAGTAGTCTCAATCAATTTATTATCAAAAATAGACTAGGAATAATATGAAATTCGTTATGAGTTGCTTCTCAAAAACTAGCAATAGATACTTTTGGGAAATTCGAATTTTGATTTTGAGGAAGTTGAACAGTAGAAGGACATGTCCTTCTATTAGAGATTTTACGGTATATAAAAAAGGAAGTTTGTCCGTTTCTTAGGCAGGATGTCCGCTTTAGTTTTGCAAAAGTTGAAGAATTCGGTAGAGCCACAAAATCGAACCGGTGTCTATCGCGCAACCAACGATACCGACCAGAGATGACGGCAACTCATTCAAATGCGAATAACTTTTTCAGAGGGTTCGTGTGAAAATACGGTCAACAGAAAAAATATTCCATATTTAAAAAGCTATCGATTGGTTAACAAATCGTCAAATTCCATCAATAATGAACAGAGTTACGCCATGTGTTGCCAGAAGATTGTGAAGTTTTGCGATTTTGACAATTTTTTGACCACACAAGGCGTAACTCTGTTAATTTTTAATGACATTTAACGGTTTTTTAACCAAACGATAGCTTATTCAATGAGGAACATGTTTTCTGTTGACGGTATTTTTACCCGATGCCCATGAAAAAAGTTATTCACATTTGAATGAAGTGCCAAAATTGGTTGCCGTCCAGCTCTGATACCGACTGCGCCACACGTGCGACAATAAGTGATTATTTCATTTTTCAACCTACCAATGCTGGATTAACTTCCACAGTTTCACTTGTCTCTAATGAAGGTCTCGTCGGATTGTGACCTCCTTTTTTGACTTGATAAATTATCACATCCGGTTTCTCCTTTCGATTTTCCAAGTCAAATGCAGAAGACCTTGTTAGAATCTCAGAGCAAATGATTCCAAAACTGTATATATCTCCCTCGGAAGTCTTCTCTTGGCTCTCATTTCTCAGATGCTCAGGAGAAGTCCATAGCAAATCTTCCTTCTTTGGATTTTCAAAAGTTCTCACTGATTTCAATCCGTATCCGGAGATTTTGACTTGCCATCGATCGTCAATTAGGCAACATCGTGATGTCAAGTGTCCGTGATACTTGAGAAATGAGTTATGAATGAATGATAGACCATTTGAGATATCACGAATCAAAGAGAACATGAAGAAACTGTCCATTTGCATTGAACTCTTACTGATAACGTCGGAAAGCGATCCTCTTGAACAGAATCTCCATAAAGAGAGAAGCTGTGGTCCATCGAGACAAAGTCCAACGAATTTGTTGAGATTATCATTGTCGAAATTTCTCATCTGACGGAACTCGGCTTTTTCGTTTGTATCGAAAAGAAGAATCAGATCGTGTTTCATAGCAGCAACGATATCTTGTTTGTGGTAGTAGAAAATGAAGTTTGTGGTCTCAGAGCGACTTTCGATTGTGATTTTCGTTGATGTAGAGGGTCCACTGGCAAATGAGTGCATACTTGCGTCAGCTTTAGATTTCGATTGAATCTGTTGAAGCTCTATAAACGGAACCTGCCAAAGCAGATCTTGTCGCTCCATTTCCTTTTTCTTCATACTGAAAATGACTCATCTCTCTCCTAGACCAAATGTCATACCATCAAAACTCACTGAATCGTATAAAGAAGTCCCGCACATCCGGCCAATAAAGCGGCAATAACAATCAAAGCCGCAATAATGGTATAAATGAGATAGTCTTTGATGAAATCCGGCGGGCATTCTGTTCCGGAGAAACCGCATATCGGACGCGACAACGGCTTCACACCGCCCTTCCAGAGAACAGATTCACTACTGTAGTAGGGTACGTACTCCTGGAAAAATAATTAGGAACATGTGAGATCAATGAATTACGTACGACTTGAGAGACATTCACAGTAAGTGCTGCTGCAAGGTACGGTAGAAGTGAAGAGTTCATTGCGAACATGAAAACTTGAACGATTCGACTTCCAGTCTCATCCAGGGTCACCGAACTCCCTCCAACCCCTCGGAACGTCATCGCAATATTACTAAGGATCAAGGATCCGTTTTTGAGATTCGTAGTCGTTGGATCCATTGCCAGAGACTTGTTCAAAGCAACAGCGTAGGCGTAGAAGGCATCAAACAATTGTCCGGCGTATGTGGCAGCCTGAAAAGGAAATTAGATAATCGAAATTTTGAGAAAAGCTTACAATTTTGTACGTAGCATTTGCACAATCCTGCACACAATTGAACGGTTGCTCCGACATTCTACTTATCACTTGACTAGTGAAGTTTGAATACTCGCTGGTGATCGTTGGTGGCTCTCCCATATTCTGAACAAAGCGGATTCTTTGAAATTTATATTGCCTCAGAATTTGCAAAATTTTGTGCTGATTGCGAATAAGACAAAATGCTTGAAAATGCCTCCAACACTCCGAAAGACCGCTTCAAATAAGTCCTTTTGTTTCACGGAGGTGTCTAAGGAAAAGGGTCAATTTGAAGTGGTTTTTCAGAGTGTTGAAGGCATTTTTAAGCATTTTTGTTATGATATTAGGAATCAGCGTTGAATTCTAAATCGATCCATACAAAAATATCCCACTTTTTGGGACCACTTCTGTACCCCTTTAACAAAAGTCGTTCAAAATTAATTCACTCACATCGCAAATAAACAAAACTCGACTGTACGCTTCTCTTATCTGTTCACTCGTGAGCCCTGTTACCAATTTACCGTCACTGTCATCCCATGAATAATGAAGACCTCCGCTGTCCTCGTCAATATCTAAACTCACTATCAGATTATAAACTGGTCTCAAGCACCTTTCTTTTCTTACAAAATCCTCTAGACTGTGGCTCTGCGAATATGTAAATGTACTCGTTATTTGACATCCCTAACAAGTAGGTTGCCGATACGAATGCGTTCTTGAATCCTTTTCCACCGGCGAAACAGGTGACGACAACTGAAACAAAGTTTTGGAACTAAATTCAATATGATTCTTACTTCTTCCTCTCTTCGAAACTTCTTTAAGTGCTCTCTTCAAAGAATCCATAGTGACTGTTTGAATCTGATACATGTATGCCAAAGTGACATCTGTATTTTCCACAGACATTTTCTCCATATCATCTTTCATGGAAGCGCATTTCTCTTCATCTCCATCATTCGAATAAATGAAAACAAACTCTTCCCAATCGAATCTTTGAAGAACTTCTCGGACAGCCACTGCCATACTAAAAAGAAGAATCATGAATCATTTTTCAATTATTATTATACCTGTGAGTATCCAGAGATACTGTAACTGTTGTCGGGTATCTGCTAAAGTTTCCGATATCAGCCGTAGTAGTGAGCCCCCATTCGAAAACCGGTACATTGTAATAAGCAGCGAGAGATGCCGTTGAGACTCCGGCTCGATTACAAGTTGGACCAATTATCACATCCACATCATCTTGGTTGATTAGCTCAACTGTTTTTCCAGCGGCCAAACTTTCAGAGCATTCGTCAAATTTTACAGTAAAGCTGAAACAAAGCCAATTAACAAAAAATTAGTAGGAATGCTTACTTGAAGTCGTATTGATCCAAAAGATGTTCCGATCGAATTCGATCTCTTGCCACTAAAACTGCCGAAGCGGAAGTACGGTAACCGATAGCTCGCATTGTTGACGAAGCATCTTTTGAAAATAACAACCCAACTTTTATGGATTTTGAGTACTGCCCAAAAGTTATAGATGGTAGAAGAAGAAATATTAGAAGAATCATGTTTACAGAACGGAATGAAATAACTGGAAGAGGGGTTGAGGGTGGGAAGGAGAATGAAACCTCTCAATATTTTAATATAATGATGAGTACTTGTTTGGTGTCCATGGAAAGGATTAGGCGGCAGATATCAAGCTTTATCAGACATCTTTTTACAAAATAAACACTTAGTAATAACACAAAAAAACGGAATTTGAAGATCGAGGAAATGAAAAAAAATATACTAATGGACAGCTTTATGAATCACTTGCTACTTCTTCCAGACAAAAACTCAAAATACTGAATTCCTTTGGGGTGATTCAGTATTTTGAGTCTGAAAACTGAAATCCTTGTTTTTCAATTATTCCCTTTTCCTTCGATTTTTATCAAATTTTTAAGAACTTCTTCAGATTCTAGGCGCACCCAGACCCGACAGTGCCACCAAACTTTAAAGTATTGCTATACAGTACCAGGCTTGTTCGGAAAAAAACTTTTCCGGAAACCGAGGTTCCGTCATTAATTCCGACCAAGCCTGTCATTAATTCCGACCAAGCCTGTCTTTTGTAATGTTGCCGGCGATTTTCTCCCCCGTAACTCGAGATTTTTAAGACAAAATTTATATGAGAATGTAGAACTCGATGAGAGCTGCCGTTTTATTGAAAATGTAAATATGGAATTTTAATATTTTAACTACTATTCTGTAGATCTCATCGAGTTCTACATTTTCATGAAAATTTTGTCTTGAAAATCTCAAGTCAGAGGGGATAAATCATCGGCCCGCGAGCCCGCAATCATGGTTTCAACTATGCTGTGATTCCCAAGGAAAAGTAAAGTTTATTATTAAAATTATTAAGTTACTAATTCAAAGTCATTATCAAATAAAAACAAAGCAAGAAACAAATGTTATATTTTTTATGATTTCTCTTCAGCTCTCAAAGTCCTGAATTTGAATTGATCGTTCTGATTGATGCACATATAAAGAAGCCCTCCAGAAGTCATATTTTGGTTGAGTCCGATTGTTCCGATGTTGTCCACGTAGCATCCGACGATTGCCGAGACTCCGTAGTTGACACACTGACGAACGAAATTGCCCTCGTTCCATGTTTCTCCTAGAATAAGGAAAATTAAAAAGGTCAATGAGGGGAGAAATTAGCTAACTTACCAAACTTCTTGATCTCTCCGGTTCCCGTCTCACAATCGAAAGTTTTCGCGGTTTGAAGAGCCACATTTCCATTAGTCTTTACACATTCCATTGCATATCCAGCTTGAACTCTTCTAGCTTCTCCCAATGGAATTTCAGTTCCATCTTTTGCCAAACAACTTTTCAGATTCACTTTTCCATATGGTTCACATGCGAGTTTGAATGAGTCTTCAACCCATTCTTCTCCAACTTTGAAAGTTCCTCTACATTTCCCAGTTTGCCCAGGTGTTGATTTCAATGTTACATTGCCTGACGTGCACTCGAATACCTTATCTCCTTCTTCCATTTTAGAACCAATTGCGATCTGTTCAAACCAATTATCCAATAAACTCAAAGGGGGTCAAACCTACCTCAACGCCGGCTGGAGTGATACAAGAAACAACTTCAAGGGTGGAAGTCAAGTTTTTGAAAGTCACACACTTCATTCGGAATGATCCTTGGGAGATCTGAACGAAGGAAAAAGTATTATTGGCTTCCTGTCAGGCTTGTTCGAAAATTTTTTTTCGGAAAATCGAAAGCAAATTTGCTCAAAATTGATGATTTTCGTCAAAATCTCTGATTTTTCGACAGTTTCCGTCTATCTTTTCCAATTTTCCAAAACAAATTTAGGAAAAAATTCCGAAAATTTTTATCGAGAATTTTCCGACCGGACTCGTTTTTCCGGCTCTGCGACGTTTTTAAAGATGAGTTTCGAAAGTGTGACGTTTCGCAAGTGTGACATGTCGCAAGTGGGACGTTTCGAAAGTGAGACATTTCGAAAGTGTCACTTTTCAAAAGAAAAACGTTGCAATTTTGAAATATTGCATTCTCGAAACGTCACACTTGCGAAACGTCACACTTTCGAAACGTCATCTTTCGAAACGTCGCGAAGCCGTTTTTCCGCTTCCCATCAAGCCTGCTTCCAGTACAAACTCACAAAGGTGGTCCCATTCGTGTATTGTTTTCCCTCGTGAGCACACATCGCATATACAACTGGCTTCTGAAATTGACACATTGACCGAGTCATCTCTATCTTTCTCATCAAGGGCGTGTGGAATGGAAATTTTCCGAATTTCGGAGTGTCGAAAATTTCCGACTTTCAAAACTTTGGAATTTCGAAAATTGTCATTTTTACGGCTCCGGGACATTTCGAAAGTAAGACATTTCGAAAGTGAGACATCTCGAAAGCGGACATTTCGAAATAGCGAAATCGCGTTTTTGCCCATTTTTTAACTTTTCATACATTTTTCGCGCAAATTTATACGAAACGTTCGAAAAATTGAGCAAAAACGCAATTTCACACTTGCGAAATGTCCGCTTTCGAAATGTCCACTTTGGAGATGTCTTAAATTCGAAATGTCTCGTTTTGGAAATGTCCACTTTCGAATTGTCCCGGAGCCATTTTTACAGTATTTTTCGTTAAAATGAACTTTTTCGGGAAAATCCTTCTGAAACTGAACAAGTTTTGGTAAATTGATGATTTCGAAAAGCAATTGAACATGCATATTTAACTTTTTTTCTTAAAAATCAGAGTTTGATTCCGAAAATTTCCTTCAGAACTTTCGGATTTCCGAATTCCGTTCCGCACACCCCTGATTCTCATGCTCCATCCACATGCAGACAACATAAAATGTAACCGATTAAAACTCAGCAGTGCAAACAAAAACTTTATTCAACTTTAGAAACGAAATTTTAATTTGCAAACTCAAAAAAAAATTAGAAAGAGGGGAACTAGATTGCCTTGGAGCTGAAGGTCTTGAAACTGTAGTTGGATCCATCCTTAGTGCAACTGTAGATGACATCTCCAGAAGTGACATTCTGATTGACTCCGATTGTGGTTCCCACGTTTTCAGCCTGAATTCTTTTAAATAGATTAATCAAATGAAGAAGAAACTCACATAGCATCCAATAATCTTTCCCTGTCCATAATCTCCACACTTTCTCACGAAATTTCCCTCGACATACTCTTGTCCATTCTTCTTCATTGATCCGTCTTTCGCCTTGCATTCGAAAGATTTCGGGTCATTAGCTGCTTGCATTGTGATAGTTCCGTTTGCGTGTTGCTCACACTTCACATCGAATCCTCCGATTTTTCCAGTCTCTCCAGCGTTGATGACACTTCCATCTTGTCCGACGCACGCGATGAATTTGACGACTCCGCCGTCTCCGCAGCGGAATTTGAACGACTTCTCTTGCCATTCTTCTCCTGGAATCTTAGATTTAAAAAAAAAAAAGATTCATTTTGTTAGGCAGATTGTGTCGAAATAGAGCATTAATTTCTGTCGCTACTACCTTTCTTGTTTCCAACCTTTTCAATAAATATATAAAACTTTTTTTCAGGGGAATCGGATAAAAATATAGTAAACAGAAAAAATGTTTCTTATTAAAAGAGCTATCGATTGGTTATAAAACAGTCAAATTTCATTAAAAATTAACAGAGTTACGCTTTGCCGAAAAGTTGCCAAAATAAAAAAAAATTCGGCAAGGTATAACTCTGTTAATTTTTCAATGAAATTTGACGATTTTTAAACCAATCAATAGCTTCTTTGATAAGAAAGGTTTTTTCTGTTGACCGTATTTTTTACCCAATCCCCCTGAAAGAAGTTATTCCCATTTGCATGAGTTGCAGAAATTTGTTTGCATCTGATTGGAAACAGGGCTGAGCGACTCATTCAAGTGAGAATAACTTTTTTTAGGGGGTGCGAGTAAAAATATAATTAACAAAAAAAATGTTCCTTGTTAAAAAAGCTATCGATTGCTTTAAAAACTGTCAAATTTGATGGGAAATTAACAGAGTTACACCTTGTTTTGCAGAAAAGTTGCCGAAAAACAACACAAGACGTGACTCTGTTAATTTTTGATGAAATTTGACAACTCTTTACCCAATCGATTGATTTTTTAAAAAGGAACTTGTCTACTGTTGACCGTATATTTACCCGATCCCCCTGGAAAAAGTTATTCGCATTTGAAAAAAAATTAGATCCGCCCAGCTCTGATTTGAACATTAAAGAAGTACGGTATCAAAATTCATTATTCTGTCACTACTACCTTTGTGAAATTGGTTTTGAGTCAAGAAATTTTAGATGGTTGATAACCAATAAAAATCAATTTTAGATGTCTTAACAAGGTACCGTAAAACGTCTAATAAGAACAGTTTCTTTGTTTTTCCACCTCCTCATAATCAAATTACGCGTTTCTCAAAAGTATCTTACACTAATTTTTGAGAAGCAACTCATAACACATTTCATATTGATCCTAATCTATTTCTGACAATGAATCGATTGAGACTACTTTCAGATTCACAGAAAGCTGAGAAAGTGGTCTTGTCAGGCTCACTTGGGTGTCCTTCTATTAGAGGTTTTACGGTAAATGAATTTCCCAACCAACCATTCTTCTGTCCTCCTGGACAAGCCGCCATGCGTCCCTTAGATTCCTTCAAAGAGACCTGTCCACTTTCAGACTTTACACATTCGTGAATCTTATCTCCGTGCTCTTTCTTCTCTCCTGCATCAATCTCAGTACCATCTGGGGCCACACATCCGATGATTTCTGTCTTCCATGAACCATTGTCCTCAGTCAGACACTTGATTCTGAATGCGTTTTGGACGACCTAGAAAGGAATAGAATACGGGAAGCCCTGAATTCTAAAACTTACAATAATCTGATTGTTATCCAAGTCTTGTCCATCATACTTACACTTGACCGCCCATGTCGACAAGATTGCCACAGATGAGAGAAGGATGATGGTCCTCAACATCCTGATAAAAAACTTTGTTTTTAATGAAAAAAAACGGAAAAAATGCTCTCCGAGAAGGAGTGACTGGTTTAAAAGAAATTGGGATACATTTTTCTCTCTCTCGAGATGGGCGGTGCCCCAAAAGATTGGTTGATGAAGTGAGGCCAATTAATCTTGGCACGAAGGCATGGAGAAAAAGAGAAAGAAGATGGAGGAGGTGACAACTGGCAAACAGATCGGATCAGGAATTGGAAAAAAAATATAGAGAAACTCGGAGAGAATTGGAAGAAATGGAAGGAGCAGTTGGATGGGGAAAATAAGAGGACATGGAAAGAGAACATAGTAAAAAATGAGTCAGTGGGGGTTCATGTGATTTAGAAAGAATCCGAGGCGGAGTGAACTTTCGGGGAGTTCATAGATGAAATATTTTTTAGGGTTGATGTTCAGGGTTTTATGAAAATCGGTCCAATAACATTGACAAGCAAATCTGGCGAGCTTACGGCGCTGTAGTTGACATTGCTGAATGCCAACGAATTTCGGCAACTCATTCAAATGCAAATAACTTTTTTCAGGGGAATCGGATGAAAATACGGTCAACACAAAAACGTTCCTTATTAAAAAAGCAATCGATTGGTTAAAAAATCGTAAAATTCCATCAATAACGAACAGAGTTACGCCTTGTATTGCCGAAAAGGTTTTGCCGATTTTGGCAATTTTGGCAACTTATTGACCGAACAAAGCGTAACTCTATTAATTTTTAACCAAATTTGACGGTTTTTTTGACCAATCGATAGCTTTTTTAATAAGGAACATTTTTTCTGTTGACCGTATTTTTACCTAATGCCCCTGAAAAAAGTTATTCACATTTGAATGAGTTGCCGAAACTCGTCACCCTAGTTGTCAAATTTTTATTTAGGAAAAAAGGAGAGGCTAATTTGGACCAGATTATCTACAATCTGAGAAGGTGCAAATGGCCATATCTTGGCTCTTAGGGGTCCTAGAGGAACGACTTTTTAAAGCAGAAATACTCCTTGTTAGAAACACTCTAATTTGAACATTTCAAAAAACTTCAATTTTCCGAATAGAATAGTTTTCGAATAAAAAGAACACATTTCTGTCAAAAAATCACATTTCTAGGCCCCCTATGAGCCACTCGGGTGTCGCCGGCAACTTTAGGTCGGAGGTTGGTCGGCTTTAGCACGCTGCTTGGTCGGATTCCGGACAAGACCGCTACTAAAGCCGACCAAGCTCCGACAAACATCCGACTAACTTCCGACCCTTTCAGCGGCCGGCCAGGTTGCTTGCGTACTTTCGGTGTTTTAACCAATCAAAACAAAGCAAAACGTGTTTAAATTACATTTTATTATCTGAACTAACTACATATAAGTACAATTAAACGAAAAATATTATAATTTATTTTGATGTCGGCTTTGGCAGTGGTCAAGTTCAGTTTGTTCCCGACGCTTGAATCCTTCAATTGATTGTTGGACGAGCCTTGGAACTTTTCCTAAAATTTTCTATGATTAGTACCGATATACATAGTTTTAACAATCTCACCTTTTATGCAGTCCAATTTGAAAAATCCTTTTTTGTTCTCGAGGTTCGCTACTGTGGGAAATCTGAAAAAACAATCTATTTCAAGGAAATTAAATTGAATTATCACCTTATCCTTAGTATGATTAAGTCGACATCCTTTGTGTAGTTTTTGTGATCTGTAAATTATTTTCATACATAAATTGAGGACTGAATACTATAAAAAACCGATGAAAAATAAAATAAAGTGTTTCGAAAAAAGAAAAGAGCACACGTCGCTTGACACGCATCGCGCTTAAACGCCGACCAAGATCCGACTAAGTTCTGACCAACTTCCGACCAGAAGCTGACCAGCTAAGAATTGCCTCAAAGTTTTAAACTTCCGACCAACTTCCGACCAAAAGCCGACCAAAGTGTGTGTTGACAGCTTGAAAGTGGTCAACTTCTGACCTAAAGCCGACTAACTTCCGACCAAAAGCCGAACCCCCCTCAACTTCCGACCAAAAGTTGCAAGTTTTCAACCGAGCAAGATATGACTATTTGAAGTTGAAGAAGAGACGCAGACAGTTAGAGTCTCTCGTCGTCTGCACTCTAACTTTCTAATTAATTCAAATGACTATATCTCGGCTTCTATGAGTCCTAGAGAAACGATTTTTTTACAGAAATACTCCCTCTTCTTATCTTGAAATATAGAAAGATCTTAATTTTGAAATTTTCAAACATTTCCAAAATCCAAATTTCGAAGTTTCAGAAAATATCGTTCAATTGCTTTTTTTCTAGATTCGAAAGCTCCTAACATCTAAAAACTCTTCTATTTTCGGTAATGTTGCTATTTCAAACCACCGTAATCCTCCAATCTGCCTACGTGCCCCGGATGCCCTCTGATCTTCACTATTTGTTGTTGTTTGGTTTTCAATTCGACTCTCTCTCTCTCTCTCTCTCTCTCTCTCTCTCTCTCTCTCTCTCTCTCTCTCTCTCTCTCTCTCTCTCTCTCTCTCTCTCTCTCTCTCTCTCTCTCTCTCTCTCTCTCTCTCTCTCTCTTTTTCTCTCTTTCTTCCCAATGCACATCGTCAATTGGCACCAATTGTTCCCTGTGGATACATATTTCCTCACCATTATTCTTCTCCGAAATGAGCTTCAATTTCGCCTCGATGGTGTCAATTGAATTCGTGAATCAGAAAACAAATGGTTTAGTTGACAAGTAGATTGGATAACGGGCGGGGAATGTGATGAATGGCAAAAAAGAGAAAGCGATACGGAAGAAAAACGGATATCAGGGAGAAGTGTTGATCGGAAAGTGATAATAAGAATGGCGCCGGAATGGTGAAAAGGTCTCCTGCAGAGGTTACTGAAATTCGAAGAACAAAAAATGATTTTGTTTTGTTTTTCGGAAAATTCACAAGAAGTTAGCAACATAAAATTTCTCTTTTATAAAAGAGCTTTTATAGCCATGAGAAACAAAAAAATTTGAATGGTTTTAATGTAAAACAAGAAATTTCAGCTAATTGAATTAGGAACACATCAAATTTCATTTCAGCATCATTTTGAGCTGAAAAGTCTGTATTCAGCACTGTTGTTGAACAGGATATCAATTTTTTTTTCAGTTCTTTACATCTGCGATTCATTCACTTTTAAAAGTTGATGATGTCATTATCCGAAGGACCGGACGAGGGACCGAGAAGGCAAGGCCCCGAAATCAGCCGAATGGAGAATGGATCCCTGAATGCCTCGAAACCATAATCAGTGTCTGGAATTGGCTATTGCAAGAATTATGGGGGACTAACTAGAAAAAGTACTGAATAATACTCTAAATTTTATTATTCACATATAGAAATAAATATTATAGGAATGATGCAATCGGGAAGAATACAGTATAGGTGGGAAGGGGACATATAAATTACTCTAAACTAAGTAATTCAAGGAAAAAAACAATAAAAACACACATCTAACCAAGGTGGTTTAACATGATCCCACGAAAACCGTGGCCAGTCCTCCTCCCGCCTCGGCTTGTTCCTTGACGAACGTCTCAAAGTATTGGTAGATGATGGTGACAGCCAACAGGATACCCGTTCCCGATCCAATTGCCCCCATGAAATCAGCAGTGACCGACAGTGCTCCAATACAGAGTCCTCCAAAGGCGGCGGCAGTTGGAATGTAGCGATTCAGCTCGTGAACCATCGAATTCTCACGATGCCCTCTCATTGCCATTCCACGCTCCTTGAGCTGCTTGGCGACATCTCTAGCAGATGTTCCAGACACCTCGATCCATGTCTTTGAGAAGAAGGCGCAAGAGCCGAGCATGAAGACAATGTAGGCAATGCAGTGGAGGGGGTCTTCGGCCATGTGGGCAAACGAGTGTGGTGGGGACAGGTAGTAACAGAGACCACCAATTGGCATTCCTCTCGTTCCGTCTCCACCCCATTTTCCGATCAAGTCGACGATGAAATTTCCGCCAAACTTTGAAGCGAGCATCTGGAAATCGAACCTTTAAATGAAACCATACGCTATTCTTATAGAGACTCAAAACGATCTACAAGATTGTGCAGTTTGTATGTCATTTTGGGAATTTCGAGACCCCACGGAAAACGGGGAAAGGAAAGCGATCGGGGAACGGAAAACGGGGACAATGGTCGGAGCTTTAATAATCGATAGCTTTTCATATAAGGAAATTTTTTCCTTTTGACCGTTTTCTTACCCGGTTCCTCAGAAAAAAAGTTATCAACATTTGAATGAGTTGCCAAAAAATCGTTGCCGCTCAACCCTGACTGGAACAGTCACAATATATGTTTCAAATATCTTCTTCAATATGATGCGTTTTGAATTCAGAATTATTTTTTAAGCCCTTCTAATACAGATTTTACGGTATATCTCATGCTTCTTGAAACATCAATTTTTCGTCCAGTACATATAGGGCGCAATTTTCCCCCTTTGACGGCGTTTTCTGGCTTCGGCGAGTATTTTTGAGCATTTTCGTTGCGATTTTCGGAATCAGCGCCCTGTTTTACATCTTTTGAAGCAATAAAAATTTTTGCTCGGAATCCTCCTTTAAATTTGCAAGCTGCGGCGCGCAATTTTAATCACTGTAACATGATAAAATGGTCCGGCGTTTGGCTGGCTCCGCCCATTGTCCCCGTTTTCCGTTCCCCGATCGCTTTCCTGTCCCCGCTTTCCGTGGGGTCTCGAAATTTCGTCAAGGAGTATAGTTTCAAACAGTAAAAAGTACCTGAGAAATGACATAGAGATTCGAGACAAGTGCAGATTGAAGAATGATGGGCATGTTAGAAGTGTAGAACAACTTGATTGGATAGCTACTGTACATTCCACGCTGACGCATATACTTGATAGGCAATTCGACACGGAACCCTTGGAGATAGACAACCGCAGCAAAGACGGCAATAGTAGCCAATAAGTTCATCAGATTCGGAAGGTGTCCACGATAGAACGCTTCACGGAGGGCTCTGACCTTATCCTCGCGAGTGGCAAGAAGATGGAAAAGAGCAATAGCGGCTCCCTCGAACTCAGTTCCTCGCCCACTGTTGACAGTAGCCGGGGAGAACGTCTTCCAGATGATCGTCTCGCAAATGTTGGTGGCGATGAACAGAGAGATTCCCGATCCGAGTCCGTAGCCATTTTGGAGGAGCTCATCGAGCAGGAGAACGACGAAACCGGCGACGGTGAGCTGAACGACGAGCAGGAGACAGATTCCGGCTCCAATTTCGGTCGGGTCTCCGTACATTCCTGTCATCACGTAGGTGCATGCTTGTCCGATTGTGATCATGATTCCGAATACTAAAATTGAAATTTGATTAACCTTTCTTGAAGCTCCCTTCCACCAAAAAAAACGCTCAAAACTCACACTTTTGCGCAGAATTGAACAGAGCACGATCCTTTGGCGAGTCTCCGACATGCAGAAGCTTCGCACCGACCAGAAACTGCATGATCATACCCGACGTGACGATGGGCGTGATTCCGAGCTCCATGAGCGTTCCACGATTCGATGCCATGATTGCGCGCATCCAATACAGCGGATCCGCCGACTCGGACGACATGATACCGAAGAGGGGCACTTGGCAACAGACGAGATAGAGGAAGAGTGTCACAATCGTCCAGAGCATCTTCTCGCGAAACTGCACCTTCCGATCGGGCTTCGACACTTCCGGCACGAGGCCACAAAACGGTTTAACGTACTCGAGGAACATTACTGCAAAGAAATAGAAGTTGAAGAGCGAAAAGTGTGAAAAACGCGGAAAAATCGAAAAGATCAAGTATTCGAATTTTAGGGTAAAAACTGAGCCAAATTGACCGAAAATAGCGTTAGAAATAGAAGAATTTTGATTTTGGGCATGAAAATTCGCCGATTAGAAACCGGTTTCGAAACCAACATTTTTACTCCTATTCATATGGATTTTCGGACGAAAAAAAGGGAAATTTGCTCAAAATGTCTAACTTCATAGAAAATTTTTTGATTTTTGAGTAGAAAATCCAAAAAATTTCCATACAAAAACAAGAAAAACAACCTTGTGGGACGAGAAATATGCAAACAGACTGAAAAAAAAACACAACTGAAAAATGCCACGTGGCAATTTGGCGCCGACACACATGAACCCGGTGCTACCGTAGTCTGAAAAACATTTTTCGAAGCATTTTCAACCTAGTTCTTATTTAGTTATTAATACAAATGTATGCTCATTCGATAGAGAAAAACATTCTACGTTTTTTGAAATTAATTGTAGAAAAAATTAACGAAAAATTAGCGAGAAATCGCTGGAAAACTAATGCCAAACTGCAAATGGGTCTCGCAACGAAAAGTAAAATTGTTGAAATTTTTGATTTTTTTTGGCGATTTTCAGAATTTTCTAGTGATTTTCAGATGATTTTCGACGGAATTTCGTCTTTTTTTTTGTAAAAAATAAAGAAACAAAATGGATAATTGAGTGGAAAATTACTTTTTCAAGATTTTGAGAGAAAAATCGAATTTTTTGGGTTTATCAGGAGGATCAGATCCTGAAAAATAGTAATTGAGAACCGTCGATGGATTTCTGAACTTCTGGAAAGCGTAATTAGTGATCCTGGTTCCCTGCGTTGATCGTTATCCCAGAGTACAAATCAAAAATTTATTCGATAAGAAGATGGTGAAAAATTACAGCGGAGAATTCATTATTCTGGAAGATACTTGAATTGATCCTTACTGATCCAAGACTGAATGATTTGATAATCAATCTGTATCCTTTGGTGGCATGCAGCAAGATCATAGTTATTGGAGAACATACCTGAAAAATAATTTATTTTTCATTAATGACTGAATGAAACTCACAGAAACTCCAAGTCGTTCTGATTCCTTGGTTTGCATACTTTTCACATTCAATTGTTCTTGCAGGACAATCTCGTCGATTCAACTTGCTCACACATTTCTCTCCATATGCAGCACAAATCTCTTTCTGCAAAAAGCAAAATTAATAAAAATTTAAAAAAGAATTGCCCCAAACCAGGATCGAACTGGTGACCTTTAGATCTTCAGTCTAACGCTCTCCCAACTGAGCTATTGAGGCAGACGGTCTCCCCGTATCGGAGTGTCTATGAAAAGAGAGGAGAGTGACAAATTGGGGGGAAGAGGAACAGAGAGAGTTTATATACATTTTTAGAAAACTCACAATTGGAAAAGCAGGTGGATCTGGCAATGAATAGACTGCTAGAATCAATGTCAAACACAAGAGAGTTGAGACGATTGTGTTCATATTCTGGAATACAAATGTTTTTTTTTTCGATCGGAACAAGAAAAAATGGGAAGATTGAAGTCGAAAATGCCACTTTTGATACGATTAGAACACACTTTTATATGCTCACCGCCTGCTGACCGAATTCTGATTCTCAATTTCAGAATTTCAGTAGATCGACGGTCACTTTCACCTACTATTCCTTGACCGGCGATATTTTGTTATTGTTTTCAGGAAGAAAGTATAGTGAATTGAAGAAAGAAGAAAACATGAAAGACAGAAAAAGATATCAAAAACATTGGAAAAAAGAAAAAATAGCGGAGGCGGGAAGGAAGAGAAGAATTGTTGGTTGAATGGACAATGTGTGATCATCTTCTGGCAAAAAAAATGGAAAGTGACTTGGTCACTTTCCCGTGTGGATTTATGATATATCTGGGAGGAAATGTTCCGGTTTAGAACGGTTGGGAAACTGGATATAGTCTAGCAGGGTCTAGTGACCTGTTGATGACATTTGGATGGTCAGGTGGTAACGGATTTTGAGAAGAGAGTCTCTAGAGAATAATCGAATGATTTTGATATTCGAAATAACCATTTTCCCAAGTGATAAAAACAGTTTTGATGTGAATTTCTTTTGATCTGAAAATTCAATTGTCTATTACAGTATTCAAAATAGCAATTTTTCCAATGTTTCACATCTAATAATTCTGAAAAAAAACCTGAATTCAAGAAAATTCTGACATCACCGTTCTCTTTTACAAAGATCAAAAAACACTCTGACCATGACCAATGGCTTGGGAAGAAAATTTGGTGGGACAGCAGTTTTACGGGGTGAATTGAAGAACATTTTGTGCATTTTTTGCATGAGCGCGTCAGTTGTAGTGTCTGCGTACCATGCGTCAAACCTTACGACAGTTTATATTTTAGGTGCGTTTTAGGACGAAATTCAACAAAAATAGAACTTTTGGCATATCAGAATCCGTTTACAGCATATATAGCTTTAGTTCACAGGAGTTCCAGAAAAATTGAAGTTTTCTGTCCCGCCACCTTCAAAGTTAAGTTATGAATCTCAAAAACTCAAAAAATTGAACTGAACTCTCAAAATATTGAACTACTAACTCAAAAATACGAAAAAAAAAATTTGAGAATCACTATTTGCAACTTTCTGAAAATTGAACTCGAGTTTTGCACTACTTCAGACCAAAAAATTAATTTTCAGGAAACAAAACGAATGGTCAAGGAACCTCTGACAGTGAAAGAGGACAGCGAGGATCAGGTTAAAAAAATATTATTTCAGTTGGATATATAAATATTTTTTAACTTTTGGAATGTCTATTTTCATGTTTTCTTTGAAATGAGGATAATTGAAAACATCGTCACAAGATAAATCAATCACAATAGTTTCGATTTCGAGTTTTTGAAAGTTTTGAAGAATCGAACTATAAACAGACTTCGGTGAAGTTTTGATCTTTACCCAACTTCAAAATGCGATTTAGACGATGTTCATCAAATTCATCACGTGAAATCTTCTTTTTAAAAATTTAGGCTAGAATTTAAAACAAGTTAAAACAAATCCCGTCTAATTTATTAGTATGCGTGGACTGTTCCAGTATTCCCAGAAAAACATTGCCACGCTTCATACTAGTTGGATTTTTTAAACAAAAAACCACTGTCAGGATTTCCAGAAGACCACTATTTCTCGTTTTCTTATTGTAGAACGCAAAGAATCTCGACAACACAATAAAGTCAATTTCGATTCAAAAAGATGAACAAAATGAGCGATGAGAAGAAAAGCTCGGCACGAAAATCGTCGTCGTTGTTTCTGAGAGTCAAGAAGACGTTGCGTCAGAGAAGTCGGGAGAGTAATCAGACGAAGAAGAGATCGACGTCGAAGAATTCTGAGTGAGTTGGAGATTCAGAATACTGGGAGAATGAACATTTCAGACGATCCAAATCCGATTTCCCTTCGAAATTTATGAAATCGAAAATGGGGAAACGACAAAAGTCATCTGACAGGAACAAGAGTACTTGTAGTAGAGCACAGAGGACCACGAAGGAAAATAACACAAGCAGAAGCAGTCATTCTCGTGAAGCTGATTCGAAAAGTCGAATTGAAATCAGATCGATCGATTTGGAAGAAGATGTTGGAACTCCTGCTTTGACTCCAGATATGATGTATGAAATAAAGATAGAAGAAATGAAATCGGCAGAAGAAAAGAAGGAAATGGAAATGAAGAAAGAGGAAAAGAAAGTGGAAAAGAAGATTGAGAAGAAAGAAGAAAGAAAGGAAGAAAAGAAAGAAGAAAAGAGAGAAGGATCGAAGGAGGATTTGAAAACAAAGATCGAAGACAAGACGGATGTTTCGAAAATGGCAAAACCAAAGGCGAAATCTTGGTTGGGAATGGAAGCAGCTATGAACTTCTTCAACAATCATAATGGTATTATATCATAGAATCTTTCTAACTGATCTTCCAAATTTTCAGATATCGTCAAGATCCGCGAAGAATACAACTTTCTTGACTCTCTGGCTTCCAACAAGTCTACGGATGCATTTGATGCCAACAAGCAAAGAAATCGTGATGGATCTCCGAAAATTTACGATGAGAATCGAGTGAAACTGAATCGTCCGGGACACGAAGATGTCAATTACATCAATGCCAGTCACATCACAATGAAATCTGTAAGAATTCTCAGCGTTTACAAAAAAAAAACAAAAGTATTTTCAGTTCAATCACAAGTTGATCGTTGCTCAATTGCCACAATTCGAAAATGAGAGTTTTGTGGAGGACTTTTGGCACATGATCTATCAAGAACAGATCAGTCTTGTCTATTTGATGGTTCCAGAGATGGCACTGAAAAATACACCGACATCTTTATTCAATGAGAATTACGGTGCATATCAGTATGTTGGAAAGATGTTCATCAACAATCGGAGAGCAGATGTCACTGGAGATCCAAAAGAATACACGATTGAGGTACTTCCGGAAGGAAATTCTGATTCTGTCATGTGTCAGGTTAGTTGAAAAAAGTATTTAAATTCAAATCAACAAATGACTTCAGGTCCAGCATCATTCTCTATGGGAGCACTGTCAACAGGCGCCAAAAACTCGTCCAATTATCAAAATGATTCATCAGTTTCTTTCAGAAAAACAGGTAAAGAAAAGGAAAGAATTCAATTGTAGTTCAATTTTTTCAGATTCAAAATGCGAATGTATGTGTTGTTAGTGTCTTCGGATGTGGTCGTGCATGCACTTTCATCGGTGCTCTTTATGCAATCAGTCAATTGAATAATGGAATTAAACCCAATGTGAGTTAGTCCTCAAGTTTCTCTCTGAAATTCACACTTTTTCAGATTTGTGAAATAATGAAAGATATCAAACAGCAACGCCCGAGTGCCATCGAATCATTTGCACAGTACACTGGAATCTATGCGATTGTTCTTGATTACATTTCGGTTTGTTTCTCAATATTTCCACCGAAAAAAAGAGGTTTTTCAGAGAAAACGCGGAAGTAAACGGGACCCAATCAACAATGAAATCAACCGTTTTATCGATGAGCTCACTGATGTTTCGCCGCCAATTTCACCGACTAAAGAAAAACAATTGCATTGAATTATTATGAGATCTTTTTGGATTATTGTGTAAATGAACAGTTTGAGCCATCAGTTTTTTAAAGGAGGATTTTGTTCTTTTTATTGTGGTATTCGGAATCAGCATGGAGTTTTGCATCGATTGAATCATAAACTCTCCCGGAATTCTCCTTTAAAGAATAATTCAACATCAAAATTTTTCGGTCATAATTACGATAAGAAGCGATCTTCATTTTACCCCTATCTCCCTCATACACTCTCTTCCAAAAAGGACTGTCCTCCCCTCTCTCCTCCACTAATACCTTCTACTCTTGACCCTATTACCCTCGTGTTATCTACCGTCTCTTCATCATCAATCATCTCTAATTTCTCTCATTGTCTATTCCTCTAACCCCCATGCTATCGCTCTCCTCTTCTTGGAACGTGTCTCTAGTCATTTTTCTCTACCTTCTCCTTGAAAAAAGCGGGTAAAAGAATTTTTTGGAAACTACGTGAGTCTTATCAGAAGCGGGTTAAAATGCCTATAAATTTTGTCGAAACACTCAGAAAATCGGCACATTCTCTCATTTTCCAACCAATCAGCCAACATGATAAGTGTATTCAAAAGGTGTGTGTCTTCTCTTTGCCCACTAACAACTCTTGTCTCCGTTATTCTGTTCATTAACCAACCACTATCTGCCAATTCTCAACCAGCGTCTCCCGATTTCAGAGCAATGAGCACCAACTTTCTTGTGACTCCACAATGGCTCATTCAGAATTTGAACGTAAGTTTTTAGATTCGTTTCGAAAAATTTGAATACCATACTTTTACAGAAAGTGAGAGTGATCGATGCGACTTACATGCCAGCTGATGCCTACGCAACGGAGCACATTCCCGGAGCCGCTTATTACTCCTTCGATTATGCTTACTTCAAATCAGAATACATCAAATTCGACCTCTACCCTCCGGAGATCTTCCAGAAATATCTTCGTTTATTGGGAGTGAATAACAATGACCAAGTGGTCATCTACAGTAGAGGAGCTGCTTCTGGTATGATGTTTGCGTCGAGAGCTTATTGGACTTTCAAGGTAAATTTTACAAATTAGATTAGATATTTATTTCGTTCGCAAAGAAAAATAGCACCATTAACAAGATATAGAAGAATAAGGAATTTATCTTCCACTGAATCCATTTTGTCCAAATCCTCCTTGGTTATTCGAACTTCCTTGTCCTCCAAATCCAGTTCCCTGACTGTTTGAGCCAAAACCATTTTGACTGCTGCTCTGTCCTGACCTCATCTGACCATTCGATCCGCTGAATCCATTCTGGCCACCGAATCCGTTTTGTCCTCCGAATCCAGTTTCTCCAGATGCTCCCTGATTGTTTGAGCCAAATCCATTTTGACTGTTCTGGCTGCTGCTTTGTCCTGACCCCATCTGACCATCGAATCCGCTTTGTCCTCCGAATCCAGATCCCATCTGACTGTCAGAGCTCCATCCTTCAAATCCACCCTGACTTCCTTGAGTGTTTTGTCCTCCGAAACTCATTGCTCTTTTGCTTCTGGAGTTTCCTCTAGTGTTGGATCCACTGAATTCATTCTGATTCGATTGCCCATTCTGTCCTCCGAATCCAGATCCCATTGATCCTTCAATTCCACGCCTACTGCTTTCAGTCGTTTGGCCGAATGCACCATTTTGGTTGTTCTCTCTTCCGGATTCCATCTGGCCGTTGGAGTTACCACCGAATCCATTTTGATTCTCTTGATTTTCAACTCCTCCTGCGCTTCTGGAATTTCCTCTGGTATTCGAGTTAGATCCACTGAATCCATTTGATTGCCCATTTTTCCCTCTGAATCCTGATCCCATTTGGCTGCTAGCTGTCGTCTGACTGAATCCTCCAAATCCATTTTGACCATTTTGACCTCCTTGTCCGCCAAATTGTCCATTTCTCATATTACTAGCAGTTGTAGAAGTCCTTCCCTGACCATTTTGTTTGTTAGCCGGAGCAGCCAACGAATATCCCAGAATAAGAAAAATGAGAGCAAGTTTAGTAGACATCATAATGAAATATAGAAATTGATACTTTCACATTGAAACCATAGTCATTATATAGGAGAATGCATGATGGTGATCTTTTTCAGTAATGTTTGCAAATCCTAGTAGGGAACTAGTATTAGTCACTGAATGACGAAAAAATGTTTGTGAACTTTGAGAGAGAACGAGAGGAAGGAAGAGAGTAGAACAGTTACAATTGTGGATTTATTATGGAAGTCAAAATGATTCATTATTTTCTAGAGATAGTTGAAGCCACCAACAGTTTTTTTACAACCAAGATCAGTTACAATTAATCAGATTTCAGGTCTATGGATTCACAAATGTCAAACTTCTGGATGGAGGTCTCGATGCTTGGAAAGCTGCAGGAGGATCCACTAACAACGAAGTTGTCAAACCACAACTTGGAAATGTGGATGTCCGTTCGTTGGATTCCAATATTCTGGTGAACTTCGAGGATATCCCATTCAACCACCTTGCCGAGAACAAGATCGACTATGTGGATGCTAGAATCCCATCTCAATTCACTGGACAAGACCCTCTAACCGCCACTTATCCGGGAACCAGTAAGTTTTTTTTGTTTTCTCAGAGGTGTTACCTAACTTCTTATTATTCCAGAAGCCACTGGATCTCATGTCACCGGCGCGATCAACTTTCCAATGGCTGAAGTTATCGGTCCAAACGGTTTCTTGAGTCAAGAACAAGTTGATGCAAAAATTGCTAGCCTCGGATTGACAGCTGGAAATCAGGTATACGTGGCATGCAACACTGGAATTCAAGCTTCTGTCATTTTCACTGCTTTGGAAAGATCTGGAATTAAAGCAAAGTTGTATAATGTAAGTGGAAGCGTTGTTGGAATATTTTTTATGACATATTATGAGGAATTTTCAGGGAAGCATGACGGAGTTGGCATATCGTGCGCCAGAAGTCGTCAATGCAACTGGAAAATAATTTTTGTAAAACTGAAATTTGAATGTTGTATGTGAAAACGATAAATAAAAAATTGGCAAAAGAATTCGGACAGTTTTAACAAGAGGCTTCCTTGAACACTTGTGTTGAACTTTTTCTAAAACTTTGGTCCCAGACTAAATTGACACTGAAAAGCCCAAATCTGCAATAAAAAGTGGCCAAATATTCACGTAAGTCGAGTTATGAGCCCTCAAAGTGGCAGATTAAGCTAAAATTCCTACCCAAATGGTAGAGAAATTTCAAAAATAGGCTCAAAAATGTTTTTTTTTTCCAAAAAGTAAGGGATGTTGTTATACACTAAATTCTAAGTTCAATACAAAAAACTAGACCTTCTGAAAGTGATTTTGAGCTGAGGTATCGGTCCTCGAAGTACCTCATTTTAGCTTTATCTGACACTTTGAGGGCTCATAACTCGAGTTACGTGAATATTTGACTACTTTTTATTGCAGATTTCGGCTTTTCAGGGTGAATTTAGTCCGGGACCAAAGTTTCAGAAGACGTTCAACTCAAGTGTTCGGGGAAGCCTCTTGTAAGATAGAAAATTGAGTATGCTTCAAAAACAACTTTCGAAAAATGTTTGCACAGCAGCCATAAAAAATTTCCAAACGTAACATTTTTCCCCCCAAGAATTCCAATTCAAGGACAAGTACAAGACGATTGCCCTAATTGAATAGATAGTAGAGGAAATGTGCCGTTCTCGATGTATTTGGAGGGGCAATCACCTTGAGAGAGAACGGTTTGTGACCGTCCATCTCTCACTCATAAACCCCCATTATCTTTCCATTTGGTCTTACCTTGACACGTCTGTGTCTCCTATCTTTTCTTCTATCTCTTCCACTCGTTCTCTCCCCATTATGAGCCTTTTTGAGTTTCAGTTATAAATTATTAAAGAGCTTGTCCGGATGCCCTTGTTGCTATAGCTATTCTCTTCGCCAACAATGCCAAGATTACTTTTGTTTCTATACTTTTTCACTATATCTGATTCTACTTGGGTCAAAGATCTCAATCTTCCTCGCCAGCTATTAGAATACCATATTTCTTCAAACACTAATCTTCGAGAAAAATGTATTGAAGATCCATCATGTAAGATAAATGTAGGTATTAGTTCTATTCATCTTTTGAACTATTTACAATTTTCAGCTGAACTCTACAAAATGCTTTGGATTTGAAGATGACTGCAACAAGGAAAATTCTTTGGGAGCTAGAAGTAAATTTACGACTTGTGACAATAATTTGAATCCGTAAGTGAAAGTTTATTGGGATTCACTAATTGGAAATTTTCAGAAAAGTGGCTGAGAGATTCTTCGATCAAGGAGACTTTGGTTACTTGAAATCTCGATTAGTCAAGCATGACATTTGCTCTTCTGAAAACGAGGTTTGCATTATTTTTGGAATTTTGAAGGATTTTATTGAGAGTTAAAAATTATTCTAAGATAATTGAACAAATGTTGCAAAGTACAGAAGATTCAAAAACAGTTCTTCTCATTTTCTTCCTGGTTTTCCGTGTTCTCCTTGATTATTATTATTGTTGTTGTTATTAGGCTTTCCATTTGGATTGGAACCATTGACATCTCCGGGTCCAGAATTAGGGGTTCCACCAACAGCCGGTTGTCCTGGTTTAGGATTCGAAGACTCAGCAGAGCCATAGATGACAAGGCCAACGATGAGAAGGAGAATAGTCAGTTTAGTAGAGAGCATTTCAGAGACGGGTTTTTGATTCTGTTTGGATTGGGAACGCTTTTATAGCAACTTTAGATGACGATTATCCCCTTGTTTATAATTTTAAACAAAATTCGTCATTTTATTTCATGTAGGTAACATGGATTAACGTTTGAACTTTATTTTGGAAAACGATTATCCGGTTTTCATATCCAAAAATAACACATGTCTATGTAGATTTACAGAAGAATCGAGAACTGTAATCGTATAAAATTCAAAATAAGTTTGTAAAATTTCAGTCGAAATCCAGTCTCTCGTGCTCGGATCACTTGACTCACTGCATTGGACGAAACATCTATTTCGACTTTTCGAATTTGAAAATCCAAAGTTCAACTCGCTACAGACAGAATGTGATTCAATCGGGACATGTTGGTGGAAACTGTGAAAACTTTGAGAAGAAGGTTTTGGATGAAAACCTAAATGTGAAGGGCTATCTAATGAGCTGGTGAGTTTTCACAAAGTTGTTTAATAAATAGAGAATTTATGATTTTAGGGCAGATGAGTTGCAACATTTCCAGTCGTATCCAGAATTTAGAATGGACAAAGAACACTGCGATATTATATTCGAGAAGCCAACGATTATCATGAAACTTGACGCGGCTGTGAACTTGTGAGATTTTCTAAGGTGATTAGTAATGTGTTTTGGATTTTAGGTATCATCATTTTTGTGATTTCATCAACCTCTACGCATCAATTCACTTGAATCAAACTTTTGATCAAGATGTTCATATAATTCTATGGGATACGGTAACAATTCAATTCATAAAAACTATCGAACTAATCGAAAAGTTGTAGCATTCCGGGGGATACAATGACCACTATTATGGAATCACTTGGAAAGCCTTTTCTAGACATGAACCATTTGAGCTCAAAGAGTTTGGTAGGTTGAAAACTGCCGTTTGGGTAACAAGCGGCTTCCCTGAACACTTGAGTTGAACTTTTTCTGATACTTGGGTCCTAGACTAAATTGACTCAGAAAAGCCCAAATCCGCAATAAAAAATGGCCAAATGTTCACGTAAGTCGAGTTATGAGCCCTCAAAATGCCAGCCAACGCTAAAATCAGGTACTTTGAAGACCCATATTTTACTTTCAGAATGTCTAGTTTTTTGTTAGAATTAGTTAGAATTTAGTGTATAACAATATCCCTCACTTTTTTGAAAAAAAATTTTTCAAGCCAAATTTTTGAAATTTTCCTACCATTTGGGTCGGAATTTTAGCTACGTGAACATTTGGTCATATTTTATTGCAGATTTGGGCTTTTCAGGGTCAACTTATTCTAGGACCAAAGTTCCAGAAAAAGTTCAACTCGAACGTTCAAGGAAGTCCCTTGTAAGATAAAACCTTTTTCAGACCAAAAAAGAGTTTGTTTCAAAAACGTGATGATGCCATTGTTGGCTCGTCAGAGAAACGGATTGTTCTATAACAGTCCATTGGTTCATGGTTGCTCTGGAACCACTCTTTTCAAGACATTTTCTCAGTTTATTTTACACAGGTAAGTCTATCAATGATAACAAGCTGAAATCCAAACTTTCAGATTAGGAATCAAACCACAAAGAGCGGAACTAGAAAAAGTTCGTATCGTGATTCTATCGAGATCCACTGCCTACCGTCGGATTCTCAATGTGAAAGAGGTGAGGAGTCAAAGAATCGTTTATAGTTTCATCAACTGGCACATTTATAAGTGAATTCATGAAAGACTTGTAGTCGGTAGATTATACGGTAGTTTTCTCCTCTCAATTATTCCTCGATCCACCCGTCTGTACTCCAATCGACGCGTTCTCTGTCTCATCATCACTTTGATCTCTGATTTGACGGAGTTCGATTGGCACTAGGATTTTCTGAAAATTGAATTGTAAAAACTTCTAAGAAGTGCTCAAATACCTGATGTCCTAGCTCCGGCTCACTCAAAAAGTAGCCATTTACAACCTCATCCGATGGTGAGAGTTGGGTTCTGAGTTTCCAGATTATGAGACCACATGCTATTACTGAAATTGAAATTTTTGATGGAGAATACTTGAAAAGGAAAAAAACTCACAATGAATCGGTCCAAATAGCATTTGACACATGTACATCGCAATTCGAGTACTCGTAACTATCCGATTATCATTTGCTCCAACACTTTCCAGATACTTTTCTTCGTCACTTATTAATAAAGCAGTCCAGAAAAATAGTCCGGTGCATTCAATGAATGATAATGCAGCCGCGATTAGACTTGCAATCTGAAATAAATACCTTATTTTGAGATTTGAAAATTAGGTAATTACTCACCAACCATCCTCTGGTAGGTTGACATCTGATGAATATGAATATAACCAAACAGTTGCATAACATCAGAAAACATAATAAAATTGGCCAGGGAAATGGGCCATCATAAAACACAGCAATCATTGAGAATATCATCTGAAAAATCAAACGAATATTTTCAAACTAGATTTCAAGTTTACCAATTGAATAGCACTAGCTGCTGCGATAAGAACACATATCAAGATCGTTCTCGGATTCGGGGTCAGGATTTTAGAAGTTACAAGTTGTTCCACCTGAAAACTTTTCATCTTTTGGGGAATAATAGTTGCGGAAATACTAACATGGAAAGAATTGGAGACATGTGAATAGTTCATCATTTTCGATGGATCTGCATTATTCATATTGCGGTTATGAATCTGTTGATACGTCGGATTGATAGCCATGCCACCACCGCCACCCGGGTTTATGTTGTATGTCGTTCGGACGGTTACTGTAAATAATAGGATACATGTTTCAATAGAATATGTTTAGAGAGCTCTTTCTTGAAGTTTTGACTAAATTTGCTCAGCAAAGGGGCTTAAGGACTTCTAGAGACCTCTGCAGCCTCGCCTTTAGATTTTAGGGACTTTTAGAACTTCTGAAACCTCACCTGTAGACTTTGTCGTAATACTATCATTATCTGATTCACTGGGCCGATCGTCGAATCCATAGGTATCCCGGTAGTAGACAGTGGGCGGAAAGTTGGGCATTGACTGCAACGATAATTCAAATCAGATAATGAGTTTGTTTATAACTCGTTGTTCTCACTACAATCAAAATCCACTGATAGAAAAACGAAAAAAAAGAGGAGAACGGATGAAAGAAGTGGAAAATGATAGTCGCTTGAAGACGACACATGTCATTGAATCGGCGAATTTATGATCACTCTCGGGTCATTAAATGAAAGGATTTGAGTGCTTTGTGAGCATGAATAGAGAGAGTTACATACCTTTGTTTGATCGATTCGAAACGGCACAGGTGCCGCCATTATTGAATTAGAAACAGAAGTTCTGATTTTTTGAAAATGAGAAAGAGAGAGAGAGCAAGTTTTGACTCGGAAGAGAGAGAGAGAGAGAGATTAGATAGACGACTCAAAAATGCATCTTCTCACATTCTCATGGGCTCTCCGCTTATTCCGTGTTGTTGTAAAATTGAAAGCTCGTCTCAGTGCATCATTTAGAAAATGAATCGCATCGGTTTTTCCATTGCTCTTGGGGTCTTTTCTTGTGGGTTTTTGTGTTGTTGGGGCTAGTCGGATGGGAGGAAAGTTGATGTGGATCAGAAGGGGAGGAGAATGAAAAATTGCTCTGCCGGAGCAGCATCTGATATATAAGCAATCGATCAATTGCAGAGGAAGAAGAGTAATTAGAGATAGAGCAAGTGTGGTCGCATCATCAAAACGAGTTTTATTAGCGTTTTTTAAATACAAACAGCCGATAAGTTCTTTAGGCTTATCTCAAATCACATTAGACCAATTTTAGCTCCAGAATCTTCCTAACTTTTTATTAATTTTTGATGTAACCAAACTATTTGTGAGTTATAAGGAAAACCTGAATTAGAAGTACCCAAACCGAGCTCACTATGGGAAAACGTGTAATTACAAAAGTCCCTCAAATCTTCAAAAGGAGAAATAGCATATTTTAAAGTTATTGAGTAGTTTCACATCATTCAATAAAAAAATCAGCAAAAATCGGATTATTTTAGAATAATGACTGTTCAAAGTTTGAAATCTTGGTGTCCTTCTATTACAAGTTTTACGGTATCAAATCCCTTAGTTGCGTAAACTAGAATTAGAATTTCTCACTTCAGAAATGGTTCGAGTAAATATTTGTGAACAGAAATATCTGTGATTCAGCGATCATCATAGTTAAAACTTTGATAGAACGCTACAAAATGTGAGGAATTTCACAAAAAACTCTCCGGTAAACTGAGACAAGTTTTGATGACCTAAAAACTAAATGTTGTTTTGATCCGACAAATAATGATGCTCATTAAGAAAAAAAGACAGCTTTTGTACCTGATAACACAAGTTTGGCATATTCTAATTTAATTCTATTCTATTTACTATATACTCCATACAAGATTCATTCAGTTTTTTGATCTCCATCTAAATTTGCATCCTGATTCCAATCTTTTAAATCCCAACCCTCAATACACCAAAATTCAGCCTTAGTAAACAATCTCGAGCTTTCAAATGAAATGCTAATCAAAAACCAGAACTAGAAAATATCAAAAATAGGTATTTATGCCAAAAATTTGTTGGTGGAATGACTAAACAACAAATTTCAAAGAATCTGATAAACAGAATATTCCCGTCCTCCGGAGATGATCGAGTGACAAGAAAGAGGGTGTGGACAAGTGTAAAAAGAAGTGGCGATTGAATGGGGCCCCACACGAGAATAATCATAACGTGATTCTTGAGGGAAAAGATAGAAAAAGAACGGCCGGGCAGCAGTAGTAAAACTACTTTTTATTGGGAGCAACCTGATACCAAGTGGCACACTTCTCAGAGAGAACATATCAGTTGTCATATCAATTTCAGCTCCTCAAATCACTTACACACTTGCCAAATGTGACAGTTCGAGTTGTTGATTATAATGAGTGAGTCCATGGATTGAAGCTGATTCTGACATCTTTCTTTCAGACGAATTCCTTTCTTGCGCCAACTGAATATCACTTCCCAAACTGATATCTTCATTGGAATGCATGGTGCTGGTCTCACACATCTTCTATTCCTTCCTGATTGGGCGGCAGTTTTTGAAATGTTCGCTTTTTTAAAAATCCTGACATTATGAGTTTATGAGTTTCAGATACAACTGTGGAGATCCGGGTTGCTATTCCGATTTGGCCAGATTACGAGGTGTCAAATATTCCACTTGGCCTGAATCAAAAATGCATCTGATTCGTTCCGATGAAGAAGGAAAACATCCACAAAGTGGAGAGAAGCATCTAAAATTTGCTAACTATCACGTGGATGCAGTTGAATTCCGCGAGCAAGTGAAGACGGTATACATTATTGTGAGGTTTTCTATTTCTTTGATCGTACTTGTTTTAGATGGTAGATCATGTTAGGAGCCATCCAAAGTTCATCAATTCCCGAAAGATACAAAGACGAAAACAAAAGGAAATGGAGGTGGAGAAACAGAAGAAGGAGTTGTAGACAGAAAGAGAGAGTCTTTAATTTATTGTTTTTACATTCCAAGTATGTATATTCAATCTTGTCACCTCGTTTGTTTCTACTTTATATTCTTCTTTCCGGGTTTTCACTGATAATAAATCTAGTCAGTTTATGGTTGTTCCAAACTGGGGCATTACAGAGGATTATTAAGAAGTTAGAAGCAAATCTGATTCAATTTTCGATAAATAAGATTTTCATTAAAATCAGTTAACAGACAATTTATTTACTCAAAAATCTGCAGGTGATTCACTCAAAACTCTGGAGTCCTTGTCAAAAAAATTAAGATTCATAAAAACCATCAATACTCTCGGAGTCCGTATAATTTGTACCTCTAATAGAAGGGAACCCCATTGAGCTCAAACTGAGCGCATTCTTATGATGGAAAAATAGAAGGATGCCCTTCTGATACAGATTTTGCGGTGCTTCTTAAAACATCGATTTTTCGTCCAGTACATATAACCTTTTGCACCAAAATGTTACTCCTAAACATAGTGATTATCTCAAAATTTCTCCTCAAAATTGTTAGTCTCCACTCGCTTCGTGACTATTTGAAATTCACTGTTTCTAACTTAGTTATCTGAAATTTGATTCAATATCTCCAGAATCTCTTTCAACCTCACGTCGTCTAATTCAAAACAGCGCCGACAGCTGAACATGTAATACCACCGAATCTGGCTGGTGTTGTGTGTGTATCGAGCAATAAACACCGGTTCCTTCAACTCTTTTTCTTTGCTCTTATTCTCCCCGTCTTCTGAAAAAATCAGTTGACACTTCCGAATATCCACGTCATTCGAAATAACTCAATTGATTGACGAACGAATTGCAGATATACCATTGATCAAAACCCCATTGTATTCTGCTCTTACTCACAATCACCCGTGATTCTTTTCCTTAATTTCCGTTTATGTCTGTAGCATTCCTCGTACTAGTACTCTGTTTTCCAGACAAGAAACGGAAACTAAAACGGCTAGCGACCACTTTTTTTCTTCTGCTCACCTTTTTGTTTTTTTGGTTCTCTTCTCTCATTAGGACGAGTTGTATGCCTCCTGTTTGAAAACACAAACTTGACTATTTTGTTGTTGTGATTCTTATGTTTAGCCGGTTAAATTAGCATTTCAGTTATGAAGGAGGCGTAACATTTCAAGCTAAAAATATCAATTACTGTTGGAAAGGACTCATAGTAAAATGCAGTGGGCAGCAGATACAAAAGTTATTATTTATTAGATTCCAGAAAGGAATCAGTAGACGTTCGATCGTTTTAGCGTCTTTGACGTCGTCCAAATTCGCTAATGACGTCCGAATTCTGGATTGTTAAAGTAGTATTACAGTCACTTTTTATTTGTACTCAAATGATCGCCCAATTTGAGTATTTGCGAAAATAACAATATTTTTGTATAAAAACCGTTAAAACTCGAAAAAATTCGCATTTCAAAAACTAACATTTTTTCTAACCTATTTCAAAAATGTAGAATTTTTGTTTATTCGAATGCACATAATATCGCTTCTCAAAATTCTAGAAAAAATGTTTTGTTTGAAAATAAAAAAAGAGTGTGATTCTTCTTGATTTCAATATGATTTCAACTCTTCTTATTCGGTTAAAAATATCCCTTGTTCTCAATGTTCAAAAAAGTTCAAATTTTCAGAGCCATGCTTCAAACTACATCAGTATCCTCCTCAATATCCTGGAACGATGTTTTCTACTCAAATTGGTGTCCAATCTTCACAATTATCCTTTTGATTCTTCGAATTTTCGTTGTGATCGTCCAAAGGAATTTCTATGCTCGACCAGTTACAGTTATCATTTTTATCACGGTAGGCTCGACTTTCCAAAAATTCTAAAAAATATATTTTCAGATTAAAATAGTGTTGGATTACTTCATGTTCGAAGGCGTCGAGGTTTGTTTAATTTTCTCCAGTTTCGCCTGAAAAATTTCAATCTTCCAGCGTTTCTCTCCATTCTCCGAACATATCAATTTACAAATTCTCTCCGCAATTGAAATATTCTACGTCACCATGTCTAACTTCATGATTTACTCAATCTTCTACGCCGACCTGGCTCTCCCGATGAAAGTCATAATCCAATTTGCGGCGCTCAATTTGGTTTCCGTTATAGTTGCCACGTTTCTACTGGTTGTTATCGAGGTTTGTTCAAAAGGCCAAGAGGAAATAAGGCGAAAATGAAAGTGGTTTCAGAACACAATGTGCCACTTAACAACTGCTATTGCACTTCATGTGATCTCCAGTGAGTTTTGAACCTTTTTTGAGGAGAAAATGCTTTCAAAATAAATAAAAATTGAAAAAGGATTCTGAGGTGAAAAGTCAGCCTTCTCTGGATTACGGTATTTGCTCTAGAATTTTTTTGCTTCGAACATAATTAAACTTCGATGAAACTTGTTCTTATAAAAGTATTCCACAAAGCCTAAACTTAACTAACTAGACTTTCTGAAGATATGGGATCTCAAAATACCTCAATTTAATGTTGGCTTCAACTTTGAGGGCTCATAAATCGAGGCCCCTTGTTTATCCGAACCCTCCTATGAACCATAACTTTTTCATTTTCAGTAATCCTCTACCGAGAAAAATGTACCGCATTACTAAAATGCAGTGTCTACAATGCAATCGGAAAAGCCTTCATCTACCTGACAATGCTTCTCAAATTTCTCTTCGACCACTTCTTCCGTGTATTCTACCTCTCGAATCTTCTTCTCAACCTATTCGATTCCTCTGTCACCAGAGACAGAGTTTTATATTTTGTTCAAATAGTCACCACCTTCCTCCTTCCGTTTCTCTTCATCTTCTATCGACGCCGGAATTCCGAAAGTATTGGTATCTTATTTGGTGAGAGCTTTTTTTAATAAACTTCACCAAATTTATTTTTGTAGCTGCTGAGAAGAAAATCGGAGGGAAAACAAAGATCCAGCGGTCAATAGAATCAGATTTTGTTTTCGAAAATGGAGCGGAGGAATTGATGTTTCCAGCGGAAAACGAATTGAATACCATAAGTGATATCGCGTCCGTTGAAGATTGCGATCTGGATTTGGAATATGAATTAGAAAATCAAGCCAAGCCAGAAATTGCAACAGCTCCGGCTTCCAGTCGAGAACCATCAATATTTGCGACAACAGAATCAGGAAGATCCAGAAGACAAGAACATAGAATGCAGATTATGAAAAGGACACTAAATAGAGTGGCTTCAATTGAATGTTATCATCCGAGTACACTTTAATCATTTTATTTACTTCAAATGAAAAATTATTAGTAGTACAAGTGTGAACATTAGTTATATACAGTTTAGGCGCATTTCAAGAAATCTGGAATGTTTTGCAGCTGGAGCACCTGCTTTGCGTTCATATCGTAATCCGAGACAGTGGCCTCATCGAACATGTAATAGGCGTCTGTGAATCCTTGAGTCTTCTCGATTCCACTTCTGACATCATCTGGGAGATTTGGGAAGTAGCGATTCTTATCGTTCAGGAACGATGGAGCATTTTGGTTGACGTTGTAGGTGGCGAACACATTTCCCTGAGAATTTAATTGTTTTCTGGATAAAAAGAATTTTAATAAAACTTACAGAGAGCAAAATAACACTTCCATTGTTCAATGGGAACGCTCCTTGTGGATAGAAAAGTACGCGATCGTGAAGTTCTTTTGGGTAGTTTTGAGCCTCTCTGAAAACAAAAAAAACAGTACTTTCTAGGAACGATTTACTAACGTGAATTGCACTCCATCGTACTCGTATCCATAGATGGTTCTCTCGACAAACAACAAAGTCAAAGGACCAGAGGATACTGTAGCATTCACGAATTGAGGTCCGCGTGGGAAAACTTGTTGGATTGGGCGGCCCGAGTCGACGAATTTTCTGTTATTCAATTTGTACACCTTGTTTTCACGGAACAGGAGCCATTCTTGGTCGTTGACTGAAAATATAGAAAAATAGTAATATAGAAAATCTGAAAATAATACTCACTGGCTACAACCGAGTCAATATGCTTTGGACACTTTGATTGAGCAACATCGGATGATGGAGCAGAGTGATCGATGGACGAGAGTCCTGGAAAAAATGAAACGATGAAAAGAAGATAGATGAGATCTGACAAGAATGTCACATGTTTCCGGTCAAGTTGAGGAATTCGAGGATCTATTTTCCTTTCAAACCCCTTCTAAGTTAGGTTCCTGATTTCAAGTTTTGGATTTTCAGTTTTCTGGGACTAACCACGCACTACGAGCACAAAAAAAATCCAACACAAACCTTCTTCCGGAGTACTCGGAGTCTCCTCAACGTCATTAGTATTTATCTCAATTCCAGGTGGTCCACCAAGAGCACAGACAAAATAATAGGAAATGAGAAAAAAGAGAGATAAATTGAAGTCCATGGATATTGTTAGAGCGAGCCCACAGAATGAAGTAGAAGGAAATGAATTCGTTTTCGAGAAATCGGAGAAAACGAGAGGAAAAGAAAGAGAGAAAGAGCAGAAGTTGACTTATGAGAAATGCAGCTGTTCTTCACGGGATGGACATGAAAAAACCACAGATTTCGGGATGAGAGAACAAAATCGAATTGGAGTGCATTATTTTATAGTCATGGCTATATTCCACTTGATCAGGCTAGACAATTTTGATCAGAATTTCGCATCATTTTTTGGTTATTTTTTGTGATTTGTGAAATGAGAAAGTTTGATACAGTTTCACATTTTCGGTGGAGTTCAGTAGGATCACAGTCATTTTTTTTTTCTCAAATGATTGTCCCAATTCCAGTATTTACGAAAATAACAATATTTTTGCACAAAAATCGTTGAAACTCGAGAAAATCGATTTTCAAAACGCCAAACTTACAATTTTTTCTAACCTATTTCAATGCAGCGATATTAGGTGCGTTCGAATCAGCGAAAAATTCTGCATTCATCGAAATAGGTTAGAAAAAATGTAAGTTAGCGTTTTGAAAATCGGTTTTCTTGAGTTTTAACGATTATTGTGCAAAAATATTGTTATTTTCGTAAGTACTGGAATCGGGACGATCATTCGAGAAAAAAAACGTGTGTAATCCTCTTTTAAGCTTGTCTCCGATATTAAATTTCACGTTTAGCTCCTAAACTTCAACACTGATCATCAAACCAATCTACATTTTTCTTCCGATTTGAAACGGAACATTGAATCATCAAGTGGTCACTCATTGCCAATTAAAACTTCGAATCACTCACCATACATTTTCCGAATCGCCAAACGGTCAACATTCGGAACAGTGTCCACTGTACCGAATGGAAGAAGTACTGGCTTAAAAATCGGATGCATAATGGATCCCCTGTAAAAAGTGTGTGGCAATCCAAGAATGTGTCCTATCTCATGAAGAAGTGTATGATAAAGAGAGATTCCCATTGGCGCTTGTGACTTGTATGCCCATTCTTGATTTTTGTCCAAAATGATATGACTGTTCAGAGGTTTTGAAGCACTGCCGGCGACTGAAATGAATCATTTCAGAATTGAAGTTAAAGGACTACAAACTTCTCAAATTGCTCTGTGGTACATCATAGAAGGTAATCGTGACATCCGGAGTCGGCCCGGTAGTCTCCACAAACTTGAATCCACTTGCTTTGGTCCATTGCTCAAATGCTTCATGTGCTGCTGACTTGATTTGGGCCTGAGTCAATGTCTTCGGGGTGTTCACAATCTTGTAGGTCAACGATTTTTTGGTCCACAATTCCTTCTTCGATGCAGCTGAAAAAATAAAACCATTTTAGAAGAACTAATGCAATGTTCTCACGAGGAATAGGAGATCCTCTATCCATATCATTGTTGGCGCATCTCCATTCGTTCATTTTCGCTTGCGTCGGCACGTCGACGGTTCCAGATGAATAGTAAAGGAATGCGGATTGGAAGCGAACAAGAGCATCGTGGACTTGCTGCGGAGTCGGCTCTTGAACCGATTTTACCGGTTGATGAGCATCGGGAATCATGTAACCGAATTTGAAGAGATAGACCTGAAAGAAATCTTGACTGACAAACTTGCGAATGATAATGAGTAAACCAGGAAGTAGTATCTGATCTATATTGATTATTACAAGAATTCGGTAATATTTCCATTAATTATATTTTCTTGAAATCTTACCTTTGCTTCCTCAAGCAGTTCTTTCTGTAATTCAGGCTGTTGAATGTCTCCATTTGTTCCTGGACTTCCAGCTGTCACCAACCCAATAATGCCCAATAAAAAGACAGGCCACATTCTGAATGAAAACTTACTTCAAAATAAGTCAACAAGGAAAGAAAGGTTAAATTAACAGGTTTTCAAAAAAATGATCTTTTCATTTAAAATAAACAAAAAACAGAACAGTAAAGGTGATCGAAACAAAAACAGGCGATGTTAGAGTGGAAATGATTCGACACAAATTGAAATCGATCTTTCTCGCCGAACTTGGTAAAAGAGACAGAAAAAAAAAGTGATATAGAACAGAAGAGAAGAAAACGATGATATGATATCACTTCATTAATCATCTGAATCGAAGATCGCATCATAATAGGGAAATCAATTTGTGATAGTTTTCCTAGAATTGGGTTTCCCAGTAGTAGCAGATGACGATTCCAACTTCAATATCCTTCTAATGTTGGAATCAAAAACGAGTAGAATGTATGGCATTGGGAGGGTAACCTGGAAAGATTTACGATTTTAATGGTGATGACTAAATCGGACTAGCTAATGGGGATAGTTTTGTGTCATCATGTGATAAAGTGAGTGGTCAAACACATGTGTTCAGTTTCTTGAATGAATTCTTTTCAGTTTTTCTGAATGTTCCTTAACAACTTTTACGTCCATTAATTAAAGACCTTGTATGTCAATCAAAGTAATCAGAGACAAAGTTAATTCTAGGCCAGTGTCTAAACTAATGTGCTACCTTTAGATAGAAAACTCGTGTCGAATTTATGCGCCAAACAGGACACTGGCCAAATATTTTTTATCGTGTAAAAATACGGTCAACAGGAAAAATGTTCCTTATTGAAAAAGCTATCAATTTCGGCAACTTTTCGGCAACACAGGGCCTAACTTTGTTACTTTTCGATGAAATCTGACGATTTTTTTTCCAATCGATAGTTTTTTTAATCAGGAACATTTTTCTGTTGGCCGTATTTCTACCCAATTCCCCTTAAAAAAATTATGTCCTTACCATATCTGAAGTGAATGTCACTATAATTGCTTTCACAGATGCAACATCAAGAGGCCGCAAAAACAAATGCACAATGCTTGTTCCGAACTGAAAACCCCTCTTATTTTTTACATTATTTTCTGGAATGTCTCACCAAAAATATCAAATTCCCAGACATGAGCACACTATTGCAAACTATAACTCTTGTCAACTTCTTCACAAACTTCCGGTGTCGATTCGAATGACTTTTCTTTCCTCTGTTTTCTATCTGAATTGTTGTCGACACTCCAATCAAGAGTATCAACAGAAAATAGAATGCCGAGAAGATTGGATTTATGGTTGCATGCATGAATAACTTTTTCTGGAAACAAACAGCTCAATGAATTTCTAAAAATAATCTTCTCCAACCTCGTCCACTTTTTTCTGTAGAACTCCATTTACAACAGATATCCGTGTTATATAGTTCCCATCAATCCACCAAGGAGAAATAGCAGTAAATGACCAGACAATTGTGAATACTGGAACAATGAAGTACCATCTGCTCCAATACTGAAAAACTTGATAAGAGGGGTTTGAATTATTTTTGAAGCACTAAAGTACCTGCTCAGATTTTAAATACAACACGGAGGTGAAGCGATACAGTACCAACGACAACCCCGTCACATTTTGCATGTGAAAATAACTGCAAATATGAAAACTCTATTTCATCTCCACTGGTAACTTACGCTACAATCAAAACTTTCGATAACGTCAGGGTTCCTGGTATGGAAGATTCTAGAAGAACCAAAAATTGGGATCCAAATTCAAAGTGATATATCCGTATTGCCAACCACGTATTGATGTAACAAGTTAGGTTCTGAAAATATTGTTATTTCAGACAGATGTTTTTTTAGAACGTGAGTGAGTTATTCATTCCAAAAAAACTTCCTGTATCTCCAAAAATGTCACACTCCCACAAAGCACAATCAGTTTTCAAACTTTTGGTTTTTTCGTCAAGCTGACTTTTTTTTTATAATTAGGTTTACTCATGCAAGACGTGAGTGTCTACATGTGAATGTGTTGTCATGGGAAAATGGTTAAAAAACTGGGAAAGAGAGAGGTTTCCATTTTTAGAATTGAGGGACTGTGAGAAGAGAAAGATCAGGGAAGGGTATCGTAGGGTACATAAGTTGTACTTGATCCTGATTGCAATTGTGCTCCATCGAATACTGACTAAAATTTTCAAAAGATTTCTGACAAAAATTTCCAAAAAAAGAAAGGCTGAACAAATGCCCAGGAAGGGTTTATCAGTAAGCGCAAATTGCAAAATGATAGTGGAAAAAGACAGGAGTCTTTCAACCATGCATAATTTAGAATTCAAACAAGTACAAAAATCAGAAAATGGATTGAGCCTCCGATCTTTGTACCGTTTCCACGATTGTGTGGACCCAAAATCTGATATCGCAGAATGATTTTCTAAGACACCCTTGAATAGTACCCTAACTTCTGACCGTATTAATTTTATTAGCACAGAGCAAAATTCGAAAACTTTATGATACATTTGGAATGATCAATACCAATCCATTGTGAAGTTCTAAATCAACTCACCACAATTATATCGATTTGCAGTAATCTATAAAACGGGTTGCCCAATTTCTTCCTGTAACAAAACGGAAGACAAAAGAAGAAACATAATAGAATGAACGAAGGTATTCCATAAGCCATCTGGCATATTGTAATCACTTGCATATGTATCTGAAGCATCTTTTATAACTTAAAGAGTTCAGGATCAACGTTTCCTTCAGAATTCAGAATCTCGTGTTTTCTGGGATTCTAGTAAGACGACGTAGCATGGGAAAAACAATGAAAAAGGGGTTTGCTAGAAGAGAAAGAACAGGAAAATGCAGCTCTCTCCGCCCTTTTTTGTAGAGGAATATGTCTCAATGGTGGTACGAGCTCATTATTTTTTTCCGCACTGATTCAGAATAGAAAATAGTTGGTGATGGGAGGAGAAAATATGGCATTTTCGAGTTGCGAATGTTTTCAGGAAACAGAATTTGAAAGGTGAATAAGATCAACAAAATGAGGGTGGAAGAAGAATTCGAAATGTTAAATGTAATCTTGAACACAATTGCTGGTTTCAAATATTTTCAATAGTCTGGCACCAAAGATTCAACTCCAAGTGCGCTCTGAAAGTGTGAAGACCAAACAAAAGGGATCAAAATTTCAAAAAATATTTAATTTCCTCCCATAATTTCCGATCACATTTGACTGTATTTCGGAAATTATAAAAAAAATGCTCCAATTGTTTTCACCTGCAACAGGAACTTGGAGAGGAAAATGTATCCGAGTAAAAATCTTTCAAAAAAAAAAACTAAAGTTTGAATCGAGCGGAAATAGTTGATATCCAGCAATACGGGAGATTGAAATGTCTATTTCTGAAACACCTGCGGATTGAAAAATGTGTTTGAACCAATGAATTTGATTGGAAAAGTTACTACTAGACGTTGTTCATAAAAAAGGGAATTAGATTTTTTAGAATGTCAGAAATAGGAAAAAAAATGTCAAAAAATGACTAATAGATGTTTCATTTTTTGGCCAATTGCGGTGCCTGAAAATATAGTTTGCAGAACTTTTGATTCTCCACATCTTCCAATTCCACGAATCCCAGTATCATTGAAGCTCAAGATCTCAAAAAACTGAAATTCGAAGTTCCAAAACATCTCACTATCAGAATCTTAGCGCCTCAGAGTTTGAAAACCCTTGAATTTGAAAGTTGGAACTTCAATTTTTCAACCTTTTGCCATTTCCAATGCTCATCTTTTCAGATGGGGTCCACAATTTCGATACAAAACTTTCTCCAATTCCGATTATTTTATTGCTAAATCAAAAAAAAAACAGTTTCAATACTAAATTATTGTCCCAAAACCACAATTTTCACCATTCCAGCCTCCCCAGTTTTCAATTATTGCTCATCATAAGCTGACTTGAAAGTGTCATTGACTTGAAAGTTTTTGTTCGAATCAACAAGAGCACTTCTTTTGTGGGCGACTCATTAATACAATTTCTTTTTGGATATTTTATTATTGTATTATTTATTGTCTTTCTAAGTCAAGCGTTTAGAATCTTTCTTGAGCGTTCTTCCTGCTTTCTTGTCGTATTCATAAGTTTCATTCTCAAAAACTTTAAATCATTTTATTCTTCTTGACTCTTTTCTATTAAAAAACCGCCACGATCACAAAGTACACTCACAATAATCAATAATATCCCTTCTGACATGTTTTCAAAACATTTCGAAACATTAGAAATCGCCGGTGAGGAAATGATGATATGACGAGTTGTGACAAATCCTACCGCAACACATTTTTGCTCCACACGAAAAAGAAGGTCAACAGCTGTTCGAGATTCGAGATTCGACGAGAGATCACACATCTCGAATGAACATCTTTTCTTCTTCTTCTTCTTTTCCTGATCTAATGAGTCGTCGTAAATCCAGGATTGTGGCACAGGAACACAAACTTACGTCACAAAAGGAAAAAAAAACAGGAGAAATGAGGATGATTTTTAGTATTTTTCGTTTGGTATTGATTCAAGTTGGATCTCGATGACGTGAGGTATAGATCTAGGTTCAAAGATGAAAGAATATTGGCTCTCTGGAAAGTGAGACAAGTTCATTGAACCGAGAAAATACTCAATGACCAGAAATTGTTCTTTACAAGTAAGAAGGGTAAGAGAAATAGAAGGAAAGTAATGGATAGTGTAGAAGAAAAAAGAGAGAGGATTCAGGAATTCTATGATTCTGACATTTGAAAATCTGGAAATCTGGAATAATCATAACTACTGAAATATCGAAGTGTCTTCTGACCATATGCATTCTCTACCGAACTTTGACAGCATCGTGGTCCTCATTTCGATGCCGGTTTATTAGAGAGTGCCGGTCAATCTGCAGTTCTATTTTTCAAAGAGTCAATTTATCAAGAAATTAACGAAAAATTAGTTCTTTTTCACTGAAAATATGTATGATAAAGCCTTTTCGAACAGTTATAAAGGGCAAACGCCATCCAAAATGATGTAAAATTCAAAATTTGTGTGAAAAACTGAAAAAACCCATGTAATTCCCAAAAAAAAAGTAATTTCTAATTTCATTCATTTTTGGAGTGCCGGTCTATTAGAGTTAATGCGGTAAATCTCTTAAGATTAAAATTACTGAAAATCAATATTACCTCTAGAGTTTTCGACCCTAAATTGTTGACATATGGACTTCTGAACGTATTAAAGATTTTATAGTATTTAGAATTTATCCAAAAACTTCAGCCATCCAAATTGATCGAATTGGACTCTTCCTTCCTTCCAGAAAACCAAAAAATGAACGTTTCCAACTCCCCTATCTCAAAGTGCTTCTCTCCTTCCATTCCAACTCCATTTTCGTTTTTTTTTTCGTCCATGCCTCGTCGGCGTTTTCTTTGTGGTTGAATGTGTGTGCTCTCTTGCTCAGAGAGCTTTGAAAAGCTTCAGAGAAAGAGGTCCCTTTCCAACACGTCTCTCGTTTCGTTTTCTTTCTTTTTTTTTCTATTTCTTCTTCTTCTTCTTTTTCTCCGTACTCCTCTTGAAGCTACTCATCGATTTCTTCTTCTCTCTGCTCCTCTGAAATGCTCCGTGAAAGAGGAGGAAGAATACATTCCTTCGTTTTTTATGACTGTCTCTATTTTTGTACCCTTTCATTATTTCTCTCGCCTACGTCTCCTAAATTAGATGAGATGAAAGGTTGAAAAACTAAATGAAAAGGTTTCATCCCTGCATAAAAGATTGAAAACCTCTCCTAATGAAAAAATCTAGAAGACGTCATAGGTTTGAAGATTGTGTCTTGATTCTAAGAGTTTTCTATTATTACAACTCTAAAGTTCTATTCATTCGATTATTCATGAGATTTTCTCTATTTCTAGCTAGAAGTAGATGCATACTAAAATCTGTTCAAAATTCCGAACCACGTCACTTCCTTCATTTTTTTCTTCTTCCTTCCATTCCAACCCATTTCTAATCCCTAGGATCTAGAAGAGTTGCGTTTTCCCTTCTGTGATGGACGATGTTCCTTCAAACGTCATCGGAGATTGAATTCATTTTCCCAAATTACAATAACATATTCAAATTCACCTGCTCTTGTTTTTCATCCACAGAATCGCTGAAAAATCGACAGAAAAACAACCGAAAAATAGGAAAAATAGTTGTGAAAACTGAAAACATGTATAAATACTCGATCGAGAGTCCCCTTCTCCTCGCATTTTTTGGTCATACTACTACGGCCTAGTAAGACTACCACATCTCGAATTTCTTTTTTTTTCGGCAGAAGGGAAAGGGGCCACAAAAAGTTTTTTCGGAGAAAGCCATTCTCTTGATGAATTCTCTCTCTCTCTTCCTACTATTTTATTCAATCGGTCTCCTCGTCATAAGGACTCTTCCAAAATGACTACTCGGCATCCATCATTTTTCGAATGGGGCTCACTCTCTGTTCTCGTTTTTTTTTTGACGACCGATTAGAGTTCTTTTGGCCCATCGCTTTTTTTTCATTCACTTCTCGATTCCCATCTATCTTCTTTAAGTTTTTATCCGAAAAAATTGGATTCAATCTTTTCATGTTTTCGTACTAGTAGTAAAGGCTGATTTATTATTTGTTTCAGCTTTTGTATGTCTAGACGGGTAGCCCTTAGTAACCATTCCGAACTTTCATATTTTCACGTAATTTCTGAAAGCGAACAATTCTAAAACTTGAAGTTTTCTATTCATGTACGTATCCAGCTATTCATCTAAAATTTGGTGAGACAACAGAATTTATATTTTTCTGAATCTCTTATAAACTAAAGCTATAGATAGTATTAGCGTATTCTGATATACCAGGTGTTCTATTTTGGTTGGTTTTCATCCCAAAATTGTCTTAAAATATGAACTGTCGCAAGGTTTGATGCATGGTACGCAGACACAACAACTGACACGCTCACTCAACGATTCTCATTTTTACTGGTGTAGCGCTCACTCGCCTGCACATCAGCGCGACCGAGTTTGAAGGCGTACAGTGACAAAGTTGCTCCATGCGCCTTTAAACTTTTTTTCGTTCTAAATTTAATTTAGGTGTCTTTAAAGGCGCATGGAGAAACTCCAGACCTCTGCGCCTTTAAAGGAGGATTCCGGGCAAAAATTTTCATTGCTTCAAATAATGTAAAACATGGCGTTAATTCCGAATATCATAACGGAAATGCTCAAAAATCTTTCCCGGAGCCTGAAAACGCTATCAAAGGGGCGAAAATTGCGCTCAAAGTGCTCCCTTTAAGCCTAGTTTTCTCCGGAGTTTTCTAGGCCACGCCGCAGTAAATTCCTATAATTTGACGGACTTGTAAAATTTTCTCATTATTTTACTGAAAAAAGTATTGCATGACACTCTGACATGTATATTAACAAAAAAATTGATTAATGACGTCTAAAAATCTAAGGAGAAGCAAGGGAGCACTTCTGGCCCGTTTCGACCCCTTTGACTGCGTTTTCTAGCTCCGAGAAACATTTTTGAGCATTTTCGTTGTGATATTCGGAATCAGCGCAAAATTCTGCATCTCAAAAAGCAATAAAAACTTTTGCCCGGAATACTCCTTTCATCTCGGTCGCATTGAAGTGCAGACGAGCGCGCTACACCTGTAGGAACCGTTCCCAATAACGGTATTGTTGGACTTGAGTATAGCTAAAGTCCGTTAATGGCCTCCGTTCCGGATAGACACCTTCTTACCAATGTATTTCAATTCAGTATCTGCATATTTTTTGCCAATATGTGACGTTATTTATTCAAATCCAATGGGCTGACATTGTTGGGTGGAAGGGGTGACGTGCCCTCCTCTTCCTTTTTGCTTCTTCTTCTTCTTTCTTTTTTTCTCCTTTTTGCTCCCGTTTTGCCTCCCGTTTGCAACCAAACAATTCCTTGTCCCCATTCTTTCGCCTTTTTGTATGTGTGTGAGTGTGCTTGTGTTGCTTTTCCCTATCCTTTTTTGTGTGCTTCTCCTTTTGTTCCATTTTGTCAGTCGTTAACGTCAAACGTATTCAAAACACGCTACCTTTTCCTGAAAAAAAATTCACACCTGACAATGTTCCGTCTAGCTGTCAATCATTTTGTTAGCTGTCAAAAGATAGCAGTGATGTTGACCACAAAGTGTCTGGCATGAAAATAGATTAGTCAGATCAGGAATCTCCGAGTGTCCGAGATTTTGAATGTTGCGATGAGGCTAGGTGACTGGTGTTCAGGTTTTCACGGAAATTCGGTACTCTTCGAGATGGACTCGTTGAAAATAATGCTTCATCGTTTTCTAGCTTGACGTTCGCTAGCTTTGCAATAATCGTTAGCTAGCTTGAAGCACAATTAACCATTAGAACAGTACTAAAAAATAAGTGGATCCAGTTCGCCAATCCTATTGGAGAACAATCGGATCAATATTGAGTTTATACTGAAAAACTGTCATTGTTAGAAAATCAGTTATGACAAGCTCCCCTAGTTTCGATTCTAGACACTTTTGGCTTTTGTTATGACTAGATAATCTATCTCAAACCATTTTGAAGTGCGGACTTTTTTTCTTTGGGATTTATCTCTTCCCTCCTCATCCAGTTCTTTAAAAATCATCTGACCTATTGTTGAACCAGAGTTCTCGTCTGTCTCGAATTCCCAGCTGCTGAAACCGGACCCCCCTTCACACGATTTTCATTTTACAACCCCAACGATCTCCGGATTGTTCTTTTTTCTTAAAAATCCATGAAGGTCAGTGACTGACTCATGTTTCTCAAATGACTTCTCCATGTACTCGACTGACCTTTTCTCCCTTCTTCTTCTCTTCTTCCACAATCTCGTTTTTTTTCTCCCATTCCATTCCATTCGTGTATGTGACACACAGTGGGAGCCCCCCGTCCGGACTCGGTGTCAGAAGGGCTCGGCTCCCTCTTTCTGCTACATAATTCATTTTGTGATGGTTGCGTTTCTGCTCTTAAACATGCTCCGTTGGGGCACCCGAAGAGAGAGCCACCCCTATTTGTGCTTCTGTTTCCACCGAAGCCGCCGTCTTCCTTTTCTAACCAGCTTTTCCACCGCCGCCGCCATCATGTCCATTTAATTGGTAACGTGATACACTTGAATACCAGCAAATAGTGGGGTCCCTTGCTCTCTCATCGTGTTAGCAGCCAAATCCACTCTTGGTTAGATACACTTTCCATTTCCAACTCCTCCTTCTCCATCCCATTTGTTCATTCGCTCTTTTTTTCTAGAAAATTCGTTGCCCTTTCGTTCTCTGTTTCAGTTGGAATTGAAACTGAAAAAAAGGATAGGGAATTAGCTAAATGAAGAATTCGTAGGAGGACACGACGGATGGGTGTGCGTGTGCAAAACCGGCTGCAAGAGAAAAAGATGATGGGAGTAAAGTTCGAAAGTTGTCTAAACCAAAAGTTCTTACCACAAACCTCACGGAACTTTCATTTCTAGCTTATCCACTTTTGAAGTTTTTTTGGAATCAAAATGGTTCATCTCTTTTACCACTTTCGGCTGATCAAATTAGGATACCTTAAAATTTGATGAGCTCAAAATGAGCACATTTTTGAATTTCAAACAAATTGAAATTAGTTTTATTAGAATCCTCGTCAATAGCTGACTTACAAAATATGTTTCAAATCAGATGTTATGATCCATTTTGAGAATCCAGAAATATTCTTAAGAGCTGGAAAAATATAATGACATTTCGTTCTGTTTTACGGTATCAATACTGACTGAACTATCTTCTACTAAAATTTCATCTTATTCTGAACTCCGATCTTTTTGCTCATTCTTTGAACACTAAACTCTCCTATCTTCTTCTCATTTCCATCCCCTGTCATTTCCAGTAAATGCACTTTCAACAGAAACTTTTTTTTTCATTTCTCTCCAAAAATAGATAAAACTCCGCGTCTTCCGAAGACGTTGTCTTCAAATATATTCTGTGGATATTTTCGTTTTCTCAAATCTCTTCCTCTCTCTCTCTCTTTTTTCTTTTCTGTCCCTCTGTTCCATTTTTTTCTGTGTTTGGGTGAGTGTTTTTCCTCCATGTCACATATCTCCGAAGCAAAAAAAAAAGAAAGAAGAAGTTGGTTGAGAATGGGAAGAAGGAGAGGAAGGGGCGCGCGTAATCGTATACTCTTTTTCCTTTTCCAGCCGCTTTTTTTTGCTTCTCGAACTCTTTTCTTCTTCTTCTTTTTTTTGTTTCTTTTTTCCTCTTCCTTTTCCAAATATATCAGAGCACACTCAATGGTGTTGGTGTTTTGAATTGGTGAACTTTTTGATCCACTTTTGATGGTTTTTCAATATTCTTTCAGGCTCAGAGAGACTCATTTCAGATTGTCTCTGTCAGCATCTTGCTTCTGACGATTCTTGTTTTTTTAATGTCAAAAATTTTTTTTTTGGACATCTAAGATTTTCAGTGACAAGAAGTGTCTGAGAATTTGAAAACTGTCAATCTAAATCATTCCAAAGACCCAGAAACCTATTTCGACTGAACATCATATTCCTCTCCCTCTATAAATTGATTCATCTCCTTGGTATAATCACTACTTGAAATCTAATAGATTCCATTTTCTTGTTTCTCATTATTGGCTCAAAAAGGTGAAGAGCACTTGGCAGAGCTCTTCAAGATCTCTTTTCTTCATTTTTTTCGCTTCATTTTTTTCCTTCGCCCCAATCTCTTCCCACTAAGTGTGTATACTCCTTTCCCAATTGTCATCATCATCGTCATTTTCCTTCTTTGTCATCAACCAGAAAAAAAGAAACAGAAGATGTTGAAAAACGGAGAGGAGGAAGACTCGGGCGTCTCCGTTAATTTCCTGCGTGTTTTTGCTGTTGCTCTCGGAGCCGTTAAATGATACACAAGCCCTCTCAACAACTCGTTTTTTCCTTCTTCTACCATCAAGATTCATCCATTCTTTGCTCCTTCTCACTTTTTCTTCCATTTTCCACGTTTCCATTTCACAAATGTATTCCATTTTCAGACCTCTCTCTTCCACTCTCGCCTCTCTCGATCACGAATCCGATCAGCCATTCGGCTCTCCATTTGCCACAGAGCTCCCAACTAGTTGCTCTGTTGCTCACCGGAGAGGCGGGGCTGTCGGAGGGGCGAGACACGGATCCACGCGTGCATGTCCCGCCTCGTTTGCCCGTCCTCCGCCAAGCCGTCGTCGTCTGTTCTCCTCTTGTTTCCGTCAATTTCCAGACAGTTAGCCGTATACCTTGTACTTCTTCTCGCCGTCATGGAAGGTGGCTTTTTTGATTTGGTAGTTCAAAAAACAGTACATTTTCAACGATGACCTGATGCTATTCTGATTTTAGTTTCGGAAATCATACAATTTCGGAATCCTTGACCTTTTGAAGACCATTAAATCGTACATAATGATGGCACAAGGAAAAAATAGATCAATTTTAATAACATTTCTTGCGGTACTGTCTGCTAGACATGTTCTGAACAAGTGTTGATTTTTAAAAAGCCAACCAACAACCCCCTTATTGATATGACTTGAAGCTTCAGGAGTATCGGGAATCGGCTGTTTTGTGTGCAGTTCGTTCGACGGCGAAAACAAGGGATGCGAAGATCCGTTCAACTCGACGATGGATCTATCGTCAAGGGATCGCGACGCTTCGTCAGTGGCAAACTACAATTTTCCCTGTTGGGCGTACAAGAAAGGACGACACGGCTTGTTTCCGGCGGATCATTGCATAAAAATTGTCGGCTATCGGGGTGAGATTTTATACTGGAACTCTCGAACATGAATGAAAAGGCTATATAAATACCGTGCTTTATCTAATTGAGGTCCTTCTGTTTTTCAATCATCTCAAAATGAAAATTCGAATTTCAAAAAAGTGCTCACAACTATTTTCCAAATTTAGCCTAGTCTATTTTTGAGTAGGAATTGAGGTGATTTCGGTTTCCCCAATTAGATAAAACTTCCATATCGATATCGAGTTCACTTGGTCTCAAAGGCGCAAAGAACCAAATTTTCTCCATTCCCTATATTTAGCAGTCTTCAAAAGAAGGAACTTTGGTCCTTTGCGTCTTTAAAGGAGGTGGGACAGCAAAATTTTAATTTTTCTGAAATTCCTGTAAATTGAAGCTACGGATAGTGTATGCGGGTTCTGATATGCAAACTGTACTATTTTGGTTGATTTCCGTCCGAAAACAGGCTCAAAATAAAAAAAGTCGGGAGGTTTGATACATGGTACTCATACACCATAACTAACACGCTCACGCAAAAATGCACGAACTTCCCCCGGACACTGATCTCCCGCCAACTTTAAGCTCGGCCGCGCCACGCCTGTAAAAATACCTCTTATAAAAGGTATATCTTTATTAGTAGAAATACAAACGGCTCTGAAAACTCTATCATAACCATTTTCAGCTGAAAATCAATCAAAAACACTGGTAATCCGAACATGCGCTCTCGATTCTGGCACTCTAACTGCAGACACTGAAATCGTTCGGATATCGCACTGTGGTAGTTTCAAATACGAAGGTCATCAATACAAAGGATGTGTTCAATCGTGTGATACAGACGGATGTAATTCATCATCCATTCATTTTTTCCTTCTTCCAATATGTCTCTGTTTCATTCTAGCTCTTTCTTATCTATCGTAACCTTTCCTTTTCTTCTTTCTCCTCATCCATTCTCACTTTCAAACGGGTATCTTTGATTTTAAAAGTTTTAAAACAACACAATTCCGTTGATTCTCCTGATATCTTTCATTCTCTTTCCAGCTTCTTTTTTTAACAATAAGTACCGATTGTTGTGATGATTCGTACTTTATTCATCCCCCCAAAATGAAACGGTTTCAAGGTTTCCACCGTTTCTCAAATTTTAGAATTGTATTTTTCTGATGTTTTTCTTCTCGCCCGATGATGAGCTCAAGTTTGAGTTTCGATTCTTTCTCTTAAATTTCTTCATTCCCGTTTTGGTAGTTGAGAATTTCATTCAAAGTTGATACTGTCTTTTGATTTTATCCATCCATAAATGTTTAATTCGAAAACCTGATACGTGATTTCTGTAAAAATGACTTGAAGATGGAACACCAAAAAGCATCAAAATTGAAAAGCGATATTGTTCCTATTGATGTATGTTTCATCAAATTGAAAACTTGAGACAACCCAAATAAAAAGAAAGTTTTTATTTCAGATTTCCCATTTTTCAAATTTTTGTCCAACAAAACATGGTCATAAGCACTGGCAGCTTCTTCCTGCTACTTGCTCTTGTTGTCATACTCGTTCTAATTGTCCTCTGGGCTTCTCAAACTAATTATCCTGGACCAATCGACTTTATCAAATCAATTTTCACTCGAAACCCAGCAGTCGCAAGTTCAGAGAATACTGAGAAGCAAGAAGCCCCTGCCGTTCCACGCCGTTCAGTCACGGTTGTTCAAATCACTCCAGAAATCCAACCACCACCTAGGAAATCAATCAAACTACCAACTCCATTGGATATTGAAAAGAAAGAAGAAAAAAAGGAGGAGAAAACCACATTTTCAGTTCCATCGACTCCAGTTGTTAAGGATGAATACATTTATGTTTGATTGTCTAAGGAATATGATTCTATTCTTGATTTTTTGTAAATAAATTTGTAACTGGAAGGCTCAGTTTTGAAAAGCATTTAAAGAAGTGGGAGCGAAAAGTAGGTTCCGGGACAGTTCGCAGCGGGTTATCTCACATCAAAAAGGTTCACTATTTTCGCATAAAACACCTCATAATAACTGCAAAAAAGACACAAATTTGATAGTTGATTGTTGATTACCGTTAAACCTCTAATAGAGGGACATGTTTTTCTATTGTTCAACCTCTTCAAATTCAAAATTCGAATTTCAAAAAAGTATCCATAACTAATTTTTGAGAAGCAACTCATAACGTATTTCATATTGATCCTAGTCTGTTTTTGACAAGGAATCGATTGAGACTACTTTCAGTTTCACAGAAATCTGAGACAGTGCTCTTTCCGAGCTCACTTGGGTGTCCTTCTATTAGGGTTGTTCTACTATTAGAGGTTTTACGGTATCCCTGAATTTGTTGCGAAACCAAAACTCCGCTATTTTTTAGTTGAACCTTCTCTTGGTTGTTTGCAATGATTCAGAAGACAATAAAGAAATCACATGGCATGATTCATAATGAAATAAAAGAAAGGATTCCATCATCTATTATCACAAAAGTTTCAAAGAAATTCCAGCTTTTATAAGAAGCATGGCATCAACCCAACATTGCAAACTCACAGCCTTCTTCCTATCATTTCTAGATGTACTACTACGACTACTACGGTTCCTCTAATAATAATTGGTTCTATTGGCTGGCAATCCTGGTTATAGCGGCAGTCGTAATCTGGTTTCTGATGAAGAAGAGAAAAAGGACCGAAAATCAAAAAGTAGCAGATGTATCTGTGAAGCCGAAGGATCTGGAGCAGAATAGAACAACGAATACGAATTCTGATCCAGTTGCCCCCACTAAAGTGGATGTTTAATGACTTCTGTGTTTCTTTAAACGTTATTTTGAATAAATATTGATGCCGGGATACTTTCCTGATAATTTTTGGTTTTTTTGCTTTGAATTGTTCAGAAAAGCTTAAAAGGGGATTCCGACCAAGCTGAAATGTTGCCTTAAAAGATGTGACAAATTTTCTCATTATTTCACTGAAAATGGATTTGGATGACACTCTGACAGGTAAATCGACAAAAAATATGACTATTGTCGTCTAAAAATCGCGGAAAAAGCAAGGATGTACTTCAGACTCATTTCGAAACGTTTTGTAGCTTTCAGAAAAATTTTGAAGCGTATTTGTTACGATATTCAAAATCAACATCATATTTTACATCCTTAAGAGCAAAATTATTTTTTGGTTGGCATCCTCCTTTAATAATCTTCGGAATCAGTAAAAGAATGTTTGCATTCAAAAAAAAAGTATTTTGAATCCTTTGAAATTCAAAATCAAAACCAATTTCCCATTTCAACACCATTAAATGCCAATGATCTCATGTTTTAGTTTAAAAACTATTTCTGTCAACAAATCGTTTTTCTCCTGAAAATCACGTTTCATTCAGAACATCCAGTCCATGTTCTTATTCTTGGGCACAAAGTTTGAGGTCTCAAGAAAAGAGTTCAAAGCTCGATATTTTTATGTCTTCTTGTTATTTAGAAATGCATGAAACATCATTTTTCTAATTAAGTATTCTATGTTCTTCCCAGATTTCAGTCTACCTAGATAAAGGCAGATGCATTTTCTGTTATTACATGTTTTTTACAAAAGTAAAAATATCTGCCAAAAATCCAAATTCCTGCAAAACCCCCCTCAGAATTCGACCCCATCTGCCGGCACGTGCCCACTTGCGTCCACACTCGCATTTTTTCTTTCTACTCGGCAGTTCGTTTTGGAGTAAACAACTCTCTCCTCTCCGCTCGTCGATCTCCTGCCTTTTTCTCTTTTTTTTTTGTCATGTGTTTTTGTTCTGTTTTCGTTCCCCCAATGTCTTCTGCCTCTACCGTCTTTATGCTCTCCATTCTTGTTTTCAATTTGAGGCGAGACGCCCTCCTCCAGCTATCGTCCCTCTGCCATTCTGCCTTCATTCAAAATCGAGGAGACGAGAAATTAGATGGTTTCGTTTTTTGTTAAGCTTTTGAGTACATAGTTTGAGGTTCCTCATATCACTTTCATTTACAACTTATGAACTTGTCCTGATTCTCTGTTATCTAAAATCATGTGCCTCGATTTTGAAATTCCGTCTGCAAATTCAAAGGTTGTTATTCGACTCTCTTTAACCTTGAATCAAACCAATCCAAATTTCAAATACAAAATTTCAGAAACAACCCGAAAAGTTCGACGAAATGACAAGCGCTCTCATCCAAATGGCCAACCATCTGGATGCTTCCACCGAGGAGATCTCTCTCAACTACGTTCTCCTCGGACGTCCACATCACGAGAGAGTCCAACATCATCCAAGCTACATGGAGATGATCAAGGTTGGCTGGATTCTGGAGACTCCCTTGATTATTTGAGCTTGTTCAGGGTGCCATCCAGGCGATCGACAATGGAAAAGGATCCAGCAAGGCAGCGATTCTCAAGTACATCGCTCAGAACTATCACGTCGGTGAGAATCTTCCAAAGGTTAGTGTCTGTCTAGACACCGTCTTGTTTTTCATTCTCCACACCAAACCACACGAATTCTCATAATCATCTGAAACTTGAAAAATACCTGAAATAGGAAACTAAGCACCAAGTATTGTGAAGAGACCAACGAGCAAAAGTGTATCAACACATTTTAGAATAAATGAGTTATAAATAAATGAGCTTTGATCAAGTAGCTCTTAATCTCACAAAACTTTCAGGTGAACAGCCATCTCCGTAGCGTTCTCAAAAAGGCTGTAGACTCTGGTGACATTGAACAGGTGAGAAAAGAAATGGCCTTGCACTTGTTGTTTTCGTCAAATGTTTCTTTTGCTGTTTTTGATCTTTGATTTCTTCCTATTTCAGGCTCGCGGACATGGTGCCACTGGCAGCTTCCGTATGGGAAAGGAGCGTGAGAAGAACTTGCAAATCGTGGCTCCAGTTCAGACTCAGCCGATGATGATGCTCAAAGAAGTTCGCCAGAAGCTGGAGAATGTCGCTGTCAGCAAGGTGAGAAAGGGGAAAAACTATCAATTGCAACATGTGATTGGTTTCAGAAGGCTGACAAGAATCAACCATCGACCAGTGGATCCAAGATTCAAAAGAAGGGAAAACCAATCAGTTCGATGAAGAAGAGAGGAGTCATGACCAAGAAGCGTTCCTCGAAGAACAAGATGGCTCCGAAAGCCAAAAGTGCTCCGATGAAAAAGAAGAAGGCCACTTCATCCTCCAAACCATCCACTTTGGTCCACAAAACCCCGAAACCAGAAGCCCAATCAACCTCGAAAATGGAGCTTCGTACCGGAACCAGAAAGAGTTACTGCTAAATTGCATTGCTTCGTTTTTTCATTTCTTCGTCTCTATTTAAGTTATTTTTCAGCTCTATTCTGTTTTCCGAATCTCAGTGCAGTTTGCACTATCTGTTTGTTCCCCGTAGATTAGAATCTTGTACATAATAAAATGTAAATACGAATGGTAATACTTCTATCAGAGAAAGAAAAAGGAAACGGTTATATAAACAATCGAATGAAAATCAATATTGTTGATAAGAGGAAGACATATTTTTCTGTTTTACACTACCTTCCACTACTAACTTTCAAAATGGGACATGCATTTCAATGGATACCGAAAACAGGCAATTTTTCTTCCATGGAATTCTTGTATGATAGCCATGCACTAACTATAAATTTGGAATTCGCTTCCATCAAATCGACGATAAAATACGAGGATATTGGCGGAGGATCCACATCGATTCAAATGGGAAAACGAGATACGATTGTTGCTGACACATTCATCAGTTGTTTTTGTGAAGATATGGACATGATCGTGAGGAATCAAAAAACTTCGTCGTATAGTTTTGTTCTCAAATTCAACGGTTACTTTGATGAAGATCCAAGTTACAACAAAAATCTCATGGATTCGATTATCACTCAAATTTTCAACCGGTTGAGAGTATCCTTGGAATCAAGAAAAACCCCACTACAAATCAGTCATATTTCCTTGGAGCCAATCAATATGGTTCAAGCAATGAATATTATCGAACTTTTGGACCCATCGACTTTGAGTTATGTTGTCATTTCATTTTCTCATAGGACTGAAGCAGTCTGCATCGATGAAATTTTGAAACTGACTGAATGGAATCAAGGAAGAAAACTAGAATTGAACTTGTATTTTAACTTCCTATCATCTGAAAGTCAGTCAGTTATAAATCAGGTATCCAGTAGATCACTGGAAAAAAAACGAATTGTTTTCAGCTTCTCCGTTGCGCTTCGATATTTCACAGAATAGAAATATACTTCAAGAACTCTGAAACTATTGAATTTGAAAACTATTCAAACGTTTACGCCCAGAATGGTATTCATTCAGATTTCCAACAATTTATATTCTCGATCAACCCAATTGATGAAAATGAGAGAAAACCAAGCACACCGGAACCAGTAAGTTATTCACCAGAAGGCTTCTAACAACAATTCGAATCTTCCAGAAAGTTTCAATAGATGCGATACTGTCTGGAAAAGTGTCCCAGAATGCTCTTATCATGGAATCAGTTCTGAGCAACTTGGAGTGTTTTGATATGTGAGTTTCTAAATAAAATAGATTGAAAAACTTTTTTTGCAGCCAAAAACTTCGAAAGACAACTTCTGGTATCCGAAACTGCATTGACTATATCAAACCAGATCCTTGTATTGAAACGTATTCGATCGAGCTTTGTAATGCTACACATATTGAATCTTCAATCACTCTCAGAAATGGCTCTTTCAAGAAAATACGATATGCCCAGTACAAGGGACTCGATGGAGTTCCCTTTGTCAAGAGTGGAAAGACCAGTTTGAATTGGGAAGATATGAAATTAATCGTTTTAAATGACTTCAAGATCAACGTTGTGCATCAAAAAAGTGTTCTCGATGAGTTACAACTCGACTTTTCCTTCAGTTATTCTTTTCATGAACGCAACAGGAAAATTGATTTCAATCAAGTTGAATCGCATACCTTGGAATTCACAGAATTGCTCGAAAATTGTCTGAAATCCATGATACCACTTTCGGTCAGGAAATTGACATTTGGAGATGTTAATCAGGTCGATTTATTGCGCGTGTTACCGTATCTTCATTCACTTAGAATTATCGAGATACGGTACCCATTCAAATTGAAAATTGAGAAGTGCTTGGAAATTGATGAAGTATCGAAATTGGAACAATGGACAAACGCAGAGGAACTTGTAATCAACTCGATAACTATTTCTACACCGATTCGGAGAATGAATATCACTAACTTTGCCTTTGTTGATATCCGGATTCACAGTATATTTTCTGATGATCTTTTGTACTTGAAGAAGGTAATCTTCTATGAGCCAAACTTCAAAAACAATTCGTTTTTATAGGAACTGCTCAACTCTGCAAACTTTCGAAAGTTCAAAATTTGTTTTGAAAACTCATCTGTGGACGATAATATCAATGTGCTCATGGGACAGCCGCATGCCTCTGTTGCCAATATTAGGCTTATTTGGTATTTTCCGTTCGAAAAAAGTTCTCAATATCTTCATGTTGTATTTCGCACTAAATCAGATGTCGTATTCTCTCGTGTTGAGCTAGAAGATACTTCATTTTTTGAAAGAAATTAATGATGTTAAAATTGAATGCAATGAAAATCATAATAGTTTTTTTTTCAATGACTTTCAGATCGCTGCTCACTCAAACATTCCAGACACTAATAGTAAGAAACCAAAAACCTCGGTTCAAAAGATTTGTTTCGCAGAAACTTTGTTCTCCATTTCTATTTTTTTAAGTGCCACGCGAATCTAAGAACTCCTAACACTTTTCTGTGATATCGAATTATTGGATAATCTCCCGGCTGGTGATTTAATCGAGAAATTCCATTCAGCATTGTTTGAATTAATAGTGAAATCAGTTTGATAATTGCTCATTGTCTCTTATCAGACTGTAACCAAAATACGAGTCATACTGTACTAGCCAAAAAAAAGATAAGCAATTCACCGCAAGTTTTATAACAAAAGTGTTTTGTGCCCGAAAAGAAGTCATGTGAGAAGTAATCAGAGAAATTTCATGTTCTTCAAATTTCAATTGCATTTCAAATATTCAGTTGCACTCTCTTTTTCCCTCCGCAGCTAGACACTTTTGATCGTACCACCGTACCACGATCAGTTGTAAAAGATCGTACCACCTGATCAGTTGTAAACGTTATTTCCCTTATTTATCTTTTCCTTATTGTTCCAGACTTTTACAACTGCCATATTCCCTTTTATTGTATACTCAATCGTACTATCTACACATGATTACCATCTTCCCAGAAGCAGCACACTGTCTTTCCCCGGCCACTACAAGCTCCGCCTCTTTTTGTAGTATATAAAGTAAAAAAAATAGGTATATTTTACATGCTTAATTTTAGGTATATATTTTTAGGTATCTATTTTTACATACTTAATTTTAGGTATCTATATTTAGATATCTATTATTAGGTAACTATTTTTAGGTATCTACTTTCAGCTTCTTATTTTAGGTATTAAGTTACTTTAGAAGTTGGGGGAAGGGAGAAGGCATATGAAAAAAAACGAGAGAATGGTAGAATGGCGTTTTCTGAGTCCTCATGGACAAAAGGGGCGGGGCCAACGTGTGGGCCTGTCGGGAGGTTTACGATTAGGAAACAAAATATAAAATGGATTAGCACTAGTCAAAAACAGGTTGTATCTGAAAGTGACGGATTTTTAATACAGTAATCTTGATTAATATATGAGGTCACTTGGGATTACTGTAAAGAACAAGGAGGTCAATAATAGAGCCAAAAAGACGATGAAGATCAAAGGAAAACCAGGACATCCTTATTTGAGACAATTGGGTCTCGCCGCGAATACTGGATAAGGGCGGATTTCTTCACAACATTTTGCAACGCAGATCTGAAACAAAAACCTCGAGTAATAATTCCGTAAAAATTTATTTATAATACAGGGTCAAGACACCTACGCTTATTCAGAATTTGGGGAAGCAAAAGGCCCCCTTTAAGGGAAACGAGCGAGAGAAAAAGCAATTACACTAGTATTTAGGAGCTTGAAATATGAGAATACGAGTTATTTTACAGGCAAGGAAAAAACTAGAGAGAAAATCATTTGTGATTGGCGACGGCGATATCGCAGACTTCGTTGAATTTGGCGATCGCTTGTCTCCACGAAGTTGCATCATAGTGTTCCTCCCAATCAGCGGTGAATTGTTGGATAGTTTCGGTCCAGTCGGGAAGCGAGTTGCTCGATTCGATGTTCAGGAACTTGTTGATGGTTCCCACAATAGTTTGACGAAGAACATTACGTCTCTTGATGTCACAATTGAGCGAATAGTCACCGACTTGATCGCCAGCCAGTTTTGCGTACTTTCCGGTTACCACGACGGCCATAGTGGCGGCGAAACCAAAATAGTCGGCTTGATAGTTCCACGAGCGTCCATCGATCATTTCCGGCGAATCGAATCCCTCGGTGCCGGCTCTTCCCTTGAACGTCTGATCTTTGAGTTGCATCATATCGATGGCACGTCCCCAATCGATAATCTTGATCACAAATGTATCGTTGCTCAATAGGGCGTCCTTGTCCCAGTTTGCATCGATTCTGAAATATACCAGTATTTCTTCTGTATTTAAATTCGAATTTACTCACTTTCTGGTAATCATGAAATTGTCCGGCTTGATGTCTCCATGAATCACTTTACAAGCATGCACCTCCTTCAGAATCCGAGCCATTTGAGTGAGCAGAAAGCACGAAATGTGCCAGTTTGGATCCTTCATAGCATTGGCATACTCCAAAAGTGTTCCATACTCGTGATACTCGTTGACGAGAAGTGATGCAGTGGAGAAAACGTATGCGTCCATCACTTTCATGATACACCAGTCGGCCATCTTCACACGATCTTCTCGATCCTTGATCAATCGATTGCGCATTTGATCGCAAATGTACACTTCCCAGGAGCATGATGGTACCTCGTACTTGACAGCCACTGTCTTCTTATCCTCAGTCACAGCACGATAGACTTTTGCGTATCCTCCTTGTCCAATCAGCGCCTGAATGTGGTACACCTCGCCACCCACTTCACAATCCTTGTAAGCCTGAATCTTCGGCGCACGTTCCGGGAACTCGTGCATGTTGAGTGGCGCGCGGACGGTGGCCATGAGTCTTCGACGGAGTGTTTCATCCCAGGGATTGATGTCGCCTTGCTTGATGATTTCACTACGACGACGGTTGGCGATTCCAGTGGTTTCTGCGTCCTCGGAGATCGACTTAATCTCATCGGCACCAATCGACAAACGTCTTCCGAGATTTTCCGACAAGCAGTCGATGGAAGAGTTAGCCGGAGCGAATGGCTTCGGAGTTGGGGCAACTGTTGGCGGGGCGACTGGGACTTGAGAGGCAGCTAGGGCCGCAGAGGCAACATGGGACTTTCGACGAGCCTGAAACAAACAAAATGATAACTTAATCAGATTTTAAAGGATGTACCCGAGCTTCAAAATATGCAGATTTTCAACCTGATTCCGAAAATCATAACGAAAACGTCTGAAAATGCCTCCTATACACCGAAAAGTCGCTTTTTCGAGGTGTTGGAGGCATTTTTGAACTTTTCGTAAATTGGGAATCAGCGCGAAATTCTACATATTATAAATTTTTAAATACTTACCAGCTTATTGAACGTGCTTCCTGATGGTACAACGAACGTCGGCTTAACCATCTCCTCCTCCTCCTTTTCCTCTGATTTGTTGCCAAAATAAGCCTCAATATCGACAAATGGGACACCGGCGGCAGGTGTCGAGGTGACCATTGTGCCGCGAGCTCGACCTCCACCGAATCCGTGTCCATAGAGCAGTTCGTCGTCGAACACTGTAAAAGGAATTTGAATTTATTCTGAACTAGGGAACGAATTTCGGAAACTCACTGTCATCCTCATCACCGATTGATGGTGGTGTCTTGAGCTCAAGCGCGGACAAGCGGGACTGCTCTTGCTTCTTGATCACTTGCTCCACAATTTTTGGCTCCTCCACTGGCACATCCTCGTCGAACACTACATTCAAGCCTCCGGATGTCTTCTTTGGCCGATCGTGAGTCATATTCATCGTTGGATCCGGATCACAAAGCACCGAGAAGTCATCCGCAGCAGTGGCCGTTGCCAGAGTCATTGTGCGATTAGATGGTTCATCGCTGACGACCAAAGTCTTCTCGGTGGTTCCCAAATGAACGGTATCGGAGAACATGGCATGAGCCTCAAGGCATTCGTTTTCAGCTTGCAAATCCAGGCCACCTCCACTCTTGGCAGTACGAATGGAGGACGTTGAGATGGAGCTGCTACGAGTAGTATTCTTCTCAGATGAGTGTCGTCCGGCGGCCATCGCCTTCAGTTTTTCATTCTCAGCACTATCGTCCAAATAGGAATGATCTTTGAGAGAGTATGATTTGGTATCCGATGATAAAGTGATAGTTGGTGGCGCTGGAATGTTAGCCGATGTCGAGTTTCGAAGCGGAGCCCGAGTGGCATCCTTCGTTGGCACAACCGGAGAGTAGATCCGGCTACGCTTCTCCTCATCCTCGTCAGCACCGCCCTCGGAGAGTGGCGACAATGGACGACGTCGTGGATTCAGGTTGGCGGCGATTCGTTTTTCAACATCGGTGCGAGCACTTCGGTCGGTTGGTTGATGCCTAATGTGAACGATTCCGGAATCTCTAAGATGAGTGTCGACGTCTTCTCCGAAGGTGTCCTTCCAGTTGGCATAACGGAACTCTTCGATGGAGATACCATCGGTGCCGGGGACGTCGATGAATTCGGGGCGGAGCTTGGTTTTTGCTGAAAAATGGAAATTAGGAATTCTTTTGAAGGAGGATTCCGGGTGCAAAATGCCTCGAAAATCCCGAAGAATCGTTTCAAACAAGCCTTTTTTTCACGGAAGTGTCTCCGGTAACCGCGGCCACCAGAGACAGTTCCGTGAAAAAAATCTGCTTCGGGATGTTAGAGGCATTTCTACACGTTTTCTCGATGATGTTCCGAATCAGCGCAAAATTTTGCATATTTTAAGGAAATAGCTCGATCTGCATACTTTTCGGTCCGAAAACAGCGTCCTTTGCATTGTTGACAGGTGCTACTTGTTGAAGATGGCACACTGAAGATCGCCGCTTCATTTTTCTTCCAATTCCAACGTCACGGAACACATCCAACGTGTCATCGGGACTGGCGAACAGCGCCGCTGCTCTTCCATCGCTAAAGTACTCGTCAGCAAGATCCCGGAATCCCGACTCGATTTCCGTCATCGTCATCTTGCTACTCATCGCGTCACGCGCCATTTGGAGAACATTTCCGAACTCGGCAAGGTTAGACTTCTTCGCCAACTCTTCTGCCCATTGAAGATAGAATTTTAGGCTTGTGTTGAAGTGTCCGCGTTGGTGGAGTTGCTCGTAGATTCCTTTTAAGCCGAGATTCTCACTGTAGGCTCCCAAGAGCTTGTAGAGACGAAGCATTGCCTCGTGATTGCGAACTGCGTCAAATTTTTGATCACGACGAATCTTGCGTAGCGAGTCCATTATTCCCGTCTTCATGTCGGCGAAGGAGAGCATTTTGGACAGCGTTTCGACTTGGCTGAAAATAGGACATGTTTTGAATAGCGGAAATGATCTGAACTTACGTTGTGAAACTTCCCAGCGACTCTGGGGTCGGATTGTGCTCCAAATCTTTGAATGCTTGGTCAAAATGGGTCATTTTTGCCTGGAAATGCATGAGATTTGTGGTAATAGCGATAGAAAAACAGGTGGGAGTTGGAAAACGTGGTTTTGCGATTTTTAGGCGGAAAATAGGAGAATACAGGTTGCGCGTAGATGAACATCAAAGAGTATTTGAGGCATTCTATATTTCAGCACAAACAGCAAAAAATTTATCGAAAATTGACTTCAAAAACTGATTTTTTAGGAGAAAAAATGCAAATAAATGGCGAAGAAATTCAATTTTTGGCAGTTGGCGGGCGATTTCCCACGAGGTGCGATAGAGCGCGTTTACATACTCGCAAAAATTTTTTAAATTTTGAATTTTTTTTCCAATTCTCAGTCATTTTTCTCGCACACTTTTGAAGTTTTTTTTGAGTAAAAACACAACAGAAATAGTATTATAAGGTTCTCCTCCACTTTCTTTGCGAAAATTACCATAAAATCCTTGATAAAAACGTCAAAAACCCTAGAAAAAAAAATTATTTTTCAAAATTTCAAAAAAATTTTAATTCTAAAAAAATGCTCAAGTTAGTCACATTGTGCTGCTTCTTATTTGCTACCTGCTCCGCCACACACTTTCTATTTGGTGTCGAAATAACGTGCGCCCTCGACGACACCTTCGCCGCCACAATTTCTCACTGGGAAGACGATGGTTTACTTAATTCTGATGAACAAATTTCGTTTCGAAGGGAAGTCGTGACGGCTTACAAGAAGATATATATTCACCAAAAAGGTCATCAAACATTTGAATATGGAGACTTCGAACCATACGGATGGTTCTATCATAATTGTACCAAGGACGGGAAATTTGTTACGTATAAGAAGAAATTGGCGGAGACATCGAAAAAGCATGGTCTGGAGTTTGTGGAGTATACTGTGGATTTGACGGATGCTTGGGGAACCCGTTGAACTTTTTCTTTATTTGTACTTTAATAAATACCGTTCTTATTCATTCTTCTATTTAAAATTGTCTATTGCAATTTTCAGATGGCTGAATACATGAAATTAGTGCGCGCACACCATATTCGAAAAATGGACGAGAGATTGCTCACCAGATCATTCTCGTGGAAAAAGCTTCTCCGCGACGCCGAACGCGATATTGAGGCCTTTGTGCCCGCCAACGCATTCAACACAAATCTCACAGTGAATTTCAATGATGCATGTAAAGACCGTATCGTAGTAAGATTTGTAGAATATCTCCCAAAAAAATTAATAAAATTTCAGTTCGAAACCGTTGTCTCGGACTACGACGAGATTTGCAATGGAGTTCAAGTCCGTTGGTTTGCGATTGTGCTCAAAGTCTGCGGCTATCGAGTGCTCGCCCAATACGTCGGGTGTACTGAAAAGTTTTGGATTCACTTTCTCTCCGATACGGTTTTCCCGTTGACAGAGTAAGTGTCCCTGCTTTAAATAGTTTTATATTTATCCTTGTGAAATTTCAGCGCAGCCCAGAAGGATGAACAAATGTCCAGTGTTGTGTACGCGCCGCCGAGAAGCGTTAACAGGGAGTATGTGGATGGAGATATGAAGAAGTTTATCAAGGTTCGTGAAAGCAAGAAGAGGCGGAAGACATTCAGAAGGATACTGAAGGTGTCTGAAAGGTTCTAGAAGCTTTTGGTACTTCTGGAGGGTCGAGGAGAGAAGGAATCCATTTGAGAGGCTTCTAAAAGATCAAGGAGGATTCTGAGTGCTTCCGGAAACTTTTAGATGGTTTGGAAGGCTTTTGGAGGATCAAGAAGAGCCATGAGACATTCAGAAGGCTTTTGAAGGATTCCAGAGGCTTCTGAGGGTCTTTGGAAGATTCAAGATGCTTTTGAAGGCTTCTGAAGCCTCAGGAAGAGACGTGAACCGTTCAGGAGGCTTTTGAGACGCTCCAAAGGCTAAAAATGCTTTTGAGCTCAAAAATACGTCTAGAAATGGTTTTGAATCTTAAAAATACGTCTGAAAATGAATTTTGAGCTAAAAAATAGCTAAAAACGTTTTTAAGCTTGAAAATATGTCAACGAATAATTTTTTAGCTAAAAATATGTCAAAAAATGCCTTTGGACCCCAAAAATACCTCTAAAAATGCCTTTTGACCCCAAAAATACGCCAAAAAATGATTTTCTAGCCCAAAATTTACCTGAAAATGATTTTTGAGCTTAAATTTTCCTGAAAATGCATTTTAAACTCAAAAATACGTCCAAAATGTTTTCGAGCTAAAAGTGCGCCTAAAAATGACCATTGAAAGCCATTGAAGGATCACAGAGGAATCTAGAGGCTTTTGAGGGCTACCGAATTTTTCTAGACTTTTTGAACCTTTTTGAGACTTCTGAAGTCTTCTGGAGCATCAAGAAATGTCGTAAGCCATTCAGAAGGAATTCTACATGATTCCAGAGGCTCCAGACAGCTTGCAGGCCTCTAAATACCTCTAGAAACTTTTAATTTTCCAGAAATCCATCGAAGACAGTGTTGTCGGCGAGCTGTGCCTCTCCACCAGCTACGAAACGAGCAAACTCGAGCTCATCCAACCTCGCTTCTCCGTCGGCCAGCGACTCGAACTGCTCAACTATGCGTACTCGACAGAGATCCGTGTCGCCCGAATCCAAGAAATCTGCGGACGTCGAATGAACGTCCTCGTCATGGAGAAAGACTATCCGGAAGCGATTCCGGACCCAAGTGAGGATCGTCAAATGTACGGAAGGAAGAATCAGTACTGGATTGATCAGGAGAGTGTTCTCATTTTCCCAGTTGGGTTCGCTGCGTATAATAACTACAAATTGTGTGCCAAACCGGACTATGTGGAGCATACGAAGAATATTGCGGAGGCATTGGAGAGAGGAGAATCGCCGGATTATCATCCGGATGACGTCTCATTCGATGATCTTTATCGTGTTCCAGTGGACAAGAGCCAATGGGAACTTGTGAAAGTTGGACAGAAGTTTGAGCTGATCGACCCTCTCGCTCAATCATTCAAGAATTTGAAAGTAGCTACTGTATTGGCTCTTCTTAAAAGCGATGGATACTTGGTGATCGGAGTCGACGGACCGGATCAGAACGCTGAATGCTTCCCGGTTCACATCACGAACGTCTTCATGTTTCCCATTGGCTACGGTGCACAGTGGGACCTAGAAGTGTGTGCGCCAGACGATTATGAAAAGAAGTTCGATTGGGATGTGTACTTGACGGAGAAGAATGCGACACCACTGCCAGTAGACGTGTTCAGACCAATGCCACCGAAGGAGAGATTGAAGAAGTTTCAGGTGAGGGAGGGGAGGGTTCTGGGAGATCCTCCAAGAGCCTGGAGAATCCTGAAAGATCCCAAAGGATCCTGGAGGATCCTGGATGGTTCTGAATGGTCCTGAGAGGGTTAGAAGGATCCAGAAGAAAGCGAAAAAGTCCAGAAGAGTTTTGGAAGATACTGGAAGATCCTGGAGGATTCTGGGGGATTCTGAAGAGTTCTCGAGGATTCTGGGCGGTTCTGAAGGCTTCAGAAGCAATATGAAGGATTTTGGAGGATCCTGAAAGACCTCGAAGAATCGTGGAGGATTTTGGATGATTCAATACCAATCTGGTGAATGATGAAGGATTCTGAAGAGTTCTGGAGCGTTTTGGCTGATTCTGGAGGATCCTAGATGGATCTAGATGGTTCTAGAGGATTCTGAAAGATCGTGAAAGATTCTGGCAGATTCTAGAGATTTCCACAGAACTCTGGAGGATTCTGGAGATTCTGAAGGATCCAGGGAGAGCCTGGGAGGTTCTGGATGATACTGGATGATTCTGGGAGATTCTAGACGGTTCTAGAGGTTTCTAGAAGATTCTGGAAGAGCTTTTGAGGTTCTGGAGGATCATGGGAGATTCTGGGAGATCCTGGAAGATTCTAGAAGATTCTGGAATATCCTGGGTCATTCTGTAAGATTCTGAAGGATTCTGGGGGGATTCTGGAAGATTGTGGAAGATTCTAGATGGTTCTAAAGGCTTCAAAGTCTGAAATATCAAGCTCAAAATGAGCCAAAAGTCATGAAACTTGAGCTAGAAAGGTTCAAAATGGGATAAAAATTGCATAAGAATCTCAACTTTGAAAATTGTGCTCAAAACCTGAAATTCCGAAATTTTCAGACTCAGAGCTTCAAAAAAATCAAAATTTGATAAAAATCACAAAAAAATATCAAAAATCTGATGGAGAGGATTCTGAAAGGTTTTTGAAGCTTTAATAATAGTCTGGAGACTACTTAAAGGCTCTAGACATTTGTGGAAGGACCCGTGGGATTCAGAAGGCTTCTGAAGGATTCTGGAGGAAGCTGAACGCGTTTGAAGACTTCCAGAGAGTCCTGAGCATTCTGAGCGGTTCTGAGCTCTTTTGGCTGATTTTGAAGTTTTCTAGGAGCTTTTGGACTACTCAAAAGGTTCCGGAAACTGCCGGAACACCAAAGAACCCGTCTTTTTAAATTAAAAACGTTTCAAAATCGTCATTTTCTCTTCATTTTCCAGATTGGAATGCACCTCGAAGCGGCGGACATGTGCGAGAATCAATTCATCTGTCCGGCGACGATCAAATCGATTCACGGGCGAATCATAAATGTCAACTATGATGGCTGGGACTCGGAGTTTGACGAGCTCTATGATATTGAGTACGGTTTTTTGGCTTTTTTCAGTGAAATTTTTTCATTTTTCAGTTCCCACGACATTCTTCCAGTTGGCTGGTGCGAGCTGCACAACTACGTTCTTCAGCAGCCAAAAACTGATGATTATTAATTGTTTTGTTTTTTTTTTCTTTGTTTTCTCTTGCATTTTATCATCTTTTTCAATTTTTTCCACTTTTCTTTGATCTCGGTTTTTTCATCTCGTCACCGGTCTTTCTTTCATATTTTTCTTGCCTGTAAATTTGTTCTTTGCTTTTTGAAAAAAATTGAAAGTTGTTTTGAATATTGGTTATCACTGCCAGTTTCTTATCTTTTGGCATTTTGTGAGTATTTTCATACTCGCAAAAAAAAATTTCAATGGGTTTTCACTGGATTTCTATTAGTCTTTTACCCTTTTTATTCGAAAAATACACAAAAAATCATAATTTTTCGATTTTTGCACCAAACATTTCCAAATTTTTAACGAAACTTCACGAAATTCGCCAATATTGATTGTAGACTTAGCCGTTGATTGTTTTCTCTTTTTACGGTACGGATTCGCCAAAATGTTTCTGCTAAAAATCTAAACAAGCTTTACATCAATAATTTTTTGCGAAAAATATCGTTTCCTTGCTTTTTCTGCTCATCCTAACATGTTAGCTAACACTCTGAATATATTAATTCTCTTCGTTTTCAGGCACAACGTGGAACCGACGCCTAGAAACAACTCAGTGGACTTTTCCCAGGTAAAAAATTGTTCCGAAAATTCCCGAAGGTTAATGATACTATTTTCAGTTAGTTCAATGCCCCTTCAGAAGCCGAAACAAATTGAAACTCAAGGTGAGATTATTTTATGTTCAAGATTTTCTAGCATTCAAAATAAACAATTGAGTTTTTCAGGATATCAACACGGACAAATTGAGGAACAACGCCGGAATGGAGCTGAGGAGCGGTTAGTTGAGAAACTACAGATATTTCTTCTCCGCCTCACGTTTTCAGGTTCCCCAACGTCGTCATCTTCTGGCATCGCTGCGCACGTGAGGGATTGAGGAGCCATGATTAGAAGTGAAATCAAAAAATAATTGAAAGTAATCTTAATACTAAAATAATTCATATACCGTATTTACTCTAATAGACCGGCACCTCTATATGTCCGGCACCCTCTAATAGACCGGCAGTCAAATGATCATTTTGAAAAATAAACCGGCAGCCTCCAATAATCCGGCACCCCAAAAATTAATGAAATTGGAAAGTACTATTTTTTGAGAAATTCGAATTTTTTCCAGTGTTTTTCACACAATTTCAATATTTATCAGCATTTCGAATAGTGTTTGCTTTTTAAACTATTCAAAAAAGGCTTTATCATGCTCATTTTCAGTGAAAAAGCAACATTTTTTTGTTAAATTTTTTATAAATTGACTCTTTGAAAAATAGACCGGCACCCTCTAAATGACCGGCACTCTCTAATAAACCGGCATCAAAATGAGGACCACGAAAAATAAACCGGCATGCCGGTCTATTGGAGTAAATACGGTAATAAAAATTAAAATGCTATATAAAATGATGGATGGAAAATTTATTTAAAAAACAGGAATATACACAGATGAATTAGAAATATTCAGAGCGGGGTTATATTGAGTTATGCGTTGACTCAAGAAGTTTGATGAAGTAGCATCTGAAATGAAAAGTGAAAAGCGCAAGACAATTTAATGGAAAGATTTAATATATCTCACTAGTAAGAATAGTTTTTTTTTGAATGACTTTCAGATCGCTGTTCAAACACCTTGAGAGGACAATGAAATTCCAGACACTAAGAAACCAAAAACCTCTATTCGAAAGATTTCAGACAATTTTCAAGTTTCGCATAAACTTTTTTCTCTCAATTTCTATTTTTGTAAGTGCTCACACGAATCTAAGAACTTTTAACGTGATATCATGGATTTTCATATGACCTAATTTGATAACTCGAACCCTTGAAAAACTACATTATCCGCCACCCTCAACTCAAAATAAACCACTACATCTAACTTTCTGTCTTACCAGGAAACCCGGTTTACATAAACTCTGAGAATTTTCTATATTGGCCAATTTATAGATTATAAGCGATAGGTGGCTATCTTCTAGAACTCGAGATATCTTGCTCCAAAGTTTGGTGCATTTTTCACGAAAACTCTCAGAGTTTATGTTCTTGGTACGGAAAAGAAAAATTCGCCCTTTGATAGACTTTATTCTGCGAAAACTATTTTCTTTGTGGTTGTTTTCTCACTAGACAGTAATCTTCCATCTTTGATAATTAATTGGGCGTCGCCGGGAACATTGAACGGAAATGGATGAGTAATTAGACTTCTGAAGATTTGATGGGTCAATCAAGGTCTCAGCTAGAAGATCGAGAACAGAAAATGAAGCAGATAGGTATACTTTCGAACTTTTGAAGAGCCCATTGAGATCTCGAAAAAGAAGACAGACCTCTTAATGAGATCGCTGATCTTCAAAAAAAAAACTATTTCAAAATGAAATTCTATACTTCTTTTCGTTTCATCTTTCCATTTGCGTATTATGGACCCTGAAACTCAAAATCCTTTTTTCTTCAAAATTTCGACGTCATCTTCAATTGATGATGCTGACTTGTGAGTCCTTTCAAGTAGTTCCATGTTCTTCAATCTCTTCTTTTTTCCATTCTCATTTCGTTTTACTTTCAACTTCCTTTCCCTTTTCATATCAAATTAGAAATACATCGAAACATAATACAGTTCGAGGAGATTTGAGATGGTGCCCTTTTGCAAAAGTACCGCCCAGCGAAACCGGTACAAATACCATTTTTGATTTCAGGATAATGTCTAGTTTTGTCTATTGTTGAAATCACGAGGGATGTTTTCATCAAGAAAGTATAAAAGGTCCATCTTGTTATTCGATTTTCAGAGATCCTCCGAAATGTCTAGTTTGCAGCATTGTACCTAGTTTGAACCTAAGGTCATCTCAGATTTTCATATTACTCCCTAAAAATAATATAGTAGAGACACATCTTTATTGATTCTACAAACCGTTTCAAGATCATATCATGACTCATGACTATTTATTTGTTTGAAATATTGCTCCCTCTGAAACCCTATCCTAAATCCTGGAAATTCTACAGAAATCCCATATGACTTCCAGCACCCTCACTATATTTTGAGCACAAAAAAACTATTTTAAAAAACCAAAAGATTAAAATATTACTAATTTTTCTTTCTATGTTTTGATATATTTTAATCGGAAGCCCTTGCAATTGAAACCATTTTGTAATCTGTAATTGAGGATGCGTAGCAGCTACGTGACAATGAGACAATTTTTTTTTTTGAAAGATCTGTTGGAAAATACCGCCCATTTTTCGGATATAGTCAATTTTGGGGAATAAATATAAACTCAATAAGGATTCCCAAGTGTCAAACTGCTCTGTAGAAGCGAAACGGACTTAAGACCGCCTGTGATAAGTGTTTGATGTTTTAATTGTTGTTTAGCAAGGTACCTACAGTTTTCGACTTCTTTCCGGACCGCCGGCTCTTTTAAGCTCTTCGGCTCCAAGCTGTAAAAGCCTTCACTTTTAGACCATCGAATCTAGGCATATCGCGTCAAGACTCATAGTCGAGACCCAAGTTTCAGTTCAGGAAACTCCGATTTCTCCTTTCACATATTCTGAGCTCATGAAACCACCCAACTGTTCTTTTACTTCTGACTTCATTCATTGAGTCGAGTTTTCTACTCTTAATTGCTCTCCACATTTCCTGGTGTGACGCCTCTAGACATGATCGTTAACCTCTCCTGTACTTTTCTGTAGTTTACCCTTTCCCCTGTTCCCTTCCAAAGTAATTCATTAATCCATCCCTCTTCTACTCGTTTTTTCAGAAACTTTTCCACTCGGTTTCCTCATTTGTTACGTAGGCATCCCACTTTTTTGTTTCATTCATCTTCTGTGTATTGTGCTTTTCCGTCCCATTGCCCTTCCCTTTTAAAAAAATCTTGGTCGCTTTTTGGAGCCCCGATTTTGAGTGGGTGATCCCACCCTCCTTCACCTATTTATAGTTTTTTCTATTTTTCGACTTGTCTACATACTTTGCACTTTCACTTCCGAGAGAATCAAAGAATATCTAGAAGAAGACGTGCCATACTTCTAAATCCACACATTTGCGTCTAGACAGACAATTTTCAAAGAAGCGACAGGGATTTGAGCAAAGGATTTTTCAGGTGATTATCTTGGTACAGTAGGACTCACAGTCCATAATGATAAATATGAGAAAGTACAGTGCGTGGAATTCTCAGAAAATTTTCAGATCATGATTCGGAATGACGGTTTGATCTAGACGTATGAGATAAAATGTAGTCGGAAATTCTCTGAATTCTAGTGTTATTTGTGCCCTAGACGTGGGCGACTGTTTATTGAGAGTGTGGGTCACAAAATTTCTGAAATGGTCACGTCCCGAAAAAGTGAACTCAAGCAAGACGATCAACCAAAGTTGTGCAAATTTTTGAACTCGAATGATCGACCTGTTTTGTAAACAAAAAGCGTCAGAAAGTATAGAGTTTAGCCAGGTCTATGATTATTAGACTTTTTTTCGTTTTCGAAGGATTGTATTTTTGACATATGGAATACAGTACCGCTCATAAGGTTAACTTTTTATTTTTTGAGATAACTTTTTTTGAGAGAAGGTATTAACCTAAAATTTTTTGATACAATATTTTTGACGTGATGAGCATATGTCTGCCAATTTTTATGCACATATCTGAAAAACTGATGATTTTGTGGCAGAAAAGGTGACTTGGAAAAAACCGGTTTTTAGAGATTTTCAGCGAAACGCTCATATGTTCACAGCAAAAAAGGTTTAATAGTTTGATTACTTTATTTTATGAAATAAACTTTCTTTTTGTGAATATATTAATGTTTTATCAAAAATTTCAGTAAGTAAATTTTTTTTGCCGGGTCACCTTTTCGGTCACAAAATTATCAACTTTTCAGATATGTGAATAAAAATTGGCAGACATGTTTTTGGTTATGCCAAAAATGTTGTGGTAAAATTGGCTCGTTTTGGCTCATTTCAATTTCCAAGATTCTTGGAAACTGGAACTGGAACCAAGAATTTGAAATTGATATTGTTTCCGTGCTAGACCTCTTACAGTCAAACTTTGACTTTTACTAATTCATAAAAAGAATGAATCAGCTTGTCCTGCACTGTAAATACAGTACCTGTCTTCTGTTTTCCCCAGAGCAATTCATCTCTTCCCGATCTTCCCGATATATCCTTCACTCCTTGACCCTTTCTCCAACTACTACTAGTCATACAAGTTCCGGAGAGTCCAATGTGAACATTGCATTTCCTGTGAGGTCACCTTAATCATCTCTCCCTGCAAATATCAACAAATCAAATTTATCTATTTTAATGTCATCTACACATTTTCCCTCCTAACCTTCTACTCCTGATGACGTGCAAATTTGCAACTAGATTTTTAACTGTAAACTTGAAACTTCACAGATAAAACTTCGTGCTTTAGAGGTACTCCAGTTTCCTGTTTAAGATTATGGCCATTGCCCACGCAATTTCTCTGAAAAAAAAAGAAAACTGAAAAGATGGGATAATCTATAAAAAGTAGTTAGTCATGAGATATTCTCATAAAAGTTTCACACTTTCTTCCGGATCCAAAGTTTGATGATGTCAAGAAGATTTCATTCTTCTTAGCGTATTATTTGTTGTCTCTTGTACTGAACACTGATCAGAAGAGGATGAGAATGCAGAAATCAGATGTTTATCAACAATTTTCTTTTTTTCATTCAAAAATAGAAGAAGGAAATGTTTTTTGTAAAACATTAAAGAGCACAAATCTGAGATTTTGTACCATGGAACATTCAAGCATTCCGAAGATCAAGTCTTCGAACGTTTTCTTCCTAATGAATTCCATAATCTGATTATGTTCCATTTTCTGCAATTTATTCTCTTTCTAATAAATGTCATCACCAGAAGTGCCCGTGCTTCCGGGTGAAACAAAAAAAAATAGCACTTTTGAATATCTGCACGGAAAATGTTGAATGAAGATGGGGATGGAGGGCAAAGATTGGATTGGGAAGAACGTGCATTAGATACTTCTTTTAGATTCATCTATTTGTTTTAGTCAAGAGTTTTCAGTGATGTTTTAAATGGAATATGGAAACGAGCACGTTCAGCTTCTCATAAGTGGAAGATAGTTTGGTCGAAAAACTTTTCAAAATCTGGAACTTATTAGTAGAATAGTATCACCAAATCCAGACATGCTACGGGCTGGGCCGAAATCAGAATTCTGTAGGCCAGATCTGGTCCGGCCCGAGTTGCTGGAGTCTTTTTTTTTGTTTTCCTGAATAGGTCATATCTTTTGATGATCTGTGTCTATTTGATAGCGAAAAATTACGAAATTTGGTCCGGTTTTTTTCACTGGGCCGGCCCGGAATTGTCCAAGGTTGACTATATCCTCCCGACGAAGGCGCACCAGGTTTTTGAAGCCTACATAAGAAACGGAGCCAGAGTTTTAGTGAGATTCTTGCTTAATCCCTTCAGTTCAAAAAAAAGTCTTGATTTTTAGCCGCAAAAGACTCATTACCTTCTTCAAAAATTCCAGCTCATCTTGCCCTTTTGAATGCAGATTCAAATTTGTCTAATTTCCCATCCTACATTCAATTTCCGATTCTCATTTCCCTTCCACAACCAAATCGTGTTATGATATTCACACATCTACGGCAAGAACGCCCCATCGAGATGTGGTGACGTCCTTGCGTATTCCCGTATTCCCCAGATAACGTTATATTAGAGAAATTGTTTTCACTTTGCTCCTGTTGTCATTTGCGTGTCTAGAATGGTCCGATGGGACACATAAAGCATATATACCGGATCAGAGTTTAGAAAAAAAAGAAACAATTTTTGACGTAGAAGAAGTTTATGGGAGAAAAAAATTCAGGAAAAAAAGGTCAACTTGTAGACACTTTTTCGCCTCGTCGACTCAATTTTTCACATAATTCTCATAATTTGTCATTGAGTCATAGAGCCTTGTGTGGTCATGAACTTTTATTTCTTTTTTTTTAAAAGAATTTTAAATTTAACGGATCGTCGAGCACTAGAAGAAAACAGAATGAACAAAAAATTGTGTTAACTGCATGGATGATCAAACACTTCCTGATAATTGACCACCTTCTCAAGGACCTTTTGCATGAAGACGTCGTCGATTACTTCCGGAGAGACACATCCCTTCAGTTTATATTTTGCACTTGTAGGGATTTCTGTCTAAATGTCAAGGAGTCTTCTGGATCACTGAAATCTACTGATTTCTTATTTTATAGGCTATAACTGCCGATAGGGATCAGAAATTTTTGATGTTTGGTGATTAGGATCTCTTGAAACTTTACTGAAAGCTACCGTAGTCACTTTTTGCACAACTGAAGTAATTATAGTCCCAATATTGGCTAAGCTCCATATTTGATTTCTGATTCCATTACATGTTTCATTCTGAAAAACCAATTCAATTACCGTTACCAATTTTTGTGGAACACACTCCAAAGTCCAATAAATAAGCTAATTACTGATCCCAAACAGTCCGGTATCCACCGGGCCCAATTTGAAATTTATCATTGACTCAACCAAAATAAAAGTTTTGGTTCATTGCTCCCATAAACATCGGAGCTCATCATCGAAAATAGAAATTGAGCTAGACCTTGGCAGTTTGATTTAGATTCTTGATAGTTCATTATTTCCGTAAAACATCTGATCTGCCAATTTCGCGTCTATATCATTTTCTGAACCTCTTTTCCCATTCCCAAGATCACCCATCCCATTTTCTATTCAAGTACTTTTGTCACCCTTTGTGACGTCGAATATCTTCCTTCAACTGCAGACACGTTTTCCCCGAAGAAAAAGTATGCATTCCAAAACTTAAATATAGATATCACCCCCAACACGTGGGTAGAAAACAGGAATTCTCAATGAGCGCGACATCTCTAAAACTGACAAATGGGATTCGCATGATAAAAATAATGGTGGAGGTGACGAGTAGATGACATTGAAACATTCATGTTCCGGGTCAAGAGCATTCAATTTATCTTTTATGGGTCCCTCAGGAAAAGAAAAAGGAACCCCGCCCATTTTCAAATCTGAGTTCCGATCTTGAAGCTGTTACGTAGACAATTGTGTTTTTGCATCGCTTTTCAATTAGGTTCGGAAGTTGTTGCTATTTCGAATCGTAAAAACTCTCGTGCTTTTGTTCAAACATCTTAGGCAGTCAGAATTAGTCATTTTAAAGTAGACAGTCCGTCATGCGGATCTGAACTCTCTACGGGCATGATAATACGAAACAAAACAATAGTTACTAATCAGTATGGGATTCTCTAGTTTTACCATATTATTGTATTTCGGATTCATCATTATGAAAATTTCCAATATTAGGAGTTTTGTGATTCAGAGTTCGATATTAAATTTTTTCTATTCACATCAAATTCTTATAAAACCACATATAGTACAAGTTTGAGCGGCAACGGACTTTCGGCAACGCATTCAAATGTGAATAACTTTTTTCAGGAGGATCGGGTCAAAATACAGTCAACAGAAAAAATGTTCCTTATTAAAAAAACTATCGATTGGTTTAAAAATTGTTAAATTTTACCAAGAATTAACAGAGTAACACCCTGTGTTGCCGAAAAATTCCCGACTTCGGCAATTTCGGAAACATTTTCGGCAACTTTTTTCAAAACAGGGCGTAACTCTGTTAATTCTTGATGAAATTTGGCGATTTTTTAGCCAATCGATAGCTTTTTTAATAAGGAACATTTTTTGTTAACTGTATTTTGACCCGATCCTCCTGAAAAAAGTTATTCACATTTGAATGCGCTGCCGAAAATTTGTTGCCGCTCAACCCTGATATAGTACTATCCATCACGTATAACTTAGAATACCCCGTTTGACCTAATTTTTACAATCTTGTTGTCCCATTTCTTTTCAAATACCACAAATTACATTTTCCAGTTAGACATTTTTTTTAAATTTCTGAAACTAGGGGCATCTCATCGACCCTCTCAAAAACAATTCGCTGAAATCTAATTTCAAGAAGCTTACGATTTTCCTAATACGGATATAATTCTTGTTACGATACGTGCCAATTGCCACTGCCTACATAGTTCATAATAAGAAATTGAGAATTTCATGTGTACTGCAGTAAATACACTAGAATTTTTTCAGATTCTTTCTTGAATTCTCAAATTGTAGGATTTCGTACCACGATGTTAGTCACATCTCGCCCCAATTTTTCCATTCTTCTTTTTCTTTTTCTTCCCGACATTATTCTGGGTTCAGTGATTCTAAAAATAGGCGAGGACACATGTCTTTGTGTCTATTTTCTGCTATCCAACATTTCTTTTCATGATTTTTTGCTTCTAGTATTTCTTCTTCCTGTAATACATTTTTGTGCAAGAAAAATGGCCAAATATTTGTTTCTTTGAGTCCTTAATCAGATTGGAGCGTTTGCAGTCAGCCAATACACTTCTGAACGGACCACCACCTCCCCAATCATAAAAATTTATTTCCTGGTTTTCTTCCTGTGTTCAGAAAGCATGCACCCTTTTATCCTAAATTAGTAGATAGAGAAGGGGTGGTCTTTCTCTGAGAAGAAAACTGGGAAGAGAAAGTGGGCGGAGCCAGAGTTTATCACTCTTAGGATCAGATGGGACTCATAGCGACTTGCACTGGGATATCGAAGAGCTTATGACCGAATTTTGAAGGACTCCAGTTTTTTTACGAGTTTTTTTGGTTTGGTGGACAAGGCATTGACTAGGTTTTCAAATAATTGCTTTGTTTTCTGAGGTTCCAAAAGCTCAGCTAACGTTTGGTCTTGAAGAATGTATTCATAATCTCAGTGAGCCTCAAATTGTACTGTAGGTCTGCTGAAACTATAATCTTGATCCACTTCCTCCAGTGACTCATTAGGATCTTCCCTCATAATCTTGTAATCGTCTTGGTAAAACCTAAACCATTCTTATAAACGACATATTTCGAACCCAAGGGCACAATTTTTTGTTTTCATAACATACAAATTCATTGAATTTTCTCTTTCTGGAACATTCCTTCTCTGACCACCCATTCTTCCCAGAATGATGACACCAACTCCTTCTTTTCTTCACTCGCTTTTTCAAATGTTTCATTCCTGCGGGTAGAGATTTCAATTTAAACCCCGAGGTGTAAAGTCTTCTGAAACGTCACACCAGTTTCTTTTCCCTTTTTCTCGTTTTCCATTCTAGCATCTTAATCATGACCCATCTGCATTTGTTGCTTTTTTAATGAAATTATCCGTGTGCCCCGAAGCTAGAATGGAAGGGCTCTAATAGTAAATGAGACCAAATTTTGAATCCGGAAGTTCTGGAGGCCCAAACGAGATCAACAAATCAAAACTTGTTGAGCTCAATAATATTTACAAAAAATAGTGAACTGTGCCCATTACTTTGTCTCCGGTGGTGGTTTGATTCCTTTCAAAGTGTAATTGTATTCTGATTTTTATAGGTTCATTCTTCGCCCACTTGAATAAAGACTATATAAGGATACTGTTTTTGTATTGTCATTTTGTATATTCAGATTGTCAGTTTTTTGCTCATTATAGATCTTGCCTTAAACAGTTTTTCTCGTTACTCACCTACCGCCTACTCTTCTCACTTTCCCCATTCTTCTTCTGTTCCCAAGTCGTTAAGGTGACATCATGCGGACTTTTGAGAAGATGAAGTGGCACCTAAAGGTGTCTGGGGACCCATCATGATGTCAGTTCACCTTAGAAAACGATCGACTCTTCCCTTTCTTCCATTTTACTATTCCAGTCTCCCCTAATTCCATCTATCCTCGCCTCGGATCACAAATCGTCATGTCCCTCTCTTTTAAATCGGATTTGAGATTTAAATTTAGTCTCTCTCCTTCCGTCCCGTCGAATTTAGAGTCCAGAAACTTTCCTCTTTTTGGCTAGATGATGACTGAATGTCACACGTCATTGGTCCAGGAAGGGCTTCCTCCTATTTGAATGGGTTTGAGGGTGGCTGCTGAGAATTGCAACAATGGACAAAACATTGAGAGCAAAAGAAGAAGGTTCCGGTGGTCGTCAGTTTACTTGTCGTCTAATTAGACACACTTTTTTCTTGACTCACTGTTCGCTCTCTATTCCTTTTTTTGCAAAGCTTTTTGCTCTGAAACAAACAATATGTTTGGTTTTGACTCTTGCACTTTTGAAAGTATTCTATTTTCTATCTTGTAAGTTCAGACCTCCATTGTGTTTTGTTGCGAGTCTGACGAATTCAAAGAACCCACGAGACTTTTGGGAGAATGTGAAAGATGGACCGGATCTGGTAGAGATGGGAGAGGATCCAGAGATCATCCTTGACGTAAGATCAGAGCATTTCAATCAAGAAGAATTCGGTTCCCATTTAAGTAAGGCAGAGGTCAATCAATCTATGCCAGACATGTTACGGGCCCGGCTAGGCTTTATGCTGAAAATCACAGTTCGGCCCGGCTTGGAAAAGCCCACCAACTAGTTGGCTTTTCAAAAAATTTAAAGTTTTCAAATCACTCAAGTAGTACATAGCGGGATTTCCGGGCCGGGCTTTCAAAAATTGGAAAAAAGCCCGGGCCGGACCGCTGGCCAGCCCGTAATTTCACTTGTCTGATGTATGCTACCTTGATTTTTCAAACATTCCAAACGATCAACTTTCTGTGACTTCATTGCGAAACGTTTCCAGGAACAATACTTTGAGCATAATTTTTCTTCCTCCCTCGTGTCTATATAGATCAGGAGCCCAGTTGCTGATCTCATTTTGAACCCCTCAAACACCCGCTTATTTCATTATCATACGCAAATCTGCACAAAAACACTTGATCTACGTTTTTTGGTGCCACTACTACTACTACTTCTTTTTCTTCCCGCCTACTGAAACTCGATTGAAAGAGTTGCTACGTAGGATCTTGTGTTGCTAACTACTTTGCCGTCTGAAGAGGGTGGTCCACTCGAGCAGTAGTAGTCAGATGGGAATAATGTCCATTCAAAACTAGCCGTTTTTTTTCTATTCTGAAGACCCAACGAGCCAGACAGCTCATTTTCACCCCTCCCCAGTCATTCATTGTTTTCATTCCGTTTTCATATTCTTTGGTGTCATTCTACAATTGGTTTGGTCTCTGTATTTTTAAGAAAGTTTTATGATCTGAAATCTCATGCTGACAAATGTCAGTTGACTTGTTGCTTGATTTGATTTTATTATATGTCTTTTTGACTCAGTCTGACCCATTCTCATTCCAGGTAACACAAAACAAACGATGTCGTCTTCACACAACATCGCTCGTCTTTTTCTGTTAATTTCCATCATGGCAACGATGGTTGTCTCCTACTCCGTTACATCAGGTAAAATTTAGATTCTCCAGGATTGAAAATGTCGAAACCTTTCTTCAAGATGATTTACAATGTAGAAACATTAAAAGATCTTTGAAATTTCCAACCAGACAGAAAGGATTACTGTAAAGTACTTAAAACCTATGGGGTGTTAACCGAACTAATTATAGAGTATTCTAGACACACACGTTTTTGTGATCGAAAACCCCTACACTACACACCACAATTCCATTCGAACACAAAAACTTTTGCATTGCTCAATTCGTTTATAATAATTTATATTTCCAGGTGACCAAGCAACAGGCCTTCGCTTCTGGCGACCAGTCTACGAACGATCCGAATATTCAGATGACGTTCCGAGTGAGTTCGATGATAGCCGTATGAAACGTGGATTGGACGATGACATCGAACAGCAACTCAGCAAAAGAACCAATCTGAAACGACTCGTGATTCTATCGGCACGTGGATTCGGAAAGAAATGAATTGGATTTTCTGATTCTTGAGATTCTTCTACTGATGATGACGATCGATGTTGGTGTGTCGATGAGGATTCATATTTCTCTCCATTTTTTTGTTTCATTTCTTTTTATAGACCTTCTCCAATCCCTCCCTCTGTTTCCTCCCTGTCTCTCTGTCTTCTTTTACGTGTTTCTGCATAATTTTTCCGAAGATTCGAATGAATTTTCAAAAGTTTTGCTACTCTAGCGTTGTTTACCAAAAGAGAAAAAACTCCTTTCTAGCTGTGTTCTTCCTGGACAAAAAGACAATTTTAAGTTGAAGTGTAATAACTTTTTAATTATGACGATGATAATTAAAATGAATGATTGACTATGTTTGTCAAGTTTTGAACGGAAAGAAATTAACAAAGATCAAAGTTATGAGTCAGAATTCCGATCCTGCAAAACCTAAAGTATTTCCTTGTTTCTATTTTCGGGGGTCTTGCAGTTATTTCGGGTACCGATTAACGGTTGATTCTTCATAAACATACAGGTGGGTTTTTGATGTGATAGGAAGAAAAATGAGCAGAATGCAAAAAACGGGAAACAAGTTTTTGGAAGTCGAGAAAAATATGAGTTGAAGGTTGGAAGGGGGAAGTGGCAGATATAAGAGACGTGAAATTTCAAAATTTTTTATTTTGGAAATTTGCACAGAAAGCTTTCGAAATTTCTGTGATTTTGTTTCTATTCACGTTGATTTTCCCTTTTCACATTTCTGTTCCGCGGAAAAAATATGTGAATTCACAGTAATTTCTTACTTTTCCTAAATTAATTTCCAAAAAAAAAAATTTTGAAATTTCACGTCTCTTATATGGAAGGGGATGCTCAATTTCAGGTTTACCGTGACATCTGTATTAGAAGAGCATGCCCTTCTATTTTTCATCACCTAAAAAATTTGGTTTGAATTCTCAAAATGGAGCATAAAATCTGTTGGAGAATTGATTTGAAACATATTTTGTAACCTGTCCAGTCAACTTTTGACGATAATTCTAATAGGGTTAATTTCAATTTTTCAAGAATGTGCTCATTTTGAGTTCACTGGGGTGCCCTTCTGATGCAAGTTATACGGTATGTGCTTCTAGGCCCTTACAATCAGAATATCAGATTATCTCTTCAATATTTCTGCAGTCTGTTTCAACTGAAATTCAAGATTAACTTCTTCAGAAAATTCAAATTTCAAAACATACAGTAACTTTCTTTATTTGTCAGAAACATAGGTTCGGGATCAGATACTTTTTTTAGAATTCCAAACGTTTTTTTATTGAGCCGGGCGATTCCATGCATTCCGATCAACGATGAAGAATGGTGGTGGAGCTCTGAACATTTTTATCTTTTGTTAACCTAAAAACTAACCCTCATTACCTTTCATCAAACTGATATTCTTCCTCATTCGGAACGCTTCCGTTCCTCTGTTGACTGTTTTGATGTCTATTGGTTTCCAAATTCTCACTCGATCTCCCTGTCATTCTATCTGTTATTTGTGTTTTGAGACTGCTCAACGAAGCTCTCCGATTCTCCCACATCTTCTGGAATGAAATGTTTGTTATATGTAGATCTCTCCTGAAAATGTCACTTTCAAATCCTCTTTGATCATTGATGGTCTCCGAATTGTTACTGCAAGACTTTGACGACGTGAACGCGGTTGTGACTGTAAACAAAAAATAGACTCTACTACTTGATACATCTCATACTGGTGGTGGTCGACTGAAAATGGAGTTTGCTCTGCTGGTACGCTGCACATTAGTGCTTGAATTCAGGTTCAGAGAACTCTTCCATTTGTCGAACGCATTTTTCTTGTCTGAAAATAGCACGGTTTTTTCCGAATATACGGTTCCCTTCTTCACCTTCTTTTGTCCTCGGTATCAAATCCTCCTTCTCCTCATCCCAATCACTCGCTGCAAACACATCTGAAATGGATTTGGAGCGCATTCGAAGCATGGAGTTTGTCGTCATACTCTGAAACAGAGTTACAAGAGTTGGAACGGAAAAAAATGTGACACGGAAAAACAAAAAGAAATTGTGTCACCATACAACTATTATTTTGGAGGTTGTCGAGTCAGAATGAATACAAGATTGATTTCGAATGTGGGAAAGAAAATAAAGTGTTCAAGAAATTAATGAAAATGTGAAGGTGACTAATTGGAAGGGGGAAAATCTGAAATGACTTCGGGATTCCTGGAACAGTACAAACTATATTCGGAGAGAGCATTTCGAAAACGAGACATTTGTCCGGCAGCATAAATTTGGGCTGGGTGGGGCCCAAATTTAATTGTAAGTTGGCGGTCCGGGTATATTTTTGGTGGAGCCGACCCCCTTGTTTTACGTAGGGCAGCAACTTATTGAGCCGGTAAATGTTATTGGTTTTTACATGGTATTGTAGATCTCATTGAGTTCTACATTTTGGTATCAAATTTGATGAGAAAATCATAATTCTAAATGGAGAAAACTGCCGGGCCGGGTTGAACATGTATGGATGTGATCAATTCTACTGTACATCAGTGTTAGGATCCTCAGAACCTGAAACTGCCATTCGGATACTCAGATAGAAAACTCGTACTCGACCAGATCTTCGTTATCAGTACACGGATGGTCTCTAATTTGCAGATTAATCAACTGGTCTTGGCAGACTAACTGTATGATGATTGAGTCAAACTCCTTCTCCATCTAATGTGATTTTTGATGGTCTGCATTATCCGGTAGCTTCTGCTAACCGATCACGTAACAGTTTTCTGTCTTCTGTGATTTCATTTTATTGCATCATTAAAAGTTCTTGTAAGCCCTTCGTCTTCTCCGTTTTTCCCGTGAAGCCCCCTTCATCATCGTCGTCAGATGCTAATCTCTCCTAATTTGCGCCATAATTCATTGAAGCGGCGAGAAAAAAGGTGACGTGCGGTATTTAATTGGATCGTGAAAAATGCCAACCGCCAATAATTTTTCGGTTTTTTCGGCCTCGTCTGCCCCGAGTTTCAAGAATAATTGAGAAGCGAGAAGACTCGTTTCCGATGCTGATCAAGCAGAAGATTTTTGAGAATGATCAACCAAATTGAAAAGGAAGGAGATTTGTAAGTATGAATGTAATGAAGATGAGAATGGGGAGGGCGGGATGAAATTATGAATTATGTTTCAGTGAACTTTTGAGATGGGATACATTGGTTTTGAGACCTTTTTCGCCTAGATCTTTTGGCTGAGGATACATTATTCTGGTCATCTGTATACTGACTCACGGCTAACCAACTTTTTTCCCATTAACTAAGTAAACTCAAAGTTTCGTATGTTTTATTTTCTGGAGCATTCTGAAGAAGCATTCGAAAAATCTCTTCAAAATTTAGTCCGATTTTTAATATCTAGATTTCTGCTCAGATATGTATTCTCAACTGAAAATCTCTTTTTAGAAGATCTCTTAAGTTGAACAACTCGGGTTTGACAAGCTTCTCGTTATTAAACTTTAAGTCCAAGTTTTCCAGCTGATTCTTTACTTAAACGTTGTAATTTCTAGACCATTTATAGATTCCTGTACATCCCGATATCTCTCCTATTTTACTATAGACTACAGTAAGAGAGAAGAGATTCAAGATGTCTACAGTGTCTTACTGTAGCGAAATTCCAAAAGTTCATCAAGAACATCAAGCTTAAGACATCCACAACATCAAGCCCGAGACCAAACGACATTCATCATTATCCGCTAATTTTTTCATTATTCTGGCGTCAGGCACGCCCCAATCTCGGAAGAAATCACACTCTCCATCAATAAATCATGTTTAAACTTTGACCACAAAGTGATCTGTTCCGATGATTACTTCCTCTTTTAATGCACCAAAAGTATCAAGAACATCATCAGAATATCATGCGAAACCCGTTCCCAGTATTCTCGATGTTTCTCTTTTTTAATCGAAAAGTGAAGATGCGTTATCTTCTGAAGAGGGCACTTTCGCCCTGCAAAAAGAATGAGAAGAAGCGATGAAAAAGCTATTCATCCAGCTGTTAATTGCATTAAAGACGGGGGACGTTGGGCAAAAAGGTGTGCTTAGCAAAATTTGTATGTTGCCTTGTGCCTTATGATAGTAAGGGGGTTGGAAGAGTCTCAATCCAATTATACGGTTTCTCTATTCAAAACAATGTGGCATTTGTAATTGTAAGCTGAGACGCCGGTTTCGTCTTATAATGGCATAACTAGGAGTCATTCAGTTTGAATTCTGAAGGTCTTTTCCGCAATTCCACTTCATCTTTTGAATTCTAATTAAAGTTTTCATTTTCTATGCCAACCTTTCAGTGTATCAGAACAAAACGGTGGAACATTTTCACAGTATGTGAAATTATTCGTTTCTTCGAATCCTTGAAATCCATTCAGTAAAGTTTTGCCGAACTTTTCAATTTAGTTTCATGCTCGAAAAATTTTTTCGTTCTGGTTGATTCAACTTATATCTCATCAAGAGTTCATGAGTTCAAAAACTAGGTATGCGTCAGCTTCCAATTTTTTTAACTGTTTGCTACGAAATCAACCGTAAAATCTGCATTGGAAGGACATGCCCTTGTATTTTTCCGGTACCTAAAAAATGCTTTGAATTTTCGAAATGGGTCATAATATCTGTCGAAACAGAGATTTGAAACAAAATTTTGTGAGGTGTTCAGTCAAATTTTGACGAGAATTCTAATAAGACTAATTTCAATCCATTAGAATTTCCATAAGGTGCTCATTTTGAGTTCATTGGGGTGCACTTCTAACACAGATTTTACGGTATTTGGGGTGTGAAAAAAATTGACAATGCGCTCTCTTGTACACGCCAGGCGTGGATGAGGCGGACCAGCTGAAATTTGAAAAACGCAGTGTTTTTTTTGAATATTCAGCTCTCGCGCCTCTTCCGCCGGGCCAAATTTAGTTTTACGGACTCTAACTGTATTTTATTTGCCTGATAATTGTTTTCAAAAACTATGGAAGTTCAATGAGTGTGAATTTCTCAAACTTCGAACATCACCAGGGTAAGATTTTCTGTCTAAATTGAGACTCATAGGAAAAATTAAAGAAAAAAACAAAACTAGGTTGAGAAATTAGTAAACATGACAGAAAAAGTAGTGATTTGTGTATTGAAAAACACAAATTCTGATTAGTGCTTTGTCAGAAAACTAAGGGTTTGATAAGAACGTCAAATTTTCTGTACCCTATTTGATACCGAACATTGTTCTCTGTCCTCAAGATTCTCAAGCGTATCCAAGAATGTCTCACTTTCTCTGACCGATTCACACAAGCAGACAGTTTTCACACGGGACACCAACACTAACAACTGATTATGTATTCATTTCCCTATTCTCCAATTTCTATTAGCCTCTCTCTGTTTTGGCTATACATCACTTTTCCCTTCTGATCATGCCCTCTAAGCACTGTTTCTGATCGGGAAAAGAATTTCGATGAAAACTGCGTTTCCCAAGTGTCGAATCCAATTGATTTGCAAGCCGTTTGATGCGCCTTTTTCTGGATAAGAAGCGATGTGTGACCGCCCTTTTTTAGTGAGAAAAGATATCGAACCTTTTGGTTTATATAGAGAGAAAGTGGACACCAAGAAATGTTCTTTAATCAGTTTTTTATTCAATCAATTGTGATTTCGCTGTGACTTTCTTGTGACTTTAATTTTCTGACTAATTTCTCAACACTTTTAGAAATCAGAAATGTTCCCACGGCCTACAATACTACTGTCAATCTTGCTCACCTGGAAACTTGCAGATGGGTGGTTTTTTGGAACGGTAGGAGAAAAAGGGATTTCAGAAAAGCAAAAAGATTATATTTTCAGATGGGTAGTGGATGCCAAAACCGATGTCAAACCTACTCGGGATATTATCAAAACCGAAGTCCTAATCCATATGCACAACAGGTAATCCAATAAGAGAGGGCAATGGGATAATCCTTTGCCCAAAAAAATAAAATTAGAAAGCAAAAGAGAGTGAAGCTGAAAGAATGAGAAGCTCTCACACCCCCGTATGCAATTTATTTTCAGTCGAATGAACATATCAGAAGAAATCTGATATGAGAGTCGTGAGATTTTTCATTTTCTCAGAAGTTCCGCTTCGAAGTTCATCTAACCAGAACTCATTCTGGTTCTCGAAAAGCACGTCTTTCGAAAACACACCAAAAGATTCATTAAAAGAAAAAATATATTTCAGCCAGTAAATTACGGACCTCCACAAACACCCCCACCAAATCAATACGCCACGGCTCCTGCCAACTATGGACAATCACCACAAGCATATCCAGTGGCTCCTCAATACTCGATTCCACAAAACTCATACTCAAATGGACAGTACGCAGTTGCTCCTCAGTATCCCGTGGCTCCACCTCCACAGTATCCAGTTGCATATCCAACACCTCCAACATACGTCAGACCTCCTCCAGTTTATGTTACGATTCCGCCAACTACAACTACAACAACTACGATTCCACCGCCAAAATGTTTCTTGAACTCTCAAGGATTCAAATGTTGTAACAGACTCTTGGACCAATATCTGGATCAAGTGGTGACCAATATGCAGAGACCTGGATGGACCAGATGTAATCTGCAAAGATTTGCAACTGGATTACAGGTTTGTTATCTACTTCTTACCCTCACTTTGAAAACTAAAAATCAAAATTTCAGGACGAGACGCAGAAGCTCTTCAATCACTCAATGGAGGCAGTCGTTGCTAGTGGGCACATTGAGAATCGTGCTCAATACAGAGGAGATTTGTACTGTAAGAAGAGAAGTATGGATGGAAAGGTAATTTTTGAAACCATCTTTTTTTTTTTTATTGGTCACATTTCAGCTGGTTGTCATATACGGCTCAGCAGTTCCATATTCATTGGAAAACGGAGTGACTCGTCCAATGAACGAAGACGAGTTGAGAATGGCCAATTATCCAGCAAAGTATGATGAGATTGGAACTTATGATGGAACTGAAAACATATGGACATAGAAGATTATTAGAGTTTTTTGTTTTCTTGTTTAACTTCTTCAATTCTCACTACACCTGATCTTACATGCATTCCAAATTAAAATGTTTTCTAACCTAAATTATTAATAATTGCCTTGATCATTTGCTCATTCTTTGTTTGTAAATAAATGAAGTTCCTTTTTGACTTTTTCTTCGGATATCGGGATAGAGTTAAACTCTTCCTGCCTTCAACATCTGTTGGGGAAGAAATTTTTACATATTTTGTGACTTGTCAATTCAACTTTTGACGAGGATTCTAAAAAGAATAATTTCAATCCGTTTGAATTTCAAGAATGTGCTCATTTTGAGCTCATTGGGGTGCCTTTCTAATACAGATTTGACGGTCTTTGAGTGACTTTGCTTTAAACTTCCAAAGTACGAATCAAACTAGAAAATAACGGTTCATGTTTCTTGTTATGTCTAGATATCTCATTGAAGAAAGGATAATAATTTATGACCTTTTTGACACTCTCCAATCGCTAGATGTTCTAAAAAAAGACGCAGTGTTATTTCTGACGACAAGATAGTGATTAGGAACATCTCGAGTGATTGAGGTGATGGAAATGACTATATGTATTATTTGGCTTTTTTGGCTTCCACGTCACCTAACTAACTGGATCGTGGTCCTATGAAAAAGGTGTCCACTACAAAAATGAAGTTCTAGAGTTGCTTGATGAATCCTCAAAATTTCAGAAATATCGGATATCTGGAAACCACTTTTTCAGACCTTCAAAGTCGACATATTCAAACTGAAAACGCCAGTACATGCATTCATTTTGGCTAGTACTGTAAGTTAATTGTTTGCGTTATTGTTATTTTCGAACGTTTAGAATAGATGTTTCCTAAAACTAACTGATTATGGTAGTTTCAGTTCTGTTTCGAAGGGTATTCTGAATTAGTCTAAAAGGACCTAATCTTTATAGAAATATACGGGAAAGCTATTGTTATTTTGTCACCTGCAGATCCATGCAAATCGCCAACTGAACAAATGTCGTTACTTTAACTCTCATTCTTTGAAAACTGGAACCATTCACTTACCTAACTGCAGTAGATCGCTTCCTGTCACACATTGGAATTTGAAGAATCCCAAGCCTCTTCAGAATGAATTTTGCTGCCAAGACATTCTCTTGAAACTGATCTGGGAGGTCCAGATACCCGGAAGAGAAGGAAGGGGCGTGATTTTTAATAGAACAGGTGTCAGTGAGAATGGAACAATTTTCGGATCGCGAGAATTGAGATAAATGAGAATTTTAATGAAAACAAGCGTTTTCCCATAGGTATCCGAATCAAATTGATTTGATTAAGCCCTCCCGCTCGATGCGCTTTTTTGAAACAGCAAAAAAAGCGGTGTGACCGCCCTTTTTCCGAGAGAAACGATATCGAACCTTTTTCGGTTTATATAGACAAGTGGTCACTTGAAGAACTAGGATCATTCCATATGGTCTCGATTTTTATCTTGGTCTAATTTTCGGTGATTTTCGTATTCTTCGTTGATTTCTGTGCTTATTAAAACTTTCCAGAAATGTTACCTACAGTAGTGTTATCCTTTCTTCTCACCTGGAAGTTAGCAGATGGTTGGTTTCTAGGAATGGTAAGTTAGCTTTTAAACTTACCGTAAAATCTTTGTTAAAAGGGCACCTCTAATAGAAGGGCACTCCGATGAGCTCAAAATGAGCATGTTTTTGAAATCCGAACGGATTGAAATTAGTCTTATTAGAATCCTCGTCGAAAGTTGTCTCTAAACATTACAAAATATGTTTCAATTCTCGTTTCCAACAGATGTTATGATCCATTTTGTGAATTCGGGAAAAATTTTTCAAAACAAAATAATAGAAGGGCATGCCCTTCTAATACAGATTTTACGGTATAAAAGTTTAAGCTTTTTTAAGCTTGGATGTCAGAATCGATGTCAAACCTATGCCGGGTACTATCAAAGTAGGTATCCCAGTCCTTATCAGCCACAGGTAAGCTAACACAGCATAATTAAGATTTATAACTGAACATTTAGCCTATGAACTATCCACAACCAAATGCATACGTTACTCCTCCATCCCACTATCCACAACCACCACAATCTTATCCTGTTGCTCCTCAACATTCATTTCCCATGAACTCATATGCCATTGGAAGATATGCAGTTGTTGCTCAATATCCAGTTGCTCCATCTTACCCAACACCTCCATCCTATCCAGTAGCCTATCCAACACCTCCGGCATACGTCAGACCTCCAGTTTATGTGACGGCTCCGCCAACGACGACGACAACAACTACAACGACAACAACCATTCCACCACCGAAATGTTTCCAAAATACTCATGGATACAAGTGTTGTAATAGAATGTTGGATCAGTTCTTGGATCAAGCAGTCGTCCAAATTCAAAGACCAGAATGGCAGAGGTGTAACTTGCAAAGATTCGCAACGCAACTACAGGTTCGGGACAATAGAGGAAATTTACATAAATTGTTCTCTTGATTCTTTCGTGACCTCGAATCCATTTTTTCAGCAACAAACCCAAGCCCTTTTCAACCATTCAATGGAAGCTATAGTTGCCAGTGGACACATGGAGAATATCAGTCAATATAGAGGAGATCTTTATTGCAAAAAGCGAAGTGCTGATGGAAAGGTTCGTATCCTATTGTTTTTGAGCCAATTATTGTTATTTAGGTTGTACTAATTTATGGATCCGCAGTACCTTATGCTCTCAACACTGGAGAAACGCGTCCAATGACTGGAGACGAGTTGAGAATGGCCAATTATCCGGCAAAGTATGATGAGATTGGAATACACGATGGGCATGAAGAAAATATTTGGTTCTAGGATTTTATAACTTTTTGTTTTCTTTTTCTCCAATTCTCACGAGATCAGATCTTACAAGGGGCTTCCCTGAACACTTGAGTTGAACTTTTTTGGAACCTTTAGCTCCAACTTAAATTGACTCAGAAAAGCCCAAATCTACAATAAAATGTGGCCAAATGTTCACCGACCTCGAGATTTGAGCCCTCAAAGTGGCAGCCAACGCAAAAATCAGGTAATTTGAGGACCAATATCTCAGCTCAAAATCACTTTCAGAATGTCTAGTTTTTAGTTTTGAATTTAGAATTGAGTGTATAACAAAATCCTTTACTTTTTTGGAAAAAAATTTGAGCCCAAGTTTTGAAATTTTTCTACCGTTTGGGTAGGAATTTTACCGTTGGCTGCCACTTTGAAGGCTCATAACTTGAGTTACGTGAACATTTGGCCAATTTTTTATTGCAGATTTGGACTTTTCAGAGTCAACTTAGTCTAGGACCAAAGTTTCAGAGAAAGTTCAACTCAAGACTTCGCGTAATCACCTTGTTAATTTAGTAGCTTATTATGTTTTCAGTATTATTTTGTACTTTTGTTTTTTTATTTTTTTTTCTTAGAACTAATAACAATTTCCCCCGCTTGTTGTGTTTGTATATATCCTTCCATGAATAAACCTTTCGTTGTGTGTGTTTCCCGTTTCCATGGCAATCCGCCCTCCTCATCCAGGAGCATATTGAATGCTCTCTCCGTCTCTTCATTTTCACTTATTCTTCCTTTGCTATGAATATATGGGACCTTGCTAAACAAAAACTAGTGGAAAATAAGCAAAAAACAGCGGAGCTAGAACAGAAATTAGATGATGAGAATGGAGCGGCAACCGATAATTATTGTGAGTTTCTTTTTTTTTGTTTTACTAAAACGACTCGCATTTTTTCAGTGGCAGAAGTACGCCGTAGGCACGAATCTCACATTATCATCGCGGGAAACAGGAAATGTGTAAGAAACGCAAAAAACATACGCTTTTGTAATTTGATAAGGAGACGAATAATTTCAGGGAAAATCATCTTTCATGTTGAATTTTCTGGAGCGGAAGGAAGATTTGAAGGAATCTGTTGGGTTGGAATTCACGTATGCAAGAAGGACAAGAGGAAATGTAGGTTGATTTTATAATAGATCAAGATTTTGTGGAAGATTTTGAGGACAAATAATTCAGGTGAAAGATGTTGCAAATCTATGGGAACTTGGTGGTGGATCTTCGGTCACAGAGCTTCTTTCAGTTCCAATTACAATGAAGAATGTGGAGTTAGTTAATGTCCTCGGGTCCGCTTTAAAAAAAACTCCATTGTTTCTAGAACCTGTTCGCTAATCGTTCTTCTCGACATGACAAATTTGGACGAGATGTGGATCACCATTGAAAAAACGGTGGACACCGTCCGTCGACTCGTCGAAAATTTGGAACGGCAAGATGTGAATCTTCAGACTCGGTTGAATGAAAAAATGCGTCTTCGGCTGGAAAAATACGATGATGGAGTTCTGAAAATGTGCACTCCGTGTCCGATTCCAATGACTATTGTCGCTTCGAAATACGATGAGTTTCAGAATTTTGAGTCGGAAAAACGCCGACACTTGTGTCAATTCCTACGGTTTCTCGCTTACTCGTATGGAGCGAATCTCATGATGTACTCATCTAGAATGGAACAATTTCCAAAGTTGGTGAAGAATATGATTAGTCATTTTGCATTCGGGACGGTTTGCCCTCAAGGATATATCACTGATCACAATAAACCAATGTTCATCAAATGTGGATTCGATAATTTGGAGGTAAGGTTGAATAACTTGTATTTTTAGATAGATTCTTTCAGTCGATTGGGGTTCCTCCGGCTTCTGACAACTTCATGGGAGCCTCTTCTCCATTCCAGTTGTGGAGGGAATCATTCATAAGCATCTGGCCGCAAAAGGTATAATTTTTTAAATTTATCAATGACTCACTTCTTCTAAAAAGATATTTTCAGAGTGGAAACTTGGACGTTGAGGATACAAAGAAGCAAGATCCAATGGTGGATCCCACATTTAAAGAGCCCAGTATCGATAATCTGGTTGAAATCAAACGGAAAGAACTCGAAAATCATATCAGATCGAAAAGAGATCGAGAGGCTGCGGAAGCTCGTGCGGCAGAGAGAATTGCAAAAATTAACCTGCGATAATCCGTTTTTTTTCGAATAAATGTGGTTGAAATGAGAACTTGAACTCCAAATGGTTTCGAATTGGAATTCACACTTTCAACAATTTGAAACATCAAATTTTACTTCCTTGAAATGACCTATCGATACTATGAAAAATAACAAAAGATTCACTTTCTAACAAAAAAACGAACAAAGGATCTCTAAAAGTTTCAATTTCAAACATCCATCACACAAATTCGTTCTCTCTCGTGGGAACTCAAATGCCAACAAAAAACGGCCTGATGTCACTTCTCTGGTTGCCAAAGTCAAACATACAAAACTTGACAAAAGTCAATTTATCACCAAACCGTTTTTTATAATCAAAAATGCCCTCTTCCGAACAGGAGAAGAATGTGAGTCTATTGTTCGAAAGAAGACATTTTTGGGGTTGAAGGCGACGAAAAAAACGAAGTGACAGTCACCAGAAAGTTTAACAATTTTTGTATTCTTTCACGCTCCCGCCTTTTGTCTTCAAGAAGAAGAAGAAGACAGATATCTTTCTCCGTTTTCACTATCAGTCGTTTTTTTTCTCTTTCCATTTTCAGTCTCCTTCATTTTCAAAAAGTGTCCAACCTGTCAACCTTCTCGTTTGCCGTTCTTTTTTCTGTATCACAATGGCAAATAGACCGTCTGTCGGAAAAAAAAGAAGAGAAATGGTCTCTGTAACTTTACCATTGTCTTACTCGTTACTGGCCATGAACTCAAAACCCAGTTTTTCTCACTTCATCAAAGACTAAATACCTTACTTTTATTTTACATGTTTTCCGGGTTGCGATTTTCGGTTTCAGTTTAATAGAGAAGATTTTGACATCAAAATTTTTCATTCGTTATTCGATTCAAATTAAATTTTAGTATTTTCCTTGATGATACGGTTTTGCAGTTTGGAAACTTGTAATGCACGCTCCTTCAAACCGTCAGAAATACATTGAGATTTACAAGAGAACACTAAACTGTTTTCCGAGTCCCTTTGCACTTTGAGGATTAATATAAAGTTTATGTTATTCTGAACCAAAAAACTTTGAACGAACGATTTTTGTCATTTTCGACAACAGTTTCTATGCAAATCGAGTGTGGGTGGACAATCAGAAAAAATATGAAAAGTTTCCTTTTTTGTTGTCAGTTTCAAAGAGAATTTTGGTTTAGATGAATTGTAGTTTGAATATTAGGTATACAAGAACTTAAATTAGAATTACAGTATTTTCTCTCAAATCATTGTCCCAACTCCGTTATTTACGAAATTAGCAATATTTTTTCATGAAATTTTTTCGTTAAAATCGAAAAAATCGCATTTCAAAAAGTGAACTTACATTTTTTCTAACCTATTTCAAAAAATGTAGAATTTTTCGCTGATTCGAGTGCACCTAATATCGCTGCCCCAAACACTGTAGAACATTTTTTATGAACAATGTTTTACTTTGTCGCGCTCGCCGCTGCCGACTTACAATCTGCTGTCGTGCTCGCCGCTGATGACAAAAAAATGGCTGAAAATGTTTCTATTGTGTTCTGAGCAGCGATATTAGGTACATTCGAATCAGCGAAAAATTCTACATTTTTTGGAAATAGGTTAGAATAAATGAAAGTTCGCGATTTGAAAACCGATTTTCTCGAGTTTTAACGATTTTTCTGCAAAAATAGGCGTTTTTGTAAATACTGGAATTAGAACAATCTTCTGAGAATTTTTTTTAAAAAATTACTGTAGCCCTAGGTTTCTTATTATTCTCCCTTGATAGAAGCTCTTGTTGAGATGAGGGGTCAAAAATAAATGTCTTAATTTTTTCTTTGACTTTATTCCTTGTTTCAACGTATTCCTCTTTGAAACCCTTTTCAGATTCTAGTTTGCTCTAGTTCAAGAGTTCCTCATTCTCTGATCCATCCACCCACATTTCCTTGAACTGATTGGATCCGCTGACCTCTGACAGTTGTCAATGTGCTGACTTGATTCGAATGCTCTTTGCACTTTTCCATTCATCTTTTCTCTCTCAAGCCTACCAACCAAGTTCTTCATCAAATCCTTCTTTCTTTTTTTCCTCCCTCTTCTTCCAATTTTTCTTCTTTTTTTCTTCTTTCACGTTTCTCTTTTGTCGTGGCTCAACATTGCAATACACACCTCTTTTTTGTTTCTGCAGTGTTGGCAGCAACAGCATAACAAGGGGCTTCCTCGAACTCTTGAGTTGAACTTTTTCTGAAACTCTGGTCCTAGACTAAGTTGACCCTGAAAACCCCAAATCTGCAATAAAAAGTGGCCAAATGTTTACGTAACTCGAGATATGAGCCCTCAAAGTTGCAGCTAACAGTGCTTTTGGCGTACTTTGAGAATCCATAACTTGGCTCAAAATCACTTGCAGAAGGTCTAGTTTTTTGTTTTGTACTCAGAATTTTATACCAAACAATGTCCTATACTTTTTTGTATAAAAAAATTTTGAGCCAGAACAACTAAAATTTCCGACCAAATGGGTGCGGATTGCTTGTTTTGCCATTTCTTTTCGTCCAATTTGGTGATTGAAAGTTGAAATCAAAAGATAAATGTTTGCAAAAAAGTGTTCATGAATTTCATCTATTTTTCAGTCGGTTAGGAACCTTTTTATAGGTCAAATGATGACTGAAAATCCTAGAAGGTTTTTGGCCCTAAACAGGTCAGCCAAGTAAAAAAAAGTTCGGAAAATGTCATGAAACTTTAAAAAACCTTGTTACAAACATATATAGTTTGTTTCATTCCATCATTTAGGGAATTGGAAAAATAAAGTTGGTAACTCCAGATTGATCGAAAAATTTCCCACCCAAATGGTGGCAAAATTTCAAAGTTTTGGCTCAAAAATGTTTTTGTTCAAAAAGTATTGGACTTTGTTGATCGGCAAATTCTGAGTACAAAACAAAAAACTAGACCTTCTGAAAGTGATTTTGAGCTGAGATATGGGTCCTCAAAGTACACCAATTTTAGTGTTGGCTGCAACTTTGATGGCTCATATCTTGAGTTGCGTGAACATTTGGCCACTTTTTATTGCAGGTTTGGGCTTTTCAGGGTCAACTTAGTCTAGGACCGAAGTTTCAGAAAAAGTTCAACTCAAGAGTTCGAGGAAGCCCCTTGTAAGAGCATCAATTTGCTCCAGAAATGCTGTTCCAACTACTGTCACTTTCGGTTGTTATTGGTGGAATTTTAGCGGAGTACAAGAATTATGACGGGTTGGTTTTTGAAGGATTCTAAATTTATCAGCTTCTAATTTCAGGTTCAAAATTCTAGAGGTCAATTTTCAAAATCCACGAGTCAAAAAATATGTACAAGAAATCGATAAAAATTTAGGATTCATGGTGAGCCTTATTCTTTTTATCTAGAATTATTACCTAGAAATTTTTATAATTTTTCAGCCAGACTTCCTTGGAGAAAACTGGAAGCAAAAGCAAGCGCACTATTTCATTGATAAGGATTCGGTGGAGAAAGTGAGGACAAACTTGGATAATAACAATATCACTTATCAGATGAGAGGTAGGAGTTGAGAATCTGGAAACTATTTTGAACTCAAAATTTCAGATGTGAATCCACAAATTTTCAAAGTGAGGAAGAGGAGAGATCTCAATGGTGCTGTCACTATCAATGATGTCAATAATCGGTATTTGAGTTATGATGAGGTTTTTGAACTTCGAAAAATCAGAATATAACTTTGGGATTTTTAGCAAATGCAATTCTTGAATTCAATCGCCCAGCAATATCCAGATGACGTCAAACTTCAGAAGATCGGAAATTCTTATGAAGGACGATCTCTTACTGCTGTTCGGATAGGAGATGATGGATCCAATAAGCCTATTGTATGGATTGATGCCGGTGTTCATGCTCGTGAATGGATCTCTTACAATGTCGCTCTTTATTTGGTTTATACAGTAAGCAATACTCCTTTAGATTTCGTCGTCTTCATGAATGTTTCATGTTCAGATTGTCAGTCAACCAGCGTACCGTGATCTTCTGAATTCCGTGCAACTCGTCGTCGTTCCGAACACGAATCCAGATGGCTATGAATACAGTAGAACGCACGATCGAATGTGGAGAAAGACACGGTCTCGATTCACGAACGGACGATGCGCCGGTGCGGATGCCAACAGAAACTATCCGTTCTTCTGGGGAACACAAGGAGTCAGTCACTCGCAGTGCTCGGAAATATACTGTGGATCACGGCCACAATCGGAACCTGAAACGATGGCACTGATGAATGCGATAACGAAGGAGGAAGCAAGGATAAAGGGATACATCGCGTTGCATTCGTATGGACAGGAGATTTTGTATCCATGGGGACACACGATGAGAACTTATCCGAGCGATGTTCAGGATCTTATTCAGGTTTTTATTATAATTTTGATTTGAGAATATTCCTCTTTTCTAGGTTGGAAAAGCCATGGCTGCAGCTATCCGAGCGGTTAATAATACCGATTACAACGTGGTCAACAGTGGAGATGGATTGTGTAAGTACCAGGACATTCAAATGTGAATGACTTTTTTCAGGGGGATCGGGTAAAAATACAGTAAACAGAAAAAATGTTCCTTATTAAACAAGCTATCAAATGGTTGAAAAACCGTCAAATTTCATGAAAAATTAACAAGTTACGCCGCTTTTCGCAATTTCGGCAACTTTCCGGCCACACAAGGCCTAACTTTGTTATTTCTTAATGAATTTTGACGATTTTTTAACCAATCGATAGCTTTTCTAATAAGGAACATTTTTTCAGTTGACCGTATTTTGAGCCGACCCCCCTGAAAAAAGTTATTCACATTTGAATGAGTGGCTGGCATTTTTTGCGTTCTCTCCTATTGTCCTAACTCTTTCAGACCCTGCCGCCGGTGCATCTGACGATTGGGCAAAATCACGTGGAATCAAATACTCCTACACCATTGAACTCTCTCCGATTGATGACTAGTAAGTTTCTTTCTTTTCCAAAAGTGTCTTCTCATCTCTCAAAACTTTAGTACCGGATTCTCTCTGCCCGAAGAGCGAATAAATCAAGTCTGTCGAGAAGCATTCCAAGCCGTCCAAGTTCTGATGATCGAGGTTCGATCAAAGTTTGGAATTAGGCACACAACGTCTTCTGCTTCTACTTCCGCTCAGTCTTCACTCCTTTTGAAGCGAATGAGGACATCAGTGAGTCGTGGATTCGGACGTGGATAGTGCATAAATCAGGAAGAATCTGAAGAGTACGGGTTTTTATTATCAGTTTTTTGTTGTTTTCAGATAAAGTTTTCTTATTTATTTCACTTGAAAAAAAATGATAAAAATGAGAATATTTACAGTTTAGAACTGAAAATGAGCAAGGTGAGAGGATATGTATGACCAAGAGGGACGACACGAACGGTGGCTAAGAAGAACTATGACAGGGGGACAAAATATATTCTACACAAAAGTTACTACTTTTTGAAATAATGAAACAGATTTCGACTCGTCGGCCGTTTATCTGTTGGTTTACGAGGCGTCATTGGAATGGCTTTGGATTGGACAGAAACGGGAGTTGTTACTGGTTTACATGGGGATTCGGATTTTCGCAAAACGAGTTTTCTTGGGGAGAGAAGAAGATTTCGTTCTTGTTCTGTTATCACTTTCGAGCACGCCGATTCGCCGAATTCGCTGACACTGGGAAGGCTGAAATTGAAAAGATTGGATAGTAAATGGATGCATTAGAAAAGTGTGATCCGGGCCGTCGATTTTCTCCACTTCAAATTCCTTTATTTTGGTCAATTTTCACACCAAAATGTAGAGCTCGATGAGACCTATGAAATGGTACAAAAATCAACAAAATTCTTTGTCTCAGTTTTTTGCCAGAGTTTTCGGCCAGATGTTCTAAGACTTCTAGACAAAAGCTGAGTCAGGTAATCTTGGTGATTTTAGTACCATTCCATAGATCTCATCAAGTTTTACATTTTGGTGTAAAGATTCGCAAAATAATTTAACTTTAAAGTTGAGAGAATCGACGGCTCGCAAATGACATGATTCGAACCGTGTTCTTTTCACTGTCGCCACATTTTCTCCTCTCGATTGCCACCAGTCTTCTATTCGCTTTCGTCCGGTTTTACTCAACGATTTTCCAGCATCTTCATCGCCATCTAACTTTGTTTCTCCTTTCATTTTTCTCACAAAGTTGTCGTATACAAAGTTGGGCATGTGCTCGGTTGGATGTCTGAAATGAAAGGGGTGAAGCAATTGTTAATATTCGTAATCTGGTAATCATACTCAAAATAAAACGGATTCTTTTTATTTTTGGATCGCTTATGCCGGGGAGTGCAATATCCCATGTCCTGAATATTACAGTTTGTCGGTTTCAAAGGACTGGTGTTTGGAGATGATGACATTCTGAAAAATAGGAGATTAATCGTTCTATGCCCCAAATAACCTACTTAAACAGTTTCGCTCTGGGGGAATGTCCTATTCTAATTCCTTTAGGACTAGAAGATATCGATTTGAAGGGACTTTCGATTATTGGTCTTTTCGATCCTCTATTTTTCTGTGGAGATCCTCCGACCAATCCTGAATCTGCTCGTTGCCTCGGAGACAAGGAAATACTATCGAAATCAGCAGTTGCCGCATCCGATTCTTTTAGTTCGAATTGTTTCACATTTTCATAGGCAAATCCTTGTTCAGATTCTATTTTGGGATATGGAGTATCGTCTTCATCGAAAAGTTTCCACGCTTTTTTCTGCTTCGGTTCTGTCCAAATTCGAATGCCTCCTTCATCGCAACTCATAAAATATCGACCTTCAGCGCTCCATCCAACATTCAACACTTGTTTCAGATGGCCACCGAGCGACCATCGTGGAAGCTTCGAACGTCGTTTGTCTATCTCATCCGGAAGAAATAAATCATTCATATAAGTGTATTGATTCTGTAGATCCCATACAACTGCTCGACTATCCTCACTTCCACAAGCGATGACGTCAGAGACAGGCGAACATGCCACTTGGGTGTAGAAGTTGTGAATGGTGGCGCCAGTGTAGGAGTTGACTGGAAAAAGTTTGATCTGCATAAATTTGATCCGGGCCTTCGATTATCTCCACATCAAATCCATATTTTTTGGTCAATTTTCACACCAAAATGTAGAACTCGATGAGAGCTAGGAAATGATACTAAAATCACCAAGATTGCCTGTAAAGTCTAGAACTTGTAGACTGCTGTTTTTGGCGGTTCTACAAGTTTTAGAAAAAAAAAACTGAGACAGGGAGTCTTTGTAATTTTAGTACCATTTCATTGGTCTCATCGAGCTCTACATTTTGGTGTTAAAATCGAAAAAAAAATTTTAAATTGTAGTGAAGGCTCGAGAAGGCCCGATGATTTTCCGATATCAAGCTTCATTTTCGTTATGAAAACCTTACTAGGCGTTGTTGATTCCATTGGAACAGAATACTCAAAAATCGACGAATCCGTGCACGACGCAAACAATCGGTTTCTGAATCGATCCAGTGTGAGACAAGTCACACCGTATGACTTTTTATTCGATGTTGGCACTTTCAACACTCGAATCGGCTGCTCAGATCCATTCTTCGTGGGTTTCCGTAAATCCCAAACGCGTATTCCACTGACAGCGTTCTCCGATGCGCTCGCCACGTGGTTATCACCAAGGTAAATGACACTTGTCACTTTGTGGCCATCCGGTTTTGCTGCTTTTGCCTTCGATCGTGGTGTTCCGGATGTTGTCTTTTTGTCAGCTGGAAACGATATTTTGCTTATTATGATGATATCGTTGAGCTTACGGAGCTTGGGATGGGCTGTTTTATAAGTGATTGTTGCCATTCGACAATCTTCTTCCATTTTCTTTACAGTGGAGACACGCATGTCCCATACTTTGACCTGAAAGTCCCGTCCGCCAGTCACGAAGACATCTGAAAGGTATTCGTAATTTTTGCAGATCTTTCGAGCCTCGAAAACTCAGACATGTTTTTCTCTTATATAAACTGAGATTTTTGAATCGAAACTTATATAAAAATGTAGAACTCGATGAGATCTACGAAATGACATACAAAATGGCTAGATTTATTCGCTTAATTTTGTGTTGGTTACCGTTAAACGCCCGGGTCTGGGCTTTTTTTCGGGAAACAGCACGGAATTGAGCGAATAAATGTTGTCCTTTTGTATATCATTTTGTAGGTCTCATCAAGATCTACATTTTTATATAAATATCGATTTTAAAACCTTAATTTATAATATAATGGGAGAAAATCCCCGCCTTTCCAAGTCTGCGAAAACTCACTCGGATCATTGGGAGCAAAGCATATTGATCTAACAGAACCTTCGTGTCCAAAAAACATTTGTGATTTCCGATTCCTTGCCGACTGATTCAGATCCCAACATCGAATCGTCGAATCGCCGGAGATCGACACGATTTGTGATTCTTTATTCGGCACACCGACAATGTCCATGATGGCTCCATCGTGTGCGGGAAAAACTGAAATTTGTTCTCAATTTTTTAAAAAACTTCCCGAGAAATCAACTCACAATGAATCTGTCGTTCTTCTAGAGGCACTGATCGATCATGAAATTTGCGTACATCGAAAATTCCAATGTTTCCTGGATCGTCGCCCATGTATAAAATGTGCTCTTGGCTTCGGTGTGGTGAAAATCTGGCTGTTACCCATGTGTCCTGTAATTATGAATTTTATTAAATTATTAACAAGACCAATTCCATACGTGATCATCAGTTTCCCCGGCTGGCATAAAATAATGTTTCGATTCGAGCTCTTCGTAAACGGACGAGGGGTATCGGAGATACTTTTTCTGTGCTCGATGTAGCTGATGTATGTCCATTCTGAAAACGTGAATCTGTTTGTAAAACGATAAAATCTGGGAAAGGCAACAATCGTTTGAATTCACATTTTTCGCGGATGTTACGACACTCCGTAATTACGCAACCGCTCGCTGTTTATCGTAAATCTACACAAACATTTTTTTTCAACAATTTTTTCTTCAGATTTTTTCGAAGTATTTCCTCAATTCCTTGTCTTTTTTATCCCTTTTATTTATTCATAATTATCATAAATTTTAGCACACTTTAAAAAAACAATGGATGATGACCACATCATGCGTAAAAAGCCAGAAGCGATCGAAGCGGAGTTTCAGGATAGTGGAGAATCATCCCTTGTCAAGGTTCTAAATGCGTTCCTAAAAACACAATCTGGTTCTTTCAGAGCTCTCTAATCAACAGCCTACAAAACAGTGAATGGGAGCAATCGGTGCGGAGAGAAGTGAAGAAGTTTCTCGAGAAAGCTGGCGACGATGTGAACGCGAAGGAAGTGTTCGACGCTGTCAAAGACATGGCGAGACGGGAAATTCCCCAGGATGCGAAGAAGAAACTCTACGATCAAGTGCTTGAATTCGTGACAACAACTAACAGCCGGTGATTGAACATTTTGTAAATTTTGTCTGATCTCTTTATTCATTCATTTCTTTATTACTCATTTTTAACTGTAAACAAGTGACAACTCTTTTTTTCATAATGATAAGCAGCAGCATCAGAAAAGACAGAAACAAGTGGAGTTTTGATGAGAACGACCAATACACAACATAGCTGGGATACAACAAATTTCGGCAACTCATTCAAGTGCGAGTAACTTTTTCAGAGGGATCGAGTAAAAATACGATCAACAAGTAAAATGTTCCTTATTAAAAAAAGCTATCGATTCGTTAAAAAACCGTCTAATTTCATCGAAAATTAACAGAGATATGCCTTGTTTCGCCAAATGCGGCAACACAAGTCGTAACTTTGTTCATTTTCGATGAAATTTGGCTGTTTTTCAACCAATCAATAGTTTTTTAATAGGGAACATTTACTTGTTGACAGTATTTTTGATCGACCCCCCCTGAAAAAATGTTTTATGAGTTGCCGCCCAGCCCGGAGAACGACCAATACACAACTTCCTGTAATTTCCCTCCGAAGCACTTTCGAATCAAAAAGTTTCCTAAATCAGTGTAGTTTGAGTTGAGAACCATGTCGATGACGTCACGGCATGTGCCTACTGATAAAGCGTGTCTTATAAAGACCCGACTGAAAGCACACTTCAACTCGGTTCTTTGAATGCTCCGTCAACTCGTCCTCCTTGCACTTGTTTCTTATATTTCCGTCAATGCCGCGGCTGATGTAGCGGGGCCGTTGACTGACGATTTTCAGGCGTGGCTGGCGAAGTGAGACAAAAAATTCGGAAATCGGCAAACTAATGAATACTTTTAGAAACGGTTACTCTTCTTATGACTTTGTTCGTAACGATTATGGAACACAGGGAAGTTATGGAGGAAAGACGGACAACGCTCCGAAAGTAGTCAACACCCCGGTTGTCTTCATTCATGGTAACTCTGATGCTGCTCTTCGGAGAAGCTCTTCTGTCACCGGATGGTCTAACTCTATTGAATATTTCCTTGAACACGGATACACTGTTGCTGAATTGTATGCGACTTCTTGGCAAGACACAAACGCATTGAATGCAGCTAAAAGAACTCACGATTGTACTGATTTGGTGAGACTTCGAAAGTTCTTGGAAGCAGTTCTAGCTTACACTGGATCCCCGAAAATCTCAGTTGTCAGTCACAGTATGGGAGTGACTTTGGCGAGAAAGATCATCAAGGGAGGATCAGTGAGTGCTTCGGATGGAAAGTGTGATTTGGGATTGCCGTTGAATAAGAAAGTGGAAGTGATGATTGGAATCGCGGGGGCTAACTATGGATTGTGTAATTGTGAGGGTGGAAGTGCCACTTTGGAGAAGACTTGTAATAAGGAAAACGGGCTGTGGCCAGGAGATTCTTGCGGATTGAATTATTTGGACTGTGGATTGTTCCCACTGGTGTGGCCGTGCAGTGGAGTCAACTATTCTTCTTTCTTGATGCAACTCAATTCTGATAAGAATAAAGAAGGAGATTATGTTTTCAGCATGTGGAGTCTTTGTAAGTTATTCTCTAAAGTCTTACAAGTTAAATTAGTTTCTGATTCCAGCTGATGACCTAATTGAATACGGTAACATGGTCTGGGGACGCTCCACCTCGTTCATCCCAACTTCCGACGGAAAAGTTGTCTACCACGTCTACACTCACATGGAAACCAAGGAGTTGACTTATTCGGATCAATACCAAATGGTCAAGTACAAGACAATCCCAGTTACTGTAGAGTGATAATACATATTTTTGTAGCTTAAATGTGCCATATAAATATTCTGACTATTGCGGGTAGGTTTGAGACACTGCATGACCTTTTTTTTGATTACAAATAATGAAGAATTAATGTCTGTGTGTTGAACTGTGAAGTGCGAGGGTGTGCTGACAACGTGTTTCTCATGATGTTGGTTTCAGTGAATTGATCAGAACACAGGGAATTGGGAGAGTTTAGGAGTTTGTACTTTGTTCAATTGTTTCCAGGACTTATGCCAGTCATCGCTTGACTCCGTGATATTTTTAAAGCGGACATTTTGAAAGTGCGACGTTTCGCAAGTGTGACGTTTCGCAGGTGTGACGTTTTGAAAGCAAAAATTACAGTGCAGCACCTTTGAGCCGTATCATTAAGTATCCTACGAAACGGGCTTAAGTGCTGCCGTGCATGTACTGAGAAGTATTTTTCCTTGTAATGGTTTGAAATGTTTGCTTTCGAATTGTCGCACTTTCGAAACGTCACACTTTGAAAACTTGGCGAATGCGGAATTTCACACCTTCGAAACCTCTTCTTTCGAAATGTCACGGAGCCTAATGTTTCGAAAAAATGGATTTTAACCGGATTTTAGCCTAATTTTAGGACACGGAAGAGGCGGAATGTAACCTGTAAGGAATCTTGGACTGGAGAAGGTTGAAGTAGATGGATTTTGTTTGGAGTAATTGAGAGGACCTTCAAGTTTCAGCTGGAAAATGAATTCCCACTTTTCGTAGCTGAAATTCCAGCTATGGATAGAGACCACAACATTTTTTTCAAACTCGACATTTACTACTTATTTTAATATTGTCTTATTCCCCATGTTGACATTAGTACATTCCCAAATTTACGTCTAAAATTATTGACTGTGAGCCGAGTTATGGTCTCCTCAAATGTACTCAATTTCTCCTAAAGGATTGCATAGGGCAGGAAAAAATGGGCGGAGTTTCAAAAATGCAATGTCGCCGCGCAGAATATAAAAGCCAATTTTCCAATGGCTTTTTCAAACTTCACGTGAAAATTTTTCAAAAAATAAAAAGCACGAAGAATCGAACCCAGACTCTCCACTCCATAATCATCAGCATTATCCACTACTCTACGTGAACACATTTTAATGTTTTACTATTTCGATATAGAAATCACGTTGATTGGGAAACATTTTTCTGATTTTGATCATGAGAGGGAGATGCATTTTTCGACTGGAAACCTCTTTTTTCCGTTTTCGGGGAACTCGGGCAAAAAATTCGAAAGTTAGGTCCGGAGGCAAATTTTCTGTAGATTCCAATGGAAGCAAGAAAACATGCGAAACTGCTCAGCATCAGCCTTAAAATGACGAAAATGTGGAAAATTTTTTGAGGTCACCTCACAGTTTTGGTTATAAAAAGCTTAGATACAGCTCAATTTTTATAAAAATTGGCAAAGTAGTAAAGGGAGAGTCTCTTGACAATTCGATATTATGAAAATTTCAATATTAAGAAACACGACCTAGTTAAATCACTTGGAAGTTTGACCTAGTTTTACCACTTTCGGGGAACTCCCAGTCAAATTTTGATTTCTGGGTAAAATTAAGAATTGTATACTCTACTAGAACCTATTAAAAAATTGAGCGAAAATTATCATTGATAGTATTTTTTGAGCAATATAAAAACCTTTTTCAAAATATCATCAAAACTATTAGATTCAGGTCAAAATAAATTGGCTCAGTGGATTCTACATGGTCGATTTAGTATATACTCAACTTTATAATTATACTTTTCGTCATCCTATATGAGCTACATCCTCTCAAAATGCAAAAACAGTCCTACGGAGAAGAAAATTAGGCTCCGCCCACTCACGTTGTGGTCTCTAGCTATGCATAGTCTCAAAATGTGTGTTTTTCTCATCTTAACAATTGTTACTAAATTTGGAAGCAAACAAAATGGTGCAAAACTGAAAAATCTAGTAAAATTCAGTTTTCCAGTGTATCGAGAAACGCGTCAACAAAACAAAAAAAACAAATTTCGAAAATTATTCGCCGTGCTATGGAAGCTGAGGAACACTTTCCATTTGAATAGACTAAGAAAATTGAAAACAGTTACATTTTCACGTGCCTTTCTCAGTTTTTCCGAAACTTCAACTCCAAGATCCAAAGTCCATTATTCCCAACATTCGAAGAGTAACAATGCACAGTCGAAAAGAAGACATATTCGAAGGAGAGTCAGTTGAGCAATTGGCTCAACGAATCATCGATCACCTTCTGAAATGGAAAACTTTGGATCCATTTTGTGATAAACAAATACTCACAATTCTGGATAAGGTTTTTTAAACCTTTTTCTATTGTAATTTTCATGATTTTCAGACAGAATCAACATTGAAACCTCTGCCAGCCATGCTTGAAATCCAGCACCCCGTCACGATTTTCGGTGATATTCATGGTCAATTGGATGCTTTGATTCGATATTTCGATGCTGTCGGATATCCACCAAAAATTCAATTTCTCTTTCTTGGGGACTACGTGGATCGTGGAGCAAAGTCTCTAGAAGTATCGATGTTACTCTTCTGTTACAAGATTCGATATCCTCATATGATGCATTTGCTACGTGGAAATCATGAGTGTATGAAGATGAATCGACTGTATGGATTTCATGAAGAATTGTCAAGAAAGAGAAATGCTGGAATGTGGAGACGTTATCAGAAAGTGTTCAATGAGCTTCCCCTGTGTGCTCGTGTCGGCGAAAAGATCCTGTGTATGCATGGTGGAATCTCTCAAAACTGCACCTCTTGGGAATCATTCCGAGCACTCAAAAAGCCAAACACCCCAAAAACTTGTGACGAAGGACTTCAGGTGGATTTGATGTGGGCAGATCCGACACAAGACAAGTGTAGTGCATTTGGGATGAATACGGTGGGTACTGTACTTTTTACGCTATTCAAATAGAATTCAGCAAAGAGCAATATCGGTGGTTTTCGGAGAGAAGGCGCTGATTGAGTTTATGAAGAAACTGGGATTATCGTTGATTGTGAGAGCTCATGAAGTCTCTCAAGATGGATTCAATTTCATGTTCAATCGGAAAATAGTCACCGTCTTCTCGGCTCCCTACTATTGTGGAAACGATACGAATTGTGGAGCGGTAAGCAAAAATACATCGATTTCAAGAAAACTAGGGAATTCAGATCATGCACGTATCTCCATCCTACGAAATATCATTCACTGTTCTTCGTCCACGAATGATTCAAACTCCGGAGAATGCGGACGTCGTCAAACTAATGGAGAACAATTACAAGGCGTTGATGGCAGCGAGTCCTGATCCAAGTAATATTATTTTGAAAGGGGCAGAGATTCTGAAATTCTGAATTTCAGATCGCGGACGTCATTTGACCCCAGCTCCAGTGGCCTCTCTTCAAGCTCCGCCTCCTCCACCTCTTGCTCCAGCTACTGTGATTCCTCCATTGATTCCTCCTATGATTCCTCCACCTGTTATGAAATCTGAAGAATTAAAGAAAGCATGAAGGAATAAATATGTTTTTTGAAAATATTAGGGTGGCAAGAAAGTTTTTGACCATGATTCAAGCTTCTAGTGCTCTGAGACCCTCTATTTCAAAAACTTTGTTTTATAAAATTCTTGTATATAATGAAACGAAAATATCATACCCAAAATTTTAGCACCACACGAAATGATTTCAGCGAGTTACAGACCAAAAAAGTTAATGTGTCATTTATCGAAAAAATTTGGGTATGTACGGGTTAGCATAACTCATGACGAGGAAGAGATTTTTCCGTGATTTTTTGATATGTTGTTACAAGTTTATCTCTTAACAATTCGCACTATAATTGCTTTCCCTCGTGATTGTAGAATTTTCATTATCACCAAAAATATGAAAAATTCGGAAAAGTTTGATATTTTTCACAAATCTTGAGTTATTATTTAGGAACTCTAGTTAAAAGTTTGTCTATTGTTTTTATGAAATTTCAGCAAAAAATCATGGAAAAATCTCTCGAATGAACGAGTTTAGATAACTTTTTCGATTTTTATGAAAATTTTGGTAAATCAACTTATTGTTCGAAGATGTCTCCTGATCTTGAAAGGTAACCATATCTTTTTTGCGTTTGGCTATAAATAGCTCAGATATTTGGTTCACTACACAAAAATTATCTAACGATTTCCTACCTTTTCAAAGAAACCCCAAATGTTTTCCCACTTAAAACCCGAAAAAAGGACTTCAAACTTCATGGGTAAACCTCTCGGCTAAAACGATAGCAGGTAAACTGCTAATTCGCCCACAGTTTTAATATCTATCGATGTTTGGAAAACACACAAGAAAAACTTGGCCGCTACTTTTTCCGTTCAGATTATGCTCATTTCATCTATGGTCAAAAACTTTCTTGCCACCCTAATATTTTGTCTTGTCATACATTACTGGCGTTTCCGGTTAAAATAGGTCAACTTTGAGGCTCTAAAAAGTGGTTTCCAGATATCCAATTTTTTTGAAATTTTGTAGCTGTATCAAGCAACTCTAAAACTCTACTTTTGTAGTTCACAACTTTTTTATAGGATCACGATCCAGTTAGTTAGGTCGCATGGATGCCAAAAAGCTCCAAAATTGTCAACTGCAAAAATAGAGTTGCTCTATACATCCGTAAAATTTCAGAAACATTCGCTAACTGAAACCTACTTTTTCAGACACTCAAAGTTGACCTATTTCTACAGAAAACGGCAGTGCAGTCATTTTGGCCAGTGCTGTAGTTCTTAATGAAAGTACTGTGGGGTTCGTATATTTTTGCTAAATTTTAGTTCCGAATAAAAAATTTTCATTATTCTTGTTTTTAGTTGTTTTATAGAGCTTTCTTCGACAATTCTTCTGTCGAGAGCTCTAGCTAGATTTACTTCTGAAATTGAAGATTTTCATTAACGTCAATTCATCACAAGAACCAAAAACGTAAAATCTAATTTCCACGTTCCATCCAACAGCTCATCTATCAAGAATCTTCAAATTTTCTTCATACCCAAATCTTCTACCATTTCACGGCATCCTCAAATGGAAATAGAACACACGCTACTTTTCTAGAAATGTTTTTCAAATCTTTTGCAAATTAGTACTGAAAACCCAGTTTTTGGATTGTATTAAATTTCAAAAAGCTAATTTTTAAAATTTGGCTTGGCCAAATTTTTCTAAATAGCTTGAAGTTCTTATTGACACAAAAAACGTCAAAAAACGTTAGGTTTGAAGAAAGTTATTTAAATTCAAAATCAGGCCTGAGAATCTCGTAAAAGTCTCATAAATATGAATTTCTCTATCAAATGAAATTGAAAAATTAATTAAATGTCCCTCCTGGCCTGAAACTACATGTTACTGTAGTTTGACCTGAAACCGTATTTTTCGGCTAGATTTTTATTAGATTCTGCTAATTGGAAATTATAAAGGAGACAAAGGTTTATCAGGTTTCATAAAAAACCTTGCGTATGTGGACTTTATGACCTATTTAGAAAAAAACTGAATCCGAATTGAATTTTGAATAGTTGAGTCATTGAAGTAAAACAAATCAGATATTCGAATTTCGCATAGTCGATTTATTATTTCCTCAAATTTTCTAAAAATTTGAACAACGACGACAAGAGATACAGGTGTCCAAATGGTCCATTTCACCCCCTAGAGAAAGAAATCGAAGCTCCGCCTCCTCACGTTGCGGTCCCTAGTTATATAGGTTTTTCCCAACCACGAAAACTTCAAACAGCCGTATCTGCGTCTGTGTCGATCCGAATTTCATGACATTACTACCAATCGCCAGGATTTTAAAAGAGCTTTAAAATGATCACCAAATCGCTCCGCTGCGCCTCAGTTCTGGCGCGGGCGCCGCGACCCGTGACCATGGTCAAGATAATGACAATGACGATGAAGATGAAGATGCGCAAAAATTTTCGTCAAAACCGCCCCCCCTGCGCCCGAAAAATTCCCGGTCACTGCAGCTCCGGGGGTGATTTCCTCGCACTCCAGCAGGGTGGCGCTTCACACCACCCAAGGTCCTCATTTCCACCCGGTACCTACTCAGCAATCCCGATAGGGGCCTATCGGGTGCCTTCCTCATACTGGAATGGTCGTTAGAACATCAACACTTGTGCGGGCACACGAGAATGCGACGTCGCTTATATAGGGTGGGTCTGTAGCACCCTACGCCTCACGGTTTCCGTGGGCCTCTATGTATTGCGTGCGTTTTTTTTCTCTGCGCACACTATTTCGCATTAGAGAAAAAATCCGTTGGTGCGCCCGCTGAAGTTACTGACACACTTGCCGTGCCCCTGACGCGTTTCGCGATTTTTCCGCGAAAGACCCATTTTTTGAAAGAATTTCCTCACAGAAAGCAGCAAAAAATGGCGGATATGACAAAGTTTGAGGAGGAAGTTAACAGGTTGAACCCTCTCGAAAAAGGTATTTATTATTTTCTGAAAATTTCATTGAAATTCCCGATTTCAGACCGCGAAAAGTATTTCAACAGTCGCCAGGAGATGGAAATGAGATTAACGGAGAGCAGAAATGTGAAATCGGTATTAAAATGCTCAAAAATAAAGAAATTTATAGTTTTTTTAGGAGTTGGATTTGATGGATTCCGATTCGAAAGTCTACAAACTCATGGGCCCGGTGCTCGTTCGTCAGGATTTAGAGGAGGCGCGATCGATGGTTGAGAAGCGTCTCGAATTCATTGAATCTGAAATGTAAGGGAGAAAATTCGTCGAATTTCAATTTTTTCCGCAGAAAAATGGGGAAATTGGTTGTTGGAGTCTCCTGCAATTTTTTACTCGTTTGGACCCAATTTTGCCGTTTTAGGCCGTTTTCAAGGATTTTAGGCCGATCTTTCTCTTGATAATAGAATATTTAGGTGAAATGAAGCTTGGATTCCAATTTTTCCGAGAAAAATGGAGAAAAATTGGTTTTTGCAGTCTTTACGAATTTTAGACCCAATTTTGCCGATTTCAGGGCGAAAACTGAAGTTTTCTTGGATTTTCTCAGTTCTAAACCACGAAAAAATTGAGATTTTCGAATTTCAGGTCGTTTCTACACGAAGAAGCACGAATGGGTGGTTGTGGAGAACGGTGTCGGAACCGTCGGAATCACCAATTTTGCCACTGTAAGTGTGAGTTTAGGTATTTGGCCTACAATCTAATTTTCTGGGCGAAATATTCATTTTTTTGACAATTCTTTGGTCTCACAATTAGTGAATGCGGCTTGAAAAGTGAATATTTCTCAAAAAGTCATGAAATTCCAAGAATTTCACGATTTTGGCTAATTTTATATTTCCCTCGCTTTTTGGGTTTTCAAGGTTTTCAGGCCTCAAAATCGCAATGTTAATGTTTTTTTTACGTCCAAATTCAATAAAGAATCCTATTTTTTTCGTGTGTTTAACTTCCAAAAACAAAAAACCCATTGAATTTTTTTTCCAGGAACAACTGGGCGACGTCGTGTTGATCGAGCTTCCCGATGAGGGCACCGAAATTGCCAAACGAGATTCCACAGGCGCCGTCGAGAGTGTGAATGCCGCGTCGGACACCTACGCGCCGATTTCGGGAACGGTGACCGAGAAGAATGCGCGGCTCGAAGAGGAGGCGGGACTTATCAACAAGAGCCCATTCGATAAGGGATGGTTGTACAAATTGAAAGTGAAATCCACGGATGAGCTCAACAAATTGCTCAATGAGCAACAATACGAGCAGTTCAAGAAGGACGAGGAGGCCGCTCATTGATTCTTCTTTTATTTTGTATTTAATATAGCAATTTTTGTTTTCTTTGTTCCTCATGTACTGGTAATTCGTAGATTTATTATTATATGTAGTGAAAATTCCATTATTTACAGTTCAAAATTCGAAAGAAATCCATGACTAGATGGCTCAAATATTTAAAAAAATAAGCAAAAAATTAAGTACAAAGAAAAAAGGATCACAGAGGGCACATTGTGTTGAAGAAGTTTGGGAGTTTTCTGAAAATTTAGAGAATTTTGAAGGCCACAAGTGCACTTTTCTCTATTTGACTACAAGAAAGGGGTGTAAGTGGTGACCTGAATAAGAGGAAGGTGAGCTATTGGCATCTTTATGTGGGCTTATGAAAACCGTATTCGATTTTTTGTTTCACCGTTCTTCGATCAAAATTTAAATTTGACCATCACGGTTACTCCCGAAAAACTACTGGTTTGCACGCATGCAACTTTTGTGGGAAATTTGCATGGAAAGTTCAATGGGAAACTCCCCGGTATAAAAAAGAGAGGCTGGTCAGAAATTGTTTCGTACACTATCATGTATTCGAGTAGAAGAGAATGGTTACTGTATGCGGCGTACTCTTTCACGTGTTTGGTCAAGAGTTTCTATTTCTATTTCTGAACGCTATTTCTAAACGCTGAAAAATCCATACTATCTCGTGATTGGATAGTGAAACTTTGTGATTCTAAAGATCTCAGTAAACAAAATGCAACATTGACGAGTTTGGATCAAATGCTCAATGTTTTGGCACCGATTGGAGTTGGAGTGAGTCGTTCTAACAAATCCTTCGAATTCAACCCCTTTTTCAGACCCTGGTACTAACCTTTGGTATCACTAATGTCCTATGGATCTTTGCTATTGGTTGCCTAGTATCCCTATTTCTGAAAGCCACGTTTCTTTATCAAATTTACCATGCAAATGAGTCTCTACACTATAAAAGACAACTATCATGGACTGATTCAGACTTTTTCAATTCCGAAACTTCAAAAAACGAAAAACAAGGCGTTCTAGGAACCTATTACAACCAGAGAACATTTTTCGCCGCACTTGGAATGGCTCTATTTTACAAAACAGTCATGGGATTTGACAATTTGGCTGTTGGATATGCCAAGAGTTCCTCAGATCTTTCAATTTTCACAAGCGGTGTATTACAGTCATATGGATCACTTGCTGGGATGCTCGGAGTTATTTCTTATTCGATAATGGAGAAAAGAATTGGGTTAATCAATTCTGGAATTATTCTGGAATTATTCTGGAATTATCCCAAACTTTTTCAACACAATGTGCCCTCTGTGATCCTTTTTTCTTTGTATTTATTTTTTTGCTTATTTTTTTTAATATTTGAGCCATCTAGTCATGGATTTCTTTCGAATTTTGAACTGTAAATAATGGAATTTTCACTACATATAATAATAAATCTACGAATTACCAGTACATGAGGAACAAAGAAAACAAAAATTGCTATATTAAATACAAAATAAAAGAAGAATCAATGAGCGGCCTCCTCGTCCTTCTTGAACTGCTCGTATTGTTGCTCATTGAGCAATTTGTTGAGCTCATCCGTGGATTTCACTTTCAATTTGTACAACCATCCCTTATCGAATGGGCTCTTGTTGATAAGTCCCGCCTCCTCTTCGAGCCGCGCATTCTTCTCGGTCACCGTTCCCGAAATCGGCGCGTAGGTGTCCGACGCGGCATTCACACTCTCGACGGCGCCTGTGGAATCTCGTTTGGCAATTTCGGTGCCCTCATCGGGAAGCTCGATCAACACGACGTCGCCCAGTTGTTCCTGGAAAAAAAATTCAATGGGTTTTTTGTTTTTGGAAGTTAAACACACGAAAAAAATAGGATTCTTTATTGAATTTGGACGTAAAAAAAACATTAACATTGCGATTTTGAGGCCTGAAAACCTTGAAAACCCAAAAAGCGAGGGAAATATAAAATTAGCCAAAATCGTGAAATTCTTGGAATTTCATGACTTTTTGAGAAATATTCACTTTTCAAGCCGCATTCACTAATTTTGAGACCAAAGAATTGTCAAAAAAAATGAATATTTCGCCCAGAAAATTAGATTGTAGGCCAAATACCTAAACTCACACTTACAGTGGCAAAATTGGTGATTCCGACGGTTCCGACACCGTTCTCCACAACCACCCATTCGTGCTTCTTCGTGTAGAAACGACCTGAAATTCGAAAATCTCAATTTTTTCGTGGTTTAGAACTGAGAAAATCCAAGAAAACTTCAGTTTTCGCCCTGAAATCGGCAAAATTGGGTCTAAAATTCGTAAAGACTCCAAAAACCAATTTTTCTCCATTTTTCTCGGAAAAATTGAAATCCAAGCTTCATTTCACCTAAATATTCTATTATCAAGAGAAAGATCGGCCTAAAATCCTTGAAAACGGCCTAAAACGGCAAAATTGGGTCCAAACGAGTAAAAAATTGCAGGAGACTCCAACAACCAATTTCCCCATTTTTCTGCGGAAAAAAATTGAAATTCGACGAATTTTCTCCCTTACATTTCAGATTCAATGAATTCGAGACGCTTCTCAACCATCGATCGCGCCTCCTCTAAATCCTGACGAACGAGCACCGGGCCCATGAGTTTGTAGACTTTCGAATCGGAATCCATCAAATCCAACTCCTAAAAAAACTATAAATTTCTTTATTTTTGAGCATTTTAATACCGATTTCACATTTCTGCTCTCCGTTAATCTCATTTCCATCTCCTGGCGACTGTTGAAATACTTTTCGCGGTCTGAAATCGGGAATTTCAATGAAATTTTCAGAAAATAATAAATACCTTTTTCGAGAGGGTTCAACCTGTTAACTTCCTCCTCAAACTTTGTCATATCCGCCATTTTTTGCTGCTTTCTGTGAGGAAATTCTTTCAAAAAATGGGTCTTTCGCGGAAAAATCGCGAAACGCGTCAGGGGCACGGCCAGTGTGTCAGTAACTTCAGCGGGCGCACCAACGGATTTTTTCTCTGACGCGAAATAGTGTGCGCAGAGAAAAAAAACGCACGCAATACATAGAGGCCCACGGAAACCGTGAGGCGTAGGGTGCTACAGACCCACCCTATATAAGCGACGTCGCATTCTCGTGTGCCCGCACAAGTGTTGATGTTCTAACGACCATTCCAGTATGAGGAAGGCACCCGATAGGCCCCTATCGGGATTGCTGAGTAGGTACCGGGTGGAAATGAGGACCTTGGGTGGTGTGAAGCGCCACCCTGCTGGAGTGCGAGGAAATCACCCCCGGAGCTGCAGTGACCGGGAATTTTTCGGGCGCAGGGGGGGCGGTTTTGACAAAAATTTTTGCGCATCTTCATCTTCATCGTCATTGTTATTATCTTGACCATGGTCATGGGTCGGGTCGCGGCGCCCGCGCCAGAACTGAGGCGCAGCGGAGCGATTTGGTGATCATTTTAAAGCTCTTTTAAAATCCTGGCGATTGGTAGTAACGTCATGAAATTCGGATCGACACAGACGCAGATACGGCTGTTTGAAGTTTTCGTGGTTGGGAAATACCTATATAACTAGGGACCGCAACGTGAGGAGGCGGAGCTTCGAGTTCTTTCTCTAGGGAGTGAAATGGACCATTTGGACACCTGTATCTCTTGTCGTCGTTGTTCAAATTTTTAGAAAAATTGAGGAAAGAATAAATCGACTATGCGAAATTCGAATATCTGATTTGTTTTACTTCAAGGACTCAACTATTCAAAATTCAATTCGGATTCAGTTTTTTTCTAAATAGGTCATAAAGTCCACATACGCAAGGTTTTTTATGAAACCTGATAAACCTTTGTCTCCTTTATAATTTCCAATTAGCAGAATCTAATAAAAATCTAGCCGAAAAATACGGTTTCAGGTCAAACTACAGTAACATGTAGTTTCAGGCCAGGAGGGACATTTAATTAAATTTTCAATTTCATTTGATAGAGAAATTCATATTTATGAGACTTTTACGAGATTCTCAGGCCTGATTTTGAATTTAAATAACTTTCTTCAAACCTAACGTTTTTTGACGTTTTTTGTGTCAATAAGAACTTCAAGCTATTTAGAAAAATTTGGCCAAGCCAAATTTTAAAAATTAGCTTTTTGAAATTTAATACAATCCAAAAACTGGGTTTTCAGTACTAATTTGCAAAAGATTTGAAAAACATTTCTAGAAAAGTAGCGTGTGTTCTATTTCCATTTGAGGATGCCGTGTACTGTAGATATGAGCTCTGAAACATCTTCATTTCCTTAGAAATTGTGCATTTCAATTGTTGCGAAGGTTCATTTTTTGTAGTCTCTTCCGATCATGAAGACGTTGCAGATCTAAAAAAGAAGAAATGGAAATGGGAGGAGGATTCCTGAAGTGTTAAAGATTTGGATTTTCCTAGTTCGATTTTTCCTATATCTCAGTAAAAGAACTGTGTGATTCTTCTGTCTTTGTTGAATTTTCGTTCCCAAATAACAATTTTTCAGCTTTCTTGTTTTTGTTCTTTAATAGAGCTTTCTTCGCTCTAGTTGGACTCTAGCTGCTAAAGTGACTTCTGAAATTGAAGGTTTTCATTAACGTCAATTCATCACAAGAACCAAAAACGTAAATTCTAATTTCCACGTTCCATCCAGCAGTTCATTTATCAAGAATCTTCTTTTCTTCATACCCAAATTTTCTACCATTTCAAGAAACTCTACATGAATCGAATTCTGTTAAAAATCATTATTCTGACATTTTCATTCCACTCGTTAAACGGAGATGACGATGAGAAGAGATGCACTGGAGGAGATGCTGTTGAAATGGAAGAGGATTGTGTTGTGATCGAGAAAACCAAATTGATTTTCACTGGAGAATTTGAAGATGGTAATGTTTCTCATAAATACTGTTTGACAGTTTTCTTTCAGAAGATTTCGTTAGAGAAAAGATGTCAACAATTCGTCGCATTGAGGCTGGAGTGGAAGTTGTTGGAATCGTCTATGAAGTTTTCGATTTTTTGAGTCATGTCAAAGAGATCAAGAATCCAAATGGACCTGCTTTGATATTCAAAGATAATAAGAATCTGAGGAGTATCCAAATGGGGAATTTGAAACTTTTAAATGGAAAAGAAGTATGGATTTGAAAACGAAAATTGGACAAATTAATGATTATGTTTTAGGAAGACGTTCTATTTGACAATGACAACTTCCCGATTGAAGTATACGACCATCCTGAAGCGTATGTTTTATTTTAAAGGGGGAATATACTTATTTCGAAATTTTGGATATTTTCTAAGAGATACCGTAAAGTTCTCTTGGAGCATAGTCTCAAAAATTCTTCTCGAGAAGATATAGCTCAAACAAATTTTGGGCTCCGAGACATTCCGCAGCCAGACATTTCGCAGCCGGAGTTTTCGCAGCCGGACATCTCGCAGCTAAAAATGCACTATTTTGCGCATAAAATATCTCAAAATCGTGAAGTATTTTTCCGACTATGCTCCAAGAGAACTTTACGGTCTCTCGAAAATTCTTCGTCGATTGATATAAACATATCTAAAATTTCGAAATTAGTTGTCTCCTCCTTTAAAAACCAACTCATTTTTTCGTTTACAGTCTAACCGAAATGCTGCATCTGGAAGCTGCCGCTCGTGCATCTCACAAAGGTGCGAAATGCTCGGAGAGCTTCATCAAAATAACAGAATCCGAACCAGAAGGATATGGATGGTTTCTGTATACTCTCATCGTTTTTTGTGTTGTCATGGCGGCACTTGCCACTTTCCAGACGTATTATTTGTTGAAAGCAAGAGGAGTGGTCGGGAATAAAACTGGAAATCGGAAGAGAGGAAAAAATAAGAAATCGAGAAACTCTAGTAGAAAGAGCAATAGATTAGATTGACAATAAACTATTTTCTCTGATTTTTGCCCGATTCAGGTCAAAGTTTTAGTTTTCTCTTTCGTTCAATACTCTTAAAATGAGAAAAGAATTGAAGCAGCTGCTGATGAGGGGAAAGCATCTGTGTCCATTGTGTAACCTTGACGAAGCGAAACGAAAATGGCAGTCTAAAACTGACCCCGAAGACGAAGACGTCGTTTTTAGAAGGAGAAGGTCACTTCTTTCTCTCACTCTGTTTGAATTCTAACTGTCCATTCTCCATCCAATTCACATGGTCTCTTTTTTTCTTTATTATCAAAATTTGTCCTTATTGATTTGGGACGTTGTTATTATTTTTAACGGATGTTCTACTGATAAACCTACTGTTCTTTTTTCGATTCTTTTTTCTATTTCGTTCCCAATTTCTCCAACACATCATTACCTACTTTTTTCTGTATATTCCATTCTGGGTCAATGTCATTTATCTGTGCGTTTCCACCTATTTGTGTTCAAAACCAACTGACCATCTTGAAACTTCCATCACTTCAAGATTTCCCGAATCCGATTTTTATGTGGAGAACCAGATTTACACCTTCAGTTCTCACTATCCTCCCAGTCTTAATACTGTCAAATTGCTCACGAAAGAGAATCAGAGAAAGCTGTTAATTTATCGCTTGTTGTCTGCTCTGCTCAAACAAAACCTTCTTATCTTGTGCTTGAGCCGATCCGCCATTCAATTCATATTTTGAGAAAAAAATTGAATTACAGTGAGGCTGTAATGAAAACCGTACTGCTCATAGTTCCTGTATTTTTCTTCCTTCCGTCAATAGAGAGCAGCTTGAAAGTTTACACCCAGGAATGTATATCTAAAGTATGCTCCAACTGTTCTAATAACTCGATGAAATTTTTAAAATTTGAGGCCGACTTTTCTTCATGCGAAATGTTCAATTCTTGCTGTGATTTTCGATGTAGTCGTGCTCGTCAAAAGCGATCGACGTGTACGATCAATGGAACAGGAATAAACGAAATGCAAACCGAATGCATATGGTAGGCGAAAAGCCAATATCAACGAGAAATTTCTAATTTGCAGCACGAAACCACTGCAACAGTTCGAGGTACCCTACACAAGAAAAGCGAGACACTCCAGATTGGACCTAATTGCTGGGATTCTTTTTATTTTTGTTCTCGACATGCTTCTCCTTAGCTTCACATTCTAACAATCTGATCTCTCCATCGAATGAATTTTTTTAATAACAATTTTATTGTGCAACAAAACAAGAATTTAACGGTAGGATTTCTGGTAACGAGCACGGGCTCCTGGTCCTCCGAACTTCTTCGACTCACGGCGTCTTGGGTCAGCAACCAAAAGGGACTTGTCGTAGGCGGCAAAGATGTTCTTCAATTCTCTCTTGCTTTGCTCATCGACATACTTGTGGTAGTAGGCGACGAGAGCCTTAGCGAGGGCTTGACGGACAGCGTAGATCTGAGCAACGTGTCCTCCTCCGCTGACACGGATTCTGATGTCGACGTCCTGGAAGCGCTCCTTTCCGACAAGAAGAAGTGGCTCCTAGAAAATTTTGCAATGCTTACAGACGGACATTTGAACTTGATCATACCTGGAGCTTGATGCGGAGAATTTGTGGCTCCAAGAACTCAAGCGGGCGGCCGTTGACCTTGATGAGTCCTTGTCCCTTTTTGCAGTGAGCGACAGCGGTAGCAGTCTTCTTGCGACCGAAGGTCTGAACCGATTGCACGGTAGACGCCATTACCCTGCAGATATAGGTTTAGAAGAAAAATTACAACAAAGCAAGATGAAAAATAATGCATGGTTGGGAACCAAGTAAAATTGAAAAAATAAAGTTTGCGAAATAGGGACATCAACAACAATTTTATTGGAGGAACAATTAAAACAAGTGTTAACGATAAAGAAGTTATACATGTAACAAAATAACAAAAACATAACAATGGGTTTGGAGATCAGACCTTTTTTCCTTTGACTGGACGGTAAGTGGCGACCACAACAGCGTGGTCTCTCTCGTATGGCTCAAGAGTAACCTGTTCGAGTGGCTTGAACTTCTCCTCCTTCAATTTGTTGACCTCTCCAGCGAAGACAGCCTCTGGCTCAGCAGTACTGTCGATGCAGTTAGCCTTGATTGAGATGACAGCATGTCCACCATTGCGGAGGAAGTTCTGAGCGTTGAGAGCAACAATACGAGCTTGATCAGGTTGAGCTACGTCGGAGAAGATGACATCGACCATTCCTAAAAACAAACCCTAATGCCAACTCTTTTAAAATTGAAATAACTCACCAACGAGCATGCGGTATTTGTGTGGGTGTCTTGCGTCCTCTACAATTGGGACAACATTTGGTCTCTTCTTGGCGACTCCCAAAAGGTCACGTCCAGATCTGTGCGAGAATTCAACAGCGTAGACGATTCCTTCAGGTCCAACAACGTCGGAACAGTGAGAAACGGTCGTTCCAGAAGCAGCTCCAAGATAGAGAAGCTTTGTTCCTGGTTTGATGTGAGTATTCTCGAGTCCTCCCATGATGGATGCAGCGAGCTTAGAACGGAATGGGTTCCACACGCGGTACTCAATCGAGCCGGTTCCGTCATCGACAGAGACTCTCTTTTCTCCGTACACAGACTCTCCTACGACCATATTCTTGGTGGCGAGAGCATCTTCTTTTCCTTTGACGATGAAGACTCCTCCGAGACGATGTGGCTCGACCACAACAGTCTTTCCTCCTCGCATTCCACCGGCTCCTCCGCGTCCTCCACGTGGGGATCCTCTTCCACCTCTTGGTGATCCACGTCCACCGAATCCTCCTCTCGGGGATCCGCGACCGCCGAATCCACCACTAAAATAATCGATTTTTTACATGTACTTTTTAAAAAATAAACCAACCGATCGCCTCCGCCTCTTCCTCCACGGAATCCACCACGATCTCCACCACCGAAACCTCCACGGCCTCCTCTGAAACCTCCGCGATCTCCTCCTCGGAATCCACCGCCTCCGCGATCTCCTCCCCGGAATCCACCGCCTCCACGTCCTCCTCGGAATCCTGGAAAATATACAAGTTGTGGGATTTTACAATGAGTAAAAATTACCTCCGCCACCTCCGCGATTGAAGTCAAGTCCCATTCTAGAAATAATCGATTAATTCACGAAATTACGGACGAAACTACGAAAAATACATACCTCAGCCATGCGAGAGCCGAGTAAGATTGAGAATTATCCCATTTAACTTAGAGTCATGGATTTTAATCACGCTCCAGTCGATTGAATCGACCAGAATCATCCACTATTCTCAAATCTACTCATAAAATCCATATAAAATCGAGAAGAAACGTACATCTCAGCGCAAAAAACACCGAAAAAAATTTGGGCAAGCGAAAAATTATCGAAAACCTCCATCGCCAAACGCGCCACTACGGTGGATGTCGCGTTCGTTGTGAGACCAGCGCGGTGGAGCGCACTTGCGGCAGCATTTTCGCGCCGAAAATTGATTTTTTTAGCGACAATCAGGTGGAAATAAACCGTTTTTTGTCAATCATCGCGGTTGTTCTCCTGGAAAATGGATAGAAAAAACAGTTCAGCATTGTTGAATGTAGTGAAATCGTTGTTCACTTGAAGGATTGAAGAAAGAGACACAAAATATCATGTTTCAGGAAAGCAAAATGGGGGATACGGATAAACTAAAAATTCGCAACATGGGTAACTTGATCGAATACGCCCCTAGAAAGTTGAAAATTGTTTCAGGTGTTGTGGATATCAAGGACCTAAACAATAGAGGAATGGCAGAATCAACGTCGTTCACAATGGCGGAGGTATGCTGTTACAACTGCCTTGCAAAGAACAATATGTTTTAAGGTTCTTATGAGAAATCCAAGCTGGGGCCGTCCGGAGCCGAGACCAGCTGCCGAATATGCCGTATCGCCGAATATCGAGCTGTCAAAAATAACGGATATTTTAGAAGAGTTCTCAATGAGGTATTGCATTGATACTTTATAATTTACTTTGGGATCTCGTTACTTACAGTCGCCGTGGGAATCGCTCCAAGAAAAGTCTCAGAAACTCTATCCGCGACTACGTTTTCAAATTGGAATCAACGAAAAACATTTTTTGTATTCACCGTCGTTCCTCACCAGAACACTTCTACGACAGGACAGTTTTACGAATTCCTGGAGCGTATTCTTTTAAGCAACAGGTTTGAATATCTTCCCATTCTCTGAAAATGTTCTTTTCTAGATCAATTGTCCGAGAGTGTTGATTGTATCGGATAGTGAAGTGGATGCGAAGCGTGTCGAACAAGCTCTGATCAAAGAGCAGAGAAGTGAGCGTTTTAGAAATGAAGCAAATGAAGAACGATCTTTGCAGAATTCTTCGTAAATGTTCGTTCCAAGCCGGGAGTTCATCGTCTCAATAATATTTCTGTAGAGGGTATCGGTACCCACAACGAACGAGTGATGGTTGGATCAATTGATAGCATTTCCGAATTCCTCGACGAAGCTCGCAATAACAACAGAATAAGAGACGTGAAAGAATTCTTGAAATTTATCGTCTTCAACAACGCTGAGAAACTCTGTATTAATCCGAAACTGAACGATTTGTTGGAGGAGATGTCAGAAATATTTGAAAACTCGTGGACTAGGTACATTTTCATGTATCATTTCGCCGCGGTACGAGCCGCTCCCGTTTTGAACGTTGTGCGACTATGTCATGAAAAACTTGTACACGAAATGTTCATCGAAGTCCAAACACCAAGGGTGCGAAATTTGTTCGAAAGAGTTGAATTCTCTTTAGCTGTATCCTCCTCAGAATTTGCTGATCGTAAGGCAGCACAAGAAGTTGCCAGCGACAGAACTCTGTCACAAAAACACATGGATGTTCTTTCCGTAAGCTCCGATTCTCTCATTCCCACCTCGATGTTTTTTTTTGCAGAAATTGTTCACTGCGCAAGCACAGAAACTTGTCATCTGCGCTCATCGGATTGGAAAACTCAGGCTTGAACGAGAACGTAGAAATAGTCATCTGCCCGGTAAGACAAAGGTTCGAGAAGAAAAGCATTATGTGAAAATTTCCAGAATCGAAAAAAAGAAGAGAACGCATTTTGATTGTGACAAAAAGTTCGGAAACTGCCATCATGGTAATGATGAGCCTTAGAAGACACTCGGAAAAGAGCGAAGCGAAAAATAGATTCACTGTTCATTGCATTTTAACGTAAGTTTTTTTAAAAAGCTTCTCCGAGTATAAATTATAACATTTTCCAGCCAAGACTCAGTCGATACCGTGGAACAGCGGAACTTCGAATTCAGGCATGGTAATCTCGACGTTCTCGTTATCAACTGGGATTCAATTAATGCTGTGATACGAGGAACGGTTGACGCGGTCATTTTATTCGATTCCCCGCCCGCACGATTCTTCCAGACAATGATGGAAACAGAAATGGAGAATTTGATTTCGAGGATTTGCGTGAAGCTCAAGCTGTACATTCTGCTAGATCAGCAGGCAGATCGAACTTTGTTGCCCGAATATGTTAAGGTCAGTTAGACGCAATTTATTAGGTTGACATTAATTTTTTTTCAGTTTCTGCGAAAATACAAGAGACGCGCACCTCAGTGGTTTAAGACATTATACGAGAGGTATCGTGCTGAATTCAATGCGAAGTTGGAAGCACAGACATCCGAAATAGAAGATACTTTGACTGGCGATGTTAATTCTGACGTCACAATTCGATAATGAAATCAATCTTTTTGTATTTACCCTGGTTAGCCTATTTTCTTCACATCCTAGCATGTTTTTCTCCAGCTTTACTTCTTCTTTGTAAATACGGTGTGAAATAAAGTTTTACTTTTCTTCACTCTTGCTTCATATAATTATTCCGTTGCTCACTCTGTTCTAATACTTCAATATACATTATTATAATTATCACTCAATCATCATATTTATCTAGTCCCAGAATCATGTCACATGTTCCTCTCGATCACGTTGAAATGGGTAAGTCCGTGATGACGGCAGTTGAGGTGATTCGAGAGGAGGCTCTTCCAAAGCTCACGGAGATTATCGACGGAAAATCCGAGCACGGTTAGTGAGAGATCATACTTTTGCTGCAACGCGTTCTCTTTTTTTTCTGAAAATCGGAAAAAAATCAGAAATTTGACGAAAAATCATCAATTTTGAGCCGATTTTTTCCGATTTTCCGAAAATAAAAATTCGGAGAAATTTTCGAGAACTCGTTTTTCCGAAAAAGCTTTTCCGAACAAGCCTGTTTCAGAGAGATTGATTATCCTCTGCGAGAACAAAAATTGTCGCAAACTTGTTCTGATGCTGCTCAAACAGAAGTTGAGGGCATGCATCTTCCTCGATGACATGTGCGAAGAGGCGGCGATTGTTGCCCAGGAGAAGGATCGTTTCGCACAAGTGAAAGTCGCAGTATGCAGTTTCAAGGCGATGATGAGCATGAATTTGCCACTTGTGGAGAACGTATGTTGACGACGATTGATTGACGATTGACGTAACTTCAAAACAAGTTTTTTTCCGTTTTCAGTATGTCTTCTGGGAACTGCCAAAACCGAAAAAGTATCTACTCAAAGTTATCATCGATTCGATCGAGAATGCAGCCAATAAGGAAAATCGCGCATTTCATATTGACTTCATGTTCTCAGAGCAAGACGATGTACCTACCAACCAGGCACTCTACATCGAATTCAAGAATCGGGATGCGGAGGTTCCAGTTTCACTTGAAACGTTTGCGGTGTTAGTAATCCAGCTAAAAGATCTTCTACATATAAAGTACGTTTCAGAAATAATTTCGCAACACCAGAAGTCAAAAAGAAATATTTCGAGAAACTTGAGAAAGAAGAAATGGCCCGACAAACTGCCTCATTTCGCAGTGCAATCAAAGAGTTTGAGTCTGCATCCGACACTACTGGGTCTACGATGTCTTCTTTCATCTCAAACAACTGCGAGGATCAAGCCCCATCGACATCGCAACCGCAAGCTATCCAGCCAAAGAAGAAAGTCAGTGTGGAGCCGTACGACATTTGGAATATGAAGCCGAATGCAGAGGGAAAGTACATCCTTCCGGCTAGTGCTTTCGATTCGGATGGCGATTCTGATTATGGACAGGAAGACGAGAATGACAATTACGACTACGAGTATGAGTACAACAGCTACGACGATGAACACGAGTACGATATTTAGAATGCATCATGTTATTTACAACCAAATTATGATCTCCTGTATGTTTTTCATTTTACCGTCCAAAGTTTTAAAATTCATGTCCGTGTCATCTGAACACAGTATTTATGCACCCCTATACATTTGTTTTTGAAAACACAAACTTGTTTTACTAAAATGAACTTGTTCAATTTTAAAGATTTGTTTCAACTTGTAAAAATCTGGGACTTCTTCTGGGGTATGGCTCTTGCACTGTTTCTTACATTGGTTTTCTGTAAAAATGGGAAGTAGTTCTTTTCAGAAATCAGAATCTCACAAATTAGCCGAGCGTCTTCTTTTCAACTGCGGTGAATTCGTACTAGCCAAAGATTGTGTTCGAGATCTCCATTCTTGAACACGGTCAACGGCTTCAGTGAATGTCAATGACTTTCCCATTGCCTGAAAATTCAAAGGTTAATTTGAATTATTAAGAACATTATAAAATTTACCATGCTTATGACACCACACCATCCGTCAGGATCAATTTTTTGAAGGGGTTTCCGGAGATGCATGCAATAAATGTGTTCGAAACCGAGAACAATAACACTGACTATCTGAAAATTATGAAAATTGTATTATTGAAGTAAGGTCACAGTCATTTCTGATTCGTACTCGAATAATCGTCCCAATTCCATTTTTTAAACGAAAAAAAATGTTTCGGCATAAAAATTGATAAAATTGGAAAAAAAATCGATTTTCAAATTGTGAAATTACATTTTTTGCAAACTTATTTCAAAAAATGTTGAATTTTTCGCTCATTCGAATGCACCTGATTTCGCGGCTCCGGGACATTTCGAAATCGGACATTTCGAAAGCGGGCATTTCGAAAGTGGACATTTCGAAAGTGTAAAATTGCGTTTTTTGCTCAATTTTTTGAACTTTCGTAAACATTTGCTCAAAAAATATATGAAAAGTTTCAAAAATTATGCAAAAACGTTTTCGAGATGTCCGCTTTCGATATGTCCCGGAGCCGCGAAATTATACTTTTCTAAAACATTTCAAAAAATGTAGAATTTTTCACTGATTCGAATGCACCTAATATCGCTGCTCAAAACGATGTAGAAACATTTTTAGCCAAATCTTTTGCCAGCAGCGGCGAGCGCGACGAATTGAAAATTTGTTTGTAAACAATCACCGTAATCCTACTTTAATTACATACAATTCCTCCAGCAAGAAGCACAAACGCAGAAAGAAAGTTCTCGATTCCAAGTGGTGCTGATTGAGTTTGACTGTGACTGTCTGGAGTACAAGCACCGGTAAGCCAGAAGTTTTGAAGGCGTTCCAAGTCTCCTGAATTCTCTATGAATTTGAAGATAGATCCTGTTAGTTAGTTACCCTTTTGTTGATATTGTAACATGTAATGATTCACTAATGCAGTATGTGGAGAGTTCTTCGGAAATCCGATTCCATATCCCGTCATACTTGCCCATTTTCCAACTGTCATCAATGCACAATTCGCATCTTTTCCAGCCCAATAATCGAGAACAACGGCGTCATAAATGAATGCATCTAGTTCTCTGGAAATATCTCATAGAAATTAAAGAGTGAAAATTTAAAAATTTCGCTCTCACTCATTCTTAACCGCCTCAATTCCAGAAGAAATGTTCATTCGGAAGAATTTGTTATGCTTCACATACTCGTGCATTCTGAAGCAAAATATAATTTTTTATAATGGAGAATTGAATTCAAACTTGTGCCAGTTTCTCTTCATTGTCTCGTGAGTATTCCCTCCGTCGACGGTTCCGAATCGAAATGGAGGCTTTTGGTCTTGAGGGAAATTCAGCTAAACATAAAATTGGAGTTAGTTTTTGTATTCTTTCTTACCATCGGATCGTGTATACCGCTTAGATCATAATACTGTACTCTCGTTATCATAAATGCTGCCAAGTTGGCAGTGTAAACAGCCAGAAATGTGAGACCAAAAGCTGCCCAGACAAGAGCCATCAATCGAGATACGGTAGATTTGGGAACATCTGAAGATTACTTGAGTTCGAGAATACGTTATTTGTATCTACCTGTGGAGACACTAGCACTGAATAACGTTGCCCAGACAAGCCAATAAGAACGGAACAATGAGAACTTGTGCTCGGGAGGCGGGTACTTTTGCATATTGAAGGAATAAGGGGAGACCCATTCGAATACAAAAATTGAAATTGCAGCCACATGGATGCATACGAAAAGAATAATGACCCATGTGGAATATTCAAATGGTTCTAGAAAAGCTGTTGGAGAGAGAACTCCGCTTCTGATTTTCACGATGATTGATATTCCGGTATCCAGAAACGGAAGTGAGAAATCAATGTCACGAGCACGTTCCGAGTTGAGCTGGAGAAAATCATTGGAATCGGAAATAATTTTAGTGTCTTACTTTCAATGATGTAACACACATATCAGCCTTATTATGCATTAGATCGGCTATAAGTCCATTCCATCCATTTTCAGTCTTCAGTCCCCATTTCTCATCGCGAACTTTGTAAAGTGTATAAGTGAAGCCAATATCTGTTGCCAGTTTGTTCAGAAGGTCTACACAATAGCCAGAGCAGCATTTCAGAAGAGTTCGGTTTCTGGAAGTTGATTGAGATCTAGACAGTAACTTTGATTCTCTTACTTCTTAATACCAGCACCATCTGTGTACTCGACATCTCCCCAATCGCAAATTGAACCCTGAAAACTATTTGATTCCATTCAGATTCTTCCAACTCCCAACCTGATTTCCAGGACACTTCTGAGTATCTGGATCCACATCCGAAACAGTTATAAATGGTGGTTCGTGAAGAGTGACAACCTTCACATGGAACTTATCAGCGGCTCCTTGTGGCGGGTTTGCTTTCTCTCCCGGCCATTGAACATCAGCCATTTTCAATTCGTTATTCGTAAAAATTCCGACTTTCTCCCAAGTTTTCTCTCCTTTTGAATTAGTTCTCAAGTTGGAAATTTGAAGAATCGAGTTTCGAAGACGTCCAGTTTTTTCAAAAGTGTAAAAGAAGGAATCATGTCCATCATCAACGTGGAAAGGATTTCCCTTTACGAATGCAGCTTTCATGTGTCTGGAATCTTCAATATTCTTTGAATCGTGACCCTTGACTTACTCATAAATGAATTTTCCATTCTCCCAATATGGATCTCCATCTTCACTTTTACAAGAAACGTTCGATTTCATCGGAAACATTTCATTTGGTCGGAGCTGGAGGAGAGCTGCTCCGAAGAGTTTTGGAGCTAATTGAATAATAAGAGGAAGAATATCGTCTCGTGGAGCAAACATTGCATTCGACACGGTATGGAAATTGACACACAACATTCCGGCTTGAGCGGGAGCTTTTACTGTAGTTTGTGTCCCTTTCACAGATTGTGTCCCGATCCATAGATACTTCTCACCTATCATATCCAACTTTTCGGCATGCTGAAATTTATTCATTTTCGATTTAAGAACTCTTTTCTTACAGCAAATATAGCTCCAGCTTGAGCCGCATTTGCATAGAGGAGTATGATTTTAGCTTGATTCTTCTTCACATCAGCCAGTTTCAAATCCACGTCCGTATTATTTCTAGTGTCCAAATGACAGTGGTGTATCATTTCGTATCTAGGAGAGAAATCACAGAGATATATTTAATATCAGAGCTCACTTGGTCGACTTGTTAGAAAACCGTTCGAGCTCTTCGCGAACCGCGGTCACAAATCTATCGTTCCCTGCCATTTCTGAAGTGACGACTCCGAATTTGGGCCAGTTGTAGCGGCGAAGAAGTGCCAACATTGCTCTGAAAAATGGTGTCTTCTTACTATTCTTCTGGCAACCTCACCTCGCTTGATGCTCAATCGGTGGAGCCATCTGAATAATACGATAAGGGCTCAAATCATTTTCAAAAGTGAATCCAGCATTGTCAGCATTCCAAGCAATTATTGGTATTCCTGTGTAACTAGCAGCGGTCAAGAAGTATTGCTCAGCAGCCGTAGTAGAATCATATGTTTCAGAAGCTGTTACGAAAATGATAAGAGCAACATTATTAGAAGTGACATTGTTGCAAAGGCAATCCAAAACTTCCTTCACGTAAAAAGTTCCAGTTGGCAGAATACAGTCAACTGGTTGGAAGTTGTATCGAGTGGCTAGGCGACGGAGACTTCTGGAAATTAGATGCATGGAAACCAGGGTTGGGCGGCAACTCATTCAAATGTGATTAACTTTTTTGAGAGGGATTGAATAAAAATATTACTAACATAAAAAATGTTCCTTATTGAAAAAGCTATCGATTGGTTAAAAAAAGTCAAATTTCATAAAAAATCAACAGAGTTACGCTTTATGTTGCCAAAACATTGCGGATTTTTGGAATTTTGGCAATTTTTCGGCAACACTAGGCATAACTCTGTTGGTTTTTTATCAAATTCAACGATCTTTTAACCAATCGATAGCTTTTAAAATAATGAACATTTTTTATGTTAGTCATATTTTTACCCGATCTCTCTCAAAAAAGTTATTCACATTTGAATGAGTTGCCCAAATTCGTTGCCGCTCACAATCAGCCCCGATGGAAACTTAAAAAGATTAGAAACTTACGATACTGCAGTTGCATCATTTATTTTTCGAATAACTTCTTTGAATGCTTTGTCGTAGGACTTGGAGCGACCAGCGTAATGCTAAACTAACAATCTTCAAACTTTCAAAATAATATGCTCCACCTGATAAACCACTGCAATATTAACATCTTCTCTCGTTGGATCTTCCTTCGGTTTCTGTACTTTTCGACTCCCTCCCAAATCAAGTGTTTCCAATTGATCAAATGTAACAAGTAATAAAAAAAGAAAACTACTCCAGAGCATGGAGAATGTTTTGTGAAGAAAGAAAGAAGATTCTCAGAAGAAGAAGGTAGAAGAAGGAAAACAATTTAAACGGAGCCCCCTTGAGCATCTTCTTCAAAACCTATTACCCAGAAAAAGAAGGGAGAAACGCCCCATCTCGGTGTTCATTACTCAAAACTTCTTTCTTCCTTCCCATTTCCCAATTTCCGTTTTGGAATGCTCTAAAAGTTTAAAAAACAGAGAATAGACTTTGTTCATTAGAATCTACTATGACAATGGAAGAATGTACCCATAAGGAAGAAATGATTCAATTTATTCAGAAGATCATTCAGTTGATGAAGTAGACGATGACGATGAGTTGGAACGAGTACTGTTGTTGTTTTCCGATGATTCGAACAAGTCTAGACAACTCGAGAACTCGCGAGCCCAATAGTCTCCTTTGTAGCTCCAGTGACCGTCTTCGTCTTTGGCGAACCACCTGAAAAAAGCAAAAAAGCTAGATTTATAGTTGGTTCTTGAGTTTCAATTTACATTGGAACATTTCCAGTCTTATTAGCTCTCCGCTCCCTCTGCTCTTCCTCATACTTGTGCTTGAATTCTTCCGCCTCATCATTCTTTCCTTCCTCCAAAAACTTCATGTCCTTCCTTCGACGACTATCTGTTGGTGCTATTTTATCATTCATTCCCGGATACATCTCATTCAGAGACAATGTGAAATTCGTGAAATGAAATTGATCATCGAACAACTTTGGAATCTGATTGGCGACCCAAAGAATCTTGGATCCCGGTATCACTGGTCCCTTATCCTTCTCATGAATCGCTTCATTGAACATTTGCACATATTCCTTTCTGTGATGTTTGAAATCATCCTGATCACAAGAAGCCAAGAAAAGTGTCCAATTGCCGTACAACGCCTTGATCTTATTCTTTCCCTCGAAAATGTGTCCTTCCACGTGGACATCGCCTCCTTTGTGATTGTAGTATCCCTTGTTGTCGAAAGAGAACACCGCATCGTACGTTCCGGATGATTCGATTTTCATGTGACTCGTCTGAAAATTGTTGATGTTATCTGATGGGCAGAGGAGAAAACTTACAAAGTTCATGTACATCTTTCCCATTATCACGTTGTAGATGGCGCACTTTGGCGCAGACCAAGAGTACGTCTCGCCGGTTCTGAAAATTTGAAGTTTGGCTGGAAAAATAGATTCCGGGCGGCCTTTTTTGTTATGGATCTGTGCCTATGGCAACACTTATTCTCGGGCCCGGCCGGAGGAAAAAAGGTCTCGGCCCGAGCCCGGGCCCTTGAGGAAAATTTCGATTTGAATGTCTAATGCCCAGTTGTAATCGATATTTCATCTATAAAAGTTCACCGGATTTTTATGACATAAATTTTTTTGGAAATTTCGCTAATTTACCTATCTTATCTAAACTGCAAAAATTCAATTTCCTAAATTTCCTGAATATCTGAACCTAAATTTCGAGCAAATTTGACATTTTTTTAAATAATTTTAAATAATTTTTTTGAGGCCGGCCCAGTCCGACAAACGACAACCCTTTATTGTTCAATTTTCTCTACTCACTTTTTAAAAGTCAATTTGAGGTGAGCGTGTGGATTGGCAATCAACTTGGTCATCCAGAAACTGAGCGTCGGTTCAACGGTACCCTGCAAAAACGCATGCTTTCGATCACTTTCTCTCTCTGCTGCGCAATCGCCGAGGACCGGTTAGAAGACGTCGACGTTTACGTAATAACACACTCACCTCCACGGTAAATTCATCGGATTCAGCATAGACGGCCGAAATGGGTGGATGATGGGATACCTGTTCAGCTAGGAAACGGACGCCGTTTCTGAAATAATTGAGATCAAATAATGAAATAATCAGAAACTGACCTTTCCAATTCGAAAGTCTCCAGAAGCAGTGGATTGAATGGTTTCGACATTCTTTTGTGATTTGCTGAGACCGTTGCAAGTGCAAATGCAGCAACATATTCCATTCTTTCCATTTCATCCTCACACTTGGCTGCCTTTTCCAACAAATAATTGTACTGGACGTTCTCAGAGAGTCTTTGAAGAAAACTGAGCGGCTCATTCATGAAAACCGGAACAGTGAAACGAGAGAAATCTTTTCCAAGATTCGGACGAATTATATCCCAAATGGATACATCTTCTGGAGCAACGTAGGTGGCCGGGAGACGAGTTCTGCAAAAAAAGGATTTTGAGTTATGAAGTTAAAGTACGGTAAGTTTACCTCTGTCCCTTGTGAAGTACGGTTTGTCGTTTGAAATTCTGAATTCTTGGTGAACCCATTTTCTGTCTATCTCTGAAACGAAGCGATTGGAAATTTGGTAAGAAGACGGTGAAACAAACAATATTTGACGAGTTTTGGAATTGTAAAATAAGCGAAAAAATGCTGTCCGTGTGTTCCGGTGGCTAGCAGAAATAGGTGGACAAAAAGCTAGAACACGTTGAAAATAGAAAGAAAAAGTGTAAAAAGATTGAAATCTGGGGTGGAGAATTGAGGATCTAATAGTGAGGTGGACAAAAATTTTCCAATGCTTGCACATTTTAGGAGACTTTTGGAGTAACCACCAGATCGTTGGAAAAAGTAGCAGACCACTCGAAGAGGAAAAAAATTAATAGGGCGGAGAGAAAGGAGGAGAAAACGAAAACGTCTCTCCAAAAAGAAACTTGAAGATGTTGATTTTTTTTTTTTGATGGATGATGACACTCTTTTCTATGTGTCGACTATCCGCTTCTTCTTGTAAAGTGGTCAATAATTATGTAATGGATATGTAGTGGAGGGAGGACATCAAAGTTTTTTTAGAAGAATGAGATGAGTCGGGTGAGAAAAAATGAAAGGGATGTTTACGTCATCTTTGATGTTTTGTTGTTCTTTCAAATGGACCAAGAATAGAGGACGAGAGACTAAGAAAAAATTCTTCGAGAATATGGGAACTGTCATCAATAAGGAAATGGTTAACTAGATGGTCTTGAATCGAATTGTTTACTAGTTTCGCTGAAAAATCACATGTCAGCAATTGCAAAAATGTTATCAGCTTGTTATTTATGTTTGGGGTTTTAGATCAGGGCCGAGCGGCAACGAATTTCGGTAACTCATTCAAATGTGAATAACTTTTTTCAGGGAGTTGTGAATTTATATAGTCAACAGAAAACATGTTCCCTATTGAAAAAGCTATCGATTGGTAAAAAAATTGTCAAATTTCATCGAAAATTAACAGAGTTACGCTCTGTGTTGCCGAAAAATTGCCGAAATTGCTAAAATCGGCCACTTTCCGGCAACGCAAGGCGGAACTCTGTTAATTTTCGATAAAATTTGACGATTTTACAACCATTCGATAGCTTTTTTAACAAGGAACTTTTTTTTGTTGACCGTATTTTCACTCGATCCCTCTGAAAAAAATAATTCACGTTTGATTGAGTTGCCGAATTGTTCTGCCGCTCGGCCCTGTTTTAGATGTTCACAAAAATTATTTTGGTGAAATTCGAGGAAACTGGGAACTCAAGTAGCTCGCGATCCGGGAACATGAATTCAAAAGTGGATAGGAAAAAAAGAAAGGAAATTCACATGAATTTGAAATGAAACACCCTCAAGGACTACTCGCCAGGATATTAGACGACTAGAGGAAAATCAAAACGAGAGAGGAGAGAGTGCGAGAGAAACAAAGACCATATCTTTTCTCACCTTCTTATTCTTTGTCCCGCCCGTTATATTAGCCCCTTTATACCTTTATAGTGTGTCTTACTAGGTTCTGACTGTATTATTGTTCTTCACCGAGAAAAAGCGACAGAAAAATGGGGGCGGAGGATTGTATTGTTTTGTACAGTGGAACCAACGATTTTCTCGAATGTTTTTGTCCGTCTGAGAAAAAAAAACTTTTGTTTTCAACTAAAATGCGATGATTTAATATTCAAGCGGGGGTGGTTAAAGAGCTAAAAATAATTTGTATATTTATATGTTACAGTATGCTGAGATACTGTATCATGAGAAGTCAAATGAGAAAAATCGCCAAGAGAATCATCAAAAAACGTTTTTGTGAGGTGAGTCAAAAAGAAAACACATTGTTTACCTTCAGAGTCTTGTTTGTTCAGAAGGACTTTTTGTGGGAAAAAAAGAGATTAAGAGAGAAATGGATCAATTATTTATTTGTTTGAGAGAAGGGAACCTTGTCTCGAATATAGAATGTGGAAATTTTTAGTTCAGGGAAATTAGTCGAATGAAACAACTTTCGAACCTATTTTGTCTTTCTAACAAAATTGAAAACCAGTTTTTTTTGATGTTACCCCGAAAATCAATCCGATAAAGATCAAAAATACAAATCTTGTGATGTCACTTTTTTTAGAAGAATCGTTTTTCTATTACTCTTGACATCGAAAACGTTTTTATTAAAAAGAGTGAAAACCAATTCAATGATTCAGAACGTCGTCACTCCTTTCACATATTTTTTCTTCCACAGACCCTTATCCTCGGCCATTTTCAATTTCCTCATTTCATCAATCAACTCCATCTCCATTCCGAATATTCGAGTCTTCATTCTTTGTTGGGATGCCTGAAGCGTTAAATAATCATGACTTTTTTTTAAAAAACTCAACAAAGTTCGGCAACTCATTCAAATGCGAACAACTTTTTTCAGGAGGATCGGGTAGAAATATGGTCACAAGAAAAAATGTTCCTTATCAAATAAGCTGTCGATCGGTTAAAGAACCCGTCAAATTTCATAATAAATTTACAAAGTTACGCCTTCTGTTGCCAAAAAGTTGCCGAACATCCCAAAACCGAACTTGACAAAGATTGCAGATTTTGGCAAGCTTGGCTACTTTTAGGCAATACAAGGCGTAACTCTGTCAGTTTTTGATGAAATTATACGACTTTTAAATTGATCGACAGCTCTTTTGATAAGGAACATTTGCTCTGTGGACCGTATTTTTACCTGACTCTCCTGAAAAAAAGTTATTCCCATTTGAATGAATTGTCAAAATTTGTTGTCCTGACTCACATGAATATTCCTCTCCGTGCTATCCATCATCGCAGTGATTTTCTGAACTTCTTGCTCCAAATGCTCCATATAGTCCTCAATAGGTCCATTGAAATCTCCATCATCATCGTCCACCATATTCGGATCGATCATCTTGTCCTTTTCCAAAATCTGAATCCCTTTTTGAATCAATGAGTCCTTGGCTTGTGGATACTCTCGAAGTGCTTCCCATAAGTCCTCTTTGTCCAGAACGTAGAGATCAGAGTATCCTTTTGATCTTACAGATGCGGTTCTCAGGTTTTTGTTTTTGTTACCAGGGATATTCAAGATGGAGAGCTCCCCAAACACAAATCCAGCTGGGAGGGTTACAAATATCTGAATTGAACTTTGTCTTGAACCGAAGAAAAGGCCTACAAACCGTTTTTCCATCTTCACTGACGACTTCAACGAATCCTTCTTTAACAATGTACATTTCAGTTCCCACTTCTCCTTTCTTACAGATATAGTCCATTGGGCTTAACAAATAAGTTTTGTGACATTAGAACACAAAACATAAACAAACTAACCTGTACACTCGTAATTGTAGCTTCAAAATGAGCTCGTATAGTAGTCGCGGGTCACAATCCTACAAAACGATGAGTAATATTTTCAATTTTTTTTCTTTTTTTTCTGACCTCAAACAACTTGACTTTCTTCAAAGTGTCCATGTGAATCTCCACTGCAATTTCTCCAAACAAACGGGGTGGCAAAAACTCGGCAATCTCCTCTTCATCAACTTGTGCTCCTCCATGAGCCCAAACGTAGGCAAAGTATTCAACGGCTTTCTTACGCAGAAGATTCGGGACTTTTCTGAAATCAAAATTTCAAGGAAAAATCAGGAAGCATTTTATTACCTGTACACCATAAATCGTTTACATCCATCCAAAACATTATCAAATTCCGATTTTCTCAAGTTAATCGCCACCACCATGTTACCGACATCTCCCACGATTACCGCAAAAATGACAAGTCCCAAAAGGGTATCTCCAATTTCGAATGCATTCTGAAAGGTTGTACAAGGAGATGGTTGCTCTCCAAGTGTAACAAGTGTGAGAGCAGACCAATAGAAGCTGAGTGCATATTGACGGAAGAAATTGGCAAATTTCAGAGTCTTCGTTCTATAAAATAGAGCAATGGCTTTAATTTGTTGTAGATAGCCTACTTATTATTCCAAGTATCCATAAAATCAGTCACCGTTATTTGAACTTCATGTTCCGGCAAATGAGTTATCGAAAAATCATCGGTATCACAAAAATCTTTGTCATAAGAGTTATCTGTAACACATGTTGCAATGATCGGATTGATTATTTTGTCGTATGAAAAGATCCAGTGTTCTAGTCGAGCGGCTGAAATTTTAAAAAAGTTCAATTATTCAAAGTTGTTTTAAGTACTAGAATAGTTATAGATCTTGCTGATATGAAAATAGAGGCAACCATTCCAATGGAAGATGACTACACAGATGAAAATGAGTTTGAAGAGTCCGAATGCGTGGGGAGAAGTCGTTCGAGTGTCAGTTTGTGTGGAAAAGTTGAATAAACGGTAGCACTGAAATAAGAGAATTGTTTTATGAAATTTGACATCTAGTATTGATACTGGACAAACAGAATGCGCGCAATGGCGTTTCCAGTCAAAATATGTCAATTTTGAGCGTTTGAAAAAGGGGTTTCCAGATATTCGATTTTTCTGGAAATTGGTGGATGTATAGATCATTTCAAGACCTTTATTTCTGTAGTTGACAACTTTTCCATAGGACCACGATCCTGTTAGTTAGGTCAAGTTGACTGACGTCATGTCGAATGTCGTCTCATTTTGAACGCTTTTAACTTGCACGCTAACTAACTAACTGGATCGTGGTCCTATGGAAAAGTTGTCAACTACAAAAATAAAGGTCTTGAAATGATCTATACATCCACCAATTTCCAGAAAAATCGGATTTCTTAATACCCCTTTTTCAGACCCTCAAAATTGACATTTTTACTGAAAACCACAGCATGCGCATTCTTTTTTGGCTAATACTGTACCTTGGCAAGTCTATTGATTCTTGCCCAGAAAAAGCTTTCTCCGAAGATTTCCAATGATTCCGTGGGAATCACAGCAATCACATCCAAAATGAAGAGTTTTCTGAAATGTTCTATTCTATCACCCAATTTAGTTTTCACTCACGATTTCAATCTATGCTGCATCAACTTTGACAGATTCTTCACTGCCACACCATTTTCTACGTATTCAATTCTGGTGTGAGCTATCAAATCGATAATGTTTACCAAATCAAGGAGCAGGTTGAGAGGCCCAGTTTTTCTGAGAAACGGATGAACGTCTTGAAAAACGGAGAGAGCGGTGAAAACGAGAGGGTGAAGAGCAACAAGACTGACAAGACAAGTCCAAAGGTAAAAGGAATTCGAGTGTTCATCCACTGTGAAGGAGAAAAATCCAGAATTTTCTTTTTCTTCCTCCGGGTCACTTCTTATCGCATTGTGAAATCCTGTTTCAATATCGACATCTTGCTCTCGAAACAACCTCAATCGTTTTCGTGCTCTTTGAACCCATCCTTTCAGTGCCTGAATAAAACAATTTTTTTTTGGAAAAGTTGATAAAACTCACATAAATTCTATACACAATGCCACCGAGAGTTTCTCTTCTAGCCGAAGAAGTGGTTGATGTGTTTTCTGTCATTGGAATATTGTGATAAAATGAAGGGAATGTAAGGATGATACGAATTTCCGGTTAGCATTCGGAATGAGATGCGCGGCACGCAATGGCTAATGGATTCATGGAGAGACTTGGAAAATGTGAACCAGAAAAAAAATCATAAAACATATTGGTAATCATTAAACGATCGATTACCCAGAAATGTTACAATTTCCTTTTTTCAAAAGAACTTTTACATTGGTAGGTTCTGACCGAGGTTGTCATCCGGGCCCCTCTAAATTGTGATTTTCAAGACAAAGTTTATATGAAAATGTAGAAATCGGTGAGATCTATAGAATGGTAGTTAAAACATCTCAATTCCATATTTTGTTTTTCCGTAAAACGTCATAAAGCGCCCTGGTCCCTGGTCGAGCTCTTATGGTCTGAAAACTCCGGATATTTTACACAAATTTTAGAAAAACCAAACAGCGTAATCTTCTTGAATTCAATATCAGTCTGGAGATCTCATCGAGTTCTACATTTTCATAGAATTTTTGTCTTGAAAATCACAGCTTAGTGGGAGGAAAAACCGTCGGCCCGCGTCGGCCCGCGTCGGCCCGCTCCGGAACCGAGATGGCTACCCGGTTCTGTGAAGGTAACAAAAGAGAAACCGAGCATTTTTTAGCGTGAACTCTATTCAGATTCCACATTAACTCTGACGGTCCCTTCAAAATAGGAATTCAGGTATTCTTAGAGTCATGTTTTTCCTGATTTTATTCAGCGTTTCAATTTTGGTGTGTTCAATGTGAAATTTCCAATTCACAAATTCTCCAATTTCAGATTTCAACTCTAGTCCACTGCATGTCATCTGGAGCATCGCGTACGTCGTCGAGACATCGTGGAATAAACAGAAATGCAAAAATCGATGCGGATATTCATAAACAGTACATGCCACTTCTTCCCGAATGGGATTCTCAACTTCCAGAAGTTCTCGAAGAATCCGTTCGTGTTCAAGCAAAAGTTCGAGCAGAGGATGGTCGAGAGTCGGTGATTGAAGGGATTTGATTATGTTCTTTTTGAGTAAAAAACCGAAAAAATGTAATGAAGCGTTTATCTAGAAAACATCGAGTTAATGAAACAGGGAAGGCATTTTTTGAATATAATAACAATAAATATTCTGTAGAGGGAAAAATATTGCACATATAAAAAACGATAATGAAAATAATTAGTCATCGTATCGACACCGGGCATTGTCATGGAAAAGGATACGATGGAATGGTTCGGAGGAAATTGGATACTCAGCATAACACTTCGGGCATTCTCCTTCTTCCTCATTATGGATTCGTTCGTGTTTCTCCAACTTATCAAATGATGAGAAGTACACATTTTTACCGATATTGAGCAAGCATGTTGAGCATTCATGACAGTGACTGAAAATGAAATAGAAAGTTCAGATTCCAAAATATAAAAGCACTTACGTTTCACTTTTCTCCACTCGGATATCATCATCTAATTCTTTAATATCATCCGATGTGAGACCGGTCCTTTCGAAAATTTGATTCATAACTGCTCCATCATCCATCAAAAAAGTGCGAACTGCCAGTTGGTGGTTCTCTTCCATTTCTTTCAGGTACTCAACGCAATAAGCTCTGAATTCATCGCTCATTTTCATCACATCGTCCCTGTCAAACGCAAGAAGAACACGGAAGAAACCGCCCATGCGAAGGAACATGATCCAACCATCTTGCAGCATGGTCTACAAAATGAATGAGTTTTCTATTTGTAAAGTACTTGAATTCATACCAATCGTCTGTTGAGATGCTCTACAGACGCCCATGTAAGCAAAGATAGACTAGCCAATTTCATGGTACTTGTGATGAATTGACCCCAAAGAACCTTCTCAACAGCATTCAGATTATCTTTTTCAGCTTCTCCGATTAGTCCTGCTGGTGTCTCATTAATGATCATTGTCTTCGTCGCACTGATTTTGTCAATCAGCTTGTGAAGACTAATGGAGGTAACACTCTGTAAAAAGAACATTTAAAGTAGGATTACAGTCATTTTCTTATTTACGAAAATACCATTTTTTTAGCACAAAAACCGTTGAAACTCGAGAAACTCGATTTTCAAAACGTCAACTTACTTTTTTTTCTAACTTATTTCAATGTAGAATTTTTCGCTGATTCGAATGCGCCTAATATCGCTGCTCAAAACGCAATATGAACTTTTTTTTTCAATTGTCGCGCCGACCGCTGCCGACTTATGAACCGACAGCGGCAAGCGCGACAGCAAATTTAAGTCGGCAGCGGTCGGCGAGACAATTGAAAAAAAAATTTCATATTGCGTTTTGAGCGGCGATATTAGGCGCATTCGAATCAGCGAAAAATTCTACATTCATTGAAATAAGTTAGAAAAAATGTAAGTTGGCGTTTTGAAAATCGAGTTTCTAGAGTTTTAACGATTTTTGTGCAAAAATATTGTTATTTTCGTAAATAATGGAATTGGGACGATCATTTGAGAAAATAAAAAAAGACTGTAATCCTACTTTAAAAAGGGGCAAATCTGGAAAAGCTTACATTATTAATAAGTCTCTGACAACCCTTCTCACGGAACGCGTCAGAGAATGCTTTGAACGCGATACATTTCTCTATATCTTTTTCCAATATCTTCGGACCTTTAGCCAAGAATTCGATAAACTTCGGGTCGAAATCGCTGTCTCTATTCTCAACTGTCACCGAGTATCCTGGAATACAAAAATTATTTTAAATTAAAATCACAGCGAATCAATCAACTGTACACACGTCCTCGATTCTTGTCATCCTCAAATAAGAGAAGCATAAATTGTGAAAACTTGTATGGATCAGTGAGAAAGACTTGATTCGACTCATCCCATAGTCTCTTTGTTATCAAATAGACATGATCTGGATTCTGAGCTCCATCTTCTCTGATCACTTTAGCAACGGTATTGACTTCCAGAGGAGTCACGCCTGATGAGAGATTGAATGTCGCCAGTTCCACATAAACATCATCGTCAACAGCTTCCTCTGTTTTGACCTTCTTGCTTGGCACGGCACATGATTGCACAATTTGAAACTCATCGTCAGGCACTTCGACTTCTTGCTTTATCTCCTCCAAAACTGTAGTTTGTTGAGTGCGTTTCCGTTTCTTCGATTGACGCGAAGTTTCGGTGATGGGCGGTGGAATCTCCCAATGCTCAGAATCTTGCTCTTTCTTGATTTCATCCTCACTGCAATTCATAAATCATTGGTTTCTTTTCAAATGTTGAAACTCACCTTATTGGGGTGTGTCCTTTATTTTGCTCACTGCTCGGTTCAATTTCTGGCTCATTTTCTGGCCCTGTTTCCATATCGGGTTCCCCATTTCCTTCAATCAGTTTTACCAACTGAGTAGGCAAATGTACCGTCGGTGCTGGAATATCCTGTTCAAAGACACCTGTCTGTCGGACGGCTGTCGCTGTAGAAGTAGATGGAATATCAGAACCGGTTTGTGCTCGGGTACGGGGATTCGGATTATTTCTTGAAATGTAGAGGCGTTTGGCTCGAATTGATTGAGATGGCTCAGGTGGTGGAGAATCTTCATTTCGTCTTCTTTTCCGAGTCTCTGGTATTTCTTCTTCTTGTTCTTCCACTTCCTCTCTCTGTTCGATATCCGGTTCTCTCGTCGTTTTTCTTGCTGCTCTTCCTCGTTTTGCAACTGGCTTTGCAGATGGCTTAGCTTCAGCGGCTCCCCGAGCAGCTCTACTTCTAGTTGTTCGCATTGTTGGCTCCTCTTCTGGCACTTCTTTAGATACTGGAGCTGGTTCTGACACATTCTTTGTTTCAACTTTCTTTTTCCCTCTCCTTGACTTTTGAACCTTTTTCTCAACTTTTTGAACAACTTCTGGTTCTACTTGCGGAACTTCTGGGACATCTGGCTCGTCGAGAAGCTGTCGTTCTTGCTCCGCAGTCGGCATTGATACATCATCCAACACTCCATACATTTCGTTATAATCAAGATCATCAAAACCAAATGGATGAGCATCCTGAGCAGCGTCTTCAAGAAGGAGATCCTCGATTGCATTGTTGATTAGTGGTGGAGTTTTTGAGTTATCGTCCAGCTGAAGATTCGGGTCGAAAACCAGATCATCAAGCGGCTCATCATCCAAAGTCTCTTTCAGAATGTCCGGTGTTAGACTGCGTTGATGAATGTTTGAGACATGTTGAGGAGCTTCTGCAGAAAAAAAGATTATTGGGATTCAATGCCTATTTATCAGGGCTGAGCGGCACCGAGTTCCGGCAACGCATTCAAGTGTGAATATCTTTTTTCAGGGGGATCGCGTAAAAATACAGACAACATAAAAACTGTTCCTTATCAAAATATCTATCGATTGGTTAAAAAATCGTCAAATTTCATCAAGGATCAACATAGTTACGCCCTGTGCTGCCGAAAATTTCCCGATTTCGGCAATGTTTTAGAGAACTTTTTTTCAACACAAGGCGTAACGGCCCCCCTGAAAAAAGTTATTGGTATTTGAATGAGTTGCCGAAATTTTGGTTGCTGCTCAACCCTGCTATTTATCACATACCTTCTTCTGGTTCGCCCAACAAAATTCTCTCCTCGGATATCGAAATATCCGCCCGACTGGTTGTTTCTTCTAATTCGGCTAGATTCTCGAGCAAAAGATGTTCCGGTTCGGATGATTTTTCAAGAACTTGTGGTGCTTGAACGATGTCTTCTGGCTCAACTGGAGTTGGAGCAGAAACGGAGTCGTGTGCTAAAACAAACGTGTAAGTGAATGTTATATGGGCTTTGATAGAAACTCACCAGCAGCCTCTATAGAACTTTCTCCATTCATAAGATTGTCAACCTGTTGTACCGATTCCAGTTCTAGTGGTTCTTCAGTTGGTGCTCCAGAGAGAAGTTGCTCATTATCTTCATTTCTCTGCGCACTGCTACACCCTTCCAGCAGTTTTTCATAACTTGCTTTTACCACAGGCGTCTCTCTATTCAAAACTTCGTTTGCCCTTTCAACTCCCAACAACTTTTTACGCTTCTCTTGCAACTTCAAACTTTCCGAATTTCGCATCTCCATACGTTGTACAATCTGTTTTCGAAGGGAATCTGCATTCCTTTCGCTTGTTCGACGCCTCAATTGCTCTAAAATTTTTTACTTATTTTGAAGAATGATTCATTGAGAAACTCACTTTTAGGTACAGCTACGGGAGGGCTTTCTTCAGTTACCACTGGAGAGTCTGATCTTTGAACAACTGGAGAGTCTGTTTTCTTTTCTGTCGCCTTTGGTTCCCCATCTTGTGCCATTGATGGTTCCCAGTGTTGTACCGTGGAAGGGGGCAATTCTTGAAGAGGCTCCAATAGCTGATCTTCTGGATATTCTTCATGTGGTTGAGACTTCTGTGATAGTACTGACGCCTCTCGAGAATTCAGAATTGAAGATCCTCTTGTTGGAATTGGAGATATTTCTTCTTGGGATTCTGATCTTTCTACCATCGGATGTTCGGACATTGGTGCCACTGGAGGTTCAGTTATTTCAGCTTTGTGGGATATTGGAGAGTTCCTTAAGCTAGTTGAAGATGGTAGTGACGTATCAAAAGGTTCCGATATTTCCATCTCTGGAGATTGTTCCAAAAGTTGAGTTTGTTCTGGGGCCACAGGAGGCGTAGACACAGCTGAAGATCGTTTTGAAATCGCCGGACTTCCTGATTCTACGCTCGTCACCACTGAATAACTAAACATTTTTCTCACTGGAGACATCGTTGTAGATTCTAAAGATTCTCGCCGAGCTGGACGTTTCTTAGCCTCTGATGAAGACTCTTCACGATATTTCGAATTTCGGGATTTCAATCGGTGTCTTTCTGTGTCATCGGTCTTTCGGAACTTGTAGAATGAGAATGGATCAAAATCGGGAAGCTCTTCATAAGCGGTCTGTTCTTCTTCCGTCAACATAATTTTCGGGGGACCTGGTTGTACCGTCCATGTGTTCCTTGCATTGGCTACTGTAGATGGTTTTGATAGATCTTCTATCATTTGCCTTCTGAATTCATTCATGTCCAAATCAAACTGATACACTTTCATCGCAGGGTGAATCTTGTAGGGGAAGATTTTCGGCTCTAAATTATCTCCATGAATTGCATTGAAAAACTTCACATTTTTATGTGAGCAGCTATTGAAATACGATGTTGGTGGGTATGGGAATTTGAATTCACCAGTGGTTATGGTCTTTCTCCATTCATCATGAATCTCCTGTTCGTGTTTGTTCAATGGAATATCGTAGTAGATTTTGCAGTCAATTTTATTCTCGAAAATGCGATCCTCTTGTAAATCCGGTGAATCTTCACGAGGCTCTCGGAATAAGTGTCTTCCGAATGTATTCCTTCGAGGTTTCTCTGAAAATCAAAATCATTTTTTAAATATATTTTATGAAAGATGATACTCACCGTTATTGTAGGCGCTTTGATTGTTCGCCGTTATTGTCAATGCTGCTCTGGCTGAGAGGTTCAACACTGAAAAAAGGAGAGTAAGGAAATAAATTAATGGTAAGAACTTACTGTCTATTAAATTGTTATTGTCATTGCCGTCTAATGAATCTATAAACAATTCAAACAACGAATGATGCCTTAAGGGTTGAATCCGCCCTGAGAGATTTCTCGAAGATCGGTTATGAGTTGAAGCGCTTCTCTTCTTGCTTCTTTTTCTCTTCTTCAATCTCTCTTCCCTGAACAGTTCCTCCCACAGTACTTCGTCACTTTCCACAGTGTCATATTTTTCTGGCGCCCTCCATTCATAACCAGGTGGCTCGAGTTCCTTCAATTTCAAACCTTCCTTTATTTTTTCTTTTCTCGACTCTTCAGTTCCTCTCTCTCGCTCTTCTTCTTGGTGCTTTTTGTGTTTGTCAATTTTTGGTTTCATAATTCTCGACGATTCTTCTAACTGCTCCCGGGTTCGTACAGCCAACAGTATGGTTTCGCGGGTTCTCCAATCTCTGCTAGTTTGATTTTGTTCATCGTGGACGACAATGGACGAAGACTCGTCAGAAAATTCAAGAACATGTGTTAGCGAGTTCGCAACGTCCTGCACTGTCATATATTCTCTTGGAGATTCCCGCACATATTTTTCATTTCCGTTGATCACCCGCATCGGAGGAACATCGATGTTCGTGTCTGGAACGTTACATTTATTTGAAAAGATTCCGCTACATTCATATTTACCGTCTTTATCTTCACCGGAAAATCCGTAGACTCGAGAATCGATATCATACGGAACATCCCAGCGTGGATGATTCGTCTCAATGTGGGATTGAGCGCTTTTTTGTTTCCTAACGATGAAAGACGAATCGTCTCTTCGAGGGGACTCTGTTGACTCTTTCCGTAGATTACTTTCCTTGCGTTGCTTGCGTGGTTCAGAAATCTGATTGCTCCGGGAAACTGTGTGAGATTTTCGAGAACTACTGGATTCTTCAAGAGACGGTGTCGCATCTCTAACATCTGGTTGAACACATCGTCGTTTTGGAATTGGTGACTGAAGATCTTGGGATGGAGCAGTAGAACTGGATCGAGATCGTTTCGGGGTGTCGATGTTGAATTGAGACATTAGTGAGTCAACTTCTTTAGTTCTTAGAAGATTTGATATGGATCCGAAATTATTTCTTCGGGGCTCGGTCCGTACATGTCGTGTGGGAGTTTTCATTGGAGCAGGAGAAAGAGATTTGACTGAATCTTTCTTTTCCGTCGGTCTGACAGTACTTGGAATGGTTGCAGTGCTCCTAGGAGAGTCTGTATTTGATCGAAAAGAATTCGAAGAGTTTTGTTTCTTCATAGACGACGTTCCTGGAGCATTCTTCTGGGAAACTTGCGAAGAGGTAGAAGGTCCCGATTTGGAGCGATTTTCATTGAATAATTTGATGAACCCTTCTTTATTATCGGGGTGCATAAGCTCTTCAACGACTTTCCATGCTTTCTCCGCAGGATCATCTTCAGAGACATCACCCATATCTGGAAAAAAAACTTTTTGATATATATTTTTTGTTTTCAGATGTTCTAGCTACCTATAGTTTCTAGTACACATTGTAAGGTTTAAAAATTTAAAGGGGTTCTAAAGTGTTCCAAAAAAGTATAGTATTTTTATATGGATCGATTCAGATTGTTGCAGAACAGAAAAAAATCCTCTTGAAGACATATCCGAAAATTGACCTAAATCAAGTTACAAGCTCTCAAAGTGCCAAAAAAGCTCTTCCATAGACTTTTTTCTTCATTATCTTCGTGAAGGACCACGGAACTTTTCTAGTCTTATTCGCTGAAAATAGGACCACGGAAGCGCTTTTTTTGGCACTTTAAGAGCTTGTAACTTGATTTAGGTCAATTTTCGGACATGTCTTCAAGAGGATTTTTTTTCTGTTCTGCAACAATCTGAATCGATCCATATAAAAATACTATACTTTTTTGGAACACTTTAGTTTCCCTTTAATGAATTTCAATTTCTGTTTTTAAAGGAGGATTCCGGGCAAAATGAGCTTATGGAGGGATAACTTTTATGCAACTTTGAGCGCGTTTTTTGGGCCTCAGACGCATTTTTGAGCTTTTTTATTGTGATATTCGGAATCAGCATGAAATTTTGCATCGATTGAACCATAAACTCATTTTGCCCGGAATCCTCCTTCAAATTAGAAATCAAATTTTACGGAATGGTTTTTTAAAAATATCCAATCAACTCACTGTTCGACTAATTTTTGCGAAAGGGATTTGGGAAGACGGGAGTCCCGTGAGAGACGATAAATCTTTGGATCGATATCTGCTCTCACTCTGAAAAATCAAGAACCATTAGAGAAAGAACGGTTGAGTTTTCATGATAACAGAAATATTGCGGTAAGTAACAATTCGCAAGAAAGAAAGAATGGAGAAAGAGAGAAATAGAGAACAAGACGCAAGGAATCGAGATAGACAATTGAGAGATTGGAAACGCAGAGAAAACGACGTGTTGGGCAGTCGGAGGAAGAAGAAGAGCGTGGTGGGTGCACCAGCACTTGGATTATTTATTGATCTGGAAGAGGCTGGATTGATGACGGATTAAAATATCTGGAAGGCCTGGAAGACGGAAATTTGAAAGTCTCATAGGTTTCAGATTTTAGGATTACAGAGGATTCCAATTTTTTAAAAAAGAGAGTGGGAATTACGTGGTAGTACTTGAGAACAAAACACTGAAATTGATGGCAATGTTTTTTCCTGAAAAGTCAAAAAAAGGAGGGCAACAGACTACGCCTTGGAAAAATTAACCTAGGAAAAAGATGAGCATTCTGAAGACAAAAAAGAGGTGAAAAGGAAGCAATCCTATGGAAATATGATAAGTTGAATCCATTTTCTTCACATGTGTCTTTCTTTTTTCTTCGTAAGTATGTTTTTTGACTTTCCTATGTTTTTCTTCAGGATATCAATTTGTGAAAAAAACGAGAGATACGAATTCAAATTTGAAAGCTCAACGAATCTAAACACCGAAATGCCTGAATGAGTTGAATTCCAAAATCTGATAGGCAAAAACCGCGTAACCATGGGCGACAACTGCAACGTTTCTGCCCTTTCTCCCACACGCAGGCGTGTTATTTGAAGAGATTAGAGAGCAGGAGGATCTAGAGCGAAATCTAGAAAAAAGTAATCAATAGAAACCCTTTCGTAGTAATTATAGAGAAACTTATGAAGTAAAAGCAAGAATACCTTTAAATACGAAAGACCAAGGCTGTTATTAGATGAAGGTTGCCTATTCGAGGTTTTCCAAAAGTGTATTTTTCTCTTTGAATTCACAAACACTTCACATTAGTAGGTGACACTGGCGGCAGTGATACTGTAAAAGGGCACAATTTTCGAACCGAACGGACTAACATTCTCAAATAGCTTTTGAATAAGTCAAAATACACAATCATGTATTGAAAAAAGAGAGAAGAGTTGAGGTGACCTGAGGAATTGGTATTGAGGAGACATATGGTGGGATTAGCAGGTTAGCACGTTTGAAAGGAGATAATAATCTTGCTTCTGGGAAGAGATTGGAGTGAGACTTTACACGGACAGACGAATATTGAAATAGTTTTATGGCCTAGCTGTGAGACAACTAACATCTCTTATTTTTAAATTTTTGAGAAACTCAGCTCACACAACAACACCATCAATGATACAACTATGAAAAGTAACCAATAATCAGTTTAAACTGTGACCTTCGTGGAGATGAGGAAATTAGCGGAGCTTAGTGACGTGCAAAAAAACTTTCAAAATATCTTCTCCAAAAAATAGTATGACGTGGCACCCTATCTTCACTTACCTAAACAAGAATGTGGCCCACTTTTTAGCCACGTGGTGGACCCTTTGTGGATTCGAAAATTTAGTTTTGGTCAGTTTGACTTTTTCGCTCCTCCTTCTTCGGTTTTTCAATCAATGGGGATCTTAGTTGGTGAGTATTTTGACTTTTGAATCCGGAATGTTTTTGATTGTTTCCAGAACAAACATCAAGGATGACACGACTCAACTTCAGGCTCCAGTAGTGACCAAAGGATCGATTGCTGGAATGGAAGAACTAGTGAGAGCTCTCCATTCCTTTTCGTTCTAGTATTAAGGTAATCTGGGTCTCCCATCTTCTGTTTTCTGCACCTATCATCCCTCTCACTTTTGATCTCCTTAAATTGTCCCTTTCGTAAAAAACATTCTGATATCAAATCCCCTCTGAATTGCCGCACAGACATACATGTGCAATTAACGTCGTGAATAGCCAACGGTTTGGAGGATATCAGAATGTCTAGAATCCACTAATTCAGAAGAATTTCCATTCTTTTTAGTATCTCCTGAATTCCTTAAATTGTCCCTTTCGTAAAAAACATTCTGATATCAATTCCCCTCTGAATTGCCGCACAGACATACATGTGCAATTAACGTCGTGAATAGCCGACGGTTTGGAGGATATCAGAATGTCTAGAATCCACTAATTCAGAAGAATTTCCATTCTTTTTGACGTCTTCTGAATTCCTTAAATTGTCCCTTTCGTAAAAAACATTCTGATATCAATTCCCCTCAGAATTGCCGCACAGACATACATGTGCAATTAACGTCGTGAATAGCCGACGGTTTGGAGGATATCAGAGTGTCTAGAATCCACTAATTCAGAAGAATTTCCATTCTTTTTGACGTCTTCTGAATTCCTTAAATTGTCCCTTTCGTAAAAAACATTCTGATATCAATTCCCCTCTGAATTGCCGCACAGATATACATGTGCACCTAACGTCGTGAATAGCCGACGGTTTGGAGGATATCAGGGTGTCTAGAATCCACTAATTCAGAAGAATTTCCATTCTTTTTAGTATCTTCTGAATTCCTTAAATTGTCCCTTTCGTAAAAAACATTCTGATATCAATTCCCCTCTGAATTGCCGCACAGACATACATGTGCACCTAACGTCGTGAATAGCCGACGGTTTGGAGGATATCAGGGTGTCTAGAATCCACTAATTCAGAAGAATTTCCATTCTTTTTAGTATCTTCTGAATTCCTTAAATTGTCCCTTTCGTAAGAAACATTCTGATATCAATTCCCCTCTGAATTGCCGCACAGACATACATGTGCACCTAACGTCGTGAATAGCCGACGGTTTGGAGGATATCAGGGTGTCTAGAATCCACTAATTCAGAAGAATTTCCATTCTTTTTAGTATCTTCTGAATTCCTTAAATTGTCCCTTTCGTAAGAAACATTCTGATATCAATTCCCCTCTGAATTGCCGCACAGACATACATGTGCAATTAACGTCGTGAATAGCCGACGGTTTGGAGGATATCAGAATGTCTAGAATCCACTAATTCAGAAGAATTTCCATTCTTTTTGACGTCTTCTGAATTCCTTAAATTGTCCCTTTTCGTAAATAACATTCTGATATCAATTCCCCTCTGAATTGCCGCACAGATATACATGTGCACCTAACGTCGTGAATAGCCGACGGTTTGGAGGATATCAGAATGTCTAGAATCCACTAATTCAGAAGAATTTCCATTCTTTTTGACGTCTTCTGAATTCCTTAAATTGTCCCTTTTCGTAAATAACATTCTGATATCAATTCCCCTCTGAATTGCCGCACAGATATACATGTGCACCTAACGTCGTGAATAGCCGACGGTTTGGAGGATATCAGAATGTCTAGTATCCACTAATTCAGAAGATTTTACGTTCTTTTTGACTTCTTCTGAATTCCTTAAATTGTCCCTTTCGTAAAAAACATTCTGATCAATTTCCTCTTATAGTGAATTGAATTTTTTTTATCCCACCAATCCCAGTTTGCCAAACTTTTCTGTTTCTATTGTTCGAATTGTAATTTGTTATCAGTCAATTTTTTGTTGTTATTGTGTGCTCATCAAAATATCCGTGAGCACAATTTTTTAGTTCTTGAAATTTTTAGGAAAGTTTTTTGAGCGCACCCAACACCAATAAAGATTTCATTGTTGGGTGCGTTTTTCAGGAACCGTGAGAATTATAATTGTTTTGAAAAGTTCATTGAAAGTTGACTTTGAGGGGGAATCTTGTTGTTACCTCTTAGTTGGAAACATGAAAACCTTAGGAGCCGAGGCATCACATACAAAGCGCGCTCCGCTGCACTAGACGGCGGACTAGGGTTTGGGGAAAGCTCTTCCACCAAATACCGGTCTTTTTGGTGGAAGAGCTTTCCCCAAACGCTGCAGCGGAGCGCGCTTTGCCTGGAAAAAAGAGCCATAATAGGAGAAGTCATCCGTCCTCCGTCATAAAATCGTTGTTCTGTGAAGAAAACTGAATATTAGCTCACCGTTTTGTAAGCGCATAACTGGAGCTATTGCAAACTTTCGGAACACGAGATACTTGAAAACATTGGCACCTAACAGTATTTCTGAAAACTAACTCATGACAAAGTTACATGACACTAAACTACACTGTAGATAGGAATAAAAAGAGACCTGGAAGTTCAAATTTCAACCATTTTTTTCCAAATCTACACCACACACTTTTTCATAATCATACTCCTCCTGTGTATCCATTCAATTAATTCTTCTTCTCCAGATCTGGCTACAGTCCTTCATTCCACGTTGTTGTTTACTCTTGACAGTGTCCGTCTCTCACCCAGAAACCCATTGGAGGGGATATCGGTTTACGAGGCGGCGATCCTGGACGAGCATACATAGAGAAAGACACGGCAAAGATCATCTTCAAAAGTATTGGGGATGTATGCGGTGGAGAGCGGAAAAAATTGTGTGCACGGAGAGGGAGAGAGAGCATGATCCCGGTCTACAATATATCGCAATACGTTTGGTTTTCATGAGAACTCGGCAAAATTTAAATGGATTCGTGTGAACATGGTTGTTGAAAGGTTTCTGGGTGAAGTTTTCTAAATTTGGATGATCGTGACTCTTGTTAACAATTCCAGCAAGTTCCATAATATGTTATTATTAAAAAGGTCTACTAAAATCTGACATACCCACATAGCGGGAAACCCACACCATCAATTTTCCTAACTTTATTTGTTATTTCTGGCTACACTGACACCTTTGCTCCTGTAAGCCAATTCAAAGTGCTAATGTAATCAAAATAACAGATAAAGTTACGCAAATTGATGGTAATGAACCCAATTTTGGAATATTAAACCAGAAACGTTTCAAAAACCGTGTTCATCGGAATCCATGTTATTTCTATTCCCACTACCAATAATTTAGCTCACAGAAAAAATATAAACCATAGTTTCACTTGAACCTTCCCCCAGTCTGATTTCCTCTCCCTTTCCCAATATTCAACCCCCTTCCCCTCGTTTTTTCCTTCCGATTGTGTCCAGATTTCGCGAGATTGTATGTATCGAAATCAAAGTGTGTTTGGTCATCCTCAACACTTCCGGTGAGCCTCCTCCTCCTTTCCGCGCGATGGTTGCTCATCTCTCCGAGAATCTCCTCTACCTGGAGGTAAAAGAGAGTGCCACTTATCCACTTCTTATCACACTTTTTTGTCACTTCTCTCACATTATCACTTCCTGTCATTTCTTCATTCAAGCCATAAGAAATAATTTCAGATGCGAAAACTTCCGAACCCCTCCGCGATACTTTTCTTTTTCTTTATATCTCTTGTCGATGCTTGCGACAAGGGACTAACACAATTGCGACATAAAGATACGCTTCAATTGATGAGATGTGTTCCTACATTACCTGTGAGTTAACTATAAAACTTATTTATTTTTAATTTATTATCTTCCAGGGCCACCCAGATCCATGTATCCTCCAAACCGGCGGACAAATGAGCTTCTGCCAACCAGACGGACAAGATTATGTCTGTTGTGGAACCCCAGAACTGCTAGTTGATTTGGTTGGAAGTCAGAGCAAACTGACGTTCCCAGATAAATATAGTTTCTATCCAAGACAATCACATTATGACTATAGTGTGTTTGTAAGAAGTTCAAAGGGTAACTTTTATATTTAAGCTAGAAGTTAAGGCCGATTGATTTCAGAACAACTAGAAAGTGATCCAACTTTCAAGAATCAAGTTATTCTTACAACACCAAAAACCACGACAACCTCATTTACAACCACAAGGAAACGCCAGTCGATTAAAGTGAGTTTTCTTTTTTACTCAATATTTAAAAATCGGAAAACCCAGAAGTCTAACGTCGTTCTTCAAATGCTCACAATTCCATCATTGAGCCGTGGAAACTACTCCAACTCGTTGAAAATGAGCACCAATTCTGTGCTCGTTAGAGATGGAGCATGTGTTTTTGTGGTGGATACCGGACTTCCAGCTCAAAAGAAACAAATATCAAAAAGTAAGAATATTTTCTTCAAGCAATTAAAGATCCTTTGCGGCCGTCGCTTTTCTTTATTTCGAATTTGAAATTTTTGGCCATTTTTTCCACCAAAATGTAGACCTTGATGAGATCTATAAAATGGTACTAAAATCACTATGACTTCCTCACTCATTTTTTTTCAGTAGAACTTGTAGATCAACCAGGCCACGCATGCACGATGCGCCAACGCCAGCCAGATTGTTCTGCAAGTTCTAGAGAAAAACTGAGACAGACAATCTTGTTGATTTTAGTACCATTTTATAGGTCTCGTCAAGTTCTACATTTTGATGTAAAAATTGACCAAAAATTACAATTTTTAAGTGAAAAAAATCGACGGCCCGCGAAGGCCCGGATCAAATGTATTAAAGCTAGTTTCTTTTTTCAGATCTCGCCGCATATGGAGCTCCGGCGAAGAAGATCAAATTTGTAGTGGTTACATCCTCTCAACCTCAATTCTCTGGAAACTTGAATCTCTTTCCATACTCTCAATTCATTATGGCTGATGCCACGATGTATAAGGATAATATAGTGTTCATGAAGAGATTTGAGAAAGTAAGAAGTTTTAACATGATTATTTTTGCTGAGATTTTACATCTTTCGACGCAGAATTTTTCGTGAGAACAATAAATCCTCTTGGAGCATAGTCTGAAAATGTCTAGTTTTTGATTTATAAGCCAGAAACTTGACCATGCTCCAAGAGGGTTTATTGTTCTTACAAAAATTCTACATCGAACCATGTAAAAATCACAACAAAAATTATTTTGTTACGCCCCCTATAATGAAAACTGTGAAAATATTAATTTCAGCATTCAATTCTGGAATTGTGCTCTTCGAATACTCTGATTCAATCAACTCCAGGACCAACACCGAATTCTATCACTGTCATTGTCCGAAATGTAGATTTGATGGGCACAATTGCAATAGCCGGAGCACTATTTCCAAATGGAAATGATCTGAATGTCTTCGATGGAAATTCAATACACGATATTGATAAATTCATCGAGTCAAGGAATCGAATAATTTGTGAAGTCGATTGGATTGTGCCTGCGAGTTCTTCCCCGTTTCGAGTAACACAGTTACACAGAAATAATGCAAATTGTTAACTTTTTCCTTTTTTGTATTTATTTTCTCTTGATTTCTCATCGACGGGTATTCGAATTCCACGATAGACACGATAAAAACGTTTTGAAAATTCTCATTTCATAAAAGTTTCCAATGGCAACTCCTACTGTTCTTCCACAAATCGAAATTCGAGTGAATTGGACTGAAATCTCTACTATTGAACAAAAGATAATCAAGGCATTAAAAGAATTCAAAGTCCGAGACATTAGTGAAGCGAATATGATTCTCTCGAAGAAAAACGGAGTAAGAATTAGAATTATCTTTCGATCTTCTTCATACTCTTTTTCGTAGGAAATCCACGTCCGAATCGAGTTGAAACCATTCACTTTTCCCGATACCAACACCACCAAAGGAGTGCAAGCCAACACAGTTCCAATTTCCGGAGAAAGCCGAATCGGTTGCCTCGGGGTCGAATATCGTCAAGAGAAAGCGAGCAGACGTGGAAAACGACTTCGAATGTCGACGGGAGTGCAGACAGTTTCAACAATGCAACAATGATCAAGTGCACTTTTTGTTTATCCGGTTGCGCAATTGATAAATGAAGGATTGAAATAAAGAGGGATAAAAGAAATAGCAATGAAAACTGAGGAAAATTATATGGTACAATAACAAAGTAAAATGGCTAGGAGTGAGTGCAATCAGTAGATTAGGGATAGAAAATGGAACTGAGTTGGACTAATATATCGGATGGGAAATGATTGAGAGATCAGAATAAAACGGGGGTCTTGAGTGGATTTAAATGAGAGTAATTTTGTCGTCAGCAATCATTGCAGCGTTGTCGTTCTCGAGTTGCTCATAACCAGCCTTCAACTCGTCTTCAGTGAACTTATTCGATCCGGCTTGTGCTTGGATACCTGAAAACGACTTTTTAGTAAAGGAAACATTTTTTTTTAAAACTCACTGTTTGTGATAACTTCCAAATCTACCATGTCGTCAGTGCTTCCAATATCGTCGAAGGCCTTGCGGACGTACTTTTTCATCTCCTTGTAACGATCGATTCCGATAGCAGCTGGACCGGTGCGAGCTCTCTTTGCTGCTGGTTGACTCTCAGTAACAGTTGTGTCATTCATTGAAGACTGACTATCATCGTCAGCAGCACGCCTTCTGACTCCACGTCGAGGAGTAGCGGCGGTCGGCACCGAGCTCGATCCTGGCTCATCGTCCATCTCATCCTGCTCAACATCACTTTGCTCCTCCTCCTCGTCATCACCTCCATGTTGAGGTCCACGCTTTTTCTTTTCGTATTCTTGACGAGCCTTTGGTTTCTCCTTGAAGCAAGCGAAGTGGAGAAGATTGTAGGCTTTTTCAGCATCTTCTCGTTCAACTTTCTTGGAGAATCTCGCTTTAGCGATAGCGGTCGAAAGACGAATCAACGTTTCCAGTTGACGAGCAGTGACTGGCATAGTTCTCTCCTGGTCAGTCTTGGTGATGTCGAAGGAACGAATGTCGGCGTAAACCTCCGAGATGTATTGTGTAGCTTCATCGGTAAGTTTTGGTTGCACAGCTCTCGCCAAGTGGATGTACTTTCTCATGAAGTCCATTGTCAGAATCTTAGTGCTGAAAATACAAAATCGTCATTCAATCAATAGAAAAAATGTAAATTACTTCTGAATTCCAGCCCACTGCGTGTTTTCTTCATAAATAGAGCTGCTGGCCTTCTTTGTCTCCATATTGATCGTACTGATAGTCTCAACACCACCACCCATTGGAAGAACAGTTCCGTCGGCTTCTCCTTGGGTTCTGTACGTGTGCAGCTTCAGAACATGTCCAGCAACATCCGCATCCTTGTCAGCATCATGTTCGTCAAGAAGAACGAAGATTAAATCGAAACGAGAGAGCAAAGAGTCCTGCATTCCGATGTTCTCCATTGGCGATTTGAATGGATTGTATCGTCCATACACTGGGTTAGCAGCGGCGAGAACCGAACAACGAGCATTGAGTTTAGCGTGGATTCCTGCTTTCGAAATGGTGACACGCCCTTGTTCCATAACTTCGTGAATAGCAGTTCTATCGATATCAGACATTTTGTCGAACTCGTCAATACAAACAACACCACGGTCGGCGAGAACCATGGCTCCAGCTTCAAGACGACGCTCTCCGGAATCTGGATCAGTGGTGACAGCTGCAGTGAGACCGACACCAGATGAACCACGTCCAGTGGTGGTGATGGCTCTTGGTGCCATACGAAGAACATAGCGAAGAAGTTGAGATTTGGCGACTGATGGATCTCCAATTAGAAGTACGTTGATATCTCCTCTCAGGCGAGATCCATTGTTCAGAATCTTTTCCATACCACCGAGAAGAAGACACAGCAAGGCCTTTTTCGTCTCTTCATGACCACAAATGGAGGGGGCTAATGAACGGGACAGCAACTCGAATGGATCTCTCGACTTGGAAATTTTACGAACATCTTTGACATCTTGTGGCTCGAAGTTTGGAATAACTTCCTTTGACAGCATTTGAATATGATTGAGAATGATGATCGAGCGGAAAGATCCAGAAGAAACTCCATTCTGTTTATTTGGCAAAACACGGAAGACGCCGATGATGCGAACACGGTCTCCTGGTTTCACACGATCCGCCAAATCAAGATCGGCAACGCAGTCAACGGCACGTGGCAATTGACCAGCTGGAGCTGATTCTGGAAGTTCCTGGATTGTGAACGTTTGATGGTCCTTGTAGACAGAATGTCCGAATTCGGTCTCAAGTGGATTTTTGTTCTCATCCTCAGTTGGATAGGCATTATTGGTTACAACGGTGTCAAGCATCGTGAAATCAGCAAACTTCTTCTCCAAAACTTTGTTGGTAGCTGGACAGTAATGAACAGAGGTGAGGAGCTTCTGGCGGACAGTAGAACACTTCGTCACGATTCCTTCGCAGCACACAAGATTTCCAAGGTACGAGGACTTCAAGGTGCGTGGGTTAACATGACGTTCTCCGAAAGTTCCTTCGAAACCGACATGAAATCCTCTGAAAAATAAAACAGTTGAATTGACAGAACAAGTAGAACAACTAACGTCTTGACAACAGCTTTAACATCACTGCGCGCGATAGCTTGTTGGAGAGCGCTTTGAAGACAGTTCATTTCGAGTACACTTTGAGTCAAGAGTCTGAAAAAAGTCATGTTTCGTACATTATTGAAACGTCTAAAATAACCCTTCAGCTCTTTCGGGCATCGATTCGCGGATATCATCGAGATTCATCACCAAACGACTGTCTCCGTCGTTCATCATCTTCACAATCTTCTGCCGATAGTGATGCGTATCGGTCTGATTGTCAAGAAAGTTGAGGTACTGCTCCGTAATTTCTTGTTTACGATTTTCATCGGCTCGGTCGATGAACATTCCGTCGTTTTGTCCGTCCATTTTTCCCTGTAATGAGAATTAGATGAATAAAGTTTTTTTCATACATAAAATCGTTGAGAACGACGGAAAAAAAATCGAAAAAAAGCCAATGAAAATGAGAAAATGCGGCCTAAATTCGCGCATTTTTGGTTCAAACGCCGATGTTTCGCGCGCTCGTGGAAAATCGCACCGTAAACACTCTTACGCAATAAGGCAGACAAAAAATGCAAAAAATAAGAAAACATTTTTTTGAAAAGACAATAATGGAAACAACGGAACAACAGAAACATATTAATTTAAATATAAATAGTGAAAATCACAAGATGAAAAACGCAACTGATGCTGTCCTGGTTCCTTGATTTGCATTCTTCCCAAGTTCAATTTGTCTTTCAGGGTAGTCTCGGATATGTGAAAAAAAGTCAGGAATTGCAGGAATGATCAATTGAAAAGAATGAAAAAAACTGTAGCTTTATGATGCAGACAAAACTGAATTCAGTATTTAGAGCTCTCTGGTAAGATACGAGTCATAAGTTTGCCTGAATTTAGAAGATCTGGAGATGGAAGGTACTTGTAGGAATAGATCTGAATTTTCAGCTCCCTCCAACTTCTAGAAGTATATGATTATGACCAAGATTGAATCTTTTATTCATGAATTTGAAAACTTCAAAAACCCCTATATTTCAGATCTCAGATGCGATGAAGACTTTTCAGATTGTGTCCCTAAAACATTATTCAGATTTTCAGTCTACAGATTGATCTGTGGAACTGATCTTAGACACTTTCCAGTTCCCTCAGTCACAAAGATCATTTCAAACATCAATTCCCAATGAGCACAACGCACAGAATCAGATATTCTCAGTTTGTTTCGGTACTCTTAAACTCCTCCATTCTGTGTCTGTGATTTCTTCTCTATCTTCCATTTCCCAATTCTCCCTATTCGGAGCGTCCGCTATTCTCCCCGGACGACGCACCTTTCGTAATACATTTCGTTTATATGTACAAAAAGAAGAAGCGACGAGAAATGTAGTCACAAAGCACACAAAAAATAGCGGGACGCCGTCAAAATTCTGAGTGCTCTGGCTCTGTATCCTAGAAACTCGAGAGCCACAAGTCTCGAAACCATTGGAAACCGCCGGTGGTCCGCCCGCCTCGAGAAGAGCTCCTCAGTCTTCTTTTCATTTTCAAACAGCCACTTTTTCCCTTCTTCTTTATTCTATACGAACATGAAAGTTCTTCTCGTCGCCACCGTTCTCGCTCTCTGGATTTCAGCGACTGGTAAGTAAGCGAGAGACCAGTAGTAAATAGAGTAGAGACAGATTATCAGGTTCAGTGAGTTTTGACAAAAGAGTTTTAAAAGGAGTACTGTAGATAGAAAATAAACCTTCAGAATCCACAACCTGCTTCGTGCAGAACAGCATTCCAAGCGTCTTCACGCAAGTTTGCCCGGGAAACATCTACACTTGCATGAAATTCGACTGCAGGGTCAATAACCCAAAGAAGTGTGAGTTCTATTATCCAAATTGTCCCAAGTTTTACCGCGCTCCATTGCGAACTAGGGAAAATTCAAAATTTTTAGCTTTCCCGCCCATTTGTGTCCAATGTAGGTCACGTCAAATATAATAAGCTAATTTTGTGGTTTCGACGTGACCTACATGAGAAACAAGTGAGCGTGAAAGCTGAAAATTCTGAATTTCCTCAAGTTCGCAATGGAGCGCGGTGAAACTTGGAAAATTTCGATAATAAACAATACAAGTTCTTTTTTTTCAGTCAAGCAGACCACTAAGGGATGCAACGACCCAGGAAACGCGCTTGTGGCTTGCACCCAACTCATGGTATATTTTATTCATAAGCCTAAACTTCTCAAAAAGAATCCTTTCAGACCCAATGCCAAGCCCAAGGAGGAACCGGACAGTGCTACACCTGCAACGGAGATTACTGTAATACCGTTCCAACCACCTTCGCCGCCATGATCTCGTTCGTCGTCCCAGCCATCGCCTACTACTTGCTCCATTAAAAGTTTTCAGATTTTCCTTTGAATTATAAATATCTAGATGCTTCCGAAAGTTTTGTGATAAATAAATAAAGAACGAGCAATTTCATCATTTTCATAGCACAAAATAGAGTTTGAAACGTCATGCAAGTCATCAAGTAGAAGACAAAAAAGGTCAACATAAAAATAAAAAAGGAAGAGAAAGATAAGCCCGTAAAATCTACAAATTGAAGTCGTCTTCCAGAAGGAGTTATACCAAATGAAAAACGAATTAAACGACCGTGGTACTGTACAAGTGCAATCAAATACGGAACAAAATGAGCAATTTTGCGCGGGTGGCTCGTATTCCAACGAATCGAAAAACAAGGGTATTATACGACGGTTAAGTTAAAGATCATGAACAGGGAGAGAAACAAGTGGGGGTGGGGAGTGGGGAAACGGTATTGAGAACACGGGCGATCACATCAGGGTACAACATGTTTTGCTTTGTCTTGATCTGCTCTGCACATAATTCATTTCGCGCACAATTTCGGCGAACGTTACGTTGACGTTTTGGTTGTTTTTGGCGGAGCATTCGGTGAAGGGACACGACCAACTTTCGGCTGAAAACATTCATTAGATTCTGGAACATCTTTTGAAAAATGAATCTCAACCTTTTTCTTCTGATTCAAATGTGCATAACTTTTTTCAGGAGGATCGGGTGAAAAGACGGTCAACTAGAAAGATGTTTCTTATTAAAAATCTATCGATTAGTAAAAAAAAACCGTCAACTTTCATAAAAACTAACAGAGTTACGTCTTGTGTTGTGAAAGTTGCCAAAATTACAGACCTTTTCTGGAACACAACGCGTAACTTCGTTAATTTCGAATAAAATTTGACAACTTTTTAACCAATCGATAGCTTTTTCAAAAAAGAACATTTTATCTGTTGATTGTATTTTGACCCGATTCCCATGAAAAAAGTTATTAACATTTTAAAGAGTTGCCGAAATTCGTTGGCCCTGCGCTGGGCGGCAACTCATTCAAATATGTTTTTTCAAAAGGATTGGGTAAAAATACGATTGACAACAAATATGTTCCTTATTAAAGGAGGTGTCCGGTCAAAAATTTTTATTGCTTTAAAAGATGCAGAATTTCGCGCTGATTCCAAATATCACAGCGAAAACGCTCAAAAATGCCTACAACACCCCTAAAAATCGCTTCAAAAATAAATAAGTTGCCGGGTGGCCGTGGCCGAACTTCGCCGAAGAGGTGCGCACAATGCACCAAACGCGTTTGCAGTGTTGCGCGCGCGTGTTAGAGAGCGCTCATTGGCTGACTCCGCCCACTTTCCCACGCCCACGCGCCACTTCGGCGAAGTTCGGCCACGGCCACCTGAGGCAACTTCTTTATTCTTGAAGCGATTTTTAGGGGTATTGGAGGCATTTTTGAGCGTTTTCGTTGTGATATTTGGAATCAGCGCGAAATTCTGCATCTTTTAAAGCAATAAAAATTTTTGACCGGACACCTCCTTTAAAAAAGCTATCGACTGGTTGTAAAATCGTCAAATTTCATCAAAAATTAACAGAGTTACGCTTTGCGTTGCCAGAAAGTTGCCGACTTTTCCAATTTCGGCAACTATTCGGCAACACAAGACCTAACTCTATTGTTTTTCGATGAAATTTTACGATTTTACAACCAGTCGATAGCTTTTTTAATAAGGAACATTTTTCCTGTTGACCGTATTTTTACCAGATCCTCATGAAAAAAGTTATTAACTTTTGAAGGAGTTGCCGCCCAGCCCTGTCTTTGTCTAGATTCTAAAACAACTCCAAAGAACTGAATCTTTCCTTTTCTTTTATACAAATTTTCTTGAATTTTCTAAATTCATGACTAGCTTCAGAAGATAGACAACCCTTTTTAAATCTTCTCAATAAAACTAACCCAACGCCAATCCTTCTTCACTTCTGACTTGTCTTTGATGTGAAAGATCACATTTGTTGCCCACGAGGAGAATTGGAACATTTTCAGAGCCCTGAGAATTTGAAACTAGATTTGAATGTGAAATCTAAAACTCACTTTAACTCTGACAATCTGTTCTTTCATATTTCGAATGTCATGGAACGTCTGTTGACTTGTAATCGAATAAACCACAACAAATCCTTGTCCATTTTTGATGTAAAGATCCCTCATTGATGAAAACTGTTCCGTTCCTGCCGTATCCAGAATTTCCAATACTGATGGTTGTCCGTCAACCTGAAGTTATTTGAATTTTTTTGCGATTCAGGTAATTACAATGTTTAAAAAAAACTTTTAAGACTCACTTCGATCTCTTTCCTATAAAAATCCTCAATCGTTGGATCATACTTCTCGATGAAGGTACTGCTGACAAACTGAACTGTCAACGCGGATTTTCCAACTCCTCCACTACCCAAAACAACCACCTTGAACTCCCTCATCGAGTCTTCTAAAAAAATGAAAAGGTTCTCATGGCAAGGAGAAGAATGGGAGAATGGTTATAACCGGAAAGAAGAATGAAACGGAAGTTTGAACAGAGAGAAGAATGGCATGAATGGAATGGTGAAAGTTTTTTTTCGTGGTTTCCCTTTCTCTGTAATTGCCATAACACAAATCTGTAAACTATGTATTTCACAATAAAACAGAAAACTGTATCTTGTTCAGTTAAATATTCGAGGAAAAAATAAATCTGTGTCGAAAATTTTTGGGAACAAAGGAGGGCACAAAGGGGAGGAAGAAAGAAAAAGTGTTGGTGACGACGAGGGTGGTAGAGCGGGGTGTCCGTGATGCCCTTGAGAAAATTATCGATTCGGGAGTCTTCCCTCCTCTCCCAAATTGTGTGTGTGTCCACTACTACTAGAGGCCATTCTTCTTCTGACAACTTGTTGCATTTCTGAACTTGCACAAAACCATCAGAGAGAACAATGAGGGGGAAAATGAAGAATGAGCATTGAGGCTTCTTCACGGCCAATGATTTGGGGGAAAGAAAGGCGAAAAAGGGACGGGGGAAATAACACAGAACTTTTGAGTCAACTGATAGAGAAAAGAGAAACAAACATAGACTTCCACAGTCTTGAGCCCCCGAAATTCCGGCTGGGGCAGAAGTATGCGGTGTGCTGCGCGAGCGAGGAGAGCGCGTAGCAAACCCGACCAGATGATGGGGAGCCGTGTCTCGACCGCCGCAAGGACCGGTCTCTCTGGCAAGTTGACGTGTTTTGCGTGCGCCGCGGCAACACGAAAGCGGTGTCAATAGCACTTGTGGCGCCGTTCGAGAGATTTTATTCAGATGAATTATTTTTTGACGTCTTCATGCTAATGTGTAAAAGAACCCTGAGCTCTCTGAAAGCAACACATTTGTTGAATTGTCCTGGAAATGTCTGAAATCTGAAAAATTTCAGGATTACGGTCTGCGAACCGTAACCCAACGTCCGCATTTGGTCGTGACGGTGAACATGCACAGAAAAATAACTTCCAGGTTTTTTTTTTCATGAAATTTCAGCGCAATTTTCTCCAATTTTTCGTCTTGAAAAATGCCCCTTATTCTGTTTTTTTCTGGTAATCCCGAATAATATTCTTCTTCTGATTAATCGTCAGTCTTTGCGTGTTTCTCGTCACATTGTACCTTGCGAATGTTCGTTTAAAATTTTCCTCGATTCTGTAATAAAAAAAAATTTGAAATTTTTTCGTGATCTTTACAGTTTTATCTATCCCTCGCCCTTATCATGTCTTCGTCGATTTTCAGAGAAAATTCGTTACATAATCTTAATTTTACTATGAAAATTGATTTTTCAGAATCAAAATGGTAAAAGAAACAGAAGAGAACCAGCCAGCCAGCATCGGAGCAACGACAGAAGAAGAACTCCTTCTCCAAGACGAACAACTAAAGAGAATCGAAGATGAGGTACTATAGACGTCTTTCATTTTGCATTTCGACATATTTTAACTCTCAGCAAAAAGCATTCCCGCTGGTTGGTGAGAAAGCGCCGTTCTCGATGTTAGTTGCCATGTACGACCCGGATGAATCACCAGTTTTCTTCATCAAAGCCAACGAATTGGCTGAAAACTACTCACACATTCGGATTATTCGAGGCGACGGAAATTGCTATCTTCGTGCTGTTCAAGTCGGACTCATGGAAATCTTGCTCAACGACCGAGAGAGACTCAACAAATTCATTGCGAGCAGCAAGGAATGGTCGGATCGACTCGTCAAACTTGGCTTCCCGGATTGGACCTGCACCGATTTCTGCGATTTTTTCATCGAGTTTGTTGAGAAGGTTCGCGATGAGAAACAAAGTTCAGTAGAAGTGTTTCGCACATTGAATGACGACAACACGGCCAACTACTTATTGATGTTTTTCCGTCTCATCTCCTCCGGATTCTTGAAAGAAAACGCTGCTGACTACGAACCATTTCTCGCCGACGGAATGACAATGAGCCAGTACTGTGAAACTGAAATCGAAGCGATGTGGAAAGAATCCGATCACCTGGGAGTCATCGCGTTGGTTCGTGCACTGAACATTCGCCTTCGTATCGAGTATATGGATCGGAGTGAGGCACCGAACGGACGAACACAATACAATCTTCCGGATGGAGATGACAGCGAAACATTCGTTCCCGACATGACTCTTCTCTATCGTCCAGGCCATTACGATCTCATTTATAAGAAAACGGCTGAAACTCCATAATTCGCGTAATCTTTGTCACCATTCTTGTATAATTTTGACCCGATTTCCTTCCTGATCATATTTCCTTTTCCCCTGTTCATTTCATAATCGTATTTATTTTTACAAAGTGATACATGAGATAAATTGTGAATTCAAACCCATTACGAGTTGACTACTAATACGTGTGTCCATTCACTATTAACCTACTAACAATCACTTTTCATCTGCAGAAAGAAATATTAGAAGAATAGGTGATGACGATGAGAACAGTATCAATCGATGACAATGTACCAGAGGATGATGACGGAAATCTAAAAATGGCAGTTGGAGCAACCAATACCAGGAAGAAAATGGTCTACTCGCGAAAAGTGTTCTCCGTGATATCACTAGTTTCTCTAATTTTCGCATTAGGTGAGTCTCTTTTTGTTCAAAATTACAATAAGAATCAAGCATTTTAGGAAATATGACGCTGTTCATCACACCTGGAGTTCGCGAATTCGTCCAACAATATAACTTCCTCGTCTATCTCTGCACTCCGCTGCCTCTAATCTCAAAAATTCTAATTTCTGGTGTTGAACGTATGTCAAATCCACCAAATCTATTATTCTTATTTCCCATTTTCATTCTTCATTTACTCGCAATTTTCCTTTCCATGACATCATTGTCTCTGTATTTTGACACCGAAATCGTGTACTTTTTCTGCTTCGTTATTTTCATGAACACTTGTCAATTAGTGTTCTATACTCTTCAAAATTATTCAATTCTATCCGCATCTCGAATGTTTCTTCTTCTTATCGTAACATCTTCTGTAAATTCATTCCTCCTTCCAATTTTCTTGTCAATTTTCGTGTTCCCATACTTTCCAGTGGTAATTCTATCTTCACTGGTTTCTTTTTACATTACCTTTAATGTCTGCCATTTTATGAATAATCTTAGCTCGAATGATTGGCCTCTAGCTGTGGTTTGGATTTTGAGTCGTGTACCTGTGTAATAGTTTTCATGTGATTATTTCAATTTTTCTGTGATATATTTTCCAGTGATGGGTTATATAAAGTTGGTGTTATTTGAAACCAAGCGTCGGTGCTTATTGGTTTTCTGTCCGATACTTTTACCAAGTTTTGCTGTGAAGAGCTGTGTTTGAAGAACGTTTTAGTTTCAAAATCCCGTCAAAAGAAATGCTTTCATCATGAAACTGTTTCTTTTTTGGTTTTTCACCGATTTTCCACAAATTTAAAAGCGAAATGTTATAAATATTTCACTCCAAATTTTCTAAAAATCGTTCGAAAAACTCATAAAAATTTAGAAAATCTGGGAAAATCCATGTTCCTTCTCGGGTGTCGAGTTGCAACTTTTGGTCGGAAGTTGGGTGGGGTTCGGCTTTAGGTCGGATCTTAGTCAGCTTTAGGTCAGAAGTTGACCACTTTTAAGCTGTCGACGCGCGCTTTGGTCGGCTTTTGGTCGGAAGTTAAGAGTTTTGAGACTCTCCCGGGTGCTGCCAGCAACTTTAGGTCGGAAGTTGGGTGGGGTTCGGCTTTAGGTCGAACCTTAGTCAGCTTTAGATCGGATCTAAGTCGGCTTTAGGTCAGAAGCTGGTAATTTTGGTGGTGTCGACGCACGCTTTGGTCGGATCTTGGTCAGAAGTTGGTCGGAAGTTTAAAGTTTTGAGGCAATTCTTGGTTGGTCAGATTCTGGTCGGAAGTTGGTCAGACCTTGGTCGGATCTTGGTCGGCGTTTAAGCGCGATGCGTGTCAAGCGACGCGTGTTTTTTTCTTTTTTCGAAACACTTTATTTTGTTTTTCATCGCCTTTTATAGTATTGCGTCCTCAATTTATGTATTAAAACAATTTACAGGTATCAAAACTCATTCGATAGATGTCATCTCAATCAAAAGGCTCGGAAATGGATAAGGTATTAATTCAATTTAATTTCCATGAATTCAGATTATGTTTTCAGATTTTCCACAGTTGCAAATTTCGGAAATAATAAAGGATTTTTCAATTTCGACTAAATATAGGGTGAGATTTTTTAAACTATTTAATCGGTAATAATCATGGAAAATTTCAGGAAAGTCCGAAGTTTCCATAACTCGCTCAAAAATCAATAGGAGGATTTCGGCGTCGGAAACAAGCAGGGCAGGCCAACTACAAAAATTTAGACAAATTTAACATGTAATTTTTTGATTTTCCTTGTTTAGTTGTACCCTTTAGATAATAAAATGTTATTTTGAAAAAAAAATGTTTTTGTTTTGTTTCAATGAAAAAACCGAAAGTGCGCAAGCAACCTGGCCGGCCGCTGAAAGGGTCGGAAGTTAGTCGGATGTTCGTCGGATCTTGGTCGGCTTTAGTAGCGGACTTGTTCTGACTCCGACCAAGCAGCGTGCTAAAGCCGACCAACCTCCGACCTAAAGTTGCCGGCGACACCCGAGTTTAATTTTTAATATTTTACGGTAAATAGCATTTTCGTGATGAGACACCGCTGACACGAAATCACGAAAATTTTTCAAGTTCAGAATTCTCAATTTTATGAACAAAGTCATTCAAAAACGACTCTTCGCTTCATACATCGTCCGTAAGAACTACTACGAGATTATTGGAGTTCCAGCCACAGCTACGAAACAACAAATCAGAGATGCATTTCTAGCAAAAACCAAACAGGTACAATTCCCTCAAGCCTCACTTAACCTAATCTTATTTTCACAGCTCCACCCGGACCAATCTCAAAAAACCAAAAACGATAGTCGCGTCGGATGGGCGACAGGAGCATCCGATACGGAACAGTTTATGCTTGTCAAGGAAGCGTACGATGTGTTGAGGAATGAAGAGAAACGAAAAGAATACGATATGGCGAATAGTAGAGAGGGTGGGTTTCTGATGGAGGCCACTCTGAAAACTCAACAAATGTCCACACAAAAACGAAACATGCAGAGAGCCGAATGGAGTGCTGATGTCATCCCAGATGCAAAGAGAAAATCGAAAAGTACAGTGTACTCGCATTTCAGGTTTCGAAGCTATGAAAATATTATTTATTGACTGATGAATTACAGGAATCCAGAAGAAGAATATATGAAGGAGAAGCAAAAAAATCGAATGCTCATTGTCCTAGCTGCTACCGTAATGGGATTGATTGCTGCAAATATTCTCTACATCAGGAGGCTACAAGCACAACGACTTCTAAAAAACTCGGAGCCTATTAGCTGACACTTTTATTAAAATTTTAGAGATCAATAAATAGAATATGAATTATTTTCTTCGTCTATTGTTTTCAGTAGTTTCCTGCATGTGTGTATTTCTCAATTAGGGCTTCCCTTCCTTTTTGACTCTCCTTGAACTAGTGGTTCTCCAAATTTAGAAATCGAATTTTCCCTTCTTTTAGCTTTGCTCATCTAGATTCTAGAAGTGCACATTTGTTACTCGCCAAAATTTTGTCTCTCTTTTTTCTTTTTTTTTCCTTTCAAAATGTCTCTTGTTCTTTTTGACGAGTTTAACCAGTCGCCCTCCCTAACGGACATAGTAGAATTGTCAACACAATACACTAAATTGTTTGTTATAGTTTCTCGGGCGAGCACTAACCAATCCTAGAGCACCAGGTGCGAAAATCAAAAAAAGGGAGTGGCTCTAAATGGCCCTGGTCGTTTTTGGCCAATTGCTGTTGGGGCGCTGACTAACCAAAAAGGGCATAAATCACTCATTGTTATGCTGTAAACACAAGTTTCTCTTTTTTTTTGACCAAAGAAGAAGAAACAACGATACTTCTTTTTTGGGAAATTTACAAGCTTTCAACTTTGAGCCTCCAATGTTTCTACCAAAAAGGATTCTATGCCTAACTAATGCTTGTTCGAGCAACTCGAATAATTTTTTTCAGAGAGATTGGGCAAACATACGGTCAACAAGAAAAATGTTGCTTATTAAAAAAGCCATCGATTGATTGAAAAACCGTCAAATTTCATAGACAATTAACGGAGTTACGCCATGTGTAGCTGAAGAGTTGTGGCACTTTCGGCAGCTTTTTGTAAATCCAAGGCGTAACTCTGTTAATTTTTGATTAAGTTCGATGATTTTTCTACCAATCGATAGTTTTTTTAATAGGGAACATTTTGTATCTTGACCGTATTTTTACCCGATCCCTCTGAAAAAAATTATTCACATAGGAATGAGTTGCCGAGATTTTTTGCTGCCCAGCTTTGGTTCGAATCACATCAATGTTCAGAAAAAAAAATTCTTCTAATTCTAAATATTGACACTTTTCCATCAATGATACCAATTATTTGATCGTAAAAATTGGTGTAAACTTTCAATTTCAATGTTCTTCAAGACAGGGCCGACCAATTCATCTTCTTGTTCTGGGTCATCACACTGGGGCGTCTGAATTCATTGCGATAGTTTGTTTATTTGGATAATTAGGGCTAATAAAATTAGTTCAAGACCAGACCCCCAGTTGCAACATGGTGAAGATAGAGAGAAAACGGCTCTGGGCACTTTGAGGATTACTGTAGATCTGAAGAGTATTGTTGACAGTCCTCATGGCTACCGTAACTTGGCATTCCAAAAGTGTAATATTTCGAAACCTTCGCACTTCTCCTAAATCTTCTTGATTTCGTAACCAAGAGATCAATTTTGCGGCAAACCGATTAGATCCGAATGAAATATGTCACCGCACTCAATGCCTTCTTTTTGCTCATCAATCAATCTGTTTCTCGCCAACAAAACCGACAGAAAGAGCTCATCTGTGGGTGTGCATGTCGCCCAGGATGAGAGAATGGATACTTGTTTCACATTCCTCTTCCCTATTTTTTTCTCTTCTTAGTGGAGCGAGGCGCCCTCCGGCTGCTATTGCGAGAGAAAAGGTTTCGTATTTCTCTCTCCCGACTAATATGTACACTCAAACTTCTGTATCTCCCTTCCCTTCTCGCTTTCTCTAATTCTCTCAATCTCTCGATTCCAAGAGAAATGAGTCGGTCAGACAACCGGAGAGGGGATCCAATACATATGCGGTTTTCCGTTGGTGTCTGCGTCTTTGGGTGGGGTCTCTTTAGTTGTCTTTGCGCGAAGGGAGTGACTACTGCACGCAGAGGGCTCCGTTTCTCCTTCGTTTTCTTCAGTTGTCGTCGTCGTTGGCTAAGCCAGAGAGAGAAAGAGAAAAGGCAGCAGCAGCAGTGCGAGAGCATTCATTTAGTTTGGCGGAGCCTCTCTCGTCTTCTGGTTTCTCTCTTAACGTCGTCAGTTTGCCTTCTTTCTCTTTTCCGTCGTTTTTCCATTCTTCCTCGTTTTCCCATTTCGATCCAACCCCAAACCCTTTTTCCCCCCCAAAAAAAAGCATCATTTCTATTCTTTTCTTTATTCGTTTGTGTGTGTCGCCTTCTTAAACTTATCTCCCTAAAGTATCGATGCGTTTTGGAGAGGTTGCAATGGATGCTGCCGATCTGCGAGTACCGGACATACCGCTCGCTTCTTGTGATGACGAGGATATCGACAGCAATAAGAATTTGAGCAAGTGAGTTGAAGGTTTCTATTCAAAAGAATACCTGAAAAGTCTTCATGAATAAAAAATCAACTTTGCCTTTGGAAAGTTTTTTGGGGGGCGTAACATAATTTTTTTTCGAGATTTTTACATGGCTCGACGCAGAATTTTCGTGGGAACAATAAATCCTCTTGGAGCATAGACTGAAAATTTCCAGTTTTTGATTTATAAGCCAAAAATAGGCCAAAAATGAGTACTGACCGTTTGTATTCTGCACTCGCTCAGTACTAATTTTTGGTATGTTTTTGGCTTAAAAATCAAAAACTAGACATTTTCAGACTATACTCCAAGAGGATTTATTGTTTTCACAAAAATTCTGCACCGAACCATGTAAAAAATTTTTTAAAAATTTGTTACGTTCCCAGAAAACCCAAATTTTCCAAAAAAAAGTTACAAATCTGAAATATTCATGTGGTGTTCAAAGTGACAAAAAACGACTAAAAAATACAAAAAAAAGATGTTCAAAGTAACCAAGTTTCAGTAGAAAAAAGGATGAATTTAGCTCTTTTTCCTTGTATTTTTAGTCTTTTTTTTTCACTTTGAACACCACATCAGATATACTATAAAATCCAGAACTCTAAACACACTGAATCAATTCATCCAATTTCTGAGCACTTCCATATGGCTCAAAGTGTTTCTAACAATTCCCCCTCTTTCGAGAACTCATCATCTCTCATTTCCTTTGGAACAGGCTATAAAACAGGACCCTAAGCACCCCCCCCCCCCCCCCCCCCCCCCCCAACACACCCCATTCCAATCCAATTGAACGAGCCAAGTGTCGTTGAGAAAAGGGTACTTAGAAGAGGGGAGGGGGTCCCAGTGCATCTTCTCTCTCTATCCCAATGACACATTATCTAATTATCTGATCTGTATATACCAGAGAGGCCCCAGAGGGGATAAACGTAAAAGTACTGAACCCATCATCTTCCTTTTTTACAGCCATTCGTCAGACGAGAAGCATCACATCAGTAGCAACAGCAACAGCGACGAGGAACGCCTACATGACGAGTTCTCCGGCTCCCTTGAGGTCTGTTCCACGTCATCTGGAAGACACTTTTGGACATACATTTGATCGGGCTTTTTTGGGCCTTCGCAGGCCTTCAATTTTCTCTACTTCAAATTCAAAATTTTTGATCGATCTTTATACCAAAATGTAGAACTCGATGAGATCTATAAAATGGTACTAAAATCACTCAGAATGCCTGTGTCCGTTTTTGTCTAGAACTTGTAAAACACACGGGCCGAGCATATGCGGGCCGAAAACGCCATTCTAGAGTTCTAGACAAAAACTGAGATAGGCAATCTGAGTGATTTTAGCACCATTTATAGATCTCATCGAGTTCTACATTTTGGTATAAAGATCGATCAAAAATTTTGAATTTGAAGTAGAGAAAATTGAAGGCCCAAAAAGCCCGGATCAAATGTATGCTTTTGAAAGTTCTATTTTTTCCAGGATCTCGTTGGAAACTTTGACGAAAAAATCGCGGCATGCCTGAAGGATCACGAGGTGACGACAGCGGATATTGCACCGGTGCAGATACGTACTCAAGAGGAAGTTATGAACGAGAGCCAGTGAGTTTTTTTTCAAAAGTTTTGAATCTCAAAAAAAGAAGGAGCACAGTTATATGATTCCACTTTGAAATTCATTGTTTTCCAGAACATGGTGGACACTGACCGGCAACTTTGGAAACATCCAGCCCCTCGACTTTGGAACCTCTTCGATATGCAAAAAGATGGCCGCTGCTCTGGACAGTGATTCATTGGTGGGTCCCCCCGTCCGCATTCCTCCATTTTTGTTATTCACTTTGTGCCTTTTCTGTTTTCTCTTTCTGCTTACCACCAAAGTCGTCTTCTTCTTCTTCTTCTTCTTCTTCTTCTTCTTGTTTTGCTCCACATCGTCGCTCATCTCACTCTCATCGTCGTCCTCTTTCTTCTTCTTCTTCTCCTCGTCAAGCTCTCCTCTGAATCGATTCAGAGGCAGGCATACACCGGAGGGAAGGGGAAGGCACGAGCTCGGCGCCAGAGAAGAAAAAAGAGACAAAGAACTCTTACTATGTGTCCATATGAGGCGATGTCCATTAAATACCCCCGGCTCTTCGTTCCTTTATTTCAGTGTTTTTCGTTTGGTGTCGTATTTCGTAGGGTTTCTTTTAAAATTTAGATAGAAAATTTCTTTGCTGTCACATGAGTTAGAATATTAGGATCTAGGCTCCCATGCACTTATATGCTTCAATAACTTCTAAACCTTTTTCTCTTCCAGAAAGACGACGCCTCGACACGCCGCAGTATGACCAATTCAGACGACGAGGACCTGCTACGACAGCAAATGGACGTTCATCAGATGATCGGACACCATCATGGATCAACAGATACCGGTGGTGAGACGCCTCCACAAACGGCGGATCAGGTTATTGAGGAGATCGATGAGATGCTTCAGGTGAGATTTTTAAAGTAGGATTACTGTAGTTTTTTATTTGTACTACATATAGCCAGTCTCATTCAATGTCAGTCCTGGCTGAATTTCCCCAATTTTTCAGCTGTGATATCTCGGCACGAAAATGTGCAAAAATGCAGTTTTTGCTTCGAAATTTGTTGAAAATCATTCGGAAAATTGACCTGAAAACCATAGTATGTTCCTTTAAATTTTATATATTCTGCAGCATTTTCGTGCCGAGATATCGCAGCCGAAAAATCGGGAAAATTCAGCCAGGACTGACATTCACTGACTAGTAAGACTGGCATGATAGAAAATGATTTATGAACAAATTTTCACTTTGTCGCGCTCGCCGCTGCTGACAAAAATTGGCTACAAATATTGAAAAAAACTTTGAAGTTGTTCTTCTTTTTCCCCAAAACGCAAATACCCCCTCCGTGTCAAACTAAGCCCTCTCACTAATACCATACAAGCTACCCTATTCCAGTCATGCGACTTCACTGGCTCAATGATGACGGATCGAACGATGGAATCTGTGGATTCTATGTATTCTTCGATGCGATCACCATATCCATCATCAATTCAGTCTTCGGAAGCAGATATCAAACTTCGAAGTGCTCAGGCCCTTGTGAGCAATCCAGATAGTAAGTTTTTACCAAAGTAGGAAGAGGAGTGTAGGCTTTCCATGCAGTGCCGTGGCTCCTATTCTTCTTCTAGGCAATTGTACCAGGATTACTGTAGTCGAAAGCTACCGTAATCCGTGCACTTCATTTCTCATCTAACTTCTGTCCCTTTCTTCAGCAGCGAAAACTGCGACGTTCCACTCGGGTATATAGTGAAAGATTCTTGTTTTCGTTTCGTCTATGTCTCTATTTTTATGTTAGAGCTCATTTGTATCTTTTTTAGTTTATATATGCTAGAAAAATGCTCGCACTTGCACATTCTAATATTTAGTTTCTGTCCATTCCACACACTAACACCAAAATTCCAAGCCTCACTTTTTCACTTCCACCAATACTCATTTTCCCTTCTTCAACCGCAAAACCTCATTTATTTTTTTCCAGATCTTCAAGAGCTCTCCTATTCGAAATTGGTGACCCTCTGTGCTGAAATGGAGCAGTTGATTCGAGTCTACAATGAGAGCCTAGTAGATGAGCTCGCGCATCGGTTAGTGTCATTTTGAAGGGATGCCATTCGAAGAACCAGTTTTTTTCAGAGATGAATTGGATTACGAAAAAGAGATGAAGAATTCGTTCATTTCTCTTCTGTTGGCAATTCAAAATAAGCGGCGAGTGTACGCAAATGACCGGAAACGAAAGGGCGGAAAGGCATCGGATGCGTCACAACTGCCGCAGTACTTAACGGCGACGATTCCGTACAACGACAACCAGCATATCGATAATGTGTCGATTGCGTCTCTTATCAAAAGTAAGTTTTGGTCAGCTGTTTTGATGATTGATCATAGATGATGAGACGGAAAAATCGTCGGTAAATATTACGAATGGCGGGGATTTTCGATATCCCCGACAGTTGTTTGAGTTGCGAGATGAGGGATATTCAAAACAAAATTTTTGTTTCTTTGATTGTCTACTTATGAAACCATAACATAACATTTTCAGTTCTACGTGCCATCCACGACGACAACACTACAGTACCCACTCTCCTGACAGACTACATTCTGACGCATGTCTGTCCGAAAAATATCTCATGTTAGCTTGCCATTATCGTTTTTCTCTGTCCATTTTTTTCTTCTCTCCCTGTGTGATACAGCTTTAAAAATAGTCACTCCACTCTTTCATTCTGCTTCTTTCTTTCATCATCCCAATTTTTGCGACCGTGTTCTAAACACTAGGCATTTCTTCTTCATCAAGAAGCTTCTCTCTACTGAATCCCAATGACATCCACCTGAATCTAGTTGTGCCCTGTTTCCAAAGACTTCAGTACCCTTTCCCAGTCTCTCATTCAACTCGCCCCTGCCAAATCCCGGAATCTCGTTCTTCTTCTTTTTTGTCTTCTGATCATTTCTTGTGCTTGTGCTTTTTCTTGTTCTCATCTTTCTTGTCATATAAAATCATGTGCATTATACATTGAAAATAGCCTATTCAATTTCGGGATGGCCTTGACAATAAGTCTCGAAACGACATTGCAATGAAGTTAATTATAGACCATGCAGAGCATCACTAGGTCAACCTCGATCGTGCAGTGATGATTCAGTTAATTAGGGGGAACTATTTTATTTATCTAACTTTTTGAAACTATCGTAATTTCGAAACCGAATCGGTTCTGTTCCGTGGATTGTTGAATTTACTAATTCTCGTCGCGGAATGTCCAGAATTTCTGAAGACGAGTCGGTTCCTGAAAAATTCAAAACATGTCTCCGATTCACAATATTGAAGCGTACCAATTGGAGTGCGAGCGTGTGCATAAATTGTGTCTGGAATTTCCTCGGGGTCCCAAAAAATTGCTTTCGATCTGCAAGGAAACACTGAATATGAAAGAGACTTGGTCGGAATCGGAAATTTTCCGATTTTTTTCGAAATAAGAAGAAAACCAACAAACCGATTAGAATGCATCAGAATTCCAGTGTAAGCAATCATTTCGGCATTATCGGTGCATAGAGCCAAGGGAGTTTTAACAGTGGAAACTCCGTGGGCAAGAGATAGTTTAGAAATGGCTGAAATTTCAAAAATTGATTTTGAATTTATGGAGAACTCAACCATCGTAAATGTACTTGTTCGCAGCAACTCCGCCTCCGATAACCAACTGCTTCGGTAATCGTTTTTGCGAACTCATCGAATCAAAAAAGTTATGAAGTTTACTAGCGATATGACGAGCTACTGTATTCTGAAGACTCGCGCAAAAGTTGGGAACATGTATTTCTTCTTTCTTTCGAATTCTATCGATCAAGTTCAGATAGGAACCTTTGATTTGGTCAAAATTCATATTAGCCTTTTTCACACTCGGAAAGAAAATCGGATACTCTTTATGTCCATTTTCCGAAGCCCTCAATGCCAGTTCTTCAACAGCTACTCCAGCGTGAACACTATCGAATTCCGGTCCCAAGTTCCCAATGTGTCTTGCCACTTTGTCAATGCACTCTCCTGGACTTCCACCAATACTCTGACCTATAATTATCATAGAAAAATATGGAAATATTATATGAGAATAGGATAGCTCACCGTACAATTTGAAATTTTCAGCACCTTCAGCGACAGCAATCAGAGCATGTCCGCCAGAAAGTAAAAGTGTGGAGAATGGAAACTGAACGGAATCATCTACAAGCAAAATGGAGAGTGCGTGAGCTCGCATGTGATGAACGGGAATTAGGGGAAGCTTGTACTTTCTGAAAATATTTGTGTCATTTTTATCAAAAATGTTTTATTGAATACCTCGCAACACTAATGGCTGATGCAACTCCTTCCTTCAATGCAATAACCAATCCTGGAGTTACAGTAACCGCCACTGCATCCAATTCTTCCGGTGACACTCTTGCGTCTTTTAAACATTTTTCGATGAGTCTTGGCAGATGTTGACGATGCTGAAATTAATCTAACAAATCGTAAGATCATTTTTACTTTCAAAAACCTGCTGGGCACACACCGACGGGTTTATCCCTCCCTGTTGCTGTTGAATGGCTCTTTCAGTGTATCTTTCGGAAGATAGAACTTTGCGATCACTGCTCACAATTGCCACAGCGGTATCATCACAGCTGAAATCTATCATAATCCATTTATGTCGAATTTTTTAGCACAAAAAAGCTCACCTTGTCTCGATTCCCAAAACTTTAAATGAATATTTTCGAATAGGGGTGTTGCTGACGTGTTTGATATTTAATAAATGCTTTACTTGCATGATTTGAGTGGGAAAACAGGCTGGAAACACCTTTTTTCATCCGAAAATTATTTAATTTCGAGTTGTCCACGAGGAGTACACGACGCTCGGATCCTAGGCCAGCGCGGCTAAGAATTCGGCCATGGGCAAAAAAGGTCCTTGAATCTATGTGCAAAGAGCATTGCAGTCTGAAGACAATAGATAAAAAGGTCATAGATAACACTTTGTAACACACTGACTATTTTTTTTGCAAGTATTCTGTCTGGGCTTCCTCTTATCTTATCATTGCAAAAACGAAGAGCAAAAGACAATTAAAACAGTTTTCTTTCTGTTCTCGATTCTTCTACCACAAAATGGCTCTAAAAATCAATAAGATCATAAACGGGCCTATTCCCGATACTTTTTTATCTGATGAAACTAAACGTTTGGACTCTTTGAAATTCGATGGACAAAGATTGGAAGTATTGAGTGGGTTTTAGTTCTACAGTAGGCAGAGACCAAATGTATCTATTATTTCCAGATCAACTTCTTCTTCCACACGAATTCAAGTACATTCCAGTAAACGATGTGAAAGATGCATTCAATGTTATAAAATCAATGCAAGTCCGTGGTGCTCCTTTAATTGCTGTCGTTGGAAGTCTTGGTCTTCTTTTGGAATTACAGAAGACATCAGAATTGAATTCTGAAGAAATCCGTAGTAAAATTCAGTATCTGATAAGTTCTAGACCAACGGCAGTTGATCTAAGAAACTCTGTGACTGGCCTTATTCCAATTTTGGAATCTCGAGATTCAGATGACGTGAAACTAAAAAAGTGAGTGAATAATACTGTAATAGTTGAAATAATAAAAGATTTCAGATGCCGTGAGTATCTTCTTGACGTCTACACTGCTGAGAAACTTCAGAATAGAATCCTCGTTTGGAATGCCTACCAAGAACTTCTAGAAGCATTCCCTAACAAAGAAAAGCTCACAGTTATGACAATTTGTAATACGGGAAGTCTTGCTACAGTATCCTGGGGAACTGCTCTTGGAGTTATTAGAGCTCTTCATTCTGAGAATCGCCTCAATATGGCATACGTTTTGGAGACAAGACCTTACAATCAAGGAATCCGATTAACAGCTACCGAACTTCTTCATGGAGAAGTTCCATTTAAAGTGAGTTCATTTCATATTTCCAATGAATTTGACTGTTTAAGCTAATCACGGATTCAATGGCAGCATGGGCTATGAAAAATCACCAAGTGGATTGTGTTCTTGTTGGAGCTGACAATGTTGCCAGAAACGGTGATACAGCTAATAAAATAGGCACTTATATGTTGGCTGTGCTTTGTAAACACCACAACATCAATTTCTATCCCGTTGTTCCATTCACTACAATCAACAAGAATATCGCTTCGGGAGAAGAAATAAAGATTGAGGAGCGACCAGCAGGAGAGCTTCTCCGAGTCAACGGAGTTTTGGTTGGAAGTCCAGAATGTCCTGTTTGGAATCCAGCTTTTGATGTGACACCAGCTCATCTTATCACAAAAATTTTGACTGATTTTGGAAACTGGTCGCCTCAAGAGCTCGAAAAGCAAATCCCGAGATAATTTTGAAAATCTTGGTGCGGAGAAATAAAATTATTATCACTTAATTATAGAAAAAAAGCAACACAGACTGATATAATTTAAAAGAGAAACGACTCAAATGAGAAAAGATCGAGAACATCGAAAGATGAGAAGAAAAGGGGAGCAATTGATCACACAACCGAGTATGGTGTCTAGATGCGTTGACTGAATCCAAAGGTACGGGAGATGCTGGCGAGATAGTAGCGATCGAGACCGGATTGAGTCTCATCGGCCAAATGGGTTGGAACATCCTTGGCGGTAATCTTGATATCCGTTCCGGATCCCTGAAAATACAAATTAGGTGGGATCATCAACAAAAGAGGTCTTACATTGTCTTTGAGCGTAAAATGAATAGTTGCATGATGATTGTTTGGGTATTTCTTCAGTCGCCATTTCTTCACAATCTCCTTATTCGGCTCAATTTTTTCAAAAGTTCCCGTTACGTTTCCTCCGAATAAAGCAAATGATCCACCTTCCTTGAAATTCCATTCCTGAATTGAACCATTAGTCCATCCACGAACAAGTTGGGTGTCGGTAATAGCCTCGAAAACCCGTTCCGGTGTGGCTTTGAATGTATCGCTCACAGACACTTCTTTGGTTGAGAACACTTCATTTCCAGAAGTGGAGGCATCCTTCTCGGCGATTACAGTGTTTTGGAATTGGCGTTTGTCGACAACAGTGGTCTTTCCTTTGGTGACGACTTGCGGCTTTACTTGGTCTGTCGGGAGGATAAGTCCTTTGCTGAATTCTTCCTTCAACTCTCGGATGTAAATTCCGAGCACATCTTGAATCTTTTTAACGAATGTTTTGTTGAGGACTTGACGAATTTGATGAGCCATCGGGCCGTTTCCATCTAGCGATGTATTCAAATCGACTTCCGATGCGTCGTTCTCATCACTCAAGTTTGGAATATCGAACTTTCCTTTGTACTCATCTTCACTGCCGGAAACACGGGCGACAAAAGTTCCTTCGATGACCCATTCAAAAAGGAAGATGAGTTTGGCCTTCCGATTGTTGGCAGTTGCTTCTCCGTCGATCTTCTTAATCTCATCAATTGAAACCACAATCGGGCCATCCTGAAATATCAAAATGCTGATAAAGATGAAACATTTTAGCCTACCTCGGCGGAGAATCCCGTGAGAAGCTCGCGCAGTCGGTTCAAAGACCATGGAGTAGCGTTCTTCTCGGACCTGAGATGTTAAGAAAATTTATTAGAAAAATTTGAAGTACACTCACCAATGCCAGTTATTAACGTTGGTTGCATCGGCACGCTCTTCCACAATCCAGCGCGGATCTCCTTCGCCCCACTTGGCCATCTTAGTTCGCTGAAAGGAACCCCAGTTTAAATGAGAAATCGAGTCGTTTTGTAATCAAAATGAAGAGAAATTCATAGAGCAACAGAAAATATGTGTTTTTTGAGCAGGAAAACAGGAAAACGAGTTCAAAATTGAAGAGAAAGCAGAAAAATCTGTCGGAAATTCGAGAAAATTCATGAAAAACCTTGCAAAAGTTCGGCCAGGCGGCCACGGCCACCTCTCAATAGAGCGCGCTTTCAAGAGCCGCCTTTGTGTCGATTTACGAGATTGGGTGACATTTTTATTTTTCTCATTTGATTGACCATAAAAAAACTGAATTCTGAGCAATTACAGACTATGTTGACTAAAACGATCACCCGACACATTTCCCAGTTTGCTGGAGTTCGTGATGCAGCTAAATACGTTCCAAGGAGAGCTCTTCTTTATGTGCCAGCGAGTAACCAGAAAATGCTCGACAAGATTCCAATGATGCAAGCAGATTCCGTAGTTATTGAGCTCGAAGATGGTGTGGCTCTTACAGCAAAGGCCGAAGCTAGAGCACAGGCTGCAGTTGCTCTCGACAAGATGCCATATCATTCTTTGGCATGTCAAGAACTTGGTCTTCGTGTGAACGCCGTTAGCAGTGGGTTATTGGAAGATGATATCAAAGTTAGTTGCACAGTTGCAGCGACATCCAAAGCTTTCTTTTTTAGGCTGTATCGAAAGCAGAAAAACTTCCACAAGCCTTCATGATTCCGAAGGTAGACAGCCCCGAAGATCTCGTCACAATCTACAACATTTTCCGAGAACACTACGGTGATGAGCGGATCACTAACACGAACACCCGTCTTGTGATCTGGATCGAATCAGCTCGTGCACTTTTGGATATGCCACGTATACTATCCTCAACGCTCAATCTGCACAAGCAGGCAGGATTCTTCAAGCTCGACGCTGTTGTATTCGGATCAGATGACTTCTGTGCGGATATCGGAGCAACTCGAAGCTCTCACGGGACGGAAACTCTATTCGCTCGTCAGAAGTTCGTGACTTGCTGCAAAGCGTTCCAACTCCAAGCCATCGACAGTGTCTACATAGACATCAAAGATTTGGAAGGACTGAAACGTCAATCAGCTGAAGGAAGACAATGGGGATTCACAGGAAAGCAAGTGATTCATCCGAGTCAAGTCTCCGTCGTTCAAGAGCAATTCCTTCCACCGAAAGAGAGAATCGAATGGGCACAAGAATTGGTGCATGCTTACAGTGAGCACGAGTCGCTTGGAAAGGGAGCCTTCCAGTTTAGAGGACAAATGATCGATAGACCGCTTCTGTTGCAAGCACTGAATATTATACAACTCGTGGAAAGAGTTCAGAACTAATTTGTAGAAATATTGAAAACCAATTAGATTTCAGTTCTTTTGCATGTACATTTTTATGTTTTAGCTGCCAAATAATAAAGACGAGTTTTTTCAAATTCGATTTCAGATTGCACAAAATTCACATAGAAAATTTTAAGAATCATTTATTTGTTCAATTTCAGACAAAACCAGCATTTACTTCTTTCCCCAAGTGTAATAGTAAGTGGTGTATCCATTGCTGTTGCAATTGGAGCATCCATTATTCGGGTAATAGTAATACGTTTGACCATTGTTGTTATTGTTTGGATAATAGTAGTATGTCGTGTATCCGTTGTTGTTATTGTAGTTGTAGCCGTTGTTGTTCGGGTAGTAGTAGTAGAGCTGAAATTATTGTATCACCAAGGAAAAATAATTTTCTGAAAACTCACATAGTAAGCGTTTGCAGTGGCAAGAAGAGCCAAAAGAGTAGCGATCAAGGTAAGGAATTTCATTTTCTAGAGTAGAGCCGAGCGAGTTCGATGCTTTCCTCTGTTCTGATCTTACTGTTTTATACTGTTGCCAACATCAAACTCCGCCCATTTTGGCTCCGTCTTGATCTCCAGATTTGTTCTCTTCTCTTCAATGGGAGGAGCTTCTCCTGCAGTTTACCTACTCAAAAAAAGAGCCTACACATTCCTTTTAATCCTTAACTTTCTTTGGCCAACAGTTCAAAGTGGACAACACTGTTTGTCTTCGCTCACGAATGGCATCCACTATCACTCCACGCCCTAGGAGCCGCCCAGAGGGGGGTTACCATGGGTATAAAAAGAAGAAGTGAAGAAAGCAGAGACCATATCACGACCGCCGATCACACAATGAACAAGCTTCTTCTTGTTGTCCTCGTCTTGGCTCTTATTGCTCAGGCTCAGGCCTACTACGTGAGTTTCTCGAAAATCATTGGGGTGTAAAATCTGAAAATGTTTCAGCTCTACTATTACTACCCACAAAACAACAACGGATACACGACCTACTACTACTACCCGAACAATAATAATAACGGTCAAACGACTTATTACTACGATAACGGAAACAATGGAAACACTGGAACAACCTACTATTACTACCCAAACAATAACGGATACACCTATTATCCATATACCACCTACTACTACACTTATGGAAGAAAGTAAATCCAAGGACTGAAAATTTCTGAAAACTGCCAGATTGTAATTATGATTTCTTATTGATTTTGAAAACACTTGTTTAAAGTATAAATAAAGAATTCTCAGGGTTTTTTACAGTCGTTCATCTTGAATTGGAAATATTTCAAAAAATTAGGTTTCTACAGTATCCTCCAAAAGGTCGGATACTTTTGGAAGTTCTAGTTAGAAAAAGCAACTTTTCATATGTTCGGATAGTTTGGATACCTGAAAACTGGCTGTTTACATCCTCAAAGTTGCCATTTTTCAACTAAATCATGAGTCTGCGGAACAGAATTCAGAATTCCGAAAATATCGTAATTCGGACTATTTGAAACGCAGAAAATTTCGATATTCCGAAATTCCGGAAGTTCAAAATCTGGAAAATTCAGTGCAGAATTTCCGAAAAAAAAAACCATTACGCACATCCCTGCACTTGAACACCAAAAACTTAGTGTTTTTTTGGACATTACGGTATTTTCAAAATTTTAGGGGAACGCCACTTTTGAAGGTAGCCCTTATCCTGGAGCTACTGTAATAATACGAGATCTACCGTACTTGTAATCTCATGAAAAATGATACAACTAAATTCCAAACAAAAATTTCTCATTCTTTCTTTCTTCTCTATCTCAATTTTCATAACTCGAGCTTTGAACAGACTTTGTTAGAAAACGAACAGTCCAAACACCAAGACACCATCATCTTCCGAATCCCATAATTTTTTATACCGTAACCCTATCAACCATTGACTATAAACCACAGAACTCTTTCTCAACATCGGATTCAAAATCAGAATCAAAGCCAACAAACAAAAACGAATCTAGTGAGATGGAGAGATAACCGATTGTGTTGTTAAAAGTATGTATGTTCATCGGGTGGGGGTTTCTCTTGCCCGTTTTTTTTCAACTTAGTGATTCTCCAAAATGAATGTGGCAGTGTGGACACAAACAGTTGAGTACCTACTTTTGTTGTGTTTGTCAGTAAACCGGGAGGGAGCAAGACGGAGACAAGGATTTCCTTTTTGTGGCGGAGGAGAGAAGGATAAGGAAGGAAATTATGTGATGGAATGAGAGCATGTTTTGAATAGAAGAGAGGAGATCAACTTGTCAGTGTAGTATGCAAAGCTTTGAATGACAAATGGCCGAGGGGAAAAACAAGAACACACGTTTTTCAAATTCACAATTCATCCCTGTATACGACGATTTGAGTCTTTCGAAACGGGCGTTTCGCAACCGGTCATTTTGCAACCAAAATTAATTGTGGCCCCAAGGGTAGGTCAGAATAGTTTTATGGCCCCAATAATTTTAGCCGACTAGAATTATGCTCTTTTACGGGCTCTTTTATTAACTTTGTTTAAAATTTCACTCGACAATGACTTACTACGTATTTCTGAAGAATTCTGTATAAAAAAGTATTTGGAAAGAGTCCGTAAAAGAGCATAATTTTAGTCGGCTAAAATTATTGGGGCCATAAAAATATTTTTGGGGCCATAAAAATTTTCGGGGCCATGAAACTTTTGCTTGGGGACATCAAAGTCGAATAGAGCCAAAAATTCTTTTAAAATTGTCTAAAGTTTAGACTCTAAACTGGCTTTCATCGTTTAAGAACAATCAGCCAAAACTATGCGATACCTAGTTCATGAAGTTGCAAAATTTCATAGTTCACCAGCTCCAATTGTTCTTTCAACTCTTGAACTTTAAAAATCTCCTATCCAAAGGCCATATGAATCACTTCTGGTGTAAGATCAAGCACTGATATCCGCTTATACCGACATTTTCTTCGCCCTTTAAGAACTTCTGATCCCTAATCTGCTCACAAGACCTTCAGAACTCCATTCCCTTATTAATATTTTTGATGAAGTAACACTCGTGGATTATCTTCTAGGATTATGAGCGAATCTTTCGACTTAAATACCCCCGCAGAATCAGTTTCTAACATCCTGAACATCTCTTTCAAAGCTGTATCCCAAAATCTCAATGCTCTTGTTTGTCATTGTTTCTCCTTGTCCTCATTTCGCCATCTTCTCCCAAGTTCTAAACCTCTAAGTTCTTATTGACAAACTTACTTTCTAAACCGTTTTTTTCGCCCCGCCACAGACTCCCCATCGTTTTTTGCGGCTTTCTCTGACCGCAACCTATTTGTACACATACAATAGAGTAACGGCAAAGTAAAGAAAAGAACGAAAATAGTATGAGTCATTGGGGTTTGATTGCCACTAATGTTAAGATATTAATTTCAGATTATGAAGTTTCTCCTTGTTATTTTGATCGTTTTGGGAATGGTGAATGTCGGATTTGGATACAATATTCCTCTCAGAAAGAGACAAGTCGATATGAGATCTTTCAGTCTTTATGACTTCCCAGATGATTATTACATGGCTCAACAAGAAGGTGAGGATCAGAAGATATAATAGTTTAGGGATATAAGAAGGGGCTAAACAGCTTACAGTCAAGCATCACCCATATTTTCAGCCCAACGCCAATATTACATCAACCCGAAACCAAACTACGTGACTGCCTTCTACCCATCCTATGAGTTTGGAAGACGCCGTTAAAACCAATTTTTTCGTATTTTGACCAATGAGCTGCTAGACTGCTCAACACACAGTAAAACAAATAACTAAAATAAAACTTTTTTTTTCGTTGGACGATTTTCTTAGATCGTACACAATAAATAAGCACAAAATGATGTGGAGTGCCATTTTCTGTGACCTTCGAATCTAGTGGTGACTAACGGGTAGATCATCAATGACAAAATGAGAACCATGGGAAAAGAGATTGTTTGATTGTACCTGCACAAACATTGGATTGTCTTTGGCACCAAGAAAAAATTGGTTATTTGTAGTCGTTTTTTCAGTTTAAAGTGTACTACAGTACAAATCATGGAAAGGAGATAAGGGCCTCTTGGGGGGAAAGTGGAATGGAAAACGAAGATTAATCTATTTTAATTGGAACAGTATGTACTGAAATACATTCAAACCCGCGACAAGGTGGACCTACACCATCTCCCTTGTTACTTCTAATTTTTGTGGGGCTTTCGAGCCTTTTGATCTGGAACTCCGTTTTGATTCATAAAAGACACATAGAAAAGGGAAGTCAACTGGTGCATTGCAATCTGAAGGGAGTTTTGAGGAACCAACAACTTTTATTTATCAATAATTTCAAGCTGAGACGATGAAGTTGAAGTCTTAAAAACTTTGAGACGACCCTGCATTTTTTCGAGCAATCTTCTGGAATTCTATATATGAACAATTTTTTTTGCACATCTAATAAAACAAGACTGATCTGGGGAAGTATTTTTCAGGAATACAGGACACTGTTCAACATCGGCTAATTCTATCCGTCTGCAGACGTCTTGGCTGCTTTTGGTACTTTGAAATTATGGTAGTTGAAAGAAATGATTCTGTAAGTTTTTAGTTTCATGTTATAAGAACGTTGTCAACACAGAGAGAAAATCATTCATGACTTGCGAGAACCACAATTCTGAAAAACTTTCAAGTCTACTTCCATCTCAACACATTGTCAGGCCAATTGAGAAGGAAATCAAGATTGAATGCGCATTCGTTTTTCTTTATTAGATTTGTGAAACAAAATGAGAACGACATGTCTGAAAAGGGTCTTGAACTTCAGTATCAGTTTCTTTTCCTTCTATTTTGGCTGATTCCCTCTTCTGAGTTATCCACGTTCAAATTTAGCTTGGTTTCTTTTCAAGTTCCTGGTTCAAGTTAACAGTTGATCATTATTTGGACAAATCTCATCTAATCCTTACTTAATTAGACACTTTTTGAGCATGACTATTCACTGGAGAGTTTGGGCAAATTATAGGACATTTCAGTTTCTTGAAAACAACTTCCTGTGTTTTCAACGTTCCTACCCATATATTAACTGATATTAGCGGTTTGGCTTTTTGAACCGCTTCTGATTACCGAAACGTGCTTTTCACTAGTTTTTTGAACATTTTACAGATCTCCCTCTCGTCTCGAATTTTCAGAACTATGGATTCTTCACCAACTTCTGTCTATGATTTCAAGTCTTGGCCAAATTCAGTTGCCGCCTGCATCATGTTTTTCGTATACTTTCTGTTCAATTTCCCATTCAAGCTATTTTTTCCAGAGTTCTATTATTGGAATAGTGTTCAACTGGTCAATAATTCACAACTTTATCTCTGAAAAGAAAACGAACGCTTTCAATTTGATATGCGTATTCAGAGCCATAAACAATATCTTTGTTTTATTGGTTGTCGTGTTGGGGGTTTATGTTCCAGAGAGTCTTTTGTGAGTTCTTCCAGAAGATTCCCTAATTACCTGGTAACTTCCAGAGGTTATTCTCTGTACCCTCCTTTGTTGGAAAGTATTCTGATAACATTCGGAGTTAACCTATTAGTCTATAACGAGTTTCAAAGTATCTTCACAGCCATCAATCGTCTCTTTTCTATTCTGTTTCCAATCAAGTATTATGTATTCTTTGGGGTCAAACCAACATTGATATTTCACATTTTGTATTATCTGGATCGTATTCGCAACGTTACCATGGAGAACATTGATAGATTCAGTCAGTTTAGATCTTCAAATATACTGTTTTCACAAATGATTCAGGAGAGAATAACTTTATGACATTCTCCCCGCAACATCTCGCCTATGGCGGAAATTTTGTTGCTCCGGATGGAATGTTCATTGTGGCATTAGGTCTTTTGATATTTCCCTTATTAATTAATTTGATTACATTTGTTATATTTTTTAATCTGGTGAGAATTGATGAATGACTGACAACAAGTAAAACTTTGTTCTTCAGAAAAAGAGAACAAGTCCGGAATCTGAGCACTGGAAGAAAGCGAAGAAAAATATGGTATTGTTCCTGCAAACTGTATTTCAAGACTCTCTATTTTCCCTGAACGTCTTCTTCACCATCAAGTTCAAGTATGACGATTTCAGAGAGTCTCTAATAATCCTGTTTTTCCAGTACTATCATAGACCATCGTTTCTGGACCTTCTTCACTCAAACTCTAGTTTGGCAACTGATTCATGTTTTTGATGGGTTAGTTTAGTTACCTTTCAGATTAAGAGTTGAATTCTATTTTCAGTTTTATTATGTTGGTGTTTAACGACAAGATATCATTTTTCAAGAAATCAAAAGTGAGCCCAGTACAGACAGTTGGAAAAGCTCGTGAAAATGTCACTGTAACTGCGGCTGTTGCTCGGCATATCTGAGTTCTTTTCTTATTTGATTAATGGAAAAATTACAATAAATAGATTGCTACAAAATTCAAATTTGCCTTCCATAATAAATCCACAATTGTAACTGTTCTACTCTTTCCCCTTCTCTTGTTCTCTCGCAAAGTTCACAAACCTTTTTTTCGTCATTCAGTGACTAATACTAGTTCCCTACTCGGATTTGCAAACATTACTGAAAAAGATCACCATCATGCATTCTCCTATATAATGAAAATGGTTTCAATGTAAAGGTATCAATTTCTATATTTCATTATGCTGTCTACTAAACTTGCTCTCATTTTTCTTATTCTTGGATATGCGTTGGCTGCTCCGGCTAACAAACAAAATGGTCAGGGAAGGACTTCTACAACTGCTAGTAATATGAGAAATGGACAATTTGGCGGACAAGAAAGCCAAAATGGTCAAAATGGATTCAGCCAAACAATCGAAAGCAGTCAGATGGGATCTGGATTCAGAGGACAAAATGGGCAATCAAATCAAAATGGATTCAGCGGATCTAACTCGAATGATAGAGGTGACTCTAGAAACAAAAGAGAGGTTCAAAATCAAGAGAGTCAATATGGATTAGGTGGTAACTCCAACGGACAATTGCAATCCGGAAGACAGAACAATCAAAATGGTGGGTTTAGCCAAACGACTGAAAGCACTCGGCGTGGATTTGAAGGATCAATGGGATCTGAATTCGAAGGACAAAATGGACAATCTAATGGATTCAGTGGATCAAACTCCAAAGGAAACTCTAGAAGCAAAAGAGCAATGGGTTTCGGAGTACAGAACACTCAAGAAAGTCAGGGTGGATTTGGAGGATTCGGCTCTGACGGTCAGATGGGATCAGGATTCGGAGGACAAAACGGATTCGATGGATCCCGTCAAACCGGTTTCAATGGTCAGAATGGATTCAGCGGATCGAATGGTGAGATGGGATCAGGATTCGGTGGACAGAGCAGCAGTCAAAATGGTTTTAGCTCAAACAGTCAGAGTGGATTTGGAGGACAAGGAAGCTCGAATGACCAAGGATTTGGACTAAACGGATTCAGTGGAAGATAAACTACACTTTTACTTTTATCTCTTGTGACTGGTGCTATGTTTTGCGAACGAAATGAATAAACTTTTAATTCAATGCCAAATTTGTGCTTTTTGCAAAAAAAACGATAGGAATGTGTAATAATGTTCAGGAATCAGTAAGATCTGCAAGTTTGACAAAATTGTTCATTTACACAATAAAATAGAAAGATCTCATAATAATTCAATGCAATTGTTTTTCTTTAGTCGGTGAAACTGGCGGCGAAACATCAGTGAGCTCATCGATAAAACGGTTGATTTCATTGTTGATTGGGTCCCGTTTACTTCCGCGTTTTCTCTGAAAACCCTCTTTTCTTCGGTGGAAATATTGAAAGAAACGAACCGAAATGTAATCAAGAACAACCGCATAGATTCCAGTGTACTGTGCAAATGATTCGATGGCACTCGGGCGTTGCTGTTTGATATCTTTCATTATTTCACAAATCTGAAAAAGTGTGAATTTCAAAGAGAAACTTGAGGACTAACTCACATTGGGTTCAATTCCATTATTCAATTGACTGATTGCATAAAGAGCACCGATAAAAGTGCATGCACGACCACATCCGAAGACACTAACAACACATACATTCGCATTTTGAATCTGAAAAATTTTAATTAGAGTCTAACTTTTCTCTTTTTCCAATACCTGCTTTTCTGAAAGAAACTGATGAATCATTTTGATAATTGGACGAGTTTTTGGCGCCTGTTGACAGTGCTCCCATAGAGAATGATGGTGCACCTGAAACCATTTGTTAATCAATTAAAAATTATTTTTTCAACCTACCTGACACATGACAGAATCAGAATTTCCTTCCGGAAGTACTTCAATCGTGTATTCTTTTGGATCTCCAGTGACATCTGCTCTCCGATTGTTGATGAACATCTTTCCAACATACTGATATGCACCGTAATTCTCTTTGAATAAAGATGTCGGTGTATTTTTCAGTGCCATCTCTGGAACCATCAAATAGACAAGACTGATCTGTTCTTGATAGATCATGTGCCAAAAGTCTTCCACAAAACTCTCATTTTCGAATTGTGGCAATTGAGCAACGATCAACTTGTGATTGAACTGAAAATATTTTGTATAAACTGATAAGCTCAGAATTCCTTACAGATTTCATATTGATGTGACTGGCATTGATGTAATTGACATCTTCGTGTCCCGGACGATTCAGTTTCACTCGATTCTCATCGTAGATTTTCGGAGATCCATCACGATTTCTTTGCTTGTTGGCATCAAATGCATCCGTAGACTTGTTGGAAGCCAGAGAGTCGAGAAAGTTGTATTCTTCGCGTATCTTGACGATATCTAAAAAATTAGAAGAATAATTAGAAAGTTGCTATGAAATAATACCATTATGATTGTTGAAGAAGTTCATAGCTGCTTCCATTCCCAACCAAGATTTAGTCTTCGGTTTTGCCATTTTCGAAACATCCGTCTTGTCTTCGATCTTTGTTTTCAAATCCTCCTTCGATCCTTCCCTCTTTTCTTCTCTCTTTTCTTCCTTCCTTTCTTCTTTCTTCTCAACCTTCTTTTCCACTTTCTTTTCCTCTTTCTTCATTTCTATTTCCTTCTTTTCTTCTGCCGATTTCATTTCTTCTTTCTTTATTTCATACATCATATCTGGAGTCAGAGCAGGAGTTCCAACATCTTCTTCCAAATCGATCGATCTGATTTCAATTCGACTTTTTGAATCAGCTTCACGAGAATGGCTGCTTCTGCTTGTGTTACTTTCCTTCGTGGTCCTCTGTGCTCTACTACAAGTACTCTTGTTCCTGTCAGATGACTTTTGTCGTTTTCCCATTTTGGATTTCACGAATTTCGAAGGGAAATCAGATTTGGATCGTCTGAAATGTTCATTCTCCCAGTATTCGGAATCTCCAACTCACTCAGAATTCTTCGAAGTCGATCTCTTCTTCGTCTGATTACTCTCATGACTTCTCTGACGCAACGTCTTCTTGACTCTCAGAAACAACGACGACGATTTTCGTGTCGAACTTTTCTTCTCATCGCTCATTTTGTTCTTCTTTTTGAATCGAAATTGACTTTATTGTGTTGTCGAGATTCTTTGCGTTCTACAATAAGAAAACGAGAAATAGTGGTCTTCTGGAAATCCTTACAGTGGTTTTTTGCTTAAAAAATCCAACAAGAAAAAAATTGTGGCAATTTTTTTCCGGAAACTGGGAGAGGCCAGGAACAAATAAAATTGACGTGAAAATACTTTTTTGGCCTATTTTTTTGGAATTTTGAAAGATAACTGTTTTCAAAAACCAATTTTGCCGAAAGTGCAACTACCTAAAAATCTGTATTAGAAGAGCATGCCCTCTCTATTTTTTCCAGCACCTAAAAATATATTTCTGATTTCTAAAAATTGATCATAACATCTGTTGGAGAACACATTTGAAACATATTTTTTAACAGGTCCAGTCAACTTTTGACGAGAATTCTAAAAATACTAATTTCAATCCGTTTGAATTTTAAGAATGTGCTCAGTTTGAGCTCATCGGGGTGCCCTTCTAATACAGATTTTACGGTATTTGAGATCACCTTCTTTTTCTTCCAATAAGACGTGCTAAAACCAATACATTATTTCCTAGACACACTATTATACTGTAAACAATACTACGTAGACAACTAATTTCCTGTCACACGACTTTCAGTACATTTCCTAGCATTGTCTATCATTCAGAAGCCAACTCTCGTCATTATTGCAAAAATGGCTCCAGCATCTTTCGTTGCTTTTAATAAATTTGCCCAAATCCTTGCTCTAATCGGTTTCATCACAACCTCTCTCTTCTGTTTCATTCTCATCTATTTGACTACTTTTAAAATCAAAAGAAGCTTCGGAAGTTACAAATATCTCTTGGTTCTTTTCCCAAGCGTCGGTATCTTATTCGCCACCGTCGAGCTTATTTTGTACCCTGTGAGTTGAAATTTAAGATTTTTTTGACCATTTTCCAGTCTAGGATGTCTACTCCCACAATGCTGGCTATGTTTTCTACAGTTCCAGTCGTCCATTCAATTTGGGAAAACACGCGGTCACATGGCTTTTAGCGTTTTATACCGGCGTTTATGCATGTACCATCAGTATGTTAGCTGTTCAGTTTCTCTATAGATATTGGGCGATTTTTGAGTAAGCAGTAAAGTTTGGAATTTTATCAGACAATACTTTTAGGGAAAAGAAGCTCCGGTACTTTAAAGGATGGAGATTTCTTATATGCGTCACTTATTCCGTAGCGTTTGGGACTCAGTGGGCTTTGGGATTATACTATTTGGATGAAGTTGATGAGTACTCGAGAATCTATATGGAGTGAGTCATTGAATTTAGAGTTTTGGTTTTACAATAGGATCACAGTTTTTATTTTTACTCACATGATTATCCAGTATTTACGAAAATAAAAATATTTTTGCTTAAAAAATAGATGAAACTCAAAAAAATCGATTTCCAAATCGCAAACGTACATTTTTCTAACCTATTTCAAAAAATGTAGAATTTTTCGCTGATTCGAATGCACCTAATTTCGTTGCTCAAAACGCATTTTGAAGAGAGTTATGAGCGTTTGAAGTTTTCGTGAGAGACGCAGACACTGTCTCTTTTCTCTGCGTCTCTTCGACAATGAGAGTGTCTGCTTTCTCTGCGTCTTTTTCACCAAAACTTCAAACGCTCATAACTCGTTTTAAAATGCGTTTTGAGCAGCGATATTAAGTGCATTCGAATCAGCGAAAAAAATTACATTTTTTGAAATTGGTTAGAAAAATTTAAGTTGAAAATCGATTTTCTTGAATTCAACGATTTTTATTCCAAAAATATTGTTATTTTCGGAAATACTGGACTTGGGACGATTATTTGAGTACTAATGAAAAGTGACTATAATAATTTAAGGAATGATCTAATCCAAAGATATGGCCTCGACTTTTCAAACATTTCCGTAATGACTCTGGTTGCTTATGACGGTAATGGATCAATCCGATGGCGCAATGTCTCATGTACTTTGAATATGACCTTTATCATGCTAGTTCAGTACACTATTATCATCTATTGTGCCATTTGGATGTACATCGGAATGGAGGAAAAACTTCGATCACTTTCCTTATCCATGAAACGTCTCCATAAGCAACTCTTCAAAACCTTGATCCTTCAAATAGCGACGCCAACGATCACATTATTTTCTCCAGTCTTATTCATAATCTACCTTCCATTCTTCGATCTTAATCTGGATCTTCCAACTGGAATCTTCCTTTGTGCAATTACTTTGTATCCAGCTATGGATTCAATTATTGTCATGTGCGTTGTTGGAGACTACAAAAGGGCAGCCTTATGTAAGAAAATCGTTTAAAAAAATGATGATAAACTGCAAAAGTTTCAGTGATATTGAAAAAGATTCTGGAGAAAGCATACGCTTGGCTAAGTAGACCAGATGATGAACCAACTACTCGTGTTGATCAAGAATGTGCAAATGTTCATGCAGCCACCAACTAAATGTCTTGTTTTTCTACTAACAAGGTGTCTAGAAACTCATGATAATTCTCATTTCTATAAAAAGCTACAAAAAGATCCAACGTAGTCTGGGTGAGTTTAAAGCATCTTTAAGCTTGGAATCCATTTTGGGAACACCGTGAGTATTGAACTTGCTGAAATTTTGGCTCCGCGACGATTCGAAAGAAGACGTTTCGAAAGTGTGACGTTTCGCAAGTGTGACGTTTCGCAAGTGTGACATTTCGAAAGTGTGTCGTTTCAAAAGCAAAACGTTGCACTCGTGAAATATCACACTTTCGAAATGTCACACTTGCGAAACGTCAGGCTTCCGAAACGTCATACTTTCGAAACGTCGCGGAACCGAAAATTCTCGTTATCATCCAATCACCCCCCGTTTAGGCGTAGAAGACTGTCGAATGAATAAATTCTGAAACCAATTCCTTCGAATCATGTTAAATAAATTTATCAATAAAATTGTGATTTAATCATTGATTTGTATCATTTATAAGCAAGTAAAAGTGTTTGTACAGAAACCTAGGAGATAACAATATAACAAGGGATAAAACTGCTATTTTGTACAAGCCAAGTGAATCAATTTGGCGGTGAGCATTTTTTTGGCACCGGTTTCAGCTAAATCCGATCTTCCTTCTTCTCATTCTCATTCACTTTTTAATTGAAAGGACCGCAGCTGAAGGCTCCCAACTTTATGATTAAAGGGGCCGCAGGCCCTGAGGAATGAATGGACCGAAAACACAGTGATCAGATTATCAATAAAACCCCTTTATTCAATACAAAATTAAGACTGGTTGTCTCATGACCAAACTCTACAACCTAAACTAGTCTCTCTGATAGAAGCAGTTTGCGTAGCATTGCCTTGAGATTCATGCAGATTGCATATGCGATATAATCCATCGAGCACATTCTTCAGCATTTCTAAAATTATTTGTCTTTAAAAGTTTTTTCCTGTAAAGTATACTTTTAGCGGCCTTTCTGTAGTCTGTGACAATGTACATAACTATCATTGCATCCATCGCTGGATACAAAGTGAAGGCACATAGGAACATTCCAGTTGGAATACTTATCTTCAAATCGAACAAGGGAAGATAAATGATAAAAACAACAGGAGCAAAAAGGCAAAGTGTTGGAGTAAAGATTTGAAGGATGAGTGTTTTGTAGAATTGCTTGTGAAGGTTTCGAAGAGACACCGACAACATTTTCAGTTTTTCTCCCATTTTCTGGTACATAACAACTGCACAATAAATAACTATTGTGTACTGAACAATCATGAATACAGTCATATCCAGTGTGCAACAATTGTTTCTCCATCGAATCGATCCATCTCGATTATAAGAAACCAAACTGAGTCTTGCTATTTCGCTGATATTAATACCGTATCGATACATCATTTCTTTTCTGAAAAGTATACTTTAGGGCTTAGCAGCACGAATTTCGGCAATTAATTCAAGTGTAAATAACTTTTTTCAGGGGTATCGGTTAAAAATACGGTTACCAGCAAAATTGTTTCTTATTAAAAAAGATATCGATAAGTTAAAAAACGGACAAATTTGAACAAAAAATGACAGAATTACGCTCGGTCTTGCCGAAATTGCCGAAAACGGGATCTTTTCGGCAAAACTAGGCGTAACTCTGTTGTTATTTAATGAAATTTTTCGGGTTTTTAATCATTCGATAGCTTTTTCAATAAGGAACATTTCTTTTGCTGACAGTATTTTTACCCGATCCCTCTGAAAAAAGTTATTCACACTTGAATGAGTTGCCGAATTTCACTTCCACTCAGCCCTGGTATACTTCCTGTAAAGTGAAATTGAATAGTCTACCTCATATATTGATCAGTATAGTCGTCCATTTGATTGAAAAAATACATCGAGAGTCCCCATTGTGCTCCAACTACGATAGAGTATAAGACACAGAATAGAAATTTCCAGCCTTTGAAGAATCGAAGTTTCGTCTCGCTGTAACATCCCTAATAGTAAGTTTAAAAAAATGTGCAAGGAAATATTACTCAAAAATCGCCCAATATCGATAAACAAACTGAACCGATAGCATGAAAATCGTCGAGGCATAAATCGATGTGTAGAATGCCATGAGAATCGTGACAACTTCGATTCCCATGCCAAATGGGCGACGAGTACTGTAGAAGAAGTAACCGGCGTTGAAAGAATGAACATTCTGAAAACTAACTTACAATCATAAATCATTTGGAGAAAATGTACAAACCGGATACAGTATCAGTTCTACTGTAGCGAAGAATATCCCAACTACCGGGAACAGTATCAATAGGTACTTGTAACTTCCAAAGTTTCTTTTCACCCCGAAGACGGTTAGAAAAATCAAAATCCCACAAAAGAGATTGGTTGAAAAGAAGCCAACTTGAGCAACAAGTTGGGCGATTTTTACCCAAGGAGTGTAGGATTCAGTGCGATTGGAGAAAAACTTCAGGATTTCCATGACTTCAGAAGACAGATAGCAAATACTATGACAGTCGTCAGAAGTTTTCTTGTTTGTGTTTTAAACTTTGCGTCGGCTCTGTAATTTCCGGTACACGTCTGGGGATATTGATGTAATTGGAAACGCCTACAGATTGATCAAGAAATTAGAAGAGCTCTAGACGTTTCTAGGCTTGTACCGGAAAAATAGAAACCAATCGTACAATAGTCGTGTTTATTACAATGTTTTAGGGGAATCAAAAATAATCATACATGTCGAAATCCGGCCCGTCCCGGGTAAGAAATTTCCACTAAAATTTTTGAAAAAATTCAATTTTTCTTGAAAAAGTTTCTAAATTGCATGAAAAATCATGAAAGTGCAAAAAGTATGAAACATTTTAAAATCGACCAAAAAACGTTTAAAAAATAGAATTTTTTCCAAACTTTGACCTTCTGAAAAATCGGGTCTCAAAACCCGGGTCGGGTTGGGCCGGTAGAATTTCCTTCGTCGGCCCGGCCCGTCCCAGTGTTCTACATTTATGAAAATAATAAATCACATGACAAAATTAAAGCCTCGCTAACTGAATACTGATGCTTGTTGGTGGCGGCTCCCGAGGTGTGTGACCTCCCAGAAACTCAATACAATCCCCAGCAACTTCTTTCACGAATCCTAAAATCCAAATTATTAGCTCAGGGTCTCTTCCAGAATCCACCAACGTTTCCACGCATTCTTGTACTCTGTGATGACTTTCAGAACAATCAGTGTGTCAACCAGTGGATATGCACTGAATCCATAGATGATGATTCCGGAATGAAAGCTTATTTTCATGTCAAAGAATGGGGACACCAGAACGAAGAATCCGGGGAGTTGGAAGAAGAGAGTGGGGGCAACAACCTAAGAAAATCAATCAACTTTTTCTGTCTATAGAGCCTATAGGCATACTTGATAGATCAAAGCAATGAAAAACTGCTTCTGCATCTGCTCGTGTTGAGATGAAGCCGCGACGAGTTTTCCTTGTGTCCGACGGTACATCACAACTCCCGAAGCCAGTATAATAGAGTACTGTATCGTCATCAGGACAGTAACTGTACCAATGCATTGAACACTGTTCCAACGAATTGTTTTAGAGTCTCCTTCTCCGTTCTAAAAAATTGAAATCTTAAAGCAATACCTATGTAGAAAAAGCTTACATAGGAAAGAACTGCATAATGAGGAACACTTTTAATCTCAACTCCATAATTTTGAAGCACTTCATTTCTCATATAAGCCATTGTAATCTCATCTGGATAAGTTAAAACCGTAGCGAGAGACCATATTACACCTCCAGATAATGTATACAAAAGTGGAAGGATATATTTCCATCCATCGAAGTGTTTCGCCCATTGCGGTCTAAAAATATTAGTTTACGTTTGAGAAAAACTTTGAAAAACTTTCTTCACTAAAATGCAAGCTCTGTAGAGAAACTGAATTGCCAGAAATGCCAGAACCATGGAATAGAAACCACAGTAGAGTACTGTAAAATTGAAATTTTTTTTTTAGGGAAAAATGCACTCACAGAGTCCAAGTTCCGCCGCCAGTTTAGAATGCCTGAATGAACTTCCGAGAGTGAAATAAATGAAGCAACCATTATAAGAGTGGAAGAGCTAAATTATACACCGATTCATAAAAAAAGTCCCTCAGAACTTACAGGTCTCACAAGAATATCCAAGGTGGAGAAGGAGATTCCAATCAAGGCAAAAGTTATTATCATTTTCTGATAAGTTCCCACAATTTGTTTGGTGTGAACTGCTGTCAAGTAGATCAGAATGGTATTCAGAACAACCGTAGTAATATAACAGAATCTCGAAATATGGTCAGGGAGAGACGATAAATCGAAACCCATATTTTTGGTCTTACTGATGAAAAAGTAGAAAAACGTTATGTGTCTTTGTATGGGCGGTACTTCCTGTTATTGAACAGAAAACTCTCAATTAGCAGAATAAAGCAAGCTTTATTGATCACAGGATATAGAATATTTCGAGAAAAAAACTTGAATGAAGGTAGTCAAGTCTGACCTAAAGTATTATCTCAACGAAGTCTTGAGCGGCGAAGCGAATACAATCTGAAAAAAAAAGAGTGAAGATCAAACAGAATTCTACATTTTCTTACGCTTGAAAGCATGCTTGTACTCGGTGATAACATTCAAAACGATGAGTGTGTCTACGAGTTGAACCCATTCTAGAGTGGAAGCTGACTTTCAAATGTAGAATTCAGCTGTGATAAGGGAGAACAACTAATTTAAATGTCGATAACATTTTTCAGGGGAATCGGGTAGAAACTTGGTGCCGTATTTCTATCCGATCCTTCTGAAAAAATTTATTCACATGTGAATGATTTGCCGAAGTATGAAACTCATTTTCCGTTACTGTATACTGTTTCGAAAGTTTCTCGATTGTGCAAAATGTGTATTTATTGAATGAATAAAAAAAGATATATATTTAAGAGAAGAAAATCCAATCAAAGGGCACTTTCTCTATTTTGAAGAGGAGTCGTATTTGTTATTGGACCAACGGAAGCCATATTCAACTTGGCAAGAACCTCCATCGCATTTTTCGCAATGATTTCTGCAACATTTGAAAACATGACAATCAAAGTTTTGTTTCTCACTTTTCATAGCCAATTTGTAATCAGAGACAACAGTGAACAAAATGAGACTATCCAGAAGTGGATAGATACTAAAAAAATAGACAACCACTCGGGTTCGAAAGCTGAATTTCATGTCGAAGAATGGAGCGAAAAAGAGTGGGACAGCTGGAAGATGGACGAGAAGGGATGGAGCGGCGAGCTGGAACATTGGGAGTTGACGATATCTGTAGACTTCTAAGAACCTGATACACCAAAGCCTTAAAAAATTGCTTCTGAATCTGACTGTTAGTTGAAACATGAGTTGCATTCTTCAACTCCGACGTTATTTTATTGTAGAGCAAGAAGCCACAGGTCATCATGATCACATACTGTAGTGTCATGATTCCCATGTCCCCAAATATACAAATCAGACTTTGAAATCGCACGAATTTCGTATGATTTCCTTTCTCCCCATATGCCAAAAGGACAAACAATGGTACATCATCGGCATCCACTTGGTATTGTTCGTACATCTCACTTCTGGAAAGGAACTACCGTGAAACCTCTAATAGAGGACATGTCCTTCTATTGTTCAACCTCCTCAAAATCAAAGTTCGAAGTTCACAAAAGTATCTATTACTAATTTTAGAAATCTGAGAAAGTGTTCATTACGGGCTCACTCGGGTGTCCTTCTATAAGGGGTGTCCTTCTATTAGAGGTTTCACGGTATTTTGACTTTCTGGTCTCTTTCTCAGTACCTGACATATTCCCTGGCATACGGATCTGGGTAGGCGTGGACATAGGTGATGAATCCCCAGGCAAAACCAAAGATGAAAACGTATCCCAACCAAAACACACAGCTCCATCCTCGGAAATATTCGGTCAATTGGGATTTCATTATAAGACAGGTTCGAAAAATGTATTGGATTGTAAGAAAAGAGAGAATGGAAGAGTACACAGCAGAATATATGGCTGAAAACCAGACTGTCAACAGTGATCTTGGAAATGAAGACCGTACCCAGAAGAATCTCGGTAACGGCTTTTGAATGTCGAAAAACTCCCTCGAGACTAAAATAGAGGAAACATCCATTGTACGAATGCATTATCTGGAACAAATGTCAGACATGACGTGATCTAGAAGCTTGGAAAACAAAGCCCTGGAACTGAATACTTGGCTGATCGAAACTCAATGATCGCTCAATTCAAGGAAAGAAAAAAAGTGGATCTGTTTATGATCTAGTGCTGGTGTGAAAAATATTGAGTGCCCAAAACTCGGGTAGCGTCATAAAGAAAAAAATCATTAAAAAAATGAAAACATAGAATTTTCGGCATAGTACAAATTATCGCGAAGATCATCATTAGTATGTCTACTGTCCCGAAAACAAAGTAACACTAATGAATCAGACTTTTTCCGGTTGAATTGTTTTGAAATTCAAATTATTTGGTTATGTAACAGATCGTTGTTTATTTGGTTTTAAAATATCTTCTTTTTTTTGAAATTTCAACATTTTAGTGCACAAAAATGCCTTTTTCGAGTTATGATTTCTCAAATCTTCAAAAAACCCGCCTAGAAACATTTTGAATTATCATACTGGATATTATCCAAATACCGTAAAATCTGCATCAGAAGGGTATGCAAAAAATATTTCTGAGTTCTCAACATGGATCATAACATCTGTTGGAGAAGTGATTTGAAGCATATTTTGAGACGTGTCGAGTCCACTTTTGACGAGGATTCTAATAAGACTACTTCCAATTTTTGCTGCGCCCTTCTAATGCAGATTTTACGGTATCCCGTTTTTTCGAACACTCACCGGTCTCACCACAATATCCAGTGTCGAAAACCCGATCCCAAGCAGTGCGAATCCTATGATCATTTGTCGGTAAGTTGTTGAAATCCTCATTGTATGATACGCCGTCAAATAAATTAGCACAGAATTGAACGCCAATGTCAAAAAGTAGGCAGTGTACGAGACGAGTTCCGCAATTTCAGCTTCCATTTCTTCTTTTGTTACCTAAAATCTAAGAATGCGAGTTTATATACTTTTTTCCGACAGTGTCCCTTGGTATTTCTCTTGTTTTCTTTGGCTGAATAGTGAGCTCTGATACTCAAGAAACAAATAGAAAAGGTTGGCTCAAAAAAGTAATTACCTAGAAAAGCAAGAACATCCGGTTCAAACGCCTGTTCTCGAAAAGAATATAATCTGAAAGATTTCATTGTCCTTCCGATGATGTTGTCCAATACGACCGTCGTTTTCTCAAAATGGTTGGTTCTGTCAAGAGTCATCGCTTCTGTTGGATTTTTCTCCACTTCAATTTCGGTTGCTACATTCTTGATTCTGACTATTTTTTATGTCAAGACAAGTTATGATAACTACAAAAGATACATGATAGTTTTCTCGCTCTTGGGATTCGGATTGGCTGCAATCGAAGCTGCGGTGAATCCCATTTTTCATTCCTACAACTACGGATTCGTGATGTTCAGTTTGGCTCATCCTTTTGATGCATCAACTGAGGTCGCATTCACTTTGTTGTGTTAGTTTCTTTAACTCTAAGTTATATGTAATTCTTATCGATTCAAATTTCAGTAATCTACACAGGTTTTTACGCTGCCACAATCTCTTTCCTGACTGCTCAATTCTTCTATCGGTATCTCGCAATTTGCCAGTAAGTTGTATTTTCTTCATCCATCAACCAATTTTTTCCACTCAAAGTAGGCTTACACTCTTTTTTTTTATTTTCTAAAATGATCGTCCCAATTCCATTATTTACGAAAACAACAATATTTTTGCACAAAAATCGTTAAAACCCGAGAAAATCGATTTTCAAAACGCCAACTTACAGCTTTTCTAATCTGTTTCAATGAATGTAAAATTTTTCGTTGATTCGAACACACCTAATATCGCTGCTCAAAACGCAATTTGAAGCGAGTTATGCGCGTTATAAGTTTCAGTGAAAGACGCAGACACTGTCTCGTTTCTCTGTGTCTCTACGACAGCGAGAATGTCTGTTTTCTCTGCGTCTCTTTCACAAAAACTTCAAACGCTCATAACTCGCTTCAAAACGCGTTTTGAGTAGCGATATTAGGTGCATTCGAATCAGCGAAAAATTCTACATTTTTAAATAGATTAGAAAAACTAAAATTTCGTGAGTTTTAATGCAATTTTCTCGAGTTTTAACGATTTAAAAAAAAAATGTTTATTTTCGATCGCCCATTTGAGAATAGAAAGCCTTTTGGTAGGCACCGCAATGAAAGGGGGCGTGGCCTCTCGATTTTTCTCTTGGGGGGTAATTGCGCACTTTGAAGGCCTGTAACTCGGCGGAGGATCAGCCAATCGTTTCGAAATTTGGTCTCGTTATGTAATCGAATACGTAGATTTCAAAAAGTTTACTAGTTTTTATTGAAAACAAACGGTTTTTCTGAAAAATGAGAAAAACTAAAGTTTCCTTCAGAAAATCTCATTTTCTGGCTCAGCTATAGGGGATCTCGGTCGAGTTATTTATAGATTCTGAAAGCCAAAGAGATGCATTAACAGATTTTGAGAAAGGATAATCATGAGAAGTTCGCGAAAATTTTCAGCATGCGCTCAAACTTCAAACAATTTTTCTGAAAAATTTTCAGCGATGGCCCACATTTTTTAGTCAAGCAGTAAAGAAAGTAACTCTTTAATTACCTAAATACCAAATTTCATAGCTGTAAACCATCTAGAAGTTACTTTATTCCGTGTCCAAAAGAAGCATGCTTTTGAAATTTAGCAGTTTTTCCATGTTTTATATATGACGCTGGTCGATCTCGCATGAGTTCTCACTACGATCTGAATCTACAAAAAATTTCCTACAAAATGGTATATGTGGTTTGTTTGAACGAGTTCGCGAAAAAAATTGTGCGCCATTTTTAGGAGAAAAAATCCCTCAAAAATTGAGAAATTCGTTGAAAAAATGGCGGCTGCCGACAGCAGACAGTCTCTCATTCTTATACAAGTTCCGCGCAGCGCGACGATTTCGCCTCCGTGGCGTAGTGGATAGTGAGTCTGACCATCGAAAAAATGAAGTGGGGTTCAACTCCGAAAGTGTTCAAATAGTTTTTTATTCTTTTGTTTTCATATAAAAACTATTTCTGAACTTCATAAGTGATCAGTTTTGTATGGTTCTCCACTTTGTCCAGACCCGCCGCCTACCCCCCAAGAGAAACTCAGTACTAAAATTTGAGCACTAAAATAGCTGTAACTTTGTTACGGGCGAATATTTTTGGATGAAAATTTGGAATCTGACTATTTTCGAGAAGGGGAACACAATGATATAACTTTTTTTGGGATACGACAAGTTTGAAAATTTTGTTGCGGTCTCTACCTTTTGGTCGAGAAAATCGATTTTCAAATCGCGAACTCACATGTTTTATAACCTATTTCGAAAAATGCAGAATTTTTTTCTGATTCGAACGTGCCTAATATTGCTGCTCGAAACGCATTCTGAAGCGAGTTATGAGCGCTTGCAGTTTCGGGGAACGAGACGCAGACACTGTCTCGTTTCTCTGCGTCTCTTCAACAACGAGAGTGTCTGCTTTCTCTGCGTCTCTCCTACGGAAACTTCAAACGCTCATAACTCGCTTCAAAATGTGTTTTGAGCAACGATATTAAGTTCATTCGAATCAGCGAAAAATTATACATTTTCTGAAATAGAAAAAATGTAAGTTGGCGTTTTGAAAATCGATTTTCTCGAGTTTTAACGATTTTTGTCCAAAATATTGTTATTTTCGTAAATACTAGAATTGGGACGATCATTTGAGAAAAAATTGACTGTAATCCTACTTTCAGTCCCCAACTGATCCCAATTGTCTTTGCGCATTGGAAACTTCTGATATGGATCCTCTACGCTTGCTATTTCGGTGTCCAGTGGGCCATGGGAGTTATCATTTTCGCTAATTTAGATGATGTGGCCACTAATTACATGCAAGATGAAATAGTACAGTATTACGGAAAAAGAGTGGAAGAAATTGCCATGTGCGCTGTAGTTGCCTTTGACAAGAATCATAACTTACGATGGTTCAATTTGATGTGCATTCTCAATATGACTTTGATAATGGTACAAAAACTCGTAATAATCGGAAATAAGGACCGTTTTTCAGATGATACAATACGGACTTATAATTACATTCGGATGGCGAATGAGTGTAAAAATCAGGGAAGCTGTTTCTATGCTCTCGACTAGTATGCTGAAACTTCACACTCAGTTTTTCAAGGTCTTAGTGCTCCAGGCCAGTTCTTTTTTTCTGTCTATCTCTAACTCCTTGAATTTCAGATCCTGGTCCCCACTATAACACTTTTCATGCCGGTTTTCATTCTGATGTACACACCATTCTTCGATTTTCAGCTTCGTTTCCCTTCTGGAGTCATGCTCAGTGCCTTTTCATTTTTCCCAGCTATGGATGCTATAATCGTCATGTACATTCTTACAGACTATCGGAATGCTATCAAAAGTGTGTTTTATATTATCGAAATTTCCCAAGTTTTACCGCGCTTCATTGCGAACTTGGAGAAAATCAAAATTTTGAGCTTCCCCGCTCACTTGTTTCCCTTGTAGGTCACGTCTAAAACACAAAATCAACAAAATTATTATATTTGAAATTACCTACATTAGGAACAAATTAGCGGGAAAGCTCAAAGTTTTGACTTTCTCCAAGTTCGCAATGGATCGCGGTGAAACTTGGGAAAGGTGGTCAATATGTTACACAAATGATAATATCAATTTTGATTTCAGATATGTTCGATGGGGTTACATCAACATTACATGGAGCGATGAGGGTTACTAATGTGACCAGCAGTGTACAAGTTTCTCGATGGACTACACAGTGAAGAAATTGATAATTGAATAGCATTTTTCATCTATTTGAAACAGAATAAATGATACCAGTTTCATAAAAAAAATATCCTTTTTTTCCAAGCAACTCGAGTTCTGGAAATCTGAATTTATAAAAGTCAGAACTTTTGCTTTTCGAAATTTGGCAAAGCAATCAATTTACCAAATATTTTTTACTTTCAGAAGGATTTCCCTACAAATGTATATTTTAAACGAAAAAAACTGTAAAAAACAACCAGTTTTGAAATTCAGAAAAGTCCGAAATTCCGACTATTTGAAACAAGGAAAATTCCAAAGTTTTAAAATTCGGAAAATTTCGACGTTCCAAATTCCCAAAAAATTTTGAATTCGGAATATTCCGGCATTCCAAAACTCTGAAAAATTTCAATTCCACACACTCCTGGTCGTAAACTGTATGTATCAACTCAGTGTTTTCCAGAATTTTACAATTAAAATGCATCGGGCTCTTCAGATCGGACTTGAATCCTTGAAACAAACGCCGCCATCAGAAAAACCCGTCGATGTTACACTTCAATCCACATTAAAACCCAGAACTGACTTGTTGTCGAGAAGCTAGAATTCTAAGGGACCTCTCCAGACTTTTCGACGAACGATGTGACTTTTCTTTTCTGGTTCCTTTGATCTTTTTACTCGTTTTTTCTTCTCGCTTACGTACTGCTCCCCCCTACTTGAAGAGCAATCTATAAAACAAGACACATCTTGTTCCCAAGAACGACCTTCTTCGATTTCTGGGCTTTCTTGATAAGAGACGGTTATTTCAGACTACGATTCTCCAAACTGCATAGAAGTACCTTGATTGTTTCCAAGTAGGTAGTCTGTGTGTTTTCAATAACATCACTACCTACGATTGACAACGGAAATTGAAATGGTATTATGTTTTCCATACAAGGGATCCTCGAGAATAACAAGGAACAACCATTACACAGTCTATAATTCGTGCCCAAATGCCGTTCAGCAAACTGGATCAATTGACAAGGATTATAGCTCAAATCGGTTTCATTTGTACGACCATCTTGGTTTTTCTTTTCATTTTTCTCACGATTCATATTGTGAAACGAGACTTTGGATCATACCGTAACCTGTTGATTGCATTTTCGATTCTCGGGTTCTTGTTCTCTTCCTCGGAATATATAGTTCATCCGGTAGGTGTCTCAATTTCTCGTAACTCATCTAACAAAGTTTTCTCCAGATGATCCACAGTTACAGTGCCGGTTTCGTCTTTTTCACCAATCCACAAACTTCGATAGTATCGAATGATGTCATAAAAATCGGACTTGTGTTCTTTTGTGGGATATACGGATCAACAGTGTGTTTCATTGCCATTCAATTCTTGTACAGATACTGGGCATTGTTTGAGTAAGAGGTATTTTTACTTGTTTTGAAAATCTTCAAACTTTCCAGTGCCTCAAAAATCAAATGGTTCGAAGGATGGAGAATCCTGTTATGGTGTAGCTACAGCTTGTCAATCGGAATAATCTGGGCCATCGGGATTCATTGGTTTCTGGAAATCGACGACTTCTCCATCGACTATTTCAAGACCGGAGTTCAACAGAATTACGGTCTTGAAATCTCGACAATCCCCGGGTTCACATCTGTGATCTACACGAGAACAGGAGATGTTCGATGGAGAAATCTGATGTGTACTATTGAGATGACAATTATCATTGGAATGCAGTACTTGATTATTAGCTTTTGTGGAAGAAAGATGAGTACCGGGATGAAGGAGAAGATTTCAATGTTGTCGGAGACTAGCAGAAGGTTGCACACCCAGTTCTTCAAATCTTTAGTTTTACAGGTAGGGAAAAAACTTTTTTTTTTTGACTGCGACATTTTGGGTTCTGAAAATATCGAATCTCGTCATCATTCAGTTCAAAAAATTATCAGACCGAAAAGTCAAAGCACAACGCACGACTCTGAAATATTACCTTTACAAGGTAGACTTTAGTAAGATGATCTTGGAAACCAGAGATGATTCTACTATTGCTTCGCTTAATTTTATCGTTTCAAGCATGTATTGACCAAAAAATCATTGTTTTTATCATGTTTGATGAAAATTTGAAATCCCATCTTCTGCCTAATTTTTCCGATTTTTGGCGGAAGGTGGAAGACGGAAGGCGGAACTTTCACAATTTCGGAATTCCACACATCTCAGTTGGAGACTGTAAACCTCCTACTTTCAGATCGTCGTTCCCACATTCCTCCTGTTCCTCCCAATGATCATCATCATCTATCTACCCCTCTTCAATCTGGAATTCAGCTTCCCAACTGGAATTCTCTTCAGTGCATTCGCCATCTACCCAGCCATCGACATAGCGATCATTCTGTATATCGTCTGTGATTATCGGAATGCTCTAAAGTACATGGCCAAATCGTTAAAGATCTTTTGTATTTCTGGTAGATACTTTCCTCGCGAAATCTCATTTCCCGTCTGCACTACTACCCATAATCAAATTGTGTATCCTCCGCATACAGCCGGAGTTTAGATGTTCTTTTTTTGGTTTTCTAATTAACTTTTTGGTTCAATGTTCAATTTCAAGTTAAAAATAAAAGTGTACTTAATTAGGACATGTGCTCGCGCACTGTTCTAGAGCTTGGAAGACAAAGAACACGACATTGGAAGATCTATGTTTATTGGTTTCCAGAATGACAAATTTAATAGCAAGTTTCGAGGATTTGTCGGTAAACATTGTGAAATGAAATCTGACGGAATCGCATCATGATGATGAAGGGAATAATCTTCAAACTTCAAGAAGACTTTTGTTTTTGATTGGGATCTAGAGTAAGAAAAAAAGAAATTTCCGCGCTCATTATTTTGAAGAGCTTTTCCGTAAAAAGAAACTCCTTGGCCTCTACCGTTGCACGTTTTCTGAAGTTTTGTCCTCGACCATAAGGGTTTCATTTCGAAAATACCCGCCGATCGACTGATCGTATCGGTCAGTCGGCTGAATTTCCGAAGGGAACCCTTATTCGAAGGGAACCCTTATTCGACTATATCAACCCTGAAAAGACCGAATCTGAAATAAAACTTGGCTAAATGTTCACGAAACTCCAGACACGAGCCCTCGAAGTTTCAGCCAACCTTTAAATTGGGGTACTTTGAGGACCCATATTTCTCTAAATCGCTTTCAGAAGCTCCAAATTTTATGTTTTGGACTCAAAACTTACTGTTAGAATGAATTTAATTAACATTACAACTCCCGAACAATAAAATCATACTAGCTTCCTTCTTTGTCTTCTTAGAACTAATCCAATTAATCAAGTTCTCATTCTCAGAACTCTCGAGCAATAAAACAGTGTTCCTCAACCTTTCGAGCACATTTGCTATACCCTAGACCGTATTCTCATTTACCAAAAGCTCAAAAGTGTATTAATACGAAGAACAGAACCAAGAAGACCACGCGTTTCAAGCATTGTACCGGAAATAATGTGCCCGATAAGGGGTTGGCCAACTTACATTCTGATTTTTAGGGTTCTCCATTAGTCCATAGAAGTCAGTCGTACCTTGTTTTGTCAGATGTTTCATTTTTAGCTGTCACGTCACCCCTGATGCTAGTTTTGTTTCGAAATCCTCCTACTTGTTTGTAAAAACAGTTCTACTAGGCCAAGAAAGTCATTTTCAGATTCGGAGAAACTCTCACCATGGGTGCCGCTTATCTGAAATACATCAAATTTTGTATCTTCATGGGAAACCTTGGATTCTTCTCCAATGCCTTCTTCGGATTCATTCTCGTGTATCTGACTCTCTTCTACATCAAGAGACAGTTCGGATCTTACAAGTACCTTCTGGTCAACTTCCAAGTCTTGGGATTCGTTTTCGCTTCGTTTGAGTTCCTGTTCCATACGGTAAATTGTCAAGATTACAGCACAAATAGGACCATCACACAATTTCAGTTCCTTCACACCTACAATGCCAGTCTGACCTACTTCAGTCTCTCTCGCCCACTTGGCTTCTCGAACTTCACGATGGAATGGATGATGGGAATTTACACGGGGCTCTACTCTGCTACCATTTGCCAACTCGCTATCCAGTTCATGTACCGTTATTGGGCAATCTTCGACACGCCGAAACTCAAATACTTCAACGGATGGTACTACTTCATTTGGGTCGGATACTACACTTTCTTCGGTGTTCTCTGGGCGTTCGCTGTTGGTCACTTCTTCGCAATGGATGACTTTGGACGGAAATATCTTGGTGACGAGATACTTCTTCGTTACGAGAGAAACATCACCGACATCCCCGTGCTTGGTTTGATCGCGTACGAAGGTGATGAGATTCGTTGGAGAAATGTGTATGGATTGTCCCTGATGACACTGATTTCCACTGTTCAATACTCAATCATCATCATTTGTGGTCATCAGATGTACACTGGAATGCGAACCAAGATAGCAGTTCTCTCTGCTCAACACCGACGTCTTCATCGTCAGTTCTTCAGAGCCCTCGTGATTCAGGTTTGGTTTTTTGATAACATGTACAAATTCTGCTTGAAGTCAGAAGATGACTAAAGCCTCATTAAAACGATTCCAGATCAGTGCACCGACCATAATTCTATTCTGCCCTGTCTTCTTCATGATCTATGCGCCATTTGCTGATTTGGAAATGAGTTTTCCATCATGCATCATTCAAAGCGGATTCACGGTCTATCCGGCACTGGATTCAGTGATCATGATGAGTTGCGTCTCGGAATATGGAAGAGCATTCAAGAGTGAGAAATCTCTAATGTGGAGGATTAAATAAAATTTGAATTTACAGAATTGATTGTGAACACCAAAGAGAAATACGCTATGCGGACACCGAAGGAGGATGGAGAGACTCCGAAAACGACACAGACTGGAAAAGTTGTGACAACTAAACTTTGAGAGAACCCCTAATTGATTTTTTTTGTGAATAAAAACAGATATTTTGTACCAGGTTTTTGAAGGTTCCATTGAAGCACCAAGAAAATTAGATAAAATTGAATGGAAATCAGCATAAACCATGTAGTAAATAAAAGTAACACGACTAACTATGAAGACAGTAGAAGCACCAAAAAGCTCATAGGGCTTAAACCGAGAAGGGCCGGGTGGTTTATGGAATGTCGTAATCTCGCCTCCCCTGAGCTGCAGTTCCGGGATTTTCAGACTTGGGCCAGCCGGTTTTCATCAATTTTTCAGGAGGCGAGAATTTTTCGGGATCAGGTGTGTGCGGAATGAAATTTTTTCGGAAATTCGAAATGTCGGAATATTATCGGAATTTCGGAACGTCCGAATTTTCTAAAATTTTAGCTTCGGAATTTCCGTGTTACGAGCTACTAGTAGTCGAAATTTCGGATCTTTCGGAACCCCGAAAATGACCCTTGTACAGTATTCTTCGTTAAAATGAACTTTTTTGGGAAGAGTCTTCTGAGAGTAAAAAAGTTTTGATAAATTTATTGCTTCGAAAAGCAAAAACCACTTGCACATGAATATTTGACATACTTTTGCTAACTTTTTCTTAAGAATCAGAATTTGATCCCGAAATTTTTTCCTCGGAATATTCCGGTTGGTTTTATTCCGAAAGTAGTCAAAATTTTCAGAATTCCGAATTCCGTTCCGTACATCCCTTCTCGGTATCGCAACAAAAACGTTGAAAGTCATAAACGTTTATTCTCAAATTCGTTCTTCTTTCACATGCGTGATTGTAAGCAGTGGCGCCTTTGACACAAATCGGCTTTTTGATTCTACCGAGCTGTTGAATCATCTTTTGTACGTGTTAACCATTTTGTTAAGCTCCGCCTCTATATTTACACGTAAAGCTGCAAAATAAGCTTATTAGTCGCATAAAAACAGACGACCCTATTTTGCAGCTTGACGCAAAAATGCACATTTTCAGTCGGGTCGGTCGGCTAAATTTCCCGATCGAATAAAACCCTTACCCTCCTCCAATTGCGCTTATTCTGCATACATCCACAAAAATAGTTCATTCTTCCCATCTTCCTTTATTTTGATCTACCGTAGACCAGTTATACCAAAGACCATATAGAGCAAACTCATTTACAAACATCACTTTTTATGCGGAAACCAAGTTGAAATGTGAATCATACACTGCAATTATCTCTAATTGAATGTTGTGTCTTTTTTCTGTCAAGATTTTTAAGGAAATCGAATCACTTTTTGCCTTGTTGACAACTAGAATCTATATTTTTCTTCTCGCTATTATTTCTATAGTATTGAAGAACTACCGCGTATTCATTCCCAGTTGCTCAAGTTTCTTGGAATATTGAAACTCCTGGGAGTCTCCAAAATTTTGCTTTATAAACCCCTTGATTCTTCCTCAAACGAAAAATGTTCGAGCTTCACGAAATATCGTACATGTTCACTAAATGTGGATTCGGTGCTGCATTCCTTGTGAACACATTCTTAATCTTCCTGACTGTGATTCATATTCGAAGAATCTTCAGTACTTACAAGTACATGGTAATTGTATTCGCTTCAATGGGAATCATATTCTCCGGATGGGAAATTATAGCAAGACCATTTGCACACAACTATAACAAGGGATTCTTGTACTTCAGTCTCAATAAGTATGAATCATCTCAAGAGTTTCTAAGATTCGCAATTGTGGCATACGGTAGTTTCTATCTGGTTATTCTGGCATTCATCACAGTTCAATTCGTATTCCGTTATCTCACTCTTTTCAAGCCATCTGCTATAAAGAAATTCACGGGAAAAGGAATTTTCGTTTGGATGACGTATCCACTTCTGGCTGGGGCAGCTTTCGGTGGTCCTCTTTATTGTTTTGGAGTTGTTGATTCGTATTCTGATGAGTATCTCAGGTAAGACCATGGGCTGTGTGGCAACAAGTTTCGGCCACTCATACAAATGGAAATAACGTTTTTCAAAGGGTTCGGGTAAAAATACGATCAACAGAGAAAAAAGTTCCTTATTAAAAAAGCTATCGATTGATTAAAAACCCATCAAATTTCATAAAAAATTAACAGAGTTCCACCTTGTGTTGCCGAAAAATTGCCGATTTTGTCAACTTTTTGGAAGTAAAAGGCGTAACTCTGTTAATTTTTGAAGAAATTTCACGATTTTTTAATCAATCGATAGACTTTTTGATAAGAAACATTTTTTCTGTTGACCGTATTTTTATCTGATTTCTCTGAAAAAAGTTATTCCCATTTGAATGAGTTGCCAAAATTTGTTTCCGCTCAGTCCCGGTAAGACAGTGGTAAAGTTTACTTGATTTGTGAGGTCTTCAGAAACGAAATTTTGGAGAAATACGGTCTGGCTATCAAAGATTTACCGAGATTTGCTATTGTGACATATGTGAGTTTTTTGTTCTCACATCATCTAGAAATTGTTCAAAAAATCGAATGAACTTCAATACTAGACACATGACATTTTCAGGACTCAGAAGGACACTTCAGATGGCGTAATATCTGTTATCTTCTGACATCAATATCTGTAATGGGCTCTCAGTACATGATAATTATCTTTTGTGGTCTCAGAATGCACTTCACAATGAGAAAGGAGCTAAAAAATTTCTCGGTTCCAAATCGACGACTTCAAAAACAGTTTTTCACAGCTCTTGTTATTCAAACTCTTGCTCCGACTGCTCTTTTTGTGGTTCCAGCTGCACCGATTCTCCTGGGACCTCTATTGGATATTGAAATGAGTATAAGGACTGGAATGATTTATGTGTTTCTGAATTTGTATCCACCGATAGATAGTATTGCATTCATGTGGATTGTGTCAGAGTACAGAATGATCATTAGAGGTAAAGGGATTGTGAATGAGAGTTTTTGATTGAAAAGTTTCAGATCTCTGTGGATATCTGACGACGTCAAAGCCACCAGCGAAGCCATCCCGAACTTCTTTCTCATATATAACTTGAAAAATAATTATCTTGATTTACCTCTTTTATTTTGGATTGCCTGTTTCTACTCCATCAGGATTAGGAATAACCAAATAGTTATTTTCGTAAATACTGGAATTGGAGCAATAATTTGAATACAGATAGAAACGAACTGAAATCCTTTTCAAAAGTTTTTTGAACGCTAACTTCTGATTTCAAAAAAGAAACATTCAAAGTTTCAAAGTCCCACCTGTTCGTTTTTAATTGAAAAAACGATGGCTTCACCTGCTTTTTTAAAAATCTCGGTGCAAGCGAACCAATGGAAAAACGGCATTTTCTGAATTTAGTTTGAGAAAAGTTTATTTTTTTAAACATTCCTCGTTTAGACACATTGAAGTAGACCAACAATAGAGAACATCAGGACAATGATGTAATCAAAAACTTCATTCAAATTGGCGGAACTTCCGTGTTTTTTTCAGATCAAAGGTTATTTCAGACAAAAAAAAACCAAATTACTAGTTTGAACACTATTCACGGCGAATAATTTTCGAAATTTGCTTTTTTTGGTTTTTGTTGACGCGTTTCTCGATACAGTGGAAAACTGAATTTTACCAGGTTTCTCAGTTTTGCACCGTTTTTTTTTGCTTCAAAATTTAGTAACAATTGTTAGGATGAGAAAAAGACACATTTTGAGATAAAAAACGTTCGATTTGACCCAGAAATAAACACGCTGAAAGATTTTCAAGAAAATCAACTGAAAATCGCTACTTTTTGCGGTTTTTGAAGATTCCTGAAGAGCTCCAAATTACAATCATTTTCTGGTTTAGTAACATTTGTGCAGAATTTTTTTGCGACCATTTTGATAATAAACTCAAAAAAATATATTCAAAAATGAGATCGCTGAAAGATTTTCTAGCTACATTTCGGGTACTGATAAATTTTCAAAAAAGGATTTCTTCAGTCAGGATAGGTTTACGAGTCTATAAGTTACACAGAAATGATGCCTGGGGTACAAATTCAGTTTCGGATCTATTTTTGAACCAAAAAAAGTACCAAACTTCGTTATTTCAGTCACCTTGTGATGGCTGACAAAAGTTTGCCTACATTGAACCTACCGTAACTTTTCATTTTCGTTTGGAATTGAAAAAAAAATGCTGTTTGCGGTACGATCAGAAAGGAAAAAAGTTGATTACCAAACTGTTGCTTTTCAATTGGATTCCCAATTTTTTCACAATTCTACTGCTTTCTCTGGTTTCTTCCAAAGAAATCCAGGATGATTCAGCAGACTTCAAAATATATAGTGGGTCCAAAAAGGATTAAAGTGGATATCCAATGAATTCCCTTGCGACTCCTTTTTCCTTGCACAGCTGGAGACGTTTGATCGTACCGCCTCTTCAGTTGTAAACATAATTTCCCTTCACAATTAACTGTAATCTGTTTCTTTTCATCAGTTACCTTCACTTGCACTACTCTTCGCGTCATTATTGTTCCACCTGGATATGGGCCCATGTGAAGATTTTCCTTTCTGATCGTACCGCAAACAGCAATTAACCTAATCTCTTTTATTGTATGCTCATCTGTATTTTCTTCACTTATCTTCCCAGAAGCAGTACACGTCGTCGCTCCGCCCCTTCAATACTCTACCCCTTTCTCTACTTGTATATATGGACTAACAAACCGTCAGTCAGTAACACTCTTTTATTTTTCTTCCCTCTCTTTTTTGTTTTTCCTATCCATCAAAATCGATTTGTTGGTACTTTTTACTTTCTATTTAAGTTCAATTAGGTGAACACTTTAGGTTTTTTCAGATGTGTCTCCCGTCTGCTTCGGATGGTCTTCAATGGAAACGGTCGAGCTTACCTGGACTTAAAATCCCAGAAGTGTCTCCCGTCTGCTTCGGATGATCTTCAATGGAAACGGTCGAGCTTACCTGGACTTAAAATCCCAGAAGTGTCTCCCGTCTGCTTCGGATGATCTTCAATGGAAACGGTCGAGCTTACCTGGACTTAAAATCCCAGAAGTGTCTCCCATCAACTTCGGATGGTCTTCAATGGAAACGGTCGAGCTTACCTGGACTTAAAATCCCATAAGTGTCTCCCGTTAACTTCGGATGGTCTTCAATGGAAACGGTCGAGCTTACCTGGACTTAAAATCCCAGAAGTGTCTCCCGTCTGCTTCGGATGATCTTCAATGGAAACGGTCGAGCTTACCTGGACTTAAAATCCCAGAAGTGTCTCCCATCAACTTCGGATGGTCTTCAATGGAAACGGTCGAGCTTACCTGGACTTAAAATCCCAGAAGTGTCTCCCGTCTGCTTCGGATGATCTTCAATGGAAACGGTCGAGCTTACCTGGACTTAAAATCCCAGAAGTGTCTCCCATCAACTTCGGATGGTCTTCAATGGAAACGGTCGAGCTTACCTGGACTTAAAATCCCAGAAGTGTCTCCCGTCTGCTTCGGATGGTCTTCAATGGAAACGGTCGAGCTTACCTGGACTTAAAATCCCAGAAGTGTCTCCCGTCTGCTTCGGATGATCTTCAATGGAAACGGTCGAGCTTACCTGGACTTAAAATCCCAGAAGTGTCTCCCGTCTGCTTCGGATGGTCTTCAATGGAAACGGTCGAGCTTACCTGGACTTAAAATCCCAGAAGTGTCTCCCATCAACTTCGGATGGTCTTCAATGGAAACGGTCGAGCTTACCTGGACTTAAAATCCCAGAAGTGTCTCCCGTCTGCTTCGGATGGTCTTCAATGGAAACGGTCGAGCTTACCTGGACTTAAAATCCCAGAAGTGTCTCCCGTCTGCTTCGGATGGTCTTCAATGGAAACGGTCGAGCTTACCTGGACTTAAAATCCCAGAAGTGTCTCCCGTCTGCTTCGGATGGTCTTCAATGGAAACGGTCGAGCTTACCTGGACTTAAAATCCCATAAATGTCTCCCGTTAACTTCGGATGGTCTTCAATGGAAACGGTCGAGCTTACCTGGACTTAAAATCCCAGAAGTGTCTCCCATCAACTTCGGATGGTCTTCAATGGAAACGGGCGAGCTGACCTGGACTTAAAATCCCAGAAGTGTTTATGTCGACATCCTTCTGGGGATCTGTCAACATCCTTTGATGGAATCTGTCGACATCCTTCGCCAGATATTTGGTTTCCGGGACCGGGAAACCAAATTCTGTCGACATCCTTCCGGGGACAAGATCGCCAGATATTTGGCTTCCGGGACCGGGAAACCAAATTCTGTCGACATCCTTCCGGGGACAAGATCGCCAGATAGTTGGTTTCCGGGACCGGGAAACCAAATTCTGTCGACATCCTTCCGGGGACAAGATCGCCAGATATTTGGCTTCCGGGACCGGGAAACCAAATTCTGTCGACATCCTTCCGGGGACAAGATCGCCAGATAGTTGGTTTCCGGGACCGGGAAACCAAATTCTGTCGACATCCTTCCGGGGACAAGATCGCCAGATAGTTGGTTTCCGGGACCGGGAAACCAAATTCTGTCGACATCCTTCCGGGGACAAGATCGCCAGATAGTTGGTTTCCGGGACCGGGAAACCAAATTCTGTCGACATCCTTCCGGGGACAAGATCGCCAGATAGTTGGTTTCCGGGACCGGGAAACCAAATTCTGTCGACATCCTTCCGGGGACAAGATCGCCAGATAGTTGGTTTCCGGGACCGGGAAACCAAATTCTGTCGACATCCTTCCGGGAACAAGATCGCCAGATATTTGGTTTCCGGGACCGGGAGGATCAGGAGAGATTTCTGGGATTTTAAGTCCAGGTAAGCTCGACCGTTTCCATTGAAGACCATCCGAACCAGACGGGAGACACATCTGGGATTTTAAGTCCAGGTAAGCTCGACCGTTTCCATTGAAGACCATCCGAAGTTGATGGGAGACACTTCTGGGATTTTAAGTCCAGGTAAGCTCGACCGTTTCCATTGAAGATCATCCGAAGTTAACGGGAGACACTTCTGGGATTTTAAGTCCAGGTAAGCTCGACCGTTTCCATTGAAGACCATCCGAAGCAGACGGGAGACACTTATGGGATTTTAAGTCCAGGTAAGCTCGACCGTTTCCATTGAAGACCATCCGAAGCAGACGGGAGACACTTCTGGGATTTTAAGTCCAGGTAAGCTCGACCGTTTCCATTGAAGACCATCCGAAGTTGATGGGAGACACTTCTGGGATTTTAAGTCCAGGTAAGCTCGACCGTTTCCATTGAAGACCATCCGAAGTTGATGGGAGACACTTCTGGGATTTTAAGTCCAGGTAAGCTCGACCGTTTCCATTGAAGATCATCCGAAGCAGACGGGAGACACTTCTGGGATTTTAAGTCCAGGTAAGCTCGACCGTTTCCATTGAAGACCATCCGAAGTTAACGGGAGACACTTCTGGGATTTTAAGTCCAGGTAAGCTCGACCGTTTCCATTGAAGATCATCCGAAGCAGACGGGAGACACTTCTGGGATTTTAAGTCCAGGTAAGCTCGACCGTTTCCATTGAAGACCATCCGAAGCAGACGGGAGACACTTCTGGGATTTTAAGTCCAGGTAAGCTCGACCGTTTCCATTGAAGACCATCCGAAGTTGATGGGAGACACTTCTGGGATTTTAAGTCCAGGTAAGCTCGACCGTTTCCATTGAAGATCATCCGAAGCAGACGGGAGACACTTCTGGGATTTTAAGTCCAGGTAAGCTCGACCGTTTCCATTGAAGACCATCCGAAGTTAACGGGAGACACTTATGGGATTTTAAGTCCAGGTAAGCTCGACCGTTTCCATTGAAGACCATCCGAAGTTGATGGGAGGCACTTCTGGGATTTTAAGTCCAGGTAAGCTCGACCGTTTCCATTGAAGACCATCCGAAGCAGACGGGAGACACTTCTGGGATTTTAAGTCCAGGTAAGCTCGACCGTTTCCATTGAAGACCATCCGAAGTTAACGGGAGACACTTATGGGATTTTAAGTCCAGGTAAGCTCGACCGTTTCCATTGAAGACCATCCGAAGTTAACGGGAGACACTTATGGGATTTTAAGTCCAGGTAAGCTCGACCGTTTCCATTGAAGACCATCCGAAGCAGACGGGAGACACTTATGGGATTTTAAGTCCAGGTAAGCTCGACCGTTTCCATTGAAGACCATCCGAAGCAGACGGGAGACACTTCTGGGATTTTAAGTCCAGGTAAGCTCGACCGTTTCCATTGAAGATCATCCGAAGCAGACGGGAGACACTTCTGGGATTTTAAGTCCAGGTAAGCTCGACCGTTTCCATTGAAGATCATCCGAAGCAGACGGGAGACACTTCTGGGATTTTAAGTCCAGGTAAGCTCGACCGTTTCCATTGAAGACCATCCGAAGTTAACGGGAGACACTTATGGGATTTTAAGTCCAGGTAAGCTCGACCGTTTCCATTGAAGACCATCCGAAGTTGATGGGAGACACTTCTGGGATTTTAAGTCCAGGTAAGCTCGACCGTTTCCATTGAAGATCATCCGAAGCAGACGGGAGACACTTCTGGGATTTTAAGTCCAGGTAAGCTCGACCGTTTCCATTGAAGATCATCCGAAGCAGACGGGAGACACTTCTGGGATTTTAAGTCCAGGTAAGCTCGACCGTTTCCATTGAAGACCATCCGAAGCAGACGGGAGACACATCTGAAAAAACCTAAAGTGTTCACCTAATTGAACTTAAATAGAAAGTAAAAAGTACCAACAAATCGATTTTGATGGATAGGAAAAACAAAAAAGAGAGGGAAGAAAAATAAAAGAGTGTTACTGACTGACGGTTTGTTAGTCCATATATACAAGTAGAGAAAGGGGTAGAGTATTGAAGGGGCGGAGCGACGACGTGTACTGCTTCTGGGAAGATAAGTGAAGAAAATACAGATGAGCATACAATAAAAGAGATTAGGTTAATTGCTGTTTGCGGTACGATCAGAAAGGAAAATCTTCACATGGGCCCATATCCAGGTGGAACAATAATGACGCGAAGAGTAGTGCAAGTGAAGGTAACTGATGAAAAGAAACAGATTACAGTTAATTGTGAAGGGAAATTATGTTTACAACTGAAGAGGCGGTACGATCAAACGTCTCCAGCTGTGCAAGGAAAAAGGAGTCGCAAGGGAATTCATTGGATATCCACTTTAATCCTTTTTGGACCCACTATATATTTTGAAGTCTGCTGAATCATCCTGGATTTCTTTGGAAGAAACCAGAGAAAGCAGTAGAATTGTGAAAAAATTGGGAATCCAATTGAAAAGCAACAGTTTGGTAATCAACTTTTTTCCTTTCTGATCGTACCGCAAACAGCATTTTTTTTTCAATTCCAAACGAAAATGAAAAGTTACGGTAGGTTCAATGTAGGCAAACTTTTGTCAGCCATCACAAGGTGACTGAAATAACGAAGTTTGGTACTTTTTTTGGTTCAAAAATAGATCCGAAACTGAATTTGTACCCCAGGCATCATTTCTGTGTAACTTATAGACTCGTAAACCTATCCTGACTGAAGAAATCCTTTTTTGAAAATTTATCAGTACCCGAAATGTAGCTAGAAAATCTTTCAGCGATCTCATTTTTGAATATATTTTTTTGAGTTTATTATCAAAATGTTCGCAAAAAAATTCTGCACAAATGTTACTAAACCAGAAAATGATTGTAATTTGGAGCTCTTCAGGAATCTTCAAAAACCGCAAAAAGTAGCGATTTTCAGTTGATTTTCTTGAAAATCTTTCAGCGTGTTTATTTCTGGGTCAAATCGAACGTTTTTTATCTCAAAATGTGTCTTTTTCTCATCCTAACAATTGTTACTAAATTTTGAAGCAAAAAAAAAACGGTGCAAAACTGAGAAACCTGGTAAAATTCAGTTTTCCACTGTATCGAGAAACGCGTCAACAAAAACCAAAAAAAGCAAATTTCGAAAATTATTCGCCGTGAATAGTGTTCAAACTAGTAATTTGGTTTTTTTTGTCTGAAATAACCTTTGATCTGAAAAAAACACGGAAGTTCCGCCAATTTGAATGAAGTTTTTGATTACATCATTGTCCTGATGTTCTCTATTGTTGGTCTACTTCAATGTGTCTAAACGAGGAATGTTTAAAAAAATAAACTTTTCTCAAACTAAATTCAGAAAATGCCGTTTTTCCATTGGTTCGCTTGCACCGAGATTTTTAAAAAAGCAGGTGAAGCCATCGTTTTTTCAATTAAAAACGAACAGGTGGGACTTTGAAACTTTGAATGTTTCTTTTTTGAAATCAGAAGTTAGCGTTCAAAAAACTTTTGAAAAGGATTTCAGTTCGTTTCTATCTGTATTCAAATTATTGCTCCAATTTCAGTATTTACGAAAGTAACAATATTTTTGCATAAAAAACCTTTTAAATTAGAAAACATCGATTTTCAAATCGCGAGAATCGAATTTGAAAACCTATCCCAATAAATGCAGAATTTTTCGCTGATTCGTATGCATCTAAAATCGCTAAAAACGGTCTATTTTGAAGCGAGTTATGAGCGTTTGAAGTTTTCGTGAGGGACGCAGACACTATCTCGTTTCTCTACGTCTCTTCGACAACGAGAGTGTCTGCTTTCTCTGCGTCTCTCTTACCGAAACTTCAAACGATCATAACTCGCTTCAAAATGGGCCGTTTGGACTCGTTTTGGCGGTAGAAAACTTTTTTAGCATTTAAGCGACTTTTTGGAATTTTAGTACAAAAATGAAAAAAAGTTTGGTGAAAAAATGCTTCTATTTTGAGCTTTAAGTTCGAATCAGCAAAAAATTCTACACTTTTCGAAATAGGTTAGGATAGATGTGAGCCCGCGGTTCGAAAATTGAATTTCTCAAGTTTTATTGGTTTTCAAGCAAAAATATTATTTTTTTCGTAAATACTGAAACTGAGGCGATCATTTGAGTACAAATTACTGAAATCCTACTTTAATTTTCTATCAACAAATTCTAATTTTCCGTCCCCCTGCACCCTGGAAACTTTCTAGTCGTGCTAATCCATTCCGAAAACTTTTGATCATGTTGCGTTTATTCGACAAACATCATACACTCAATCAAATTATCCTAAATCAGATCAACAATCACTTGATCCATTTGCACACCTCCGCCTCTCACCTGCCAGATTTACTCCAGTGCACAACATTACTTCATTCAATCTAATCGCTTTTGGTTTTTTGGCTGATAATAATAATAGCGACAGACACCCGAAAAAAGTGACAATTACAGATTCTGTGTGCCTGTTTAAGGTGTCTGGCAGAAGACTTCCTCATAATGGTCGCCATGTCGAATGTTACAGTTTTACCGTTCATCGCTGAAATATTCTCTCGAGTTGGCTTTGTTTGTACTTGTCTTTTCAATGCTATTTTGATTTATTTGACTGCATTTCATACGGAAAGAATCACAGGAGCATACAAATATCTCATCATTTTGTTCTCATTGATTTGTATTTCCTTCTCTTGTTTGGAAGTATTGGCTCATCCGTACTTGCATAATTACAATGGTGGATTTATCTATTTCAGTTTGAATGATTATTTGGGAGCATCAAATGGTTTGCTCAAGTTTTTCATTGAAGCGTATTCAGGGGCGTATGCGAGTATAATGTGTATGGTAGCTGTTCAATTTGTCTTCAGATTTGCTACTCTCATGAAGTGAGTTCTCCGGGGTTATTTATTCCCTAAATTGCGATTTTCAAGTAAAAATTTATATGAAAATGACGAGCTCGATGGGATCTACAGAATGGTAGTTAAAATATCTGAATTTCAAATCTAAATTCTCCATAAAAGTCATAAAAGACACGGGCCAAAATCTCCGCAATGTTTAACCTAATTTACAAGGGTTCGGTAAGAATTCAAACGGGAAAAAATCACGGAGAAGTGATGTTTCTGTGTGTAGAAAAAAAGGGTCTCGGAAAATTCTAGTATTTATAGAGAAAGAGAGAGAGAGGGAACTTGAAAAATAGGCAAAAATTAGAAGTACTGTAGGATTACTGTAATCGACTTGTAAGAATCGAGAATCCGAAAAAAAAGTTCCATCGATTATAACTCAGTGGCAAGTGATCCAATTTTTATGAAAATTATACGGATCGGAAGGTAATTTCTTCGGAATCCGTAGATCTCACAGAGTTTTACATTTTAATATAAATATTGACTTGAAAATCACAATTTAGAGGTTAAAAAATCACCCGGCCCGCTCCGGCTAGGACAACTTCAATATTACAAATTCCAGCCGTCGTACCCTCCTATCCACTTTCAATGGAATCAACTTTATCATCTGGATACTGTATCCATTATTTTTCGGCGTCACATTTGGTATGATGGTTCACTATTGTGCCCAACCAGAACCCTTCTCGGATGATTATATGGAGTAAGTTCCCGGTTAGAAATCTCTTGTTTTTTAACAATTTTCTTGAAGGAAAGAACTCTTCCGTGTCTACAACTTGAAGATCGAGAAAACAGCCAGATTCATTGTTATCGCATATGTGAGTTTTGGAGTTTTGATCACTAAGACTCAATGATCAGACGGAAATTTAAAATTTCAGAACGCCGACGGTTCGGTTCGCTGGTTTAATTTGGTGTTTTTGTTCGGAGCCATGATAATTTTGGGATTCCAATACGCAGTAATCATCTATTGTGGTGTTCAGATGCAGAGGAAAATGAAAAAGGAACTAAAAAATTTTTCACTTCCCAACAGAAAACTTCAGCAGCAATTCTTCAAAGCGTTAGTAGTGCAGGTATCAGATTCCAAAGATTAAAGAAAACAATTATTGAATTTCAGATAACTCTTCCAACATTTCTCTTCCATCTTCCAGCTCTTCCTGTTCTCTTCTCACCCTTCTTCAATGTTCATTTTACTTTTCAAACGGGATTCATCTACGCTGTATTCAGCCTCTATCCACCTATAGAAACTGTCGCATTTATGTTGATAGTTTCAGAATACACCAACATTTTTAAAAGTGAGAAAAAAATAGGTGGCCAAAATACGAAAGTTTTTCAGAAAAAGTTCTTCGAAGACCATCAATGCCGGGAAATCAAAAACGCGTCTCCTCGGATATTAGTGTTCTGTAAAACGTAGAAAACTTTTGATTTTTGATTTGTATTTTTCCAATAAAACCGTAACCCATCACACTTTTTAAAAACAAAACAAAGTTATTAAAAAAACAAATCCAAATTTATTTAACCTCCGCCTTTCCAGTCTCACGGTCATTTCTAGTCTACTTGAGCATTGTGGAGGTATAAAATGCCATTGGTTTGTTTTCAATCCTTCCTCTGCTTTCCAAACTATTCTCAACGATTCAGAAGCGAAAAAGAAGTGCGTCAGAAGAAGAGTCAGAAGATATGAAGAAGAAAAAGCATCAACGAAACAAGCGAAAATGGCAATGTGAACAAAACTATCTGGATTTGAAGATTCTGCCGTCGAATGTGATGCGTACACTTGTTGAAAAGATGTCGTTGGAGGAGCATGCGAATTTTCGAAAAGTTTGTCAATACACTCATAATGTGAGTTTATATGAGATCAACTGTCAATTAAAGGGGTACTAAAGTTTTTCAAAAAAAGGACATTTTATATGGATCGATTCAGATTGCTGCGGACAAGAAAAAAATCCTCCAAAAAGTGACCTAAATTTTTTTCTGCACCAATATGAATCGATTCGTATAAAAATATCACACTTTTTCGGAACACCGTAGTACCCTTTTATCATTCCAGGAAGTGGAATCCTATTGGAAAAGTCAAAAAAGTTTCTCAATCTCGCAACTGATGATCTGGTTTCCGAAACTGTTGGAAACCGAATGGAAACTCAATTCTCTATCGGGAATAATCAATGAACTCTCGGCTGCATTCAATTTGATCAAAGCAGGAAACTTGCGCAAATTAAGTTTGCATCGCGTGTCAAGTGTCAACATCAAATCACTGGTTAAGTGTATTGAGTCGGTAAGAAATGTGCTACTCGAAAATAGATCAAACTAGAACATGTTTCAGTCAACTGGCCAGCCAGCGGAAAAGTTTCTGGAGAATGTAGTGGAACTGGATCTTCGTGGATGTCTGATGTCTCGTGAGCACTTCAAAATGATTGATGAACTTTTTCCGAACCTGAAATCGATTATTCTCCACCCACATGCAATTATGCCAGAGGGAAACTCGTAATCTCATTTTTAAGTGTCCCTCATCCCTCATTTTTCTTTTCAGAAAACTACCCTACAAAAAAGAAATCGAAATCACTCACCACGCTGATATATCGTCAAGTGCCAGTCATAAAGAGTACGGAAAGGTATCAGGAATTGATGAGACACTGGTGGCATTCATCAGTAACGAACTACCGGACATTCGTCACATCTACATTGACCTGAATTCTTGAGACTTGAGATAATATTGACTGTAAATAAATTATCACTCACAGTTGCGCGAAATTTTGAATTCCCTCGTTTTCAGAACTTCACTTTTGACTTGAAAAGTTTTGAGTTCAGACTTCCAAATTGACAACGAAAAGTGGTCAGATTAATTTCGAGATTTTTGGGTCTTCAATAATGTTCCTCGAAAGACACCGTTTTTGTGATTCTAGCAAAGTCCCAAATCGCTAATCCAGACTTCCGATACTTCAACACGTATGCGCCTTCAAACTACAGTAATCAAGTCAAAAGAATGTACTCCGAAAAAAAGGTCAATAGGTGACCTAGGATCCGACAACTCGGCCACATTTTTCAACAAAAATAACGGACTACTGTAGTCAGAAATTTCGGTGTTTTAATATTTCCGATTTTGCAGTTTTGCGATTCTGATTATTGGATATTTTCAGACTTGGCAAATCCCGGACCGGCCCTGTCGGCCCGGGTAGAAAAAATAGGAAATTTTCTGAAAATTTTGTAATTTTTCGCTGTTAAAATGACATAAAATACTCTATCATCAAAAATATGATTTATTCAGGAAAAACACCGAAAAAATAGATTTTATGCTCAAAAAGTTCAAACCAAAATTTTTGACTCCAAAAATCCAGGCCGGGCCGACAGAATTTCTGATTTTGGATATTTCAATATTTCGAAGTTTGATGATTTTGAGATTCGAAACCAGTCAAAACTACAGTACTCTGCGGCTATTAAATCGGTACTAAATCGAGTACGCGCCGTTTCGCAACCGGTCATTTCGCAACTCAAAATCATATTCACAAAAATAATCAGAAAAAAACCCTTGCTGAATTCAAAGCCCTTTATTGTAAAAAACAACTTTCGGTGCATTTTCTCTCATCACAATCTGCTTCTGAACAGAACTCTCCAAATTCGAAACCTCAATTGCACTTCTTTGTGGAAAAAGAGCACATCCCAGTGGTGTCGTGAAGTAGAGTCCGATGCCAGCCAGAAAAGTTTGAATCGGCATTTCGGAATATTTCTGAATGAGAGGACGAGCCTTGTAGTAAGCGGTTCTAGTGAACCGATTCATGATGACTGGGCTCAGAACTGGAAATTAAATTCTTGAAAAGTTACAGAATTCGAGATCTTACCCATGTCAGGCATGGCCATTGCGATACGACTGAGAGTCACTTGAGCAATCGAAAGAGCGGCGAGTTGTCGAGACTTTGCGACAAGTTGATCGTTCTCATCACACAGTTCTATTCCATCGGTAAGTTCACTGGAAAATTAATGATATTCATTACTATTTTTAAAAAATCTCACTTCGCTCGAATCATGGGAATATTGATAGCATTTGCAGCTGCCACTGCTACAAACGGAACAAGTCTTGCTGCTAATCCATGACTATTCTTCACCATCATGTTCAATCCAAGTGCAGCTGTAGTCGCTGCTCCGGTTGCACAGCAATACGAGTAGAACAATTGTTGATTTGTCGTTTTACTATTTCCACTTCTATTTGTATAATTTACGATCGCGTTGAATGATTGATTGATCCAATGGGAGAAGATTACACCTGGACAGGTACGGTAGAAACTGAGGAGTATTCCGGTGATAACCATGTTGGCGGGCATCTTAAATCTTCGAGTAGGATTACAGCCTTTTTTTTATTTTCTCAAATGATCGTCTTGTGCAAAAGTATTGTTATTTACAAAAATAACAATACTTTTGCACAAAAATAATCAAAACTCGAGAAAATCGCATTAAAAATCGCAAACTTACAATTTTTCTAACCTATTTCATAAAATGTAGAATTTTCCGCTGATTCTAACGCGCTTAATCTCGGATCTCAAAATGCAAAATAAAAATTGTTTGGCAATTTTTTTGTCAGCAGCGGCTAGCGCTACATCCAATTTCAACTCGGCAGCGGCGAGCGCGACGAAGTGAAAATGTGTTCATTAAAGTGTTTATATTGCGTTTGAAGCACCGATATTAGGTGCGTTCGAATCAGCAAAAAAATCTAAATTTTTTGAAATAGGTTAAAAATGTAAGTTATCGATTTCGAAATCGATTTTCTTGAGTTCTAACGATTTTCATGAAAAAATATTATTATTTTTATAAATATAAAAAAAAATAAATGTAACTACTTCAATACCTGTGCGCTCATTCTGCCAAGACAAAACATTTTCTCTCCAGTATCCGGATGATATATCGAATCGTATAGTGTTTTTGCTCTCCAAAACTGATCCATTGTCAAATCTGGACTAACTATTCCCTTCTTGTAATTTAATATAATCTTTCGACAAGCTTCTTGAGTCGCCGAAGAAGTGAACAGAGTCATCGGATTTGCAGAAGCGAAATAGTGTTTGACTCGACCTGAAATCTCAACCCTATATATGAAGATTCGGCTCCGGAACATTTCGTGACATTTCGCCGGTGGACATCTCGAAAGGGACATCTCGAAAACGGATATCTCAATAGCGAACACTTCGAAAGTGTGAAATTGGTTTTTCATCTAAGTTTTTGAAATTTTCCTAAATATTTTTGCATTTTTATGAGAAACGTTTCGAAACACAGGCAAAAACACAATTTCATACTTTCGAAATGTCCCAGAGCCAAAAATTCTGGAGAATTTGAGATACCTGAGTATGTGTTTTGATCCCATTTTGACTTGGAAATATCCGGTAGAACCTTCTGATTAATTACAAGATCGCTCATTTTTGATGTGCAAAAAGTTTTGAAATAAATTGGAATTGTGTGGCACCTTTTTCTTTTCCCAGCAACGTGGATTTTCAAGTTGTGGAATCGAATAGTTTTAATTTTCGAACAGTTTGATTTTCAGATATAAATTATGAACATGTTACTTTTTTATGTTATCTTTGAAGTATTCTTTTCAAGTGCCTATTCAGTTTCTTCTAAATGTAAGTCCATTTGAAAACATGATTAACTACAAATTTTTGACTCCGGAACATTTTGAAGCTGTGAAATCGCGTTTTTGCCAATTTTTGGAACTTTTCGTATATATTTTTGCGTTTTTAAATGTAATAAGACGTTGTTTAAGATATAAAGGACCATAAACGCAAAAAAATATATGAAAAAGTCCAAAATATTGGGCAAAAACGCGATTTCACACTTTCGAAATGTTTGGCTTTCGAGATAGCTTACTTTCGAAATGTCTCACTTTTGAAATGTCCACTTTCGAAATGTCTCAGAGCCAATTTTTACAGTATGTTACGGTGGAAGAGCAGAATATCTACCAATGGGATGTGAGGATGTGATTGGATTTCCTCTGGTTATTGAGGGTTTTGACTACGGTAAAGGATCAAATATCCTTTTCATCCTTTAAAAATCATAACTTTCAGAACTAACTCCACACACAGACGTTGGTCAGAAACTATCGAGTATCAAGAGAGTGAACAATGGAATCATAATTCGGAAGAATTCATTTCAAAGGTTCACCGTCATGAAATCTCTACAGTACTTGGCTAATCCTCCCGGAAATGGTCCCTTGTTAATAATGGAATTTAATTTTCATCTGATTTCGATGGAGTTCAAGGATCTTCGAGTTATAAATGGATCTATGGTGAGTCCTATGAAGCTTGTGAGGTCTTGGGGAATGAAATGAAAAATTCAGCCCATCGTTAGTTTCTGGCACGATAATTTCCCATTTCAGATGAGGAAGAACAATCATGCGTAAGTGTATATTTTCTACCAGAAAAAAAACAATGAAAATTCAGATTCCAACAATTTCTGGATCTCCTATCTGCTGCTGGGCACTTTATCCATCCATGTAGTCCTGATTATTTCGATTTGCATTTTATGGATGAACGTAAGTTCTGCTGAAACTTTTTGAAGCGATTCTCCATTTTCAGAATTTCCCTCTGATCACTGGTATTTCGTCGTCGCCGGTTCACTTGGAGCACTTGCAGTTGTCATGATAATTGATACAATTTGGTATACGGCATTTCAACAATGGTGGGAAAAGAAACTGTACGAATTGGAGTTGGCAAGGGAGAGAGTGGCTTATGATAAAGCTATAAAACAATGGGAATTGGATAAGAAATGGAAAAAGGAGGCAGAGGAATATGCGGATTTCGAAAAAGAATATATGAAGGATTTGGAAAAGGATGAGTTGGATCCATTTTATGCTCCTGGAGAGCTACAAAAATGGGCTGAAGAGAAACGGATGGAGAAGGTGAAGGAAGTACAGAAGAAAAAGTTTATTGAAAATCGAATCAGAAAAGCGAAAGCAAAAGAGAGAAAGATTAGAAGAGAATGGGAAAGAGAGCAGAGAAGGTTGAGGAAAAAAGCAGCAGCAGAACAAGAGAAGGAAGTTCAAAAAATGACGAAGAAACGGTAAAGGTTTATGATGATATGGTTTTGGTTTTGGTTTTTCCGTCTTTTCAATAAATGACATACTGTAACACTTTCAGCTTTCAGAATTTGTTTTATTGGGCCTCGTTGAATCTTGAGTAACAAAGTTGTGTGTTCTTTGTAGCTGAAAGTAGGATTACAGTTTTTTTTTAATTTGTACTTAAATGATTGTCCCAATTCCAGTTTTTACAAAGATAACAAAATTTTGCATAAAAATGGATAAAATTCGAGAAAATCAATTTTCAAATTTTGAACTTGCATTTCATCTGACCAATTTCAAAAAAATACAGAATTTATGGCTGATTTGATTGCAACTAATTTTGTTGCTAAAAACGCTGTGAAAAAAATTTTCAACCAATTTTTTGTCAGCAGCGGAGGGCGCGAAAAATTCAACATTTTTTGAAATAAGTTAGTAAAAATGTAAGTTCGCGGTTTGAAATACGATTTTTTCGATTCTCACGATTTTTTTAGAAAACGTAAAGTACCGGAAAGTAAAAAGAAATAGAATAATCATGTTTATTCGGCAGATGAAGAAGTAATTAGAATGTAAGATTCAGTGATTAAAAAACAATAAAAAGTTTAGTTGGACTCTTCCGGAGACTCTTCAACTTCCTCCTGAGACTCCTCAACTTCAACTTGTTGAATAGACAAACTCGTTGATGGCCCATCAGTTATTTTTTCAACCACATTCGCCGTCTGACCGCTTGTGATTTGACGAACAATTCCAGAATGAGCAGCAGCAAGTTCTTTCCTTTGAGCAGCAAGTTTATCTTCGAATCTAGTGGAAGCCGGAACGTTGAACTGAAAAATCACGATAAATGTTTGTTCCACTATTTGAAAGTCTTAACCTTGAGCATTTCGGTGTCCAACTTTTTGATTAACTTTTTAGTTTTCTTCCAATGCTTCTCAATGTCGAACTTTCCTTGTTCGCTGGTTCTCTGATCCCCCTGGAAACTTTTAACGGAAGAAGATGAAGTTGAATTCACGGAGCATGAATCAAGATCATCGATATCGGAGCTCTAAAAATGTAATCTTCAAACTGGATTTCAAAAACAACTATCTCACCACAACCGAACCAGTTGGGTTCTGATTTGATCCATTTGAATATCGGTTTTTATACAGACTAATATTCGATACTAATATTTTGATGGCAGTGTTCAACTTCTCCAGCAAACCTTTGACTGTTCCTCGAAGCTCCGAAAATTCCTTTTGAATTTCTGCACTTGTTCTTTCCAAGTCAAAACTTTCAATTTCAGCTATTAGCTTACTCAGAGCTTGTGTTGCTTGGAAAAGATCCGGTGGAGAACTCTGAAAATTTAGTTAAATCTTTTCATAAACATTCAAATTCCTCACCAATGCAACCCCATCCTTTATATCCTGTTCAGTTATATTGATGTAGCATTCTTCTTCTCCAAAAATATCTTTAAATCGCCTGAAAAGGGAGTTTTTATCTTTGCAACTTCGTCGAAAATCCTCAAATTGTTGATCACTGTGGTGAATTGACATTAGTTCCTGGGTGTGTGTCACTGAAAAGTTTCTAAATGCGTATAGATTTCAAGCTAGAAACTCACTTTGAACGCCTTGTAACTCTTTTAGTTGCTGCTTATTGTTCAGTTGAAAGATTCTATGATCCGCTAAGAGACTGTTCTGCCTATTCTCGCAATCAATCACAACATTATTCGCTTCTTCGTTCAATCTGAGCACTTGTTCATGGTGACTCGTGATCTTCTTTTCCTCCTTCTCTCTATGCTCATTTGCCATTTCAGACCGTTCGTCTCTCATTTTCTGACGCTCTTCCGTAAGTCGATTGTTTTCTTCAACACATTTCTCTGGCAACGTTATTAATTATATACTCACCTTCCATGAGCAGTTCCCTTTTTCGAATCAACATTTCCTTTTCTTCAGTCAGCTCTCTCTTCTTATCCGTCACCTGATCCAATCCATTTTTCTTGTGTTCTTCGATCAGTTTCTCCGTATTTGTTTTCAATTGTTCATCCAACTCGGCCAATTTCTTTTGACATTCTTCCTTCACCTCATTGTAACTTTTGACCTGGGTTTCCATCTGTCTTGCATTTTTATCAGCTTCAACTTCGAGCTCTTCGTTGATCCCGTTCTGTTTTTCCTCAAGCTTTGCTTTCCCATCCTGAATATCAATATCTTTAAGTAATCGAAGGATTCAATTCAAGCCTACCTCTTCAATCTTCTTCTTCTTTTGCTCCTCCTCCTCCTGTATTCTTTTTGTTTCTTCATTCATTTTGCGTGTATGCTCTTCTTTAATTTCTTTCTCTGCCTTAGAGAAGATACCGCCCATTCTGAAAGAACTTTAGAAACCGAAAAAAGGGAATTATTGAGAAAGAAATAATTACAGGTATTGAAAGGGTAGGGCACCCATAATCTATACAGGCATTACGAAAAGAAAAAAATAATAATAAAATATTTTTTGATTCGGATGATTAGAAAGTTATGACTGAATGCTGTTCAGATCTGGTGAATGTTCGGAAGGCATCATACTCCCCAAGTGTTGAACAGTTGATTGTTCTGAGACGGGAAAGTAGGGAATACCTGAAAGTTAGAGATTTCAAAAAAGTGAGGATTTGATTCTTACGATTTGAGAAAATTTCCCCATAAGGGATTCGAGCTTTTTCTCGTCCTCTTCATGTCTCGCGGTGTTTCCAACCTGAAAAAAATTTGTAATATCAAGACGGTTTCTTGCCTCTGTCCCAGAATAACGGTGCTTTGAAAAATTAGTGAATTAAACAGCCTTTTCTTAGACTTAAGCTTTAGATTTAGGCTTTTCCGTGTCCCAGAATGTTTGTTGTTCATACTGGTTTTACAAACTTCACTATTTTAAAAGACCGTTTTAATTCTCAAAGAACCTTTACATTTCTCAGAAAAACCTTTATATTTCTCAAAGGACCTTTTTATTCTTAAGAGGTCCTTTATTTTTACCAACGGATCTTTGTTTTGACAAAAGACCGCAGAGAATACAAAGGATCGTTATTCTGGGACAGAGCCGGTTTTTTTTTTTGCAAAATACGACTCTTACCATTAATCGACCACAGAAGTCAGCCACACAATAATTCAGAGAGATAAGTGTACTTTTCATCTCTTGTATGTTTTCCCTGACTTTGTTCTCAACTTCTTCGTTCTCGACTTCAATCAATTTCCTCTCTGCTTTAGTCAATTTCTCACTGGCTCCACTGATAAACGTACTGAATCTCTCAAAGCAATGTTTTGCTCTTTCCAGCTGCCCTGCTTCTTTCCCTGTTCCACTACTCAGATATCTTCGACATTCAGCGTAAGAGATATTGATGCTGTTGTATATTTCGCTCAATTCCTCCAAACGATTGTTCATGACTCCATTGTTGTACTGCTCGTTTCGGATTCGCGTTGTTTGGAAGTTATTTCGGTGCATGATTATATTCGATCTTTCCGATTCTTCAATGAGACTAATTTTCTGGAATCAACTCTCTTTAATAATTGAAATGTTTTAAACCTACTTTATCCTGAATCTCATCACCTTTCTTCACTAATTCCTTTCCAGCTTCAATTTCCTTTCTCATTTTTTCATCCTGTTTTCCAATTATTTCTTGCACCCTTTCATGATCCTTTCTTTTCTCCTCTTCATCCATCTTTTGTCGCATTCTTTTTGTTTTTTCTTTTTCTTCATGAATCGTTTCTCCGACCTCTTCCTGAACCTTTCGTAGATCTGCATCGGTTTTTCGCAGATCCTAAAAGTCAATAAGCTACAAATATATTATTTGTAATGACTTACACTTCCAACTTTCAAGAGTTCAATTTCCAAAAGGTTCTTATTTTTCTCTATGATTTCATCATAGATTTTCAATCGTTCTTTCAGTTCTTTTTCTGCATTTTCGATGAGTTCGGCCGACAAATTGTTGAACTTTTCCTGCTCAGCTTCCATTTCCGATCTGAGCTCTATAATCAGCACTATGTCAAGTTCTTGCGTAACTTTTATACTTACTTTTAAGCTTCTCTGCAGTTTTCGCCTTCATACTTTTCATTTCTTTTTTCTTGTTTTCTTCCATTAGTTCGATTTCAGCATTAAGTGATTCTTTGCTTCCCTGTTTGAATTGACTGGAATATATCGAGAACTATTTCATTCAATTCAATTACTAAATATCTCACTTCAATCTTTCTATTGATTCCCTGAACTCTCTCAATCTCTGTTGATCACCATCTTCCATCAATCTGTTCCTCAAGAACTCCAAGTATTCCGTCATTCTTATGTTAGCCTGAAAATTAATTGGGCTAGCACAAGCTTGAATGAATTAATAATAATATAGTTTTCAAAAAAGAGGGTTTTCGTTAGTATCTCATGGATCGTCCTTGATAAGAGTTGAGACAATTTATATTGACTGAAAATTAATTAGGAAGAAAACATGTAGTTGTTTACTTGCTCATCACTAACATTGGAAGTTGATAAGAGCGGTACCAGGACGTAATTTCAATTTACGTCTGCTGCAAAACAAATTTCAACATCCAGTCTTCACTAAGGAATATTTGATTTTGAAATTTTAAAAGTTTGTACCAGCTAAATTGGAAAACATTGTGAATTTGAATTTACTAACAAGGAAGATTTTTTTAGCTAGGGGTTAAGAATTTTCTGAAAATTGGTACAGCAGTACTTTCGCCTATGCTGAAAAACATGGTAATATTTTTTCGTCCCCCAAACTCAAATAGAGCGAGATATCATCCAACAAAGCAAAATTCATTAAAAAAAGGAGAGGTCTAGTATTTTGAAGGTCTAGTATTTTGTTCTTAACTCAGAATTTATCATATAACAATACCCGATCATTTTTGTCCTGGTTGGAGCAAAGTTAGCCGAAAAACTCCACATACACATTTTTATAACATAAATCGAGTTACAAAGTTGAAAATCAGAGACTATGAATTCCAGAGCCCAGTTTTTAGATGACACAAAGCTTCGATTCGATAAGCGAAACATATGACTTGCAGAACTAGCGGGAAAATTTCTGCATGTACATTACTTCTCAAAAACTTCCTTGCTGACTTGCATTATATTCTTATCAAGCGCTTTTGAGAAATAAACAAAAAACCGGGGAAAAACTGAGAAAAATTCAGAACGATATCACGTTCTTCTTAGAATACTACGATCTTATAGGGAGAAGAAGTAGGCGGGATTTTCTAACTCTTATTCTCACGCTACCTTGTAGTAAAAACTGAATGTAACACAAACAACTGTTATCATGCTACTGCAGTATCTGAATTTGTTAATGCTGAGGAAGAATGAAGTTGTTTACAACATATTTGCTCACCCTTAAATTCTATAATACTGAAAAAAAAATGAAGTGGTGAAGATTGAAGAACATCATACGTTTCCCCGGTAAGAAACTTCCGTCAAAAATTTCCCGGAAAAAAACTCAATTACCGTAAAACCTCTAATACAAGGACACCTGTATTAGAAGGACCCCTCTAATAGAATGACACCCAAGTGAGTCATGAAAAAGCATTTTCTCAGATTTCTATTTATCTGAAAGTAGTCTCAATCGATTCCTTATCAAAAATAGACTAGGATCCATATTAAATACGTTTTGAGTTGTTTCTAAAAAATTAGTAATGGATACTTTTGTGAAATTCGATTTTTGATTTTTAGGAGGTTGAACAATAGAAAAGCATGTCCCTCTACGTATTAGAGGTTTAACAGTATCTATGAAAAATTTTGTGAATTACATGAAATATCATGAAAGTACTATAAATGAGAGAATTTCAAAATTGAACAGAAATCAGTCGGATTTCTTTCGAAAAAGTGGCCTTCGGAAAAATTGGGTTTCAAAACCTGAGCCGACCGGGCCGAGCCGGGCCGTATGAAGAGCATAAAATATACATTTATTGAAAGGGACCAGACAACTGAAGTGCTTATATTAACAATTAGAAATGACTGTAGACAGAAGGAGAACCATTACTCAGGGCATCTTCATAATCCGACGGATCCGCAGAATGACAGATTCCTTTCAGACGCCAGGTGGTCGGAATCGAGTATGGATCGATTTCCATTACAGCTGATCGTAATCTGAAGTGATCGAAATCACTGGAGTTCACTGCGATGCTCCAAAGTTCAAGGATTATCTTATCCAACTGAGCTGAGACTTCGCTTGTAATTTTCTGAAATTAACTTTGTCTGTTTTTGAGGAAAAGATAGTAGTGACAAACCCAAAGCACTTTAAGGAAGAAATCATCGTCATATTTATCGAATAAAACATCAAAAAACTCGTGCTGATTGTTGATAAGAGTTTGAGCTCTGGTCACCGTTTGACCGAATGATGCAGATTCCATCTGAATGTCAAAATTATTAGAGCTCAATAAAAACACTGACCTCATAGATAGTCTTCACAAAGTTTGGAGTTTTCTCAGGATTCTCCGAATGCTGTCTGAAATATCTCTCGAAATTCCAAAACTCGGATCGAACGAGAGCCAACGAGTTCCGTAAGATTTGCAGTCGACTAGACCAGTAGTCCTCATGATCTTCCCAACTTTTCAGCTCATTTCTTGGTGATAAAGACATATCCAAAAGTCTCAATAAAGCAATATCCTGCTCTTTAAAAGTTTCCAACAAATCCCGTTGCTCATCCTCCTGGAAGTTTTTAAATGGAGAGGAAATCTGGGATGTCTTACCGAAAACTTCTTTCGTTCATCGTCAATTTTCTTGATAATCTTGTGAAATTCTACATCTTGCTGCTTCATTCTTTTCTGAAACTCTTCTTCTTCCACTTTTCTTCTGGCATCTTTTTCTTCTTGAAACTTTTCAATTTCTGCAAAAAGTCGCTTCTCCTGAACTTCCAATCGTGCACTGATCTCCTTCTGATACATGTTTAGCTTCTCCTGCCATTCTTGTTCTTGTTCCCCAATAAACTTGTCGGAATTCTTCATTCCTTCATGGAACTGTCTCATCTTCACGTCACTCTCTACTGGAGTGATAATAAGTTTGGAGATTTTGGATTCGGTGGATCTGAAGTTCCAGATAATTTAAGGTTTTTGAAACAGATTAAAGTAGGATTACAGTCATATTTTTATTTTTTCAAATGATCGTCCCAATTGCAGCATTTACGAAAAAAACAATTGTTATCGAGTTTTAACGATTTTTGTACAGAAATATTGTTATTTTCAAACATGCTGGAATTGGGACGATAATTTGAAAAAAATAAAAAAAGACTGTAATCCCTACTTTAACTTACTTTGCAGTCCCATTTTGTTTTCCATTTTGATATCCATTTTGAATCGGCTTTCCTGGTGATTTCAGAAGATTTGAAGTGGCATTACTCATTTTTCTAGGTGTATTAAAGACAGGAACAATCGTCCAGCTAGCCAGAAATCCAACAAGAGCGAAAATGAATCTTGAAGGAGGTATGATACTAACTGTTTTGTTTTGTATTTTTTCCGAGATGTTGACAATTGTCGAGGTTAATTTCTGAAACAAATTTCAAGTAGGATTACAGTCTTTTTTATTATATTTTCTCGAATGATCGTCCCAAGTACAGAATTTACGAAAATAACAAAATTTTGCATAAAAATCGTTAGAACTGGACTCCAGTCACTGTCTAGTTACTGACCAGTCCAGTTACTGGAGAAAATCGATTTTCAAAACGCCATTTGTTAATACAACTTTTTATATTGCATTTTTATAAAAGTGCGTTTGAATCAGCGAAAAATTCTACATTCCTTGAAATATTTTAGAAAAATGTAATCTGGCGTTTTGAAAATCGATTTTCTCGAGTTTTATCCATTTTTGTTCAAAAATGCTGTTATTTTCGTAAATACTCATTTTCTCGATCATTTGAGAAAATGAAGAAAATGACTGTAATCCTAAGATTTCGATTTTCTCATGGCTCACCTGGAATCTGGATCTTTTCCAAATCTCTTCATGAAAATCGACTCCAGCGTATTTTTTGGATTTTTGAGCAAAGATTAAAATCTCCTTCTCGTACTTATTGAAGAACATTCTCCAATTCTAAAATCAACAATTCACTGGGAAAATTGTTCGAATCCTTACCTTCTGAGCATCTCTCAAATCATTCTCAAAATCCCATATTTCATCTGGAGGCTCATTAGAAGATCTACGTTTCCTTGTTGACAGCTTTCGAGGGTTCACCAGAAAACTGACAATCGTCATGAAATTCTGCATGAGATGAACTACGAGCAACGGCAAACTCTCCGATGTTTCTTCTCGATTCTTCAAATGAGTATCCACTTTCTCAACGAGTCCCCAGTTTTCTCGAAGTATCGTTTTTATAGGTCTCTGTGGCAAGGAAAGGTTTTGACTATCAAAAACGGAATCCATTTCTCACTCACTTTTCTCGAAGGATTCCTCAACTCCTGAATCAACTCCACAGGTATCTCAACATTGCAATCCATTTTATTGAAAATCACACAAATCAATACAAAAATTCAGAATGAAGTAGTAATGAATAGATGTAAAAAACGTATTTAGAGAGTGTGGAAGTGTAGATAACAATGATCAGTGACCGTTAGAAAAGAGAGAAATTGGGTGTAAACAGGTGGTATAAACATGTTTGTTTTTCTCGACACGAGACTTTTTTAATGCATGTGGTTCTCCCGTTCGAAAAAACATTGGTGATTGTTTTCTGTGGCAACGTCTTCTCTTGTTTTTTCGTCCTTTTCTTCAATCTCTGGGGTTTGCTCTCCTAAAAAAGAACGAATTTTGGAATACTTACTAAAGTATGGTAAGAACGGTCTGTGGAGTTGAGACATAAGACTTATACCATTCGAAAGCTAATAATCTAAAACATCTGAAATCAATTTCGAAAAGTGCTCAAGAGCCACGTGCTTATAGAAATCTAAGTTAGAATACATTTTCAGTAGTATGTAATTCAGTAGTGATAAATTTCAACTGGAAAAATATTTTCTTCATGTGTTTTCCGAAAATTCTACTTTTTCATATTCTAATACCTACTGAACTTTCTACTGAGATTAGTACCTCTACAACTACCACGGTGGCCCGGATTTCTCGAACCGCGTGGCTCTTGAGCACTTTTCGAAATTAATTTCAGATGTTTTAGGTCATCAGCTTTCGAATGAATTAGGTCGCAACTTCAAGGAAAGGTCTGACCATTCCCTAGTTAGAATCAATGAAATACCTGGAACTTTATCATCTTCAATTTTTTCTGCTCCTCTCTCCTCTGGATCCGGAACTTCAGTAATAACAACACTGCTTCTTGGTGTGTAAGCTTTGGGATCTTCCATTCCTTCCTCATCTTCTGAATTCCACTGTTTCTCCATATCTCTCAACTGCGATGTGTAGAGAATATCAGAAGAGTCGAATTTGGAGAAGAACTCTCTCAGATTTTCCATAAGCTTTTCGTCCTTCTAAATTTCATATATTGTTGCCAAATGTTGAACTATAAAATCCTCACCTCAACGTCATCAATTGCATGGAGTACTGACAAAAGTGCCTTGCAAACTTTTGAAATATGTCTCAAAAGAATCCGTAGAAAAATTCGATCCGGAAAATCCAGAGAAATTTTTTTGATGTTAAAGTACGCCTCGCGCAGGAAATTGTAAGTGGAGCAAGTTTGGCAATGAAGTTTGAATAACTCCTCCTGTAAAAAAATAGAGTTTTCAAAAAAACTACAGTGGCGTTATCACCTTTTTGATATCATCGATACCCTCAGCATCGTATGTTTCTAGTGAATGAATGGTTTCCTTGTAGCTTGTGAATTGATTTTTAGCCTTTGAAACTGACTGTCGGATTAATTTCAACCAGTTTGCCCATTCGTCTTCCTTCATTTCCCATTCAAGCTTCAGCTTCACACATTTCAAAAATGCAGCCATCCTTTCATTCAGTTCTCTAAGATCTTCTAATCGCAATCTTTCTGTTTCTTTCTGAAATTCGTTTAATTTTATGCAAATAGTCGGATTCAAAAAAACAAACCTCGAATTCCTCTCTTTCTTCTCGTAGCTTTTTCAGTTTTTCTTCATGGAGTTCCTGTTGTTTCTTCACTTCTTCCCGGTATTTATTTTCAGTTTCTTTCAAATGTTCCTCTCTTTCTTTTGACTCCGATTCTTCCTTCAAATCTTGCTCTTTCTTTGCCTCAGCCATGTCCACTTTTTGCTTTTCGATACGATTATTCAATTCTTCTAACTGTCTGTCTTTTTCGATCATCTCCAAATTGTGATCTTCGTTTTCTTGTTGGAAGAGCTTTTCAAACTCATTCGCTTCTTTTTCTAGTTCCCTTGTTTTTGATTCTTTCTCCGTAGATTCTGAATCATTTTTGAAAAATTTTAGTCCCAGAATGAAGTACAATTTTCTAGGCTCACCTGTATTGTCTGAAACATCTTCAGATTCATTCTCTTGATGTGATTCTGTTGACTTTGATTTCTTTTGTGTGACATTCCAATAGAGCACGTTCAAGAACACTCGAATAGCATCATTATGCGTATTTTTGAACTTATCGACGTCTTTTTTCAGATCATCTGCCAACATCTTGTATTCGAATGATATCTCCGTCAATTGTTTGAAACAACCGTGAAATACCTTTTCTATTTGCTTGACGTACTCCTATAAAGTAACCTAATTATTTTATGTTCTTGTTTTAAACGTACCACTTTCTTATTAGGATCATCCCACATATCATTCAAGTCGACTTGTGAACCTCGTGGATCTCCCGAGACATTATAGAATTGAATTCTTTCGGAATCATTTTTCGACTTGCCCTGGAATAGATTTGTGTTTAAATTTTCCACTGAACAGAACACAATGAACAACCTACTGGATAGACAAAGCGACAAAAATCATCAGTAAAATCAGGGACGGTTGACATGCCCTTAACCATAACTTCTACTCCTCTTGTTCTCGGATTTTTCTAAAAATACTCCTTTGAAATGAATTCGTTAGAAACTAACTTGAGTTCTTCTTCAAACTTTTCTATCTGCTCTTGCTCCGTTGACTTTTCTGAAAATGTTTAGGGTTTTAAAAGTTTTCTTTGTGGACTTACCTGCAGTGGCAAACTTTATTGTAGTTGTACTGTTGTCTTTTTTAACCAGGATCTCTTCTAGTCTCTTTTCTAAATCTGAAGAAACAGTTGTTGGTTTGTTGTTCGCAGGTGTGCTGAGGAAAGGTCCCATGCACTGTAAAAAGTATATTATCGAAAAAGTAAGTAAGAAGGAAAATAATGTTAAGGCAAAAACCTTAAAATAAGAAAAGTTATATGAATATTGCTGTTCAAATTTATAAACGAAGTCATCAGTTTTCATCTTTCTCACTCTTAATTTCATCGATAACAAAAATAGTTGTAAACATGATTCCTCACTGTTAAAATATACAGGTAATGTTGCAAAGGAATGAGGAACAAAAATCGGTATTCATACAATTTCAGTTATAACGCAAGTATAACTTGGAACTTTAGGTGGAACTATATTCTCGTACTCATTTGGAGAAGCATTCTCACAAATCAATCGAAGTTTCGAAGTTGTTGGAATTTCCATGGAATCAATTTGTTTTTCAAGATGATTCACTGTAGAGTAATACTGCTCGGTGTTCTGGAACTTTTTTAGTTATAGAATGAAAGCTATAGACTTACAGCTCACCTGGTAATCTTCCAACTCTTCCATTAGCGTGCACAGTTTTGTGGCGACTCCGCTAATCCGGAACTGAATCACTCTCAAAAATAGTTTGTCCTCGTATCGATCTGAGAGATAAGAGAGACTTTCAAATTCATGAGTCAATTTGTCATATGCAATTTGAACATATTTGTGGAGATACATCGCTTCTGACTGAAACACAAGTTTTACAGAATAAATGATAACGGCTCTATTGCAGAATGGGGGGGGGGGGGTCCTTTCAAAAAATAGGGGTCTCTCGAGGTCCCTCAAAAAATAGGGGTTCCTTCGTCCTCGATTATATTATAGTAGCTCAAAAAATAAGGGTCCTTTCAAAAAAAAACGAGGGTCCCTTTGTCCTGGCTTGCAGCAGCTCAAAACATAAGGTTTCCTTCAACTGCCTCAGAAAAAATAGGGGTCCCTTCAAGTACTGAGGCAGTTGAAAGACCCCTATTTTTTCGAAAGGCCTGAAGGGACATCTTTTTTTGACCCTTATTTTGCAATAGAGTCCTGATAACTACTCACCCGATTCTCTTCCTCGTCATTATATCTCCGAGAGTCGTTGAAATCCAAAAACATATTCTTCACTCGAATCACTGGATTTCTCACACTTTTCAGCCAATCTCCCCATTCTTGCTCTTGTTCTTCCCATCGAATTCTCAATTGAATACACTTCAAAAACATTTGAATTCTGAGCGCCGATTCTTTTCGGAACTGTCTCATATCTTCTTCAGCTTCTCGATTCATTCGTTCTCTTTCTTCTCGAATTTTTCGAAGTTTCTCGGCAAATCTTTCATTTTGAGCTTTTAGGGTTCTTTGAAATTCCGCTTCTGCATTATATTGTTGGATCGAATCAATGGAAGAGTTAATGGATGTTGCACTTGAATATCTATTAATTTCTGACATTATGAAAATATTGAACTATACTTTATACCTCACAGGTGGCACTGTTTGCGTGTGGGCAGGTACTGTTTCAGGCTGTTCCGGAGCAGGGATGCTTATTGAACCAGCTTCCTTACGCAATTTCGTTTCCATTTTCTTGGCAGTTATTGATTTTTGATAAACTTCAACATCCGAAAACTTCAAATCGCCAGTTACATACAGAAATTAATTGCGAACTCACATTATTATACTGACTCTTGTCCTTTGTCTCCACAACGATATCCAAAATCTTTTGGAATCTTGCCAGATTGATTATATTGTCAAAGTAGGGGTAATACTTTTTAAAGAACTTTTTCCATTCCTGAAAATTTAAACTGATGAGATTTCAATGCATTTTTTACACTCACTTTGTGTTTGACTCCTTTCATAAATGATTTTTTAAATTCCTCGATCGTCTGTATAATTTCAGGTTGACTAAAAGAAAAAATTAAAGTCACTCACTTTTTTTTCAATATTCTGATTTGGATTCAGGAACGATGCAACCTTTCTGACTTTCTGATGAATAGAAATCATTTTTCATAGATTTTCAAATCGTATAAACTTACAGATTTTTTCTCTATGTGAAACACATTTGGATCCCAAAAAGATGTCACTATCAAGAGGAATGAGCTACAAATGAATTCGCATAATGCTTCAGTTTTCCTGTCATTTTTAGGTACAACTATTTTCTTGAGGTACTCGGAAATCTTATTAAGATCGAATTCATGACTTTCTGACCATGATTTTATGTTGTTCTGAAGAAAAATATCATTTTAACTGAATAAATTTTAAGAATACTTACACGCTCAATACCATCAATAAACGAATTCTGGAAATCCACAGTAATAAGGAACTTTTCCATCTGAAAATCGAAAAAATTCCTCAGCCAAGACCGTAAACAAAGAAAACGTAGTGAGAACTAAAACTGATAGCATTGTTCTTCCTCACTATAAAATAGGGTCAGTTGACAGAGAAAAGAGAGACAAACAAGATTGCTCATCACTTTTTGCAAGCGATGCAAACTGTTGATTATTGTATAGAATGATGGAAGAAAATAAGCTGAAACGTTGCACCGAATGAAAGTTGAATGCATGTTTTGAAAACTATAGATGATTGGGTCTAATGTTGTTAAAAACTTTACAGGTAACTTAGGCTTGAAAGATTCTCCAATTTTCAAATTTTCAGATTCTGAATTTTCAGAAATCTATCGAATAATAAATATTTCAATGATTATTCAAGAGCTTAAATTCTCCAAGGCTGATTGATTTTTCCATTCAAAACATATACATACAGGGTGGCTAATAAGTATGCAACGTTTTGAGTTGTCCGCAATTTTTCTAACGTTCAATATTTTTCTGAAATCAAAAAGTGTAAAGATGAAAAATTGTCCAAAATTTGTGTTATTTGTTGTTCCGGCGACCCGAGGCTTCTGAATCTTCTCAAAAGGTTCAAAACATGGAACTTTTTTAAGGGCACTGCGCCGCGGCTCTTGTTCAGAATAAAATAAAAGTATGATGTTGACGGAGAAAACAAACGTCATAAATATGATCTCCAGATCAATTTCCACTACTGTTCGAAATTTCATCAAAATTTATCACTGTTCCAAAGGAGTTATGATTCGAAATATGACTAGGATTTGCCCAAAAACGAAAAAATCGACTTTTCAGTACTAATTGAAATGAGCATATCTTGACTGAAATCACATCGCAAACTTTCGGATGAGTTGAAAAACCTTCAAGTGCCATAGAAAAACTCGAAAAAGCTAAATTCGGTCATCTAACAAATTCTATGGTGTCGCTATGGACGGAATAAAAACCTGACCTTGACTTGCGGCGCACTATAAACCTCCAAACTAATTGTAACCTTTTTGAAAACTATTTGGCAGTCATAACTGATAAGTTTTAGCTTAAATCAATGAAAACAACTAGAAGAACATTATAAACAACAATTTTTTTGATTCAAAGCGTGTCGGGTATGTTTTCCGAGCCGGCAAAGTGACCCGATTTTGCACTGAAAAAGGCACGATTTTTGAGAAAGGACTCCAATTTTTGGTTGTGAACCCGAAAATGATGATGGAATTCAATAACCAATCAGAAATTGGATAAAGTTTGAGATTCTTATTGTCGGATAAACCACGTCCCGATAGTTTCCAAGAAAAGCTATCTCAAAGTAGCGTTGCATACTTATTAGCCACCCTGTACATCCTTCGCATTTAACGATTAGCAATTCTGTTTACGCCATTCGATTCATTATCAGTCAGTTTTTCGACCACTTCAACCATTTACCAGCTGGCACAAAACTTCACTTTCCGATAGTTCAAGTCAAAAAAAATTGAGTTTCTTATTTTTACAGCTACTACAGTACTGTTCCAGGAACTGTTGACATTTTCAGTTAAAATCTGAAATTTTTCTTCAAACTTGTATTTTGCACAAAGTTTTCGAATGTATTAAAGGTGGTGGGACAGCAAAATTGTAATGGTTCTGAAATAATTTTTAGCTGAAGCTATTGATAGTGTAAGCGGATTCTGATATGCCAACTTTTCTATTTTGATTGATTTCTGTCTGAAAATAGGTCTAAACTGTCTCGCTACCTTTTAGATACTTTAAGCCTCCATTTTCGCCGTTGAAAACTTTTTCATATTTAATCAGTTAGGTTCCGTAGACTGACTTGACCTCGAATTCAGTCTGATATCCTCTCTAATTTTGATAAATTCAGAACCTCTTTACTTTCACGAGATGCAACTGTCTAAATTTTGTCCTATGAAAAAATTATCAACTACAAACATAGGATTATAAGGTTGCTGAATACAACCAAAGCTCTTCAATTTTTTGCAAAAAAATTTTCAATTTACAACTTTCAAAAAGTCTGATGTTAGGAAACCACTTTTTTAGCCCTTGAAGTAGACTTTTTCAATTGAAAATTTCAAAAGTGGTCAACTTTTTGGACGGTATTTTATAAAATAAGAATATATCCTTTCAGTTTCCGAAAACTGGAAGTAATTGTTGTTTTACAGTTACTTAAGTTTATTTTCCAGTTATCAATAATTTTTTTGTGTAAAATATAAAACTTCAGGGTCCTGAAATGAACTGTTTGTGCAAACTTTTCGAATCAATTCGCTGTTGTTTCTGTTGCTGTAAAAAGAAGCAAGGAGAGGAAGAACAGTTATTACCGAAGCCGGTCATCAGAAATCATTCTGAAAAAAAGGATGTATTTCAGGAAACTATGAAGGAATTAGAAGTGTTTGAAGGACAGAAACGCGAAGAGGTGAGACAACAAATGGAAAGACACAAGGCCCAACTCAGAGCAATAAGAGTGGAGAGACAACTTCTGGAGGTAAAGAAATTCGTAATATTCCGACTGCTGAAACAAATTTTAAGGAAACAACTATTTGGATGAATCCTACTTCTTCGAAACAAAAAACATTGGAGAGCATATTCGAGGAGCTCCAATTGTTATATTTGTGTTGAGCTATGCGATCGAGGAAAACAAGGAAGCCGTCGAATTATTGAAAAAGAAACGAATTCCGTTTGAAATTGTATCAGTAGATGATAATGCGGAAATACGACTTGCGGTTAAAGTAAATTTTAGTCAAGAAAGTATTCCGTCTAGTTGATTTTTTTCAGGAGCTCAGCGGTGTCGAAACGTTTCCTCAACTGTTTTTAAATGGAAAACGAAGGGAGTTGAATGAAGTTGAAAATCGATTCAAAGAAGTAGTGGAAAAAGAGTCAGAAAACGCTGAAAAGGTTTCTGAAGTATTTGAAGAATCTTTGAAAGAAGAGGCAGTGAAAAACGAGGAACCATTGAACTTCGAAGAATCCACAATAAATGAATTTGAAAACGAAGAAGACGAGGAGGCTAAAATGGAAAGAGAGTTTCAGGAAAAACTTCGAATTCAGGAAGAGAACCACAAACGAAAACTGAAAATAACTCGGAATAAAAGAAAAATGCTGAAGGTAATCATGGGGTAATTTTACTATTGCTGATTTTAAATTTCAGGAAGAGATGGCAGAAGAGCTAAGGGATTCCATACCTAGAACGATCAAAACTAAAAAACTACTGGAAGAAAATCGTGTTATTTTGTTCACTCGAAGTGTGGAAAGTGAAGAATCCGAAAGAGTGGCTGAAATTATGAGAGAAAATAACATTGATTTCTTGGAGTTTCTAGTTGATACGGATGTAATGATTCGAGTAGGAATACAGGTGAGAAACTTGAGAAAAACTAAACTGTAAATTTGAATAGTGTTACAGGAGCATACAAAGTATAAAGGATTCCCTCAACTACTTTTCTCCGGGAAATTTATTGCCATTTCTCAGGATGATTCGTTTTTGGAACAAGCTAGGAATCCGGGTTAAAGTGTTTCGTGTCAAAACTGATTTAAGATTATTGATTTTCGTATTTTATTTAGTAGCTAGCAGGGCTGAGTTGCAACGAATTTTCGGCAACTAATTCAAAAGGGAATAACATTTTTCAGGGAACTCGGGTAAAAATACGGTCAACTAAAAAATGTTCCTTATTTAAAAAGCTATAGATTGGTTGAAAAACAGTCAAATTTAATAAAAAATTAACAGAGTTACACCCTTTGTTGCCGAAGAGATTCCGAAATTCGTGGTCGCTCGGACCTGTAAGCTAGCCTGTCTCGGTATTTTTTGTATTCTAGTTTTTTTTCTTCCATAATATCTTCTGTGATGTAGCGAAACGGTGACATCTTTCCCACACACCCCTCCATTCCCATTTTTCTCGATTTCTTCTTTATCATTTTCACATTCAACGGTTTTTCTTTTACTCTGTTTCTTTTCTTTCTCTGACCACAGAAAACGATGAGCAATTTTTTGTTTACTACTAAACATTCCAACGATTTTACAGTGAGGAAGGTATCAAACCACTTGATTGTATTTGATTTATTGTCACATTAATTTCTCTTCTTCTGTTTGACGTCTTCAGATGTCACCACTTCTAGTTTCCCGGAAAATTCAAAACGGATTTATAAGTGCCATTGAAAATGTGAGTTCTGAATCTACTATTATAAAGATAACAGTTTCCAGAGAGATCTAGAAAACTGGTTCAATCAAAAACAAGATTTTTTAATATACATTGTCAAATGTCTCAAGGAAATCGAAATTCCTACAAGTCATAGAGAGAAAGAACAAATCTGTCACTTCATTTGCAACTCATTTCTCCTTTTGTTCACTATAAATTGGGAAAATGATTCCAGTCATCTCCGTCCTGAAACAGTAAGTAATCTTATCATTTCATTTTCTGAAAATCTCACCTCTAGATTGTTGGCCAATTTCTTCTACGGCTCAAAGCTTCCTACGCTTCGAATGTAAGCAAATTTCTTGGTAAATCTAAAATTTTTTTTCTAAATTTTTTACAGCAGTGGCATCAGTTTTACAACGACTACGAGAACTACTTTGACAGTTTGATTTGTGTTGCAAGGGAGAACAACATTGTTGATATTCGGATTGAAGATGTTAAAGGAAATTACTGTTTAACTGTGAGTTTGTCTATGACGGGATTTTCTAATCAAAATTTTCAGTTTCATGAGGCAAAAGAAAACAACGACTACTGTAGAGGAAATGATTATTTGACCATCGAGAATGGTATTGATTTGGTGGATCGGTATTCGCCTCAAGAACAAAAAAATAACGATAATATTAATTCGTGGTTTTGCTGTTCGAAGGAAAAATCCAAATCCCAGTTGAAAGGGAACCAAAATGGAGTCGAAAATCAGATAGTGGTAGGAGAAATTGGTGTTTCCGGCAACTTATTCAAATGTGAATAACTTTTTTCAGGGAGGTCGGGGAAAAATACGGTTAACATAGGCAATGTTCCTTATTGAAAAAGCTATCTATTGGTCAAAAAACCATCAACTCGGCTGTTCTCGGCAACTTTTGGGCGAGGACTTGTCGTCTTCTGAGCGGACCTTGGGCGGATGTCGCCTTATTTTTTTACTAAAGCCGCCTAAGATCAGCTCAAAAGACGCCCAACCTTCGCCAAACCTTCGCCTAACCTTCGCCATTTGCATCATAGGCAGTAGGGGTTCCCCTTCATTTTCTTGCTGAATTTCATCCTAAAACAACAAAAACACTTACATATTATTATAATTTATTAATACTACACAAGAAATACATTGAAAGGAAAAAAAAAATTAAAATAGAAAAAACGAAAATTCGACATTTATTATAATTTTATCGTTACTGCTACTGATTCCTGTTGTTGTGGAGAACTCCTCCGGTGGCTTGATCCATTTGGTGATGTCTACATTGTCTTTCCATTCAGCGAATATCTGAAAAAAAAACATATAGAAATTCGTCTTTTTCAGTCAAAATTACCTTGAAGATTAGCCATTTGACGACTATAATTTTCTGTGTAGCACTTTGAATTGAGCCGAAGTTTTTGATCGAATTCTGAAACAGATGAGTTCAACAACCAATTATCACAATTTTCACTTACATTAATATTTTTCATTTATTCGAATCGAAAATTCTTTGAAGTCCCCAAAACTTTCGTATTGTAATCGAGGTGAATTTGTCCAAACTTGAAATCAGTGAGTGAGATCTATAATATAAGAGATATCTGTGATATAATAAGCCAAACGACAATATAAGAAATGAAAAAACTTTACGAAAAAAAAATGTTTTGATGTTTTGGCGGACGCGACGCGGCCGCTCGCCTTTAAAGCTCGCCCAAGGTTCGCCCAAGGTTCGCCCAAGTTTCGCTTAAACATTTATCAGCAGGAAAAGTGTACGACTCCATTGCCATAACGCTTTGTTCGCCTAACGTTCGCCAAACTTTCGCCCAATGTGCGATCTAAAACCGGCAAATTTCCGCCCAAAAGTTGCACCCTTCCATTTCATGTACTTGGTACGAAACTCTCGCCCAGAAGTTGCTCAACTTTTGCTCTAAATCCGCCGTAGCACAGCCAAACCTTCGCCTAGTATACGAAGATGCTTGAACACGTCAACCTTCGCCCAAAAGTTGCTGAACATCCGCTCAAAAGCCGAACTTTGGACAAAGTCCGCCCAAAAGTTGCCAAAGTTTCGCTCAAAAGCCGAAAATGGCCCAACCTTCGCCTTAAAGTTGCGGGCATATAGCCGAGAAATCTCATAAAAAATTAACAGAGTTACGCTTTGTTTTGCCAAAAAGTTTCCGAGTTTGGCAATTTTGGTATTTTTTCTGCAAAACAAGGCGTAACTCTGTTAATTTTTTATCACATTTGACGATTTTTTATCCAATCGATAGATTTTTCAATCAGGTATATTTTTCTTGTTGACTATATTTCTGCCCGATCCCCCTGAAAAAAAGTTATTGACATTTGAATGAGTTTTCGAAATTTGTTGCCGCTCAGCCCTGGTGTACGGGATGAAATTTTTTCATGTTTCAGACAAGTCAACCGGTGTTGGAGGAGTCGATTTCTTATACAAAAAATTCATCGTTAACAAAAGGAATATCCACAAATGGCGTTTCACATAGTCAAAGAAATCCGAAACCCGATGTATCAATCTTTCAATCTGACATCCAGAAATACGCTAATGAATTAGACAGTATTGTATCTTCTCCAAAGGTTCAAGAAGGATCCGATGATCTGGAAAACACCCCTGTCAATTATGGAAGGCCAGAAGTACACAGGTAACCGAAAATTAACTCACGTCAACCATCATCTCCTTTTTCAGAACCCACAGTCAAGCTTCCAATATTTCTTCCGATTGGGAAAACCGATTGAATTCAAGTTTTCAACGAAAATTAGAAGAGCAGAATAGGAAGTATACTGAAAAGTTACGAAAAGTCCGAGAAGAAAGAGAACGAATGAATCGAGAAGCTGAAGAAGATATGAGACAGTTCCGAAAAGAATCAGCACTGAGAATTCAAATGTTTTTGAAATGTATTCAATGGAGAATTCGATGGGAAGAACAAGAGCAAGAATGGGGGGATTGGCTGAAAAGTGTGAGATATCCAGTGGTGAAGGTGAAAAATATGTTACAAGAGATTAATGATATTCGTGGGAAAAATGATGAGGATGAGAATAAGGTAAACAAAACTGTTGTTTCTTCAATCTTAATCGACCTTCAATTTTTTAGTCAGAAGTCATGCATCTCCAAAGATACATCCAGAATGCTTATGATCAGCTAACATACGAGTTTGGAAATCTGGCAATGCTATCGGATAGATATGAAAATAAACTATTCCTTCAAGTTCTTCAAAAACGGGTTAGCCAGGTTGCAACTAAATTGTGCATTCTGATGGAAACCCTTGATGAGTTTCAGGTAATTCAAATATCTTCATAACATCCTCAACAGATAATTTTTCAGAACAATGACCTGTTTTTCTCAAAAGCGCAACATCTCCAATCCCAAATTGATTCTATGGAAATTCCAACTACTTCTGAACTTCGAAGAATTTGCAAGAACGCGTCTCCGGATGAATACAATTTTATTACTCCACCGAAACTCCCAAAATCATATTTTGTCATTAATGAGATATAAATGTTTATCGTAATGACAAATGTACACAAACAGATTTGAAAAAGAAATAATTGTAATTTACGTTCGAATTTTTTGTAAGATAATAGAAAAAATGTAACCGTTATTGCTCCTATCACAGAAACAAGTTTTGACCAAGAAGCTTTTTTCTTCATCCTCAATTTCATTTCCAAGGAAGACTCCGTCTACTGTCGTGTTGACCTCAACTTTGACGTGAACATTTCGCCATATTTTATTGCAGAATTGAGCTTTTCAGTGTCAATTTAGTCTATGTCCAAAGTTTCAGAAAAAAAAGTTCAACTCAAGACTTCGCGTAATCCCCTTGTGAGAAACCAGAGAAAAAATGAGGATTTTCATATCAATCTTTCAGATAGCGATATTATGTGTGTCTGGAATCTTGCAAATGTGGAAAAATTGGGAGCTGAGACTCAGGAGTTTTCAGAATTCTAGAATCTGAAGTTTTGAGCTTTTCTGTTTTGAGTTGTTGTGTTTTTAGCAGAATTTGAAGTTTTGAGCTTTTTAGTTTTGGATAAATATTGTGAAGTTCTGAAAGATTTTGGGCCCCTGAAAATGCTACCTATTTTTTTCTGTAATATTATCGAAAAAATCAAACTGAGACTCGATGTTTGCACTGTGTCGATTTACGAGGCCCCGCCCACAAAACAAAAAAAAATAACGGCGCGCCGCGCATTTTTGTACCTAATTCTAGTTCTTGAAAGTTTTTAAATTGTTTTGAATAGTTGAAAAAGAAGAAAAGAATCAAAGAGAGCATGATTTTTTTCATGGCATACATGTGAAGGGAAGACCACTATTTATAGTGGAAATTTGTGGACATAGACTAAAAATATTTACAAAGAAGGTATCTAAGGGTGAGCAAGAGTTGGGCAATGAGTAATTTAAAGTGTCGAGTACTAATAGTAAAGGCTTTATGAATATTTAATAATTATACAAGTTTTCAGAATCTCAATTTTTCAAAATTTTAAAAATTGCAAACTTGAGCCAGATTTTTCTTGGAAACTTTCGCAGTTTTGAGCTCAAGAATTGTTGAAAATGCTCCGTTTCGACCCGCTCTCGCATTTGCCTACAGTAATCTTAAAGGCGCATGCCCCAAATTTGTGCGCGCGGTCTCGACACGAAATTGATTTTCTCAATGAATTTTTTTCGGAATTTTTCTTTTGTCTTCCATTGTTAACCAGCGTGCTCAAGGTTTTTTGAAATTTTTCCTACCAAAAAAATTTGAATATTAGCGAGAGTGATTACTAAAAAAATGGTAAGCCAAAAACTCGGGAAAAATCGAAAATTAATGTTTTTTTCAGGAAGGACCAACGAAAAATGAAGGAAGAGGCCAGAAGAAGATGATGTCAGGAAGAGGACTAACGTTGAGAGTGAGTATTTCTTTGACTTCAAAAAATTAATATAAAAACAAAGAAAAATATGAGAAAAATATGAAAAATTGAATTTTTTGACCCAAAAATGAGTTTTTATCGATTTTTCCAATTTTTTCGAAAAACTAGCCGGAAATGCTAGTTTTCTTGAAATTTTTATAGTTTTTAAGCTGCAAAATCAAAAAATTAAGCTCCGGAAAGCCACAAATATTCAAAAATTGTCGAAAAATCTTCGGAAAATCGAAAAAATGACAATTTCTCACTGAAAAATTGAAATTTCGCACTCAAATTTTCTTGAAACTTATATCAAAAGATTTCCCATCGTATCGTGATTCTTATAAATTTAACATTATCTTTCAATGCTTTGTTACCGAATTTTTAGACCATTTTTCAGAAAAACTTTCGATTTTTTAACCAAAAATGTGTACTGCCGAGAACTGAAAAATGGTCTAAAAATTCGTTAACAAAAAATTGAAAAGTGATTTGACATTCATAAAAATCAGGAGACGATGGGAATTCTTTTGATGTAAAATTCAAAAAATTTGAGTGCAAAAAGTTCAACTTTGCGAAGATTCAAAGAATCAAAAACAATTTTTTATTCCAGGTCGAGAACGTTCAAACGTCTTCGTCTTCTTCCTCTTCTTCTTTGCCGACGATCACCGAATCATCGACGACACCGCGAACCGATTCAATTCGTGTGAAGATTCCTGTCTTCGCCGACGGATGTTCAAGTTGTTCGAAGGATTGTTGTCTCGATGCCATCACTTCCAGAGAGCCCACGGAAAGCGAAAAAATGATTGGCTATAAGGAGCTCCGATTGGATTCGAGAAGAATCGAGACACTCACGATGGCGTCTGGTGCTGGTGTTGTCGCACTATGGGAACAACACCAGTTGGATCAATTCTCGATTGAAGGAGACGTCTTCTGTGTCTTCGTCCGGACCATTCTGAGCCGTTCGAAACTTCCCGGTGCGAAACATTCTTGCCTCGAAGTCTACAACCTGATGATCTCCTTGGCGACGGAGATTAGCGACGATGATGCGAAGGAGAAGCAGAAGTCGACTCAGAAGGCAACTGAAGAGAAGCAGAAGACAGCGGAGAAGGAGGTTCAGAGGACGACGACGATGGATGAAGATTGGATTTTGGCGGAGGAGGATTACGAGGAGTTGCGGATGGAGGAGATGGATCTGGAGCCGAGCCCGATGCAGAATGGAGTCGACCTCACGTTCCACGAAGACATAGCTCTGTGGGTCTACCAGTGAGTTTTCTTTTCTTTTTTTTCTTGTTAAAAAATGACCAAAAACTGATAAAAATGAGCCGAAACATGCTCAGCGGAAATCAATAATGCCTGAAAAAAGTAGAAAATACTAAGAAATAGAAAAAAATGTCTAGAAAAGACCGGAAATTGTTTTGAGAGTATTGAAAACACACTTGTGAAATAATGCACTATCGAGACGTCACACTTGCGAAACGTCACACTTGCGAAACGTCACACTTGCGAAACGTCACACTTGCGAAACGTCACATTTTCGAAATGTCATATTTCAAAACGTCACACTTTCGAAACGTCACACTTGCGAAACGTCACAATTGCGAAACGTCACACTTGCGAAACGTCACACTTGCGAAACGTCACAATTGCGAAACGTCACACTTGCGAAATGTCACACTTGCGAAGCGTCACACTTGCGAAACGTCACACTTGCGAAGCGTCACACTTGCGAAACGTCACACTTGCGAAACGTCACAATTGCGAAACGTCACACTTGCGAAACGTCACACTTGCGAAACGTCACACTTGCGAAACGTCACACTTGCGAAACGTCACACTTGCGAAACGTCACACTTGCGAAACGTCACAATTGCGAAACGTCACACTTGCGAAACGTCACATTTGCGAAACGTGGCGGAGCGGAAAATATATGCAAAAAGCGCCAAGAATGCTCAGAAAACTCCAAAATTGTTCATAAATCTCATTCTGTAATTTTTTCAGGTCGTTGTGCGTCCACAGATCCTTCACGATGCTCTCCACGGATCTCTTCGAAGGTTTCAGAACGACGAACGGATTCAAGAGCTTGGACGGAGCCGCTATGCTTGACCGGTAAGTTCAGGCGGGGATGGATTCAGGGAAAATTGGTCATCTCGGAGCCCAGCTGGACTCTGATGCTCCTCGAGATGGCCAACGGGAAGTATTTTGTTTCACTTTTCTACTTTTTACCATCATCTGAATCGAATTCGAAGAATATGAAGAATCTGAAAAATAGAAAATCTGAAGGATACCAAAATGACAAGAATCGGAAAATACCGACGAATCTGAAGAATCCAAAGGAAAGGAGAAGTCTAAAGAATTTGAAAATTCAATGAATAGAAAAATCCGAATAATATGAAGAATCTGTAGAGTATTGAAAATTTTAAAAAATCCGATAAAAACTGGAAAATCTGAAGGATCTGAAGAATATGAAAATACCGAAATCTAAAAGAATCCGATGAATGTGAAGAATCAACAGAATCTGAATAATATGAAGAATCGCAAGATGCCAAAAAATCTGAAGAATCCGAAGGATCCGAACAATATGAAAAATTTAAGGAATCTCAAAATTACAAGAATTGAAAGATATCGAAGAATATGAAGAATCCGACAAATATTCAAAATCTAAAATCCGAGGAATCTGAAGAATCGGAAGGATCCGAAGAGAATGGAAAATCTGGAGAATCTGAATAATATGAAGAATCCAAAGAGTCCTATGAATATAAAGATACCAAAGAATCGGACGGAATCCGAAAAATATGAAGAATTTAAGAATCCCAATAATGTGAAAAATTTGAAGTGTCCTAAGAATACGAAAAATCCGAAGAATCCGAAGAAAATGAAGAATCTGAAAAGCTGAAAATATGAAGAATCCTATGAATATGAAGAAACCGAAGAATGTAAAAAATCCGAAGAATCTGAAAAATCTAAGAAATATGAAGAGTTCTAACAATCCGAAGAATATGAAGAATCCAAAGAATCCTATAACTATGAAGATACCGAAGAATCTGAAATATCTGAAGAATATGAAGAATTCTAAGAATCCCGAAGAAAATCTTGTGCTTGAGCTAATTGAAACTGTGGATCCGCGACGTTTCGAAAGTGTGACGTTTCGCAAGTGTGACGTTTCGAAAGTGTTACGTTTCGCAAGTGTGACGTTTCGAAAGTGTGACGTTGAAGCGACGCACTTTCGAAACGTCACACTTGCGAAGCGTCACACTTTCGAAACGTCATCTTTCGAAACGTCACGGAGCCGAAGCTGTAGAGCTCCTGAAGATTCAGAATCCAATCAAGAATCCAGATATCCGAAGAACCCAAAGAAATCCAAGAAACCTAAGAATCCAAAAAAATCTTGAGCTCGAGCTTACTGAAGCACAAGAGCTCTAGAAGAGGCGATTTCCGCCCAATCTAGCTACTCCTAAAAATCAATAATCCAATGTAGAAGAACTCACTCATAACTTGAGTTAATTCTAGCTCTGGAATACGTGGAGATGGTGCCAAAAAAGGACTTACTAATGCAATCCATACACATAAGAAATCAAGAATCTCAGCCCATCACGAAGCCCCCAATTTGGAGCACTTTGAAATGGTCAGGAAGTTGAATTACCCTAGTCTATCAAAACTCCGAGGGGGCGTCTTGGGATAGGCTGCTTAGAATCTTAATTGAAGACCACAAATACAGTAATTGTCCTGGCCCATCTACCACATTCCATTTTGTTATACATTATTCTTCAGCTTCCGAAAGCGAGTCATCCCAAGTATGCAATCGCTCCGCCTTCCACTACACGTCAAGATGGCCATTTCGAGATGTCTTCAGTTGCCGATCAACACCAGACCAGACCGTTTCACTGTGAGGAGCATCGAGATCGAGACGCACCATCGTGAGATCCTCAAGTGCAACAATGTCGATCTCGATATCTCTGGTGTGGCAACTGATTACATTCTCGAGATGGTATTCACATCCAGAGCACTTCCCGGAGTTCTGGATTTGATCAGCGAAGAATACTGGAGCGATATGATGTCAAAGAGCACGGAATTGACAGAACTGGAAGCATCCGATATCAGGGACTATTTTCTCACCAAGATACTCCCTGATTGTATTCGAAAAGGTTGCGAAAAGTTCTGTCTCTACCGTCTGGTAAGATTATCTGAACCGAAAAATTAGGTGAATCTCGAATTTCAGATTACTATTGCATGGTATTTCAACGTTGTGATGAATCTGGAACTTGTTACGAAGCTTGAAGAGGAGAATGGGATTGTTGTCTCACTAGACAAAAGTTTGAGAATCGAAGGGTACACACTTTGCTCCGACGTGAGAGAAACAACTGAAATGGGAGTCGAGAGAATTCCAAAGCCCGAAAAACTCTTCCGAATCGTCGATGCCAACAATCGTGAAGACGCGGACGATTCAGGAGATGAGAAGGAAGAGGAAACGAATGATTCAGGAGAAGGATCGTCAACTGGGCCAGAGAAGAAGACACGCGAGGATCGGAGGTTCCGATTCTCTCAAGCTGATCAGTTGGAGATGGTGGAGTATGTTATCGACAAGCTCAAAGGACAGAGTAAACCACCTTCTCCGAAAACTGATCATTTCTGGACCGAATTTGCGAAGAAGAAAAGCGAGCACCTTCAGAAACGTGGACAAAGCTATCCAACGTTTTCGAGCTGCAAGAAGCAGTGAGTATTTTCGGCGAAATTCAGACTAAAAATTGAATAATTTTCCATTTTAGGTTTTCTAACACAATTCTGCCAGGAATCCAGACGATTCCAATAAGTAAGGAGCAGCGAGAAGAATTGATGGCGTTGATGGAGATTGTGACAAGAAAGAGGAAGGGGGAAAATAATGGAGGCGATGCCAAGAGAAAGAAGAAATAAATTATTTTGTGAATTATTAACTGTTAAATGCTTATTATACTAATTATATTGAATGACTTATAAATTATTTACTTGTCATGTGATTACTTGTGGTCGCTGCAGTCTGGAAAATCGATAAGTTCAAGATGCATAATTATTTTATTTCCCAAAAGAAACTTGCTTTTTTCAGACTATTCGAAACAGCTGAGATTATTGAAGTCGCGGAAAAACGAAGGAGCAGTGATGAAAAAAAGGAATAAATAGTGGACAGAAATCTTGAAAAAACACTCGCGATATTCAACGAGATTCATCCATGAAAATCTATCAGAAATATGAAGAAGAAAACTGATGAATTTCAAATTGTGAAACCTTTGTGATTTTCGCGAAAACTTTCAAGAAACTTTTCTGAAAATGACGGTGATGAACACTCAAGTAATCGTCAGAAGAGTCGAGGAAAAAACTGCTAAAATTTAGCTTTGAAATCTCCCAAACCCAGCCTTTAAAATGAATAAAAAACCGGACATTTTTCGTTCAGAAACTCCAAAACTTTTTATTTTCTCTATAGGAATGTTCGTTACTGAAGATGGCCGCGGCATTCCTGAGAATCTAAAATTCAAAATATATCGTCTAACGAGAGCGGCCGAAACGAAAAAAATTTTGGAGCATTGTGATGATCATATTTTTTTTCAGATAGTTCTAGGCACAAGCTTCTTTCTTTATCCCCGACTTCATTTCCAAGGAAGACTTCGTCTACTTTCGGTGGAAACATCTACAGATTTTCCTTTTGATCTTACCGCCTCTATTACAGATCCCTTCGTTCCCTACAGTACCCCAAACACGTCATGTTCACCAAAATAACCGTAAAATATTTTCATAACATGAAGTGATAATCTGTTTATGATCCAACACATCTGGACCTTCTCTTTGTTCCCTATTTTAAACTGTCTTTTTAATGCATCTGATCATTCCGCTAACGTCACCTGTCACTGTTCTATCTCTCTCTGCTCTATTGTATAAATCCCTTCACATCGATTATCACCTCCAGACTCCATCTGCACCTCTATCCCCGCCCCTTTTTGGGGTATAAAAGGTCTCACAAACCATTAATCCACCATTCTCTCATTTTTTTTTCTCGTTTCCTCGCTCTTCTCCTTCTCTTCCCTCTACGTTAGATTTTCCGTTACTGATTGGCTCTTCCAATACACGAAAAAATAGAAACCAAAAAATAGGAAACTAAAAACAAGTCCATAAAAACAAGTACCTAAAAGTAGGCATATAAAAATAAGTACCTTAAAATAAGTACCTAAAAATAAGTACCTTAAAATAGGCATCTAAAAATAAGTACCTTAAAATAAGTACCTTAAAATAAGTATCTAAAAATAGGCATAAAAAAATAAGTACCTAAAAATAGGCATCTGAAAATAAGTACCTAAAAATAGGCATCTAAAAATAAGTACCTAAAAATAAGTATCTAAAAATAGGCATCTGAAAATAAGTACCTAAAAATAGGCATCTGAAAATAAGTACCTAAACATAGGCATTTAAAAATAAGTACCTTAAAATAGGCATCTAAAAATAAGTACCTTAAAATAAGTACCTAAAAATAGGCATCTGAAAATAAGTACCTAAAAATAGGCATCTGAAAATAAGTACCTAAACATAGGCATCCAAAAATAAGTACCTAAAAATAGGCATCTAAAAATAAGTACCTAAACATAGGCATCTAAAAATAAGTACCTTAAAATAAGTACCTAAAAATAGGCATCTGAAAATAAGCACCTAAAATAGGCATCTAAAAATGAGTACCTAAAAATAAGTACCTAAAAATAAGTACCTAAAAATAAGTACCTAAAAATAAGTACCTTAAAATAAGTACCTTAAAATAAGTACCTTAAAATAAGTATCTAAAAATAGGCATCTAAAAATTTTTGGTGCCTATTTTTTAGGTGCCTATTTTTTAGGTGCCTATTTTTTAGGTGCCTATTTTTTAGGTGCCTATTTTTTAGGTGCCTATTTTTAGGTGCCTATTTTTTAGGTGCCTATTTTTAGGTGCCTATTTTTTAGGTGCCTATTTTTAGGTGCCTATTTTTAGGTGCCTATTTTTTGGTGCCTATTTTCTGGTGCCTATTTTAGGTGCCTATTTTTTAGGTGCCCATTTTCTGGTGCCTATTTTTTGGTGCCTATTTTTTGGTGCCTATTTTTAGGTGCCTATTTTTTAGGTGCCTATTTTTTAGGTGCCTATTTTTAGGTGCCTATTTTTTAGGTGCCTATTTTTAGGTGCCTATTTTTTAGGTGCCTATTTTTAGGTGCCTATTTTTAGGTGCCTATTTTCTGGTGCCTATTTTAGGTGCCTATTTTTTAGGTGCCCATTTTCTGGTGCCTATTTTTTGGTGCCTATTTTTTGGTGCCTATTTTTAGGTGCCTATTTTTAGGTGCCTATTTTTTGGTGCCTATTTTCTGGTGCCTATTTTAGGTGCCTATTTTTTAGGTGCCCATTTTCTGGTGCCTATTTTTTGGTGCCTATTTTTTGGTGCCTATTTTTAGGTGCCTATTTTTAGGTGCCTATTTTTAGGTGCCTATTTTTAGGTGCCTATTTTTTAGGTGCCTATTTTTAGGTGCCTATTTTTTAGGTGCCTATTTTTTAGGTGCTTATTTTTAGGTGCCTATTTTTTGGTGCCTATTTTTAGGTGCCTATTTTTTGGTGCCTATTTTTTGGTGCCTATTTTTAGGTGCCTATTTTTAGGTGCCTATTTTTAGGTGCCTATTTTTAGGTGCCTATTTTTAGGTGCCTATTTTTTGGTGCCTATTTTTTGGTGCCTATTTTTTGGTGCCTATTTTTTTGGTGCCTATTTTTAGGTGCCTATTTTTAGGTGCCTATTTTTAGGTGCCTATTTTTAGGTGCCTATTTTTTAGGTGCCTATTTTTAGGTGCCTATTTTTTAGGTGCCTATTTTTTAGGTGCCTATTTTTAGGTGCCTATTTTTAGGTGCCTATTTTTTGGTGCCTATTTTTAGGTGCCTATTTTTTGGTGCCTATTATTAGGTGCCTATTTTTAGGTGCCTATTTTTTAGGTGCCTATTTTCTAGGTGCCTATTTTCTGGTGCCTATTTTTTAGGTGCCTATTTTTTGGTGCCTATTTTTAGGTGCCTATTTTTTAGGTGCCTATTTTTTAGGTGCCTATTTTTTGGTGCCTATTTTTAGGTGCCTATTTTTTAGGTGCCTATTTTCTGGTGCCTATTTTAAGGTGCCTATTTTCTGGTTTGAAAAAAAATAGGCACCTAAAAAATAGGCACCTAAAAAATAGGCACCAGAAAATAGGCACCTAAAAATAGGCACCTAAAAATAGGCACCTAAAAATAGGCACCTAAAAAATAGGCACCTAAAAATAGGCACCTAAAAAATAGGCACCAGAAAATAGGCACCTAAAAATAGGCACCTAAAAATAGGCACCTAAAAATAGGCACCTAAAAATAGGCACCTAAAAATAGGCACCAAAAAATAGGCACCTAAAAATAGGCACCTAAAAATAGGCACCAGAAAACAGACACCTAAAAATAGGCACCTAAAAATAGGCACCAAAAAATAGGCACCTAAAAATAGGCACCTAAAAAATAGGCACCTAAAAAATAGGCACCTAAAAATAGGCACCAAAAAATAGGCACCTAAAGATAGGCACCTAAAAATAGGCACCAAAAAATAGGCACCTAAAAAATAGGCACCAGAAAATAGGCACCTAAAAATAGGCACCTAAAAATAGGCACCTAAAAAATAGGCACCTAAAAAATAGGCACCTAAAAAATAGGCACCAAAAAATAGGCACCTAAAAATAGGCACCTAAAAAATAGGCACCTAGAAAATAGGCACCTAAAAAATAGGCACCAAAAAATAGGCACCTAAAAATAGGCACCTAAAAATAGGCACCTAAAAAATAGGCACCAGAAAATAGGCACCTAAAAAATAGGCACCTAAAAAAGAGGCACCTAAAAAATAGGCACCTAAAAAATAGGCACCAAAAAATAGGCACCTAAAAATAGGCACCTAAAAATAGGCACCTAAAAAATAGGCACCTAAAAATAGGCACCTAAAAATAGGCACCTAAAAATAGGCACCTAAAAATAGGCACCTAAAAAATAGGCACCTAAAAAATAGGCACCTAAAAATAGGCACCTAAAAAATAGGCACCTAAAAAATAGGCACCTAAAAATAGGCACCAAAAAATAGGCACCTAAAAAATAGGCACCTAAAAAATAGGCACCTAAAAAATAGGCACCTAAAAAGAGGCACCTAAAAAATAGGCACCTAAAAAATAGGCACCTAAAAAATAGGCACCAAAAAATAGGCACCAGAAAATAGGCACCTAAAAATAGGCACCTAAAAAATAGGCACCTAAAAATAGGCACCTAAAAAATAGGCACCAAAAAATAGGCACCTAAAAATAGGCACCTAAAAATAGGCACCTAAAAAATAGGCACCTAAAAATAGGCACCTAAAAAATAGGCACCTAAAAATAGGCACCTAAAAATAGGCACCTAAAAAATAGGCACCTAAAAAATAGGCACCTAAAAATAGGCACCTAAAAAATAGGCACCTAAAAAATAGGCACCTAAAAATAGGCACCAGAAAACAGGCACCTAAAAATAGGCACCTAAAAATAGGCACCAAAAAATAGGCACCTAAAAATAGGCACCTAAAAAATAGGCACCTAAAAATAGGCACCTAAAAAGAGGCACCTAAAAAATAGGCACCTAAAAAATAGGCACCTAAAAAATAGGCACCTAAAAAGAGGCACCTAAAAATAGGCACCTAAAAATAGGCACCTAAAAATAGGCACCTAAAAAATAGGCACCTAAAAATAGGCACCTAAAAATAGGCACCAAAAAATAGGCACCTAAAAATAGGCACCTAAAAAATAGGCACCTGAAAAATAGGCACCTAAAAATAGGCACCTAAAAATAGGCACCTAAAAAATAGGCACCTAAAAATAGGCACCTAAAAAATAGGCACCTAAAAAATAGGCACCTAAAAATAGGCACCTAAAAATAGGCACCAAAAAATAGGCACCTAAAAATAGGCACCAAAAAAATAGGCACCAAAAAATAGGCACCTAAAAAATAGGCACCTAAAAATAGGCACCTAAAAATAGGCACCAAAAAATAGGCACCTAAAAAATAGGCACCTAAAAATAGACACCTAAAAATAGGCACCAAAAAATAGGCACCTAAAAAATAGGCACCTAAAAATAGGCACCTAAAAAATAGGCACCTAAAAATAGGCACCTGAAAAATAGGCACCTAAAAATAGGCACCTAAAAATAGGCACCAAAAAATAGGCACCTAAAAAATAGGCACCTAAAAATAGGCACCTAAAAAATAGGCACCTAAAAATAGGCACCTAAAAAATAGGCACCTAAAAAATAGGCACCAAAAAATAGGCACCTAAAAAATTGGCACCAAAAAATAGGCACCTAAAAATTGGCACCAAAAAATAGGCACCTTTAGGTACTTATTTTTAGGTACTTATTTTTAGATGCCTATTTTAAGGTACTTATTTTTAGGTACTTATTTTTAGGTACTTATTTTTAGGTACTTATTTTTAGATGCCTATTTTAAGGTACTTATTTTAAGGTACTTATTTTAAGGTACTTATTTTTAGATGCCTATTTTAAGGTACTTATTTTTAGGTACTTATTTTAAGGTACTTATTTTTATATGCCTATTTTAAGGTACTTGTTTTTAGGTACTTATTTTAAGGTACTTATTTTTATATGCCTATTTTAAGGTACTTATTTTTAGATGCCTATTTTTAGATGCATATTTTTAGATGACTATTTTAAGGTACCTATTTTTAGATGCCTATTTTAAGGCACTTATTTTTAGGTACTTATTTTAAGGTACTTATTTTTATATGCCTATTTTAAGGTACTTATTTTTAGATGCCTATTTTTAGATGACTATTTTAAGGTACATATTTTTAGGTGCCTATTTTTTAGGTGCCTATTTTTAGGTGCCTATTTTAAGGTGCTTATTTTTAGGTACTTATTTTTAGGTACTTATTTTTAGGTACTTATTTTTAGATGCCTATTTTAAGGTACTTATTTTTAGGTACTTATTTTTGGTACTTATTTTAAGGTACTTATTTTAAGGTACTTATTTTTATATGCCTATTTTAAGGTACTTATTTTAAGGTACTTATTTTTAGATGCCTATTTTTAGATGCCTATTTTTAGATGACTATTTTAAGGTACTTATTTTTAGGTACTTATTTTTAGATGCCTATTTAAAGGTACTTATTTTAAGGTACCTTTTTTTTAGATGCCTATTTTTAGATGCCTATTTTTAGATGCCTATTTTTATATGCCTATTTTAAGGTACTTATTTTTAGGTGCCTATTTTTTAGGTGCCTATTTTTAGGTGCTTATTTTAAGGTACTTATTTTTAGGTACTTATTTTTGGTACTTATTTTAAGGTACTTATTTTAAAGTACTTATTTTTATATGCCTATTTTAAGGTACTTATTTTTAGGTACTTATTTTTAGATGCCTATTTTTAGGTACTTATTTTTAGATGCCTATCTTAAGGTACTTATTTTTAGGTACTTATTTTTAGGTACTTATTTTTAGATGCCTATTTTAAGGTACTTATTTTTAGATGCCTATTTTAAGGTACTTATTTTAAGGTACTTATTTTAAGGTACTTATTTTAAGGTACTTATTTTAAGGTACTTATTTTAAGGTACTTATTTTTAGGTACTTATTTTAAGGTACTTATTTTTTTATGCCTATTTTAAGGTACTTGTTTTTAGGTACTTATTTTGAGATGCCTATTTTTTGGTTCTTATTTTTATATGCCTACTTTTAGGTACTTGTTTTTATGGACTTGTTTTTAGTTTCCTATTTTTTGGTTTCTATTTTTTCGTGTATTGGAAGAGCCAATCAGTAACGGAAAATCTAACGTAGAGGGAAGAGAAGGAGAAGAGCGAGGAAACGAGAAAAAAAAATGAGAGAATGGTGGATTAATGGTTTGTGAGACCTTTTATACCCCAAAAAGGGGCGGGGATAGAGGTGCAGATGGAGTCTGGAGGTGATAATCGATGTGAAGGGATTTATACAATAGAGCAGAGAGAGATAGAACAGTGACAGGTGACGTTAGCGGAATGATCAGATGCATTAAAAAGACAGTTTAAAATAGGGAACAAAGAGAAGGTCCAGATGTGTTGGATCATAAAAAGATCATCACTTCATGTTATGAAAATATTTTACGGTTATTTTGATGAACATGACGTGTTTGGGGTACTGTAGGGAACGAAGGGATCTGTAATAGAGGCGGTAAGATCAAAAAGAAAATCTGTAGATGTTTCCACCGAAAGTAGACGAAGTCTTTCTTGGAAATGAAATTAGGGATAAAGAAAAAAGCTTCTAAATCAAAACTTGTTTTTGTGATAGGAGCAATGACGGTTGCATTTATTTTTTCTATTATCTTATGGGCCTATTCACGTTGAGTAAAAGTCGCCAAAAACTACCAAAAACCCTATTCACAAAAACTACCAGAAACTGCAAAAAACGTGAAGGTCAAGAAGAGTTTTTTTAGTTTTTGGTAGTTTTTGTGAATAGGGGTTTTGGGAGTTTTTGCCGACTTTTACTCTTGAATTTCCATGAGTACTTTAGTCGTTCCAGCTCTCATCAACGATCCCTGCCTTGGTCACCATGTGGAAATTACAAGTTATTAGAACTCGTGGCTTTATTAAGCCAAAATATAAGAATAATGACAAGAGATAGATAATGATAAAGAAGGATCGAAAAATCATGAAAAAATATCTAATATCATACGTTCTTCCTCAATCCTTCTAATTTTCTTCTAACTCCTTCTTCCTATTTTCCCATCTTGAACTCTTTCGACATTCTCGTTTCAATTTGGCGTCTCTCTCGTTCTAGTTGTTCAGATTCTTCCTGCAAAAAACGTTGCAATTTCGAATGAGCAATCAAGAATCGACCTTCAAGAACATCCTTCTTTGTCGAATTTCATCATACTTCTTCTCGTATTCTTCATTCTGTACTTTTAGTTTTATATCGAGATCCTTTTTCAACTCCACTAAATCTTCGTCTTCCTCGAAGGTTGTGTGAGATGATTGCGTCTGGGAAACCAGATTACTGTCATCCTCTTCAGTTGTTTCATATCTTGATATTTGTAAGGATTCTGAACTTGTGATATCAGGATTATCAATCCTCTCTGTCCAACTGATGCTATTTGAATTTATGGGGACGTAGTGTCCAATCCGAAAATCTTGTGATTCCTGTAACACTTGAGCTATTTATCATATTACCCTAAAATCTGTATTAGAAGGGCACCCAATGAGCTCAAAATGAGCACATTCTTGAAATGCAATCGGATTGAAATTAGTCTAATTAGAATCCTCGTCAAAATTTGAAGTCATAAAATTTGTTTAAAATCGGATGTTTTGATCAATTTTGACAATTCAAAACTATTTTTATGAGTTCATTAAAAATAGAAGAGCATGCCCTTCTAATGCAGATTTTAAGGTATCTTATGATTGATTACCATTTCCAAATATTGGTCGATTTCCTCTTCTTCCTCAATGACATCAACTTCTTGTTCTTCGTCATCCGCAAATTTGATTGGACCGCTTTCTTCATTCCTATCAATGTAGCTCACTTTTTTATAATGCTCATTTTCTTGAATGAGCTCCATTAGCTCCTGATTGTCTTCGTCCTAGAATAGCCACAGTTTTAAGCGGAAAACGGGCGCCCGGTACTTTTATGATCGCAGACAATGCATCAAACATGACGACAATTCGGATTTTCTGGAGAGAAGCGCATTTTCCAAACAGCGGGTAGCGGGTGGATCTATTGTCACCCGCATGGAAACCCCAGTTTCAATTTAAAAACTTTCTCGAAAGACTCACATCAAGTAAAATTCTAACTTCTACTTCGTATAAGTTGTCTTCTGGATCACCATCTGCAATTTCTCCCGTAGTTCGTAAAGAACTATTGAAGACTTCTCCATTTATTGATGATTCGAAATTCGAAGAGGATTCGTTGTCCTGGAAGTTAGAATCAGAAGTTAAAAGCTCAATGTTCTTATTGAGTTTTTAACATATCACCTCATTTTCTTGCTCCTCAACGCACACAGGGATCACATGAGGAAGGAAGCGATGATTATTGTCTTTCTAAAACGTTTAAGGCATTCATCAAAGTTCTAAAGGATTGTTCTCACCTGAGGTGAAACGCAAATGGGAACTTTTTTCAATTTTCTTAATGCAGCTGATATCAATGAAGGGGATTCCCGGGTAATTGGTAACTGGTGTCTTTTCTTTCGAGCGTCGTCGAACTAAACACTTTTTCCATTTTCTTTTTATGATCCCCAGAAGGGTCCGGACATCTCGAAAGTGGACATTTCGAAAGCGGACATTTCGAAAGAGTGAAATCGCCCAAATTTTTGCCCAAGTTTTGGAACTTTTCTTATTCCATTATTTCTTAAAAAACGTCTTACTATATTCAAAAGCAAAAAAATATATACGAATAGTTCCGAAATTTAGGAAAAAAACGCGATTTCCCACTTTCGAAATGTCAATTTTCGAAATGTCTCACTTTCGAATTGTCCTACTTTCGAAATGTCCCAGAGCCCTCAAAATACTTACATAACCATACAGATCTCCATCTCTTTCAATCAAAATATCCACAACTTTTTCCTTTCTCGAAAAGTAGACTATCTTGTCAAAGACTCTTTCATATTTCTCCATAAACGGTTTCCAATTCTGATGTCATTTTTATATTTTGCATAAAAACCTTTCGATCACTCACATTTTCTCGAAAACTTTCCTTCAAAACATCCAAAAATTGTCCAACATGATCTGAGTTTTTTTCAGATTTCGAATTGTCGAAAAATGAAGAATTTCCAAGTTTTCTTCCAATAAAAAATTCCAGAATAGATATGAATTCATGGCAGATGTATTGAAGCAAGGAGTCTTCGTTGAAGATTTTAACTTTGGATAGAAAATTAGAAAGTTTCAGGATATTTTTCTTGTTCTTTTTCCAAAATGAATCCAAGCATTTCTGAAAAAAGTTAATTTGGCGGTCCGAAGTCAAGTGACTTATTATTTCGGTCTGAAAAAAATGGATCGACCTAAAATTTGGAAGAAAATCAGAAACTACAGTAATCCCTCTCAAAAATCGTAACAGAATCCAATTATAGCAGAGATTACTGTAATTTTCGTTTGTTTTTTTTTCAAATTTTTTATGATAAATTAGCGAAATTTTTGAAAAATTCTCATAGAAATCCATCGAACTTTTATAGATGAAATAACGACTAAAACTGGGACCGAAATTTTACGAAACAGAAACTACAGTAATCCCAGAATACTGTAACATTCGTATATTTTTGTCTCCAGGCAACTTTTACGACCGCGAGCGGCTGAGCGCCATTTTTTTCAGACCCCGTAAATTTCAATTTTAAGTTGACTCACTTTCTCCAATGAATCTCTCAGCGACTTTTGAAACTTTTCTGTTAGAATGAATATTTCAGTAGACTTATTGATTATTTCCATTTCAATCTATGTAGTGAAAAGTAAAAGGAATGAATAAGAAGTGATAAGAATTCGATCTTCTTCTTTTTTTCTCTCATTCACACAAAATTGTTCACTTCTTCTTGCTCATAGAAAAAATTGTTTCGTCAGAGGTGAAAGCCATAATCGATTTTATGAGATTGGGAGTTATCTCTTCTCTCTCTTTTGACGTCAATTTTAGACATCCGCTTCGTTTCGATGTGAACTTCACAAACAGTAAAGATAAGGAATGTATATTAATAAGACATGGCAAAAAGAAGTGACTGAATCATAAAACATGGATAAAAAGTGGGAAGTGAACAAAAATAACTCGTAGTCTGATTTCGAATCGATGCTGTTTCAGGTGATGTGGCTGCAAAGTAGGGTGTACCCGAGTGAAAAAGATAGGAATGAGAAAGAGGGATGATCAAGAAAAAATAATAAAACTATGTGGGATGAACTAAACTGAAATAATATTAAAGTATGAAAGCACTTGGTTGGTTCCCGAGTAAACCAAATCAAATATTTGATCCACTACGGTTGCGTTTTGTTCTTGTTGAGCGGTTTTGATGGCTCCTTCTGTTAATTGGAATTCGTTTGCAGTGGCGAAAGCAAGACCTTGTCCCCAAGAGACTTCCATTCCTTTTATCTTTTTCGCCAACTGAAAAATCATGAAATTACTAATAAATGTGTGACCCTCAGACACAGCATCCTGTATTATCAGTTTCTAAAATTAAACATTTTCTGAATAAGACTGTGAACTCAAAATTTCGCTATGTTTGCACTGATATAGGTCAGGTACCAACTTTAAGCGTCCCAATTTTTTATTCGTAAATTGGGTTTCTACAAATTTTAAAGGAGATTATCAGCTATCGATTCATGTAGAAAAGCAAATTTTGGTCGAGGTAGGACTGAAAAAAATGGGGTTTTGTAAAAAGTACTGAATTTCTCTCTTTTTTCACTGCTAACAGTGGTATTTTATAAACCCATTTTTCTCATTCCTTACTCCACCAAAATGCACGTTTTCTATATGATTCGATAGTTTAGAATCTCCTGAAAAATTTGTAGAAATTCGTATCTTCGAATAAAAAATTGTGACGCCTAAAAATATCGACGAAAGTAGATACCTGGCCAATATCAGGTCAAAAATAGCGAAATTTCAGGTTCACAGGCTTATTCAGAACATTTTCAACTTTTGAAACTGGCAATCGAGAATGCTGTGTGTGAGATATAAACTTACCACAATCGGTTGATTATCTTCAAATTGATATCCATCCCGTAAAAGAGAGTAAATATATGTCAAATCCAGACACTGCCACGGCATCCAATGACTTCCATCATCGATTTCCGCCTTTCCACGTCCACAAGCCGTCTCTGCTGCCTCTTTGAATTGTCTCAATTCAATCTGACCTCCTTCGTTTCCTTTCACAAGTCCACTGTTCAGCGCTCGGTCGAAAAAGTAGGAGAATAGATAGACAGGTGCTCCTTTGAGCTCTCTCAAATGCATGATTTCGCTGGATTCTACGAATCGTCGGGTGACATCGTAGCATGTATCGAAGGAATAAGATGATGTGCCACTGAAAGAAAAATGGTTCATAAGTATTTTTCGGTTTAAATCTCACTTGATGTTCCAGAATTTAAGAGCATATTCCCATTCTGTCAACTGGAATCCTTCGGGCATACAGCTCGTCATTAACTGATGCGTCGTCTCAATATCGTTATCGGTTTCCAATTGAAGAATGTTTAATCGTGCGGCAATCAATCCGTTTCCAAGAAAACTGTGAGTGAAAAGTCGGATGTGATGTCCAAAGAAGTCAATATCCCGCTCATATCCGACATGTTCGGAAAAAACAGCCTCGTTGTTTGGCCAGTACGTGAGCTGAGTTGATCCACCGCCCAGGTCGAAAGCGGCGACGGAACGGTGTGCTGCTGGTTTGTTACCGATCGTTGGTTCGTCTGAAAAAAAGTTATTTACGAATTTCATCTGACTAAATTCTTAACAGAACAGAAACGATTGACGTCTTTCTTGTAACTCTTATCAAGTTTTGTGGTTTTTGGTATTTTTTCGGGTTTTTTGTGACTATGAAGCCGAGGCTTCAAAGAACAAAACAAAAAGTGTTTCTTGGAATTTTTGATCGTTCCAGATTCAGCCACTATTTCTCATCATTTCGAGCCAACAATCAAGACTCTAGCCTAAATTACCGGCTCCGCGACGTTTCGAAAGTGTGTCGTTTCAAAAGCAAAACGTTGCGCTCGTGAAATCAAATTTTTGATCAGCTTCCAGTTATTTTGAGCTCGAAATGAGGATATTTGGTTGATTTTGAGCCGAGTTATTATCGAAAAAATGAAACTGAGACTCGGTGTTTGCACTGTGTCGATTTACGAGGTCCCGCCCACAAAACAAAAACAACTGCGCGCCGCGCATTTTGATTTGTGGGCGGTGCCTCGTAAATCGACACAGTGCAAACACCGAGTCTCAGTTTGATTTTTTCGATAATATGATTTTTTGAAAATTCGAAAAAAAACATTTTCATGATTTTTTTTTGACTGGAAAGTCGATTTTTGGGATTTTCATTAGTATAAAGTTCTTCTAAAATAGTTTCCATTGAGATCACTGTCTACGTGCTCTATTTCATATCCCTGCGAAATACAATGTTCAGGATGCCCCCAAAAGCAAACAAAGCCATCAGCAACATTCAAAAAAAAAAGACTCACCGGTGAAAAGAGTCTCGAGAAGAATATTGAGTGTGAACCAGCTGTACACACCCTCGTCGCTACCTGGCATAACATTAACCGCATCTGGGAAGGCAGCGAAAAAGCCACTATTGAAAATTCGCTCTTCTACTTTTTCCAGAATGTCATCAGCCAAGTCACCAGGAAGGAGACGAAGACCAGCGGTGGCTTTCAATGTGATCGGCGTCTTTTCCCACATAAAATGAGGAACCTCTTTTCGCGCTCTTTGAAGCAGAGGCTCCAATGAGTCAGCGGCAGCGTTTGGAGATTTCGCAAACGAAGAGAGACCTGGTTTCACCTAGAAAAGAGTAATGTTTAGATCGAAGTCGAATTGCGGCTACGAACTTCTTGGAAAATTTCTTTCTCTACTTTGAAAGGCATGCCATGTGACGCAGTCGCTGGATCATGTATAAATTTGTAGAGATGTAAACGAGTCCCAGTTGAACCAGCGTCGATGACTATCGTGAAGAATCGGCATGTGTGTTGCTGAAATAATTATTGCCTTCTTTGAGCTAATTCTATAAAACACATTTATTTTCTTTTCGTCTATCTCTCGATGGGTCAAGCACATAAAGTGTAATGTCGTCTCAATTGCACGTTGCAAAAGAAGAAAAAGAAAAAACGAGTGGGTCAACGACATGTCGCTATACACCCCTCTCTATCTATTTTTAAACATCCAATCAGCCTGAAAAAATGTACTCACATTGTTCAGAATTCCGTCTCCATGACACCAATATTGAGTTTTCGTTGTGACGACAGACAACAGTGAGAAAAAGGAGATGAAAAGAAAAGAAAAGACGGGGAATAACATGACGTTGATTGTGAATGTGTGAATAGATGAATAGTAGAAGCGAACCCGACGCCAAAGAATCACAGATGATCGATTTAGGATAGTTGAGGAATGGAATGAAGTTTTGCTCGAAAGGCGGAGTTCTTCTTTTTCACATTTCACAATTTATCGAAGACGAAAGAGTTGGCGAAATCGGGAGCGAGGGGGAAGTCTGTAAAAAACCGTTTGTCAATCAAATAAACAGCTCGAGAGAAAAGAGCAAATAAAGGGGAAATACAAGTGGAAGGATTGACCCCAAAATGACAAAATGGGGGAGGACAAAGAAGAGAATCGATGATAATTTTTGTGTTAAATTGTAGTCTGTAGTGTAAAGTTGAATCTAAAACTGTTTCATGTGACAGCACTTGATTTTTCTTCTTTACTTTTAGCCAGAGAAACATGTGAATCAGACACAATTGTGTCCATACTCATGAGTGCAAAAATCAAAGGAGAGAAATAAAGACTTTATTTTCACACACATTGAAAAGAAAAAAGTATATATTTTCGTATAACTCATGAGAAGGTTTAGAAACGAAACGAAAAGTACGATTTTTCGCGAGAATTATTTCGAAAGTTGGAGTTTATGACAACTGATAACAACACCTTGTGGTCTGATGAATTTTTGTGTTTTTTACTTAACCTACATTCATAGACATGCTAATGAAAAAAAACCGACAAAAATCCAAAACTTCCGACGTCGATTATATATTTTTAGCATGTCCGCACTCTATTGAATCATGTTTTCAGTATGAAATGTCAGTGACAGACGCATATTTATCAAAGTTTAGTGATTGACATCGAAGGACGAGAGGGCAAGTTCAAAAACGCAATGGACTAGTTGTGTGTGGTGTCAAATGTTTATTGCTCGCCCTTTGACTGCTATCGCATGGAGAAAAATTGAGAGATAGAACAAGAAAATGTGAAAAAATCTGGGAGAAATCTCGTTGAATAAAATCGAAAAAAAAGGTTGTCCGAGAGGAGTTCACGGCAAGGAATCTGGGTTATGCGGGCGCGCTCTAATTGATGTGGGGAGAGAGAGGAGACGCAGACATTGCGCCAATTTTTGGTGCAATTTTTTAGTTTTTTTTTTCAAGATTTCAGCTCGAATTCAAGAAATTTTCCATTGTAAAGATGAATTCTTAGTGAAAAATTGTTTAAAAGTTGACAAAGCGGTAAAAATCGTAAAAAAATAAAGTTTCGAAGCGAATATTGTGACTTTCAGAGAAAGTTGTCTGGCTAAAAGTCGAAAATCTGGTATTCGATTTTAAGACGATTAGCATGTATTCTAAACACTTCTAAACCACTTTTTTAGTGTAAACACTTCTTTTTCTTCATCTAAAACCTAAAGAACACAAAAGAGATGTCTCGAGAACAATCCTTCCGGCCGGGGAAGATTCCCAAATGCTGGAAAAGATGACATCTTCTTCGTTTTGCAGATGAAGAATTTTCTGTACGCACATCAGAAGAAACGTCCGGTGCGAAGAGAATACCGGCCACAAACTGGTTTTGTCTTTTTTCTCCCTGTCCACTACTTCTCTCTCATATCTCATTTTCTTCTCTCCAACAACAGAGACCGACCACTGCAGAAATGAGAAACGACAAAAAAAAAAGCGAATGGCAGATGGATGCAAAATGCAAAACCGAATCGAACAAATTGTAATCCAAAATACATTTATATTATGAAGATAAAGAACAGAAGGAGATGAAGGAAAATTGAGACAGAGAGTAAAGTAGTATATTTCAGATATTTAGGATCACATGCATTTTTAGAGATATTCTTTGCAGATGGCCAGTGAAAAATATACTTGTTTGTTGGGCGAACGGGGTGGAATGATATATCGGTTACTAGGTGAATGTCTAGAAGAGACCAGGGATGGGAGGCAACAAACTTTGAAAAATGTGAATAACTTTTTTCATAGGGATCGGGTAGAAACACGGTTAACAGGAAACATTTTCCTTATTAAAAAGCTATCGATTCGTCAAAAAACCGTCGAATTTTATGAGAAATTAACAGAGTTACACCTTGTTTTGCCGAAAGGTGGACCATTTTGGCGATTTCAAAACGTAACTCTGTTAATTCCTAATGAAATTTGACGGTTGCTTAACCAATCGATAGCTTTTTTAATAAGGAACATTTTTCGACCATTTTTTTACCCGATCCCCCTGAAAAAAGTTATTCGGATTTGAATAATTGCCGTCCAGCCCTGGAAGAGACAAATTTATAGAATTCATGGGATATTGTATTTGTTTCGTGTTTTGGACAACGTCGGTTCGGAATCAGTCTTTCGATCGAGAGAAGTGTCAAAGCTCGGCAACTTTACGAGGTCGTCGCATCCTCCTTCGACGCTTTTCGGCTCCCGGCTGAGGCTGAAGTTCGTGGTGGAGGTCGAGGAGCCGTCCCGTCCGCTGACGACTCGTCGTTCCTGAAACGAGTTTTAGTGTTTTGTTTTTGGAATTTGATGGAGATAGATAAAGTCAGTGGATGCATAAAACGGGTCTAGAACTTCGGCCACTCATTCAAAAGTGATTAACTTTTTCCGGGAGGATCAGTTAAAAATACGGTCAACAGAAAAAATGTTACTTATTTAAAAAGCTATCGAATGGTTTAAAAACCGTCAATTTTCATTGGAAATTAACAGAGTTACGTCTTGTGTTGCCGAAAAGTTGTTTCCAATTTTGGCACATTCGGCAACTTTTCGGCAACACAAGGCGTAACTCTGTTAATTTTTTATGAAATTTTACAGGTATTTGACCAATGGATAGCTTTTTGAATGGGGAACATTCTTCCTGTTGGTTGTACTTTTACCCGATCCCCCTGAAAAAAGTTATTCGCATTTGAATTCTTGAAACAAAAAACCTCTACTCGAAAAGAATCTTGTTTTGGACTTTTATTATCTTCAAATTCTGGCAGAAATGACCAATAATCAAGCTATCAAGCTCTGAACCAAAAACCTTGAGTTTTGCCATTTCTGGGCCGATTTTCGCAAGACAGGGCGTAACCCTGTAAATTTCCGATAAAAGTTTATGGTTTTTAAACCAATCGATAGCTTTTTTAATAAGGCACATTTTTTCTGTTGACTGTATTTTTACGCAACCCTCCTGAAAAAAAGTTATTCACATTTGAACTAGTCGCCAAAATTCATTGCCGCTCAACCCTGGTCTAGACACTAAGTGATTAATCATTTTCGAGTTGGATTGAACTCACGACTACATTCAATCAGACAGACTTTGAAAAACTCAATCATATCAAATAATCATACTTTTGTTCTTTAGAAGACTCCAAAACTACAAATTCAAAGAATACCAAAACGGAAATCACCAACCGACACAAACAACATCAAAACCATGCCTTGTGAAAGGGAGGTTAAGGAAGGCACACACCTGCTTACCTGCGCCTCTGGCAAGGCGTGGAAGATCGGCTCGGTGGCACGATGAACGAATCGCTTTCTCATATTCTGGAGCAAGTCGTTGGCTGATCCCTTCTTGTCGACTTTGCGTCCATCCTCTGGCAGTTTTGCAAGTTTGTCAGTTGACGAGCTTGACGAGGTACTGTCACGTCCGCTGAGAGTGTCGGAGGACTCGACCTGGAAGGATACAGTATCTAAAATTTGGGTTTTCAGAATTTTTCAAAAAAAATTCAAATCTATCCGTATAGATTTCATCAAAATCGGCCCACTAGATTTTGAGATAGAGCAAAACGAAAATCGAGATTTTTCATTTAGTTACATCTCAAAATCCTGTGAACGAATTTTTGTGAAATCTGAACGGATAGATTAGAAATTTTCTGTAGAACATTTTGTTGGTTTTAAATTTTTGAAAAATCCAAATTTGACGTTTTCCAATGCTCTAAAGGTCTTTTGATGGTCCTCTAACCTTCTTGAGAGTCTTAATAAAGTCGGTGACACTGATCTGCTCATCCAAGTTGTCACAGTTGTTGATGTATTGCCCAAAGTTTCCGTTCATTGCTCTTCAAAAAATACACCTGCTCACTTACTCACTGAAAACAGAAATAAACTGATTATCTTATAGATTAAGAATCAATTATGTGTAAGTTTTGTCGACAATATAAAAACAAAAAAAAGTGTGAAACCGGAAGACTTTTTTGTGAAACCTGTGTGCGGGTGAGAAAATGAAATAACAGGTGAAAACATGGAAGCTCAGTTATCGAAGTCTTCAGAATCGAGATTCTATTCTGAAGAAGTAGTCGAAAAGTACAAAGTTTTCTGGGAAATCGAGTTTCTCTTCTCGCCAAAACAATCCGACGTTGACGCAAATCTCACGAGAAAGAGCGTGCGAACAAAGTGATGTAGATTTCGTGCCCTCGATAATATGATTCAGGTGGGGGAGGTTAGATTGGCGTACTGGATTACTTTTGGGAAAACGAGCACTGTGTGGAGTGGAGTTGAACAAAAAGTTAGGGTATCGATTTAAAGTAGGATTACAGTCATTTTTTTTATTTTCTCAAATGATCGTCCCAATTCCATTATTTACGAAAATAACAATATTTTTGCACAAAAATCGTTAAAACTCGAGAAAATCGATTTTCAAAACGTCAACTTACCTTTTTTCTAACCTATTTCAATGAATGCAGAATTTTTCGCTGATTCGAACGCACTTAATATCGCTGCTCAAAACGCAATATAAACATTTTTATTAACAATTTTTCAATTGTCGCGCCGCCCGCTGCCGACGCATGAGCAGGCAGCGGCGAGCGCGACAGCAGATTGAAGTCGGCAGCGGTCGGCGCGACAAAGTGCAATTTTGTTCATAAAAATGTTTCTAAAGCGTTTTGAGCAGCGATATTAGGTGCGTTGAAATCAGCGAAAAATTCTACATTCATTGAAATAGGTTAGAAAAAATGTAAGTTGACGTTTTGAAAATCGATTTTCTCGAGTTTTACCGATTTTTGTGCAAAAATATTGTTATTTTAGTAAATACTGGAATTGGGACGATCATTTGAGAAAATATAAAAAATGACTGTAATCCTACTTTAAAGAAGAATAGAATTACAGCAAGAACAGTGACAACGAATTACGACCACTCATTCAAATGTGAATAACTTTTTTCAGAGGAGTTGGGTAGAAATACGGTCAACAGAAGAAATGTTTCTTGTTAAAAAAGCTTTCGATTGATTAAAAAATCGTGGAATTTCATCGAAAATTAACAGAGTTACGCCTTGTGTTGCCAGATAGTTCTCAATTTTGGCAATTTTCGCAACTTTGGGGAACACATGGCGTAACTCTGTTAATTTTTGATGAAATTCCACGATTTTTTAATTAAACGACAGCTTTTTTAATAAGGAACATTTTTACTTGTGACCGTATTTGAATAAGTTGCCGAAATTCGTTACCGCTATGCCCTGAGCCAGAAGCCCTTGGAGTTCTTTCTGTATGTTTTTTTTTGTGGATAGGCTTTCGAGAGAGCAAAAATTATGAAGACTGTTGTTTTTTTATAATAAAGGTCCATAGTTCTAGATCCTTCCAAATTAATTGGTTCTAGACCTTCTGCAATACCTTCTTTCAGGAGCAAATGCTCCAGCTTCAGAGCTCAAAAAATATGAAATTTCCAGCTCCTAATGCTGAACTCTGATCCCACGAATTTTCCAGATCGATATGTGTCAACACGACTATGTCAAGAAAAATTCAGCGGGTCAAATTGAATAATACAGAGTATTGACTAAATTTGGGTGAAAGAACATCTGCTCTTTTTCTATTTTACCACCTGAAAAATGAGAAATTCTATGGAAAAAGTGAATTGAGAGCGTTGAATCTTGTTAGATTGTAAGCATTAATAAGATGGAACATTTACCTCAGAAGCTAACGCTTGAAGCTTGCTCACAGAATTCAGAATCCAGAAGTCCAATCTAAAAGCCAATCAAAAGTTTCTCTTGACACTACGAATGCTACAACCAGTAATTTCCGGGAACTATTAAACTTATACCAATATTCCAATCAAAAAGACACTAGAAAAAAAACGAATCAAAACGATTACAGAATGAAAAAAAGAAAGCGAAGAAGAAAGGAGGAAAGAAAGGAAAAATGGAGGTGTGGAGAAAAGAGAGTGGGAGTGGAATGAGATCCCGAAACAAGACTGCCGAAAGCCACGCCCATTTTCCCTGGTTGTCAAGGAGCAAGGGAAAAAAAAGGAAATCAGAAGGCAGTCGGAGGGGACTCTGGAAGAAAGGGAAGAAAAAAAAGAAAGAGTCGGGAACAGGGAATAGATAGATGTGGAAGTGTGGAAGCTGTGAGAACTGGAAATTTTAAATGCTTTCAGCTAGAAGTTACAGTAGAAAAGAGATGCTCAGAAATTCAGAATTCATTAAAAAACATTCCCACGGAGACTGCAAAATGATTCTAGACAGAATTTTATCGGAAAAAAATGGTTGGAAATTTTGAGAGTTTGTCAGGTTTATCACCAGAAGAAAAGTGGATTTCAATAGTGAAAACCGGCTCTGTGACATTTCGAAAGTGCGACGTTTCGAAAGCAAAAAAAAATTCTAGTCATTCTGGGAACACTAGTTGAGCCCGGTTCGTAGGGTATTTAATCAAACGACTCAGTTCCCCAGAACGGTTTGAAACTTCCGCTTTCGAAACATCACACTTTCGAAATGTTGCGAAGCCTGAAAATCAATTCAGATCCTGGAAATATTTCCAAAAATTTTGTGGAAAGTGTATTGTTACGTGCAACCCTCCCTTTTTCTCATTGAAAAAATTGTTTTTTTTTTTACAAAAAGAAACCGCTATTTCCAAAACTCTTCTATTTCTCTATTCATTTCCAATTTAAAGTTTTCTAACAAGAAGCGCGAGGCAATTAAAAATGGATAAAACTCTCGACGTTTCCAACCTATCTCCCGGTACACAGGTACCCAATCCCTCTCATTTTGCTCATAAAAATCTTTCCGATTTCCAGGTGTACAAATGGACAATCGACAAGAAACTCGCTCAGGGAGACTTTAGTTATATTTATGCGTGCAACGGATCCAGTAACATGTCGAATCATAAACAGTTTGCCTTGAAATGCGAAAGTGCACAAAGCCCATTGCAGGTGAAACGAAAAAAAGAGAATTGGAAAATCGGAATTTCCTTTTCAGATGCTGAAAGTGGAGGCGTTTGTTTTGCAAAAGATATCCAAAAGGAATTCTCGTCATTTTTGTGATATCGAGGATATTGGAAAGTTTCAAAACATTCACTACATTGTCATGCATATGGTTGGACGGGCTCTCGTGGTTCGTTTCTTTGAACTCATTCAAATTTGAATAACTTGTTTCAGAGGGATTTAGTAAAAATATGGTTAACAAAAAAAATGTTGCTTATTAGATAAGCTATCGATTGGTTAAAAATCGTTAAGTTTCATAAAAAATTAACAGAGTTACGCCTTGCCGAAATGTTGCCGATTTTGAAAATTTTGGAAACTTTTTGAAAGACAAGGCGTAACTCTGTCAGTTTTTTATGAAACTTGCCGATTTTTAAACCAATTGATAGCTTTTTTAATAAGGAGCATTTTTCCTGTTGACCGTATTTTTACCCGATTCCCCTGAAAAAAGTTACTTAGATTTGAATGGGCTGTCGAAATGTTCTGACTTCTAGAAATTCACTTATATTTGCACTTTCCTTTCAGGATTACATGAAAACGTCACAGACAGGAATAATATCAGTAAACTGTGCACTAAGTGTCGGAATTCAAATCATCGAATCTCTCGAAGATCTTCACAATTGCGGTTACATTCATCGTGATCTGAAACCCTCGAACATTTGTTTCGGCAGGAAGGATCGTGGAGAACTCGGCAAGATGTATCTGCTGAGTTTTGGAATTTCGAGACGATACGTTGATTCAAAAGTGAGAGGCTCAAAATTCAGAACCAAACTATTTCAAATTCCCTTCAGAATCAAATGCGGAAGCCACGTGAACATGTAGAGTTTCGTGGAACGGTGAGATATGCGTCTCTGAACTGCCATCAACTCCAGGAGCTGAGCCGAAAGGATGATTTGGAGTCGACGCTTTATGTTCTTGTCGAAATGATCACTGGTCAACTTCCATGGAAAGGACTTCCGGATGGAGCAACGGTGGCTCGAGTCAAACAACAGAGTCGTCAGCAACCAGCAATTTCACAGTTTTTGAGGGGAGCATGCCCGGTGGATGATCTTCGAGAAGTGATGAATATTATCGATTCGTATACGTATTACTCGACTCCGGATTATTCGAATATCTGCAACGTAAGTTTCAATCATAAATCTAATCAACTCCCAATTTCCTTTCTACTCAAAATTGAGAACTCGCACGTTTTCCTTCTCTTATTCATCTGTCATGAGTCAAGCACTCACAAAGAAGAAAAAAATGTATTCCATTTGCGTCACGACTATATAACATTGTATCTTTCTGTGACGATCACTTTTTTTCAGATTCTTCGTCGTGCAATTCGCCGAAATCCGCAGCCGGAGCATCCATACGATTGGGAGCAAGGAGGAACGAACTCACTCTCTGATTTGTGAACCAATTGAAATAAAAGTTCTGGGTGTAATTTTTTTTGTTTGAATGGGACAAGAGTGACTATGGTTGGAAAACGTTAAATACAAATAGGAAAGTAATCTCAACCACCGTGAAATCTGTATTATTGTATTAGGACATAGTATTTTTCCAACACCTAAAAAGATATTTCTGAATTCTCAAAATGGATCATAATATCTATTGGAGAAGAGATTTGAAACATATTTTGTGACGTATGATACTATGATACTGCAAAATACTTGTATTGAGGCAAGGAACATTACCATATAAAAATGTCCAAGAAAATTCGTGTTTAAAAATTATGTTGTGGTCCCTAGACGTATCCAGTCAACTTTTGACGAGGATTCTAATATGGATGATTCCAACTTTTAAGAAATGTGCTCATTTTGTGCTCATCAGGGTGCCCTTTTATTAGAGGAGCTCGTCTAATACAGATTTTAGCGAATGTCAAAAATTTTCAGAAGTACATAAGTGATTTGGTCTGGTTCTCCCTTCAGAATGAAAATTTTGGGGAATTTGCTCACAAAAAATCAATTTTAATTTAATTTGTGACTGACTATTTGGATACAGGAAGTTGTGTAGTTTTATCTCGTTTTCTCCCGGAAAATCTGAAATATTCTCTATTTGAGGAAGAAGTCCTACTCATGTTTTGAGATCCAAACTAAGTCGAGCTGCCTATTCCATAACGTATTACTTCGAAGATTTGGTCAGATGTGTTCTAAGAGATTTTGGAATCCTCGATAATACTAAAAAAGGAGACAAAACAATAAAAGATTGTTGATATAAGAGAAACCGAATTTGAAAATTATTTTTCCTCGAAAAAGAAACTGTGGATTTCCTTTCAGAATGAGGTTTTTTCCCAAAATTTGGGAAAACCATGAGGTTTCTCCAAAAACCCAAAATAACTGCAAATTTAAAATTTGCCCTTTTTTCTGGTAAAGGTTCCACTTTTGAAAAAAGTTCAACACAATTATGAGTCAAAATAGTTTATTTAGGTCAAGATAACACGAAAATATTTCATAGGTGAATGTCCTTTGGCTTTGAAGAAGAGAAGGAAGATGAATCGGGGAAAGGTGAGAATCCCAAAGTTGGAGTGACTCCAACTTTGGGATACGTATCCCAAAGTTTTCTCGGTTAGATTCTTACATCAAATGAAAAGAGATTTCAGTACAATAATGTTTAACAAAAACCAAAACACAGAAAACGCTCATTTCATATTTGCCAGCCTAATACAAATCCGCAAACGAAGTTTATAGTCCGTCATCTTCTGAACAAAATTTCTTAATGAAAACAAAAACAAAACTAAATGAAATATATATCAAAATGTGCGCAATGAAACGCTCTTTCGAACAAAAAAAAGTTGGATAAAAAATGTATTATTTTGGCGGAAATACTGGCTGATGAACGCGGCGCGCATTTCATACTTGCCAACCTAATAGTAATAATCCTGACGTTCAGATTTGATAAAAACGAATAGATTATATCTTGGCTTTAGCTTACAAATATAATTTGACCTTGTACATAGATCTGTCTTTAGATGTTGTGAACTCGTTGACATTCACGATCACCGTTCCTGTAACTACAATCACCACAAACCATCGCCTATCCTGGACCATCAGAAGACACAAGAAAACACCTTTTGGTTCCATTCGGTTCTCAATTCTACCGATGATTTCTCTCATTTCCCACCATTATCAGCATTCTCCTTTTGCAGCAGAATCGGTTGAGAGAACCAGCGAAACAAGTTCCTCATCACCCATACATACACAATCAAAAAACGATACACTCTTCTTTGCCAATTCTTCTTCGCTTTTTCTCATTGGCCATAGAAGCACTTTTGTTCATAATTTTCTAATTGTTCCTTCTGAATTCAAACACCCATCTTTTCTTTTTTCCAGAATGAAGGTGGTCCCCATAGAGAGGGGCTTTGAGAGTCCACCTCGTCTCACCTCACGTCTCCTTGGCACTTCTATCGTAACAACATTCGCTGGTGGACTCCATTTCATTTATCTAATCTCTGCTGTCAACCCACTCTCAGACGTCCTTCAGCAGTTTATAGTCGAGAATCTTCGTATGTATGTAGGTTCTCAAGAATGTCGGAACGCTGGAAATAGACTATTCCAGACGATATTCAGTCGATCTTTCACCCTCTCAACTTTCCCTATTATGGTCTTCATTGGCTGGCTCTCTTTTTGTTGGAGCAATTATTGGATCGTATCTTTCTGTGCCTCTCCTCCGCAAAATTGGCCCCAGAAAAACACTTTTGACAGCAGCGACTATTCTTCTATTCTCTACCCCTCTATTTGGCTTGGCGTACAGTTTGCATCTCGCTGAACTTCTTCCTATTTCAAGAATCTTGTCAGGCATAGGATTTGCCATTGGGATATCTGCACAAGGGGTTTTCCTAACTGAAATTAGTCCAGGTAAAATATATACTGTATTTACTCTAATAGACCAACATACCGGTTTTTTTAGTGGTTCTCATTGTGATGACGATTTATTAGAGGGAGCAGGTCTATTTTTCAAAGAGTCAGTTTTCCAGAAATTTAACAAAAATTGGTTTTTTCCACTGAGAATATGTATGATAAAGCCGTTTTCGAAGAGTTATAAGAAGTAAAAACTCTTCCAAAGGATGTGAAATCCAAATTTTATGTGAAAACACTGGAAAAAAAACTTGAAATTCTCAAAAAATTATACTTTCTAATTTTGGGATGCCGGATAATTGGAGGGTGCCAGTTTATTTTTAAAAATGATCGTTTGACTGCCGGTCTATTGAGGGTGCCGGTTTATTAGAGTAAATAAATTTTGAAGTTTAGATTCAGATTCTCTTTGATTTCAGCAAAATATCGTGGCCTAACTAACTCGTTAAGTGGTCTCATTGGAAACATTGCTTTCATTGTAGCCGCCTCTCTGGGAACACCGTATCTTCTGGGTACTGTATCTCTATGGAAATACATTTTCATCGTAGAATCCCTTCCTTGTATCATTCACATCACCGCTAACATTCTTCTGTTCCATGACAGTCCCAATTATTTGTTATCAATTGGGAAGAGTGTTGAAGCAGAAGCCTCATTGAATGCCTATTACGGAGAGTCTTGTCAAGTGAAGAAGGTTTTGGAGGAATTGAGAACTTCTGATTCTGGACCGAAAGAGAAGAGTCTGAGGGAGATTCTCATGGAAAAAGCGTGTGCAAGAGCCCTCTCTCTTTCAGTGGCAATTAATTTTTCTGTCGCTTTCAGGTAATTGTTTGAAAACATTTGACGCAAATATCTAACACAAAGTTTCAGTGGCATCATTGCAATCTCTTTCTTCGGTACTTTCTTACTTCAAAATGTTGGATTTTCTCCAGAAGGATCGACAGTTGCAAACTGTCTATGCAGCTCTTCTTCCATTGTTTCTGGTCTTCTAGCTGCAATTGCTATTGATAAGGTTTTTTTAATATAGGGTTACTGTAATTGTTTTTTGTACTCAAATGATCGTCCGAATTCCAGTACTTTCGTAAAAATTCGAAAAAAACTAATTTTCAAATCGCGAACTTACATTTTTTCTAACTAACTTCAAAAAATGTAGAATTTTTCGCTGATTCGAATGCAATATCGCTGCTCAACACGCATTCTGAAGCGAGTTATGAGCGTTTGAAGTTTTCGTGCGTTTTCTCTACGTCTCTTCGACAAAGAGAGTGTTTGCTTTCTCTGCGTCTCTCTTCTCGTAACTTCAAACGCTCATAACTTGCTTCAAAATGCGTTTTGAGCAGCGATATTAGGTGCATTCGAATCAGCCAAAAATTCTACATTTTTTGAAATAGGTTAGAAAAATTTAAGTTCGCGATTTGAAAATCGATTTTTTCGAGTTTTAGCGATTTTATTTGCAAAAATATTGTTATTCTCGTAAATACTGAAATTGGGACGATTGAGTACAACAAAAAATCATCTAAAGTTTTTCAGATTGGTCGTCGTCCACTTCTGATTTCATCTCTTCTTATTCTGGCCCTTATCAATATTCTCATGATGGCCCTGGTCTTTCTCTATGATTCTACAAAAGACCCAATCCTCGCCTGGCCCTTTTTAGCCCTATTCACTCTTTTCACATTTGTGTTTAGCATTGGAATTGGCCCAGCCGCAGTGTACATTGGTGCAGAGTTGGCTCCTCCTGGGACGATTTCGAAGATGCAAAGCTACAGTACTTCTGTCCAGTATGTTCAGTTCTAATTCTCGATTTGATTTTCACTTTTTTAGATTCATCGGATCCTTCATTTGTCCCATTATCTATATGTCTCTAATCGAGTCGATTGGTGGAATGGCATTCTCTCTTTTTATCGTCCCACTTACGATCACTGCTGCCTACTTTTACATGTGAGTTGGATTGCATTTTTCTTTTCTTTTTGCCAATTTTTTCATTCTAATTCTGTTGCAGGTATCTCCCAGAAACCAAAGGAAAAACTCCATTGGAAATCAACGATCTTCTCCGTAAATAATTTTCGAGTCTTTCAATATGCTTTAGATCCATTGTTTTCCTATTTACCGGTTAGATTCTTCAATAAATTATGTACAGGTACAAATTTTAGACATATAAATTAAATTGTGGAGAACTATTTGGGTTGAATTTGGATGTGGAATTTGACCGATGGAACACTTTCGATAGTTGGTGTTACGACTGCCTGAAAAATTAAAATTTTTTAAACTTTGATTTGAAAAACAAAACGAACTCTAATGTTGAGCCCAGCAAGCGCTCCACGAAGAAGTCCACACGGGAAGGCAAGAAAATAACCGCTTTCTTTTACATACTGATCGCCTTCCGGAAATGTTCGCAGTGTTGTGAAGCGTCCGTCTTGAACGACGTAGACGCCCTAAAAAAAGTGATATGAAGTTTTCAGTAAAAGCGAAAGCAGAAAAAAATACCTGATGATTTGTACGCAAATTATCGACTTGTTTGCCGAAGACTGATGACCAAAAATCTTTGCATATGAACTTTACAATCTGCAAAAAAATCGTAAAATTAAACTGAAAAAAAAATTTTAAAAACCTCAAGCTCTGTGACAAGTTTTGGAGCTTCTTTCGACACCTTCTCTACCAACTGCCTCCCCACTCGGAATCCGATTGATTCTAGCTTCGTCTCCGCGTTCGCCTAAAAAAAAATTAAAATATCTTTAGTCACATTAATTTAAACTCACATGAAGAAAGGCTTTTTGTACCAAACCATCATACTTATCAATGTCAGCCGGTCCGTTCAAATTTTCGATAATCTGCAAAAATAACATTTGAAAAATTTGCCGATTTCAGTACTGAGCTAACCGTTCCAAATTGCTCTTTCGCTTCACATCTTTCTTTTTCACCTTCTAATGCTGTTCTGATAATTTCCGAGTGCAAGATATCGAAGGGAAACGCCATTGAAAAAGCTGAAAAATAAGCTGAAATTTGCAAAATTTGGCAAGACCGCAAACACCACTGCGCGTCGTTGCGTACGATGCATTTTCAGATACGACATTTTTTTTACTTTCAGTTTTTCTGGAATTGTTTTTTATGAATTGCTTCTCTAGGAGCGATTTCGAAACATTTAGAAATGAATTATGCTTCAATTACCTGTAAATTCCATACATTCATTTGAGAACTTTCCTAAATATTCATTGTGGAAAGTTTTGTTTGTTTGTCTTCAAATTTAACATGAGCAAGAGGTTTCGCCTCCACTTATTCCTCCGTTTTCTCGAATTTTAACAACTTTTCTATCATTTACAGACAGAATGACGAGCCGCGAATTAAAATATGACTCTTATCATCTCGACTCAGTAAGTATATATTTTTCAAACAAAAAACTTTAAGTTTTTAATGAAAAACGCTATTCAGAGATTAAAATGGTTGGCTAGACCGGAAGAAAAATGTAGTGGAGAGTACTACACGGAAAAAGTGAAATTGCTCGTCAACTGGTTCCGATTTACTCAAAAAATTTACGATCGAGAGTACTACGAATACGGTGTGGAGATGTACAAATTAGTGGAGAAGAAGGATTGGAAAACGAAAACTATTAAAAAAACGAAGATTCAGATCCCGATGTAAGCTCAATTTCGTTTTTATGTGAAGGAACTCATAGTTTACAGTCCCGATCGATCTCGGCTGTTTTGGCAGCATTTGCAGTTCCAACAGCGGAATTTCGATTTTCTGATTGAGGATTATGTTTTCGATGACAAGGATGTCGTTTATAGCATTGACTGTAAGCCGGGTGGAATGACATCGGAAATGCCGGACCCGAAAGATCCTAAAGTCTTGCATGTTCTGCAAATTTCTTTTCGAGGCGCCTTCAAACTACATTTCAGTAGAGAAGATCCAATGAGAGACGAGGATGCCAACAGAAGTTGTCAATTGATGAAGGTTTGTTATCAGAAACTGAAAATAATAATATTTCCTCAAAAGTTTTTCAGAGTGTCATTACACAAAAAGTTCGGTGTGCACCATTCGTGAACAAGGAAATCGGATTGTGAGTTGAACGCAATTTTATTTAAATTTAACCTCTCTGTTATAGTCAATTGGCCAAAAACTTCCTCTACAATTCAAACTCAATCCTTCGAATCCCGGAGTCCTTTCACGACCCAAATCGTTTCGATCAATCACTCGAAATCGCGCCGCGTATTGAAGCTTGGTTCGGAATTTATATTGCTGTCAAAGAGTTGTTCGATGGTGAACCGGTTCTGAATTTTGCAAGTAAGTATTTCATTTCCATTTCTCGACTCAAACTGGAGATATTATAGTTGTCGACAAGCTGTTCTACAATGCTCCGGAAATGTCGCTTCTTGACTATCTTTTGCTCATCGTAGAGCCAGAAACTTGTAACGATGAAAAACGAAAAGAACGGAAGAGAGAGTTGAAAACGAAAAGTTTCGCGATTCATCCATCGTCTGCTTCGAAGATCGTTCAGTATCTTTTGAATTTGAAGATGAAAGCTACTAAAGTATGGAATCATGAAAAGTAAGGGAAGCGATAATTATTTCTGTACAATTATTTGTTTTTAGATCTATGCTCACTGAGCGACACCTCACATTCAAGGAACTGAGTCCGTTCAACTCGTATAAACAGACATTCCGTGTTCCTCGCGGTAAAGGAAGAAATGCTCCTGTTGATAACGTTCCGATCTACAATATCTACGAGAAAAATCAAATTCCCATCGAATTCCCCATGCTGCCATTAGTTGTATGCAAAAGCGGTAACAACGAATATTGTGTCCCGATGGAACATTTGTATGTACATGAAAAAGGACAACGATACAAAAATCGAATCGACTTCGCCATGCAGGAGAAATTCGTGCAAGCTGCCACACGCAAACCTCATGTTTATAAAGAGAAGACGATCGAAATGTTGAAAGATCTCGACTTTTCTTCTGAGGAACTGAACTTTGTCGAACGGTTTGGATTGTGCTCCGAGCTGAAAATGATCCAGTGCGAAGGAAAAGTTCTCAAAGAGCCACATCTTGTGAATAAAGACAACGAGAAGATCAAGATGACCCCAGTTGTGCGAGGATTCCAAGAGAAACGATTGAACGTTGTGCCTGAGAAAGAACTATGTTGTGCAGTTTTTGTTGTGCGAGAAGAAGGAGAACCAAATCCTTTCGAAGATGAAAATGATATTGTGTAAGAAATTAGGTGTTTGCTGTTTTAATCCTTACCTATTCACAATTACAGCAAGTTCTACAAATATCTCATCGATGGTTGCGAATTCCGTTCAATGCGAATTGGAACACATCGCGAAAGTCAAAAACGTTCTCTGTTGTACGAAGCGAATAAAGATGATCCCGGAAAAGATAAATATGGAGTAAGGTTCTTTTTCACATTTACCTAAATTTCACTGTCTTTTAGTTTTACAATGGCGTTACACTGCATAATGGCGTTGGTAACTTCAAAGCGGCAGCTAATGAAGCACACGCGATGTTCAACCGTCTTCCCGATAAAGAAGATAAAATTCTACTTTTCATCGTTATTTCGAAACGTCGTTTGAATGCTTATGGATATATCAAGAAGTTCTGTGATGTCACACTCGGCGTTGCGAGCCAACACATTGAAGCGAGGACAGTGAGAAATGCATTGTTGGACGCGGAAGGTGGGAAACCATCGAAACGAATTTTCTATCAAATCGCTTTGAAAATCAACGGAAAGCTTGGAGGAGTGAATCAAGAGCTCGGTTATTCTGAGAACGCTGAAATGTCGGTGGAAGAAAAGGAAAATCGAAAGAAAATGCCTCTTCGAATGTATGTGGGAATCGATGTTACACATCCGACGACTGGTAGTGGAATCGACTTTTCAATAGCTGCAATTGTGGCGAGTATCAATCCGAGCGGAACATCGTATCGTAACATGATTGTAACACAAGAAGAGTGCCGTCCTGGTGAGCATCCTATGGCTCGTGGAAAAGAACGAACTGATATTCTCGAAGGAAAGTTCGTTCAGCTGTTGAGAATATTCGCAGAGGTTAGTATTATCGGTGCGAAACATACATGTGAACCGGGTTTTTTGGGCCTTCGCGGGCCTTCGATTTTCTCTACTTCAAATTCGAATTTTTTGGTCGATCTTTATGCCAAAATGTAGAACTCGATGAAACCTATAAAATGGTACTAAAATCACCGCGATTGCCAGTCTCAGTTTTTGTCTAGAACTTGTAGAACACCCGGGTTTCGATCCGTGTGTTCTACGAGATCAATACAAACACTGAGACAGGCAATCTGAGCGATTTTAGTACCATTTAAAGATCTCATCGAGTTCTACATTTTGGTATAAAGAACGACCGAAAATTTCGAATTTGAAGTAGAGAAAATCGAAGGCCCAAAAAAGCCCGATCAAATATATGGTACAAAATATATCTGTCCCTTCTTTTTTGCAGAAAAATGACAATCGCATTCCCAGTCACATCGTCATCTACCGAGATGGTGTCAGTGATTCCGAAATGTTGCGTGTCAGCCACGATGAGCTAAAATCATTGAAAGCGGAAGTTAAAACGTTTTTGAGCGAACGAGGAAACACGGAAGCGGAGCCCAAGTATACGTTCATTGTACTTCAGAAACGGCACAAAACACGTCTTCACCGAATACTTGATGAAAAAAGGCCAAAGGATGAAGAATCGGCAAAAATGTGGGATAGTGATATGAAAGATAGTGCTAACACGGGATTTGTGAACCCGTGTTCTGGTACAACTGTGGACAAAACGATAGTCTCGAAATACAAATTCGACTTTTTCCTCGCTTCCCATCACGGAGCACTCGGAACGTCTCGTCCAGGACATTACACAGTCATGTATGATGACATGTTCATGACAAAGGATGAATTATATGTAAGAAAACAAAGAATAAATTACTTCAAAACTAACTAATATTCCAGAAAATGACATACGAACTGGCGTTCCTTTCCGCTCGATGCCGCAAACCAATCTCTCTTCCAGCCCCTGTCCATTATGCTCATCTTTCCTGCGAGAAGGCGAAAGAATTATATCGAAGTTTCAAGAGAGATGATGTAGCAGGCTTCCCGAGAAAAGCAACACGAGAGGATATCGAGCATCATTTGCAAACGAATAGCTCTTATCCAGGAATGTCGTTCGCATGAAATACTCATCACTCACATTTTGTAATATTAATTTTCTTTTGAAAACCTTTTTTTCCTTGCCCCTTTCGTGTGATAAATTAGTTTCCCGGGTTAGTATTTGTAATATGTATATTTTGAAAATAAACCTTGCTATTCAATATAGAGCTGCTCATATATTTATGTTTCGTCTATATATCGATCCAATTCATTTATTCATTTTCAACAGCAGAATCATAATATGCTTAACCAGGTGATCTTCCGACTTTTAAATCAACTGGGTTCCCGAATGACGTCACTAATTGGCACCCACTCTGGAAAGTTCCACTGCGATGAAGCATTCGCATGCTTCATGTTGAAGCAGCTTCCACAGTACAAGGATCATTCGATTTTGAGGTGAGGATTTGAACATAAGGGCTTGTTTCAACAAACGGATTTCACAGATCTCGTGATCCTGCACAACTCGAAAAGTGCGACATCGTCGTTGACGTTGGTGGCGTCTTTGATCATTCGAAACAACGATATGATCATCACCAGAGAGGGTTTACCGAGACTATGCGTACGCTAGAGAAACTCAACTTTGATACCAAACTGAGCTCTGCAGGGCTTATCTATGCTCATTACGGGAAAGATGTCATCAACCAGGTAAAATCTCTTTAATATGAAGCTTTTCAAACAATTATAAATATAGATCCTCGGTGGAAACGTGTCCCCAGCTCTGATCGATCTCTTCTATCATCGCTTGTACGATCGATTTGTGGAATCCATCGATGCAATCGACAATGGAATCTCTCAATACGACGGCGTGCCACGTTATCACTCACCAGGCAATCTCTCGGCTCGTACCGGACAGTTCAATTCTCACTGGAACGAGCCGGGAAACGATGATGATGAACGCTTCCAACAAGCGATGCAATTCATTGGAGAAGAGTTCGTCCGCACTGTGAAGTACGTCGCGAACGTGTGGTGGCCAGCTAGAGAGATTATTGAGAAGGCTGTGGAGAAGAGATTCGAGAACGATGCATCTGGTAGAATCATTCTCATTGAGAATGGTGGATGCCCATGGAAAGAGCATTTCTTTGATATTGAAGCGGAGAAGAATATCGCGGATGATAAGATTACGTACATTCTGTTTGGTGGTCAGTTTAATACAAATTTTCCAAAAGATCGTCAGAATTCCAGTATTTACGAGAATAGCAATATTTTTGCACAAAAAATCGTTAAAACTCGAAAAAATCAATGTTCAAATCGCGAACTTACATTTTTTCGAATCTGTTTCAAAAAATGTAGAATTTTTTGCTTCATCGAACGCACCTAATATTTCTGCTCAAAACGCAACACAATTTTTTTAAAAACAAATGTTCACTTGTCGCGCTCACCGCTGTTGACAAAAAATTGACTAAAAATGTTTTATATTGCGTTTTGAACAGCGGAGCGTTCGAATCAGCGAAAAATTCTAAATTTTCTGAAAAAGGTTTCAAAAATGTAAGTTCGCGATTTGAAATGCGATTTTTTTCGAGTTTTTACGATTTTATAAAAAAATATTGATATTTTTGTAAATTTGGAACTTAGGACGACTACTTGAGAAGATAGCAATAATTATAATCCTACTTTTACACTCGAGAATTTTCCAGATTCCACCAACTCTTCATGGCGCGTTCAAGCGATTCCTCTCGACAGTACTGCTTCATTCGAAAATCGCATGCCTCTTCCAGCCGCCTGGCGTGGACTCCGTGATGATGATCTCAGCAAGGAAACTGGAATCTCTGGTGGCGTCTTCGTCCACATTTCCGGATTCATCGGAGGAAATCTCACTCGAGAAGGAGCTCTTGCCATGGCACGCAAGGCTCTCGAGATTGGAGAAGAGAACCCGGCGGCCAAGAAACCAAAGTTGGACAACTAAACTATTTGAATGGTCTCATTATTGTCGAAATAATTAAACTGAGACTCGGTATTTGCAGACTTTACAGTATCTCAAGCCAAATTTGGCTTGGCGAACTGAAAAGTCCGCAAACACCGAGTCTCAGTTTAATTATTTCGACAATATTTATCTATTTTGTTGCTTTTTGTTTCGACTTTTTGATCTTTCTTTGTCTTCTTCAATAAACTTCCTCTTATTCTTCTTGTCACGTTGTTTCCCTCGTTTTCTTTTCCGTCTAACTGTCTCTATGTGCCCTCTGAATCCTATCACGTGTGTCCGAATGGTTGCCGATTTCCGCCACTTATTTGCTTTGAAGTTTTCACAACAAACGTCAATTCTCTTGAGCTCAAAAAAAAAACTTTTTTGTGAGAATGCGAGGAGGTTAATATAATAGTGGTGGGTCTTGTTCATGGACTATAATGTCCTACTGTGATGGGGCGAACAGTCCCTGGGGAAAAACGCAGGATAACTTGTTAGGAGCCATGGATGAATTCCAAAATTGTTTCTGCGCTTGTCCGCGAGAACAGCAATGTGCCGCGTCGCGTCGCCGCGCGTCGCCGGGAGCCGCCGCGTGATCATGGCCATGATAATGACAATGGTGATGATGAAAAAGCCAAAATTTTTTTCAAAACCGGCCCCCCCACGGCTGAAAAATTCCCGGTCACTGCAGCTCCGGGGGTGATTTCCTCGCACTTCAGCAGGGTGGCTACTTTCGCGAGATTTCACCACCCAAGGTCCTCATTTCCACCCGGTACCTACTCAGCAATCCCGATAGGGGCCTATCGGGTGCCTTCCTCATACTGGAATGGTCGTTAGAACATCAACACTTGTGCGGGCATACGAGAAAACGAGGCGAATTATATAGGGTGGGCCTGGAGAGCGGTCGGCACCTCACGGGTTCCGCGGGCCTCTATGTATTGTGTGGATTTTTTTTCTCTGCGCACACTATTTCGCGGACAGACAAAGAAAACCGTTGGTGCGCCAGCTGGGGTATTGACGCACTTCTCGCGACTTGGCGTGTTTCGCTGGTTTTCCGCGAAAGACCCATTTTTGAAACGTTTTTCTCTCATTTTTAAACATTTTCAGAGGACCCTCATCTATTTTCCAGATGAATTCCGCGCCATCTACCAGTTCTGGAAGTGTTTGGAAATACGTGGGAATCACTGCTGCAACTGGAGCTGCTGTGAGTATTTTCCTACACTTTGCAAGGAAGGATGAAAGAAGTATTATCGAAATTGAGAGACTTCAAATGATGGTGGACATTCTAGGGTATTACAGGATTATCTGACTACAAGTTTGATTTTATTTTCTGTTTCAGAACCAAGATCGAAGATCTAGACGGCATAATAAGAAACTTAAATGAAGAAATTAAGCAGAAAGGGATGAGAACTTCCAATAGTTCAGGAGCATTGAAAACGGTTTCATTCAAACTGGAAGCCAGTAGCACTCGTCCAGTTTCCAGCAGAAATTTAGCACGAACCAGAAGTTGGACGTCGATTACTTCAGATTCAGAATATGGAGATGCTGAAGAAGATTGGTAAGAATCTTCTTTGTACTTCAAAGATCACCAGAGTTCAGATAAGATAGAAAGCACTTTTATACTACAAGATAAGATAAGTGATCCTTATAAAATGACGTCATTTGAGACCAGATTTTCTCAATCATCCCATTTCCCCATCCATCTGATCATCTGCTCTCGTGAGCTGAAGATAAGACAAAGTCTATCCTCAGATATTACACTCCTTGAAACCCCTCTCGGCTCAGTAGAAAACGTCTGCATTTCTTCTCAAAAAATGAACTTTCTTTTGCTAGCCTCAATTTTTATTCTTTCCTCATTATGCAGTGCTAGGTAAGATTTTTTTCGGAACAAAAAAATTTCCATTAGATTAGAATCAATAGGAAATTCAAAAAATGTTGCAGGTACACCGACGATCGTTCCTACGGCGACACCAAACCGGTCAGCAGTCTCTCATCGCAGGTCAGTCTCAATTTTCTTTTCTCTTTGAGTTTTTGTTTTGAAGAACACGCCCCAGTGTACTTTGTACATTGTTGTCTGTTGTGTTATTTCTAGCCGAAATGCAATTCTAATGGTTTTTAAGGATTTTTTTGAAAACCAATAAACCAATTTAAAATTTTTTTGGTTCAATTTGTAGAGAATTTCATTGCGGTTCTTTTGAGCTAAAATTCGTCAAAAAATATGGAGAACTGAAAGAGGAGATCGATTTTTTGTGCTCCGCAATTTAAAATCTGTCGCCCGGGAAATATAAGCACCTCAAATTGCTCTAAAATAACAGTAAATACACTAAATTATTTTTAGAAACTATTTTGTTTCAAGTTTTTACACGAAAAACGCCATCTAGATGGCCATCTGAAATCGTAGAAGTTTCCCTGTAGACTCGCTTTGCAAAAGTTGACAATTTCGTCATACTGTACAATTTCGTTGCGAAACCTAGCCTCTCTAAACAACGTGTGCGCCTTTAAAAAGTACTGTAGATTGCTTGGAGGGAAATTTGTTTTTTTTCTTTCAACTGCCCGGGAAATTCTAAAATCTAACTCATTTTTAGTCTTAAAAACGCCTTTTTTCCTAATGACCGCAAGCTTTGCCTTCAAAAATCTAAAAATTTGATCCGCTCGTTTTCTTGTGTGTAGGCTATGTTGAACATCTCCGCCACTCTGCGTTCTCTCTTACCCACGCCGCTCTCTCATTTGTCTTCGCGCCCAGTTGTCCATGAATCAACAAAAACTGCTGTTCTCGTCGTTTCCGTCCTTTCCCTTCCAACGTTTTCCCCCCATTTTGATACGAAATTCACACCACTTTTGTCTTCACTGACCAGTGAGAACTACAACGATAAAATATTTTCGTGCTCTCCCTCTCAACGATAAGACACTTTTCGCTCTTCATCAAGAATTCTTCCAGGCCGCCGCTCAATCATCAACCATGTCGTTTGAAGAACTCGACACTCTTTTCGGAACCGATCGCGTTCAGGAAGGCTACGATGCGTTGAAGAAGCGCTACGATGCCGGTGAGAATAGCATCGATATTCTCTGGCGCCTCGCCAAGTTCTGCAACGAAATTGGAAACCGTGTGGAGAAGAGCAAGAGAAAGGACATCATCATCGAGGGAAAGAAGTACGCCATCGAGGCATGGAATACCGATTCGAACAACTTTTTGGCTGCACGATGGGCCGCTTTGATGTCTGGAAAGGTTACCGAGTACCTTGGAACTAAGGAAAAGATCGAGGAAGGAAAGCACTGCAAGGTAAATGATTGATGAGCTATTTTCTTCATTGTGTTTTTTTTTCAGGAGTACCTCGATCGCGCCATCTCCATTGAGCCAAAAGAAGACGCGCTCCTTCACCTCCGTGGACGCTGGGCACTTTCCGTCGCCAACCTCTCCTGGTTCGAGCGCAAAGCTGCTGCTCTTCTCTACTCGGAGCCACCAACCGCCACTGTCGATGAGGCCATCGCCGACTTCAAGGCTGCCCACGCTATCAACCCAGATTGGATCGAGAACACCGTATACTTGGGAAAAGCTCTCTACGAGAAAGGAGACAAGTCTGCCGCCAAGCCATACTTCGATCAGGCTCTGAAGCTCACTGCCACCAACGATAATGAAAAGGAACTTCTCGCTGAAGCCAAGACTCTGTGCTCCAAGTGCTAAATTTTTCGCTTTCGGGTGATTGTCTATTGTAACTATGTAACCTTTTCCTTGACCCGTTTCCCGTTTCATTTTCACTTTTCTGTCTTTACTGCTTGACTTTCGCATTTTGTAATATAAAAAACTTTATAAAATTCAAATTTTTCAGAGAAAAACCGTTCAGATGTCCGGCTTATAGGCGAAGTCAATGTTGGTCTGATTAGAAGCCATGATTTTGTTCCAGAATTCCTTTAGTTTCTCTTTCACATCATTCAAAGTGTTCTCCATTTCATTCTCTGGAATATGATACACATCTGCAGGAGTGCCGTCTTCCTTCAAACTGACGAGGAGTCCTTGTTTCACCTGAAATAACAAAATAGGTTGAAATATAACGCTTTAAATTTACAATGGGTAAATTTTCAAATCGAAAATCGTAGTTGTAAGCAGATGCATATGCAGCTAATTGGCGTACATAGCTGGCATATGAGAGACTGTCCTCGCCTTGTTGACTGAATGATGATCGTGCTGGAGCTGTTTTCCAATCGAGGATGCTCCAATCGTTTCTATAAGAACCAGGCTTGGTCGGAACCGGAAATGCGAGTTTTCGTTTATTCCGTTTTTTTTTGTTCGGAAAATTTTTCGATTTTTTTTTCGGAAAAACGAAAATCTTGTTTCGAAAAAATCGGAAAAAAAAGATGAAAATTGTCGAAAAATTAGAGATTCGACAAAAAATCAACATTTTTCAGCATTTTTTTCCGATTCTCCGAAAAAATTTCGAGAACAATTTTTTTTATAAACTCACTTATATTTCACAACTGCATCAAATCGTCCTTGGTAAGCCAACAACGGATGCCTGACTCGTTTCTCGCAAATCGCTGATTCTGGATTTTGAATTTCGAGAATAATTGGAAGCGCACTTTTCATGTAATTTCGTATCGCTACTTTTTTCTCCGAGTCTACGATTTGTGCTAATTTTCCTTCATCGTGACCTGATCTCAACATTTCTTCTACTCTTGTATGTGTCCTTGTTCCCAGCGTCATTCTTTCTGAAATATAGATCAAGTCTTCGAAGATGAAGTTCTTGTAATACTAATTAATACCCGTCATGTACGATTTGAAAGCACTTAATCCCATCTCATCAATTTTTGCTTTCTGCCACAGATACAGGGCTTTTTGGTTACTGATTGCTGATAAAATCGCCGAAATTGAAGGGCGTCGAAGTTTAGCGAAATCTGCTTCTTCGTTTATTCGTTTGTTCGTAGAAAGTGTACAATTATTGAAATCTGACTCTGTTGGTGGAACAGCGTCGAGAAGCTTCGCGAAACTTGGGGTTAGTGAAGTACCGTAGCGAATGGTGCATTTTCGATGGATCATCTGTTCAAAAAAATAGTCTATTTGAAGAATCTTGTGGTAAAAAGTATGGAAGATTGGATTATAGCAAGTGATTAAAAGAAACTCCTTATCAATTTCTCTGGAATTTCATGCAACAGATGTAAAAACGAAGCAACAAACAAGATAAAAAAGTTAAACAGAAGAATCCAAGCAATAGGTTTGATTACGAAGCTGTTTGATGCGGATGACGATGAGGAATGTGTTCTCGAAACCTTCAACTGGCAAGAATTGAACATCAACTGCGTCAAGAATATTCTCGATTGGTGGCACGAATTCAGTTTGAATTGCAGTGTCTAAAGCCAGACGCAAGTTGTCTTGCTTCCCAGCATTCAATGGACATCCAGTCACTTTTCCATCTTTCTCTACTCCAAACAGAATAACAGCGAGGCGACGAGAGTTGAAAGCATCTCGAATGATTTGCTGGATGTCGTGAGTTTCCATCTCGCTCAACTCTTGGGCACTTCGGCAATGGACATCGGTGAATTTGCAAGACTCGAAGCTGAGTTTCATGCCGGCTTTGACCGTGGGGACCACTTTCCCCAGAGCGAGCAACTCGTTTATCGGCTTTCCCTTATCGTAAGTCAACACTTTACACGAGTTGATCCAACGATCATCACGACGAGCGAATTCGAATCGAGGAGGGCGAGAGATATTGCCAGTACGCACGTTGAAACTGGTCCCATACACGTTTCTGAAAATCGGATATTTTTAGAACCCTAAATACTCGAGCTATGTTTTACTTTTTGGATGCAAAATCCGGGATCTCATCCGCGGATACTTCGTGTTCTTCCTCGTTCATATATTGAAGATATTTCTCGATCGAAGACACATCGGGAACTTTTTCTTTTTTCGATTTTTGGGAATCATTAGTTTCTGCGGAAACCGAACGACTAGCTCCTGTACTGATCCCACTGTCTTCATCTTCAAGTTGACCTCGATCAATTACTTCCGGCTCTCCATCAGATAAATCAAAACCATCGAAAAGGCCCTCGATGGATGGATTGATTTCTCCCGACAAGGCTTCTCCGAGCAGCGAATCAATCAGCGATAACCCTTCATCTTTCTGTGCAGTTCTCGATGGAATATCTGGAAAAAGTTTGCTTCTCAGAAATCGCAAAATTTCGTTACCTATATCACTTGAAACATCAATTTCCTCTGCTTTTTCCAAATGCAAATTCGCATCGTCTTCATCTTCACTGAGAAACTCGGAAAAGTCTTCGTTTTGATCAGAATCCTACAAACTGGTCAACGTTGTTTAGTTCATTCAGATGCGCAACTAACCGTGTAAAAATCTAACTCTTGAATTTGCCGAAACGTTGCCATTTTTCGCAGAAAATCGAAAGAAAAATTCTTATTTAGGCCCTATGCCTACCGTAAATATTTCCTACAGTAATCTTCAAAGGAACAGGATACAAAATTTTTCAGTGGTTTCATTGTGAAAAGGGAAAAGTCAACGATGCAGGGTCTATTTTTCTAATTTTTAGATTTCAGAATTTTCTTCGTCATTTTTCCATATATTTAATCTTTAAAAACTTTGGTTTTTTCTTTTTCGAGCCCCATGGGGCCCCAGTTGGATTATTTTTGAGTGCCGCCTTTTCAATGTCCGCAATTGCGCGTGCAGTCTGGCGATTGCACACAAAATAAATTCGAATTGCGAGTTTGCCTCCTAAAATTGTTTTCTTTTTTCTCTTCCAATATTTTAGTAAAAAAAAGTTTTTTTTTTAGAAAAAATGGATATGGAAATCGATGAGCCAGCCACTGGAACATCTTCCTCGCGTTTAGCACCAATTGAAGAGGTAAATTTGTGTTTTTTCGTATTTTTCTTCAAAAAAATTATAGGTGAAACCCACTCCAAAGCAAATCAAACGAATCGCTGCCCACAGTCATGTCAAAGGACTTGGTATCGATCCAGAGACAAATGATGTTATTCCGGAGGTAAGTGGCCAGAAATCCCAGTATCCCGTTTAATCGTCTTGTTTCAGGCAGCCGGATTCGTCGGACAAATTGCCGCCAGACATGCGGCTTCAATCGTCGTCGACATGATTCGAATGAAGAGTATGGCAGGTCGAGCCGTTCTTCTGGCTGGTCCTCCAGCCACCGGTAAAACCGCAATCGCTCTGGCCATGTCACACGAGTTGGGAGACGGAGTTCCATTTGTTCCACTCGTGGCCAGTGAAGTTTTCTCCACTGAAGTTAAGAAAACCGAAGTGCTCATGAGGAGCTTCAGAAGAGCGATTGGTCTCAGAGTCAAAGAAACCAAAGATGTCTACGAAGGAGAGGTCACCGAATTGAACCCAGTTGAGACGACGGATAATTCTGGTTTCGGAAAAACCATTTCTCATCTGCTTCTCAGTCTGAAAACAGCGAAAGGAAGCAAGCAGTTGAAACTGGATCCCAGCATTTACGATTCAATTCTGAAGCAACGTGTGGAGGTTGGCGACGTTATTTATATCGAAGCCAATTCTGGAGTTGTAAAAAGAGTCGGACGGTGTGATGTGTATTCTTCGGAATTCGACTTGGAAGCCGACGAGTTCGTTCCAATGCCAAAAGGAGACGTTAGAAAGTCAAAGGATATTGTGCAAAACGTGTCTTTGCATGATTTGGATATCGCAAATTCTCGTCCACAAGGCCGCCAAGGAGATGTTTCTAACATTGTTTCTCAATTAATGGCACCCAAAAAGACAGAAGTCACTGGTAAGTGCATGATCCTGACTTCAGACTTGGCAAAGTGGGCCGGCACGGGCTGGCGATTTTCGCCACTCTAAATTGTGATTTTCAAGTGAAAATTTATATGAAAATGTAGAACTCGTTGAGATCTACAGAATGGTAGTTAGAATATCTAAATTCCATATCTAAATTTTCCAATAATCGCCGGAAAGCTGCCGGGCTGGAGATTTTGGCCCGTGTTAGCTCGGTCCGCTTTCTGGCGTTTAATGGAAAATATAGATGTGAAATTTAGATATTCTAACTACCATTATGTAGATCTCAACGAGTTCTAAATTTTCATATAAATTTTGCCTTGAAAATCACAATTTAGAGCGGAGAAAATCGCCGTCCCGTTTCGAATTGCAACCCCGCTGATTTCAAATTCAATCGTACATTTTTCAGATCGTCTTCGGTCTGAAATCAATAAGGTCGTAAACGAATACATCGAAAGTGGAGTTGCTGAGCTCATGCCTGGAGTTCTTTTCATCGATGAAGTGCATATGCTCGATGTGGAATGCTTCACTTATCTGTATCGTGCTCTCGAATCTCCAATGTCTCCAGTCGTTGTTCTCGCCACCAACCGCGGCAACACTACGGTTCGCGGACTAAATGAAAAGGCACCACACGGAATTCCACCAGAGATGCTCGATCGATTGATGATCATTCCAACGATGAAGTACAGCGAAGGAGACGTTCGGAAGATTCTTGTTCATCGTACTGAAGCCGAAAACGTGCAGTTTGAGCCGTTGGCGTTCGATATGTTGAGCAGAGTTGGAGCCGAGAAATCGTTGAGATACGCATTGCAACTGATTGCTCCAGCTCGTCTTGTAGCTCAAACAAACGGTAGAGAACTCATTGAAGTAAGTATTCTTTTACACAATAAAGGTTTCACCAGGCTTGTTCGGAAATACTGAATTTTTCCGATATTTTTTTCAGAAAATCGGTAAAAAATTCTCAAAAACGATGATTTTTCGGCTCCTCGACGTTTCGAAAGATGACGTTTCGAAAGTGTGACGTTTCGAAAGTTTGATTTTTCAAAAGAAAAACATTGCAATTGTAAAATATCGCACTTTCGAAATGTCACACTTTCGAAACGTCGCGGAGCCGATTTTTTTTTATAAAATTTTTTTTTTAGAAAATTTTCTGAAAAAACATCGAAAAAAAACGAGAATTCGTTTTTCCGATTCCGACCATGACTGGATCCCTTTTTTTCCTTCCTTTCAGCTAATTTTTGTTTTTTTTTTCAGGTGAAGGATGTTGAAAAATGCACCAAGCTTTTCATGGATCGCAGCGAGTCACTGAAGAAAGCTGAAGAAACCCAAAAGATGCTGGCCGTGCTGAACAAAAAAGTATAATTCCCCCAAGCCCATTTCTTCTCAATCTCCTCTCATTATCAACCTTTTGCTATATTTTGCTTTCTAATATCTACTCTTTAATTGTTACTTGATCTTCTCTCGCAGTTCCAGGATTATCCCGATTCCACCCACGTTGACATAGATCCTCAATTTCGTTCACATGTTGTTTTTCTTCTTATTTTTGCAAAAAAAAAAAAAACTGTTCCCAAATTCGAAGATTCATCAAAGCGGAAGAAGTGCATAGTGCGCTCAACGCAACGCAAAAAATAGAGTGAGGGTCCCGCCAATTCGTAATACGTCTTCTCTTTTTGCTTGTGCTTCTTCGTCGTCGTCGTCGTCGACCCAGCGTTTCCCATTTTTCCCGTTTCTCTATCGATTCTGGCATAGTCCCTTTCACTACTCTATCCCCTCCCCTCCTTCCCATCCAGCTCTGGAGAAGAAGAAAAAGAAGACGAAGGAAAAAGGAAAAGAGTGCGAAAGGAGAAGACAAACGTCTTCTGGGAGCGCTTTTGCTCCGGCTCCCCGGGGCAAGCAATACACTCGATTTTTGCAGAAACTTTCTTTTCGGTTTATTTCTCGTTTTCTTCACATTTGATTTGGAATGTCATAGAGTTCTAGGATTAGTTTCAAATTTCAAATACATAGGTACAAGTGGACATCTCGAAAACTGACATTTCTAAAGTGTCAAATTTTTGCCTAATTTTTTGAAATTTTCGTTTATAATTTTGCGTTTTTACATTTAAAAGAATCTTGGCTACGGGACGTTTCGAAAGTGAACGTTTGAAAGTGAGACATTTTGAAAGCGGACATCTCGAAAGTGTCAAATTGCGATTTTTTGAAATTTTCATATGTATTTTTACGTTTTTGTATGTAATTATTTTTGTAACTAAGCGATTATGAGCGTAAAATTATATATGAAAAATTGAAAAAAAAATGGCTCCGGGACGTTTCGAAAGATAGACATTTCGAAAGTAAGACATTTCGAAAACGAGAAATCGCATTGTTGTCTTTTTTGGATTTTTTTTATTTGGATTTTTTCATTGATTAAAAAAAAACATTTTTCATTCCCACTTTCGAAATGTCTCGGAGCCAAAAATTCAAAAAATTAGGCGAAAAAATATCAGCTTTTCAGATGTCCACTTTCGAACTGTCTTACTTTCGAAATTTCTTATTTTTGAATTTTTCTACTTTCAAGAGCTTTTGCTTTCGAAATGCCCGCTTTCAAATGTCCCGAAGTCAACAATTAAAAAAATTAGGCGAAAACGCGGTTTCCCACTTTCAAGGTGTCCACCTTCGAACTGTATTACTTTCGAAATTTTTTACTTTCGAAATGTCTTACTTTCGAACTGCCTCACTTTCGAAATGTCCACTTTCGAAATGTCTCACTTTCGAATAGTCCCGGAGTCATAATCGAATTCTCAATATTACTCTCACACACCCACCAACACGTCAAAAACAGAGATTCGAAACCCGGAGAAAATGGGGATATTTCAGTTTATTCGTTTTCTTTCGTCTTCTCCTTTCCCGGATTCTGCTCCTGCTGCTGCTGTCGTGTCCATAATTGAATGTGTAGAAGGCATATATACTACCAGTGTGGACAATGTCCACACGGCGACTACGATTCTGATTCTAAGACAAAAAAAATGTACTGAAGGAGGCATATATAGCTGTTCTAAAAATTTTTAAGTGAAGGTCAATCGAGCTTTTGAAAAAACGCGCTTCAGAACTTCCGATTCCTCAATTAATAAGAGTTTTAACTTTTTTGAAAAGAGATTTTAAATTTAAAAGTTTTAAGCTAAACATTTAGATTTGTTCAAAAACAAGTCAACTGCTTGAACTTCAAGCAACATTTTTTTAAATTTCAGAACATTTCTGAATCGGAAGTTCTGAAGCGGTTTAAGCTCGATTGCTTGAACTTCAATCAAAAATTTTCATTTTTCCAAACGGAAATAACCAAACTCTGTTCGAAAAAAAAACGTTTTGAAATATTATTACTTGCTAAAAATATCTTTGCACTTTCCACCTGCATTCTCCGATTCCACCTTATTGAACTCTTGATTCCATGTTCTGGGCCGCCGATTTTCTCCCATTCAAATTGAGATTTTCAAATCGAAACTTATATAAAAATGTAGGCCTCAATGAGATCTACAAAATGACATACAAAATGGCTAGATTTATTGGCTCCATTTCGCGTTAGTTTCAGTTAAACATACGGGGCGACCCGAGCCTTTAATAATTGCTCAAAATTGAGCTAATAATTCTAGCTATTTTATGTTCCATTTTGTACATCTTATCAAGACCTACATTTTTATATAAGTTTCGATGGAAGAATCTAATTTTATATGAAAGAAAATCGCTTTTGATGTTCATTTTGCTTCATAATTTTTCAATTTCTTCGAGTCTCTTCAACCCTTTGCACACATCACCACATCTGACAACCACTTAAGAAGAGCCCTTCTTCTTTTTGAGATTCTCCATTTCGAAATCTCGTCTCCTTGTTCTTTTTCTTCTTCCCCCTCTCATACTTCTACTTTCCCATTTTCTTCCCATAATCGTGACTGACTCCTTTCTTCTAACCCCAGTTTTTCTTCTTCACTTTTTATGCATTGAGTCATGAGTCTTGGCGGGAAAGGGTCCAGACAGGGCAGATTGATGGGTAGATTTGGGGAAAGGCGTGGAATAATCTAGAAATTAATTTCTTATTCTCTTTTTTCTGCATCTTTTGGATTTTTCTCCAACGACTACTAGGTACTTCTAGGGGCCTACATAGCCATGCTCGTATCAAATTTCCAGTTGTTGACATACCAATTTTTGTCTTGTTCTTCTCATGACGTAAACTGACGAGTTTTGAGTTTTGGCTGCACAAAAATACGGCCATTAGAGTTTCAGGTCTCTTTAACTAAGGCGTCAATTCCCAGATATGATATTTTATTATCAGGGGAACATTTGTTTTGCTTAAATTAGTATTACTTGTTAAGAATATTTACGGTTTTGAGGCTGTTTTTATTCTGATTTTTAGTGCAGAATTTCGGTAACTCATTCAAATGTGGATAACGTTTTTCATGGAAATCGGGTAAAATTACGGTCAACAGAAAAAGTGTTCCTTATTAAAAAATCTATCGATTGGTTAAAATACCGTCAAATTTCACCAAAAATTAAAAGATTTACGCAATGTGTTGATGAAAATGCCGAAATTAGGAACTTTTTGGAAAATGAGGGCCTAACTCTGTCAATTTTTTGATAAAACTCAGTTGACTCAGTTAATTTTTGATACGGTTTTAGAGTCAAAAATGGAGATTTTGAACCGAAAAATGGTCGAAACGAGCCATCTTGGAGCATTTTGTTGTTGGAGAATTTTGGATTATTTTCTTTGGCTCAGGCCTCAAAACGGTTGATTTTAGTTCAGGGGTGATTCGAGAGCATTTTGAAATAATTTCAACAACTTTGTGATTGAAAAATGAAGATTTTTAGCCAAAAACTGGTCCAAAATGCTCAATGTTGTGGTTTTCGAGCATTTGTTCTAAAACTTTTTGAGCCATTAGAATACTGAGAGCCATTCCCCCCAATCATTAGCTTTTTCAAAAAGGAACATTTTTGCTGTTGACCGTATTTTTATCCGATCCCCCCGAAAAAAGTTATTCGCATTTGAATGAGTTTCCGAAATTTCAGCTCTCGTCGTATTATCAGGGGAAAATTTTTAAGCTTTTAAATTTATGTTGAAGGGCACTATTACGATTGCGAGCCTTTTTCTATTAATGTATCTGATTGCTGGTGCAGAATCTTATAGACCCCTCTTCCCTCAATACAATACCGTATGCTCTCTCTTCGTCATTATTTTTACTGCATCCTTAAATTCAAATTCTTTCAGCCCACATGTCGTGGCGCGACGGCGATTTCGACCCGCACGGCGGTCGAAACGCCTTCCGTCTCACGGACGAATCAAAACAGTCGTCATCAGAACGGGCGGCATCGATGAGAGCGATGCGTTCGTTCACTCAATCCATCGAAGACGAAGGACCACCTGAATTGCCTGCTTCACTAGATATTGACATGATTGAGAGTGTCAGCATGAAGACGTCAGACACCAATGACACGATAATTGAAGTGAAGCCAGGCAAGATGGATCCACAGTTGGGAGAGACACAGAAATACAAAATGGCCGTTCCTGGTCCAGGGCATTCGGAACAGGAGCAAGAGCTGCACAAAAGTTTGATAAGGGATGAGGAGGAAGATGCAGAAGTTGAACAAGTATTTGCTGCATCTGCAGAACCTGTAGTCACTCCTCCGAAGAGTTTGAACTTTGCGGAGACAGCAGAAGAATTGAGGCATGCCTACGATCAGAAGATCCGAAAAAGACCAACGACACCCACATCTGCGTGTGTTTTGGATGGAATCGCATTCTTTGCTGGAAGTGTCGACGGATCAACTGATACAGTACCCACGGATTCTGAGAAGATCAAAGTTTCGATTCCAAATAACAGAAGGAGGAAAACTGAAAACATGTCGTACACAGAGTTCTATGAATCAATGGCAAATCAAATACCAGGAGGAGGTGGACGACGAATGAGTAGCTCTGGAAGGACAACTCCATTGCACGACTATGAGGGAGATATTCTCGATGAAAATCCACAGTATAAGGATAAGGTGAGAGTCTTTGGGAACGAAATCGAGGAGATATTCAAAAATCTTTCAGGCCCCACCGGCTCCCGTCGTACATCGAAGATCCAGCATCGAGTGGGAGAATTTCGCTGACATGGAAGGTTTGTCTTCTTTTCCAAAAATGTTGCCATTATTTGTAGAACATTCAAAAAGCTATCTAGAAAGCAATAAAAGAGATGGTTATTGTCAGAACAAAATGGAAAAATTGAGGTGTCTTAGCTGTTTTTTGAGATCTTTCTCATAATACTTGGCTCAGTTTTAGCCGAGTTATTGTGCTAAAATTTTTGAAATAAAATTTTTTCATAGATCTCATCAAGAACTTTCTTAGCTATCTTTTGAGATACTTTTGAGGAAATCTGGCTAATTTTTAACAAAGTTATTGAGATTCGAATATTCGGAAAAAAAATTTTTTGCAAAATTATTTTGAAATATTTGCGGAGCTTCTAATTCAATCAAATAGTACATCTGCGCCAGGAGCTCAAAAATTGGTTCCATGGATCTTATTAAAAACTTTCTTAGCTTTCTTTTTAGATACTTTTTATGAAATTCGGCTCAATTTTAGCCGAGTTATTGCAGTTTGAATTTTCCAAAAAAAAATCTGTTCCGTAGGTATTGTTCAGAATTTTAAAAGCTTCCTTTTGAGATATTCTTCATAAAATCTGGCTCATTTTAAGCCGAGTTTTTTCTTTATTTTCTTGAATTTAGAAAATTTGTTTTATACATCTTAAAAAAGATTTTCTTAGCTTTCTTTTGAAATACTTTTCATGAAATTCGGCTAATTTTGAACAAAGTTATTGTGATTTGAAATTAACAAAATCAAGAATCTGTTCCATAGGTCTTTTTAGAAGTTTTTAAAGCTTTCTTTTGAGATATTTTTCATAAAATTTGGCTCAATTTGAGCCGATTTATTTGGTTTGAATATTCTGAAAATGTTTAATTCTCATATTTTTAAATCCCGAGTTTCATTTGAATCTAAAAATGTGCTATTTCAAGTTTCTGACTATACGATTTCTATTGGAAGCTCAAATTCTAAGAACCCTCAATTAGCCAACTTCCATCCTATTATTTTTTCAATCGTTTTCTCCCTGTCAACGACTTCTCTTTTTCTCTTTCCATTCTCAGCTTTTTATCCCTTTTTGCTCGTCTACTTGTGCTCCTGTTCGTCTTCTTCTTTCCCATCGAAAATACTTGTTCCCATCTCTAATCCCTGTCTTCTACTTCTTCTTCTTCTTGTTTTCTGCTTTACATACTTCATGCTCTCTCACCCGTCGGGGGCACACGTAAAAACTGAATTGATCATATAGACATTCTCGGCGAGGGGAGGAACTCTTCACTTCTGTTTTCTCTGCGTCTCTCTCATAATCACAGTCAGGCACCATCTGAAAGCGGAAGATGTGCTTTTGGGAGGGAAAGAGAGGGGAAGCCGTCGGTGAATTGAAACAGCAGCGATTTAGAAGAAGGAGTTGGTGTGGAGTGGAGAGAGAGTTTCCTCTTTTTTACTTTAGCATATTCTTTTTTCCCATACTTTATACTTCCAACAATAATAGACGTCATAAGGTCTTCACAATGATATCTGAAACAGAGCTGAGCGGCACATTTCGGCAACGCATTCAAGTGTGAATAACTTTTTTTCCGGAGGATCGGGTAAAAATACGGTCAACAGAAAAAACGTTACTTATTAAAATAGCTATCGATTGGTTATAAGATCGTCAAATTTCATCAAGAATGAACAGAGTTACGCCCTGTGTTGCCGAAAATCTCCCGATTTCGATAATTTCGGCAATTTTTTTTTTCAACACAGGGCGTAACTCTGTCAATTTTTGATGAAATTTTACGATTTTTTAACCAATCAATAGATTTTTTGATAAGGAACATTTTTTCCGTTGACCGTACTTTTACCTGATCCTCCTGAGAAAAGTTATTCACACTTGAATGAGTTGCCAAAATTCGTTGCCACAAACCCCTGATCTGAAAGATAACATAGAGTTCCATTCAAGGTTCAAGAGACAGCTGATTTTCATTATGGCCTGATTTAGAAATGTAAATTGGTCTCAGAGAACATCTGAATATTCAGATTCCAAAGTTTTGGTCCAGACACCATATCTCTGTTAAAAATGTATCACTTCCTCCCGCTCGATTCCATGAAAAATTCATGTCCAAGAGTTCCTTCTGCATTTTTCATTTTCTTTGACAAATAGATGCATTCTACTCTAAAAGACAAATCGGGCTCATTATGACTCTCTACATTTTTGTTTTCTTCTCTCCGTAATTACCCTGGCTCATCGAGCAAATCTCAGCTCTCCTTTTTCCTGTTTCTAGTCATATTTGTTTTTTGTATAATACACATGTCATAATATATTCTCCCAAATAGAATCCAAATATCCTCCTCTGTATCCATGGATGATGTCATTTGTAACCTGGTGACACAGAAAAGGGACTCACAGAAAAAAAGGCAAAAAGAGCCGGAAGTCGGGGGGTCCCCACCCGTAATTTGTGCATCAAGTGCACACACCGGGCTCACACATAATTCACGTCTTCCTCTTCTCTACTTTTTCGAGCCACTTTTGCAAATACTTTTCCTTTCTTTTTCTTTTTATTACGGATTCAAATTTATTCGGGTACTTTCTAGAGACTTATTTTTAGATTACGCTTACAAAGTTTGAAAGTTTTAAAGATTCAAACGAAAATGGGTTTTTCTTACAGACAAAATGGAACAAGCGGATGAAAAGGTCAGGAAGGAAGAACAAAAGGAAAAGGAAGAAGTTTTAGCAGTGGAAGAAACTGAAAAGAAGAACGATGATGTCATAACAAACGAAAAAGAAGCGAAGGAAGCGGAAAAAACGAAAAAGAAGTTGGGATTCCATGCAAAAGTGAGTAATACTGGGATTAGGAGAAACTATGAGTACTGGGATCTGACTTATAATAATTTTATCTGTTAACAGTAGAGAAAAACTTCGGGATATCTTGACGTGGAATGTATGAATGTGATTTCATTCGGAGAGCATGAAAAATTATGTAAGAACGAAATTTTTCGGATAAGATCGGTTTTCGAGAAAATCCAGTACTTTTGAAATTTTAATAAAACTGAAGCATCCCTGCTGCAAATTGTTATAGCTCCTTTCAAAGTTGATCAATGGATGAATCGAAAAACAAAATGATTTAAATGCAATGTACAGTGCTCCACAAAAAGTTCGTTCCACTTGGCTTTATCACGTGTACAGCTATTTAGGTCAACATTCAGACTAAAGTTGCTTAGTGAAAAATGTTCAGCTCCAAAAATGAATTCGGGTCATGCACAAACTTTTTTGTCACGTGACCTAGTTTTCGAGTTCTGGGGAAAATTCCATTTTTCGGGGTTTGGCCGTTCCACAAAAAGATCGTTCCACCCTCCAAAAATGACTGAATTGGGTCAATGGGTCAAAATTTTATGTCGAAATGTGGTTAGAAAGAATGAGCATACCTGAAAACCTAGGAATACGAGTTGAAAAAAATTGCCAGCTTTGACCTGTCGGCTGGCTGAATGTCAGGTATCACTCAAACCTGATTTAGGTCTTTTCTGGGTCAAAAATGTTCCGAATCGATCGGATCGAGGTCAAAACCACTTTTTCTAGTCATTTGAGATCAATAGCACATTTTCAGACCCCAGAAAACCCGGAATTTCCCGAAATCAGAAATTTGAGTTTCCTGGTGTTGACTGACCTGGAGGAAACTTAGGTGTCAAACAATATTCCACGTGCCAAAAACTTGAAATCTTTGGAGGTCAGATGTGTCTTGACTGGTATAATAATTTCAAAACCATTCCAAAATGTTAGGACCTCAGTCGAGGTGGACAGAGATCTGAATTCCAATGGTCCCACTGAATTCTAGGCCAGAGAGTGACTAGTGCTTGTGATCCTAAGGATTCAGGCACATGCACTTCGAAATTGCAAGGTTCAGTTAAGAGATTAGACCCTCCCAAAGGTTGGAAGACGCTTTTGGCACAGAATAACGTTGCTGTCCCCCAAGAGGATCCGAAAAGTCTGAACTTCAGCTCACTTGAATGTTTTGGGAGGAATTCAGATCTCTGTCCACCTCGACTGAGGTCCTAACATTTTGGAATGGTTTTGAAATTATTATACCAGTCAAGACACATCTGACCTCAAAAAATTTCAAGTTTTTGGCACGTGGAATATTGTTTGACACCTAAGTTTCCTCCAGGTCAGTCAACACCAGGAAACTCAAATTTCTGATTTCGGGAAATTCCGGGTTTTCTGGGGTCTGAAAATGTGCTATTGATCTCAAATGACTAGAAAAAGTGGTTTTGACCTCGATCCGATCGATTCGGAACATTTTTGACCCAGAAAAGACCTAAATCAGGTTTGAGTGATACCTGACATTCAGCCAGCCGACAGGTCAAAGCTGGCAATTTTTTTCAACTCGTATTCCTAGGTTTTCAGGTATGCTCATTCTTTCTAACCACATTTCGACATAAAATTTTGACCCATTGACCCAATTCAGTCATTTTTGGAGGGTGGAACGATCTTTTTGTGGAACGGCCAAACCCCAAAAAATGGAATTTTCCCCAGAACTCGAAAACTAGGTCACGTGACAAAAAAGTTTGTGCATGACCCGAATTCATTTTTGGAGCTGAACATTTTTCACTAAGCAACTTTAGTCTGAATGTTGACCTAAATAGCTGTACGCGTGAAAAAGCCAAGTGGAACGAACTTTTTGTGGAGCACTGTATTTTGAGAATTCATCCAAATTCCTTCAAAATTATTTGCAGAGTTTCTTATTCATCAAAGAGTACATCTGCACCAGGAGCAAGTTTTCAAGATTTTTCTTGAATTTTTTTGAATTTCTCTAAATTTTCAAAATTAGTTTACAACTACATTTCGAAACTGATCAAAATTGGAAAACGTATGAACTAAAGTAAGCCGAAAAGTCTTGTTTCCAACAACTTGAGAAGCTAATGCAGATTCTCTGAACCTAACACAGTAGTCCCCAGAGAATACAATATGGATTTTCCTCACGAGCTGCTTGAGTAAGCACGCCTTCATTTCCCTCTGAACTAAACCCACATGTTCTTCAGAAAATAGTAGTCATTCCTCCCAAGACTCTCCTATTTTTCAGCCTCCAACCGTCGAAATAACGTCTCCAGATGCACCACATCAAGGGGTAAGTAAGCTCTCATTTTCTTTCTTTTCTATACTTTGCGAAATCCGAGCCGATCGGATTACCACTCTTTCACGCCTTCAAATTTTTTCCTTCATCTGTTTTTTTACTTCTAGGCTTTCCACGACAACGCACCGAAAGAGCCGAAAGTAGTCGAAGTAGAAGAAGAGGACGACGATTTGCCGACATTCTCAGAAGATATGGATGAGGCGAGACAGCAGATAAAGAAAGTGATGACCGAGTCGATGGTTGAATCGGAGAAGAATGAGGATACAGTATCTGATGCTGTTGTTCAGCCATCAGAAGAGGCTCACACTGAAACCGTTACTCAAGATGCTGCATATCAACAAGAAGGCCAAGAAGCTGCCTATGATCCGAACGCATATCCTGGTGAGATTTTTTTCTGCAATGATTTTCGGCAACTCATTCAAATGTGAATAACTTTATTTTGAGGGATTGGTTAAAAATACGGTCAACAGAAGTATTGTACCTTATTTGAAAAGCTAGCGATTGGTTAAAAAACCGGCAAATTTAATAGAAAATTAACCGAGTTACGCCTTCTGTTGCAGAAAAGTTGCTGATTTTGGCATTTCGGCAACTTTTCGGAAACACAAGGTGTAACTTTTTTATGAAATTTGACGTTATTTTAACCAATCTATAGATTTTTTAATAAAGCATATTTTTCTTTTCACCGTAATTGCCGTTCATCCATGTTCTGCTCTAACAATTAGATACATAAAAAAGCTGATAATCGTGATAATGTCCTTCAAAATTTCACAACTTATATTTTTTTACTAGTAATGCTAAATTTAGGAAGAAACAAAGTTGTAGGGTAATAATACGGTCAACAGCCTTGTGTTGCTACAAAGTTTCCAATTTTGAGAAAAAGAATTTTTTTCGAAAACTTTTTGGCAATACCAGGTGTAACTCTGTTAACTTTTGATGAAATTTGGCAATTTTTAAACTAATCTATATCTTTTTTAAAGAGGAACATTTTTCCTGTTGACCGTATTTTTACCCGATCCCCCTGAAAAAGGTTATTCACATTTGAATGTGTTGCCGAAATTTTTGCCACCCAGCCCAGGTGCAGAACCTTTTTGAGTCAACCCCTTTTCCTTTCAGGATACATCTGGAACTACGATACTCAAGAATGGGAGTACGATCCCAACTACGTTGCTCCAGAAGGAACATACGATCATGATACGTCTGGATACGAAGCACAAGCAGCAGCCTACGCAGAATATGATCAGAATGCTGCGGCAGTGTATCAACAGGAACATGCTGGTTATGATCAAGGTGACTATCAATCCTATCACGATCCAAATCAAGCATACACTGGCCAAGAAGCTTATCAAGACCAGCAAGGATATGACACTGGAGCAGCTGCGGACCCATCTCAAGAGTACGATTATTCTGCGTATGGAGGATATGAAGGTTATCTAGCTGCATGTAAGGCATACGAGGAAGCGAATGGACAACAACAATATGGAGAAGAGACTGCAACAGCGGAAGCTGCATATTCATCTGGCTATGGATATGAGCAACAGGGAGACTACCATCATGAAGGCGTTGGAGCTTCTGATGACGCTGCAGCGACAGGATACGAGACAAACGGAGAAAATGCGTATGCTGGATATGGAGATGCTTATCAAGGATACGATCAGAGTTCTGCCTATTATCAAGGACAGGAATATTCTCAAGAATATTCCCAAGAACCCCAACAGTACGACTATTCTCAATATCAAACCGAGCAACAACCAGAAGTCGTAGAAGCACCACCACGGCCTGTTGCCCCAATTGAGCCACTATTCAAGCAAGCGCCACAACAACCTGATCCATTTGGATGGGATGGAGCACATGAACCAGTTGCTCCATCTGTTCCAGCTCAAGAATTATCGCCAACTCCTGAAGGACCAACGTCTCCTCAAGCATCACCAGCAAGACCACCACCAGCTAGACCGGAAGCTCCGAAGAAAGCAGAAGAAGTTGCGACAGAAGCGCCAGGTAAAAATGAAAAACAAAGTAACAAACTTAAATTTAAACTTACAGCCCCACCAAGACCACCACCCGCAGCTCGACCACCTCCACCAAGACCTGCTCCAGCGAAAAAAGAAGAACCGAAAGAACCGGAACCCGAAGAAGACGCATGGGCGCAATTCAAACGAATGACAGAGAAGGTACACACTTCCCCCTCTTCCTCCCTCTTGTCTATGCCATGTCTCCCCTCTTCTCCGCTGTCTTTCGGTGGTGCAGTGGAGGGAGGCGCGTTTGCCGTCTCACTCCTCGCGAGTTCGTCTCCCTCGCGCTGCTACTGCGGGCAATGAAATTGTTGCACAGACCTGTTCCTATTAGTCACTGAGGAAAAAAGCAATCATGAGCCTTTTTTACTTTTTTGTTTCAGGTCAGCACTGCAGTCAAGACAACTGAGAGCACTCTGAAGAATTTGGAAGAGACATCAGCCGCCAATGATATCAAAGATGAAAGCTATTTGGCGAATGTTGGAGGATCTCAAGGTTTCGTGAACGAATCAACGCAAAAAGAAATTCAAAGGTTGACGGAAGAGAAAAAGATGGAGAAGCTTCAGAAGAAGAAATTGAAACAGCAAGGAAAGAAAGCAGCTTCGCCGACTTTAGACCCGGATGAGGAGGATGCAATGGATAGAGCTGCTCAAGAATTGGCGATGAAAATGGCAGCAATGAGAACAGATATGGGAGATTGGAAGGCTCCAGAAATGATTCCGGTCAAAGAAATCAAAAAGGCTCCAGAAATCAGAAGAGTAGATTCAGCATCTGCAATTCCGCCAAGAAAACGAAGTTCGATAAAAGATGTTCAACAAGATTCTGGAGGTTCTCTTGAACTTCCAGCACATCTTGCTGATAAAGAATGTGTTGCTCCGAATCCAAAAGGTGATCATGCTCCAGATGATCCGATTCTTTCTGCTCCAGCATGGGCTGACTTTGAGAGTTCTGAACCAATGTTGCCACCAAGTGAATCTGGATTCTTCTCGAATAAAGATGCATCGAATGAAGGAGTGGTGAGAGAGGGATCTGATGATCCATTTGTCACAACAACAGTCAGTTCTGAAAAGAGATCAAGTTTCGCAGTAGATCCTTTTGCTCCACAACAAGCTGCTTTGATTGATGAGGTTAGTTGTCTTATAATTTTGATGGAGTACTCCAGGCATGGCAAATAGCGATTTTCTCCCATATAAATTCAGACTTTTCAATCGAAACTTATATAAAAATGTAGAACTCAATGAGATCTACAAAATGATATACAAAATAACAATATTTATTTGCTCTTTGATTTTGAAGGGACTCGAAGAAAATGGAAACATTATGAAGCAAAACGAACATCGCGAATCAAGCAGAGCTTTTCATCCATATAAATTCAGATTTTTCAGTCGAAACTTATATGAAAATGTAGGTCTTGATGAGATCTAATAAGTGACATATATAATAGCTGAATTAATTGGCTCAATTTCCTGTCAGTTACCATTAAACATCCGGGCGGCCAGATGAGCGGAAGTCAGGTCTGCCCAGGTGTTTAACGGAAAATAACACAACATTGTGATAAATTCAGTTTTTTTGTATCTCATTTTGTAGATCTCATTAAGATCTACGTTTAAATATAAGTTTCGATTCAAAAATCTGAATTTACAAAGGAGAAAATCGCTGCCCAGCGTCGGCCCTTTGGCCCGGTTTCCCATGTCTGAATTATTCATTACTTCCTATTTTCAGAGCTACGATCCATTTGCCGTTGTGGCTGTTGAAGAGGTCGTTGCGATGGCGAAAGCTAAAGCAGAACAAGCAGCTGCCAACGCCGACAACGATGAAGATTTCTATAATGGAAGACAATCTCCAACTCTCTCGACGCCAACTCCAGAAGGAGGAAGTCCGATTAGTCAGCGACCGAATGCATTCGAAGATGACTTCAAATGTGAAGAGCTCACTGGACTGGATACGCCAACCCCGTTGTACGATGAAGATGACTCTCAACCCCTCGTTGATTTCCTTCCGAAATTCGAAGGAGACGGATGGGATCTGATGGTCAGACATCCGATAAAGAAGAAGTCGTTTATGGCGGAACGATGTTGGAAACCATGCTATGTTCGTCTTCATGGACTCACTTTGTATGTTTACAACGACAAAAAAGATGCTCAACCAATCCAAGAACTCCTTCTTCAAGCAACATATTCTCTTTCCGATACAACACTACAGGCATATGATGTGTATGGAAAGATTCATACCGTGAAATTGCAATTCGTGGTTTACAAAGAGAAAGTGGGAATTCGCCCGGGACAAATCAGTCGACTAGTTGATGGTCACATTACAAAATATGGTTTACCTTTGGAACATTCAGCTCAATGTACCGTACTTTTGAAGTTTGGATCTTTGAATGCTGCCCACCTTCAAAGTTTTGTTACAACCGTCGAAGACCTTCTATTCAAATGTAAAATCAGCCGAACTGCAAAACCAGTTTACAAACAAGACGAAGTGCAGATTCATTGCTATGATGAATATTCAGCATTTGTGGATAAGGAAGGAGTTCTATCGGATCAAAGAGCAAGAGTCCGGCTATTCTGTTTAGCATTCCTTACCGGATCTCCATTACTGGAAGTTGGATTGAACGATAGAAGACGTCAAGGAAAAGAGATCGTCAGAAGGAAAGATATTCTTCCAATGTATACGGAACGATGGATTCGATTCGAAGCTCTCGAGTTTCATTCGATTGTCAATAAGCCAGAGTTTGATAAAGAACAAGTCATTTCATTCAGTCCACCGGATGGTTGCTTCTTCGAGGTTTGTAATTAAATCCCAAATTACCAGGATAAAAATTTCGATCAATTTTTTTTGAAAAATTTTAAATTCTCTCGAAATTTAAAAGATAAATTAGCATGCTACACGCCGGCCCGGGTTTCTGAAGTCAAAAATTTTGGTTTGAATTTTTGAAGCATAAAATCGATTTTTTGGTTTTTTTTTCTCAATGTCATATTTTTCGATGATTGAGGATTTTGTGGCATTTTAACAGCAAAAAATACAAAAATTATGAAAATTTTTCGAAAATGTTCCCAATTTTTCCCTTCCCGGGATTTACCAAGTCTGTAAATTAGCAAAATTTTGAAAATTTTGTGTCATAGAAGTTCTTGGAACTGGAAATTAGAAATTAGGACCGAAAATGTACCATCAAATTTTTTGCTCACATGCCCGCGGGCCCTGCCCATTACAACTCCGAGAATTACCAAAATTCCATTTTTTCCAGATAATGCGCTTCCGAGTCCGCCCACCGCGTAATCGTGAGAAGGCGATGACCGTGAAATCAATCATGAAAATCGCCGGATCCAAAGTGGAGATCCGAATCGAAGCGATGGCTGCTGCTCAAATTCAAAGAACTCGTGGATCAGATGAGCGAAGAAACATCCCTTGTGAAGATATTGCCATCAGATTCCCGATTCCCGAGGCATGGATCTATTTGTTCCGCGAAGAACGACACTGGGGAGTCGGCTCGATTCACTCAAAGAAATTGAGACCCGGAAAAGTCAAGAATCTAAAAGATCGACTTCTCGGAGCAGTGCAAGCCAGTGAGCCAAATCTCATCGAGTGCGCGATAGGAGAGGCGAAATACGAACATGTCTATCGATCCTTGGTCTGGAGGATTCCAAGGCTTCCAGAGAAACATCATGCCGCATACAAGTCACATTTGCTGAAGTGTCGATTTGAATTGTCTTCATTCGATTTGATGCCAGAAGAATTCCTTCCAAGATGCGAAGTGGACTTCACAATGCCCTTGGCTACGGTTTCCAACACAGTAGTCCGATCAGTTTCTGTGGAACAACATGAAGATAGTGATCGAGTGGAGAAGTTTGTCAGATATGTAGCCAAGTACCAATATAAGGTAGAATTTAATTCTAAAGCTAATCTTCATAAATCTATTGAACTTTAGGTGGAAATCGACTACGTTCAATGTGCTGATCTCGATCTCGACATGGCAGATCCGTCTGTGAATCCAGAAGCAGCTGCTGCTCCAGTTCCAGAACTCCATCAACCAACTTTCAATCCAGCTACGCAGGCTTCCGATACTCAACAAGGGTAATAACTTGTAAATATGAACTTTCAAGCCTAACATTCAACTGATTCAGCTACCGTATCGACTTCAACGAAGCCGAAATGGGCGGCTCGAACCGTCGAGACGACTCAAGTTCAGATGATGAACCGGATTCTCACAAGATGCCAATTATACAGATTGATATGAAAAATTATGGATATTAAATTAATTTATAGTAAAAGTTCACTCTAACAAATTGCCAATCATTAGCTTTGCTAGTAATTTATTGACTTTTAAAGTATTTCAAATGTCTTCCGATGCTCTCCTTTTTCACTTGAATGTTTCTCCCCGAATAGCTTCACATTGTGATCTCATTTAATTAATTTCGGCAATAATTTATGGAAAAATAAAGTATATTAGATTTTTAAAGCGGTTTAGTTTCTAAGGCTCCGCGAAGGTTCGAAACAAGACGTTTCGAAAGTAGGACGTTTCGAAAGTGTGACGATTCGCAAGTGTGACGTTTCGAAAGTGCGATGTTTTGCAGGTTTGACGTTTCGAAAGTAAAAGATTTTGAAATTGAAAGATCTCGAAAGTGGACACTTCGTAAGTGGACATTTCGAAAGCAGACATTTCAAAAGTGGACATTTCGAAAGCAGACATTTTGAAAATGTGACGTTTCGAAAGTGAGACATTTCGAAAGTAAGGAAATTCGAAAGTAAGACATTTCGAAAGTGGAAATTTCAAAAGTAAGACATCTCGAAAGTAAGACATTTCGAAAGTATAAAATCGAGATTTTGTCTTATTTTTGGACCTTTTCATGTATATTTTTGCGTTGATGATCCATTGTAGATAAAACAATGCTTTATTATTTAAAAAACCGCAAAAATAAGTAAAAAAGTGAAAAGATCCAAAAAATAAGACAAAAACGCGATTTACCGCTTTCGAAATGTCTTACTTTCGAGATGTTCACTTTCAGAATGTCTCACTTTCGAAATGTCCACTTTCGAAATGTCGCAGACCCGTTTCTAAGATGTATTACAAAATAAAATCACTCCGACTACAATATTAGTCACCCTCACGACAGTTAATACAATTGTAATCCCTGGCTCAATGATCACTATTAAAGATGAGTAATCAACTTGAGCTTCCTCTCATTGTCTGTTTTCCACTTCCTTATCCGTATCACAAACCATCGTTCAAGCCACTTCCGATACGTACAACATACACAAATTATTTTTCTCGCTGTGCCAAGTGAGCCCCTCCGTCTCCCCGCCGCCCACCCGGCGCGAGAAAAACGAAAACGTACACCTCATCGGCTCATTCATGCGTCGTGCCGCTGTGCCCCGACCGACTGCGTTGACTGCCTGCGCACACGCACAGAAAAAAAAACACATCTTCTCGAAAGGCATCGGCTCAAATGCATGTTTGTTAGGAAGGAAAAGGAGTTGTTAGCGCCGAATCAGTTACGTATCAAGGGAGAAGAGAAGGATCAGATGTGTGGAAATACGGGCCGGCTCGACCCGGAAAGTCCGCTATTTAGTACTAACCTAATATTTTTAAAAAACTTAGAGAACTTTCACATTTTTCAAAATGTTTTGAATTTTCAAATGTTGAAAGAAAGCCAACTGTGATTCCACAGTAATTCAGAGACTTTGGAACATCAAATTTTTGAAAAAATTATGGGAAAACATAACCTTCGACTCAAATATCTGGATCAAAAACCTGTGGTAGTCAAACAAGGGCTTTTCACGGCCCGTTAGCAAAAAAGACCGGACAGGCCTAAAATTGGATATTGAAACTTCGTATGGAAATTTTAGGATCCCTGGAAAAGTCACGAGTCTCGCATTCCGTGGAAAAAACGTCTAATCAACTTCCCTCTAGAGTATAGTCAAAAAGAGCTCATGCGCGCGCACGCAGAGTCACTTGGCGTTACCCCGTAAACATTGAATCTACAACGCAGGCTAGTTTTGGTTTTAATCCTCTTCCTTCTTATTTTTGTAGAATATAGGCGACGTACTTTCTTGTTTTTGAACACACATTAACAAAAAGTATCAGTGATGGATCCTCGATCCGGCGAACCTCCTCCTTATCCCCAATCCCAATTTAGAGTCCTTCTGGAAGCTACCCTCCGTCACTTCAAACTATGAATATGTCACCCCCTCCCATCTCAAAGAAAGCATTCCCGTGCTGAAAACAACTGAGCAACCAACCGGCGCGGCGCAACAAATATCTCCACATTCCTGCGTTTTTGGTGTCGTTGAGGCGTGGCAAGAATGGCAAATCGAGAAGAGGAGGAAAAGGAGCGCGAGCAATAATATTGCGTCTGCTTCTAGCTCCCCTCATCGTCGTCGTCGGGTCCTCACTCACCAGCCAATACACACACACGCATACACATAGCCACACGAAAATATGTTTGCGTCGGCGTCGTCGATTGTACACGACGACGAAGCCACAGTCACTTTCCGTTGAGGCACGGCCCAAGTCTTGCCAATTATTGCCCAGAGGCGGCGACCGCGGCCGGCGACGGAGAATATGTGGAAAGGAGAGATGGTGCAACTTGGTACTATACGACTGAGGAGTCGGAGCAGGGACGAAGGTCTCACTTTCTACCTTCGAATCCCAACTTAGTTGTCAAATCGAATGTACCATAGCAGTCTCGGCGGCTGCGATATCTCGCCGCGAAAATGCTACCGTAATATATTAAAATTTAAAGGAGCATACCCTGATGTTCAGATCAGTTTTAAAAAAATTGACCTGAAAATCAGGTCGTGTTCCTTTAAATTTTAATATAATACTGTAGAATTTTCGAGGTGAGATATCGCAATCTGAGAAATTCAGCCAGGACTGACATGGACCAATATTGGCATAATAGCTAAATGGTTACTAATCCCAAAAATTTTGCAACAAAAACGAGACTCCGAATTCCCCCCGAAGCCAGTCTATTTTCAGAACGTCAACCTAATTTCCCTAATTCCATCTGATCATTCAATGCCCCATTCCTCATTCTCTCTCCTCTTCTCTGTCTCTCCCCATTTGTTAGTTGCGTCTGCTTATCTTCTCCTTCGGCTCTTACGGCCCAGTGTTGCGACTGCTGCGGGGCCCCCGGTCGACGACGTAGAAAACATAGTCGCGGCGACTGCGTTAAACGAGAGGCACGGCATCTCCTTCGTCGTCGTCGTTGTGTGTCTCGTCCAAAACGCACGCACACATACACCACTACCGCCGTCGCCGCACAAATTTTCCATTTTTTCAGTCTCATTCGACCGCAGTGTCGCAACCCCCCGTACCTCACTCACTCTCCGTCAACCGCTTTTCGCCCCGCAGGTCTCCTATCTAAAAAGCTGACAAAGCAGTTGTTACTGTCTCTCAATTTAAACTTGTAACAACTGTGTGTTCAAATTTCCGTCCTGGTTATTATCAATTTCTAATTGAGTGTTGTTGATAGTAGTGTTATCAACAGTTTTTTAGAATTGGCCACCTCCTTGTTTTTTCGAAGCCTTTTTGCAAGATATACCTTTTCCGTGACTCCAGAAGGCAGGACTGACAAAAAACTGAACTAGGTTCTAGGGGGCAATCATATAGTATTTTTCAGAGTTTCGGTGGCAATGGCCCGACCTGGCCTGCGGGCCCGCGAGGGAAAGGTTTCGGTCCTAATTTCTAATTTCCAATTTCAGTCGCTATTTCAGGTATCAAAGTTCGAAGAACTTTTATGACACAATCTTTTTGAAATTTCACAAATTTACCTTTTTCGATTGATTTTTTTCACGGACCCGTAAAACTGCAACCCTTCTGACAGAGGACTGAGAATAAGTTTCTATGGTTTTCTGATTCTACAGTAATCCTCCCCATAGCTGACATCATTTTTTTTCTTTTCAAAATGATCAGTGGAATGGGGAAAAAAGATAAAAGATCATCGCCTTTTCGAGATGGCTGTAACATTTCTCCACTAAGCCCCATATCATCTGTAATCTGCCACCCCCAACCACCACACAATTCCCGTAACATTATGCGCATTACATCTCACAAGCAACATGTAGAATAGTTAGTTTGATTCCTTGCGGAATGAGCAGGTGCAGGTGAGCCGCTTATTGCATAAAACTAATCATACGGGCGAAAACTTTTCGAGAAGACTAAAATAATCCGGATATCATAAAGCTCTCCTTACCTCGGAATATACTTTTTTACCGTAGTCCTTTTTTCTGCGACTGGCCGGGTCGGTTTTTTTTTTAATTTTTGAAAGCCCGGCCCACCTCAGAAAGCCCGCTATATACTTCTTGAGAGATATTTTGAAATTTTTAAACGATAAATTTACAAATTATTTCAAATTGTTTCTCAAAATCAACGGGGGCTTTCTGGGCCGGACCGAGCTTTTTTAGGCCCAGCCCGGCCCATAACATGTCTAAGTCCTACCCTTACTTTTTTCAATATCTCATGCATGTTACAACCTTTTTTCTCTTTCCTACAACTGCCCAATACAGCCTTTTTTTCATCACCATCATCATCATCGTTCGTTCGCCGCGCCTCGCATCTCGCCTCTGTCGTAAACAAAAAAACGGCGCATTTCAACCTCCCGCAGGCAACGTAAGGCTGTTGCACAAGTTTACAATTTTGTTGTGTTTTTTTGATTGCCTTTCGACAACGACGCCGCAGCGGTATAATCGCGCTTATTGCGACCTTGGTTTAGTCTTGCGGTTACAAAGAGATATTTGGAATGTTTCGGATTATCTTGAAAACCTAAAAAGTTTTGGAATATCATATTCTAATTACTATTTATGAATGCAGTAAACATTATTGTTTACCTCTCGATTTTCCTTCGAATCATCTTTAACTTTTTTTCAAATTTATTTTCTTTGGAATTCCAAAGCGGATCGAAACATGCCGGCGCGGGTCCCCCTCCTCTAAATTGGGATTTTCAAGTAAAAATTCAAAATAAAATGTAGAGCTTGATGAGATTTACAGAATGGTATTTAGAATATTCGAATTCCATATCTACATTTTCCATAAAACGTCAGGAGCGCCCAGGCCGAGCTTACACGGGCCGAAATCTTAAAAAATATATATAGATATGGAATTCGAATATTCTAACTACCACTCTGTAGATCACATCGAGCTCTACATTTTCTTGCAAAGTTTGACTTGAAAATCACAATTTAGAGGGGAGAAAATCACCGACCCGCGCCGGCCCGTTTCGGCCCGGATTACAACTCCGTTTTTCTTCAATTCTCAAATTTCCAGATAAATGAACGAACTGACTCGAGAGCTATCCCCAACCCAAGACCCCCTCGAAGACCCATTCCTTCTTCTCCTCATCGAAACCGTGCAACGTAACCCGTGCGTATACAATCGCTATGATCCACTGCACAAAATGGCTGAATACAAGCACGAGATATGGAAACTGATAAGCATTCAAACCGAATACGAAGGTCAGCCGGTGGAGTTGGAGAGGAAGTGGAAGCATATGAGAGATAAATATGTGCGGTTGAGGAAACAGGATAAACAGAAGGCGCCTATCAAGGAAAGCAATAAGTGGTAAGCGACAGGGCAACACATTTTGGCAACTCATTCAAATGTGAATAACTTTTTTCAGAGGGATCGGGTAAGAATACGGTCCACAAGAAAAATGTTCCTCATTAAAAAAGCTATCGATTGGTTATAAAATTGTAAAATTTTATTAAAAATTAACAGAGTTACAGTACCACTACGCCTTGTGTTGCCAAAAAGTTGCAGATTTTGGCAATTTCGGCAATTTTTCGACAACACAAGGCGTAACTCTATTAATTTTTGATAAAATTTGACGATTTTTTAACCAATCGATAGGTTTTTTAATAAGGAACAGTTTTGCTGTTGACCGTTGTTTTTTACCCGACCCTTCTGAAAAAAGTTATTCACATTTGAGTTAGGTGCCGAAATTGGTTGGAAAGCAATATCGGGCTTCCTAGAAGTAAACCCTATATTCCAGGTACGCTTTCTACCACAAGATGTCATTCCTGGATCCATACGTCGAGCACCGAAATCGAAAGCGTCAAAAGGATTACGAGAACGGATCTCCAGAGTTCGACGAAGACGCTTTCTTCTCTGATGATGTCAAAACTACTCGAAAAGATGAATCAAAAGATCAAGGCTACCATTCATCTCGTACTTCCTCCAGCACCTCATCTGGTGTTAACAATCTCGAATCTCCAGAAGAGTTGACGGAGGAAGAAGGAAGAAAACTTGCCATGCTCTACGATAGCTTTGTTCGAGCTGAGAACAACAATGGAAATGTAAGAATGGTGTATGAAAATGAAAAAAAACTGTATTTCAGAATGTATCTCTCTTGACGTCAATCCAACCGACTCCTGAGCAGCCGACAAGATCTCGCAAGCGAAAGGCGATTCCAACTCAAATTCGCCCATCCAGTCCATCTCCACCACCAGCGGCAAAAGCGATCAAAAAAGAGGAATCCGAACAATCACATGAAGATGAGGTTGGAAAAAATGGAAAAAGATTGAAAGCTCAATTTCTCGGGGTTGCAATCCCGGCCAAAACGGGCCACCGTTTTTCTCCTTTTTAAGTTGAGATTTTCAAATCGAAATCTTTATGAAAACGTAGACCTTGATGAGATCTACATAGCTGTAGTTAGAATACCTAAATTCCACATATATATTTTCCATAATACGTCAGAAAGCACCTGGGTCAGCCCGGCCGCTTTCTGACGTTTTATGGACCTCGTTTCGGCCCTGATTGCAACCTCATGATTTCTTATTTCCAGGTCACACTCTTCATCCGCTCTATCACCGAAACTCTCACTGAAATGGATCGCAAAAAGTTCGCAATGGCTCGCATAGAAATTTCCAAAGTCTTGTACAACATTGACTTTGGAAACATTCAATACTCAGATGATGGCATTTTTTGAATAATCAAATCTCAGTTTCTCTTTATTTGTGATCTCTTCTCTACCATTTCTTCACCTGTCTTAGATTCTCCGGTTTCTCTACTAAACTCAATAAAATAAAATAGACAAATCAACAAGTTTATAACTAAAATCAAATCTCTTCAAAGTCTTCATCCTCTTCATCATCATCTTCATCCCATGGTTGCGCATTGTGTCCTTTTCCTTTCGACTTCTTCTTCTTTTTCCCACGTCTTCCAGGTTTTGGTTTCGAGAAACAGAAAACTTCTCGATTATAAGCAACAGCCACCATCAAACAGCAAGTCAGACAAAAGTTGATGAAGACAAAAAGTACTAGGAAGTCATCGTTTTCCGTGTAATTCAGAGTTGTTACCGGTTTCATTGTGGTAGTCGTGGACGAAGAGATTGTGGAATTCTGAAGAGCAGTAGAAATGGAAGTTGGAGAACTGCTACTAGATGTTGAATATGTTGAAGGTTGAAATGAAAATGTAGAAGTGAAGGACAAAAGTGTTGAGGTAATTGTGGAACTGAAAAACTTTGTATATTACAGAATGTAAAAACTGATACTTACAAAGTACTACTAGCCATTGTCGAAGTTTCAGAAGAAGTAGAGCTGGACATTATGGTTTTGAAAGTTGGCATCTTGAATAATAACTTTTAGTTTTGAATGGCTTTGAGTATCTCTAAATTACGGTCTTAGAACAGCAGGGACAGTAAATTAGGGTGCCAAAAGTTTAGATTCTAGTTCTTTTTGTATAACTTGCACAATCAACAAGATAATAGGCACACGTATTCATTGAAATACCATTCTGGTAGGCAATATCAAAATTATACAAAGTTAAGAAATCAGTTCGTTTGTTGAGATGGCCCGAATCCAGCTTCTCTCTTTCCATAATATCCATAAGCTGATCCCAATCCATATCCACCATAATAACCATTGTATGCTCCATATCCTCCATAATAAGATGGATAGTAGGAAGAGGCATATCCGTATCCGTAGTATTGAGCACTAGCCTCTTGCCCAATTGAGCACATGACGAGGGCCAAGACACAGAGAAGGCTGAAAATGTATGATGAGATTTTGGAAGTTCATGCTAATCAAACTCACAATTTGGCGTTCATATTGAAGGTAATAATTGTAAGAAGAATGAGTTGATTCTTGTTGAATCCCACCAAACTGTTCCTTTTTATACTGCCGCCGTTCTATTTGCTCGTAGTTTTTTCTGGCTCTTTACACAATGAATAACTGCCAAAATGTGTCAAAAGTATAACTGGTATGGGTGGACAGACCAAACACCATACTCTGAAAATAGCTTGAACTTTTTGGTTTCTTTGCTTATACTGTTTCGTACACTGGAAGAGTTTTGAACAGAATCTAAGCTACAGAAGGCAATGATAAAACTTCTAACTTTACTAACTCTATAGTTTAGGAGGCATATTGTTCAAGTTTTAATAGAATTTCCAACTGCCATACTTTATTAGGAAATAAGATAAATTAATTGCGGTAACTAAACACAAAAAGCAGTATCATATAAATCCAAGACATTCTGTTTTCATTATTCATCTTGTAAAAATGAACGATTCTCATCGAATGCCCCAAACAATGCCAATGAAACACTGAAACTAGATGATCCTCATCTTTATACAACATTTTTCGCTGATATTTTTTCTTCGGAGTTGGAGATTTTGTAATCATCAATCGATAAATTCAGTGACAAGTCTCTTTGCAATAGTTCAGGAGAATTTTTCTTTAAATTTGATTCACCATTGCCCTTTTTTTTGTCTCGGCACAAGATAAGATAGTTTTTAGGTTGTCTCTTAATCGCCAGAATTTGTTATACCATTGAGCTCATAACTGACGTTTTCAAGTTTCGACAGAATCATTACCAGGTGGACTCCGCCCCCTTCGGGGGCTTCACCACCTGGCTTTTGCTTGCTTTTTTGTTTTGGAGCCTTCGGCTCCATTCCTCAGGGCCTGCGGCCCTTTCACTTAAAACGTTCCGGCTCCATTCTTCAGGGCCTGTGGCCCTTTTCACTTAAAACGTGGAGCCTCCGGCCCCTTTCCTTTGGGGCCTGCAGCCCTTTCACTTGAACCGTGGAGCCTCCGGCTCCATTCCTCAGGGCCTGCGGCCCTTTCCACTCAGAAACGTGGAGCCTCCGGCCCCTTTCCTTTGGGGCCTGCGGCCCTTTCACTTAAAACGTTCCGGCTCCATTCTTCAGGGCCTGCGGCCCTTTCACTTAAAACGTGGAGCCTCCGGCCCCTTTCCTTTGGGGCCTGCGGCCCTTTCACTTAAAACGTGGAGCCTCCGGCTCCATTCCTTAGGGCCTGCGGCCCTTTCCACTCAGAAACGTGGAGCCTTCGGCTCCATTCCTCAGGGCCTGCGGCCCTTTCCACTCAGAAACGTGGAGCCTCCGGCTCCATTCTTCAGGGCCTGCGGCCTTTTCACTTAAAAACGTGGAGCCTCCGGCTCCATTCTTCAGGGCCTGCGACCCTTTCAATTAAAAACGTGGAGCCTTCGGCTCGATTCCTCAGGGCCCGCGGCCCTTTCATTTAAAAACGTGGAGCCTTCGGCTCTTTTTTCTAGAATGTGGGGAGCCCTCGGCCCCATTCTGTAGGGCCTCCGGCCCTTTTCACTTAAAAATGGGGAGCCTTCGGCTCCGTTCCTAAGAGCCTGTGGCTCCATTTCTTTTTCTCAACAGTGGAAGCCGCCGGCTCCATTGCTTATTGCCTGAATCACAGATAATTCACTATTGTAGCCTTCGATAAAATGAAATAGAAAATTAAAAAAGAAATCGTTGTAGGTGCTTCGCACCTACAACAATTTCTTCATTCATTTTCTATTCCATTTAATCCAAACGCAATCTGAAGCGCGTTCCGCGCATGGTGAAGTTCAAAAACTGTAGTCAAAACACGTTCACTTTTAACCAACGTGAGTGTTACAAAAATTGAGAAACTTCACATGTTTTGGAAAAAAGTAGGAATAATTAACCTACTCATTGATCTCAAATTGGAGGTTTTGGGGCTTTTGTTGTTTTTCCAATATCAAAAAAGTACTTAATACGGGAAAAGGAGACGGAATTCCATGCGTCTCTGCTATCGGAGTCGGAACAGGCAAGTCTTCAAACTTCTGATCCCGATAAACATCCTTCAAACTCATCTTTCCCAAAATTTTCTCACATATTCTGTCTCCTCGCATTGAGACGAACAGAATGGTATAAAATTCGACCTATCAACCTCTCTCCATCGCGAAGTTTACCTCAAACTTGGGTAACTGAACCGGCGCCTCGTCTCCTGTCGGCGGTGGTGATGAAATCGAGCAGCCGACATCAATCGAGGTCCGCGTCGGCCACTATACTTTGTGTGTGCGCTGCCTCTCTGCCGTCGCGCGTGCAAAAATGAACCCAGTTGCTCAGGAAAAGTGCTCCAGAATGCTTCAAAATTGGAATTTCGAAAAACAAAAAAGTCGTGCATCATCCTCAGATAATCACAAACAAACTGTGAAAATCTCGAAAGAATCGGTCAACTCTGAAGCGAGTTATGACTTGCAACACATTTTCGGTACCGAAATTAGTACTGAAAATTCACTAAAAGAGCCGTAACTTGCTCAATTTTCGAGATATCAAAAATCTAAACATATGGGCATCAACGTAACGCCGTGACTAATATTTCTGTAAAAGATTCATCCAAATCGGTTAAGTTTGGGCTGAGTTACAGCTGGCGACATACAGACGGACATACAAAGTTTTCAAATGTTATTAGTAAAGATAACAAAAACAGAATCTTTGGGAGACACAACTTGCTTCTTGCAACTGTGAACTAAGTTTCTTTCGAATTTCCTTTTGAAACATGCTTTAGATTTCTACACAGTCAATATTTCTTGAACCACTTTTACTCTCGAAATTATCGGTTCTCCTTTCTTCAATCAACAAGTAAAAACATAATAAAAGGGACACGTATTCATTGAAATACCATTCTGGTAGGCAATATCCAAAGTATACAAAGTTAAAAAAATCAGTTCGTTTGTTGAGATGGCCCGAATCCAGCTTCTCTCTTTCCATAATATCCATATGCTGATCCGTATCCATATCCACCATAATATCCATTGTATGCTCCATATCCTCCATAATAAGATGGATAGTAGGAAGAGGCATATCCGTATCCGTAGTATTGAGCACTAGCCTCTTGCACAATTGAGCACATGACGAGGGCCAAGACACAGAGAAGGCTTAAAAAATATGATTAGATCCTGGAAGTTCAGGTTAATAAAACTCACAATTTGGCGTTCATATTGAAAGTGGTAATTGTAAGAAGAATGAGTTGATTCTTGTTGAATTCTACCAAATTGTTCCTTTTTATACTACCGCCGTTCTATTTGCTCATAGTTTTTTCTGGCTCTTTGCACAATGAATTAGACATCTAAATGTGTCAAAAGTATAACTGGTATACCAAGAAGCACAAATTCTCTAAATTGAACCGAATGTACAGTGGCGAAAAATGGTGAGTGTACCTCTAAACTTTTGATTGTAACTCTGCTGAAATATGTCCAAACGACAAGAAATTTTGTGGAGACGTTGCTGATTAGATTGAGAATAGCTCTACAAGTTTTTTGAATTCCAAAAATTTTTCGTTCCTTCAGAATATCATCAGATGTGCCGGTGACGTCAAAGTCAAAAAAAATATCTTTCTTCAAAATTTTTTCTGTGAAAAGTTTTAAAGTGCAAAATGTTTGTCGTAGGTCAAATAGTAACTGAAAAAAATTTGGAGCGGTTTGGAGGAGTTGCTCTCGAGATGTGCTCACCGGAGTCTCAAAGGTAGGGTTCTGGAGTTTGGTCATATCTCAGCTCGGAATGATCAGAATGAGCTGAAAATTTGCGAAAAGACGTGTTTTTAGCTGCTTAACAACATGCAAGTATTTTTTTTCAATTTGAACAAAAAAAACAAAACAAAAAAATTTATCAAAAGCAACTATTCAAAGTTCCTGTTCTTTCTCCATAAAGTTATTGAATCTGTTGTCCTGTCGGTGTTTCATAAAACACCAGCACGCCGACGAAACGATACAAAGAAGAATGCACACTCCGAGAATAATGAACATTGCAATGTAGACTGCGTTGATAGCAACACCAGCTCCATCACGAAGAAGACTTCCGTCTGAATCTGTAGTTGTTATGAATTGGAGAGTTGAAGTGATGATTGTTTTGGTGACGGATGGAAGTGAAGGAGTGATTAGAGGTGTAGAAGTTGGAGCAGGAGTTGAAGGTGATGCTGGTGAAGGGGTCGAAGAAGTAGATGAGATGTAGTTAGCCATGATCTATAATCATGAGCCCTCGGAATCTAGGCATGAATTGAATCTTTACCTTCGATGTTTTAAGTAGAATAGAAATATGGAAGAAATAAAGAAACAAAAATGAAAATGTTTCTAAACGTGGAATTTTTATTAAATAACAAGTAGGGTGACGACGAAAAGTGCAATATCTTTTGGCTCTACTCATCCTTATCTCCTCCGGATTGAGTCTGCTCCTTTGACTTCACCTCAGACTTTCCTGACTTTCCATCCCCAGTTTTCCCGGATTTCTGATCCACAGACTTCGTTGCCGATTTCGCAACTTCTCCTTCAGCAGCAGGTGGTGGAGCAGAAGACGGAGAACGAGCGGCCGGATCGGCAGGAGCCTCAACATCTTCGGCAACTGGATCCGGTTGAGCAGCGGCTTTGTTGAACGCGGCCATCCTCTTTCTCTTACGACGAGAACACCAGATGATGAGAACCCAGAAGACAATGATGGGAATGGCGATGCCGAGAAGGATGACGACGAGCACGATGGCCGTGTCGGATTTGCTCTCCTCGGTGGAACCCATTTTGGAAGAGCTGCAGATGGGGAATGAGGGGGGTTAAGGAGGATCTTGAAAACTTACTTGTTTTTCTTCTGGGAAGAGAAAACTGAAACTGATCGGTTTGGGTAGGAGGAGTTCTTGGAAGAGGAGGTGTTCTGGGGCACTTGGTCATTGGGATACAAAGGTTTCTGAAAGATAGGGGATTGCCACGGGGATACTGTATATCTGGAGTTGTCAACTTTTAGACTTGATTCTGAGTAGAAGAGATGCGATACTCTCTCGTGACCTGGAAAATCAATGACAGATTTTAAAGGTGGCGGGACATCACTTTCTCTGGGGGAATTGCGGGGGGAAACCGTGCATTTTTGCGCGAGCGTGTCAGTTGTAGTGTATGCGTACCATGCATCAAACCTGACGACATTTCTTTTTTTAGGCTTGTTTTCCGACGAAAATCAACCAAAATAGTACAGTTAGCATATCAGAATCCGCATACACTATCTGTAGCTTCAGTTTACAGGAGTTTTAGAAAAATTAAAATTTTGCTATCCCTCCCACCTTTAAGGGTTTGTTTTCAGATTTTGATTCGTTTCGGAAGACGTTTTATTATACTTAAAGACGTTTTATTCAGAAGGAACCAAGAAATACATCAGCTTCCGTGTTGGCGGGTTTATTGAAAGATCTAGGACTATAGCACTCCATTTTCAGACGCTGCTGGATTGAAAGTGGTGTAACTCAAAAACGGTTGAAGATCTTAAATTATTGTTAACTACAAAATTGCTCAGCATAAAATTTTACAAAATTCTGTAGTTGAAAGCTTTTTGATAGCTAGCCTGGTTCTTGATATGCGCTTTAAAGGAGGCGTAACATAATTATTTTTTTGTTGAGATTTTTACATGGCTCGACGCAGAATTTTTGTGAGAACAATAAATCCTCTTGGAGCATAGTCTGAAAATGCCTAGTTTTTGGTTTATAAGACGAAAACAGGCTAAAAATTAGTACTGAGCGAGTGCAGATTCCGCCACGTGGCAATTCTGCACTCGCTCAGTACTAATTTTTAGCCTGTTTTCGTCTTATAAATCAAAAACTAGGCATTTTCAGACTATGCTCCAAGAGGATTTATTGTTCTCCCAAAAATTCTGCGTCGAGCCATGTAAAAATCTCAACAAAAAAATAATTATGTTACGCCTCCTTTAAAAGTAAAATTATTGATTTTTTTACATTTCTCTTCACATTTTACGTCACAAGATGTAACTTCTGTAATAAAAGGGTTAGCACCCCTTTGATGTCACAATAAACAGAACCCTTCAGACACAGACAGTAATAAAGGACAATAGACATCTGGACACCAGTAGGTAGACCTCATTTGGTATTCATTTGCAACATTCGTTCCGTTTTTGCTCTCTGCCTCTCTTTTCAATCGATATTTTTACCAAAACTCAATTTCAACCCGTTTTTTTCAGGTATCGAAACAACACTCCATAAAGCCGTTCGACTCTTTTTGCTCTGTATACGGTGAATTCTGATGGATCCGATGCTTTCCCGATTTGTGACTTTTCTCTATGCGCTCCTCCTCCGAAGGCTCCTCCACTGCGGGCTCCTCCCCCGACAGACCAAAAGCCAACGTAGAGAGAAATTGTCATGGAGAAGGTTAGCAGAGGTGAAGTCGGAAGGAATCGGAAAATGGAGCAGAAAGTAAGGGATCTGATATGGATTCGACGACAGATTACGATATGGATTCGACGATGGATACGATATGGAAGCGACGATGGATACGATATGGAAGCGACGATGGATACGATATGGAGGAGCCATGAGGAAATCTCGAAAAAGAGAGGTTAGTCAGACTTGAAAGTTTATCTTTTTTTCTCTATTACGTTTTTCAGGAGGAGCCAAAACGTCAATAATATGATTGGAGGAACGACAATGGATACGATATGGATTCGACGATGGATACGATATGGAAGCGACGATGGATACGATATGGAAGCGACGATGGATACGATATGGAAGCGACAATGGATACGATATGGATTCGACGATGGATACGATATGGAAGCGACGATGGATACGATATGGAAGCGACGATGGATACGATATGGAAGCGACGATGGATACGATATGGAAGAGACGATGGATACGATATGGAAGCGACGATGGATACGATATGGAAGCAACGATGGATACGATATGGAAGCGACGATGGATACGATATGGAAGCGACGATGGATACGATATGGAAGCGACGATGGATACGATATGGAGGAGCCATGAGGAAATCTCGAAAAAGAGAGGTTAGTCAGACATGAAAGTTTATCTTTTTATAACTTGGTACGTTTTTCAGGAGGAGCCAAAACGTCAATAATATGATTGGAGGAACGACGATGGATACGATATGGAAGCAACGATGGATACGATATGGAAGCGACGATGGATACGATATGGAAGCAACGATGGATACGATATGGAAGCAACGATGGATACGATATGGAAGCGACGATGGATACGATATGGAAGCAACGATGGATACGATATGGAAGCCACGATGGATACGATATGGAAGCGACGATGGATACGATATGGAAGCGACGATGGATACGATATGGAAGCGACAATGGATACGATATGGAAGCCACGATGGATACGATATGGAGGAGCCATGAGGAAATCTCGAAAAAGAGAGGTTAGTCAGACTTGAAAGTTTATCTTTTTATAACTTGGTACGTTTTTCAGGAGGAGCCAAAACGTCAATAATATGATTGGAGGAACGACGATGGATACGATATGGAAGCGACGATGGATACGATATGGAAGCGACGATGGATACGATATGGAAGCGACGATGGATACGATATGGAAGCGACAATGGATACGATATGGAAGCGACAATGGATACGATATAGAAGCGACGATGGATACGATATGGAAGCGACGATGGATACGATATGGAGGAGCCATGAGGAAATCTCGAAAAAGAGAGGTTAGTCAGACATGAAAGTTTATCTTTTTATATGCGGCCATTGTCCTACCCCTGCACAAGAAAGGTCTGCGCTCTAATCCATCGAATTATCGTCCAATATCTCTAACATCGAGTATTTGTAAAGTAATGGAGAAGTTAATCAGGATGCATATCGTTAAATACCTATCCAATAACAGCCTATTATCTGGAAGGCAATATGGATTCCGTACTAAAAGAAGCACTTTATCTCAAATAATTGGATACCAGTCCCATTTGATAAATAATGCCCTGAAAGGTTTGGATACACATGCTGTTTACGTGGATTTCCAGCGAGCATTTGATACGGTTCCATTTGGGAAACTTATAAGCATTATTGAAAGCTTTGGAATATCTGAAGAGTTATGTAAGTGGCTTCAGTCATTTGTTTCTGGGAGGACTTTTCGAGTCCTCGTTAATGGTCATCTATCTACTAATAGAAGTGTCTTGTCTGGAGTGCCTCAAGGCTCAGTCCTTGGGCCTACCTTGTTTCTATTATACATTAATGGAATTGGAGCGGAGTTTAAGAGCAACTATTTGCTATTTGCGGACGATTTGAAGCTATACCACTCTGATGTGAATACGATTAAATCTGATTTGTGCGAACTGGAACATTGGTGTTCTAAATGGCAGATGAAAGTGGCACCGGCCAAATGTGAATATATTTTGTTCTCTACTAAAAGAAGAGGAACGATTGCATCACATGCTGATCTCTCTCTAAACCAAATAAGTATACCTTTAGTGACCAAAGTTCGAGATCTTGGAATTCACCTATCTAGCACACTTAACTTCCATTACCACTATTCTCTTATCGTTCGGAAAGCGCACCAACGGATCAATATGTTTTTCTCTATACTCAAACACTCTTCATGGAAAATCTTCATAAAATGCTACGTTGTATATGTTCGACCTCTACTGGAATATGGATCTATTATCACTTCTCCAGTTATAAAGGAGCATATTATAATGCTCGAATCTATTCAAAAGTCATTTATATTCAGAATTTTCAAGAAATTCAATATGGCGTATGCTTCGTACTTTGATGCTCTACAAGAATGTGAACTGGAATCTCTGGAATATCGGAGATTGATTGGAGATTTAATTTTTATATACAAACTTATAGTTAGTAAGGAGGTGATTATTGAGGAACCTATTTTGGAACTATGGAATAATACTGGATTTTTGAGACGTCATCAATATTATGTTAGATCGCTTACGAAGAACTCTTCCAAACTATCCAGTCAGATACTCTCTAATAGAGCTATCAACTGCTGGAACTCGCTACCGGTTACTGTATTCCCGGTGAAAATCTCTACTTCTGGATTTAAATCTAGGTTGTCTACTTGCAATTTTGAACATTTCCTTATTTTGAACTCTTCTAATTATTAATCCCCCCCCCCCCCTTCCCGTTTTTCGTCTCCTAATTATTACTGCCGTCTTAGCCATTAGTCTCTATTTTTTCTGCATTCAAGTGTTAGTGGTTTTTCACCCTTTTTGAATAAACAAACAAACAAAAACTTGGTACGTTTTTCAGGAGGAGCCAAAACGTCAATAATATGATTGGAGGAACGACAATGGATACGATATGGATTCGACGATGGATACGATATGGAAGCGACGATGGATACGATATGGAAGCGACGATGGATACGATATGGAAGCGACGATGGATACGATATGGAAGCGACGATGGATACGATATGGAAGCAACGATGGATACGATATGGAGGAGCCATGAGGAAATCTCGAAAAAGAGAGGTTAGTCAGACTTGAAAGTTTATCTTTTTATAACTTGGTACGTTTTTCAGGAGGAGCCAAAACGTCAATAATATGATTGGAGGAACGACAATGGATACGATATGGATTCGACGATGGATACGATATGGAAGCGACAATGGATACGATATGGAAGCGACGATGGATACGATATGGAAGCGACGATGGATACGATATGGAGGAGCCATGAGGAAATCTCGAAAAAGAGAGGTTAGTCAGACTTGAAAGTTTATCTTTTTATAACTTGGTACGTTTTTCAGGAGGAGCCAAAACGTCAATAATATGATTGGAGGAACGACGATGGATACGATATGGATTCGACGATGGATACGATATGGAAGCGACAATGGATACGATATGGAAGCGACGATAGATACGATATTGAAGCGACGATGGATACGATATGGAAGCGACGATGGATACGATATGGAAGCGACGATGGATACGATATGGAAGCGACGATGGATACGATATGGAAGCGACGATGGATACGATATGGAGGAGCCATGAGGAAATCTCGAAAAAGAGAGGTTAGTCAGACTTGAAAGTTTATCTTTTTATAACTTGGTACGTTTTTCAGGAGGAGCCAAAACGTCAATTATCGATTGGAGGAACGACGATGGATACGATATGGATTCGACGATGGATACGATATGGAAGCGACGATGGATACGATATGGAAGCGACGATGGATACGATATGGAAGCGACGATGGATACGATATGGAAGCGACGATGGATATGATATGGAAGCGACGATGGATACGATATGGAGGAGCCATGAGGAAATCTCGAAAAAGAGAGGTGAGTCAGACTTGAAAGTTTATCTTTTTATAACTTGGTACGTTTTTCAGGAGGAGCCATAACGTCAATTATACGATTGGAGGAACGACGATGGATACGATATGGATTCGACGATGGATACGATATGGAAGCGACGATGGATATGATATGGAAGCGACGATGGATACGATATGGAAGCGACGATGGATATGATATGGAAGCGACGATGGATACGATATGGAAGCGACGATGGATACGATATGGAAGCGACAATGGATACGATATGGAAGCGACGATGGATACGATATAGAAGCGACGATGGATACGATATGGAAGCGACGATGGATACGATATGGAGGAGCCATGAGGAAATCTCGAAAAAGAGAGGTTAGTCAGACTTGAAAGTTTATCTTTTTATAACTTGGTACGTTTTTCAGGAGGAGCCAAAACGTCAATTATACGATTGGAGGAACGACGATGGATACGATATGGATTCGACGATGGATACGATATGGAAGCGACGATGGATACGATATGGAAGCGACGATGGATATGATATGGAAGCGACGATGGATACGATATGGATTCGACGATGGATACGATATGGAAGCGACGATGGATACGATATGGAAGCGACGATGGATACGATATGGAGGAGCCATGAGGAAATCTCGAAAAAGAGAGGTTAGTCAGACTTGAAAGTTTATCTTTTTATAACATGGTACGTTTTTCAGGAGGAGCCAAAACGTCAATAATATGATTGGAGGAACGACGATGGATACGATATGGAAGCGACGATGGATACGATATGGAAGCGACAATGGATACGATATGGAAGCGACGATGGATACGATATGGAAGCGACGATGGATACGATATGGAAGCGACGATGGATACGATATGGAAGCGACGATGGATACGATATGGAAGCGACGATGGATACGATATGGAAGCGACGATGGATACGATATGGAAGCGACGATGGATACGATATGGAAGCGACGATGGATACGATATGGAAGCAACGATGGATACGATATGGAGGAGCCATGAGGAAATCTCGAAAAAGAGAGGTTAGTCAGACTTGAAAGTTTATCTTTTTATAACTTGGTACGTTTTTCAGGAGGAGCCAAAACGTCAATAATATGATTGGAGGAACGACGATGGATACGATATGGAAGCGACGATGGATACGATATGGAAGCGACAATGGATACGATATGGAAGCGACGATGGATACGATATGGAAGCGACAATGGATACGATATGGAAGCGACGATGGATACGATATGGAAGCGACGATGGATACGATATGGAAGCGACGATGGATACGATATGGAAGCGACGATGGATACGATATGGAAGCGACGATGGATACGATATGGAAGCGACGATGGATACGATATGGAAGCGACGATGGATACGATATGGAAGCGACGATGGATACGATATGGAAGCGACGATGGATACGATATGGAAGCGACGATGGATACGATATGGAAGCGACGATGGATACGATATGGAAGCGACGATGGATACGATATGGAAGCGACAATGGATACGATATGGAAGCGACGATGGATACGATATGGAAGCGACGATGGATACGATATGGAAGCGACGATGGATACGATATGGAAGCGACGATGGATACGATATGGAAGCGACGATGGATACGATATGGAAGCGACGATGGATACGATATGGAAGCGACGATGGATACGATATGGAAGCAACGATGGATACGATATGGAGGAGCCATGAGGAAATCTCGAAAAAGAGAGGTTAGTCAGACTTGAAAGTTTATCTTTTTATAACTTGGTACGTTTTTCAGGAGGAGCCAAAACGTCAATAATATGATTGGAGGAACGACAATGGATACGATATGGATTCGACGATGGATACGATATGGAAGCGACAATGGATACGATATGGAAGCGACGATGGATACGATATGGAAGCGACGATGGATACGATATGGAAGCGACGATGGATACGATATGGAAGCGACGATGGATACGATATGGAAGCGACGATGGATACGATATGGAAGCGACGATGGATACGATATGGAAGCGACGATGGATACGATATGGAGGAGCCATGAGGAAATCTCGAAAAAGAGAGGTTAGTCAGACTTGAAAGTTTATCTTTTTATAACTTGGTACGTTTTTCAGGAGGAGCCAAAACGTCAATAATATGATTGGAGGAACGACGATGGACACGATATGGAAGCGACGATGGATACGATATGGAAGCGACGATGGAAACGATATGGAAGCAACGATGGATACGATATGGAAGCGACGATGGATACGATGTGGAAGCGACGATGGATATGATATGGAAGCGACGATGGATACGATATGGAAGCAACGATGGATACGATATGGAAGCGACGATGGATACGATATGGAAGCGACGATGGATATGATATGGAAGCGACGATGGATACGATATGGAAGCGACGATGGATACGATATGGAAGCGACGATGGATACGATATGGAAGCGACGATGGATACGATATGGAGGAGCCATGAGGAAATCTCGAAAAAGAGAGGTTAGTCAGACTTGAAAGTTTATCTTTTTATAACTTGGTACGTTTTTCAGGAGGAGCCAAAACGTCAATAATATGATTGGAGGAACGACGATGGATACGATATGGAAGCGACGATGGATACGATATGGAAGCGACAATGGATACGATATGGAAGCGACGATGGATACGATATTGAAGCGACGATGGATACGATATGGAAGCGACGATAGATACGATATGGAGGAGCCATGAGGAAATCTCGAAAAAGAGAGGTTAGTCAGACTTGAAAGTTTATCTTTTTATAACTTGGTACGTTTTTCAGGAGGAGCCAAAACGTCAATAATATGATTGGAGGAACGACGATGGATACGATATGGAAGCGACGATGGATACGATATGGAAGCGACGATGGATACGATATGGAAGCGACGATGGATACGATATGGAAGCGACGATGGATACGATATGGAAGCGACGATGGATACGATATGGAAGCGACGATGGATACGATATGGAAGCGACGATGGATACGATATGGAAGCGACGATGGATACGATATGGAAGCGACGATGGATATGGTATGGAAGCGACGATGGATACGATATGGAAGCGACGATGGATACGATATGGAAGCGACGATGGATACGATATGGAGGAGCCATGAGGAAATCTCGAAAAAGAGAGGTTAGTCAGACTTGAAAGTTTATCTTTTTATAACTTGGTACGTTTTTCAGGAGGAGCCAAAACGTCAATAATATGATTGGAGGAACGACGATGGATACGATATGGAAGCGACGATGGATACGATATGGAAGCGACGATGGATACGATATGGAAGCGACGATGGATACGATATGGAAGCGACGATGGATACGATATGGAAGCGACGATGGATACGATATGGAAGCGACGATGGATACGATATGGAAGCGACGATGGATACGATATGGAAGCGACGATGGATACGATATGAAAGCGACGATGGATATGATATGGAAGCGACGATGGATACGATATGGAGGAGCCATGAGGAAATCTCGAAAAAGAGAGGTTAGTCAGACTTGAAAGTTTATCTTTTTATAACTTGGTACGTTTTTCAGGAGGAGCCAAAACGTCAATTATCGATTGGAGGAACGACGATGGACACGATATGGAAGCGACGATGGATACGATATGGAAGCGACGATGGAAACGATATGGAAGCAACGATGGATACGATATGGAAGCGACGATGGATACGATGTGGAAGCAACGATGGATACGATATGGAAGCGACGATGGATACGATGTGGAAGCGACGATGGATATGATATGGAAGCGACGATGGATACGATATGGAAGCGACGATGGATATGATATGGAAGCGACGATGGATACGATATGGAAGCGACGATGGATACGATATGGAAGCGACGATGGATACGATATGGAAGCGACGATGGATACGATATGGAAGCGACGATGGATACGATATGGAAGCGACGATGGATACGATATGGAAGCGACGATGGATACGATATGGAAGCGACGATGGATACGATATGGAAGCGACGATGGATACGATATGGAAGCGACGATGGATACGATATGAAAGCGACGATGGATATGATATGGAAGCGACGATGGATACGATATGGAGGAGCCATGAGGAAATCTCGAAAAAGAGAGGTTAGTCAGACTTGAAAGTTTATCTTTTTATAACTTGGAACGTTTTTCAGGAGGAGCCAAAACGTCAATTATACGATTGGAGGAACGACGATGGATACGATATGGATTCGACGATGGATACGATATGGAAGCGACGATGGATACGATATGGATTCGACGATGGATACGATATGGAAGCGACGATGGACACGATATGGAAGCGACGATGGATACGATATGGAAGCGACGATGGAAACGATATGGAAGCAACGATGGATACGATATGGAAGCGACGATGGATACGATATGGAAGCGACGATGGATATGATATGGAAGCGACGATGGATACGATATGGAAGCGACGATGGATACGATATGGAAGCGACGATGGATACGATATGGAAGCGACGATGGATACGATATGGAGGAGCCATGAGGAAATCTCGAAAAAGAGAGGTGAGTCAGAATTGAAAGTTTATCTTTTTACCAGCCTGCTTACAGCAGGCTGGATTCGCGGCTTCGCCGCTCAACTTCGCTTAGAAATATCACGTTTTTATACGCCCCCGACCATTTGGATTCTGTTACACGTGTGGTTTAGTTGGTTGTGGGCTGCACTGACACGCGATAGTCGCGAGTTCGATTTTGTGGCGCGACAAATTCTTTAACTTTCGGAAAGCAAAAGCGGACATCGTGACCAAGCCACAGACAAACTTTCTAGCGGATTATATATAAGTAAGATAACTTGGAACGTTTTTCAGGAGGAGCCAAAACGCCAATTATACGATTGGAGGAACGACGATGGATACGATATGGAAGCGACGATGGATACGATATGGAAGCGACGATAGATACGATATGGAAGCGACGATGGATACGATATGGAAGCGACGATGGATACGATATGGAAGCGACGATGGATACGATATGGAAGCGACGATGGATACGATATGGAAGCGACGATGGATACGATATGGAAGCGACGATGGATACGATATGGATTCGACGATGGATACGATATGGAAGCGACGATGGATATGATATGGAAGCGACGATGGATACGATATGGATTCGACGATGGATACGATATGGAAGCGACGATGGATACGATATGGAAGCGACGATGGATACGATATGGAAGCGACGATGGATACGATATGGAAGCGACGATGGATACGATATGGAAGCGACGATGGATACGATATGGAAGCGACGATGGATACGATATGGAAGCGACGATGGATACGATATGGAAGCGACGATGGATACGATATGGAAGCGACGATGGATACGATATGGAAGCGACGATGGATACGATATGGAAGCGACGATGGATACGATATGGAAACGACGATGGATACGATATGGAAGCGACGATGGATACGATATGGAAGCGACGATGGATACGATATGGATTCGACAAGGATTCGACAAGGATTACGTTCCGAGGAGCGGTGATATTGTTATGAATACGACAGGAGGTGAGTCAGAATAAGTTTTCATGGAGGCCAAAACATAGTTCTTCAAAACTTAACCAACATTTTTCAAGTGGAGCAGCAATTGGTATTCATTCGTACCATTCATTCGCAATGTTCCCGTTTTTGCCCTCTTTTTTTTACGAAAGTGCAATTTTTATGCGGTTTTCTTGCAGTTATCAGAAAAAGCGCCCACGAAAAAGTTGTTCAAAACTCTTTTTGCTCTGTATACGGTGAATTCTGATGGATCCGATGCTTTCCCGATTCGTGACATTTCTCTATCCTCCAAAGGCTCCTCCACTGCCGGCTCCTCCCCCGACAGACCAAAAGCCAACGTAGAGAGAAATTGTCATGGAGAAGGTTAGCAGAGGTGAAGTCGGACGGAATCGGAAAATGGAGCAGAAAGTATGGGAGCCGATACGTTCTGGATACGATTGGAGGAGCTACGATACAACCTCAAAGGCCGGATAGCTTTGAAGCGAAATAACTCAAGAATGCTTAGAAACTTAAAAAATTTTGACAACTGTAAATTACTCGCATAAAATTTTACACATTTTTGTAGTTGAAGGTTTTTTTATAGCTAGCTTGGTTCTCCACAAAAAACGCGCAGCCCCATTCCTACTCGATTTAAAGAAGGAGGGTGGTGGATGTCTGGTTCCAATATACCGCAAAACCTCTAATAGAGGGACATGTCCTTCTATTGTTCAACCTCTTCAAAATAAGAAATTCGAATTTCAAAAAAGTATCCGTAACTAGTTTTTGAGAAGCAATTCATAACGTATTTCATATTGATCCTAGTCTATTTTTGATAAAGAATAGATTGAGACCACTTTCAGATGCACAGAATTAGAGGTGTCTTTACGGTAGGTGTGTTTCTTCGATCCATCCGGAAGAGTACTGTTATTCGAATGAAGGCGTGTTTTGTTGCTATTAATCCTCAAAATACCGTATTTTCTGATAGAAAACTGTCGATACATCTCACTTTCCCCCATCCTTCGTAAAACTTTCAAGCTCGTTAACAACCAATCGAGTTCTTGTCACCCAATTTTCTCAAGTTTGCCTGTCCTGTGTGAGAGATCACATCAAGAGCACAAGATATGTTTGTTTCTTCTCTTATCACATCACTTATCTCTTCTCGAAAAGTCTCTCTTTTCAAAAGTGCTTATCCTCGGAGTTCGCACTGGCGCCTCTACGGATCCGCTCGTTAGTAAGCAACAAACAAATGGGTTTCGAGGGAGAGAGGATCGAGAGGTCAACGAAAAAACTGGAAAGATTCGAGAGGAAAGGATGAAGTGGGGTTTTGTTGCAAACCTGATTGACAGTTTTTCGAAAATTCAAAGATCCCGTTGGAACATTATGTCGGAAGTTGTTCGGATTACTGACAAGAAAGCTACTAAAGTGAACCAAACGTTAAAATTTTTGGAGACTGAGTGAGTACATTTTCAGCTAGTCGGGAGTCTCAAATTTGATCAGAACTAGAGGAATCTGTACCGAAAGTCGGAAATTCTGAACAGAAAATTAAACCAAGCAAAGCCGAACCCCTCTCAACTTTCGAACAAATTTTAAAACCTATTAAGTTTTCAGAAGGACAACTTTTCAGCGTTCATTTCGTTCCTCCTTGATCGGGATTTCAAATTCCGCCTCAGAAAACATTCAGGATTAAAAAAAAGTCTAGTATCATAATTCATGATGAAATTTCGAATTTTTTTCAGTTGAAATTTATATGAAAATGTAGGTGTTAAGAAAATCTATAAAATGGTATATATAACTTTAAGATTCAAAATAGAAGGTTTACAATAGGAGCTGTCAAAAGCCCAGATCGGATGCGAAAACCCTACAATTGGAAATGCGCGTGTTTGACCGATGTCAGAGGGAAATCGACTGACGCTATGGTTATGATTTTTATATCATTTTATAGGTCATATTAAGATCTACATTTTGGTATAAAATTTAGTTCAAAAATTTATGTTTAAAATAGATAAAACTAGGTTTGCGCCTTCCTACTGTTACATCTCATCGGCGCGTCGCTGTAAGGTCGCGTCAACTTTAAAGGCATATATCTCTAAAAGAAGTGGAGTTATCAAAAAGTTTATAACCATAAAAATATTTAGAATTTTATGTTGAGTAATTTTGTAGTTGACTACTTTTTGATAACTCCCATAGTTTTTGAGATATGGCGTTTATGGTGTGCACGCCAACTTTAAAGGCGCATATCTTAAAAGTGGGTAAAGCTACCAAAAAATGTTTAACTACTAAAATATTTGTAATTTTATGATGAGCAATATTGTAGTTGATCACTTTCTGATAATTGCGTTCCTTCAGGAGATATGCGTCTTCAAAGATTTATCTAGATTTCCGTACACTTTGGCCTTTTGCCAAACTTGAGTGTAAACCTGAAATCGATATCCTCTGAGCACACGTGCTCCACCTGAAACTTCCAAGTGGCAAAATCTCACTAGAGTGTACATTCTTCATTTTTCCCTCTATCTTTCGAACTTTTTTTTCGGTGCACCGATCCCATCACTTTACAAACTCTCGTCTTCTATCACGTCTTCTTTTTGCTTCTCAAATTACCTCGGCTCCCTGTTTACCCCTTGTGTTGCCACATCTCAATCAGAACACGAAGTTGCCACATGACAGCATCTCATCATCGATACATCTCTCTATCTTCCAGTAAATTCGACAACGACCTTTGTTCTTATCCGTGACGTCGAGAAGAGGATAATCGGAGGAATAGAGTCGAGCAGAAAACCGAAGAAAGCGAGAGATGGAAAGAGGAAAGGAGCGGAGACACAAACAACAAATGACGCATCGCGATGGATCCGATCGGAGCATTGAGAGAGTCGTTAGAAGTGTGCAAAAACGAAAACGGCTGTGTGGCTCTGCGGAAAAGATTCTCGTCTCTATCTCTCCATTCCCTCGACTCTCGACTCTGCAACGCCCATTCGGCGATTAGTCGCCTCGGATAGAGTCGGGCCGTAGTTTAGTGGGCACAATTTGTTTTTGATACTTGTCTTGTCTAGGAGTGATAGGTTGCAGAGTGAAACTGATTCTTCTTATAGATTCTGAGTGTAAATCTCCAATGTTTTTTAGAATGCTGTTACCGTAAAACCTGTATCAGAAGAGCATACCCCTCTTTTTCCACCAAGAACATTTCTAAATTCTCAAAAATTATCTAAATAGAATCTGTTGGAGAAGAGATTTGAAACATATTTTTTTGACATGACCAATCAACCTTTGATGAGGATTCTAATAAGATTAATTTCAATGTTTTTTTAATTTGCTCATTTTGACCCCATCGGGGTGCCCTTCTAATACAGATTTTACGGTAACTGAACAGACTTCCAAAAACCATGTTGATTTCTTCACTTTCTCACTTCTACCGTAATCCCAAACTTTCAAATTTTCTCATTTCAGGAACACTTTCAAAGTCTCTAAATCTTCCCAAAACAATGACGGTGAACATCGAAACCCAGGTAAACATCAACAACCTTCTCCCTTTCTTCTCTCAACTCAAAAAACCTCAAATGTGTAATAGTACTCAAAACATTCAGACCAATACATCTGACGAATCATCGTCTCCGATCACTGAAAATGTCCCAACCGAAGTGGTTCGCGAGTTTAATGGAGAGAAGCTTCTGGACCGCACCACGTTCTTCACCGAGTTCTCGACGAACGCCTATCTCGAGGATTTTTACACCAAAGTCGAGGACCCCGCCATGCAGATGGTGCTTTCGTTTTTGCCCAACATCGTGGCTCGTATCGGAAAAGTCGACAAGATGCTCGACTTTGGCGCAGGACCAACGATCCACGTGGCAGCATGCTTCCGTGAGATGGCGAACGAGGTGAGGATATCGGATTTCAAACAGGAAGAGAAGAAAGAGAGTCACATGTTCCAGATCCACCTGGCCGATTATTTGCCACAAAACCGCGACGAGTTGTATCAATGGGTGAACAATAAGAGCAAATTCGATTGGACAATCCCATTGAAAATGATCTTGACAAGAGAGGGACAGAGTTGGGACAAGCTTCCAAGAGTTGAGCCGGAGACCAGAGATAAGGTATTGAATGAAAACAAGAAATGACATGTTTATATAAACAACATCTGCTTGATGTTCGGATTCTGGACTCTGAAACTTGAAATAATAGTAGGATTACATTCATTGTTTTAAAATTTTCTCGAATGATCGTCTCAAGTCCAGTTTTTACGAAAATAAGAATATTTTTGCACAAAAATCGTTAAAACTGGAGAAAATTGATTTTCAAAACGCTAACTTACATCTTTTCTAACCTATTTCAATGTAGAATTTTTCGCTGATTCGAATGCATCTAATATCGCTACTCAAAACGATATGGAAACATTTTTAGGAGCGTTTGAAGTTCCTGTAAGAGAGACGCAGAGAAAGCAGACACTCTCACTGTCGAAGAGACGCAGAGAAACGAGACAGTGTCTGCGTCTCTCAAGAAAACGCGTTTTGAGCAGCGATATTAGGTGCACTCGAATCAGCGAAGTATTCTGCATTTGTTGAAATGGGTTACGAAATATATAAGTTGGTGTTTTGAAAATCGATTTTCTCGAGTTTTAACGAATTTTATGAAAAATGATTGTTATTTTCGTAAATACTGGAAAATACTGGACAAAAACAAAAAAATTACTCTAATATCACTTTCAGATCGTCGACATTTACCACTGCGATGTCTTCAGCAATCCATCTGTTGACTGCCCAAAGGAAATATTCGGACAGTTTGATGTGAGCACTCCCCTCTAATTTCATATCAAAAACAAGGAAATTTTCAGGTTCTTGTCACCATTTTCTGCGTCGAATACTGCTGCAACACTCTCGCTGAGTACTATTCTGCCATCAAAAACATTGCCGAAGCCCTCAAACCAGGTGGCCACTTGATCTACGGAGGAGTCTTCGAAGAGACCTGGTGCAGTTTCGGAGGTCGTAAATTCACTTGTCTCTACATCACGAAAGAAATCATGTTGGATGCATTGGCCAAGGCTGGGCTCTATGTCGATGAGACGGATCGTGGATGTGTTTTCTATGAAATCAACGGAATGTTTATGGTCAGCGCCAAGAAGGAGTTGTAATCAGAAGACCTGGATTTTGTAAAATGTAAAAACGTATAGTATTCATTTCATATACCCAAAACGCAACTATTCGCTTTTTTCTGAAAAGGGAGAGCTTTCTTTTGAACTCTCTAACAAACAACTACATGCAACAAATCACCCTCCCTTCCTCATTGAGTATTTTATTTGGCAATTTCAATTATTTGGTTTAAACTTTAAAGTAAACATTTGCTGGTTTTTTTCGTTTTCTTGCTGTCTAGATGTTCATTTATTTTGCAATTTGAATAAATAATTGTTTAGGTATTCAACATTGCAAAGAACTTGTTCCGAATCGATTCAGTAGTTGGATATTATCCAATCCGATCACATAGTTATTGTGAAGTCCTTCAACAACAAAATGAAGCACATGTTGTCCTGGGCTCAAATCGAAATAGTAGTTCTTCCATTTTTGTGCACTTGCATCGATGTCTCTGAAAGCAAAGTTTGTTTTATCAAATGATTGTCCCAGTGTTTGCGAAAATAACAATGATTTTCATAAAAATAGTTAAAACTCGAGAAAATCGATTTTCAAATTGCGAACTTACATTTTTTTCAGACCGATTTCAAAAAATTCAGAATTTTTCGCTGATTCGAATGCATTTAGATACTCAAAAACATATTGAAAATTGTTATGAAATTTTTCAGTTCTAGGAATTTTCAAAAAGTAGAAACTTTTTCCGAAAAAATCTTTTGTTTCTGGTTTTTAGGTTATTTATGAAAAAAGTAACCAAAGGTTTAAAAATGTATGTTAACGATTTGAAATGCGATTTTCTCAAGTTTTAACAATTTTTAAGAAAAAATATTGTTATTGTCGTAAATACTGATATTGGGGCAGCCATTTGAGAAAATTTCAAATGATTACTGTAATGATACTCTAAGACTTCGGATCAAAAGTCTTACTCACTTCCCCTCCAAAACCACCGGACACTCCTCATCATTATCAATACACACTCTGAATTGGCCACGAATTCCAGCTTGATACACAAAGAAATCAACCCTCGCTGGCTCAGAAACGGTCACTGGATGTTGAGATGATAAGACAAAAGTGTCTCCAGGATCTGCACTTGTTCCACCGGCATACAAGAAATATCCACTTTTAGAAACGTCCGATGGAATTCCAGTTAGCGAGTTGAGCACACTCCTATTGGATAATGCCCATTTCTTCAATGAACTTCCATCTTCTGCAGTACCATTTGTGGAACTGGTTAGATAGTTGCACAGAGTCTGAAAATGTTTTTAGTCAAATTTTAAAATGAAAGGGGGTACTAAAATGTTCTACAAAAGTGTGGTGTTTTATATGGATTAATTCAGATTGTTGCAGAAAAGAAAAATCCTTCTTGAGACATGTCCAAAAATTTACCTAAATCAAGTTACAAGCTCTCAAAGTGCCTATTCAACGGGGACCAAGGAAATGTCCTATCATTTTTTCTCTGAAAATAGGACCAAGAAATCCAAAAAATTACTTTTTTTGGCAGTCCGAGATCTTGGAACTTGATTTAGGTCATTGCTTTCTTTACTGCAACAATCTGAGTTGATCCATATAAAAATATAATTTTTTGGAACACTTTGATCCTTTAAGTACAAGTCATACATTATCATCAAAAGTGCAATCAACATTCGCACATATCGAAGCAAACATCGGTCCCGTTCTGGGTCCACCCAAATCACTTCCTTTCCTCTTTTCATCTTTACTCGGGTTAGTGATCTTCTGACTTGTAGGTGCACCATAATGAACCGCCCGAGTTGGAACTGGCACTGATACACTCTCGAATTGATTTATCGTCACATCATTCCCATCGAAATCCAATAATTGAGTTGGTGTTCTTCCAGGATATCCAACATCGTCGAATGTTCCACCAGCTCCTTCCGATGCTCCGCCACTCGAGGATTCTGAAATTGTTAGTAGGTATAAGATTAGTTAAATGGAAGGTACATGGGATTTCATAACCCAAACATGACGACAATGAAAGATTTTTTGAGATGAACGTTTATTGCAGAAACCCGTAACATCAGAAGTCATGTATAAATGTGCCAAATTTTTTTCCAAAAGTAATATCAGTTCATTCTCCTCCTCGCCGCTTTTCGTTTCATCATTTCTGCCATCATCTTCCTCGTCACTTTCATTGGTACAATTGGCGGAGGTAATAGCTTTACGTCATCTGTTTCCATCGGTAAACCCAGCGTTCTCCTCATCAATCGTTCCATAAATTGCGTTTTCAATCTTCCGAATCCTCCCGGTTTTCGTATATCCGACAGATCCATTCCCTTAGTCAACCCATCAAGATCTGGAATATTTCGAAGCGCGGTAAGATCTTGAACAGCTCCCGATGGCAACAACTTGGCGATGTCTGCAAGCTTCTCAGCGACTTCTGCTTCTCCTGACGACGGTTGTTTGAAAATAATGAGTTCCGTGGAGGAGGGAACCGACGGTGACATGGTTGTTGTGCTCATTTTGAACAAGTTCTTGTGATACTCTTCGATGTTTTCGACTTTTTCCACAGATGCAGTTGGTGTTGGTATCTTTTTAATTGGATTCATCGTGATCTTTTTCTTATTCTGCAATAGTCCAGGCGGATAGATTGACTCTTCAGTAAGCTTGTTTGGCAGACCAAACTTATTGGTCTCAGAGTTTCTTGGAGATGCCGTGGATGTCTTATCTTCCCATAACCCAAATTTCTTCGCCAAATCCACTAAGGCTTTTTGATTATCTTGACTGTTTTCCGTTAACAAAGTTGGCTGATTTGTGTTGTAAAAATGGGAAGAAACTACTGGACTTCTTCTGACATCTACAGGAGGTGGTGGGACGATTCCAGATGGAACTTCAGAAGATCTTGGATCGAGTGCAGTCAAAGAACGGACTAATGTTGGTATGTAAGGGATCACAGGAGCAGTTTGTTTGAGGAAGTTGACAAAGTTTGCGAATTGTTGCTCATTGGAAATAGTGGTATTTTGGTTGGGAGAAGTTGAAGAACTTGGAGAAGAAGAAGTTGTTGTTGGCTCAGAAGTAGTGGGCTCTATTGTTGTTGCTGAAGTGGTAGTGGTCGTTGTAGTTGCTTCAGTTGTAGTAGAAGGTGTAGTAGTTGTTGTAGAAGGCGTCGTTGTGCTCAGAATCGAAATCTTAGCTTCTAACCCAATTGGTTCTGATGTAGTGCTACTCAACTTATCCGCCACATCTTGGGCGACAATCAACATCAACTCTCCGTTATACAAATTCGAAGAACGATAAGACTGCCAATCATGATATCCAATTCTTCGGATTTCGCGCCGATTACGACCGTATCCTAAAGTGGGACAACAAAAGGTTCAATGGCTTCGAAAACAAGAAAAACTAACCACAAAGTGCTGCCTCAAAAACAATATTGTCCAGAGCAATGACGGAGCCCGGAGGAGAGTAGACCGTTTTGAAAACGATTTCAAAGGGTTGAGCGATTGGAGGAAGTTCAACTGCACGGAAGATCCATTGTTTTCCAAATGTGGATACACCATCGTAGCATCTGGAATTCATTAGTTACTGTAAAAATTATATTACAGCGACATAGCTTTACACCTAATTTTCTAGACCAGTTGCATCAAACTCGGTACACTGAAGCAATATTCTATAAAATTTTTTAAAGTAATTCTAACTGTGAAAATTAACCAAACTTCTCTAAGATCAAAGGTATAAAATGAAACTGTTTTATTGGTGCCCAATGATCAAAAGATCATCTTTTGTTTACTTTCTCTATTATTTGAGCAAAAAAATAAGTGATAGGGTCAGTTTCTCATAAATAGAAACGCAGTACGATAGTGTATATCTCAACAAATATTTAGTTAGACTGTAGCCTATGACAGGGGAAAAGTCAAGATCAAATTTTGAAATTCTTTGAGAAGAATCAGGGAAAATAAGGCAAAAAGGAAAACGGAAACCTTTATAACTTGTGTAATAATTAGTTTACTGTGAAATAGCTTCAGGACATTTCGCAGATGACATTTTGAAAGTGAGACATCTCGAAAGTAATACATTTCCAAAACGGACATTTCGAAAGTATGAAATCGCGTTTTTGGCTAAGTTTTGAAACTTTTCACATACATTTCCGGCTCCGGTGCGTTTCTAAAGTGGACATTTCGGAAAGGAGACATCTCTAAAGTACGACATTTCGAAAGTGGATATCTCAAAAGCAGAAATTTTGTCTCGAAAGTATGACCTTTCGAAAGTGGACATTTCGTAAGCAGACATTTTCGAAAGCTAGACGCGAAAATATAAATGAAAAGTTCCAAAAAAATTGAGGAAAAACTCGATTTCACAATTTCGGAATGTCTGCTTCCAAACTGTCCCCTTTTCGAGATGTCCGTTTTTTAACTTTCCACTTTCGAAATGTCCCGAAACCCTCCCACTAAAGTATCTTATATTTTCAATTCTCACCTCATCTGACTCAAATCCTTATTCCCCGGTGGCTGTCGAATACAAACTTCCAATTGTGAATCCAATCCAGTCTTATAATACCAATACTTGATACTTGCTCCACCTAACTGACACGTTATCACTTCAGACACCAATAGTGCCATCATTCGTCCCATCAACCCGGCAGTGTAGGCAAATGGTTTGGCTGAAAGTTCCCTCATTTGTTATTACGAAAACAAGTTGGGAAGACTTTTCTATATTAGTTTTCTATTATTGTAATTTCCTAGACGGTAATCCTAATATTTGCGAAGACTTACGATTATTCTCATCTATTGGCATTATTCGATTCTGTGCATCTGCTTCCAGAAGAGACGTCGTCTCGAAATGTCCACCCACATCTGATGAGTTCCTCCAACGACACGTGGAAGTGAAATCACAGTTCAAGTCAGATGAAGATGAGATTTCAGCATTCACTATACAAATGGCCCGCACGGCCAACAAAAACCAAACGAAAAATTTCATAACCAGGAACAAGAATTTGGTATCGTTGAGGTAAGTAGGATGAAGCCGTCGTCGTATGGAGAGAGATCGGTGACCTATAAGAAAGTGGACAAACTGGAATCTTTGAATCGTCACCCGTGGACTCTAATTATCCGAGAGGGAACAGAAATAAGAGAAAGTTGGAAGAAACGGTAATTGAGAGGTGGCGGAGAGAGAAAGAGGCGAATGGATAGAATGGTGGTGAAAGTGAATATGACAATTAGGCGGAAATCTCATGTCCAGAGGCAGGTTAAGGGGGGAAAGAACAAGAGTACGGCTATTTGGGATAACTGAAAAATGTTTCGCTTTCAGATGTAAAAAATGGAATCTGTAGACCTCAGGCATGTTATGGGCCGAGCCTGGCTTTTTTTGCTAAAATGTAATGTAACCCATTCTTCGTATGGGATTTTGGCTGTAAATAGGCTCACTAAAACAAGCACAAAAAGTTATTTGAGATCCAGAAGCCTTTTTTGTTCCCTTTCGGTACTTTTTCTGAAAATCTAGTTTTTATTAAAAATTTCGAAATTTTGAAAGTTCAACTTCAAACGGTCACAGTTTTGTTCAAACTTGTTCAAATTTATCAAACTAAAATTTAATTTGTAGCTAATAAAATGAAATTTATGAAAGTTGTAAGGGTAATAATGTTTATTGGATGAAGGGCAAGTGCCACTAACTCATACAATCGAAAAGAAAAAATAATAGTTAAATTTTGGTACAGTTTAAATTAAATAAGAACAATTTTTTTAACTTTCTGGTACCCCACTTATGACTCAAGAATTACGGCCCGGCCCAGAATGTCCGTGATTGACTACCACAGATTTTTTGGTCCTGATATATGGGTCGAAAGCCATGTTTTCCCATATTTTTTTCCAAAAAATAAAATTTTCCAAAATCTCCGTATTACTAGGACACCAAAATTGACTTTTAAAAGGTTTTTGAACAAAATTTGAAAATTTGGCTTCGGACATTTCGAAAGTATTTAACTGCTTATGAAAAGTTAAAAAAAAGGCAAAAACGAGATTTCACACTTTCGAAATGTCCGCTTTCGAGATGTCTTCGTAATGCCCACTTTCGAAATGTCGTACTTTCGAAATGTCTCACTTTCTAAATGCCCACTTTCGAAATGTCCCGGAGTCGTATTAGCAAATTTTTGGTAGTCTTGAGAGTTTATCCACCGAAAAATCGATAAAAAACATCCTTTCTTTTTCCTTGTTCCCCCGACGTTTTTCTTTTTCAGATCAAACCTTTTGTTTATTAACAGTTTTCCCCTTCTTCTCTTTTTCCTGTATTGCCGTAATGAAGCCAAAGTAAATTTATAGATAACATGATAATATCAGAAACCCTTGTGCAGTGTATATCAAGAAAATGACAAATAGTTGAATATGTGTCTAGGCTTCTGATGTTTTCTCAGAAACTTCCGATTCCTCTTCGCTGCTCTCTTCCTTCTTTTCCTTTTTCTCATTAGACGCGTCTGGATCCATGTAATCAGCGTTGAATCCCCCGCGACGACGTCTGGAAACCAGAAGTTCGCGCTCTTCTTTGGCGAAAACTGTCTCGAGGTTGAGCACTCCTGAAGAAAAAATAAAAAGAATGACGCATGTAAAATCGCTCATCCGTATCCGTTTCCCAAATACACTCACCGATGTCAAACGTTTTCTTGGCCACTTTTCCGCTGGTGATGTAGCTTTTCGGAAGTGCGAATTTGACTTTGCGAGCTCCTGGCTGCAACCTTTTTGTTATTTTTTCCTGCCTTTGTTGGGCGAAAAAAAAAGATTGACACCCACCTTGAGTTTCGAGTCGTCACACTTGTGATACACTTTGAAGACTGGATCGATTGGTGTCAACTCGGCAGTTCCTCCTTGAAGCATGAACTCTCCGTTGACATCAGTGTATCCCTGATCGAGGAGATCATCTGGATCTGGTCCTGAAAGTTAAGAAAAGATGAATACTCTTATTCTTCCCAAAGTGATATCAATAGGGAGAAAGGTGTCAACAAGGAAGTGGAAAAGAATAGATAATAGGATGACCATAAATGACGGTTCAGAATAAAAGAAGTGCATTCTAGAACAATATGGAACAAGTCATAGAACTTACCAGTATCCTCTTCCCAAAGCTTCACACGAACATTGGCAGCTGGCCCATTTCCGCAAAGAAGACGTCCCTTAACAGCAATCGACTGATCTCTCATAGCAACGGTGAGCCCGAAGAGGGCGACGAGAAGGATGAACGTCTTGTTCATCTGAAAATATTCAGATTTTTCTAGATTGTACAAAAACACAAAAATATTTGTGAGGAGTGAAATAAAAAGTTGTGTTGCCTGCCTCTTTTCTTATCAAAGAGACGATAAGCTTATCAAAAAAGAGGGAATTCAATGTACGAAGACTCGGTAATTCGCCTCGATTTTATTGTGTTTTTGTCGATCTCCGCCCATCGAAAACTTCTCAAAAGATCATTGAGTACGCTATGGAGACAATGTTTTTATGAGTCAGAGTTCTGGTTGAAAGTTCAATAAACGATGAAACTATGATGTTGATTGCTATCAAAATAGTTCATGATTCTATTTTTAGAATCGTTGCGAGTCGGAAGTTGATGGTTTCAAGATCAATTTTTCATTCTTGTTTTTTCTAGGAACACTTCTTTGTGCCTAGCTCTAAACAATATGAGTCAATGTACTTCATTTTAGGAAATATTTAAAAAATAACGAAAAACAAACACTTTTTGGCTTCTGAACTACGGCCATCCGTGCCGAAAAGGGTTTTCTTCCATATAAATTGTGATTTTCAAGACAAAATTTATACGAAAATGTAGAACTCGATAAGGTCTACAAAATGATGTTAAATTCAATAAGGTTACATTATTCGGTTTTTCTCGAATGTTTGTTAAACGCGGGGCCGGAGATTTCAGCCCTGTGAGCTCGGCCCGGGCGCCTTGTTTCAGGCATTCAAACTTAAAAAAATACCATCTTTTAGAAGCTTTTCTCTTACTGTACTTCTAGTTGGTTTTTCACCTCTTAATGAGTCAAAACTTGACTTTTTTTCAGCTTTTGACGCACATTATTATCTGATCATTAGTCTCTTCCAAAACCACAACAGCCCCAAAAAAAAAATCACAAAAGTTGTTGTCCTACCCCAAAAAATATGTGCCTACGTAATCTTTACCTTTTGTTTTTTTTTTGGGGATTCTGATTTACTATCTCAATGAACATCCCAGGCTTTGATATCGGTTTTTGTTCTTTTGAATGCTCCTAACAATTGAAAGCGAAACTCGATATGAATTTATAGAGAAAAAAAAACCATAAAATAAATAAACAAAAATCAATTGTCTGTCCATGGAGCACTTTTATTAGTCGTCGTTTTTCACAAGATGATTCTTCTTTGCTTCCTATTTTTCTTTAGTTCTGTTTCAACACTATACCAATCTTATGGAGTACGCGGACGTCTTCTTTGTGGAGAAATCGAAGCGAGATCAGTGACGGTGAAACTGTTTGACTTGGATCTACACCCTCATGAGAATGATTTGTTGGATGAAGGGGTCTCGGATGGAACAGGAAATTTCACTTTGTCTGGAGGAACTGCAGAGCTGACGAGAATCGAGCCAATGTTGGAGGTGATTCATGATTGTAACGATGGAAATATGGTGAGTTCGAGAATTTTCTATTCCAAGCCAATGAATCTTTGCAGACTGGCCATCGAAAGTCCAAGTTTCTGCTACCATACCTCTACATCACTTACGGAATGAAATCCTTGAAGACTTTCGACATTGGATCCATAAATTTGGAGACCGTTTTTCTCTCAGAAGACCGTGATTACTCAGAAGATCCTGTTCAAAAACCATCTCCTTAATCTCCCCTTCCGTTTTTATGGCTGCCAATTTTGCTCTATCTCGATTTTCTAAATAAAATTGACTTCTCGATCTGCATGACGTGACGACAGGAAACAGAAACATGTCAGTTTATGGAAAAAACGGGGAGAAAAGTGCAGTAGGCTCGATTTGTGGTCGGTGATACTTTTAGCCTCCTGGCCTTAACATCTCCAATTTGTTCTAGAATTCAGTCTACTGGAAATCGAGGTTCCTAGACTTATTCAAAAGAAGGTTACTCACAGTCAGAGACAAACAAAAACAATAAAGGATTAAGGACTCAATCAAAAGTCAGTCAGTTTTCATGCAGACATATTCGAAAGGGATTTGACTTGAGAAAAAAGATTCTGAGAAAAAAAACAGAAGAACAAGAATAAGAATGAGAAATCTGAAAATTGGGTATGCGTGAGAGTTGTATGACCTCTTTTTGATGGGAAAGAGAGTGACTAATGAGTTTCGAGAAAAAAAAATGATGTGGTAGACGGAGGGAATTTCTGGAAATATTTCTGGGCCTGGTCAATGAACTTACAATCTTTTTTGACAACGATTTGAGTCTTTGATGACTCTTGAACTACAAAAAATTAACAATCTAGTAACATGTATCCATACCGTTAAACTTACTATTAGAATAGGATGACATCCAATTTTTTTTTCAACAAGCAGCTTTTCAGCTACAAAGTAAGTTTATTTTCGATGTACATGTTTTAACTACCGTAAAGTCTGTCTGTATTATAAGCCCCCCCCCCCCCTATGAGCTCAAAATGAGCACATTCTTGAAATTCAAACGGATTGAAATTAGTCGTATTAGAATCCTCGTCAAAAGTTGACTGAACCAGTCAAAAAATATGTTTCAATCTCTTCTCCAACAGATATTGTGACCCATTTTGAGAATTCAGAAATATTTGCCGATGGAAAAATAGAAAGCCTTCTAATACTCTTCTAATACAAATTTTACGGTACTTGGCTCTAGTAACTTGTACTGTAAAATCTCAAATATAATGATATTCAATTTTTTCAGCAAACAATTTTTCCGCTACAACAAACGTTTGATTCCATTAGTTTAGCTTCTAAGTAGGTATTTTCAAACTCAGAATTCGATAGGAAAAAGATTTCAAATGTGGTTCCCTCAAAACTTTCCTGGCAACCTACTTCAACATTACCCTAAACTTCAAGGCTCCCCGAATCCGACTCCTTCCTCTCATTCATATTCCCACCCACACCAATTCATCTCACCACTTCTTTCCTCCAACTTTTCCATTCTCCTTAAGCCTCGCCCCTAACAGAAAAACGACTCGAAGAAAGTGGGCGGAGCCGGAGGAAGAATAGAGAGAGCTCTCCCCATCGCCTCTCTTCTCACTTTTCGTCGACATCCCGGTGCCGACGCCTTCTTCATTCCCCCCGACATGATCTTCAACTATTCTGTTCTGGGCCTTCTGATGTTATTGTTTGTGACTATCACAACTGCTCAACTCGACACGCACTTTGATGATGTGAGTTCGGGTTTTGACTTGACTTTTGACCTAAATACATTTTGTAAAACATTCCCTAGGGATAGTTTAACTGGGTGCAGAATGATATTTCATCACTTCCTGGATCTCCTTTTCTTCAAAAAAACCTTCTCTGCATATCCGATTTTTTCTGAAAAATGACATGAGAAGTGTATTCATAACGAATGGAAAACCATTAATCATCTGACGAACTCCGAAAAAAAAGCATAAGACGGTGATGGACGATAGTTGAACGGTGTCGCCATGGAAGGGTCTTATGTATACAAAAAGGGGAAATCTAAAAATATCAAGATCTTAGATTTAAGGGAATCGTTGAATTCGTTGGGTTGTAGAACCTTGAGGAGTATATTTGGATAGTTTTCCTGGACTTTTTAGTTTTTTTGAAGATTTCAAGACGGTCTAGCAACATTCGCACTTTGAATGTTGTACTGTAGAGATTTGAGTATTTTTGGAGAGTTTTCCTAAGCATAAGCTTTTCAGCTTTTTAAAGGCTCTAATTACAGTAACCCTCAACTTTCTAGCAAAATTTCCATTTTTCCCCTACATTTCGGTTCGTTTGTCTGTTTTGATCAATCCACTTTCTTATGTTATGTTAGTCATAAGTTATCCCCAGAAGGCTTCTTTCATTTCAATTCTTGACCTATTTCACATTTTCAAAGCCAACAGCGTCATATTCCTGAAATGAGGAAGCCGTGTATGATCTGCTCATGATAGTCATAACTCTATAAATTATTTTCCCACACAAAAAAGAAAACATTTTACACCAATCCCAGACATAATTCGATGACTAAAAAGTCTTTGTTATACTGTAAAACCTCTAATAGAGTGGCACCGGATCAACAGGTTAACATACCGTCTTATGAAACTTTCCTGAGCGTTCTGAAATTTAAATTTAGGGCGTTTTGTAGTAAATGCTCTTATTAGGCTCCCCCCAAGAGACCAAGAAATTAGACAAAGTGCGATTGACTTTTGTAGAGCGAAATAAGGCGTGTATGTGTATGCACCAAACCGGAACCGGAAATTCCCCCCAAATCCGAGATTCACGCTTCAACTGTCAAATGTATAACCCACTTTTTCGAGCACTTTGGCTCGGAGGGTGTTGAAATGTGTTTCTTTTTTTGGAAACGGGTTGAGAAGTGAGATCCGAGGGGATAAATTGGGACTTCTTGGGAAAGTATAATAAGCAATTCATTGCGATTCTGAGGACATCAGAATGAGTATTTAAGTAGTGATAAATGAACAACAGCTTATGAACAGCAGACATGGCAAAGCGATTTTCTTCGATATAAAATTAGAATTTTTAACCGAAACTTATATGAAAATATAGGTCTTGATAAGATCTACAAAACAACATACAATATAACCATATTTATTCGCTCAAAATTTTTGTTGCTTCCAGAAAAACGTCCGGACCATGGAAATGTCGGTCCGAGTGTGTGACTAAAAATTTTTAAAAATTGAGAAGAAAAATATAGCCGTTTTGTATATCATTCAGACCTACATTTTTATATACGTTTCGATTAAAAAATCTGAATTTATATGGGAGAAAATTGCCGTTTGCAAATAGTTTGAACACCGGCTGATGCTAACTTCCGATATGAAACATTGATGAGGATGTATGGATAATGTGCAAAATTTGAAGAAATATTAGATCACGTTTACAAGTCGAAGTCAGAAGATCTATTCATCCCATTTCCAGGCACAAGTCTACTGGCCATCCGAGTACAAAAGGAACGCTCCAGCGCCAGCTTCCGAAGGAGAACTTTTCGCATTCCCAGGGCTTCGTGGACTGCGTGGAAAGAGGGATCCATTTCACAACAAACGCGTTCCAATGATGTCGTTGAAGGGACTTCGGGGTAAACGAGGACACTTTTTCAGTGGACAAGAGGAGCAGTAAGAAGAGGTATGGATTAATTATAACTTAAGGAAACTTCTTTGTGGTGAGCACCGGCTGGAAAATCTCAAATTCTCATTTTCAGATTTCTACCCGTTTGTGTGTGTGTGTGCTTCGGCTCGACCTTCCAATCTTCTTTTCTTCGTTCCAAAAGTGCTTCTTTAATAGTTCCGAAAGACTGTATTCATTTCTTCTTCTTTTTCTTTTCCCCATGAACTACTAAAAAAATAAAGTCATCTCAGTTGTTAAAGTTGAGTTATTGGAAAAGTGTCACTTATGCAAATGAAGAAAAAGACAAAGACAAATGAAAACAAGGTGACAAGTTTGTGTTCTTCTTTGTTTCGGGGAAAAGAGCATTTTTAGTTTTTTTTTGTGAACCGAAATAGACAAATTTGAATTCTCGAGAAATGACGAATTTATCTGTTCTTTAGGGTCATTTTTTCTAGGAATTTCAGGAAAGAATTACATTTCCATTTTCATATGCTGTCAGCTTCAATAGTGACAAATTCTCATTTGTTTCAAACGTTCAGATTCCGTCCGTTCTTCTGATGTTATCCCAACCAGGGCTGGGCGGCAACAAATTTCGTCAAATTTTCTCAAGTTTCATATTTGCAAATCGTCATAGCTTCCTTCAAAATTGATCAACTTTGGAGAGTCAAAAAACAAAGTGATTTAAATATAATGTATTTTGAGAATTCAAATCAGCAAATTATCTCAGAAAATTGAAAGAAATCATGAAAAAATGTCAAAATTCTGTTGAAAAACCAGAAATTTTGGCGAAAAATGTTATTAATTTTTTTTCATTTTTCAAGAAGTTTGAGAATTTTAGAGTGTTTCTGTACAAAAAATCATTTCAAAACCCGAAATTTCAACTGAAAACCTACAAAAACTTACAAAAATCGGGAAAAAATGAAGGAAATTCGTTGAAAAAACGAGAAAATAGTAATTTTGCATTTTTCATGGGATTTTCGTAGGTTTTTCACTGTTTTCGACCGAAAAAACAATTTGAAATCTATTTTTTCACCTAGAAATCAAAAAAAAAAAATAACGACAATCGAAGAAAAATGACGAAAATCAGATGAAAAATGCGAACACACTCATCCTCCCCACCGCGCGTTTTTCTCTGACCGCGAAATAGTGTGCGCAGAGAAAAAAAATCCACACAATACATAGAGGCCCGCGGAACCCGTGAGGTGCCGACCGCTCTCCAGGCCCACCCTATATAATTCGCCTCGTTTTCTCGTATGCCCGCACAAGTGTTGATGTTCTAACGACCATTCCAGTATGAGGAAGGCACCCGATAGGCCCCTATCGGGATTGCTGAGTAGGTACCGGGTGGAAATGAGGACCTTGGGTGGTGAAATCTCGCGAAAGTAGCCACCCTGCTGGAGTGCGAGGAAATCACCCCCGGAGCTGCAGTGACCGGGAATTTTTCAGCCGTGGGGGGGCCGGTTTTGAAAAAAATTTTGGCTTTTCATCATCATCGCCATTGCCACTATCATGGCCATGATCACGCGGCGGTTCCCGGCGCCGCGTGGCGCCTGGCGCCACGGGGGGGGCACCAGGGGCGGCTGGCACATTGCTGTTTGGCCTGCAGTTGGTTCTGGCAATTGAAGGTTTTTCTTTCGAACCAGGCTTGCCTTGGACCCCCCTCCCCGAGAGTCAACGATACGAAGAAAAATTGGGGTTCAAGGTCCTTCCAATTGTGTGAATCTCAACAAAATCTTCCTCGTTTCTTCCCAGGGTCACCCTATTTTGCAAAATTTTTGTTTGCGACCGTGTACATCGTACGTTGGCCACGTTGGCCGAACGTAGGCCTCAGAACGTACGCCACAGTACGTGGGCCTCAGAGCCATGCCCAGGGGGGCGCACCCGTGGCCTGTCGCGTGGGCCGATTACGTACGTTTCAGGGACTTGACTAAAGGACGTGGACCTACAGGACCACCAGGAGACGCTGGACCGTCTGGACCAGAAGGACGAAAACCAGGAAGAATTGGAGATTTTTTCCAATTTATTTTATCCGAAAATTTGTTTACCTTTGGTCTAGACAAAGCGTAACTTTGTTAATTTTTAAATGAAATTTGACGGTTTTTTAACCAATCGATAACTTCAAAGAAGAAACGTGAACATTCTGATCTACACAAAAAATTCACAAAAAACCATACATTCTGAATAAAGAATTCCTCATTGCGGTTTTATCAAGTTTTGCTAACTAAACTTCTTCGCATAAAGAATGTCTACTCCGTCGAATCGTTCGGATTGTTCGTCGTCTGCCGAAAGTCTCACTCTTCCACCACTCGGACCAACAACTCAAAAGAAGAAATCTATTCACTATATTGGAGGTAAATACATAATCAAGTAAGAAAGGAAACTCTGACTTTCCAGAAACCATTGAAATAGACAAAAAGAAGCTTGCCGAATGGATGAATGGAATCGGGAATCTTCTGGGATCGCCAGAGTTGAGAGAGAACGTCACCAATTTGCACATGCAACTCCTATCGGCGATTGAGACATTGAAGAAGGCATTCAAATTTTCGAGTGAAAAATTGAAGAAGGAAATCAATAAGCTCATCGAGCAGTACACAATTTTGGCTGTGGTCTGCGAGAAAATTGCGGACAAAATGGAAAAATCGGCTGACTTTTACAACACTGACGAACTTGAAGAGTCAAAGTCCAAACGTTCCACAAAACAAAGCTGAACTCATTTTCAAATTTTTGCCGAATAAAATTTTGTGTTTCAAAATCATCCAAAGAATGGCAGTTCATTCATCGAATCAGCATAGCACAACTGTCAAATGATGAGAAGTCGAGAGCAATTCTAATAGGATTATTTACAGGGCAATTGTAACACAAACTGAAATAAAATAATAATAACGATGGCATGTTAGCATATAAGAACACGATTAGATTAGTACTATACTCCCCCCTCTAGCCTTCGCGTCTTGCTTCGGCTTCTTGTGATCCGCCCAGCATACACCACATCCTTGAACACCGGTTCTGCGGTTACAGCGTTTGGAATAGGAGGAACAGCTGAAAAAAACAATATTTTTAATAGAAAAAATTCAATGCGCATACATAGCAGAGCTCCCAACAGAATCCCAGCTTCTCTTTGTCTCTTCGTTTTTTCCTTGATCAAACTTTCGAAAAAGTCGATAAAGCGGTGTTGAGCATATGTGAGCTGGTCGTTGAATTGTGTCTCGTTGATTTCCATTTCCGCATTAAACTCATCTAAAATTTGGCCCTCTTTCAGCTCGTGCCTTGTGGAGTTAATCTGGAATGAAATCTGTGTCAGCGATTTTCTACCATACAAATGAAGATTTTTTAATCGAAACTTATATGAAAATGCTGGTCTCGATAAGATCTACAAAATGGCATACAAAATAACAATATTTATTCGCTCCTTAAACTTACATTGTTCTTTCTTTCGAGTTCAGCCTCTGCCTTTTCCTTTCCCTCTGTATACACTTTGCATCTTTTCTCAGCGACTTCTCTCCGGTATTTTTCCAGAGCTTCGCTTTTTTTATTTTTCAGTAATGTACGGACTTCGATGAATTGGTTTTCGGCAAGCACGGCATGTCGTAGAAGTCTTCGCTTTCTGAAATTTGTCGTATTATTTGCAGTTGAAAATTCCAGATAAATTCTCGATAAAAACAGTCAAACTGTGTAATATTTACTTCATTTCATATTCTTCAGTTAATAAAAGCGGTTCTTCTTCTTGCTCTGGTGCTTGATCTTCAGAAGTCGCTTTCCTAAATCCTACTCCTACTCTTCCACCTCCGCGTCCTCTTTTCCGCTTTACCGAGGGGTTATCCGCCATTGTGAGTCTGAAAAAAGAAAATGCGAGAATAAAATAACATAAAATACAATTTTTTACATGAAAAACTACGAAGAAGCATTGGAAATCATTGAAAACAAAGAAAGGGAGGCATTCAAAATCAGGTGGGCGGAGCTTCGTATTTCCACACGCAAACGCCGCGCGCACTTTATGCAACTGCGCGGCGCGGAGTATCGTTTTCCGCGAATAAAAAACTTTCAAATTTCATCGAGGATTTCCGTTTCGCATGGATGCTAAATGCACATTTTTGCTTCAATATTTTAGTGATAGACATATTCTTTTGAAAGACGAATGGCTAAACTCAGTTATCGATTTTCTATTCAGTCGTGTGCCAGGTTCGAGGGGCTTTGTAAGTGAAAAAGATAATAAAGGCTAGAAAAAATGGAATTTGAATTCCAGGATGATGAACGCTTTGCAAATCTAGTTCTGGAGCAATGGACGTGCTCAGATTTCGAGACAACTTCGTTTCCAGTCTTTGCCAATCATGGAATCGATGCGAACACAACGAAACGATGTCTTCAAGGGCCCATTGTCTGCCAAGTGAACAGTTTTATCGATACGGGAAGCCCTTATTATCAACAATATTGTAATTTAAATGGAAATGGAAAGAAAGAAGATAATTCTGGATTCGAAAAAGTTTTCCATGAGAGAGAAGATGATTCAGACCGAGTAAGTTACGGGGATGTTCGAATTTCGGCAACGGATTCAAGCATGAATAACTTTTTTCAGAGGGATCGGCTAAACATACGGTCAACAGAAGAAATTTTCCTTATTAGAAAAGCTACCGATTGGTTGAAAAAACGTCAAAATTCATGAAAAATTAACAGAGTTACGCCTTGAGCAACTTTTCGACAGGCGTAACTGGAAATTTTTCATGAAATTTGACAGTTTTTGAGCCAATCGATAGCTTTATTTCTTCTGTTCACCGTATTTTTACCCGATCCCCCTGAAAAAAGTTATTACTAGCATTTGAATTAATTGCCGAAATTCGTTGCATCCCTGGTATGTTACCCCTCGATCCCTTCAGAAGCTGATTAAAAACTCAGGTTCCAGAAACCATCGCGTCTTCTGAAACTCTCTCTAACCGACGGAGAATCGTTTCTAAATGCAATTGAATTCTGGAAATGTCCGCAGCTTTCTCTTCACTGTATGCCTGGAACCAAACTTTTGATTGAACCACCGTGTGACATTCGGAAAGGAACGTTTCTACTGAAACCAAGCAATTGCAAAATTCTTGGCGGCGAAGTTTTGCGATCATTGAGTTGCCATTTGCCAATATATGAGTATGCTCGTCTTCTGAAGATCAAAGATTCCGATCCGCCAACAAATAAAGCACCAATGGTCTCAGAACGGAGACCTTCTGATGCTGTCAACGAGAATTCTCCACTCACGTCAGCGTCTTCTCGAATAAACTCGACCCCTTCAACGTCATCATCTGGTCCATCAGCAATGATAAGCCGATATTTTACAAATAAACCCTGCACGTACGGCATTGTTAGCACTATCTCCGAACTATTATCCGTTTCAGACCGTCGACATCAAGAGCTCCAGAGCCACGAGAAATTTCTCCAGATGTGATGGCTGACACAGATGACGAGCAACATATTTCCGACAGCGACGACGGTATTTATAAACTAACGTTTTTTTACACCATAAAAATTTCAGATTATGAAAATCGCCCGTCTACATCGCGACACTCGGAAAGCGTTATGGTTTCTTCATTGATCCGAAGAATTCAGGATGACAAAGAAGAATTCGAAACTTCGCGACGAATACATAATCGATCTCCGAAAAAGCTGAATTCGATAAAAACTCCTCCATCAGATGCAGTAAGTTTTGTCAGGCACGGCGAACGATTTTCTCACATATAAACTGAGATTTTTAATCGAAACTTATATAAAAATGTAGATCTCGATGATTTCTACAAAATGAGATACAAAGTAGCTATTTTGATTATCTCAATTTTGTGCTGGTTATCATAAAACCGGTGAAATGAACTCATATTTCGGACTGGTTGTTTAATGGAAGCTAACACAAAATTGAGCGAATAAATGAAGCTATCTCGTATGTCATTTTGTAGAAATCATTGAGATATACATTTTTATATAAGTTTCGATTCAATCTCATTTTACATGGGAGAAAATCGTTGACCCGGTTTGCCATGTCTGGTCTAAATGAACACAACAACACGATTTATTACAGACCCGCCGTAGTAGTGGAGTGTTAACATCCCGAAAAATTGATCCAATGGATGAAATTCTGGAAACCATGATCGAAAAAGACGAAGAACCTGTCTCGTGCCCGGCGAAAACTACTCCTAAAAATCCGTTCCGAGTTCAAGCTCAACCGCCATTAAAGAGAGTAAAAGTGGAAGCTGAAAGTGATGACGATGACATACAAATCATCGAACTCGTCACCCCGCCGCCATCTATAAAGAGAGAGTTATCTGAGCAGAATAAGGAAACAAAAGAGGAGGAAGATACAGATTCAAACTCACCGGAAGAACGTCTCGCTCTCAAAGCATTTTCCAATTTGAAACTTTCATCCTTAACGGAGTGTATAAAGAAGATGAAATATTCGATAGGATCCAAGAGATTCACTTTGTTAGCCGTCATCGACGATATCGTAGAGCCATTGCGAGTGGTCGATGAGTTGTGGACAATGAAAGTGAACTTAATAGATTTTTCGGGACCGACAGAAGCCTTCATCGATAATCAAACGTTGCACAGTCTTATTGGATACACTTGTGAGGAAGCGATAGTGAGTTTCAACCAGTCTGCGTTGTCGAAACGGCTTCGAGGAATTTCTCGAAAAACTCCTTTAAAATTTTTCAAAAAATTTTTATAAGTTTTCCGTGAAATTTATACTTTTTGATGTACAAAAATAGAAAATCGGATCCGATTTTCCAGAGAACCAGTTACTTTTTTGCTTCAAAATAATAACCATCTTGTTTGCCGTCGAATTCTGCGTCGATTGATACCTAAAAACTCCTAAAAATCCGAAAATTTCAGCAAAAAAAATTTAAAAAAAAAATAGAACAATTTTCGAAAAAATTTTTTCGAGACGGCACACTGGTTTCAACCAAGACGATATAATAGAGATCATGTTATTTCAGGCAGTTCGAAAATCCAGCGATTTGGAGAAGAGGAAAGATGGAAAGCGACGATTGCAAGCGCTAGAGCAACAGCTTCAGAGGCTGGATTTAGTTTTCGAGGTTAGTATTTTTTAGATAGCCCAGCACGATTGCTAGTTACGCAACCTGAAATGTTTTCAAATATTCCAGTGAACTCCGAAATTTCATCATTTTTGCACTGGTTTTCGCCATGCATCACTTTTCGCACAGTTTTCAGGCGCAGTGATTTTTCCTTCAAAGATCGGATTTCTACAAATTTTAAAGCAGATTCTCAGCTATCGGTTCATATAGAAAACGTTTATATTGGGCAAGTATGGACTGAGATTTTAGAAAAAGCACTGAATTAATGCTTTTTGAAAAGTCCAATTTTCTTAGTCCCTATTAGGCCAAAATCGACGTTTTCTATATGAATCGATAGTTGAGAATCTCCTTTAAAATTTGTGGAAACCCGATTTTTGAATGAAAACCTGTAACCCGTGCCAAAAGTGGACGCATGGCCAAAACCAGTGCAAAAGTAATGAAATTTAGGAGTTCACTGGAAGATTAGAAATTTTTAAGTTTTGAAACTGACAATTGAGGATGCTGTGCCCAAACAAAAACAAACTTTTCAGCTCTTTTGATTTTCTCTAATTGATAGGTATCTGGTCATTTTTTAATAGTCAACAAGGCTATAAAATACAAAAAGATGTGCTTCTCATACACCCTTTTTTTGCCTTATCTTTACGACCTCCATTTCTTCCGTGGAACCTTTTATTTCACATGTGACACAAACTTGAAAGAATTTGGCGTTGACATTTATGAATTCACTCCATGAAATTTGCACCGAGCCACTTGAATTTCAGATCGAATTCTTCGCCGGAACAACGACGTCGTGTCCAGTGATTCGATCGATGAAGACATTAGCAGAGCAAATTGATGTTTATTGAATTTCATGCAGAATATATTTCAAAATCACTTTATTATCCATATTATGTATTCACCAATTTTCTTTGATCTTTTTCAATGTATTTGGACAATGTTCTCTTAATATTCACAGAATACAATTATACACGGTAAGCCGAATCATTTGAAGTTGGATCGGCATTGAAGAGCAACGACAATAACGCATAATGTTACAGCGAAGATTCCAAAAGACCACGCAATAAGTGTATGCTTGTGCTCCTTCATATACTCGATCACTCGGTTTGGAGGCTTTTTCGATGCAATGTGTCCTGAAATCTCGATAGATGATGCCAAGAAAAGGAATAACTCGACTCACTTTCATGTGGTGGAATAACACGATAAATGTAGACCGGAGGAGGTTCGTTGAAAATTTCAGAAGTCGAAATCGCGGGCGGTCGGATTGTTTGCAGTTCATAATTTTGCATTGTCAAAGTTTCAGGACTCAAGAATTGGAAATCGTTGAGGGTTCTAGGAGGAGGTGGTTGTGTTAGACGGCGTTCTCCTTCCTGAAAAAGAAGTCTAATTTTTTGTGATGTTAGGATTTTCTCCTACAAATTGAAGAGATCCCATGCATACTGATGTGGATTTCGCTCGTGGTGGTCTCGATCTGATCATTTCCTCTTCTCGCGCTGCACTTGTTTCTCCTTCTGTGGTGGCCGATGTTGCTGATCTTGCCTGGAAATAGATTTTTTGCTCCGAATATCCTCTTCCGCAATCAATTTCGGCAGCTCATTCAAGCGTGCACATCTTTTTCAGGAGGGTCAGGTAAAAATATGGTCTACAGAAAAAATGTTCCTCATCTAAAAAGCTATCGATTGGTTAAAAAACTGACATTTTTCATCAAAAATTGACAGAGTTACGTATTGTTTTACCAAAAAGTTTCTGAAAATCCAAAAATCGACAACTTCTGGGCAACAGAAGGCGTAACTCTGTTAATTTTGAATGAAATTTATTGGATTTTTAACCGATCGATAGATATTTTAATAAGGAACATTTTTTCTGTTGACCGTATTTTCACCTCCTCTTTAAAAAAGTTATTCACATTTGAATGAAATGCCGAAATTCGTTGTGACCTTTCAACTCATTCTCGGGAAACCCCTGTCTCAGCTGTCAATTTTTCCATGACAGGCTTACTAGGAAATAGCGCGAAAACGAATGTAGTTATCATTGAGAGGAGCAAACTTTAACCTACTAATCAGTTTCTCTGATAAACGGAGGAAAATTCTAGAAACTCTCGGGAAGCGGAAAGACATTAATGATCATTTACAGTGGAAAATATTACCTTCATTTGTTCATTTTTGTAAAGTCCACTGCAAGAGGCACGGCGTTTGTAGTAGAGGTTACGATGCTCGATTTCAGTTCGGGCGGTCATCTGGAGGATGAGAAAATTATGAAGATTCAGAAAAAAGGAATTCTGGCCTGGTGCCCTCCACAAATAAAATTTACGAGGTTTCAATAAAAATTTGAGCAATTTGAAGCATAGATGATTCTCGTAATAATGTAATGATGAAGCTCAAAGAACCCATACTATATGCATACAAAGAGATACAGTAATTGAAAAGTAAGCTACCATAAAACCTCTAATTGAAGGACACCCTAGTGAGCCCAAAAAGAGCACTTTCTCCGATTGCTGTAAATCTGAAAGTAGTCTCAATCGATTCCTTGTCAAAAATAGACTAGGAACAATGCGAAATACGTTATGAGGTGCTTCTCAAAAATTAGTAATGGATACTTTTATTAAAATTTTGATTTTGGAAAGTTGATATGATCTTTTATTAGAGGATTTACGGAAACTTTCCAATGCTAAAAACAAAGAGATACAGTAACTGAAATAAGCTAATCAAAACAAGAAAAGAGTCTCCAACCATTCCTTGAGACAAAAACCAAGCCAAATGAAACAAAAAAGAAGAAGCAACTCCGCCCCGACCGTCCGTCTAATCAGAGAAAAAAAGAAAGAAAGAGCATCATTGCCTGAAATAAAATTGATTTGATTATCAGCTTGTAGTTCACCTTAACATGTTTCTTATCTCAAGGGGGCACCTTTCTGTTTGAAGTGTGTTTAACCCCCGATGATAACGGAACAAAAAGAGTTTTCGGAGAGAAGACGTAATTTCATAGGGATTAATTGAGCAGTACATAACCTCCCCTTGTTTATCAATTAAAGAGAGTAGACCTCATAAATTATCTCCTTCTTATCAGTGGAACGGCGGAATGACGTACGAGAAATGTCCGGTATGTAGCTGACCTGTTGGCGAGTCGCGAAAGAAACCGCACCCCGTCTTGCAAACTCCATTTCTATTTTTAGAGTTTTGATTTATATTATCACGAAATAATGACTTGATTGACTGATAACTAAATACCATTCTACTGGGAAATATTTATTAGAAGGAAGTTATGAAAATTAAATTGTAAACAGTTTCGATCAGGAGCTCGTGACTTTCGAGTACACATTTCATCAAGAAGGTCTCAAGAATCTGAAATTGGAATACAGACAACAGGGATTTTTAAAACTGTTCCATCTTGAGGCTACTTTCACATTCTACTTCCCCTAACTCTCAAATTTTGAAAATTTACAGTCTTACAGTAGTCCTTCCCTTATCATGGCTCTGTAAATGTCACTGATTCCAGACAATTAGCGTAGGTGTTTACAAAAGTCATTATTTCCATTCAGTTTTTGCAGTTGAACAAGATGACGTAATTCTCTGATAAAGTGATAATCATTACCGAATTTCAGTGATATCACACATGTTATTTGACTCTCGTCACGTTGTCTGTTAATTTTAGTTCGGTGAGGGAATACATAAATCTGAAAATAAAAATTTCCGGATCCCGCTTCAGTTATTCATATCCTCTTTCAGAATGCCAGAATTGGACTGTTTCCCAAAGCACAGCATCTACCGTAAAACCACAAATATGGAGAGCGACACCTAAAAGACCGCCTTTCAGAAGTCCGTACGACCGAATTTTTTGTTTTTTGCCGATCTCATCAGCTACAAAACGTACCATATGTGATTTTCAGACAGTTTAGGATATTTTCAAAATTTGGTTCACTAATCCGTTGGCCCGGTGTCGCTCTGTCGTTTTTTTTGCCTAGTGCACTGCTCATCTACGATGAGCTTTCTAATTAACTTGTAGTATCTTCCTTGACCTCTCGCATTTACATTCTCGCTGGAGCGTACTTTGTGACGAGGGACCTACTTATTTGCGTTGGGAAGGAGACGTTCCCTCTTGCCTCTTCATTCACCATTATCTCTTCACCCCGAATTGTGCCTCATCCCTCGTCATTAGGTTACTCTCTAGATCGATACATTGTTTCTATCATTTTACTCTATCTAAGCGGACTTCTCAGATTTTCACACAAATCATCTGAATGCCGGAAACATTGGGCACAGAAAATCTTTCAGAAGATGACGATCTCGTCATTTTTTTAAACCCCTTTGATGAAATACAGCAATCTCTTCGCATTTATGGAGAAAGTATCAGAAAATTGGAAAAGGATGTTAAACAGAGGAAAACTACTTGGAAACAATTTTGGACTCATCGAACGTAGGTTCCATTTTAACTATTGAAGAAGGCCTTCGAAGGGGTGTAGTAACTCTGAAATTGTGATATTTATAAATGGATCGACACGGAATTACTTTTTGGTTCGAAAATTCTCTTGAGCAATAGTCTCAATAGAGTTTTCAAACCGAAAGTAAATTCTGCATAGAACCATATGAAAATCTCAATTTTGTGGAATCACTTTACTTTGCTGATTTGCATGCCAAATTTCGTGTTGATGGAACATGTTTGAGCACAGTTATTCACCGAAAACAAAAGGCACCCGCACCACTTTCCGCCACTGTATTATTTTTTATTTACCTTGAATTTTCAGGCAATTAAAAAACGTTGAAAAGTTCAAGAAGAATTACGAATCCTTGTCAACTATCATCAGTTCATACTGCAAATGCAATTTCCATAAGGCTAAACCAGAATATTTTCCAACTGACGTCTGGGAGAAAATTTTGAAACGGACTGAAGATTTGAAAAAGATTATGAAGACATTTGAGAGGTTGGCTAGCTCATTTAGACTATATCATTGTATTTCTTATCTGACTTAATAAAAAACGTTTCAGTGTATTCGGTAAAACTTCAATAGACCAATCTTAAAAAAGAACTGTTGATGATTTTCTGGAGGTCATGAGGATTTTCAAAAATCGAGCAGAACAACTTGCCGATCTGGTGGACTCGGCAATTATCACTTCTATTCCAGAGAAGACATGTGATGAGGAAGAATGTTTGAAATGTATTGAGAGTATGAATAAAAGCGCTGAAGAACTGGTAAGTGATCTATCAGAGCATAAGAATCAGTTTCAGTTATTAATTCCAGGATTCATTTGACCCTCCAAGCTATACCATTGCTATTTATTTATTTGGATTTGTACTGCTAATGGTGTCTCTTACTTCAAAAAAATTGGCTGCTTATTCTCAATATGTTTCGTTATTGGTCTGGCCTTTGTCGATAACTTCTCTATTTTTGAATTGGACTACTTTACAACTGCTGGTCCTTTATATAAAAGTAATTAAGAGCTATAGAAAAATGAGGTTAGTTTCCCACTTTTTGATTTTTCAGACAATCTCAATTACAGGAAACTTATGAATCTCAGTTACAAAAGACAAGACGTGTACGTGGTGATTCGAAGAAAAGCAATGGGTGCTGTTACCAAATACTATTTCTCGGTAAGAAACAAGATTTCCTCGTGGGATTATTTGGGAAATGTTCGGATTTCGTAATTTTTCTGTTTCAGAATTTTTCAAGACTTAACCTGTACTTCACCATGTTTATATATATTCCGATATTTGTAGCGATGAAGGATTTGGGAACCAACACTGATATTTCCACAATACTTTTCAACTTTACCTCAATTGCCAGTCTAATTTTCAGCGGGTTGTGTGGTATGATATTAATTGTCCATTTTTGGAAGTGTTGGGAAAAAAAGAAAACTCGCAAAGAGTTGTCTGCAAAGTTCTCAACGGGTTAAAATCACCTTTTCATTGTTCCTCTATTAGAATTGTCACTCTGGTAGAGTTTTTTGATGTATTCAATTGTTCATATCTATGTTTATATTTTAACTCAGGTTTCTTTGGATAAATAATCTCTATTAAGCTTTCTACTTTTTCGAATTTTATATGTGTAAGCTACCCTCTTTCGACCATTAGACAATCTTTATGTTGTTATTTTGTTTACGCATATTGTGAGAAAATAAACCTTTTTATCATCGAATTGAAAAATCCAAGTAGCGAACTTCTGTGGCCGAGTTTTGGCCTCGCTAACGAACACAACGCTACATGATGAGTCACAAAATTATAACAGAGGATTTATTCTTGAAACAACAAAAACAACAAGAAATAAGCAAGATGTGAGCATGAAGTTTTTCAGGTTATTCTCCAACAACATCGTGGTCCAATAAGATCCTGAAATAGTTTTTTTGCTCTCTAAACGCTGTAACTTTCTAGTTACCTTTGCCGTTTTCTTTTCATCCGCAGATTTTTGAAGTAAATCTTGATCTGTCTCAACGACATGTGCTCCTTATACCGCTCCGCCAGAATTTCCATTTCCTCATTGGTGAACAAACGATTTGCTAGATCGAAAAACTGGTCCAACTCGTTTTTAACGTGTTGCTGTAACATAAATCAAGTTATTTTTCGATTTGAGAACTGACTTACAGGAAAATTTCCGCGAGGATATGGGTTGAACCTTTGAATCGGTTTATACAAATTTTCAATCCTCTGGAAATCTTTTGAGTTTTGTAATGCTCCGAGGAAGTTGCAGAAAAAGACGTAGCTGAAGACTGGAACCCATCGGAAATGTACAGAGGCCTGAGGAATAGTTTTTTATATTTCAAATGGAGCTATTAACTCACCGAGCAAGAGTTTGATAGCGCTACCTGTGTGAAGACGTTGAGAAAGGCAAAACCAGCGTCAATCGAAAACGACTTCATCAAAAGATCATTCATAATTTCCGAATTGAATTCAAAGTCCTGGAGATAGACAATATTATCCACGGCTAGCTTCATACTCTCCTGACTAATTCTTAGTTTCCGAAACTGCGTCGAGACTGCCGATTGAAGCATTTGAGCAAAGATTTCATTAACCTTGAAATTGGATCCCCCAGATTTTTGAACATTAGTGAAAGCTTGTGTGAGCCAGGATAAAACTTGACAGTATTGTTCCTGAACAAACTGTTTTAGAGGAAAATATGGGATGGATAGGGGCTACCTGTGGTGTTCCTGGAATCCCAGAATCCCTCATGAGTGGCGCTACGCAGTTCACGATCTCCTCTATCTTAAGATCGATGGCAGCTTGTGGAAGGGTGAGAAGCAGAGGTTCCGTCAAATTAATGGGCATTGCATTTACCTAGAATTCTGTTGTTTGCTAACAAAGGGCTTTCTTTAACAATTAAGTTGAACTTTCTCTGAAACTTCGGTTCTAGACTAAATTGACCCTGAGATGCCCACATTCGCATTAAAAAGTGGCTAAATGTTCACGTAACTCGAATTACGAGCCCTCAAAGTTGCAGCCAACACTAAAATGAGGTACTTGAAGGACCCGTATCACAGCTCAAAATCACTTTCAGAATGTCCAATTTTGAAGTTTCCCTACCATTTGGGTAGGAATTTTAGCCTTTTTTGCCACTTTTAGGGCTCATCAGGGTTGCGACGGGCCGGGCCGATTTTCTGAAAACTTCGGCCCGGGCCGGCCCGTCGGCCCGGCCCGGCCCTGGCCCGGCCCATTCGGCCCGTCTGCATACTGAAAAAATTTTCAGTTTGAATTTTTTTAGTTTGAAGACTTTTTATTCTATATTTGTTATTAATAGATGTTAAAAAAGTATTTCAAAGTGAAATCGAAATCTTTTTTCGGTTTTTTTAGGATCTTCCAACCTATATTTTGCAAATTGAATGGAAAAACTGTCGAAATCCGGTCGATAAAAGAATTTCCCACCTAGATGGTGGCAAAATTTTGATATCTTCGTTCAAAAAATTTTTTTCAAAATTTTTTTTTCTGAAAAGAACTGTTGACGGGCCGACGGGCCGGGCCGGGCCGACGGGCCGGCCCGTCAATCCGCAACCCTGGGGCTCATAACTCGAGTTATGTGAACATTTGACCACTTTTTAATGCGAATGTGGGCTTTTCATGGTCAATTTAGTCTAGAGCCGAAGTTTCAGAAAAAATTCAACTCAAGATTTCGCGTAACCACCTTGTAAGAAATGCAGCCTTTAGAAAAATTATCACAGTTACATTCAAAAATCAGCACATTGTCTCACACAAAAAGATGAAAGGATGTATGAAAACCAATCCGTATTTTTCGTAACCATAAATTCGGTTGTGTCATATCATTCGATTAGGTCTAGACAATGATATCTTGCGTAGATGGTCCAAAAGATTTATGAATAAAAAGTACAGTACCCTTAGATCTCAAAAAAAAAACAATTAAAAGATGGAAAAAGCTAGATATAGGTACAGCTGGTACAAAGAGATACAGCTGGTACAAGAAAAGAAAGTGCACATATGCAAACCCCTTTTTGAAATTTCAAAAAAAAAGATGGCTAGTAAAGGACAAGGAGGAGCGGAGAAAAGCAAATAGAGAATACTGTAATGGGTTTTTAAATGCTAAGTTAAGAGAAAAAAGTTGCCGAAAAACAAAGGGGAATTTGAATAACAAGATGACGTATTAGCAATCGTTCTGAAGTTTCTTTTTGTGCTCACTGGAATAAATTTCATTTAGATTTACATTCATTTTCATCACCCACCGTCGCAATCGACTCACATACTTCCTACAGTATCCCATAACTCTTGCAGCAGAAATTTGATGCTTTCTTGTTAAAGTCATCATATCTTCTTCACTCAAATTAAAACTATCCTCCGCATTCCCACTGTGAAGTCTTTGAACATCGGCGTAGAATTCGTTTGGAAATCTATGACGAGGTTTTTTGTATTTTTGGAAGAGTTCGTCATCGTAATTATCGAGCGTCTGAAATTGGCAATTGGTTGTGACCAAGGCTGGACGGCAACAAATTTCGGCAACTCATTCAAATGTGAATAACTTTTTTCAGGGGGTCGTGTAATAATATGGATAACAAACTAATTGTTTTTTATAGAAAGAGCTATCGATTAGTTAAAAAATTTCATTAAAAATTAATAGAGTTACGCCTGCCCGAAAAATTTTCCGAAATCGGCAACTTTTCGACAAGCGTAACTCTGTTCGATAAAATTTGACGGTTTTTCAACCAATCGATAGCTGTTTTTATAAAAAAAATATTTTGTTCATTGACCGTACACGACTCCCCTGAAAAAAGTTATTCGAATTTGAATGAGTTGACATACCAGTTTGCTCAAATCCACGGAGGCATCTTTCATGAATGTCTCACTCGTATGGAGAAATATTTCAAAAAAAAGCAATATAAATGCAGAGAGTATGTTTCCCCACTGGCTAGCTTCGAAACAGTTATAAGTCTGCAAATCAAAATTAGCTGTACAAAAATTACTGAAATTGTTTACCGGAACTATCAAAACTTGCAATACGCCACTGAGAGTTGCCATACAAGCTCTTTTATTCCTCTTTCTTAATGACATCCTTCTAGTATACGACGTTTCCCTGGTCTTCCAGAATAATGAAATAACTTCTCCCACACTGAATGGTTTATTGTTATACCAACAATCTCCATTGGTAGCCGCATCTAGTGCAGTTTCATCGTACTCTATTTTCTAAATATTAACAGGTAGGGTAGTTTTAGGATAATTAAATGAATAGACCTCTTTGTTAAGCACATATTTCAGCATGTACTTTATCACTGTAAGCATTTTGACTTCCTCGTTTTGTTTGGAACGTAGACATCTCCGGAATCCCTCGTAAAATATGGTTAGAAGGGACTCAAATGCCACCTAAGAGCATGAAATATTTACATTATATGTGGACTAGTAAGTACCTTTGGACTTTTCAATGTCAACCACGAACTCTTTTCGATGGCATATTTTAATTGGGTTTGAAGACCGTAAATGATGTTCAAAGTGTCTTGATAGGAGAGGTTGTTGAATGCACTGCTATAGCCAGTGCTCATCAGAACTGAAATTAATTGTATTTAGAGCGGAGATACTGTAAAACTTGTATTAGAAGAGGGCCTCTAATAGAAGGACACCACGATGAGCTCAAAATGAGCACATTTTAAAAATTCAAACGGATTGAAATTAGTCTTATTAGAATCTTCGTCAAAAGTTGGCTGGTCATGTCAAAAACATGTTTCAAATATCTTCTCTAACACATTTTATGATTCATTTTGAGAATTCAGGTCCTTCTAATACAGTTTTTACGGTATTTCTCAAAATTAAAAAAAATAGAGAGCGCGAAAAATTTTAAATGAAAAAATAGATTATCATCGTTTGTGGCAGTAGCTTATGTGGATAGCTACGGAATAATGAGTGCAAGAATACACTTTACATACATAATTATTGAAATTCGACAAAATATAGTGATGATAGTTTTTGAAAAAAGCGTTTTCCAGAGAGTTCAAGAGTTGACTTTTTGAAAAAGTGTGAAGCCATTTCATCTACGAATAGATTTATTGAAAATGTACAAAGTCAGAACAAAAAATTAAAAGGCTAAGACTAAATCGTATTTAAACACTACAAACGGAAGCAGAAGGCGTGACGAAACATGAATCCAGAAGTGGAGTTATCGGGTGAGCCAGGAAGGGTGGGTCATCTGAAAATATGAATATCGTCCATATGAAAGCCTGCCGGTTTAAAAGAAGTCTATTTGAAGCGGTTTTTGCGGTGTTGGAGGCATTTTTGATCGTTTAAAGCGAAAAATTGCTCGAAATCCTCAACTTACCGGTGGAAAACGATAAGGCTCGTATGATCTCATGAATTGTTGAAAATAGCTCTCGTATAAGAAGTTGGAGTACTCCTGAGAGTAGACATTTTCCAAATACTGCTTCTGTTCCTGTCTCTTTTCCGCGGGCGACTTCTTTCTTTGACGTTTTGGTTTCGACTTTTCATTGTTGTTCGGGGTTGAAACGTTGTTGTTGGACGGTTGGTAGTGGTATCCGTTTGACGGGTAGTATGGTGAGTATAGCATTCCATGGGTTGGTCCGTTATTACTCCAGTTCATCGTTGGATTGGGAGAACCATAATATTGCAGAATCCATGGAGCTTGTTGTGGTTGCTGTGGAGCTGGATAGTGGATAACTGGGGGCTCTTGTTGGACGTGAACGGGCTCAACAACTTCTTGTTTCACTCGCACTGGTACTTGATGATTTGAAGTGACGGGTTCTTGCTCGATAAGCTCTTTCTTAACTTTCCAAGACATCTGAAAATATTGGAATAAGTCAAGATAGAAGAAAGCGTGCAAAAAAAAAGAAAATACTTCAAGGTGTTTCAAAAAACTGAAAATTGGAGGAATAAGTGAAAAAAATTATGTTCCCAAGAGATAACTTCCGTCGCACTGCCATTTAGAGGAGGATTCCGGGTAAAATGAGTTTTTGGTTCAATCAATGCAAAATTTTATGATGATTCTGAATATTACAATGAAAACGCTCAAATATGCTTCTCTGGCCCCAAAAACGCCTTCAAATTTGCAAAAAAAAGTTATCCCTCGTGGCCGAACTTTCGCGTTTTCCACGTGGATTACAATTTTTGCACTGTCCACGCGGAAAGTTAGGCCAGCAGGGATAACTTTTTTGCAACTTTGAAGGCGTTTTTTGGGGCCATAGAAGCATTTTTGAGCGTTTTCACTGTGATATTCGGAATCAGAATGAAATTTTGCATCGATTGATGCATAAACTCATTTTGTCCGGAATCCTCCTTTAATAACTGAAAATACAGGAGCTCTCATAAAAACTAGAGGAAGGAAACAAGTATAAAATGGTTCTCTCACTCTGAATGAGCATAGATGTACCCACAGGCAAAAGTGGGCGTGGTCATCTCTACAGGAACTTGTGGGCGGTCCGTAGGGGGGTACGGAGCGTGATGCAAGGCGAATAAGAGAGACAGCTAACCTTCTTCTCTCTGTTTCTAATTAGATGTACATATTTATGTATGGTGCAGAGGTTTTCGATGGTAGGGACACCTTCACTTTCAAAGGAAGTAGAGAATGTGACTTTGAGGAGAATAACAGAAAAAAACGAGCTATCAATGTTGATATTATCGGGTTCGTTGAATTACAGATGGCGAATAAAAATTTCACTAGGATGTCGAAAAATTGCGATCTCGTCCTCGATTAGTACGAGTTTGATGCTCAAGTTCCTGTAAAACCTCCAATTGAGGGACATCAGACCAACTGGTTACTAAACCTTCTTATGAAAATATTCTAAACTTTTTTGATCAAATATAGTACTTTTTTTTAGCTGACGGAATTATTCTTCTCCACTTAAACTTTTACCTTTTTTAAATAACAGAAGTTGTGGTTGTACGGACTTCCGAAAGTCGACCTTCTGAGTGTCGCGCTGTCAGAGGTTTTACGGTCACCTCAAGTTCTGAACATATCCAACGTTTTCAAAAACCTTTCCAACCATCGCCCATAAGTTTGAATATCTTCTGTTCCCTCGTGCTTTCTCTCTGTATCCAAAAAACGATAATGTCCCTCCCTTCCACCGATTGCGCAACAGCTGTTCTGCCACCTTGCTACAGACCCATGCAACTTAGGTGACCTCTGCTCATCACCAGAAGCCAATCCGGATTATGTCATTATAATGTAAACACATGAAACTGTATATTTTGTTTATAATATAAGTGTAAGCGATTCGATATGGCAAGGGAGGGAGGATTACAAAAGTGTGAAAACGATTAGTTTAGAAACATGTTGAGGGATAAAACAGTTCGAGCATAAAACAAGGAACAAAAAATCAGTTTCAGGGGCGTAGAAGTTGGAAGCAAAACATAAGATCATTCTAAAATTAAAAACAACAAAAAATTTACAGAATTATTCTTTCGGGGAAGAATCGACAATAACCAAGGGATCGTAAGTAACACTGTAGTCCAGTGTAGCGATATCTTCACTTTTCAAACTGTCCGAACCGTTCACCTTCTTCACTTTTTTGTTATCCTTTTGCTTGTTCTCGCTGGATCTGATGTACTTGATACGGTTTCGGACCTTTTCAACGGATACTCCAAGAAGTGTTGCAATGTCGTGTTTCTCCTTCTTGCAGAACTTCTCGTTTCCCTTGTTCTTGACGATTTCCAAAATGAAATCACGATCGAAATCCTGAAAATGGCAAATTGCTGATAGAATAGGTTATATGATTCTTACAGTCAAAGAATCCTTGAGTTCGATAGGCGAAGAAGAAGTTGAATCCAAGAGTGGAGGGGGAGAATCGATGTTTGCCTGAGGGACCATATCGGAATCTTTGAATTCTCCGAACGCCATGGAAAATAACTCCATGGTTCTTCCCTCCCTCCAAGCCACAGCCATCTCACATTTCTTACGGAAGGCACAGTTATCCGGGAGACAAGAAATGACGAGTTTGATTTGTTCGATTGGAGTCAGCGGTTGCAAAAAGAATGCAATTAGCAGAAACTCAAATATTTCGTGTGTCCTGGAACAAAAATACCTTCATGAAAAAAAATAGAACAAGAAGAAAACCTTACCCATTCATTTCCCGTTCAGCTTAAAGAGACCAAAAACTCGGCAGCCGACTGTCAGTCAAAGTGAGAGAATGCGCGAATGTGTGCCCCGCCTTTTGACTATGTTATCGGTAAAGTTGTAAATCATATGCTTCTCTATTTTAGAGTCTCCGAATAGCTCAGATCAAAAGCTTTCCGATTATACAATCTAGATGAAAAGTGTGAATGTTTTTCGTCGATGTCAGAGATCATATTACTAACCGATTGATAGTCGAAAATATTTTATTGCATTTTTTTTACAAAAACAATGATACATTGCGAAATCGATTCTGAATCATTCAAATGAACATAAAAAACTGGGAAATAGAAACTGAGCAAAAAATTAATTAATCAATAATTTTCAACATAAAGACACGGGGTTGTAAGGAACATCTGGATATCGATTCGGTTCTCATCGATTTCACTGAATGTGCCACGTAAGCTGAAAAATAACAATTAGTGAAAACAGTTTGCGACAGAACGACTCACATTTTCATTCATCAACATTTCCACAGCACAAGTGAGTAGAATTCCAGCGACCACTTTGTCGTGTCCCTCTCGGAATACACGAGATCCCGCCAACATGAGCACATCCAATGGCCGATTCTCGATGATTGCGATGACCATTTGTACTTGTGTTCTCCAGTAACCAAGGCTCGTTGGTCCGTAAAGAATTTGCTTCTGGAAGTTGTATGGTGTTGAAAATATGTCCTAGAGTCGGAATTTTACCAAGACAGGAACAGAAGCTTTTCCGTCGAGGCCAGCATGCAGAATCATCACAACGGCGGATGTGGAGTCCATTTTTTACAATCGTGGATCTAAAATTTAGTTGAAAATGTATTGTTTCAAGGAAATTGAAAATCATTAAAAGATGATTGAATAATGCGATGGTCACGATGGAGGTTGAGGTTTATAAATTGACGCGGAATTTCAACAAATGACACATTGAATTTGTAAAAGTGAATTAAAATTGAATTAGAAGGATAACACCAGAAAAGAGCACTAGAAATACCAAAAAAACCAAAAAAAGAAAAAAATGATATATGCAATGAAATCTGGATGTCGTTGCTATAGAAAAAAAATTAAATAAAAATGAAATAAATGACAAAAAAAAAGAACATTGCCGCAAGATCTAACCAAAAAATCGATAGACCCACAACTGGTAAAAACTGTGGTCAAATGATGTCATTTTTCCCAGGAGCAAATTTGGGGGAAAACCGGTTTGGGTTAGCAGGTGTGTCTGTTTATGATGCCTTCGATTGGGATTACTATTTCCTGTTAAATCTTGAGAAAGTTTCTGCAATTTTCAGTAAACCATGATAACAGCCGATACTTCAATGTTCGACGAAGACTTCCGTGCCTATTTGGCTGGCTCGGATATTTGACAATTTTTTTGATCTACTGAACATTTACAGCATCGATTTTTGACAATATTTCTGTAAGCTTGTCAATGTTGTTCCCGCTAGCTTTTTCCCCTTCCAAATCAATTCGAATAAACTAATTTTCATTGATTATGGGATCTCCAGTTGATCTCTAATGAGGCAAGCGGGAATTCTGGAATGTCCAGTTCAAGGCAAGTTCACGATGGAGCGCTTTGTAACTTGGAAAATATCGGTAATATCTGTTGTTGTTTTTTCAACACCGTCAAACCCTCTTTTCGGTACCCAAATGGTCCGACAACCATTTGACTCTTTTCCTTGTCACGCATCTCCTAATCCCCCAGCATCTCTTCTTCCTTTCTACTCCCCCGCGTTACGTCTTCTTTATTACGGACCGCAGATTCCTTTGTGCAAACAATGCAGATGGTATAAATTATAGTACTCACAGCGGGTGGTCCACCAGATACTGAAACGTACTTTTTTAAAGTATGCCGATACATAGCGGCACATTCAAAGGCAACTGTATTCCACGTGGCAAATGGAGAGATAGAAATCGGGATGTTTTTTTGGTGAGATATTTGAATTTCGGGTATTCAAAAAAGTGTATGTCCTTCAAGAATGTTTTCTTTTTAATTTCGCAGATCTCAAAACATAGGACGTCGGTAACATAAAGGTGATCCTTTTTTTGAAGTTAGCCAAAAAAAAAACATACGTTTTTGAAAATCTATACTGAATTGTGGACGTTTAATTTGACGATTTCAGGGGTGGCCCGGTAAACTTTTTATAGAGGAAATTGGATTAGAACAATGAGAACCAACTGCAATCAACAACTAGCTGTTTCAGATTTCGATGGATTACGGTATTTGAAAAAAGTTTTGATAAGAGCTGTTCTGATCACATTATTGTCCATGTCCCCTTTTGGTCTTCACATTTGTTTCTTTCATTCTACACACTCCTTTTGACATCTTCATTCTAAGAAAGTAGCACATCCTAAAAAAGAAAAAGTCTAGAATTCATCAAATATTCACACTCCTAAACATTTCTTCGATGAAAAAAGAAGTGGGAGAAGAGGCCGATAAACACCGAAAAAACCGTATGAATACATATTTGATGACAGGGAACCAGAAGAAGATCCATGCATTTTTGAGCACTCTCATCCCCTTCTTACTTTTCTTCCCATTTCTTCACTTTCGACAAAATGTTTCTACACCCTCACCAACTTTTTGTCGTTTTTCTAGTGGTTTTGAATCAGGTTCAATCCAAAGATGAGCCACTTTTTGTCAAAAGTGAGTTATAATTCTTAAAGGGGGAGTGCACTAATGTTAAAGTTTTGATATTTTTGTATGACTCAGAATTTCAAAATAATGGGAGTCTCGGTTGAGAAAAAATTCCGAAAACTTGTCCAAAAATATATAGGATGGTAAATAAGCTACAAAGGCTCCGTTCGGGTACCTAACGGTTTCGGGTAGCTCGTGAAAAAAGAATTCTACGTCACTTTTTCAGTACAAAAACCGAAAAATCGGCTACCCGAACGGACCCTTTTTAGAACCTTTGACAACCTAAATCTTTTTTTTTTTTGGAGAAATTTTCAGAATTTTTTCACAGCCAAGACCTCTATTATCTCGAAATTCTGCGTAAATCCATACAAACACTAACACTTCTAGAATAGTTCACTCCTATATAATTTTATATAATTTTTCAGACAACGAAGACATTTGTCTGGAAGATGTGGATCCAGGACCTTGCCAATACTATCAAGTGCAATGGTTTTGGGATCAAATGGACGAGGAATGCAAAGAGTTTCATTATGGTGGATGTATGGGAACAAAGAATCGATTCTCTTCGAAACAGCAATGTGTGAAGCAGTGCAAGTACAAAATGTTCAATCCGGTTGCAGTTCCAGGTAAAGAATGTGGATGTTTGAGGAATTCAGCTTTGAAGTTCTCTGGTTTTTTCATTGTGAAGTTTGTTCTGTTATTCTTATTAACATGAATTTTGTTTTCGATTGCACACGTATTCATTGAAATACCATAAGTATACAAAGTTAAGAAATCAGTTCGTTTGTTGAGATGGTCCGAATCCAGCTTCTCTCTTTCCATAGTATCCATAAGCTGATCCGTATCCATATCCACCATAATATCCATTGTATGCTCCATATCCTCCATAATAAGATGGATAGTAGGAAGAGGCATATCCGTATCCGTAGTATTGAGCACTGGCCTCTTGAACAATTGAGCACATGACGAGGGCCAAGACACAGAGAAGGCTGTAAAAATTTCAGATGAAAATCTGTACTATCGCTTTCAAAAACTCACAATTTGGCGTTCATATTGAAAGTAGTAATTGTAAGAAGAATGAGTAGATTCTTGTTGAAACCCACCAAACTGTTCCCTTTTATACTACCTCCGTTCTATTTGCTCATAGTTTTTTTTTCTGGCTCTTTGCACACAAATGTGTCAAAAATTAAAACTGGTATATACTAAATGCACTAAAAGAGTTTATAAACTAAGCAAACTTAACTTTTTTAGATCTCTGTCTTCTGGACGCCGATCAAGGACACTGTGGAGATGAACGGAATGGTCATTGGTGGTACTTTTTCAATCAAGAATCCGGGGAATGCGAGAAATTCTTCTACTATGGATGCGGTGGCAACGATAACAAATTCTACAGCTTACACATGTGCAGAAAAGTTTGCGCGGAGAGACTTTCTCCACAAATTGGTAATGGATTCCAGGAAAATCAAGTCCTATTTTGATTTTCAGCTTGTGATCAATGCGACCTGAGAACTTCCTTCTGTAAATCGCACTCGAAATTCAATTACACGTGTGAATGCAGAAGTGGATACGAGAAGAATCAGTATGGAGAGTGTATTGGTTTGTTTCTCCTGGGAATTATTACAGTACCGCTTATTTTCAGATATGGATGAATGCCGTGGATACAAAGCAGTGTGTGATAAGAATGCTTGGTGTGTGAATGAAATCGGTTCTTATAAATGTGAATGTATGGCATCGTATCGAGGAGATGGGAAACATTGTACTTATGTTGGTCTAGGTAAGTTATTTCTATATACCGTAAAACTTCTAATAGAAAGACACCCAATTGAACCCGAAAGTAGCACTTTCTCAGATTTCTGTGCATCTAAAAGTAGCGTGATCGATTCCTTGTCAAAAATAGACTAGTAATATGAAATACGCCATGAGTTGTTTCCCAAAAATTAGTAATGGATACTTTTGCGAAATTCGAATTTTGGTTTTGAGGAAGTTGAACAAAAGAAGGACATGTCCCTCTATTAGAGGTTTTACGGTATCTGAGTTTCGAAGTTTTTTCCAGGAAGATCTTCAATCGACTGCAAGGACTGCTCAATGCATGCAACATGTAATAATGGAGTCTGTCAGTGTAAGGAAGGATACGAAGGAGATGGATTCAATTGCACAGGTATCATTTTGATTCATTCGTAGATTCTAGAAAAGATTCCAGATGTAAATGAGTGTCTTCGTCGTCCCGAAATGTGTGACAAAAACGCTGAATGTATCAATCGAGAGGGCAGTTTTATCTGCACCTGTTTAGCCGGTTATGCTGGGAATGGATACAATTGCACTGTTTCTAAAAGTAATTGTTTTTAAAAACTATTTTTTAATCTCCGTTTGTTTCAGATTCCTGTCTAGACAAATTCGACCACGATTACAAGGATACGTGTAGCAATGAGAACTGGCGACCTCATTTTTATTTCAATCATCAGACTAGAATGTAACCAAAAATTTGGCACCCCTATGATCATGATCATAACTGTTTCCAGGTGTGAGCAATTTTGGTACGATGGATGTCGCGGTCGATCTCGTAACATATTCTCTGAATACGATACGTGTACTTCTATGTGTGAAGAGACAAATGTGTTGACTAGAGCAGGTAGGCTCAGAGAGCAGGGCCGAGCTGTTCAAATGCGAATAACTTTTTTCGGGGACATCGGGTTAAAATACGGTCAACATAAAAATGTTCCCTATTAAGAAAGCTATCGATTGGTTAAAAAATCGTCAGATTTCAAAAAAAAACTAAAAGAGTACCGCCTTTTGTTTCAGAAAAGTTGCCGAAATTGCTAAAAAGGAAGGCATCTTTTTTAACTTTCGATAAAATTTGACGATTTTTCAACCAATCGATAGCTTTTTTAATAAGGAACATTTTTTCTGTTAATCGTATTTTACCCGAGCTCCCCGAGAAAAGTTATTCAAATTTGAACGAGTTACCGCCCATCGCTGTCATGGAATGAATCTTCGAATCGTCAATTCGTTTCGGTTTCTCAACTCGAATCGTAAAGTTTTCCCATCTCACACGTTCACACTTCCGTCTTCTCATCCGTTTCTCAAACTTTTTTTTGTCTGAAAACTATAGTGGCACCTCAGATTAGCGTCACTTTTCTCGGAGAACCTTGGGAACTTCGTCGTTTTCCGGGGCGTGCCTTCTAAATAATTGCTCTTGGGTGCTTTCTTTATATTCAGTAGTGGAGCCACCTCCACATTCACTCTTCTTTTGACGTCTTGGGATCATTTCCGGTATGGTCATTGTTCGAGAAACAAGTTGTGGTCAGGCGTCGTTCCGCTTGAAAAGAGTTGCAAACTGGCTCGTGATGTTTGTTTCTTGTTTACTGTTTTGCTCCGTTTGAAACAATGGATTTGGTTTTTTGGTATATGCTAAAGAACCAGAAGTCATTTGAGTACAGCATCGGTATTCAAAAAAGTGTTTAACGATTTTGAAGAAATTCAGACAATGATAAGTAATTTTTTACTAATGGAAATTCCATACTTTAAAAAAAAAATGTATTAGCAATATTTTGAAAGTTTCGCCGCGCTCCATTGAGAATGAGGTTGAAATTAGAATTTCTGAACTTTTCGTCAGCTCAAGTGAGCGCGATGATACTTCTGAAATTTCAATAATAGTTTTTTCACATTCTCATTATTGTTTTTAATGGTAATTAAAATCTGAATAATCGGTTCCGCGACATTTCGAAAGTGTGACGTTTCGCAAGTGTGACATTTCGAAAGCAAAAACTTCAAGCAATTCTGGGAAAAATTACTCTCAGTACAGTGCAGCATTTCTGAGTAATTTGATTAAATAATATCCCACGAAACGGGTTCAACCAGAATGATTTGAAATGTTTGCTTTCGAAACGTCACACTTTCGAAATGTCTGCTTTCAAAGTGTTGCTAAGCCAAATTTTATTTTCTTACGATATTGTGAGTCAAATTATTCATAAGCCTTGCAAAAAACAGTAAACCTTTATGAATCCGAAAAATTCCACTTCCATCAGTTGAGAACTCTACTCACATTTCAAAGACCACATTTTTGATCTCAAAACATTTTTAGACGTTAACCAAATTCCGGGTACTCTTTTCGGACACAAAGTGTCAAAAATAGAGCTCCGGCTCAAAGATTACCACTATCCCGTCGTTTTTTGTCAAATCGAATTGACAATCGACTGATGAGCAGAGTATTGAGCTCCACACACATAAATCCCACTCACTCAAACAGATATAATTCGATTTTTGATTTCATGTCAAGATAGTGGTTGAGGGGGTCGCGAGAAAATATGGATAGAGAGGAAAAAGGAAGCTTATAAACGGGACTCTCCCTCTCTCTCTCTCTCTGTCTCTCTCAAGGGCTCATTCTTATTTCAAAAGTTAAGGGAGCGAGTTTTTGGTCCCTCTGGAGGCTTCATTGAGAGGGAGATGCCCGAATAGAAGACGGAAGACGTCGTCAGAAGCGAAAAAGAGAGGCCCTATATTTCGTGTCAACTCTCGGTTTCCCGGCTCTTTTTTCCTTTTTTTTTGCTGTATGAGAAGATGTCTTCCGGACGAACCACCAAACACAAACACAACGCATTCTCAAAAACTTTTTTTTTTGAAGGGGTGAAAAAAACGAGAGGCGGCGGCGGTTTTGATCAATTTTTTGATGTCGTCCGTCACAAAAGAGTGTGTGTCACTTCAGCGTTCTTTTTCTTGTGAATATTGGAGATTTTTTTGGATTTATTCCGGGTTTTGAAGACCTCCAAGTTTTTCTGGACATAATTTTTGTTCCTATCTTGATCCCTCATTTGCCTGAAAACTAAGAATCTCAATTGCCCAATTTTGAGTCCTATATAATTATGGAATCTTGTGTCTCCCCAAATTCTATACCGGACCCCATTTCCTTTTCGCATTCATCTGAAATTGCCCATCTCTAATCGTCCCTTGAAAATTGGTCTAGAAACGCAACCCCGGAATTTCTCAATCACTTTGTGGGGATAGTTTCGACATTCTCTTTTCTTTTTTCGTCCGTTTTTCTCATTCTTATTCCTCTTTCACACCACAATCTCTCCCCAGGAAAAGCTCTCTTCACAAGATGAGATGATTCCACGTGGATTCATCATCGTCACATCACATAATCATGTTAGAAGACGACGGCGAGAACGACGAGTTGACGACAGAAGATGTTCACTAGACTTCAGGATATTCCTGACTGTTTTATTTCAACTAGTTTCATTCACTTATTGTCGTTCAGAAGTCTGCTGGGACAAGTTTGACATGAACTACAGGAATCAGTGCTTGAATGGTGAGTTTTTATTGAATTTTGAATAGGATCAAGACATCTAATTGAAAACTAACTTCGTATTGTCGAAATAATTAAACTGAGGCTCGGTGTTTGCGGACTTTTCAGTTCACCAAGCCAAATTTGGCTTGAGATACTGTGAAGTCTGCAAACACCGAGTCTCAGTTTAATTATTTCGACAATAGAACTTTTATTTGATTTATTGAGCCGAGCCGGATAAGTTATCAGCATATTTTGAAATCCAACAATGTAGAGTTTCAGATTATATCAGATTGTTTCAAAAGTTTCTTTCGCTTTTTCCAGATTTTTTCATCTTAAAGTAGAATTACAGTCATTTTTTTATTTTCTCAAATGATCGTCCCAATGCATTTACGAAAACAACAATATTTTTGCACAAAAATCGTCAAAACTCGAGAAAATCGACTTTCAAAACGCCAACTTACATTTTTTCTAACCTATTTCAATAAATGCAGAATTTTTTGCTGATTCGAACGCACCTAATATCGCTGCTTAAAACGCAATATGAACATTTTTATTGACAAATTTTCAATTGTCGCCCCGACCGCTGCCGACTTAGATCTGCTGTCGCGCTTGCCGCTGCCGGCTCATACGTCGGCAGCGGTCGCCGCGACAATTGAAAATTTGTTCATAAAAATGTTCATATTGCGTTTTAAGCAGCGATATTAGGTGCGTTCGAATCAGCGAAAAATTCTAAAAAACGAACGTTTGAGAAAAAACAAGAGAGTAATTTTAAGTTTCTCACCAAGAGTGGATTCCAGAAAACTAATGTAAGAAAATGATGTTGAGCCATCAAAAACGTAAGAAACTTATGGAACAACCTTATAGCTAGAGCATTTGAGCTTTATCAACTCAAAAAAAACTCTAAAATTTCCAGGTCAATGGCAACAACGCTACTATTTCGATCACGCCTCGCTGACATGCCGCCAGTTCTGGTTCGACGGATGCCGTTCGGATTCCCGGAACATTTTCGACGACCAATTGACATGTCAATGGTTGTGTGAATCTCAACCAATGTACAAATCCAGTGAGTTACCCTCTCTTCCCATTTTTTGATGGATTCCCTTTCACAGAATGTTTTCTTGTTTTTCTTTTTACTCCCCACCCTCAATTTCAAACCAACCCATTTATTCAGCATTCTTTTCGAGCTTCTCTTTCAAAAGAAAACAAAAAAGAACAACATGAAAGAGTGATGAACTGTCACTTCCTCTCCGAGAAAATGTTTCTTTTTTTCTGAACAAGAAAACAAAACACAGAGATTTCTTTCTTCTAGGAGCATGTCTCGAAGATTTCGACGAAGGACTCAAGAAAGAGTGCAATGGCGGAAGATGGAGACAACAGTGGTATTTCGATAAGAATTCCAAGGTTAGTTGTGACGAATTCAGGGTAACAATTTGATGGGCCGATCTTGGGCCTGGGCTCAAAAAAAGTTTCTCGGCCAAGATCAGACCGTCGGCCCGTTTCGGAAAAAAAATATCGAAAGTTATTTCTTTTGAAATTTTTCAGCGATGTTTCGAAAAAAATTGTCTCATAGAAATCCTTCAAATTTTAATTCATGAATTAGCAACTAAACTTGGAATTTAGAAATTAGGACCGAAAACTTTTGATCCAAATTTTTCCTCACGAATTTGATTGTTGAAATTTGATATATTTCCAGAAATGCTTCTCATTTTGGTACGATGGCTGTAAAGGTGAAAACGAGAACATTTTCCAAGACGAATTGACATGCTTGCGCACATGTGAGAATCCTGCGAAGAAAGATCGTAAGTTTTTCAGAGATAATCTTTGTTAAATTTCATTTTTTCAGCCAAAAAGCCATGGCACAATAACGACAAGTTCAAGATGAAGGAGATCATCGGCGATATTTACAGTGAGTTTTAAAAATATGATTCAGCCTCAAAAAATATTGTTTTCCAGAACCAAATGTCACTGACACTTGTCTGGCCAAGAATCCATGCAAGAACAACGGAACTTGCATTTTCGTTTGGAAAAAGGACACTCATTACTGTAAATGCCAACCTGGATACCATGGAAATAGTTGTGAGAAGATTGTCGGTGAGTTTTCCTTGTTCTTGGGATCGAAAAATTCTGATTCCCGTTCAGAATACGATCCATGTGCCGAGAAGCCGTGTCTGAATGGTGCCACGTGTCAAATGAAGTACAACGACGATGCGGATGTAGACGACAAACCGACTTACGAATGCTTCTGTGCCGCTGGATATGGAGGGCCAAAATGTGATGAGAGGCCGTGTGAGACGAATCCGTGTCTGAACAATGGAACTTGTCGAACCACAAAAGGATACAGTACCTATTTCTGTGAATGTTCAACGGGATTCGGAGGAAAGAACTGTGATGTTTGTAAGTTTATTTTTTTCTGATAATGAGAAACTGAAATTATATAATTCCAGCAATCGGAAATACACCTCCAGAAGAGAAGTTTGGCAAGAATGTCGAGCAGATTTCAAGTGGAAAAGAAGAATGGATTGCTCAAATGAGACAAAGACTGAAAGAAACCGGAGGAGGTATTGGAGGAGCATCTGGAAGCGGGTTGAAAGCTGGAAATGGAACTTCTGGTGGAGGGTCTTCTGGAGAAAAAGGTGGATCGTCTGCGGAGAAGAAGTCGGGAAAGAATAAGAAGAGCAAGGCGACACAGGTTGCAGATGAGCCTTATAAAGGTGAGAAAATAGAACGATTATTTATCTTGAATCTTTATGTTACAGACCCAGCGACGCGAAAGCGAGAGCGAGAAGAACGAGAAAAGAAAGAAGCTGAAATTCAAGCAGCTGAGGAAGAAGAGAAACAAAGAAAGGAATATGAGGAAGAACTCGAACGGAAAAAGGCTGAAGAAATGGAATTAGAAGCCAAGAAGGCCTTGGAAACTGCTAATTTCGTTAATTCCAAAAAATTATCTTTCCCATTCATTCTCATTTTAGCAGTGTTTTTTGGGAGAGACTTTGAATTTTAGTTTTAAATTTCTAATCCATTTATTTTTTGAGACTTTACTAGGCTTTAGACACTCGCACCAGGGGTAAGCGGCAAAGTATTTCGGCAACTCATTCAAGTGTGAATAACTTTTTTCGCGGGGATCTGAAAAAAATAGGTTAACAAAAGAAATGTTCCTTGTTTAAAAAGCTGCCGATTGATTAAAAATCCGTTAAAGTTTACAAAAAATTAACAGAGTTACGCCTTGTTTTGCCGAAACGTTGCAAATTTTGGCAAGTTCGGTAACTTTTAGGCAAAAAAGGCGTAATTTTTTTTATTTTTTGATCAAATTTGACAATGTTTTAACCAACCGATAGCTTTTTCCATAAGGTACATTTTTTATGTTAACCGTATTTTTACCCAGTCCCCCTGAAAAAAGTTATTCACATTTAAATGAGCTGCCGAAATTCGTTGCCGCTCATTCCTGACACTTTTATATTTTGAAACTTTTCCCTTTTCTGCCAATCAATTTTGTACTATCACCTAATGATACGTGTAAATCCCCACATATTTGGATTCACCCTAGCTTTTCACATGCACTATTTTGTTTTTTCTTTTGTCTCGATACATATTTTGCAAAATTCGTTTATTTCTTTATTTTTGGAAGAGATCGGAATAAGGAAAACCGGTGGAGTTTAAAACGGGGATGGTGGAGGGAAAAGACCTGATGGGTTGGAAAAAGAAACACAATAAATTATACAATTAGAGGGATTTTTATTATCCCGCCGCTGGAGCCACAGTAGAAGTCGTTTGGTTGAATATGGCCATTGCTGCCATGTACGGAGGATTCTGTCCCATATCGTCTTTGAATCGGAAAAGCAGAAGAGAATAGGTAACGATGACAGAGATGAGCTGAAATAAGAACTTCAAAAATCAAAGAATCCCAAATATTTGAATACCGTAAAGAAGGTGGTCCTTTCGAGTGGAAACGCTCTCCAGACAGTCATTCCCCACATGAATTGAGTAGTCATTTTGTGAACGAAGCACGAGATTTGGAAGCGATCGAGATCTGCGTTAGCGTCGGGGACGATACGGAGAACTGCGTTGACGATTTGGCGGGTCTAAAGAGTCCTCTTGATGTCAAGTACTTGTTAGAATCAAACATGGCAAACCGGGTCAACCGGGCCGACGCGGGCCAACTATTTTCTCCCATATAAATTGAGATTTTTCAATTGAAACTTATATGACGATGTAGAACTCGATGAGATCTACAAAATGACATACAAAACATAATATTCATTCACTCAATTTTGCGCTGCTTCTCGAAAAACACCCGGGTCGGCAAAATGAATTCGAGTCAGGTCATCGAGTTCTACATTATCATATAAGTTTCAATTGAAAAATCTCAAGTTTTATGAGAGAAAATCGCTGGCCCGCGTCGGCTCGGTTTGCCAAGTCTTGTTAGAATCTTACAGTTTCATTGGTCATCATTCCGGTGGAACAGATAATAAGGATATGAAGAACAGCCATGACAACTTGATAAGCAGCCCAGCAGATTGAGACATGTACAGTTATATTTAACTTTTCTCGTACTTTCTGATTGTGCACTTGCTCTGGAGTTATCGGTACCAGTAGTCTGCAATTCTGATCTTAGTTAAAAAAATTTAACAAAAAAACTAACGTAGAAGTTGGTTCTGACAAGAAGTAGATTGTGAGACAAAGAACCAGAAGACTCCAGGCCAAAGAAAACAGAAGAAGCGGGTTGAAGACGTCACCGACGGCTTCTTGAACATTGGTGATCCGTGTGAATTGTTCATAGTAAAATTTCAAACTAAAATGTCGCTTTTTGTGTTCCCGATTCATGGATTTGATCAGAGTTCGGCAGTAGAAACGGACCAAAACATTGTAGAGATGATAGTACAGCAGTGGAATTATATTCCAGAGACTCAAAACTGGCACCAGTATGAAGCTACTATCCGTCAGAATGTGGTCTCCAAACACTTGCTCTGTTCCAACGAACTCGACGATTTTGAGGATAAGGGCAGAGGAGAAAACAACGAACAGTGTGAAGAAGAATACAAATTTGTAGATTCGAAGAGGTGGAGATACTCCGAATGCACTTCGGAAGCACACATCAACCATGTCGATTGTCTGAAAATAGATGTACTTTGGTCGATGATCAGAGTACTAGTTCTACTTTTGACACTTTTAGCGGCGGTGAGTGCAAAGAGCCAGAGCAAATAGAACGGTGGCAGTATAAAAAGGAACTATTTAGTGGGTTTCAACAAGAATCTACTTATTCTTCTTACAATTACTACTTTCAGTATGAACGCCAAATTGTGAGTTTTTTGAGCCTGTACTTCTAAAAATCTCATCAGAACTTTTCAGCCTTCTCTGTGTCTTGGCCCTCGTCATGTGCTCAATTGTGCAAGAGGCTAGTGCTCAATACTACGGATACGGATATGCCTCTTCCTACTATCCATCTTATTATGGAGGATATGGAGCATACAATGGATATTATGGTGGATATGGATTGGGATCAGCTTATGGATACTATGGAAAGAGAGAAGCTGGATTCGGACCATCTCAACAAACGAACTGATTTTCAATTTTCTTTTGATATTGCCTACCAAAATGGTATTGAAAAATGAATACGTGTGCATTTTATTTGTAAACCCACCTTCAAAAGTCGTTGATGAGATCGAAACTTGATCGCGGAGAGCACAATCACAAACACATTGATGACTGGTTTTGTAGCAGTGATCATTGAAGAAACAGTTCCAGTATGCATCAAACCAAATTTGGTCTGGAAAAAAACTTTAGAAACTATCTGCCCTCTGGAAATATTTACCTTGTAAAGCATTAGTACCCGAAAGTTCATTTTGATCAAGAACGAGTTGAGAAGAACCGCAAGAACTATGTAGTTGAGATACAGTACCCATTTCTGAAAGTTTAGATTATCTTTAGTCCAGAATCTCGAGTTCTCCTCACAATTATAGACTTGTGATTCCTCTTCCTCCTTGACCTTCGATCTGTCGATGTTGGGAAGATCGCAAGTAATCGAAAAAGGAAGAGAATAGATCGGAGAGAGTTGGAGACACAGTGTACGCCTCTGAAATAGAAATAATTATATAATTGAACTCTCTGTTCTTTAGAACCATTTTTTTTTTCTCATTTAAACTATTATCCAATCATCTCTGAAAGTACTTTTTTCTATAATTATTACCTCCTTCTTGGAGAAGAAGAAGATAATTGCTCATTTGCGGAGAGATGATGGTCTCCGTTGTTCATGATCAACGCATTCTCCACATCGCTACTTTCCAGATCCTCAGTATCAGCTTTGTGATGGTTTAGATTCGAATGTGAGTGACTGTGGGGATGATGATGGCTCAGATCAATGTGTAAGGGACTACCGTTTGAGAATGAGGGCATCTGGGAGAGAAATTAGTTTGAGGAAGGATTCAGAAGAAGTTTCAGGTGATGAATGGAAATGGCGGGTTGCGATCCGGGCCGGCGAGTTTCTCCTCTCTAAATTGTGATTTTAAAGTTAAAATTTATATGAAAATGTAGAACTCGATGAGTTCTACAAAATGGTGTTTAGAATACCTGAATTCCATATCTACATTTTCTATAAAACGTAAAAAAAGGCTGGGTCGAGCTCATACGGGCCGACATCTCCGTGCTTTTTGACGTTTTATGGAAAATTCAGATAAGGAATTTAGATATTCTGACTACGATTCTGTAGATCTCATCGAGTTCTACATTTTCATATAAAATTTGACTTGAAAATCACAATTTATAGACTAGAAAATCACCGGGCCGCGAAAACTCCGGAAAAAAAAACTCCGGAAATAAAGAAAGTTAGAAGTTCAAGGAAGAATGAATGCCAGCAGAGTGGAAGCAAACAGTATTGATAGTAAGGAAAAAAATGAAGAAACTCTATAAAATAAGAACTTCTCTCAGAATCATAAACTCCAGAAAAAGTTTAAAGGCAATTCAAAAAACTTTTCAACCAATAAATTATTCATACCATTGAAAAGTTCATGAAATAAACTTTAGAAGGTCAGACTCGTAAAAGTTTCCTTGTTTGAGGCCCGTTTGGAAAAATTTTCAGAATGTTTTAAAAAAATTTCCAAATTTTCTCGAAAAAAAGTGCGTCATAGGAATCTCTCCAACTTTTATACATGAAAAAGCAAGCGACTAAAACTGAGAATAAGAATTCGATTAGGACCGAAAAATTCTGGTCGAAATCTATACTGGAAAATTCTTATGACGGTTTTTAGTAGACTTTATATAGATACTGTGACAAAAATATGTGCATAAATCTAAAAGATTTGATTTACGGTGGAATAGTTTTTTGTATTCCATACTTATACTCAAGAAATTAGAATTAGTCTAGACTCCTTTCATCGGAAAATCCACCACAGGATTGCCCTTTTTCATTTTCCGGTACAAAAACTAAGATTCAGAACATTCTATCAAAGATCCAAAGAGCACATTAAGGGATTCCGAAACGAATCAATTCTCGAAATTTCCGTTGATGACACCTCCAAACAGGACAAACATATCCGGTTTTGGGTGAAGGAATGTGACTCTTCATGAGCACAAATGAAATGAGCCGAGAAAGAGAAAAAGAGCAGGCGGGAGGAGCACAAATTAAAAAGGCAAAAAAAGGAAGGCGTTAGGAAGAAGGAAGAGAAAGGAAAAATGAGTTTTTGTTTCGCAGATATTCAAGTATTTGATACGGATCCGTCGGGCGGTACACAATGAAGGCGAAGAGAAATGAAGGGGAGAGGCAGACCCCCGTAAAAAGTTTAATGAAATAAAGAAAAAAGAGAATGTCACATGGAAGTACATATGAGGAGAAGAAAGGCGATATAAAACTGAGAACAAGGTTCCAGAGCATATTCAGGCGAAAAAAAATAGTTTGAAAGTTTTTTGGTTTGATTGCAAATTCATGAAATTTTCTTGGAGATTCTGAATGGAAGACCAATGAATTCGAAAGTAAAGAAGCGTGTTTTGATTTGGTGTTTTTTGTTTAGAAGATGCAAAAATATGGAAACTTATTCTAAAGTGGAAAATGTTCAAGTTTCCTGAAACCTAATATTCGTGGGTTTTTCTGAGAAGTATTGACTTTTCTTGAAAAAAGGAAAAGAACAAGATTAGAATCTGAATTTCGCTTTTAGTCTAAACATAGATGCACACAGAAAAATTAAAATTAGATTGGGTTAGTTTTTTGAAACCTTCGAAGGTAATAGAATCGAAGTAATTTTAAAGTAGAATTACGGTCATTTTTTCTCAAATTTTTGTCCCAGTTTCAGCATTTACAAAAATATCAATTTAAAAAATCGTTAAAACTCGAGAAAATCGATTTTGAAATCGGGAACCTACATTTTTCCTAACCTATTCCATAAAATGCAGAATTTTTCGCTGATTTGAATGTACCTAATATCGCTGCTCGAACGCTGAAGACACATTTTTATGAACACATTTTACTTTGTCGCCCTTGCCGCTGCTGACAAAAAATTGGATAAAAACTTTTCTGTAGCGTTTTGAGCAGCAATATTAGTCGAATAAATGCAGCAATATCAGTCGAATAGATGACTGTAATCCTACTTTAAAATTCAAAGTTCAAATTTTTTGTAAGAATGGTCACTGGATATGCTCCAAAAACGGACAGAATATTAGAGAATCTTCCTATTGTCTTGGTTCGAAATTTGAGATAAAGTGTCCAAAAAACAAGAAATGGAGCTCTTGAAGTATTTTTGGAAATCTAATGGAGGCTCCATTATGGCAAATGTTCAAATCTATGAAAATCTGAAATTTCGAATGATTTTCTTCATGACTTTTTATAATATTTTTGATAAATCCAATGACTTTTGACTGTTTTGATGAATCTGATGGATTTTACTGTTCAAATTATTTGAAAATCTGAAATTTTCATGGAAAAAACTGATTCAGGAATCCTCTGTCTACAACACAAGGAACAGCCGCTTCAATGTTTCAATGGGTCGTAAAAATGTAAAAACAAAGCATCGAAATTGCCCATTCGACGTTTCATGTCTTCCGAAAGGTGTCTCTCGTGGGACATTGAGACCTGAAGTTTCAGAAGAATCACTGATGTCTTAAATTCAAGGTATTTTCGACTAACTTGAATCGGAAACATTAACGAAACAAAATCTGGAGAGAAAGACAGATCAAGATGAAAAATGAAATCCAAGAAGACACTCAAACTTTCAGAAAAGGAGGAGAAGAAGTGTGCACTAACGAAGGACTCTCACACACACCGTCAAAAAAATATCCGATTTCCATATGCTTGTCACTTTTTCTCCATTTCAAGCTTTATCGGTGTCAGGAATCAAGGTCAAATCGGGGCGAGCCCATTGAGATGAAGTTGGAAGATGAAAGGGTGTCTGAAACAGAAGCAAAGCAAAATAAAAGGGACGTCTTATTCTTCAGGGAAAGATGATGGATCGAAGTGGAAAACGAAGATGATGACCTCGTGAACGTAGGATGAAAAGACAAATATGAGCAGTTCGGGGAATTGAAATTTTTGCAGGAAAAAACGAAGAGAGTTCGAGATATGAGACAATGATAGTTTGAAGCATTTGAAGACATGAGTCATGCTTCTAAAGTTCCGAATCTGGAACTTGGGAGGGTAAATATAGACGAACCAAAATCTTATTGAGTTCAAAAGATGAGTAATAAGAAAAACACAGGACCAGACAGATATTTTCCGTCCAGCTTTTTAGACAATAGAATTATCCGAAAAAAGTGAAAATTTCGAAAAATTCCGATTCTCAAAGTAGGATACAGTAATTTTTTTAATTTCTCAATGATCGTTCCAATTCCATTATTAAAAAAATAACAATATTTTTGCACAAAAGTTGTTAAAACTCGAGAAAATCGAGTAATCCTACTTCAAGAAAAATTCACCGTATGTCAAATTTTCAGGCAAATCCACAGTTTGGAAAAAATATTTGAAACTATTCCAAAAAGCCAGAATCGCGATTTTCGAATTCAAAAAGAGCAAACTATAAAAAAAATTTGCTCATTACTATTTTCATAACTTCGGAAAAAAGAACACAAATTCTTCATCTGGCACTAAATCTTGCTTCAGGCTTTTTCTCCTCCTGTCAGCCGGAAAGTTGAAAAAAATGGAACTACCCGAACTGATCTCAAAAAGTAATTCATTTCTTCTTGGAATTTTCAAGTTTAATGTTTTTCTTTTCTCTTCCGTTCCGTAAATAAACAAAAACGAAGCAAATGTCTCTAGACATGTGAAATGGAACGGAGACAAGGATGCCTGGAAGCAAAAAAAAACCGAAACAGACGGCGCCTTCTACCAAAATAAACAATTAATTTGGGTCCAGAAACAAAAAAAGAAATGAAGAAGGAAGCAAAAAAATAGGGGTGAAACCCCAAAAAATCCAAAGAGAAATCTCATTTTCGACACGCATTAGCGAGGTCATAACAAGATTCGATACCAAATTTAGAGCCTCTTTCATTTTCACATTTTCTCCGAAATGGGTTCGAAGTGAGGGCGAAATTTCATACTCGAAACTCTTCCTTTTCTTTAACTGTTCTCTTCATTTTTCGAAAACTTGCAAACTGGATGAAATCAGATTATCCTGTTAGCAGCTGTCAGATGATTTCATCCGGTTTCAGACGTTTCAAGGAATCAGTTTTTAGAAAAAAGCGTTAAGTGAAATCATCCAGGAAGTGTTACATCTTACATCTGTTTCAGAATTCAGGAATAAAAAATCTAGACGGAAAATGGAGCTAATTCAGATAGAAAGGGCATTAAATAACTGATTAGCTTGGAAATTATAACGAGGGCGATCTCGGTCTAGGAATTTTTAGAGTCAAATTTTTGAAGATAATTGAAATTTTCGAAAATTTCAGATTATTTAGATTTTGAGCTCCTTAAAATTTGGAATCTCTCAAATGAATTTTATTGGAATTTTGAAGAAAACTCTGATTTTGTTGGGATTTTGAACCATGGAGCAACTAAAAGTGAACAATTTTCAAAAATTCGAAAAAAAATCACATTATTCAGATTTTGAGCTCCTGAAAAAATTGGAAGCTTTGAAATTTTTTTGGAGTTTCGGAAAAAAATTGTAATTTTTGTTGGGATTTTGAACCCTGAAGCAATTACAAAATAAGCAATTTCCGAAATTTCAAAAAAAATTTCAGAATGTTTAGATTTTGAGCTCCTGAAAGTTTGTAATCTTCGAAATGATTCGTTTTTGGAATTTTAGAGAAAAACTGTGATTTTTGTTGGAACCCTGGCGAAATTACAAATGAGCAACTTTCGAAATTTTTTGGAGTTGCTGCAACAAAAAGTGTAGTATAAACAAATACCTTCTAGACAACTTCTGATGTTTGGAAAACGTTTTTACCCATTACGAATTATGTTAGAATCTGGAGAAACTAATACGTTTCCTTGTTAATAAAAGCAAAATTGAATAAAACCGCAGCAGTATAATCAGAACAAACCTTATCCACTTATATACCTTTTCAGGAAAGATTTCCTGATTTCCTAAGGATTATCTAGTCAAAGAACTCGGCTATTCAAGTTTATTTTTCTCAGAACATTTTAAGAAAAATGTGACTCCTGGCCAGTCAAAAACTCAATTTCAGTCTGAAAGACTAAACTCATCTACCAGCGACCACCACCTAAAAAATACCCGGAAAGAAAACACGGCACCAGAAAATTACCTCCATGAGCACTCGAAAAGTGATTCTCTTCGCTTTTTCTCCTTTTTGTTTGTCGCTGGAGTCGCGAACCTCTTCGCCCACTTATCGTTGATGTTCGACATTTCCAGAATCGACGCGAGGATCGTCTTTTCGACCGGTGATTCAGGTGGAGCCGGATGAACTCCACCGTCAGAGTCCATCTGAAAAAAAATGAATGATAATAAGAAAAGATAATAGAGAGATTAGCTTCTGTCTAAGGTTGAGTCGGGAAGTTGAGTTGGCCAAATCCAGAAAAGTAATAGACTCTGGGGGCTGGGGGAACTTTTTCGAGAATCGTAGTCACTTTAGAATGTGTCTGAATTAATCCAAAAAGGGTGGAAGGTTCTGGTAATGGACTAGTAAAGTGGAATGTAATATTAAATGTAGTACGAGATTGTTTTTAGGAAAAAGTAGAGAGCCGATACAAAAACGACTATATGAATTGGATTTTAATAATTATTTGGTACTTTACAAGCTCCATCAAACACCTCCGATCAAGAGATTACATTTTTGATTATCATTTGTTTATTGAACAGTGAGGAGGAATTTTTATACCGGAATCCATAGAATTTGATATTGGAATCCATAATGCTTCGCAATATTTCAAGGTTAATACAGATTATTTATTAAAAAATGGATTTCTAAAAATGGATTTCACAAAACCAAAATAGAAATCAGTTTCTCAAAAAGATTAACTCAATCTGTTCCTGATAAATCTCAATTCAACAATTGATTCTATAATAGTCTTCTAGATCAAAATACGTAGTCTACACCCAATCTTATAAACTTTTTCAATCAGGAAGAAATCCAAGAAAATAACGAGAAGTCACAAAAAAGCGTGATTTCTGAAGTGATCCCTTTCCTTCAGAATCCTCTTTTTCATGATATCATTTTTTTGACAGGACAGGTGAAAATTACCAATTAGTGTTACTTTTACACCCAATCTAGACGGGGATTTTCAGTGATTCTGGGAATTTACATTGTGTTTTCTGCTCCACATAACTTTTCAATTCCAAAAAAACTAACCAAAGTGTGTCGATTCGAGTACATTTTTCCATTGGACCGTCCATCTTCCTCATCCTCTTCCATTTCTTCAATATTTGGCATCGCATTTTCAGCGTGTATCGAAGTGGTTCGATTGAAAGGATACATCCTAAAAAAGGATCATTGACTCTGAGTGAGGGTAAAAAAGATGAGTACTACATAGACGAAGAAAACGTAAAATGGAAAAGAAAAGGGCGGAAATTGAGGAAAATCCAATTCATCTTAATGCACTTCTCACTGATATAACCGAGAGAGAAAATGAAATGACACGGATGAGAAAAACGGAATGTTTGTTTTGTAGAAAATGAAAGGAATTCCTCCAGTCTAGGAGATAAGGAAGTGAGAATACAAAAAATGTCTAGAATTTTTTCCATTAGAGTGCACTTTTCCCACAAAATTTGATTCGCTTGGTATCAGGACTGGGCGGCAACAAATTTCGGCAACTCTTTCATATGTTAATAAGTTTTTTCGGGGGGATCGTATAAAAACACGGTTACCAAAATAATATTCTTTGTTAAAACAGCTATCGTTTGGTTGAAAAATCATCAAGTTTCATGAAACGTTAACAGAGTTACGCTTTGGGATGCCGACAAGTTGCCGATTTTCACAATTTCGGCAACTTTTTGGCAACACAAGGCGTAACTCTGTTAATATTTGATGAAATTTGAAAGTTTTTTAACCGATCGATAGCTTTTTTAGTGAAGAACATTCATCTTATTGACCATATTTTCATCCGATCCCTCTGATAAAAAGTTGCTTAGATTTGAAAGAATTGCCGAAATTTGTTTCCGCCCAGCCCTGATACCAAGCGAATCAATTTTTTTGTGGAGAAAGTGCGCTCTAATGGGAAACTTTCTAGTCATTTTTTGTATTTGGCTATTCCATTTCAGCTAGCTGTAAGCTCCTGAATTTTTGTAGCTTAAAAAATAAGCTGAAAATCTGCAAAGCTTTCCAGGAAAACAGAAAATAAATCAGAGAGTGAGGGAGGAAAATAATTACTTAGAGAATCTTAGGAGGCTCAGATTTGAAAATTTAGAAAGAACAAGGTTCCGTTCAGCTAAAAAAGTACTAGTTGGCCTTGTGAGAGAAAAAAAGGTTCTGAAAGATTCCCAAAAAGATAACAAAAATCATAGGAGGTCCTCTTTTTCTAGACAATAATGAAAACTGACAAATATAGAGAAAAATATGCTCTATCTGTCTTCTTCTTATTAAATTTCAGCCCTTTTTGTGCTACCCTAAAGTGCACAGTTTCTCTGAAATTGACAGGAGACTCTTCTTTGTCAGAAATATCAAGACAAAGAAAATGGGATTGATTTTATTTATTGAATTCTAGGCTAAACTCATAAATTTGCAATAGCTGAGAAGGTAAAAAAAAACGGAGGTAGACGGAGACACTTGGAAATAAAAAAGAACACAAAAGGAATTTTTGAAAATCAAACCACGACCTACAACTATGTTTTCGAGTCTTCTTTTCTTAAGAAAAACTCTGTTTTCAAGAATAGAAAACTTTCGGATATTGAGTTATGGAATTCTTTGGTTACAGATTTTTGAGCTCTAAATTTGACTAGATCCTGAAAAGAAATGGCTGAAAACGAAATTCAAAAAGCTTATTTCAGGTGAGTATTGTTATTCAGGAGACTCGAGATTAAAGCTATTTCTATTTCCAGTTGTAACAATTTTTGGATTTCAAGTTCATTTGTGAAATATCCGGGTTTGAGTAATCGATTACTCACCAATTATCATCAAGTTTTCATGAAAAAATGAGTTAATCAGAGTTCTGAAGACTATGAGAAATCAAAAAAGTTAACTCATAAACAAAACAATGGAAAACTCCTCCTCCTCCTTCAAAAAAGGGAAAAAATTCAGACGTACTTGAAATCTAGAAGCAATTTGATGTCTTCTAGAGATCAAACGGTACTTGATAACTTTTTGGATCTTTGAAAAAACAAAAGAAGAAATCAAAATTCAGATTTTTCATGAGAAGAAAACGAAAAAAAGGGTTCAACTTTCACATGTCAAACAAGAAGCGACATTTGAAATTTGAGAACTGATATTGATATTGAAAAATAAAGAAAGCACCTGTCTCTTGAGAACAATTCCCTTTCTACTGATCGAGATCTCAGGTTCTGACGTGGCAAAAGTCAAAATTTGAGATCAATATTTTCAGAGGAAGAAGAACTATTTTAAAAATCTTATACCCATTCAACAATTAGGATTTCATGTAAAAAAAGAGCGGATTAAAGTAGATACAAGTGAATCTATGAGACCACTACACGAAAAAGATAAGCCTCCTTCGTTTTTCATTTATTTTTTCGAACAACGTCGAAAAAAAATGGCTGCGAGTTGAGAAGAGTGGAGGCGGGGTGGTGAACGTGTTTTCCAGAGAAAGATTTTTTTGAAAAAAAAATTCCAGGGCTGAAAAATTTGTTTTTGAATCAGGTGGTAATTGATGGCAGAAACTTGGAATAAGTTTTTGTTCTGGGGTTTTCATTGAATTTTTTTGTTAAGTTTAGCACTTTGAAAATTATCAAACTTCAAACTAAAGCGTCATCAGGAGAACTCTTCTAATTAAGGGGTAGAACAATAGGTGACGGAATATTCAAGTGTTCTAGTGACTCATTCTGAATTCTGAATGAGCTCCTTTAATTTGTATTTTATTGTACGAGTTTCTAATTCTAATCTCTGGATAATAGCTTGAAACTCAACACCACCGACACAAAAATTAACGAAATTTCAAAAACAAGATGAAATTTAAGGAATCTAGAATGTTTTTATACATCTATAAAAAGCAAACGGATTTCAGAAAACTCTCGAATTTCAGGAGCCTCCCATAAAGAATAAATAAACGAAAATAGGCTGAAAAACAACGGCAATTTAGTTAGATAAGAGAATATACACGTGTCTGCACTTATACTACTGCTCCGTCTGCTCTTCGTCACTTCTTCGTTTTCCAGTAAAAAATACTCGAGAAACAAAGAGTCATGGACAAAAAAAGCGAAAGGGAGAAGGCTCTTCTTTTTTTTCAATACAACATTGAAAACTAATTGTCATGTCTACTTCTCCTCCTTTCGTGCTCCATTTGCTCCGGGTGATCCAAGTGCTCAGGCGGCCATTTTCGGTGTTTAGCTGATCTCCCCCCGTGAAAACTTATTGTCGAAACGAATTGGTTCATTTACTTGAAGAGCCCTTAATTTGAGACGACGTTTTAGTGATGAAATGAGCCGAGGAGGAATAACAAGGATGGAAGCCACCGGAGAGGAAGAAATAAAAAAAAAACTATGGGAAGTGAAATTTTGGAAGCGAATGAGTAAGGAAGTGATACGGGGAATTCAAATTGGGGCACACAAAGAAAATGTCAGATAAAGTCGAAAACTTTAGTTGACTTGCTAAGTAGTTTTTACAATGGAAAAATGTATGCTAGGCATTGAACTTTGGGCTTTTCTCAATATTGTTTCAGTAGAAAAATAACAAGGATAATAGAGAAAAAAAATGTTTTTATAAATTAAGGATTCCGGACCAGAAGAGGTTCCCATACGGAAGCAGGTGATATTCAAACTTACCTCATTTTTTGGAAGAACGAATTTTGATAGGATTTTGAAATAGAACATGACATAGTTACCTTAAAATCCATATTAGGAGAGCCAAGTTATAGAAATATTTCTGAAACTTTTCAGAAAAAAAGAACGCTAGAAACTGCTGCTAAAATTTTGGAGAATCTAATAATCGCCCAAATTTGAAAAAAGCTTCCTCTAGAACAATAGGAAATTGGCTTTTTGTTAAGTAACAATCAAATCTAAAAAAATCCAATTTCTTGAATAACTTTAATTTTGAGGAATTGAGCTGGAAACTGGAAAGTTGGCCTATAGTATGTGTACCGTAAAAATTGTATTGAAAAGGCACCTCTAATAGAAGGACACTCCGATAAGCTCAAAAAGAGCACATTTCTGAAATTCAAACGGATTGAAATTAGTCTTATTAGAATCCTCGTCAAAAATTGACTCCAGATGTCACAAAATATGTGGAAAGTCTCTTCTCTAACAGATTTTATGATCCATTTTGAGAATTCTGAAATGTTTTTAGGTACTGGAAAAATAGACGGGCATGCCCTTTTAATACAGATTTTCCGGTAATCATTGCTCCACAGAGTAACTTTCTAAACGAACAACTTACCAGCTCAAGTTCAAATTAATAAATCCATATGTACTTTTCAAAATTGTGTCTCAAAACCCTGAAGTCTAAAAAACCAAACCACAAAAAACAGAATGATTTAGTTCCGAGATTCCGATTCTTGAAGTCGACATCATCTTCATTAAGTACAGATTTATTCAATCGAGATATGAATTCTCACGGGGAAAAACGAAACAATGAGAAAAGAAGGAGGAAGGCAAATTTAGTGGGAGGCTCGTATTCATTGACCCGCATACAATAAAGAAACAAATAAATAATTCCAGGAGACAAAACTAAAATATTACATTGACATCTAGGAACAATCAGAAACTACGAGAAGTGGTATGGCTGGTGTTGATTTTCGACGATTCTTTGATGCTGAGGACTCGGGCGGCAGAATCAAATTATTCGGATTGGCGGAGGAGAGAAGTGGACTCAGAAGTGAGGATGTGTTACTTGTTAGCGAGACTCGCTCGTTTTGATCACGCTGAAAACAAAAAAGGGAGTTTGAACTATGGATGTCAAATCGGAGGCCCACGGGGGCCCTAGGGCCGCGTCCCGGGTTGTGGGTAGGTTGTCATGGTCGAACCCGGCGGCCCTGACCTCTTTCGAGCCAAAAAGCTTATTTTCAAAAGTACGGTCGGGCCGCGCCTCAGGGCCCGGACCTGCGACGTTCTTGGTTGGAAGGATAATATCATTACGATAAAAAAATGAAAAATCCCTACCGATCCCACAGACGACGCAATGGATCCTCTTCCGGAATCTGCTGATCCTTCCTGTCTCCTTCCGAGCGCTAATATCCTATTCAACGAGGATCTCAACTTTCTTCTCGGATGTGGAACATGTTCATGATGACTTTCACTTGAATGCTCCGACAGATCGGACACTTCTGGTACCGAGGAAACAATCCTTTTCAAAAATGATATCCGATTCTTTCGATCCGATCTTGGAGTCGTTGGAGATATAGGGATGTCGAAGGAGACTCGTGGGGATGCACTTGCCCTCCGGTCATAATCAAAAAGCATTGCATCTGAAGCTCTCGAAGAGACATTGGATCCACGTGGAGTGCTGTTCAGAGACGTTGTCTGAAAAATCTCATTTAGAATCTGGTCAGTGTGCTTTTGATCTCTCTCGATATACCTGGCGTACCTGGGTAACTGCCAAATGCATTCCAGACGGACTCGCTTGCTCATCTCTACTCCTCCTGTGGGCTCCGGGTGGTTGTGAGTGATAGAAGTTTGACAGGGAACTGGCAGCATTCAATGGTCCGGTGGTGATCCTTCGGATTACTGGCAGTGTCTTACTCCTCACACGATGTTGAATAACCTCAGTAAAGAAAACATAGAGAAATGGATTGGCGAAGGCGTTGATGGGGAAGAAGAATACGAGAACGAATTTAGCTGAGGAAAGTGATAGGAGAGGGAATCCGATGGTTGCTGTGAAACCGAAGAAGAGGGTTGGGAACCAGCAAATCAAATCAGTAACTACAAGGACTGTCATCTTGGTGATGAGGGCTCGATCTTCTTCTCGCGTTTCGTTCTCCTGAAATATCACGATGCTAATTAAAATCGTTCAAAATTAGTGGTTACCTTGAGCATTTTTACAATGAATCCATATGACAGAGCCATTGCAACAAAAGCCAAAAAGTTGAAACTTAATCCAAATATCAGATATCCTTTGTCAAAGTACGTAGTGGCTTTCAATGGTAGACAAACACTACTTTCAGAGTAAGAAGACACTCCGAACCATGGCAGAACAGCCATTCCAATTGCAAATAACCATCCACCAATCATCAAAAGAACTCCCACTTTCGGGCTGAGTCTTCGTCCACGGAATGATTGGCGTGTGTTGTATGACATTTCGAATGCGATTAAGAACATGGAAATAATTCCTAATTCTGAAGCGAAAACCGCCAGGAATCCAGCGGCTCTGCAGCCCCATCCAGTTTGCCACCAAACGGCGTGGCGGTAGTATTCATCAGACATTTTTGCATCGGCAATTGCAAGAACAGCTAGGTAGACTCCTAAAAATATTTTATTAGGATTTCCATTTCGGGCGGGCGGCAAACGGGCGCCCGATACTTTTTGTGTTCACAGACAATGCGCCAAACTTGACGAAAGTTCGAATTTTCATCGTATTTTTTGCAAAATATTGCATTTTTACTGTACCTAACAAATTTAGGCAACTTATTAAAATGTGAATAACTTTTTTCAAAGGGATTGGGTAAAAATACAGCCAACAGAAAAAATGTTTCTTTTCAAAAAAGCTATCGATTGGTTACAATTTTGTTAAAATTTACCAAGAAGTAAGAGAGTTACGCCTTGTGTTGCCGAAAAGTTGCCGATTTTGGCAATTTCGGCAATACCGGGCATTACTCTGTTCAATTTTTATGAAAGTTGGCGATTTTTTAACCAATCAATAGTTTTTTAATAAGGTACATTTTTTTGTTAACCGTTTTTTTATCCAATTCCCCTGAAAAAAGTTATTCAACTTTGAATAAGTTGCCGAAATTTGTTGCCACCAAGCCCTGGTACGGCCGGTTACGGGCGGGTAAATTGTAACCCTATTTTTTATGCACTGTAATTCTTTTGAAAAGCGTCCTACCTGTGAACATATCGGCCACTGACATATTGATCATGTAAAGATAATGCATCCTCATTCGTTTCTCGTAAACAATTCCAAGCAGTACCCAAACAATAATGTTTCCTACGATTGCAGCAAGACAGACAACCCAAATTGCGATACGGAGAAATGGATAACCAACAATGTTCTCACATGGATTCAAAGAATCTGGTTGTGGATAACAGGTGATGTTTGAGTAGTACTTCTGAACTTCCTCGCCAATAGACTGACAAGGCTCGGCACCGATTTCAGTGAATGCTGAAACGTAATCCTTTTTGAGAGTCGAGTTCTAAGGTGACTTACGAGGCAACTCATCCTCATCATTATCATCTGGCCCAGTAAATGTGCTGTTATCCGTCCACTCTTTCAACAACATTTCCAGAAAATCCACTCCAGTTGTTTGTCGTTTTCTCCGTCTCGCCAGTTTCTGCTGTTCTCTCTTCTCGCAAATTCTCTTGTGAATCTCTTTTGCATTTTTCTGATACTTTCCGTTGTCGTTTAGAGTCACATCGTCGACGTACTGGAATTTGAAATTTAAAAATGAAAAAATAACAGAGCCTACCTTGAACAGACAACAGTGATGAGGATAAGTGAAATGAGCAGTTTCCAGCTCCGTAAAACTCAAAATACTTGGCAAGCTTTTGAGCGTTGGAACATTGTTTAGAACCAGAGTTTTTAGTTTCTTCAGACCATTTATCGGTAGGGTGCTGATGGATGTATGTGATAGATCTCTGAAACTTTGCTATTCACGAGGAAAAACTTAAAAAAAAATAGCTCACAGAGTCTGAAGCCCAGCCATATTCTTGAAAGCGTCCACTGATAAACTTCGAAGATTCGGATTGTTGTTTAGTTTCCTAGAATTTGGATTTTTTTCAGTTTTTAATTTTTTTGATCACTCACAGTTTCAAAAATTGACTCTCTGTGAAAGCGTATCCAGAAACTTCGAGAAGATTATTCTCACTCAACACCACTGTTCTGGCTCTGACGTTTCGTACTTTTGAGTCTCCAATGAATTTGATCTGAAAATCCGAAATCATGGAAAATTTTGGTTTTGTTTCGAACCTGATTTTGAGACAAATCGATTCTATCCACTAGAACATGATGAGAATCTGTCATTCGAAGAGAGGGCATCGTTCGGAGAGCATTGTTTTTTAGAATTCTGAAAATATTTAAATTTTTTCTGGGAGTTATTTTTTTTAATTTTACTAACACTGTTTGAATCCTAGTGTTATTGACCAGTAGTTTTCCAGAAATCTCTTCAAGTCTGGGGCATCGAACCACGGAAAGTTTTCGAAGTTTCGGGAGAACTGCGAAGGAGAGTCCATCAATATGAGTTAGCTCTTTGGAATTGTCAATTTCGCTGAAAAATTGAACTTTTGAATGAAGAAATCATTCCGAAAAAGCTTACAATTCTCGAATCGATGGGTAGTTGTCGAAAAAGTTTGAGGAAATTTCAGTGATTGAGGTGTTGTGAAGGTATCTGAAGAAGGTAGATACAGTAATTTCTGTATGTCTGCTTGTATGTATCAGGCTGTAACTCAGCTCACAGTAAGCCAATTTGGATGAAAGTTTAACAGAAAGATCAGAAATTTTTCTGTTTAGATATTTGATATCTCAAAAATTGAGCAAGTTACGGTTCTTTTCGTGAATTTACCGTACTAATTTCGGGAACGAAAATGTGTTGCAAGTCATAACTCGCTTCAAAGTTAACCAATTCTCTTGAAATTTTCAAAGTTTGTTACTGATTATCTGAGGATGATCACGCCTTTTTTGTTTTTCAAATTTCCGATTTTGAAGCCTTCTGGTAAACCAAATAAATTACTCACAAATATCCAACATCCGCCGTCAAATTCGCCGGCAGCTCATGAACATCTCCACCCATACAACAACACTCCGGTTGTCCATATCTTTTCGTTTGTTTACACACACATCCTCCACCGATATCTGCTTTCAGTGCCATACACGAATGTTTCGTTTCGGCTAGACTCAGCGCATTCTGGCATTGTGCGTTTTGTATGTACAGGAAAATTACAGAAATTAAAATCGCAAAAAGACGAATCGATCGATATGTTGAGCATGTCATTTGAGCAGCAGCGACGTTGACTCGCGACTACATTCGATCATCGACTGATAACGGGAAAGGGTAATTGAGCTGGAGGAGCACGCGATAAGATGAGACGCAGATGGAACAGTTGGAAAGTCAAAAATCTGAAATTCTTTTGTTGTTGTTGATTAGTAACAGTAAAGATTATTATAGTAGGAAGTAGGAATCACGTGCTCTTTTAGGTCAAGTGAGCGGGCATGTTTTATCTTTAGGTAATCTTTACGGAAATCTAATTGAACATTGAAAAACAGTTTTTGATCTTGATTTGATTTTAGAACATTTAAATTTGATACCACACCTTAAAATGTTATATTTTGAGAAACAGTTTCGAAATTTCATAACCGTACTATCCAAAACTACAAATCATTAGTTTTAAAAAGGATTCATTTCCCAAAAATGACACTGTTCTCTATTTTCCCCCCGCGTCCGATAATTATGACTGAACCAATTGAGAACTGGACTGTCAACTCGCTGACGTCATAGTGCACTTGACTCTTGTAGTCGTTCTTCAGATTCAAAATAATAACAACATGGTATTTCAGACAAAAAATCAAGAAAAAAGTATACAAACATCGGAGTAATACAACAGTCAAATGACTGACTCGAAATATCAAAGAAACGTTATCATTTTTTTTTCGAGAAGGTGTCTTCTTCTTCCCGGAAATCAAAATTCAAACATCCATAAGAAAGAGAGAGTTACGAAGTTTTGAGGCTATTTTAGGTGCATTCAATTCCTATATTTAGCCCTTTTTGTACAGTCATTTCTAAAAGATTGATATCATTATAGTAAAGTGACCGATCACAAAAAAAATTTGATAAGCGGGTGGGGATGACTATATGAAAATTTGAATTTCGGAAATGGATGGAAATAGGAAATGTTGTGAAATTGATTTCGAATCAGATCTCAGAGAGATTATTGATCTTTGAAGAGCAACATCAAAGTACAAAAGGGAGATATGGATTGTTTTTGGATTCGAGGAACAAGGAACAGGATGGGAAAAAGTGTGTTTTTCAATAAAGGAGACCCGGTAGGGGCGATCCTAGGGCTGAAAAAATACGTCGAAAGTCAAAATATCTTTTGAAATTTTTTTTGGTTATAAGTTTCTCACCGGAAAATTTTGGTACAAAAACCGTAAACTGTTAACTTTTTTGGGCTCACGAAGTTTCAAGCAATCAGAAAACTAATTATCATCAATTACAGAATATGATGTAAACTAGAGATGCAACAATTTTTCTTGTTTTTCAATAATCATACAACTTTTTATAACTACTGATCTCAAAACTTAAAGCCAATTTTCCCCAATTCTAACTCAAATTCCAGCCATCTGTCACCCTACAGTAAACAAGATGCTATCAGTGAGTTATACAATTTTTGTTATTTTTAGAAAACCTTTTCGACATAGATCGTGTCGAAATAATCATGAAAAACTATTTTAAGATTTCTGTGACTTTTCGCCCCGCCATAAAATGTACCTAGGTTGTCGCATTGTTGCAAAATTTTATTGTACCGAAGAGGGGGTGGCTAACAAGGGAAATGTGAGGATTACAGCTAAATTGAAAACTGAAAACTTTCAAGTTCAAGAACCTATGAAAATTATCTCTATCTTTGAAACTTTGGATGAAATGGGGTTGAAGGACCTCAAGGCAAAGGACCATAGGCACGCATTTTTTCAATAGAGAGATCAAATTGAAACAATTTTTTACATCATCTTTGAAAATCTGAAACAACCATGTTAAACACAAGTTTGATTGATCGAGTTTGAGCTCTTTGATTCAGAAACAACAAAAAGAAAAGCATTGTAAAAATAGAAACAGTTCACAGTCAAACATACAATCCACTTTCCGAACAGTTCCACACAAATTATGATGGTAATAAGGACAGAAACGATGACATGAAAGATGATGATGAATGAGGAAGAAAACGAGGAAAATAGAGAACGTTTCAATTTCCGTCGAAAAGTCGTCGTGAAGTGGTTATGGTTTTTTTCTTTCTCGAAAAAGTTGGCATTTCGTTTACCGCATTTTTGAATATTCTTCTTCTCTCTTCTTTGATACCATCTCTTTTTGTCGTCCAAAAATAGAACCGTTTTGGGTGATGTGCCTGGAAAAAAAGAAACGTTTATTTGAATAGCAACAGAGAAAAGAAGAGGAGGAAAAAAGATTGACGAAGACGTTGCAGACAACTTTTGAACTTTACACAATGTGACAGTACAGTTTTGGAGTTTCGGAACTTGGAGTTGTAGATTTTGGGTTTTAAGATCATGGATATTTTTCAATTTTAAAAATGGATCACAACATCTGTCGGATCAGAAATCTGAATAATATTTTGTGATGTGTTCAGTCAAATTTTGACGAAGATTCTAATAAGATTATAGTCTACAATTTCAAGAATGTGCTTGTCTATTAGAGGTGACCTTCTATTACAGATTTTACGGTACATACTAGTGTGTCGTCTCGCGAGACGATTCCAGCATTTTCTCGCACAGTCTCGCAATAGTTCAGCAAAGTTCAGCATAGTTCAGTTCAGCATCGAGTTCAGCATATTCTCGTTCAGCATAGTTCAGTTCAGCATCGAATTCAGCATATTCTCGTTTCAGCAGAGTTCAACGTGTTCTCGTTTCAGCAAAGTTCAGCGATTTCGCAATTTTCCCATTTCAGCATCCATTCTCGCTGAAGTTCGCAATATTCTCGCGAGACAAGCGTGAACTAGAAATGTTTCCTTCGCAAACGGGTCGAGAAAATCGATTGAGAAACGTGGTTTTAGTTCATTTTTAACTTTTTTGTTTTTTTTTTCCACTCCAAAAAATGACTAGCTTTTTTATCACGCAAGTTCAGCGAGAATGGATGCTGGAAAAAAATTGTCATTTTGACCATATATCGATTTTATGGGGCATTGTACGGTATTTCAAAAAATTCGAATCTTTTAATCAACAATGATATTTGATAAACTGTGTTACGATTAATGTGTACACAAAATTTCGGAACTTTTGGAGTAGTTTGAGACATATAGTGGATGATTAAGTTACATCAGTACCACTAAAACAAGCAATTTTCTTACAAAATTAATTTTTTCTCTCGAAAATGACCGACGACCTACCCTGATTTTTTGGATATATACTAAACCAATTGTGCTCTTTCTTTTGGTTACATTTTCAAAATCGTGTAGCGTCAAAAATACGTACTTGGTAATGACCCTTTTTACAAATTTCTGATTTTCAAGACAAAAAAAAGTTTTCTGTTATTTTTTATTATTATCAAGTTAAAGTCGAGTAAATTTGGCACATTTTGATAGTAAAATTGTTTTGATTGCTCAACTACAACTCATGTTATGCCTTCTCAAAGTTAGAGATGCCCCATCTCGCCGAAAAAACTTTATGTCGGCATATCTCGGGAAGGGGGGCCCCTCAAAAAAAATCGCTTCGTGGGTTTCCTTATATCTATGAGTAGTATCGATTTATGGCCACTTCAAATAAATTCAGAGGCAACACTTGGGGATCATTACATGTGAGAAAAATTGTAAAAGTGCTGAACTATGCTGAAACGAGAACACGCTGAACTCGATGCTGAACTGAACTATGCTGAACGAGAATATGCTGAACTCGATGCTGAACTGAACTGTGCTGAACGAGATTATGCTGATGCGAGAAAATGCTGAATTCTCGCAAAGTGCTGAAGCTGAATCTCGCGGGACGACACACTAGTACATACACTATAGCCTAACATTCCAGTTTCAAGCTTGGTTCTTCAAAATTAGAGTTCGAGTTTTTCAAGATTTGAGGACATGACTGAAATTTGAATTGGATTTTCCCGCCAATCTGTTTCTCCTGTAGGTCATGACGAGTATTTTAATTTTTAGTGATTTTGTGATCTCGACACGACCTTCAGGTAAAATAGTTGGGCGGGAAAACCCCAATTTCAAATTTAAAATTTCAGCCTTTTAAAAAAATTCCAATTTCAGCCATTATCTCGATGGGGCGCGATGAAACTTCCAAAATATCGCTAATAAACTAGGCCAACTTTCGAGTTTCCAGATTGATTTTTAAATGTTGTAGTTTGATTTTTTTCCAGAAATTGGATTATGCACTATTCAAGTTTCGTTTGACTCTAGAAATGTTATTCCGTCTTGTTCTAGTGGAAACTTTTTAATTTTGGGGCAATTATTAGATTCTCCAAAGTTTTAGCTCCCTTTTCTAGTGCCCATGTTCCAAATATTTCTCTAATTTAGCTCACAATCAGTTCCTTTGAAAACCCTGTACTATTTTTCATCAAATAATGGTACCAACTACTGATACTTCTCCAGTTTCTTGCAAATTTTCTAAGTTTTCCAAACAACTTTCGACTATGACTCGATTCCCATTCCAAACCGCTGACTTGTGATCCCACTCGAGACTTGTTCATAATCGAATTATCCTCGTCATTTTCAATACACCGTCTGTATAGTTACTGACTCATACTAACACTTTTTTGTGACAATTCACCTGGTTCAACACAAAGATTTCCTCTCTATCTCTATTTCTCTTCTTTCTCTTTTTTCTGTTCCCTTTCCTCGAGTTTCTGCGAACATGCGTGTTATGAAATAGCCTCTGTTTGCATAACATCCTCTCTTCTCCCTTCTGTTCCATCCCAAAACTCTCAACATTTTTCCAATTGTACATATACCTTCCGAAACTTTATGAACGCCGTTGGTGGTTTACTTTTAAGTTAATAAAAATTATTATTATCATTTTGTTTTGAAAAAAACTTCAGTGGCCTAGAACTTCAAAATGCATGTGCTTCTCTTCCCTAAACCTAAAGAATATTGTTATCGTAGAGACGCAGACGAAAAACAAAACCGCGCACGCTTTTCTGCATGTGATGGGTTGAACGTTTTACGTATTTCAAGTCATAAGATTTTTAGAAGATTTTGATTTTTTCCAGAACTTTCTGGACTCAAATGCTCTCACAATCGCAAAGATATAAAATCATTTCTCAATATTTCCAGAATTATTCTCAAATGTCATCATGGAGTTGTCAATACTGTACACTTATCAACGACCCGTTCCACATACTTTGTCAAGGATGTGGATCCCAAAAACCAATGGATAAGAAACCTGTTAAAGTAGGCAGTATGGTTCCGAAAATTATCACAGATACAGGTATTTTGAATCGAAATTTGGTTCCGGGACATTTCGCAAGTGGACGTTTCGAAAGTGTGAAATCGCGTTTTTGCCAAAGTTTGTTAACTTTTCATGGGTTTTATACGTTTTTATATGCAATAGATCATAAACACAAGAATATTTATGAAAAGTTTAAAAAATTAGGCAGCAACGCGTTTTCACACTTTCAAAATGTCCGCTTTCAAGACCGCTTTCAAGATGTCCAATTTCGAATTGTCTTACTTTTGAGATGTCTTACTTTCGATATGTCCTGGTGCCCAAAATTCGAATTCCTAAACTCTAGAATTTCAGTCCGAGATGTTTCCAATGCTATATCAGATTTGGTGAACAATAAGGAGAGAAGACCTGCTCATAACTTTGTGAGAGTTTCACATTTCAGGTATGCTTTGGGGAAATTTGAAAATCTGATTTCGTAGGAAGTGTATTGTAGTTTTAAGGAAGCTTTTTAAAATATCTTTTCAAAATCTAGAAGAGCTCTAGAGGTCTCGAAGGCACCGACATATTTTGGTGAATCTGTAAGTTTGAATAATTTAAGCCATACTTTTTAGAACCGAGCTTTTCCAAATTTCAAAAAACCTATTTTTTCAGAACTCCCCTACCCAATGGTCCCTACATAGACGGTCAAAGCAACAATCCAAATGGTGAGTTCAAATGTTTTCTTTTTTTTTTCGTAAAACAATCTTCCGTTCTTTCCATTTTATCAGTTGTAAAACAAGGTCGTAAATTGATGCGAATCCACGAATTATTATTCAGCAAGGAATATTGCTGACAATCACTCATTAACATTTACTCCCACGATTCGACATTTGACTCGAAAAAAAGGAGTGAATCACTGTATTTCAGCTTCTTCACGCCTCACTGTGAAACTCTAAAACAAACATTCAGTATCACTATTTAAGTCATTTTTACTTTATAAAAAAAACGAAACCCAATTATGATTTCATTTCCGTTTTTTCAGTTTTTTTGAAAGTTTCTAATCTAATAAAACTTTTGAACTTTTCAGCCAATCAACACCCCTCAACCTCCACATTTTTCGTCGACACTCCGGAAGTTGTGAGTTTTTTTAGATTTTGAAAATTGCTGGGCCTTCGTTATAGAAATAATGATGTACTGCATCCATATCAAAATTTTAAAGTTCCTAAAAACCTTCGATTCTGTAGCCAGTTTTAAATTTATTGCTGTACTTCTCCGACTAACACTTCTATAGTCAATTTTCTTCCTTTATGACTTAACTTTCTAAAACCATTCCATTCAATTCTAGACACTATTACTTCCCCGAACTGTCATGTTCTCTGAGTTTCGTTATACTTAAAATTATCAGTGGAACTGTAATTCTAGTAAGCGCTGATAGTAATGAACTTTTGGAAAAGCGGTTTATCAAATTACGAGAGTCAAAATTGGCAAAGAAATTGGGGAAGGATTAAGTTTATTGAAAACATGATTGAACTTTTTTAGTTCCGTTTTGAGCAGACTTGGCAAAGAAAAGTTGGGAAAAATAGGGGAAGTTTTCGAAATTTTTCCACATTTATAAAAATTGTATGTAATTTTTCAGTGTTGAAATGACAAAAGATATTCAATCATCAAAAAATATGACCTATTCAGGAAGAACAACCAAAAAAAAAAAGAGATTTTATGCTTTAAAAAATCAAACCAAATCTTTTGACTCCAGAAAACCGGGCCGGCTGGGCAGACAGATTTTCTGATTTTGACCCGGCCAGTAGCATGTCTGGTTTTGAGGATGTAAGAGACGAACAATTTTTTCATTTCTGTTGAGTCATAAGCATTGAAAGATGTTATTGTGGCGCTGTAAATGATAGCATATTGAACAAGAAAATCCTTATCCAAATCAAGAAATCTCTAAAATCAGGTTCTCTCGGCAGCTCTATTCTCCCTTGCTTGGCACCGTGCCATCCTCCGCCGTTCTCCTAATCAGTCCTGGTCATTTCTCTTATCTCCGATAACTTTTCGTGCCCTCTTGCACTTTGAAGAAAAGGTGACCGTCGTTGTTCTGTGAATGGCGCTCTCTCTATTTTAATGACCGTCCCATTTTTTTCATTCATAAAGTGCTCACGATTCCTAGACAAGTCCCTTCGTATTCAGAAGTCTTACGAAATCCAAAAAAAGTCATCATTATTTACACTAGTCGTCCATAGAAACCCGAGGGCGCGCACCACAAAATTTTATGCCCATTCTCTCTGTTTTTGACGGAAGTTCCTTTTTTCCCGCCCATTTTCAATCCTTGTTATTATAAAAACTCTGTTTTTTGAAGGAACGTCCAAACAGATACGAGAACGTTGACGATACGACAGAAGAGCCTCTGCATCCGTCGATGTGCTCCGAAATTACTTCAACGCTGAAAAAAGAAGCACAGAAGAAGAGCGATGTCATCTACGACGACATCATCAAGTATTGCACGTAAGTGTCCACAGGGCCGGACGGTCCAGGCTAAAAGCAAAAATTCTCGGCTCGGCTCGCGGGCCCGTGAGGAAAAATTTTCGAACCTAGTTTCTAACTCCCAGTTTTAGTCGCTACTTCGTGTACAAATGTTCGAAGAACTTCTGTAAACAATTTTTTTTTGAGTTTTGCTAATTTATCATCAAAATTTCGAGAAAATTTCAAAATTTTCGAAAACATTCTGATCGAAATTTATCATCAGGATCCCACTGGCCAGCCCGGCCCGTCAAATTGCAACCCTCAGTTTCCAGAGTTTTCTTGATTTTTTTGTAGAAAAAAAGTTTTTTATCGTTTCACACTATACATAAGCTTTCCGTTAACGTTAGCCATAAAACCTAAACACACTATATTTCCGTTAAGGTTTGCACCACAATACACTACCTTATCGATGCTCTTATCAACTCATTTTTACAAAATAAAACCAAGGTTCACTTCCAGACAGCAATAAAATATTAGTTTTTTGAAGAATAAATGAGTGACGCTTTGAGGTCAAACTAGTGATACCGTACTTACTCTAATAGACCGACACCTCAAAGTACTCTTTTTTGAGAATTTCAAGTTTTTTTTTTCAATGTTTTCACTCAAATTTTCGATTTGACAGAATTTCGAATGTTCGAAAAAAGCTTTATCATACAGATTTTCAGTGAAAAATCACCAATTTTTCGTTAAATTTTTTGATAATTTGATTCTTCGAAAAATAGACCGGCACCCTCTAATAAACCGGCATCAAAATGGGGACCACGAAAAATAAATTGGCATGTCGGTATATTAGAGTAACAGTAACTGTTCTTTAGATCCTCCAATCAACCCTTTATCGACGATCAGTTTCTACACAACAAGAAATCCATCGGAACTCTCCACTTCACTAAAAACGGAGTCAAACGACATGAAGAACCAGATTTTCTTCAATGGCTTCGACCATCAGAGATGTTCACAAAAGACGGAAGATCCTTCCCATGGTCCGTTCTCAACAACCCAAGACCATCTGATATCGAACAGGGAACGTTAGTTGGAGACTGTTGGTTAATGTCAGCAATGGCATTGATTGCTGAAAGACCGGATGTTCTTGATGAGATTATTCCTAGGAAACAATACTCACATTATGGAGTTTATCAGATCAAGTGAGCCTTGTTTCTCAGAATTTTGAAGTACAGAACCATCAATTACAGATTATGTGTGGAAGGAAAGTGGAAGGTTGTGATTGTTGATGACTTCTTCCCTTGTTATCAACACACTAATTCCATCGCCATGGCCGTCGGAAGAAGAAATCAACTGTGGGTTCCTTTGATTGAAAAGGCGATGGCTAAGGAACTAGGAAGTTACTCAAAACTTCATGGAGCATCTCTAACACAAGGACTTTCCATGCTCACTGGAGCCTCTTGTGTCAACTATAATTGCCCTCCAGTTCCTCGAAATTCAGATGACGTCGACACATTCTGGGCTCAACTTGTTAGCTCAAGGTAGGCCCTAGTTATTTTTCGAGAAAGGTCATTACTAATTTTCAGAGAATCCGGATTCCTCATGTGTTGTCACTGTGGAGCCTTCGAGAATGCCGTCGCTGAGTCAGAGTTCCGTGCAATGGGTCTACTCACAAATCATGCTTACTCAATTCTAGATGTTGTCTATGAACATGGTCATCGTTTACTTCGAATTAGGAATCCATGGGGACAATTTGTTTGGAATGGAAAGTGGTCGGATGGATGGCCAGGATGGCCAGTTGATATGAAACAGAGGTTGTTGCATAAGAGAAGAGATGAGACAGGAGCATTCTGGATGGATTTGGATGATTTTGTGGCACGGTTTCATTCTGTAACAGTTTGCAAACTACGAATGAATTGGAGTGAATTACGAGTGACACAGGATGTTGGTGGTCGCTCGGATAAGGCACTGCAGATAATTGTTACTGATAATTGTGAAGTATCTGTTGCCGCATTCCAGAAAGGAGCATTCAATAGGAAAGACAATTTGAGTGATCTAATGGTTTGTGTACACAAAACAACTAGGGATGGACGTGTCGGAGAATTAATGGAAATGTCATCTCGAATCGCTGAGAATCATTTTACCATCGATGAATTCTTCCTAACGCCTGGAGAGTATACAATAGTATGTCACAGTCAAAAAGCTTATGTGCTGCACAAGAAGGGAAGAGTCAACATTGTGGTGCATACTCGGCATCCGATTTTTGCTGAGCATATTCCCTTATCAAGGCAAATGGCTCAGGAATCACTACACCAAGTGATTATCAAGGAAGGAGACGTTGTGCAAAATACAAATAATGGAATCGTTATTCGAACATTGACAAACAAGTTCAGAGGAATGATTATAATGGCAGATAATTGCTTGGAGAACAAGTATCTGCATGTTGGGTTAGTATCAACATGAAGTTATCACTAAACGAGAGATTTCAGAGTCGACTGTTCTCAATCCATGAACATCCAATCGTCTCGTGGAATGCTTCAAATAGTTGACGTAGTTCCTCCACTATCCCGTCAAGTTTTGATCGTCCTCTCCACTATCGACGATTCTGCACAATACAGAGTTAGCAATAGTCTCAAGGTAAGAATCCCACCTTTCCCTTTGTCTCCCCAATGTTTGTCCTTCCAGACCCTCGTCCATCACAAAAAATATCTTCTGCCTGAAATGTGGTACGAGGCGGCCATCTCGGCGCCTCCAAAATCTCAACACTATCCACCAATAGCTTCCACAACAACCGATCCAATCCATTCTATTCTATCTGTATTCAGCTGAACATGTCCCGAAGAAGGTATCCAAGGAAGCGGAGTTTGTGAAGGCGATCAATTGTACATAAACTTTTACTCATTTTCTAGTTCATTTTTGCTTTTTTGATGAGTTGTGAATTTTTGTTTCGACGGGTAATCTGCTACTGCATTCTATCTAAGATATTTGAATAAATAAATGTGTCATTTATTATGGAATGGTTCACACTATCCGGAAGACATGTTCTGTAGGTGTGAGTGAAGAGCAAAGGGTGTCAATAAACCAGGAAACGGAAGGGAGTAGTGGTGACCATGGTTTAGCACACTGGTGCTAAATAGACATTTGACAATGGCATGATTGCCGATCATATCTGTGCACAGATGTCTAAAAAATTATACGCAAAAGAAACGAACAGAGAAAACATGGAAAAAAGAACTCGGAAGAAGAATTTACTAAACATTTTTGTGAGGTTTTCATCCGGCCCGTCGATTTTAAATTCTGACTTTCAGGTTAAAATTTAAATGAAAATGTAGAACTCGATGAGATCTACAAAATGGTAATTAAAATATCAAAATTCCTTATTTAAATTTTCCATAGAACGTAATAAAGCGCCCGGGCCGAGCTCACGAGCCGAAATCCCGGGTGTTTGACGAACATTTTAGAAAAACGGAACAGCGTAACTTTATTGAATTTGATATCATTCTGTAGATCTCATCGAGCTCTACATTTTCATATAACTTTTGTCATGAAAATGACAATATAGGGGGAAAGATCGCCGGCCTGCGCCGGCTCGTTTCGGCCTGTATGGCAACCCCGAAACTGACAATTACACGGTCTCCTACAAATCAAAATTGTTTTTCTAATAAAAAAATGTTCGTCTGTGTCCTTTTTTGAGAGAATGTCTCTCGTTTCCTACTGTAATTTCAGTAATCTTCTCAGGCGTCAAAGTAGCCAGAAACTTCGGGAAAAAAGGAATTGACACAAAAAATTGAAAATTTTCAGTTTGAAATGTTTTAGAGCTAGAAATCAGCGAGAAACCACAATTTTCTTGATCTAGGTTAGCAGGTAAACTGGGAAAAGTATTTATGGATATTTCTGATATATTTTAGTAAATGTAGAGTTGGGGAACAATGAGATTTTGTAAAGTTACAGGAGTAGAAATAGTTAGAATGAAAACAGTATTGGATAAAAAGACTAGAAGAGAATTAATATGCATCAGACCACCCGTAAAATTTCGATTTGGAATTGAAAAAATTTTCAAAAAATTCTTAAACTACAGTGGCATGTACAATGATCTGAGTGGAGCCGAGGTGTACCGTACGTCTTCAATCTCCTCATACACATTTTCCTCTTCCATCAAAATTTTGCATTCCTTCTGCTCAATTTCCTTTCCAAGTTGTCGAGTTTTGTCAGCGAAAATGATGTGTTGTTGAGAGCGGCGAGACGAGATGAGAAGGAATCCGAAGACGATGATTAGAGCGGCGAATGAGATGATTATGACAACAAGAACGATGATGATGGTGCTGGAAATATATGAGTAATTTGAAAAAAGTGATCTTTGGAATAAAGAACTTACCTGTCGTGGCTTGCAACTTGTTGAGGAGTAGTCGTTTTGATGGTTGGTGGCTCGGCTCGGGTGGTCGTTTGGGACTTGGAGGTGGTTGGGGCAAGGGTAGTGGTAGTTGTGGTTGTAGTCTTGGTTGTGGTAGTCTTCGTGGTCCTTGGAGTTCCAACAAACTCGCAAGTCAATCCAAAGAATCCTTGATTGCATTCAAAAGTGGACTGTATGAGGACAACGAGATCAGATCCTTCATAGAGATCAGTGCGTTGTTTATCAGTTTTTCTCATGGAGAAATCATAGAAAACAGTTTTACCATTGGCAGTAGCGAGACTAATCTTGAGATTGTCTCTGACTTCCTTTGGATGGAAACTGGTAACTCTTTTCTCTCCGATTCTCAACTGAATCTTCTCATCACTGAAATCAGTGACAATTCGAAGTTCACAGTTATTGGATGCTGTGAGCTCCAGGCGAAGGTGTCCGGTGGCATTAACCAAGACGGAGGCAAGTAGAAGGATAAGAATATTGGTTATGGGGGCCATCATTTAGTAAATGTGGAAGGGTAGTGGGATTGGAAGGGGTGACTCTTGAGAATGAATGAATGGGTTACCTCCGTCCGGGTCGAGAAGACTCCGCCCCTTATTTGGAGACGTCCACCAAACAGTTGTATACCAGTCAGCCTCCGATGAGTAGGTGACGTGTATTCTGACAGATTTTTGTATACTTTCTCTGAAATTTGCCTCCAGGGAATCTAGGAGTAGAGAGTTATCTCTCCTAACGGTTGTTAACTTGCATGGTCAGGGTTTTACGACAGTATACTTTATATTGTTTGTGGGATGTGAAGAATATCTTGTTCGGCTTGAAATCTGAAAGATTTGGATGGTCCATTTAGCATGAAAAGAGTTTGCCGACACAGGGAAGAGCCATAAAAGCGGAACCGGAAGAGAAACATGATTGTAAATCAGAAAAGAACATTCTGTATGACAATGACATGACTGCCGATCTTATCTGTGCACAGATGCCTACAAAAAATTTATACAAAAAAAGGAAAGAACAGAAAAAGAACATGGAAGAAGGAACTCGAGAAAACAAGTATTTTTGCGAGGTTGCGATCAGAATGCGTTGTCAAAAAATTCCTCAAAAAATTTTCGAGAAATATATTATTCTTATGTACAAAAACAGAAATGTATGTATCTTATGTATAATTTATAACAACTGTTCGATATTTGACTTGAAAATGTTTTATCAAAGTGAACTTGCGCAAAAATCAGATTCTATTTTCTAGAGAAACAGTCACTTTTGTGTTTCAAAATTATAACCATAGTGCTTGTCATCAAATTCTGCGTCGATTGGTATATAAAAACACTCAAAAAGCCGAAATTTTAAAAATTGGCGATTTTTCGAAAAAATTTTTGAGAAATTTTTTTTCGAGACAGCACACTGATTGCGATCCGCCGCAGGCCGGCGATTGTTCCTCTCTAAATTCTGATTTTCAAATCAAAATTTATATGAAAATGTAGAACTCGATGAGATCTACACAATGGTAGTTGAAATTTCAAAATTCCACATCTAAATTTTCCATAAAACGTCATAAAGCGTCCGGGCCAAAATCTCCGGCCCGAGTGTTCAACAATCATTTTTGAATAATCGGATAACGTACTCTTATTGAATGTAACATGATTTTGTAGATCTCGTCGAGTTCTACATTTTCATATGAAATTTGTCTCAAAAATCACAGTTTAGAGGGGAAAAATACCCGTTTTGGCACGGATCGCAACCCCACTCAACATTTTCTCAAAAAAAAAAATGTTTTTCAAAATTAAAAAAAAAAAGATCCTTTATCAAGTTCCTGCTCGACTTTCAAGAATGATATCACTAAAGATTAGGCTGTTTCAACTGGGATTTCCCCTTGACTAGAGCTCATTTTTTCAAACTAGTTTCAGTCCTTGCACTTTCCACTTCCGCGTTCTCAAATTTTACACTTTTGATCACAGACAGAAGATTCCACGCGTGAGATCTCTCCATCCGAATGATCATTTTTTCCTTGGAGACCCAAATTTCTCAAACATCTAACAGATGAAAAGATTAAAAATTCACAATTAACTCTTCTTTACTCTCAGAAAACTGAAAAACAAGTCTCTAATGAATCCTCCGGAGAGGTGTCGGTTACTCACTAATCAAGCCCCTTTCTCTTTCAGCCCCACCTCCTCAATTTGAGCAGAGACTAGAATCATTCCTTCTTTTTTTCGCTTCCTGTTAGCCGATAAGTTGTTATCATGAACACCACCAACTGCTCCATCATGCTATCTTTGGCATCTTCAAAGTAAGCCAAATAATTGAAAACTTCAACTACATGAGACTTTTTACAGACAACTCAAAGTGTCAATGGCCTACAATCTCATCATGGCAAGCATAGCATTTCCATTGTTCTTCTGGGCTTCACTTAGATTGTGGACAGGGAAGTACACCCGAAACTTCCACAGAAATCTTCGTTTGATCGTTCAAATGCATCTGTTCGGATTCATCGTACATTGCTACGGACGAGTGACTCTTCATGCTCTCGACCTGTACAACTATACGTTTCTGGATCCTTGTCAGATGATTCCTAACATCTACAGGTGAGTCTCACTTCAAATAGGGCTGTGCGAAACTGGAATTTCCGGAACTTTCGGAATCTCGGAACATTCCAAGTTTCAAACTTTCGTAACTTCGCGAATGGTCATTTTGTTATGATTATTTCTTTTCGAAAAGAAATTTTTGCAGAAAACTTTTTCGAAAGTTTGAGAAATGTTTAAAAAACGTTGCTTTTTTGAAATTGCGGGAACTATTGCATGCAAATTATACACTATCATAACCTATTTTGTTAATTTTTTTTCTGAATCTGAATGCGGTTCCGAAAACTTCATCTCAGAAAATTCCGGTCGGAATCTAGATCGGAAACTTTTCCTTCGGAAAATTTCGACCGGATTTTGGTTCCAAAAATAGGTCAATTTTTTGGAATCTTCGGAACTTCCGAATCCCGTTCCGCACATCCCTGACCCCGAATAGGAAACTTTCAGATGCTTCGTCTTCCGTCTGATGTACAACTCCGGAATGTGGATCACCAGTTGCACTGCCATTCCGTTGATTATCGAACGAACCATTGCCACGTTTCTGAAGGATCGTTACGAGAATAATTATCTCTGGATTGGCATCATCCTCATGTGTCTTCAGGTACCGTACATGTCCGGCCCGGCCCGGTTGTCCCGGGTAGAAAATTTCCGTCCAAAATGTTCCGAAAAGTTTTTTTTCGGCGAAAACAAATAATTTTCCGTGAAAAAGTTATTGCATGAAAAATCATGAATGTACTAAAAGTATGAAACATTTTAAAACTGAACAGCAAACAGTGAAAAACCGGCATTTCGAAAAAATTGGGTCTCAAAACCCGGGTTCGGACTGGTATGACAATTACTAAGAATCACTTTTCTATTTAGCTCGAAATAACATTTATAGTTCGTTCTCCAGAAAGCCTCATTAGCCATACCAAGAACCGATTTAGAAATGCGAAATGTTATGTTCTGTTTTCTGACGTCGTTGAAAATAAGTAACACGAGTCTAGGCCCGAGGTCCCCAAGGTGCCTAACGATCTGTCGCGTTTATTAACGAAAATAGATTAGAGGAAGTGACGAGCGATTTCAAGAATTTTGGAGAAGATAGTGGTTTTCTAGAAAGGCCTTCAGACCAGAGATGAGCGAAAGAGCATTTTTTGAATGGCGGAAGGCGGAATTTCGTCAGCTTATACTCGGATTTTCCTGCCTGAAAGACAAATTTCTTCTGCTGCTTTGCTTCATTCTAGAATTTCAAGCCAAAATTGACCGAAAAATCACTGCTTTTATCGTTTGAAGAAAATTTGAAATTTCGCCTTCCGCCTAATTTTTTAAATTTTCGTCGGAAGGCGGAAGGTTGAATTCCGCTCATCTCTGCTTCAGACCCACACAAGGATCAAATTTTCAGCCCTGTCTGGCGTTTGTCCCATTGTACTTTGCCTATTCAAATCTCAAATTCGACGGTGTCTTCATGGCATACTGTTCCGTTTACAAACCAGGACACCCCGATATAGCCAACATAAACTCTGGAGTTGCCTTTGGATCTCAAATCGTCGCTCGAATCATGTTCGGATACCTTTTCTACCATAACAAGAAACTCCGAACAAAGATGCAGAGGTCCAATTTGTCCACTCGATTCCAGTTGGAGCAAAATAAGAAGTGAGATTTATTAGGCTGAAACTTGAAACAGTAATAATTTTAGCTCAATGCAATGCCTCAAAATCTACGCCAACATGAGTACTGTCTTCCTTTTGGTTCAAATCGTTTCCTTCAGTTATCTTCTGAAAATCTCACCAGGGATCCCATGGGAGCACTATCTGGCCTGGATGGAGAGTAAGTAAACCTGAAGTTTTGAAATAAATTTCTTTTGAAACTTTAGTGAACGGCCAGTTCCCACTCTACGGCATCATTACTGTTCTTCTGGTTACCAAGAGAATCACTTCCGTAAGTTTGAAAATATCAAAAATATATTGAACTTGCGATTTTAGGTTCGTAACCAAATCAACTCAACATTGAGCTCCCAATTCAATCTCAACGGAAAGAAAGCCTACTTTGAGAATTTCGATAAGCAAATCGGAGTGATGAAGAAAAATAAGAATTCATCGAAACCGAAGAAATACTAACTCTTTATTGTTCTCTATCTTTTTGAAATCCCGAAATAACCGTTTCTTCACATAAACCCACATATTCCAATTCGAAAAGGAGTACATTTCGATTTCTGAAATATCGCCGAAAAGCTCTTCTGATCTGAATACGCACGTAGACCAGACAAAAACAGAATCTTCTCACGTATACAGATTGCTTCTGTCTCCAGAAATGTTTTCCCATACACTCAAAAATCATTGAGATCCGTTGGTTTGAACACTCGTTCCGTTCCAATTCTTTCGTTTTCGTAGTTAGATTATTCAAACAAGCAGAAGTGTTAGCTTCTCGAAATAATCACATGTTTCTCGCAATATTATTATTCTCATCAAACTTTCACTCCGCTAACTTTGTTGTTTCAAATTTTCAAGAGCTATGTTTTTGGTGTTAGGTCTTTTCTCTGCCGAAAAGTCTTTAGCTCTTGTGCGGTCTTTACAGGGAATAGTTGTAAAAAGTGTACCTTTTTCGTATTTTTTCATTTCTTTACCTTCAAATATCCGGACTCTGCAGAGCCCCATATACCGTGAAATCTGTATTAGAAGAGTCTCCATTTTTCCAGACTAATTTCAATCCATCTGAATTTTAAGAGTGTGCTCATTTTGTGCTCATCAGGTTACTCTTCTATTAAAGGTGTCTTAATGCAGACTTTACAGTACCTTTTTTTCGAATGATTAGTATTTTTTAAACTTCAGATAACTTCAGAGCCTATTCAGAGCCCCACCTAAAAATCCATTTTCTGTGGTTATCTGAAGATGATCATTTTTCATGCTCCAACGTATTTACTCGGTCAACAACGGGGTCTAATGAATAACAGGAAATCTTCTATATTACGTTAAGCTGATCACCTGAAGACTAAATCATTATTTTTTTCGATTCGATATTATTCTCTTTCAAATCGAAAAAATATTTCTTTTTATCCGGTACCGTATCTATTCCAAACGTAAGATCACATTTAAAATGCTAAATTGAGATTTTATTTGTCATTCAATCTCTGCTCTGTTTTCTCCTCTCTAAACCCATAATTATGTAGGTGTAGTCCCCGTATATAGAAACTTGAAGAAGACAGAATGTAGTCTTTCTACCCTTTTTGGTTCCGTGTTTCCAGTGACATCCTTTTTTCTGATCTTCATCAGACCGCAACTACTATTCTGATTGACTTCGTTGACCTCGGAAGGAATTTCAGAAGAAACTATGCGTCAGAATTTTTTAGAATTTTGTCATTTAAAAAAGCCTGGAATCCTATTCTGCAAGTCGTTTTTCTCTCCGATTTTTCATGTTCCTCTTCACCTGCTATTCTTCAAAAATTGACATTTTTATCTTTGTCTGTGATCAAAGAATCAAACAAGAGCGGGTAATTTAAAATGTTGAAAAAAGTTCACATTTATCTACATGGGTATAATTTGGATTTTCGAAGAGATCAAACACTTTTTTTTGAAAATCAGAACTTAGCTTTGCAAATTCTTCCAACTTTCAAAGATTCAAAAGATTCCCACCAGGTCTACTGTCCTTGATAGTTCAACATCGACAGAAAAAGCTCAAAAAGTTTCATCAAACAACTTGCTTCAGATTTGTCTGACCACGAAAAAAAAGTTTCCGCTCATTATTTTCGTGTGAGCGATCACACTCTACTTGCTCTTTTCTGATACTTATCAAATTTTGTGACTCAGTTTAACATTTTATCAATTTTCAGAATGACTTCTGTTGACTGCAGAAATATGACCGCTTTGGCGAATTCCAAGTTTCTGAGATTCTCGTTATCCTTCAATCTTATTGTCACAGTGTTAGCAGTTCCTGTTTTATTTTGGGCGACATGGAAGTTATGGTCGATGAAGTATTCAAAATTATTTCATACGAATTTCAAAATTATTATTCAACTTCATCTATTCGGTTTTCTCCTCCATTGTACTGGCAGGTTAGTCTATTCTGAAGTATCAAGGATAAAAATCTGAGAAAAAAGTTCAGAATAATTCTTCACTTGATGGATCTTTTCAACTACACATTCCTTGATAACCCATGTGACATGATCCCAAATATTTATAGGTTAGTTTTAGTACTTATTTTTCTTCCGAGGATTCCAAATTTTCAGATGTTTTGTTCTCCGTCTAATGTACAATGCAGGCCTTTGGATAACCAACTCCACCGCAGTGTCTCTTGTGATCGAACGTTGGTTGGCAACGAGACGAAGTGCCACTTATGAAGAGGAATCTGTCTCGATTGGGATATTCTTGGCAGTTTTTCAGGTAAACACGGCATTTCTGCATGCAAGGCTTACTATTAGATGATTCTGAATTTTCTGACATTTCGGATAGACTCGAGTTTTATCTAATAGCAGGGGGAATGGTCTTGTGAGGGAGATTAAGTGGAAAGTCTCAAAAATCTAGATTCTAGAAAGAACTGCAAAAGTGTGACGTAGAAAAGTCGGTAAACAAAAACACTGTCACAAACTGTGACAAGGTCTTACAAAGAAGGTCCTTGGCCTCTGCAATTGAACATTTTCTGAAACTTCGGTCCTAGACTATATCGGCCCTGAAAATACCGGATCTGCAATAAACATACATGTGATCCGGGTTTTTTGGGCCTTTTCGGGCCTTCAATTTTCTCTTCTTCACATTTGAAATTTTTAGTCGATCTTTATAGCAAAATGTAGAACTCGATGAGATCTATAAAATGGTACTAAAATCACCCCGATTGTCAATATCAGTTTTTGTCTAGAACTTGTAAAACACCCGGGCAGAGTATATGCGGGCCGAAAACGCCGGCCCATGTGTTCTACAAGTTCTAGACAAAAACTGATATAGGCAATCCGAGTGGTTTTAGTACCGTTTTATAGATCTCATCGAGTTTTACATTTTGGTATAAACATCGACCACAAATTTTGAATTTGAAGTAGAGAAAATTGAAAGCCCTCGAAGGCCCAAAAAACCCGGATCACATGTATACCAATAAAATTCCTCTTTATTTCCATGTAACTCGAGATCCGAACATTCGAAGTTGCATTTATCAACTTTGAAAATTTATAACTCGGCTCAAAATCATATTCAAAAGAATAATTTTTCGTTTTAGACTCAGAATCGAACGTTTAACAATCTCCTATACTTTTTTGAGAAAAAAATTTTTCATCCGAGCTTCAAACCAATTTTTTCAGTTCATCATTGCCGCGATTCCTCTCGGAGTCCTCTACTCCCAAATCCAATTCGAAGGAGTCGTCATGTACTATTGCGTGGTAACAAACCCTCAGAAACCAGAAAACCTTCAAAACTTCCCCATTTCCAGACCGCGCAAGCCTCTCTTCCCTACGTCGGACAAATGAGTGCCGTCGTCGGATTCGTGTTTCAAATCAGTTCTCGCCTCTCGTTCCACTACCTCTACCGGCAGAATAAAGTACGCGTGGCTGTTGCATATTCCGATGAAAAATCTAGTATTCAGCATAATCGAGAATCCAATATTCATCACTCGACACTATCGAATCGATATCAATTGGAACAGAATATGAGGTACTTTTCGGCTCAAGTTATTCATATTGAGTATCGAAGTTTCAGCTCTCTCGCTTGTCTGAAAATGTTCGCGAATATCTCAACTACTTTTATAGTCATCTATGCTGTAACTTATATCACATTGATGTATCTAGCGGCATCTTTGGAACAATATCAGTATGCTGGAATTCTAGAGTGTAAGTTTAACGGTACTTTCTTGTTTTCTCATTTTGAGTTTTCAGTTAACTTGGCATTCCCTTCCTATGCGATAATATCAATTTTCATCTTGGCAAGAACAATGAAAAAGGTTTTTTAAAATTATTCTGATTCTAAAATACAACAATTTTTTTCAGATTCGTAAGCGCATAGGAATTACTCTCGTCAGTCATCTAAACACTCCACACAATCATTATCTCGAAGATTTCAAACGACAAATCGCCTGATTGTCTGCTCTTTTAGGACATGTCATTTTACTCGTTGTACCTTTTTTAAACTAAATTTCGAATAAAGTTTTAGTTTTCGATTCCAACTTTGATACGTGAGATCTGAAACGAAATTTTGATTCAGAAGTCACTGAAGAGCGGTGATCCGTGCCTGATTTCATTTTTGAGCCCAATGAAGTGACGAAAATTCTGAGTTTTCCGACAGATCGAATGGAAACTTTTAACTTGAAGAGTATTTCTAGACAAGGAAGTTTTGACTATGAGAAAGGACATGACTGACAAATGTGGGACTTTGAATATTCGAGTTTGGGGTTAACCAAAGAAAAAGGGACAATGGGCTCTAACAACAAGAGACTACTAGAAAGTTGTGAAATCTCTCGTTGTATCCTTTTTTTTAGAATTTGGTCTGTGGAAGGTCATATTTAGAGCATCTCAAAGATTGCAACTAGTAGACCTGAAAAGGACACCGTCATTCTTGTAAAAGTCCCAAGTATAAAGGAGCATCATGATAATCTGATGATTAGAATTGATGTCTGATTCCGATGTGATTGTCTCTTTGTTTCACCTGCCAAGGGGTCTGCAACAAAACGGGGAGAGTGAGGTATTCTGTTTATGTTTTTTCTTTTCTAGAACGTTCATCCCCCGTATTCTGATTTTTCTGTTTTTATCTTTAGATTAGTCACTCTTGTCTGTAGTGTTGAAATAAAGATGTGACCCTCTTCTGACTTTTATTTGTATTGTTTTTTTCAGAGTCTCTCTAGAGTACATATAGTTTAGGGAAGGGCTTCCTTTTAAACTTCCTTGTATACCGTAAAATTTGCATTATTTAGAAGATCACTTTATTTTTCCAAGACCTAAAAAGATATTTCTGAATTCTCAAAATTGATCATAAAATCGTTGGAGAGCAAACTTTTGACGAGGATTCTAAAAAGACTAATTTCGGCCCATTTGAATTTCAAGATTGCTCTCATTTTGAGCTTATCGGACTGCCCTTCTATTACAGGTGTCTTCATAATACAGATTTTACGGTAATTCATTTCTTTAAAGGAGGATTCCGACCAAACTGTGAAACATGTCGCTGATTCCGAAACTGCTCAAAAATTTTTCCGGAGCCAGAAAACGCCGTCGAATAGGGAATAACTATTCAGTAGTTTTCTGGACTAAATGCATCTTATTTGCGGAATTGTTCAAATTTTGATCATTTCGCTTAAAAGTATTGGATGATTCGATCCCTTTGACGGCGTTTTCTAGCACCGGGAAAAATTTTCGAGCATTTTCGTTGTGATCGAAATCGGCACCATGTTTAAAATCTTTTAAAGCAATATTATTTTTCGGAATCTTCCTTTATTCGAAATAATTTTGGGTTCGAAATCTGTATTGAGAGTTCACATAATATTGTGCTCAATCGGAAGTCTATCCAATCAGGTTACGTTTTTTTATTAATTTGCATCAGGCCAATAAAATGATATAATTTCCGTTCATTCACTCATCCTACACTTTCTTTGGTTTTTGTATCTCTCAATTATTTTTCAATGTGTTTGAGGTTCCCCTTTCAACGTTTTCATAAATTTAAGTGTAGTTAACTTTTAGAAAATCGAAAATGTAGTGGTTTTTGAATGGTATTTTCAGAGAAAAATCGGAGGCCGGAAGATCAAATAATCATGCTCTAATTGTTAGAATCTGATTATTTGATCTGTCGCCCTCCGATTTTCCTCTAAAAATACCATTTGAATACATTTTTCCACTACATTTTTCCTTTCTGACAGGTCAGAAAAATCCGAATTTGTAGTACCGAGACATATCAAATTGAACAAATCACGTTAATTTCGAAAAGTCTTGTAACTCGATTCGTGGTTTTTTCGTGTCAACCACCAGTCTCTGAGTTTTGATTTATGTTCTAATTCGTTCAGAGTGAAATTAGTATCAGAAAACCTAAACATCTTGGTCTACTTTTTTTGCTTGAACTCTTTCTTGAATTCTATATCAGAAGTCAAGAAACGGAACGAAATGATAACATCGAGAACAAAATTTGGTATTATTGAACTCAAGATACAAACCAAAAGTTTTTGTATCTACTCGTTTTTTGGAGACCTTCAAAATATGATTTTTGGAATAGAATCTCGGTAATAAAAGTTTTCCGCAGATGTTTTTTTTTATTTTCTGAGATGTTTCAATAAGAAAGTTTGTCAGAAATCTTGTAGCCAAAAAACTATGAAAATTAGCTTGATCAGTTCATCTTCTAGAATCTCCCGGGGTCCCTTGAACTTTCAGTTTCAAATTCGACAGATCACTTTCTCACCACAATTAAATTTTTTTTCAGCATTTGATCTTTACAACCTTCCCATTTTCCCCACAATTAAAAACCTCCACGAACTTTATTCAAAATTATACCCGTCTTCGTTTAGAAGTTTTTTCTTCTGAAATTGTTGCACATTTCTTTCTCAGAAGCTTCTGTGTCTGAAGTTTAGTATTTGTTATTTGTTACATCATCTGACTACTGAATCATTGAAGCGTTGAGCCAAAATCGTACAATTTTATTTTGAAATCTGAATACTTCAAAGTTTTTTTTTCAGTCATGGCTACTACCGGACCAGTCAACTGCACAATCATGGAGGATCTCTCCAAATCTCTCTTCCTCCGATTCTCACTTTCCATCAACTTATTCATTTGTCTATGTGGATATCCAGTCTATCTCTGGGCAACTTGGAAACTCTGGGCGGCGAAAAACTCACAGCTACTCCATATAAACTTTAAGATTGTTCTTCAACTTCATCTATTCGGATTCTTGCTTCATTGTACTGGAAGGTATAGTTCTTAATGTTTCAGGCGCCTTTTTTATAAGGATCTTCCAGAATTGCTCTTCATGCTACCGATCTGATAAACTACATGACTATTTCAAATCCATGTGACATGATTCCGAATCTCTACAGGTTGTTAGCTAGAATTTTTCATTTCCCCATAATTTCTCTTTCCCTTTTCAGATGCTTCATCCTTCGATTCATGTACAACTCTGGCCTCTGGCTCACCAATTCTACTGCCGTTTCTTTGATTCTCGAACGATGGTTGGCTACAAAGAGAAGTGTGACATATGAAGAGGATTCTGTGTTAATTGGAGCCTTCGTTGCAATGGTGCAGGTTAGTTATTTACATGGAAACTAGAATGGGGTTCTAAAAATAGAAAAGATGGGAAGTGAATGTGACAAACGTCGTGGGAATGGCAAAACAATGACGCTAAGGACGTCATTGATGAAAAACGGCAGTGGCAGCAAATTTCGGTCAACCATTAAAATGTGAATAACTCATAGGGCTCGGACAAAAATACGGTCAACAGAAAAAATGTTTGTTATTAAAAAAGCTATTGAATAATAAAAAAATTGTTGAATTTTAGTGAAAATTAACAGAGTTATGCCCTGTGTTGCCGAAAAATTGCCGAGATTGCCGCAATCTGCACCTTTTTTGCAACACAAGGCATAGATCTGTTAATTTTTGATAAAATATGGTTATTTTTTAACTATTCAATAGCTTTTTTAATAAGGAACATTTTTCCTGTTGACCGTATTTCTGCCCGATCCCTCTGAAAAAAGTTATTCACATTTGAATGAGTTGCCGAAATTTGATGTTTCCCACTCACTCGTTTTCTATTTTTGTCCATACTCTTTTTTTTTCGTGCGGGACGATTAACTTTCTGCTGTGCCAAATTTTATGATTGTAATACGAATCTGCCTCAATTTGATTGCTTTTCCTGGTTATTACCTAAGAAAACGGGCAATTTTGTGTATGGAAACATGAGGAAGACTATACCGTAAAATAAAAAACTAAAGAAATTCAAACATTCTTAATTACCCTGAAATCTGTATTAGAAGTCACCCCGATGAGCTCAAAATGAGCACATTCTAGAAATTCAAACGGATGGAAGTTAGCCTTATTAGAATCCCCGTCAAAAGTTAACTTACAAAATATGTTTCAAATCAGATGTTGTGTTCCATTTTGAGAATTAAGAAATAGTTGTTTAAAGTGCTGGAAAAATAGAGGGGCATATTTTTTGAAGACAGATCTTACGGTATTTGAATACAGTAGCAGTGGCAAACATAATATGCGATTTATGAAAATAGGGTTGATAAAATCTAATTTTTCAGTTCATCGTTGCCGCGTTTCCCCTCGGATTTCTCTACTCGCAAACCAAGTTTGAAGGTGTCACAATGTACTATTGTGTGGTAAACATCATATAATTAGCAGTAATTTCCAACGATCCCCTCTTCCAGACCGCCGCCACAAGTGCTCCATACTCTGCACAAATCGGAGCTGCCACCAGTATAATGTTCCAAGTTGCTGCTATTTGGTCGTTTCGTCATTTGCTCCGAGTTAATCAAGTACGCGTTGCCGATGCTTATGAAAATCAACAAACCCTTCAGAAGCATCGAGAAATGGACAAGAATGCGTCGCTGTCGAATCGATACCAACTGGAGCAGAATATTAGGTACAAACAAAGTTAATAATAAAAAATGGAATATTCAAGATTTCAGTTCTATCACTTGCCTCAAGACATTTGCGAAAATGTCATTTTCTTATGTTGTTTTTCAAAATTGTTGCTATATCACTCTTATGCAATTTGCCGCACAACTGGAGAAATATCAATATTACGCCATTGTTGAGTGTATGTTTTCATTGGAAATTGAAAAAAAAAACATATGAATTCGTTTTCAGTGAACGGAGGCTGGCCGCTTTATGGAATCATCTCAATTCTCATTTTGGCAAAGACAATGCACAAGATACGAGAGAAGATTGAGCAAGAATTGAAGGGACATTTGAATCTCAAGAAGCAAGCTCACTTCGATTATTTCAAGAAACAAATTGCCTAAAGTTTCCAATAAATCATTCTCGTTTTTAGTCTGAAATTTTTTTGTTTAAAACTACACTCTAAGAGAGCACATTTTCGTTTGTATGCAATGAGCCTTTTTCTCCATTCGACAAAACATTTCTTCTTTCCATTTTTCTTCTCCAATTCATCGTTGTATGAAAGAATAAAAGAATACAAAAAATGGAGAAGAAAGAGGCGTTTCGCTTACATTTGATGATAAGTTTTCTTGCCCGGTTCATGTTTTTCGAACTGTCGGAAAAGTAGTCTGGCTTGTCGAAAAAGGTGGCGAGATTGATAATCTATTCGAGAGTTTTTTATCAGTTGAAAATGTCATTTTTGCCGTTTTCCGAATTGATTGCGACTTCCAGTTGGGTGGACCTCCCATGAAGGAAACTAATGATTTTTGGTTATCGAATCTGGAACAAGTTTCGGCAACTCATTCAAATGTGAATAACTATTTTTAGGGCGATCGGGTAAAAATACGGTCAACTGTAAAAATGATCCTTATTGAAAAATCTTTCGATTGGTAAAAAACCTGTCAAAATTCATTGAAAATTTACAGAGTTGTGCCGCCGAAAAGTTTTCGAAATTGTCGAAATCGATAACTTTTCGGAACACAAGGCGTAACTCTGTTGATTTTTGATGAAATCTTATAAATTAATAACGAATCGATAGCTTTTTCAATAAGTAAGAATTTTCTTGTTAACCGTGTTTTTGCTCAATTTCTCTGAAAAACGTTATGGACATTTGAGAAACTTGTTGCCGCCCAGAACATCTGTGGAACTTTAAGTGTCATTTCTTTGAACATAGATTCTTTGCAAAAGTCAATTTTTCAACATCAAATAGTCTTTACTCTCCTCGATTCCATGTCTCTTTAAATTTTCTCACGATTTACATTTTCGCAATCAATATCGTTTCTTTGTCTTTTCATTCCTTTTTTATTCTTCACTTCTCCTTTTTTCCCATTTTTCAATCTCGCATCCCTTTTTAGTGCCCGAGTTCTCAACTCCTCAACTGGAATCCTTAATCTAACTAAACATTTCGAGTTGAAAGACTCTCTCACAGATTTCCATTCTCTATCCTTCATTCTCTATTGCTCCCTTTCTGCCCTTTTCAATCAATTCGGAACCCACGGGCGCGGGCGCCGAACAACACAGGAGGCAAAAGAAGCGAATGCTGCTGAAAACGAGGAGAAAAGAATTCAGAAGACGAAGAGACTCAGAGATAGAGCACTTCTCAGTGCATTTGGTCGCCGTGTGTTTCTCTTTTTTCCTTTTCTGTTGGGTCATCGACTCTGGTTGCTGCATGCGGCGCTGCTGTGTTGGGGGTGGTTGCGTCGTCTTCCTCTTCGTATTCTTTTCCGTTCATTTTTATATCTATGTGTGTATTTTTTGCTTGTTATTTTGTTACCTACGTCTCTTGGCGCTTCATGTTTCTTTGGTGTACTTGTAGAGAGTTTCAGGCAGTTAGACGTTCGTTTGCAACAAGCGGAGAGTACGTATCAATCTCGCGACAAGAGCAACTTCTTGATCTCTCAAGGATTAGTGGTGAGTGTCCAACATATAAGGTGGTCTATCCCTTTCAAAAGCTTCAAAAAGAATCTATGCTTCAAATCCTTCAAAAAACCTTTTGCCTCTTAAGTTTACAGTATCAACTTTCAAAATATAAACATTTTCTTGGCATTCAAAACAAACTAATTCTCATTCCCCTTCCCTTTCACTGTGATATCTCATGTGCGTTTCAAAAAAAACCAATCAGTCTGGCAGAATTAAACGTTATTCTCTCCTTCCTTCTATCTCTCGTCTCCATTCGAGACGTTCAGAAGACTGTTAATGATTCTTTTCAATTTTTAAACAGTTATCAGTCGTTTTCTTCTCGTGTCGTCTTATCATAACCTGCGTTACAACTTTCTCTTTTTTGGTTAGGATATGTATTTTTGAAAATTCAATATGTTCTTTTTCTTCGTTCTTTGCTCAGACGATGTGGCATTTTCCATGGGAACGCTACGTCCGAAGTTGAGAGTCGGGGTCACAACTCTAAAACACAACTTTGACTATCTGATGTAGACATTCTAATTATTAGTGATACTACTTTGAAGGCGGCAAAGTCGGTCAATTTTTATCCGATTTCGGAATAATTCAGATATCAAATAGTTCATACTCGAATCTATAAGCTGCCTAGATATTATCATGATACCTCATTTCTCGACTTAGATTCAAACGTTAAACCTCCCGGTGATGGAATTTTTGAAAAAAATTGTCAGCGTGTTGCCGAAACCTTCGATTTTTCAAAGTGGATTGAGCTAACATATTGCATGTCCGAAATAGTCTCTAATTGCTTTATTCGTATGTCATGAAAACGAAGAAAACCCTATCGAGTTTAATGGTTTGGGGCTCTAATCGCACATATTACATGAGGCTATAGTATATAGGGGACAGAATTTCGGCAACTCATTCAAATGCGAATAACTTTATTCAGGAGGATTGGGTAAAAATACGGTCAACAGAAAAAAGTTTCTTATTTAAAAAACTGTCGATTGGTTGAAAAACTGTTAACATTTATCAAAAATTAACAGAGTTACGCCTTGTGTTGCCGAAGTTGCCGAAATTGCCAAACTCGGAAACTTTTTGGCAAAACAAGGCGTAACATTGTTAATCTTTAATGAAATTTGATGGTTTTTTAATCAATCGTTTGATTTTTTAATAAGAAATTTTTTTTCTGTTGACCATATTTTTACCAGATCCCTCTGAAAGAAGTTATTCAAACTTGAATAAGATGTTCAAATTCGTTGCCCCTCAGCCATGTATGCAATCTCCAAAACGACCGTAGCTCTATTCATTTTCTCATTTTTTTGCCCCCTTTCTATCACATCCAACTCATCATTCTTCTTGGCTCCCATTTATATGTTCCCCCAAATTGACCTAACCTTCCTTCCTTTTTCCGCCCATCTGCCCTCTTTTCAGTGGTGTCAAAATGGGATGAATATGTGTGCTTCATTTCCTTTTTTTCTGCAATCTCTTTCTCCCCTTCCGAAGCGTTCATCCTTTTTTCGCCTCCCAGCGTCGCTGTCCGCCTCTACTATTAGTCCTTGCCGACGATGCACAAGAAACAGAAGGATGATTGACGAAAGAGGCGGAGCAGAGAAAGTAGACATCTCCGTTGTTTCGCGTTTTTTGCTCACTCTCTTCTCTTGTTTTTTGGAATGTTTGTTCTCTCAAATTTGTTCTTTTTAGGCTAAACGACAACTACAAAGTTCATTGGGTAAAGGACAACGGATACAGGGAATTCATTAGCTGGTAAAGTAATACTGTGTCTTACTATTAGTTATCCCAATAGATTAGATTGCAGGTAAACACAGTATTTCTGAAAACGAATTCAAGTCAAAACTTCCGGGAACCAAGTCATCTGTGTATCGGGTAACGTCGGAGTCCATATGTGTGCTCACTATTAACAAAACTTTCAGATTCTATAAGCCAGAGGCTTCTTGCCTTGGAAAGCCTCCGACTTCGGAGGTCATCATGAGCAAGGTAACTGATCCTTCGATATTCAGAGGGAAAATGGCTCTTCTCGTCGAGCCTATTCCTTTTACGACCGTATAATCGTAGCTAATTGTGTAGAAAGTGAAAACGCAGAGTTTTCTATCAAAGAAATGGGAATATAACGAGTGCCAATTATTCGAAAATATCATTGTTTTGTTCTAAACCTAGAAAGATCATATTACTTTCGCTCCCTCTAATCCTTTGCACTTTCATCCACATAAATTAGCTGCTCATGCATTTTGATTCTCTTCTCTCTCTCTCTTCATTTCGATGTTCCTCTGAGAATTCACTCCATGTGATTATTTCGACAGAAGTGTTTTCCGTAAAATCAGAAGTCTCTCATACATATATCGCGAAGAAAACAATTGTACGCAATGTGTAGTTTTTATGTTCAATTTTTTCGTATTCCAATCTATTCGACTTCAAGCACGACTTCAATATTTTGTATCTGATAGGTTTTCTACATGATCAAAAATGAGCGTGTTGGTTGAATGTTGAGTAAAGGAGACTGAATGAACACAACATTTTTCAAAAAAGTGAACTAAAAAGAGAACAAGATTCGACAGCTGTAGCCCTCATGTCTTCGTTTTTGGGTTATTTTCTGACCAGTGTTTTGAATTTTGTTTAGCTTTCAAGGAGTATATCAATATTACTCATTATGATATCTTTTTGACTCGGTGACATTGCTCATTTTTAACCTATTTACATTCGCTTCGACAATTACTGAAAAAATCTGGATTAGAACGACACCTCAATGAGCTCGAAATGAGCACATGTTTGAAATTCAAACGGATTGAAATTAGCCTTATTAGAATACTCGTCAAAAGTTGACAGGGCCTGTCACAAAACATGTTTCAAATCTCTTCTCCAACAGATGTTATGATCCATTTTGAGAATTCAGAAATATCTTTGTAGGTGTTAGAAAAATTGAGGGGCCTTTCAAATACAGACTTTTGGGTATACCTTGCATTTACTCTTCTATAATAATTTCAAAAGACAAAGCTTTTCGAGAATTATCAGTTGTAGAAGTTCGTGTATATACGGAAAAGTTGAGTAGAGAACGATGAATCAAAAATAAATCAAAATGTTAATGGGATTTTTTGTGTACGGCGTAGTTTTTCGGCAGAATGTTTCTGCATCTCGATGATGATAACGTCGCATAGGCAATCTTCGAACCAGTTATGTTGTTTCTTGAATTACAATAGCATACATGTGAAACTACGGGCTAACCCTCGGCTCGACCCGAGTCAGCTCAAAAAGTTCGGCTCAGGCTGGGCTTTTTGTTTAATTTTTGAAAGCCCGGCCCGGCACTGATAGCCTGTCATGTATTTTTCCGTTAAATGTTCTCTACTTGTTTACACTGCTCTCTTTGAAATTTTTCAAATTATCCTAGATTTTTATTCTCTTTCATTTTCTAATCACCCTATGACTCAGGCTATGAGTCACAGCCTATGACAACAATGATTTTTTAGTTATTATGAAGTTTGTAAACTATTCCAAATAGATATCACCAAAAGCAAACTTTTATTTTCAATTGTCATTCCTTACGAAATTCAACTCTTCTGATAGTGAATGACATTTCTAGCCTCACAGCCAATGCTTCTATCTTGTTATACCTCTTGACATTTTCAGACAATGGAAAAACGCCAACAAATAAACGGGAACAAGACGTATCGACAAGCAATGATGGAATTCGACAGGATTTCAAAGTCAAATGATAAATTTGTGAGTCCAAAAGCATGCTCGTACTAGTTCAAAATTAATTTAACAGGATCTGAGCAAAGTGAAACTAGAGCCAGAAATGGAAGAGGAACCAGTGCCAGTTGATGATCAAATAGTCCCAGCACCTGCAGTTGAAGACAATCCCGAACCTGAACCTTTTGACATGAAAGGGTATAATCTACGCTTGAGAAAAGTAATCAAATACGAGGAACTCTCGGACGATGAAGACATTCAAAGAATCAAAACTGTTACTAGAAAACGAAACCCACAAGCACAATCTTCTTTATCTGCTTCAACCTTGAAGTATTCGAAAAAGAAAATCAAGTCGGAGCCAATTGAAACAGAGGGTCAAGAGGAAACAACCAGTACTGTAACTGTAAAACGACCGAAACAACGTCAAAAAGAGTCCGTACCAACTTCTTCCGAACCTCGTAAGAAGAGAACAATGCATCCGAACTCGCTAGCCAACCTTAACAAGAGCCGAAAACGAGGGAAGAAGCTTCAGTTCAAAGTGGAAATAAAAGGTGGGTGAAAAATACACCGTAAGACCTCTAATAGAACGACACCGGACCAACAAGTTAGTTACACGTATTTTGAAAATATCGTCAACTTTCTGAAGATCATATTTAGTTTGTTTTGTAGATGAGAAAAATATCCTTGTTTACTGAACTTTTCGCAAGGAAATAACGAAATTGCGGTCGTACGGACTTTTGAAATTTGGCCTTCTGGGTGTCGCTGTACCAGAGTTTCTACGAAAAATGAGTATTTGAATAAGCCTTTTCTGTTCTATACTATTAATTCATGTAAATTTTCAGAAGAAGCTCCGGACTCTGACGATGAACCCTCTGGTGCGATCCCTCATAATAGGATCAAACAAGAACTTTTGGAACCAGAGCCAGGGACTTCAAGGCACAACATTATGCTGCAACAACCTGAAGTCCATGGTAAGAATCTGAATCTTAAAATTTGAATCTGAATCAGAAAAAAAACTGTATGATTGGTTTCAGATGTCCGCCCAACAATCAGATTCCATCTATTCCGAACACCAACTTCACCGAGACTTTATGGACACTTTTTTCCTGAGCCTCTATCGGAAGATGAAGAACAAATGATGGATGATTCTATGACAGAATACGGTATACAACTTTTGAAAATTGCAACTATACATTTATTAGTTTCACAGGAAGAGTTATGAATCAAGATGAGGATAATGTATTGTCCCGTGACATCTATGAATTGAATGAGCAAATGAAAGCCTTGTTCACCCGTTCTCCTTTGGTGGAGCAAATCGACTTGGCTCCAGTTCCAAGGTGCCAAAAGGATAAAGATCAATCTGTAAAAGTTGGTCATGAGAAAGTATCAGATCTGATAACTTCTGGACCTCTTCATATTACACCATTACTATCTCATGGCTCGGCTCCCGAAGAAGAACAAAATAATGGTTGTGAAATCGAGAGAAACATGTCAGATCTTTCTATTGGTTAGTTTTCAAAGTGGTTTCAATGACAAAAATTCATATACCATAAAACCTCTACTAGACGAAAATGTATTTCTATTGTTCTACGTCCTCAAAATCAAAACACGAAATTCACAAAAGTATCCATCGCTAATTTTTAAGAAGCAACATAATGAATTTCATATTGATCGGAGTCTATTTTTGACAAGCAATCGATTGAGACTACTTTCAGATGCACAAAAATTTGAAAAAGTGATTTTTTCGGGCTCACTTGGGTGTCCTTCTATTAGAGATTTTACGGTATATTGAAATTGTACTTTCAGATTCTTCTTCCCCAAAGAAACCGGTGAATCCTTATGAAACTCCTCCAACGAGTGATGTTGGAACATCGCCAGGAACAGTTGGCAAATGCTCCCCGGAATCTGTTCTTAGCGATTTTGCTCAAGATTCGGGAAAATTGAAAGTTGATGAAGAGTTGAATGCTCATATTGAACAAGGAGGTATATGAACTTTTGGTTTTCCACAAAAAATTGTATTATTTCAGTTTCATTCCTTCCTGAAGAGCTTCAAGAGTTCTGTTCAGCAATCTCGCGTAGCAACTCTCAAAACTACGAAAACCAGAGTGCGATTCTTGTAGTTTACACTCCAAAAAAAGGTAATTAGTATTCAAATTTCAAATTTCAAAACACCAGTTACAACAACCCATTATTATTTCTTTGAAAGGTAACATATATTTTTGGTCACTGAGCAAAGTGTCCTCTCTCTCTCTTTTTCTTTGTTTTTCCATTGTTGTTCTCCAATTTTCAACCAACTCTCCTCTACTGCCCCCGTTGCTCTTCTCCGTGCTCTTTCCAGCTTGTTTTCAAAAACAAGACGTCGGTGGTCTCGTCCGTCCGTCTTATGTTTTTTTTCGTCATCTTGGAAAAAAAATGCAATTTTTCTTTTCAATTTCATTTTTCGTTTTTGATGATGCCTTTGGTCATGGTTTCCGAAGTGAAACATGAGAATTTTTCGTTTGAGAGTCCAAAGTTTCTGAATCTCCAAGTTAGTGACTATTTTGGGATTTCTCGAAAAATCATCTGCTATTCTGTTGTTTCTGGAAACGAAGTCACTGATCAAAGATTTGTTGTTTTAGATGCAAGTAACACTTGACCTAGATCGTTGACTACCATGAGCTGTTTTTTTTTTTGAATTTTGGAATATTTGTTGTATTCTTTTCGAGCCCAGTTTAGAAGTTATATCTGTCTATGAAAACTAAACTCTAAACGCTTCTAGCTTTTTATGAAATGGTCTACACAAAAACTGGCCTTTTTGCAAATGAACTATATCATTGGAAAGCTCATGAAATTTGCTTTTAGATTATGTATTCATTTTTGCGGAACGCTTCTAGCTTTCGAGAAAATTAGGTCGAAAGTTTAGCACTGGGAAACCTTTGGCACTAGTTTGGCACTGGGAATCTAACCTTTGGGTAGATCATTCGCTAGTTACTCAGACAATATACATTAAGATTTCAGTATGTAGGTCAAGTCATAATATGAAATAAAGGAGAAAAACTTGCATGTGCTCATAATTTATAACCATAGACAACTGTTTTTACGAAAATAATAATCCATCTAAAGAACATAATTCAATTTATTGTGGTATTTTCGTGGCTCTGAAAACTTTTTCAGGTGGTACATCTTATAGAGCAAAGTTCTGCGATGTGTAACTATCAAACTTTTATTACGTATTATTCGCGATATTTTCAAAGCTTCTCCGCGCTCCATTGATAATATAGTGAAAATTTGAATTTCTGGACTTTCTCCTTAGAAATTCTCGGATACACTTTCAGAGGAATCAACTGTGACTCAAGTAGCCGACGAGAAGTATACGAGGGCTCGCAAATGGCGCGAAAGCCCAACAAATTTAGGCCATATTCTCAATGGAGCGCAGTGAAACTTTGAAAATGAGGCTAATACATTAGTCTAAAAGTCACAAAAGGGTCAAGAGCTTATAAGTATTTATATATATATTGTTAATTACAGTATTCGAAGGACTCTTTATTTTTGTAACACCTAAAAAAATATTTTTGAGTTCTCAAAATGGATCACAAAATCTGTTGGAGAAGAGATTTGAAACGTATTTTGTGACGAGGCCAGTCAACTTTTGACGAAAATTCTAATAAGACTAACTTCAATCCGTTTGAATTTCAAGATTGTGCTCATTTTGAGTTCATCGGGGCACCCTTCTAATACAGACTTCAGGGTAATTAAGAATAAGTTTGAATTTCTTTAGTTTCAAAATTTAGGAATTAAAAATTTCAAAGGTTAGGAACCAGAATTCCATTCCAACCCCACTTTTCTATTTTAGTAACAAGCGAAGCGTCTGAAAATGTTCTTCTCTTTTTCTACAACAGGTGAAAAGAATTCGAAGTTTCGGAGCGCCACTTGTTCCTCAGTTTTCATAACCTCAATTTCCAGCCTATATCATAGCATTGATCCTATTCTCATCTCTAGACCTCCCGAACCCAATGTTCCCTTTCTCAATCAAGATAAGCATGACGTGGAAACACAAACGGTCACCCATCTCTCAAAATGCAACATACCCCCAGACAATGCATTGTTGTATTTATACCAACCCACCACCACTGCCTCCTTCCCCTTTTTTTTCCTCCTCACATTGATCAACGCAGACTGTGTGATCGGCTGGTCCTCCCTGGTTCTTTTTCTCTCCCATTCTACCTCTCACCTCTTACTTTCTCCGCCTGCGTCTCACCGATTCGCCCGCTATTTCTGTCCCTTTGGCACGCCTGTCCGTTTCGTTCGTTCACTCCACCGATTGTGTACTATCTCCGCACTGCGTTTTGCCGCCAAAAAGTACCCCCATCGGTCGCCCCAATATACAATCGACACTTACACAAAGACATGCATACATAGATAGACACATACTTTCAATTTCCTTGAATCAAAAATAATCAGATGACGTTCCCAGCTCTTTTGATTTTATGATTACTGTTGCGTAAATGCGCTCTAACGAACAGCTGACTGTTCTTCAAAAAGGGTACGACAAACCGCGCTCTATTGAGAAAACCAATAATTTGAATGTTATTGACTTGTTTTTAATTATTAATTAATGACTCTCTTAGTGGAACATTGATATTTTTTCGTAAAATGTGATCCTTTGTATATATTTGGATAATATCTATTTTGCTCTCCCCCCTTTTCACCTTTCGGCAGTCATCCTAATCCTTTTCTGAGTAAATGTCTTTTGCCTTTTCTTCCCATCTCCGTCAGCTTCATATATTTCGGCTCTTCTAACAAACCAACACCAGAAAACATCATCCTGCTAAAAAGGAAAGGAGAAAAAAACATTGGGACTGCTCTATTCTAGCTCTTCTTTTCCTATGTTTGGGACGAATTTCTCCACTCTTTTCTTTTTTTTTCATCCGGGCACCCCTTCTCGGCCTCCTCCCATCGATTCTGTGTTGGGGTGGTGTGCACCCCTTTTCGCTTTTGTTGACTCAATTCGTTCATCTTCTTTTTTCTTACTTCTTGAAAAGCTCATTAGATTTCATTATATAGTTGGAAGAGGAAGAAGTCAGCTGGATTTTTTCGTGGAAGAGCGTGAGGTTTTGAAATATTTTCGAAATGATTTCCTCATTTTCAAGGTTTTGGAGACGGAGGCATGGAAATGACCAGGTGTCCGCTGCAGGGCTTTAAGATGTCGAAAATCTAATTCAAAAATTTAAATTTCGAATACTGTTTTTGAATTTACATTCAGACATGAATATAAATTTAGGCTCAAAATTTCTCAACTGAAAATCGAATGAACTTTTGATTTCATTTTTAAAAAAAGTTAAAACTAGTACAATTTAGGAACTCTTATTTACCTTTACCACCTTTTAGGAATAATCCCCACATTTGCTCATCTTAAAATATCAGAACTCTATGCTATCAACTTTTTTACCACATTCCGAAGTAGAGAAATGGCTCCGGGTCATTTCGAAAGTAAGCCATCTTAAAAGTAAGACAATTCGAAAGTGAGAAATCGCGTTTTCGTCTAATTTTTGGAACTTTTAAAATCTATTTTTGCGTTTAAGATCTAGTATAGATAAAACAATGGTTTATTATATTCGAAAAAACACAAAATGCTATTTGTATGAAAAGTTCTAAGTATTAGACAAAAAAGCAATTTCGCACTTTCGAAATGTCCGCTGTCGAGATGTCTCACTTTCGAAATGTCCCGGAACCAGAGAAGAGCAAATTTATCGAAACTCTATTCTTCAAAATAATTTTTCCTGAAACCAAACGTCTTTTGGTCATAAAACATGCACATACGCAGACTCTTTTCGCTTCTTTTCTCTATGTGTTCTTCTTCTTTTTTCGCACAAAATGTCTCACTTTCATCCATCTCCTCCCGTTTTTTTTCTTCTTGCTTTTTTCCAACCTTTGGCATGACATTGAAAAGAGAAAACGAAAAGAATCGCGAGAAACAGAGAAAAACAGATAGAGTCTCACTCTCTCGGGAGGGGTCTCAACACTAGAAATTTATTTTTCTTTCATGTGACTTTTCAACTTTTTTTTTATAAATAACTGCGATTCTCAGACAATAACAAGGCAAATTTTGTTTCAGAATCAAAACGGATCGAGTACGCGAACAGGGATTCCAATCCCGCCAGCCTTCACAATACTCCTCCCACGGATAAACGCCCTAAAGGCGACCAGCAAGATCAAATCGTGAGTCTTTTTATTACTAAAAAACTGCAAAAAATTATGAAAAAACCAAAAAAAGTGAAAAGCCTCTAACCCCGTGTTGCCTAAACCTATGTGTCCCCGTTCTGAAGATGTCGTCGGCCCCCTCATCGAAACGCCGGAATACCAACAATTCTCGATGCGCCAGTTTGCTTCTCCAAGCTTCAGCATCGACGTCAACAGCAGCGAAGAATTCAGAAGAGCTCGACTCTGATGACGACGAGGTAGGTGGAGTTGTGAACTGTCTCTAGAGGAGTAAAACGATAAAATAAACACCCTTGTCCGTCTGTTTTCGCATTAACCGAAACTAAACGATTTTTCTGAAAAAAAAATTGACAAATCTGGGAGAGATTCTTCAAAAATGAATCAAAATTGATGAAGAAAATTGGCAAAAATCCCAAATTCAGCAAAAAAAAAACGACAGTACCCTCTCTTCCCTGCGAGAGTTTGAATACAAATTTGTGTATGCGCCTTTAAAAAATTACGGTAGTTGATTTTTGGACGAATTTTTTTTCCAATTCTTGCAACAGAAAATCATCAGAATCATTCTCTTCTGACCAAAAAGCCCACTCGCCCATACAATTCATACCCCTTCTCATGACATCATGACGTTTTTTCGTATTCTAGAGTATAAAAATAGTCATCCTCGACATCTTGCATCTGTCCAAATTAAATAGCTGTTTACGCGTCCAATAACATTTTTTTGTTATATTTCTTCGATGAATTATTCATTTACCTCTTTTTCGAAGAAATGAAACGATAAAAGCTCAAAAATAAACTTTGCAGATGTCGTCGAGCGGCGATTTGTCGGAAATCTCCAAGCGACCGCGCACGCCGAGAGGCCGATATTCTCCTGATGCTCAGAGAAAGGCGAATTCAAGATTGACGATGAGTGCGTTAAGTATTGAAACTCACCGAAACACAGATCTCAATGCTGATGGGTCCGGTCCGAGTAGCAGCAGTGCTGCTTCGTGTGCACTCGTGAGTTTTTTGCAAGTTTCATAAAAGTAAGGTTCCGACGAAAAAAAATTATTTTAAAAGATGCAGAATTTTGTGCTGATTCCGAATATAACAACGAAAATGACGCTCAAAAAATTTTCTCGGAGCCAGAAAACGCCGTCAAAAGGTCAAAACGGGACAGATGTGCCGGAGAAAGTTCGGCTAAAAGAGACCACTTTGAGCGAAATTGTCTCTTTTTGACAGCGTTTTTTTGGCCCCGGGAAAGTTTTTTGAGCGTTTTCGTTATGATATTTGAAATCAGCGCCATTTTTTACATATTTTAAAGCAATATTATTTTTTTTTTGGTCGGAATCATCCATTAAAGGAGAATTCCGACAAAAAAATTTTTCGCTTCAAAAGATGCATAATTTCGTGCTGATTCCGAATATCACAACGAAAATGTTCAAAAATCCTTCTCGGTGCCAGAAAACACGGTCGAAGGAGTCGAAACGGGGCAGAAGTGCTCCCTTGCCCCTCCTATAATTTTCAGACTACATTAGTCATATTTTCTTGTAAATTTACCTGTCAAAGTGTCTTCCAATACTATTTTTTCAGTAAAATAATGAAAAAATTTGTAAAACTCCGTTAAAAAGAGGCATTTTCTGTGGAGTTGCCTAGAAAACTCCGGAGAAAACTCGGAGTACTTTGAGCGAAATTTTCTCTCTTTGACGGCGTTTTTTGGCTCCGGGAAAGTTTTTTTTTGTGCATTTTCGTTGTGATATTCGGATTCAGCGCAAAATTCTACATCTTTTAGAGCAAAATTATTTTTTCATGAAGTTCTCCTTTGAAAATCTATAATTTTCCTGGAAACTGATTATTAATTTTCTTTTTTTTAGTCAACACCTGATCCGGATCGACTGTCATCTGCACAGAGAAGGAGAACGGCGCCGCCGACATCCGCTCGGTCGAGGAAAAGGCGGAGTCCATCGCTACAAATGTCACAAGAAGAGCAAACTGAACTGGATTCTGACGATGAGAAGGATCAATGCGAGATGGATAGTCTTCCTATAGTTATCGATGATCCCAGTTTTAAGGTTCGTAGGTTTTTGAAGTTTGAAAAATAAGAAAATTTGAGAAACACCTGCGCTTTAAAATTGTGCACAGGTGATAAACAAAAACAGGAAACATCAAAAATTAATTTTGGGTTAAAGTGAAAAGTTGTGTTAGCCTTCTAGAAATCACAAATTTGTGAAATTCGAAAATGCGATTTTCTCCCATTAAAATTGAGATTTCTAAATCGAAACTATATGAAAATTCACGTCTCGATGAGATCTACAGAATGGCATACAGAAAGGCTTTATTTTCTTGCTCGATTTCGAGAAAACGCCGGTCGGGTGTTTTTTGGGAAGCAGCATGAAATTGAGCCAATGAATATAGCCCTTGTGTATGTCATTTTGTAGATCTCATCGAGACCTACATTTTCATATAAGTTTCGATTGAAAAATCTCAATTTTGTAGAAGAAAATCCGTGATCCGCGACGGGCCGAAATGTAAAAATCAACTTTGTGAAATTAATCCGAAAATAATATTTTTAGACGACACCACTACAAAAAACAATGTTCAAAGCGGTGAAATCGGATGTGGCAGAAGAATACGAATTCAAAAGATCAGAGCTTGCCGAGCTGTATCGGTCCACGAAAACAGATCAAGCTCGACTGCCCGAACAAATTCATATTGGAAATGTAATAATGAAAACGTGGTATGGATCACCGTTTCCTGCTGAATACATCAATGTGAAGCTTCTCTACATCTGCGAATTCTGTTTTTTCTTCGCTCGATCGGATCAGATAATGCAGAACCATGCGAAAAAATGTATATATCGAGCACCGCCTGGAGTGGAAATCTATAGAAAGGGCGAAATTTCGGTGTTCGAAGTAGACGGACGGATACAGAAGTGAGTTTTCTGGAATTTGCGGTTCCGGGACATTTCGAAAGTGTGAAATCGCGTTTTTGCCGAATTTTTGAAACTTTTCAAGTTTTTTAAATGCTTTGTAGAGAAACACATTTTTAACCTATAATAGATCATAAACGCAAAAAAAAAACATTAAAAGTTCTAAAAAACGCGATTTCACACTTTCAAAATGTCTCGCTTTCGAAATGTCCAGTTTCCAAATGTCCCGGAGCCGAATTTGCGATTATAGTGTCGCTGTTTTAAGAGAGTGTTTCGAAACAAAGTTTATACATTTCCAGGTCTTACTGTCAAACACTCTGCTTAATCTCCCGAATGTTCTTGGAAAGCAAAACGGTCTTCTACGACACGGAACCATTCTTCTTCTATATCGTCACGATAAACGATGATATAGGATGTCGGTTTGCCGGATACTTCAGCAAAGAAAAGTACGAGCCGGACGTCAACAATTTGTCGTGTATTATGACACTGCCTCGGTATCAAGACAAAGGACTCGGTCGTTTTCTGATCGATGTGAGCTATGCGTTATCGAGGAAAGAAGGATGGAATGGCGGACCGGAACAACCACTTTCGGATCTCGGAAAGAAGGCGTACGGTGGATATTGGAAAATGGCCATCGCATGCTCCCTCGCGAAATTCAAAGAGGAGATTGAGGAGGGAGAAGGGATCAGCATTGGAGGTATCAATTAAGCCATAACATTTTCTTTCGAAACTTTGCTCTTTCAGATATCGCCAACGACACGGGTATCAATTGTCATGACATTCTGAGCGTTGTGTGCAGTATGGGGTGGGCCAAGCTGGCAATTATTGAAAATACCAAAATTCAGTGAGTTTCCAAGGCGACGAAAACATTTTAAAGTTTCTCAAAACGCATGTTGAAAACTTTTTAGTATACTTTTTGGCAGCAGCTGAGAGCGTGACGAAGAGAAAACTTAGGTTGTTGATATTGCGTTTTGGGCTCCGCGACGTTTCGAAAGATGACGTTTCGCAAGTGTGACGTTTCGCAAGTGTGACGTTTCGCAAGTGTGACGTTTCGAAAGTGTGGCATTTCGCAAGTCTGACATTTGCAAAAACGTCACACTTGCAAAATTTTTTTGCAAAAAATTGTTATTTTCATAAATATTGGAATCGAATGATCATTTGAAAAGATTTTTAAAATTACTGTGATCCTAATTTTTTCGTTTCAGTCGCTTCGATTGGGACGTCGACTGGGAAGCAATTCACGAAATTGAAAATCAGAAGAAGAGAGGTCATGCTATGAAAATTCAGTTCGATGAAGATTGTCTAGACGTACGTTATTTTTTTTTACAAAAGCTCTCACCTAGAAACAAAAAATCGACAATTTTCAGTGGGTCCCCCGAAAAATGCACCCATCAATGGACGGTTTCCAAGAGTTATCAAAAGAAGAAATCGAAGCGGACGAGCAGAGAAGAAGGAGTCTTCAGAAGACACCCCTTCAAACTCCATCTAAAGAATCCGGAGGAAAAGCCACACCCGTCAGTCTGAGCAAACCAGTCGGCTCTGTCAAAAAAGTTCGTAAGAGAAAATCTCGTTGCGGTGCTCGACGCCGTTAACCCCCACATATATTTTAGCCATTTGCACCACCGCATGTTTTTGTCTGTTTTATTTCCAAATCCCTTTGTTTTCCTAACTCTAATTATAAATTGCTCTATTAATGAAATGTAACCCGATTTCACGACATGTTCAATATTATTTCCCCGTCCTTCTCAACACCCGGTTTCTTTGTTTCATAAAACGCTTTTTTTTGCACTCGCTTTTCATAATGCATGAACACACATTAGCATGGTCCACTTTTCGTTTTTGTCGTTTGCTTGCTTGATTAACTGAGAACACCTATCATCAATCATCAACGGTGATTATTATTCAGGAGCTGAGAAGCAGGGGACACAATCGAAATGTTGGTAGAAATCTGATGTTAGAGTTGAGGAACAATATCAAAGTTCCGGAAAACAGGGAGGTGACAGATGATGAGACGAAAGCGGAAGAGAGGAAGAAGCATCATAAGAAGAGAAAGAGCTTCTCACGGTGTGAAGGTGAGTATAATTCGAAAAAGAAAATTATGTTGATTTTGGAAAGGGATAATTATAGTGTTTGGAGAGTATCGCGGAATTTTTTGAAGTAGGATTACAGTAGTTTTTCAATTTTTTTTCAGAGAATTGTGACCGTCCCAATTCCAGTATTCACGAAAATAACATTTTTTTCATAAAAATCGTTGAATTTCGAAAAAATCGATTTTCAAATCGAACACTTACACTTTTTCTAACCTATTTCAAAAAATGTAGAATTTTTCGCTGATTCGAATGCACCTAATATCGCTGCTCAAAACACGGTAGAAACGTTTTTACAAGCGTTTGAAGTTTCGATGAGAGACGCAGAGAAAGCAGACACTCTCGTTGTCGAAGAGACGCAGAGAAACGAGACAGTGTCTGCGTCTCTCACCAAAACTTCAAACGCTCATAATTCGCTTCGAAATGCCTCGTTTTTAGCGATTTTAGATGCATTCGAATCAGCAAAAAGGTCTGCATTTATTGAAATAGGTTAGAAAAATGGGAGTTCGCGATTTGAAATGCGATTTTTTTGAATTCTGACGATTTTTCTGAAAAATATTGTTATTTTCGTAAATAATGTAATTGGGATAATCATTTGAGTTACTAAAAAAATTGAGAAAAAAAATTAAAAAATTGAAAAAATTGTCAAATTGAGTACAAGTAAAGAATGACTGTAATCCTACTTTAAAGAATCTCACATTCAGAACAAGTCGAAAACAAGAATTGAAAAAAAACTAATATTTTTCCAGACGAATCTCTCCCAAAAGATAGACATCGCGACGACTCTCCAGATGAAGATGGTCAACCGGGACCCTCATCAAGATCATCAGGAAGACGTCATCGAACAATCAGAGACACTCTAGAATCAACTGCATCGACTTCTGAACAAGGCACGTCTTCAGGAAAAGGGCGACATCGGAAAAGGGGTGAAGGTGTAAAAATAGAAGATTCCGAAGGTCCAACCGACGAACCAGCATCTTCTGAAGACGACGAACAACGCCCTTTTGGGGCAATGAACGGTTACAAAGGGAAGAATGGGAAGGTGCAGAAAGCGAAGAAAATTTCAAAAAAGAGAAGATCGGTGGCTGGAAAAAAGTTTCCCCCAAACTTCGGAGTGCGGCAAGAAAAGAAAGAAGTGGATACTGTAGAGGAGCAGAAGGCAGAGGCTGTAGAAGTCAAAGAAGATGAAGGAGTCAAGACAGAGACCATGAAAACTGATGATGAGTCCACGAAAGAGTGCAGTGGAGAAAAGATTGATACTGGAATGGCAACTGCAAGTGAAGCAGAGGACTTTCATCCAGTTGAGGAAGAGATGGAAAGAGTGCGTATTTTCAAAATCAGACTATTCATAACATTCATTTTTCCAGAACTACGACATTGGAACACCAGAATCCTACCACTCGGCCGCGCCAACTCCAGAACCTGAACCCATGATCCCACAAATGAACTTCGTCGACGACCAACTCGAAGAAAACGACGTTGAGCCTCCAGCTCTTACATCTGAAGTTGCCAATCTCGCTGTTTTGGAGCCTGCTCAGACCCTGGAAGATGCTCCACCTCTAGCTATCGCTGAACCTGCTGGATACTCTTCTGACGATGATGATGGACCACCAAGACTCTCTCCCCAATATGGAAAAGCTGTTGAAGAGGAGGCAGCACCAGAAGCATTATCCATGGAAACAGAAGCTCATCCTTCTTCTATCCATCGACAACAGTCTCAACAAATCAACGGGATGCATCCGGATGAAGCTCAAACCTACCATATGACACCTCAAATGATGTCGAATGGTCAAAACATGATGAATACAACTCCACAACACCACTACTCCCAACCGAACTCTCATCAACAGGCGACTCCCGGATCTGGTGGAATTCCATCGTGTGGCCCGGTTTTCAATCACAGTACTCCTGAGCAACAACAATTCATGAGCCCGCAAATGGCTGGTATGCCTGGATCTGTCTCTTCGGTTCATTCTGTTCATAACAACAACTCGATGGAGATGGTTGGTGGACCGTCGTCACTGCAGCACACTCCTCAGCAGCAGTATGATATTGGAATGGGACAGGTAAACGTTTTTTCAATGAACAACAGTTTTCCGGGGGAAATTGCTGGGGAATTTCGTGCATTTTTGCGTGAGCGTGCCAGTTGTAGTGTATGCGTACCATGCATATAACCTCACGACATTTCTTATTTTAACGGATTTTTTTGACGGATTTCAAGACCGTACAACACTGAAAGAATGAACGTCGGTAAGGAAACGAATCGGAAAGAATGTGCAAAAAACTCACGCCTGAATGCACTAAACAACGACAATTTTGTAAACCGTACTTTTGAAACGAAAAAAATAATTGGAAGGATTACGGTTGGTGTTTAGTGCATTCCGACGTGGTGGTGTTTGCACATTCTTTTCGAATTGATTCATTCCGATTCGTTTTCTTGCGGATTTTCATTTTTTTTCGATTTGTACGGTCTCCCTGTTTTCTGACGGAGTTTCAGAAATATTTGAATTTTGCTGTCTCATCATCTTTACATTATTTTTCAGATGCCTCAGGAAAACGGCGTCATGGTCAACGGTATGGCATCGACTATGGATCCATCAAACCAAATTATGATGCAGCAGCAACAACAACATGGATTTAGCAGCCCACCAGTGGCTGTACCCCAACAAACTCCGCTTGTCCAACCACAACCAACACAACAGATTCCTCAACAAGTTCCTCCACCAACGCCTGCTCCACCAGTCGTCCCACCCCCTCCTACCGCCAACGGAAGACGTCGATCGGAATCGTCCGCCGGGCCGAAAGCAGCGTCTCGAAAGCAACGAGTCCAATCCACGGCCACAAACGTCCCAACCGCTCAACAAGTCATCTCAGCACAGATGCCATACAATCCCATGCAAATGATGGGACACATGCCGATGCATGGATACTTTGGATATCCCGGCTATCCACACTATCCGCCAATGGCTGAAAACGGTTTCGGATATGCATATCAACATGCATATCAATACCAGATGTTCAACACAATGAATCCAGTGGATCCCGCGACTTATCAACAACGATGGGGTCAGATGGCTCAATTCAATGCGGGTCAAATGCAAAATCAAAACGGAACTGCCGCGGCAGCAGCAGCGGCGAACTATCAGTTCCCACCGGCGGCGCCAACGCCTTATTTTCAAAACAATAATCATTAATTGATTTGATTATATGAGTTCCCTATCTTTCAAGTACAGGTCACATGTAAACTGAGCTTTTCAATTATCTCCTAGTACCTCAGTTACCATTTATTGATGTTCTCCAAACTCCTTCCCATTCACTTTTATTTCGGTTTCAAAGCGCTAGATTCGCCAACATTATGAAATGATTTGTCTAGTGCCAACAACTCGGTCCCTCCAACAAAAACTCTCTCACGATGCCTTAATTTGATTTAGCTTTAGTTTGTTGCATTGTTCCCTCTAAGACCTCTCCATAAGCATATTTCTCTTCCACACGCCCGATTCCGTTCTGATTTCAAAACATCTCATTTCGTTCCCTATTCTGTTCCAAACTTTTCTTGAATCTTTTTCAGTTTTATGTATTTTGTGTATTACTCGTTTTTGCTGAGCAAAGAATTGATAAAAGAATGATTTATAGCATGTTCACCTTCGTTGGCATAACTGAAGCTCGTTCTTTTCGAAGGGAGGAAGAGTTGATTACTGTAATTGAGATGACTGATCCATCACGATTTTTGAATACGGGATGGGTTAGATAAAATATCCAAGGGACTATCACAGTTTCACAGTCATTTCCAAACGGTCGAACTATCATCATGTAGTAGGTATAGGCAGGAACTTGAAGATAGAGAATCTGAAATTCTTCAACTTGAGAGAAAGTTTACTTTCGAAAAAAATCATACTGTAAATATGCAGTAGGTTAAGTATGGCATGATCATGGCTACTGTAGTGGCAGTTAGAGATAATTCAGCTTTTCGGCTTCTAGGACTTTTCGACGTTCCTTGAGTGGCTGCCAGAATTGCACTTCTTAATTTGAAGAATAGCACAATGTTGACAAGAAGACAAGCACCCATCCAGAACACTGTATTTATCAGATGGAATATGGAGTTTCTCATCTGAAATTTTGAAAGTTGATTCATGCAAAATCTTAGAATTAGATTCTCTAATTTTCTCGAAAGCCTAAAATTCAAAAAAAATATAACCGTTCAAAAGTTCTGCTGAATTTTGATGATAGCTAGGCATTCTTAGAATTGGATTCACTAGTTTTCTTGAAAACTTTGTGATGCATAAAATTCAAAACTCACTCCAAACGCGCCACCAGAATAGTAGATGGAAACCGATCCAAATGGATATGGACCGCCTAATTGTCTACAGTATCCAACAGCCGGGATAAGGAAAAATGTGAAACAAATTGGATAGATAAGTGTCAAAGGAACGCAGATAGTGAGGAGCAATCCATTTATCTGAAAAAAAAGTTCTGTTTTTGTGCTTCGGTACATCTAGTGGATATTTCGAAAGTGAGACATCTCGAAAGTGGACATTTTGAATGTGGACATTTTGAAAGTGTACATTTCGATTGTGTGAAAACGCGTTTTTGCCATTTTTTGTAACTTTTCATATTTTTTCTGCGTTTATGGTCTGCTATAGATAACGCAAATGCCTATTCAAAAAATGCAAAAATAGTTATGAAAAATTCTAAAAATATGGCAAGAAGGTGATTTCAAACTTTCAAAATGCCGACTTTCGAAACGTCTACTTTCGAAATGTCTCACTTTCGAAATGTCCACTTTCGAAATGTCCCGGAGCCTTTTTTTGTTATTTTTCCGTTTGAAATATTCTCTGATCCTGATCTTTCTGCATAGCGAGAAAGCCCCAGGACAACACACGCATAAACAAGTTGTTAAGAGTTAATCGAATTGAAAAGCCCAATTTACGTATTTCCTTAGTCTATGCAAGTTCAAAGTATCATGTACCCACTCTATTCAAAACAAAACCAAACGGATCAAACTCACTTTCAAATGAGTGTTCGGAAAAATCATCAGAATCAAACGAAGAAGACACAAAAGAAATGGAAAAATCATGGCAGAGTAATTGAAATAAAAAGTGAAAAAGAAGATCAGTTTCAGATACTGATTTGGGTATACAGTTGCACAATATGATGTGAAGAAACCAGTCGCCGGAAGACGGAGCATCATGTAGTCGGCGATGAAGAATAGGAAACTCTGGAAATTACTTTTTGTGTTTTGTATTTTATCTCAAGAAGATCTTTCGAACTTGGAAATTTGCTCAGTGATCACTTTTCAGATTGTTCAACTGATTTTCTCATGCGGAAAGCGTTTTTTGTTGCAAACAATCTTGTGATAGCTTAAAACATCACCAATTTTTCTATTTTCGCTATCGTGGAAATCTTGAAAACTAGAAAAAAATTAGGATGGGATCTCTAGTTTGATGGAAAATACTTTTGGTGAAGTTAAATTTAGTGAGACTATTACAAGGGAAATTTCACCCGGAACGAAAGAAGAAATTGTTTTGAAATTACTTTTGACAATCACTTGAGATATTACCGCATTTGTAAGAAAACCAAAATACGAATCTCAAAAAAAGGTTAGACAGACATCATCAACAATCAGGAACAAACTGTAAAGATTTAAAGCAAATCGGTCAATTTTGAACCGAGTTATGACTTGCAATACGTTTTGACTGAATTTTCACAAAAATAGCAGTAACTTGCTCCATTTTCAAGCTATCAAAAACAAAACATGTGGGAACAATCTAGAAAAAATGTCTGATCTTTCAGTAAAAATTTGGCCCAAATCGGTTTAGTTTGGACCGAGTTACAGCTCGCGACAAAAAGACGAACATACAGAAGTTTTCAAATGTATTGGCCTAGTTCACTAATTGCAGTGAGAATAAATAAAATTTTTTTCAGAAAACACAAGCAAAAATTCCAAAAAGTTCCTATTCAACTATCCAAAACAGAAATCTTCATTCTTCAACTACTTACCATAACTTGAGCTAACGATAAAACCAAAAATATGTGTTGATTGATAGGTACTTGTTTTGGAGAAACTAGTGATTTACAGAAAATATGAATAACCCTTACAATTACAAATAACGTTGGAATCATATAAAGTAAAGGTATAGCAGCAACAAAAACAGGCCAAGAATCCCATTTGGGTGAGTAATTTTGATAAGTTTCATTTCCATAGACAGCCTGTGGAAACGCTGATGATGATAGTGTCTCATTAGACATTTTCTCTTGAATGAAAGAACAAGAACAACTGGAAAATATGGGTCAAGGAGTAAAGGGGGTGTGGCTTTGTTTTATGGCACGAAGCCAAGGGAAAGCGTGCGACTAAATTGTAATTTATACACTACAACAAGTTTCTTGGAAAAAAGGAGAGAAGATTGGACATTTTCTGGATATGGAAGTAAGCAAGTTTGTGCAGGGAGATCTCAATGAACCCGGAGAGCAGAAGTTCGCGGTAACAAGATTGGAGTTCTCACGGTTGTATTTTAAGTTCCGAGTAAACATGCAAGAAAAAATGCGTTTTGAAATTTATGACTTTCAGAAAACATAAAATCCTTGTAACCAGTTGCGATCTATTTTTCCAACACCAAATAATTATTTTTTATGAATTTTCAAAATGGATTATCACAACTGTTAGAGAAGAGATTTGAAGCATATTTTGAGACGTGTCCAGTAAACTTTTGCCGAGGATTCTAATAAGACTAATTTCAATCCGTTTGAAGTTCAAAAATGTGCAAATTCTTACATCATGGGGGTGTCCTTCTAATACTGATTTTACGTTAACATTCATTTTCTGGTCCAAATAATTGTTCAATTCAAACGTTTACTCAAGGAATAATTTAACTAATATTTCTGTTCTTAACTTACTATTTGTCATCATAAGATTGGAGAATTAGTCCCCCGAATCGCCGAAACTGCCGATGACTGACTAACTGTTCTCTTCTTTCTGAACATCGGATGAGTCATATACAGAATCCAAGGCATCATTACTGTCTCGCAGTCATTTCCAAATGGTCGAAAAATCATTAAATACGAAATCGGGAACTGTCAGGTACACAATCTGAAAGTTAATTGAGTTCGAAATTATCGAAGTTTGGTCCTGATACTGTTAGAATAGTGTTGTTGACGAATGGAATAATAAAGGAAATCATAGTGATCGAGAGGGATGTCTCTGCTCTTTGTGATTGTTGTCGAGTTCTCGTTGATCTGAAAATTAAAACTGATAGCTTCTGCTAACAGTTTTTAAACATACGAATTGTTGAATGCAGATTGCCTCAGCTTCAGCATCATCAACAAAGAGCAAATAACCGTCAAAGAGCACATGAGAATCGACATGACCAAATGAATATAAGAATTCCGCCACTGAAAGTTACAATTTTAAAGTTACCCAATCTAATAAACTCACTCCAAACAACCCTCCTGAATAATAAAGATACGTGGCACCAAACTGAAACGGTGGACCCATTTTTCTACAGTACCCCAATGCTGGAATCATGAAAGAAGTGCAACATAGTGGGATTAGGAATAAGAGAGGAAGAGAAAATCGGATTATTTTGGAACAGATCTGCAAACATATCTGAGAATTTGTGAACAAATCAACATACCGTTGGGTGGTCCCTTGGATAGATAAGAATCACAAGTCTGATTAGACAAAGGAGAAATGGAAGAATCAGAATACAGTAGTTGAAGTAAAATGTGAAGAAGAAAATGAGTTTGAAGAAGTGATTTGGTTGGATTGAAGCACACCAAGAAGTGAATATTCCGGTTGCTGGGAGAGAGAAACGGAGGAAGTCGGAGAGGAAGAAAAGGGTGTTCTGAAATAAGGTTTGATTTTTCTGTAATTTTCAGCAGTTTTTTTTTTGAGTGCATGGTTTCATATTTAAACATGTGACGCGAGTCAAAACGGGCCGTCAATTTTCTCCACTTTAAATTTAGATTTTTTGGTCAATCTTTATACCAAAATGTAGAACTTGATAAGACCTATAAATGGTACTAAAATCACCTAGATTACCTATCTAAGTTCTTATAAAAATCTTGTACAACATCCGGGTTGGCATTTTTCTGAAACGTGTATGCTTGGCGCATGTTTTCCATAATCATAAGAAAAATATTGAAACAGGCAATCTAGTTGATTGTTGTACCATTTTATAGGTCTCATCGAGTTCTACATTTTGGTGTAAAGATTGAGAGAAAAATCTAAATTTGAATTGGAGAAAATCGGTATTTCGCGACGGCTCGGACCACATGAATGCTCATATTAAAGTTCGGAACTCTGAACTCTAGATCTTTCAATTAGCTACTGTCCCACTTTCGAACTATGCGTTTTGATCAAAAACTGAAAGTACAGTCTGTGCTACTAATTAGAAAAAGGTCAGCTCAGATTCAATAAGAAAAATAAGTACAAAAATACCCAACCCAATCACTGATCAATAATCTCAACTAGTGTCTATACACTTACGAATAAAAAATAAAGCATAATGATAATGTAAATATTATGATTCATCGAGTGAGGCATATTCCAATGACTCGGTGCCCGACAGGATTTGAATATTTTCATCATTATGAAAATGGTAGGAGTCATATAAACGAGAGGTATAACAGCGAGAATAGTGGAGAACGTGAAGCTGTACTGGAATTCTTGGTATTCACTAACACCGTGAATCGATTCTTCCATCTCGGTCATGTGCCTGAAAAATTCTGGAAACTGAAAGGAAAAGAGAAAATATCTGGAAATCAAATCAAGCTGCCTATTGTTATTAACAGGGAGATGAAAGTCATTGACCCTCCAGACAAATCAAGAAAAAAATTCACATAAAAAGAAACATGACTAGAAATTTTAATCAAATGTTCTTGGATCGAATAAGGTAAAGAAGGAAGCAGACAGACACACCACTAGTTTTCTGGCAATTTGAATTTCTGATGATTATTTTTAAGAAAAGTCTAATGGGTGTTTTCTTATGGGTTTTGTCTGGTCGAAATTCGTAAATATATGGTTTTCAAATTCCTTTGTTTGAGCTCTCACAAAAAATTGAATATTAAAATCAGCCTACGGCACCGGCGCAAGACGTCAATATTAATGGTAGTTAAAATATAAAAATTCCTTATATAAATTTTCCATAAAACGTCGAAATCTCGTTTAACAAACATTTGAGAAAAGCCGAACATCGTAACCTTATTGAAGTTAACATCATTCTGTAGATCTCATCGAATTCTACATTTCCATATAAATTTTGTCTTGAAAATCACAATTTAGAGGGAAAACATTGCCAGCCCTGAGTTTTGTGAAGAAGTTGAGAATGGAAAACATGAATAATCCAGGCTGACCAAAGTTTATTGTCCCAACTATTCCCTTGACTTCAAATCAGTATTTCCTTTAATCCATCAAACTTCTCCTCATTTCATTCAGTCAGAATCACAATGTTTCCAAGCACAACAAGTTGTCATAATTGATTTTTTCATGTAACCGAAATAGCACCAAGAAAGAAATATAAACATGAAAATTTTTATGAAACAATTGTTAAAACCGTCGTATTAAAATTGTGAGCGGCAGTAGCTGGAGGGCTGTAAAGGTCGATTGTCCGTAATAAAATCAAAGCAAAGTGGCTCGTTTCGAAACATTGGAAACTGACATCACGGAAACCACTTTCTCCTGAGTTCTCGGCAAATCTTGCCAAGTCTTGTACCAATGTTGGGTCTTGGCTACACCTTTCACAAGTATAGGACTCAGCTGCCACAAGTCTTGTACAATAATAGCGCGCACAACACAGTTTGTCAAGGATCACACAAGTCTTGGCCCAACTATGGAAGTTTGGGCGTCCAAAACAACTCCCACAAGTCTTGGCCAAGAATCAGCTTATTGATTTCGAAATCGCCGATGCGTTCATTTTTCATTTTCCCCTTCGTTTTTTTGTCTATTTTTTTACATTTTGACCCCAATTTTCTTACTTATTTTTGGAAATTGCTCAGATAATTGTTTTCATCTTTACTAGTTTCCAGAAATGACATCAGTTATCACGGAAAGAACACCGACACTCGGAAGTTTTCGATGAGCCGGATTAAAAGTGGAAAACAGGCGAAGTATATCGAACGGTATAAAAATAGTGAGTTTAATGAACCGATTTCCGATTACATGACTTAATCATAATTTTTCAGGAAAAAATTCTCCGATTTTCGACAATCATAATGTTCTGACAACAATATCGAAACAACGACATTACTTTCTCCAGAACAACTACACCATTTTCGGAATCGGACGGAAGGAATTTTTAAATTTTTCTTTGTTTTTTGTCTTTTTTTTCTGTAATTTAGGTAGTTCTTTTTAATAAAATTGACTCAATAATGTGTTTTTGCATCATAAAACAAATTTCGAAATAAAAAACAGAAGGAAGGGCTGCCGCCGGTTTTTCCAGCTGATCCACAAGTCTTGCACAAACTTCCCACAACTATTGGACTGTGCGTACGTAACAATTGCGGGAGGCTTGTGCAAGACTTGTGGTGAGTCTGTACAAAACTTGGCGAGAGTAGCCGAGTTGTCAGCACTTTTCCACAACATAACTGCTTGATGAACGCGTTACGGTAGTCGGTGCTCCGCCAGTAGTACACATAAAAGTTACACGAATATGAAACAAGTCCTGGAAATACAGTCTTTTAAACGGTTTCAAAGTAATAAATAGGCTTTGCGACGTTTCGAAAGATGTCGTTTCGAAAGTGTGACGTTTCGCAAGCGTGACCTTTCAAAAGTGTTACGCTAAAACAAAACGTTGCTCTTGTGAGATATCGCACTTTCGAAATGTCACACTTGCGAAACGTCTCGGAGCCAATAAATTCTTACCTGGAATAACTGCATAAGTGGATACCGTATCTGGATCTAATGGTGGATCCTCCATATTACTTGTAACTGCTATCAAAGAAGCCGACAGAACTGATGAGATCGAGAAAACTGCTGCTCCAACTATCACGGTATTCAGAATCGCTTTCTGGATCACAATGTTCTTTTCTGTTTTGTTCTTGAATGCTGAAAATAAAATGATCTCAATAGACCTTTAGTGATCACTTTGTTATCCTGGAACAAAGTTTAATCAAATTTTCCTGTGGGGTTTTCCAAGAATGTTCAATGAGTCACCGATCAGAAAATCTAGACAACATTGTAGACTTACTGCAACAATAGACGACCAAATAAGTGTACACATAGACAAGCAAAGTCGCAACAGCTCCCCATAAATTGTACTGATTCCAAATGTTTGAAACCTGAAATGGAAATCAGTTTTTAATAAATCTTGAAACAAAAATCAATTCACATCCGCAGGCATTGAATTTGGAAGAATACAAGGATCCACATCTGAGTCATCCAGTTTTATCATGCTCACCATCTGAAATCTTATAATGACTCTGAATTAAGTTTGGGGACTCACTAAGAAAACAAATCCAATGAAAAACCCAGGTGTCACCAGAATCAATAAATACTTATTTCTGTTCACATTTCGATAGAGAACCACAAAGTTTAAAGCGATGAGTCTATCCACTGCCAAAGCGAATATCATGTAAACTTCGAGGGGTTCGATGAATACATATGAGGAGTTGGCCCAGAAACATTTTCTGAAAAATTAGATAGCTGAAAATGAAATGTTATAAAACCTGTATTAGAAGGGCATGTTCTTATATTTTTCCAGCATCAAAAAATATATTTCTGAATTTTCAAAGTGGATTACAAAATCTGTTGGAGAAGAGATTTGAAACATATTTTGTGAAGTTTCCAGTCAACTTTTGACGGGGATTCTAATAAGACTAGTTTTAATCAGTTTGAATTTTAAAAATGTGCTCAATTCAAGCTCATCGGGGTGCCCTTCTAATCCAGATTTTACGGTATATAGTTTACCTCAATGTAGACCCGGTCAACTTCAAAGTCATCCGAAGAAATGACTGAAATTCATTAAGAAGACACATGGAATCACAACAGGCTAGAATCGCTAACATCACTCCTGAAATTTTCGAACTTTTTGAGACTTTTGAATCATATTCTCACCACATTTATGCTGCAGAGTTTTATTCTGCCAAGTTGCACAAATAATATTCAAATTTCCAAATATTCCAATGATGGCAAAGATGAGAAGACATGTTCGAATAATTTCGATATCGGTGTCAGTGGTCATAGTGTCTCCCGATTCGAAAATGAGAAATTGCACTAGACGCCTTTGCAATATTCTCTCTCTTTCTCTCACTGATCATTTTCAGAATTCGGTTTTCAATAATCCAATCAGCCCATTTTTCTTTTTCTTGCTATCCAGAGCACAACACATAAATTAGAGTGCTCCAGAGAAAACGTTCATGACGTTCGATTTTGAAGTTTTAGGAAAAAAAGTTATATTACATTGTTATTTATTAATTATCTTCTGAACCACCCTTCAGTTGATAAAGGCTTATTTTAACTCAAAATTTAAAATCCTCCTTCGAATCTTCAGATCAAAAAAATAAATACGACCAACAAAACACATTTCCAAAAAAAATTAATCATATTTCCTTTTGCAAGTGTTTTTGTTCCAGATCAAACGGTTAGATGTTTGGAAAGCACAACAGAAACAGTAGAAGTGATACTGCCTCTTCTTTGATGAGTTTTGAACATTGGATGAGTCAAATAAAGGATCCAAGGCATCATACAAGTTTCGATGTCATTTCCAAATGGACGGATCACTATGAAGTAGAAGACAAGGTCCGGGAGGGTCAGGTAGATTATCTAAAATTAAAAAATTGAAATAATGACTAATGAGACATGGCAAGCCGAGCCAGCTATTTTCTCCCATTTAAATTGAGGTTTTTCAATTGAAAAATATATGAAAATGAAGGTCTCGCTGAGATCTACAAAATGGCATACGAAGTAACAATATTTATCCTCTCAATTTTGTGTTACTTTCTGTTAAACGCACGGCCGACCTGAAGTGCGTTCATTTCACCGGACATGCGTATTTTGGCAAACATCATGCGTATTTTGGCAAACAAGAGAAGAATCGCCGGCTGAATTTCGTAATAACCAAAGCTATGCTTACTGTCAAAACGGTGTTGTTGATGAATGGAATCATTGATACAATTATAGTGATTGTCAACGACCTTTCAGCTCTTGTGGAACTCTTTTTAGTTTGAGTCGAACTGCAAAATAATTTTTAAGAAAACCTCCTTTTCCTGTAAACCCTACACATTGCTATCCAGAGTTGTCTCCTTGAGCTTGCAAATCATCAATACAGTACAAAAAAGCGTTAAAATACACATTACAACAGATATTATAAAATGAATGTATGAATTTCTCCACTGCAAATCTTGCCAATTCTCAGGAATGATGAGCCCCAGTGGACCCACCCCGGACCATCCGCCGTGGTAGTAGATGTAAATCGCTCCGAACTTTAATGGGTGGCCCATCGATCTACAGTAACCCACAGCTGGAATCATGAATGCGGTGCATCCGAAGGGAATGATGAATAGTAATGGGAGCATAACAGACATGAGTTTCGGACAGATCTGAATGTTCTAGGTAACTTTTTTCTCCAGCTCAACCTACATAAGCATGATCTCTGGGTCGAAGGAGGATTACAACTCTCATTAGAGACAAGAAGAATGGAAGGAGTAGAATACAGTAGTTGAAGAAGAATGTGAGAAGGAAAATCACTTTGAAGAAATGATTGGGCTCAATGGAAGCACACCAAGAGGTGAAAATCCCAGTTGCAGGAAGAGAGATTCGAAGGAAATCGAAGGAGAAGAATGAGAGACTCTAAAAAGTTGAAGGTATGATATTCGCTTATGAAGGTTACTTACACAAACAAAATTCAACGAGATGCACATGAAAATGTGACGATCCATTGGAGGAGTCTTCGAATTCCAGTAAGTAGTGACTATTTTCAACATGACCACAATCGTAGGTGGCATGTAGAGAGATGGAAGACATGCCAAGATAGTGGAGAATGTGAATGTGTAATGGAAATTCTGGTATTCAGGAAGTCCGTGAATTGATCCTTCCATTTCTGAAAACAACAAATGAGTCAAAAAGTGTTTCAACGGGGTAAACATGTGAGACTTGAGTAGGACGAAACTCGATTAAGAGTTTGACTTCTGTGAGAACCAAAAATCAATTTTTGAACTGAAACGAGCAGAGTTGTCATGGGACGGGCCGGCACGGGCCCTAGCCTGGTTTGCCGTAACGGCCTAGGCTCCAAAAAAATTCTCGACCCATTTTGGATAAAAATTATAGAAATTTTTTTGAAAATATTCAAATTTTCAAGTTAAATTAGCGATGGGAATCAGAAATTAGAATAGAATTAGGATCCTCCAGCCCGGCCCTGTAACCCTGGAAACAAGGTCCGCTTCATGCAAAAACAATGTTTTTATGGGAGTGTCAATTTTCGGGTCCGTTGTATAATTTCAGGTTTCAAAAAAAACTAATAAATGGTTGCACGAGAAATAAAAATTTATTTAAAGCTGCAAAAAACATACAGATAATAGTGAATGTTTATTGAAAATTTAACATGAAATTTCGGTATCAAAGCGCTGCTGCCGACAACAAATTATTCATTTGCACACTTGGTATCTCCTTAGAATTATCCATTGCATTTTGGGAATACTCCACAGCCACTTGATTTTTACCACGGCATTTCAACATTCCAATACATGCATTCCTGTAATTTTTGATAATAAGAATAGTTGGAAGTGGATCGATAGCGGGATAAATAGCAATAGTGATTCCCATGAATGGATATTGCAAGTTCAAATTGAAATTCAGCATGGGGCATGTGAAAAGAATGGCAGCTGGGAGGTACATTAGGAAACAAGGGATGGCTGCTTGAACGATGAGAGCATAGAATAGTTGAACCTGAAGGGATTTGGAAGCTTGCGATTGGTTTGTCATGTCTCCAAGTTTCTTTGAAATCCATAGATAGCATTTGATTCCAAAATAGAATACACTCATGAAGGAGGTGCACAATATGATCCACATAACCGCACATCCTATAAAAGCTTCGGCATCCGGATGGAAATCTCCTTTTTCGTCTTTTGGCCAGAATACCAGTCCGATGTATGCGCAGTCTTCGATTTTCAAATTGAACTTTTGTTTCAGATAACCTCTGAAATTTAGTTATTACAATTTCTAAAACTTTATTTTTTTCGATGCTCTATCTATTGGTAATTCTTTCAGGTAGCCATATCGAATTGAGATCATTTCGCACACCGTATTTAGTCTAATAGACCGGCAGTCACATGATCATTATGAAAAGTAAACCGGCACCCCAAAAATGCTTGAAGTTAGAAAGTGCTAATTTTTGAGGATTTAAAGCTTTTTCCATTATTTTTTCAAACAAATTCTAGAGCACACTAGGGTTCCGAAAAAGGCTCGACCCTGAGCCTTGGCTCACGTGAAACATGAATGAGCCAGGCTCATCCAACTCTTTTCCAACTCGGAGTCGAGGCTCATCGAGGCTCATTCAAAACTATCAAATTTTGAAAAAGCTCATCACGGCTCACGTGCTTCAATGAGCTTTTTCAAAAAGGCTCATCGAGGCTCATTTTCAAAAAAAGGCTCATTGAGCCTCTACTGCGAAACCTTTCTCATCAATGATAGCCTTGAATCTTTCTTAATCGAGTCGATGAAAGCATTGATTGTAGACATGGAAATCTGATTCCATTCCAGTTGTACTTGGGCGAAATATAAAATTTTTTATAACAATACATTGTTTTCATTCATGGGTGGAAACAGCAAGTTTCGCGAAGTTTGACCTAATCTTTCAATATGAGGGCCAACTCACTGGGTCGTTTCAACTATGTTCCCCTACTCACTAAGCCTAAGTCTTTGAGAGGGTTTAAAAAAATTAGAGGTACCTCAGCTCTGACGCATTTTTGAGGCAAAAAACGTATCGCGTCTGTCAATAACTCGAAAATTAAAGATTCTAGAAGGAAATTGATTTGATATTCGGAATCCTTGTGGTCGATTTGTTATATGTTCCAAAAATGAGCAAAATTTATCAAACGGGGGTCAAGTGACTCTAAATTTGACTGAGGAGAAAATATATTGGTCCGCCCCCCGTTGTGGTCCCTACCCATACGGTCACGGAAATCGCTCCGGTGACTTTTTTTTTTGAAAGGAAAACCTGCAGGCCGCACAGCAATGTGCCGGCCGCGCCTGGCGCCGCCTCCGGGCGCCGCGCGACGCCGGGATCCGCCGCGTGATCATGGTTATGATAATGACAATGACGATGATAATGAGCCAAAATTTTTGTCAAAACCGGCCCCCCCGCGCCTGAAAAATTCCCGGTCACTGCAGCTCCGGGGGTGATTTCCTCGCACTCCAGCGGGGTGGCGCTTCACACCACCCACAGGTCCTCATTTCCACCCGGTACCTACTCAGCAATCCCGATAGGGGCCTATCGGGTGCCTTCCTCATACTGGAATGGTCGTTAGAACATCGACACTTGTGCGGGCACACGAGAATGCGACGTCGCTTATATAGGGTGGGTCTGTAGCACCCTACGCCTCCCGGTTTCCGCGGGCCTCTATGTATTGTGTGCGTTTTTTTTCTCTGCACACACTATTTCGCGGTCAGACAAAAAAACCGTTTGTGTGCCAACTGATGTTATTGACACACTTCCCGTGCGTTTGCGCGTTTAGTGATTAACTTTTTTCCTTGCAAAAAGCAGCAACAACTGGCGGATATAAGAGACGTGAAATTTCAAAATTTTTTTTTTTGGAATTTCTTGCAAAAGACTTCAGAAAATTCTGTGATTTTGTTTTTTGGAAGGCATTTTCACGTTGATTTTCGGTTTTCACATTTCCGTTCCGCGGAACAGAAATGTGAATCCACAGAAATTTCTAACTTTTCCTATTTTAAAATCCAAAAAAAATTGAAATTTCACGTCTCTTATATGTAGGGACCACAACGTGAGGGGGCGGAGCCTAATTTATTTTCTCCTCGGCGGGTTATGTCAACTTTGGATGCTTGTAACTTGACCCCCGATTGATAAATGTTGCTCATTTTTGGAACATATATCAATTCGACCACAGAAATTCCGAATATCTAACCAGATTTTTTCTAGCATCGCTAGTTTTAGAGTTATAGAAACTTGCTTGCCTCAAAACTGGGTCACAGCTGAGGTACCTCTAATTTTATTCCACTATCTCAAAAAATTAGGCTGAGTGCATGGGAAAAGATAGTTGAAAGGGTCCAGTAAGTTGGCCCTTATATCGAAAAATTAGGTCAAACTTCGCGTAAGCTTGCTGTTACCACACGTGAATGAAAACGATTGCTTATTATAAAAACCTCTAAAACAAACCTTCGTCTCCCGAACTGCTAAATTTTATGATGTTTCGTGAAGTTTGAGCCATTTTATCTCGGTCCAGACAGAAACCACTTTCAAACTTTTTCATATTTTAGGTCATTTTGTTGCTTTACAGAAGAGGTACCTCTGTTTTTTTGATGCCATTAAAATCTACGTAAAATTTAGGTTTAGATGAACTTTCCACCATGTTCCCACGAGTTCGCCCTTTTTTCCTATTTGCGCTCATATCTGCAATTTTTACTTATTTTCTGTATTTTCGGTTGTCCTTTTTTGATTGTAGAGAATCTTTTTTAAAAGTAGAGACACGTTTTTTCACACAACATATGTTGGCGGTGCCAACATGGACTAAAGGCGTGACCAATAGTTCAGTGGTTAGCATTAATGGTTTCGACTTGATGGATCCAAGTTCGAATCCTTTTGAAGAATCAGTTTTTTGAAACTCTATTTCACGTGAATTCAGTACTTTTTATAAAATACGTTGATATTGCAGGTTTTTGACCCCGCCCTAGAAAAATACTCTTGGGGAGAAAGTCAGTAGAAACAGGCGCGCAGAAGATGACCTATATCCCAATAACCAATACATATTTTTTGATAAATTTTTCCTAACATGCTTGTATTGAGGAGAGAAAGAAAACTATGTAAAAACTTTGAAGGAACTCCGCGTTTGAAAATTGTGTTGTGGTCCCTACTTATATGGCGATGAGCTTCAATGAGCTTTTTTGAAAAGGCTCATTGAGCCTCATGAGCCTCGATGAGCTTTTTTGAAGAGTCGCAAAAGGCTCACGTGAGCCTTTCAATTTTTTATGAAAACTCATTTCTAACTCTTATGAGCCTCAATGAGCCTTTCCAATGGCTCTTTTTCGCGTAAAAGCTCATCGTAGAATTTTGAATTCGGAACCCTAGAGCACACATCATTTCGGATGATGTTTGTAATTTATTTCTATTTCTATTTATTTCTATTTATTTAGCCAGGTTCAAAGAAAAGTAAGAAATCGTTTAGTTCAACTATGGCTTCTTGTTCTTGCTGGAGTCATCAGAGCTTCCCAGTCTTTTCTCGGTCCTCTAGCCATTCTCATCCGGAGCACACCCGGGATTCTGGCATGTTCGAAAAGGCTTTATCATGAATAATCATATATAATTTATTTCTCGATAAACTGACTCTTTGAAAAATAGATTCAAAATTTTGGGCATTCCTGCTCACTTGTCTCCCATGTAGGTCACGTCAAATATAATATTGTGGCGGTAAAATGCAGCTGAACTTGCACCACCGCACTCCAATGGAAAAATCTCCGTGTTGGGACCTTTTTCCACTGGAGTGCGGTGGCGCAAGTTCAGCTGCATTTTACCGCCACAATAATTTTGTTGATTTTGTGGTTTCTTTTGTGGACCTACATGGGAAACAAGTGAGCGTTACAGCCCAAAATTTTGAATTTCCCCAAGTTCGCAATGGAACGCGGTGAAACTTGGAAAATTTCGATAATACCTCATGTGATCGCTTTTTATCTTTGACGCTGACATCAGAAGCCAACAATTGAAACCCCAAAATAGTCCACACGCTGCCGGTCCAACATACAAAAATACTTGCTTCGCTCCAGAAATATACTTCTGCTTGAAGTCTCTGAAACATGTGGAAATTTACAGAATGCTTTCAAGAAATGGCCCACATGTTGACAGCCCCATAACGGTACATGAAGTGTACTGCAAAAAACGCCATCGACGAGCCAAAGCACGAGCAGTAGACCACTGGAACATAAACAAAAATTTGAGTTTAGATAAAGGGATTACGAATGAAAAACTCGGCAACTCGATGAGACACCCAGACTTGATTCATATCTTCAAAAGCGATCATGTTAGACTCACTGGTGTCGATAGACTGAAAAGTGAAGGAACAGAACTTCTGTATAAGAGATTGAGAAACATACTGGTCCCACAAAAAGGCTGAGACATGCGTAGAAGAGCTCGAACAATGCTGTATAAAGCATCAACCATTTGTAGGTTCCTAGTTTTCGTGGAGATTTAGTCAAAATCAAATACATCAGTAGGCAATTCGAGACGACAGAAACGACTCCACATATTTTTTGGGTGGTTGTCTCCAATTGCATCCATTCGATAGTTGGCATTGTTTGAGACAAGAAACAGAAACGAATGAAGTTGAGCGTAGACAAGTACCCGAAGAATCAGAAAAACATGACAGTATATTCCCGAGTGGAATTCAGAGTAGGAAAACAGAACGAGAAGTAGGCAGATATTGGCTATGACTTCATAGATAATCCATAATTAGGGGGATAGCTAATTATGATGTGGAGTGCATTAAGAGCAAATGAATTGCGGAATTCAAAGATCCTGGTGACGATAGAAAAGAAGCATTTTCTGAATCAAATTGTGGAATTGGAAAACATGATGCAAAAGGTGGGACTTTGAAACGAAACCTATATCATAGAAAGGAGAAGCAACTGAATCTAAAACTGAATTCAGTTATTGCTGCGGACACAGAATAACGAAAAATATTGATTTTAATTTAAATTTAGTACATTTTTAGCACTGCATTTTTGACATGAAAATTTAACATTCTGAAATTTGAAATACTCATAAAAATGTACCGCAATTTGTGCTTATTTTTCACATGTTTCCAAAGATTACTAGGGTATCCGAAGTCCGCAGCAAAAACTGATTTCACAATTGATATCATGATATATCAGCATTTTGTCAGCTTTCAAATGACACATTATCTGAATCGTTGTCGTATGAGAAAACAGAATGATCAGTGTATTTCCAGACGGCGTATATTGGATTCAGAAGTCATCCAACCTCAAGAAATATAGTTTAAAATCCCTTAAAGTCATTTGAGCCACATGTGGGTTCTTTTCCATCATTGTGAAAAGAGTTTATCTGGTAAAAAATGACCGTTCGCATATGTACTTCCATTTTGGGTACCATTCATAACGATTCCAAAACACGAATCCAAACATCAAAACCTCGTTTTATGTACCAGACAATACCTAGAACCCAATATTTCCCAATGGATTATACACATCGACGTAACCAAACACGAACCTCATTTGAAACAAAACATATTCATTTTGCGATGTCTTCCATCCAATGGGTTCAGCTTCTTCCGGCTACTCAACTAGTCTGTGGAACCATTTCAATAGTCGTCAACTCTTTCCTTGCACTATTGATAGTCACAAAATCCCCAAAAGAGATGGGCTCTTATAAATGGCTTTTGTTCTATACAACTGTTTTTGAATGTTTCTACACTCTTGTCAACTTTTTCGGAGGGCCTGTGAGTCGAAGATTTTAAATCGAGGAATTCAAACGAAAAGTTTTCAGTCAATTCATACTTATGGATCCGCATTCGTTGCATTTTTGAATACCGACGATTCCTTCTTCGGCGAGCAAGCTGATGAGTTTTGTCTCTGTAAGATTTCATTAGTCATTCTCTTTTAATATTCCAGTTCTTTCAGACACCTACTGCTCTTGTTTCGGTTTCTCAATGGCACTTTTCAGTGCTCATTTCATTTACAGATACGGTGCGATGGATCATTTATTCTATTATAAATATTTGAAAGGGCCGAAACAACTAGCTCTTTACATATTTCCTATCATTTCCGGGGGATTGTGGGGACTCGTTTGCTGGATTTTCCTTGGAGAAACTGTGGATAAATCAGAGTATTTGAGGTTGGGAAATTGCCTTTTTTCAGAGAAAACATTTTTGTTCAGAAATACGATGCTGGAACACTACGGTTTGAACATTGACAGGTGTGTTTATGTGAGTGCTCGTTTCTGGCTGGAAACTGAGAATGGGAGTTTGTATCCGGATGTTTCTGCATTTTTCGCAATATTCCTTGTTTGGATTATTTTGGTATTTTGAACAATCTTAACAAATTTTGAATGTGTTTTTTCTTCCAGTCCTCGTCCCTATCCAGTGTTCTCTACTTTGGCTACAACTGCTATCGATGGGTTTCTGAAATGATCGGATCCTTAACGACCTTATCCCAAGCAGCAAAATCTCTTCAGAACCAATTATTCTATGCTCTTCTGGTTCAATCAGTTCTCCCTCTGCTCCTAATGTATCTTCCTACTGGAATCGTATTCATCTTTCCAACACTAAACATCCATCTGAATATCAACTATGGATTCATCGGACTCACCATTGCCATCTATCCAGCAATCGACCCATTTCCCACCATTTTCATTATCCGAACGTACAGAGAAGACGGTCTCAATATTCTCCATCGACTATTTCTTTGTCGAAAGACATCTCAAGTATCTTCAGAACAAAGTGCTACTATCAATCCAAGGAGTGTTGTCAGCACCATTTGTACATAAAATATTCCGTTTTTTCTTCCATCAAAGTGTACTTCATTTGCTAAAGAGAATATAAAATAGTCAGTTTTCGTACTTCGTGTAAATCCGAAACTCATTTTGAAATAAATCCAGATCATACAAATAACAAATGACGATTTTATCTATTGTTCACTGATAAAAACTGAAATCCAGGAGGATTAAGTTTCTGTTTCTTTTCAAAAAAAACTAATACGAAAACGTTTGATTTTGTTTGATTTCTACGAAAACGTAACATCTATTTTTACTCTGGATTTAAATTCTGTCCTTGTTTTTTATAAGAGCTCCTCCCTTTTTTGTCGTATCCTAGAATCTAGTTCGATTCATTTTCAAACTATCCTGTTCCGACAAAAATTTCAGTTTTTCGTGATTCTACTGTACATAGTTCTGTAGTTTCCGTCGGTATCGTAAAGTTCAGCCATGTTTTTATTTGTTAGCTTCTTATAAGATCTAAATGAGTCCAAAAACAATCGTATAGTGGATTCCTTTGAGAAAACCGTACTCAATATAAATCGTCAAAATTTCACTTACGCTTCCTTGACTCCATTCTAAAATTATAAAATAAAATTGTCAAAATTTTAATAGCGAAAATTTCAAAAAACATTTTAATTGTCATAAGCTGTCAAAATTTTAAACTGTCATAAATCGTTATAAATTGTCAAAATTCTAAAATTGTTAAAAATTTTTTGGGAACACACTTCCTTAACTCAATTCTAACATAAATATATCTGACCAGAGAATGCTCATTTCTTTTTCAACAATTTTTTTCCCGGTTTAGCTCCCAATTCATGTTCCTTATGGCTAATGGCCCAATTCATTGCAAGACCAAAACAACCATACATCAAAATAATGTCTAGCCAACGGATGAAAAAACATATTCCAGACAATACCGAAATCGAAAACTTGAATCTTGCTTCTTTTAGATTTGGTAAGAGTTTTCAAGAGTCCAATGGTTCACCATATTCGTTGCAAAAACAAGTGAAGAAAGATCTCTTAATTGCAACCTTGGCTCTGAAAGTTTGCTTCCAAAATGAGTCAGTTTTCTCCAGAGTAAAAACAAGTGATTAGATGATTTCAACTAGTGACCAATTAGCCCCAGAGGGAAAAATCAAGTGTTGTTTTTCCTAATCTCTCTTTTGATCTCGTCTAGATCCTCTTCTTCGTCTGAATTTCCGCCTCATTTTCATCTCATTCACTCCTGCAGTGATGCCGACGGTCGGCTGGGTTCGATTCGAAGAGATCACTCAAATAACATGTGGAATCATTTCGGTTCATACGAATGCTCTCTTGATGTATTTGATCGTTGCAAAGTCTCCACCGAAGCTCGGATCTTACAAATGGTTAATGTTGTACACGTCGACGTTCGAGTTCTTTTATGCTTTTGTTAACTTGTTCGCAGGACCGGTAAGTTGGGCATTGAAATTAGATAGTGATCTGGCTCTGTTTTATAACCAGTGGGAAAAAATCGGGTCCCCAAAGTGTCTTATATTTTTATTTGTCTATATGATGATTCCCCCGCAATCGCTTCAGATTTGGATGTCAGAATGAAACATTTTATTGGAGAGCATTTTTATGAAACTTCGCTCACCCGATTTCTGGGCACCCGATTCTAAAACAAATCCAGTAATCTTAAGTGAATCACTTGAAAAACCTGAAAGCTTATCTCGAACTCAAAACTTGAAACGTTTATTTTATAAAGTATGATTTCCAGTCCGTTCATACCTACGGGTCTGCATTCATCGTCTTTCAAGACATGCGCAACTTCTTCTTCAGCCACCACATTGCTCAGTTCCTAGTCTGTAAGTACTATGCCTTTTTTCTCAGTTCTCATTTCCTCCATCCAGGTCTCTATTGCTCCTGCTTTGGTTTCTCTATGGCTGTCTTCGGTGGTCACTTCATCTACCGTTACGGGGCTGTTGATACGTAGGCCACTTTATACTACTGTACTAGATCTCTCTAGCTCTATTTTTCAGAGAGTTTCGCGAGAAGTACTTGTCTGGTGCTAAACAAGTCCTCCTCTACGTTCTTCCATTCTTTTACGGTATTCTGTGGGGAGTCATTTGTTGGATTTACTACGGAGAGACTCCGGAGAGAACTGAGTACTTGAGGTGGGGATGATTATCATGATTCAAAGGGAAAAATGTTTTTGCAGAGAAACAATGCTTGAGAACTATCGTTTGAACATTTCCGAGTGTGCTTATATAAGTGCTCACTTCTGGCCGTATGACGAGAATCGAAACGTATTTCCCGATCATGATTCATTCTTGGGAATTGCTGTGATGTGGGTGATTCTGGTGAGTTCGTCTGGGAGCCTGCAGTCAGAAAGGTAACTATTTCCAGGGTTCCTCTGCAATCAGTGTGATCTACTTTGGCCTCCGGTGCTATCGATGGCTTACCAAGAAACTCGGTGTCATCGAATCTATATCTGAATCCATGAAGTCACTACAGAAGCAACTATTCAAAGCTCTCATAATTCAATCAGCCATCCCTCTCTTCCTAATGTACATTCCCGCTGGAATGGTATTCGTGTTCCCGATGCTCAACACGGAGCTCAACCTCAAGTATCCATTCATTGGACTCACTATCGCCGTGTACCCAGCCATCGACCCACTTCCAACAATGATTATTATCAGAAGCTATAGAAGAGGAATATCCGAGTTGTTCCTGAATCTCACATGCCGCCGAAGTTCAAAAATCGATTCGCATCACGATTTGGCATCGACTACTCCTGCTGGAATGCCGATAAGCGAGAATCATAGTGCCTATTTGACAAATTAGTGGTTCTTAGTGTTTTGATTTCTGAAATCTGAAACTTTTTTTCAGTTTTCCTCAAAACATTAGCTCTTTACCAATAACATTAAGAAACTTCTGTATGCTTGTCTATTTGTCGCGAACTGTAACTCAGCCCAAACTGAACCGATTAAAACAAAATGTATACATAAAGATCAGAAATGTTGACTAGAATATGCCCATGTGTTTTGTTTGTTGATATCTCAAAATTTGAGCAAGTTACGGCTCTTTTAGTGAAAATTGAGTGCAAACCGAAAATGTGTTGCAAGTCATAACTCTGTTCAAAGTCAACCGATTCTGTTGAAAATTTCACAGTTTCTTACTAATTCTCTGAGGATGATGCATGTTTTTTCGTTTGCTGAAATTCCAATTTTAAAGCATTCTCGAGAACTTTTTCTGAGAAACCGGCAACTAAAATTCAGAAGTGGAAATTCTCGAAAACAAGTCTAGACAGGGGTACAGTTAATTAAGATGTTTATCGGTAATCTTTCTTTAGATTCCTTCTGGAATTCAAGTCTGAAGTTGAATGGTCTAAAAACATGGTTTTCCTTGAATCTATACAAGAAGTTATTTTTCGATGATGTCTAAATTTTTAGTTCCTTGTCGTGACGGAACAGAGATGCTTCTTGTAGACTATAATTTTGAAGCCTATTCATTGAGAATTTGGTATTGCTTTCTAAAAATGACATTGAATTTCAAGTTTTCCAGACCGGATCACAAAATCTCAATTTGTACATTCTTTTTTTCTAGACTGCACTCGAGCTCAGAAATCTCACTTCTATTGAAATAAACTCCTTCAAGTACAAGATCTGACGATCACAGCTTTTCTTAGTGCTCATCAGATTTTGAAATTTTTGGATTTCTGATTGTTCCTTTTCAAATAAAAAGTTTTCATTGAAACGGTGGCTTGATAATAACGTTTAGAAGTTGAAGTTAGCTGAAAACATTGCAATTCTACGAACATTCCTCTCAATCCTACAAGGAGTTGTACGTATTGTTTTCATCAGTTTCCTTCGATCTATGGCTCTTACATGCTTTATAAACCAGTTCCTCATCCCTCATTTTCAGTCACTCTCTCAACATGCTGACCGAAGAGTGGTACGAGGTTGAAGGCTGGACACAGGATGTTTGTGGCATCATCTCGATCGTCACCAACTTCTTCCTGATGTATCTGATCTTTGCGAAATCTCCAGCTGCTCTTGGCTCCTACAAATGGTTGATGATGTTCACCACTTGGTTCGAGTTGACTTATGCTCTTGTTAACTTGTTTGCGGGATCCGTAAGTTAGAGGGTTTCCTTAGTTTTTCAAGATTGAGTTTCCAGTCCGTTCGTACATTTGGCTCTGCTTGGATTGTCTTTCAGAAATCTCGATACGGACACATGATCACTGAAGTTTTGATTGGTAACTCAAAATTTTAAAAAAGTCGATAACAAAAGATTTCAGTCGTCTACTGCTCCTGTTTCGGATTCTCATTAGCCATCATTGCTTGTCACTTTGTCTACAGATATGGAGCCGTGGATCTGTAAGTTTCTCAAAATGAGAATAGCTTAAAACATAACTTCTTCTTCAGCGACTTCCGAAGAAAATACTTGTCTGGAGCGAAACAAGCCTACCTCTACATCTTTCCATTTTTCATCAGCATTATTTGGGGAATCATTTGTTGGGTATACTGTGGAGAAACACCGCAAAGAACTGAATACCTACGGTAACTAGACGAAAGATTATTTTCTTAATAAAAGGGTTCTAGGAACCGAATGATGGACAATTATCGTCTGAAAATGGAGGACGTCGGGTATATTAGTTCTTATTATTGGCCAGTTGACGAGAAAGGGCAAACACGTGCTGATTTTGATTCGTTCTTTGGGACATCGTTAATGTGGGTCATTGTGGTAAGTTCGTGTTCCGTAATACCGTAAAATCTGTGTTAGAACGTATTAGAAGCACCTCGATAAGCTCAAAATGAGCGCATTCTTGAGAATCAAACGGTTTGAAATTAGTCTTACTAGGTGTGTTCGTGGACCGTCCAGTCAAACCTTCTGAAATTTTGGGGGTACCGTAAAACCTCTAATATAGAAGGACACCCAAATGAGCCCGAAAAGAGCACATTCTCTGATTTCTGTGCATTTGAATGTAGTCCTTATCGATTCCTTGTAAAAAATAGACTAGGGTCAGCAAATAGGCTATGAGTTGCTCCTCAAAAATTAGTTATGGTTAATTTTGTGAGATTCGAATTTTGATTTTTGGGACGTTGAACAATAGAAGAACATGTCCCTCTAATACTTTTGGTTTTACGGTACATACAATGGATCATGCAAAATCCATTTCTGCAGTCAGAATTTCCAAAACGGTCACTTGAACCGATCTATGACCTCTTAAAGGTCCGGTTAGTACCGAATTTGTGACATCTAGAGGCTGAAAAAATCAGTGCACAAGTTTAGTACTGCCCGGACCTTTATGAGGTCGTAACTCGATTCACGTGATCGTTTTGGAAATTCTTACTACAGAAATGTGTTCCCCATGGTCGATGGTATATACACCCAAATTTTCAGAAAAAGTTTTACTCCTAGTTAGTAGAATCCTGTTAAAAACTTGACTGGACACAGCACAAAATATGTTTCAGATCTCTTCTCCAACAGATTTCATGGTCTTTTTTGAGAATTCAAAAATAAATTTTAGGTGTTGGATAATACATGCCCTTCTAATATAGACAATAATAGTTTCGAGATTCCAGGGAATATCCATTGGAAGTGTTCTCTACTTTGGAATCGGTTGTTACACCTGGATTTCAAAGAAGCTGGAGATCATTAACTCCCAATCGGACGCCATTAAATCTCTTCAAAAGCAACTTTTCAACGCTCTCGTAGTTCAATCCGCCATCCCATTCATCCTCATGTATGTTCCCATCGGAATGGCTTTTGTTTTCCCGATGCTCAACATTGAACTCAACCTCAAATACCCATTCATCTCTCTCACCGTCGCAATCTATCCAGCAATCGACCCACTTCCTTCTATCCTAATCATTGCTAGTTATCGAAGAGGTTGTATTGATTTTTTCAAGAGTTTCAAGTGTTGGGGAAAGGAAAAAGTGAATATTGACCATCAAACACAACCGAATTCGTTTGTAATGTTCACAATTGATTCTTGAATTTATTGTATTATGGAATAATAATAAAACATATAAGCTTTGATGACTCGTATCGGGAAAGTTTCAGCTGTTGACCAGATGCTCATAATACGCGAGTGACTGTGGAGACTGAAAAAAAAATCAGATTCTAATAATCAACCAAAAAACTAACATCTTCTATTGACGTTCTTGCTTCCTTGTATAGAACTTGTGCTTAACTTCGCTTTTATCTTTTTTCCCCGAAAAAGCGGATGAGTCAAAAATAAAACCCAAGGCATCATAACAGTCTCAAAATCATTTCCAATTGGATGTAGGATTAACGAAGCAAACCAATGATCACGACTCATTATGAATGTAAGCTGTAATTATTTGGTGATTGATCAGTTAGTTATAGAACTTTTTGACTCACCGAGACAATTGAATTAGTGATGAATGGAACTAACCCTGACAGCATTGTCAAAGAAAGTGATAATTCGATTTTCCGTTTCAGCTCTTTTGTTCGCGCGGAAGTGTGTGTAGGTACGGTCATTCGAAGTTTCACGAGCATCATTGTGGACATTATGAATGTGCAAACCATAATGGAGCAAGAATAAGTGAAATGGATAGTGGTGTTCGTTTGATAGTTTGCATCTCCTTCGTATACGATAACTGATCCAAAACTAAATGGGGAACCCAGTTGCCTACAATAACCGTGGGCATGGAAATTACAAAGAATCAGAAGAACTGGAACAATGAATAGAAAGGGGATAGCGAAGAACCGTAAGACCAAATCAGCGTACTGAAAGACAATATTTTGATTTTTACGAATCCGATTACCTTACATGCTGATTATGTCGAGGCGACATCATTATAGTCAATCGCATTAGGCAAACCAAAAGAGGACAAGTGATGGTACCGTAGTTGGATGCGTAGGTGTACATGATTATTACACCGTACCATCTACTTGGATCAGTTCTCGCACAGAAAGAAGTTATTAACCCGGATGATGGTAAATTGAAGCGAAGGTAATCTCCAATGAAGAATAGAGAGTTCTGGAACACTCATTTTATGGGAAATTTTAAAGTCGTATTACGGTTTTTTTCTTCTCAATTGATCGTCCCAATTTCAGTATTTACGAAAATAGCAATGGAAACATTTTTAGCCAAGTTTTTGGCAGCAGCGGCGAGTGCGATGAAATTAAAATTTGTTCATAAAAATGTTTATATTGCGTTTTTAGAAGAGATATTATGCGCTTTTCGAATCAGCAAAAAATGCTGCATTTTTTGAAATAGGTTGGAAAAAATGTTAGTTCGCGATTTGTAATGCGATTTTTTCGAATTTTAACGATTTTTATGAAAAAAAAGGTTATTTTCGTAAATACTGGAATTCGAGTACAAATAAAAAATGGCTGTACTTCTATTTAAAATGAAAACTTACAAAAAAGAAATAGAGCATAATAAGAGTGAAAACATTGCTATCCATGGATGCAGAGTTTTGTGCTTTTTTTGCATTTCGATACATCACCAGAATAGTTATCATGATTCCTATGGTTGGAAGAATGTAGATGAATGGAATGAATGCTTGTAATGATGAGAAGTCAATGTCAGGAGAAAAATCCACGTAGGACTGTATTCCGTGAATAGAACCGTTTGTGTAAGACATTTGGTAGATCTTTGAAAGTGAGCAAGGTGTGTCTACTCGCTTTTCATGAGTTATTGAATCTCACAAGGAACAAGCGTTCTGACAAAGTCACTTAAATAAAAATTATTTCTAACGTGTTTTTTTGGTATATTGTTTTCCAGACATAGCCACCTGCATGAGTTTTGCTCAGCTTTTGGTAAATTTTGTCAGATTTCTTCTTGGTAGACAATTAGGAATACCTTTCTCCGAAACACGAGTGATTTCTTGAGAATGATTCAAAGGGCAAGGGGACTTGGGATAATGGATTTATAAGGGAAAGGGCTCCTGGACATTTCACATGTGGACATTTTGAAAGTAAGACAGTTTGAAAGCGGAAATTTCGAAAGCGGGCATTTCGAAAGTGTGAAATCGCGTTTTTGTCTAATGTTTTGAACTTTTCATATTATTTTTTTGCATTTATAGATGAAGCAATGCCTTATTATGAAAAACGCATAAGTATATTTGAAAAGTATGTACAAAAAATTAGCCAAAAACGCAATTTCTCATTTTCGAAATGTCCATTTGCGGAACGTCCCGGAGTCGGTTTGTACATAATTCAAGATCTAAGAAAACTGTCAAATATTATTTTTCATTTCAAAAACCAGTAAAGATTTACAATAACCACAATCCTGCGACCACCGAGTTAGTTGACAGCGGGTACTGAAGAAAATGCATTTTTTTGGAATCGTATTCAAAACATTTGTGACGAACTTCTCGGAGTATTCGTGTTACTGTTGAACATTGCGGAGCCAAGATTCGGATTAAGCCTTGACACTTTTTTTCTTCGAAATAGAGGATGAGTGAAAAACAGAACCCATGGGAGCATCGTTGTTTCGTAGTCATTTCCAAGTACTCGAAGGAAAATTACTTTCTCCCACAACTGGCGATCAGTTAGGAAGGTGAACTAAAAGTTGATGCATGTTAGAAGAACAAGATTTTCAGAAGGACCCACCGAAACAATAGAGTTCGTGATGAATGGAACGATGCATGAAGCCATTGTGAGGGTTATAGAAAGCTCCGCCTTTCTGCTTAATTCTTTTGTTCTATTCGATGTGTTACTGTATGAAGTCTTGCGGATTTTGAAACACATAAATGCACCCATAACAATATGACTCATGACTGTGAAATAAGAGTATCCCAAATGAATGAAAACATTGATTCTGGCATAGTATTCTCCTTCAGAGATAATGATTGATCCGAAGTGAAATGGCAGACCCAGCTGTCTACAGTAACCCGTAGCAGGGATGTTTCGAAGAGTCAATGTGATGGGAATGGCGAAAATGAAAGGGAGCACAAACCGACGCATCAACATTTTACAGTACTGAAAATCCCATGATCGGAACTTTGAAGCTCATCTGATTTACCTTTGCATGGTTATGAGGAGATAGAATCATTATCAACCTAATTAGGCTTGTTAGAAATGGACAAGAAATCGTTCCATAGTCACCGGAATAAGCGAAAATAATAATTAAAGTGTACCACCAGCTTGGCTCTGTTTTCGCACAAAACGAAGTCACAAGACCCGATGACGGTAGATTGAAACGGAAATAGTCGCCGATGAAAAACATCACATTCTGAAAATTGTTAGAATTTGCCATAAAGAAAAGATTATTGTAGACTAATTTGATACCGTAAATTTGTACTAAAAAGGCATGCGATTCTATTATTTTAGTACCTCAAAAAATATTTTTGAATTCTCAAAATAGATTGTACAGTGCGCGTCAAAAGTATAGCGCTCCCCTCCATTTTGACGTTGCAAAAACTTCTGGAAAAAATTCAGAAAATCTGTTGATGCCATTCAATCAGGCGTACTAAAAAACCTACTCCTGCAAATTTTCAGCACGATCGGAACTTGGGTACTTGAACTAGCCCCGAAAGATCAGAAACTGGTCACGAAGTGAGTGAAATGTCACCGTCTACTAGGAAATTCCTAGCCATTCAACTTCGCTCAAATTTGGCCCAATAATCACCAGATGCTTGAAAAATGTGTCCAAGGTCTGGATGGACTCGATAATCATTTTTTACCGATGCTGGAAGCCGAAGATCCACCGTGGTAGTGCCCTCTGACATGTTGGAGTCAGATGGATGAGGTGGAACATCATGCTGGGGATGTCGAGAAGGCTTCCCATGATGAAAAAGTTGTGAAACAGAATCAGGCTAACAATTCTAAACAAAATTCAGAGCAATTACAAGATTCGTACCTTGCTGCTCACCCTTGGAAGTCTTCAAATCGCTTTGATCGGACTGAGGATCAATTCGAGCGCTTCTCTCATCGGAGAATTGATGAAACATCACCAAAGTTGCAGAAAATGGAGAAAATGAGATTGGGGAACAGAAAACAAGAGAAAATAAGACATTACGGACCTACACCAGGCACCCAAAGCACCGAAACTGAAACGCGCTATACTTTTGACGCGGCCAGTTTCTGATCTTTCGGGGCTAGTTCAAGTACCCAAGTTCCGATCGTGCTGAAAATTTGCAGGAGTAGGTTTTTTAGTACGCCTGATTGAATGGCATCAACAGATTTTCTGAATTTTTTCCAGAAGTTTTGGCAACGTCAAAATGGAGGGGAGCGCTATACTTTTGACGCGCACTGTATGTTGCATCGGTTGGAGAAGAGATTTGAAACATGTTTTGTGATATGTTCAGTCAACGTTTGACGAGGATTCTAATTAGATTAATTTCAATCCGTTTGAATTTCGAGAATGTGCTCATTTAGAGCTCATCGAGGTGCCATTTTAATACATATTTTATGGTATCTAGTATTTTCTAAATTTTCAAGAAAGAGACTCACAAAAAAGAAGTAAAATATGATCATGATAAAAATGTTCGGATCCATGTACACCGTGTTCATTTGCAGTCGCGCTTGCTGATGTTTGATGAAAATTACAATCATAATGACTACAGTAGGAAGGATATAGAGAAATGGGACAAATGCTTGAAGAACAGAATAGTTGATAACTGGGAAGTAGACCATGTAGCTGGCCATGCCATGGATTGAGCCATTTGCTGGTAATTCTATTGAGGTCATAAGGGAAGAATCTTCAAAGTTGGAAACCCTGAAAAGAAAAAAAAATCATGTTCAAAAGATAAATTGATTGTGCGAAGTTTGATTCAAAAGAGTCCAACGAGATTGCAAGTTATAACACATATATGTCTCAAATTGCTTCGTCTACTAAAAGCTTCTAAAGGTTATTTTCAATCAAGTTTCTGGTTTTTCGATCTAACGAATTTGAAGAGAAGAAAACACGAGTAACAACAAAAAGGTGAGGACACTTTAACAAAGCATTTCACAGAAAAGATAGAGCTTTTCAAGAAGAATAATCGTCAGACATCACCACCTTGTGACTGGGTGGAATTTTCGAAATAACAATTCTGACTAACTGGAAATAAGGAATCCTTCGTAACCAAGAGAATAACGATAGGTTTGAGGTAATTATTAATCTCCTGCCGGTGTCTGGGGAATCGCGATTCTTTATGAAGGAATGGTCAGAAATTTCAATGTTCAGATCTTCTTCCTAATTATCATCCAATTTTTCTGACGCATCACTTATTATTTCTGACTGCACTTGAGAAAAATCGAATAAAAGGAATTACGCATGTTCTGACTTTGAAGGAAGTAGGTGTGTTGACTAAATTCGTTTAAAGTTTTTTTCCAATGAAAAATAAGTTTGGAATGCAATTGTTGCGGGATCGAAAAGAGCAGAATGTTCCTAGGAAATTTGATAATAACTCATATTAAATCGAAGAAAAATACACGACTTTGTCCTTGTAGAATGATGAATCAAACTCAATTTGTATGTTCTTCATTCATCGCATTTTCTAGGATTCCAATTAGACTTAGTTAGACTTTTCAATGGATCAGGAAGCACAAGAGAACTCGAATTCATTTCCCAGAATATGATCTTCGTAAAAAAGTGGAAATTCGAAAAAAAAAGAGCCTGATCTCACGAAAAATAGATCTTGATTATACGTTGCGCTATTTCAGAGAAGGGAATTCTAATTGCTTATTTAGGAACTTTTTGAAGTATCGGGCAGAAATGAGATCAACTTTGACGATGACATGGAAACAGAATACGTTGGACTATTTTTAAGATTTAGAGGATCACACAAGAAAAAAATTAGCCTAGACTTTGAAAATAAGGAATCTGAAAGTTGCAGTGGGATTTGAACTGAGTTGATATTCTGAGACAATAGTTAAGCATCTTTTCAGATTGAAGTTGGCTTCCATCAGACGAGGGAACAAGAAGTTACCATTTTATTATTCTAGTTACTTAATTTTTTCAGAATCATCGAGTCCTTCCGAAAAAAAAAGTTTTTATTAGCCAGACACAAAATAGTACAGACGTATTAACAAATCAAATAAAGCCAAATTGATGTAATAACTTGTTCTAGTGCAAAATTGAAGTCAATGAATCAGCTCGCCACTGTTGCTTCTTAAAAAACCAATTTTGTATATAAAATAAAATCATTATTTTTACTCACTCTTTGAACTGCTCGTAGTGTTGCTTGTAACAAAAACCGAAGCGGTGCTCGCTGTAGAAACTTTCTTCTTGGTTCGGAACATTGGATGCGTTAGAAAGAGAACCCATGGCATCATCGTGGTTTCAAAGTCGTTTCCGATTGGGCGAAGGAATAGAACATAGTCCCAAGCTGGTCTGTCGAGAAGGAAAGATACCTGAAAATCAGCGGACTGATCAATTAATTTCTGAACATAACTGGGATCAAGAGTTTAAAAAATTGGTTGTTTGACTCACCGAGCAAATTGAATTAGTGATAAAAGGAACCACACTGGAAACAACTGCCAAGAAGAGTGAGAACTCTGCCTTCCGTTTCAGCTCTTTTGTTCGAGCTGATGTTGTCGCTGATTGAGTCATTCGAAGTTTATAAAACATGAATGTTGTCATCGCTGTGTTTGATGAGAACATGAAGCAAGAGAAGGAGAAGTGGATTATAATATTGGTTTTTGCATATTCTTCTCCTTCGTAGATTATGATTGAGCCGAAAGAAAATGGATGATCTAATTGCTTACAATATCCTGTAGTGGTGATATTGACTATAACCAACAGGAATGGAACCAAGAAGAGGAATGGGATTGCAAATCGGTACATTATCAGTCTACAGTACTGAAAATCGAAAGTTCAGATAATAGTTAAAGCTAGAAAAGTTAGAGAAAGTTACCCTCTCGTTTTGTCTGGGTGACATCATTATTGTCAATCTCATGAGGCAAACCAAGAAAGGGCAAATGATTACACCAAAGTTGCTGTAGTACGCATACATCAATATAATTGTGAACCATCGATTTGGCTCAATTCCAGCACACCACGAAGTGACGAATCCAGCAGTTGGGAGATTCAGATGAAAGTAATCTCCAAAATAGAAGAGCATATTCTGAACGAGTCGGATTACCAAAAGTGGATTGCTTATTAAAACTCACAAACATAAAGTAAAACATGATGAATGTGAAAATATTGTGATCCATTGTAGCTGAATTCATTGCTGACTTTGCCTTGCTATACTTTACAAGGATCGTCAACATTACTACAATAGTTGGAATAATATAGAAGAATGGTAGGAACGCTTGGAATGTAGTAAAATTGAAAACAGGAACGAAAGATTTATAGGCCTGAAGACCGTGTATGGAATCGTTGGCTGGCATGATTTCAGACATGATCAGGTCGACTTCTGAAAAAGAATATTGGTTAGATCAAGAAAAGGCGGGAAGTCAGAAGTATCAACACCTGTCCGGGGACACCTTCAATAATCAAGTACGACAGGAGTAGAAGGAGAAGAAATCAAATTCAGATCAGAAGAGACTTTGAAAGCAGAGGGAATTGGGAAAAGTCTATGATGATTGTCTGATCAAGATGTGTCTGCTCAATAGATCGAGGCCGAACTTGAGAAGGAAATCCGATCGCTGATATAGTAATGAGATTCTACTAGGTGCATTTCGGAGTTGGGCAAAATTCCGACTTCCGACTAAAAAATTTCGCTTCGCCCAACTCTGGTGCATCCCCATCTACCTCTGTTTACTCTACGAAAATATGTTCTTTGACAGAATAAAAGTTACTATCAGTGATCACAATAAATATCCGTATTCGTAAGGTCAAGTTGTGTTCTATTCGAATATTGTCTAGACTGGTGTAAAATATGATTTTTCTTGGAAGCAAAAGTTAATTTTTGAAGCGCTGTATCCAGGGTTATAGTGGGTTGAAAAGAATCCTGTTGAAGATAGACTACGATTTGAACATTCCTGATCTCTATACAACAGTCTAATTTTTGAAAATTCCGATTCTCACAGATTTAGAAAGCGCCACGGGAACGTGCAGTTTGGAACAGCGAAGGAGTTGTAATTACAGGATTTTGTTGATTATTAGAAATCAAGCAAAAAACATGAAACAGAAAAACAGGGGAACCAAAAGATTAACTTTCGAGAGCGAAAACAAAAGCAAAGGAATGTCTAATTTTGAAAACCCGAAAACTTCAGAAATAACTTAAAATGAGCATGATGTCTGCATCGTGTGAGTAAATAATCACAACCTTCTCTTGTTCTTTAAAGTTCGATTATGACGTTGGAATGAAGACAAACGAATTCAGAATGAAAATAGAAGAGTTGGTATTAGGAAGTACAGGTGAAACATTTAAGGAAATGGGAAATGATTCAGGAAATAATTTAGAACAGGTGGTTTGTCAGGAATAGTCTACAGCCTTATGGAATGTTGAGTTGTGAAAAAACTAATCATCTCTATGTTTGTTACATTAGCTCTGATTTCGTATTTAATATTCAGTCTAGTTTTCAAGACAATATTTGAATGTTTGATTATAGCCTATTTGTGTATAAATTTTGCGAAAAATTAACAAGAAATCTGAAATGAAAGTTTAAAAAATGCTTTATTTTTCACCTCAGAAATGATTACAGAATCTTATCTACGCAATTCTTTATGAAAAGTACCAAGTGAGTCAGAAAACACTTTATCATTATATAGTCGTCCTTTGGGACACTTTCCAAACACGTGTTATATTATTTGCTTTCTTCGAGTTTTCTCGTTTCTCTCGAAATATTGGATGCGTCAGAAACAGAATCCATGGCATGAAAACCGTCTCAGTGTCGTTTCCTATTATCCGGAGCATAGTGAAATAGAACATTATATTAGGTGTCCAAATGGTTGTGACCGATACAATGATGTTTGTGATGAAAGGAACAATAGCTGATATTAAAGTGACGGATATCGAAAATTCAGCGTTTTTAGCCAATTTTCTAGTGTGCGCAGATGCTTTGTACAGTAATCCTGTGCGGATTTGAAAATACACAAAACTGGAGAGAATCGCAGAAATCGTCCAACAAGAAACAGAAAGAGATAGAATGAAATAGGATCTGCGGAGCTGAAAACAACGTATTATTTCCTTGTTTGTACCTAGTAATTATCCTCACTCCAAGCCATCCTCTGGTGTAATAAATATCAACGGAGCCCAATGGAAACGGAGCCCCCAATTGCCTACAGTAACCGATTGATGGGATCATGAAACTGACGGAACAAAGCGGAACAAGGAAGAGAATCGGAAGAATAAACCATTTCATAACAAGTCCACGGATCTGGAAAAAAAGTTGAACTGGGTAGCAGTTGACATCAAAATGATACCTTGCGCTGATTATAAGTGAACTTGAGAATGATTATTCGAATTAGAGAAACCAGAAATGGGAGGATAAGAATACAGTAGTTAAGGTAGTCTCCAGTCATGATAAGCCAAATGAATGGTTGGTTTGGGGATTGACGGGCACACCAAGAAGTTATCAGTCCAGAAGATGGAATGTTGAAACGAAAGAGATCGGTGAAGAAGAAAGCGATGTTCTGGAAGCAATGACAAGATTATTTTTTATAGTTACATGTATTAGAAGGGCACACCAATGAGCCTAAAATGAGCACATTCGTGAAATTCCAACATGAAAATTAGTCTTATTAGAATCCTCATCAAAGGTTGTCTTTCAAATTTCTTCACTAACAGATGTTATGATTTTGTGAGAATTCAGAAATAGCATTTTAGGTATTGTCCTTTTTAATGACATGCCCTTCTAATACAAAATTTACTGCAACTTACAGCAACAAAATAAAACATGAGCAATGCGAACAAATGCCCATCAAGAGTCATTTTTGTCAAATTTGAAGGCTGTGATTGATATCCAGTGAACACTTTCCACATCACCACCATCGTTGGAATAATATAAGAAAATGGAAGAGTGGGAATTAGTAGACTATAACTGAACTCGAAATTGAAATTGATATATTTGAGAACTCCATGAATCGAATCTGCTGGATTCTGGACGTTCATAACAACGCTCTTTTTCTGAATGGAACGTTTTGAATTTGTGTGAGAAAATTTTTTAATTAAGACTAGATTACTCAAAAAAACGAAATGAGAAGACGTAAAAAAACCGAAGCCGGTTTTGTCTGTTTTCGAGAAATTCTAATATGCACAGAAATTTCCCAGTTGCAGCAGACTTTGAATGAATTCTGAAAAGTGTTCGAGGAAAGCATCTTGTTTGGTTTTTTCTGGTAAAATCGGTGTTCCCAAAAACAGCAGATGAAATGGGTTAAGAGATCCATATTTGTTTTCTAGAAGTGTTCTGAACAGTGTATTGTTATTAGGTAAAAATCACTTCCAGAAGAAAAAAATTATTTTCAATTATTCGTTTTTGATTTTTGATTTTAGGAGCATAATTTGCTTTCGCTGCTTTTATCCGTAATCAAGAACAGGAGCACCAAATGTAAAGTGTTTTTTCTAAAGCAACCGAATTCGACAACTCATTCAAATGTAAATAACTTTTTTCAGGGAGATTGGGTAAAAACACGGTCAACAAGAAAAATTTTCCTTATTTAAAAAGCTTTCGACTTGTTGAAAATTCGTTAAATTTCAACAAAAAATAACCGAGTTACGCCGTGTGTTGTCGAAAAGCTTCCGAAACTGCCAAAATCGACAAAATTTCGGTAACACTAGGCGTAACAATGTTAATTTTTGATAAAATTTGACGACTTTAACCAATCGATAGCTTTTTTAATAAGGAACAACTTTCTTGTTGACTGTGTTTTTACCCGATCTCCCTGAAAAAAAGTTATTAACATTTGAATGAGTTGCCGAAATTTGTTTCCGCAAAGCCCTAACTAGGGAATGGTCCAAACTCGAGGTGGAGTTTCAAATCGTGACTTATATCATCTGAAAGCTGACAAAACACTTATACCAAACGTGATGTCATTTTACTCAAGAATTCATTCAGAACATTCAAAAAAATATTAACACGTAGTTGTCACTGATCTCAGAGTTATCGCAGTCGAATCCTGTTTCTTAAAAATCGGATGAGTTAAGTAAAAGTAACAAGAAACAATGTTGACACGAGAATCAATCAGAATCGGACGCGCCACAAGAATGTACGAGTAGTACGACCAACCGGTTAGACTTCCTATCTGAAAACCCTTGATTTTGTTCACAAAAAGGGAACAAATTATGAAAAACGAACCGATAGAATTTGAGCGAAGAACGCTGGAATCATGATGATAAACATTGTGACCGTAAGTGTTGCTTCCGCTTTCGTTCTATGAAATGGGCGGTTAGTTGTGCTCCTGAAATTGGGTCGGTAAATATTAGTACTGTAACAGCTAACCCACATAATCTTTCTTCTTCTTAACTTGATGACCATCAAAGAAGTACAGAATACGATAGCGAGCATGCAAGTCGTTGAGAATATCAAATGAGCGAGATTCAGTGATTTCTGAAATTTTGTTTTTCTTGTTATAATGTCTCATGCACTTACGTTTCCGAAAACAAACGAAGATGATATGGAAATGGATCCGTCTTGATACGGAACATCGAATTGCATACATACTACGTTGCTCACAACATGAGGGAATGACGACACAGAACTGATAACGTAGGCGGCCGGCGACCAAAACAAGAATGACATCGCACACAACTGGTAAAGCTTTAGTATGTTATCAGAAAACAGTTTTAGATTCTTAAAATACCTTGTTATGATTCCGTGGGCTGAATAGAATAAGAACTCTCATAAAGCAGAATAAAACTGTGAAGAATTGAGATAAGTAAAAAGTGAAATAAAGGCCAGCTACAAAAAACGGCATAACGTTTCCAGGTCCCAACGATGTACAAAAGGAAGTGAGAAGAGTTGTAGATGGTATTCTGACCAGGAGAAAATCCAGAATAATGTTAGCAGTGTTCCAGATTTGCATCATGAGAAACGATTTGAATACATAGGGATGGATAGTGTGTGGAGACGTACTCGCAGTCTCCTTTCTATAGAAAAGCACCATTTTTATAGTACAGTATGCGGATGGGAAGAAATAGATCAGAGTGATCACCACGATAATTGTATAGAAATCAAAACTATACTCAAAATGTTTATATTCAGGATAATTAAGAAGATTCTGGTAAGCATGCGCAAGGTGATCACCGGTCGGCATTTTTTGTTTGGCTGGATTTTCAAAGTATGATTCAGTTGCAATGGGAATATGTGTCATTTTCACGCTTGGCTGGGCGACAAAAAAGGAGGAGAGTATTGGAATGAACTCGTGTGAATATCTGAATCTGATTGGTGGAACAATATGTGTATTGTGTCTTCTTTTTTTGCACCGGAAATTAATTGTGATCATTTCCTAGTATAGGCAAAGTTTTAGCACTCTCGAGCAACCTACTGGTAATTGTGAAAATTGTAACGTTGGTTCATGAAGATCATGATCATTAGATTCTGATGGCAAGTCAACTGTAAAGATAATGTGATAAATTTTGAAAATACACATCAAAAAGCAGTTTCAGAGGTGTTGCTGATCTATGGTATACCAAAATGTTACAGTTTTAATGGGTCAAGGTTTTGAGAATCTTTAGAGGTACTTATAATAGGAACTGTCAAAATCAGAATGTTCTTAAAAAAATAAGGTGAGCTCTAATAAGTAAGCTTCTCTAAAAAGCTGAAATATTCAAGGTAGAAGTTTCATTTAAACGAACTTCGGCATCTCTTTTAAATGTGAATAACTCTTTTCAGGTAGGTCGGGTAAAAATACGCTCAACAGAAAAAAATGTTCCCTGTTACAAAAGCTATCGATTGGTTTAAAAACCGTCAAATTTCATCGAAATTTAACAGAGTTATGCCTTCTGTTGCCAAAAATTGCCAGGTTTGACGATTTCGACAACTTTCGAGCAACACAAAGCGTAACTTTGTTATTTATTATAAAAATTAACGGTGTTTTACCCAATCGATAGATTTTTTAGTGAGAAACATTTCCGTTTTACCGTTTTTTCACCCGATCCCCCTGAAAAAAGTTAAAGTTCTTACGTCTTTTGCTGCCAAAAAGTTGCCGATTTTAGCGATTTCGGAAGTTTTATGACGACACAAGTCGTAACTTTGTTGTTCTTGGATGAAATCGGACAAATTTTTAACCAATCGATATATTTTTAAACAAGGAACATTTTTTCTTCTGATCGCATTTTTACCCGATTCCCCTCAAAATAGTTATTCACATTTGAATAAGTTGCCGAAATTCGTTGCAGCTCATCACTGATCTGTAGTTGGTAGTAAACTTTCTTGTTTGAACGCAGAAAACTTCATATTTCTATCAATTCTTGGATCAATTGTCATTCTGATTCAAATTTGCAATATATCAACTTCATTTCACTGAAATGTTGACTAGTTCTCATCAACTGGCAGAGAAAATCTCGGATCAGATTTTCAGAATTGTCGTTCTTCTGGTGTCTCGGCTTAGGGTTTGTTTCCTAGCGGGGTTGCATAAGAGAATAGAGATTTATAGTGACACTTTATTTATTGAGAGAACAAGAGTGAGAGAGCGATACTAACCGGCAGCAATTCCTGGCACGTGGCTGGAGACGACCATCTTGTCGGTGGTGGGAGTAACCTTGACTTGGTTTCCGTGGGTGGATCCGATGGCTTCGGCGGTAGCAGTTGGCACGGGCATCGGGACATCCGCGATTCCTTTGGTTGGAGTCTTGGTCGGCTTCGGAGACATGACGGCGGACGATGGAGGAGCTGGTCAGAGGAGCAACATCTGTTCTGAGGATTCCTCGGTCGTTCTCGGCTTTTATAGTGGTGTTTACGTGGAAGATGTTATCAGCGAGGTCGTCCTGGTCAAGGGTTCGAAGCGTCACTTTTCTCGATTCTTATTCTTTCTTGGATGAAGTTCACGTGTGAATAATTATAGTTTGATTCCTTTGTGGAATCGCTTGAGTTGTGAAGACTCTTCTTCCACAACATCTGGAGACGCCAGATTCTTCACTAAAATATATCTATCTAGACCTAACACAGTTTCTTGAGCTCCATCATTTTTTCGTACTTTCACCAATGTCCAAAAGCAACACGAAAATTTCATTCTTCATTTACAATACCGCTTTTCATTTATTACCACTCTCACACATAACCTTGTGATTCGAATTCCGCTTGAAAATTGGGTGCGTGAAGTAAAAATAACCAGAGACAACATGAGCTCTGGCGTCCAGACAAATACACCGGAACAAAAACAAGTACGGGTACAGAAAATAAGCAAAAATATCAACGATTGACAGAATAGCTGGCATCACAACGGGCAGAAGAATTAAAATCATCGTGGCTGTCAAAGTCTTTTCAGCTTTGGAATTGTATTTTTGATGGAGTTCAGAGCTCCTGGAAGTGTTTAGAGTGTTAGTTCGATTGAGCATCAAAACTCACATTTTCCTCTTCTGCTGAAGTTTAGCAAACATCAAGACGGTCGTTCCAATTATCGAAATGATCATCGCATTAGTGCAAACAACATAGATTATAGCATAAGTTGGCTGAAAAACATATTATTAAAATTTTAGCTAACTTTCTATCGGCTGACCATATCCCGTCTACTTGCTGTAATGACGATGGATCCGAATGGAAATGGTTCACCCATTTGGAAACAAGAGCTCGAGGATAGGAAATGAGGAATACCGAGGCAATGTCCAATGATTATAAGAAGAGGACAAATGATGTCAAATACTTTTGAAATAATCTGAAAATGGATTGTTTGGAAGTTCAACATTATTATCATAACAAACATCTTTCTGGTACTCAATCGAGTATAAAAGCAAAACTCTTTGCACACAAAATGCTAACGTGAGCAGATGGGATGCGTAAACGCATCCTGTGAATAAAAGTGAGAGAATTTTCAGAAAATATTCTGGTTTTGATTCTGCACAATAGGATGTAAAGATGGAGGTCATCGGGATCCGGACAACAAGGAAATCCAAAAGAACATGAAAGTCATTCCATAGCTGCATGACAAGGAATAATCGAAAAACATCAGCTCTCAATCCACTTTTCATCACATCACTGTTTCGATTTTTGATATAAAAGTGACACATTTTCAAAGTGATTCCAAATGAGAAAATACTGTATGTAGCAGTAACCAGAGTGAAAACAGTGAGAACGTTGAAAGAGTACGAGAAATTATAGTACTCTGGAAGATTGTCGATGGGACGAAATCCGTAGACCGACATACTTTTTTTCCAATCAAAAGAGACTATAGTGGGCAGATATATATATATATATATATACGAATTGGTAAGGGGGGAGTGCGGGCAAAATAATTTTAGTCCTATTCATAACTTGATTTAGTGATTTATGTTCTTGCCTGCCACGCCAGGTATAACACCAATAATCAACTTGTCACACCAATTCTTGACCACAAGATTTTGAGACAAGGCAATTGGGTTTTGCAGTAATTCAATGTTACATGAGTCAAAATAAATGTGATGGGGAAGAGAGAGGAAGTCGTGTTCTGATGGTGTACAAGATGCAGGAATTGAGTTGAGAACAAACGGATTAGTTGTTGTAATGAAGAAGGCAAGTACACTGAGGTATTTCATACACTTCTTAGAGCGTACTGTCTTCCAATTGACTGTTTTACTTGTGGGAAATTGTTTTTGTTTATAAGACTTTGTGTAGTAAGATCATTGTATTTCTTTTAGACTTTTGGGTCCTGGGATGCGGGGGAAAAGGGAGAGGAATAAATGGTTACTTTCCAGACTGTCTGGAGAACAGATGGAAAATATGATGGAAACGGACGGGGGAATGAGAAGAGGGTAGGGCGATAAAACAACATTAGATGGAACAGAGCAACATGAAAGAATGTTATTAGTAGGTGTTAACGATATTTCCCAAGTTTCACCACGCTCCATTGCGAACTTGCCTGAAACTGGACATTCGAGAATCCCCGCTTGCTTGTTTTCTCTTTAGAGCAGCTGGTGATCACAAAATTAATAAAAATTAGTTTGTTTGAATTGATCTCGAGGCGAAAAAGACGAGCGTGAATTCTCGAATGTCCAGTTTCCGGAAAGTTTGCAATGGAGCGCGGTGAAACTTGGGAAATATCGCTAATAGTGTAGAAATTGAAAAGATTTTTGATGTATGGCGAATAGCCTTGATGTTATCGTCCCACCCAAAATCAGGATTCTGAGTCAATATTTCGGGGTTTTTTCTAAGACTGTTTTAGCACAGCAATGTGAATTATTATGAGCACATTATTTCAGTGTAAAAATGGAACGTTTCAATGCCTGTTTCAGATACAAAAGTAACAGAAAATGGGCGGTTTCGTGTTCCCAATGCTGAAACCCGACTTTGTACATTCTCATTTTCGGGTACGTTTTTTAAGAAACGTAATACAATGGCTTAGGAAATGGGCCCCGAAAAATTGACTCGGCGTCCCAATTCGGGGTTGACACATAACGGGTGAAAGGATCTCATTGGAGTGATGTTTACCTATTTAGATAAACCGAGTTATCATGACCATTACATAAAAATCTCCATGCACAAGATATACGAAGAGTGATGCCATCGATCCATCTTTCCGGAAAATATCGACTCCTTCATCTTGCTGATCGTAATGAGGACCTCTGAAGAAAAACTGACTTTAGGAATTATTCTTACCTCTAACATACCGATCTAAGACTCTCTCATTATCTACATCTACAATATGGGGTATATCGTCCAGCACAGTATACAGTTTCTCTGGCTCGTAAATGTACATTTCTAAACATTTCAATTGATGAAGACATTCCATATTCATCCAATTTTTGAAAAATGAATTCAGATTCATAGCGGTTAGTTTCGCACGATTAATTTTGATACTTGATGCATTGAATTTGAATAACTGCTCCAAGTCGATCCATTCCCCATTTTCGATAGTAACTTCTTCGAAATGGTCGGGGAGACTGTATGCACATTTTTCGAACGGGAAGCCAGCTATATGCACATTTCTTGCGATTTTCAGACAGTTCAATGCATATTCCAAATGTGCTACAGGTTCATTACGACAGTCTATATAAACGTCTTCAATCGATTGAAAGTTTTCAAGAAATCCGTCAAACACAAACTTATTTTGTTCTTCGGATTTGCATAAACACAACCCCAATGAATCGATTGCAACATTGAACACTTGCTTGAAGTCGATTAAAACGTCCATAAACTTCTTCATGAGATTTTCACCATCGTAATATTCGTAAACAGTTTCATAATGTAAACCACCCTCCTTTTTCGAGTCTTGAACGCCATCTTTCCCTATATCATCCGCAATTTCCCAACAGTAAAACATCGAATTCTTCGCGAAACGAATTGTAGGATTTTCTAGATTGAACACCTGGATCTTGAAGTTTTTCTGAATTCGGTTCTTTGAAAATAACTTGACTATATTCTTGCATGGTTTGGAGATTTTGGATAAATTGATTCTGAATTTTTTAAAACTAGAAGGTTTAGATTAGAAAGGACTTACAAATCTAATGGTGTCATTGTGCTCAGCACTTCATCAATTACAATTGATGGGAGCCGAAGTAGAGGAATCCTTTTTCGAATGTCCATCGTGTACACAGTCGATATTGCGCGATCTCGTGGGATCCGCTAGATTAGAATAATTGGTCAGAATGGAGGACAACGACTAGTCTCAAGATAGTTGGCGGGAAGTCGGAGACAGAAGGTTTTTGAGAACAGGCGAACGTCTGCGGGAAAAAAGAAGGAGTGGAGGGCAGATGGTGTTAGAGAGTGCTCATCACATTGTTCCACTATATTCATTTCTATACACAGTCAATCATCTCCCTTCATGCAATCTCTGCTCACCGTCAGCCAGACTTTGCAGTATCGATTCTTCTGCACGATGGGTCATCCAACAGACTAGGGAATGGTCTGCACAAAGGCTGACCTTTTTACAAGGGCCCTTGTCATTCGAAAGCCCATGAAATTTCCTTTCAGAACTTTCAGAATACGTATTATGTATTCAGTTTTTACAGAACGCTTCTGATTTTGAAGAAAATCATTTTGAAACATCACTAATTCAAATGCAAAGAATCCATCAGGAAAGATAAGAATTGGAAACTAATTAACAAGGGAAAAAATGTAAGCAGAATATTTAGAAAATAAGTCGAATGTTTTGTACTTGCTCTAAAAACTAAAAACAATATACCTTGATCATGGTATCATTGATGAAGCCAGACGAATACTTCCACGCCGCTGGTGGTCGATCCACAGTATACCAGACACGAAAACGATCTGGGTGCTTCGACTCCAACTCGTCAAGTTCTTGTCTGCATAGAATATCGTCTTCGGTTTGGTTAGCGAACAAGAGTCTGATTTTAGTGGCATCAATTGGGTCACGGAGAATCGCGGCGATGACTTGAAGCATTGGAGTTATTCCAGTTCCTCCATTGAAAGATTCTTGAAAGTACGATGCATGGGCTCTGATTTCTTGTCGGCAAGCAAGCTGAACAATCCATGTCCCTTGTAGACAATGTTTCCTTGTGGTACATGGATGCTGAACTTACATGTAATGTACCCCAATTGTCCCCCGGGGTTTTGCCTGAAAGTAGGCTCATTAAAACAAGCACAAAAAATTATGCAAGAACGCAAAGCCTTTTTTGCTACCGTTTGGTACTTTTTGAGAAAATCGACTTTTTAATAAAATTTTCGAAATTTCAAAAACTCAACTTCAAATGATCATAGTTTTGTTCAAACTTGTTCAAATTTACCAAACTAAAATGTGTTTTGTAGCTAATATAATGAAGTTCAAAAAATCATTTAAAAATGTTTTTTACACTTTGTGGTCCCCCACTTATGACACAAAATGCAATGTGGCTCCATTGCCAAAAAGTGCCTAGCAAAAGTTTGACGGTCGAAATTTTATTCAAACTAATTTTAAACGATTCAGCATGTAAAAATTACTAGATATGCAAAAATTAAAAAAAAATTCAACCGTGGAAAAATTTTTTATAAAAGTTTGAAAAAATGAAATTTCGAAAAATTTTGAAAAAAGTCAAATTTTCAATTAAAAGTTGTACAGCAAGTTATAAATTTGTTATGGTTTTCTAATTAACCGTTTTATGCCCTTTCAAATGGGATATAAATTATTAAAATTGCGCAGGTTTGAAGCAGCTTATGAAAGTTTCAAAGTTACAGCAGTGTTTTTAGTTGTGAGCCACAAATCGAAAAAAATGAAAATGGAGCTAGAGACTCAAACTTTGTTGTGTTTTGTAGGAAATGTTAATACAAACCAAATTGTCAACTGCAACTTTGCTCTAACTCTTCATCCAGGTCGTAGAAACACAGTTTTTCGATGAGGGTCTGTACCAAACACTATTTTCAGTTTTATCAGATTTGGGTGAAACGTTGGAAAAAAGTTGCAGTTGACAATTTGGTTTGTATTAAAATTTCCTACAAAACACAGCAAAGTTTGAGTCTCTAGCTTCATTTTCATTTTTTTCGATTTGTGGCTCGCCACTGAAAACACTGCTGTAACTTTGAAACCTTCATAAGCTGCTTCAAAATTCCGCAATTTTAATAATTTATAGTTCATTTGAAAGGGCATAAAACGGTTAATTAGAAAACCATAACAAATTTATAACTTGCTGTACAACTTTCAATTGAAAATTTGACTTTTTTAAAAATTTTTCGAAATTTCATTTATTCGAACTTTTATAAAAAATTTTTCCACGGTTGAACTTTTTTTAATTTTTGCATATCTAGTAATTTTTACATGCTGAATCGTTTGAAATTAGTTTGAATGAAATTTCGACCGTCAAACTTTTGCTAGGCACTTTTTGGCAATGGCGCTACATTGCATTTTGGGTCATAAGTGGGGGACCACAAAGTGTAAAAACATTTCTGAATGACTTTTTGAATTTCATTTTATTAGCTACAAAACACATTTTAGTTTGGTAAATTTGAACAATTTTGAACAAAACTATGATCATTTGAAGTTGAATTTTTGAAATTTCGAAAATTTTATTTAAAAGTCGATTTTCTCAAAAAGTACCAAACGGTAGCAAAAAAGGTTTTGCGTTCTTGCATAACTTTTTGTGTTTGTTTTAATGAGCCTATTTTCAGGCAAAACCACGGGGGACAATTGGGGTACATTACATGTTAAAAAAAACAAATACATTTACATCAAAACTTGGTAACTTCCTACAGTGTCTCCGATCTTGAGACTTTCCAAATACTGACTCATTTTACCACCATCTGAGAACTTCTCATTTGTGTTCTTGAAGTAGACTTTCACCATCAAACCAACGAACCCTTTGTCTTCATCATTTGATACAGGTGTGTAGGGGCGAACAATAAGTTTTCCATCAATCTGAAAATTAACTATAACATCGAGCGATCACATAAATCTAAAAACGTACAGTGGCACTAAGATATACATGCTGAGGATATGACCGATGATATGATCTTTGGTTGGTAGCCCGAATCGGAACTTTCTCGTGTTGCGACCAGCAGAGTTGTGCGGAATTTCGACTTCCGACTTCAAAAACGTTAATAAAAGTTCCCTGGAAACTACGAACATCCCACACATGTGTCCTCGAATAATAACTTGAATTCTTACTGTGGAATCCTCAGGCTGCAAAAACTTTCCTGGAACACAAGTTTCCCCAGTTCGTCATTGTTTTATTCATAGAAACTTCTCGAACATGTATTCGTTCTCATCTACATAAAAGGTGTTCCAAAATATATGCCTAAAGGATTGAGAGAGAAGCCGCCAAAAGATTATCATTCTCCCGGCCAATCTACTAAAAATAATCGCGATGGGAGGCTTTCCGACTATGTGTCTTTTGCCCCGCTCTTTCGGCTCAGATTTTCAGATTTTGCATAATCCCATGCCCCCATCTCCCTCTTTCCTCCCATCCATATATCATTCCTTTTTCTTTATTTTTCTTATCTCATCCAAATCTTTATTGGAAGAGAAAAAGAAACTCAAAGGTAAAAGCTCAATGAGAAATGCAAATTTGAGCTCTCAAGTGCACACATAAATATCTATATTTTCAGTATCCAACATCCTTTCCAATCTTTTTTCAATTCCTGCAATTTCCTTGCATTTCCTTTCTCTCCAATTGAAGCAGTTTTTATTTCATATATCGGCTATCCAATCCTTGGTTCAGAAATAGTGCACATTAGAGAGAAAAGTGTCAGATTCACCACGTCAATTCTTTCGAAAAGTATAGAAGAAGCATCTCTCAACGTCATTTCCCTTTACTTTCCTTTTTAGTTCACCACCAGTTGTGAGAAAAAGGAGATGATGTTACAGGGAAGATTCTCTATTTGAAAAATTGAAAGATTTCCGCTCGGTTTTAGTCGTTGTTTTTCTTCGGGAGGTATATAAGACCGTTACTATTTTTAGGATTTTGATCAAAAATCGAAGAGGAATCTCAATTTTGCATATCAATTTTGGTCCAAGCATTTTTAGTTCAGAAAAATAGCTGCAAGATTTTTAAGTACTCTGAAACTTCCTCGTTCAAATAACATGTCTAGAATATTGAATTATAATTTTTGCAAGTAATTTTTATGCAAAACTACTAACTTTGCTACTGATTATTCCTCAGTTTCTATTATCCAACTTTCCCAAGTTTCATCGCGCTCCATTGCGAACTTGGGGAAATTCAAAATTTTGAGCTTTCCCGCTCACTTTTTTTCCCATGTAGGTCACGTCAAATATGATAATTTTGTTGATTTTGTGGTTTCGGCGTGACCTACAAGAGAAAAAAGTGAGCGGGAAAGCTCAAAAATTTGAATCCCCCCAAGTTCGCAATGGAGCGCGATGAAACTTGGGAAATTTCGATAATACATTGTCTTATCCGAGAACAGCTCCGCGACATTTCGAAAGAAAACATTTCAAACCGATCTGGGAAAAAATACCTCTAAGTACAGTGCAGCTCTTCTGATCCTTTTTGTTGAATATCCTACGAAACGAGCTCAGAAGTACTGCAGAGGTATCTTTCTCCAGAATGGTTTGGAATTTTCGCTTTTGAAATGTCGCGAAGCCGTTTTCAGATAAGACTATCTAGAAACTGAGGAATAATCAGTAGCAAATTCATTGTTTTTGTATGAAAAGAACTTGCAAAAATTATAATTCAATATTCTAAACATGATTGAACATTTCGCCATTTTGGAACGTCGCAATTTCGAAATGTCGCGGAGCCCACTCAAAACCTTTATTCTCTCCCCCATTCAATCTTCATTATCCGATCATAACCAGTCTCATCAAATTTTGTTTACACCTTCCTATCTATCCCAGTTTTTTCCTGAATGACATTAACATTTTGTTAGTTTTGCTCGCGCGCGCGTCACAACTTTTTTTTCTCGCTTGAATCCGGACACGTGTGGATGTCCACATGTATTCGCGAAAAGTTCATCATACGAACGAGAAAAAAGTTATTATCATTGTGAGGGAGCATTTGGGGGAGGATATATAGGACAAACGGATTAGTTGTTGTTTGTTTTGGAGTATGGAGCAATTCGTTTGAGAAAAGTATGTCCACGTGTGAAGACAATTGATGAAAGTTCACAGATAGGTTTCAATCGAAATGACATTTGTCAAATCAACAAAAATCATGACGTCTCGAAAACTATATAATGACTGATATCAAAGTTTTGTTACAGATTTGCATGACCTAGATCTTATCCTAACATTGACTCAGACCCACTAGCTCGTTTTTCATTGTTTTCCAGATAGCTAACGCTGCAAATCCTATCAACTGAACCCCTCCTCAGTGATCGAATTCTAGATAATCTTTGTTTTTGACAGTTGGGTCAAAATTTCTGACTGAAGAAGATTCTAGTTTTACACATTTTTGAACCCAATGTCGAACGCCTTTCCAGCAGGAATCCCTTCAGTTTTAATTTGTCTAGTCTGGACGGCTATGTAGCATTGTTCCGGGTTTAATCTCATTATGAGGCTAGACTCAAAACAACTCGATGAGTTTCCTTGTCTCAATGTCTAAGGTATTAGGGATGTAAAAATATCGACAGTGCGCTCCAGTGAACTTCGAATTGTGGAAGGGTCAGCTGAAATTTCAGCTCTCGCGCCTCGTCTACTGGACTAGATTTACAGACTCTCCATGTATTGTATTTGCCTAATATTCCACATTCTTCTGAGCAGGCATGCTACGGACCGGGCCGGGGCGAAATCAGAAATTCTGTTGGCAGGCCCGGCCCGGTCACTCCGGGTTTCTGTAGTCAAAAAATTGGGTGTAAATTTTTAAATTTAAAAAGATCAATTTTTCATGGTCTCTCCTGAATAAGTCCTATCTTTCAAATACTGAATATGTTGTATCATTTTTACAACAGGCCCACCACCAGGCCGATCCGGAATCCGCCACATCCTCTTCTGACTCATTTCAAATTTTTAAAAATCCTCAAAATCCTCTGTTGTGTCGAAATGTATCAGTGCTGAAATGTCGCGTCACACAACATGCTGCAAGTGTGTCTCCTTTATCACTCTCTTCCTCTCTCTATCTCTTCGTTTTCCCGAGTTTTCGAAGGTGTCTAATATGGACATAAGCCGCTCCCGGCCCTGCTTTATGACGCACTTCGTAGTGGACACGAAGATTTGATTATAATCCTTCCAGTCGTCGTTGTCGTCCCTTTTCTCTCTTGCCCAACAACTCCGCCTTTCCACCTCAAAGAACCATTGGGAAAACGGAGGCGATTTTTGACGACGACGCAACCTTTTGCGTAGATGACACCTTCTGAAAAGTCGCACTTTTTCGGAAAAACATAATAACAAACATTCGGGTGGTGATTGACATTTCATCCAAAGGTTTCCTTCCTCATTGCTTTTCCTTATCTCATTCAGTCACTCTTTGCTTTACCTTCACATCCTGAATTTTTTAAAAATTATTTAAACAACTAGACTTTTCTGTAATTCGAATTTGTATTTTTTATATAGTTTTCTTGACTTCTTCTCAACCAAAGCCGCGGCCCGGATCGTGAGTAGATTGTCATGGTTATATTCGGCGGTACTTTTTAAAATAAGCTTTTTGGATCAAAAAAGGTCAGGGCCGCCGTGTTCAACCATGTTAACCTACCCAGAGCCTGGGCCGGCAATTTGACAGCCTTGTTTTCAATTATTCTTTTTTCCAGCTCCGCCATTGTCAGCTATGAAGTGAGATGCGCATTCTGTCGGCATTCTTCGCAGTGCTCTTCACCTTCATCAATCCCACAATGATCGTGAACGTCATCTCACAAATGGAGTCGTTCCTACAAATGAACGCCCAGCTACCAGAACATCTTCGATTCGTCGCTATCGACTTGGTCGTTCATCATCTGAAATCGACTGATCATCGGATAAAAGCTTATGTTTATGGATGTGGTAAGTACCCAACTTGGTCCCCGTTTTCCCACACGTCTCTTCACTGTTTTTTGGCTTTGAAAGAAAAAGGAGCAGTGGCATACCAAGTGTGTAAAATGGAAATCCCTGAAAAACTGCTTTGCAGTTATCCTCATTACCCTACTGCACGTGATGTTCACCTGCTTATCGTTATATGGAATCTACTCTTGCCGAGCCAAGTTCATGAAACCGTTGATTGTGGATATTATTACTAGTTCTGTAAGTGGATTTTTTTAAATAATTGTGCTAACTAGGGAATGGTCCAAACTTAACTTGGAGATCATTGAAAAACTTATAATAAATTAGGTAGGCATTCGATTTTATAGCTGCCCAATGCCGTTGTGTGATGTGTTATTTGGGTTAGAAGTTTCATTTTTCCACTGTTTTCAAAATTAGATCGAAATTGATCCGCGTGAGTTTAGATGTTCAATAATTGAGGAAAACAGTAAAAAATGCCACTTTGAACCTAAATAACATAGCTCACAAGGGCAGTGGGCAGCTATAAATTCAAATGTGTACCTAACTTTTTATCAGATTTTCAATGATATAGGTCACGATTCATAACTCCAAATCAAGTTAAAACCATTCCCCAGTGAAGGCTAAAGAAGACTATGAAAATTTCCAGATCTTCCTACTCTTCTTCGTATTCTTCTCACTATTCATGTACTGGAGACTCAACACGCTCGGCTCAATAAATGAAAAGGACACAACAAAACTGCAACTTCGAAACATGTACGTCGGCGTTGGATTCCTGATAGCATACGGTTTATGGGCCATCATCACTTGTCTCGCACACTCTGACACCAAAAAACTTCGCGCCGATTTTATGTATTGGATCGAGGAAGAAAGGATGTCGATGAGAAGTAGACATAATGTCTCTGTGGATAATCGATCGGATCGATCTTCGAAAGGCTCAAAAGCATCGAGAGCGTCGAAAAGTTCGGCTAGAAGTGCAAAGTCAGAGATTGGTACAAGTGCAAGTACTGAGAGAAAATCTCCAAGAGAAGGAAGTTCAAAAGGAGACTATCAAAAAGTGTCCACGAATTCTTGTAATACTTCGATTTGTAAAAAAGTGTCTGTAACAAATGCCAGATTATCAGTACCTCTTTAACTAATTAATAACTCTATTACCGGTCCTTTTATTCCCAAAGGTCTCTCCTTTCATTTTTCATTTTCTTCTTTCCTTGTGCTCATTCCTGCCCATAACGTGTCTATAATATGTGTGTCTCTATTGAAACTTTTTTTCGGAAAAAAATTCAATTCCATCTTTTCTACATGTCCTCACATCCGGAAGTTCTTAGTCATGTCGGAAACAGAGTCTCAACAACCCACACACAAACATGTCTTGAAAAATAGATGACTCGATTATCCTGACTAAAAAAATGCGAGTTCTCGATCGAAAAGAGGCTTTCTGAGAACGTCCTTAAGTAGGAATTAAAATCATTCCTTTGTGTGGATAGAAGATTGAAAATGAGGATGATTGAAAGTAGGATTACAGTCATTTTTATTCAAATGATCGTCCAAATTACGAAAATAACAATTTTTTGCATAAAAATCGGTAAAACTCGATTTTCAAATCGTGAACATTTATTTTTTCAAACTAATTTCAAAAAATGTAAAATTTTTTGCTTCTCTGCGTCTCTACGACAGCGAGAGTGTCTGCTTTCTCTGCGTCTCTCTGACCGAAACTTCCAACGAACGCTTATAAGAATTTTTCTACTTGGCTTTAAGTTGCGATATTAGGTGCATTCGAATCAGCGAAAAATTCTACATTTTTCGAAATAGAATAGAAAAAATGTACGTTCGCGATTTCAAAATTGGTCTCCGCGACGTTTCGGAAGTGCGACGTTTCGAAAGTGTGACGTTTCGCAAACTCGGCGTTTCGCAAGTGCGATGTTTCAGAAGCAAATGTTGCACTTGTGAAATATCGCACTTTCGAAATGTCGTGACTGCGAAACGTAACATTTGCGAAACGTTATTGAAATTTTGACGGAAGTCTTATGTCAAAGAGTAGAACATCCTCAAATGAAGAAATCTTCACAAAACGGCGTTTGAAATTTATGTTGCGGTCCCTATCTTAATGTTTTGAAATGGGCTGGAAAAACTTGAAACACTTGAAAATGAATTTTCTGTCGATTTTTATTTTAAAAAAATTAGTGTTTTTTTTTTTGGTGTAAATACTGGAATTGAGGACAATAATTTGAGTACAAAAGTCCTACCTTGTAGTTTCCGATTGTCACAGATTCTGAATGTTGGTTAGTCAACAATTCAGAAGCACTTCGTGCTCCTAAAACATTTAGATGGCAGATGACCATCCCCTCGCAAAAAAATAGACCGGCTCGCGGATATTGACCATTCAAAATACTCAGTTGCCAGTTATTGAATCTTCCAACACTTTTTATTGCAATATTGGCCTTTTTCGAGCACAGCGAAATTATGACTCTGGAAGAACAAGTTTTTTGAAAACATTACAGTATTCAACTACTTACAGTGCACTTGGATCCGCTAAACTGACGATTTTGGATAATACAAGCATGGGGACTTGTAGCAGTGGAAATTTGGAACTCATTGGGGACGGAGATTTGCAGAAATAATGAGTAGAATGAATGATGGGGGTGGAAAGAGAGAGATTGGTGACCTGTGGGATTGTATTGTCTTCTCACTTCTGCTAATCCCCTCCCCCTGGATGGGAAAGAGAGAGCAAGAGAATATCAGAGAAATCCAGACAAGCATTCCCACAGTGCTGCTATCTCTCTCCGCCCACTGTTCCATTAAGACAGAGATCATTTGGACAAAGACCTAACTTGACTCACATGTTTCAAGGGGTTAAACTGTATATATGAGTTTCTCTCTATCCTTTCATGTAACCATTCACAAAAATATATCCAGTTTAACCCCTTGAAACATGTGAGTCAAGTTAGGTCTTTGTCCAAATGATCTCTGTCTTAATGGAACAGTGGGCGGAGAGAGATAGCTGCATTGTGGGAATTCGTTTTGCAGACCTTATTACTTGTAACTTTTTTGTCATCTCAACCTTTGCCTATTCTGATGTCAACCTAATTTTAAATCGCTCAAAAGGTTATCAACTTTTGGTGGTTCGAGGTGCATAACTTTTTTTCGAGAAAAGGTATGAACTTCAAATTTTACCACAACATTTCTGGCATTATTACAAACATGTCTGCCAATTTTCATGCACATATCTAAAAAATAGATAATTTTGTGACCGAAAAGGTGATCTGCCAAAAATTGAAAATGACCAAGAATTTTCGGTTAAACATTCAAATATTCACAAGAACACGGTTTATTTTGTCAAATTAGGACTAATCAAATTATAAAACCTTGTTTCTGTGAAGGTATGAACGTTTTCCTGAAAATTTTTGAAAACCAGTTTTTCGCCAATTCACATTTTCGCTCACAAAATCATCATTTTTTTAGATATGTGCATAAAAATTGCCAGAGAAGTGTCTGATTATGCCAGAAATATTGTGTCAAAATTTGAAGTTCATACCTATTCTCAAAAAAAAGTTATACCAAAAAACCAAAAGTTGATAACCTTTTGAGCGGTACTGTGGGCCAATAACAGACCAAAAATTAGTACTGGGAGGGTGCAGATTTTTCCAAGTGGCAATTCTTCACCCTCTCAGTACTAATTTTTGGTTTGTTATTACCCTATATCTTTTTAGGAGTGATTTTCAGACTATGCTCCAAGAGAATTTTTTGATCTCTCAGAAATTCTGCATCGATTGTTACCAAAAAATTGAAAATTTTTCAATTAGTGTTTAATAACTGGCAACTACATAGACATGTCAATTGGTCAATATCCGCGAGCCAGTCTAACCTACGAAGGAACGGGTACTTATCAGAGTCCGAGTGTTTTAGGAGTACGAAGTGATTCAGAATTGTTGACTATCCGCTCAAAGTCTCAACTGAGAAGTTGTAGATGAACTGAAGGTAATGTCCATAACTTTGTGAGGGCAGTGGAAATTATTAGATTCTTCAAGATTTTCAGAACATTTATTTTCAAAAAAAAAAGGATTTTCAAGCCGTACATAAATAGTCCAGTTTAACTGGAAATTTACATTAATTACCAAGAATTAACAATTAAGAAAAAAGAGACATTACGCTGAGAGCGTCAACAGAAAATTCAATTGGAAACAATCGATTGTGGCCAAATAACCATGAGAAACTCGTTGCGGTCCAATTTGATTGTAGCTTTCAATCCATTCTTCCGTTGAATAGTGTAATCACTTTCGAATAGGTGTTTGATTCCATTAGGACTGAAATAAGAGGATTTTAGCCATTTTTTCTTTGTATTCAACTTACGACAATGACACTTTGATCGTAAGAGTTCTTTTTCAAATTTTGAACGAAACTTTTTTCTAATCTTTTTCGAAAAGTTTAAAGGAGGATTCCGGGCAAAAATTTGTATTGCTTTAAAAGATGCAGTTTTTTGCGCTGATTCCGAATATCATAACGAAAACGCTCAGAAATGCCTCCAACCGCTTCAAATAGCCCCCAAAACCCGGAGGTGTCTCCGGTGGCCGTGGCCGAACTTCGCCGAAGTGGCGCGCGCAGTGCAGAAAACGCGTTGCGCGCGCGCGTTAGAGAGCGCTCATTGACTGACTCCGCCCACTTCAACGCGTTTTCTGCATTGCGCGCGCCACTTCGGCGAAGTTCGGCCACGGCCACCGGAGACACCTCCGGGTTTTGGGGGCCTATTTGAAGCGGTTGGAGGCATTTTTGAGCGTTTTCGTTATGATATTCGGAATCAGCGCAAAAAACTGCATCTTTTAAAGCAATACAAATTTTTGCCCGGAATCCTCCTTTACATTTTTTTGATTGGAATGAGGCTAATATCGCTGCTTAAAACCCAATGGAAATTGCTTAATGGGCGTTTGAAATTTCAATAAGAGAGACACAGAGAAAGCAGACAATCTCGCTGCCGAAGAGACGCAGAGAAAGCATACAGTGTCTGCGTCTCTCACTGATACTTCAAACGCTCATAACCCGTTTCGAAAGGTGCTACTTATAAGCTTTTGAAGTTTCAGTGAGAGAAGCAGTCACTGTCTCGTTTCTCTGCGTCTCTTCGACAGCGAGAGTGTCTGCTTTCTCTGCGTCTCTTTTTTGGAACTTTAAACGCCCAGAAAACATTTTCTACGGGGTTTTGAACGACGAAATTAGACTCATTCAAATCAGAAAACCATTCCGCATTTTTCAAAATTGGTTTTTAAAAAATTGAGATTGATATTTTTATACCGATTTCCGTGAAAAACCACTGTTATTCTCGTAAACCAGACGGGCTACGCCCCGCTGGGCCCTTCGGGCAACGTGAAATTTCTAGAAATGATAGTAAAGATGAGGATAGCTTACCGTGGATAGTATAAGCGAACTTCATGCGTTTGCTCCAAACGAAGCTCATTCAAATCATTTCCGAAAACCGACAAAAAATCTAACTGTTTTTCAGTTTCCACTTCAAGATACTGTAGTCGTGGACTGTCTCCTTCTATCCAGAAATGCAAAAATTGATTGAAATCTGTGCCGGAAAGTGTCGTATCCCATTATTGACATTCCACTGAATCGATTTTCATCAAATCGCCGACTGTTATCCACTTTCCGGGTTGAATGGATATATCATCGACGATTGGAAAGTTTCCGGTGAATTGAAAGTTTTCAGGTGCCAACGCTCTAATGGAAAGTGATTCGGTTGGAGTGCTACTGTAATTTTCCAAGAAATTTTTGTGCATTAAAATTTTTTTAAATGATCATTTTTTTGTTCATTTTGTATCATATTTTTATGTAGTAGCAGAATGGGACGAACCTCGAGTTTTTCAATATAAAAATTGTTATTTTCGTAAAAACTGGGATTGGGGACGATCATTAGAGTACAAAATGACAGAACAGCGGCAAATACGTATTGACTACAGTTGGCTCAATGACTGCACTTTTTCGATTAGCATTTTTCCTTGATTTGGAGACTTCTTTGATAAAATCAGGTTTAGAAACATAGAAGGCTTGATACGAAATGGATAACTTCGATATTTTTTCAAGCCTGAATGTTAGAAAAAATCTACCAGAAAGTATTTGTTTTCTCATTTTAGAATGAGTGCTGTAGCCAATGTATTTTCCGTATTTACTCTGAACTGCCACTGTTTCTACTTACATACCTCAGAACTAGTTCCAATTCCTCTTTCGGACAACGTTCGCTTCTTTGAACTTCGAGCGAAACACTCTTTAATTTTTCATTTTGACGATGTTTTATCCATTCGAAAACCCATTCATCTCCTCGATAAATATGGACCATGCTGACACTCAACTGGAAAAGATCCGAAACGTACTCGATCACTTGTTTCAATCCCTCAATTCGATCTTCCCAGTATGTGTCCAGAAGCCTATCTCCTATCTCTCCATTCAATACCGGATTTCGATCATCATCGAAGTATGCGCACGGAAATCCATCGTTGAGAAGAATGGGCACCTTTAAGTGAAAATTCGGTCATTCTTGATTTCTACTCTTATTTACGAAAAAACTATATTTTTTCATGTCATTCAATTTTTAAATTTCAAACTTATATTTCGTTTAATCTTTTTTTACAAAATTCTCTTGGAGGATAGTCTGAAAATCACTCTTAAAAAAGATATAGGCCAAAAATTAGTACTGAGAGAGTGCAGAATTGCCACGTGGAAAAATCTGCACCCTCTCAGTACTAATTTCTGGCCTGTTTCTGGCCTATATCTTTTTTAAGAGTGATTTTTAAGAATACTGGAACTGGGACAAACATTGGAGTAAAAATGTCCTACCTTGGAGTTACCGATTGTCACAGATTCAGAATGCTGGTTAGTCAACAATTCTGAATCACTTCGTACTCCTAAAACACTCTGAATCTCATGAGTGTCCGTTCCTTCGTAGGTTAGACAGGCTCGCGGATATTGACCAATCGACATGTTTAGTTGCCAATTTTTGAATCTTGCAAGATTCTTTATTGCAATGTTTGCCTTTTTGGAGCACAGCGAAATGATGACTCTGGGAAAAGCGGGTTTTTTGAAGACATTACAGTATTCTAAGGCTTCCATTGGGACGAAAAAAATTCGGTCCCCGCCGGCCGTCCATATTAAAGGTGGTAAGGCACCGAAAAAAATAGTTTTGCACTAACTTCGCCAAAATGTACCTCAGGTGAACTCGAACTTGTGGTCACATTTCTATGCGTACCGCGCCAGTACCGGCTGAGCCACGCGGCCGCAAATGGGCGCGCCGACCGAAGGCATATAGAAGTCGGCATGAAACGACTTCTATATGCCTTTCTTATTTTGCGAGCTGTCTTCCATAAAAATGCAAATTGTGTAACACACCGATGCAAATTTGCGTACCGAGAAACAGTAACCGGACGAGTTTCGGACCAACGAAAATTCGTCCGAATGGAATCCTTACAGTATTCAACTACTTACAGGTCATTTGGATCCGCTAAACTGACGATTTTGGATAATACAAGCATGGGGACTTGTAACAGTGGAAATTTGGAATTCATGGGGGACGGAGATTCGCAGAAATAATGAGTAGAATGAATGATGGAACAGTGGGTGAAGAGAGATTACTGTGGGAAGGATTGTCTTGTCTTCTATGAATGATGGAACAGTGACCTGTGGGATTGTATTGTCTTCTCACTTCTGCTAATCCCCTCCCCCTGGATGGGAAAAAGAGAGAATGAGAATATCAGAGAAGTCCAGACAACCATTCCCACAGGGCAGCTATCTCTCTCCGCCCACTGTTCCATTACGGCAGAGATCATTTGGACAAAGACCTGACTTGACCCACATGTTTCAAGGGGTTAAACTGTATACAGTGGCGAGCATTGGTGAGGACACTTTTTTGTAAGATCGATTTCATATGCTTAAACTTGAAATTTGATTGACCTGAAATTTGGCAGTGTTACTAATGGGGTTATTCAAGGGTAGCAAAAAATCATGTTTTGCTTTTTTGCTTCGATTCACAGGGTAGCAAAAAAAGCAAAAAAAAAGCAAAAAATTCAGGCATTAATTGCTACAGTTAACCACTGTCCGTTGCGAGACCCAACAGCTAATATATTCAATGTTCCTTTAATTAGTGATTTTTTCTCATTGACATTATGCAATTTTCTCAGAACTACGCGATGGAAATCGCAAAAAAAGTTTATAGGAACAAACAGGGTTGCAACCGGCCGGGCGGGTTCGGCCCGCTCGAATTTTGAAAAAACAGAAATTATTGAAGAATTATTGAAGGGGGAGTGAAGTAATTCTAAAGTTGGGATATTTATATATGGATCGACGCAGAATTCACTTTCGGTTCGAAAATTCTTTTGGGCTATAGTCTGAAAATTGCTCCTTCTCGAGATATCTTCAAAAAACAGATCAAAAATATCAACGTAGAGGAGTCATATTTTTCACGTTGACCATTCTGGGTAATTCTCAACTCAAATTTTTTTCCAATTTGACCACTCCACGTTGATTTTTTCAACCTGTTTTTTGAGGATATCTCGAGAAGGAGCAATTTTCAGACCATAGCCCAAGAGAGTTTTCGAACCGAAAATGAATTCTGCATCTAACCATATAAAAATCTCAATTTTTTAGAATTACTACATTACTACAATTTTTTAGATATGTGCATAAAAATTGACAGACATGTTTGTAATAATGCCAGAAATGTTGTGGTAAAATTTGAAGTCCATACCTTTCCTCGAAAAAAAGTTATGCACCTCATACCACCAAAATTTGATAACCTTTTGAGCGATACTGTAGGATTTAAAATTAGGTTGACATCAGAATAGGCAGAGGTTGAGATGACAAAAAAGTTACAAAAAAAAACTGGATATATTTTTGTGAATGGTTACATGAAAGGACAGAGAGAAACTCATATATACAGTTTTACCCCTTGAAACATGTGAGTCAAGTTAGGTCTTTGTCCAAATGATCTCTGTCTTAACGAAACAGTGGGCGGAGAGAGATAGCAGCCCTGTGGGAATGGTTGTCTGGATTTCTCTGATATTCTCATTCTCTCTCTTTCCCATCCAGGGGGAGGGGATTAGCAGAAGTGAGAAGACAAGTGACGAGTGAGTGAGGAGTGAGAAAGAGAGACAGAGTGTCAGAAAAGACAAAGAAGAGAAAGACAAGACAATCCCACAGGTCAGCACTCTCACTCTTTCCACCCCCATCATTCATTCTACTCATTATTTCTGCAAATCGCCGTCCCCAATGGATTCCAAATTTCCACTGTTACAAGTCCCCATGCTTGTATTATCCAAAATCGTCAGTTTAGCGGATCCAAGTGCACTGTAAGTAGTTGAATACTGTACTTTTCTCAAAGAACCCGTTTCTCTCAGAGTCAACATTTCGCTGTGCTCGAAAAAGGCCAAAAGTGCAATAAAGAATGTTGGAAGATTCAATAACTGGCAACTATCAACTCGAAATTATCGATATCCGCTAAGAGATCGATATCCGCGAGTCATTCTATTCCATCACTCGGAAACTCTCCTCTCTATTCAGGATGTTTTTGGAGTACGAAGTGCTTCTGAACTGTTGACTAACCAACATTCAGAATCTGTGACAATCGGAAACTCCAAGGTAGGCCATTCTTACTCAAATGTTCGCCCCAGTTCCAGTATTTACGAAAAGCACAATACTGTTTCATAAATGTCGATAGAATAAATGTCGATTCAAACGCACATAAAAAATCTTATTGTCGTAAATTTGAGTAGAAATAAAGAATGACCGACTTTCCACTTAAGGTGCCCGTTCTCAACAATACATGTCGGAACTCATACTGCGATATTGATCAAAGTGATAACCCGGATGGAGTGATGGGATATTGTCTGGACACATACTGGGAGGATCGAATTGAGGGATTGAAACAAGTGATCGAGTACGTTTCGGATCTTTTCCAGTTGAGTGTCAGCGATGTGAGTATCGGTCGAGGCGACGAATGGGTATTAGAATGGATCAAACATCGTCAGAATGAGAAATTGAAGGAGGTTATGGTCGATATTCTTGGAAGCGAATGTTATCCGGGGAAGGACTTGGAACTAGTTTTGAGGTATGTAAGTAGAAACAGTGGCAGTTGAGAGTAAATACGATTGTCTACAGCACTCACTGACTTCAAATTCCAAAATGAGAAAACGTATAGTTTCCGGAACGTTTATCTGAAGGCATAGAGAGATAATGAAGTTATCTATTTCGTGTCAAGCCTTACTCGTAAAACGAACTGCGCAATGTCGAACCATTTTGTAACAGTTCGATTTCCGAGTAACCCCTGAAGTTGATTTGAAAAAAAAGGAAAATGAAAATTGTTTGTATTCTAAAGTTTCGAGGTTCTGTTTTTCTTGCCATTCTGATAAACTGATAAACTAAGCTCAAAAATATCTAACTAGCCAAAAAAATTATATAACAATTTTTTTTTAAATTTAGAAATAGCAATCCAACCGATGTACTTTTCATTTGGGCCGTGCCACCTGAAAATTTTCGATTCACCGGAAACTTTCCAGTTGTCGATCAAATAATCATACAACTCGGAAAGTGGATAACAGTCGGCGATTTGATGAAAATCGATTCAATGGAATGTAGTCTTGGGAAAACGACACTTTCCGGCATCGATATCAATCAATTTTTGCATTTCTGGATAGAAGGAGGCAGTCCACGACTACAGTATCTGAGAGTGGAAACTGAAAAAAATCTCGATTATTTATCGATTTTCGGAAATGATCGGGTCGAATTCCGTTGGGAGGTAACACAAGAAGTTCGTTCGTACAAACGACGGTAAGCTATTTTGGAGGCTATCTGACCTTTCATGACGTTTCACAACATTCCCGTTAATTTTCAAGCTTAGAAAAGTCCCAGGGCCACGTGATTATTCACGATTTCACTGAATTTTGATCGAATAAGTTAACACTTTTAAATACACTTTTGACGTGGTCACTAACTCAGAAATTCAGATTTTTTTGAAATATGCAAAAAATGAAATGTTTAAATTTGTAAAAATAACTCTGTATCACGTTTACCATTTGGAGCAGTGGTAAAGGTCTAGGATTCTGATCGAAGACTCTCTGGTTCGATTCCTCTTGAAGTCGATGGCTTTTTGTGGGAAAATTCAGATTTTTTTGAAATATGCAAAAAATGAAATGTTTAAATTTGTAAAAATAACTCTGTATCACGTTTACCATTTGGAGCAGTGGTAAAGGTCTAGGATTCTGATCGAAGACTCTCTGGTTCGATTCCTCTTGAAGTCGATGGCTTTTTGTGGGATTGTCAGAGATTCTCGAGATCAAAACAAAAATATGCTCGAGATTCCAAGCATATTCCCTTGTAAACACGGCTGCGCCGCGTTTCTTGCTGCGTGTGTTAGCTCATCATAGAAATTATTCTAATTTCATTATTCCCTCAAAAATTTGGAAATGAATTTTTGCATTTTTAAGAATTTCAAAATCAAGATAAAAGATCAAAATGTGAGATAAGAGATTAAGAGGCATTCTACGAATAAAGTGAGCATCAGTGTTCACAGTATTTTCAAGTTGATTCTTTCTGGTTGCTGTTATGCATGTATGTGACCACTAAAAATGTGAGCAAAAATAGTATGATCAAATCAGGCTCCGCCCCCTTCAAATTCCAGAAACTTCGAAAAATGAGAAAAAATCGAAATTTTTTCTTTTGAGAGATAATGATGAAATCTTTTCATAAATTGATTGAACTCATCATTTTGAGTCTCCTTTGTGTTGCAACCATTTTTCTAACTTTACTGCATCAAGGAGAAAAATTTCAATTTTTCGACTGTTTTTCGAAAATTTCAAGATTTTCGGAATGGTTCGATCCTACTGAAAAATTTTTTCGTTACGTCCGTTGAAATTATGTTTTTAAAAGATGCGCCGTATCTCGATGAACAATATATCGAAAAATCTCATAAGGTTTCCCATTGCCTCAAAGGTGAAACAGGTCAAAATGTGTCGACGACCCCTAAAAATTCAACGTATTCCTATACGCGGTGAAAAAAGTCAAGTTCATAGATTTGAAAGATATTATGGTTTTGAGCAGCACTTTGCAAAAACATCATGTTCACAAAGTGTGAGCAACTTTGAAACTGATCTGCTCACTTGGGAGCGGTCAAAAGTTTCGCTCCTTCATTTTGGAGGTGAGGAGTTCGGAGTGCTCTAAATCAACTATTTTTGATCCGATCGGCCTGAAACTTTGAGAAAACAGTTGTCTAAAATGTTTCAACTAAAAATAAACAAATGAACACATTAATTCAAAAAATTGGATTTTTTCATTCTTTACATTCGGCCAGAGCAAGGTTTTTTTCAAAATTAGAAATTTTCTTGTCAACTGTGGAGTAAAATGATACATTTTTGATTTCTGAACTTATTCTAACATATCTCAAAGTTTCAGGCCGATCGGATCAAAAATAGTTGATTTAGAGCACTCCGAACTCCTCACCTCCAAAATGAAGGAGCGAAACTTTTGACCGCTCCCAAGTGAGCAGATCAGTTTCAAAGTTGCTCACACTTTGTGAACATGATGTTTTTGAAAAGTGCTGCTCAAAACCATAATATCTTTCAAATCTATGAACTTGACTTTTTTCACCGCGTATAGGAATACGTTGAATTTTTAGGGGTCGTCGACACATTTTGACCTGTTTCACCTTTGAGGCAATGGGAAACCTTATGAGATTTTTCGATATATTGTTCATCGAGATACGGCGCATCTTTTAAAAACATAATTTCAACGGACGTAACGAAAAAATTTTTCAGTAGGATCGAACCATTCCGAAAATCTTGAAATTTTCGAAAAACAGTCGAAAAATTGAAATTTTTCTCCTTGATGCAGTAAAGTTAGAAAAATGGTTGCAACACAAAGGAGACTCAAAATGATGAGTTCAATCAATTTATGAAAAGATTTCATCATTATCTCTCAAAAGAAAAAATTTCGATTTTTTCTCATTTTTCGAAGTTTCTGGAATTTGAAGGGGGCGGAGCCTGATTTGATCATACTATTTTTGCTCACATTTTTAGTGGTCACATACATGCATAACAGCAACCAGAAAGAATCAACTTGAAAATACTGTGAACACATACTGAAGCCCTACCTCAACTCTCTCGTAGAATGCCTCTTAAATGTAGAATTCAATTTTCTTTCTAAACTATTACTGAAAATGTAAAATTTTTCGTCTTATTTATTGCCTTATTTCAGTTTTCTCGGAACCGAATTCCTATTCGAAGGTGGTTACACTATTCAACGGAAGAATGGATTGAAAGCTACAATCAAATGTTATCAGAACGAGTTTCACATGGTTATTTGGCCACAATCGATTGTTTCCGATTGAATTTTCTGTTTTTTTCTGTTGACGCTCTCAGCGTAATGTCTCTTTTTTCTTAATTGTTAATTCTTGGTAATTAATGTAAATTTCCAGTTAAACTGGACTATTAATGTACGGCTTGAAAATCCTTTTTTTTTTGAAAATAAATGTTCTGAAAATCTTGAAGAATCTAACAATTTCCACTGCCCTCACAAAGTTATGGACATTAAGTTCAGCTCATCTACAACTTCTCAGTTGAGACTTTGAGCGGATAGTCAACAATTCTGAATCACTTCGTACTCCTAAAACACTCTGACTCTGATAAGTGTCCGTTTCTTCGTAGGTTAGACTGGCTCGCGGATATTGACCAATTGACATGTCTAGTTGCCAGTTTTTAAACACTAATTGAAAAATTTTCAATTTTTTGGTAACAATCGATGCAGAATTTCTGAGAGATCAAAAAATTCTCTTGCAGCATAGTCTGAAAATCACTTCTAAAAAGATATAGGGTAATAACAGACCAAAAATTAGTACTGAGAGGGTGAAGAATTGCCACTTGGAAAAATCTGCACCCTCCCAGAACTAATTTTTGGTCTGTTATTGAATGACTTCATAATCACATGTTCAACCGCAAACTTTTGCGAAAAAACCAGATCGAAACATCATCTGAGTTCAGATCTCCCTCAAAGAAAAACTTAGTTCCGTATTCAAATTAAAAAAAAATGACCCCTAATTGTTTTTAACAGAAAGATAAGCATTACTTTATGATATTTAAGTACACTCAAACAAGTTCAATTAACGGGAATGCGGATGGATTCTGACTCGAATATGGGCTGGTGTGAAGGAAGACGGCGAGGCGAACAGCGGGACGAACTTTCCGCCACTCCAAATTCCAATGATCACGTCGATTTCAGCAGCTTCTGTCCATGGTGAGGAGCAAGTGATTTTGAGCTGAAAAAGGTATTTTAGGGGTCTTATGGACTTCCTTTCTAGTTTTTTACCTGTGTACTAACTGTAAAGTATCTCGCCTCCTCTTGAATCTCATCCCCTCTGGGTCTCATCACTTCAGACCGCCCATCCGGATACACAGTCTTGACTCGAACCATTTCCAATTCATGTTCTCTCATATTGTGCACTTCGAACTCCAACGGCATTCCGTGTGGTAAATGAGCGAAGAATTTGAGGGTCTCCTCGATGGCCGTATCCTTATTAGGACTTGTGATCTTCGCATACTTCACATGGATTGTGTTGACTGCCGGGAATTTCGACGGAAGTATGGGGATGGAATTTTCGAGAAGATTCATAAGGGTTCCCGATGTGATGATCTTCTTCTTATCGTCCACTAGCGATTGAGTTGGATTGAACACCGCTTCACACGAATTCAAAAAGTCACAAAGTGTCGGCGATATCTCCGCATACTCCGCGATCGCTTGTTTCGCATCCAAACAAATTGATCGCCCCGCAGCGATGACGTCTTGTTGTGGAGCAATCACTTGCATCAGCCAAATTAAAAGATCCAGAAATGAGAGGTAGACTCGACAATAGATGAGATACGAGTGGATCTGAAATTACCATTATTTTTACTCAAAAAAAATCGATAAGACTCCAGAAAATCGATTTTCAACTACATTTTTTAAAAATCCATTTCAAAAAATGCATAAGACGCATTATCTGAGATAGTCAACCAGCAGTATGCACACAAAAAAAGTGACCATCTTCGAAACGGTTTATATTGAGCATAGTGATAGTACTAGATGTCCAAAATACAACAATCCAGTTTTCAGCCAAATTGGGTCCTGGTGGGCTGAAATACGGTCGAAAATATGAAAAAATGAAAAATTTTTCCTGATTGAGATAATGATGAAATCTTTTTTGCATTTGATTGCTGACCTGTTTTTGAGCATTTTTTGTGTTAATACTTACTTTCCATCTTTATTCCTTCAAGTTGAAATTTTTGACTGAATGTGAAATTTTGGTACTTTTTTCAAAAAATTAAATTTTCTAGCTCAGGGACCCCATTGGACAATAAATTTTATTGCAGATTCGGAATCTGCGTTTGATTTTACATAAGATACACCTAGTAAGGTTTTCCATTTCTTTCGCCGAAGTTGGTTTTTCGGCTGAAATATTTGAAATTTCGAATTTTCCATGGGGTCCCCCCTTATGAAAAAATCGAAAATTTTCAAATCGCTCCAAATTGATGTAAGAAGTCCCACAAAACATAAAAATTACATTTTTAACATTTAGGGAGATCGCTACATGTTTCCAAGGCTATGGGGCCACCTCCTTTATAGCAATATTTACATGACTGAAACTTGGCTAGAATGTGAATTCTGTCGAATCGCTTTCGAGGATGGTTTTTTAATGTCCTGTGAAACCTTTCACATCAATTTGGAGCAATTTGAAAATTTTCGATTTTTTCATAAGGGGGGCCCCCATGAAAAATTTCGAAATTTCAACTATTTCAGCCGAAAACCCAACTTCGGCGAAAGAAATGGAAAACCTCACTAGGTGTATCTTATGTAAAATCAAACGCAGATTCCGAATCTGCAATAAAAGTTATTGTCCAATGGGGTCCCTGAGCTAGAAAATTTAATTTTTTGAAAAAAATACCAAAATTTCACATTCAGTCAAAAATTTCAACTTGAAGGAATTAAGATGGAGAGTAAGTATCAACACAAAAAATGCTCAAAAACAGGTCAGCAATCAAATGCAAAAAAGATTACATAATTATCTCAATCAGGAAAAATTTTTCATTTTTTTCCGATTTTCGACCGTATTTCAGCCCATCAGGGACCAATTTGGCTGAAAACTGGATTGTTGTATTTTGGACATCTAGTACTATCACTATGCTCAATATAAACCGTTTCGAAGATGGTCACTTTTTTTGTGTGCATACTGGTAGTAGGTCAGTAGTCGAGTCTCTCAGATAATGCGTCATAATACTCAAAAACTATAGAAACATTTTTGATCAAAAATTTTTTAAATGTTTGTTTTTACTAATGAATCTAAAAATGCATAATTTCCTCTTCAAAATAGGCTAAAAACGAGTCGAAACGGACCATTTTGAAGCGAGTTATGAGCATTTGAAGTTATGGTGAGGCTTAGGGAAATTTGTAGTTTGTAGTCTCTAAGCCTCCCCAAAAGCACAAAGACGCGCAAAGCGGTTGACGCCTTTTGGTGAGGCTCAGTGACTTCAAACTACAAAAAGCGAGTAAGCCTCTACAAAACCGGCCGACCATCGAAAAATGGCTGCGCATTTTGTAGAGGCTTATAGGCTACAAACTACAAAAATTTCTAAGCCTCACCAAAACGCACCGACTACTGCGCTTTTGGGGAGACTTAGGAAATGTTGTAGTTTGTAGTCTCTAAGCCTCTCCAAAAGCACAGTGGTCTGCGCGTTTTGGTGAGGCTTAGTGACTACAGACTACAAATTTCTCTAAGCCTCCCCAAAACTTCAAGCGCTCATAACTCGCTCCAAAGTGGTCCGTTTTTGCTCGTTTTTAGCCTATTTTGAAGAGGAAAATATGAATTTTTAGATGCATTAAAAATATAATTTTTTCGAGTGAAATTGAAAAAAAAAAAATTTTTTTAATTTAATGGAATTTTGAACAACGATACTAGGTGCATTGGAATCAGCGAAAAAATTCCGCATTTTTTGAATTTTGAAAATCGCTTTTTATATGAAACAATCTTACCTGAACCGAGATTCCCGAGAATCGATGCTCAATCGATTGCATATCCTCAATGCTTGCCGCAATCAGCGGCTTCACATTCGTCAACTCTCCACCACGGAGTACGGTATTGATGACCGAGTCCACGTTGGCCGACACTTCTCCAAGACAGTGTACAAGACGGGCGGCACCGGAAACCGATGCGTTGTAGAGTGAGATTGCGGAGGCGTCACGGAAGATGTCGTCTCTCTGGCAGTTCTTCTCGGCCATATTGAAGGTTCCGGAAATCTCGCAGAGTCTCTGATAGGTATTCAGAACGACGTCTTCTGCCTTATCATCAGTGATGCCGTCAGACTTTCTGATCCTTCCAATCTGCTTCTCCTCGTCTATCACTTTGAGGGTCGCACAACATTCGGATACGCATTCTTCAGGTATCTATAATGCCTATGAACGAATTCCGGCATGAACATGACCAGCGACGGTTGACTGGCGGCTGCATTCAGAACCATTATAAGCTTTCCCATGTATTCTTGATCATCAATCGATGGTTCTCGTGTATGGAAAATCAAATGAATGTCGAGAAGAGTTCGCATAATAGACTGCACTTGCACCGAATGATTATTCCCGATATCAGCCATACACGCGTAGATTTGTTCCTTGTCCTTTGGAAAGCGCTTAAGGCACGCCAGCAGAGCCTTCACACACATCTCAACACAATTCACATCGACGAATTGCGCTCGTTTCAAGAGTTCTCGCATCGCTTGACGAGATTCTGGCATGGCGTCCTGAAAGAAAAAAATTTTTTGAAAAAAAATCGCCACTTTTGTCAGGGGGATCCAGTAGAAATACGAAGAAAGTCAACAGAAAAAAGGTTTCTTATCAAAAAAGCTAGTTGAAAAACCGTCAAATTTCATCAAAAATTAACAAAGCTACGCCATGCCGAAAAATGATGTTTACTATTATGGCAGTCTCCGTCAATGTCAGTGCTGGCCGAGTTTTCCGGATTTTTCGGCCGCGATATCTCGGCACGAAAATGCTACAGTAATCTATTAAAATTTAAAGGAACATACCCTGATTTTCAGGCTAATTTTTTAATTTGTCATGTTTTTTCAACAAATTTCGGAGTGATATGTAATTTTCGGAGCAAAAAATAACATTTCGCTTCAAAATTCATTGAAAATCGTTCGAAAAACATGACAAATCGAAAAACTGACTTGAAAATCAGGATTTGTTCCTTTAAATTTTAACAGATTACTGTAGCTTTTTCGTGCCGAGATATCGCAGCCAAAAAATCGGGGAAATTCGGCCAGGACTGACATTGACGGAGACTGCCATAATAACTTTTGTGATTTTTTTCGGCAATTTTGTTAATTTTCTATGAATTTTTACGGTTTTTGGACTAGCTTCTTAAATAAGGACCATTTTTTCCGTTGATTTTTTTCGTATTGTTATCCAACCCTTCTGAGCTTGTCGAACTTACATCCAAACATTTCGAGATCACATTCAACTGTTCCGAATTCAACTGTCCGTGAGCAATGAGCGGTGTCAGTGCTCGAATGGCGTCGAGACGAACGTCGGCGATCTCGTCGTTGAACATATCGGCGAGATATTCGAGAGCGGAGACGGCGAATGTTGGACGAGTGCATGCGAGACGGCCCAGCGAGTAGACGGCCGCTTTTCGAACGTCTGGAAATGGAAGAAAAATTGAAATTTTCAAATTCTAGATCGTTTTTAACTCTCAAAAAGTGACGATTTGTGTCGAAAAAATGATGAAAAACTCAAAAATCTGAACGAAAAACGAATTGTAGAGGCTTAGCGACTACAAACTATAAAATCGGGTAAGCCTCTACAAAAAAAAAACGAAAGCTGCAATTTTTAACATATTTTCTTTGTTTCCGGCTCAATTTCCCACTATCAGTATTCTCATTCGTAAAAATTTTGTACACCAGAATTACAAAAAATGGGAAAATTTGAGCCAAAAACGAATAAAATCGGTTGAAAATGAGAGTTTGAAGTTTTGGGGAGGCATAGAGAAAAGTGTAGTTTGTAGTTTCTAAGCCTCTACAAAATGCGCAGTCGTTTTTCGGTGGTCGGCCGGTTTTGGAGAGGCTTAGGAATTTTTGTAGTTTGTAGTCTCTAAGCATCCCCAAATCGCTCTCACGTGTTTCTCAGGGAGTTACCCGTCGAAAACGGGAGTTACCCGTCCAATTCGGGAGCTTCCCCAATGACCGATGGGGAAGCTCCCGAATTGGACGGGTAACTCCCGTTTTTGACGGGTAACTCCCGTTTTCGTCGGGTAACTCCCGTTTGTGACTTTTGGGGGGCGATATGGGCAGCTCCCGTTCTCCTCCCGTTCTCCTCCCGTTCTCCTCCCGTTCTCCTCCCGTTCAGCCCCCGTTCAGCCCCCGTTTAGCTCCCGTTTAGCTCCCGCTTGTATCCCAAAACGAGCACTAATTCTAGCATTAATATGTTTATTATCACTGAATAGTACATGTAAAATACATATATAATACATACATATTGTGGCGGTAAAATGTAGGTAAACTTGCTCCACCGCACTCCAGTGGAAAAATCACCGTTTCGGGACCTTTTACCACAGGAGTGCGGTGGCGCAAGTCCAGCTGCATTTTACCGCCACAATACATATATAAGCATGAAACTACTAAATTTTTTAGACAAAAAAGAAAACTATCATTTTTTGTTTCGTCTTGTTCACAGCGGATGTATTGTTGTAATTTTCCTGTTCCTTCCGACTTTTGACCAGCCATAGTTTTACCAAATTTTCTGAAACATTACATTTTTTGACAACTTCTAATTAGATTAACTAACTTACATTTCATTTTTGGTTATCCATTCTGTTTCTTTTTCACCTCTTTTTGAGAGCAAATGGGCATGACTTCAGTCGTTATGTTCTGGAAAAAAAATGGAAAATCCATATGAAACTAATAAATAAACTCACTTTTTTATACAAAGATGATGATCGAGCAATCGGTCTGATTTTAAAATAGAAGAACGGGAAAATAATAAATTCGAAACGAAAAAAAAAACTGTTTTCTTGCCTTCCCCAAACGAGTTGTGTCAGTGGCACTTTGCGCTTCCCATGTAGCTCCCGAACAGCCCCCGTATAGGCCCCATTAGCCTCCCAACTTAGTTCCCACATAGCCCCCACAGAGCCCCCTCGTGCACGGGGATTACCCGATTCCCGAGTAGGACCCACATAGCCCCCGAAACGGGTAACAAACGGGAAACTCCCATTATCAGCGGGTAACTCCCGAAATCAACGGGTAACTCCCATAAACAACGGGTAACTCCCATTTTCTAAAGGTAACTCCCGTTTGCTGCGGGTAACTCCCATATACAAGCCACACACCCCCCAACCTGCTCCCCAAAATTCTCTGAGCTGCCGACCGCCTGCGTTTTTTGCAGAGGCTTAGAGACTACAAACTACAAAACGCTCTAAGCCTCCCCAAATCGTTTTCTGCTCAAATTTTCGAGTTTTCAGCTATTTTTTCGACAAAAATTGTCATTTTTTGAGAGTTTTGGTACATTTTCAGCCAGTTTTTATTAGGTTGTCCGGAAAGTTTTCTACCATACTTTTTTTCTTTTCCTATTTCTCTCTCAGTAGGTCCCCAAATAATTCCAACTGATGTTGAGTAACTGATATGCGCCTCTAACAAAAAAATTTGATTTTGGCCATCTACTCCTCTTCGTTCAGATTTTAGAGTCATTTTTCCGAATAGGTCGAAAGGAGATTTTCAATTCGCAGTTTTACTCGGACTTGTATCTAACTTCAGAATGGTCAAAATCTGAAGATTTTTGGGTATGATGAAGACCGAATCTTCCTGGTTATTATGCACGTTGATGTTATTAACGAGTATCCGATAAAAAGTATTTTTGCAGTCACATACCGAAAAAACCGGAATTTCAGTTTTTTCTGTTGGGAAGTGAAATCGGATTTCCAAATTTTGTTGAAACAATTTAATTCATCGGTGCGACTTTCCATGTAAAAATCAGTTCGTAACTCGGCCATTTTCGGAAGTTAGGAGGAAAAAACGATTTTTTCACAAAAATAATAATCTGAAAGTTTTTAATCAAACTCCTCCTGATTTTCGTTTTTGATCAATTCAAAAGATATTTTGCAGAATTACAGAATATTAGTTCACATTGCTTTTCAGAAACTATGAAGTGTACCTGTCACTTCTCCAAAAATTCTCAGCAATTTTTATCATGAAAATCCGAAAAATGGTTCTTTCCGTATTTGTATACATTACTCGCTCATTCCAAAACCTGATGTTTTAGAATTATGTGAGCAAAAAGAGTATTGAATAGTGATTAAATTCCGCACAAAACTAATTGCCTGGTATCTCTTATCCGCCGAGGAGAATAGATTCATTTATGGTAGAAAACTTTCCGGACAACCTAATATTCTTTGACTTTGCACTATTAGAAATCGGACATGCTGTTTTATCAGGAGAAATTGATATCCCAATGAATCTGGCTGGTTCTAATTTTTTAATTAGAGTTAATGATGCGATCAAAGTAATTTTTGAACTCAAAATTTGCATGCAAAAACAAAAAATCAAGATTTTCTTTTTTGCTGCTGCTCGTCGCGAGACCATCGCGAGAACCGTAAGAAACTTGCCAAAAAAAACTATGCGCCTTTCGAGATTTGATACGGTTCTTGACATGGTCTCGCAGCGACGGCAGCCAAAGTGCGCAAAATTTTTGTTTTTGTTGTGCAAAAGAAAAAAACAAATTTTCGTTACTTCGGAGTTTTTCTGCAAATTTTTTGTTATTTTAGACACCTATTTGCTGAAAATTTTTGTAAACATGCAAAAAATAATTTGGACGCACACTGTGATTTTTTCCGGAGATTTGATTTGGGAGCCTAGGTCACGGCCCCCCGGCCTTGCCGCTCGCGGCCGCGGCCACTGAATTTTTTGCAGTGTTAATTTATCTTCCAATTCACTCAACTGAAAATTTCTCAAAATCTAGCGGATAACTTTTTTTTTCTACGGATATTTTTCTTTTAAATTTAGTTTTCAATTTTTGAACAAAAAATCAGGTCCTAAAAAAATGTCCTACGGCCAGCATTTTTGTTTTACGGCGCAAAAAAATGCGGTGGCCTAGCTTTTTTCCAAGTTAGGCCGTGGCCGGGAACTGACTGACCAATCAGCATCGTTGGCTAGCCAATCAGCGACCTTAACTCCGCCCATTTTCGTTTCACTGCAGCTAAAATTCGTTTTTGCCCAATCTCCGGAAAAAATCACAGTGACGCAACATTAACTTTTAGAACCTTCAAAATTCAATTCCTCAAACACTTGTTTTTTAATCGGTTATCAGAAAATGTTTCTCAGAACAGTTCAACAACAACACTGCTGATTTTCGATCGGTATTGTTTATTTGCACTTTTCTCTGTCTTTTTTCATCTACCGGCTACCAACTGTCTCGAGAGACCACGTGCCCCATCTAAACATTTTTGAATTGAAACGGCCCCTATGGAAAAACGTGACTGGGACCAGGTGATGGGGTGAGAAAGTGTTGTTTCATATAGTCTAGGCCGAGAGACGCAGAGTCGTGCGCTGACGCCGCGCCTGTGACACAGAAAACGCGCCAAGTGGTGTGCACATGAAAATTGTCGTCGTGTCTCCTAAATTTTGTGCCAAGTGGCAGATTCTCTTGTTTTTCTGCATCTTCCACGAGTTTTTCTTGTTTTCGGCATTTTTAATGCTCAAAAACAAGGCTCCGACTAGCTAAAGTATCTTATTTATCTTCAGAAAACCGTTTATGTCTTGAAAAATCATATCTCTAATTTTTGTTTAATTGTACTATTAAGTTTCAGGAACTCGTTTTTCCACCCAGAAAGGCGATACCTTGAATTTGGCCCCCACGCTACACCATGTCCACTTCGGATAGCGGAGGTGGAAACACCCCCGATCTTTCGAAGAAAGAGAACGTGGCAGGTGGTAGCCCTGCTAACGCTAACAAGAAGTCTGACACCGAAACATCTGGTGGCAGCAAGGTAAGGAAATAGTACGAGAACGAAACGCTTAAATTATTTATTTCAGAACAACCGCCCAAGAAGACGCTCAAACACCAAAGGAGATGGTTCGGATTCCAGAAATGGAAGTCGCAACAACAGTGTGAGCAACTCGAAAAACCACTCCAATCGCAAAGACTGGACTGATAGAAAGAGCATCAGTCAAGGCGGAATCAACTCGAAGAACAAGTCGCCAGGAGAGGAGCACAAGAGAACAAGAAGCTCTAACTGTATGTTACTGAAATTCGCTTCATTTTCCTATAAATGTCATTTTCAGCTCAATCCGCCAAGCGCAATGCTCGTGACTCAACAAGAACTATGTCGCAAGCTAGCAATGGCGAGGGACTCGACTACAGCGATGAATGTGAGAAATATTTTATGATTATAAGTAGCCTTTTTAATCCTTAACCTTTTTCAGACGAACTGGAAGAGCCATTTTCGGACTCTGACGATGAAGATACTCGCCCAAAGAAACCGGAAAAGATGAGCTTGGCTGTTGCCCGTGGAAGAATTCGCACTCTTTCTGGAACAGTTCCACTTGTCGGATACTCTCCACGTTGGGGTGGACCGACAATGTGCGTCAGCTGCTTGGAATTTTTCGATCTCCCCGAGCAGGTTACAGGATTTGCGGAGCATCTTCTCAAAGAGCACAAAATAGTGGTTTCGGAAATGAATCTGATTGTGGACCCAAAGCGCTACATCGAACATTGGCGTCAGCGTTTCGCAAAGGAAAGCATCGACGCTATTTTCCCGAAAATCGTACCAGCGGAAGGCGACGTCTATTTCGGAGAGACCGATTATTACTATCTCATGTCGGAGAACATCGCCGAGGATCGTTCGCTCAGACAACGGCTCGCAATGCGTCGTCTTGAAGAAGCTCTTCAGTGCCAACAGCGCGAACGTGAGGATACATCTTTCCAACTTCAGTGTATCTTCTGTCGCTACAATGCACGTGGAAATCGCTCGAAGATCATACATCATTTGTACATGATTCACCACCTCAATCTCGGATCTCCAGATAACTTGGTCTTCGTTACTGAGTATATTGAGCATCTGAAGGAGAAACTTCACCGCAACGAGTGCATTTACTGTGAGAAGATCTTCCCTGATCGCAATACTCTCATGGACCACATGCGCAAGAGAAACCATCGTGAGGTGAACCCGAAGAATCACTACTACGACAAGTTCTACATTATCAACTATCTCGAACTCGGCAAACGCTGGCTCGATGTGCTCGCTGAGGACTTTGAAGACACTATGCCGACGTTCCAAGATTCCGATGAAGAGGAGGAAGAGTGAGTAATTTAATTTTTCGCACCAGTCAATGATTAAATTTTTCAGTCACGAATGGTGTGAGTGGCAAGAAGACAATCTCGACGCCGACGAGACTCGCGTCGTTTGCCTTCTCTGCGATGCCAGCGAAGACAACGCTCAATCGCTTCTAGACCACATGAAGACCACTCATGAGTTCGATCTTTTGAAGAACTTTGAAGAGAACAAGCTGAACAGCTATCAGCGTCTCCGTCTCATCAACTACATCCGTAAGCAGAACTACCATGCGGATTGCTGGGTGTGCCAAAAGTCAGAGTTTGAGAATCCTCTCGCTCTTCAGAAGCACGTTTTGGAACACAAACCACTTACTGTAAGTTTCGCGATTCTTTAGAAAATCTAGAAAAATATCTTATAGCATCTCCCCGACGCTTCCGTCTGGGATACCGAGGAGAATTTGGTTCCAATTTTCGGCAACGACCATTTCTTGTGGATGCTCGAATCAATTCTCGAAGAAAGTGAGATCCACTGCAGCAGTGACGATGAGGGAGAGAGCGAGGAACGTCTTGCGAAGCTTGTGCTTGAAAGCAAGAACAACACCGTCGAAGGAGTGAGTATATCTTTCTGAAACAAATAATATGTTTTTTCAAAATTTAGGTTATCGCCGAAGACCTTCCTGAATTGTCGGAACTCAATGAAGACGACCTCAACGCTCTCATGTAACTACCTTCTACCTCATCTCAAGCCGAAAGAATAAGCCTTTCTCACTTATCTTCTATTATACATAGTTTTTTGCCGAAAGTCAGATTATTAGGTCACTAGTGTGTCCTAGCTTTCGCGCCTGTTTCATTCTCCTATCCTCTTTTTTTTCTTTTTTGGCTTAATTTTCTAATGATTCCTAGAATGTAGTCGTTCGACTGCTTCACTTCTTTACAATTTTTAATCAATCCCTCAATCGTTAGATTGTTGTTGTTTTCTATGCGATCATTCCCAATGTTCGCACGTTGTTTTGTGTATCTTTTGTTTCCCAGTAACTCCCCTTTCCAACTTTCTCATCTCCTTTCATGCTTTTCAAGGACCAGGAACATATGGATCATGTAGAGTTATCTTCATTCTTTTTTTCTATATAACATATCCCTCAATTGTCCCTTTTTTATTGATCCAATGTTCCGATATTGTTATCCTAAATAAAGCTTTCTTTCGGTCGCCGCTTATAAAATCACAAAATGTAGAATTTCGTCGGTTTCGTACTTGTGCTGCAAATGGAATTCCTTATTCCTATGATGGCATTCAAGATTCTTGGAATCGTTTGGGTATACGGGAAATGTGCGGAAAAGAATGTCGAACAAGATGATTATGAGATTTCTCATGACGGCGACAAGTCGTCAAGTGCTTCGTCGTCCCACAGGTAAAATATAGAGATTTCCGTCGAATTTTAAAAATAAATTTGGCGACGAATGAATAACGGACGTATTCAGCTCAGAATGCATGGTGGAAACTTCAAGCACAGCAGTATGCATCCGAAGGGAAACGGGGAAAACGAAAGTTCGTGGAAGCGGCTGTTGTTAAAAGCACAAAGAGCACAAAGCAGACTGTGGATGTTTGGAAACGAATGAGTCCATCGTAAGGAGTTTTTAAAAAGTTGCTAATAATTTTTTTTCCTCTGGAGACATCAAAGGAAAAATCTTTTTTTTTTATATTAAAAAATTGAACTTTTTCGGTAAAATTTCGAGGACAATCCTTTAGGAGGCTCCGGGACATTCCGAGAGTGTGAAATTGCGTATTTGTCAAAATTTTTGGAACTTTTCGTATTAATATATTTTTGCGTTAAAAAAAAAATAATAATTCATTGTTTAAGATATAATGGATCGTGTACGCAAGAAAAATATGAAAAGTTTCAAAAAATTTCACACTTTCGAAATGTCCCGGAGCCATTTAGGAATTTATGTACGAGACTTCGAAAAACGATACGCTTTTTTGCGTATTCGATTTCTCTCTCGCGTAACCGAATGTGGGTCAAAGTCCTAACAGTCGTCTCCTTCGATAAGCCTTCCTTTCTCCAGAGAACTAGCTGCTGCACTCTCCGTCGATTTGAGTGAAATCACCGAGATTCTGGAAAACGTTGACCGCCGGAACGTCGATGTCATTATCGCAGATTCTCCACTTGACGATGTTTCCATTTTGCAGGTAAACATATTATGAACGCATGAATTGAAGCCATTTTTCAGACAACAGCAGCATTTTCATTCAAGCCACGCTTTGTGACTGGTCCGCCGAAAAAAGCTGAGCAGGAAGATGGAGATCTTCATCCACAACCTGAAGCGACTCCGAAAGATTTAGAACGCCGACCTCCAATCGTCACAATCATGGGACATGTGGATCATGGAAAAACAACGCTACTCGACGCGCTACGCAATTCACAAATAGCTGCTGGAGAGTTCGGTGGAATCACACAACACATCGGAGCGTTCTCCGTTGAATTGACGAAAGGAAGAAAAGTTACATTCTTGGATACACCTGGGCATGCAGCTTTTGCTTCTATGAGAGCTCGTGGTGCGAAAGGAGCTGACATTGTTGTTCTGGTTGTGGCTGCTGACGATGGAGTCAAGGAACAGACTACACAATCGATCAAGTTCGCGAAAGATGCAAATGTTCAGTTAGTGGTGGCAGTGAACAAAATCGACAAGCCAAATGCAGACCCGATGAGAGCAATGAGATCTTTACTGGAGCATGACGTTGTTGTTGAGCAACTAGGCGGCGATATTCAATGTGTGGAAGTGTCAGCTCTTCAGTCGAGAAATCTGCCGGCTCTTCAAGACGCTCTTCTACTACAAGCAGACATTATGGACTTGAAAGCATCGAAGAAAGGAAAATCGGAAGCTGTAATTATCGAATCGTCAGTTGTACACGGAATTGGAAAAGTCTGCACATTAGTTGTTTCTCGCGGAACGCTCAAGAAAGGATGCATTCTTGTCGCCGGAAACTCTTGGTGTCGAGTGAAAACAATGCACGATGAGAACGGAAAAATCGTTCTGGCTGCCACACCATCGCAACCTGTTCGTGTCTCTGGCTGGAAGGATGAACTGCCGACTCCTGGAGACCTGGTCTTGGAAGCGGAAACAGTAGATAAAGCACAAAAAGTGGTGAATCTCAGAATCGACAAAACGATGCGAGAGAGGGCGGATAGAGACTGGGAAGAGACGAAGGATCAGAGAGACAAAGCGAGAGAAACGTATCTCAGCAACCGGCAGCAATTACTCGACAGAGGACAACGATTTGGCTCCACCCTACGAAACATTGTGCATAGAAATCAACGTATTGAGAAAGATGTGGAAGATGGGTCGCCGAAGTTCCGACTTATTGTGGGTCACTTTGATTTTCAGCTATAACTTGATTTTTTAAATCGGATAAGATTAAAATGTTCAAGGTTTTCTGAGCTACCTGTTGGTGTAAAAATTATCGAAATTTCAACAAAAAATGTACTGAAAATTAATTTTTTTCGCCCTAAAAAATTGAAAAAAGGCAAATTTAAGTTCAAAAATATCAGAAGAGCAACGAGATTTTATTCCAGATTCGTACTGACGTTGAAGGCACACTCGAAGCAATTCTAGAAATCCTGAACACCTACAAAAGTGAACAATGTAAACTGCAATTAGTCGATTTTGAAGTTGGACCACCTAACGAGAAGGATATCGAATTAGCCAAGGAGACTGGCGCGACACTGTACACTTTCAATGTAGAAACTCCGCCAAAAATCAAACAACGAGCTGATGCGGCTGGCATCCAGATTGACTCGTTCAATGTTATTTATCGAATGGTGGAAGCGTTGAAAGCGGAACTCTCAGCTCGTCTGCCGAAACAAACCGAACTTCATTTGGTTGGAGAAGGTCATGTTCTCAAGGAATTCATGATATCAGACAGAGGAAGGAAGCGACAGCCAATTGCGGGAACTCTTGTAAATTGGGGAAACTTTGACAGGTGAGTGTCAGAAATTGCGATTTTCTCCCATTAAAATTAAGATTTTTCAATCGAAATTTATGTAAAAATGTAGGTCTCGATGAGATCTACAAAATGATATATAAAAAGACAATATTTATTGGCCCAATTCCGTGCTGCTTACCTAAAAATACCTGGGCCTACTTGACACTGGCCCGGATGTTTAACGATAGCCAACACAAAATTGAGCCAATAGAATCTAGCAATTTTATATATCATTTCGTAGATCTCATCGAGACCTACATTTTCATATAAGTTTCGATTGAAAAATCTCAATTTTTATGGGTGAAGATCGCATGACATCAACGAGTAGGTATATTTCAGACATTGCGTCTACAAATTTACACGAGGAAATCAAATTGTTTACGAAGGCGATATCGAAACAATGAAAGCTGGAATGGAAGTGGTGACGAACGCGAAAACAAACACAGAAGTCGGTCTTGCTCTCTCCGATAAAAATATTCGATTCAAAGAAGACGATCAAGTGGAGGCATATGAAAAACGCACGATCACACAGGAAATCGACTGGTATCCGCCAGGGTTTTAATAGAATTTAGCACCTTTTTTGTACATTTCTGTCTTTTTTAGGATTTTTCAGTATAATCATTTTTGTTAGATTTATTGTTAAAATCTTATTTATCTGTCCACTATTGTGGCGGTAAAATGTAGGTAAACTTGCTCCACCGCACTCCAGTGGAAAAATCACCGTTTCGGGACCTTTTACCACAGGAGTGCGGTGGCGCAAGTCCAGCTGCATTTTACCGCCACAATATTAGATTCTCAGTTAATTTTTCAGAACTTTAATAAAATGTTCCCGATGATTATGTTCTTTATCTTCTCATTGTTCTCATTCCGATCCTATATCTTTTCTATTCTTATTACATGTTCTCAATAAAACGATTCAGAGAGTGCTGGTTTGAGCCGATGCAACCGGAGGAGCATTCAGGAGTACCCGGAGGGAAGAAGGGGAATCGGCAAGCGCCACGAACAGCTCAAGTAGAAAGTGTACCAATTAAGGATAGAATACATTCACTGATTTATGGATATCTTCTCACGAATGGAGTGAGTAATGAATATTTGCCAGGGAAGAAATTTCGGCAACTAATTCGAATATGAATAACTTTTTTCAGGGAGATTGTGAGAAAATACTGTCAACGAAAAAGATGTTCCTTATTTAAAAAGCTATCGATTGGTTAAAAACCATCGAGTTTCATCAGAAATTAGCAAAGGTACGCCTTGCCCAAAAATTTCCGAAATCGACAACTTTTCGGTAAGGTGTAACTCTGTTAGTTTTCGACGAAATTCGACAAATTCTTAATCAATCGATGGCTTTATTTAATAAGGAAATTTTTCTTGTTGGCAGTATTTTTCCAAGATCTCCCTGAAAAAAGTTACTCGCATTTGAATGAGTTTCCGAAATTCGTTGCCGCCTGATATGTGCTGGAACTTTTATAAACCTTTAATTTAGCTTCATACAACAGCGGAAGCGCTTCAACAAGAATCAGAATACCTCAGGAATACGATACCTCATCCGGATCCGAGTAAACCATCCCGAGTTGTCGTGCTGAATGATCGTTTACACGATCGTAATCTTGAAGAAATTGTTCATATATTCAATAGAGAAAGCTACTTCCATCTACATGGAAAAATGTTAGATTTTGCCAGCGAGCTTAGTCACCTGAATACAAAATTTCAAACAATCGCCAGCCAATTCGGAGCACCGAATCTAAGTCGATTGCAACAACAACTCTACGGAAGATATGTTTCAAGAACACCGCAGGCTAGAAACTTTTCGACGAGCCCTGCTCCGCAGGCTATCGCGGCAATGCGACTGCACCAAATCAATAAAATGGCGGCGGAAAGATACGATGCACAGTCCTCCAAAAATGGTGGAGTTTCAATTGTTCAAATTCCGCAGCAACAGCAGAGGAATCAACAGCAAGAAGAGCAACAATTCCAACAACATTCACAAGAGCAACAAGAATCGTTCGAGCAAGCAGATCTTCACGGATCGTCTCGTCGAAAGCACACTCAGCCGGTGCATATGCATAATAGATACGGAAATACTCTGCACACGCTAGTTGATCGGATCAATGAAGGGAACTATGAAGTCGACGCGAATGTAAGAGATTCTTCAACATTTTAATAAGTGAAATATGAACTTTCAGCTAGATCTAGACTTCCTCCATACACTCGAATTCAATCCGTTGTCGTTCGATTTGAATAGAGGTTACCAAGAAGACTTGCAGTTCTATGAGGATGTCTTCAACCAAGAAAATGTAAATAAGGAATTAACTCTCCAACACGATGTTGCAGATGATGAAGTAACGGATACACAGGTTGGAAACTGTCCAAAATGTCATAAATAAATCGAAAAATTTTTCAGGAGTTGCGGATTGATCATCGCGCTAGAGAATATTCCTCACCACCTGAAGAACTCTTGAGTCCGATACCAAGAGCTCCTGATTATCGACCTCAGGGAAGTTCTTCTCAACTTTCAACGTTGGAATCTCAATCGTAAGTTAGATGAGTATCTAGATAATTTAATAAAATTTATTTTCAGTGCAAGAATAGCTTACAGCGACAGTCATACTATTGCGGAAAGTAGATTTGACGGACGAGAAAAAGACGACGAAGAGAAAGACAAAAGGAGCGGGAAATCTGAATCAAAGTCAGTGGTTTCATTATTATCTGTTCAAAAATTTCATTTTCAGAGGAGAAAGAAGTTCAAGGAACAGTTCCCCTGCACGTAGTCAAGCGAGACATGAGGAAAGTAGACGGCATAGAGAGCGGGAAAAACGAGAAGAGAAGGAGCGGTCCAGTCAAGAGGTGAATCATCGAGAGAGCGTAAAAATTAAAGATAAAATGGCGTAAAAATAGCGTAAAAATAACGTTAAAATAGCGTAAAAATCAGCGTCAGAATAGCTTAAAAATAACGTTAACATTGGCTTATATGTTTTATCAAAATAGCTTCGTCAATGTCGATTTACCAAGCTCTGCCCACAAGTGTGCAAAAACTGGCCGCACATTGCGACTGTAACCTTAATTTTTATTTTTCAGAGACAAGAAAAACGGAAAGACGATGGTAGAGATTCGCGTGATATTCCTTCGTCTTCATCCCATCGTCAACCTTCTGAAGACAATCGTTCCAAACATCGAGATGATAGAGAATCGACACCTTCATCTTCATCTTCCCGTACTACAGACAGAAAAGATGATGATAAAGAGAGAAGACGACGGGAACGGAAAGAACGAGAGAAGCGCGATGCAGAAGCAAGAGAGAAGGAGAAGCAGCGTGAAAAGGCTAAAAAAGAGAAGGAGGATCGGGAGAAACTGAAATATTCGAATCAACCATCATCGTCATCTGGTGCAAGTGTAGAGTATCAACCACAGCACGTTCTGAACACAATGCGGACATCCCACGCGGCGTCTTCTGAGCCCTCTTCTAGTGGAAATGGAAAACGGAAAGTTGAAGCGACGATTCAATCAGACAACAAATCGGTTCCATTCAAAATCCCAAAGAAAAACTCGCATGAATCTTCAAGAACTTCTTCACCCAGACCGAGGGTTTGTGGTTTTTTGCCAGTGTAGTTATATAAAAAATTGTCTACAGAAGTCACCGCCACCGGGTACCATGACAGATGGAGGAGACGACCGCGCAGTCGCTACTCATTTTTTCTCTCCAAAGGGACATTTGGCCCGTTGTAAGTACTGGTAGAATAGTTTCAGAAGAGCTCTCAAAAATTCGAAAAGAAGGCTCCGAAGTGGACATTTCGAAAGTGTGAAATCGCGTTTTTGCCAAATTTTTGGAACTTTTTGTGTATTTTTTTGCGTTTATGATCTATTACAGATTTTAAAAATGCCTTTTTTATACTCAAAAAACGCAAAAAAAAAAACAATAAACGAAAAGTTCCAAAATTTGGGCAAAAACGCGATTTCACACCAGGCTTGGTCGGAATCGAAAAAACGAGTTCTCATTTTTTTCCGATTTTCCGATTTTTCTTCGGAAAAAATCCCGAATCTTTTTTTCTGAAAAAAATTTCTCGACGGAAATTTTTCCGAAATTTCTTTTTCGGAAATTCGGAAAAAAATAGACAAAATTAGTCCAAAAATTAAAGATTTTGACGAAAAACCATCCTTTTTGAGCAATTTTTTCCGAAAAAATTTCGAGAACTCGATTTTCTTGATCTTTGTTTTCTGGAGATCTTCGTTTCTTCTCTCGATTATCGTTTTCTGAGAATCAAATCGTTTGAAAGTTTCAGTGTGCTCCATTCTTCACAACTGCGACGAAAAGTATAAAGAGTACCACGAACAGCATCCTCCAACAGAAGATACGAAAGCCGACTCACTTTCTCCGCCTTCTTCAGCGCCTCCACATTCTAATGTCACCCTTGTGCCAAATCCAAAAGGCAAAATGTTCGCTCCAATGAAAGGAGACAGGTCGACTACGGTAAGGTATTGACAATTCTATTTCAAGTTGAAAGATTAATTTCAGGGAACTGTAAGTCAAAAAAGCAGTAGCTCTTCTTCTGGCACCTACGAGAGTTCCGATGACGATTCAAACGAGAAGAAATCTTCTGGACGAAGCAGCAGTAGCAGTAGCAACGACTCGATGTCAAAGAGACCTGTCGATGATACGTTAGCTCAAAAGCTATTAGATAGAGTTCATAAAAAGAAATAATTGTTGAACACTTTCTAGTCATTTTCTAGCAATTCATAATACGTTTTTGGACTTCTCTGTATTTCTGTGAGATTCCTGTGATTTTAATCATTTTGCTTCTCTTATATTTTCCGGGTCATCTTCTTCCCTATCGTTCCAACTTTTTTCCTGTGTTCAATAAAATACCTGTATTGTTCATATCTTGATTATTTAACTATTTCGGGTTACTGTAATTCATCTGTTTGAAGCGTATCACTTGAAATTTTCCCAGTTTTGTATTTCATTTTTCCGAGTTTTTGTTTGATTTTATATCGGTGATAAAATGGTTTTCGAAATCTTAGAATATAAAAAAATATCGGTTTGTGCTGGTTTGTATCCAGTTTTCTTATTTTATGAGTTATACTTTCTTCCAGGCTTGGTCAGAATCGGGAAAACAATTTTTCGGAAAATCGGAAAAAATGAATGAAAACTGTCGAAAAATTAGAGATTTTGACGAAAAAATCATCACCATTGTTTTTTCTCCGATTTTCCGAACAAGACTGCTTTCTCCATAACAAAATCCTTGAATCACCCACTACCCTTTTTTCAGAATGATATTTCGACGATTTCCCTGCTGGAGCTTGATTTCGCTACGAACTTTCAGTGTGGGTAGGTGAGAAGAACAATTTTCCTTATTTTTAGATAATTTTCTATTTTCAGACCCGACGTAGCAACTACATCATCAAAATTTGCAAACGATAGATGGTCTGTACTCGTAGTTCATCCGAAAGTGCGATGGGGATCCGGTTCGGCGTCGGTGCTGAAACAAGCTGATCGGCAATTAGAGGAAGCTGTTGCTCTTGTTAATAATCTACCGAATATGATAGCTGTCGAGTATGCTTATTTCTTTGAAATAAAAGTTATTTATTCAATTTTCAGCAGTCTGATCATGCCAGTGGACTACAATACAAAAAGAAAATCAATTTGGGCGGCTGGTAACTTGGAAAAGCTTGTGACGAGAAGAGAAACTGCACGAGCAACAGCGTTGATGGTTAATGTCGATGTATTGAGTCCATCACAACAAGAAGAGTTATTTCGAATTTTTGAAGTTCCGATTTTTGATCGCTACAATATCGTTTTATCAACATTCAAAGAATTCGCGAGAACAGAAGAAGCGCGACTTCAGATTGCTTTAGCTGAAATTCCTTACATTAAACATCGAATTCATGCTCTATCATCAAAACGTCTGCACTCTCGTCCCGAGATTCTCCACATCGAACAACAGTACACCGAGATCGAAGGAGATTTGAATGAGATACTTCGGAAGCGAGAGCAAGATTTGCGGAGAGACTTGAAAGAAGCCACACGGAAGAGTTCGGAGCAAATCGGGGCGAGGAACTCGTCAGATGCAGTTGTCGCTGTTGTTGGATATACGAATGCGGGAAAAACGAGTCTGGTCAAACGACTAACTGGATCAGTTTCTCTTACTCCGAAAGATCAACTGTTTGCTACATTGGATACTACAAGACACGTTGCAAAACTACCATCGGGACGATCAGCAGTTTTCACGGACACAATTGGATTCTTGAGTGATTTGCCAATGCATCTGATTGCTGCATTTGAAGCCACATTGGCACATGTTAAATCAGCTGTGAGTGGGGGGAGTTCTGCGTCTCATTTTGTAATGGAATATATTATCAGGTTTCATAAGTCTCATGACTAGTTCAATCTTTATTTCTCAAAAAATTGTGTCATTTCTCTTCAAAATTGCTCATTCTGGTTCAAAAATCTTCAAATTTCAGCTATTTTCACCTTTTAGAATGTCAAAATTTAACGAAGTCTGAAGTCCTCATCTTTGCTCGAATTGGTTATTTTTGGCTCATTTCAGATTCATTTTGCTCAAAAATTCTACATTTTAGCTTAAAAATGATTAATCGTGACCTAAATTTGCCAAATAATTATTATATGATTGAAAAAGAGTCAAAAGTGAATGTTTTCCAGGATGTCATAATCCATCTCCGAGATGTCTCAAATCCCGATTGGAAGGCTCAAGAAGAAGACGTCGTAGCAACACTCAAGTCGATAGGAGTTGCTGATAATGTTCTCTCAGAGCGAATGATTACTGTAGATAATAAGGTTTATATTCAGCATGCATGTGATCCGGGCCTTCGCGGGCTGTCGATTTTCTCCACTTCGAATTCAAGTTTTTTGGCCAATTTTCACACAAAAATGTAGAACTCGATGAGACATATGAAATGGTACTAAAATCACCTAGATTGCTTGTTTCAGCTTTTGCCTAGAGCTGGTAGAACACCGGCACCAAAAACGTCGGCTTACAAGTTTTAGACAAAAACTGGTCTAGACGATTTTAGTACCATTTCATAGGTCTCATCAAGTTCTACATTTTGGTGTAAAGATTGACCAAAAAACTTGAATTTGAAGTGGAGAAAATCGACGAAAAAGCCCGGACCACATGTATTTATGCTTAGTTATCACAGTTTTTCCTTTCAGATTGACAAGGAAGGAGCGATCGAAGCAAAAGAGACCAGTAACTCGATTCGCGTCTCTTGTAAAACTGGACATGGGATGCACGAACTAATTGATTTAATCAATGAGACTTTCACCATCGCAACGAAATGCAAAACTATTCGTCTACGTCTGGATGTACGCTCCCCAGTTATTGAATGGCTTTATCATAACGATTTCGTGGTTGTTGAGCCAGTTGCCGATGGAAATAATTTGATATTTGATGTTGTAATGAATGAAACCGAAATCGGACGATTCCGGAAGAAGTTTGCTCATCTTAGGAAGAAACCTGAATAAATTAGTTAGAATTTTCTAGGATTATATTCTTCGTTATTTTTTGGTACTCAACCATAATTTTATCTGTTCCCAGTATTCCTGTGTTCCTATTGTTACCATTTTCAAATTTCAGAATGAGTCCGAAGAATGGCGAATCTCCACCAAAGGAGCAAGTGAAAGTTGTGCTCCGGCGACTTCCGAAGTATATGACAGAGCAAGAAGTTCTTGAGCAAGTGAGCCCACTACCGGAAGAAGTCGTTGGCACTTACTTTCTACCAGCCAACTTTGCGTGAGTTCAACTTATCGGCTACGGGGACATTTCGAAAGTAAGACAATTCGAAAGCGAGACATTTCGAAAGTGTGATGTATCGAAAGTGCGATGTTTCAGAAAGAAAAATGTTGCGGCAGTATTCAAATAGAGCCCCCTCCCTATTTAAGAAAAGCCCCCCATTTTTAACTTTAGTTCAGCCCCCCACCATGCAAACATCCACCTGATAGGTTCAAGGAAAGTCCCCCACTCCAGACTTGGAGATTCTTCAATTTGAACCCCCCACCCATTAAATTTGAGCCCCCCATTTTCGCGTAGCGTTTGACGCATACCGTAATCCTACGTGGTAACCGAACGCAAAACGGAGCTGCGGTATCATTTGTAAAGCTGTTTTTTAATGATTTCTGTTGATTTTTCTCTTTCTTCTTTTGCTAAATACTTTTTTTTCGGCTTTTAAATGTTTTTCTATTAATTCAGGCTTAGAAAAACGCTCTTTTTAGGCTTAGAAAAATGCTTTGTCACGAAGGCAGGCGCGGGGGACTTTAGTTGAATGGGTGGGGAGCTCAAATTGAATGGGTGGGGGCCTGTAATTTACTGGTGGAGGGGGTAGAGACCGCAACAAAATTTTCAAAATGGTCGTACTTCACTTTTTTGTATATGAATGTGTTCCTCTTGTCGAAAATAGTAGTTTCCCAAAATTTCATTCAAAAATATTCGCCCGTTTTGAAATTATAGCCGTTTTAGTGCGCAATTTTTAGTACTGGGTTTCTCTTGGGGGGCATACATGTCCAAACCCGGGCCGGGCCCGGTCGGCCCGGGTTTTGAGACACAATTTTTTCAAAGGTCAATTTTTGGAAAAAAATTCGATTTTTTGACTGTTTTCTGTTCAATTTTAGAATGTTTCATACTTTTAGTACTTTCATGATTTTTCATGCAATTCAGAAACTTTTTCATGAAAAATTGATTTTTTTTTCGGAAAAATTTTGACGAAAATTTTCTACCCGGGCCGACCGGGCCGGGCCGGGCCGGGAAAGTTTACCTCCGGCCCGGCCCGGCCCGGGTTTGGACAAGTATGTTGGGGGGTAGGCGGCGGGCTTGGAAAAAGATCAGAACCACGTGAAACCGGCTACTAATGATGTTCAGAATATGTTTTTCTGGGTAAACAAAACATAAAAAATCTATTGGGACACTTTTGGAATTGAACCTAACATGTGTTTTTTCATAGTCACAGCTACTATCCACTAGGCCATGGAGGCAAAGTCGGCGCGCAACGCGGAACTTGCATACGAATGTGAGACTGTCGGCGGTCGGCAGCCGCCATTTTCTCAACGAATTTTCGCATTTTTTGGTCAAATTTTCATAGAAAAACGAGTTTAACTTTTTTCCGACAACTCGCCCCAATAAGTGAGATATATCAATTTGTGGGAAATTTTTTGTATTTTTCGATTATGTAATCAAAACAAGCGTAACTATACCTTTCACTAGGTGAAATCTTCGAAAAACCACCTGAATTTAAAAACATGGTTACTTCAATTGAAAATAAAAATAACTTATATATTACGAAATACTCTGAAATTTGGTATACAAGTAATTTAAGAGTTTTTCTATCAAACAAGAACGAAAAACTAGGAGTTATCGCTGAAATTTTTTTGTTATTTTTACTGCAAGTTTGACTAAATATTTCCGTTTTCCGACAACTCTCCATGAAAATTCAAGTATACCATATAATCCGTAAACTAATTGGCTTTCAGAATCATAAATAAAATTGACCGTAACTGGGTACTCCCGAGCCGGGAAACGAGTTTTTCTGCAAGCGATCCGTGTTTTTTCACATTTTCTCGAAAACTACATATTTTCATGAAAAACTGTTATGATTTTCGAAATCTACGCGTCCGAAAACATAACGAGACCAAATTTTATAAAAATTGGCTGGTCCTCCGCCGAGCTACAGGCCTTCAAAGTGCGCAACCACCCCCCAAGAGAAAAAATGAGAGGCCACGCCCCCTTTCATTGCGGTGCCTAGGAGGGGGGCTTTATTGAGGTTGTGACGGTGGGGGGCTATAGTTGAACCGTGGGGGGGGGGGGGAGGTGTTTGAATTGTCATTGGATGGGGTGGGGGTTATACTTAAAGAATACCATGTTCTTAAAGAATAGTCCCCCACTTTACACGGGTGGGGGCCCCTGTTTGAATTGACCCATTCAAAAATGGCCCCCCGGCGCCCAAGTTACAACCCCCACCTATAAAGCACTGGTGGGGGGCGCAACCATAGTTCGTTTTAATGAGGGGGGCGTAACTGAGGTGGGGGGTCATACTTGAATTATGCCAATGTTGCACTTGAGAAATATCTCACTTTTGAAATGTCACACTTTCGAAATGTCCCCGGAGCCAACTTATCCAATTCGAGTAACTCGATTATTTTCAGATTCGACCATGCCGCTTATGCCACACTGATTCTCGTTTTCTCCGAGTATAGCGAATCCCTAATGGATTTTGAAACTCGCTTCAACGGCTACATTTTCGTAGATTCTCGTGGAAACGACTCGGCAGCGGTCGTCGAAGCTTGTGTCAATCAGACGTTTGCGAAATGCGACAGAGCACGAATGAAGGAAGATACTCGTGTTGGAGCCATTCTCACCGATAAGTATTACTTGGATTTCTGTGAGAAACTGGAGAATGAGAAGTCGGTTCCCATTATGACACTTGAACAGCAGATCAAAAAACTCAATCAACCAGATGATGTCAGAACTCGTAAGTTCGATTTACAAAAACAGTTCCTACTTCATTTTTTTTACAGAAATTGATCGCCTGGAAACTCCACTCGTCAAGTTTTTCTTCGACAAAGAAATCGGTAGACGTCGTGATGTCGAGAATCGCAAGCAAAGACGCGAAACCAAGAAGATGGAGAAACAGAGAAATGTACTCGATATTCTGATGAAACCATCATCTTCCGCCTCCGCTACCACATCTTCTCCCAAAAAAGAAATTCCGAAAGAAGCTAACAGGGTGATGTCTGATAAGGAACGAGAAAAGTTGGACAAAATTGAAGCTAAAAGAAAGGAGCGAAACGCGGCTCGTAAGCAAAAGTTCCTCGACGAAAAGAAGAAGAAACAAGAGGAACGAGAGCTCGAGAATCCCGCTCAGGTCCGTGTGCCTAAAGAACATAAGAAGAAGGAGCGTCCGGGAAGAGCACCTCGTCCAGCTCCGGCGAAAACTGTTGGTGAGCAACAGGGTGAAGATTGGATTAAGAAGCTCACCGATCCAAAAGCGGCGATCAAGAAAAAACACGATGTAGGTTTTTATTTGGCCTTTTTGGGTTTTCGCGGCTCCTCGATTTTCTCAACTTCAAATTCAAATTTCTTGGTCAATCTTTATACCAAAATGTAGAACTCGATGAGACCTATGAAATGGTACTAAAATTATCAAGTGTGCCTGTCTCAGTTTTTGTCTAGAACTTGTAGAACACCCGGGTTTCGGTCCGTGTTTTCTACAAGTTCTGGACAAAAACTGAGACAAGGAATCTTGGTGATTTTAGTGTCATTTCATATATCTCATTGAGTTCAACATTTTGGTATAAAGATTGAGCAAAAAAAAATGGATTTGAAGTGAGTGTAATCCTACCTGAAGTTGCGAAGACACATAATAAACTCTCCAAAAAGCTTCCAGTCTCCTCCGAAGTGAACAAACGCACTGATAATCGACCAGCAACAGCACCGAATCGTTCAACTCGTCCGGCACCCCGTCCCTTAAACGCTTCGAAGCGCCCATCAGCGGCACCGAAATAAAACGGATTTTCATAAAAACGTTATACTTTTTTCTGTTAAATTTTTTCAAAATAGTATTTTTTTCCCTATTTTTTCCTTTCCAAGATCTCTCAAACTTTCTGTAATAAAATCTTTGCTTAAAAACTATAAAATTTACCATTCTTTCATTGGGAAGTCCCTTCGGGAATGTCTTCTCTTTTCTCCGGTTTCCCCCACTTCTCTAAAGTGTGTTGTTTAGGTGACCGAGAAGGACCATCTGCGCGTACAAAATGGTAAGGAATACCAATTAGAGTGTGCTCGGAAAAGAAGGCCATCCTCGCCAACTTTCTTCCTCATAATAATTAGCGTTGACTTTTTCCTATTCATACACTAAACAACTCGCCAATTAGAGCAAACATCTCGTCTATTTCAGCCATTCCTTGCTCTCGAGCTGAAATGTCAGTTGAAAGGTGTCACCGAGCTCCGCCCGGAGAGCACCGATTCGTTTCACTGGCATTTGAAGGTGAAATGCACCAATTGTGGAGAGGCGCCCGACCACTGGCAGTATGTGGTGTTGAATGTAAGATAAGGGAGCAAAAACTAGAAAAAAAGAAGATGTTCTATTTTAGGAAATGCTCGAAGTTCCCGGAAGTCGTGGCGAAGCGAATCTTGTGGAGAAGTGCAAGCTCTGTGGAAGAGTCAACACGTTGAGTTAGTTGGGCTTGAAATTCAGGCTCTCCGACATTTCGAAAGAGTGACGTTTCGCAAGTGCGACGTTTCGACAGCAAGAACTTCAAACCATTCTGGGGAAAATACTTCTCAGTCAGACCTAGTCGAAATCAGCTCGTTTTTTTTTCCGATGTTCCAATTTTTTCGGAAAAATTTATCGGCCGCGGCCGGAAATTTCTCGAAAAAAAATTTTTCAGAATATTTTTCGATTTTTTTTGGAAAATCGGAAAAGAATTTTTGACAGATCAAAAAAAAAAAAGAAAAAAATAGATGCAGATTGTCGAAAAATCATCATTTTCGAGAATTTTTTTCTCGATTTTCCGAAAAAATTTTTTGGAAAAAATTTCGAGAACTCGTTTTTCCGGACAAGTCTGCTCTCAGCACAGTACAGCACTTGAGCCCGTATTCTAGGATATTTAATCAAACGGCTCAGAAGTGCTGCGCTGTAGTAAGAGTTAATTTTCCCGGATTGGCTTGAAATTTTCGCTTTCGAAACGTCACACTTTCGAAATGCCGCGGAGCCAAAGCTCAAACTTCATCGAGATCAACCCCATGTTTTAGCTATCCTCGAGGACCACTTCAAAAGCTACAAAATCGAAAAGAACGAAGAGTGGCAGCAGATCGCCGTCTTCGACTGCCGTGGCATCGAACCATTCGATTTCGATCCAAGAGTAAAAGAAAATTTTAATTATTTTTCAATATCCGCTTCATTTCAGGACGAATGGACTGCGAACAGCGTTGAAACTGGCAAGCCATTCAAGGAGATCGATTTGGGCGAGAAGGAATGGGTCGACTTTGACGACAAAGCCATGGAAGCTGTTGAAATCGGCGAGATGTCGGTTCAATTCACCACGATTCGCGATCCCAAGAAGAAGTAAAACACTTTGATAATACATTCCTTTCCACTTTTCCTACTATATTTTTATAATCTCTGCCATATGTGTAAAAATGAACTATTTTATTCGCAACTTGATTCTGGTCAATAATACAAGTACTGTTTTTTAGTCGAGAATGCTGATCGCATTGAAATGGCGAATTGAATGCAAGAGAAAATGAATAGGAGTGTGTGAACTGTTATCTGAAAAAAGGGAGAACAAATAGCGGGTCAGAAAATTCAAATGGGAATAACTATTTTAGAGAAATTGGATGAAAATGCGGTTTTAAAAAAAGCAACAGAAAAAAATATTCCTTATTAAAAAATCTATCGATTGGTTGAAAAACCGTCAAATTTCATAGAAAATTAACAGAGTTACGCCCTATGGAAAATTGTCGAAAGGCGTAACTCTGTTAATTTTTGATCAATTCGACGGTTTTTCAACCAATCGATAGCTTTTTTAATAAGGAACATTTTATCTGTTGATCCCGTTTTCACCCAATCCCTCTGAAAAAAGTTATTCCCATTAGAATCCGTTGCCGAGAATTGCTTCCCCAGTTCTATAAGCAAAGTTATCATTCAAATGCAAATAACTTTTTTCAGAAAAATCGAGTAAAAATACGGTCAACAACAAAAATGTTTCTTATTAAAAAAGCTATGGATTGGTTAAAAAACTGTCAAATTTTATTAAAAATTAACAGAGTTACACATTGCGGCAAAATTGAAAATCGAAAATTTATCAGCAAAGCGTAACTCTGTTAATATTTGCTAAATTTGACGGTTTTTTAACCAATCGATCGCTTTTTAAACGAGGAACATTTTTACTGTTGACCGTATTTTTACCCAATCTCTCTAAAAAAAGTTATTTTCATTCGAATCTGGAAGCAAACTTACTTGAATAGCCGCGATCTCTCTTTCAGTTTCTTGAGGCAGCCAATCGATGTACGGATGAGTGAAATGAACGACTCTCATACAATAAGCTTCTCGATGTGATAGCCAATGACAATGTCTCGTTATCATATGGGGTACGGTATTTCGATTGAACCAACAGAAAACTCCGAAACTTGTCGTGGCATTCAAAAGCACTGCAAATGCAGCTCCGATAATATTCAACGCTCTCGTTGTGGATCCATGACACTTCGTTCTCCACGAGACAATGCCTTGGAGTAAAGAGAATAAGCCGATGGCCAATGGAAGGTGGAGGAAGAAGAAAGTGCAACAGTAACGAAGATGGAAAAATGAAACCAGAATGAGGAAAATGGATATGACGACTTGATAGTGGTAAGAGTAGAGACGGATTCTGAAGACAAATTTATTTGGGGAGGGGACCGGATTTTGGAGATTTTACTTCGTTTCGATGGCACTGTAGAAGGTAAGAATGGTGCAAATGAGAAGTTGCACTCCGGAAAGAATAGTGAGAGATATTGAAGTGAAGAATCGAATCCATTCTCGTTCCTGAAAAATTGGAAACATAAAATTTTAAGTCTTAATCGGAGGATCTTAATGAGCTCAAAATGAGCCAATTCTCAAAATTCAAACTTATTAAAATTAGTCTTATTAGAATCCTCGTCAAAAGTTGACTGGAAATGCCACAAAATATGTTTCAAATCTCTTTTTCAGCAGATGTTATGATAGATTTTGAGTATTCAGAAATGTAGTATTTTGTTTTGAAAAAATAGAAGGACATGCCCTTCTAATACAGATTTCAGGATGCTTTACCTTTGGCTCCCATCCAAATTTATCCAAAATCGAAAGTTGTAAATTGGCAAGCAAATCGTTGCAAGACCCAACCAAGGCAATTGTTCGATACTTCAGCCCATGGCAAACCCCATCTTTAATTGTCTCGTCGTTATCTGAAATTCCAAATTTAGAAGATTTTTCCAAACCCCAAAAAAAACTCACATTTAAATTCATTGATACAGTATGTCTCCATTAGAGAAGAGAAAAAGAAGAAGAATCCGATTGAAGTGCAGGTTAGTTGGAGATAGAAGTCACATCTGAAAGTTTTTTTTCATTTACCAGAAAGCTTTAAAGTTGAAATTTTGAAAACCAGGTAATCAGGAAAAAAACTATTAAAGTTTCAAAAGAATCGGTTAACTTTGAAGGGAGTTACGACTTGCAATACATTTTCGATTCCGAAATTATTACTCAAATTCACTAAAAGAGCCATAACTTGTTCAGTTGTTGAGCTATCAAAAATCAAAACACATAGCCATAATCTAAGCAAAATTTCTGATGTTTCTGTAAAATTTTCATTCAAATCGGTTCCGTTTGCGCTGAGTTACAGCCGCCAATATACAGACATACAGAAATCACTGGTTTTAAAAACTTACCTATTGGGATACCGCAGAAATATAGCATGAAAAGCTGTGACCAATCCGAAAGTGGCATTTATAAATGGGAACAAGAAAAAGAATAAGGGTGAGCAGTAGGCTATGTGAGATCCTCCAAGGGCGAACTCAAACTGAAATTTTAGATTTAAAACTGAACTTTTTTCTACCTGAAACTCACCACAGCCACCACGGCTAGCAAAGGATAAAGACTCCATCTGGGTCCGGTCGATGCCATTCTTTTTTTGGGGAATGAACTCAAAGCACAAGTTGGCTTTTTTAAAAGAAACACAAAAAACCAAACGAATCGAAAGAAACTATGGAGGACTAACGAGTATGTCCGGATGGAAATTTTTTGCTTCTCGATGAACGGAGGGAGTTGCGAAGAAATGGAGGAAAAAAGGAGCAAAAGAGGAGAAAGTATGAAGAAAAAGGCGGCGGCGATGACACGATGAGATGACAGAAAGAAGGAGAAGAATTTGCAGAGAAGGAAATTTTTTCTTTCGTTGGAAATTAAATCAGTGAATTGTGAGGGAGTGATGATCATTTTGATGATGATGTTACCATATAGAGGGCATACAAATGTATTGGGTGGTCTTCTGGAGTTGGTTAGTGCATATGGCTATTTTGATAGCTGGAGGGTGGGGACTTTGGCTTACAAGAAATCTGAATAGTTAATTTGAGAAAGAGAAAATAAAAACGGTTCAGTTAAGCTTGAAATTTTCAAATGAAGATATTAAACTTTTGATCCAAGTAATGGTGTTCCAAATTTGAAAAGTTTTGAGAACATGTACAGACTGAAATTTCCAAAAACTTTTCTTGTCTAAAGATGGAAAATTGTTCAAAATGTATGTTTTGTAGTTCTGTGCTCAAATTCTTTTGAATTTGAAAGAGTTCCGAAATCTCCATGTTTCAAAAACTTTCCAGAACCATGAGGTAAAATTAAAGTATGTAATTTTGAAAAAATTTTCTTAGTTGTGTCAAAAAGTTATCCAATTTGGGCACTGTTCCCCTACTAGTGTGAACTGGTGCGGCGGACTAAAAATTGCATTTAATTTATTTTAAACACCTTCTTGTAAAAATATCAGATTTGACCATAAATGTCCTAATCAGGTCCGGTCCGGGTACGAAATTTCCGTCAAAAATTTTCCAAAAAAGTTCAAATTTTCATGAAAAAGTTTCTAAATTTTGTGAAAAGTCAAGAAAATTCTATAAGTATGAAACACTTTGAAATAAAACAGAAAATACTCTAAAAATCGGATTTTTTTCCGAAAATTTATCTTCAGAAAAATTGAGTCTCATAACCCGAGCCGACCGGGCCGGGCTGGGTTTGGACATGTATGGATTTTAAACACTCTGAATCCCAAAATATCTTCCAAAATCCGTTTTTTGTGTTGATTTCATTTTCTCTCAATCAGACCAATTTTTCATTCAACGTAAGTTTGTGGAACTAGATTATGATTAATTTGAGCGTTTCGTAGCATGACAAAGAATCATTGGACTTGGGAAGTTCTGAAATATAATTGAGCTATTTTTCGATTTCAAATACCGTAAAAGGCCGACTTTCGGAAGTCCGTACTACCTCAATTTTGGTTTTTTTGGCGGTACAAATTTCAGAAAGAAAAACGAATGTTTTTTCCAGCTACAAAACACATTAAATTTGATTTTCAGAAAGTTGAGGGTTTTTTCAAATTAAGGTTTACTAAGCTGTTGATCCGCTCTCGCTCTATTAGACGTATTACGGTATTACGGTAGGTCCCAGTTGTTCCCGAGCCTTCATTCAAACCCATCCCTGATTTTGTAACTTATAATATCAGAATACCTTCAATTTTAACTCCACACCCAACTTCCAATCAAAAACAATCTACGAACACATATTCCACCAAATTCTGTTTTCTAAATTGAATCTTCTCTCCAGAAATTTTCCAAATGAAATTAAGAGGACTCCATGCCATTGATACTCCGATTAACCTTCTTCATCCCTCCCCAATCGAATTCTCGAATTTTTCCAACCCAATTTGTTTTGAACGTTGGGTTCCTTCGTTTTCGGCTCCTAATTGCGATTATCGCCACCCGGAGGCAGTCCCCTCCCGATGAAACTCGATTATAGAGTCGCCTTCTCTACCGATCACCCGAAAATTCGTCTGTTGGCGATAAGTGGAAGACGAAGAAGAAGACGTTGAAGCTGCTGAAGAAAAGGAAAAAGAGAAGAAGAAGGAGCAGATAATCTAATCAAGTTCCCCTCTCTCTCTCTCCATGCTCCCCAAACCAATCCGATGAAAATGGGCGGGACTACCTATATTTGGAAGCTCCTCTCGACGGAAACGCCACGAGTACGGTGGCCTGTGGAGGGAGGAGGAGCACCCCCCGAAGGCGGACGGCAACCAGTCAGCTGCCCCCTTGCCTCTTCAGAAGCAACCCTGTCCGCCTCCACGACGACGACGCCGACTTCGGTCACCCCGTGCTTTCCACACTTTTCTGCATTCGCCAACATGAGCGACAACCTTCTGAACGGATCGAATGGAGCGTCAACTGTCTCACAGGTAATCTCATCTCTTCCAGAGACTCATTTAGTATGTCGCGCGCGGTCTCGACGCAAACGAAATAAACAGTAATACGATTTGGTGGCGCCGGCCGTCGTCGTCGCCGAGAGCTCCATAATTAACTTTTCTGGCGCGCACAATATTCTTCGTCGTCTCCTGAAGACGTTGTCGTCGTTTTTCGGAAGACCGACTGGGAGGAGTCCCGAGTATGTGTATGTGTGTGTGTCTTCCCCTCATAAATTCATTATGGAAATTTGATTGTTAGATGCTCTCACGATCAGTGGCACACACAGACATACACACACAGAGACTCACAAAACCTTCTCAGTCGTCTTTTTGGTACTGATACCCCTTCAACTTTTTTGCTCCTCTCCGAATTTCTTAGTTTTACCTTTTTTGGTGGTCGCTAGGCAGCATGACGTATAGAAATAGGGAGCCAGTGATTACTGTAGGTGATAATTTCATTTATGATAGGCACGGAAGATATGACGCATATGGTGATAGGGTAGAATTGAATTAGGGGAAGGTACTGTAGACAGGTTAGGTCTCTATAATCTATAAGGGTCTTCTGGGATAATAACTCTTTGGTGTCAGCAGTTCTAGACCAAGCAAAGCATCAATAAACTTGGCATCATTGATGAATTAGAACTACCGTGAAACCTCTGATAGGGACACCGAAAAATCTAATTTGCAAGCCTTCTTATAAAAATATAATCAACTTTCTGAGAATCTTTTACAGTACGCTTTGTAGCTGAAGAGTCTGTCTTTGTTTTCTGGAAGTTTTACCGCAAGAAAACAAAAATTACGGTCGTGAGGAATCTTGAAAGTTGGCCTTCAGGGTGTCCTTTTATTAGAGGTTTTACGGTATTATGACGAATGAAGGGCATTCTGTCATGATTGATGTTCTGATACGGCTGCTTCTTTGAAAACTAAGCTAAAACACATAACGGTACACTAGTATTAGGATTTCTCAATCAGAAGGGATCTTGACAGTTCGGGCCAACCGGACCAAAGCTGACCATCGATTTTCTCCCATGTAAATTGAGATTTTTCAATTGAAACTTATTTTAAAAGGTAGGTCTTGATAAGATCCACAAAATGACATACAAAACAACAATATTATTCTCTTCAATGTTCTGTTATTTCCTGTTAAACACCCGGTCCGACCTGGCTTGAGTTCATTTCATCGGCCCCATTTTTTTTCGAGGGACAGTACAAAACTGAGCCAAAAAATCTGGCTATTTTGTATGCCGTTTTGTAGATCTCGTCGAGACCTACATTTTCATAAAAGTTTCCATTGAAAAATCTCAATTGAGAAAATCGCTGGCCCGCTTCGGCCCGGTTAGCCCGGAATATGAGCCCCTAACACCCAACTGGATAATCAACATAATAAGATGACCACATGGATGGCTCAGATGACCCTATCAGACTCAGATGACCGTAGGAATCTGGGAACAGATGATGTGAGACCATTCCGACTATAAAACTATATTTGCTTTGGATTGAAGCGCCCCAAAAAATGCATTAAGTTTAGACACTCATTGCGCCATAAAAAGGAATAATGGAAACTGGAAGCTTTAAAAGTTGCAATACCGTATTGTTCACTCCAAAAACGTATCCGTATACCTTCAATCCTTATCATCCACAAAAATCCCAACTCCACAATTTCAGTTCCAAGAGAAAGTCAAAGACCTCGGCGTGTCTCTTCATGACTTCACCGCCTACTATCCAAGTTCCCTGGACACGGTCTCAGCCAGCCTTCGCCCAATATCGGATCCATCATCAGGTTTGTTCTTATCTATCTCTATCTGTCCATCTTTCACACTTTTTTTCTCAACTGGTAGAGGAGGAGCTTCGGCATGGCGAACAAAATTACATCAGAATATATCAGATTTGCGGAATCATATTTGATGTCTCTCCTCGCCCCTGCCAGTTCAGTCAGTCTTCTTCTTTCCTAGTCCTAGGTGCCCTTCTTTCCTCGTTTCCCCCATCAAAAACCATGTCAAGAGGTGTCTTTATTACAATTACGCAACGGCTTCCGTCAAAGGTACCCCACAGAGAGATCAAGTGTGAAATCCTTACCGTCCCATCCGCCATCTTCGTCCTCCCCCGGTACTCCACATTTCTGGAGCATGTGCCATCGAGCCAATTATGACGCCTGTTGCCAGATGCTCACTCCTTATCCATCCTTGCCTATTGTATCCATACCCGCGCACTCGGGACGAAGAGCAGTAGTCTTCTTGACTTTGTGCGCGAAGTGTGTCTTCCTTCTTCTTCTCTTCTTATTCTTCCTACTTGTTCAGTCTGTCGATTAGTACTCTAAGATTAGGGGGAACTCTCTCATCAAAACAATGGATTATTACGGTAAGACAATGTAGGGACGGGGACACAAAACAGTCTCTTGTTTCTTAAGAATTTCGAAATTCTTCTCTTTTCCTCAAACATCTGCTTCCCCCTACTTTCAATTTTTAAGCTCTTCATGTTGCAGATGGGGCATTCAAGAAGATTAAAACCGAAGGCATCGGTGGCTCTGTATTCGGATCATCAATCGCGGGGGTCACCAATACGCCAGCGAGGTGAGTTTGAATGTTTTGGAAATTTTGGAGAGGGGGAATTTGGAGTGATGGGTTACGGTAGCTGGGGAAGGGAAAAAGAATTGGAGGGCTGTGTTATTGGTAAGAAATTGAGTTCATAATAATTTTGAGTTCGTTGTGAATTACAGTACCAGGATTACGGTAGCTGAAAACCTCAAGGAGTACAGAATTTGGATTTTGAAAATAAAACTGTTTTGTCAAATGTCAAAGTTGGGCCTTCAAAATCGACTGAAAATTTTAAAACTTTTTGGTAACTTTTTGATGGTACTGTAATTATCAGGGTTGCAATTCGACCTAAATTTTTTTAAACTACTCAAATTTTCTGGAAATTTTAAAGGTAAATTAGCAGAATTTCAAAAAAATGTGCCATTTAAATTCTTCGAACTTTTATACATGAAATAGCGATCAAGACTGGAAATTAGAAAATGGGACCGAAAATTTTTAGATCGAAATTTTAAAAAAAAATTGGGTCGGGCCCTGGTAATTATGATCATGCCTGGAATATGAGTTTAGTAAAAAGAATAATTGATATTTAGATGAGGTATTTCACACCTGAAATAGATTTTTGAAAACTATGATCAGTGGTACAAAGTCTTTTTTTTAAATTCCATCTCATTCCTGACAAGTTTTCATCGGCAAGGATTTTATATCTGAAAGTTTGGAAGGTTTCTTTTGTAATCAACTTTGACAAATTTATAGAAAAAATAAGAAGTTTTTAATTGGAACCTCATAATCCAACTACCGTAAAACCTCTGATAGAAGGATACCCTGAAGGCCAACTTTCGAAAGTCCGCACGACCGTAACTTTGGTTTTCTTGCGGTAAAACTTCCAGCAAACAATAATAGATTCTTAAGCTACAAAAAACACTATACGTGATTCTCAGAAAGATTATTATATTTTCATGAGAAGGTTTACAAACTTTACAAATTTCTCGGTGAGCCTCTATTAGAAGATTTTACGGTAACAATGTTCTCATCAACCCCAATTCCACCTAAACCTACCGTACCCCTTCCCATCACTCCATTTCCCCTCTCTCTCATCTTCCCCCCCAACACCTAGTACCCCACGGCCGTTTCGTCAAATTGCAGGCTGTATAGCCTAGAACGGCCCGAATCAGAGCGTCTCAATTCCAGGCGGAGACATCGGACAACGTTCACACAAGAGCAACTTCAAGAGCTCGACGCCGCGTTCCAGAAGAGCCACTATCCGGACATCTACGTTCGCGAAGAATTGGCACGGATCACCAAGTTGAATGAGGCCCGGATTCAGGTGAGTCAGAGTTCTATGATTTGCATAAACAGTACAACAAATCTAAGTGACATGTGCTCTAATTTGTTGTGTCTTCATTTCCTCTCTTCTTCTTATTCTTATTCTTATTCCACTTCGTATTCTTCTCTCGTTAATTACTGCCTTTTGGAGATAGTTGAGCAGACATTGTGACCACCTACTGTGCGCTAAATCTTCCCAACACACATCTGGGTAGGGATTAGACATTGAGCTTGTAGGGGGAAGAAGATAAAGTCAGTGGGACAGAAATAATTGGGATGGAATAGAGATATGGTGGGGGGAACATGGATAGGTATAGATTGGGGTTCAGAAATTTCCGAAATTTCAAAACTCGCTTGAAATTTTAAAAACAATCTTTTTAAAAATACAATCTTCCAAGATACATCAACCTACCATTGAAGTGATTAATGGTTTTTTAAAATACCAGTTTATTCAAAACTTGAAAACATTGACATTCATATTTCCCATTTTCCATCTACCGGACCTTGAAGATTACGGTAACTTGTTCTAAATATTAACTATTTTCCTTTCAACCTAAACTCAGCACCTACCGTAACCCGCTTCTCTCTCCCCATCTCTTTTTCTTTGTTGAGAAGTGGCGACAAGGCGCGTCGTCCAAATCGAATTATGCGTTTCCTTTCGTCGCCCTCAATGCTCAATATCCGTGGGCTCCCTTCTTCTTCTTTTTATAACGATGTGACTAGTCTATCGACATTTAGAGAAGGGAACAAAAGTATCAACGGAAATGACTTCGGGTCTTGATTGAGAGTAGGGAAGGAAGATCCCCGGGCAGGGGGGACACGAACTCACAATTTGAGTTTTGAGAGTTTTATTGAGTTAGTGAGAATTTCTAGAGCCTAAACTCGTACTGAAACGTTAAAGGGAAACAACCGGAAGAAGCATCTCCGAAACTTACCTTTTTACTGTACTGGCTCCCTCAGCTGAAATATGTAGGTCAATTTTGAGAGTCTGAAAAAATGGTTTTCAGATATCCGATTTTTCTGAAATTTTGTAAGTGGATAGAGCAACTCAAGAACTCCATTTTTGTAGTTGATCACTTTTTTATAGGACCACGATTCAGGTAGTTATGACGCGTGAAAGCTAAAAGGATCCAAAATGAGACGAAATTTGACATGACGTCATTGAACTGGGCAGGATTACAATCTTATGAAAAAAGGATCAACTACAAAAATGGAGTTCTTGAGTTGCTCTATACATCGCCAAAATTTCAGGAAAATCGGATATGTGAAAACCACTTTTTCAAACACTCAAAGTTGACCTATTACAGCTGAAAACTGGATACAACTGTAGATTTTTTTGAGGGTCTGAAAAGGTAATTTCCAGATATTCAATTATTTGGAAATTTGGTGGATGTATAGAGCAACTCAAGAACTCCATTTTTGTAGTCGACAACTTTGCCATAGAACTACGATCCAGTTAGTTAGGTTGCGCGGAAGTCAAAAAGCTCAAAAAAGACGAATTCGAGTCAGCTTGGCCTAACTCCCTGGATTGCAATCCTATAAAAAAGTGGTCAACTAGAAAAATGAAGTTCTTGAACTGCTCTATCCACTCACAAAATTTCAGAAAAACTGGATATCCGGAAATTACTTTTTCGGACACTCAAAGTTAACTCATTTCAACTGAAAACGCCAGTGCGTGACTCTCATTCTTACAAGGGACTTCCTTGAACACTTTTTCTGAAACTTTGGTCCTAGACTAAATTACCCCTGAAAAGCTCAAATCTGCAATAATATACAGCGAAATGTTCACGTAACTCGAGATATGAGCCCTCAAAGTTGTAGCCAATAGGGGTACTTTGAGGGCTCATATCTCCGCTCAAAATCACTTTCAGAATGTCTAGTTTCTTGTTATCAATTTAGAATCTAATGTTTTCCTATTCCTAGATACTACTGTAGACTCCTTCCACCTGACTTCCCCCTTCTTCTCCCTCCTCCACAATTATCCGATTACGCAATAGTTTTGACACCTGGCTTCCCTTCTTCCACCCAGCTGGATCCAGTCTCAATTCATCTTAACTCCAAGAAATAATCCAATTTCATCTTTGCAGGTGTGGTTCCAGAATCGACGTGCGAAGCATCGAAAACACGAAAAGCAATTGAATAAGGTATGACGAATCGAACAGACTTGAAAATAATTATTTTCTGATTATTTAGGTGAACCCCCAACACTCGTTCCTGGCGAACCCAGCGAACACTCTGATGAGACAAGGAATGTACTCGACGGCGCTGAATCGAGACGGATTCTGGTATCAGTCTTATCAGCGACCGATGCCGTATCCCACCGCATCTCCGTCTTACTCGAACTCGTTTACCAATCCGATTGCAAAGTAAGAATTTCGGCTCCGCGACGTTTCGAAAGTGTGACATTATCGAAATTGCGATGTTTTGTTTTTGAACGTCGCGGAGCCCGAATTTCAACTCATGAACAATACCTTCAACTCCAATTTCTTCAGCTTCGGACATTCAATCGCATCGTTCCCGGCCGACGATGAATTCTATCAGAAGCACTTGGCACTCCGAATGTCAACGACTCCTTCGGCTACCACTGCGGCAACTTCCCTCGCCAACATCAACTATCAACAACAACCACAACAGAACGAGACCAGTGCAAATCCACCCTCAATTTAAGTCAAGTAACAATTTCTCCTAACCTAATGTAACTCAAAAAGCCAATAATTTATGATTGCGTGTGAAATCAACTGAACAAATAAATAAAGAGATCTCACTAGTTGGAGTGTACAAATTCACAGAATATATCAAAAGCGGGGAAAAATACAAATTTACAAATCAATCACGATTGGCAATCAGTTGGAGATATTCATCGACTTCGTCCTCATCCAACACGTGGATCGCGTCTTTTTTAACCTCGACGACTTCAATATCTCTGGCACGAACATCGATTCCCAACGAAGTCTGAAGAACCTCGATGGCGCGTTCGGCGGGATGAGTCGAGTTCCATTTCTCTTTCTTTTTCATTTTCTTCTCGAAACATGTGATGGCCGCGCCTTGTTTGACGCCCATAGCAACAGCGTGCATTCCTCGGTACTGTCCAGCTGGATCAACTCGATACACTTCGGGTCCTTTCTCGTCGTCGTACGCGATGAACAGGAGGCCTGAAAGAAATTGTTATAAATTGTATACATGTTCAATTTTCTCCATTAAAAATCACGATTTTCTTATCAAATTTTATACTAAAATGTAGGTCTCGATTAGTTCTACAAAATGATGTAAAAACCAGTAAAATTTACAGAATGAATAAGTTGCTAGCTTCCGTAGTATATTTTGACTGTCCGGGTGTTTTACGGAAGCTAGCAACTCATTCAGCCGGTAAATATTATTGGTTTATACACCATTTTGTAGATATCATTGAGTTCTACATTTTGGAATAACATTTGATGGAAAATCATGATTTTTAATGGAGAAAAGTATTATATGTGGAATGAAATCTACAAATTCTTCCACATACCAACGCCCAAACAACGCATCTCTGCATTCTGTGTGTAGTACTGATTGAGATCGGCCATTTTCTTGGCGAGTAGACTGACTGGCACATCATAACCGTTTTTGTACTTGAAACTGGCCGCTTCGGCGATCGCTCGTCTCATTTGAAATCTCGCATCTGGAACTATTCCGATCGCACAACATGCGATAGTTTTCGAGATTTGATAGATAGAAGTGACAGAGTCTCTCACGACGAGATTGTCTGGAACCCGTTTCTGGACGGCTATCACAGCCACATCAGTGCCCTTCACAGCGACTCCTGTGAGATTTGTCGTGTTGATGGCTTTGAATGCATATTCAACCTGAAAATGCAGAAATTATTCATTGAAACAGTGCGGAAAATTAGATCACTTGATAAACGCGCCCTTCTGGGGAGAAAATTGTGATGTGACGATCAAATCCGGCGCTTGACATCTGAAAATGGCTAATTGGGGAGGAAGATAGTCAAACGAAGAGCAAAATGGAGAGCAGAACCGATTTTTCTCAAATTTCAAACACAAAAACTGGCGGGATTGGCAGAGATCAAATGAATTTCGTCTCATTTTTGCAAGTTTCTCGGAGCACGGAAAATGGAAAAAAAATTATTCTGAAAAATCGTGACAATATTATTAGCTTTTTTTGCGATTTTCATCGCGAAGTTCCCAGAAAATTTCAATAAATTCAATGAGAAAAAATCACAAATTAAAGGAACATTGAATTAATTAGCTGTTGGGTCTCGCAACGCGTAAAAATTACTACTGTAGCAATTAATGCCTGAATTTTTGTCGCTTTTTTTTGCTAAATATTTTTTAACCCTTGAATAACCCCATAATTTTTGTTTTCGTGGAGTTCTCTTTTAACTAGAAAACTCCTTCAACTAAATAATCAAGTCCTCGTCTTCCATTCCCCGATCGCTTTCGTTTTCCCGTTTTAACGCCGGCGTCGGCGCCGGCCGATTTAAAGGCGCACAACATTTTGCGGGAAGAATATCGCTACGCGAATTCAGGCGCGCGCCAACCGAAATGGCGCGAAATGTCAAGTGTAAATGAGCGGGAAAAGCCAGTTGACGCTCCAGCATTCTCCCATTTCCCATCATTTGGGCGAGTTTTTGACTGAATATCATTTTTTCAACTCTGACAATACCGTGCCTTATCCTCTATTCAAATGAATCGCATGGCAAATTTGACTCTATTTGAATTTCACTTTCCGCTTCTTTTTAAAGTGAGCCGTCGGTCGAGTAATCTTACGCTCTTTAACGGGCTTTTCGATAAAATTTGTAGAAAGTTTCTGTTGGTTCTGCTTTAGTACGCATTCCTGAAGAATTCTGAGCAAAAAATATTTGGAAATTCATCAAAGAGCCCGAAAAAGAGCATAATTTTGATCGGCCGATATTTGACTGGAAAAAGGCGCGGAAAGTGAAATTCAAATCCAGTCGATGTTATTTTTTTCCCACTCCGACAATACCGTGTCTTACGAACTTGTTTTTTGCATTTCATTATAGTCTCATGATATTTGTTTCAGAACTAACACCGACAATGAGCGCTCTCGCCGATACCACTAACACCATCATCCAAGAGAAGGAGGCTGTCGAGAAAACCAGCGCTACTGATAAAGCTGAGGAGACGACTACTGTCGTGGAAAACGCTGCTCCTGAAGCTGACTCAACAACTACTGTCGAAACCAAGGTCTCTGACGAGGCTGAAACCGAGATGAAAGAGGTTGCTGAACCAAAAGAAGCTGAGGCTACCGAGGAACTTTCTCGTGAAGAGATGTAAGAGGAGATGATGAATTTTTCCAGTAAAATAAAAATGATTTTCAGGATCAAGAAATACGACGAACATGTCGTTGCCGGTCGTCGATTCATGAAGACTAACGCGTTCGACCAGGCCACTGAATCTTTCAGTTTGGCAGCTGCAATCATAGCAGAGATCCATGGAGACGCTAGCGAGGAAACTTTCGAAGCCAATTTCCTCTACGGAAAGGCTCTTCTTGAGCTGGGCAAGATTGAGGACGAAGTCCTGACCAACGCATTGACCGATATTCCAAAGGGTGATGACGAAGTTCAAGACGACGTTGTCGAAAACCCTGACAATGTTACAGGTATGTTTTAGGTGAAAATTTGTTTGTAAAGAAGAATTTTCAGAGGAAGAGCGAAATGAGATCAAGCAGAAGGTGGAGGAAGCTCTCGCCTCTGAGGTGACCTCTGGAACAACTGAGAAGGAGGAGAATGCTGAAGAGCCAAAGGCTGAGGCCGATGCCGAAAAGGTAGATGAGTCGAAGGAAAAGGAGCCCGAGAATGAGGAGGAGAAAGCGGAGGCTGAGACGGAGAAGACAGAGGAAAGCGCCGAGGCTGAAGACGTTGAAATGGAGGCCGCTGAAGAGCAAGGAGCCGAAGATCCAGAAGCGGAGCAGGCCGAAGACGGATCGGAGGCTGACACTGACGAGCCAATTAGACTCGCTTGGGAGCTTCTCGAGGTTAGAATATTTTAAATTATCCTTGTTTTTAATGACCATATTTTTAGACTTCTCGTTGCATCTGCGAAAAGAAACTGAAGAGTCTCGAGTCGGAGGAGGCAGCCGACGCTGAAGCAGTGAAAACTTGGAAGTTGAACCTCGCTGATGTGCTCACCTCTTTGGGAGAACACGGAATGGTCGATTCCAAGTACGAACAAGCTCAAAAGGATCTGGCTGAGGCTGTTGCCATTCAGACCTCTCATCTTTCCACAACTTCGAGAGTTCTCGCCAACACAACTCATCTTCTTGCTAAGGCGTTCAGCTTGGATTCAGTCTTCGAGAAAGCTGCCACACACTTCAGCGACTCCAAGAACATTCTCATTGCTAAGGTTGAGGAGTTGAAGAAGCAGTTGGATACCGCCGCTGAAAACGAAAAGAGTGAAATCGAGGCTGAAATCAAGGAGTTGGAAGAAGTCATTCCCGAGCTTGATGTGTTCGTGAATGACGCACGCGCTTCTGCAGAGCAGACTGAGCAGATGAAAGAGACTGTCAAGAAGGAGCTCGCCGCTGTCGCCGAAAACATCTCAAAGCTGAGCGGAGAGGAGATCAAGGATATCACCGACATGGTACGTCGTCCAACGAAGCGTGCCGCTTCCGAGGAACCAAAGGAGGAGGCCAAGAAGCGCAAGTCGGAGGAAGCCGCCACAACTGTTCCAGACGAGAAGGCAATGGAGACAACTGAGGAATCCGAGTCGGCTCAGACTCCAGTGGCACCAGTCGCGAGCGAGTAATTCTGATATCTCTTACCTGTTGAATCTCTCCTCGTGTCCCAATCCCCGATCTCTGAAAAGACTACGGTCTCAAATTTTCAAATTTTACCCAATCCATTCAATTAACAGTTTTCTTTATTTTTAACTATCTTTGATTGATCATCTCCATACGTATGTATTATTTCTGTAATATGAACTTTTGGAATGCTCATTTTCCGTCAAAATAATGCAAAAGCCAGGAATTTTAAAAACATTTATTTAGGATCAAAGGGCGTAAAGATTCTCAGTCTCTAATAGTCACTATCGCATCGAAATCGTGTCCCGTCTCATGATAACCGTCTGTTATTTCACCGACCAACTTGACAACCGGAACAGTTCGCTACTTCTACACTCTCACCCACTCGATTATATACAAGAACCGGTGGTAATTTGATAGTCAAACTCAAAACCAAGACACTGTTCAAGAAGAAGAGGTTCAGAGATCGCGCGGTGCGAACTGTTTATTTGAAAAAGAAAGTGCGCGAATGAGTGTGGGGTGGCCGTTTCGAGTAAGAGTATTCCCAAACAGTCTGCTGAACTCGACTGGGTCGCAGATGGTCGCTTTTTTCCCCATTCATCTGAATCCAAATCTCTTCTTTTCAAATCGTCTTATTCTTCTTCTTCTTCTTCTTTTCAACCCTTCCCGACACAACAATAACAACATAAATACATGCGAGTAACTAGTGTCTTTCTCTCTCCCTTTCATTCTTCTCATCATGCTTTCCGAACTTTCATTTCGCACTTCTTCTCTCTCTCTCTTTTGTCCAATTTGAATCTGTCGACTGGGGGGCGTCAGTCGGAAAGGTTGGCCTATTTGTATCAAACTGCGCATTTTCGGGTCGTTTTTATTAATTTCGATTATAAAAGCTTTCACTCCGTTTCCTAAATCTCCTTCTCTACACTCTCTTCTTCTTCATATTTTTATTTTCGCCTCCCAGCTGTTTTTCGTTTTTCAGTTCTCTTCATTTGAAAAAAGAGGTAGATGGAAAACAGAAAAATAAAAAAGTGGTATTATGATTGATAGAGCTCGTTTTTGAAAAACCAAATAATTTTTGGTATCTTTTTTTCCAGTCATAGGATGATCTAGAAATTATTACATGTATACAACATCCTCGATTGTCAGTTTCAAAAACAGAAAATTTTTCGAATATGACAATCTTCTTTAAAATTTGTAGGAAACCGATTTTTGAATAAAAAATTACGGTGTCTGAGAACTGTTCCAAAAGTTGATATCTGACCAAAATCAGTGCAAAGATAGTGAAATTTTGATGTATGAAATAAATAATGAAAATTTTCACATTATTGTTGGCTGATCCGTGTGAATGGATATATTTTTGGTCATATGTTATGAGCATGTCCACTTTTCTGCTAAATCGGAATTCCAGCTTTTTTCTTCTGGTTGTTATTTCTTTCAAAAAATATACTATTTACCAAAATCATCCGGAGAGTGTAATAGTATACTCTAACTTTCACACTTTCCAATCTTCGTTAATGACAAAAACTTTACATTCCGAAATATCTTTATTAGAAGGGCGTGCTCTTCTATTTTTCCGGCACCTGGAAAAGATATTTCTGAATTCTCAAAATGAATCACAGCATCTGTTAGATAATAGATTTGACAAGGGAACTACAACACCTTGGAATTCAGAATTGGCTGAACCTTCTACAATTTGTTTATCTCATAGTGTTTAGAAACTTCTCAAAGAATTTTTTTTGACACCCGGAGCCGAGATATTGGTGATCAAAGTGCCAACTGTGTTATTTCAGTACTAAGTTGACGGTTTTTAGAAGACATTATTTCCAGTTCTAGTCTGTCGTATTTACTCTAATAGAATTTTTTTCAGTTTTTTCACACAATTTTGGATTTTACATAATCGGACAGCTTTTGCCCTTCATAACTGTTCGAAAAGGTTTTATCATGAATATTTTCAGTGAAAAGTACCAATTTTTTGTCAATTTCTTGATAAATTAACTCTTTGAAAAATAGAGAGGCACCCTCTAAATTACCGGCACTCTATCTAATAAACCGGCATCAAAATGAGGACCGCGAAAAATGAACCGGCATGCCGGTCTATATGAGTAAAAACGGTATATTTCGAGCTGAAATTTTGGGAGGGCACATGAAATTGTCTACCCTATTCAATTTTGAAATTTTCGAAAAAATTTTGACAAAATTTTTTTATTTTTGAAAAAATCCAGTCAACTTTGGACGAGGATTCTGATAATACTAATTTCAATATGTTTGAATGTCAGGAATGTGCTCATTTTGAGCTCATCAGATGCCTTGCTAATGAAGATTTTACTATTAGGGAACACACGACTGGAGAAAAATTCGATTTACGTACCACCCAGCTGGGGCCAGTCCTCCAATTCCCTCACAATCCTTCTCTCTCCTAAATCAGAAAATCTAGATTTTTTTGGGTGACACAACAAACATGTTCATCGGACCCATGGGAATTGGTTAAATGTTCGAAACGAACAAGACAACAAACATATCTATCCTCGTCTCGTTTCCTCCATCTCTTTTCAGACATGGCTCACAAGGTTCGAATTACAAATTTCTCCTTCGTTTTTCGCCTTTTATTCATATTTCGAATACAACTTTTCTTCATTTTTCGTATGTCTTCTTACAAGGAGTAGTCGCTTTTCAGATTCTCAAACTCTCGATGGATTGAGAAAGAATGCGGATTTTCGAAAATTCGAAAGAGGACAAGGCAAAGTTAAGATCTGAAAGTACCAGTAGCTCCAGGGCAAATGCTCATGCGAAGATTTTTTACTCTCAAATTGGATTCGTAAGTTTTTTTTTCAAACTTCTTCATAATAACTATTATAATAACTGTATTATCATAACTTTTGTAATAACTTTATAAAGTATATTATTCATCCAAAAATTTCTCTTCCAGACTCTCATCACATTCGTCCTCGGAGCCCGTGCTCTCCTCTCCGACCATATTCCATTCTTCTCTTGGCTCCCGGCCCTTCTTCTTCTTTTCGATTCATCTCTTGCATTCGCATCACTTCTCTACCTGGATTTCGTGAGTTTTTTTCATCTAACTTCTTCGAAATCCAATTTATTTTCAGACTAGAGAAAACACTACCTGCTATCTTCGCTTAGTTCTTTCCCTTGTTATTTTGGTAAGAAACTGGAATTGAAGTTCAAAAACTAGACTCTCGGATTTCAGAGATTATCGTGCTCGGTGATATTGGTTGCTGAGCTATTCCTACCACATTCAGATCCGACTGTTTCGGTTCCCCTTATTATAGGTTTGCTTTGAATCAGGGCTGGGCGGTAACAAATTTTGGCAACTCATTCAAGGCTGGTCGGGTAAAAATATGGTCAACAGGAAAAATGTTCCTTATTAAAAAAGCTACAGATTGTTCAAAAAAATCTCCAAATTTCATGAAAAAGTAACAGAGTTAGGCTTGTCGAAAAGTTGCCGATTTTGGAAACTTTTCGGCAAGGCGTAACTCTTTAAATTTTTGATGAAATTTGACAATTTTTTAACCAATCGAAAGCTTTTCTAATAAGAAACACTTTTTCTGTTGGCCGTATCATTTCCCGATTTCCCTGAAAAAAGTTATTCACATTTGAATGAGTTGCGGAAAGAAGAAATTTGTTGCCGCCCTGGTTTGAATATTGAAAAATAAAATACTTCAATTTCAGTATCAATTGTGCATAGCACATTCTCCCTGCTCAGTTCTGTGCAAGCACACAGTTTGAGTTGTTCGAATCGAGATAAATTGGGAGAGGAAGAGGATGGAATGAAGATGCAACCATGTCTTGGAAGTACGAATACACTGGTGACAAATGTCGACGATGAAATATCAGTAGAATTGATCTGATTTATAATCAAAAGTTGTTAACGCGGGTATAAACTGTACAATCGAATGAATATGAAGTTTTGTACAAAATTGAATATTGACTAAATTATTGGTTTAATTATCCTCCAAAGAACGAGTCACTAGCGGATATCACAAAGTACACATTTCTCCAGAATCCATCTTCAGCCTAGAAAAAAAATTAAATGCAGAAAATGGATTCAAAACAAGGCTACGAATTTGGGCAACTCATTCAAATGTGAATAACTTTTTTCTAGGAGATCGGGTAAAATACGGTCAACAGAAAAATGTTCCTTATTAAAAAAGCTATCGATAAATTAAGAAATCGTCTAATTTCATCAATAATTAACGGAGTTATGCCTTGTTTTACCAAAAAGCAGCCGATTTTGGCTGTTTCGGCAACTTTTCGACAACACAGGGCGTAACTTTGTTAATTTTGGACGAAATTTGACAAATGTTCAACCAATCAAAAGCTGTTTTAATGAGGAACATTTTTCTTTTTGACAATATTTTTACAGGATCCCCCTGAAACAAGTTATTTAGATTTGAATGAGTTGCCGCCCAGCCCTAATTCAAATTAGAAACAAACCTCAGACTTTGAATTCAAGTTTGTGCTGCCTTCTCTTGCTCGGAACAATCGGTGATTTTTTGAGTATCCACTTTTTATTACCTGAATTTCTAATAGTACATTATATTTAAAAAATCCAGATGAAACTCACTGGTGACGCATCTATCAGAAAAATAAGGGAAACCAGAATAACGAATAGGACAAAATGTTTCATATTATTGACCATTGCTCTCTTCCAACTCCTATTCTTCTTGTTATTATCTTACTTTTATAGTGACCAACACCCTATACCCTCGATCGCCTAGTTTACATCATATCAATCATCATCAAATGCTCCACTCTTATCACTTTATTAGGTTGCAAATAATAAGAAATGAGAACAGAGAAAGTGTAGAATGTTAAGGTCAGGTAGAGTCTTCCGGAAGCACAAAATGGGAGAATGAAGTGATGTGAGGGCAGTAGAATTTCAGAGTTTCTTTGAACAGTGAAAAGCTAACACGGCTCTATTCGACTTTGGTGGCCCCAAATATACTTTCGGAATTTTCATAGATTCAGATTCATTAAATAATAAGACGCGTTGCGGGAGAGACTCGACTACCCGGCGACACATTGAAAAATGTTGAAAAGTTCCTCGATTTTTCCAGCACCTCAAAAATATTTTTGACTTCTCAAAATGCATCAAAAAAGTTTGTCGGATTATGATACCGTATTTACTCTAATAGACCGGCATGCCGGTTTATTTTTCGTGGTCCTCATTTTAACGCCGGTTTATTAGAGAGGGCCGGTCATTTAGAGGGTGTCGGTCTATTTTTCAAAGAGTCAATTCATCGAAAAATTACCGAAAAAATGGCGCTTTTTCACTGAAAATATGTACAACTTTTTTAGAACCGTCATTAAAGGTGAAAACACTCCCAAATTTTGTACTTACTTGAAATCCTCAAAAAATAGTACATTCTAATTCAATTAATTTTTGGGGTGCCGGATAATTAGAGGGTGCCGGTTTATTTTTCAAATGGATCATTTGACTGCCGGTCTATTGGAGTAAATGCGGTATATGTACTTTGCAACTTTACAAATTCATTCATTCAACAATAAAGTAGTTGACACGCTTTCTAGTTAAAAGTTTCAGAGTTTCAGGCCTCACTCACGAGTTTCAAGTCTCAGTCATGAAACCCAGGGTTGCAATTTGACGGGCCGGCCCGGGCCCAAGCCCGGGCCGCGGGCCCGTGAGGAAAAATTTCAATGAATATTTTTTGAAAAATTTCGAATTTTCTCGAAATTTTAAAGAAAAATTGGGACATTTTCAAAAAAATTTTTGTCATATGTGATCATAGAAGTTCCTCAAACTTTTATACACGAAATAGCGACTAAAACTGGAAAAATTAGGATTGAAAATTTTTGATCGAAATTTTCCCTCACAGGGCCCGCGGACCGGGCCGGGCTGAACGCGGGCCGAGAATTTTTGCTTTCGGCCCGGCCCGTTGCAACCCTGATGAAACTTTTATTATCTTTTTGACAGATTCTCAACCTTTTGGAACCTTGTAACCCCTTATTTTTAATTTGAACCTGTATTCTTTTTTCTAGACATTTTGTTTACCTACTTAGAACCTTTTTTGAACATCTTTTCCGTTTTTAAACCTCTGAACCTTTTAAATTTATTGGCACACATTTTTTACCTCTTGAGCCTTCATTTTTAAAATTCTGAACTCTGATTTCTGATTTCAGGTGCTGGTAAAATAGAGGGGCATCAAATTCTAAAACAGATTTTACAGTATTTTTCATTCACATGGAAAATCTTTGAATTCAATAAAAAGCTTTCATATTCCAAAAATCCTATTCAAATTTGTCATCATTTTCCAAAAAAGTCTCCACATCAACCTCTACAACTCTCCCTTTTGCAACCAGCAGATTTACAGCTTGCTCCGGGACCATTTACACAAAATGATGACAAATCTGACCCATTAATCCCAAAATGATGATAATTCTTGACCTGGGCGGAGTCTGAAATGGTATATAAGGAACTCCATTCCTCAGGAAACTCACTTCGCTCTGTCAGCTCATCTCAATCTCAGCTAATCAGAATGCGCTCTCTTATTCTCTTCTCTATAATTTTGTCGACTGTCTCTGCCTCCGGACACCTTCGACTGGATCTCACCTCATCCACCGACTGTGCCATCCAAATCGTCACCAACATCCTCCATGCTGAATCCTTCTCACTGACTATGGGCGAAACCAGAACAACAAGTTTTCATTCACTTCATCGGGATACTACTGTCAAAGTCACTTTGTCGATTGATGGAGGAGCTCCTCAAGAACAAGTTTATCAACTGAAGAAGACGGGGAGCCCAAAGCGTGACGTCTTAACTTTCAACGATGTCGCTGTTCTCGTTGAGGCCACTTTCGAGTGTAATGAAGGATTCATCGGGTCCAAGTGTTCGAAGCCGAGGGCCCCTAAGCCAACTACCACCACTACTAAAGTCACAACTTCAACTACTCCAATTTCTACTACAACAACTACAGTATCCGCTCCTGTCCAATCTGGATCCCACTTCATTCCTGCTTTGGTTCCTGTAACCATCATTGCCGTCATTTTCATCTTGATTCTGTTCATTTGCTTATTTCTGAGAAAGCAAAAGAAGAACACTTACATTGAGCCAGAAATTAACTGTGAGTCTCCGGAAATCAAGAAGAAAGACATTTCCTGGGATTCTGGATTCTCGACTGGATCACCAAGGTACACAGAGGAACCATCTACAATTCTCTAATTGCTATTTTTCATTCTTTAGTTCTTTTGTTATATATTAGGTCTCATTTGTATTACCGGTTATATTATCAATGGGTTTTATTTACTATACAATAAATCTAAAAACTTAAAGGAGAAGTGAAATATTCTAGAAATGCTAGTATGTATATATGGATCGACTCAGAATTTCGAGATAATAAGAGTCTCAGTTGGGAAAAAATTCTAAAAGTTTGTCTTTTAAAAGTTATAGGCTGTCAAATGAGCTAAAAAAGAGTCCGTTCAGATAGCCGATTTTTTAAATTTTTGTACTGAAAATGATTCGCGTAATATTGATTTTTTATGAGCTACCCGAAACCAATTTTGCACTGAAAATATGCCTCCGCGACGTTTCGAAAGTGTGACGCTTCGCAAGTGTGACGTATCGAAAGTGTGACGTTTCGCAAGTGTGATGTTTCGCAAGTGTGACATTTCGAAAGTCAGCTATTTAACTAGTGCAACATTTTGCTTTTGAAACGACACACTTTCGAAATGTCACACTTGCGAAACGTCACACTTTCGAAACGTCACACTTGCGAAACGTCATACTTTCGAAACGTCATCTTTCGAAACGTCGCGGAGCCGAAAATATTATGAGAAATTTTCTGAATTTTTTCACAACTGAGACCCCTATTATATCGAAATTTTGAGTCGGCTATACAAAAAATCAAAAATTTTTAGAATAGTTGACTCTCTTTTTGATATCTTCCTTCGAACGTGCAGTAAATTCAAATTTATTCAAAATAAATACAACCTGAGAAAATTTTTTTCGAAGTTACAGTCTACTCTTCCGTTTGACATCTTCTCCCAGCAAAACCATTCGCACAAATGCACTTTGTCTCTCCTCTTCCAGTCTTCAAACACGATCCACCATTCAAACAGAATCCTTCACAAGCATCCACACAATGGAAACCGTTTCCAACGAATCCAGGCTTACACTTACACGAGTACATCTTCTTATGATTCTCATCTGGCAGATCGATACAAGCGGCAAGCCAATGACAGTTGTGAGTCGAAGCTTTGCATTGATTCGTCCATTCACACATCTTTGCACTGTTAGCACCTTGTTGGTATGTTGTCGTAGACACTGGACAGGTTTTACAAATTCTACCATCGTATTCATCCATATAAGTTCCAAAGTCACACGGTTCGCATTTGAATGTACTGTGATCCAGAATAGTTCCAGGGAAACAAATCTTGATGTGACAAGCTGCGAGACTCTTTGAGGCTTTTGAGAGGGTTGTTCTTCCAGTTGGACACATCATGCATACCATGTCTTCTGCTGATTTGAAGGACCCGATTGGGCAAGGTTCACAAGTGGATCCGTCTGATGATCTCTGCATTCCAGCTCGACATTTGTCTGAAATAAAGGTTTTTATTTAATCTTCTAGGCCATAACTTGTATTTTTAAAAACATGTATTTCCATAAAAAGTTTGGCGCTTTACAAAACTGTTTTCAAATTCGAAATTGAACGATTTTGAAACTAGTTATAGCTCTTTGAAGTTGATGGTCTTGATTTGGTTTTCTAGGCCACCAATTTTGCACAATTTGTGCGTTTCAAAACCCGACTATTTTGAGCCGTAGCTGTTTGAAGATGTTGGCCTAAAAATCCAAATTGAAAAAAAAGCACGAGTGTTTATTTAATCTGTTTTAATCTTCTGAGCCACAACTTGTATGTATAACAAATGTATTTCCATAGAAAAGTTTGGCATGTTTGGCGCTTTTCAAAACTGTGTTGAAACTCAGAATCGAACGATTTCGAGCCAAGTTATTTTTTCGAGCCAAGTTTGATGGCCTCGTTTTGGTTTTTAGGCCACCAATTTTGCACAATTTGCGCGGTTCAAAACCCGCCTATTTTGAGCCAAGTTATAGTTGAATGAAAATTGGGACTATCTCACCTAAACAATGAGCAATAGTCGTCGAATTCTGATAAATTGGAACAGTTCCCTCTGGACATGAAATACATCTATCTTGCCCACTATTCGGTTGATATCCTCTGAGTCCACAAGTCTCACACATTTTGGAAGCTGTATCATAAAAGTATCCAGGCGGACAAACATCTGAAAATCTAGAAATGTTCTCGAAAAACTATGAAGAACAGTTACGAATGCATTGTTCCTTCTTCGGAGTTCCAGTTCCTACTGTAGTTGTACTATCCGGACAAGTTTTGCAAGTAGTTCTACCATGTTCATCTTGATACTCCCCGCGTGCACATGGGATACATTTCTCGTCGAACTCATCGTAGAAAGTTCCAGGTGTGCAGAGACCTATATTAAGACAGTCATAGTTTAAAAGGAGGATTCCGGATAAAAATGTTTTTTTGCTTTAATAGATGAAGAATTTTGCGCTGATTCCAAATATCACAACCAAAATGCTCAAAAAAATTTTCTCGGAGCCAGAAAACGCCATCAAATGGGTCGAAATGAGCCAGAAGTGCACCCTTACTTCTCCTGGGATTTTTAGACGACATTAGTCATATTTTGTTGTTGATTTACCTGTCAAAGTGTCACCTAATACTTTTTTCAGTGAAATAGTAATAGAATTTGCACAACTCCGTCAAAAAAGAAGCATTAACTGCGGGGTGGCCTAGAAAACTCCGGAGAAAGTTAGGCTAAATAGGAGTACTTTGGGCCATACATCCAAACCCGAGCCGCGCCGACGGAGGAATAAACTACCGGCCCGTCCGGAACTGCCTGGCCCAGTTCGGGTTTCGAAACCCAATTTTTCCGAAGGTCAATTATTGGAAAAAAAAATCGATTTTTGAATGTTTTCTGTTCAATTTTGAAATGTTTCATACTTTTAGTGATCTCATTATTATTCATGCAATTTAGAAACTTTTTCAAGAACAATTGATTTTATTTTCGAAAAATTTTTGACGGAAACTTCCTACCCGGTCCTGGAAAATTCCTCTCCGGCCCGGCCCGGATTTGGACTTGTATGCTATGGGCGGAATTTTTGCCCCTTTGACGGCGTTTTCCGGCTCCGGAAAAGTGTTTTGAGCATTTTCGTTGTGATATTCGGAATCAGCGCAAAGTTCTGCATCTAATAAAGCAATACAAATTTTTGGCCGGAATCCTCCTCTTCCTTTTCCCAGAATATATTACAGTGCATGAATAAGTGTGTCGAAGTGTTTTATTACGATGATTGATTTCATATATACATGCAATGAGAGTGTGCTGACATTATTGTAATAAGTTATTTTCGGATTTTTAATTTTTTAAAGTGCAAGTAAGTTCGCCAACGGAATCGGCGTATCGACAGAGTCAAGAAGTGGAGAATCACGAAGACGTCTGTCCTTACGGCATTTGTCTGTATCCACAAGAGTGGCTCCACGATAACAGAAGTAGGCTTCGTCAAAGGCGAGTTTTGGTTCCGGTTTTCCAAGGGTCTGGAATATTTTTGAAAGATTAGAAGACCTCGAGAAATATTCAAATACCTTCAAAGCATTTGTATACTGGAATATTCCTCCCTTGAGCCCGATGTGTGCCACTGCGTAGACTGTCGAAGTTGCTCCAACCTTGGCGTTTTTCACAGGATCTCTGGAAATTTCTTTGGGTTTTAGAGCCAGAGGATAAAGTTTTACCTCTCTGCAATCAAAGTTACATTAATTCTGTAGTGTCTGTCTCCAACAATTTCTCCTGTAACCTGAGCCTTCCCGCAGTCAGCATTAGAGGAAGAGGATCTTAAAATAAAATAATTTTAATGAGCTATTTCCAAGACTAAAACTCACCCATCGGATGGAGATCCTCCACAAATGAGCCAATGTTTGTTGATGAATTTCAGCGACGCGAGAACGCTATTTCTCATGATCGCGTTCCATCTGTAATCAGAAATTTGAGATGGTAAAATCCAAATAACTTACTTATGAATCTTTTGCAAATCTGAAACTGATGCATTTCTATAGTCAACTTGAAGTCGAACCACTCTTACTGCAGGCACAGTAACCTCATTATTTTCTCCAGAAACGAACACAGATAGACAAAAAATCGAGGCAATTATAATGGATTGAAGATTAGTAACCATCTGAAAACCGATTTAAAAATGAAAATGAAGTAACTAATTAACGATGCAAACGAAAAAGGAAAGAAATGGATTCTCCAGTCTCTCTTCATGTAAAAGAAATGCGCAGGCTTCTTCTTCTTCTTCTGCCGCTGGCCGCTTCTTTTGGTTAAACCAGTGGAACGGGCGGAGACAGTGCGAATAGAATATGGAGAAGCGGAGAAAATGAATAGAGACCGCCCCCTCGTATTTTGGTTGTTGCAAAAATAGTGCATTGTTTTGTGGAGACTTTCGACAGTTATCCATGAGAGGGGAAAGTGTTTGTTTTTTTAGTTTAGCTGATGGATTATTATCATAAATGGAGACAAGAAGGGGAAAGTGTTATCGTTAAGAAGAAACAAATGATAAGAAGAGAAATTGGATTTGAAGAGATAAACGATCCGAGATGAGGGCAAAAAAGTGGTCTCGTCGGGGAGGACTTCTCGGAATCTTTTGAATGTTTGAGGATAGTATCGGAGAGCCTGCATGTTTCAGAAACTTGAAGTTTGCAGTATCAAGGAAAGTCTAAACATAAAAAATGTACCAATCTCTCAAGGATTTTCAAAAAAAAGTTTTTGAACTCTCAAGGGTTTTCAGACACAATGAGAACTAGCAATTTTCTATCGAATAAATTGACATTGTGAGATTTTCCAGTAGAAAATTATATGAAAGTGCAGGTCTTGATGAGACCTACAAAATGACATACAAATTGACAATATTTATTCGCTCGATTTCGTGCTGCTCTCCTAGAAAGACCAGGGCCGGCCTGACTTGCGTTCATTTCGCCAGCCAGGGTGTTTTTTGGAATCTGTAATAATATTATTGAGCGAATAAATATTGTTTTTTTGTACGTCATTTTGTAGATCCCATTGAGACCTACTTTTTCATATAAAGTTCGACTGAAAAATCTCAATTCATTTGGGAGAAAATTGCTTCGGCCCGATTTGTCATGTCTGGTTCGGATAAGTTTGGCCTAAGCTTTCAGTTCAGCGACTTTTGAGCCGTGCGATTTCCTAGGCAAAATTCAAAATTTTCATAAAACAAGTTTTTTTTTCAAATCCGTATAACTTTGCTCAAGATAAACCTAGAAGGATGCTTTTGGTACCATTCGATTTGTAATTTTTTGTTTTAACGATTTCTCATCAATTTTTTGAATTTTTAAATCTGTAATTTTCGAAAAAAGGAACATCCTACTTTGATTCAAACATTTTGTGATTTACCGATCCCTAAACTTTACATTTAATAGTTCGGTGTTCTTCCAATCTTATTTTCTCACTGTTTACCTTTTCTACAGACTACACACGCTTTTTCAACTTTTCCTCCCATAATAGGGTGTATTATCCCCTCAGAATGACATTGTTTTCTTATGGTATCCTCTCCTTTTCACTTCGTCAAATGTTTCCAATGTCTCACTCTAATTACCTTTCATGACTCATAGCAGGTCGATGAACCGTCTCTAACTTTTTTTGTACAACAACATTTATTTTCGAACACATTTGTACTGATGATCTAACCAAAAAACAATTAGTGATTCGGTTAACGTCGATTTTTTATGTGGCCGCTCCTTGATTATCAAAGTAGATTTCGTCGGGAGCAAGATTGCGTGGAAGACGGACACGTGGCTTGTTTCGGCCGCCGAGAGCCACCTGAAAATGATGCATGAACATTAACCTCCTTTTCGTTTTCAATAATTTCATGTCATAAGTGTTTCATAAAGATCCTAATCTACATACAAGCGTAAATGGTGAAAGTGTAAACATGCAGACCTACCTCTAGATCAATGTCCGGATAAATGAGATCGACGTCGGAGAACTTGTGATTCGTCAGAAGTTCAGAATTCAGGGATCGTGCATTCAAGTCGGCATGCTCGTACCAGTGATGACGGATTTCTGAAAAAGGAGATTCATTGTCAGAAGCGGATGTCAAAAATCCCACCTCCATTTCGATTCTTCACCGAAATCTTCACTTTTCCATATTCGATATCAGAGAATCTCACAAGAAGCACACTTCTTGGAATACATCTCAAAATATTCTCAGCATCTTCCTTACTGCAGAATCCATAAATCAATCTGAAAACAAACGCATTCGTCTTAGTCCTCGTTAATTTCCTTCTCAACTTACCCATCATACCACATGCTGTACAGATACTTATTTGTAATTTCTGCAAGTTTGAAGAACCAGTCGTAGAATGGCACTAATTTCCAATCCCCTTCGGCAGATGTCGTTTTCTTCTGCTGAAACTCTTCGGCGACCGGAAGCTGAAAATTGAAGGGTTTAGTGCGGAGGACATGCGGAAAACTTTTGACGAAACTCGTTTTTTTTGTTCGTTGGGAAAGTTTAAAAAGAACATAATGGTTTTGTTTGCGTATTCCTGGAAATCCAAGGACTTTCATTGTAGTTTTTACAAGGGATTCTCATTCTTGTGGAATTTTTGGAATCTTGAAAACCAAACACAAGGATTTTTTTAAACATTAGAATCTTGAGCTCCAAACCTACATACCTTCATAAAATTATCCAGCGCCAAAAATCCCTGCTGATTCGGTTTCATTCTCATCACCAAATGCTGTTTCGTTTGCATGTTGAACTTTCTCGGCTGAACTACAGAAGGACCATCCGTATTCTTTTGAGGAGTTTCCACTATTGCTTGAAATTTCATCTCAAGTGCATCAGCCATTTCGGCGCAAGAAACATGCGTGGGAATGTCGGATAGTGGGTGACGGACCTGAAATGGAATATGAATTGGATTGGAACTTATTGAAGCTTGTTGTTCGAGAGATACATTAACACTCAATAGAATGTTAACTTCTTTTTGGGATAATTTTTCTAAAGAAAAGATATGAACATCAAATTTTAACCCAATATTTTTGGCAGAACCAGACACATATCTGCCAATTTGTATGCAAGATATTATAGCTTGAGTTGGAACTTTTTGAAGAAGGCTGCTGTTCGAGAGATACTTTAGGAGATTGTGAAGCATTCCTACTTTTCTTTTTTTCTGTTTACAAAAATTCGAAAGAGGAAGTGATCTATTAGAGATTTTCACAATCAGGGCTGGGCGCAAAAAATTTCGGCAACTCATTCGCATGTGTATAACTTTTCTCAGTTGAATCGGGTAAAATACAGTCAACACGAAATATGTCCCTTTTTAAAAAAGCTATCGATTGGTTAAAAAGCCGTCAAATTTCATTAAAAATCAAGAGACTTACGCCTACAGAAAAGTTGTCGAAATTGCAGAAATCGGAAACTTTCTGGCAGCAAAAAGTGTAACTCTTTCAATTTTTGATAAAATTTGACAAATTTTTAATTGATCGATAGCTTTTTTAAAAAGGAACATTTTTCCTGTTGACTGTATTTTTACCCGATCCCCCTGAAAATAGTTATTCACATTTGAACGAGTTGCAGAAATTTGTTGCCGCCCAGCCTTATTTCACATGAATCGACGTAAAATGACAGGGATTTTTTTAAAACTCTTGTGGACCTGGACTCAAAAACGTCTTGAAATTGAGCTACAAGCTATCAAAATTGAAACTTGGCCCCCTTTCCAGTGCAATTTTGTCAAAAATTGATGAGTTTCGGATATTTTTTCAAAAAGTACTGGAAAGAAGGCCCGGAACGCTACTTTGGGGGCTCGTAACTCGATCAAGAGAAGTTTTTGGAGTCCATGTCCAAGATAGTTTTTTTTGAGTTCTTGTCATTTTTCGTCGATCCATCTAAAAATATTGGAATAGTTCACCACCCCTTTAAAGGTGGTGTGCGGGTTTTTAACATAACGGCTCAAATAGGGTTAAAATGTCTGTATTCTCCAAATATCGTGATGAAAACGCTCAAAAAAATTTCTTACGGCTGCAAAACGCCGTCAAAGTGCGATTTTGGTGTACGGTAGTGGTCCCTAATGGAAGAGCTGGCCGAGCTTTTTCCGCTAGTCCGCGGGCCGCCGACGCGACAAAATTTGCATCATTTTCAGAAATTTTCAAATTCCTAGCCAATTTGCCGATAAAATTTCAGTTTTTTTTGCATAGAATGTTAGAAAATCAGCTGACAATGCTGCCACAAATGAGTTTTCACTGTTTTTCGTTAAAAATAAGCGAAAATCGGTTCGTGAGAAAGGGACCACTACCGTACACCAAAATCGCACTTTGACGGCGTTTTGCGGCCGTAAGAAATTTTTTGTGCGTTTTCATCATGATATTATGAAAATACAGACATTTTTACCCCATTTGAGCCCTTATGTCAAAAACCCGCACACCACCTTTAAAGAACTTTCAAAAATTTCAAAAACTAACCAAATCGGCAAAAGATCTCTCCAAAAACAACTTCGCTTCAACATCAGCTTTTGGTCCAACAAGTACTGCAAATGGAAGAGAAACCTGCAAAAAATTCAGAGATTATCAAAAGCTCAAAAACTCATGGAGCTCAATCCACCAACCTTCTTCCCAACTAACTCGATTCCACAATTGGTTTGCAATTGAATGTTATAGCAGAGGCAATATCTTTTTGTTGCAACAGAATCTCGACGAAGTTGCACTTTCTTCGCGACTTTCTGAAAAAAATCCAATACTTTTACAAAAGAAAAATTTTTTGAATCTCTTACCATGTCATCAAATTTCGCTTTGATTCCTCTAGCATCCTTCTTTTGGAATGTTGTTGTATTTGGTTCGATGCAGAATTCCTCTGACTCAAAGCTGAAATTGTAATTCATTGAAAAACTCCAAAAAAATGCTCACATATCCAAATATGCATTGTTGAGAAGTTGCTTAGCCGTTTCATCGGTGATCAAATAGCAATTTACATTCGAGTTTTCGTTGTTCGTATCAATTCCAAATGCACTTCCTCCAAGGATTCGAATCTCCGTATTGAACCAGAATCGACTTCTTCTATGATTCTCTGCCTCTCCACACTTCACAATGACTGACGGTGGTTGACGACTAACAATAATCGAGTAGTACAAAAAGTAATGAGTAAGATTTCGGACTTTCGAGTGAACCTCCTCGAAACCCACATTCGGATAGTATTGTTTCAAATAATCCAATCCGGAGAGAGTCTGTTGAAGGAGTTCTCCAAAATATTCGAATTGTAAATTGATCAAATCCAGTTCTTTATAGTGCAATTGTTGAGTGTGGAGAGTTGCGATACTCAATTTTTGTTGTTTCATTGCCCAAACCAGAAGAACATCACTCATCAAGTGTTGCTTCTCATCTTCAAAGTTTAGAATCACATTCTCACAAATTTGAAGGGTTCGTTGAATGAATGCGAGCTGCTCTGGTTGAGCCACTTTTCCGGAGAGAAGGGCATCAGCACATTCTTTGAAGCCCTGAAAAAAATTGCGGTTCCAGTTCAGCTAACTCTGAAACTCAATACCTACCTGATAAGCCTCGGCACTCAAATTATGCTTCGACACAAATGCTCCATCGACGACTGGCTCTGCTGGAGAGAAAGCAGATGAAGACTCGACGTCCATTTGATCGGAAATCGCAGACGACGACATTCTAAACGGTTTCAAACTGAGTGAACTTTTTCAAGAGATGGATAAAACATAGTCACATGTGGAAAGTTAACAAAAAGTGAAACAAGTGACCCATGATGTCAGAGTTTGTATTCAATCGATGTTACAACAAAATGCCGTCGTCGGGTTGTCGTCTCGGGAAAAGACACGGGAGGGCAATGGCCAACGTCTTCTTTTTCTTTTTCTTCTTCCGTCGAGAAACTCGTTTTGCGCAGTCTGTATGTCTATCTCTCTACCTTCTAATTTTATGATGACTCATCGTCGGAAATAATCATTTACTACTATCCAACAAACAAAAACTTTCAGGGGGTAGACAATACTAAATTTCTGTAGGAATAAACAGTATCAACTTTGGAAAAGATAAACTTCGACGAAGAGGAGAATCCTTCTGACAAGGGAAGTGTTTTCAGAGGGGCTTTGAGAATTTTCTGAAAATTGGTACACTAGTACTTTCGACCATGCTGAGAAACGTGGTAGTTTTATTTTTTGCCCCTTGCCCCCGTGGGCCAAGATATCAGCCAACAAAGATGTCCACCAGTACAAATAAGGGGATTTTTCGAGAACCTGTAACTTTGCTTCTAGGCGCTTTCAGAAGGTCTCGTTTTTTGTTTTGGGCTCAGAATTGATTGTATAACAATTTCCGGTACTTTTTGGAGAAAAAATTTTTTGAGCCAAAATTCGAAAATTTGCCACCATTTGGGTGCGAATTTTTTTGAAATACCTGGATTTTCAAAACTGTTTTTCCAATCTGACAGTTATTAGCTGGAAACGATAGATGGTGGTTTGGAGAACATTTCTTGAAATTTTCATGTACTTTTTCAATAATTCGGGTGCTTTTTATAGGTCAAAAGTTGGCTGAAATTTTTTCGAAGTTTTTGGCTCACAACTGACCTAATTTTTTGAAAAAGTGACAAATAATGGTACGAAAATATGGAGAACTGTTGTACAAACACCCATCTATCGTTTCCAACCATGAACTGGAAGGTTGAAATTTTTTTTCAAAAATCCAAAAAACTTGGAAAAATTTCGCACCCAAATGGTCGAAAAATTTCAAGTTTTGGCTCAAAATTTTTTCTCTCTAAAAAGCATTGGATATTGTTAAACAATCAATTGTGAGTCCAAAACAAAAAATTAGACCTTCTGAAAGTGCCTAGAAGCGAAGTTACAGGTCCTCAAAAATCGGCATTTTTTGTACTGGATTTTGCCTTTTTAGCGGATATCTCGTTCCCCGGGGGCAAGGGGCAAAAAATAAATTTACTACGTTTCTCAGCATGGTCGAAAGTACTAGTGTACCAAATTTCAGAAAATTCTCAAAGCCCCTCTGAAAACACTTCCCTTGTGAGAATGACCAAAGGTTGAATCAGAAGAAAATTAAGTGACGTTTAAAACGGTCAAGACGTTGATTTATTGAATGACATTCTGATTGCTGATCAGCAAGAAAACAAGGCCATATTAGGTACTGTAGTTCAAAAAACCATTTTCAAGGACGGATTTTGACATATTCAGAGTTTTCATGGATTTCATATCAAATAGCGAGCACGGATTTCACTGAAACTTATAAACCGTAAAATCTGTGTTACAAGGGCTCCCTGATGAGCCCAAAATGAGCACATTCTTCAAATTCCAACGGATTGATATTAGTCTTATTGACCTGTAATGTACCCGATTTGTGGTACGGGGTTTTAAATGGGACTATGTTAATTTGATAGAGCATAAGAAGTTATTAAAGAATGTGGAAACATTTTCCCATAATTAATATCGGTTTGTGAGAAAACCGACTTTTTTGAAATTTTTGGGCATTTCAAACATTTTATATTCAGTGGAACGTTTTTTGTCTATTTTTTGAGCAATTTTTGAAAACTAAAGTGGAATATAAGGCTAATATAACGGATAATCAGAATTTTTTAAAAAATTGTATTGTGTTCAAGTTTGTGAAAAAACTATCGCGTGAAAACCACAAGTGCTCCGGGATCAACTCACCCCTAAAATTTTTTTGCGTCCTGGAAATTTTTTTTTCATGTCTAAAATGAAATAGTTTGAAAGAGCAAAAAATATTCTTGTCAAAAGTTGACTGGACACCTTACTAAATGTTTCAAATCTCTTCTCCAACTAATGTTATAATCCATTTTAAAAATTCAGAAACATCTTTTAAATTTCTGGAAAAATAGTGAGGCACTTCCTTTTAATACAGATTTACAGTACAGTTCAAGTTATAAAAATTTTAACAAAAATATATTCTTTCGATTCGTATAATTTTCATGCAAATCTGCTGTCTGGAAACCGAGTTATCCGATTTTCGAAATAAGTTCCGCTTTTGTTTTTGAACGCTGTTTCAGTTTTCAATATTTCTTTGGTTAATTTTCCAATGACTAGGCTTCCAATACAGATTTACAATAATTACATCTGTACAGCATTCTCATTACTTGAATGCCACCCTGTACAGGAAATAATTGTTTTATTCAATACATGACAGGAAAATGAAAGATTCAAGTGCTTTCATAATTACCACAGAGTTATCATGAATTCAATGTGTTCATGGCACGATTCGTTCTTCTCGTGACTCGAAAAGTCTGAAATTTTTGAAATATAATCTCTATCAGGTTCAATACTCTTACTTGTAAATGCAAAGGGCAATCGTGGATCCAAGAAGTGGTCCAGCCCAGTAGATGTAGTGATATGTCCAGTAGAAAGAAGTCTGTTGGGTAGCGAAAATAGAACCAACGATGCTTGGACCAAGAGAACGAGCTGGATTCATGGAAGCTCCGGTGATGGATCCACTGGAAAGTAGAACAATTATATGAGAAGTCTTTGACTGAAACTCACGTCGAGAGAATATCAATGGAGAGGGTGAGACCAATGGCGAGTGGGGCGAGTGTCACCTGAAAAACCACCTTTCAATCTAATCCATCTTCCCTAGACCTACAGTATCCGTATCAGCAGCTGAGATCAGAATGGTATGCACCAAGAAGAATGTGACAACAGTTTCAGCAATCAATCCTTGCCACCATTGTGTTCCTGCGGAGACCAGAGTTGCTCCAGCCGCACAATCAGATAGCTGTGTTTGAGTCAGAATAGATGCGGTCAACAGTGCTCCACAGAATCCACCGAAAAGTTGAGATGCAACGTAGAATGGCAGATGCCAGATTGGCATTTTTCCGGCTCCAGCGATGGCCCATGAGACGGCTGGATTGAAGTGACCACCACTGAAATTATGATTACCGTAAAATCTGTATTAGAAGGGTACCTCGATGAGCTCAAAATCTCAAAATCAAAATCCTTGTCAAAAGTTGACTGGACAAGTCACAAAATATGTGATTCAAATCTCTGCTCCAAAAGATTTTATGATCCATTTTGAGAATTCAGAAACTTCTTTTTAGGAGTTGGAAAAATAGAAGGGCATGCCATTCTAATACAGATTTTACGGTACACGGCATCCTGGAATGGAAATAGGTTTCACGGCGATCTTTTTTTTCTGACAATTTGGGGCAAATTTTATCTTTTTAAAAACAGCAAAAATTAGTACTAAAAATTCGTGATTTCGGTCATAACTTGAGATAAAAAATTAAATTGAAAATTCGGCCGAGATAGAAATGTTAAAAACAATGGCAGCTATCTGATGGTGTAAAAGTTATTTCTGGACGCCTGGTGCGAACCGAGTCATGTTGACTTAAAGTTTGGCCTAAAAATGTACTGAAATTTTGGTTTTTTGGACCTAAAAAAATTTTGAGGACCAAATTCAAAAATCCGCCGAGATAGAATTGTAGATTAATGTCAGACCTACAGTTTGGTATATTCATCTTGATATATGGGTCATCCCGAGCCGAGTCATGTTGACTTTTACATTTTGAGTTAACAGATTTTTTAGTTGAAAAATAACGATCATAGGCAAATTTAGGTTCAAAATGATCAGGGAAAGATGAGTTACATTTTGAGCAACCTTAAAAGTTTCTAGAATCGACTAGATTTTATAAATCCAGGTCAAAACGGAACAAAATGTAAAAGATTAACTCTATTCAAGAGTTCACGCGAAAAATTTGATAAAATTTCTTTTTTTCCAATTTCCAATCGAGGATGCCGTGCGGTATATTAAAATTCATATTTTCCGTTTTATTTCGTGTTTTCTAGCGCGTAGAAAACATGCATTATCAATACAGAAAAACGTGTATGTGTTGACTGCGTGTGACTGTAAAAGGAGCCTAATTTGGCAGTGGTTGATAAGAATGCTACTATCATCAATGCGCCATAATTCCGAAATTTCCATCACCTTCTTTTTAGGGTGTATGTACCTGATATGACCGAAGGCAGTGACAAGAATGAAAATTGTGAATCCGTGAGCGAAGGCGGCGTGTAGGATTCCATCTACATTTGGGAAGAGATGAGCTTGCATTGTACCTAAAAATAATTAAAAGTTGATACTGTTAGTTTAGAAGAATAACAGAACATACCAACATAGACAAAAGTGAGATCACCGAGAAACTCAGCGATGCATTTTGTCAGTAGAGAATATTCCTTCTTTCGGGAAGAGAAGGAGGTTTTGTGACGGGGTGTTGTGGGTTGACCCCACGCTTCTTCATGCTGAAAATGCACTTTTCAAAGGCTCATTCATTATCAGGAGCACTGCCTAATCGGTTTAGAGGTTTTGGGGAAGACATCATGGCGAACCGGGCCAGCAATTTTCTCCCATGTAAATTGAGATTTTCTACTCAAAAATTATATGAAAATGTAGGTCTTGATGAGATCTACAGAATGGCATACAAAATGACTATGTTTATAAGCTCAATTTTGTGTTGTTTTCCGAAATGCGCCCGGGCCGACGAAATGGACGCACATCGGGTCGGCCCGTGCGTTTAACAGAAAGTAACACAAAATTGAGCGCATAAATATTGTCATGATGTATGTTATTATGTAGATCTCATCAAGACCTACATTTTCATATAAGTTTCGAGTTCAAAATCTAAATTTATACAGAAAAATCGACCTCTGGAACTAGCCAACTATAGATTTCTTAAAAGTCGACCGGACTTCCAAGGACTAAAGGATCTAGCCAAAGGAAATTAGCGTAAAAGGGTTCTCTGGATACAGTACCCATGAAAATCCTACAGTAATCCCCAACTTACCGCATATGAAGACATGTATGGTGGCCGAGAATCAGATTCGTAGACCGACGCCATCTTTCAAGACTCTTCTGACTTGAGAATCCTTTCGGAAATAGTTTCAAAAGCGAGACACCAGGAGGAGGAGGCGGGGCCCACTTTTTTCCTTACCACTCATTATCACTGTATTCTGATATGATGAGGAGTGTATTGTTTAGGTGGAGAAGAGAAAGAAGAGGGCAATAAGTGCCAATTGTATCGTGATCACAGAGGGGGGCAACTGTGAAACAGTTTTAATCAAATGACTTCTTACCACACCTTTCTCTTGGGTGGCTATTTCGGTGCGAGCCTATAAACGGAGCCGTTGGAATTTTCAGGAAGATTGATTTCTGATGCACACAACACTCAAATAGAACATTGTTTAGGTCAAGCGGTTTAGAGTCATTTACGTCAATAAGGAGTTCTTTTTCGAGGAAAATTTTCAGTGTTGAAGAATGCGAGAAGAGTTAAGAGGATCTAGTTAGAACCGGAAAGCGATTTGAATGTGACAGTTTGAAAAAAGATATTTTCTTACCAATGATCAGAATTCCAAACTAACTAGTGCTAGTTCCAAATATTCTCATCTTCTGAACAAAATTTCTTAATGAAAGCAAAAACAAAATTGAATGAATTATATATCAAAATGTGCGCAAGAAAACGTACTTTTGAACAAAAAAAATTGTATATAAAATAAATTATTTTGGCCGAAAATACTGGCTGATGAACGGGCGCGCATTTCATACTAATAATTAGCAACTCTAGATTTGGTATTTGCTACTACACTCCAACCACCTGACTGACAAAAAATAACGACTCATCAAAATTCGTAAACTAATTTGTCTTCAGTTTGATTATCATCAAGAGTTCCTTTATGAACCATTTCTTTCTAGTTTGTTTCAATGAGTAAAAGTCATCATCAGAACTCTCTGTGACCCTCCAGTGGACTCTTGATGACTTTAGAATAACCTTTTTTCAAAGAAAAACAAAATTGTCATCTTCTTCAAAACTTAATCCTTCTCACTTCCATACTACGCACTCTACGCCCGCCGGTCATCACCCATTATCATCGAATTCTTCGCATTTCGACGCGGTTTTTTAATGTGCCAATGAGCTTTCGAATTATTACGGGATTATTTATAGAACACTGTGCAGAAACGACGGAAACTGATAACAGGGGAAAAGAAAAATAGAAAGGGAGTGGGTCGAAGATTTGAATTTGAGGTGGAATGGATGGAGTGCTTGTTTTTGTTTTGAATAGAACTTCATAATTTATGGTTTTTGTTATTCTTTCAGTTTCAAACTCAAATTTTGCTTTTAGAAACCAATATTTTCCAGATTTTGAACATATTCATTTCAGTTTTCCCTCGGAATCTTTACTAATATGTTGCAAGCTGTAACTCAGCCAAACCTAAACCGATTCGGATGAAAGTTTTACAGAAAGATCAGAAATATCTCTACGTTTATGCTTATCTGCTTAGATTCCTTATATCTCAAAAATTGACAAAGTTACGGCGCTTTTTGTACAATTTTCGGATTTCCATATGTCAGTCTGTATGTTGCAAGCTATAACTCAGTCCAACCTCAACCAATTTTGATGAAAATTTTACAGAAAGATCAGAAATTTTAATTACTTGACGCCAATATGTTTGCATTTTTCATCAAAAATTGAGCAAGTTACGGCTCTTTTCATGAATTTTCAGCGCAAATTTCGGAACCAAAATTGTGTTGCAAGTCATAACTCGCTTCAAAGTTAACCAATTCTTTTGAGGTGTTCAGATTTTGTTCCTTTTTTGTTTCTCGAAATTCCAATTTTGAAGTTTCCTGGTTAAACTTGTTCAGATACTTGCAAAATTTCCACCTGTTTTGGGCCGTACTTTTTTTCGGGTCGTAAGTTTGAACTCTCCCAGAAAACGCCATGTAAAATCGAAAGTTCCTCTTTCACTTCATAACATGAATCATTTCGATTAGAAAGTTGTTCAACCTATCGAAATTTTATGATCCATATGATCCATTATAGGTGAAAGCGTATCATATGGGTGTGAGAAATTGAAACTTCCAGAATGAAATAATTTATTATCAATCTCTCGACGCAATCATTTCACAAGTATCCTTCACATATGCCACCCAATCAATATCTCCATTGCCACGAATACTAACATGATTCAAAAATTGTTTGACTTCTTGTGGTGTCAATGGTTCTCCAATCGACGTCAGAAGTTGAAGAAGCGTATCCTTCTGAACATAGTTATTCGAAGTGATGACCTGGAATGCAGCATGTATCTGTTTCGGAGTATCGTCTTTCCATTCTTCATTCTGAATCGCGGACACGACACGTGGCAGAAGATCTTCGAAAGATACACGTCCGTTCTTCTTGGCTGTTTGCTCAGCGACTAATTGTAGCTCAGTTTGGCTTGGATTCAAGCCAAAACTTCGGAGAACATGACCGACGTCATCTGTCTGAAAAAGAGTAAAAGTTCAGGGAACTTCAGGAAAATTCTGATTTTCAAATAAACAAAAAACTAAAAGAAGTTTCTGATTCTCTGGTTTGCTGCAGCTTCTTTCAAATTCTTTATAGTTTCGAATAATATAGTTTTAGTCAATATTTTTTCCGACAAAACAAACTCATGATACTGTAGTACTGTACCTCAATCAAACCATCACAATCCTCGTCGAACATTTTGAAAACGTCGAAAAGTCGGCGTCGGATATCTTCTGAAACAAAAAAAAAGAGAAAATTGCCATCGGAAAAAGGCTCCGCGACATTTCAAAAATGTGACGTTTCGAAAGTTTGATATTTCGCATGTGCGACGTTTCGAAAGTGTGACGTTTCGAAAGTGTGACGATTCGAAAGCGCTATTTTTTAAATGTTCAACGTTTTGCTTTTAAAGCGCACTTTCGAAACGTCACACTTGCGAAACGTCATTCTCTCGAAAAAAGACCTTACCAACAATAACAGAATCAACTTCTTCTTTCTGACTCTCGTCTTCCTCCTCTTCTTCTTCAATCATTAAAAGATCTTCATCGTCACTCAAATCCATATTTTGAGAGCCAAAGTGTGAAAGAAACTGCTTTACAAAACTCGAAGGAAACCTTCCCTAAATTTCCGGTGCCTACATGTTTTTCGGTTGAGTAATTTTTATTTCACAAACTTCGAGAAAAAATTTGCAAATCTATTTTCAAATTAAAAAAGAAAGAAACTTAAGAAGCACGACACAGAAGCTAAATGAGCTTAGAATATGACAGAGAATAATGAGAAAGAAAAGTGGAGCGAAAAAAAAAACAAAAAAAAGAACTTCCTGAATTGTAATTGTGTGGGAGAGACGTTTCGGTAGAGAAAAAAACCAAAAAAAGGAAAAAATGGTTACGAGTTGTTTGACAAGCAAAAAGTGGATAGAACACGAGAAACAAAGGATGGGACACAACCCGGTATGAGTTTGTTTTTTTTTCAGCATCTGGAGCAAAATAGGAAAAAAGAGTAGGGTATATAGATCAGAGTATGAGAAGGAGACCAATTGGTGAAATGAGACACAAAGCGGATATTTGTAAAAAGTAGAAAGCATTTGAATGATCAGATCATGGGCGGCCGATTGGAAGTGCTGGAGGTGGCATCAACTCGCGATCCTTGTCTTCCTATAAACAAAGAATGACTGTAATACTACTTCAAACAGTTTCAATACCTTGGCTATATTTCTAGAAGCTTCCTCATAGAGGTCATCGTCTATACACTTTTCTGGCTTCAGCTTCTTTGGACGTCCTCGCTTCGGCCTATCTTCATCAGCACCACCATCGGTGGATCCTCTTTTTATTCCAGTAAGACGTTGCCCATCAGCTTCCGTCGCCTTCTTCGCACATTTCAACATTCCCATCATTCCGTTGACAAGTTGAGATGTTGGAGTACTTGGGGAGAGTGGAATCGTGGCTGCAAGCTCTTGAACAACCGGATAGTTCGCAGGAGGGATTCCTTGAAGATAAAGAGGCAATGGAGCGGTAGGGGATTGCATTTCGACGACAAACGGAGATGTGGCTCCTTCTTCTTTCTTCATTTGTTCCATTTGCATCATTTGCATTTGGGCGTTCGCCAGTATTGCACTCGCTAATTCTGAATTTTGTTGTTCCTGATACATCTGTTGTTCTCTCAATGTCATGCCGGTTCGGACGGTGTTCAGATCGGTGGTCATCTGAGGCAGTGAGACATCTTTGAAGAGAGGTTCGAGGAATGCAAAGTGAGGGGTATTGAGAATCGCTTGTTTCATGTGCTGTGGATTCAGTGTCTTTGAAGAAGTGTATTGGGTTGCATCAGCAGAAGCCTGAAAATATTGAGAATGCTAGAAGTCAATGTACTCGTATACAGACATGGCGCACACATGTTCGACTTTATCCAACATAGGGGGTCTGAGAAAATGACGACCCCCCTAGAGTTGCTCCAAACGTCTCAGTTTTTCTAACAGTGACTACTTATGTCCCCTTTATAATACGTTCAAAGTTTGCGAGGCAGAGAACACCTACGAATCGAGTTAAAAATTTTGACGACCCAAGGTAACTCCAAGGTTAGGATTTGTCGAACATGTGTGACATGGCGAGCCGGGCCAGCGATTGTCCTCCACATAAACTGGGATATTTGAATCGAAACTTGTATAAAAATGTAGAACTCGACGAGATCTACAGAATGGTAGTTAGAATATGTAAATTCAATGGCTTAATTTTCCATAAAACGTCAGAAAGTCCGGGCCGAGCTCACACGAGCCGAAATCTCAAATCTCCGGCCCATGTGCTTTCTGAAGTTTTATGGAAATTTTAGCCATGAAATGTAGATATTCTAACAACCATTCTGTAAATCACATAGTCCATTCTGTAAATCACATACTATTCTGTAAATCACATAGTTTAGTTCTACATTTTAATATAAATTTCGATAGAAAATCTCAATTTATATGGGACAAAATCGCCGGCTAGCGTCGGTCCGGTTTGTCATGCATTATCGGATACTCTACCTGTAAGAACTTCTCCGCGAAATGCTCCATAGCTCTTCCAATGCTCACAGGAACCGATTGAACCATCCGTCCAATTTCCTCATCACTTTGCATCACCTTTTTGATTCGCGTCGGTTGAATTTTCGCCGTACTGAATCGACGTCTTCGGATAACCGCTGCAGCTGCTTGCTGTTGTTGGCTACTGGTGCCCGCTGATGACGATGGCCCGCCAGAAGACGTGGATGCCATTGCTGAGGTTCTATCTGCAAAAAGAAATTGAACAGTCGATGAATTTGTTTTGAGAAAAAAATTTCTCATTTCTATTTTTACGACGGCTCGCTATTTTGCACTTAGCAGGTGGCGTTTCGCGTTAAATGAATCGGAAATTGAGCACTTTTTTGTGAGCACCATTGAGATATGTTTTCGAAAAAGTGATGCGTAAAATAAGTGGATCAAAGGGATTCTAAGTTTGCTAGTTCTAACGATGGACTCGATTTTGTGACTCCGCGATGTTTCTCAAGTGCGACATTTTGGAAGTGTGACGTTCCGAAAGTAAGACGTTTCGAAACCAAAAAAATTACCTAGGGGAAGAATACCTTTCAGTACAGAGTAGCATTTGAGTCCGTTTTGTAGGATAATCAAACGGCTCAGAAGGTATTTTTCCCAAAATTGTTTGGAATTTTTCGAAATGTTGCACTTTCGAAACGTCAAACTTTTGAAACGTAGCACTTGCGAAACGTCGCACTTTCGAAATGACTGCTTTTGAACTGCCGCGGAGCCGATTTTGAGCAGATTTTGTATGTAAGCAATGTCTGTTTCTAGCGGATGACGAGATCTTTGTTTTTGACAAGTTTTCCACATTTGCGTAGTAATAGCTCATCCGGTGTTATCATTGACGATCGTTCTCTAAATATTCAGTCTCTCTCCAGATCACGAGACACGTTCCGGATGATCCCTTTTTTCCAAAGTTATCCGTCAAAACTAACGATTTGCATAATTGCCGGGTAGCATCGGCACCGCAAAGCCTACATCACTTCCTCTGCCTTGGTCCATCTCTCGTTCGTTTTGAATCTCCCTTTCCTTCCGTTTTTTTTTTCTCCAAAAAGTGTCAGTGTATTCTCTTCTTACTCTACGACCGCCGAGCGGCAGAAAGGTCGCTGATGAGAAGGGAGACGATGTTGAAAGGAAAAATACGGAGAAAGAAGAGCGAACGACGGGTTCTTTTTTCGAGAAAGCGATCTATTCCGAAGACGTCATTTGATAATTTGAGGTGTTGGCTGAAAGTGTGGGACTACTGTAGGAGGAGTAGAAGTTTTCAACGGAATAGGAGGAAAAAGATAAGCCACAGAAACCTCGATTGTTAGTTACAAAAACTCCAAAATCTCACTGTTTTTGCACTGATTTGGCGATGTTTTTAGACGTCCGAATTTTTTTTCAAAAATCTGGTTCTTACAAAGTTTTAAGGAGATTTTCAGCTATCGATTCATATAGAAAACGTCTATTTTGGTTTCGTCATTACTGATAAAGAATGGGATATAAAAATAGCACTGAAATTTGCACTGTGGTATTTTTAAAATCCCGTTTTTTCACAGTAATGAAGGGATCAAAATGAATGTGTTCTATATGAATCGATAGCTGAGAATTTCCTTCAAATTTTGTAGAGACCCGATTTTGGAATAAAAAATTTGGCGTCTAAAACATCTCCAAAGGTTGATATACCTGACCGAAATCAGTGCAAAATTAGTGATTTTTAGGAGTTCAGTTTTTGAAACTGACAATTGAGGATTCTGTGAAAAGAAACATTTTGGCAGAAGTTATTTGAATGTCAGAGGAGTTATGTTAGTCGTGGGAAGATTCGAGAGACTAGGAAATGAAATATGCTAGCTGATACCAGTTATTTCACTCTCACTGATTGGTGGGTTTTCAGATAATTAGATTGAGTTCCGGAGTCTCTATTCAATTTGTTTTTATATTTCGCAATCTTTTGGTCTTCTCTCTATGTAGTATGTTTCTGTGTTCAATTTTCTCGGGATCCATCGATCACAAAAATGTGGATCATCTCATTAGTACAACAATACTTGATAACAGTCCCAAAAAAGAGAGGGGGTGTGTCTCTTCGTTTTCCAATCAGTTGTATCTATCTCTGATTCTCCTCTCTCTTTTCGGTTATGTCATTCCTCGATGATAACGCCATTTATTTCATTTCGCGTCGTTTCAATGTCGGGCGCACACACACATATACTGGCTAGGTCTAGTGAAGGCGAATGATTTGGAAAGAGAGAGAGAGCGTTGGGTTTGGGGAGACTAGGCAGGTCGGGGAGAAATAACACAAGAGAAGAAGAGATTAGAGAGAAAAACGGAAAAGAGACGAGCAGAAGGGGGGCGCTGGCCCGATCACACGCAGACCCCATCGCGTTCTTCCCTCCTTTATATACAGCGGACAAATGCGGTGATTCGCAGGTCTGGACTACTACGGTACCGGCTGCTCGTGCTGCGTCTCCACACAACGTTCCCCACTTCCACTTATTTCTCTTTAGCGCGCGCCGCGCGCCTCGATGTTTGAGAGTATTTGATGCAGCTGTAGCGCGGCGGGGCCTTCGGTTGGTGAGAGGGAAGAGAAGTTGAGAGAATCAGAGGACACACACGGGAAGGGAAAACACATAGAGAAACTCCTCCTCCGCATATATAGTCGATTCGTATGTGTGTGTGTGTGGACAGACGGACGGAAGGATAAATGGACGGTTGGTTTCGTCGGTTTGCAGTCGGACACATCGTAGATGAAGCGGATCGATTCAATAGCAGTGGTCGTTTTGTTGAATTGACACTTTTTGCTAACCACTGCTATTCTTTGTTGTTCTCTCCAACAATCGGATGCTCTATTATTAGTTGTCGTTTTTTTTTTTGAGGTCAAGAATAGAAACGGATACTGTAGGCATTGTCTATTCATCAATGAAGTATTGCCGTTTCCAGAGAACCAAGCAAAAAACATTTTGCAAAACAAAAAAAAACAAATTTGAAAATAAGCAAATTGTAACTCCGTATTCATGGAAATTTCTGAAAAATTACGTTTTTTCACCATTTTACGAGGAAAACTGTGAAAATTTGTAAAATTCAGGTAGAAAATCAAGAATCGGCATCTCAGAAATACATCGGAAGCGTTTTTTCGACATAATGAATTTTCTTCGAATTTCTTCGTTTTTGATAACGAGAGCTTGTTCCGATGGGTTTCCGAGATGCCAATTCTTGATTTTCTACCTGAATTTCATCAACTTTTCACAGTTTTACTCGTAAAATGGTGAAAAACCGACATTTTTTGTAATTTCTTTAGGAGGGATTTTCTTTTTTTCTTTATAATGAGAACAAGAAATTCGGAAAGAGATGGGTTGTTCGGAGAAATTTGTTTGCTCGGGCAGATGCAAAAAAAAGTTTGCCTAATCAAGCGAGTTCACTAAAGTATGAGTAAATTGTCAAAATCTTCTAGAAGCAAACATGGAATATATGAATGATTCCTATAGAAAAAAAAAAAACAAAAAAAAAATTTGGAGGGAAATAAGCACCGGAAACCGTCAACTTCACAATGAAGCATTTCTTCTATTTATTTTTCAGGAGAAAGCTACTGGCAAATGACAGGATTCGTGTATTTCGATTCGAAGAAAACTGAATAAAAAGTGTGCAGATGAATTATTTATGCGGCGGTGGCTCTTTGGTTTATGAATTTCTCGATTTCTTGTTTTTTTTTGCAATGAAAAGACTCACCACTATCTTGATTGGAGTTGAAGGTTTTCGCAATGGATTTGTGCTTCGTCTGAAAAAATTAAATTAGAAAATAAGGCAGATAAGACTATAATTAGAAAATTCGGAGTAAATATTGAGCAGAAGAAATCCGTGCCTTTTTCAAATTAACCGCGCTGGGCATTTGTGCGAGTGCGCTCCGTCGATACACTCATTCAAACAAATGTACACAGCTAACCACTATGTCAACGTCACCTTTCATAATGCATGGTTGTTATCGTTTTTTTTGTTCAACTCTATTATATAATTTAATTTAGGATTCATAGCCAATTTTCAACTCAAAAATCGATAATTATCGCGAAAACGTTGAGAAAAAATAATTTGAAAAAACATTTTTTGAAGCGAGAACTACCGTACTTTAAAGGCCCATGTTGCTAGACGGAGAGGTCTCGCAAAGAAATTTTGAATCGCGGCAATTCGTGGAATTTTTATGGACAATTTATATAATTTTTAACCTAAAAACTTCCTGTTTGACACCATTTTCGTGCCCTCATAATTTTTTTCTTTATAATTTTTTAATTTAATGTAGGATTCATAGTCAGCTTTCAAATCATAAATCGATAATTATCGCGAAAACGTCGAGAAAAAATAATTTGAAAAAAAAAGAATATTTTTTGAAGCAAAAACTACAGTAAAAACTACAGTAGGCACATGTTGCTATTTAGACGAAGAGGTCTCGCCAAGAAAATTTGAACCGCGACAATTCGTGGAATTCTTTTTTGGAATTTTCATGACATATTGAAGCAATCTCAATCGTTTTTTTTTTGAGACAATTTTCGTGCCCTCATCATTTTTTCTCGACAATCGAGGTCCTTTTTTGTTCTCATCATAAATTTTTCCAGTAATGACCGCCGGGAGCAGCTGGATCGTGTCGCTAGTCTTGCTGGCGACACCGCTCGCCGTCGAGATGGTCAAGCGAGAGGAGTTCAAAACGTGTGAGCAGAGTGCGTTCTGCAAACAACACAGAGCTATATCAGTGAGACATGGTTTGCAAAATCATCATAAATGGAGTCTTCAGGAGCCGACTGGCTATGAACTACTGGCCGATTCGATCACGCATCAAGGAGCGGTATGGAGCGCCAATTTGCAGAACTCCCAAAACACGTTGAAGCTGAATGTTATTGGACTCGCTGTAAGAGAATTAATTTAGTTTTCTGTTAAAAAATGTAAAATGTTCAGGATTCGACTGTACGAGTTCAAATCGATGAACCAGAGACTGCTATCCGGAAAAGATATGTACCGACTCCTGCTTTTGTTGCTCTCCCCGAAGAGCTTGCATTCGATAGCGTCGAGAATGGAGCACAAGAAGCGAGAATCGTCGGCGGAAACAAGAAATTGAAAGTGGTTGTGACCTACAAGCCATTCCTTGTCAGCATCTTCAACGAGTTCGATGAGCTCGTGTCTCAAGTGAACAGAGATGGCAAACTGAAGGTTGAAGAGTTCCGTACAAAAGAAGAAGGCAAGGAATATCCAGAGGGATTCTGGGAGGAACGATTCAAGGGTTTCACTGACCACAAACAGCACGGATCCAGTAGCATTGGAGTGGATATCTCATTTGTCAACTTCAAAACAGCATATGGACTTCCGGAGCATGCCGATGCTTTTGCTCTTCGTAATACCGTTGGAAACAGTGATCCATATCGTCTCTATAATTTGGATGTCTTCGAGTACGAGCTCAACAATCCAATGGCTCTCTACGTTTCTATCCCGTACATCTTGGCTCATCGTGCCAATAGATCGGTCGGAGCTCTTTGGTTCAATGCCGCCGAAACATGGGTCGACACTCAATCATCAGTAACATCGAAGGGACTTTTCGGAAAGATGATTGACAAAGTCACCGGTGCTGGAGATAATGTGCCACATTTTGATGCCCATTTCATGTCCGAGTCTGGTCTCGTTGATATTTTCTTCTTCGTCGGCCCAACTGTAAAAGGTTAGTGTTTCACAGAATTTTTGCCTTATTGCTTCATCGTGTTTATTATTACAGACGTGCAACGACAAAACGCTAAAATTACGGGAACCACACCACTGCCACCACTCTTCTCTATCGGATATCATCAGTGTCGTTGGAATTACAATGACGAACAAGATGTGGCATCTGTGAACAAAGGATTTGATGATCATGATATGCCGATGGATGTGATCTGGCTGGATATTGAGCACACTGATGGAAAGAAGTATTTCACTTGGGATAAGCATAAGTTCCCTACTCCAAATGATATGGTTGCGAAGGTTGCTGCGAATGGAAGAAAAATGGTGACAATTGTTGATCCACATATCAAGAAGGACGATGGGTACTACGTTTACAAGGATGCTAAAGACAAAGGATTGTTCGTGAAGAGAACCGATGGATCCGACTTTGAAGGACACTGCTGGCCAGGAGCCAGTGAATATCTTGATTTCTGGCATCCTGATACTCGTTCTTACTGGAAGGATCAATTCTCATTTGAGAGATACGCTGGATCATCAAGCAATTTGCACATTTGGAATGACATGAATGAGCCATCAGTGTTCAGTGGTCCAGAAATCACGATGGACAAAGAATCGATTCACTACGGAGGGATTGAACATCGCGAGGTGCACAATATGTACGGAATGATGTACACTTCGGCCACTTTCGATGGATTGATGGCCAGAACTGAAGGAAAGGAACGACCATTCATTTTGAGTCGTGCCGGATTCATCGGAACACAAAGAACTGCTGCTATCTGGACAGGAGACAATACCGCCGACTGGGGACATCTCGAAATTGCTGCTCCGATGACACTCTCGTTGAGCATTGCTGGAGTCCCATTTGTTGGAGCTGACGTCGGTGGATTCTTCGGAAATCCAGATGAGCAACTTCTTTCCCGTTGGTATCAAACTGGGGCATTCCAACCATTCTTCCGTGCTCATGCTCACATTGATACGCGCCGTCGTGAGCCGTGGCTCTTCTCGGAACAAACGCAAAAAATTATCCGTGAAGCATTAAGAACGCGTTATGCTCTTCTCCCATACTGGTACACACTTTTCCAACAACACACTGAATCTGGAGTTCCACCGATGAGACCTCTTTTCTACGAGTTCGAGAATGACGACTCGTTGCTCGAAGAGCAAAAGCAATGGATGGTTGGAAACGGAATCCTCGCAAGACCTGTGGTTGAGAAAGACACATTCAATGTGCAAGTCAAACTGCCACGAGGAGAGCATCAGGTATTTCCCAAAGCATCTTTCAAAAAATATCTTATGTTTTTCAGAACGAACGATGGTTCGAATGGATTTCGGGAGCCGAGGTTCGTGGAGAGTCGATTTATGTGGATGCTCCTATTACGTTCACACCAGTCTATCAACGAGGAGGCACTATCATTCCAACTTGGCAGAGAATTCGTCGATCTGCTTCACTCATGAGAGACGATCCACTGACACTGTTCGTCGCACTTGATTCTGCTGGAAATTCGAAGGGAGAAATCTACTTGGATGATGGACAAACCCACGATTACCAAAGCGGACAATTCGTTAAGACTTCCTTCACCTATAAGACGGAATCAAAGACTGCTGCAGTGATTGAAGGAGAACACGTTGATGGAAAGTTTGCGGCCAAGAATTGGGTTGAGAGAGTTGTCGTCCGTGGTGTTGAGAGCTCACCAAAGAAGGTCGAGGTGAGTTTCGAATTCATTCCAGCTGTCATTTCATTTTGTTTAATTCAGATCACACGTGTCTCTGATCCGGTCCAACCTCTGGAATTCTCGTACGACCGTGATTCGAAGGTTCTCGTCATCCGCAAACCAGAAGCTCTTCTCACCTCCAGCTTCAAAATCCAAATCGAGTTTTAAATTTTCTTTGTATCATTACGCTTTCCTTTATAACTGGGTTGTTTATGTTTTTTTGGTATCATTTCATATGTATTTATCTGAATGTCGATTGTACCCGTTTTTCCAATAGTTGGGACATTTCCACCGCTTTACTATTCCTTTCCCATGCTCTTGTCTTTTTCTCTAGTTGTGTACCCACTGTCGGGATTTTTTCGTATTACTGTTCATTTCAATTAGAACATCGCCATTTCTTTTTGTGATTCCTTCCATGTTAATGTTATTTTTCTCCGATTTTTAAATTATTGTTATTTTCATTTCAGTTTTTTAAATCGAAAATACAATTTTTCGCATCGAAAATCGCCACCACCTGACTGATAAGAAACTTTGACTGGAAACGTCAAACTAGAACAATGGGCTCGGCTGCTGCTTATCAAATTTATCGACTTTTTTCAGTTCCAAATTCAAACCTCTTTTCAACGAATTTTTCTCTCCAAATGGTCATTTCAGCTTCTGGACTCGCATGCAAGCTGACCAGTTCTTCGAATCATATCAAACCAAACAGTCATCAAATGATGACTATTCTGAAATAATTTCCAGAATTATTAGTCGTTGTATTGACAGTTCACTCTGCTTCTAGTCGTAGTGCTATTCAAAAGTTAATTTTTAAAAATTTATGTGATTTTTTTTCAAATTTTTGTAAAAAGACAAAAATATTCTGAAGAAGTTAAAAAATAAAAAAACAGCATGAATTGGGAAATCAAAATATCTCCATATCCCGATGTGCTCTGATGCCCGTAAGAATTTCCGTACTGTAACTTCTCAAACTTTTTGGAAACTTTTATTAGCTATTGCTAATATTAGCGATATTTTCCAAGTTTCAACGCGCTCCGTCCCATGTTCTCAATGGAACGCGGTGAAACTTCGAAAATATCGCTAATATTACTGTAAAAATTGAAAAAATTTGAAAACCGGAAGTATTCAATAATTCAATCGTTCAATAATTCATAAGCTTGCAATAAAAATTTCAGCCATTTCGCAATAGAGCGCGGCGAAACTCAAAATATCGCTTATATTGAAGTTAGAAATCAAAAAATCCATATCCCGATCTGCTTTGGTGCCCTTACGATTTTTAGTACTGCAACTTCTCGAACTTTTTGAAAACTGCATACTGTAAAATTTATAAGTTTACTGTAAAAAAAATGTTACCGTAAAATTTGGAACACATGTGAAAACCGTAATCATTTTATGTTACGAAATGTAAAGAAGGAACTTTGAACTTCAAATTTTCAAACACTGCCCCCTTCCATCAGCTGATTGATAATTCCACCATGTTCATGAGCCATCTGATGGTTCCATTTTCCGAAAGACATCTGTCAAGTTCTTCAAAAGCACGAGTGTAATGTCTCAAATGACCTCCTTCCCCGTTCTTCCTTGGTCCCCTCTATCCCCTTTTTCTCTTTCTTCTACTTGTTTGGGTGGTCTCAATGCCAACGGTCACCTCCAATGCTTTATGCACCCCCCTCTTGTTTCACTCTCTATATCTCTATTTCTCTCAATCCCTCGCTTTTATGACAATAAATGTTGTTTATTGGTACGGTCACACTTTTTTTCATCTTTGAGTCTCTATAGTTAGATCACAACTTTTTTGAATGACTTTCCATCCGCCAATTTTTTAAAAAACTTTTAGCTAAAAAGTGTTGCCTTCCGAATAAACAACAACAACCTGTTCTTTTCTCAATTTTTCTTCTCTAAATCTCACTGTCTTCCATGATATTTTAGATCTGTCACATTGGATGTTTTTTTCTTTGAATTCTCCCTGATTCCCTTTATATTTTTTAGAAATGACTATTTGCATGTTCAAACACACAAAGGCAGCTCTCATCATTTACGGTTTACAAACAATACTACTCACTGTCCTTTTTTTATAATCGCTCGTAAAAGTTGACTATCAAAAAGATCAGCACCATGAGGTATTTCTGAAAATTTTCAAATTTTAGAGATGGAAGTCTAGGAAAAAATGGAACACAATCCCAACGTTCAACCCGTCCGTCGACGGCTCGAATCGGAGCACGCGGACCCTCCACAGTCGGAAATTTCAATGTCAGTGGTGACAGATGATACTAGATTCTTTTCGGTGAGTTTTTCTAAAAAGTTGATCACAAATCGCACTAGGAAACTAGTAAACAAATTGAAAATTGTGGACTACGAAACGTTGTTTGTAGACTACGGTTTTGCAAAAGTGGAACATGGGGTTGATGATTTAAAAAGCTATATTTTTGAAGTTTTGAAATATTTGAGGGTACCGTAAAATTCTGAATTAGAAGGGCATGTCCTTCTATTTTTCAACTTCCTTAAGATCAAAATTCGAATTTCACAAAAGTATCCATAACTAATTTTTGAGAAGCAACTCATAATGTATTTCATATTGACCTAGTCATTTTTGATAAGGAATCGATTGAGACTACTTTCAGATTTACAAGAATCTGAGAAAATGCTCTTGTGTCCTTCTATTAGAGGTTTTACAATATCTTCCTTTTGAAAAAGTTTTTTAAATGCCAAAAAAGCCAAAAAGGCCTTCTCAAGTTTGGTTTCCAAATGGGAGTGGAGATCAAATATCAAAGGCTTTAATCTCGAGTTTTCTTTTAAATTTTTTTTTGATGAGATCTGAAATTTGTGAAAGTTTCTGAAAGTTTGTGAAAATATTTCAAAAGAAAATTTTCGAAGAATGACCTGTAGAATTCTCAAAACCAATTCCAATTCCTATACAGCCCATCTGCACTTTCTTATCTATTCGATTAAAAAAATTGTGACTTACACATAATTAAACCAATAATTACTGTTAGTCACAATGCAATCACAATTTTTTTGAAACTAATCTTAAATAAACCAAAATTGGTTCCTAACAGACTTGAAAAATTTTGGGAAAAATCGAAAAAAATTGGAAAAATTGCACAAATTTAGAAAAATGTTGTAATTCTTCGCTGTAAAAATGACACTAAACATTCTATCATCGAAAATATGGACTTATTCAGAAAAACCAAAAAAAAAACCGATTTTTTGGTTAAAAAGTTCTAATGGATGGTTGGAAACGGAAATTCTTGCGGAGAAAGAGAAATTTTTAAATTTTTCAAAAAAATCAATTTAAAAATTCCCAACATTTTGACTCCACAAACCCAGCCCTACCCGTAGCATGCTGATTTCTAACAAGTCCTAAAAAAACTCTTTTTGTCTGAAATTTTGCAGTAAACTTTTTCGTTAAAGGATCCCAGTTCATCGAAACAAAAAGTAGTCCCCTTTTCTCACGCAATTTTTCTACCGGAAAGAAAACTCGATCCCAAAAAAGAGCCAAAACAAAACTAGGTCAAAAACCGCAAATTGTTTGAATTTCGAATCTGTTCAAAACCAAATAATGACTCATTCATTTTTGAGTCTTTGAACGTAAAACACAACGTGGTAAATGCTCTTTCCAATTAGCTCCGCCCCCATTTTTTGGCTCTTTTTCTTTTTTCTTTCCATCTGGGTCACCTCTCAGTCGCTGTCATCCGTGTCTCTAGTTTCTAGTAAGGCAAGAACTTTTCTATTTGTTTTTCGCCACTTTTTGGCACGGCTGTCAACATTTTGATCTGCACTTATGATACCGTTAAGACAATTGGATAGAGATGGAAGAGAGTTTAAAACGGTAAATATGGAATAATATTGAAGAAGAATAAGTTAGGCAAATGTGCCATCATCACCTAGGAGATTAGAGCATGCACCCGGAAGTTGCCAAAAAAGAAAGCGTGTGTGAATGAATGTGATTTGATTTCAGGTGCGGAGGAGACCAACACTTTATGCAGTCAATCAGAATAAAAATGTTTGGTGGTGAGTCAAAAAACGAATATGCTACCGTATCCGAGAGTAAGGATCCTGAATTCCAATTTACGTAAAACCTCTAATAGAAGGACACCCAAGTGAGTCCGAAAAGAGCACTTTCTCAGATTTCTGTGAATCTTAAAGTAGTCTCAATCGATTCCTTGTCAAAAATAAACTAGGATCAATATGAAATACGTTATGAATTGCTTCTCGAAAATTAGTTATGAATACTTCTGTCAAATTCGAATTTTGATTTTGAGGAGGTCAGACAATAGAAGGAAATGTCAATTTGTCATAATTTTTTCAGCTGTAACATAAACGTGGAACCAATCTTATTCCTGGTAACTTGCGGTTTTGGACTCGGTGCCACGAATAGCTCATTGTTCACCTACTGGGCAAGATGTGTTCAAATAGCGCAGGGCCACAAAGAGCTCTCTCACAATGCCACGTATACTTGTGCATCAATTGCTAACTATAATGGAACACTGCAAGATGATGTGGAGAAGGATATTGCGAATACGAAGATTTATTTACAGGTAACATTTGGATTTACAAGGGAAGTATTTGAGGTTACCATTCCAACTTTTTCTGTAAATTTGGATATACGTAGTATCGACTCCCCTTATATCTGCTTTCAGAATCTACAAAGCAGTCAGGTAACTTGAGATATAAGCCCTCAAAGGTGCAGCCAAAACTAAAATATAGACACTTTGACGACCCATAGCTCGACTCAAAATCGTTTTCAAACGGTCTAGTTTTTTGCTTTGGGCTCAGATTTGATCATATAATAATGTCCGACAGTTTTTTTAATGTTCGGAGCCAAAACTTTGACATTTTGCCACCATTTGTAGGGGAAATTTTTCGATCGATCTGAAGTTACCAACTTTATTCCCCCAATTCACAAAAATTCTTTGATTCCAGATCATGGGAACGATTCCTACATTAATCGTATCTCCATTAATTGGAAATTGGTCTGATAGAAATGGAAGAAAGCCTCCATTGATGTTTTCCTTGTTTGGTTTGGTTCTCAACAACTTTTTGACTCTCTGTGCCACCCTAACCTATGAATCCGTCAACGTCTACTACTGGTTCTTCATTTCCGAGTTGCTCCAAGGACTATTTGGAGGCGGAGCTGCTACATTCGGAACTCTATTGGCGATTGTGACAGATGATTGCAGGCATAAATTGAAGCCAGTGAGTACTTATAATTACTTTCCGACAACGATCTTCCATTCCTAGGGTTCCTCAACAGTTCCATTCCGTGTTGGCCTAGCTTCCTTTATTCAATCAATCGGAATGCTCAGTGGAACTCTTGTTGTCTCAATTCTAGCTGTTCCTGCAATAGTTTCAGTCGAGAAGCATGCACTAAGTTATGTAAAATGTGCATTCATTCGTATGTTGATTATTTGTGAACCCGGAAAATTTGAATTTTTTTCAGAAGCTGCACTTTCGATGATCGCACTGATCTATGCAATCTTTTTCGTTCGAGAAACTCATTTCCCGAAAAGAGAAGATTTCACTTATAATCGATTCGATGATAATGAAGAAGTTGAAGAAGAAGAGCAACCTCCGAAGCCAACAGGAATTCGACAATTCACTTCATACCTGGAATCTGTATTCGGAGTTCTCACTGTTCGAAGACCTGGATGGACCAGATTATGTCTTTGTGTCTCGTTGGCTTTTGTGTTTATCGAATTCCTTTCATTCGGTAGTTTTGATTTGAATAATATCTTTGAACTTATTGATTTATTTCAGATCCCGCTCTCTTACTTCTTCTCGTAAAACGATTGCCATTCGCTTGGAATGACAAAATGTTCAGTTATTTCTCTGTTACTCGTGGACTCGTCAGCTCGTTAGGAATGGTTCTTTGCCCAATTCTACTCACATTTGTTCATTGGCTTGGAAAGGATTCATTGCTGATTATTGCTGCACTTGCTTCATCTGCAGCTACGTCGTTTTTGACAGCATTTGCAACAAGAACGGAGCATATTTTCTACAGTAAGATTGATTTTTCTATCCTCTAGTATCCTTAGTCTTTCAGCATGTGCCTTCGGTTTAATCATGGGAGGAATGCAACCAGCCTATCGATCATTTCTTCCGAGAATGGTTGCGAAAGAAGAAACTGCTCGTCTTCTTACAGTAGTCTCTATCATCATCTCATTTTCTCCAATTCTCTCATCTCTCATTTTCAACAACATCTTTGATATGACACTTACTTGGTGGCCTGGATTCGCATTCTTCGTTTCCGGATGTTTCCAGTCTACAGTATTCATCGGACAAATGTGAGCATCTGAAGCCGGGCTGGGCGACAACAAATTTCGGAAACTCATTCAAATGTTCATAACTTTTTTCAAGAGGGTCGGGTAAAAATACGGTCCACAGGAAAAATGTTCCTTATTGAAAAAACTATCGATTGTTTACAGCTTTGTAAACAATCGATAGTTTTTAAAACAAGGAACATTTTTTTCTGTTGACCGTGTTTTTACCCGATCCCTCTGAAAAAAAGTTATTCATATTTGAATAAGTTGCCGATAATTTCTTCCGCTTAACCCTCATCTTAAGTATCAGTTCATGTAGTCAAGAAATTCTCAGCTCTTTAAAGAGAGGCGAATTCCTTGATTATCTCTAACTTCCTATTCAGTGTGATTCATCTCCTAATGCGTCCCCAATGGAAACTGGACAAGCAGCTCCGCGAACGTCGTCTGGACGAATCGGATTCTCGCGATGATACTGATTTCCGTCCACTTCCAGATGCAGAGCAACGAAGCATTTCCAATACGGCTGTGGATTCCGATAGTGGATCGCGTCGGGAAGTTTAAATTCTTCGTTGTTCAGAAGTTTTTGTTTGTAATTTATGTGCAATTTTTAGTATTCTTAGCCCCATGTCTTTTATCCTCTGTGTGATTTGCTGTAACGGGTTAGTTGTTTCACTTTATCAAAAAAATATTTATTATTCTAAACTTGATTCACTTTTTGCAACATCACCGAATTATTGAAATGACCAACACTATTTACAGAAGCCATACTGACTGCCAATCCAACTTGAGGATTTTGTAAACAGAGAACCGCTTTGAAAATATCTTGCATGGCTTCTCGATAGCTTTTGATAATGAAGAAACTTGGAAGAGGGTCCACTGCCGGGTATAAAGTTATCGTTATCAAAATTAGGGCCGTAGCAAAGTCAGTATCGATATTGAGCATGGGGCACAGGAAGAATACGGTAATTGGAGTATGCATCAAGACGAGAGGGATGACAGTTTGAAGGACAAGAGCATAGAATAGTTGTTTCTGGAGATTATTGAAGGAACTGGAGACGATTGAAAGGGTATCTGATAATCGGAGATAGCACAAAGTACCAAAACCAAAAACACAACTGACGGATGATCCCTGAATAGAAATTCTCATCGAAATCGTTATAACTTAAAATCCTACCACCATAAACCACATTTGAGTAACTCCAATCCACGCTGGTGTATTAAAACTCATAGTTCCGTTCTCACCAAAGTTGTAAAACTTTGTTCCAATGTAGCTGATATTTTCAATGAGTACCCCCACGGTTCTATTTATAACATCTCTGAAAACGAAGAATAGATTGGACTCAATTTTCAAATTACCACCTAGTGTACTCATCCATATCCGGATTCTTCCAAAACCAGATTCTCACCACGGCTCCCCACCAGAAACTGTACAAAATCGGGAACAGAAAGAGAAGACTGAACTTCCAGCCGGAGGTGAATTTCTTTCCGAAGCTTCTGAAAAAGTCGAATCTCTATTAAAGTTTTTGAGTAAAAATGTACGTCTCAATTGATCCGTATCTATAGACAAAATGAGCAGCGAAAACCGCCATGGATGCTCCGAAAATCGCAGTGTAGGTCAGGACAACCCATGAAGAATGTTCTGGACTCAAAACGGCGTCAGGGGTGTTTATACGGAAAGTGATGAAAGCGCAACCAACGGAATGGGCTATCTGAAAATGCCTCAAAATTTTGGGGCTTTGTTTGAATTTCGCCTCTAGTCGTTGTAAAATAATACAGTCTACAAATATTGTAAGAAATTCAAGTAGTGCGAAGTATCAATCAAATAGCCTGTAACTCACAATTTCCGCCGGAAGATCGAAAGCTCCCCAGAAAATCTCGAAGCAAGCGGTGAACGTCATCAGCCATCGATATCTTCCAGTCTGCGGTGGTGATTTCCTCCAAATGAGCATAATCAGAACCAGATTCAGGAAAATTGAGATAGAGGTACAAGTCAGTTGATAGACCATAACTTAAGCCGAAGTAGCTATTCAGAATTTCAGAGGGAAGAATGAGAAAAATAGGATGTACCGGTTGGGGGTGTGTCTATTTCATCTATTTCAGGGACGTCTGGTATTCGTAGTAGACTGTATTCTCGTGGGATACACTTGCTAGACAGGTCGTGTTTTCTGAATATTGAACGGAAGCTGAGTTCCAGGAACATGTTATGACGCAAGAAGAATGTTCTCCAAGGGATCTCTGAAATAGAAGGCACCTATTTTATTTGGGATAAGCGACCCATGTGGTAGATTTAAAATGACGAACTGTACTTCGGGGTTCTTTGAATCTTAAGACAGCATCGGCTGCATTAGTAATGAATGTCTATGTTACCGTAAATAACATTATTTGATTGCTTTTTAAATGAGCCAGAATATACAGTAATTTGAAAATTTGTTTGAAATATTGAGCTGACACAGGATTGCAAAGTGTCTGCTCACATCGAACTTTTTTTTTTGAATTGGCGAGGTTTTTTTCAGCGAAAATAGCAACCATAAACGAGAGACGCAGTAAAAATTCAACCATTTCAACAGAGACACTTTGAGACCCTGTGAGCAGAGAGAGCCCTCCCTTTTTTTGAATAAACCGCGTTGGGCCTCTGTGCGAGTGCGCTCCGTCGAGAAAACACTCATTCAAACAAATGTACACAGCTAGCCGCTAAGTCAACGTCACCTTCCAATACCCACTATGTCAACGTCACCTTATGGTTGTTATCGTTTTCATTTAACGCTATCTTAATATAAGATTCATAGACAGTTTTCGTTTTAATAATTGATAACGTAGAACTTATCATTGCAATCCCTCCTTACCCATTTTTACTGTACATAGTAACGTCTTCATGAGAAGTCATACACTATTTTGAAAATTTATTTATCTGAAAAGTTGAATAAATGATTATTATTATTATTATTATTAATTGAGCAAAATTATGTTAATTTTGAAGCGAAACCCACAGTATACTGCACAATAAACTACAGTATACTGTAACTGCAATGTACTGCTTGCAAGGTACTGCAGTACCTTGCAAGCACATGCTGCAAGATGAAATGGAATTGTAAAGATACTTTGATCCACATCAATTCGTGGAGTTTTGATGATCATTTAAAGCGATCTCAATTGTTTTTTTGAGATCCTTATCTGTTCTTAATCTAACTTTATTCAGTAATGACCGCCGGGAGCAGCTGGGTTGTATCGCTGATCTTGTTGGCGACACCGTTCGCCGTCGAGAGTGTCAGGCGAGAGGAATTCAAAACGTGTGAGCAGAGTGCGTTCTGCAAACAACACAGAGCTATATCAGTGAGAAATTGTTTTCAAAACCATCATAAATGGAGTCTTCAGGAGCCGACTGGCTATGAACTACTGGCCGATTCGATCACCCATCAAGGCGCTGTGTGGAGCGCCAATTTGCAGAACTCCCAAAACACATTGAAGCTGAATGTTATTGGACTCGCTGTAAGGGAGATACAGTAGCGGAAAATGGTGAGTGTCCCTTTACGTTATCGTTCATATCTTTTCTTAAATATGTCTTATAAATTTGAAATTCGGCATAAATATGACGGAACTCTCTGAGAGTTAAACCTACATTGTTTAAAAATCAAAATCGCTTTTCAGCTTTAGAATCGTTTCTGATGTAGACGTCACTCTGGAACCAAAAAATAACTTAATTCAAGGAATGAAAAACTTTTTTCGGTGTTCATTGGATCAATTGTCAACATTTTCTGAAAATAATTCATTCCTTTTCATATAGCTATTTTCGGGTTCCAGAGTGCTGTCTACGTCATAAAGAGTTCTGAAGCTCAAGAATGATTTTCAATAAACTATAGGTAAATATGAACTAAAACGTAAAGTGACGCTCATCATTTTCCGCCAATGTAGTTTGGTTTTCTGTTCCAAAATACACAACTTTTCAGGATTCGACGGTACGAGTTCAAATCGATGAACCAGAGACTGCGATCCGGAAAAGACAAGAACCGACTCCTGCTTTTGTTGCTCTTCCCGAAGACCTTGCATTCGATAGCGTCGAGAATGGAGCACAAGAAGCGAGAATTGTCGGTGGAAACAAGAAATTGAAAGTGGTTGTGACCTACAAACCATTCCTTGTCAGCATCTTCAACGAGTTCGATGAGCTGGTGTCTCAAGTGAACAGAGATGGCAAACTGAAGGTTGAAGAGTTCCGTACAAAAGAAGAAGGCAAGGAATATCCAGAGGGATTCTGGGAGGAACGATTTAAGGGTTTCACTGACCACAAACAGCACGGATCCAGTAGCGTTGGAGTGGATATCTCATTTGTCAACTTCAAAACAGCATATGGACTTCCGGAGCATGCTGACGCTTTTGCTCTTCGTAATACCGTTGGAAACAGTGATCCATATCGTCTCTATAATTTGGATGTCTTCGAATACGAAGTCAACAGTCAAATGGCTCTCTATGCTTCTATTCCATACATTTTGGCTCATCGTGCCAATAGATCGGTCGGAGCTCTTTGGTTCAATGCCGCCGAAACATGGGTCGACACTCAATCATCAGTAACATCGAAGGGACTTTTCGGAAAGATGATTGACAAAGTCACCGGTGCTGGAGATAATGTTCCCCATTTCGATGCCCATTTCATGTCCGAGTCTGGTCTCGTTGATATTTTCTTCTTTGTCGGACCAACTGTAAAAGGTTAGTGTTTTACAGAGTTTTTGCCTTATTGCTCTTTGCTGTAGTTTACTGTAACATTGATATTCAGTACTGTCAGTACTACAGGGTGGCTTTAAAATACCGGCACAAAGCTTTGCGGCATTGAAAAACTATGTTGTAGGCTTCCTATCTCCATGCGATTTCTAGAGTGTTTTAACAGACCTATTATCTGTTTCTGATCCAATTTTTAAGTCAATCAGTTAAGAAACATAGACGCTATGGTGTTTGAAAAAGCGCTGACTCAGAAATTTGTAGCGTGGCTTTTTTAAATGGTGAAGTAGAGCGATAGAAAAGTCGGAAACCGCTTCTATATGATTCAAAGTTATCTTTATAGTGAACTTCGACTCTTTTTCTAATTTCACAGTAAGATTCACAATGGTCTCGCTATCCATATATTCGTTACAGCCCATCCAAAAGAGCTTTTTTGCACTGCCACGCCTTACCAATCACTACCCTTCTGATTTTCACCATACTGCTAGATTTAAGAAATTTAATTTTCTTGCGTTTCATCTGTTTGTGTATGAAATATGCAGTCTCTATCTCGACTACTTCTTTAGATATAACCGTTCAAACATGTGCCGGTATTTAAAAGTCACTCTGTATAGGCTCCAGGACATTTGCTCTCATTATTCGATTATTAATGAAACGTTCAATTACAGATGTGCAACGACAAAACGCTAAAATTGGAGGAACCACTCCTCTACCACCACTCTTCTCCATCGGATATCATCAGAGTCATTGGAATTGCAATGACGAACTTTGTGTGGAATATGTGAACAAAGGATTTGATGACCATGACATACCGCTGGATGTGATCTGGCTGGATATTGAGCACACTGACGGAAAGAGATATTTCACTTGGGATAAGTACAAGTTCCTTGCTCCAAATGAGATGGTTGAAAAAGTTGCTGCGAAAGGAAGAAAAATGGTGGCAATTGTTGATCCACATATTAAGAAAGACAATGGATACTATGTGTACAAGGATGCTAAAGACAAATGATTGTTCGTGAAGAGAACAGATGGATCTGACTTCGAAGGACACTGTTGGCCAGGAGCCAGTGAATATCTTGATTTCTGGCATCCCGATACTCGATCGTACTGGAAGGATCAATTCTCATTTGAGAGATACGCTGGATCATCAAGCAACTTGCACATTTGGAATGATATGAATGAGCCATCAGTGTTCAGTGGTCCCGAAATCACAATGGACAAAGAATCGATTCACTACGGAGGGATTGAACATCGTGAGGTTCACAATATGTACGGAATGATGTACACCTCGGCCACTTTCGATGGATTGATGGCCAGAACTGAAGGAAAGGAACGACCGTTCATCTTGAGTCGTGCCGGATTCATTGGAACACAAAGAACTGCTGCAATCTGGACAGGAGACAATACTGCCGACTGGGGACATCTCGAAATTTCTGCTCCAATGGCACTTTCGTTGAGCATTTCTGGAGTCCCATTTGTTGGAGCTGACATCGGTGGATTCTTCGGAAATCCAGACGAGCAACTTCTTACCCGTTGGTATCAATCGGGAGCTTTCCAACCATTCTTCCGTGGTCATGCTCATATTGATGCTCGCCGTCGTGAGCCATGGCTCTTCTCGGAACAAACAAAAGGAATTATACGTCAAGTATTAAGAACGCGTTACGCTCTTCTCCCATACTGGTACACACTTTTCCAACAACACAGTGAGACTGGAGTTCCACCAATGAGACCTCTTTTCTACGAGTTCGAGAATGACGATTCGTTGCTCGAAGAACAAAAGCAGTGGATGCTTGGAAACGGAATCCTCGCAAGACCTGTGGTTGAGAAAGACACATTCAATGTGCAAGTCAAACTTCCAAGAGGAGAGCATCAGGTATTTCTCAATGTATCTTGCTGGGAATATCTTAAGGGGTATTTAAATATAGAATACCAGGATTTTCAAGTATAGTAGCACTAACAAAGAACTCAATCGATGAATAAAGGGGGGGGGGGGCTATACGTGAATTATCCCATGTCTTATTACCATCTTGCAGAACGAACGATGGTTCGAATGGATTTCGGGAGCCGAGGTTCGTGGAGAGTCGATTTATGTGGATGCTCCGATTACGTTCACACCAGTGTATCAACGAGGAGGCACAATCATCCCAACTTGGCAGAGAATCCGCCGATCTGCTTCACTTATGAGAGACGATCCACTCACACTGTTCGTCGCTCTTGATTCTGCAGGAAATTCGAAGGGAGAAATCTACTTGGATGACGGACTAACTCATGATTACCAAAGCGGACAATTCGTTAAGACTTTTTTCACCTATAAGACGGAATCAAAGACTGCTGCAGTGATTGAAGGAGAACACGTTGATGGAAAGTTTGCGGCTAAAAATTGGATAGAAAGAGTTGTCGTCCGTGGTGTTGAGAGCTCACCAAAGAAGGTCGAGGTGAGTTTCAAATTCATTCCAGCTGTATCTCAATTTTGTTTTAATTCAGATCACGCGTGTCTCTAATCCGGTCCAACCTTTGGGATTCACGTACAACAGTGATTCAAAGGTTCTCGTCATTCGTAAACCAGAAGCTCTTCTTACTTCCAGTTTCAAAATTCAAATCGAGTTTTAAAATTTCTTTGTTTTATTACTCTTCTTTTCATTTTATACATTGGGATTTTTTTGGTTTAAGGTATCATTTCATATGTACTTATAAGAAAGTCGATTGTGCCTGTTTTTCCAATAGTTGAGACATTTCCACCATTTTAGCATAAGCGCGAGCTAGGAATCCTCCTCATATTCCCCATATAATGGGGTATATTCTCCACTGTATTTATTGTACTTATCCGAGAAAAGTTTTCCAAGAGATCTCTGAAATCAAAGACATGCTATTTGGGATACTTTAATTCAATAGAGCACCCTGTACTTTTTAGTTTCTTTGAATCTGAAGACAGAACTTTATTAGATTTCGACCCAAAAAAAACTGAACGTTATCCAATAATTTGTACACCCATTTTTGCATCATATTTCACGGCACTATTCTGGGTGAAGGTCCCAACCATTGTGTTTCTTGGTGGCACTACATGAATCGTTCGGAAAAATCCTGAAAATCCCCGTTTACAGAAATACCAACATTTCCAATCTAGTTACCCATGATGGCTTCCCGATAACTTTTGATAACGCAGAAACTTGGTAGAGGGTCCACGGCGGGGTATAGAGTTATGGTGGATGCCACGAAGACACTTGCAAAGTCCAAATCCATATTTAGCATCGGACAAAGGAAGTATACTGTTATAGGCATATGCATCAGGACTAATGGAATAAGAGTTTGAAGGACCAATGAATAGAAAAGTTGTTTTTGAAGATTATTAGCTGCTGCGGAAACTATGGAAAGTTGATCGGAAAGACGAATGTAACAGAAAGTGCCAAAACCGAAAACGCAACCCATGGAAGATCCCTGGAACTCTGAATCATTTTGTGGAACTTTTTCAGGTACCAACCACCATGAAGAACATCTGACACACTCCGATCCACGCTAATGGATTGAAATCGAAACTATCCTTATCATCATTTAGATAAAACCTAGTTCCAATGTAACTGATATTCTCAACATCTTCCCCAACAGTTTGTCGAATTAGATCTCTGGAAACTAATTGTTTTCGTTACTTGATAGTCTTGCAAAATACCTGGTATACTCTTTCATATCGTCATTTGGCCAAAAACAAAACCTGACAACACCCGCCCACCAAAAACTGTAAATTACGGGGAAAACCAAAATAACTCCGAGTTTCCAACCAGAAGTGAATTTTTTGCCGAATGATCTGGAAGTTTGCAATATCAGAAAAAGAGAGTTTGCGGTATCAAAAGAACTTACGGATCAATAGAACCGTATCGATAGATGAAATGAGAAGCGAAAAGAGCCATTGAAGCACCAAAAATCGCCGTGTAAATTAGAACGACCCAAGAGGAGTATTCCGGATTTAGAATCGAGTCAGGCATGTTTATACGGAACACAATGAACGCACATCCAACGGAATGAGCAATCTGAAAATGTATAAAAAATTCTCAATGTATTCGTTTGACAGTATAATTGAAGGAATTTAGTTGGGCTTTTTGTTGCCTTTGAGTTTTTAAATATCCGTTTCCAATGAACAATGTTATGATTTTCGATTTTCGGTCTATACGGAACACAATGAACGCGCAGCCAACAGAATGAGCAATCTAAAATCCAATTTTCTCCCGTATAAATCAAAATTTTCCAATCGAAACTTATATGAAAATGTAGAACTCGATGAGATCTACAAAATGACATACAAAATGGCTATATTTATTGGCTAAATTTTTTGCTGGTTACTAGAAAACACCCGGGCCGGCAAAATGAACTCAAGTCATATCGGCCAAGGTCTTTAACGGCAATCAAAACAAAATTTTGACAACGAATATAGCCATTTTGTATGTCATTTTGTAGATCTCATCGAGCTCTACATTTTTATACAAGTTTCGATTGAAAAATTTCAATTTATTTGGAAGAAAAATCGCTGACCCACCGACCCGGTTTGTCATGTCTGAAACTTACAATATCCGCCGGCAGGTCAAAAAGACCCCAAAAAATTTCGAAACATGCGGTGTACATCATCAACCATCGATATCTTCCAGTTTGTGCTGGTGATTTCTTCCAAATCAACCATATCAAAATGACATTCAGAATGAGAGAAATTACGGTACAAACCAATTGATATATGCTCATACTGAACACTGAATTAATCTAGTGTATTTCTATTCATAGTGACCGACGTCTCCACTGTATCCCAAGAGATGCTCTGTCTGTCCTCGGTTCTTGGATAACAAATGCTTCGAGAACGTTTTCCGTTCTGTTAAAGGAGGAAGTAACATTACGAAAACACGTTTCCAAGTAACTGAATTACCCAGAATACAGTACTTATCTGATTTGACCTTTTTTCTGTTTGCAGACCATCAAAAATGTTCTAAAAAGGCTCCGGACAACCCATTCTTGTTGTCTAGTGGACCACTACTCATCTGATAAGGCTCGATAAGGCGGAAGAATCTTATCATTCTCTGCTCTTTGGTATTGTATTTGAAACATATGTGTGCATGCTATAATGTATTGGAGACCGGATGCACTTTTTGCGGGTTTTTCCATTTGTGTTGTCTACAGTTTTTTTGTGGGGGGAGACTAGGTCCCTCGCAGTAAGTGCAATCGTAGTAGATCATAAGATAGATGTAGTTTATTTCCCTTCCTAGAACTGCATGTACTTGAACCGTACTATACCACTACGATGATTTGTCTATGATTCTATTAGCGATATTTCCAAGTTGTCTCCGCGCTCTATTGAGAACATGACTGAAATTTGAAAATTTTTGAATTGTGAGCTTACCTTTTCCAGGCGGGGCAACTCTGAAAGAATGAAAGAAACGAGTATTTTCCATGAAAGAAACGAGTATTTTCCGTACGAGCACTTTCAATCACGTTTTCCTACTTTGTCTGCCACCCAGGAAGCAAAAAGAAGACGCACATTGAAACTACTAATAATGTTATCAATGCCAATTTTCAGTGACAATGATCTTCTTGTTGTACTTCATAGCATTTCTGACCTGCTTCTCTCCGACGACAGCGTTTCCAGACTGGCAACCGACATACGAGAGCTTGAGCAATGAAGTTAAGAGCAATCTCAACCTGGTTCTTTCGGAGAAGTACTGGCCATAGATAGTTATGTAATCTATTATGTAATTTCTGATTGATTTCAGATACTCATTGATGTACAAAGATATGCATCAGAATTGTATTAGTCAGTATAAACCGCAAGCAGTTATTCATCTTCACATCTTCAATGGCTCTAAAACAACTAACCAGAATGAGGTGGTGATTTGGGAGACGAAAAAGGCGCCGGTATGGATTCAATGTTATTCAGAATTTGAAAAAGAAGTTTTTAGTGCTCCTTGAGACTATTCTCTACAACAAATCCCGTCTTGAGAGATTGGTGCAGAAAGAATCCAGAAAAGTTTGTTATTTACCCTTATAACCATACTGGGAAAGCATTGTGGAACAATGATCCTAACTTTGTCACTGTTGTACAAGCATCGTGTCATCGATTCAGAAGTGCTGGTAGGAAAAAAACTAATCTGAAGCAAAATAAATTCCGACGTTTCAGAAGATTTCAACGGCGTTATTCCCTCAGACCCACATGATTTCTTTCGCGAGCAAGTAATTCTCTTCGTGTGTTTCAGCGTTCTGATGAGTTTGGTCGCTTTGGTGTGAGTTTCTAAGTTTCTTTTCCATCAAAAGGTCCATAATTTCAGTGTCGCATGTGTATACTGTCACCGCGTCCCGATGAGAAACTACACAAAAGCTCGATGGGAAAAGTATTGGGATCACAAGGAGTGGGCACAGATCAATGCAATCATTGAGAATCGAGAACAATTGATCAAGGAATACAGAGAGCAACAGTTGAGAGAGCAACGGAAGAAGGAGCAGGAGATGGTTAATATTGGAATCGTGGAGACTCCGCAGTTATAATTTTTTTTGTTCTGGTGGTGTTGGATTCTAGGAATTGGAGGAAGCAGTAGGGGAAAATTCTTGTGTTACTAATAATAATAATGGATCATGTTTTTGTTGGTTTTTAAATTGTAATAAAGTTGTTGTTTTGTGTTCCAAGTTTCAAAAGATTGCAAAACTCAAGAAATTAATCTAATTACAATCAGACCTGGACAGAAAGGCAGGGTTGCCGCGGGCCGGGCCGGGCTGGAAGAATCGGGCTTTAGGAAAAAATTTTTCGGTCCTAGTTCATAAAAATTCGAAGGATTTCTATGACGCAATTTTTTACAAGTTGCTGATTTACCTTTAAAGTTTTGAGAAAATTTGAAAACTTTCATAAAAAATCGATAATTTTTCCGAAATGGGCCTGACGGGCCGGGCCGAGCCTAGAGAAATTTTTCTTTCCGCAAATGACAACCCTGCAAAAAGGAAATAATTATATCGGAGAGCCTAAACTTTTCACTAAATTTTTTTGATATTTCAATCTCTCGGGCGATGTTTGCTTTACAAACTCGTTACTCAATCCCTATGCAAATTTCGAAAATCCATCTGTTGTCCCATCTCAAGTGTTTTTACCTCCCGAATGATAACGAGTGTGCTCCTCTAGATCGTGGTCACTCGAAGAGACGCAGAAGTTCATCTCTTCCGTCGGCAACAAAATGAGACACTCCGAGGAATCGTCTCTGGGATCTCTCCGTTATCCACCATCACTTTCTATTGTTTGCCACATCCTGGCCGGTGAAAGGGGGAGGAAAAAAAGAGAAGAGGGCTCTCGGGGACGAGTTGACGAAAGATGTCTCACCCACCGGCAGGAGGATACCATGTTTTTTTTCGTTGAAGCTTTTTCGCGCCTTCAGTTTAGAAAAAAGAACACATTGTTATAGGGAGGAGTAGAATTGAGAGGGATTCGGTTACATTGTCGTGATCCTTTTTTTCATAGGATTCTTGGCCTTCTTGGATTTCGAATTATTCCATTCTTCTTCAAGTGGTCTTCCATTACAATCATAAAGTTTTCATAAAGATTTCATACCGTTATTTTTTGTTCTTTTGTTTGTTATCTGTTCCTATTTCGCTCTTGACATCAAACTACTGTGATTTCTGTATTATAAGCTCATCTAATTACTGGATTTTTTTCATATTTCAATTTTCATCCTAATTCAATACTTAAGAACTAATCAAGTGACCGAATAAACCTGAAACCTGTATAAAAAAGATCACCTCCACCAAACCCCGATGAGCTCAAAAAGAGCACATTCTTGAAATTTACACAGATTGAAATTAGTGTTTTTTAATCCTTGTCAAAAGTGGACTGAAGTGGTCACAAAATATGTTTCAAATCTGTTCTCCAACAGTTTCTTTGATCCATTTTGAGAAGAATTTAGAAATATTTTTATGCCCTTGAAAAATAGAGGAACATTCCCGTCTAAAACAGATTTTACGGTATTTACATTTATTTTCATCCGTTATTTGAGTCCTTCTCAAAATCATGATTACGTTCATTTATCATATGTCCCACCCGTCGTCCATCAAAATCCGTCATTTCATTTCTTCTCTCTTATCCCATTGATTCATTGTTACCTACCACAGCGCTCTGGGACCTCCTCCCTCAAACCATGGAAAGAACGTCGAGTTTACGACGAAAGACAAGTGATGGTGTCCTGGCGAAAGCGTCAAACTTTGGCCAGATGCTCGAAGATGTAACGAAGCAAAAAGAAACAATTAAAGGTTACGTGTTTGTAGGTCAGAAAGTTGGCATTGAGCAAGTCGTTATGGGATGACGAGATGCAGAGAGATTTACCAAAGAAATGGGAAAAGCATGGAGATATGATTGTGTTTCCGCAGAATACGTTTACGCATATCAATTGGAGATATATTGGTAAGCTGGAGAGCTACAGTACCGCTCAAAAGTATATCAACTTTTGGTGTTATGAAGTGGAGAACATTTTTTTGAGGGAAGGTCTGAACTTCACATTTCACCATAACATTTCTGGCATAACCAAAAACATGTCTGCCAGACTTGTCACGGCCCGGCCCGTGGCCCGGCCCGGGTTGGCCCGGCCCGGATTTTTTCAAAAATTGTTTTTTTCTTTCAAAATCTTCCAGTGATTGACATTTTTTGTTGTAGTTTGAGCGATTTTTAGGCAAAATTATATGTTTTTAACCCTTGTAACTTAGTTTTAGTAAGATTTGGGCAAAATTTCTGTTGTTGGGAATTTTTTTTACTACCAATCACACATTTTTTTTAACCCGGCCCGGCCCGGCCCGGAAAATCACAAGTCTGATGTCTGCCAATTTTTATGCACATCTACAAAATTGATGATTTTGTGACCGAAAAGGTGGTCTGGAAAAAAGTCAATTTCCAAAAATGTTCAGTTAATGTTCATATATCCACAGCAACAAGGTTAATTTTATAAAATGAAGATTAATGAAATTATGGAACCTTGTTTCTGTAAAGAAATTAGCGTTTTGCTGAAAATCTTTGAAAACCATTTTTTTCCAAGCCACCTTTACGCTCACTAAATCATCAGTTTTATAGATATGTGCATAAAAATTGGCAGACATGTATCTAATCATGCCGCGATAATTTTTTTAAGATTTGAGGTTCATACCTATTCTCACAAAAAAGTTATCCCAAAGCAACCAAAAGTTGAAATACTTTTGAGCAGTACTGTAGGTTGGTCCCCTAAATATAGCCTTTCTTACTATTTTCCTATCTGTAATACTTCCTCTGAAACGTCAGCAATTGTCAGTTCCGTGCTGACACATTTACTTATCGAAACTTCCCGTTTCCAAACCAATAAACTTGTTACAGGTCGAGAGCTGTGGGCAGTGGTCGCCCAGTCATTGAACGTGGCGCGAGTCGGTCGAAAACGGCAGATAGACGATGAGAGAACAGCTCATGTTGACCTACTTCATGGTGCAGACGCGTGGGTTGACTATGTGGATGAGCGTGGCATCAAGTTCTGCTACAATGCGACGGTGCGAGTTTTCGATAACTCGAAGAAGGCAGAAATGAAGAGAATCTCGAAATGGGCGTGTCAAGGACAGACGATTGTGGATGTGTACGCGAGTCTCGGATACTATTCTCTCACTTTCCTGGTTTCCTGTCAAGCCAAACAAGTCGTTGCGATTGACTGGAACGATGAGATTCTGGAATCTTTAATTCGAAGTGCACAGGTGAATCAGGTGGATGATCGTCTATTGGTGATTCATGGAGACTGTCGTCGTGTTTGTCCAGATCAGACAGCGGATCGTGTTTATTTGGGTCTTCTTCCGTCGTGTCGTGCACACTGGTTGGCTGCTTGTAAAGCATTGAAACCAGAAGGAGGGATAATTCATATCAATGAGATTCTGGATATGAATGAGAAAAAGAAGGAGCCGGAAAAGGAGAAAGAGAAGGAGAAGACTCCAGTGGAAAAGAAGAAAAAGTCGGCATCCGATAAAGAAAATTTGCCGAAGAAGAAAAAAGTTGTGAAGCAAAAAACCCTTCCAGTTTTATCAGCAGTTCATGAAGACTCGAAGCCAGAATCAGAATCCACATCAGCTCCATCCGAGACAAAACCCGTGGATTCTATTCCAGAAAACGGAATCAGTGAAGAAGGTGTTGAGAAGAAAAAGAAGTTCACAAGATCCGCCTCGATCGTCGAGGAAATGGAAAATCGTGTTCTTCCGGAAGTGAAAATCTGGAAAGAGTATGAGAATGAAGGATGGAGTCGACTCACAAACAGACATCAAGAGTTTGCAAGGGATTGTGCGCAGAGGTGTTTTATTTTTGCCGTTTTCTTTATTTAAAATCCTGATTTTTTCATCAAATTTGGTATCAAAATGTAGAGCTCAATGAGATCTACAAAATGGTGTATAAACCAATAAAATTTAAATCCTGAATAAGTTGCTAGCTTCCGTAAAACACTCGGACCGGCTACGCCAGAATCCCTGATGTTTTACAAAAGCCAGTGACTTATTCAGCCTGTAAATGCTATTACTTTATACATCATTTTGTAGATCTCATTGAGTTCTACATTTGGGTATAAGTTTTGATAAGAAAATCATGATTTTTAATGAAGAAAACTTCAGGAAATCAAGATAGACTAAACAAATATGTTTTTTTTCAGTTGTACTCGATTCCTAAACAACATTCATTTATCGGATGTTATGTACTCGGTGACTGTTGTCAACATGATTAGGTAGGAGTTTTTTCTGCGGAGTAAATGGGTAAACACAAATATTTTTCCAGATACGGAGAGGTATCAAAAGGAAAAGAACACATTGTTCTCGAACTTTTGTGTTGTCAACAAGATGCGTCAGCGGAACATCTCATCTCGAAATTCAACTCTGAAAATCTAAAAGTCTAAAAATTTCAGTTATTCCTGTTTTGGTTAAAGTTGTGATCTACTATTCGGACCAATGTTATCAATGAACTTTTGTTACCTCTTTTCACTATTCTCCAAAGAAAGAAACACGTCAGGGATGAGCGTCTCATCAGTTGCCAATTTTGAACAGTTGCCAATTTTGGCAATTTCGGAAACTTTTAGCTGTTAACTTTTGATGAAATTTGACAGTTTTTAACAAGTCTATAGCTTTTTTAATTCGAAACATTTTTTTTTCTGTGGACCGCATTTTTATCAGACCTCCCTGAAAGAAGTTATTCGCATCTGAATGAATTGCCGAAATTCGTTGAACTTTTCCCGTAAAACTTTTCAAAGTATTGCGTGGATTTCAATAATTGTATCGGATTCAAATTCATTACCAAATAGAAAACTTATTATTCCAATTTCTTCAAAACTATGAGTGAAACGAAGTCTACTACTAACAGTAAGTTCCTGCGACTCCTTCAGAAGACGTTCCTCTTCTTTCCAGCTGCAATATCAAGTACCAGTTCTCTGTCTCTGAAAAGCACACAAGCTCCGTCGCCTCCTAAAGGAATTCGTCCATCATGGCTCTTCGAGTCGTCTTCTGAAACGAATTCTGGATCGCCTCGACGAATTTGTCGAATCTGTCAGATGCATGAAGGGGAAATGGTCAGACCGTGTGATTGTGCTGGAACGGTTTGTATTGGTATAGTCTCAGAAAACTGATTGATTGATTTTCAGATGGGAGATGTGCATGAAGAGTGTCTCACGAAATGGGTGAATCTTTCGCATAAGAAGAGTTGTGAAATTTGCAAATCGGAATACTCGAAAAGTGGTGCACAATTCAAACCGATCAAACAATGGAGTAAGCCGAAGTTCAGCATAAAAGTAATAGTTCCAGTTTGATGCTCCAGGTACCCTAAAATTTTCAGAATGCTTTCCACATCCTACTGATCGCAATTCTCGGCTTTCTAATTACCTATGTTTGCCTTGTCATGAACGAAAGATATTTCTACGAACGAGTCATCGATGGAAACATGTTCTCTCGTCCAGATGATTCTGGAAGAATCTGTAAGCTCCAAGATCTCCCAAACTTTTGGATTTTGGATTTTCTTTCAGTTCTCATCATAATTCTCAGCTTTGCGATCCTCAACAACGTCTACACTCTGGCGAAGGGATTGGTCACCTACTTGAAGCAACAACGTCGAATTCGTTTTATTAACAAACACTGATTTGAATAAATCTGGAATGTTTCACAATACAATCACAACATAAACTAATCTGATTTCATCATCACAAATCATACACAAATATAGAATCGATGACTCATGAGTCAATAATATTCATGTTATCAGTCACCAAAAAAACTGATAAGAAAGTGCCCCAAAAGCACTCTCTACCCTACTTTCGTCATTACAATATAATTAATTTCTCATTTTTTTTCCTGGTACTTCGTTCTATACTAATAGTGACGCATACTCCGAAAAGACCTGAATCATCGTTGAATATTAAAAAGGAGAACAAGAGTTTCCAGTCGCTCTCTTTTTTTCTCTCTTTTTGTTGCATACATTCACTTCGAAATTGTTTTTGTCATGTGATTCGAATAGTTATTCAGAAGCGATGAGCCTTTTCCATTGTCAACAACATTTTTTCCAATGTTTTCGTTTTTTTCTGTTTGATTCTGCTATTGCTTATTTTTTGTTAAAGAGGAAAAGATACTTCTAGAAAGGTTACGAAATAAGTTTTCTCACTCTAGATTCTCGAGTCTAGAATGAAAATAAAGCCATTTGAAAAAGGCTTTAGAAAATTGTCTTATTTTCGAAATTCATTAAATTTTTTCACTTTTTGCTAAAATGGAGCTATCCTAGTCTTAAATGTCTGAGGGGTATTTTCAATAGTTCAAATTGGCTCCGGGACATTTCGAAAGTGAGACATTTCGAAAGTGAGACAACTCGAAAGTAAGACATTTCGAAAGCAAGACATTTCGAAGGTAGGACAATTCGAAAGTGTATATTTTGAAAGTGTAAAACCGCGGTTTGCCTACTTTCTGAACTTTTCAAATAAATTTTTCCGTTTCTATAATATTATTATAACAGCAAAAATATATATGAAACGTTCAATGAATTAGGCAAAAACGCGATTTCACACTTTCGAATTGTCTTATTTTCGAAATTTCTCACTTTCGAAATTTCTCACTTTCGAAATGACTCACTTTCGAAATGACCCGGAGCCTTCAAATTTCATCCAAACTGTTGAATTAATATGAAATGGTTCAAAATCGTATTTTGATTTCTAAAAATTCTTTGAATTTTCTTCCGTGAAATCATCGAAAAAAGCTCTATCACCAAACAAATATTTGTACTTGCAGCTTATCGATATCAAACTATTTTGAGCTCACAAACTTTCTCAGGGTCAATTTTATTTACTCTGAAAAATTCCAAAATTGAAAGTCTGACTCATAGTAAAACCATATCGGTTACCTTTTCCAGGTTTCAACACCTATTATTCTTCAATTACTATTTCAGAGAGAATGCTCTCAAATTTCCATTTGATTCTCTCATTCTCCACCAATTCCACGTGTTTCTCTCAGTGAGCAAATAAACCATTCTCTCGGTTCTCTCTTCATTCGATTCGTCACCACCCCGAATACTTTTTGCTCTCTCATTTCGCTGCTCACCCCATTTTTTTCTCGAAATATTTCATTGATTATTACTTATTTTTTGATAACGAGTCCATTTGCAGATTCCCAAATTCAAAAATGGAGCAAGGATATGGAGCAACCACAGCGAATGATGATCCAGATGGAAAGTACAACATTCACTTCACGTAAGTTGGACATTTGGATCAACAGATTCATGAAGTTTTTCCAGAAGCCAAACTGTTCGAGCGGCTTTCGTGAGGAAGGTATTCATGCTCGTCACAATTATGGTGAGTTCTGGAATCCTTTTATTTTGAAAAATCAATTTTTTCAGTTCGGAATCACAGCGGCCTTCTGTGTAGTACCAATGGTATCAGAACCGTTTCGAGACTGGGTTTTCAATAATTTTTGGATTTATTTGATTTCAATGTGAGTTTCGTTTTTTAAAAGTTTGTAGATCTCAATTTTGAAATTTCAGTATCGTCTTCCTGGTGGTTTCAATTGCTTTGTCATGTTGTGGAAATTTGAGAAGGACGTTCCCAACTAACATTATTTTACTCACTATTTTCGTAAGTTTTCAAAAGTAGGATTACTGTCATTTGCACTCGAATGGTCGCTAATTTCAGTACCTACGAAAATATCAATATTTTTGCGTAAAAATCTAAAAATTTAGAGAAAATCGATTTTCAAATCGCAAACTTACACTCTTTCTAACCTATTTCAAAAAAAAAGTAGAATTTTTTTCTGATTCGAATGCACCTATTATCGCTTCCCAAAACGCAATAGTAACAATTTTATAAACAAATTTTCACATAAGCTGCTGTCGCGCTCGCCGCTGCTGACAAAATATTGGCTAAAAATGTTTCTATAGCGTTTTGAGCATCGATATTCATTGCATTCGTATCAGCGAAAAATTCCACATTTTTTTGAAATTGGTTTGAACAAATGTAAGTTCGCGATTTGAAATGCGATTTTTTCGAGTTTTAGCAAGTTTTACGAAAAAAATTGTTGCTTTTGTAAATACCGGAATTGCGATAATTGTTGGACACTTTGAAAACTTAAAAAGCTTTGGCTTGTCAAAGAAATTCCAAAATTATTTCAGACCATCTCAGCAGCCACAATGACAATGTTCATCACCGCTTGTTACAATGTTCAATCAGTTTTAATCTGCCTATGCATAACTACAGTATGCAGTGGATCCGTTATTATTTTCGCGATGAAAACGAAAAGCGATTTGACGAGTAAAATCGGAATAATGTTCATGCTCTCAATGGTTCTCTTCTCGTTCGGTATGTTCGCCCTCATCTTCACTTTGGCCTTCAAATGGTACTTTTTGTATTCTGTATATTCTGGACTTGCCGCTCTTCTCATGATGTTTTATTTGGCTATTGATGTGCAGGTATGCTTTTAGTTGTCCGAGTCCTTAAATAATCCTTCCAATTTCAGCTTCTGATGGGAGGCCGGAAGTACGAATTGTCTCCAGAAGACTACATCTTCGCAGCAATGGAAATCTTCTTGGACATTCTGAATATCTTCCTGATGCTTCTCAACATCTTCGGAAGAGGTCGTTAGATCATTGTTTCACTTTTTGTGGTTGGTCCTTTGTTGTAAATACATGATGATTTATTTGCTTTATTCAAAAAATAATTTCTTTCTTTTTACAAGGGTTGGTTTCGAGAGGGTATAAAAATATTGTCATTAGAGTGTGTTTGGGAAAAGAACAAGAAGACAATGATTCAGGAAACTTTTTTGTCTTAATTATTTTATCGGAAGATAGAAGAAAAAGAAGAAGCGATTCGGCATGTGAGGAACAGAGTTGGGAAGAGAAAATAAGAAGAAATCGAACTACCAGTGTGTAAAAGTAAACGCGGCATGGTACTAGAAAAAAAGGAAGAAAGGAGAGGAATTAGGACGTCGGTTGATGATAGAAACAGTCGTTGTCTAATCGCTGAAAAAAATTTGATTAGGTATAGGTTTCCTGGAATTCGTCACAACATTGAATCTGATTTGTTTTTGCTACGGTTAGTACGCAACGAAAAATAGCATATAACGAAACGCACGAAATCAACCGCCTTACCACACAAAACGTGATAGAGAAAGAAGATTCAGTCTCTGGAAATAACCACAAATGTAGTTTCCTGCCGAAAAAAAACCACCCCTCTTGATACTTACCTGGATCCGAACAAGGTGAGAAGGTACCAGAACATCTGGACGATGTCTATGAAGATTTGAACGGCGGCGAAGATGTAGTCTTCTGGCGAAATTTCGTATTTCTTTCCTCCCATCATCATTTGGATGTCGAGGAATAGGTAGAGCATCATGATGAGGGATCCTCCAAGAGCATACAGCATGATGAGGAACTTGATTTTGAAGAACATCGAGCAGATAATGACAACGAGTCCGAACATCATGAAGCACATTGAGGCGATGAAGATGTATCCCATGTGGCTGAAATAGTACGAATGTATTCACTATTCTGATTTCCATTGATAGACTCACGCTGTCAAGTCGAATTTTGTCTGTGAAGCGAACGCGATGATCGACAACGTACATCCAATGCAAATCGCTAACGCGAGCAAGACGACTTCAGCTTTGTGATGAGCGCAGATGACCATGGTCATGACAGAGGTGGCGAGGGTCTGAAAACGATTTGATTTGTTAGAATTGAAAACTTCTAAAAATTGAAGCTTACAAAGATTCCGGTGACAATGAGATTGGCTGGGAACTTTCGGCGCACACTTTCGCAGCAGACCAATGACAAGTAGGTGACGAAGAAGATGACGCTGGAATTATATGGATTAAATTTACGATCTGGATTGGGCTCCGGGACATTTCAAAAGCGATACATTTTTAAAGCGGACATTTCGAAAGTGGACATCTCTAAAACGGACATTTCGAAAGTGGACATCTCTAAAACGGACATTTCGAAAGTGTGAAATCACGTTTTTGCTGAATTTTTGAAACTTTTCATATAGATTTTTTCGTTTTTTTTTTTTAATCCATTATAGATCATAAATGCAAAACTGCATATGAAAAGTTCCAAAAAATTCGGCAAAAACGCGATTTCGCAATTCCGAAATGTCGTACTTTCGATATGTCTTGCTTTCGAAATGTCCACTTTCGAAATGTTTCGGGGCCCTTGATCGTTTCGAACTCACTATGCTCCCAAATAAAGTCCACTGTTTCGGCGAACCATTGTCATTGTAGGATCGTGCACCCACGGCACAACTGTGACTCCGGCTACGATGCATAACTGAAACGCTTCAATTTGTATATTTCAACAGTGGCAAAAGTCTCTCACCATAATGAATACCAAACTGAAGACCTTGCGAACGAACGCGGCTCGGATGGTCTTGTCGGAGAATTGGAACGAATACTTTCCGTCGTGGTCACCTCCGCCATTTTGACCGCTCTCCATCTGATTGAAATTACCGTGGTGCATTGGTGGTGGTGGTGGGAAGTAGGCACCTGAAAAAAATAGGATATCAAAAGGGCCAAACTTCTGTCAGCCATTACCTTGACTCTGATTATTCTGTCCTCCTACATTGAATCCCGGTGGCGGTGGTCCTTGCCCCTGATACTGTTGCTGGGGATACGGATTTTGATACGCCGGATTATAGGGTTGCTGATTGTACGACATACCTGGAAAACGATGATATGAGAAAAAGAGACTCAAAAACGGCCAAAAAATATGTTTTGAGTGAGATTCAATTAAAACGTCGTTTGTTGTTTATCACATGGCTCTCCCGTTACCATGGTCACTTGTAGACGCGCACTCGAGAACTCACTGGCTCACGAGTTATGTCTGTTTTTATAGCGACTAGAATATTCTGCGCGTCAAACAGGCAGATAGAGAGAGAATGAGGCTATTTAGCTGAAAGGAAAGTCATTCGGAGAGAGATAGAAGGATTAGAAAGGTTTTAGCATAGTGGAAGAGGAATATTATTTGATTGTTTTTCGAAGGGAAGGAATTCGTCAGAGATCGAAGGGGAAACGGATGAGCTAGTCGATTGAATCATGTCTGAAGATGGCGTCACTTGCAGACAGAATTTTAGGAGGATTTCATAAATTATTATCTGCAAAAATTTGAAGAGAACATTGGTCTTTCTGGAAATTTACCAAATCGTTATTCATCGAAATTCGATCTTGAAGTAGGATTAAACTCTTTTTTTTAAATATTTTCTCAAAAAATCGTCCCAATTCCATTATTTACGAAAGCAATAATAGTTTTGCACAAAATCGCTAAAACTCGAGAAAATCGATTTTCAAAACTTACATTTTTTTCTAACCTATTTCAATGAATGTTGAATTTTTTGCTGATTCAAATGCACCTAATATCACTGCTCAAAACTCTATAGAAACATTTTTATGAACACATTTTCACTTCGTCAAGCTCACCGCTACCGACCTATTTATCAGCAGATTTAAGTCGGCAGCGAGGAGCGCGACAATCGAAAAATTGTTAATACAGTAAAAATGTTTCTATTGCGTTTTGAGCACCGATATTAGGTGAATTCGAATCAGCGAAAAATTGGAATTGGGACGATCATTTGAGAAAAAAAAGTGTAATACCACTTGAATTCTGATAAATGAGTACTTCGAAACTGAACCAATAATTGGAAAAATTGGAAAAAACTGAACGGTTTATGGAATGGGAGGAATAATTTTGCACTTCCGCGTTGTCAGTTGAAAATCGAAGTCAAAATTTTGTATTATGTGACAGAAGAGAGATTCGAAAAGAAATATTCGATTTCTAGTCTTGTACGGGAACAGATATATCGTCGATGCCGAAATATCTGCCCGTAGACACGAGGCCAGTCAGAAAGGGTTAAGTAAACAATATTCGAATGCGTTTCTATTGATAACAGAGCGCGAAGATCCACTTCCTCATGTTATGGCTTCGAGAACAAAAACGGACAAAGAAATTGATTTCGCAACAGAATCGGTGAAAACGGCAGAGAGATGCCGACGTCTTCGTCATTTAGAGGAAAAGTAGGCAAGTGTGAGAGAAGAGACGCAGTCAAGTGACCAAAGCCCTTCTATATCTGCGTCTCGTTGCTTCGGTGATATCTCTCTGCCTTGTAAACCAAAAAACAAGAATCGATTCTGTCCCGACAGAGACGAGGAAACGAGAGGAAAGGTCTCGGAGAGAACAACACTTTTCGAGAGTGTTTGTTTTTTTTGAAGCATGAGAAGTTTTGAATTCAGTTTGCTCAGAAAGTCTTTTGAAAAGCAAGTTATAAGAACTTGATAATTGTTCCTAATAATTCGAAGACTCAAGAATCGAATTCTGGAAAATAAAATGAAACTGTAATGAAATCGAACATGGTATTCGAGAAACTAAGACTATTGCAACAGATTTTTCTCTTCAATAAAAGAATTCAAGTGCTATTGCTTGGAATCTGAAGCGAAAAGAAGGAGATGATTCATCGACGAGAGAAAAAAGTGGAAGCGAGATTCTAGACGATTGATTTCGTGAAATTTTTCACAAGAGAGATGAAACTTTCATCATGAAAGTGAAAACTAACTGAATTAACTGAATGCATTGAACCAAACCGAAAAAAATCGCACTGAAGATGATTTTTTTTTGAACGATTATTTACAATACTGAATGGAAGGAAAAGGAATATTGTTTGATATAAAAGTGTTTTCTTCCTGTTTTTAGCAAAAAAAGAGGTACGGACTCGAGAAAAAGAGCATTTAAATGAATTTACCAGCGAAATCGTTAAGAAAAAAAAATAAAAATTGAACAAAAAATTTGCTGAGCAATTGTGCTTCACTGACGTTTGTTTTTAGCCGCGAATTTGAAATTCGAAGACGTTCAGTAATAATATTTCTGTTCTGTTTTTGGCTTATAAATCAAAATCTAGACATTTTCAGACTATGCTTCAAGAGAATTTATTGTTCTCACAGAAATTCTGCGTCGAACCATGTGAAAATCTTAACAAAAAAATTTAGATGACAACTTTCGAACTTGGGCTCAAGATATCTCGAGAGTACTTTAAAAGTCAATAAACTCACCATTATTCACTAACGGAGCAGCAGCTTGTTGTGGGTGATAGTTCTCATCTCGTTCCTCTGGAATAGGTTGGTTAATTGAGATTCAAATTCCAGTGAATACTACTTGCCTGGTGGTGCGTTCATTCCTACTCGACTGAAATGCCAAAATGTTGACGGACAATCCTGCAATGCAAATAAAGGTCATGCGAGTGAAAAAAGAGACATAAAGAAAGAGTGGAGAATCGATTTTTGAGCTGTTGAAAAAGTTGCAGTGAAAATGTCAACATGATAAGAAAATGGAAAAGGAAGTATATGAAAATGCAGAATTCAAAAACCGTCATTTTAGCAACCTTTTTTTTTAAATTGAAGCAAGTACCTTTGGCAGATATTTACTTTATTGCACATCTTTGCATAACAGATTGTATTGTTTATGTTTTGATATTGAAGAAAAATTTGAAGTAAATAAAAAAATAAATATGTACTTTGGACTGTGATTCACTTCATGCCAAATATTACCAGGTTATGAAATTAAGGACTTTGGAGCTCGGAACTTTGTCCGCAAATCTTTCAGATAATGTGTGCTTTCAACTTCATATTAGACACTTGACACCTTTATCAAATCACAATCCCCATAAATCTGATTTTATCAAGTAGAAGCCGCCCGTTTGCAGATAAAAGAAGGCGCCGTGGTAGAACAATCTTTTGGTTGCCAGACTCCACTTATATTCATCTGAAAATCTCTACTATTTTCAATCAGATGAACTCATTGACTTACAGAAACACATGATTCTCCAGAAGCCGACGTTCCATCTGGAAGATTTGTGAACTCAACTTCTGTGGAATCCGTCCATGTCCATGCTCCATTATTAACTTTTGAAAGACCAATCCACGATTCCTGACTGCTAGACCAGAAAGTTTCGAGGTCGTCAGAGAAAAGTGGAGCTGACAGAACAAGGTCTGGAATTCTAAGATTATCAAATTAGTTTTCCGCTCACAAACTTTTGATTGCAGTTGCCTCTTCGGAAGTTACAAAAGAAGCGAGATGGGCTCCAAGAGCAATACATTCTTGCTCGGCTGTTGGTTGTGTTAAAACATCAAACATTTTCTTAAAAATTGTATTCTACAAAAACTGTAACTACTATCACCTTGTAGCAGTTCCCAGCATATGGAATCCATGTGTCTTGGCAGCCAACGTTACATGGTCCTAAACTTCAAAAATGTTCTCTTGAAGTTAAAAAAATCTCACCAACTGTAGTAGATGACTGTATTGAAACTGTTGTTCCGGATGGATAGGTTTGTTGTTTTTCTAGAAATTTATTTGAGTGAGCATAGAGATATTTGAATACCCACTAATTGCATTCAAGTCAAGTTGTGCAGATGTCAAAGCAAAAATTAGAATAGATGCCAATAGATGAAGAGATCGCATACCTTTTTTGATGACCGGTATAAATCGATTTGGTTTCTATAGGGGGCAAAGGGATTAGTGGTGGATTTGAAACTGAACTAGTCTCTTTGAAAGACTCTAAATTATTATTTGAAATTGTTTCAGCAGTATCATTTTTGGATTCAAAGTCTGAAACGCAATTTTGGTTGACAAACTCGGAATTGAAGATTTGATGAACCCTAAAACCTAAGACATCCGAGCCGGCAATTTTTCCCCTCTAAATTGTACTTTCAAGTCAAAATTTATATGAAAATGTAGAACCCGATGAGATCTATAGAATGATAATTGAGCTATCAAAATTCCATATCTAAATGTTCCATTAAACGTGAAAGAAGCGCTTGGGCCGAGCTTACACGGACCGAAATCTCCTGCTGTTTAACAAATATTTGAGAAAAAACCGAACAGCGTAACCTTATCGAATTTTTCATTATTTTGTAGATCTCATCGAGCTCTTCATTTTCATATAAATTTTGTCTTGAAAATCACAATTTAGAGGGAAAAAAAAATAGCCGGTCCGCGCCGGTGTGGCTGACTTCTTTAGAAACATCTAAAACACCAAATCTGAAATCTCAAGATCTTGAAATTTCACAAATTATGTTCCTCAGGATCTCGAAAATTCCTGATTTATCAATGTCATCAGTTTTGAATTTCAGAGCCACATAATTCTTTTCAGATTCCTCCTTCATGGTCTTTTGATTTTTTTCCGAAACTAAATAATTTGCAAAATCCAATCTACTACTTAAAAACTGCTTCCATAATCGCACAACTTCTCCCAGATTCTTCCGCCATGATTTTTTTGCTTTTTTTTCAAATGTCAAAAAAATTTAATAATTTGCAAAACCGAATCTAACATTGGTAAACCAATTCCTTGATAACTACTTCCCAAATGTCAACAAATAAATTGTTTCTTATCACAATGCTTCCTTTGAATTCAACTATTTCTTCCTTATTAATATAAGAAATTTATTTGAAGAACAAAAAGAGATATTAATATAGAGAGACGAAAGGGAACTCGGAAAATAATCATGAGATTGTATGAAAAAATGGCAATTTAAATAATTGAGACATGGAAATGTAGGATTAGTGAAATGGCAATAAATAATATAGTAAAAAGCAAGGTCCTCAGGAAGAGGGACAAAAAAGTATAGAAAAAAGAAAAAAGAGACCATACCAAAAAAGGCATTCCCTATGACACTTGGGCGATCCGAACTGAAACTCTGAAAGAGAGAATCAGGAAAAGAAAAAAAAGAAAAATTCAGACGAAACACACTGAACAGGAGTGGTTCTAAAACAGAAGGATAAATAAGGATTGAATACCAGAATAAAAATAATACCAGAAAATAAAGAAAAGAGGGATGGACCGCCCGTTTCCGGACTCCATATTATGACACCATGATCAGGAAATCGGAGTTAAGCTCCATTAATAAAGAAACAAGGGGATTAGACAAATAGTGGGACCACACAAGGGTGCGTGCCCATATGACGTATTTGAATGGCAAGACTTCAGATGACACGAAATTCAGTTTAATCGAATCAATGAGACGGTCGCTTCTGGATGTATGTTGAGTTGCAGAACTCGTCGAAATGAAGAACTTCGATCTTGATGTCTTTTCGTCGAAGTGCTTGGCATTTTTCGAAGCACTGAAAAAAGTGGGATGATTTAGGGATTAGAAATGTACGGTAGTTTTCACTCGATTTCACTATCTACCGTATTTTTAAGAACGTAATTTGAATCAGAAGCGTTATGGACCATAACGCTTCTGATTCCAATAACTTATGGTATATCCCGAAAATCAAAGGGAGGAGTGAACAAATGCCGACACGGAACAGTTGTCAAGGTCCATGAAAATAGTAGGGAAAAGTGAGAGGAATGAGAGCCTTCATGATAATGAACTGATTTGAGAAGAAATTATTTAGGATAGTACGGAACGGACTTTTATTCACTATGTCGAAAATCAGTACTACTTTTTACTATAACTTTGGCTAGTTGGCCTGAGCTAGATCGAGCTATGTAGCTTGGCTAGATTCTAGCTAGGCTAGACTCAAAGATTAAGCTGAAAAAACTCCTAAAAACCAACAAACCTCATACAACACATTATCCAGAAGAGAGCATCCTTTGATCCGCTCAAGTTTGGTGGCTGCTTCCAAAGATGGAGACTGCATGGTGTTCTTGCAGATGGACTCGCATCTTCGGTTGGGATCGTTGAGATCCCCGCCGTAGACGGTACAGCAAACCGAGTCTGAATGAATGATTTATGAGACGGGTACGTGGAATATGGATGGGTTGAGGGCGGAGCCTGGGGGTGGAGCTTGAGGTGGGGACAAGGAGGGGTCGGAGGGATGGGTAAATAGTGAGATGGGAATCAGGATAATTGGGAAGAAGGGGTGTTGCAGGCTTACAGGTAATTTTATGATCTTGTTAAAGAAAGTTGAGTGAGGAGAGCAAACGGATCACAGAGGCCGAAAAATTGAATAAGCTTTTCACTTCTCAAAGATATTGGAGTAAACCGTACCCGTACCTGATACCCGAGTTTCAGATAACGTCACCCGTGTCAGCATAGGAACACTTCCGCTTATAAGATTTTACAGAATTACATACGCCCCGCCCACAAAATCCCCCTCATCCCGGTCGCTAGACTTTCTTCCCAACCTCACTAATCTATCTCGCACGAAAAAATCGATGCTGTTGAGTGACAGTACTATCGGAAAAGGACAGTGTCTTGATGAAGAGACAACATCTGGATACAGTAGGTGCACAAAGCACTAAAAGGGGCAGGGGCATTCTATGCTCAGGATAAGCCTTTTGGCTAGAAAGAGAAGATTTTAGATGTTCGAGAAATGATATGAAAAGCTTTCAAGTTTCGGTTCAGTTCGGAAGCTATCGGAGGAACAGCTGCTCCAACTCGTGTGACAAAAACAATTGGAGCTCAGTTTTTTTGAGTCCGCGAAAATTCCGAACATTTGGAATGAAGGGAACTGATAGAATGAAAGGATATGGGATACTGTAGAAACGGAAGATGATAAAGCGGAGTCAGAAAATGCAACCGAAATAAAAAAATGTGGATGAAGTTAAAGTCATGCCAACGCGGATCGAAAGATGCTATGAAGCGCAAGATGAACATAACAGTAGTATGCAGGCTACACAGGCAAGGATAGAAGGAAAAGATCATGTTCAATTACCTATTTTTCGAGCACATGATCATATTATGGCATGACAATATTATTGTGAGTTCTGAAATGTAAAAAGCTCATAAACTCTCTCCAATAGAAAACAAAACCAACAAATCCATCATAAATCTCTGCAACTTTTGCAAAATCACAAAGACCACGATAAAGTCGGAGGAATACGATCGCGGACAGTCTTGCGCATTCCGCCCGCCTCCCCTTTCGCCTCAATACAATCTCTATCTGCCAGTTTTCGCTATGTTGTTCCACGTCATCATAAAGTTTCTGTTTTCTTCTTTTCTTAATGACATACTTTTCCTATCAATAGATACCTACTTTTATGCTTTTCATGTACTAAAACTTGGAAAAATCTCAAACCGGAATTTCGGAACTTCTCAAAGATCTCAAGGATTTAGAAGCTCGCTCTAAGCTTCAAATGAAAATATAATGTTTGAAAACCATAAAATTGGAATCCTGTAATTACGAAAGCCCTTAATTTATGAGCATGACAAACAAACATATTCTGCCTTGCGCACCTGCTTTTTTGGATTAATAGGGTGGTCTGGACGAAAATGTTTTGACCAAAACTAAATTCTCAATAAAGCATACATGTTCAAACCCAAAATTTTCATACTTTTAGTATTATCATGGTTTTTCATAAAATTCAAAAAATTTTTCATGAAAAATTGGATTTTTCGGAAAAATTTCGACGGAAATTTCGTACTCGGACCGGGCCGGATTTGGACAAGTAAAGGATTCTGTTAAAATTTAAATCTGTGAAATTTCATCTCCTTATCACGATGACATAGTTTTCAAAGTGAGAAAAACTTTTTAAGACGGAATAATTGAGGTCAAAGTCAAGTTCATATTATCCGGGAAAAAAATGAAATAAAATACGCAGGATCTTAAAAATTAAAAATTATTCAGAATCTGATTATCAGAACATTTCAATGGTTCTCGTTCTAACATATTTTGTCTAATACAAAATAAAATAAAAATCAAATCCTGAATTTGAAAATTCTGCGAGGGCTTCCAAATAAGAACAGAAGATAATTTTGAAAGGTAAAATAGTTTTTTCACCATTGAAAAATATAACAACTCTCATTTTAATAGCTTCAAAAACAGGTTAGATATTTGATCGTACAAAAGTGTGACAAACTGCAGAATTAGGTCAATAAGCGGAAAACGGAAACATAGAGACGGTTAATTGTATATACGGGTGCAAATGCACTAAATACAGCTTTCAATTAGATGGGGAAAAGCTTGAGAGACCTGGAGGGAACAACCCATTGCTACAAAAGAAAGAGAAGGATAGAGAAGGGGAAATCGAGAGAAAGCTGACAGGCGCCCTTGCGATACGGGTGGTCTTTTAACTCGCTCCGACCAATCAATGTCTGCGGGCGGTCGCTATTTCGACGGAGACACAAGTTCATGATTTTTCAATTTTAATTATTTTAAAGAAAATAGGTTTTTTTGGTTTGAAAATAGGTTTCGCTCTAGGTATTTAGTGGATAATTGAGATTCAATAGGTTGGACATACCATCTAGACTCATCCTTTTCTCTTTTTCCTCGGCAAACAGTTCTTCTTGGAGACAATTGTAGACTAAACCAGGGATCTTGGCATCTCTCTCGAATCCACAACGAATTGGGGTACTGGAAAAGGACTCTATGCCAGATTTTTTCGATAAAACGTTCAAATACCCAAACTTAATCATATCCATACAACATTCACGACGGTTCGGAGTGCAGCATTTACTCGCCGCGCTCTTGATTTGCTGCTGTGAGAACTTGGCATTCAGAGTAGCGAAAAGTCCAAAAACGAGGAAAAGCACGATCCCTTTCATTTTGAGATTCTGAAAAAATCAAACTACGGTAGACAGCGAAATATAAATGATGATTGTGAGAGAAAGTGAGCTTGGTCCCTCCGGAGTCGGATCCAAGAAGTGTCAGATGGTGCAGAGACAAAAGAAATGGAGGTGATTGAGAACAGTTGCTTGAAGATATGTGAGTTATCAAATAAGTACGGTGACTTTTCACTAGACTGAGTTTTGATATCCTCTAATCAGTCACCTTGTTTGCCTTCTGGGAACTGATAACTGTAGTCATATCTCTTTTTTGTAGACTCTGCCAAATCTCGGCTAGATAAAGTGATAAAGTGAGCATTGATAAGATACCTCTGAGATATATTTGAATCCTGAAGAAGAGGGAAAAGTCCCAAATATCTCGTCCAGAATGACGGCTTACTGTCTATATACACTGGATCCCATATTTGCCGTATCGGGTTCTTTCGGACCTCCCATTTCCTTACATAATTCAACAAATTATGACTATCTTGGGACTGATATTTTGTTTGCATTGTCGGTAGGTCCTGCATTTCTCAGGACACTCAATACCGGATCGCAACACTGTGTTTGTATAGTCCCTTTATGGATTGGGTGTTTGGAATAGCATCTGTTCTCGAAGTTGACTGATCGGTAAATCTGAATTTGAATGATTAGGCTTTCTTAGAACAGCCGGTTTTATGATCTTTCCATTGATCAGATTTTGATGTAGGTCTTTGTCTTGAAGTTTTAACAAAATCCAAAGGACCACTTTGTATCGGAGCACATTTTTGACTCGAAATTTGCATGAATCTTAAAAATGATAGGAGTTCGATTTTGTAAATTTTGGATATCAGTGACTTTTATTTTTATAGGAAATCGGCTTGAAATGACCTCATCTGAACTAACTTGGGAAAATTATAGACAAGGTTCAAACTTAGAAGTTTGATGAGCTCCTGTAAGTCTGAAACTGTGCATTGTTAATTTTTCGTCTTATATTTATTTAAATTTTCAACTTACCCCCGATGAGAATAGAAACTAGTCCAGACTTTCTTGAAGTAAAAAGGGAAACTTAAACCTTGCATAAAACAAAGTTTTCTGCTCCGAATAGAAAACTGTTTACATTTTCGGAAAGCCAGAGATATGAACTTTTTATCTTATATAGAGCTCATTTTAAGAAACCAAATCGTTTTCGAGAAACACAGACTCAAAGTATGCTAGATCAAAATGTCGGTAACCGTCGCACTGTTGGCAGTTGTTCATTGGAGGGGTCGGTAGAATTGTGTTCGGTAACAAAGTGTTACTAACCTATATAATTTTGATTTTTTGAATTGAAATCATTTTTTGAATTGCCTAAAGTGTTATCTTTCTGATGATGTCAGTCTTGCAGCATTTAGTTTTCCGATCCATAATCTGAAAGTTGCAAAACCAGCACCTTTTCTATAAACTTCTCGTTCTCATTCTCAATTTGAACAAAGTAACGTATTACTGAAATTCTGAGCTGCTAATTGTTTTTTTCAGTTTTTAAACTAACCTTTTATGTTCTCAACATACATCGGCTGAACGTAGAGACTAATTTCGATTAAAGTGATATGCCAAAACTTTGCATAACACAAAGAGTTTTGCTCTGAATTGATAACTGTTTATGTTTTTAGATAGCCAGAAATATCAAGATTCCATCTTATGTGGGGCTCATTTTGATATGACTTTTCATTTTTGAGATACACAGTCTGAAAGTGGAGTTATTATTGTAGTCCTGTCTATGTGAGTGCCGATTTTCAAGAGGTTAGGGAAAACGAACAAACACCATCATAATTTTAAGCCGTGATAATGGAGTTTTTGCCTTCAAACTGAAAACTGTAAACATTTTTGAATAGTCAGAGTCGGAAATTTTTGTTTTATGTAGGACTCATTTCAAGATGACTTTTCGTTTTGGAGATACACAAGCTGAAATTGGACTGATCCGCACCGTGGGAGTACTGTACTTGCGACAGCATTCCATTCGGCAATTGCAATTGTCCATAAAATGATTACATTCGCTCTCTCGAAAAATTGAAAACTTTATCTGTGGGCGAGTCATCCGTATCCCTTGGTTCATTGAATTTCGATTTTTTCATTCTCTGAACATCTCGATCTCTTGGTACCCTTTGGAATTTATAGCAACATCCTAAAAAACTATAAGAACAGTTTTTCTTTCAGATTCATTTTTCCTATCTCTATCTCAAAGTCAACTTCTTCACAGTCCATTTTCTCATGCACACTCTTCTTCCTAATCGACTTTTTCCTTTGTCTTGAGGTCCTAATCTACCATGGAGATGACCTGGTCCTTCATGCATAACCTGCCCCGGGGGTCCCCTGGTCCCTTGGGCCGGAGGGCCGCGCAGATGTATCTCGAATCTCTCTTCTTTCCCCCAGTCTCTCCTCTCACCCATCAACCGTATTCTTACCACCAGAACCCTCTGTCTACAGTACTACGTGTACAGTACGTCACTCAAAAACGGACTAACGCAATTGGCTGTTGAGTGACCATCGGGCCCTTATTACTGTACATAAAGGCTGTGATTGGACACTCATTAAGTCTAGTGTGAGTAAATGGAGAGACAATGGAACTATTACCGTACCCAAATAGGTACGATGAGATCAAATAGTCTAGTCTTGGGTCCATGAGAACCCAACACAATCAAATTCCGGAATATTGAAGAAGTATAATTTTTGAGCGATTTTGTACTATTGAAACTCTGAAAGAGCACTTCAGAATACGCTTAAAAGTTCAGCTAACTTTCTGAAAAATCGGATGCACAGAAATCGAAACATACCATTTTCAGCAATGTATCAGTGAAGTCAATATCATGATTTGGACTTTTCCGCTTCCAACTTTTTTAGTAATACCGTATGTCCGTCTGTGTGTTGCAGACTGTAACTCCCCCTAAATATAACCGATTTCCATGAAAGTATTACAGACACGTTATAGTACCAATGATAGCGCCTGTTCAGTTCCATTTTCAGAATACCTTTCAGAATAACCACATGTGTTCAAGTTCCCGATCAAAAAATGACCTTCAAAGTGTGTTTAGAAGGACAATTTTTAAAAACATGTTATTTGGCTCCGAAGCTCAATTTTTTTGAGTATCCAATCACACCCTTTATGTACAGTAATAATTGCCCGTTGGTCCTTCAACGGCCAATTGCGTGAGTCCGTTTCTGAGTGACGTACTGTAGACGTAGTACTGTAGACAGAGGGTTCTAATGGTGAGAATATGGATGATAAGCGAAAGGAAAGACTGTGGGAAAGAAGAGAGATTCGAGATACATCTGCGCGGCCCTCCGGCCCAAGGGACCAGGGGACCCCCAGGGCAGGTAATGCAAGAAGGACCAGGTCACCTCCATGGTAGATTAGGCCATCAAGACAAAGGAAAAAGATCGATTCGGAAGAAGAGTGTGCATGAGAAATGTTTCAAAAAAGCGATCAACTCCTATTTCCGGTATATTCGTTTTAATTTGTTGCCCGAAATACCGTACCCCGGCCGATGCAGACAACTATCTTATCACCTCGTACTCTCAATGATCGATCCACGATTATTATGAGTTTTAGGGTTCAGAATGAGTGATTATTCTGAGTTGTGCTAGGTGAAATGTGTTCCAGTCATCTTACCATAAGTCTCTGTCACATGTGCACTTGTGTCAAAACTCTTTCAAGTAAGCATCAAAAGGAACCGTCGGGAAGAATTATGTTCGTGCAACTCACCTGTCTTTATTGCGTTTCTTTGATGTTCCCGAAACTTTTCTTCTGCGAATCATGTTATTTTCTTTGAGGTAGTTAGTTGATTTTGTACTCATTTTTTCAATAAAACAAGTGATATTCCTTCATTTTTATCGACCTCTTACCAAATGCTTTTTCCTTTGTCCTCTAGGAGTAATCTACCAGGGAGGTGACCTGGTCCTTCTTGCGGGATCCCCTGGTCCGTTGGGCCGGGATGGCCGTGCAGATGTATCTCGAATCTCTCTCCTTTTCCCCAGTCTCTCCTCTCACACATCATCCGTATTCTCACCTCCAGAACCCTCTGTCTACAGTACTACGTCTACAGTACGTCACTTCAAAATCAAAGTTTGTCAAAGTTAACTCTCAAAAAGTTTGTCCCAAGTTCTCTGATGCACCGTATCCTGATTTTCTTCGCAATATCTTCTTTTTCTTTAAAACTGAAGTCTGTGGTGGTTTTGCGAACTCGAGAAATTCGGAGCAACTGTTTCGGAGTCTGGATGAAAATAGAGGATTTCGAGAAGATCTGGACACAGCAGACAAATCGATGGCTGGTGAACAGATTGAAGACAGCAATTCGATGGATTTTTGTTGAAAAATAGGAAAGAAGTAGATTCAAAAGATCAAAATTTTTAATAGTTCCTTCAAATGAAGATTGAAAAGCTTGGATACTATCGAATTCCAGTTATTACCTTGATGTAGAAATTTCTGAAAAATCTGAAGAAGAACAATCCTGAACAGAAACTTTTGAAAATTTTGAAAGTAGAGTGGGTGAAAATCATATGAAAATGGGGACACAAAATCTTGTAAAATATTTCTGGAATTAGGAAAGTACAACAGAAATAATCTGAAATGGAATACGGTAACTACTATGTCTGAACTGATAAATAATGATCAATTCAATATTATCTACAGTACCTTCGATACTATCTACAGTAACCTTACAAAAAGTTTAAAACCAGAAAAGAAACCCTAAATTGATACCCATCTTCCAATTAATACGATAGCTATGTCTATTTCCGTGAAAAATTTTTGAATAAGGAAAACGAAGCGAGAAGAGAAGGTTCAAGGCGACGTTGAAAATTGTAAAATTGATGACTTCTCTCGTCGTCAGACGCCACACACGATGAAAAATGTGACATTTGATTTTTATTTAAAAAAAACTAGTAACAGATAACAAATTGAACAAAAAAACTAAACTGAGAAATTATGAAACTAAAAAACGACTTCTCCAGAAGTTTTCGCATTCGATGTTGAGGGATCTTGTGATGATTTTCTCTTCGATTGATTTTTGAAATTTTTATATGCTGGAAGGAGATCGAGTAGGTCAAGGGCGGCCATGAAATGTGCCGGAGGCTTTGATGCTGCAACCAATCCTTGTTCTTCATATCCACCAACGTCTTCGAAGATTGTGTTGTACACGTGGCAATAAATGGGTAGAGAAGTCATGAGCTCTTTATTAGTCATCCCAAACTTCTCGGAAAGAATTCTAGGAGCCCATTGAGTCTGCAAAGAAGGAATTTTCATTAAAAATTTAATAGAGAATAGCTTACGAATTCAGGAACTCGACTTCCAGCACTGATCAGTTCGGGACCACCATCGACTTCCATCAATCGTCTCCAGTAGATTCTGTCTCCAAGGATTGGTGATAGCATTTGGGTCAGCATGAGACGGGGAAGATGGCGGGCGACTATAATAACATAAATTTCTTTGAACTCAAATAATAGCCCCGATTCCAGCATTAACGAAGATAACATTTCTTTTGCATAATAATCGAATTTCAAATCGCGAACTTACATTTTTCTAACCTATTTCAAAAAATGTAGAATTTTTCGTTTATTCGAACGGATCTAATATCACTGCTCAAAACGCAATAGAAATTTTAAAGTCAAATTTTTGTCAGCAGCGGCGAGCGCGAAAAGTGAAAATTTGCTCATAAAAATGTTTCTATAGCGATTTGAGCAGCGATATTAAGTGCATTCGAATCAGTGAAAAATTCTATATTTTTTTGAGGTATGTTAGAAAAAATGTAAGTTCGCGATTTGAAAATCGATTTTCTCGAATTCTATCGTTTTTATGCAAAATATGCATCATTTGAGTACAAATAAAAATTTCGATTTTTTCCAAATTTTCCTAAAAACTCACATTTATTAATTGAAAAATCAACAAGCGAAACTCCATTTTTCGTATCGAGAACTCGATAGCTCATGTGTCCTTCAACAGCATACTTTCCAGTCTTCGCTCGTTTCGTCACTTTTCTCTCCTCAAAAATGTATTCTTTGTGTTTTCCCACATTCCGGAAGGTTGAGAATCCTGTTATTAGACCCGTCGTCTTCTCCGGTCTTCCTACTGTAATCGCTCTAAATTTTTTTAAAAATTGATATTTTTTCAGAAATTCGTTTCAAACTTACAGGGCATTATACATAAATGGCGGTTCGGTGTCTGCAGACATTCTACGAATGCAATCTTTCAGAATATTCGAATCTCTCTCATTACAGGGCAACACAATCGCTCCGGACAAATACCTCTTGAGCCCCGTGCAAAAGCTAAGCTGTGGTTCTTTCAAAATCTTTCGCAAAAGTTTCAAACTATCCGTAATCGTCACTCCAACTTCTTCTTCTGTTTTCGCTTTGATCGTTCCCGCCCATTTCTCAGTTTTCCTTTCGTCTCGAACGCTGTTTCCGAAGACTCCACCGTTTTCTTGTAACTGTCCAACACAGGAGACTCCATACGGTTTTTCAATAACAACGAATCTGCCAGGAGCGTGAGCCAGAACTTTTTTCTCCAGATATCGAGCCAACTTTGGAGGATCCGAGAATTGCACTGGGTTCAATGCTTTGGCGACTAGAGGTGGACCTGTGAACTTTTTGATTGTTTCTTTGGCTTTCGGGAGTCGATTCATCTTTGTCAAGGTGTTCATGGTGATCTACAGATAAAACATTTTTTGAGTGATGGATTCGAATTGGGAGATAATGAAGAGAAATTGGAGTAGTGTCTACTTGAAGAACGGTATTGATATTTTTGAGATGAGGAAGGTGTGTTTTTCGGAATGACAGAATTATGTTAGACGGATCATTGAAAAGTTTTCCAGATTATTAACATTTTTCTTCAGTTCAATCAGAGTATAATTATCGACGATCACATATTTAGACGGCTAATTGAAGACTGCCGAATATCCTACAGTTTTTAGCTCAATCAGAGTACTTAGAAGAGTTTGTCGAAATCTTATTGCTCCGAGTTTTCAGTGAACTTCAGTTGGAAACGACTGTGGACTCCAGTAAGGATGTTAACGGTCGCCTTGATTTCCACGTCATCGGTTTCGAAAACCGAGGTCAATTTTTTTCAAGGAGAAGAAAACCTGAAAGGCGTGTTTTGCCTTGCTCTGTTTCCAACACAGAAACCGTGGAAATTTTTTCAGTAGAAAAATCTATTGAAATTTCCTTCGGTCACCGGGACCTTTTTCCAAAAATGCTTCGGTCGCCTAAACCGAAATTTCAAAGGTCCTAGACGAATCGTACACTTTCAGAACCTTACTGAAGAACTTCAACTTTCTGAGTCACCATCGACTGATGTTCCTTGTTTCTCCATTTTCTTTTCTTCCGCCCCATCCGACCATCTTCTTCTTTCTCCTTCTTTCCTATCCACACTCTCAAATAAACGTCGAGAGGAGGATAGAAAGACGGGGGACAACCGCATTCTTGTTTTCTATCTCTTTCTCTCCTCTCTTTGGTCGATTCGATTCGAGGCGACGAGGAGAAGAAAAAAGAAGAAAGAAGAAAGGGAAGGAGAAAGGAGGAAGAGACTGGCCGTTGCCCGCCCGCCGGCCTTCCTCCAACACACACAAACACACCACCACTCTTTCTCTTTTATTTTCCTTCCTTCTCTTCCCCACAACGTCCTTCTTTTTTTGAAAAATTTGCTTTTTTTCAAAATTTTCTTCCATTTTCAGCAATGAGACACTTGACTCGTCCCGTTCAATGCGTAGACTGCAGTCAATCTGAGACATATCATACTGTAGAAGATCTGGAAGCGCATATAGCTGGAGAACATCTTCAAATCTTTCCATATGAGTTAGTTTTGTTTGAAAAAAAAACTTTCAAACTCCATCATTTATAGGTGTGAAAAGTGCAAGTTCGCAAAGTTCCCAACTGAATACGCTCTGATCACGCACTGCGTTCATGATCATGGATTGAATGATTTTTCGGTAAGAAATAAGCGAAAAAATTATAGAAGAAACTCTGCATTCCAGATCAAATATCGTTACACTCATGAGTACAGTATAAAAAAGGAGGAATTGGATCGAAAAATTGACCAATGCATCGCTATGCACCGTTCAACGGTGACTGATGGAAGGATCAATGACGCGGTTTCGAGCACTATGGAGAATCGGGTCAAAGTCGAGAATTCGGAAGTTATGCCAATTCAACAACAGAATCAGAATTCAATCTACAATGACCAAGCGATGCAACAGTATCACAACTTTTTGGGTATGTCAAACCGTACATGTGATCCGGGCCTTTTTAGGCCGTCGATTTTCTTCGCTTCAAATTTAAATTTTTCGGTCAATATTTATACCAAAATGTAGAACTCGACGAGACCTATGAAATGGTACTGAAATCAACATGATTGCTTGTCTCAGTTTTTGTCTAGAAGGCATTTTCGGCCCGGGTATCCTACCAGTTCTAGACGAAAACTGAGACAGGCAATTTTGATGATTTTGGTACCATTTCATAGATCTCATCGAGTTCTACATTTTTATGTAAAGATTGACCAAAAAATTTAAATTTTAAGTGGAGAAAATCGACGGCCCGCGAAGGTCCGAAAAGGCCTCGATCACATGTACGTGTCCAACACTTTTCAAAATGGAAAAAAAAAATCTTCAGATGAAACATTATCACGACATGAGGAAGAGAAGGGAGAAAACGGATCGGATGGAAATGATCGTGCTGGCGGTGGTGGACCGATCAAACCAAAACAACAGATTCAGTGCACAATGTGCGGAGATGTCGTTTCGAAGCAACGATCAAGTATGGTATACCACGCTAACACTCGCCATGGAAAGTATGAGCTCTATGAGTGTGGAATATGTCACCGAAAATGGCAAACAATTGCCAAGTCGGACGTCATCAAGCACATCAGAAGTCATCATGAGAAGGAGGATGGAAGTATCGATGAAAGTATGGTTATTGATTACCGGAAGAACTTGGGAAACAAGTTGAGAGAAATTACGGAGCGATGCTTTCCGGAAAGAAAGAAGAAGAGAATAGGATATACTGATGCCGCCGATTCAATGACTGACTAATTTCTCCATTGATACGTTGTTATGATGTTCAAACCGGTGTTCTCCAAATATATCTTTTTTTCTTTAATAAACTTTTTCCCCATTTTTGACAGAAAAGAACGCCACAAAAGAGGAAAATTGGAAAAAGAAAAAGAGAAAATGAAAAAAAAACATACGGTACGCAATTGCTCGTACGCTCTGATGTATCTGCGTACCTCGAAAAATTTTGATGACGAACGCTGGTTTTCTTCGTTCTTCCTCATTCTTCGTTGAAAAAATCGATGTAAATTCGAGGTTTTTTGAGTAATTTTTTTCTTTAAATAACTCGAAAATGCTTCCTTCGAATATCGACGATCATTTTTGCTGTATCCTCTTCGTATTTTTTTCGTTTTGAGCTTATTTTGCTGTATCAGTCGATTTTACTCAATGTTGATGATTTCTTCATATTCCTTTCGTAAATTTCCTAGCCTGAAAGTTCAAAAAGTTCTTCTTCATTCATTCTACATATTTCTATCTTGAATTGATTTACTATATCCGGAACAGGGCTGAGCGACAACAAATTTCGGCAACTCATTCTAACATTGATAACATTTTTCAGAGAGAACGGGTAGAAATACAGTCAACAGGAGAAATGTTCCTTATTAGAAAAGCTATCGATTGTTTGAGAAACCGTTGAATTTTATCAAAAATTCACAGAGTTACGCCTTGTGTTCCCGAAATTGACAAAATCGAAAACTTTTCGGCAACAGAAGGCGTAACTCTGTTAATTTTCAGCGAATTTCGACATTTTTCAAACTAATCGATAGCTTTTTTAATAAGAAAATTGTTTGGTTGACTATATTTTTACCCGACCTCTTGAAAAAAGTTATTCACATTTGAATTTGTTGCTGCCCAGACCTGCTCTCGTTCCCATGGAGATTTTCCCTTACATCGACCGATATGTGCAGCTAATCCCTGATATCGATTGACTCTTCCCTGGAGCAACACAAGAACACACACGTTTACGCGACACACCACGCACACGTTTACGCGACACATTCAGTCACTCTTCAATGTCTCCTCTCAACGCATCTCGTTTCCACAGAAACCACCCATTCATTCCTCTCCCTATTTTCGTTTCCACGCATTCAATGTTTCTTTTTCATCGATTGTTTCTACTTACCCGTTACTCTTCTCGTTCAAACCTCATATTAAAAATTTTTTTTTTCAGAAATGGCCCAAGCAAGTGACAGCAACGCCATGGAAGTCGAGGAGGCATCAAGCCAGACTGTGAAGAAGCGTTTCGAGGTAAAAATTTCATTTTTGAGACCAAATATCGATTTTTATTCATTTTCAGGTCAAAAAGTGGAGCGCTGTTGCTCTCTGGGCATGGGATATTCAAGTCGATAATTGTGCCATTTGCCGTAATCATATCATGGACCTGTGCATCGAGTGTCAGGCGAACCAAGCCGCTGGGCTCAAGGAAGAGTGTACCGTCGCGTGGGGAAACTGCAATCATGCATTCCACTTCCACTGCATCTCACGCTGGTTGAAAACGCGTCAGGTAAGAGTTCGAAGCTAATTATCGCTATTGAATGGCATATTTTCAGGTCTGTCCACTCGATAACCGTGAGTGGGAGTTCCAAAAATACGGACACTAATCGATTCTCATCCCACTTCACTCGCTGGTTACACAATCCCGATTTTCCAATATTCACTAATCTGCGCGTTTCCCCCCTTGTGAATATCCCTGTTCATTTTTCTCCCCATCTCTCCTAAAAAAATCACAGTCATCAATTGGTTTCTTTGTGATTTTAAAAGATCTTTTATTTATTACGAATCCCCACACCATCTGTCTCACCCTATACATTTATTTTTGCCTTCCTGTTTTGATTATCCGTAAATGAATGCCCTTCCCAAAAATAAAATTTGAACTGTGTGCTTATAATTCTCAAACCGGGAGCAGTGTGTGTCCTCGAGGCGATCTCGTGAAAATTCTCGAGAAAATCTCGAGAAAAAATCTCGAGAAAAATCTCGAGAAATCTCGAGAAAAAATCTCGAGAAAAATCTCGAGAAATCTCGAGAAAAAATCTCGAGAAAAATCTCGAGAATTCTCGAGAAAAATCTCGAGAATTTTTTCTCGAGAATTCATTCTCGAGAATTCTCGAGAATGTATCTCGAGACGACCATTCTCGAGATTTATCTCGAGAATGGCATAAATTTACGGCGGCGCAGAGGGTGAGCGGAGTGTCGTTGTTTTTACAACTGACCGGATTAGTCGGAATCCAAAAAAAATGTGGCGCGAAATTCAAATTTTGAAAAAAATTTGGCGCGAAATTCAAATTTTGAAAAAAAAATTTTGGAGTGAAATTCAAATTTTCAAAAAATGTTTGGGACGAAATTCAAATTTTCACAAAACTGTTTTGGCGCGAAATTCAAATTTTCAAAAAAAAAATTCTCGAGAATTCTCGAGAATTCTCGAGACAATTCTCGAGATAATTCTCGAGAATGGTTTTCTCGAGAATTTTTTCTCGAGAATATCTCGAGAATTTTTCTCGAGATTTTTCTCGAGACAATCTCGAGATTTTTTCCGAGATTTTTTTCGAGATTTTTCTCGAGATTTTTCTCTAAAAAAATCTCGAGATTGTCTCGAGATTGGGGTTTCTCGAGAAAATTCTTCTCGAGGGCACACACTGACCGGGAGACACAGTTTCTCGTGCCGTGTTATGTGTTTAGGCTGTTTAGGTTCAGGTTGCGGGCACCGTTCGGAAGCAGCCGCCGAGGATGGGTGGAGGACCGTCTCGCGTAATTTATTTGCGATTCGGCTAAAACGATTGAACCCCCGAGAATTGCAGCACATTTCTCGCCCCGCTTCTTCTTCATTCCGTAATCTCGCCATATTACGATTGCTTGTACAGTCACTACATTTTTCAACTTTTTTGCTGTGTTCTGAAATTTAATTATCCTTTGAGAATATGGAGATCAAACTGATTGAAAGAGATCAGATCTTGTTTATTCAAATTTGCTCCGATAATAGATTTTTGTGTCAAACGAAGACTCATTTTGATTGTTCAAATATTCATTCCGATTTGATTTTTTAAATGAGGAAATTGGAAAATTTTGGGATTTGACAGTTTCCGGATTTTTCATTTTTTGTCGAGAATTTACGTTTTTTTTTCCTGTAGAATTGGCTCCGCGATGTTTCGAAAGCTGACGTTTCAAAAGTGTGACGTTTCGAAAGTGTGACGTTTAGCAAGTTTGACATAAAAAATGCGTTTTTGCTTGTAAATATCGCATTTTCGAAATGTCACACTTGCGAAACGTCACACTTTCAAAACGTCATCTTTAGAAGCGTCGCGGAGCCATAGAATAATTACTCAAGGGGCAAATATTATGGCGCCGCCGTCAGTTGTCAGTCCGATTAAAGGCGCATGCAAGTGTTTCAAATGATATCTCGTGGCGAATCGATTTCTACAGTACCCCAATAGTTGGATTACTGTAGAAGCAAATTCGCGGCTAGAATGTCTTTAAATCGAACTGACAACAGACGGCGGCGCCATAATAAGGCTCCGCGACATTTAGAAAGTGAGACATGTCGAAAGTAAGACATTTCGACAGTGAACATCTCGAAAGTGAAAAATAATCATAAACGCGAAAATATGTGTGAAAAGTTTCAAAAAATTCGGCAAAAACGCGATTTTACACTTTCGAAATGTCCCGGAGCCGAAAATGTGAATTGAAAAAGTTCATTGAGCCATTTGAAGCCCCTAGAGTCTTCTAGAAACCTTTAGAAATTTCAGAACTCGTTTGAATAACTTTGGTTCATTTCCAGTCAAAATTTTCAAAATTTCAGCCTAACAAATAGTAAAAAAATTTTTGTTGTGTAATTGTTGCTAGCTTCTAGGCTCCAGACAACTTCAGAGAACTACAGAGCGCTGAAATTGTTTGCAAATTTTTTAAAATGTAGAGCTGCAAAATTTAAAAAAAAACCACAGACATATTTACCTCTGATACCACCACCCATCAGTCAACAAAAATCGGGCAACACGGGATCAAAAATATACAATAAGGGATCAGCATCCGTCTGTCTGCTAGTAGTACTAGGGGATCTGAGATGTAACTTGAGATCGGGCTCACTTGTCGAAACAAGTGAGACCTGCATGTTTGTTGAACGTGTTCGTCCCCCGATTTGGACATTCTTTTTTTGTGTTCGAATCGAGAATATCCCCCCGTGTGTGGGAATATCGGAGGGAAGTAGTACGAGAGTGAAAGAAGTGAATGAAAAAAAGGTGGAGCTAGAGGGGGATTTTTATTGAACAACCTTTGAAAACAAGCAGACCTATTCAGTTTCCGATTCAGTTTGAGCCGTTTGAGCACTTGCGGATTTCGTTTTTGTTGCAAAATCTCAGTTTGCAGGAGAAGCCAATTTCCATCTGGCAATGATCCAAAGATGTTCATAGTCCTCGGATTTGCATTGTTCAATGCTGTTAACACAATACAGGTAGGTAAAAGTATAGAGATCAGGGCTGGGCGGCAACAAATTTGGGCCATTCATTCAAATGTGAATAATTTGTTTCAGGTGGGTCGGGTGAAAATACGGTCAACACAAAAAATGTTCTTTATTTAAAAAGCTATCGAATGACAATAAAACTGTTAAATTTCATCAATAACTAACCTAGTTACGCTTTTTGTTGCCAGAACGTTGCCGGTTTTAGCAACTTTAGGGTTACTAAGGACGTAACTCTGTTAATTTTCGATCAAACTTGACAATTTTATAACCATTCGATAGCGTTTCTAATAAGAAACATTTGTCTTGTTGACAGTATTTTTATCCGATCCCCTTGAAAATAGTTTTTCACATTCGAATGAATTGCCGAAATTCGTTGACACCAGAGATGATTGATGAATTGAGAAAATAAGTTATTTTGATAATTCAAATGGAAACTTGATTTTTTTTTCTGTCAATAAGCCTATAAGGGACGGATATCGATACTAAAGCTCAGAGTTAAAACTATTCCCAAATATCTGGATCTTTAGAACTCTAAAAAACCGGTACTGTAGATTTCTCTTTCTTTGTGGTTTGTAGTTGAATTGTTGTTTTTACCGGGCCAACGGGTTAATAACCATTTAGGTCCTTCACTGTTTGAAAATCACTTGTAGTGAATTTTTGCAGCTGATATAATTTTTTTTATTTACTGAAAATTTCATCTGAAAATAATACGAATTGCGGTTTTGCAGACTACCGAAAGTCGGTCTTCAAGGTGTCGCTCTATTAGAGTTTTTAGGGTAATAAAACTTTTGAGCGGAAAATAGTTTTCCACCTCAAAAACCTTTTCAAGACTAATATAACCAAAATTTACTTCCCTTAACGACCCTCTTAATTCTTCATTTTCAGCCTCCAAAACCTGTAACTACATCGTCCAACGGTCTCAAATCTTCAAACAATTTCGGCCAGTTATTCCATGTAAAAGTACATCCACCGCCCGCTCAAGATCGTTCTCTTCGTGGACAACATCGAGTCGATCATGGAGTTTTTGGTAATTTTTTTTTGATTTCACAAAATCCCTCATAATTGACACAAAGAAAAACCAGTGCTTCGGTTTATTTAGAGTTTCAAACTGACCTTTCTCTATTTCTTTTTCGATATATCCCTCTATGCTCTGTTTCTCTGTTTGATCTAACCGGGGAATCTTGCTCCCAGAGAGTCGTGAAATCGTACGAGAGCCTTTCTTCTCCTCAATCTCTCTTTTTGCTCAGTTTGGGACGGATAGCCACACTGATTGGAAGGGATGAGGAAATAGTGTGGTGGGATGAGAGACGCAGAGAAAGATAATTTGGAGATCGGAGGAGAGGAGAGCTGACCTGATTTGGGATGGGCACAGAAACACTTCACACGGCTAAAGTGTGGATTAATTTAGAATTTAGCGGCTGGGCTTGCCTTTCGAGATTTTTGATTTCTAATCGGCATATTTTCACCTTTTTGGAGTATTTTGAAACTGTGATCTTTTGGATTAATTCTTTTCTTTTTGCACAACAGTTGTAGTTTCTTGGTTGGAATTAAAATATGAAGGGTTGTTTCGTTTATTTTCATTTTGAAAATGATCTTTAACGAGTACGATGCTATTTTCTTTGAGCACCTTTTGAGCCGATTTGTTGAGCCGAAGTACGAGTTTTTCTGGTCCATCTGATTTTTTAGTGGTTTTGAAACAGGAGACCTTATTGTTACTGTATTTAGAAGATCAGGATATCAATGAAACTCAAAATCTTGATATGCTGATATGATCCTAATCCATCCTAGCATTCTGTGAGACTAATATCCTAATTTGAAACCTCTAATAGAACGACACCCAAAAGGCCGACTTTCGGAAGTCAGTACGACCGTAATTTTCGTTATTTGTCGGTAAAAATTACAGTAAACAAAGATACTTTTCTCAGCTTCAAAAAGTACTAAATATGGTCTTCAGAAAGATGAGGATAAATATTATTTTCAAAATAAGCGTTACTAACTTGTTGGTCCTGTGTTGCTCTATTAGAGGGTTTTTTTAACGGTATGCGATTTCGAATTTCGCATACAGGCTTCACCTTCATCTTTGAGAGTTCCCTGTACTTCGCTTCCAGAATTTGGTTCTCTTCACCCCTATTATAAACTCGTCGATTTCACCCCGAAGCATCTCCATTTCAACTTCACTATTTATTGAAATTCCGCCACCTTTTGCTCTTTGTATTTCTCATTTTTCCACACAGAAAAAAGGCTCATTAGGCATCTTTCGAAGAAAAAGGACAAAAGCCTGGAAGATGTGTTTGGGAAGGATGAGATGGGGAGGTCAGATCGGCGACAAAAACAAACAAATTCGGAAACTGAGCACCCTCATGCGCCCTCCGTTCCCCCTTCTCGAGCCGCAAAACACTTTGTCATTGCTAAGGATTATTATATTTAGAAAACAAATTTTGAGGCTTGATACATATCTCGATAACCTTATTGCTTTGAACCATCTACCGTAACCCGTCCATCTCTAACAGATTTGAGTTTCAGAGGAAACATCGAAAGCTCGCGATCGGCCCGAATGGGTCAGAAATGTCGATACTTTATGTCGATTGTCTGAAATTGTTATCTCTTCTTTTGTTTTCTCCACTGATCACTGCTGATAAAATTGTAAAATCACCACAAATCGTTCGAAGTGTCAATTATGAGGGTATAGAAAACTAATAAACATCTTGCAACCAGACTCTTATCTTCATAATTTCTTTCAGATTTCTCTCTCCTTTGTGCCGATGGAATCCCATTATTGATGGAAGACCATAAACCAAGACCTTGTCAACCAAGGCCATGGCTCAAAGAGCAGAAATGTCCGACTGGATTCTGGTGTCATGAAGGACAGTCTGAGCATAGTTTCTATTGTTGTCCTAGTAGTAGAAAGTGTGAGTTTTTAAAATTGGTACCTCTGAAACTATCCTCCAACTTTTCAGTCGCTAACCGATGCCATCTTCCACCAGCTGTTGGCTACGGTAAACAACGAATGCGTCGATTCTATTTCGACTGGAAAACCGACGCATGCCATGAGTTACAGTACTCTGGAATCGGAGGAAATGAGAACAGTTTTATGGAATATGAGAAGTGTGAACAAGTGTGTAGAGGAGCTGGAGAGCCTCCTATCTCTTTGCCAAGTAATATGAAAATTATGCAAAAAGAAACCACGAAGGAACCGAAAAAGTTGGAGAAGCCAGAGAAGGTAAGTTAACTCTTGACATTTCAATGTTGACCGGGCTGAAACGGGTCGGTGATTTTCTCCATTCTAAATTGTGATTTTCATGTCAAAATTTATATGAAAATTTAAAACTCGATAAGATCTAAAGAATGGTAGTTAGAAAAAATTTAAATATCTTACCTATATTTTCCATGAAACGGCAGAAAACGCCCGGGCCGAGCTCACACGGCCGAAATCTCCGGCTTGTGTGCCTAACAAACTTTTAAGAAAACCCGAACAGCGTCATTGGCATTTAATTGAACATCATTCTGTAGATCTCATCGAGCTCTACATTTTCATATAAAATTTGTCTTAAAAATTGCAATTTAGAGGGGAGAAAATCGCCGGCCCGTGCCCGGCCCGGTTCGCAACTCTGATTTTGAAAACGGTAAATTTTAGGACAAGAAAATGGTGTATCCCAAAGAAGTGGCTGCTCCAGTTTCCCTTCTGCCCCCAACTGCTCAGACCACTTCTTCCCCTGATGACGTCTACGAGGCATTTTATACAGGTAAAAAATTTTATACTTTAGTTTAACCCAAATAAGTTTCAGTGCCTCCAAAAACGTTAAGCTCGACCACAACTACAACTACTCTCTCCACCACAACTACAAAATCAACGACAACCGAGACTGAAACCACCGAAGTTTTCGATCCGAATCCATGTGTACTGTCTCCAGATAAAGGATTTCCTGGATCCATGGCTGTTAACATGTGGTATTACGATCCATCTTCTACGACTTGCAGTCCATTCATGTATCTCGGAAAAGGTGGAAACTCGAATCGATTCGAGACTTCTGAGGAATGTATTGACACTTGTGGAATTGGTAAACCAACGAGAAAATCCTGTGAACTACCACCAGCCATCGGAAACGGACCATTCAATATTCCTCGATACTATTTCGATCGAGTCACCAAAAAATGCGAACGGTTCTTTTATTCGGGCAGAGATGGAAATGATAACAGATTCTATAAGAAGAACAAGTGCGAAAGACTCTGTTTGAGAAGTAATTTGAAGATTATGATCCTGAAACTTAACAAAATGATTTTCAGAGAAAACCAAAAAGAAGGAGAACATTTTTGAGTTTACCACAACTCCATCCCAGCCGCCAGTTATCTACGAATCAACGCCAATGCGTATTATTCAGAATTTAATTCCTAGTGAGGCACAAACTACATCTGCTCCTAGTACCGAGACTAGAATGAACACAGATCCATATGGTTTGTTCAAAAGTTATTTTGAATTCGAGTTTTGTTTTTTAGTGTACGCTACTCCAACACCTCAAGTCCACATCACCGTGGAGCCTTGGATCGAGAGATTCACAGAAAAATCCAAGATCTTTGAGTATTCTACAACTCCACACCCAACCTTGATTTATGAGCCAAGAGGAGGTAGGTTTATTACAGACATGGCAAACCGGGCCAACGATTTTCTCATTTTTAAATTGAGATTTTTTATTCGAATCTTATATGAAAATGTAGGTCTTGATGAGATCTACGAGATGACATACAATACGCCAATATTTATCTGGTCAATTTTGTGTTAATTTCTGTTAAACGCCCGGGCCGGCATGGGTGTTTAACAGAAACCTAGACAAAATTGAGCGGATAAATCCAGCCATTTTCAATTTCACTTTGTAGTTCTCATCGAGTTCTACATTTTTATATAAGTTTCGATTGAAAAATCTCAATTTATATGGGAGAAAATCGCTGGCCCGCGCCGGATTCTCCTAAAATCCAAATTACAATATTTCCAGAAACCCTACCAACAATCATCCCAGAATCCACAACGACACCATCAATCGCTGATCATGTCTTCTCTAGTCTAATGAATACTCAACAACAACATCTTGTGGAATTTGTGCAACCTCCCCAAAGACCAGAAGCACCTCGAAAATTCTCTTCTCATGAGACTATTCCATTTGGACAAGTTGAACAGCAACCGATTCCAATGAGCGCTTATGGATCAGCTAAGCCAACTGTTAACCAGTTTGGAATGAAGGTAAGTTTTATGGGGTTACTCGGAAATCGAACAGTGAAAACCCGAAATGTTACAAAATGGAACCGTACAAATTCGAAATACTCCTCATCCTCTATTCAAAATAATCGCACGACGAAATCGATTCGATTTGAATTCCACTGTATGCGCCTTTTCCAGATCAAATATCGGGCGATAGAAATTATGATCTTTTACGGGCTCCTCGATAAATTTTTGAATACTTTTTATACATAATTCTTCAGAAATACGTCCTAGAGCACGAACGAGTGAAAATTTCAACAAGATTTATCAAAGAGCCCGTAAAACAGCATAATTTTGATCGGCCGATATTTCATCTGGGAAAGGCGCGAAAATTGAAATTCAAATCGAGTCGATTTTGCTGTGCAATTATTTTGAATAGAGCATACAAAATGACACTATAACAGAATGGTCTGGCTACGAAATCGACCTGTTTTTTGAGTTTTAATGCTCACGTAGCTTGATTTTTCATAACTTTTAATATTCCTTGTCAAAAATTTCACCCAAAAATCGCAAAAAATTAAGGAAAATAATGTTTGCAAAGCTAAAACAAGCAAAAATAACAGTTCGATTTCGGAGCGGTTCCATTCTGTTACATTTCTATTTTGTAACAGGTCGATTTTTCACAGTTCGATTTCCGAGTACACCCAATTTTTTATTGTTCCAATAGATGTTACCTCCCTATTCCAGGTCGAACCTTATCAAACCACCGATTACATGCTTCCACCCGGCTATCCATCACCATCAATCTATCTTCCACAACCGGCTTACCCAGAAGTAAAACCAAACTCTTCTGTTGTTATCAGTTCCTCTCCACCCCCTGCTTCCGTTACATCTTCCACAACCTTTGTTGCTCCACCCGCTTCCACTACTTTTGTTGGTCCAATACCTCCACCATCCCAACCAATCACTTCTGAAGTACCAGTTCAGTCTTCCTCCTCCGAAATCCAAGTCGGACCCATTCCACCTCCCTTGGTTCCTGGATCCTTTGTTATCCCATCTTCTTCCCATGAGGTGCCAGCATCCAGTCCTCAAGTCCTAAAGGGAGTTGTCATATCCTCCCCTCCACCGGAACCTTATGTTATCTCCAATCCAATCCCAACATTATCCCCAACCGCTGGCCCACCTCCATCTTCATTTAATATCTATCCATTCCCAAGTCTTCCACCACCAACCACCACAATCTCCCCGCTTCCCACGCTACTCCCTCCAAACATCTCGGTTAGTTGTCCTTCTTTTTTTATGTTTATTCTTATTATTGCGCAATTTTGTATTTCCAGTACGTCACCTCGCCACCAGAAAACAACGATTCTCCATGCAGTCGTCCACTTTATGGAGACGCCACAATAATGTGCGAGAATCGACAAGAGATTTGTCCGATGGGAACGTTCTGTCAAATCGGACAAGGACAGAGTATATGCTGTCCGATTATGGGTAATTTTTCACAAAGTTGAAACAAGGATCAGAAGAAAAGTTTCAGAAGAGCCACCATGTGAGCAGCCAATTGAAGAGGGTGTCGGAAACATTTTGTTGAGAAGATGGTACTTTGACCCAGCTACAAGACTATGTCAACCTTTCTACTACAAAGGATTCAAGGGAAATCAGAATAATTTCATGACATTTGAGACATGTAACAGAGCATGTGGATCCACAAATGTTTGTCCAGGAGGAAGCCCTCAGATGTCGATTCACACACATCTTCTATCGTGAGTTCTCTGAACAATACATGTGATCCGGGCCTTTTTGGGCCTGCCCTTCTCTTGAAATTTAAATTTTTTGGTCAATCTTTATACCAAAATGTAGAACTTGATAAGACCTATGAAAAGGTACTAAAATCACCAAGATTACCTGTCTCAGTTTTTGTCTAAAACTTGTTGAACACCTGGGCCAAGAATTTTCGGCCCGTTTATTCTACAAGTTTTAGACAAAAACTGAAACAGGCAATGTTGTTGATTTCACAAGGAATCCGTCAGACCACGCAAGTTCAGAATTGGCTGAAACTTCTACCATTTGTTTATCTCATAGTAGTTAGGAACACCTCGAAATATTTTTTTTCGCCCGACACCCGGAGCCGAGATATAGGTGCTCAAAGTGCCAAATGTGCTTTTTCAGTACTAATTTGAGGGTTTTCGGAAGTCATTATCTCTAGTTCTAGGCTATATTTCGAGCTGAAATTTTGCAACGGCACCTAAAATTGTCTGCCCTATTCAATTTTGTAATTTTAAGAAAAAAAAATTCAAAAAAAATTTTGACCCAATTAGATGCCCATACACATAGTGGGCAAAAATTTGAAAAATTTTTCAAAAAATTTTTTTTTGCTGAAAAACTGAGGAAAACACTGAAAAGTTAGAAAAAATTGAAAAAAAAATTTTACCCTATAGTTCCTACAAATCTCAAAAACTTGGAAAATCAAATAAAAAACCTTTAAAAAAGTTTAGCATTGGTGCGGAATCGAACCACTGTCATCCGCCTACCACCCTGCACCACTACCCTTGCGCCATCCAACCGTTGAAATCTAGAGAGAGCGGGGGCGGTGATAAAAGCGGCAAAGCTCGCGTGAGAAAGAGGAGGAGTTTCTACAGTGAAAGTACTGCTATCAGTGCATTTCAGTATTAAAACTTTGAACCGAAATATCTCAATTCTGGGTGGCGAGCGGATTCCAAAATTTTCAGACCTGTCTGAGGAGATGCTCTTTAATCATCCTTCCAAATTTCAGCCAATTCTGAACTTGAGTTGTCTGATGGATTCCTTGTCAGTACTATTCCATAGATTTCATCGAGTTCTACATTTTGATGTAAAGTTGGCAAAAAAATTAAATTTGAAGTGGAGAAAATCCACGGTCCTCAAAGGCCCAGATCACATGTATGATATGAACCCGAATATTCACAAGTAAACTTTTAAACTTTCAGATGCAACTCGGAATCCGATTGTCCGTACTCCCATGACTGCATTCAATCGACTCCTCATAATCTATGCTGTCCCAAAATGGCTCAACCCGCTCCTGTTCCAATTCCTGCTCCACCAGCAGCACCTTCTCAGATTCAAGTTCCCCAAGAATCTTCAAATCTCGTAATCGACTTCATCTCCCCTGCTCCTCACCCATCGAACAATCTTTGTGATCAACCTGTAGACGCTGGATTTGGAGTCCTATCGGAGCATCGTTGGGCGTTCTCAAATGGCCAATGCACCTCGTTCCTGTACTCCGGACAAGGAGGAAACATGAACAACTTTTTGACGCGAAACGATTGTGTGAAAACGTGTCAATCTCTTGCTCCATCAACATCAACTCAGTGCTCTCAACCAGCTGCAAGTGGACACGGAGAACAGTACCTTTCTCGTTACTTCTTCTCTCCGGAATACCGACAATGTCTTCATTTCATTTATTCTGGAGACGGTGGAAATCAGAACAATTTTGATTCACTGACAGATTGTTTGGAAACTTGTGTAGCCAATGGAATCAAATTTAGTTGTAAGCCTTCTTGAAAACAGCAACTTTGTTTTTCTATATTTATTTCAGCCCTCGCCAATAGTCCAATGTCTCCAGTGCCACCACCACCAACACCACTACCAACTCTCCTTCCAACTTTCCAGTTTAAGCCAAGGAATGTGTGTCCACAAGGAGACCCATTGGTTACTGTAGATGGTCAACCGATCCAATGTGATCCATCGAAAGCAGCGAAATGCCCAGGAGATCATGTATGTACTCCAAGAGGAAATGAAGCATATTGTTGTCCTTCTCCAAGTGAGTCTATTCGAATTTTTTCTTATTATTATTTCGTATCCTTCAGTGAACTTCTGTCTTCAATCTCGTCCCCCAATATCTGTCTGCTCTGGTCCGGATTTCGAACCAGTTCGTGAGATTCGTTTCACCTACGACCCAATGGCCGATCGATGCGTTCGATTCAGTTTCCAAAACTGTCGGGGCGCGGCGTTCTCTCCATCGGGAAGTCTTAATAACTTTGTGAGCAATTCTCAATGCAATCGTCTTTGTTGTAATCAAGGATACAATTTGGTCTACAAACGACGTCTTCTGATGGCAATGAACGATGACCCAATCCCAGAAGAAGAGTGAAAATCAGATGACATCAGTAACCTCAATTCATAAAACGGGAAGAGACACGTAGTGTGTTCAGCCATGTATGCGACATTCGCACATATCAATTTGCTCATTTTCCTTCTTTGTATATTTGAAAACTAACTTTTTAATTGAAGTTTAATCTTATAGTTCAATGAATATCAAAATTAAAGCTTGAAAAACCAGAAAGCACAAAGAATCGAAATGAAAATCGAAGGAGTTGAGACCGAATTGCACATGTCTTTATTACAGCAACACCATTTCTGCTTCTGCCCGTTTTCCTCTCGTTCCGGGTAGCATCTGGAAGTTCTAGACCTTTAAAGATAGAATTCAGAATCAACGAACCCTGGATCCTCATCGGAACAATAGTCATAGACGTTGGCACATCCTCGAGTTACATTCGAACCATTAATAAATTTGATACACCATAGATCAATTGCCTCGCAGTTTTGTGACTGGAATTTTAGTTGGTGATAGGGAAATGAGGACTCGAAAAATGATTGGAACCGGAACAAGATGATGTAAAATTTTTGTTTTTATCAGACATGCCGGGTATCTGGAGTCATGAAATTCGAGGTGAATTTTTGGCTCCGCGACGTTTCGAAAGATGACGTTTCGAAAGTGTGACGCTTCGCAAGTGTTATGTTTCGCATGTGTGTCGTTTCAAAGAAGAAACGTTGCCGTGAAATATCGCATTTTCGAAATGTCACACTTGCGAAACGTCATACTTGCGAAATGCCATCTTTCGAAACGTCGCGGAGCCGAATTTTTTTAACAAAAAATCTATTTTTAGTGGTTTTTCCTGAATAAGTCATATTTTTACAAAACTTTTAAAAAATTGTGAAAAATTTTCCTATTTTTCCCTACCCGATTCTAGCGGGGCCCAGAATTTGTCAAGTCTGATTTTATTTAGTCTTGCTGAAAGGAATATGAGACTTTTTCTAGTTCTATTTGTTCATATTCTATATAAAACGTTTTGTCTGGAAAGAACCTATTTTCCAGTATTTCTCTGTTAAAATGTCAATCTTTTGAATCGAAATTACTCATCAAATCTAGATTGCTTCTACAAACTTTTATGGGTCTTTTAATTGAACATAAACATTTTATTCACCAGGAAAATCACACTTCTTATCATCGGTTACCTACCCATTTCCCGGAACCTCGTTTTTTTCTGGATTCTAATTCCAGCTAAATCTTTAAATCCAAAAAGAAATAACTAACCTGCATACTAGTATCATAACATTTCAGTGTCGAACAAACAGTCAGCAGGCATGAAAACAGTAGAAGGAAGCCCAGAGACCTTTGGAGTCGCGTCATGTCAAAAATGGCAGCCAAGTGATAAGATGATATCAAACCAATTTTGAAAGAGACACGCTTTTACAACCACCCGCCTAAAGAGATGTTTCAGGGCAATGCACACAATAATTGACAGTTAACAAGGCTATATATTTATTTCACACACACAGAGAGACGAATAAAGGTTTATATAGCAGGATGAGAGACTCAATAGGAGACGGTTGGAGATAATTGGAAGAGATCGGAGAGTGTCGTTTTTTCGAAGAAGAGTTGTGGTTTACAGTGTTTATATACATTAGAAATTGTGTGAGTACTATTTGAATATCCATTCGATTGTCGCTTTTCTGCTCGCTCATCTTTACTTTCCTGGTCCGGCGAAGCTCATGAATTTGCGAGCTTGAGTCTGAGATTGGAGGAGATCCGAGAGATCGCAGCCCTGCGAGAGACCGGCGTTCAGAAGGCATTGTCGGTTTCTTTTCATCGTATTGCGGATTATTCTGAAATTTTGGGTAATTAAAAAGGAGATGGTGACGATCAGGGAACTACTGATAGGCGTGAACGTCAATTTCGGTGCCTTTGAAAGAGGAAAACACGTGGAGAACCCGTGCGTTATCGCACAGGTACTCAATGCCCTACTGTAGGTACATACTGTTCAAAAATCTAGTACCCTATAGGGGGAGTTTGAAAAAATAGAGTCTAGTTGCTCGAAAGTTAAGGCGAAATTCTACCTAATACTGGCTACCAGACGGCCGACCCCTGGGCCGTACTTTTGAAATAAAGCTTTTTTATCAAAAAAGTTCAGGGCCGCGGCCTAGGGGCCGGCCTTGACTGTCGCTGGAAAAATCCCTGGCTTAAGGCGTTCCAATTTACTCCTTATTTAGCCATGGATCTATTGACACGTTCCTAGATAAATTTTAATTTTCCATTCGGCTCCCTGGCTCCATACGTAGGCAAATATATCTTACTATCGGATCAATCTTTCAGGCTAAAAAGCGACCTCTTTTCATGTAAAAACCTCTCCCCCGATAAATCTTCCAAAATTTACTCACTGGTTGGCGTCATAGTCGAAGTCGACGTTGTCACCTCCTCTCTTCTGCTCCATGAAACGATCGGAGCCGTCGAATCTGTTGTAGAGCACACGAGACTCGACGGAGACGACCATGACCGAGACGACGAGCACCAAGAAGAGCATCGATGACAGGGAGCAGCTCATTGTGTTTTACCTTCAACTGGAATTCATTAGTAAAGTAAAGGGTTCATTGGTAGAAGGTGGAGAGCAAAATGATTACAGAAACGAGAAAAGATAGAAAAATGGGAAGGCAAAGAGTCAATCAAGCCAAGTAGTTTGGTGCTAATGTGTTGATAATACTCCGATGTGGAAAAGCAAAAATTATTGTTATTCGGAATACCGATCGTAATATGTAAGTAGCTATTAGGAAAGGATACAATATTTTATAGTGTATCAATATCTCTTATATAGTCGTATAGAGGTACCATGACCGTGACGCAAATAAGCAATGTGGATACGATTTTGGTAGTAACTTTTCGGAACAGTACTTTTTTTGACGTCTGAATGTGGGACCCGGATTTGACTCAGGAAATAGGGGAAAGGATTTCGAAAGGACCAAAATCACGAGTTTCTTTTTTCCAGACACATAAATCATCTAAACGTCAAAGAGTAGGAGAAGGGTGATTGAAGTATGCTTTTCGAAAGTTGAAAGTATAAATTTTGCTTTGGAAACTTGTAGAAATGAGAGAACTGGAAAAGTAGAAGCCGGGTGTGATTTTTCAGCTTAGATATATTTTAGAGAACTACAGTAATCTTCTTCACAAATTCGATTGACTCTAATATTTTTACATTAATATTAGCAGTATTTTCAAAGTTTCACCGTGCTCCATTGAGAACATGGCTGAAATTCGAACTTCTGGGTTTGCGTCACTTTTGAGGCTTCTTGTACTTCTTGTATGCAAATTGAACCACACTTGGTTGTTTGAGAGGAGTACAATAGGGTCTAAAAGTCTGTGAGAAGGTCCAGAAATTTATTTTCAGCCATTTTCTCAATGGAGCGCGGTGAAACTTTGAATATATCGCTAATATGAAAGTATCTCTATATAAAAGTATCTCTGATTTCCTTTTCGATATAACTTGCGAAAAATCATCGGAGCCACATCCAGTGTCCTCAAAATCAACCCTCGACCAGAATGACGTGCCCTTTAGAATCATTTCCAAATTTCGGAACACATTCTGCTCAGATTCCTAACCCAATTGTTTGTCTATTTATTTCCCCTACAATTGCCTCACACCCCGTTCATGAATCGAAAAAAAGAGGAAAATGGAGAAACGGAAAAGACAAAAGCCGAAAGAATGGGATTGCTTTTGCATATCGCTTTTAGGGTCGAGACGGAGACGGGGTTCGTTTTCGAATTGCTCCGCCCACAAAGAAATCTCATTGCTCATGCTCTTTTTCGAAAATGAGTTGAAAAAAGACGGAGGAAAACGTCATAAAAATAATGGCGAAACCATTTTGAGAAGCCATGTCAAAGCAATGTATAATTGAGCCCCCTACGCACCAATTACAACATAAAATAGGTACGGTAAGTATACCCTATACGTAATTGTTTATCTAAAAAAGGACCGGAAATGGGTTAAGAAATATGGTCACGAGAAATGGGAAGTGACAGTGCTTAATTTCAGTACATGATTAGAAACTGAAAAATATGAAATGTGTCATGAGTGCATGCAAAAAAATCGCGAGCAAGATGATGAGTCCATTAGTGTAATGCGACGATCGTCCATTATTCAGGATGATGGTTCTTTGAATGTAAATTTGATGGCTCAAAAGAGCAAGTACTTATAAATTATGATGATTAGGATGATAACTTATGGACAGAGGAATAAGGGCACATCATGTTTCATTTTGGGATGTTGCCAAGTGGGATCATTGAATGAGATCGGACATCGCACTTGTGAGGAAGTGGATATTGGATTCGAGATCCTTTTCAGATAGAGATAGCAAGTCAAACTACCGTAAAAGCTCTAATAGAGCGACACTCAGGAAGCTGACTTTCGGAAGTCTGTACGACCGTAATTTTTATTATTTGGCGCTAAAAATTTTAGTGAACAAAGAACAAAGATAGTTTCGTCAGCCACAGTAAATTTGATTTTCAAAAAGTTTTGAAGACCAGTGTCGCTGTCGCTCTATTAGAGGTTTTTCGGCAATAGGGTATCCAAGGAAACATCTAGGAAGCTTTTGAATGACTTAAAAAGTAAATGAAGTTTCAGAAAAGTAAGAAACTTTCAAGAAAAAACCATCTTCCTTACCAACATTCAGACAGAAATGAGCAGCGTTTCGCTCTTCTCTTTTCTAGAGTATTTCCCACCAGAACACTATGAATATTTCAGAAACAGTTTAGAGAAAGAGGTGGAGCATTTTAGCAGAATCCTCTTCAAACTGCAACCCACGCCTTCTTCCGAGGAAGGCGGAGGAGGCGTTTTCGAAGCCGAAGAGTCACTTCTTTATGTGTTTCGTTTTTAAGGGATAAGCAGATTTTTTGACGGGGAGGAGACAGTCGAGGAGGCGGTGGGAACAATTGTAGTTGGTTAAGAGGTACGAAACTACACACGTCACCTTGACTGGTTAGCGAAAATAGTAAAAATATTGTAGTGGTTGGAATTGCTTCAGTTTCACTTTAACAAAGGTGAGGAAACTCAATAAAATGATACTATCAAGTTGGAGGAAAATCCGGCTCCATTCCACTTTGATGGCCCCAAGTTTCACGACCCAAATTTTTATGGCTCCCAATAATTTTAGTCGACAAAATTATGCTCTTTTACTGGCTCATTGATGGGTTTCCGAAAACTGTTTTATACAGAATTCTTCAGAGATATATACTAAAGCCCTGACGAGTAAAAATTTCAATAGTGGAAATCAATTAGCCCGTAAAAAAGAACAATCTAAAATTATTGGGGCATCAAATCAAATTTGGGACCATAAAACAATAATGACCTACCCTTGGGGCCACAATTAATTTTTTGGGGCCATAAAAACTTTTGGGCCAGGAAACTTTTGCTTAGAGCCATCAAAGCCGAATAGAGCCAAAAATCCAAACTGAAACAAAAATGAGGGAAGACTTTGAAAACATTACGCAGAGTTTCAGACAGTCCTTGAACAATTTTTAATCCCGAAATTGTTGAAATGCATTAATTTGGTAGATTGTTCTGTTCATTAAAACTAGTTCCTAACAGTAATCCAATTTACTACAGTTCATACTGAAACTGCACTATTTTTTTTGTTTTTGAATATCTTTGAAGGTAGTGTTTCCACTAGTTCTTAATAAGGTATCATGATGGTAACGAATAATCTTTCTGTGCTCACGATTATATTTCTAGACGACGTTCTCTCCAATTACATGTAAAACATAATATTTTTTTAAAGGTGTCTGATTCTCAACACGGTATCATTTTGATAACGAATAATCTTCCTTCCTAAACAACCTTCTCAGAAAATAACAAAAAAGGGAAAAGATGTACGATTCAGAATTTCAATTTCACGGATCGCAGTTTTTTCTCATCAAGAAAAAGTTCCGCTTCGTTTCCATGGCCAATTTCGCATTTACATAAGTCTTTCTGGCACGTCCGAAACCGAGTCCAAAACCAAAAAAAAAGCGAGAACGAAAACGAAAATGGAAATGGGATGACGATGAGCTTGAGCTTAAGCTCAATTGAGAAGTTGAAAAATCGGAACCACATAAATTGGACTGCTTTGAGATAATCTGAATCAGAAAACAGTGAACGACAAAGTGACGTTCGAAAAAAGAGAGACGATGACGGATTCTGTAATTTTGGGGTTTGAATTTGAAGCGGCAACCATAACAGCCTACAATTGCGTATCCTTTCGTTTTTTTCTGTGAATTGGGTCGTTGTTTGGAATTACAAGTGATATCATTTAGGCACAAGGCATCGATTCTTTTAAGGAAACAATCTACAAACGTTTCGTTCCTATTTTCAGATTCTGTGGCACTCTTCAAGAATAGTTTCATGTTTCAAGTTCCCAAAGCGATTCTCAAGTACTTGAAAGTGCAAACGTGAGGGACGAAATGCTCCAGATTTACATAGTTGGTTTCAATGATGTCAGTGGGTTTTAAGAGAATTGTATTCCGGGCCGGCCCGTCAAGTTGCAACCCTGAAAAAAGCAGGTCATTTTTTCATAAGTTGAAACTACCACTTTTTCTCTCTTTACAAAACCAACTTATTAACGAATCTCAAATCTGATGAAGGCTTAAAAACTTTAAACGGGTTTTTATAATTCCTGTATTCTAATTGAAAGTTTCGGTTAGAGTTTACCCACCTCTCTGAATGTTGATACTGTTTTTTAATAATTTCTATCGTTGAACTTGAGCTTTCCATAAGTTGAACCATTTTTTGTTTAGGAATCCTAAAAATCGCTTTGTGAAAATTTTCGGTTCACGATTTGAATTTTTCAGTTTCAAATGGAGTTTCAGAGCTATGCAATAAGATAACTAACAATTCCCAATCCCTCTCAAAAGCACCGCCATTCGACATCCTCATGTCATTCATCAACTCTTCTGATGTTCCTCTCTCTCTCTCCCTCTATTCCCTTGCGCACTCCTCATTTTGTCTTCTAAGTCTCCTCTCCTCCGTAGTCAAATGTTTACACCCTTTCGTTCATTCCAATGTGTATGCAACTGTGCCCCACAGACAATCTCCCCAGAGCATTTTGCTTTCCAATTTCTTCGAACCAACTTTTAATATAAAAGATTTCGGCTCTCTCCCACTCAACGGAGGCTGTAATTAGTTGGGGGCTGGTGTGGAATTGAAAACAACAATGATCGGTTGCTCGTGCTCGAATACGCCCACTGAAACGAAGTAAGTTTTTGCTATAAAAAGGCCTGATTTCTCGATTCTTAAGTTTTCTGATACATGTTTGACACAACAATTGATAAGGAAAACGACAACGTTCAAATATTTGTTCGCCCCTTTTTTTCTTTATGGGACTTTTTTATCAGAAGGGTGGAATGTAGGAGAAATGTCATAATGCATATAAAAATAGATGATAGTTTTTTTTATTCTCGCACTGTCAATGATCACTCCGGTCACACAGATTCGTGTGTCTACTTGAGTTTTCATACTTTTTTATTCGTTTCGTATACTTGAATTTACATTATTCAGATTTGCATCTCAATCGCCAGAGTATTCTGAATCGCACAGTTCATTCAGCAGAAATGAGGGAGGTGAGTTCTGGTTTTATGATCTTGGTTTTGAGAAAAATAAATTTTTAGTCTGAAAAGCACATAGTTTTCAAAAAGGATCTGACTGTTATTTTTTTAACTGTTATTTTGATTTCACAATTGGGAAAAAAGATGTATCACTAGTTTTTCAGCTCCGCGACATTTCGAAAGATGAAGTTTCGAAAGTGTGACGTTTCGCAAGTGCGACATTTCGAAAGCATTTTTAAGTACAATAGGATATTTAATCAAACGCCTAAGAAATGCTTCACTGTGCTGAGAAGTATTTATTCTCGGAATGGTTTGAAATTTTTGCTTTCGAAATGTCACACTTTCGAAACGTCTTCTCTCGAAACGTTACACTTTCGAAATGTCGCGGAGCCAATTTCTCAATTTCATCAAAGCGTTTACCAGGTCTACCAGCCCTGTACAACCTCCGACAAGGAGGCCATCCAAAACAAACCAATATCTCCAATCCGTCGAAAACTTCAACAATACATTCCGATTCTCGAATGGCTTCCAAATTACAAATGGAAAGAGCATCTTCACGGAGATGTCATCGCCGGACTTACCGTCGGAATAATGCACGTCCCACAGGGAATGGCGTATGCTAGTCTGGCAGGTGTCCCACCGGTTTACGGAATGTATTCATCATTTTTCGCAAGCTCAATCTACATGTTCTTTGGTACTGCTAGGCATATTTCAATTGGTCAGTGATCCCTTTTTGCCCACGCAAAACATAATATAATTATAGGGGTGTTTGCTGTGGCTTCTATGATGGTTGGTGCAGCAAGACTTCGATTGGCTCCGGATGTTCCACTCTCCGCTACAAATGCATCTTCCATCAATCCATCGGACTACCCACTCGGAGAACCTATCGATCCTCTTGTCTTTACCAGTGCACTCACACTTTTAGTTGGAGTTGTTCAAGTGATAATGGGTGTTCTTCGTCTTGGATTTCTCACCACCTACCTTTCCGATCCATTAGTTTCTGGATTCACAACTGGTGCAGCTGTTCATGTGTTCACTTCTCAACTCAATAAGGTTCTTGGAGTCAAACTACCGCGTCATGAAGGAATCGGAATGATTGTTCGAATGTATCGAGATATGGTGATGTCTCTGGGATCTGCCAACTTTGTGGCTATCGGAATCTCAGTATTCGGAATCTTGTTTCTCGATTTGGGAAGAACACTCATCAACCCGCTTGTCAAGAAATTCTCTCCAATTCCACCCCCGCTGGAACTGATCCTTGTCATCTTCGGAGTAATTATCTCCAAAATTTTCGATCTTCACGATTCTCACGATATCAAAACAGTCTACAACATTCCCCGCGGATTTCCATCTCCATCAATTCCTCGTCTCGATTTTCTCCCAGCTCTCATATCCGATGCCATTCCAATTGCAGTTGTCTGTTACATGTTTGTAATGTCCATGGGAAAACTTTTCGCCAAAAAACACAAGTACAAGACAGATGCAACACAAGAGCTGTATGCGATCGGGGTTGCGAGTGCTCTGTCTTCCTTCTTCCCTGTTTATCCTGTCGGAGCATCCCTTTCACGATCATCAGTTTGCGAAATGTCCGGGGCCAACACTCAATTATATACGGTATTCTCTTCTTCACTTCTTCTTACTGTCATTCTGCTACTCGGACCATTCCTGGAACCACTTCCAATGTGCATTCTGGCTTGTATTGTTATCGTCAGTTTGAAGAGTTTGTTCATGCAAGTCAAGGAACTTCCAAGGCTGTACAGAATCAGCAAATACGACTTTGTAAGTTCAAAAACCATCACACTTCCGACTCAAACGACCAAATCATTTTTCAATAATAATATTTATGACCTGTATAACTTTCCATCTTCCCATCCTTATCAGTCTATTTTTAGGCAATTTGGCTTGTCGCATGTCTTTCAACTATTCTCACTGATGTCACAACTGGACTGGTCATTTCTCTTGGCTCTTCACTCTTCACTCTTGTTCTACGGCAGCAATGGCCGACGTTCTCAAATGAAGTGATTCATGATGAAACTCCACGACAGAATATTCCAGAAGGTGTGGAGATTGTTCGATTTGGAGGCTCCTTGCACTTTGCCAACGTCACTTTGTTCTTGGATAAAATGGGAGAATCCATTGGAAGAATTCCGGAAGGAGAGACTTTAATCGAAGGGAAAGTTATTATTCTGGATGGATCACCAATTGCATATGTTGATACAATGGGTGTAGATACTCTTCGAGATGTATATAATGATTCTAAGAAATCCGGAGTTCAATTATTCTACTGTGGTCTTCCGGAAGACGTGCTTTCAGTTCTCCGAAACGACGAGAACTTCTCTTCCGTTGTTCCTTCTTCAACATTTTTTGCTTCAATTGATCGCTGCCTTCTTTCTCTTGTTCATCAGCAAAGTGTTTGATTTCTGTTGTTTGTAATTATTTGTATTATTTATTGCGCATCGAGTTTACTTCATTCCATTCAGTGACAAAATTCCTTTTCCAATCATTCATATCGTTTCATTGTAATCTATACATATGCGTTAGTTGCCCAGTATCAGATTTGTATATGAAGAATAATAAATAAATACAGATGTAACAATTTGATCCTTAATTTTGTACAGAAATAGTTTCCAAAATTGGATAGGAATGAGCTGAAAAAATCCAGATTTTTAAATGAAAAAACTTACAAACGCCACCTGAAGGATCTTAATAGCTGATCCATTAATATTTTCCCTTTTGATTATGGGAATTTCCTATAATCAAATTGGGAAAAGTCTGAAATTAAATTTCAAAAATATTCCAAATCCTATGGTCGGTTTTTGAGAGAAAAGTCGAAATAAAATACCATATAACCTGTGTTAGACGAGCCCCTCAAGTGGATCGGTCTTTTTTTTCAGAAATTTGAAAACTGTAAACTTTTCGTGCCAGGATTCATTGAAAGTTGCTCATTTTATTACCGTTGTTGCGCTCTCGTTGAAAAAGGCCGAAAAAATTGATCACTCTTACGGTAAAAAATTTTTGTGAAACTAGTTTCGAACTTCCTTTTAAAACTCTTCATATTATGACCATGGTTTTCGAATATCAGATTCATTCCAGATGAATATTTCCTCACAAATGGTTCATACATACAAATGAAGTGAAAATATTCTTAATGAATTATTTAAAATAAATATTGAGATCGGGCAGTTACAAAAGAAAGGGGGAAGGGGGTGAAAGAATCACAAGAGTAGGGAAAGAGAAGATGAAGCTGACAAAAAATTATCGAATAAGGGCAAATTATTGTAATCTTTATGAAAGAGCTCCTTTGTGATTGAGGAATTCCATGAGAGTCTCGATTTCCAGATTGATGTTAGCGGTGGCACGACGGATTCGTTGAGCGATTTCGTCGGTTTCACAGTCATCGAACGATCGTCCGCAGAAAGAAGCAACCATTGCTTGAGCTTGAGCGTCCTCGCTGAAAATTTGGAATAAAATTAGTAAAAAGTTGGATTGACAGAAAATTTTGCTTTCTATTTTTGAGTTCAGGTTAATAGGCTCATGCATAGAAAATGAATGTTATGGAAAAAGTTGTAACAATTCTCGTTAATAATTTTGTTAGTATCGTTCGTAGAAAAAATTGAAAATGCGAAAATCAAAGTTAGCCAAATCCCAAATTTCTACAACATTCTTCCTAGAAGACACCGTAAAGGCTTTACGATATAAAATTTTCCGACAATATTGATGTGCAAGTGATAAAGGGAGGCATCATGCGCTAATTCGAAAAAATTTCCATCCCTCGAGTTTCTCAAAAAAATAACTGAGAAAAGTGAAGATAACAGAGATAGCGAAAGCGAGATGCGGGAGAGGCTACCTGGCTACTGACACATGAGACCCGGCCTTCTTTCCACCATCCGATGAAGACGATCTCAGAAGTTTATCTCTCAATTCGTGCAGATCGATGAAGCTTCGACGCTTGGATGGAGTCGAGCGAATCTTGTGTGGAGTTGCTGTGAGATCGAGTTGTTTGAGTGCATCGTTGAGGTCTCCACATTTGGTTCGAAGGTCAGAGAAATGGAGGATTGTATCTTTGACAATCTCGTGGATCTCAGCCACCCAGAACTTCATGGAAAGACCCAGCGCACGACGGCATTCATTGATGAATAGTTGAGATTGAGCAACAGCCTGAAACAAATTTGAATTTTTCCTGTAACTTGAATTAAAGTTAACCTTATCAAGATGATGATTGTTCCAGAGTTGAAGGTAGTCTCCCTTGTGATCCACATGTGGACTCCAATCCATTATTGCACACCAATCCTTCATCAGAAGTGGCTCAACCTTGATTCCAGCTTGAAGCATGCACAAAATTCCTTGTTTCGTGTACAAGTCTCCTCGATTCAAATGTGGATAAAGGAATTTCACTGTCATCTTCACATCAACTTTTTTGATTTCCTTCCGAACCTTGCTCAACAGCAATCCCAAAAGCTTCGCGCAAGCCTTATTGCTTTTGCACTCATCCACGACTTCACACTTTGGCTCACAGTCCTGATGGAAGCAGGGAGATTTGGAGACGAATATTTGAATCTCGTGAAGATCGACGGTGTATTTGGAGATCAAGTCGTATATCGCAGCTACCAGCTGTTCCTCTACATGTGGCTCTCCTTTAGACTCGTGATAAAAGTCTCCACGGTAAACGTAATCTTCTCCGATCAAAGTGACAATCAATCCAGATGACTCGTGTTTGTGTTCCAAGAAACAGTTTTGAACGTGTTTCGGAACTGAGAACTTTGATGCTCCATTAGTACAGTCGCCTCCACATTTGCAGTTTGCTGAGCAGAATCCGTAGACAGTTCGACACGCACATTCCTTCTTCACACACTGTTTCTTCCCTTTTGCACATTGACATCCCGATGTTGGCTTTGCTACTTTCGCTAGTTTCTTCGGAGCTTCCTGTAAATATTATTGAATGAGTTTTGTTTCAGTAAGAGTTCTTACCTTATTTTTACAGATTTGCTTACAAGCACACAACTTGCTGCATCCCTCTTTTATCCGAAGACAATCGCATCTCTCCGATTTCGAGCAAGCATTCTTCGCTGGTTTCGCTGGATCAACTTCGCATGAACACTTGCAGATCGCTTGATTGAGACAGTCTCCCCGGTATCTGAAAACAAGTGTGTTGTTTCTGGAAGAAATCTTCTTTTCCACTATTTCCTATTCCCAATTGCCCAATTGAGCGGGCAAGTGCACTTGTGATATTTGATATGTTGTTGTGAAAAGAAGACGTATTTCGAGGGGAAGATGGGGTGTAAGTGTGGGTAAGGAAATGGGGGAAAAAGATGAAGAGAGAGTTGAAGATTTGGGAAAATTAGCATTTTGGTTTTGGTAGGAAAAATGTGAAACTAAATGACGTATATGCGGAATCGGTTTTTGGTTGGTTAGTGGGAGAGTAGATTGATAGCAGTGTGGGATTTTAGGAACGACTTGATAAGCTACTTAGCTTTGAAACTAATCGCCCCAGGAGAAACGTCAACTAGAGTAAAGTTGAACACTGTCATAAAAAATTATGTACTGTTTCTAAATTCTACAAAAAATTAATTCAGATATTGCTTGTACCAGCTATCATAACCATTTCAGCACTGGCCGAAATGAATTCCCACAGTGGCGGTTTCATTTGAAATAGGTCAACTTTGAGAGTCTGAAAAAGTTGTTTCCAGATATTCTATTTTCCTGAAATTTTGTGGATGTAATGAGCAACTCAAGAGTTTCATTTTTGTAGTTGACACCTTTTTCATAGGATCAAAATCCAGTTAGTTAGGTCGCGTGGGAGCCAAAAGCCTCCAAAAGGAGGCGAAATTCGAGGTGACGTCAGTCAAGTTGACATAACAAGCTGGATTGCGATCTTTTAAAAAAGTAGTCAACTACAAAAATAGAGTTCCTAAGTTGTTCTATGCATCCACAAAACTTCAAAAAAAAATCGGATATCTGGAAACTACTTTTCAGAACCTAAAATTTGACATATTTCTACAGAAAAAGTAACGTTTGGATCTTTTGGAACCGTATCAACAAAAATCGAAGGATCAGAAACTTCAGAAAGACTCACCTTGTACTCTCACAATGCTCATCACAAGTCTTCCTAGCGGCCACGCACGGACATGTGTCCGCACTGCATCGACCTGAAATCAACTCCATACGAATCTAAAACTCCGAATCTTCCCTTACCTTGTGATGCGATGCACTCGCAACAGTAATTATTGGCTCGACTCATTTCAGACGCCATCTCGCTCGTCTCACGTCTTCTTCTGCGCACCGCCGCCGGCGTCGCCTCACTCTCCGAGATATCCAATTTCGCGGTGGTGGCGTGTGGCTGTACGTGTGTGGTCCCAATCGGAAATTGGGTCTAAACTGACCGCTCCCCGCCTTCTCTTTGGTTCACACAACAAATTTGTGTTGTCTTCGCTCTTCTTCTTTTTTTGGGTGTCTTTTTGTCTTTCTTCTGAGCTTCTTTTCTATCCCTAAAAAGTCGTCATTTCGAAAATAAAAGAAAGTAAAGTGCGTCGTTTCGAAGAAAACGTCGTCGTCCGAAGAGTAAATGCATACGAGCGACGGAAATCTCGTTAATCTTGCACATGGCTTAGAAGGTGTCAAACGAACGACTCATTAGAAGTGGAAAGAGGGAGAAGACGGGCACAGGAAAAAGCGACCCGAGAGTTGATGGACGACGTCGTCGTTTGGGAAAAAAATGGAAAGGAGAGAGAGAAAAGCTTTAGATGAGGTAATTGTAGGGTTCCTTGATGGAGAAAAACGCGAGAAGACGTGTCCTTTTTTTTGGGAAATCTATTGAAGAACATCGGAGAAAAGTGACTATATATGAAGTCGTTATATTTTATGGGTGTTCTGGTTGCTAGGTGATAGAGTGAAGATAGGAAATTCGTATAGAAATAATGAGTTTGTTTTCTTGGGAATAGACGAAACTAATCAAAGCTAGTACGAATTTAATCAAAAGTAATAGGAAACTAGAGAAAATAATGTGTTAGAAATAAGGGGAATGTAATGGGTTATTGTGAGCTACGGTAACTTGAAGGTGGAGAAAAGCAGAGCTGGGAAGCAAAAAACTTCGACAACTCATTTAAATGTGAATAACTTTTTTCAGGAGGATTGGGTAAAAATATGGTCAACAGCAAAAATGTTCCTTATTAAAAAATCTATCGATTAATTAAAAAATCATTAAATTTCATTAAAAATTAACAGAGTTACGCCTTGGGTTTGCAGAAAGTTGAGGTTCTTGGCGATTTTGGCAACTTTATCGCAGCACAAGGCGTAACTTTGTTAATGTTTTTTGAAATTTGGCAGTTTTTTAACCAATCGATAGCTTTTTTAATAAGAAACAATTTTTTAGTTGACCGTTTTTTACTCCGACCCCCCTGAAAAAAGTTATTCAAATTTGAATGAGTTGCCAAAAAATGTCGCTGCTCAGCTCTGGAAAAGTTGATGAATTTAAAAAAAAATTACATTTTTAGTTCGGATTTTTGATAACCAATAACGGATCAACGTTTACCAAATGTAGTTTGTTCTTCAGAAAACTTGAAGGGAAAGTGTTGATAATTTTGAGAGTGTTCGTTAAAATTCAAGTTTACAAATGGATAGTAGAGTGTCGTCTCACGAGCATTTTCTCGCAAGACTCGGAAATGCTCGCAATTGTCCCGCTCGGCTCGTCTCGACTCGGCTCGCATAGATGCTCGTCTCGGCTCGCGCTCGCAAATGCTCGCAATTTCTCATTTCTCGCAAACTGCTCGCAAATTTTTTGCGAGTCTCGCAGACTCGCATTTTTTCTACGTTTTCATGCGTGACCTCAGATTTCTTCACTTTTTAAAAATTTTCTGGAAGTTTTCATTTGGAATTCCATTGTTTTGGCAACGTGGATTTTGAGCCAAAAAAATAAATAAAAATGAAAACGTTTTTTTTTCAAAATCCACGTTGCCAAAACAATGGAATTCCAAATGAAAACTTCCAGAAAATTCTAAAAAAGTGAAGAAATCTGAGGTCACATATGATAACGTAGAAAAAATGCGAGTCTGCGAGACTCGCAAAAAATTTGCGAGCAGTTTGCGAGAAATGAGAAATTGCGAGCATTTGCGAGCGCGAGCCGAGACGAGCCGAGCAGATGCGAGCAGTTGCGAGCACGAGCCGAGACGAGCATCTATGCGAGCCGAGTCGAGACGAGACTCGCGATTTCTTGCGAGTCTCGCATTGATTTCTCGTGCTCGTCGAGCAATGATGCTCGTGAGACGACACTCTAATGGATAGGTCTACATCGGTCTGTTCTATTTCAGAACAACTTTAATCTGCGTGAACTTTTTTGAATTATTTTTAGCTGAACTCTTCGAACAAATCCCACTTACTTTAAACAGTTTTAGACAAGTTTTAACTCTCTTAAAAGACTCCTTAAAAGACTCCTTTTAGTGCGCTAAATTTTGCTCTCAAATTTTCTATTTTCAAAACCCACCCAGAAGAAGTTCCCTCAGCACCTCTTCAACCATCTGAACCAGTCATCAAATAAACAAAAAACAAGAGCCCTCTCTCAATTGTGCCAAATCTAAACCCTACATCTCAAGACTTCACAAAATCTCTCTCAACAATTTCTATCTTTTTTTGGCCGCTCCTCCTTCTCATCCTAACACATTTTTCATCCGCAGTTCCCATCGTTCTCCGCCTTTCGCCACATTTGTCCCACGAGAGTCAGTAAAAGTAATCTATCGTCGGATTTCGGTTGGGTGGTGCTTTGTGAGATCTTCTGGGCTCTTCCATCTTCTCACACCAACCAACAAAGATGACAACCAGATAAACTAGAAGGAGCATTTCAAAACGGGTGGTCCCAGTTTCCCAAGCATGTGCAAACATGTATTAAATCTCGAGGAGAGGAGCTCAGAAGGAATCTGTTGGGCTAATACGAGCTTATTAGTAAATGGAACACCAGGCAGATTTCCATGGGAACGAAGTATGGGAGAGTTTCCGATTGGGAGGAAAAGACGGGATAACAATAACGGAAACAAAAATAGCAGAGAAAAAACTGCATTTTCAAATTTGGAAGAACGGAGAATTGCATTAGGTTAGCGTTGTGTCCCTCCGGAAAGAAAAAAAATACAAACAGGATAAACAAATTCTGCAAAAATATAAAACAATCTTGAAGAGAACTCTCGAACACCAATAATAATAACCAAAATGAGAAGCGGAAAGGACGAATTGGAAAGGAAAAGAAGACAAATGTCCATTGAAACATGAAGAAGCCGTCGATGGACGACGAAGCGGCAGGAGGAGCCTGCATGGTGGTGTTGTGTGTGTGTGTGTGTGCTTGTGCTCCGCCGGCGGCCAGTGCTCTCCGCACGTCGTCTGCGTCTACATTTTCTATATTTGGCAATTTGCCAGTTGTGAAGTCGAAGCCTTCCTCTTTTCTTTCTTCTCTCATTCCTCTTTTGAGGAGTGTGGTTGTTGGGAGGAAAAGGATGAAGGATAAGAGAAAGAAAAAGAGAATCTTTGGAGGAGGAGGAACTTTTGAAAGATTTGAAGAGATTATCATGTTCGAGTTCTGTAGAAAATGATGAAAAAGCTCTTTCAGAATTCTCCTGCATCTCGAGATAACAATAGTGATTAGGAGCCAGTAATTAGAAGAAAATATGAGCAGTCAGCAATCTGGATTTGAGATGGAACAGATCAAAATTTTGGAAAAGTTTCAATTTTAGAACATCAAGAGTAGAGAAATATTGAACATACACAACACAGATTTTACAGTATTTTGAATGATTCTGAAGATTTTAAATAACATTTCCTGGAATAGGTCCGTCTGGAATCTTTTGGTCAGTTTTAACATAGAAAATATCGGTCAAATCATGCTATTTTCATGTTTCCCATTGGGCTAATCTGGTCTATTTCTCTCTGCAATCTTCATGGTTCTTGGCTCCGTAACCACTGAAAACATTACTGTAACTTTCAAACCTTTAGAAACTGCCTCAAAATCGTGCATTTTAATGATTAATAGCTCTTTTGGAAGGGTATAAAACGGTAATTTAAAAAAACATCAACACATTTATAACTTGCTGTACTAGTATTGTTTGAACATTTGACTTATCTCAAAATTTTACGATTTGTTTTCCCCAGAAAACTCTGTTTTTTTCCTTGATGCTCCATGATCCGCATTCTCGAGAAATCTGAATTATTTTCAATTGAGTCGACGTGTTATCAGCCAACTTATTAGTGAATGCCTGTGATAAATGTATACCGTAAAACATGTGTTCAAAGAGCACCCCGATGAGCTCAAAATGAGCACATTCTCAAAATTCAAACGGATTGAAATTAGTCTTATTAGAATCCTCGTCAAACTTTGACTGGAGACTTCGAAAATTATGTTTCAAATCTTTTCTCCAACAGGTGTTATGATCCATTTTGAGAATTCTGCAATTTTTTTTTAGTTTATGGAATAATACTCTTTTAATCCAGATTTTACAGTATTTTAAGATGATTCCGAAGATTTTAAATAATATTTCTAAAATAGATCCGTCTGGAATCAGTTGGTCAGTTCTAAAATAGAACATGTCAATAAAATGATGTTATGCTTATGTTTTCCATTGGGCTCATCTGGTCCAACTCTCCCTTCAATGTTCATGGCTCCGTAACTCCCAGACCTACCTTCATCTTTTGGTATTCAATCTTCCAAGAACTCATCGCTGAAACAACAGAACTCCCACCCGTCTCTTCCAAACCTCCCTATTCATCTCCAACTAACTCGTTCCGCTTCATACACCCAGTCCATCCAGCTCTCCTCATTAGTCAAGGTACTTGATGCTAGGGGTGTGCTCTCGCAACATTCATCAGTAAGTCGTGGTGGTGCCCCTTCTTTTCTTTCTTTCTGTCTCGACACACACCATCTGTCATTTCAAGACCAGTTCTTTTGGAGAGAGAAGGAAGGACGCCTACATGCATGCAATTACGAATGGAACGACGATGAAAAGGGGGTGAGAGGAGGAAGAAAGAAGAAGAAGGACCAGGGTGACAGAGAAACACTTGTTGGGTTAACTCAATTTTTGAGTGACAGATTTCGAAGAGCCGGAGATCTGAAGTTCCTAAAACTCTAACTTCTATTACCCTTGATCCGAATGATCTGTTAACTCTTTGAGTATTTGAACTTCAATCAGACGATGACGTTGATGAAAACTATTAAAATGTAATTAAAATGTTACCCTCTATTTTCAGTACATGGCCTCCCGTAAGCTATAAATCGAGAAGGCGCATTTTGAAGGGCAAGATTCCAATCAAATCTGCAACTTTTTGGTAGAAGTAAAACATCGACCGGTCAAATCAAAGAATCATTTTTAAAATTTTTTTTCTTGTTTTGTTAAAATGGTTTTAAGATTAACGAAAATAAACAAACTTGATTGGAATGGAGTATTTTACAAAACATGTTTTATTGTGGTTTCAGATATGGTTCAATCAGAAAATTTATTGTTTTTAATTGTGTGTGGATAGCTGATCATGTAAAATTGAGTTTCCCATGATACCGAAAGCCAAAATCGGCCTTAAATTGCTCATATTTATTGGAGGAGTGTGTTTTGATTGAGCGTTTTAAATTGTGTCTGGGTTAATGGATTCAACTGCTAATATCAGAACATGATTAGGATTTTTTTACCTTCGAAAAAAAGTCTTATAATTAAGGTATAGTAATTTTTGAATACGTACACTGATTTTGCATATTTGATTTCCTTGCGACGGATAATACGGTCTCAGAAAAATAGAAATTTTAACTGTTGAAAATTTCAAAAATGGACATTTCAAGGATTGGAAAATTCACTTAAAATAAATCAGAACATTACATATTTATACATTTAGCCTAGAAAACAAAACATTTACCAACACATTCTTGTGATTTCCAGTTTTCACTAGAACTGAAATCACAGAATTTTCTCGAAACCTACCTTATCATCAAAATAACAAAAACATTATCATACTTTTCCTCATCTCACTTTCATCGTCGCATCACTTGACCCCGTTTTTATTCAGAAAACCATAAAATACCTCAACTATCACAGTAGAATCCTCACCTACATATTCTGACACGCTATCAACTGATTTATCGCACTTTCGATTCGACGCCAACGCAGTCTCGAATCCAAGAAGAAGTGACGTCTAGAAATCAAGAAATCCTTGATGATTTCATTTTTCAACTCAGAATAGATAGTAGGATGTAGGTTTACGGTTCTCGCGATACCAAATGAGAACGAATGATGCGGAAAGATCAGAGTTTCGAGAACGAAACTTTCGGATTCTTCTATCATCTTCCATAGGTGATAGTGAAAACATCCCACTTTCACATCGTCACTTTTTGGATGCAACCGGAAGTTATTGAATCATCATGGAGAGAATGGAGACGTAATATCAAAAAAAGGCTTCCAGAATTTTAAAGAATCTATGTGAAGGATCAGATTTGGAAGTTGTTCTAGAACAGTTCTATTCCAAAATATATGTAACTTTCTATTCTGGAGACTTGAAAACGGCAATAACCGGATTTGACCAAAGTAACAAGTTCCTGTGGATTTTCAAAATTACAGTTTTCCGAAGCCTCTGACTAGGGAATGGTGCAAGGATTTATGAATCGAGACCTATGTAATTTGAAAGTTGATAAAAAGTTCGGTCCATATTTGAAGTTATAGATTGAAGAAAACAGTGAAAAATGAATCTTCTAACCTGAATAACACAGCTAGGACATGAGGCAACTATAATTTCAAATATGAGCATAACTTTTTATCAGCTTTCGAATAATGTAGGTATCGACATTACTTCAAGTTAAGTCACTTTTAGGTACTGTAGACAAATGCTAGATCTTTCATATTTGGATTCTTATTTCTAAACTTTGAGTTTAAACAACAAATTCATAAATTACCCAAGTCAACAACCATTTACGGCACAGGTCAAACGTCCACTTACAGAAACACTTTGCACTGTAGACGTCAAAAAATTGACATCATTCCAAAAAGGTAATTTTAACACACCCGCAACCAGATCTACCACCCAGCACCGAAGTTTGAAATTTTAGTGTTTGAACTGACGAGAATAATTTTTCTGTGTTGCAATGCAAATCCTCGTCTATCTTTGAGACTGGTCGTACCTGGGGGTGGCCTTCTGGTTTTGTAGAGGAGAGCAGGAAGAGAAAGTATTTAGGTCAAATCATATATTCAGGCTAATATGAGAATTGTTGTTTTATGAATGAGTTCTTTAGAGCAAATCTATAGTTTTCAATTACCTATTTTTAAAAATGAAGACCCTATTATGGTACACCAACATTCTAATTTATACAAATTTCAGTTATTCTGAAATTCCAGAGTTGCAACGGGTCGGGCCGGGACGAAGCAGAAATTTTCGCCCCGCCAGAAAAAAAAAGCTGAAAAAAAATTTTCGGTCCATGAAAAATTTCGTCAAAAGTTTTGCGGTCCTAGTTTCTAATTTCCAGTTTTAGTTATCATTTCATGTAAAAAAAAACGTTAACCGAAGGATTTCTATGACACAATTTTTTAAAAATATTAGCTAATTTACCATAAAAGTTTCGAGAAAATCAAAAAAAATTTCCAAAACCGACCCGACGGGCCGACAGTCAAATTGCAACCCCAAGTTCCAAAAAAGCGAAAAAAATAAACTTTGTACACGACAAAGTATATTCAAAAGAGCCCATGACTCATGCCTACTAAAATCAAAAGTACGAAATTATTAAGATTCATTTTCGGCAAATTTCAAATAACTGCCCATTCAAAAAAGAAAATGGAGGCGTGGTCGGAAGTGATCGCGTGGCATCAGAAGAGAAAGAAAGACACCTCGTCTCCCGACCGGTCAACTGTTTCTCATTCGAATATCTCAACGAGAGTATAAAAAGATTTCAGGTTACTGGTTGAGAGTACAAAACCATTCCACTTCGTTTTCATTCTGACTCCCTCCGGTTGCCATCTACTACTCCTTTCGACGATCCGAAATCTACAGTAATCGAACGATCGTCGGGGGTCGAGTTGATGGCATCTTGACCACAGTCCCTTCCTCTTTTTTTCACTTTCGTCTATTTTTGGCCTTGTGGGTGGAGAGTGGGCGGAGTCTGGGGTCATTCCGTACCATTAACATCGCCGAGTATAAAACCTTAACTTTTCAACTGGCTTTTCCATGTTACTTTCGATCATCTCGTTCTTGAATTTTCACATTCTTTCTATTCCAATTCGATCCAAATACCACTTCGAATTTCAGAATGCTCGACATTCTTATCCAGTATGCTCCAAATTGGACTGAACACACCACATGGTTGGTGATCGTCGCCTTCATCTTCGCCTTCTTCGTTTCCTATGGAATGGGTGCCAATGATTCGTGTAATGATTGGGGACCGGCTGTTGGGGCAGGAACTGTCAAATTGTATCAGGCTTATATTTTGTCTGGAATTCTGAATGTGGCTGGAGCCGTGTTATTAGGTGAGTTGAATTTTTGTAGATAAGGGATTGTTCCTCACCCAAACGCATCGAAACTAGAGGAGAATTTTCCGAAGTCATAACAGTTTTATGAACCTAAAAATACGGTAAAATCTCTAATAGAGTGACACCGTCCCGGCCTGTTTTTTTTTTAATATTCTCGAGTTTCTGAATATCGCATTTAGTGAATTCTGTAGCTAACTAAATTCTATTTTTATAGTGAAATTTCTACCGGCAAAGAACGAAAATTACGGTCGTATGGGCCTCATAAAGCCGGCCTTCTGTGTGCCGCTCTATTAGAGGTTTTACTGTATACTGGAACAGTTGTTCTGATTGGTATCAATCATACTGTATCTGTTCTATCTCTAGTTACTCTATGAACTGTTTACTTTTTCTCTCCAAACACCTTCTGATCATTCTTTATGACCGGTCAAATCAGCTGTGAGGGGATATCTCTCCTCCCTCCCCCAGCTATCACTCAATGAACGTGGCTATTTTTTGGGTATCAGTGGGTTCCCGAGAGACAGCGGATAATCCGCAGTCTGACCGGTCAAAAAACTATTATTTTTTTATTGAAAAGTGAAATCATCAACAAAACAGTAGACATAGTAAAAGTGTCATGGGGGGTCAGAAGAGGTGAGAATGAATAATTTATGACGCAACTTTGCAGTCGGGAAACACCACGAGTAAAGAATAAAGAAATCAAAATCTGAAAAAAATTACTAGAAAAAGGTCATTTAATAGACAAAGAACATACCTAGGTATACGGTAGTCGCTGAATTGATAAGCTTCTCGTGTCAGAACTAGTACCCAGTGTAAATTGTGTAAAGTGTGATTCTTCAAAAGACAGAAAATGAATCTTTTGATCTACAGTACCGCTCAATAGGATATCAAATTGTTTTTGGTCAAATTTTGATGCAAAGTTTGTGGCATAATCATACACATGTTCTCCAATTTTCATGTGCACATCTCAAAAATTGATAATTGTGAGTGAAAAAGTGATTTGGCCAAAAAGTCGGTTTTCGTACGGTTTCAGTAAAATATCTTAACAGAAACAAGGTTTTTAAAAATCAAATTCAAATTCTTTCTTTCAGGATACAAAGTCGTTGAAACATTACGTACCGGAATCATCGAGTTCGATATCTTCGACGTCTACGCTCAATACAACGCCACCACAGATCGCTACGATACAGTTGATCATTGCGGAAATGCCACGATGGTTGGAGGATGGAAGGCACCGGATATTCTTCCGGGAGCCACTCCAGTTGAATGTGCCAAGTACACTTCCATCGATTTCATGCTTACTCAAACAGCTTCTCTCGCTGGAGTCGCCTCTTTCATGATTCTCTCTTCCTGCTATAAGATCCCTGTCTCTGCAACTCATGCCATCGTTGGAGCATCTGTTGCCACCTCGTTTTACATTCGTGGAAACGTCGGAATCAAATGGGGAGAGATCGTCAGCATCGTCATCTCCTGGTTCATTTCTCCTATCATCGCCGGAGTCATTGCCGGTGGAATGTATTACATTGTCAAGTTCTCCGTTCTCATCCGTCAAGACACCTTCAAATGGGCTCTTCGTCTCTGCCCAGTCTTCATGTGTTTCACTCTTGTCGTCAACTTGTACGCCTGTATTTTTGATGGATCCAAGTGTGAGTCAACTGAAAAAAAAAACTGAAAAAGGAGGATCAAAAACTAAATGAATTCATTTTTAGATCTCGGACTCGACAAACTGAATGCCACCGAAGCTCTTCTTATCTCCGTCGCCATCGGAGTCGCCGGATGGGCTCTTCTCACTTTCCCACTGAAAAACTGGCTTCCAAACCGTGCTAGAAGACTTTTCGACAAGGAAACCATCAAGATGCAAAAACGATTGGAATCTGGAAAAGCACCAAAAGGGCACAATATCAAGGATATGCGTGAGCCAGACGTTGCTGATAATATCAAGGAGCTCCCATGGTACAAATACTTCTGGGCATACGTTCCAGAGGATCGTCTCACTAAGAAAGTCTTCAACACTCTTCAAATCGTTTCATCCTCAATGCTTTCTTTCACTCATGGAGCCAACGATACTGGAAATACAATCTCTCCTCTCCTCGCCATCTGGCTTTGCTATGAATCTGGATACGCATTCGGAAACGCAGAATCTCGCGACGACACCCAACTTCTTCTCGGATACGGATCTCTGGCTATGATTGTCGGATTTGTGACTCTCGGACACAGAACAATCAAGCTTTTGGCTCATGAAATGACTGTCGATATGTCTCCAATCTCTGGATTCTGTATTGAAGTCGGAACTGCATTCACTGTCCTCATCTGCGTCAAATTGGGAATTCCAATCTCTTCAACTCATTGTACCGTCGGTGCTGTTGTTTTCGTCGGAATGGCGAAATCAACAAGTGAAGGAGTCTCTTTCGGAACATTCCGAAAGATTTGCTTCTTCTGGCTCCTTTGTTTCCCAATGTCTGCGGTCATTGGTATCGGAACAACAATGATCCTTCAACAATTTCTTTAGGCTTTGAGTTTTATCACCGGTTCCTGTATCATTTTGTCACATTTTCCCATTCCTTTTTCTCGAAACGGGTTATTGCTCTTTTCTCTCTCGACACCATTCCGTTACTTGTTCAAACTGAATGTATGAAAACAATTGTCCAATAAACAAATGTCTCTTGACCCTTTTTTTTTTGTCAATAATTTAAATGCAGAACTCGATTTTACTCAAAGAGAAGTGCAACTAAAAAACCAGTAAATTGCTTTATTAAACTGCCCGTTTAACTTTTTCAATAGAACGCTGCCGGTATACAAAAGTTTCTGTGCATCAACTTTTTAAAGCCATTTGTGCGTTGTTGAATCTTCCAAGATAGCAACAGGTGCAAATATTCCTCATTAACTCAATATTATCAATAGAGCACATTTCCAGACCTGTATCTTAATTAAGTGCTTATTATATCTGGATTCGAAAACATATTGAAAGTTATCAAATTCGAACTTCCAGTTTTTCATAACATCCAAAAAGACTCGATGAAAATGTATTTATTGAGATACCATTATTATAGAAAAAAATCAGTTCGTTTGTTGAGATGGCCCGAATCCAGCTTCTCTCTTTCCATAGTATCCATAAGCTGATCCATATCCATACCCACCATAATAACCATTGTATGCTCCATATCCTCCATAATAAGATGGATAGTAGGAAGAGGCATATCCGTATCCGTAGTATTGAGCACTGGCCTCTTGAACAATTGAGCACATGACGAGGGCCAAGACACAGAGAAGACTGAAAAGTTATGATGAGATTCTGGAAGTTCAGACTGAAGTAACTCACAATTTGGCGTTCATATTGAAAGTAGTAATTGTAAGAAGAATGAGTAGATTCTTGTGGAAACCTACCAATTTGTTCCTTTTTATACTACCGCCGTTCTATTTGCTCATAGTTTTTTCTGGCTCTTTGCACAATGAATGACGGCCAAAATGTGTCAAATGTAGAACTGGTATAGGTGAACCAAACAATTATAGTGTAGAGTCATTCTGAAAATAACTCGACCTTTTTGGTTTTTCAGTTGGTTGTGTGTCATGGTTGGTAATGAGTTTTTGAAATATTTACGATGTCAAGAAACCAAAAAAACGCGATTTTGCGGAAACTTGTAAGAAAGGAAAAATTTGAAACTCGAAAGCCGGAAGTTGGAATAATAGAAATTTTCAGTTTAGATGAAATATGTCTTCTGGAAAATTTTTGCCAAAATACACCAGAAACCGCAGAAATAGTGTCGAATTCCGAAATTTTCTCATCTTGTGGAAACCTATTTTAAAGGGGGCGTCCGCTAATTCCAGAATGTTCGACTTTTTATATGAATCGACGTAAAATTTGATTTCGGGAACAAAATTCTCTTGTACCATGGTCTGAAAATTACTCCATTTCAAAATATTGGTCAAAACAGCTCACAAATTAGTACTGTTCTGTGTCAGTTCATATAAAAAATCAAAAATTTTGGAATTAGCGGACGCCCCCTTTAAGTCGGAAGCCGGAAGGGAAAAAATGCCCGCAAATTGGAAGTCGGAATTCCTTTCTCGGGATTTCCCCACAACTTTCTGCAGCGTTATAGGGGGTTTCTAGACTTTCTGGATCGTTTTGAGGCATCCCACAACTTTCTGCAGCACTTTCGTGGTGTCAGACGCTTTTTTCTGTGAAAATGGGGAGCGTTGACTTTCTGCAGCACATCAACTCTTAAACTTTCTGCAGCAGTTTAAGTTGCGCAGCATTTCTGTTGTGTTTAGGATCTGCCCGACTTTCTGCAGCATTTTTCATGCCTCTGGAAGCGCTGCGTGCTTGCGATGCGTATGTTTTAATTTTGTTTTCTCCCCAATTTCTACGACTTTATACAAAGTTTTCCGTCTAAAACAGTTATTCTGTTTTAAAAATTCATCGCCAAAGGGAGAAACAAGTACCAACTGCGATTTTTAGGTAAGCAAATATGTTTGGATTCAAATTTAGAAAAAAATGTAACTTTTAGGTTGATGGTTTAATCGTGTCCTGGGAGTTCAGTCGAGCCAAAATCTTCGTCATGAAAAATGTAAGTTTTACAGTTTCAATTGACGGGAAAATATTTTGCATTAATTGCAGCTTCATCAATCAAGGAATAACCCAAGGAAAACCAAGGAAATCCAAGGACGTCCGAGGAAATCGAGAGCATCAGGAGATCAGTAATCTTCGATAATTTCAATTATGTATATTTTTTGCTTTCAATTGTATTTTAATCCTTGTTTAAATAAACAGTTTGTACCCTTACAATGTTGTTTTTTTTTTCCCGAAATCATATAGAAAAAAAAAAACGAAAAAGGAAAAGAGGCATCACGTATTGACGTTCTGCAGCAAGTTCACCGACTTTCTAGAGCAGTTTTAGCGACTTTCTGTAAATGTTCAAATAACAGTACGCAGACCTGCTGCAGAAAGTTTCCAAAAATGATGCAGAAAGTTAGGGCGATATGCCGAGTTCAACTCTGATTACAGGAAATAATGTCCCGCCCCTTATTCACTTTTCTTCAATCGAAAAATGTTATTTCTTGACAGGTACAAACTTACCTGACGTAACATTTCAATGTTTGGTCTTTCTATCAATTCTTCTATCTGTTTTATTCCGTTTCCCCATATCAATCACAAAAATGCAATATTGTAATCATTTATTCACTTTTTTTACATTTATACATGTAGACACATATTTGTTTTCTCCGAGACAATTGATCATAACACAACCCGTTTCAACTTCCTCATCTCTCCGTCTCTTAATACCTTCTTATCAATTTCATCGGGATTCCACGAGACGGCTTCGCAACCACCTGAAACACTGTGTTTTGTGTTGTATTTTTTGTGACCTTACCTCAAACAACGGTTTCGTTTCATAAAATCCAAGTTTCGGTTCAAGTCGGAAGTGTCTCAGAATGTGAACCAGCATTACTTTCTCATTGAGAATTGAGAATTTCTGACCGATACAGTTTCGAAGGCCAGCTGAGAATGGAATATAGTCGTAGGCGTGCCTCTTGGCACATTCTTCCGGAAGAAATCTATCAGGATCGAATTTTTCTGGATTTTGATAAATTTTTGGATTGCAATGAAGAACTGTTGGAGAGATGGTGATGTTACCTTCAGAAGGGATTGTGAATCCATCTGAAAAGAATGATATCTTAAGAGAAAAGTTCAAGGTCTTGGTTTTTCTAATTATGAAAGATAAAAAATTTTTAAAGTTCCGTTTTTGATTTTTTGTACAGTACGATTCGGAATTTCGAGATGATGGAAGTCTCAGTTGAGAAAAAATTCTGAAAATTTGTCTAAAAAAAGATGCAGACTGTCAAAGGAGCTGAGAAGGGTCTGTTCGGGTAGATAATTTCTCATATTTTCAATTCAAAATTGGTTTCGGGTAGCTCGTGGAAAACTGAATTTTTAAATATTCATTTCAGTACTAAAATTGAAAAATCAGCTTCCCGAACGGACTCTTTTTGGCACTTTTGACAGCCTATAACTTTTAAAGACAAATTTTCAGGATTTTTTCACAACTGAAACTAAGGTTATCTCGTAATTCTGAGTCGATCCATATATACACACAAATATTTCTAGAATAGTTCACTCCCTCTTTAAAACAATATTAATTTATTTGCAAAAGTACTATGTCAATGTTCGATTCCCTGAACAATGAAAAAAACTAGAATCACATTCCTTGTCATCACAACAGATCTTCTTTCGAATCAATCGAAAGTTTTTGTGACCTACAGTAACCCATCATTCCCTGAATCGACGGAAGTAAACAGATCAAACATTATGAATTAGGAGAAACTATCCAATTTTCTCACCGATCACAATATCCTTTGTCAGTTTTCTCTGCACCCCTGGAACTGGTGCAAACATTCGCTTCGACTCTTTCAGAACTCTTTCAGTATACTCCAATCTGTTGATTTTCTCAGTCGTGACATCTTCATTTGGATCTTCTCCAAAAACTGACATAATCTCTTTGTAGACTTTTTCTTGAACTTCTGGATTATGAGCCAGATTCCAACAAAGCCACGAAAGAGATGTAGACGTCGTATCATGACCTGCGAACAAAAAAGTATCAACTTCTTTGCGAATATCTTCAGAAGTCAGCTCATTCGACTCTTCACTGCTCAATAGAATATCCAAAAAGTTCATTTTCCGTTTCGATGTTTCTTTTTCAACTTCTCCAGAAGCCAAAGCTGCTCGTCTTTCAACGATCGCATCGTTTGTAAACTTCTTCAAAACCAACAAGAAGTCGTCATGCATTTTCTGATATCCAAGAGCCCAATAAACGAATTTGTTCCATAAAAATGGGTTCAGTGAGTATTCAACCTAAACAAAATCTCTATAGAAAAATCTACAAAAACAAACTCACAGTTAACTTATTAAATCCTTCAACAGCTTTCACATACTCATGATGATGCTCGATTTGAGCATTGAACTTGATACCCATAGCAGTTCCACAGATAATATCCAACGTGCATCGTTTGAAAAATGGAAAAAGGTCAATAACTTCCTGAGTTTCCATTGCGGTTTCAATACAATCTATGAGAATCTGAAAACCAAGATATTTTCAGACTCATAAAAATTTTAATTACTTTAGATTCCGAGTTGAACACATCCAAATATCCTTCTAATTTTGCAAAGTGGAATGCGGGAGTCAACATCTTCCGATGATTCTTCCATTTCTCTCCTTGCTCCATGAGTAATCCTCCGCCGAGCCAAGGAACCAGAAACGAGTAGTCATCTCCTTTATTCACTTCAGTGGATGACTCGAGAATCGTCTGAAACACAATTACCGTAATCTTCATGACCACATCAGCTATGAGAATATTTACCGCCGCTGTTTTTCCATTCAACGGCCACACATAAATTCTGTTCATAACTTGAGTTCTCATCAAGTTGGCTCCTTTTGCTCTGGCCTCATTTGCCAGATTCACAAAAATCTCGACAAAGTCTGAAAAGCAGAATAATGGTTCAGAGATTCTAGACGACTGTTTAAGACGGCTTCGGGACATTTCGCAACCGGACATCTCGCAGCCAAAAATGCGTTATTTTCGGATAGAACACCGCGAAAATGAAATTTTTTGTTCATTTTGAAGTGTTTTAGGCGTAAAATAGTGCATTTTTGGCTGCGAAATGTCCGGCTGCAAAATGTCTTGGCTGCGATATGTCCAGGCTACGAAATGTCAGTCTGCAAAATGTCCTTGAGCCGTTAAGACTCCGACTAACCTTCCGTTGTCTTGTTCTTGAACAGTGATGCATTTCCAAATATCGGATGAGCTGGAGGACCAGGCATCTGTAATGAGATATTTCATAGAAAGACTACGGTATACATGTCCAAACCCAGGCCGGGCCAGGCCGGCGCGGGTTTTGAGACCCAATTTTTTCTAATGTCAATTTTTGGAAATATTTGATTTTTTTACTGTTTTCTGTTCAATTTTGAAAATATTTTATACTTTTAGTACTTTCATGATTTTTCATGCAATTTAGAAATTTTTTCATGAAAAATTGAATATTTTTCGGATAATTTTCAACAGAAATTTCTTGCCCGGGCCGGATTTGAAAATGTATGGATTACGGTAATTGTGTTTTTTGTTGTGCTGTTCCCCAAATAATTAGCGATAATTAGCAGGTTTTTGTGTTCTCTGACCAATCCATGACTGGAATATGGAATCAGAACTTGAAATCGTCATAACACACAAATGAGTCAAAGTCAGAAAACGTGAGGATTCAGAATCAGATGATCAAAATCAGGCAACAATTACAGGTAAACTCACGCCATTAAAACTGGGATTCGCCCCGAATTCAGATTCAGGAGGCAAGGAACATCTGATTGGTTGAATCTACAGTAAGACAGAGGAACATGTTCAAAACCAACTGGTTTTATGTGAAACTTTTTACACAGGAAGTTGTCATGAGACCTATTCCTATGAACTTTTACAATATCAGTTGAGAAAACATAAATATTTTTCATGTAGGGAATGACTAACGGGTTCCAGACGAATCTCTTTCAAAAAAAATGTTTGAAATATCCAGAAATTATCTCAAAATAACTGGCAATCTTCTGCTCTAAGCTCTACAGTACACCCTACTTAAAATGTTTTTTTTTCCGTTTTTTATCTTGCTCTCTTCTAAATTCTTTCTTATTCAGACATGCTACGGGCCAGGCCGGGCCGGGCGAAATCAGATCCCGGCCTAGAAAAATTACACTATTTTCCCTATTTTCCCTACCCATGCCGGGCCCGGAAACTTGCATTTATTCCTTCTCACCTTTCCGCCATAAATCCAGAACTTTCTCATCAATCTGATATTATCATAGAAGGATAGAAGATACACCAAGAACAGAACGATAGCCACCGGTATGAGAATTGACATACTTCTGGAAGTACACCGAAAAAAGTCTTCAAAATCTTATTAGCAGGAAGAAAAATCGAATCACAAACGACTGCAGAATGAAATAAACAAGTCAATTAAGGACGACAGATTTGACTTATGAACTATTCCCAAATGATTTGGTAGATGGGCGTGTGGGTCTTCTCCTCCCATCAATTCGTCTTCCAATCACAAACTACGGGGCCCGATTTGAACTTCGAACGTTTTGAATTGCAACACAAGCTCCGCCCCCATCTTGTACGAGCAGACACCATGTGTCAGACTCTAGCTAGCGTGACATATTGTTCAATTGATATCTAGACAATATCAATTACCGGCAATGATACTAGCAACTCGTAGATTCTCTCTCGCACGCGTTTTTGTATTCTTCTTTTTCGTCTCGGTAGTTTCAATGTGGCGAAGAGAAATTCTCGCGATTGGGTCATAGATCTGGAAGAAATTTAGACAGGTTGCTGTGTACTGATCTCAATTCTTTGATCATCTCGCGATCGCCGACTTTGCAACTATCTCTTTTTGTTATCAATGACATCAGACCCGATTTTCATGAAAAATAGCTGACCTTTATTCTTTGGGCTTGTTATCGGTTTAAATTTTATCAAATGAGTAAACATGGAAATCTCCACTTCGGGAACGACCTCCGAAACTGTCGCGATCCATTTCGAAAATTCCGGAAATTTTTTTAGCTCCTGGAAAGATAGAGGGGTGCTTTAATTTCTTCGCATGGGAATTTTTTCGCATGGGCTTTAATGGTTACGGAAAATTTTTTTTCGAAAAGTGATCCCCGAAGTCAGAATTATCATAATCCTGCACTCACAGCGTCAACGATCGCTGACCTGGGGAAAAATGAAAACCTATTAGAATTTTTCTTGGCTCTTGAAGTTAATGTGATGGGAATCGTTTCCTGAATGTTTGTTTCAGTGGTAGAACGCAGTTAGGAATTTTATATAAGACAGAAACAGATGTAAACTATTATCACACAGTACCACTATGCAGTCTATGGCTCTCTACCAAGTCAGTAGTTAGGGCCAACTCATTGACAATTCTCGATAATCTTATCTGGAACTGGGAACTACGAAACTCTTAGCACCCACTTTTCAGATACTGTCTTGTGCACTAATGACAACGTTCCTAGCTGCGTTAATTATAATCATTAGTATAATCATTAGTAGTAGTATAGTCTACTAATATAAAAACCTCACAAGGAAGCTCCCTGGCCTCTACCGTTGAACTTTTTCTCAAACTTCGGTTCTAGACTATACCAGCCCTGAAAAGACCGAATCTGCAATAAAATTCGGCTAAATGTTCACGTAACTCGAGTTGGTGATCCTTAATCCATCGAAAAATTTCCCACCCAAATGGTGGCCAAATTTCAAAGTTTTGGTGCAAAAACTTTTTTGTCCAAAAAGTATTGGACGTTGTTAAACATCAAATTAGAAGTACAAAACAAAAAACTAGACGTTCTGAAAGCGATTTTGAGCCAAGATATGGATCTTCAAAGTATCCCAATTTTAGTGTTGGCTGCAACTTTGAGGGCTCATATCTCGAGTTATGTGAACATTTAGCCGAATTTTATTGCAGATTCAATCCTTTCAGGGCTGATATAGTCTAGAACCGAAGTTTCAGAAAAAGTTCAACGGTAGGGGTCAAGGAGCTTCCATGTCAAATTGTCAGAACCAAATGCAGGCCAAACAGCACTGTGCCGGCCGCCCCTGATGCCGCTTCACCCGTGGCGCCAGGCGCCACGCGTCGCCGGGAACCGCCGCGTGATCATGGCCATGATAATGACAATGGCGATGTTTCAAAATTTGACTGAGGAGAAAATATATTGGTCCGCCCCCCGTTGTGGTTCCTACCCATACGGTCGCGGAAATCGCTCCGGTGACTTTTTTTCGAAAGGAAAACCTGCAGGCAACACAGCAATGTGCAGCCCGCGCCTGGCGCCGCCTCCGGGCGCCGCGCGGCGCCGGGATCCGCCGCGTGATCATGGTTATGATAATGACAATGATGATGATAATGAGCCAAAATTTTTTTCAAAACCGGCCCCCCCGCGCCTGAAAAATTCCCGGTCACTGCAGCTCCGGGGGTGATTTCCTCGCACTCCAGCGGGGTGGCGCTTCACACCACCCACAGGTCCTCATTTCCACCCGGTACCTACTCAGCAATCCCGATAGGGGCCTATCGGGTGCCTTCCTCATACTGGAATGGTCGTTAGAACATCAACACTTGTGCGGGCATACGAGAAAACGAGGCGAATCATATAGGGTGGGCCTGGAGAGCGGTCGTCACCTCGCGGGTTCCGCGGGCCTCTATGTATTGTGTGGATTTTTTTTCTCTGCACACACTATTTCGCGGTCAGACAAAGAAAACCGTTGGTGCGCCAGCTGGGTTATTGACACACTTCCCGTGATTGGCGTGTTTCGCGATTTTTCCAAGGAAGACCCATTTTTTGAACCATTTTTCTTGCAAATAGCAGCTTATTTTTTGATATTTTTTCATTGGGGTGCCCTTCTAATATAAAGTTTACGGTATCTCTTATCTGCAGATATTTGTAGCCATGTTAATTAAAATTTCCAGAAACTTCCTTGTTTTAATTATGTGGCGCCTAATATGATACCTTTTCTGCCTTCTGCCCACGATACACCTCTATTCTGACTTCTCACATCTTCCGAAAAATTATTGTGTTGATTTTTATAAATCAGTTATTAGTATCATAACTAATGGAAAAACTTGTGATCATCCTCCGATCTCTTTATTTTTCACACCTTCAAAATTGTGTGATAACTACAGATTCTGCAGAAAAGAAGAACAATAACAGATAACTAATCGCAGTTCTCGCACTTTTCTAATTGATTGACGAGTCTGGTCAGCCGATCACAACCAGTACTTCCGCTTTTGGAAGTTAGTGATCATCGGAGGTTCTTTGATTGGATATCAGAATAAAAGTTTGAACTCATCGCCAAAATAATTTATTGCAAAAAAACACTCAAAATACATATGTACAAGTTATAATTACTAAACCCGTCTCGTCAGTTTCACTGGAATCCCGTTTGACGGTTTCGCAACATTCTCAAAGCACGGAAGAGTTCCATCGAATTTTAGCATCGGTTCTATTTTGAAGTTTCTTACGAGATGAGAAACCATAACTTTCTCATTCAAAACTGAGAATTTTTGACCAATACAATTTTTAATCCCAGCTGAAAATGGAACGAAATCGTATGGATGTCTTTTTGAGCACTCGTCGGGAAGGAATCGGTCTGGATCAAATACTTCTGGATTTCTGAAGACGTGATGGTTGTTGTGAAGAATTACTGGAGCAATGGAGACACTGGCTCCTGGTGGAATTGTGAAGCCATCTGGAAATATTAAACCAATTTTTGTATGAAATTAAGAAGCCCAACCGATTTCCATCTCTTTCTGAAGTTTTCTGTCCACTAGAGGAACTGGTGCAATGATTCTTTTTGACTCTCTGAGAACTCTATCCAGATAATGCAATTGATTTGCTTGCTCATAAGTGATATCAGAATTTGGATCTTCTCCACAAACTTTTATCAATTCTTCATAGACTTTTTGTTGAACTTCCGGGTTATGAGCAAGATTCCAGCATGTCCATGAGCAAGAAGTAGTTGTTGTGTCGTGCCCTCCGAACATAAAAGTATCCACTTCCTGCCTCAAATCTTCTTCGGAAAGTACATTCGAATCTTTCATGCTTAACATTAAATCCAAAAAATTCATGTTTCTGTTCGAAGTTGACTTCTCAGCTTCACCGGATTCCAACGCGGATTTTCTTTCAGAAATAATCTGAAACATCGAAATGCAACCAAATTTTCTGTCAGAAAACCTACATCTCCTGTAAACTTTTTGAGAGAGTACAAAAGCTCATCCTGACGTTTTTTATGACCAAGAATCCAAAACAAGATCGAGTTCCACATGATCGGATTGTAAGCATATTCTAGCTGAAATGTTCATTTGTGTTATTTTTTGGTTGATATTTTCAGATACCATCATTGAGGAGTATCCATCAACTGCTTTCAAGTATGGATGCTCTTGATTAAACTGAGCACCGACCTTGGTCCCCATCGCAGTTTCACAGATAATATCTAGAGTGCATCGGTTGATAAATGGATGCAAGTTTACCGTTTCTTCAGATTCTGAATGTTTCTCGAGGCAATCTACTAGGATCTGAAAGTACAAGTTATTTGTTAACCAGGTGGCTGTCGCCCCTTCGGGGCTCATCCACCTGGCCTTCGCTTACTTTAGGTTTTGAGCTTTCAGTTTCATTTTCAGAGCCTTCGGCTCTTTTTCTAGAAACTGGAAACCTTCGGTTCCGTTTCCTGGGTATCCGGTTCTTTTCTGTACGCTGGTAATCTTCGATTCTTTTTCAGAACCTTTGCATCTTTATCTTAAACTGGGAAGCTTCTGAACCACAAAGCGCAACAGATAGTACCTCTCGAAGTCGGAATAGAAACTTCTTCAAACTTCGAACCCCGATAACCTTTCTCCAAGTACCACTTTATCAAAATTTTCTTTAATATTCTGTCTCGTCACGTTGAGACGAACAGAATGGTATAAAATTCGACCCATCTATCTCTCTCCATCGCGAAGTTTACTCAAACTTGGGTAAGTGAACCGCCTTCCCCCCTCGTGTCGGCGGGGGTGATGAAATCAAGCAGCCGACAACATCCGGGTTCGCGTCGGCCACTATACTTTGTGTGTGCGCTGCCTCTCTGCCGCCGCGCGAGACTCTGCTTCTCTGTCGCCGCGCTTGCGAAAAGGAACCTAGTTGCTCAGGAAAAGTGCTCCGGAAGGCTTCAGAATAGGAATTTAGAAAAACAAAATAGACGGGCATCATTCTCAGATAATCAGGAACAAACTGTGAAAATTTCAAGAGAATCGGTCAACTTTGAGTATACGAAAGGGTTAGCGACACATTTTTGGTACCGAAATTAGTACTGAAAAATCACAAAAAGAGCCGTAACTTGCTCAATTTTGGAGATATCAAAAATCTAAACATATGGGCATCAACGTAGAGAAATTTCTGATCTTTCTGTAAAACTTTCATCAAAATCGGTCCAGTTTGAGCTGAGTTACAGCGTGACACATACAGACAGACATACATTTAGAAGTTTTCAAATGTTATTAGTAAAGATTCTTTTCAAAAACTCGAACCTTTGATTCCTGATTGAACACATCGAAATAACCTTCCAACTTTGCGAAATGGAACGAAGGAGTGATTAGTTTTCTATGAGATTTCCAGCGCTCTCCGACTCTGAAATTGTTCATTCAAAACTTCCAAACTGATATTTAAAGGATGATTCAGGGCAAAAATTTTTATTGCTCTAATAGATGCAGAATTTTGCGCTGATTCCGAATATTACAACGAAAATGCTCAAAAATGTTCCTCGGAGCCAGAAAACGCCGTCAAAAGGGTCGAAACGGGCCAAAAGTGCTCGCTTGCTTCTCCTGGGATTTTTAGTTTCAGTGAAATAATGAGAAAATTTGTACAAGTCTGTCAAAAAAGAGGAATTTACTGAGGCGTCGCCTGGAAAACTCCGGAGAAAACTCGGCTAAAATTGAGCATTTTGGGCGCAATTTTCGCCTCTTTGAAGGCGTTTTCCGGCTCCGGCAAACATTTTTGAGCATTTCCGCCGCGATATTCGGAATCGGCGCCATGTTTTACATCTTTTGAAGGAATACAAATTTTTGCTCTGAATCCTCCTTTAACAACTCACGAAACTAAAAGTCCTCCTCCAATCCATGGATCGAAGAAATCGTAATCATCACCTTTCTGGAGCTCTGTTGTGGATTCCAAAATTTTGGAAACACTTTTTCCGGTTAAAGGGAATACAAGAAGCTTTCCAGGCATAATAAATCTCATGACAGAATGACCATGTTCTCTTGCTTTTCTAGCTTCCTCTTGGAACATTTTTATGAGTCCTGAAAATTTTAAAAATCTAGAGAACTGAATATACCTATTACCATGACTAGTTTCATTCTGAAATATTGAAATATTTCCCATCAGCCAATGTCCTTTAGGACCAGGAATCATTGATCCATAAAAGTTGACTTTTCGAATTTTCTCATATTTTTTCAAAAGAGAAAACAGAATCAAAGCAACCAAAGCGATGAGAATAGGTACTAGAAGAACCATTGTTTTTTGATTGGGTGTACAGGAAAATCACATTGGTAGGTCTCTTTTATACTAAATTCTACACGTCACTTGTTTGGGAAGACTGTTCGAGTGATCAAATGAGAGAGTCTACCCAAACCGTACAGACGGAAAAATGTGTAGTTTGTATTGTAGTATTCACTTCTTTTCCAATGGTTTTTTGCAGTAAAAGTGTATAATTTACTATAATTTACACTGCTTTCTTAAATGCTTGAAGTATATAGACACCCAGAATTCAAAATTTTAAAATTAAAAAAAAACAACGCGAAAAATTAGATTTTCCCACCTAAAAACTAACGTTTTCCGCTGATTCACATTTCCCCTCAATACAAACTACGGAACGAGAGATTGCTATCAGTGCAAACAATTTTAACTGTCGGGGCGGGACACATCGATGCGTGTTTCGTTAATGTACAATAAAGTCAGAGTAACACAATTAGTTAGCGATGTTTGACCACATAATTTTTTTGTTCTTACGAAAAAATCTCCCGGGCTCCGCGCCTAAGAGGGTCGAAAAGTTTCTCCGATTCTGCATCCCAGTATGTCGTATCCATGTACTAAAGGCTATCCTAAAAAGTAACGTATTTTCAAAGGGACCGTTTCTGGAAACTTGCTCATTTGTTTTATCTGAAAAAGTTACTATGTTTCTTTGCATTTTTTAGCATGAACATTTCAGATTTGTAAACTCCAGGAATTCTCAAAGACCCACTGAAAACACTATACATATTTGTAAGGCCCCTCCCGGGTTTCGCCCAAAGAACTCCAAGTTTTGCTCCTTTGTTTTCCATGCCAAATACCAGTTTTTTTTCAATTTCAAGATTCTATAAACTTTATTATATGTCTGGGGTCTCATGAGCCAAGGTTTTGACATGAAAAAATTTGCGAAACTCCCCAAACTGGGGTCGAAAAATTTCTCCGATTCTGTAATCTCCTATTAAGGAAAGTGTTTTCAAATGGATTTTTTTCCTGAAAGTTTACTAACTATCTAAAAAAGTGATCATGTTTCTTAGAATGTTGAACATTTCAAATTAGCGAACTCCAGGAATTCTCAAAAAATTGTTCCTGATCCAATTTCACTAAAATTTTGAAGTATTATAACAAGATTTTGTAACACTTTTTTGTAAATAATTTCTGAATGTTTGAATTTTTGTTACAAGTTTTGTGCAAAAAAAACATGTTGTTTTCCGGATACCATGCCACTGTTCAGTCTTTCAATTTCAAGATTCTACAAACTTCATTATATATACATTATGTAAATCATTACTCAAAATCTTCTTATCAGCTTAACTGGAATTCCTTTCGATGGCGTACTGACGACTGCAAAGCACGGTCTTGTCTCCCCAAACTCCAGCTTGGGTTCAATTTTAAAATTCCTGACCAAATGTGAAATCAAGACTTTCTCGTTGAGAACTGCAAACTTTTGTCCAATACAATTCTTGATTCCAGCTGAGAATGGAATGTAATCGTACGCATGTCGTTTCGCACATTCTTCAGGAAGGAATCGGTTTGGATCGAAGATTTCTGGATTCTTATAAACCAAGTGGTTGTTATGTAGAGCCAATGGAGCAATGGAGATGTTCGCTCCAGCTGGGATCAAGTGGCCATCTGGAAGAAACTATGTTATTTGAGACAGATTTATGTATCCCTACCAATCACCATATCCTTCTGTAATTGTCTCTGAACACCGGGAACTGGAGGAATCAATCGTTTCGATTCCTTCATCACCATATCCAAATAACTCAACTTATTGGCTTGCTCATAACTAATTTCCTCGTTTAGATCTTCTCCACAAACACTCACAATCTCTTCATACACTTTTTGTTGAATATCCGGATTATGAGCCAGATTCCAAACCATCCACGAAGAAGAAGTTGTCGTCGTATCATGACCTCCGAACATAAAAGTATCTACTTCACTTCTCAATTCTTCTTCAGTCAATCCATTGGATTCTGTCATATTCAACATCATATCCAAGAAGTTCATTTTTCGTTTGGATGTTTGGTTCTTGGATTCTTCATCAGATTCCCGGGTTTCTTTTCTTTCAGCGATGACATCGGATGTAAATTTTTTCAGCACTTCCAAATAATCGTCTTGTTGTTTCTTATACCCCAGTGCCCAGTACAAGAATGGACTCCACATTATTGGTTGAGTACTCCGTTGAATCTGAAAAACAAATTGTCTCTCTAAATCTGGAACAGTTCCCCAAACCATCAGCGATGTGTATCCCTTGACTGCCTTCAGGTAAGGATGATCATGATTGAACTGAGCATTCACTTTTGTTCCCATCGCAGTTTCACAGATAATATCCAGAAGACATCGGTTTATGTACGGGAAGACATCGACGGTTTCTCCGGAATCAGCAAACTTCTCAAGTAATTCGACGAGAATCTGAAAGAAGAAAAACGATGACAAGGTCCATAAGATCTGTATTGGAAGGGCATGCCTCTTTATTTTTCCAGTAACTGAAAAAATATTTCTGAATTCTCAAAAAGCATCATAACATATGTTGGAAAAGAGATTTGAAACATGCTTTGTGGCTTGTCCAGTCAACTTTTGACGAGGATTCTAACAATATTAATTTCCATCCGTTTTAATTTCAAAAATGTGCTCATTTTGAGCTCATTTGAGTGCTCTTTTATTAGAGGTGCCATTCTAAGATAGATTTTTCGCTAACTTACTTTAGATTCCGAGTTGAAAACATTAAAATATCCTTCTAATTTCGCAAAATGGAATGTTGGGGTGATCAGTTTACGGTGAGATTTCCAAGTATCTCCAACTCTGAAGAATACGGTTAATTGTATTAGAAAATAGTGGGTGCCATTTGACGGCCGGTAATGCTTGGCTCGCAGGCGGGGCCCGGCCGGCTCCAAATTTTTGGAGTGAATTAGCAAAACTTTGAAAAAGTTGTGCCATAGAAATCCTTCAAACTTTCATACATGAAATAACGACTAAAACTGGGAATTCGAAATCATGACCAAAACATTTTGAGCCGAGATTTTTTCCTCCGGCTCGACCCGTTGTAGTCCTACAGAAAACTAGTGAACTTACAACAAAAGTAGCCCGTTGATCCATGGCTTGAACATCTCATAATCTGCACCTTTATATATCTCCGTTGTAGATTCCAAAATGTGAGAAACCGCCTTCCCGTTCAATGGCCAAACTATCAATTTTCCAGGCAACAAGTATCTCACAATGTTTTCTCCTCGCTCACGAGCTTTTCTTGCTTCTTCTTTGAAGACAATTGGAATCTCTGAAGTTTGAAACTTACAAGATAACTGTCAACACTACAATTTAACTACCATCAATTGTTTTGTTTGCAAGTAAGAACGAGTTCCCCATGAAATTTGGAAGAGCCGGTCCTGGTAGCTTTGAGCCATAGTGATTGAATTTTCGAAAGTTTTGAAGTTTTTTGTAGAAAGATAAAATGTAAAGAGCTACAATAGCAATTAGAACTGGAACGATTAGAGTCATCCTTGATGATGTTGTATTTTGTCTGAATTGTTTTTATACATGATCCAGTGAACACGCCTTTTCAAAAATGAAGGGAAGAAGAAGAGACCCAGATTGTTCGAACATCACGGCTAGACTCTACCATTGATGGTCTTTCGACATAGTCATCTCGGCAAATCTCTTTTCCCGAAATGAGGTTGTACATACACCGATATTTCGATTTGAAAATGTGCCTGAAGCTTTTTCGAAGTAATTTTAGGGAAAGAAATCACTCAAATTCCAAGAAATCACTCAAATTTGAAGAATTATCTGAAATTTCAGTTACCACCCGTGACAATATTTGATAATCCCATTCATGATTCAATTCTTTACGACTGCTAGAATTCTGAAGCTTCAAATCTTTTGAAAAATATCAATTCAGGAAAAACAGTCACATAAAAACATGTGAAATCAAATCATAAATTGGCTAGACTCTACCCATTGAACACGGCGTACATCGGAAGATCTATGCTACGATTAAGAGAACAAATAAGGGAAAAAACTAATGAGAATTAAGAGTTAAATCTAAAAACAGGCATAACTACATGTGTAGTCGATGCATCACCGGCTAGCTCGAATTTTCTTTTTTTCCATAATTTTCTTCAAAAATTGTATTACACGATTCCAGACTATGTATATAGGTCTAAAAATAAAAGTCAGAAAAATTATTTTTATAAACAGTTTCTGAGGCGGTTCCATTTGCATTTGAACAGAAACTTAGGTTTATCTGAATGGAGGATTTTTTAAATAATTGTAGATTGAATAATGGTTTTTTAAAATAATTTTCTGTGGTTTATTGAACTCTGCCTCTTCAATTATTGGCTGCTGAAACACCTTGAATACGAATGATTTTTTCTTTCAACGAAGGCTGAATGATATTAGTTCGATAAAGTTCAATACAAATGCCTTACTGCTAGATATGATACTAAAACCATGCGGAACTAGAAGTTACTCTTACAGTTTAGACTCTCTGTTAAAGTGTTTACTGGAAACACGGAAGCTAAGTCTTCCACTTTACAACACCAAAAGGACGGACAAAGAAGCTGCCAGAACGCCGCCCAGGCTAATGGGCAATTCAAGGTTAGACTGTCTTGACCTTTAAGGGTATAAAAATAATCGAAAAAATTGGAAGAATACACATTCTCAGCAATGGTAAAGACTTTGGTAACAATCGCCGGCGTTGGCAGCGGAGTTGCTGTACTCGCTTGTCTATTCACTGTTGGATACATCTTCAACGATATCAACTCTTTCTATGATGATGTCATTGATACCATGACTGAGTTCAAGGTAAATTGAAATCTTATTGATACTCCAATTAATAATTTTTTAGTTCAACGAACAACAAGCATGGAACTCGATGATGAAGCCAACTGACGTCTTCGGAAGAATCAAGCGTGGAATCAACAAGAGAAATGCTCAATGCAACTGCGGAGCTCAATCCAATGGATGCCCAGCCGGACCACCAGGACCACCAGGACAACCAGGAGCTCAAGGAGAGGCTGGACATCCAGGAGAGGCTGGAAAGCCAGGAGCCAACGGAGTCACCATCGGACTCACCGGAGGAAACGGACCATGCATCACTTGCCCAGCCGGAGCACCAGGACCAGCCGGAGCTCCAGGAGCGCCAGGACCACAAGGACCATCTGGTGCACCAGGACAAGACGCCGTCGGAGGAGGACCAGGACCAGCTGGACCACCGGGACCAGCCGGAGACGCCGGAGCACCAGGAAACGCTGGAGCTCCAGGAGCCCCAGGAAACCCAGGACGTGGAGGACAACGCAGCCGTGGAACTCCAGGACCAGCTGGAGCACCAGGACCACAAGGACCAGCCGGAGGACCAGGACAGCCAGGACAATCTGGAGGAGCCGGAGCACCAGGACCAGCTGGAGCCCCAGGACCAGCCGGACAGCCAGGACAGCCAGGACAAGACGGACAACCGGGAGCCCCAGGAAACGATGGCCAACCAGGAGGCGATGCTGCCTACTGCCCATGCCCGGCTCGTTCGAATGTTGTCAGACACCGCAAGGTTATGGCACACAGACGTCATGCCAAGATTGTTGCCTAAATTCACTTTTTTCTCGTTCAATAAACACGATTTTCTATCTGATTTTTCTAATTCGATTCACGCGGAAATATTAGGTTGTAAACTTTACAAACCATTTTTTCAATCGCCGAAAAAAAGTTGGCACGTTTCAAAACGGTTATTCAAATGATTATATTTTCCAATCAATCATGTTTCTACTCAAACTTCTGAAGAAACCCATCTGCATTTATATCGTTTTGGTATCACTATTCTCCTCGTTTTGCACTGGAAATGATGAAATTTGCGTTGGTGGACCCATCGCCGACATAAAAATGAATTGTGTGACGATAACAAAATACCCATTGGTTATCAGTAATGAAAGAGAAGGTTAGTTGGATGAGACATCCAATTTTGAATTAGTAGGATTTCAGCTGAGGTTGCCATGAAGTTGTGGTCTATCAAACATATTAAAGCTGGAATTGAGATTGTGAAAACGCATCATAGGGAATTGGAACTCCCAAACCTCAAAACTATCGAAAATCCATCAGGACCAGCTATAATTTTTCGGGGAAACTCAAGACTTCAAAGATTCAACGCAACGAAATTGAAAAAGTTGTCTGGAAAACCTGTACGTTACTAAGGAATTGTTTAAACTTAATTTTGAGTTATGAGTCGTGATCTAAATCATTGAAAAGCTGATAAAAAGTTAGGTACACATTTGCATGTATAGCTGCCCAATGCCCTTGTCATCGTGTTATTTGGGTTAGAAGTTCTATTTTTCACTGTTTTCCTCAATTATTGAACACATAAACTCACACGGATCAAGTTTGATTTAACTTTTTCAATTTTTTTGTACTGAAAACAGTGAAAAATGATACTTCTAACCCAAATAACTCAGCTCGCAAGGTCATTGGGCAGCTATAATTCAAATGTGTACATAACTTTTTATCAACTTTTGAATCACATAGGTCTCCACTCATAACTACAAATCAAGTTTGCATCATTCCCTAGTTATTCTAATATAGAAGAAAAATTTTGAATGTAAAATTTCAGAATCAAATTAAATTCCTGGATAATGACAACTTCATCCGATCTGTCTTCAGCGGGGAGAATCAGCTATCGTGAGTTCTCAGAAACAAAATTACCTTCTTATCAAGATTTTTCAGATTTCTCGATTTTCAAACGATGAGGAAAGCCGCTCTGAAAAAAGGTTCATGCGATAACGACTTCTACGTGATCGATTATGAAGACTTAACATTCATTGACGGATGGATATGTACAGTACTCCTTGCTTTGGTGCATCTACTTTTCCTTGCTTTGATTCCAATTTTCTGTTGTTGTATTTCATATGAGAGAAAACTGAAACTCAAATCCGTTTGTAAAAAGAAGGACAAGAAAGCAAAGTCATTCGAAGGAAACCAGAAGGAGTTGAAACCACTGAATCAGTTGCCGAAGAAAAACGATTCTAAAGCATCGGAAGTTTCAAAAATTTCCACTTCGAAGCAATCTGTTATTTCTACTGTATCAGGAACACCGACATCGAGAACTCCTGTTGGCAAACCACAGATCGATGGGAATAAGAAACAAGTATCAATTGTCTAATACTTTTTCTATGACAATAAAAATTTATGAATGAAAAATTCTTTATTGCTATTGAAATGGTTCTCTTGAAATTTAGACAGAGACCTTGGCGTGACGTCTGCGGAAGACCTTGCGGTGTTTGCGGACGGCGCTGGCACGAGCTGGGCATGGGCAGTAGGCGGCATCACCTCCTGGCGCTCCTGGGTTTCCTGGTGCTCCTGGAGTTCCTGGAGCTCCGGCGTTTCCTGGCTGTCCGGCTGGTCCTGGGGCTCCAGCTGGTCCTGGTGCTCCGGCTCCTCCAGATTGTCCAGGCTGTCCTGGTCCTCCGGCTGGTCCTTGTGGTCCTGGTGCTCCAGCTGGTCCTGGAGTTCCACGGCTGCGTTGTCCTCCACGTCCTGGGTTTCCTGGGGCTCCTGGAGCTCCAGCGTTTCCTGGTGCTCCGGCGTCTCCGGCTGGTCCTGGTGGTCCAGCTGGTCCTGGTCCTCCACCGACGGCGTCTTGTCCTGGTGCTCCAGATGGTCCTTGTGGTCCTGGCGCTCCTGGAGCTCCGGCTGGTCCTGGTGCTCCGGCTGGGCAAGTGATGCATGGTCCGTTTCCTCCGGTAAGTCCAATGGTGACTCCGTTGGCTCCTGGCTTTCCAGCCTCTCCTGGATGTCCAGCCTCTCCTTGAGCTCCTGGTTGTCCTGGTGGTCCTGGTGGTCCGGCTGGGCATCCATTGGATTGAGCTCCGCAGTTGCATTGAGCATTTCTCTTGTTGATTCCACGCTTGATTCTTCCGAACACGTCAGTTGGCTTCATCATCGAGTTCCATGCTTGTTGTTCGTTGAACTGAAAAATAGGTAATATTAGAAGTAAAAGTAACATTTAAGCTTACCTTGAACTCAGTCATGGTATCAATGACATCATCATAGAAAGAGTTGATATCGTTGAAGATGTATCCAACAGTGAACAGACAAGCGAGAACAGCAACTCCGCTGCCAATGCTGGCGACAGTAACCAAAGTCTTTACCATTGCGACGAGAGGTGTATTTTTCCAGTCCAAACCCCTTCCTTTTATATCTTTTGCACAAGGACATCTATCCGTTTATTTTTTTCTTTTAGTTTCAGAATATCTTCGTAGTAATTTAGATAGTGTAGAGACTAGAAGAGACCCAGACAAATGACCGTTATTTCAGTTCCGCTTTACTACAGGTGGTCATCAATCGAGACGAAGAGAGTGCGGAATCAAGAGACGCAGACACTGATTTTCCCTTTTTCATTCTCCCACCTACTCGACCTTCAAACCGTTAAGATTATCGGTTTGTTGGAGGAAGTAGTAAATAAGTAGTAAGAATTTCTGCCTTCTTCCGCATTTCATACCGCGGTTTCGCTATCTGATGCCATCCACTGATAGTGTGTAAATCGTTTAAATTCATTATACAGAAAATTAAAAGAAAAAAGAAAAGGAAAGAATCATCGGGAAACAATATGAGATTTACAACAAAATTCGAAATTACCGGTATGATTTGATTCAGAATACAATATACACGTAGCAAAATAAGGCAATTCAAAGCGTTGGCATCCATCCTGGGAACATTTCACACAACTTCTCATCGCTGGTCGCTAGATCGATGAGTGAGGAAGCGAGTTGAGCCACTTGCATTGGATATGTTATCGCTTGGCTTTTATGGAGTTTCACGGTCATGATTTGTCCTCGTATTCTTCCTGAGACCAGTCGTTTCGCTTCTGTCATGTCGAAGTTTTTCTGAAAAAAAAACGGTTTTAGATGAAGTTTCAAGTACGATTACAGTCGTTTTTTCTTTTTTTCTTAAATGATCATCCCAAGTCAATTATTCATGAAAATAACAATATCTTTGCATAAAAATGGGTAAAACTCGAGAAAATCAATTTTCAAAACGGCAACTTACATTTTCTAACCTATTTCAAAAAATGTAGAATTTATTGCTGATTCGAACGCACCTAATATCACTGCTCAAAACGCAATAGAATAGTTTTTATGGTCAAATTTTCACTTTGTCGCGCTCGCCGTTGCTGACTTATCAGCCAGCAGCGGCGAGCGCGACAGCAGCTTGTGCCCGCTGCGGTGAGCGCGACAAAGTGAAAATTTGAGGATAAAAACTTTTCTATAGCGTTCTGAGTAATGATATTAGGTGCACTCGAATCAGCGAAAAATTCTACATTTTTGGAAACAGGTTAGAAAAAATGTAATTTGGCGCCTTTAAATCCGATTTTTTCGAGTTTTAACGATTTTTGTGCAAAAATATTGCTATTTTCGTAATACTGGAATTGGGACGATCATTTGAGAAAGAAGTTTGTATTCCTAATTTCAATGCTCAAACTAACCGGCGCCATTCTGTTATTCGCGAAATCGGCCACGAGATTCGGCAAATCAGAAATGTACTTTTCGATTTCGTACGAATTCTCGCGGAACACTCTCAATGTCTGCTCACAAATAGTCCGGAACTCTCCATCCAACGCCACTTCTCCCATTCCATTAATCATGTTTTGAGTCAACCGGAAAGGCACTACTTCCGGTGTTCCAAGTGTTTCTCCCTTGTTGAATATCATATCGAAATCAACATGAATACATTTTCCTGTCTGCAAATGCACCATCAAATTCTTCGTGTGACGATCGCCGAGTCCAAAAATGTATCCAATAATCGACATTACAGCAGCTGACTTCGCAAATGTCTTCCGACTGGCAAACCATTTTCCTGCTTCTGGATACTGTAGCCGGAACCATTTCGCCATTACAATCGGAGTCTGTTTGCAGGCAACATCACGGAAGTATTCAGCTCGACTTTCTTTCGATTTCAGTTTACTCATCTCGTCCTTCCATTTGTTCAGTTTTCCAGACCATTCATTTGGCTTCATTTGCATAATACTGTCCAGTGTATCATAATACGGGGTAACTCCTTCGATGAACTCAATTATTCCGCCTTGTTTGGCTAGTGGGATAACTGAAAATGTAGTTGCTGCCATATTCTGGATTTTCGTTTGTTCATCTTTCATCAGAAGATCATTGCACATCTGAAAATTGATTACTGTCATAAATGAATTGGGACACTTACAAACCTCGACTATTTTATTGAAGTGATAATCTTTAGTAAGATCGTCATTCTTCTTGCAAATCAAACGAACTTTACGACCGGCCATTGTTGTCAGCTCAATGAGAACCGGCTTGGTATTCGAGTGAAGAACCTGAAATAAACAATAGAATGAATGGCAAAGCGAGCCAGCGATTTTCTCCCTTAAAAATTGAGATTTTTCAATCGAAACTTATATGAAAATTTAGGTCTCGATGAGATCTACGAAAAGACACACAAATCAACTATATTTATACGCTCAAATGTATGATTTTTGCCGAAATACGCACGGCAGGTCGACCAGTGCTTTTAACAGAAGGTAGCACAAAACTGAGCGGATAAATATAGTTGATTTGTATGCCACTTTGTAGATCTCATCGAGACCTACATTTTTATTCAAGTTTCGATTAAAAAATCTCAATTTTTATGGGAGAAAATCGCTGGCCCGGTTTGCCAAGTCTGCTTCTCTGAACTAACCTTGACTTTCTCACTGAAATTATGAATAAGATATCGATCTGGTAGATGACAAGACTCTTCGCATCCTTCGTCATTAATATCTTGAGCATGAACCGATTCATCGATGACAGAACGGATCGGAATCATGATTCCGTTCAACACTTTACAATCTCCATCAGGTCTTCGATTCATTTCAAGTTCCCTCGGATCATATTTCTTGTCGCGGAACAGAATCTTGAGACCTTCAACCTTTTCAGACAGTTTGCAGTCGTTTGAGTCGACTTTTGTGGAAATTGAATTGAATATTCCGGAAGCGTAATCATACTGATCGATTAGAGTTACGTAGCACGGTGACTTCCGTTTCACTTCCGCCAGAACTTCCATGTATTTTTCTTTGATATCAGCGATATTCTGGCGAAGAAGATACGCGGATTGCCACATGCATTGATGAGGCATTCGAAGAATCAACTGTCTCATTATATGCTTTATTGTTCGTGCAACTTCATCCTCTTTATGATCAATCTGTCGAGCGAGAACCGCGTATGCCGGATAGAACGCACGCCATCCGATATTTTCCAGCGACATTTGCATTTCTCGATTCGTAGATTTGATAGCCTGTTTCAGCTCATTGATCTGCCCATCAGACATCTTTGTTGTAGTGATAACCTCGTGCTGAAAATAATTGATGGATTATTTGAAGTGCGAAGCAAACCACTTACAGTTCTACGAGCATTATAGAGCCACAGTGATGTCATTCGTTCAACAGCTCTCGCTTGCAAAACTTGATTCTTTTCAAACTTGGCAACTTCTCGATAAGCTTTTAGCAACGCTAGGATCGGTTTTGATTTTTCGTTGTAGTTGGAAAGATAGTCCATGAACCAAACTGCTTCGTACATGACACCCGACCGAGAGAACAATTCTATGAGCTGTTTCGTCTCGTCGAACAGCTTCTCAAACCCGACGGTGTTTCCAGATTTAATCATTTGAGAAATACGAAGCATTTGAACCGATGAGAACAAATTCTTGGTTTCTACCGGAAACAATTCGATCTTCAGTTTCGCTGACTTCTGAATATCGAGATTTGTAGATTGTTGAGTGTGACTGTATGTTTTCTGAATCTCTCCGAAATTCTTAGCGATTATACTCTCCAATAAGCTCATTCCGTTCAACTCGTCAGACGTTTGCAATCGAAGTTTCGCTTCCTCGAGAACGATTTTATTTTCAAACGGAAGAACTTTTTTAGCCTTGATTATCGAAAGTTGTGCACGTTCCAAGCATCCAGTCAGCCTTGCGATTCGAGCACTTTGAAGATGAGCATCGACGATTCTTGATCGAATGTGATCCTTTTCTTTGTCAACCATTGATTGCATGCGAATATGGAGCATCGATCTTCTAACACGAAGAATCGGTTCTAGTACATTTATGGTTTGCTCTCCATCATTCGTTCGTCTGTTTAGATTCCTCCAAAATTCCGAATCGAATCCTATCAGATCTTCTTTTCGAGCATTTTTCAATTCAACAATCTCCTCAAGTGTTTGTAGTTCAGTGATGAATGGAGTCGCTGTTTCATAACTACACAATCCCCCTATTGAGCATTCTGTTAATCGGTCAACGATTCTCGATCGAACTTTTTGAATTGTTTCGTTAATGATCTCGTCATCCTCTCCATCCCGAATCATTGACAAGATAACTGATTCTGTTGCTCTTTCCTCAATCGTTCTCGAGAACACTTGTGGAGAAGGTCCTATCTGAAATAACAGCATTCAAATAAGGAAAAAAAGGAAGTCAATCATACATCATCATCAACAGAAATCCATTGTGTCAACGACTTCAGAGACTTTACGTATTCATCTTGATCCGTCTTTTCTATTGGCTGATATTCCAGTGAATTTTGTTCTTCGAATAGTCTTTTTATAGCTTCGGCGGCCTAAAATGACAGTTATGAATATAATTTTATATCAAAATGTAGAACTCGATGAGACCTATGAAATGGAACTAAAATGCCTGTCTCAGTTTTTGTCTAGAGCTTGTAGAACACCCGGGGTCAGGCGTTTTCGGCTAGTGTGCTCTACAACTTCTAGACAACAATTGAGACAGGCAATAATGGCGATTAGTACCTTTTCATAGATCTCATCGAGTTCTACGTTTTGGTATAAAGAGTGACCAAAACATTTAAATTTTGAGCGGAGAAAATCGACGGTCCGCGAAGGCCCGGATCACATGTATGCTTTTTACAATCACAATCTTACATTGAACGGTTTCCCTGTCCCAGTCATTTCCGCGAAAGATGCAGCTGAATTCATCTCACCAAACGCTTCTCGTATACTAATCTTTCCATAAACATGATCTATTTGTGTCTTGCTCAACATGGCATATGCTCCTCTGACTCCATTCAACTCGTGGATCCTTGCATACAAATTCATCAGCGTGAAATAGTAGGCACTTTCGATTCCCGCCGTCTTGCTTTCAGATAGTTCCTGACTCTCCATTTTCTTACTCTGATCTATCTTTCTCAAATCCATGAACATCTCCAGCCAAAGAATGCATCGTTTCTCCATTCCAAATGATTCTGCTACTTTCACAATCAGCGGCTGATCATGCCCGTGTTCGTCTTTAGTCATCCATGACATCATACTTTTCCAGAATGAAATTACTTTTTCTCTCGCATCCTTCTGACGACGAAGATCCTCAGAATTATTATAGACGTACATAAAATCGAATACATAGAAAATGAACGATGCTGGACCTCGGTCCGATCTCGTCAGTTTTCTTTGGCTGGCATTGATCAGTGCATCTTCGAAAGTTGTCAGAATCTGAAAACGAAATCTATGAAAAAATTTAGGTCATTTATTGAGTACCCATTGAGCGACTGAATCCCTTTCCATGTACAATACGGTGAGTATGAATCGCATCGCCAATTTCGACAAGAATTCGATGTGATCGATGTGAGCAATCGCAGCCAAATGAGCCAATGGAGCAGCTTCTGCCATTTCAGCGCATTTCAAAATGATAACAGTCAACCATCGAGCGAAGGATTCCGTTTTGATGCCACTGCTACTGCTCAACTCATCTATCGTTTTTTGCTCAATCATCAATGGTTCCGGTTTCTGAGGACTCATTTTGGCATACATCGTCATCAATCCATCTAGAGACAGTTTCATTTCTTCTGATGTGATGCTAGGATTGAAGAATCTGTAGACTTCACACATCGTTCGATCCGCGTACTCGATTTTCGTAGTCTCTGACATATTCTCCAACACTTGTGCACATTCCTCCAGAACTGCCTGGGTCAATTGTCTTGGTTCCGAGAAGAATTTGTAGGTTGGATCCCATCTAATGAAATCTTGATCAGCAAGTTCCGAGTAGATTATTGGAGTTTTTTGGAGAATGGAAACCAATTGGTCTCGTTGAATTTTCGTCTGGCAACGCGGAAGAATACCCGCGAGAGCTCCGAGCTGAAAAAATTGCATTTTGAGGGAGAAACCCATTATTGAAATCAGTCTTGTTCGGAAAACCTTTTTCGGAAAATCGAGTTCTCGAAATTTTTTATGAAAAAAATCTTCGGAAAATCGAGTTTTTGAATGATGATTTTTCGTCAAAACCTCCAATTTTTCGACAATTTTCATCTGCTTTTTTGACGATTTTTCGAAAAAAAAAATCGGGAAGTTTTTCAAAAAATTTTCATGAAATTTTCCTGGTAGAAAAACACTTTGAAAATATACCAATTTCGGAAGATCATCTTTGCAAATCGTTCCTCGTTCTATTTTGCTCGATAGATTGTCTACAAACTGAAGAGATGGGTATCTGGAGAATTGCTCAAGAAAATCGAAAACATCTTCAATTCGTCTCGATGTTGCTATTGACAGGTTCAGAAAATTCTTCTCGATTTCCAGTGGTATTATCCAGAATAGTTTCGCCATGTCATCTCTGGCATTACCAAGACGATTCCACAATCTCTCAATAATTTCTCCGTTGTTCGAAACTCTTGAGATATCAGTTATGATTCTCCAAATGTTTGATAAAATAGTTTCCAAATTGACCTCATCAATGAAAGCAAACCATGACTGCCGTGTTGCTTCAAGATCCGATGGGCTCTGGCGTAGTGTCATAAGAATCGTCCACCAATTTGCATCGAGGAAAGCAGGCTTCAGATTCCGAAGAACAATTCCAAGACTAGAAGCGACGGCGTTTCTCATCAAAAAGTGCGCGTCATCTGTGAGATAGGCACGGAACGCGAGAATAAACTCTATTCCTTCATTTCGAGTATCCATTGCAGTGGAAATCGTGAATGCTTCGCCTTTCTTCATACTTTCGTACATCCTTCGGAGGTGAACAGCAACAACGGAGCCATCTCTTCCACCACAGAATTGTTGAGGGGAAACGAGAAGAATATGCTCGAAAACTTTCTTTCTGTACGCACTAATTACTGCTTTCAAGTCATCTTCACTGAAGTTGCAATGATCCAAACTGAACTTCCAGAACAATTCTTTTTTCTCGTATTCCTCAAATGCCCATAACTGAACAAGTCGCGGGAAGTGCTCGGCCACTAATGCCTTCCGCTGATTCATCACAATTTTCATATCGCTTGGGTTGATTGGAATTCCAGATGTCGATGCGATTGCGGTATTCAACTCCTGTGAGATAAAATCTATCACCGAGCACACAGAATTAGGATTGATTCCACGGGTTCCGAACATCAGAGACCAGTAAAGAAGGCTCGGTCGAACAATCCCAATAACAGAAATCATATTTGGTAATTTGAAGACGACGGCAACTTGTGCGACGAAGGATCTTGCCGCCTCCCGAATTTTAGATTCATCGTAATTTTTTTCGGAAGATCCATAGAAAAGTCGATAAAGAAAAGCGCGGGTGAAAAGTGTTGAGTATCTTCTAAACAAAACTTGCAGCAGTTCATCTCCACATGAATCGGTGAGGTCCGTGATGATATTAAATGCAAACTGTTGGATGCAAATAGAAGTGAAATTCCAATGCGATTTTGAGTTTGTAAATATGCAATGTGCGAAGAGAAAGGCACTGAATATGACTTTGACATCAGATGGTAGTCTTGCTTTCAGGACCTTCTCGGCGAAACTATCAATATTTTTCAGTGATGAGTTATTTGACAATCCTCGCATAAACAGCTTGACGTAGATTGTTTGTTTCTTTTCGCTGGACATCACATTCTTGAAGCTCATCAGTTCCCAAACACGGCTGAAAAACATTCAGCGTCGACAAACATTGGAAACACATCTGGGCGGCAAAGAGTTTCGGCATCTCTTTGAAATGTGAATAACTTTTTTCAGCGGAATCGGGTAAAAATATGGTAAACAAGAAAAATGTTCCTTATTGAAAAAGCCATCGATTGATTGAAAAACTTTTTTCATGAAATTTGACGATTATTCAACCAATCCATAGCTTGTTTAGCAGGGCACGTCTTTCTTGTGGACCATATTTTTACCCAATCCCACTGAAAAAAGTTATTCACATTTGAACGAGTTGCCGAAATTTGTTTGCGCCCAGTCATCATTGAAAACCTACAAATAACTATCCGCATTTGTTGAGAATGCAAAGTCGATCGCTTTTAAAACAGAATTAAAAGCAGATATTAGTTTCTTTGAATCAGCATGCAATAGAATAACGCGACATGCTTCCAAGAATTCCCTGATGAAGTTTTCTGAATATCTTTCCTGGTTCCCGATGATTCCATTGATCAGAGCCGCTAATTGATCTTCATTAATTTTCACGTTTTCCTTTTTATTCGGCTCAACAAATCGCGTTTGTCCACATTTTTTACACGAAATCTTTCCATTCGCTGACATGCAGACAAGACTTCTAAATGTTTTCAGCATCCCCAAAAGCGTGTCCTCGGTGTACACATTGTGCATGTTGCCTAGTTTCCCAACGAAAAAAGAAATGAATTCTGGAACGAATTGTTGGTTTTCCGCCAGAAAATGATGAAGAGCAGGAAGACATTGTACAATCTTGTCCTTTTGAGATTTCGAGAAGACAGCGAGAGTCATTTCCGAGACAAGATTAATGTATTTCCCAGTTTTCTTCTCAATTTGTAATGCACATTGAACTGCGCGAAGGTTCACATCTTCAGAATTGTTCGTTTCGAGAACCGAAGAGAATCTTTGAAGATCGATTAGATTTTCCGGTGCTCCGTTTCTCTGTCCATTATTTAGTCGAAAATTGTCCCATTTCGAACCGACTCGTTCCCGAAAATCTCGAAAACATGGAATCAAAAGAAGTGGTATAATCTGCTTCACACGTTCATCACTATTGCCCAGAAACGAGCAAGAACCGAGCACAACGGCCAGTAAATTGACAATATTCTTTGATGATTCTCCTCCATTCTTCAGTTTCATCCAGAGGCTCTCCACAGACGGACAGAATTTCTTGCAAAACGACTGACAAAATGGATGTTGAACACTGAGAAGTGCTCCAAGAAGAAATGGCCAATGAGGGTTGTCGAGTGAATTGTGCTTCTGAACTTCAATATTGAACCATTCAAAACTATCGGGTTTTTGAATCTTGGCAAGTTTGAAAAGTGAAGCCAAAATGTCCAGATAGCATTGAAGGCATTCGAAACTCGATGTTGCTACTGCTCGTTTTGTGCGAATCTGAAAAATAAATTGGAATTCATTTTATTCTGTATCAGGGATGAGCGGCAACGAATTTGGGCAACTCATTCAAATGTGAATAACTTTCTTCAGGGGGATCGGGTGAAAAACGGTCAACATAAAAAGTGTTCCTTATTAAAAAGCTATTGACTGATTGAAAATCCGTCAAATTTTATCGAAAACTAACAGATTTATGCCTTTTGCCAAAAACCTGTAGATTTTGACAATCTCGGAAACTTTTCTGCAACAATGCGTAATTCTGTTGATATTCTATGAAATTTGACGGTTTTTAACCAGTCGATAGTTTTTTTAATAAGGAATATTTTTTGTTGACTGTGTTTTTACTCAATCCCTCATTAAAAAATTATTCACATTTGAATTAATTGTCGAAATTCGTTGCCGCTCATCCCTCATCTGTGTCCCTTACAATGCATATTTCGATTGGCGCCACACAAATGTTCGTAGCAATTTCATGAAGTTCTTGATGTGCAGTTAGATCGACGAGAAGAAGTGAGAAGTAATCAAGTAATCCAAAATCATCAAATGTTTCTTCAATAAGCTCGATATAAATTTTCAGCCAACCCAGAAGCATTTCTCGCAATGTCTTGTGCACTATTATCACTTGCTCGTTTTGTTGAATGAAGTCTTGAATTTCCTGAAAAACGCAAGTAAGAACGTTTTTCTTAGACTGAAAAAACCTCAAAAACCATCAAAAGTTCCTCATGCACTTCACTTTTGAAAACATGGATCGCACGGAAAGTGGAAAAAAGTTCATCAATGCATTGTGCCTGCTCCAGAACTGATTCTCGTTTCCTCTTCATCTTCAGAATTTTTCGGGCAGTTCGAAGACAGTTTTCAATTATCCAGACTTCTTCGGGAGTCCTATTGATTTTTAAACGAGACAGACAGTGCGGCCAGAATTCCAGAAACACATCTGAATATAGGCATTCTTCGGATTCATCTGCAAACAAGGAAGCGAAAATTGTTTGGCTGAGATGAAGTTTGAAGAAGCCGTCAGAGTTTGATTCTATTCTTGCTATCGTTTTCGGAGCAATTATTTTGGGAAAAGAGGTAGAACATGATGGTTCACAATACTTGACAACATCTAGCAAGTTCGTCAGCACATTTTCGTACTCATCCTCTTCCAATTTCGTTGAAGCTGATAGCAACACGGTGAAAACGGTCTGAAATTTATATATTTTACAGAAAGAACACATTAATTTCTTTACATCAAAACATCTGACCAACTCTTCATCGTTGTAGGCGCATATCGATGCGATTACTGCTTGAAATAAATGTAGAGTTTCATCTGAAAAAAAATCCTGTAATTCCTGAGCTTCAATAATATTTCTCACCTATCGTCAATCGATGTTTCTCTGTAATTGATTCAAGCAAATATGTGATATGCTGCAGAAAATTTCTGAAAAATCAGTTAAACTCCGAGATAGCAAAGAAATTACTCACAACTTTTCAATAAACTCTTCTTCATCTAGTAAACGGTCATCGCCCGAAAATACTTCGTCTATTAGCAAATCGATGGTGTTCAGGCATGTTTGGATAGTTTTCCTGTAAAAAAACGAAAAATAAAAATCAAAGGCTGCGAACACGAATTACCTCGCCGGATTCTCGCATGACACACACTCCTTTGTGTTTTCGATTAATTGTTGTAATTTTTGATTGATTTTCATGCCCATGTGTCTGAAAATTCGATAATTACGACAAAAATTGGAGAAAAAACGGTTTGAAAAAATCAAGTTTTCCGCGAAAAAAAATATTTTCAGTCCATTGCTCAATAGAGCGCGGTTGCATTATTTTCAAAAATTGGAAAAAAATTCGGAATCTTCATTTCAGAATGTTGATTCTGGATGGAAAATGGAAGAAAATTGTGTTATTTTGAAAAAAAAATGTGTTATTTTGAATTTCAAATTCATGATAATAAAAGAAATCTGCAAACTGAAAAACCCACAATCGCGTCTTCGAGAGAACGAGAAAGGGGTCTGCATTTGCTCAATAGAAAAAAAAACAGGAAAAAATGACAAGGTTTCAGACTGATTTTCTCATTAAATAAACAGGAAATTTGAACTCCCGCTGAAACAATTTTCAACTAAATTGAATCATTTTTGAGGACTAGATGTAGAACATGAGTTTTCTATAACGTCTATTACTGTAGAGGCTGCTAGATCAGATGAAAATTCTTCATGAATTTCTTAATCATTTCACTGGAGAACTCACTTGATTTTTTTTGAATCCAAACTTAACACTTGCATACTGTAAGCCTATAAACTCCGAGATCCTATCTTCCAATTGTTCCAAGTGCAAATTCCCCCTACATTCAATCAAAGTGCCACATTCTCAATTACTATTTGCACATCTCCATCCCATCAGAGATAGAACATTTCCGCGTCTTCCGCTCTTGCATACACACAGAATCAACTTTTTCTCGCCTTTTGTTTGTGTCCATTACGCGAGTTGGCGCCCGACGGTTGCCGTTCATTGCGCACGCGGGTCTCACATGAAAAAAAGGTTTTTTTGTGAATAGAGAGTTGTGATCCACACAAAGTTGCTCCCGCGAGAGAGCTCAAACGTTTTTTCACGCTAAAGAAACAACGTCGACTGGTTTTGATCTCTCCGCCTCTAAGAGTATTTAAAGATGGTGAGGACATCGGGAAAGACAGCACACCTTTCGAACGGTTTCAGCCCTCACAGCAATCATCATGAACTCCTCGGTCTTCGCGTAAGTTCTGGCTTCTTTCCTTTTTTCTAATTTCCCTCCGTTTTCACCTTGTTTTCTTTAGCCTTCTCTTCGCCGGACTTGCACTTTCCTCGGCCCAAGTTGCTGTCAACGGACCATTCATGGGAAGATATTACGTCGCTGCCAAGCCAGTGTTGGCCCCAGGAGTTGCTCCAGTTGCCGCCCCAGTGGTTGCCGCTGCTCCTCCAGTCTTGGCTGCTCCAGCCCCACTTTTGGCTCCACCAGCCCCAGTTCTCGCTGCTCCAGCTCCACTCCTCGCCCCACCAGCACCAGTTCTTGCTGCCCCAGCTCCACTCTTGGCTCCACCAGTCCCACCAGTCGCCCCAATCGTCCCAGCCTTCGCTCCACGACCAGTCTTCGCTGCTCCAGCTTTGGCCCCAGCTCCAGTCGTTGCCGCCGCCCCAGCCTTCGCCCCAGCCCTTGCTCCAGCCCCAGTTGTTGCTCCAGCCTTCGCACCAGCTCCAGTCCTCGCCCCAAGACCAGTTCTCGCTGCCCCAGCTCTTGCTCCAGCCGTTCCAGCCTTCGCCCCAGCTCTTCCAGCTTTGGCTCCAGCTGTTCCAGCTCTCGCTCCAGCCGCCATCCCAGCCGCCATCCCAGCCTATGCTCCATTCGCCCGCTCCGCTTTCCTCATCGGAGGAAACAAGGCCAAGAGCATCAAGGCTTAAGTTCGATTCGTTGTGCTCTAATTATTTTCGATTTCTGTATATACCGATCGACACTCTCTTGTTCTTTCATCTATTTGCGATTCAATGACAATAAATTTATTTCGATTTATTATTTGTGAGAAGCAATCAAGACAAGAGATTCAATTATTACAAGTCAAGAATCATTGTTACTTTTTCTGTTATTGGTGTTATTCTTTGATCCTCGAATGAATTCCAAAGTCAAATAATACATCAAAGCTTTCCTATATGGTCCGATAAAGAACAAAGTGAAGAATGGCGACAAAACGGGAACCATAGACATACAGTATGCTGGTAGAAACTCTTGCCATTTCCTGAAACAAATCACTATTTACATCCGCCAGATCTCTAATTACAAACTCACAGACTATTCTCGAAAACGGTTACAAGCACCGCGTTGGCTCCAACCGGAGCCGACAGCAACAACGGGACAAAAGCTTCGGCGAACACCGAATGGACGAGTAGTTCGTTCTCAAGAAACGTGTCTTGCGACATTGTTCCCTGTTTTCGTTTGAGTGTGTTCAGCATGAAATGAGCACAGATTAGTGTGATGAGATACGAGAGCACATGGCACACTACGAGGATTCCGTGGAAGATTATGATGAGCGGATTTCGGCTGTAATCGTCCCCGAATAGGGATAGATGGTGTTTTCCTTGATTCATCTCGTCTTGCGTTTGGATTACTCCGCTAGTTACGTTGTTTGGAGAAGGAGTGGCTGAGAGTTGAGAGTTGATATCAAGGTTTCGAAGATGTTGATTCAGAAGACGAGTTGAATTTTCAAACTCTTCAACTAGAGATGTTGTACGATTTGCTCGATCCAGAAGATCCTTAAATTTCAAAATGAACGTAACCTCTTCAATAATTACTAACAGAATAGGGGATGCTGGAGTAATACAGAAAAACACTTTCAGTGCAACAAAGAATGAAGACTATGGCCAGAGTTATCAGAAGAGTGTTCTTGTTGAAGTATTGCCCAAACATATTGCTGAAATTATCATTGATAATATCTACTATCTTTCAGTTTCTAAGAACCTATTAGCAAGAATCATGGATCTGTAAATGAAGAATAAGGGGAATGATAAAATTGCATACAAATAAGAAACCACAGAGACACATCCTATCGCTTTCTGAAATAGTTTGAAGTGTAATTTTTGACCTAAAAAATAAATAAATACCACAACGTTCTCAGGAAGATACTGTGCTGGTCCATGGATAACTCGGATGGTCATGGATCCGCGAGTAACAATTTGAGGTTGAAGGACGAGAAGAGTCGAGGAGAAGAATATTCCGGCTACAGCTATATTTGAGAGGAAGTAACGCAGCTCCTGAATTATCTTTCTTTCATGGATTAATCTTCACATTTGAAAACTTCTGTATGTCCGCCTTTGTATTGGCGGCTGTAACTCAGCCCAAACTCAACCGATTTGGATGAAACTTTTACAGAAATATCAGAAATGGCGTTACGATGATTATCATATGTTTTGATTTTTGATATCTCAAAAATTGAGCAAGTTACGACTCTTTTTGTGAGTTTTCAGTACTAATTTCGGTACCAAAAATGTGTTGTAAGTCATAACTCGGAAAGATTACCCTGATTGTTTCAATGCTCTTGTGAGCCGATAGAAACAGTAATAAAGTATTGAGAAATATTGCAACTCCATTACATATGTAGCAGTATAGGGAGAAAAAAGGGAGCATCCTGACTAGGAAGATGGATAGAATGATTTCCCTGGCCCGTTTTCTCATCCTTCATTTGCGTCACCAATCCTCTTTGGAGAAAGATTTGGAGAAGATTTAAGATTCGAGTTTATTAAAATTAAATATTTATTATAGAGAGCGAGTGGTCGGTATATACAAACAACAATCGAATGGTGAACACTTCTTCTTACTCGGACACCTTCTTGGCCTTGTTTCCTCCGATGAGGAAAGCAGAGCGAGCGAATGGAGCGTAGGCTGGCACGAGTGGAGCTGGAGCGAGGGCTGGAGCGAAGGCTGGGACAGCTGGAGCCAAAGCTGGGAGAGCTGGGGCGAAGGCTGGAACGGCTGGAGCAAGAGCTGGGGCAGCGAGAACTGGTCTTGGTGCGAGCACTGGAGCTGGAGCGAAAGCTGGAGCAAGAGCTGGAGCAGCAGCAACAACTGGGGCTGGAGCAAGGGCTGGGGCGAAGGCTGGGGCGGCGGCAACAACTGGAGCTGGAGCCAAAGCTGGAGCAGCGAAGACTGGTCGTGGAGCAAAGGCTGGGACGATTGGGGCGACTGGTGGGACTGGTGGAGCCAAGAGTGGGGCTGGAGCGGCGAGAACTGGTGCTGGTGGGGCGAGGAGTGGAGCTGGAGCAGCGAGGACTGGGGCTGGTGGAGCCAAAAGTGGGGCTGGAGCGGCGAAGGCTGGAGCAGCGGCGAGCACTGGTGCTGGTGGAGCGAAGACTGGAGCTGGAGCAGCCAAGACTGGTGGAGCCGCGAAGACTGGTGGGGCGGCTGCTACGACTGGAGCGGCGATTGGAGCAACTCCTGGAGCCAACACTGGCTTGGCGGCCACGTAGTAACGTCCCAAGAATGGTCCATTAATAGCAACTTGAGCTGAGGAGAGAGCCAACCCGGCGAAGAGAAGGCTAAAATGAGAATGTTGCAAAAGTGAATTCAAGTAAAGTAACAGAAATCAAAAATTGGAAAAAGGAAATGATAACTTACGAGAGGACAGTGTTCATTGTGAGTTTGGATGGTTGAGAAGAGGATCGAATGATGATTTTGTGCTCATCATTCTTTCGCTTTTATAGTACCTCTATGACCGGTCGGGTGCGGTGATGAAAAGGAGGTGGAGGTTTTGCGTGAAGCGTGCAAAAAGTTTTGCCGGCGTACAGTGCTGCCCGCCCATAATTTCTCTTTCCGGCGGTAGAGTTTGTGCGTACTCATGGCATGCCCTCCCACTTTCTCAGAGAGAGTGCTGCTGCTGCACAAATGCGATTAGAAAGGAATGGAAGGAGTTAGGGGGGAACTATTGGCATTTCGGGAGTGGTAGTGGAATAAGGTAAACTGGAAGTAAATGTGACAATTTCGATTGGAATGTTCAAAATTTTTGTTGAAATGAAAGATGTTGATTCAAAAAAGAAACATGAATCTTGTAATCATGAAAGAAGATGAAAGAGCTTACAGAACTTAGTTCGGTGGAATCACACATGAGAAATTTGTTAAAATTTCTCACTTTGAGCTCTTTAGCTGTAGCTTATAGTAGTAGGTTCCAAAAATCTGTGCTGTTGGGAACGTCAAAATTAATAACTTTAAAAGTCTGACAGTGTCAAAAATGGATCTTTTCAGATTCGGGTCAAAAGTTTATCGTTCGGTTGTTGTCGTCTTCTGAGATCCCATTCATCACGTTATGATCAGAAATTGTTTTCAAATGTACAGGGCTTTGAAAATTTATTGATCTAGCACAACTAGGGAATTTATCAGGACTGTAATCCGACCAACTTTCGACCTGAAATTTCTGCTGAAACCTGAGATACCCGCACAACAAATTTAGTCTCCTTTAGGTCACTTTTCATTAACAATATTCCTTAAAATCTCTATTAGAAGGGCACCCCAATCTGCTCAAAATAAGCACATTCTTGGAATTCAAAAAAATTGAAATTAGTCTTATGAGACCTCGTCAAAAGTTGACTGGGTTGACCTGTCACAAAATATTTTTGAAATCTCTTCTCCAACAGATTTTCTGATCCAGTTTGAGAATCCAAATGTTTTTTAGGTTTTTCGAAAAGTAGAGAAGCATCGCCTTCTGATACAGAATTTACGGTAAGACACTTTGATCCGTAGAGATCAACTTGTACAAATACTGTCTTCTCAGATTTCAATCTTCCAATCTGATCTCGAAATCCCATCTCCATATCATCTTTATAATTTCCCACCTATTTTCAGCACGATGGCCATTTCAAATCCAAACCGGTCTATTCTTCTCCTCTTGTTGCAATGCCAGCTACTGTTCAGGAACTCCTTTGTTCGTCACTTTTTCTTATTCACTTTTTCTCATCTTCCGCACCTTGCGCTAACTATATGTTTTTGCAGCATCATTTGCCACATTTTCTCCTTTTTGAGTGCTCCGAGAACTCAAGATTGGAATAGAATGGCGGCGAGAACAAAGTGAGGACAAAAGTGTTCGGTTTTTTCATGAAACTACTTCAAAGATCATTCCATCGAAGAAATAGGAAGATCATGCGAGAACAAACTACAACTCGTCCAAATCCACTCTCTTATTTCCGTAGACAGATGAAAGGTGTAAAGTACAAATATTCAAATAAAACCCTGAACCTATCACAATCAGGGATCGGTAACCAGTCTTGATAATCTTTTTATTTGATTTGATATCAGGAAAAGACTTGATTTCTTGACGCGACAGTGTCGGCACGTGGAAAAAGGAGAAAGAGAAAAGCGTTCGGAATGAAGGGAGAGAAACAAACAGAAGCGTGGGAACGCGGGAGAGAAAAAGAACAAATGTTTTTGTTTTGGGTGGAAGAAGAACAAAGAACAAGGGGGTAGTCAGCTGGGGGAAAAAAGAAACTATTGTAATTAGGGAATGGAAATTTGAGACAATGGAAGGGTTGATGACGTTGGAAGGAACTGGAAGTGTGTTCCAGATGGGCATTTTGAAATTTGTCGATTCTCAGAATCAGGAATTTGATGTTAAAGTTTCAGGATTCCATTGCTGTTTCCAGTTTCTTTAATTCCTGGCTGAAATTGAATAAATTTCAGTATCAGTCATTGTAAAATTTTCTGGATCTTTCTGGGCATAACTTTAAAATGAAGCTCAGATTTTTACACCTTTTCGGTTTGTCTAGATAAACTAGAAGATTCTTGGAACTACAGTATCCCAGAATGTGTCATATCCAAATTTTCCACCTTCAATGACTCATAGATTCCAGAAAACAATTTCTTCCCTCCCAGACATATTGTGCAATCTAAATTGAGCTTCCATACATTATGACACATTGCCAATGTCTACAAAAATTCTTCGGAAGTCCACCCGACAGTATTCCAAATCTAGTTACACTTCTGATTCTCTGATTCCACGCACTCAGTGAATACCACAGTTTCAATTTTCGCATGTCATACAACACTTTCTCGGGGTGGGTACAAGAGAACCAACCGACGACAGTACTATTCAATTTCACGTGTATGTGTCTTCACTTCCGTTTCAGGACAAGTAACCGGCACACATGCAACTTTGTCGCTTTTTTTCTGCGAAGCGCCAATTGAATAGGGCGGCCGTGGCAAAGCGCAGGCTCAGCGCGTGCGTAAGCGTTTTTGTCTTGTCCGCCGCCAGTCATATATAAGGTGGAAGATGGAACGGAGGAATCCATCAAAGCGATCATCACTCGTCTTCATCTCATCATGCAAACCTTCTCGTGAGTTACACATTTTCATTCTTATCATTTCAATATCTCTTCCATTTTTAGCGCTGTCCTCCTTGCTTTGGGTCTCTTCTCTGGAGCTTCCGCTCAATTGGCTGCCTGGCCATCCCAGAGCTATTCTCCATTCTACCAAGCTCTCTTCGGAGGAGCCAGCACTCCAGTGCTCTCCGCTCCAGTAGCCAAGACAGCTCCATCAGCTATCCCACTCGCTGCTCCAGCTCTTCCAGTTCCAGTCGCCGCTGCCCCAGTCTTCGCTCCACCAGCACCAGTGCTCGCCGCGCCAACTCCAGTCCTCGCCGCTCCAGCTCCACTCTTGGCTCCACCAGCTCCAGTGTTCGCTGCTCCAGCTCCAGTCCTCGCTCCAGCTGCCCCAGTTCTTCGTGGTCCAGCGTACGCCTACGCTCCATCCCCAGTTCTCGCCCCAGTTGGAGTCGCTCCAGTCGCCCCAGCCCCAGTGTTCGCTGCTCCAGCTTTGGCTCCAGTTGCTCCAGTTCTCGCTGCTCCAAGACTCGTTCCAGCATACGCTCCATTCGCTCGTGCTGCCATGTTCATCGGATCCAACAAGGCCAAGACGTAAGTTTCAGATTTTTCCTAATTCTAAAAATTATTTTCTGTTTTCAGCGCATAAGAAGGTTCACCATCTCTTCTTGCTCAAGAAGTAAACTCAACGACGAAAGTATTTTTCTGTATAAATCGAAACTTGCCTTTTTTCCACAGTGCCTGTACTATTTATTATTCCTCCTGTCTAATAAATTATGCACACTAAAAAACTTCTGTTCCGTCTCCGACAATCACAAAAAAAACACGTGCTGACCACACCATAATCTCATTGTTCTTCTTTTCCGGTACCAGAAACCTGAAAAGTAGCGTCAATAATCTTTTTTTGTAGTCTCGGAAAGGGACGTGTGTTTAGCATGATCTTGAGCAGACGGTCAATTGTTTGCTCTGTTTGCGACATGAAACAAACCTGGGTAAACATGGATAAACAAAGGGGAGGAAACTTGGGTAAAAAACTATGAGAAAAAACACTGTCTAGTCTATTATCAGATGAGTGGTTGTAGAGAGCTTTCAAGAAGAATAGGTCGATGGGGGATTACGGTACTTTCCTTCTGGTTAATTTGTTTTTTATCAATCCATTGAAGCTGAAATTTTTTTTGGACAATCACCATTAAAAATATTTTTCCATGCTAATTAAAAACACACCTTGCTTCTTTACAAAATAAACAATTTTTAACTCAATGAAATCTAGGATTACGGTACTCGTCTTCTGATTAATTTGCATAAATCCATTGTAACTTAAAATTGTGTCTGAAAAAATAATTAAGTTTCAACTTTATGAAACCTATGTATTTCAGGTTTTTTCCTATAATGCATTCCAAAGTGACTTTTTTGTTTTTTAGCGGTAACATAGTCTGTAGAAGCGGTAAAAAGTTGCCTTCAAATTCGTAGTTTTCTTAAATTTTTTGATTTTCAAACTTTTGGTTTTCAAATTTACAAAACAGAATACCAAGGATATTAAATGTGCATAATTTATTAAACAGAAGGAATAATAAATAGAAAGGCACAGTTGATAAAAAATGAAAAGATAAGCAAGTGGTCGATTTATACAGAAAACATGATTGGTCGTTGAGTTTACTTCTTGAGCAAGAAGAGATGGCAAACCTTCTTAAGCGCTGAAAACAAAAGGTTATCTTCCAGAGGTAGTAAGAATCTCAAACTCACGTCTTGGCCTTGTTGGATCCGATGAACATGGCAGCACGGGCAAATGGAGCGTATGCTGGGACGAGTCTTGGAGCAGCGAGGACTGGAGCAACTGGAGCCAAAGCTGGAGCAGCGAAGACTGGAGCTGGGGCAGCGAGCACTGGAGCACGGAGCACTGGGGCGACTGGGGCGAAAGCTGGGGCGAAAGCTGGAGCAGCAAGTACTGGACGTGGGGCAGCGAAGACTGGAGCTGGAGCGGCGAGCACTGGAGCTGGTGGAGCGAAGACTGGAGCAGCGGCGACTGGGACTGGAAGAGCTGGAGCAGCGAGTGGGATTGCTGATGGTGCTGTCTTGGCAACTGGAGCCGAGAGCACTGGAGTGCTGGCTCCTCCGAAGAGAGCTTGGTAGAATGGAGAATAGCTCTGGGATGGCCAGGCAGCCAATTGAGCGGAAGCTCCAGAGAAGAGACCCAAAGCAAGGAGGACAGCGCTGAAATTGGAACAGTTACGAAAATGAGATAACTGAAAATGCAACTCACGAGAAGGTTTGCATGGTGAGGTGTGAAGAAGAAGTGGTGATCGTTTGATGAATGTACTTCGATGCTGAGACTCTTTTATATGCTTCCCGTGGGCATTGTGCCATAAGCCATGCCCACCGGCGTACGTCGAAAGAAAAGAACGCATGTTAGTAGTGTGCATAAGTGCGCCCGTCGAGGATCGTTTTTCATTGGTTTCGGTAAAGGAGGAAACATAGTGAGGGGAATGAAGAGAGATTCGGAATGTGCTCGACTAATAAGGAATCATTATGGCTTATAGTGACTGCGGTTATTAGGAATGAATTGTGGAGAATTGGGTGATTGAACGGCTCAAAAATCGTTTATAACAATTTGGGAAAAAAAGGAACATGTAATCGAGCTAGAAATAACCGTAAAATCTGTATTATAAGGCATGTCCTTCTATTTTTCCAACACTTAAAAAATATTTCTGAATTCTCAAATGGGCCATAATGGACCAGTGATGTGAAAGAAATTTTGTGACGAGTTTAGTCAACTTTTGACGAGGATTCTAATAAAATTAATTTCAACCCGTTTGGATTCCAAGACTGTGCTCATTTTGAGAGAGTGCCCCTCTATTTGAGGTGCCCTTCTGATGCAGATTTTCGATAGCTACCATTTTTTTAGGGAACTGAAAAGATGAAGGTTTCAGAAAGGTGGAATTCCTTGGTTCAGAACAAAAAAGTTATGATTACAAGACGAATTTCAGGTAAATGAAACCTCCAGAGAATGGAGAGCCTTCCAAAAATATCTCTATCCAGAATTGAATTAATCTTTTTTTTTTCATCTACAGTTTCACTTGGTTAGTTTGCAATTTTTCCCTCTACCAACGATTTTAATGGGTCTCAATGTTTCGTTTTTCTAAAATAGTAAACTACACATTCTATTTTCCATTTTCCCAACGCCACATTTTGATCCCTTTCCTTTTACTACACCGTTCTTTTTTCTCCCCAACTAAACTGTTTCCGTTCAAACTACACCCGTCGAATCGCCTTATACGGTATGGTCTTTGCACTCTCTCCCATTGCAAAACCTGCTTTCTCTCGGGCTCATTTAATGCAGTACAATTCAATTCAATCATATATTGCGCAATATAAACAATTCAATTGGAGCACAATCGACCGGCATCCAGTCTTCTTACTTACCAAAAAACGCGTGAAAGTGCACCCGTAAATTGCAAACAGATATCGCCGTATAACCGGTCGACTCGTCTATCTTTTTGTCGGCTGACAAAAAAGTAACTGACACCTCTCTCTGGTTCTTCTTCTTCTTCTCTTACCTCCGCTTCTACTGATCTTTCCTCGCGGTAATGCCAAGAAGAACGCCGCGCGGAAGAAGTAAAAAAAAAGTCTCTGTGTGCATGCCATTTTTTATACGCCTATTTACCCGCCGAGAGAACAGAAAAACTAATGGGAGCTGGGGGAGCATGCAGACTGATACCGTAATCGCCCTACGAGACGTAGTTTGCTCAGTCAAAAGGTATATAAGAGATGAAATGCACCGGGAATTCCATCAACTCTCACCAAGTTATCACTCCTCAAAGCATTATGAAGTCTGTCGCGTAAGTTTTTCTTTCATTTTTTAATTAATATCTTTTCGATTTTCAGTATCTTCTGTGCCTTGTTCGCCGTCTCCACCGCCCAATTGGCCGCCTGGCCATCAACATCTTACTCTCCATTCTACCAGGCCTTGTTCGGTGGAGCCGCCGCTCCAGTCGTCGCCGCTGCTCCAGCAGTTGCAGCTGCCCCAGCATTCGCTCCAGCTCTCGGAGCCCCAGCATATGCTCCAGCTCTCGCTGCTCCAGCCTACGCTCCAGCTCTGGCTGCCCCAGCTTTCGCTCCAGCTCCAGTCGTCGCTGCCGCTGCTCCAGCCTATGCTCCAGCCCCAGTCGTCGCCGCTGCCCCAGCCTTCGCCGCTCCAGCCTACGCTCCAGCTCCAGTCGCCTCTCCAATGATCGCCGCTGCTCCAGCACTTGCCGCTGCTTCCGTCAACGGACTTCCAGTTGCTGCTGCTCCAGTCGCCGCCGCTGCTCCAGCATTCGCTCCAGCTGCCATTCCAGCCGCCGTTCCAGCTTACGCTCCATTCCAGACAGCCGCCTACTGGATCGGATCCAACAAGGCCAAGAGCGTCAAAGCATAAGATGCGAGGCTTCTTCGATCCTCGAACCCTTTTATGTATATTTTGCAAACATGAACTGCACAATGAATAATTTGATTCATAATCTTGTGTCTATTGGTTATCAGAAAGTTCTCTATCAATACATTTGCCATTTGAGGAAACACATTTGAATCATAAATTCATAATGAGTTATTAGGTCCCAATGGGTTTTGAGACAAACATGTTTCTCTAACAAGGGAACGATTTTTCCATACCCGACATAAATTTTTCCATAAATTTGCTCATTTATAGTTTCAAGTATGGGCTTTCAAATGTGCTATGTAGCTAACTGTTAAGATTCCTGGAAGTCACTGAAATCTTGCATTCGATCTAATATTGAGTTCATAATTCAAATACAGTAGAAATTTAAAAGTTCTCTAGACCCCTGAAAGTTCGGAAGATTTGTTATTGGATCCTCGCGAACTCCTCAGACTATCTAGTAATCCTTCGCCAGAACAAGTGAGAATACAATAAAGACGTCACCTACTGGTTCTCAAAAAACTTGTATGAAATACAATATTCCTTCTGTTTCTGACTCATCCTTCACGTTTTCATGCTTCCCCTGTCATCTGTATTATTTACACAAACAAACAATTGAACAATTGAGGTGTCATTGAAATATTTATTGTTTGGAATGATGTTACAATACAATATTTACAGATAAATAGTTCAGATCGTTTTAAAAAAGTCGAAAGCGCATTTGTCACGGTTTTGGTCTCTCTTATTCCGAAGACGGCTTCTTGTTACTTCCAATGAAGTAATTCGCATAGGTGAACGGATCCTTGGCACCTGGACCAGCTGGATCGGCGTTCGGGGCTCTTGATGGTTGCAAATACTCTCCGGCTCTCGGAGCAGGAACTCCGGATGCGGTGTAGACGGCTTTGGAGAACACGGCTTGAGCCTCATCTCCGAATTGGACACGGTTAGCACGGATCGGAGCGGGTCCTTCTTGAATTTGGTCAATTTCTTGGCGGAGAGCTTCTGGCTGGTTGTAGGATGGCACTTGTTGCTGTGGTGGTGGAGGTCCCTGTGGCATTTGTTGTGGTCCCGGTCCCTGTGGATACTGTTGTGGTCCCGGTCCCTGTGGATACTGTTGCTGTTGTTGAGCTGGTCCTTGAGGGTACTGTTGTGGGTACTGTTGTTGAGCTGGACCAGGGGCTTGTTGGGCATAAGGACTTGGATAAGGGGCCTGTTGGGGTGCTTGCTGTTGTGGAGCCGGTTGGGGATACTGTGATGGAAGAGGTTGCTGTTGTTGTTGCTGGGGATACTGTTGTGGATATCCTTGGGGAGCCTGGGCCTGCATGAGTTGCTGTTGGGATGGGTAGGGGTATGGCTGTTGGGGTTGTTGCTGAGCTGGACCATATTGAGATGGATCTTGTGGGTATCCTTGTGGGCCCTGAGGTTGTTGTGGAGCAGACGGGTAACCTTGTGGGCCTTGGGATGGTGGGTACTGTTGAGGTTGTTGTGGGTATCCTTGTGGGAATTGTTGTTGGGCTGGATATCCCTGTGGTGCCTGTTGTGGGTATCCTTGAGGAGCTGGGCCTTGTGGATATCCCTGTTGCGCCTGCTGTCCCTGTGGATATTGTTGTGGATAACCTTGTTGAGAAGGATCTTGATATCCTTGAGGACCTTGTTGTAGCTGTTGCTGGTGAGGTGGATAGACTGGACCCTGTGCTGGATAACCTTGTGGAGTCTGTCCACCTGGATAAACTGGGGCTTGTTGTGGCGGTCCCTGAGAAGGGTACTGTTGTGGTGGATACTCTTGAGACATCTCAGGTGGAGGGGTCGGGAGATTTTCTTCTGGTCCTGGACCCATTGGTCCCGGTCCCATCGGCCCTGGTCCCATTGGAGCTGGAGCTGGAGCAATTGGGCAAGGTGGTGTCAGACAAGGTTGGAGAAGATCCGGAGTGAGAACTGGAGCCGCTTTCGCATAGTATCTTCCCGGATTGAGCTGCTCGACTTGAGCGTCAACGAGATTGAGACTGAAAATTGACTAGTTAGCTAAACTAGTACAATTACCGAGCACCTACCATAGTAAGAGACCAAGAGTTGCCAAGTGATAACGCATTTTCGTTGTTTCGTGGAGGTATACCTAAGCGGCGAGCCGTCTAACTCTCGTTTATATATGACTCCTGGTGTGGGATCGTACTGACCACGGCCAACGAGACACGCTTGTCTCGTTGGCAACTTTTTTGTATCAGTCGGTCGTTCTTGTGCTTGATTCGGTTGACGGTCCAGTCATCGGTGCTGTCAAAGAAAGACAGTGCAAAAGAGAGCCGTCAAAGAACACAAACACTCGAGTAACAATTCCGGTTTCCTCGGGAAGAGGCAAAAAGTTTGTTGCGGGGGGAGAGTAGATGGATTCCACCACCATTCTATTCTGCTTTGTGCCCCACAGAAACATTCTGTAAACAATGGACTTATTCATTCGCACGTGGGAACTGGATAGGTGCAAGACACAGAGGCAAAGTACACAGGCGGCTTCCCCGACTATTGCGCAATCGGCATAATCTTTGATGATCATCCGTGTAGTTTTGCCGTGCGCGGAGGAACTATTCCAGGGATTTTGCAGGGAGCACACGGATCAACAATCAGATTATCACAAATTGTCGTGTCAGTTGAAAGTGAGGGGGGCCGAAAAGTGAAAATTATTCTGGGGCATTGAAAACTTCACTATGAAAGAATAATATAATCTTGAACAGTTCAATGAAGGTATGAGACTGCAGCATCTTGAAGCACTTTAAAAAGTTGTATTGTATAAAGTGAAAAATTTTAATATCAAAGGACAGAAAAGTTTCAGAAATCTTTCGGTGATTTCAAAATTTGCGCTTTTGAATTCTGAAGCGGGCATGCGCAGAAGAACGAATTACTCAGCTTGAGCATTATTGGGATTGCTTTCAGCATGGAATAAATATTACCTCTTCAACTTTCTGAAAATTAATACTCGATTTCAGATGAAAGAGAATTTGGGAATAGTTCAACGCCAAGATCCAGCGTTTAATCACTTTCGGAAAATGTTCATGTCATCACAAATGATTTTGTATCAGGAATCTGTAAAAAAATATCCAGGTGAAACAGTCTCAAAAATAACACTTTAACTTTAAAAATTTTCAGAAGATCCTCGTATGGAGATGACTCTCAACCAACATCTTCACAAATATCATCTGGAGATGGAAGGACTTCAAAATCAAAGGACAGAAAAGGTTCAGAAATCTTTCTAGAAACTACTCCACAAAGCACCATAGAAAAGTTGTGAAAGTGAATAGAAGTAATTCTAGAAGCAACTCTAGATCAGCATTAATGTCTTGCTGTGACTCTGATCTGTTTCAGAACAAATCAAACTGACGATGCCTTGATTCCTTCAATCATCAGAACCATCTCTAGAAGGAGTCCGAGATTATTCAGAAGAGACAAATTTAGTCTGAAGAAACATTCCATAATTATCTCAAATCCTATAACAGAATCTCCAAAAGAAAGTTCACGATTCTAGACAATTTATTGAACCCAAAAAGTAATTGGAATACAAAAGTTTGTACATAGACGATAATATTCCTAAGTTTTGACACACAAAGTTTCAAATTAGAGATCAAAGCATAAATCTCGAGATTTCAATTACCCGATAACCCAGATGTTTTGTACCCATTGCAATTAGAAAAATAGATTCTCGAATTAATAGATTATACATGCGCCTGTTTGTTGCTGAAATGATGGCGGGTAGAGTTGCGACCAAAGAGAATTGATTTGAAAGCACGACGGAATTCCGTGTTGAAGATCGTGTAGATGATGGGATTCATGAACGAATTCATGTAACCAATCCATGTGCAATAGAAGAATAGATCATAGCCAACCTAGAAACGTAGAGTTTGATTGTGAAAATTAGTAAGGGACCAACCTGACACGAATCCTTATTGAGCAAAATGCATACAGCGTTCAAAATGTTGATAACAAAAAATGGAACCCAACAGACGAGGAACACTCCAACGACCACTCCCAATGTTTTCGTGGCACGTTTTTCTTTTCGTTGTGCCTTTGAAACCTGCAACTAAGAAAACCCCCTTCCGAATCTCATGAATTCAATCTACTCACCTTCCTCTTCAAACTATGCTCATGTTTGATTGCCCTCTTGACCAACTTGACTGCAATCCCATTTCGACTGCTCTTTTTTGAGCCTTTCGAGTCGACAGACCTCAAGCTATCGGCACGTGTTTTTGATGAGCATGTCGTGCCGATTGAATCCATTCGTTGAAGGTCAAGATCTGCAGAAAATAAGGTCGTTATGTGAAGTGGCACTAGTCAACTTACGCGGCAAACTAGGTCTCGTCAGAATCTGAATAGCTAGTGGAGGATCGACTTGAGACACTCGACGACTCGATTCGACACTACATCCTTTCAGATTATTCAACTCGTTTCCTTCCATTTCTCGAACAGTCAATGCAAAACTGACAGTTGGTTGCATCATACAACCTTCTTTCGTTTCAGCTAGTACATCTTCCAGAACAGTTTCCGTAATCAATGCTGGGAAATTGGCGATTTCATCTGGAGAGCCCAGAAGTTCTGCACCTGAAATAATCCCACATTGTCATCCAGATTCTCCACCATTCTCACTATTAGCCGTCGTACTTCTGCTTAACGTCGTCGTTGGCAGATGATCAATGTCTCGTGAAGCAGAAATAGTTTCAGTTTCAGTTTGAGAGTTCGTCGGTCGAATTGGCATTGAAACTCTTCGATATTCTTTTGGAGACTCTGTTATAGGATTTGCCAGGATCATTGAGTGTTTCTTCAGATCAGATTTATCTCTTCTGAATAATCTCGGACTCCTTCTAGAGATGGTTCTGATGATTGAGGGAATCAAGGCGTCGTCAGTTTGATTCGTTCTGAAACAGATCAGAGTCACAACAAGAATCAAACAATATGCACACTCACATCGATGCTGATCTAGAGTTGCTTCTAGAATTACTTCTATTCACTTTCACAACTTTTCTATGGTGCTTTGTGGAGTAGTTTCTAGAAAGATTTCTGAACCTTTTCTGTCCTTTGATGTTGAAATTTCGACCATCACCGGATGAGGTTTGGGAAGATGTTGGTTGAGAATCATCGCCATAGGAGGATCTTCTGAAATTTTATGAAAGTTTTCTTCGTATGTTGGAGACTGTGCCACCTGGATATTGTTGTACAGTTTTCTGATACAAAGTCATTTGTGATGACATGAACATTTTCCGAAAGTGATTCAATGCTGGATCTTGGCGTTGAGCTGTTTCCAAATTCTCTTTCATCTGAAATTGAGCGTTAATTTTCAGAAATTCAAGAAGTAATATATATTCCATGCTGAACGCAATCCCAATAATGCTCAAGCTGAGTTATGTTTTCTGCGCATGCCCGCTTCAGAATTCAAAAGTGCAAATTTTGAAATCACCGCAACTTTTCTTTCCAAATAATCGCCAACCAAACTCAGTTTATTCCCTATCTTTTCAAAATCTAGAGCCATGCTGAAACCATGCAAGTGATAGGTGAGAGAAGCATCAGAAACAAAGGAATGCAGTGAAGATGTTGAGTAGAAGTAGAAGGAAGGAAGAAGAAGTTCAGTGCAGATACAGAAACGGATCGGTGCTGGAGACAGATAGAATAGAGTGATGAGACACATCGATATATTTCCGGACATACTGAGGAGCATAGGAAGAGGTGTCTGAGCATTGGATGCCTTCGAAGTTGCAGAAGTAGTAGTAGTAGTTGCACGAGCACACGAAGAAGTAGAAGGAGAGGTGGTGGACACGTTTTTCGCGAAGAAGGCGGGCATGCCGGACGCGGAGGCAACACTCGGCGCCGCGGAGCTCGTGGTTCCCACGGACGCCGCATTGATGATCCGACGGAGCATGGAGGTTGTGCGGGGTGCCGATGCTTCGACGACACCTTGACCATCATCGGCGTGATACTCATCGTCATCGTCGCCCGCACCGTCACCCCCACAACATTCATCCATAACGTCCAGCTCGTCCTCCTCCTCCCACTCTTCTTCACCTGCGAGTTCAATGGCGCGACGATGTCTCTCGAATTGTCTCATCCGACGGGTCATTGATGGTAGAGCAGCCATCATGACGTTTACAACTGGAAACCACGATAAAACCGTGGGATGAATCGAATGGGAATGGGACAATGCGTTTGGGAAAAGGAACTTATTATATGTGAACCAAAGCTGGGCGGGGCATCAAATGTAAATAACTTTTTTCAGGGGAATCGTGTAAAAATATGGTCAACTAGAAAAATGTTCCTCATTGAAAAAGCTATCGATTCGTTAAAAACCATCAAATTTCATGAACAAATAACAAAGTTAAGCCTTGCTTTGCTAAAAAGTTGCCGATTTCGGGAATTTCGACTACTTTTTTGGCAACACAAGGCGTAACTCTGTTAATTTTTTTTTTAATTTGACGATTTTTTCACCAATCGATAGCTTTTCAAATGATAAACTTTTTTCTAGTTGACCGTATTTTAACCCGATTTTCCCGAAAAAAGTTATGCGCATTAGAATCCGTTGCCGCCCAGCACTGATGTTCATTCAGGTGAAATTTTCTATCAGGGTAAGTTAAATAAAATTAAAAAATTGAACTCGACTATCTAGTAGGGAGAAGTTGTTAACGTAAAAAAAAGGAAATTTACAAAAATGAAGAAAGGACGAATGGACAAGAATCTGATCTAATAGAAGTAGAAATCACAAGAGAAATAGTTTTTTTGCTGAGCTGCTGCACAAAAAGCGTCAAGAATACGATAAGATTACGGTAAGCAGATAGATTTTATTTCTCAAGGACTCAGTTAAGAGAGATTTTATCTTAAATTAAAATTTAATTTAGAAAAATCACGTACTTTCTATAATTCATAAGAAAAATAAACTGAATGCACACTTTTTCTATTGAAACCTCAAAAAATCAGAATTTCGCACTCTGTGTCCTATGATTCTTAGTAGTATCAAATTCTAAGTTTCAAAAAAGATCAAGATCCCAAAATAAAGACAAACCTGGTCCTGCAACTATCCTTCCAGCAGCCTCTTCATCTACTTGCTCATCACCTGTGTCTGGTCTCATTCTGAAAATAATGAAAATTGATCCCAAAAGTTCTGATATCCTACGTCAATCCATGAGCAATCGTGTTCTTCTCTCGACGCATTTTCGCCGCTTTTTCTCGCTTTTTCAACGCAATTATGATACGAATATAGACGAAAAGTACTGAAAAGAAAACCGATTTTAAAACTTAATCAAAAAACTCCCACCTAAAAAACAAGGAATCACAAATGAAATCATAGAACTGAGAATCGAAAACTCGGCATTATAAAAGCGACATTCATACAGATTGGCATCTGGAGGCCGTACATTTACACCTGAAAATTTTGAAATCAAGAATCAGATGGGATTGAAAAAACGTACCAAATACCATAGGACTCGCCAATGTGAGACTAACCAGCCATATGACTGCTATCAGGTACCATACTCGTTTCACGTTTTGAGATTGTCTCGAGTATTGAATGGGAAGGGAAACTGCACGGTATCTGGAAGTATTGAAGTAGGATTGCAGTCATTTTGTTTTCAAGTGATCGTCCCAATTCCATTATTTAAGAAATAACAATAATTTTGCATAAAAATCGATAAAAATCGAGACAATCGATTTTCAAATTACGAACTTACATTTTTCTAACCTATTTCAAAAAATGTAGAATTTTTCGCTGATTCGAACATAATTAATATCGCTGCTCAAAACGAAAATTACGCATTTTTATTAACAAATTTTCGCTTGTCGCTCTCACCATTGCCGATTCATGAGCCGACAGCGGCGAGCGCGACAGCAGTTTGAGTTGGCAAAAAATGACTGTAATCCACTTTGAGAAGTTTTCTAACTCCATTTCCCCACTTGAAAACTACTCGAAAACTTCATGCAAAGATTCTTAAAGTTCAGAAACCCACCGATCGAACGAGATTACAGCTAGAAGTAGAATCGACGCTGTACTGCAACATACATCCGATGCCATGTAGACGTCGCACATCAAATTTCCCAGATACCAGTCTCCATTGGTGACCTGAAAAGAGGGGGAACCTATTAGTCTTCTGCTTCTGTACTCTCCATTCATTTTTAAGCAACTTTTAGACTATTGACCCTTTCAAATGATCCCTGTCCCGCTCTTTTTTCACTTTAATCAACTTGAAGACGTTGGTGGATCTCGGAAGCAATAAATGAAATAAATGTGCGAAGCGTATCCAATTTGACACTTCTCTCTTTCTTTTTTCCAAATTTCTTTCCCTTCTTTTCCACGTCACACTACACATACACCATCCATCATCACACATGCCTTGGAATTCAAAAACTTATCTATATGTACAAAACCTAACAAAGAAGTATCGTTTGGCACTCTGTCAGTCAATGGAGTTATGTGATAGCTGTCAAGGGATTACATCAACCAAAAACTCATGTTCTGTCTCTTCTGAAGTTCTTTTTGTTCTCCTCTTTTAATTTTCGACATCTATACGAAAACTAGTCTGCACCCCGACGATGGTAACCATGATTTATGACGTGGCAACCGTCAGAAAACATCCATAAATCTGTGAGCAAGTCTGAAGCTCTCTTGTGAGACACTCAACAAATTACTGGCTTGGTCGCTGATGTCTCTTTTTTTCGTTGGACAAAAAAATGGAGAGGTAGAAGAAACCAAGAGAGAGAGAGAGAGAACACGTCACTTCAGGAAAAGGGAGATTGGAGACATTGCTACTGGTAGGCAAGAGAAAGAAAATATAATTGATCACTTACATATACATACACCGCATATGGCATTACTATGATGGCAACCAAAAGATCTGCCACTGCCAATCCCAGAATCAGGAAGTTAATGGCTGATTGGAGGGCGCGATAGCGGAGAACTGAGATTATTACCTGAAAAAAATTAATTAAAATTTTATTGAATACTTGAAGCGTTTTCAAGTTTTTGTACACTTTTTTAGCAAGAATACATGTAAAACGTTTTTCGTCAGGGATGGCGGCAACAAATTTCGGCAATTTATTCAAATGTGAATAACTTTTTTTCAGGGGGATCGGGTAGAAATATGGTAAACAGAAGAAATGTTGCTTATTGAAAAAGCTATCGATTGGTTAAAAACCTGTCGAAATTCATTGAAAATTGGTAGAGTTACGCCTTGTGTTGCAAAAAAAATGCCGATTTTAGCAATTTCGGAAACTTTTTTTGCAACACTGGACGTAACTTTGTTAATTATTGTTGAAATTTGACGGTTTTTTAACCAATCGATAGATTTTCGATTAACGAGGAACATTTTTTTTTTAGTTCACCGTATGTTTACCCAATTACCCTGAAAAAAGTTATTCACATTTGAAGTGGAGTTGTCGCCCATCCGTAGCTTGAAAGTCGGCAAAAAATTTAAGCAACTCATTCAAATTCGAATAACTTTTTTCAGAGTGATCGGGTAAAAATATGGTCAACAGAAAAATGTTTCTTATTAAAAAAGCTAACGATTGGTAAAAAAATCGTAAAATTTCATCAAAAACTAACAGAGTTACGCCTTGTGTTGCAAAAAAATTGCCGAGTTTAGGAATTTCTGCAACTTTTTGATAACACAAGACGTAACTCTGTTCATTTTTTGTGAAATTTGACGGTTTTTTAACCAATCGATAGCTTTGTTAATAAGAAACATTTTTCTAGTTGACCGTATTTTTACCCGACCCCCCTGTAAAAAGTTATTCACATTTGAAAGAATCCTGATACAATTTTGTTCTTGTGTACACTATTTTCGGTCACGAATCTTTCTTCATACCTCCTGGCAATCCCAGCTTCCACAAAAGTATATAAACCCAGTTTTAAAAAACACATCACTTTCACATTTCCGAAAATATTTGTTTTCTTAATGCTCTTCTATTTTCAACAAAATGAAAACATCTACTTATTTCAAGCCCTAATCACTGATAAGGTAAATGACAAGATTACTAACGAAAAAAATTGTTTTGTGCTTGTGATTTGGTCTTTCGATTCTATCAAAATCATTGGAAAATAAGTCTGACATTTTTGAAAATGTCTACATATAGTTCAACAACCAATTGAGTTCAAACGAACCAGCAGGTTTCCGAGCAGTGTGATGAGTGGAATAACAATAAGGAATAGTCCAGCATAGTTGAGCGGAATCCCACTTCCAGAAGTCATTTGTGTGGGAGATTCGGAAGTCGTCGTGATGTTGAAGGAGAAGGGTGGAGGCCATTCAAGGGAGACATTCCATGTCTCACCGGCCTCCATTTCGATGTCCCAGAGGGTTACCTGGAAATTTTAAATAAAAGTTTCACCAAGAAGTAACTCGAGAATCAAAGAAGAAAAGTGAGTGAATAAAAGGGCACAACTTGAGTCTGGTTTTCGGGAGTGAGATTTCGGGGATTCACGGAATGAAGGAGCCAGATGATTCCTTTTTCTCACCCATTGAATATTCAACTCATTCGGACCAAGGGTCCAATGATTGCTTAGAAATAGGGCAAGGATGAGGGAAAATAGGAAGATTTTACGCTAGAAACTGTAAGACATGGAATCAGAAGGTCGAAATTCTGAAGAAAAGTATGAATGTCTTCTTCTCCTTTCTATCCGACTACCTCTTCTTCTCCTCCTCCTTCGTTTTTCCTTTACTAAATAAAGAAAAAAACGGAGAAAAGAGGGCGGAGCCACGAAATACGGGGTACGAAAAGAAGAGAAGAAGATGGAACATAAACGAACTTTGAGATGGACACCAAAAAATGCACAAAATTCGCGGGCCGGTCCTATTCTGGAGGCTATCCGTCTAAATTGGGCGTTACGTTTATTTTGAGACTTTTGGAAAAGAGCAAGGGAGACGAGAAAAATTGAGATATTATTTTGAGAAAGTCCATTTTTTAAAAAAATTTAGTCTCTAGACAGACTTGGCAAATTCTGGGCCCGGTCCGGGTTGGGAAAAAATTCTACAATTTTTAAACTTTTTTTTTGTAATTTTTCGCTGTAAAACGACACAATATATTCAATCATCGAGAAACTTCAATTTTTTCTCAAAAAATTTACTCCCAAATTTTTGACTCCACATACCCGGTCCGGCCCGTATGTGTGGATCTAGGAGTTTCTTAAAAAATCGAATTTCTTCTTCAAATGGAAAAATACAATTTCCTTTGTGATTCTTCTAACTAACCTGCTCACAACAAATAATTCAGTAACTATATTACCAATGGGAACAATCGAATCTTTCGGGATTACTATTTGTTCTCAGAATTATTTTTGTATTTTAGTCGCAAAAACTTTATCAGATTCGACCGGAATCTTTTGGATTCTGAATAGCTGTTTAAGGAATCTGCGTTTCAAACTTTGAGTATTTTTTGAATAGTGATTCTCTGACCATTTTAGTTTTACCTTTCGTCAAAGATTAGGATTAAATTTTGAAAAGAGGATGAATCTGGAACAATGAAAGAAGTTTCCGGGAAGAACAGAAGTGTTGATGAAAAAAAAGAAACTGGAATAAAAAAACACATACAAAACACATTCATTCATGCAAATCTCACATACATGCTCTTCCTCTCTCCGCCACTCATCAATTATCAATTTGGAAGAAAAAAAGCAGAGAAGAAGATGGAGAAGACGAATGAATCGTGACGAATCAATCTGTAATTGGTGAGAGCAAAGGCAAAAGATGGAATTGTTCGATGAGAATGACTATGCAAATGTAGACGAGAGGAAAAACTAACTTCTGGACTGATTCAGGAGAGATATGTAATCCGAAAGGCAAAGAAAAAACACATGAACACCGACGCAATTCAATTTTCACCGCCGAGGGGAAGGGAAATCAAGGTGTGCTTTTTCAAACACTGATCTCTAAGAAATCAGACAGAGGGAGTCTCGAAGACTTTTTTTGGTCTATTAGCTGAAGTTCGAAATGTTGTAATTAGATTGGGAAGAAAAGGGAAATGTTTGTTAATTGGAATTGAAACAGAAAAAAATGTTTATTCAATTGAAAAGTGCTTGGGATTAAAATAGAGTTGAGTTTGGTGAAGAATTCGGAGAAATTAAAAGATGAAACATTCAGAAGTTTTCTTTTTCCAGGAATCAAGGCAGGGGTGGGATGGAATTTTTCGGAATTTCAGAATGTCAGAATATTCCGAATTTATAATTCTCGGAATTTCGGAACGTCGGAGTTTTCCGAACTAAAATCTCGAAATTTCGAAATTCCGGAATTTCGAAATTTTCGAAATCTCGAAAATTGCTTTTGTTACAGTATTTTTCGTTAAAAATTAACTTTTTCAGAAAATTTTTCAGATTGTAAAAAAGTTTCAGTAAATTGACTGTTTCGAAAAGCGAAAACCTTTTGGGCATGCATTTTTTCCATACCGTAACTTTTTCTTCAGTAAGTTTTCCTTAGAATCGGAATTTGATTCCGAAAATTTTCCATCAGAATATTCCGGTCGGAATTGCAGTCCAATTTTTCAGAATTTTCAGAATTTCGAATTCCGTCCCGCGCACCTAAAGGAGATCCTTGTCCAAAAAAGTTATTATAAAATTTCAGAAAATAGTAACATAATGTAAGATAGTAAGTTTTCCCCTGCCAGAATCCCGATTCTCAGTTTTACTCATCTGAAATCTGTTTTATTCTATGATTCATGAGCGACCAATGAACTACAAGCGCGAAGCGTGAGAACCCTCAGAGACCCTCTCTTCAGAATCGGGACCTCCCTTTGTAAATATAAAAAAAATGCATGACGAAGATCCATTCGGTTATCAATTATTCTCTTCAATCTGGACGAGCTTCGTTACACACTTTACGACGTCATCGAATCAAAAATAAGAGATTGAAAAACAATGAATTTCAAAGTTCAGTGAAGTGAAAGTGGTCTCTTTAGAACCAAACCCACGCCACCTCTTTTTTGGGTTATCAGAGGATCAGAAGATTCGAAACAAGTTGGTCATTTAGTAATAAGAACTAATCTCTCGAAAAAGAATGAGGGGGTTAATCTCTCAAGTACATAAATCACTAAAAGTCATGTCTCCAGAATATATAGATCTCTCTTTTTGTTTTAGGAAAAAAAAGAAGCTGGATGGAAGGAATAGGGGAGAGAGCATAATTGTCGTGGTGATGATGGTGGAAAGCAATTCGGTGTATGTGTGTGTCTCTGTTTTGTCAATGTGTTCCACCATTTGTTCATCACCGTAGGAAAAAAATGGGGGAAAAGAGAAGAGAATGCGAACTATTATGGAGCAATTGACCCAGTGGTCTGTGTGTTGGGGTTATACTTTCTGGAAGTCACGTGGAACACAGAAGACAATGAGGAACTGGGAAAAGGTTGAAGAGGATAGAGAAAATGAGGAAATGGTTTCAGTTTAAGAGATTTCGAAGTGTTTGAGTTTTTGTTTAAAATGTTTAAATGGGACTCTGGAGGTGTCAGACCGAGATGAGCCTCTTTGAGGTTTCAAAGACTGAACATTTTAAATTTAATGAAAACTAGATGAGTCAGATTATAGAATTCCCAAATTTTTCTGACATTTTCTAGAAAAAAATAAGAAAACTTCGATAAGAACTAGAGGTACTATAACATTTAAAGTATTGATAAACCACCTAGAAGGTCTCATGCGCTTTGCATTTTGAAACTACAGTAACCAGGACATTTCGAAAGTGAGACATTTCGAAAGTAAGACATTTCGAATGTAAGACATTTCGAAAGTAAGACATTTCGAAAGTAGACATTTCGGTAGTGGACATTTCGAAAGTGTGAAGTCGCCTTTTTGCTAAATTTTTTGAACTTCTCATGTCTTTTTTGTATGTAATATATCATAAACGCAAGAATATATATGAGAAGTTCCAAAAAAATAGGCAAAAACGCAATTTCCCACTTTCGAAATGTCCACTTTCGAGATGTCTCACTTTCGAATTGCCTTACTTTCGAGATGTCTTACTTTCGAACTGTCTTACTTACGAAATGTCCCGGAGCCATTTTCCTTGAGTTATTTCAGGAAAATCGTTAGAAAAATCGAATTAGGGAAAAATAGGGAAAATAAAGAAAAATTATAGAAAATCATTATGAAAGTAAACACTATACTAGGAAGTAAAACTAAATCCAAAATACAAACAGAAGAGGCTCCAAAAAAATTCTAATTTCTGCAAATGATCAGATAAACAAGATAAGGACAAGTATGAAAATATGAGTTCAATTGAAAGGCTGACAAAAATTGTACTATCTTGTTTTTATTCATTTCTGCGGACAACCCTGAAAAACGAAAAAGAATAAATTTCTTCCTCTCGAGCAAGTTTTCAATCTTTTCGACTCGAGAGCAACAACTCTTCGCTTTTTTTTCTACTTTTTTTCATTGTGAAAATCCACTGACTAATCCATCGAACATCAGATGCTCACTTCACACCACTTCATATTGTTTGTGAACAAGAATAAAAAAGAATAGAATTGGAGATCAGTGTGAGAAAGAAACAATTGGATATGTAAGCATGCGAATCGTCTTTTGTATTCCTTTTTTGATTTCTGCAAAAACGAAACAAGGAGAACGTAATCAAAATGTATGCATCTGACAGCGTTCTACTTTCCTGCTCCTGCCAGATTCAGAAGAATCCTTCTGATCATTCTGATCACATGAGCAATGTCTGAGACACCGGATGATTGGTCATCCGAAATGTTTCGGTCTCAAAAAAGAATAAAGGGAATCATTGAAGTATACATTTCGGGAATCAGACGATGAAGTTTTTTTCTTCTTTTCGAAAAGGGCCGCCCGGTGATGATGCTCAGTGAAGAAGAGAAGGATAACAATTGAATAATAGAACATTCACGGGCCACATGCAAAAATCATATATTTTTGTTTGGTTGAATCGAATCCAAAGGGGCGATATAATAATCTTAGGGAATTGGTATTAGCAGGAGCAAAAAGATTCTGGAGAATCCGAAGACTGATAATTTTGATTCTAGGATCCGGTTGGGAAAAAACGAGAACAAACTTGTTATTGTGAAGGAATTTCTAGTTCAAAAACAAACTAATTGGATGATGATTCCTGCTATAAAACTGAAATTAACGAATGAGAAAGTTTTGTGTCACCTCGATTATTTTTTTTGCAGACAAACATTTTTTAATCGGGGATTAAGAGAAAAGAAAAGTAGTGATATCAGAATAGTGAAGGTTTCGGAAGAGAAGAACATTTTGGAAAGAGGAGATTTGGAGGATTTGTAAAAGAAAAGGTTAGAATCAAGACACAAAGAGTTTGGATGGAGAGGGAGAACGGGATATTTGTATTTTGAAACGATTATAGTAGGAACAAATGAAAATCGATAGATGAGAATCCGGAAAGATTAGATACCGTATAACTTCTAGTAGAGGGACACCAGAGCTACAAGTTAGTAACACTTATTTCGAAAATATCCCACACTTTCTGAAGATCATATTTAGTGCGTTTTGTAGCTGAGAAAAGTATCTTTGTTTACTGAAATTTTTACCGGCAAATTACGGAAATTGCGGTCGTACGGACATCCAAAAGTCGGCCTTCTGGGGTCGCTCTATTGGAGGTTTTACGGTAACTACCATGAGATCGCATAGGCTCTGAATTTACATGTAATGGTTCCCAAATGTTGCCTCTGAATTATTTTTCAAGTAGGTGTTAACCGAACCTACTTATTGATATAAGAAATCCCAAAAGACAATTTTTCTTGAGGGACCCTTCTTCCCGAGATATTCCGTTATAAAGATTTTTTGGTGAGATGGAAAGCTCCGACTTTGACTGGACATAACTTACGTTTTAGTGGTCGAATCCTAAAGTTATTTGCATCGAAACGTGTCAAATTTACTCAACTTTAAAGTGATTATTAGAATGAAACCAAAACGAAAATTTTCTAGATTCCAAATAAGGATCCACCAACCCAACGAGATAGAATTCAGAGTACAGTACGTTCTTGCAAAATGAGAGTTTTCAGAATTGAAACGAATCTGGACCATTCTAGATTACTGTCATTTCAAACAGCAATTAGATCAATTTGAAAATCGAAAATCAGAAATCACTCGAAACGAGAAAACTGTAGTTCACCTCGGAGCTTGAATGAGGTTTGATACCCAAACCCCACAATATCTTCTCTCCTCAAATAATAATTACTCTCCTCTCCTCAAAAACCCCAAAAGGTGTGAAAATAAGTGGAAGAGGGTGCTCCGAGGTGTATGTGTACAAATCGGATACACATTATACAGGAATTCGGGAAAACCTATGCAATGAAGCGTAGTTGGATTTGTATCCGAGAAAGAGGGAGAGAGGGAGACGGACCTCTTCTTCTTCTTCTACTTCTTCGTCAACACGTATCGAGACAGAAGAAGCCGAGTTCGTTGAGCCGTCGAAGAATAAAAAAAATTCCCTCACCAACGTCTTCAGTGTGAAAAAAGTAAGTGTCAAAGAGAAGAGGAAATGGCTATCTGGAAAAGGAAAATTTCAAGAAGTTTCAGGGTGAAAATGTAAGCGAAACAAGATGGAGCCAGGAACTGAACGAGGTTCAAAAAACACAGAAGAAGCCGAGTCTCAGATGTGTTTTAAGGACACATATGGGTGTAATAATTTTATTAATTGGGGAGAAAATGGGTGAAAAAAGAAATTGAGTAATGGATAAAAATAAGAATCAGTGTCTAGAGGAATCTGATTGTAATTGTGTGCCCTTGAAGAAAGATATTCCAAGAATGTGTTCGAATAGAACTACAAAATTAGAGAGTGCAGCATGGTCCAGACTGGAAGGGTGCAAAAAAATCTAACAGAAAATCTATAAATCTGGGATCCGGATCCGTTTTCCGGATCTGAATAGTCTGATCGGGTTTCAGCCAGTTTTCTTCTTCTAAAATGATTCCAAAACACCACCAAACATTCTGGTGTGAATTGGGGCGACTTCTCTCGGATCCCAAAATCCGATTTTTAAAGGCTCGTGGCGGTCTCGTGTCGTTTTCTGGGGTCCCCTACGATTCGATTAGCTGCGACGAAACTGATGATGCCGAAGAAGAAAAAAGAAGGCGTTGTCTTCGTATGAAACAAATCAAAACGGATAAAGGAAGGAAAGGGAAGGAAAAAGTAAAAGATATTGGATGGAAAAATGGAGAAGGGATGAAATATAGGACAAGTAGAAGTGGGAAAAAATGATTAGTGTGGGCGGGTGATGTCTAGGAATAGCTTTTGGGTGGCCTTTGAGGAGTCAGAAGGTTTGAGTCAAAAACTGGACTGTTTGAGGCTCCTCAACATGTTATTTTTACTTTAGGGTCAGGTCAGTGCAAGGCGGCAACGAATTTCGGCAACTCATTCAAATGTGAATAACTTTTTTCAATCGGGTAAAAATACGACCAACAAAAAATGTTCCTTATTAAAAAAGCTATAAATTGGTTAGAAAACCGTCAAATGTCATAAACTAATCCATTCAAAATCGCTGATATCGAAAAGCTACGAATCATCGAAACAAGAGAAGATTACCTCATCCTTAGCAAAACTCTAAAAGTGTTTTGATTCGTTGTGCACACATCTCTAATAAAGTTTTCGAGTGTTTTTGACCACCCGATTGTCCTTCTTCTTTTTTGTCTTTTTTTCTTTTTCCAGTAGTTTCCAGGGCCAAAAATGACGCATGAAAGTGTCAACTAACACATAAAAAGAAGAGAACTTTTCAAGGATTCACTCTTTTTTCCCTGTGCTCTGCTGCAACACACGTTCGTTCCTTTGATTCTGAACAGAACACAACCGGGGTGGTCTGAATTGTAAAGAGGGGGGGGGGGGGGGGGGGGGCAAAAAGGGATATATTTTGGGGAGTCATTGACCTGCTGGCAAAAATTATGTGCACATGGGTCAGGAGATAAAATTAAATTGAAATGGTGAGGGTTTGGCGGAATAAAAGATCAGCTTATGCACCAGGGATCTGAATGAGGGGAGGAAACGGTTGTAAAAGTTAAGAGAGTGGAGAACTTTTGATTGGATGGGTTTGAGGAACCAAAGGATCAGTTTAGAAGATTTAGGAAGGTCAAACAGAGTTTTAGATTGAATTGGGAAACATGTCAGAGAATAGTTAAAACTACCCATTTTCAGCATTCAGAAAAATAGAGTAAAAGAGATTCTGATCGAGCGTTCTTTCAGAATCAAAACATCAAAGTACTTGGTTTGTGAGATTCAGAATGACTTTCAGATTGAAAAATGTATTTTCCTAACTCGATGAATACAAAAAAATCTATTTTAAAAAATATTGTTTCTGATATCCAAATCTGATCAAAACGACTTTCTGAGATCATTGGATTTCATAGAACTTTCAAATCAGAAACCTTCAGTATTCCTATCAGAAGACTCCTCTAGAAAACTGGTGTATACAAACATTTCTGAATACCAAAATGTGACTGGTTGAGAGCCCCGAGAATGTTTTCGACGGAACGACGCACTATGTCTCTATATATGTGTGCACATTTCATTCACAAAAGCCCCTTCTAGGACGGGGGAAAATAGTGGTGGAAGAGTAAAAAGTAGAGAAATCAGAACGCGTCACTCAAAAATTTGACAGATCGACTCACGGAACATCAACGTATTTTTTGGGTGCTGGGTGAAGAATGAGAATGAGAAAAAAAGGCGACTAGTTGTTTTTTGAGAAGACTACCCATAGTCTTGGCAATAAGATGGGGGGGGGGGGGGGGGGGGTCTTCCAGATGAAGCATAAAAACACATAGACACCTCCACAACTGTTTGTGGAGAGTCACCACACTTCAAGGAAGTAAAAAAAACGAGAGAAACTTTAGGGAAATTCTTTACTCAAACGTTCTCTACCGGAAAATTCGGGGGAACAGGTGAAATTTGAAAAGTTGGGTTGAAAATCTGAAAATTTTGCAGTTTGAATTGCAGGTGCAAGAAAAATCTAGAAATCACTGATTGAAATTTTAAGATCAGAGAACGTGGCTGAAGTCTAAACCTGAACAATAGAAAAAAAACTTGATGACGTACACAGGAACACTTAACCTTCGAAAAATCCAACACTTATTTTTTCAGGATATTCAGGTAGAGGTGAGCAAACAGCCCCGGTGACCTCTTGAAGTATATTTAGACTTGTGTTAGGATCGGAGCATGACCATTTGAGCACGAGCTGAATTTTGTGAGAGGATAAAAAGGAGAAGTTTTAAAACAAAATTAATTTCAAACTGATGACAAGAACTTTTAGGGGATAGAGAGCAGAGGAGGTGAAGTTTTTTTGAGCACAAATTTTTGAAATTCAGTTGCAGTGAACTTTACCAAGAAACTTTGTCAGAGGGAGTTTTAACCGAGCTCACCAATGTGAATGGTACTTTCACAGAATTTGAATACCGTAAAATCTGTATCATAAGGGCACCTTTAATAGCAGGGAACCTCTAGTAGAAGGGCCCCCGAATGAGCTGAGAATTCAGGAACATTTTTTATAGATGGTGTAAAAATAGAAGGGCATGACTTTCTGATACAGATTTGACGGTATCTAAACGGTATCTAAACTAGCTCGTAAAGTAATTTATCATGTTAATTACTGTCATTTTACTACAGTAGACTTACACACTTTTCGATTATATATTCCTTCAATGTTTCATCAACCAGAAGTCTTGAAAACTGGAATTTTGAAAAATAAAACTATCCTCATCACCCGAAACAAACACGCGAATGTTTCGAGAAAATTGGTCAATTTTGAATTGAGCTATGACTCTCAACACATTTTTGGTTCCGAAATTAGTACTAAAAATCCACGAAAAGAGCTGTAACTTGCTAAATTGTTGAGCCATAAAAAATGTAAACATATGAGCATCGACGTAGACAAATTTCTGATCTTTTTGTAAAATTTTCATCCAAATCGGTTCAGCTTCGGATGAGTTACAGCTTAAAACATATGAAGAAACAACCCGGTTAAAATGTTATTTGTAATGATATCAAAACCATAAAATCATTTTTCCCATTTCAAATCAAATCCAATTCAAATGATCATCCAAAAATCCAAAACACAATCCTTGCAACATCGTCCTAACAAAGATCAAGAGTTGTCCAAAAAATTCAGTTACATCAAAGTTCAGAGGGAACTAAAACGTTTTCTCCGCGCAAGAAAGTAGGCGTGGCTTACCGATATCCTTCATCCCGTATTTTTTTCTATTTTTGCTTCTCAAAAGGTCTCAAGAGCAAATCGATTTAATTTCCGTTCTTTTTTACAACCTCTTTTCGTTTTTTATTCCCCAATGTTGTGACTCTCGCGCATCCGTCACCACCGAGGTAGACGAAAAGTGAAGGAATTCGAAAAAAAATAAATGTTGCCATCGGAAATTAGAAAAAGAAAGTGAAACGAATTTTCAGGATTCAGGAGAAAACAGAAGTAGAAGAAAATGAGAAGAAGATGTTTGGACACTATGGATATTTCAATGGGAGAGGAGCTTCTGTTTCTGCATGGGAAAGAGAGAGAGAGAGAGATTTTATGCGCTCGTTAATCGTGTTCAATCCAGACGAACATAAATTGAAAGTTTGTGGAAGAATCCATGGGAGTTGAGAAATAGAAATAAGCTTCCAATAATCAGAAGATATTACCATAACAAAGCTAAAACTCCTCCAGGGACTGTATCATTGTGTTTTGGCTCCACAAAATAATGTGAGAGAACCGCCTCCGAGAAGAAACGGATATGAGTCAGAGGAGGGGTAACTGGAAACCCAAATGAGCAAAACAAGGTAGATGGAACGGCGAAATGCAGGGGTTTTATTTCAAATATTTTGGTACAAATAGACACGAAAAATGGCACATTTCAAATAATATCGGTTACAGGAAGAATGGGAGAAGATGATACAGAATAGAAAAACAAGGAATGGAATTTTTTAAAGGGAAAAGGGAAACTGTGGGAAATTGTTGGGTTCGTCGGTGTAGGGGAGACAGTCTTCTGCAGACTTGTGAAATTACGGCCCGGGCCGGGCTTTTTTCAATTTTCGAAGGAAGGCCCTCTACGTACTCCTTGCAAAATACTTGAAAAGTTTTGAACACTAAAACTTTCACATTTTTCCGAAATCGAATTTTCAATTTGGAAATTCAGAGGCTCTGGAACATGATATTTTCAATCAAATTGTGGGAAACATATCCTTCGACTCAAATATCAGGACCAATAAAAGCCTGACCGGACCCGGCCGTGATCCTTAGAAAAAGAAAGCCCGGGCCGGCCCGTAACATTTATGGTTTTCTGAAAACGTAATTTCCGACACAAACGTCTCTGAACCTCTGTATTCCAAAGTAGTCAACAATCGAGAAAATTCTAATTGTCAAATTGAAATTTTAAGAAAAGTTTTATGGTTGCTTCTTTTGAGAAGACTTCAAGTCTTGTTGACGGTTTTCGAAATTAGAGACAAAAATTTGATTGCTCAAATAAGGTGATCCATCTTCGAGTCTTTCTGGATATTCATTAGGATCGAAACTCAAAATACAAAGTTACCCTATTTACTCTAACAGTGGGTACTTCTTTCTGAAGGGCACCAAAGTAAGTTCAAAAAGTACCTTTTCTCGAATTTCAGTGTAGCTGAAAATTATCTCAATCGATTCCTCTTTGAAAATATTTTAAGTTTATTACAAAAAGTCTTATGAATTGCTTCTACAGAATCAATTATGTGCATTTTTCCAAAGAAACTAGACATTCTGAACGCGATTTAGAGCGAAGATATGAGCCCTCAAAGTACCTCAATTTCAGTGTTGGTTGCAACTTTGAGGGCTCATATCTCGAGTTACGGGAAAATTTCGCTATATATTTTTGAAGATTTGAACTTTTCAGGATCAATTTAGTCTAGGACCGAAGTTTCAGAAAAAGTTCAACTCAAGACTTCCCGTCGGAAGTTCCAGCTTTTTTATTTTATCTACCGTAACACCTCTACTCTAGTTTGCCCCACTTTTGCAAAAGAACAAAGCATTGAACCTTGAACAAAACCACAAAGAATAGGTTCGAAAAGCTTCAAAAGATCAAAAACGTTTCCTGTGACTCGACTTCAAAAAAACGAAATTAAAGATACCTAGAAGGAACCCAAAAAAGTGTGGTCAAAAAACAGAAATGGTAGGGGTCCCAAAAAAACAAGAATCGAGACGTTTTCCCCTCGCGACATCCGACGAAGAGTCGACTCGTTTTCCGCCCGCATGACTTGTTCTTCGAAACTGAACTCCGCGACCAAACTTCGAGAATAAGAAGGTGTGTGTGCTTTCTGCCACCTCTGCACGCACTTCCGGTAATTCGAACAAAAGTACTTTTTGGAATGTGTTGGAAAAGAAAGAATGAAAAAATGATGAAGACGTCAATGATGAGATGATGTTTTCAAAGGTTAAAAAAGTTCAATAGAATATGAACATTCTCGGAAACCCGAAGCATCTGAAAAGCCTTCTACGATTCTTGGGCAAAGAAGAATTTCAGAGAAAGCCAACGAGTAAATAACTTTTTGGACAACATTCTATCCAGGATGATTTATGAATGTTTCGTTCAACTTTTCTGAGTTATTACCTCTTCTGGAGTGGGTGGCTTCGCCTCACTTCAGTCGCTTTTTCTACACTGCTGGACATAATTATGGAGCCACTTGATTTTTCGATTTTTCTTGAAAATGAGGAGGAGTTAGGAAACCCTTCTTATCTTGAAGATTGACTTACTGGAATACACAATTGTTGCACACATTTAGAAATCCATCCACTTTTTGATTTTGGAAAAAATTGGAAAATTCATAAAAATTGTTTGTGACAATTGGACATAATTATGGAGCCACTCGACAAAAAGGCACATTTTCGGTAGAATCCTGATCTGAATTGTGTAAAATCGGATTCTCCGTCAAAACTTAACTTAATTGAATGAGTTTCGGTGTAAACTTCAGTAGAATTTTCTTGAGGAAATTTCAATTTTCCAAATTTTTTCTTCGATTTACTACATTTTCCAATCGTGATACGTAGCGTTCTAAAACTGCTCGGAATAACGGGTTAAGTGACTGAATAAGAATGAAAATTCGTTTCTCAGTAGGATTGTGACATTTTCTTAATTTATAAATGCATTAAGGAGAACACCGGACCTGGGAACTTAACTCGAGTTTTCAAAAATCCTTTTTGTGATCATTTCCTATTCTGTTTTTGTTTTTTTTTCGATTTTTTAGGTCTTTGATTAGTTTTTGTGACCTCACTTAAAATGAATTTGAGGTAAAATTTTGAAACCAGCATCTGGTACTTTCTCAAATGATCAGAAAGTGTTTTTGGTAGTCATAAGCAAAAAATTTAAAACTCGAGTTAAGTTCCCAGGTCCGGTGTTCTCCTTAATGCATTTATGAACTAAGAAAATGTCACAATCCTACTGAAAAACGAATTTCCATTCTTATTCAGTCACTTAACCCGTTATTCCGAGCAGTTTTAGAACGCTACATATCACGATTGGAAAATGTAGTAAATCGAAGAAAAAATTTGGAAAATTGAAATTTCCTCAAGAAAATTCTACTGAAGTTTACACCGAAACTCATTCAATTAAGTTAATTTTTGACGGGGAATCCGATTTTACACAATTCAGATCATGATTCTACCGAAAATGTGCCTTTTTGTCGAGTGGCTCCATAATTATGTCCAATTGTCACAAACCATTTTTATGAATTTTCCTATTTTTCCCAAAATCAAAAAGTGGATGGATTTCTAAATGTGTGCAACAATTGCGTATCCCAGTAAGTCAGTCTTCAAGATAAGAAGGATTTCCTAACTCCTCCTCATTTTCAAGAAAAATCGAAAAATCAAGTGGCTCCATAATTATGTCCAGCAGTGTATTACTAAGAGAAGGTCAAAATATTTTTAGAAAACACGGATTTTTGAATGAAAAAAGGTTTGTAGAAATGTCAAGATTGAACTTGAGGGGGCGCGTTATAATTGAGACTCGGATGAGAGGAAGAGATAACTTCCTGGTGAAGTAGGAGAGTTTAATGACGTCTGGAGAATAAAATCGAGAGCAGAGATTCTGGAAGCAGAACACAAAAGTATGGGTAATAGGGCTCCGTGACGTTTCGAAAGATGACGCTTCGAAAGTGTGACGTTTCGGAAGTGTGACGTTTCGCAAGTGTGACGTTTCGAAAGTGTGACGTTTCGCAAGTGTGACATTTCGAAAGTGTGATATTTCACGAGTGCATAGTTTTGCCTTTGAAATTACACACTTTCGAAATGTCACACTTGCGAAACGTCACACTTTCGAAACGTCACACTTCCGAAACCTCACACTTTCGAAGCGTCATCTTTCGAAACGTCACGGAGCCACGTTTCGCAAGTGTGACATTTCGAAAGTGTGTAATTTCAAAGGCAAAACTATGCACTCGTGAAATATCACACTTTCGAAATGTCACACTTGCGAAACGTCACACTTTCGAAACGTCACACTTGCGAAACGTCACACTTTCGAAACGTCATACTTGCGAAACGTCACACTTTCGAAACGTCACACTTCCGAAGCGTCACACTTTCGAAACGTCATCTTTCGAAACGTCGCGGAGCCGGGTAATAGAGAGATCCGGCTGGGGAATTCGTTGGCTGAAACAGATGGAGTCTACGGGCACAAAAAACTCATGATCGGAGGGTGAAAACAGTTTTCGGTAACTCGTTCAAATGTGAATAACATTTTTCAGAGGGATCGGGTAAAAAATGGTCTACAGAAGAAATGTTGCTTATTAAAAAAGCTATCGATCGGTTGAAAGATCGTGAAGTTTCATAAAAATTAACAGAGTTAAGCCTTGTGCTCCCCAACAGTTGCCGATTTTGGCAATTCCGGCAACACAAAGCGTAACTTTCTTTGTTTTCTTTGAAATTTAACGAATTTTGGACCAAACGATAGACTTTTTAATAAGGAACATTTTCTCAGTTGACCGTATTTTTACCCGATCCCCCTGAAAAAAAGTTATTCGCTTTTGAATGAGTTGCCGAAATTCATTGCCGCCCAGCTCTTAAAGTGGAGTGACTATGTTTTCGGTCTAAAAAGTGAATAAATTTCAGAAATAACCACGAAATGTTTATCTTTTATGTTTGCCTTTAAGAGGCATTCCATGTAAGACTCGAGCACCCACATGTACAGTTTTTTCAAACTTATCCGATTCGGCCGATATTTTGTGTGAATGGTCCCTCGCATGACATTAGTATTACCACAAATTTTCATTAGGCTCCGCCCACTTTTAAGCAAGCCCCGCCCATTTTCAGTCAAAAAATCGAATTTTTTCCTGAGAGAGATATTGATTAAATCTCAACGGAAATTAACTTTAGGCACATTTTTGAATGTTTTGAGCCTTGCTAGCAAAAATTTGAAAACTTTCGTTCCAGAAAAATTTTCGACTTTTTTCCGACCTTTTTCAGTTTTACTGAAATTTTGAATATTTTTGGTTCTCCTGTAAAATTTTAACATTACGTGCAGAGTTTTTATTGTTTTAAAAGCGGAAATTATTTTGGCTATGATGGATACTCACTAAACGTAGCATTCTCACAAAATTTCAGATGATCTAGGGTTCGTTTGCTCAGTTTATACAACTTTGAAAATCTCCTCTATAATTTTTGAGGAGGTGTTTTGAAAATGCTCTAGCTAAGCCAGTTCTTGTCTATTCTGGCTGAAACTTTCAAAAGCTGTTTTTCTAGGGTTTATTTGCAAGAATATAACTAATACACTGCTGGACATAATTATGGAGCCACTTGATTTTTCGATTTTTCTTGAAAATGAGGAGGAGTTAGGAAATCCTTCTTATCTTGAAGACTGACTTACTGGGATACGCAATTGTTGCACACATTTAGAAATCCATCCACTTTTTGATTTTGGGAAAAATAGGAAAATTCATAAAAATGGTTTGTGACAATTGGACATAATTATGGAGCCACTCGACAAAAAGGCACATTTTCGGTAGAATCATGATCTGAATTGTGTAAAATCGGATTCCCCGTCAAAAATTAACTTAATTGAATGAGTTTCGGTGTAAACTTCAGTAGAATTTTCTTGAGGAAATTTCAATTTTCCAAATTTTTTCTTCGATTTACTACATTTTCCAATCGTGATATGTAGCGTTCTAAAACTGCTCGGAATAACGGGTTAAGTGACTGAATAAGAATGGAAATTCGTTTTTCAGTAGGATTGTGACATTTTCTTAGTTCATAAATGCATTAAGGAGAACACCGGACCTGGGAACTTAACTCGAGTTTTAAATTTTTTGCTTATGACTACCAAAAACACTTTCTGATCATTTGAGAAAGTACCAGATGCTGGTTTCAAAATTTTACCTCAAATTCATTTTAAGTGAGGTCACAAAAACTAATCAAAGACCTAAAAAATCGAAAAAAAAACAAAAACAGAATAGGAAATGATCACAAAAAGGATTTTTGAAAACTCGAGTTAAGTTCCCAGGTCCGGTGTTCTCCTTAATGCATTTATAAATTAAGAAAATGTCACAATCCTACTGAGAAACGAATTTTCATTCTTATTCAGTCACTTAACCCGTTATTCCGAGCAGTTTTAGAACGCTACGTATCACGATTGGAAAATGTAGTAAATCGAAGAAAAAATTTGGAAAATTGAAATTTCCTCAAGAAAATTCTACTGAAGTTTACACCGAAACTCATTCAATTAAGTTAAGTTTTGACGGAGAATCCGATTTTACACAATTCAGATCAGGATTCTACCGAAAATGTGCCTTTTTGTCGAGTGGCTCCATAATTATGTCCAATTGTCACAAACAATTTTTATGAATTTTCCAATTTTTTCCAAAATCAAAAAGTGGATGGATTTCTAAATGTGTGCAACAATTGTGTATTCCAGTAAGTCAATCTTCAAGATAAGAAGGGTTTCCTAACTCCTCCTCATTTTCAAGAAAAATCGAAAAATCAAGTGGCTCCATAATTATGTCCAGCAGTGTAGATGTAACGTTAGATTACAAAGAGAGCTTTGTGACCTTAAAAAGTTTTTGCCAAAACTCTGACTATATGGAAAAAAGATTTCTGAAGATTTTCTGAAGTGGTTGTTGGCAAACAGCGAATTAACTTTAGAAAAACAGCTTTTGAAAGTTTCAGCCAGAATAGACAAGAACTGGCTTAGCTAGAGCATTTTCAAAACACCTCCTCAAAAATTATAGAGGAGATTTTCAAAGTTGTATAAACTGAGCAAACGAACCCTAGATCATCTGAAATTTTGTGAGAATGCTACGTTTAGTGAGTATCCATCATAGCCAAAATAATTTCCGATTTTGTGAAATTGAGCCCTCTGACCATGTATAGGGATACGATGAAATCGGAGGTATTGCTGACAAACATAGACATGGATCTCATGAAATACACAGGCAAATCGGGCTAACTTTTTTTTTATTTGACGCACAAAGACTAGGGCTTGCTTTTAAAACAATAAAAACTCTGCACGTAATGTTAAAATTTTACAGGAGAACCAAAAATATTCAAAATTTCAGTAAAACTGAAAAAGGTCGGAAAAAAGTCGAAAATTTTTCTGGAACGAAAGTTTTCAAATTTTTGCTAGCAAGGCTCAAAACATTCAAAAATGTGTCTAAAGTTAATTTCCGTTGAGATTTAATCAATATCTCTCTCAGAAAAAAATTCGATTTTTTGACTGAAAATGGGCGGGGCTTGCTTAAAAGTGGGCGGAGCCTAATGAAAATTTGTGGTAATACTAATGTCATGCGAAGGACCATTCACACAAAATATCGGCCGAATCGGATAAGTTTGAAAAAACTGTACCTGCAGTAACTATGAGATGCTCGACTCTTACACGGAATGCCTCTTAATTCCTTCTTTCATTTTCTTATTTTCAGGTTAACGATGATGATTTTTATGATTCGCGATTTTCCAATTTCCAAAATTTCGGGTCCCATGTGTGAAAATATGTAGTTAGCTGTCTCTTTGAACTGAAAATAATATTGCCAAATTGATTTATTATCATTCGAAAAAATTCAAACATATTTTTGAAAATGCACGTTTACTATACGACTACCTGTGAGCGTTCAAAAAAGTAAAGGGTTAAAGAGAGAAGAAAAGTGAAATGAGAAGAAGACGTTTTTTGGTAGGTTATTTTTGGCAATTCAAAATAATGAAGGATAAGACTAGAAAAAAATGCAAAGGCTAAGAATGTTTCATCACAGATTTTTTGGGGTTGAAAGATTTTATGCTTGAGCATTTCCGGCTTCCACTACAGTTGATGGCTCGTTTTCTCCTCGCCAGGCTTTCAGTTTCAGGACGGTCTCGATGGCGAACAAAACTGTCAAGGCGACGCAGATGACCTGAAATCAGAAGAATCATATAACGAAAGGATGTAGAAAACTCACAGCAGTCATGATAGCAGCACCTCGTCCATCGGTTCCCCAGCTAGCGGATAAGTGTACCATCAACCAGATTGAGATGAAGTTGAGAACAGTGTTGATTCCGTAGAAGAGGAGTTCCTGGAACAAAGGGGAAATATAAAGTATTCGAAATAGGAAGAAGAACATACAACAACAATAAGTCCTTCCCTGGTAGCTTCATCCTTGAGCGTGAGGTGTGGGAAGATGACGTATCCGAGAAGAAGTCCGGTGACGACGAAGACGCATCCGAAGGAAATGTGCTCGGTGAAAGCGGCGGTGGTTGTGCGGCGATCGGCGCAGATGGCAAGGATGAAGGCGATTGAGGAGAGGACCTGGAAGAGTAAGATTTATTGTGAAATTGGTTTCTTGATATGAATCTCAATTCTATAGGAACAAGGCTCTCAAACGGCCTCCCCGGGCCATGGGTAGGTTGTCATCAGGGCTGAGTGGCACCAAGTTTCGGCAACGCATTATAACTTTTTTCAGGGGAATTGGATAAAAATACGGTCAACAAGAAAAAATTCCTTATTAAAAACGCTATCGATTGGTCAGAAAAGCGTAGAATTTCATCAAGAATTAACAGAGTTACGCCTTGTGTTGCCGAAAATATGCCGATTTTAGCAATTTCGGCAACGTTTTCGGCAATTTTTTTTAAAAACACAAGCCGTAACTCTGTTAATTCTTGATGACAATTGACGATTTTTTAACCAATCGATAGCTTTTTTCATAAGAAACATTTTTCTCGTTGATCGTATTTTTACCCGATCCCTCTGAAAAAAGTTATTCACACTTGAATGTGTTGTCGAAAATTAGCTGCAGATCAACCCTGGATGTCATGGTTAAATCAGACGGCCCGACCTTTTTTGGCCCAAAAAGCTTATTTTCAAAAGTATTACACCCAGGGGCCCGCCATGTGACAGCCTTGTATAGGAGTCATACGGAAAGAAACCTGAAACTTCGAGAAAATCTTTCAAAAACCCACAATCTCGGCAATCTTGAGAACTCCTGGAAGTGTGGCCAAGAATCCCGTGTTGAGTTGACCTTGACGGTTCGTTGGAATGATTTTCACCTTGTTAGCCATGTGGAACTGAAGCTTCTTCTTCTCCTGGAAACCAATACAATTTTTTTTGAAACTGCATAACTTATTCCGTTATTTTGCCTGTAACCTCTGCCCGGAACTAATTTTGTAACACCCTAAGCAACCTTTTTCGGAGAAGCAGCTGGGACAGTGATCTCATCGGAATGTGGTACTTCCTTGGCCAATCCCAATTCGACGGTTGTACCCTCGTCGGTTTTCATCATTTTTCAATCCTTTGAAAATAAAGGATTACGGTTTCAAAGTACGAAGGAGTAGAAGAGGGAAAGGAAGGAAGGTGTAACGAGTATTGAAAAGAATTCCAGGTTTTATTTTTCCTTTTATTCTGGTATCTTTTTTGTTGAGGTTTGCGATGATGACAAGACACCAAAATTGTATTTTTGATGAAAAGAAGAAAGGCAACAACAACAAAAACTATCTATAAAGCATGGGGAGACGAAATTTGTCTTGTAAATAAAATAAATACAGACAGTCGATGATGACCTGGTTTGGGAGAAAAGTGACAGAAGATACGTGTATAGTAATACCGAATGTAGAAAAGAGAAGAAGAAGAAGAAGTAAGAAGATCCGTTGAAGATGATAGCATTACGCGGTCAAGAACCGAGATGAGAGATCGAGAGACTGTTGTACTTAACTTTTTTGTGTTTCGAGAGATGGTGTCGCAAATTGAGGAGAGAAGTTGAAATGGGAAGAGATTTTGGAGGATCCAGAGAGCAACTTTTGAAAATTCTAAAGGTCTGAAATCAGATTCACAGGTTTGTATTCAGTAAAATCTGTATTAGAAGGGCATGCCTTAAAAAATAATTTTGAGTTCACAAAATGGATTATAAACTCTGTTGGAGAAGAGATTTGAAACTTTATTTGTGACTTGTCCAGTCAACTTTTGACGAGGATTCTAATAAGACTAATTTCAATCCGTTTGAATTTCAAGAATGTGCTCATTTTGAGCTCATGCCCGTCTAATACAAGTTTTACTATCTTATTTATTATCTTAATCGCTTGAACTTTACTATCTCAAATCGCTAGAATCCAAAACCTAACCAGTCACTCAACAAATCAAAATATTGTTCCGCTTCATGAACTCGAAGTAAAATGTAGAGGAAAGTGTCACTTTCCACGGAAGTTTGTACATGTAGTGGCCAGTATTGAAAAGTCAAACATAACACAAAAGGGTCATGTTCGTCCTCTTGAAAATATCCGGAAATGGAGGGAGAGGAGAGAGGATGCAAGAGAAGTAAGAAGACCTTGAATGATATTTCCTCTTTCTCGGGGTGGTGATAAAACAGTAAAATACGCTGGTGTTCACCTTGTGAAAACCAGGGTTGCGGATTGATAGGCCGGCCAGTTTTTGAAAAATACTGTAAAACCCCTAATAGAGGGACATGTCCTTCTATTGTGTAATCTCCTCAAAATCAAAAATTTGAATTTCACAAAAGTGACCATTACTAATTTTTGAGAAGCATCTCATAGTGAATTTCATATTAATCCTAGTCTATTTTTGGCAAGGAATCGATTGAGACTATTTTCAAATTCACATAAATCTCAGAAAGTGCTTTTTTTGGGCTCACTTGGGTGTCCTTCTATTAGAGGTTTTACGATAATTTGAAAATGCATCAATTATCTTAAGGAATTTTGAAATCTATGTTTAAATAGGTTAAATTTTTTAAATAGATTAATTGATGTAAGATCAATTTTATAACTTTCGATTTCACTTTGAGTTACTTTTCTAATATATTTAGAAAAAAACGGCCTTCAAAATAGCAAAATTTACCGGAAATTTTTTTTTGTGGTGAAACCAATTACCGTTTGTTTTTCTGCTTTTAGAGACTCCAGTGAGCCCTGAATGAGAAAACATGGAAGCTAAAAAGTAAGCAAAAATTATTAGAAGGAAATTTCTAGAAGATTTCTTCTGAAACTTTATATCTTTGTTGTTTACTTCTATTCAACTAGGCGGTGACAGGAATTCGAAAAACAATAAAAACCAATTGTGATATCATTGTTAGAACAAAACAATTAATTGTTTCATGAACAAAAATAGAAACCGAAAAACATAAAATTGATTCTCAAAAAAAAGAAAACCCTAGAGCCAAAAGCTTCCTTTTCATAAAGTTTCCAAGTTTTTCAAAATAAAAATTTGCATTTGATTCTCAATTCTATAGACTTTTGTAGAAAACTGCATGAAACCAACAATGATAAGAAGGTGTGGTTTCTCTTTTCCATTTTTCTCTCCATTCAAAAAAAAAGTCAGTCTCCAACGTCAATCGGGTCAGTTTGGGCGGTCTTCAGTTTTACCTTTTCTGCAGTGTGTAAAGACGACGGCCAAAAAAATATATATATATTCAGAAGAGAATTTCAAATCGATGGACAAAGTAGAAGAGGACAGGTAAATAAATAACTGGTAGACTGGATGAGTAAAGGGGGATCAAATGCAGTGGAAAAAGTGAACCGGATTCTGAGGGATATCTGGTACTCTCCATTATACATTTTTTGATGATGACATCACACAAATGTGTATCTTTGAATAAATATTGGTTCCTTTTTGGAATACAATAAGATTTGAAAAAATCGAAATTCGGTTAGTATGATTATTGCGATATTTGGTTCTGATGAAATTTCAGACGACCTAACCCTACTTGAAAATTTTTGATCAGTTTGTTGACCTAGAAAAACTCGTTTTAACCTCGTCCTCGGTTTTATGAAAACCTTGCGAATACAGTTTTGGTTGTTTTGGGTTATGATATTGTCAAACTTTTTTGGTAAAAAATCAGACAAGGGTCAGTCTGGCAAGATTCTTCCTTGAACACTTAAGTTCGTCTTTGTCTGAAACTTTGGCCCTAGACTAAATTGACCATGAAAAGCTCAAATCTGCAATAGTATATGGCAAAATATTCACGTAACTCGAGATGTGAGCCTTCAACGTTGAGGTCAACACTAAGATTAGGTTCTTTGAGGACTGATACCGCCGCTCAAAATCACTTTCAGAATGTTTAGTTTCTTGTTTTGAGCTCAGGAATTGATGAATTGAAAACCCAATATTTTTTAAAGGAAACATTTTTGAACCAAAACTTCCCACCCAAATGGTATAGGAAAATTTCGAAGTTTTGACTCAAAAAATTTTGAAAAAAAAAAAACAAAACATTTTTTACAAAAAAGTCCATGTCTTTGTTATACATCAATTTCTGAGTCCAATACAAAAAACTAGACATTCCAAAAGTGATTTTGAGCTGACTATGAGATATGAGCTCTCAAAGTACCTCAATTTAAATATTGGCTGCAACATTGAGGGCTAATATCTCGAGTTACGTGAACATTTTGTCATATTTTATTGCAGATTTGGACTTTTCAGGGTCAATTTAGTCTAGGGCCAAAGTTTCAAAAAAAAAGTTCAGCTCAAGTGTTCAGGGAAGCCTCTTGTGATGGCAACTGAATAGTATGAATGAGAAAGTTACTAGAATAAGGTTTAAGGTTTACACCTTAATCATAACTTCTCAATTTAAAACCCAAAACATATCAGAAATCTTTCTCCTATCCCTCTAACACCTTGAGAAGAGCTCAAACAACTGCTCCATCTTCTCTTCTTCACCTCAGGCATTTTTTTCGCTCTGTTCGCGGGGGCAGGTTACACGGACTCACACAACAAAAAAAACGTACCACTGTCTTGGTTTCGGTGGTTCCGTCCGGTTTGCGGATTGTGATGATTTCCGTCTCGCTCATTTTCTCGTCTTCCAGTGGATGCTCTTGGAAACTGGCGGCTGCACGACGTACCTCTCCTGCAATTGAAAAAAGTTTTTTGGGAAGGGGAAAAGGTCACACATCAGTGAGTGCAAGAGGAACAAGGGTTGTCACAAATCAAACTGGCCAATCTCAACGAGAGCCTTGAAACATTCGAGAACTCAAGTTCAAGAGATATTTTGGTTTGTGTGTGTATTTGCAAACAAAGTTTTACTGGAACTAGGAACAAAAATAATTAATATTTAACTAATCCGACTATTTTCAGAGTTTCATAAACTAATCCTCTAAAAATTGAACTTTGACTTAGATTTCCAAATTCCTTACTGTAATTAGCAAAACTAGCGTCTGAATCAAGTTGAAACGAAGCGATAAAACTGATAATTAGAACGAAGGAAGACTGTCCCCGAAATGTGAAAAAAAACGTCCTTCTTCTTCTTTTTCGCTGTATTCCATCTTCCTTGTTTTCGAAAAAAGGTGATAACGGAAAATGATGAAAAGACGAAGAATCTTCTCTTTTAAGTTCAAGAATAGGCGGGAACAGGAAAGTTCAAAGTACCGTAAAATCTGAAATAGAAGTGCTTGCTTTTCTATTTTTCCATCACCTAAAAAATTATTTCTGAAATCTCAAAATGGATCATGAAATTTGTTGGAGAAGAGATTTGAAACATATTTTGTAACCTGTCTAGTCAACTTTTGACAAGGATTCTAATAAGAATAATTTCAATCCGTTTGGATCTCAAGAATGTGCTCATTTTGAGCTCATCGAGGTGCCCTTCTAATACAGTTTTTACGGTAATTTACAAAACTGAAAAGTATGCTTCCTAAACTAAACCATTTCTATGAGAAAAAAACAAAAAATCTGCTGGTAGACGAGCCGCAAGACACTAATCCAAAGTTCAAACTTTGACAAAAAAAAGTCTACCCGAAATACCTTCGAGAGGAATCGCCGCCGTGTAATTTACAGAACTTCGAAGCGCCGATGAGACTGATTTTTCGTCCGACATTTTTTCTTTTGTTTCAGTCGATCAAAATTGAATGAGTGTGACACAAAAAAATGAACGATGAAAGACTGTAACAAAAAAAAAGAGAGGAGGAGCTGAAAATTGATTTGATGTTGAAAAAGAAGAAGAAGAAGAGAAGATGTTGACTAAAAACTTTGAATGTTCACGTGTTAGTAAAGGAAGGAAAAGGCAAAAAAAAGAGTTTGGAAGCTCCCCCAGTTAACTTTTGTCTTGGTACACTGTTTGTTCAGCAATAGAGATTGAACGGAAGAAGGAGCACTCAAGAAAATAGTGGCAATTTCAGAGAGAATCAGAGGAACATTCCTCTTGTGACGTGGCGAACAGAACCCTATCTTTTTCTTACTTTTCAAGAAGTTATCAAATCAGTTCAAGGGTTTTCTGCGTCTCTATGATCTCTAACAGTCTTCATTCGAGGTGCGGCATGATTGATTTGTTTCTTTTTTCCCCATTTCGCGCATCTTTTTTGGTGAATCAGAAGTGGAGAAAGAGAGATTCAGATACCTATAATTGACGACAGGTAGTAATGTTCCAAACGAGTAGCAGGCAGATGTGTGATCATATTGGACTAATGAAAGTCTTCAGGAGTCATTGCTCAAATTTTGAAATCGTCGTTTAATATTCAGAATGTGCGATGAAGAAGGTACGTCACGCAAATAAGGAAGGCTGGTTTTGCAGAAGAGACGAAAAAGAAGACGATTGATCAGAAATGAAAGTGATATGAATGAATGAGGGGGGAAGCCACTTGGGGAGTTGCTGGATGAACATGCACTCAGAAAAATGGGATGAACAATTGTTCAGAGTAAGACATATTAGTGGGAAGATACTATCTGAAATCCTATGGAAATCGTTTTTCGAACCCTACAACTTGAGAATTAGAAACAAATCACTGAAGAGACAACCAATTTTCATTAAAGTAGAGTTACAGTATTTTTGTTCCCAAATGATCGTCCCAATCCCATGATTTACGAAAATAACAATTTTTTTCATAAAAATCGTTAAAACTCAAGAAAATTGATTTTCAAATCGCGAACTCTCATTTGTTGTAACCGGTTTCAAAAAATGTAGAATTTTTCGCTGATTCGAACGAGCCTAATATCGCTGCTCAAAACACATTTTTATGATCGTTTGAAGTTTCTGGGAAGAGACGCAGAGAAAACAGACACTCTCGTTGTCGAAGAGACGTAGAGAAACTAGACAGTGTCTGCGTCTCTCATGAAAACTTCTAACGGTTATAACTCGCTTCAAAATGGGTTTGGAGCTTTGAGATTATGTGCATTCGAATCAGCAAAAAATACTGTATTTTTTTGGAAAAGGTTAGAAAAATGTAAGTTGGCGTTTTGAAAATCGATTTTCTCGAGTTGTAACGATTTTTGTGCAAAAATAGTTTTGTTTTCGTAAATACTGGGACAATCATTTCTTAAGTACTGCAATCCTACTTCAATAATGAGTAACTAACCAAAATTAAACTCCGCCTCCGCTGCTCCTCCATTGAGTCGATGTGATTCGAACCTCAGATTCTTCATCTTCTACCTCACTTTTTGTTTCGTTTCTACTTCTACTAATAACTTTTTCGAATGGCAACACTCACTCGAGAGAAACACGAAATAGATCCCATTTTTTCTTCTAACTCTTCTCGTCTCAATGGCTTTCCCCAAAAAAAAAGTTTTTATAGAACAACTGTTCACTAAAGAGCACTTGCTCTTTTTCTTTTTCCGCTTAACCTGAAGAAGTTGTAGTTCCGTAATCTCTTTTCGTTTTCCCCCCATCTTCATGTGTTTTTCTTGATTAATGGATTTTGTGAAAGTAGTGTTAGGAATGGAGAGAATTAGAGCCTGTAAAGTGATATCCTCAAGTACCTGATTTCATCAGAAGGAAGATAATTTATGGAAGACCATGAAGAATCTATCATGCTGAGTCATAAAAATTGATTCATAAATTTAACAGATAAATTTGAAACTGTTTCATGGCGACTGTTTCTAGAACAATTGTATTTTTTTCCAGGAGACACAGTCGAGGTAATCAATCGATTAAAATATCATTCTGTCAGCCATTCCAACAATTGTTCTTGTCCATATTCCCAGAAATGTGAAGAAAAAATAAATATGGACATTCTGCAACTCCGTGCGGCAGTTTTGCAAAAACCGCGCGCGCGCCTTGCAAAAAGGGGGCGGAGCGTTCTTCATTGACATTTTTTCCCTCGCAGTCCTCATTTTCAATCTTTTTTGCTCTTTTTTTTTATTTTTTATAGATTTTTTTGTGTTCCATTTTGTTGGCAGTTTTCCTTGCTGTCATCGTCATAAAAAATCTTTTTTGAATACTTGGTTTCATGTTTGAAACGTTCGAATTGACATCTCACTTATTTTTTTGTTGTCGCTTCTCAAAAATGATTATTCGAATAGTTTCGAATGCAATTTTTGCAAATTTGTTAATATTATCGAGTCTCCAAAGTTTCCTCTTTCGATTTCCCTAGGATATTGAACCGCAATTTACTGCAAGAATAGCAGCAACACTCCACCGCAAATATCGATTTTCTCTCGAACTCCCTTTGTAATAATGAAAAAATTAACTTTTCAGGGTCAGTTCAATTGAAAATGTCTTCCTCTGATTCGGATACAGAGCGAAAACCACAATCGGATTCCAGCGACGACGACGGTCTCGTCAACAAAAACACGGTCTATTCGTCGGGATCGGACGGCGAAAAGAAAAAGTAAGACAACACTTTTTAGCCTGCAACAAAATGAACGATTTCCAGAGCCGCACCTGCAAAGAAGAAGGTCCTCACGAAGAGGAAGCGGAAGGTTTCCGGAAGCAGCGATGACGACGTAGACGACAGTTTGTTCGCTGATAAGGAAGACAAGGCGAGATGGAAAGGGTTAACCGAGTTGGAAAAGGAGCAAGAGATTTTCGAGAGAATGGAAGCGCGTGAAAGCGCCCTGGCTCGAGAAGAGATTGCACAGCAACTTGCCAAGAAAGCCAAAAAGAACGAGAAAGGTACGAAGAACGAGAAACGACGGAAGATAAACAGTGGAAGTGACGGAGGATCGCCGAAGCATCGAGCTTCATCGGATTCGGAGTCAGAGCTTGACGCAGAGTTCCATCGACCTAGTGACGTGAGTAAAATGTTCTCGTGCTCAAATCACATCAATTTATATACAGATCAACCGTAAGCACAAAGAAAAAAACGCAATGGACGCTCTGAAAAACAAGCGTAAGGAAATCGAGAAGAAAAACGCGAAGAACGCTGCTCTCTCCATTGACGCTGTTTTCGGAGCCAACAGTGGCTCGTCCAGCTCCTCCAGTTCCAGTGAAAGCTCACGTTCTTCTTCGAGCTCTCGTGAATCGTCTCCAGAACGTTTGAATGAACAAGAAAAAGTGATAAGGAAGGAAGTCGACTCGCTGGCTGAACTTCGCAAAGCACGCCTTTCTCGCCATAAACTCTCCTTGATGGTCCATGCTCCGTTCTTTGACTCGACGGTCGTCGGATGTTATGTGAGACTTGGACAAGGAACTATCAGTGGATCGGAGAGTAAGTACCGGATATGGAAGATTGTAGGCGTTGAAGAAACGAACAAAGTGTACGATCTAGAAGGGAAGAAAACGAACAAAAGCATCAAATGCCAGTTCGGTAAGTTCGCAATCAACCGTTTCTCAACAAGCGTTCCTCATTACAGGCAAATCAGAAAGACCTTTCCGAATGCAGTTTGTTTCCAATGCCGACTTCGAGCAGGTCGAGTTCGACGAGTGGCTGGATGCAACTAGATCATATGGCACTGTTCCGACGGCTGATGTTATGGATAAGAAACAACAGGACATCGTAAAAGCGATCAACCACAAGTATTCTGACAAAGAAGTTGACCTGATGGTTAAAGAGAAATCCAAGTACCATAAAAAGACTCGAAACTTCGCAATGACCAAGGCTGGGTTAGCAAAAGAGAAGGAGCTTGCACAACAAAGAGGCGATATTCGAGAAGCCGAACGTGTTCAAAAGAAGATAGATGAGATTGAGCATACCGCCGATGAGTTGGATAAGGAGCGAAGCAAATCCATTCGCGCTATCGCTTTAATCAATCACCGAAACCGAACGAAAATAAAAAATGTGGTGCTTAGTGGAAAATTCAAGATGGAGGAAAACAATCAAGACGATCCATTCACCAGAAAGAAAGGTGGTATGCGTATAGTATCAGGATCCAAGTCGAAGCTTGATGGAACTCTTTCTGCATCCTCATCAGTTACGAATCGTGAGTTGAGAGTTTAGTTCCAAATCAATTTTTAAAATGTTCAGTATCTGAGGCAAGCAAAGAGACGCCTTCAGCACCAAAGCCGACTGTCCCTCCTCCAACAGCACAGAAAAACAAATCGAACATGTCCAGTCTCCACGACTTTGATCTGGACATAGACTTTGGAAAGTTGAAAGATTTCAACACTCCAGACCCAGCAGCCAATAAGCGTGGTCCCGTGAGCACCGCTGCAAGGTACCACCAATAAAATGCTCTGTGATAAAAAGTTTTTCCTGCTTTCAGAGGAAGCGCCGGCGATTTCCGCATGCGTCGTTCAGGTGGAGGCGACGCGGGACCATCGTCCTCGGCATTTTAAATTGATTGTATACCAATCACTATCGTTACTTTTTACTTATATCGTTTCGTTTTATAAACTAGACGGCAAATTTTTCTTCTTCTCCTGCTCCATTTTCCTTTCTATCCTTCCCCTCTCTAAAGAAAGTTTTGTTACTCAAGTAATTTTCGTCAGAATAAAATAAATCGTAATATTAATAATAATAAAAGCAATCCAAAACAACAAGTATTGCTCCCTCGACGAATCGAGAATCGTCATCTAGATCTTTTTTCTCTGAAAAGATACTCTGTCCATTTGATTTCATTTGTATTTTTCCCTTGTGATACTTACCGAATCTCGAACATTCCATCACCTTTTCATGTTTTAATCATTTCTGCTCACTCACTCTCTCTTTTTCCTTGTGCTGTTTTTGACGGATCTTCGAAATCTCTGTGTAATAATTTTTTAAAAACCCATCTTTTACCATGTTTTTTTTTTACATAAATAGTTTCAATTTGTTTTATTCAACCCGGAAAGCATGAATATTTTGGAATGTGGACGAAGTGAATTGAGTCCAAGTTGTTTCTATAACTCCTTGTTTGGTTTGGCTCGAAGGAAAGAGCTCTTGCTTAACGAACATTGACATGCAAGTGGTAGCTGAAAAAATAAAAAATAAAATTTAAAAATAGAAAAAAGAATACCTGAATTTGTTCTACAATCCAATCCTCACAATTTTCGTCGCCAGTATTTCGGAGAACTTTGAATGAGAGAGTTTGCACTCCGCATTGGCCATGAGCTGGAAAAGATACTGTAGAAAAATCGAACTTCCGAAAAATGTAGATAACTTTTTCCAGAGGAACCGGGTACAAAAACGGTCAACAGAGAAATTTTTCCTTATTAAAAACTATCCATTGGTTGAAAAAACCGTAAAATTTCGTAAAAATTAACAGAGTTACGCCTTTTGTTACTCAAAAGTTGCCGAAAAGTTGCCGGAATCGGGAACTTTTCGACAACACGAAGCGTAACTTTGTAAACTTTTGACGAAATTTGACGGTTTTTTCAACCAATGGATAGTTTTGTTGATAAGGAACATTTCTTCTGTTAACCGTATTTTTACCCAATCCATCTGCAAAAAGTTATTCACATTTGAATGTCGGCGAAATTTGTTGCCCACTTTCAAGCTATGGCTGGGCGGTAACTCAACTTCAAATGTGAATAACTTATTCCAGGGTGATCGGGTATAAATACGGTTAACAGGAGGAATGTTTCTTATTAAAAAAGCTATCGATTGCTTTAAAAACCGTTAAATTTCATTAAAAAATAACAGATTTACGCCTTGAGTTACCAATAAGTTGCCAAAATTGCTCAAAATGGCGTGAATATGTTACTTTTTGATGAGATGTGACGATTTTAAACCAATTGCTAGATTTTTCAATAAGGAACATTTTTTCTGTTGAACGTATTTTTTACGATCCCCCTGGAAAAAGTTATGCACATTTGAATGAGTTGCCGCCCAGCCCTGGCTTGAAAGTCGGCAACAAATTTCGGCAACTCATTCAAATGTGTATAACTTTTTTCAGGGGAACCGGGTATAAATACGATACGGTCAACAAAAAAATGTTTCTTGTTAAAAAAGCTATCGATTGGTTATAAAACCGTCAGATTTCATCAAAAATTAACATAGTTATGCCGTGTGTTACCAAACAGTTGCCAAAATTGCTAAAATCGGCGTAACTCTGTTAATTTTTCATAAAAATTGACGAGTTTTTAACCAATTGATAGCTTTTTTAATAAGGAACATTTTTTCTGTTGATCGCATTTTTACCGGACCCCGCTGAAAAAAGTTATTACCATTTGAAGTTCGGTTTAAAGATTTGTTACTAACCTTTATCCGTGAATGTGTCAAAAATGCATCCCATCTCTTGAGAATTACATTGAACCGTATTGAAAATCTTTGGAAAACAATTCCCATTCAACATATAAAGTCCTCGACATTCGGAACACAATGATTCATGAGTTCCACCATCCGTAGATTCTCCCAAATCACTGCATGCTCCAACTGGAATAAAGTTTCCCAAAGAGCAACCAGTTCCAGTGGGCGGAGCATCGCTGAATACAGATGCACGGATTCTGGCAAAGACTTGACGAAATGGAGAAGATGTTGAATTGTTGGATTGTGATCGACGGAGGATTTCATCGTTCAGAGCTGCTTTTATCGCTTGACATCGGGAGTCACAATTGGGAGATGATGACTGAAAATAAAACAGTTTTCCAAATCCAGAGGAGTACTGTAAAAGGCGGAGCGGCAGCAGATTTCGGCAACTCATTCAATAACTTTTTTCAGGGGATCGGTTTAAAATGCGGTCAACTGAGCTCTATCTTGGCTCAAAATAGGTCAAACCCAAAAATTAGAAATGCATTAGATAGCTGAAATTAAGAGCAACATTTGGGAAGAATTCTAAGTTTCTAGCTTAAATTTTACTCAAGATACAGTAGTTTGAAAATTGTGTCAATTTTTGAAAAATGCTCTAAAATTTGTAACCTTTGTAACTTTGCTTAAAATTGATCTAGAAAAGTCATTTTGGTACACATCGATAGCTAATAACTTTTTCTATCACTTTAGTACATGTAATAATGAACAACCTTGGCGGCTGATCAGATCTCGACCGTAACCAGACCATGCCTAATACATCGATCGAAATTATTCGGTTCAAAAGAGTGCTAGAAATTTTTTTTTGGCTTTTTAGAAAGCGATAACTTTTAAAGGAATAACTGTTTTAGGAGGATTATGTAAAAATATGGTCAACTAAAAAAATGTTCCTTTTTTGAAAAGCTATCGATTGGTTAAAAAATCGTCAAATTTCATCAAAAATTAACTTACGACTTGTGTTACCGAAAAATTACCGTACCGTATTTTTACCCGATCCCTCTAAAAAAAGTTATTCACATTTGAATGATGGTACTGTACCTGCTGAACCGATGCTACCAGAATAGCGTCATCTAATGTACTGCCCCACGGATTTGATGGGAATGAGTCAGCAAAGTTCTGAGATGCTTCATCTACAGAATCCGCCATAAACATCTGATTCCTTCCACCGGCCGATTCCAACAGCTGATATTTTTCAGCCTCTGTATATTTTTGACACTGAACACTTGTAGCTGGGCGTAGTCTGAAAATGAGCTTATTATTCTTTTCAGCTGCTTGTTCTTACTTTTTCATCCGAACTGGAAGTTTCGCAGATTTCTCCGCGATATTAACAGGTGAAGAGATTGTCGTTGCATTTGCTTCTTCAGTTGTTTCATTCTGAAATATTCCTAAGTCAATTTCAGTCTCTCTATATTTTCTCTTACATCAAAGTCCTCAATAATCTCAAAAGTTGAATTTATCAAAATGGTAATTTCCGAATCATTCATCGAAATATGTCCCGTTTGGTATCCATAACCTCTATCCAACTCAGCTGATATCAGAAAGAACAAGTTGAAAAACAAGGAAACATAAAACATTTCAATGTCTGTAAAAGGACTATATCGTGTCACACGTAGGCGAGAGTAAGTGGCAATGCCGCGAAGAAAGGCGGCGCGGAAGCGGATGTTTGTGCTCCGGCGAGTGCGGAAGAAATGAAAAAAAGTGGAGAAAGAGCACTGTGGTGCGCAAGAGAGTTTTTTTGATCTTTGAAGGATGAGAGGAAATGTTTGTGACGACGAATTATAACATGAGGGAGTTTGGGGGTTATGTAAATAAGATAAAGCGGGTGATTAGTGGGAGAGGCGAAAGGTGAGAGGGGGAACGTGGATGAGTCATACTGTAATTGGATTTCGAAAAGTTTGCCTGTTGTTTTATATCAATTGCGGTAATTAAAGTCACGAAACCATTGCCAGATTCCGAAAAGTATAATCTAGTATTTGGAACCAAAGCTGGAAGGCTACTCATTCAAATGTGATTAACTTTTTTCAGGGAGATCGGGTAAAAATACGGTCAACAGGAAAAATGTTCCTTATTAAAAAATCTATCGATTGTTTAAAAACCGTCAAATTTCATAAAAGAACTAACAGAGTTACGCCTTGTGTTCTTGTAAAATAGCTTTTTAAATAAGGAATATATTTTGTGTTGACCGTATTTTTATCCGATTTCCCCGAGAAAAGTTATTCGCAGTTGAAGTTGAGAATTTTATTGTCGCCCAGCCCTGATTTGGAACTACCACTCAAAAACCAAAAAAGTGATAACTCTGCTGCTATTTTTCCAGAGATTTAACCTTAAAATTTCAAATGGTATTGAAAACTTTGCACCGAACCATATTAAGGAAAGAAACTCGTGTTTTTCAGCAATTTTTTTCAGAAAAAAAAACCAAGAACAATCACTAAATGATTATTTGGTTTCGGCCCTTTTTCCTGGTTTGTTATCACTCGATTCTGTTTTTATTTCAATTTTGATTGACACTTGATAAAGATAACAGTTTTGCGGGAACTTACAGTTCCACACCAAAATGGAAAAAATCGAGAAGAGCAAAAGATTATTACTGTTTTTCGGCTGGCTGCTCCAAAAAAGCTTGAGCCGGAGTAAACAGTGACAAAAAGCCAACAGACTGTATGCTGACTAGAGTGAGAGAGAAAAAGAGAGTATATTTGCTTATTATAATAAATGAAAAATGACCAGAACAAATATGAAAAAAAAACGTCGAGATTCTGGAAATTTCCAAATTGCATTTTTGACCTGGAAAAATGAACATGTGGGAAAAAGATTGACATAAATTAAATAAAATTTGCATATGAACTGATACATAAGAAGCTTTTTATGGGTTCCCTGGCAACAAAAGTCGCTTTTGAAATCCAGATAACATTGGAAGTGGGCAACCACCTGTAATAAAATTTGTAGAATAAAGCTATTTCTGGATTACAACCGTCATTTTTGCAAAATAATGAACCAATTTGTTGTTCTGAGAAGATTAAGAAAGAGCTTGCTATTATTTGTCTTGTGCTGTTTTCTTCTTTTTTATTTATTAAATTTCTCAATTTCTCGAGATTTAATTTTTGCTCCTTTTCCTTTCAAAATGATAACACATTTGTCATTTTCTGAGTAAATTAGATGTTTGTTTGACTTTTTTTTCCCAATGATAATAACATTAACAAGAAATTTTCAAGTTTTGACTACATAGAAATTTCTCGAAACTAAAATTAGTTCTTTTACATGCCCACGTATCACAAGTTTTGTCCAATTTTCTCGTGATTGTGAGTCGAACCGTGTGAACAAAATCCACACTTTGACATCACCAATTTCCTTAACTTCTACTCCGCCGATTCCGAATCTTGCTCACTATCAAAACGAAAACTCTCATGTATGAGCAAACCTCGATTTTAAGTTTCGGTGTCTAGACTGATGACTCGAGAACTTCAAACCCCGTTCACGGATCCGTGCGTGCACCTGTTCGAATTAGTTAATTTTGAACATAATAAGTTTCTTCTAGAACATTCTGTTCTTGCTCTGTGGATGATTTTTGCTCACAAAGTCTTCCGAATTCCCCCACCAAATGATAGGAAAATTTCAAAGTTTTGGCTAAACAAATTTTTCTTCAAACTAGAAAAGAATGTTGTTATACATTCGAGGCTGAATTCAAAAAAAAAACTAAACATTCTGACATTCTAAAACAATTACCAAATTTCATATTTGAGTTATCATAAAAATGAAGCCGTTGACTTGGAACCAAGACTTGGTGGCAAACAAAAAACTTCAGAAACTCATTCAAATATTTATAACTTTTTTCAGGGGGATCGGGTGAAAATACAGTCAACAAGAAAAACGTTCCTTATTAAAAAAGCTATCGATTGTTAAAAATATCGTAAAATTTCATCAAAAATGAACTTACGCTTTGTGTTGCAGAAAAGTTTCCGAAATTGCCAAAATCGACAATTTTTCTGCAACACAAGGCGTAACTCTGTCAATTTTTGGTAAAATTGGACGGTTTTTAAACAAGTCGATAGCTCTTTTAATAAGGAAGATTTTTTCTGTTGATTGTATTTTTACCCGACCTTCTTGAAAAAGTTGTTCACGTTTGAATGAGTTCCTTACCATACGAAACGGATGTAGCAACTTTAAAAACTGCTCATTTTCAAAAACCTCGAACTATTCCCAGGCTCCTATGACTAATCTTATCTGTTTTTCAACTCTTCATTGTCATCCTTTTTTCCATTTAAAAGTTCATTCTCACTGTTCGCATCATGCAATAAGAGAAGATTTTTCCGTCATCAATATTTCAGTATCCAAGAATCGGAAATGTTTATTTCATCTCTTTTTCGATTATAAACAGATTCCGGATACAACAAGAGTGAAGGGGGCGTCTGACTCTTTTAACCTAATTGAATATATTATTTTTCAATTAATTTGAATAAACACAACTTATACGGTAGGCTCTGTGTCTCCCACTCTTTTCCCCATTTCTCAACTATTCTCAATACTTCCATATCTTTTCTGTTTGGTATGTATACATTTTGAGAGCCAGAAAAAGAACACCTGCTTCTTCTTCTCACTACTTTTCATGCTTCGTTCTTTTTTGTCTTATTCGGGGGCCAAAGACTACTTGTTTTTGCTACTTTACTTCTCTCTCTCTCCAAAATTTGAATAGGGGGATAGAATCACAAATCGGACGGAGCGGCGACGACGACGACGGGGCGTACAATTTCATTTGATTAAATTCAATATCGAATACATATTCTTTCCTCTATTTATTCTTGGTCTTCATTTCCCGTTTTTTTTCCCAGAATAAGAAGGAAGAGAATTCAATTCGACACAGCCACCAACCAATATGATTCAACATCATCACTTTGTTTAGGAGCAAAGCGAATAAAGATGATTCTGCTCCCTCTTCTTCTTCTCGTTCTGTTTCTTTTCTTCAGAAGAAGGGGGGGGGGGCGCCCTCCCCAATTAGCCGTGTGTGTCCCCCCTGTTTGGCATTACGTGTCTATCCATCTTTTCTCGCTCAATCTGGGGGCTCTTTTTGACAAAATGAAAAAGAGAGGAAAAAAGGGAGCACTTTTTATTAGAGCATTCGCTTCGCATTCTCATCCCGATACGTTGCACATGCATGCACATGTACACAGATATGTATATGCATATGTAATTATAGAATACCTGGTTGAGCAGAAGAAGTCAGGAGAAGGAGGAGGCAAGACGCTGTTCTGGGTATATGTGCCCCTCCGTTCTCTCACTTTGTTCACAATCAGAGATGAGAGAAATTCCGTCTTAAAAATTAGCGGAATTTCAAAATTTTTCAAACTTGCCAAAAACAGTGACTTTTCGGTCTTGAAATCCTTAAAATAAAAGGGAGAGTGCGCAATTCCAAAAATGTTTGATTTTTTTGTATAGATCGACTTAAAATTTCAAGATAATAGGAGTCTCAGTTGAGAAAAAAACTCTGAAAATTTGCCCAGAAAAGATATAGGATGTCAAAGGGCCCGTTCGGGTAGCTATTTTCTCATATTTTCAATGCAAAATTGGTTTCGGGTAGCTCGTTAAAACATGAATTTTACGTTAATCTTTTTTCAGTACAACAATTGAAAAATCAGCTACCCGAACGGAACCTTTTTAGCCCCTTTGAGCCTATCTTTTTTTGGACAAATTTTCAGAATTTTTTCGCAACTGAGACCCCTATTATCTCGAAACTTTGAATCGATCTATATATAAACATCAATATCAAAAATGTATCTTTTAGGCAAAAAAAAATCCGAGGAGGCGAAATTGCGCCTTCCGCCATTTCAAAAATGCTCTTCCGCTCATCTCTGTTGTCCACACAAAAACTCCAGGGCCAATCTTATCTTCCGTGTATCACACCTCTTATTACCCAACCTCTGCACATCATACACTTTGCAATTGTCTCGTTCTCTTTCTCTCCCTTTCTCTCAGATGGCTCCCCTTTTACTCCTTCTTTATTCCTCCCTTTTTTCCATTAGGTCAACATACACATACTATCGAAGAGTCCCCGTCTTCTCGCTCCATGAAAGACGGCCCTCAGATCACAAGCTGTCCGTCTCGTGTTCTCTTTTCTTACTCATCGTCTCTCCGGTGTGTCCCACCACCATCTCATTTTTTTTGGCCGTCCTCTGGTATTGTGCGCCTTTTCAAATTTATTGTCCAAAGAAGTCGTTTGCTTTCAATATCTTTGCTACTACCCCCACTTCTTTGCGTGTGTTTTTTTCAGTTCGAGAGATTTCCGGAATTTGCAAGAATCTTTTTCTCTCTTTCTCTCTTTAAAACTTGATGAATGATACTATGTTGTTTACATCCTATTCCTCAATTTGCAATGGATTTCGTATATTTCGAAACAATAAGAGGAATCCGAGGAGGAAAGGAGTAACATGCATGTATTTTTGTTCCGCAAAAGGTCATATTGAGAAGAGAAGAAGAAAAACGGATGGGGGAAGGGAACGAGGCGAAGCTGTTGAGAAAATTGTTGGGTTGATTTGAGCATGTTCTAAACTAATTTGTTCATTTGAAAACTCTGAGTTGAAATTAAAAGGTTTACTGTATACCGTAAACCGTCTAAAAGAGACTTCCTCAAAATCAAAATTCGAATTCACAAAAGTATCCGTTACTAACTTTGGAGGAGCAATTTTTCGTATTGACCCTAGTCTATTTTTAACAAGGGATCGATTGAGACTACTCAGATGCACAGAAATCTGAGAAAGTGCTCTTTTTGGGCTCACTTGGGTGTCCTTCTATTAGAAGGTTACTGTAACTTTAGTTTCTCAACAAGTTTCTAAATTTAAAGTCGAAAAGAAACCAATCATAGGAATAGTCGAGAGCCGGAAATCTCAATTTCCGTACTGATCCTAGTTTTAGTTTTATGATCAACCCTCACACTCTAAAAATAATATGAGAAGACCTACTATATCTTTCTATTTTTGGAACTTGTGCTTGACCCAATGATTGTTACCTGAAAATATTACAATCTTTCGAAATAAAAAAAGCTGACGTAATCAACTATTATTTGGTTCGAAGAGCTGTTTTGGGATTAAATTTCTGATTATTTCCTCTCGCTGTTCACCTTCTTGTAGTTGAACTACGATTCTTCAAACTTTCCCGGATTCCTACATGTCCAAACCCGGGCCGGGCGGGGCCGACGGAGGCCTTTCTAGCGGGCCGGCTTAAAAAATTTTCCGAAGGTGAATTTTTGGGAAAAAAATCAGATTTTTCGACTGTTTTCTATTCAATATCGAAAATGTTCATACTTTCAGTACTTTGATGACTTTTCATGCAATTTAGAAACTTTTTCATGAAAAATTGAATTTTTTCGGAAAATTTTCGACTGAAATTTCCTATTACCAGGGCCGGATTTGACGATGTATCGCTGATGTAATCAACTATTATTAGGTTCGAAAGGCCTCTTATTCAAGAATAGAAAGGATTAGATTTCTGAAAATTTCGCTACCCGTTCACCTTCTTGTAGCAGAACTACGATTCTTCGGATTAGTGTTATTGGTAATACAATTGACCAAACTTCTTTCAGCGATGGTGTCTCGAGATCTTTATACTCGACTTTCTATCTGTTTCCCTTTTTTCCATAAAATCATCTCTCAATCACTTTTATATCGTTTTGTCTCTCTATCTTCTCTCCGTCTCCTTCTCTTCATCAATAATTTTTTTTTGTGTGTGCGTGGCTTACCGAGTCTTGTCTCTTTTCTATCATATCACATTCATCTCCTCCAGAGGAACAACTAGCGAAACGAAAAATGGTGATAAACACATACACTCACACAATCTGTGCTTTCCGAAAATGTTATGGTTTCAACATAACTCTCTCCTGATCTGTTTGATTTCTTCTTCTTCTCTTCTTCTCCCTTTTCAGCCGCTAACTGGTACCCGTGACTATACATTTCTGATTCACTGACTCTTTCTAGCAGGCCTTCATACTCCCCTATTATTCCCAAAAATTTTTAAATCTCAGAGATCTAAAAAACAGAAAAACAAGTGAACAAATGGGAGTAAGAGTAAGCATGACAATATCTTCCTAAGGACTCAAAAACTATCATGTGTCTTTTCTCCAAACTTTTTTGTCCTCGTTCATTCCAGTAAGTGATAAGAGAAAGCACCGGTATTGGGGGAATAAGAAGAGCTGGCTCTTCTGCTCTTTCGTCATTCGAGAAATAATCGTGATAACGAGTACCTAAATTGTTTGAGCATAGCAGGGCTAATGTTAGTCGATGGCTACAGTGGCCTTTACTAGTAAAGTCGAGTTTGATCTTGCTCGGTTCCTTTAGATGACATTTTCTCTGTCTTTTGCTTCACTGTGCAGCTAAAAATTAGATATTTAGAATGCTCATTTCCTGGGCTTTCAGATGATATAGGTCTCAACTCATAACTTCTAATAAAATTTGCAACGAGTTAGTTTTTTCCGATTTTTCCGATTTTTTCGGAAAATTTCTCGAATTTTTTTCGGAAAGTTTTCTCTATGGATAATTTACCGATTTTTTTACGAAATTGGAAAAGAATTTATGGAAAATCGGAGAAAAAAATGAAAATTGTCGAAAAATTAGAGATTTTGACAAAATTTATCATTTTTGAGCAAAATTTTCTTTCGATTTTCAGAAAAAAAATTTCGAAAAATTTTCTCTACGACTTATTTTCCTAATTTTTTTTTTCGGAAGAGTTCATGGAAAATCGGAAAACAGATAGAAATTGTCGAAAAATTAGAGATTTTGACGAAAAATCACCATTTTTGAGCAAAATTTTTTCGATTGTCCAAAAAACAGTTTCGGAAAAAATTCGAGAACTCTTTTTTCCGGAAAAGTTTTTCCGAACAAGCCTTGCCATAACTCGGAAAGAGTGTCGAATTGAAATGCCACATCCAGTCTGCTAATATCCTAAGGCTAAACTAGTTTCGAATTTCCAAGCTGGAACTTTCTAGGCTCCGCCCACTAACTATGAGAACTAACCCCTCCATTTTCAGCTATTGCTGTTTTCCCATTTAGCTTCCCTTATTATCAGTGAAACCACGAGTTTTTCTTTCTTTCAACCGAAAACTTGTAAACATCAAAAGATTTCTAGTTTTTCTTCGAAACGAGCTCTGAGTTTCCATGCACTGACCGTTTTCCTTTTTTCTCCCTTTACAAATACGTGTCATATAGACATCCGCGAAACTGCGAAACTTTAGAGAAAGAGAGAGAGAGAGATAAGATTGACCTTTGATACCACTTGTCATGTTTCTTTTTTTTTGGTGAGTTATGAAAGTATTTCTCTCCTTATCGTTTTTCCTCAGATACCAATGTTTCATTCTTACTTGGCATTAGAAATCTGAACTTATTCTCTAGAACTTTCTCTCGGTTGCCCTCAAGCATGTATCAAAACTGGTTTCTTTATAAGCGATTTCAAAATATTGTTCTCTGTGTTTAGTGTTCCTTGAAGATATAGATACAACTATATGACATTGTCTCCCCTTTATTTTTCTCTCGATGACATCATCATCACCACGTGACTCATTATTGCCAGAAAAGAGAGGAGATTCGGACTGTAGGCCATAAGCGTGCAATGTTTGTACAATTCGTTCGCGGCATCAACAGATTTAGATACTTGTTATTACACAATTTCTCGGCCTGCTTGCTCAAATAGTTTTTTGACTGAGACCAGTGATGCGTAATTAAGACATCTTCTTACTTCTCATGATTCAAATAAGTTTTCGAATCCAAAACATAAAATTAGTACGGAAAGTGAAAGTCTGCTGATTTTTGAAACGATTGTAATCCTTTATGTTGGTTTTTGTGTGTGTCCAACGCATACCTTTGGCTCTTCTTATCACTTTTTTGCTCTCCGAATATATTTCTGCTACTTTCAGATGACTCCATCTATCACAAGAGCCCTTCAAACGACACTAGAAAAGCACTACGCGGCTCCGACGCCGATTCGAAAGCGTCGAGTTCTGATACCATCTCCACTTGTGACATGTCCAGAAATCGGAGTGGTTTACCATGGGCATTCAAAGAAGTCTGCGGTGCAACACCCATTCCAATTCCGCCCCAAGGAACATCGTCAATACGAGAAGAGGTTTCTGAAGAGAGAAGCCAAGAGAAGAGCACAAATTCTAAAGGATTTGGAGCAGATCAATGAGATGTTTCCAATCGATATTCTCATTCGAGCTCTTCAAGAACAAGCGGATAACGTCGAGCCACTTCCAGACCCTATTCCAATCCGAATAAAGGTGTGTCCACAGATTCGTCGGTTGAAAATCCGGAAGACTTCTAAGCCTAAAAAGAAGAAGAGAAGGAATCCGGACCGTGGAAAACTGATTCCCCACGTTTGCAAACCACCACAAGAGCCGAAACCGATACACGCAGCAATCTGGATGCTCGGACGTCTTCTGGATCTTCCGTTTCCATTCGCCATGGCTGCACCGCCACTTGAGATCATCGAACGCCGACGCGAATGTCTTTATCAGTAAGTTTTCAGCACGCCACATGCAATTGTTTTTGGTTCTTATCAAACACTTTTTTATTTTGCCTTCTTTGTTTATGTGTTTTTTTTTCAGAGAAGAAGGTGCCAAATGGGTCCACCTATTCTGTCCAGGAAAAGATGAAGACGATCCGTCGATTCACGATGTCTTCAGATTGTTCGACAACACCGACGACGGAATTCCAGAGGCGTTTTTCGACGACAGAGACAATCAATCTGCACTCGAAATTTATCAGTTCCGGGTGATCGCGAAGAGATTTTTGATCAGTCAAGAGATAGATTTAGACGAAAGAATCTACCTGGGAGAGGTTATTGGAATGCCCGAAAATGAGGTGAGAACATGTTTTTTCTATCTTGAAAGTTACTGGTTTTCCCTTTTTTCTTTTGAAATAAAAAGTAAGATCATGAGAAAAAAAGTTGAAACTCCGCCCCCTTCAGAGACCATACCCCTGTGTGCGGAGTGGAAATTTTCGGAAGTTCGAAATTTCGGAATTTTCCAGCTTTTGAAACTTCAGAATTTCGGAATTTTCGGAATTTAGAAAATTGTCATTTTTGGCTCCGCTACGTTTCGAAAGATGACGTTTCGAAAGTGTGACGCTTCGAAAGTGTGACGTTTCGCAAGTGTGACATTTCGAAAATGTGTCGTTGTAATTTTCGTTAAAATGAACCTTCTTCGGGAAAATCCTTCTGAAAGTAAAAAAGTTGTGGTAAATTAACATCGGAATATTCCGGTCGAAACTTTATTCCGAAAGTAACCAAAAATTTCGGAATTTTCGGAAATCGACCACCCCCATATTTCAAAAACCCCATTTTCAGCTCAACTACAAGTTCCTCACACTCTACTTCCGGCACGGATTAATCAAAGACAAATCTCCAGAAAAGATTCGAAACGAGGTGTTCGAGGCCTACAAAGGCTCATTTCCTGTCGAGCAACTCGAGGGAAAGAATCTCGAATTGATTATCAAAACCTACGAAGAATCAGTGGCCCCGTTGTTAAACGAGTTGTTACCCATCATTTCATAAATTGTACATATAGAATCCCCCTAATTGTTCATATCTCCGGTTAGTTTCTAGATTTTTCGGTTCAAACAGTTTTAATTCTTTCTCTTCCCGTGATGCATCATTTCCCTTCCATTTCCTAATAATTTGAATCATTTTCGACGTGTCCCTCCATAATTTTGTTATCTCTCAACCTGAGATCTTTTGAAATTTTGTTTCACTCGTGGATTCCTTTTTTTGTACTTTGCCCTCCCGATTGAAACCATTTCCCAATCCTTGTTCTCTCTACGCAAACTTTTCCAAAGAGAATAAAATTCGTAAACATATTCAATCTTTCGTATCTGACAAAATATGAAGAAGTTCACCGAGTTTAGTAAGTTGTGCACAAATGATGGAGCAAGGAACAAAGTTTCCAGTAAAACCTGCAAAAACTCCAAAGAATGAAAAAACTGAGAACAATGCATCGACAACCTATACGACGACTTCAAATCGAACCAAGAGCAAGAGTGTGCTCTCTCCGGATGATCGGGAGCTGGTCAGTCAGGCATACAGTATTCTGATGCGGATTTTGGAGAGTGGAAAACATTCGGATCTCGAGTTGACACGTGTAATTCCACACGATGAATGTGTTGCATTCTTGGGGAAGATAACGTAAGGGATTTAATAAAGAGTACTGAAGTGTTCCGAAAAAAGAGACAGATATTTTTATTTGGATCGAGAAATAACCTCCTCTTGGAGATGTATCCAAAATTTGACTTAAATCAAGTTACAAGCTCTCAAAGTGCAAAAAAGGCTCCGGGACATTTCGGAAGTGGACATTTCGAAAGCGGACATTTCGAAAGTGTGAAATCGCGTTTTTGCCTCATTTCTTTATCTTTTCATGTTTATTCTTGCATTTATGATCTATTGTAGATAAAATCAATATCTTATTATAAAAAATCCCAAAAACATGTATGAAAAGATACACCAATGAAGCGAAAACTCGACCTCAAACTTTCGAAACGTCCTGGATTTTCTCTAAGAGGACTATTTCTTGTCTCGAAACCTCGAATTGATCCATATAAAAATATCTCATTTTCCGAAATACTTGTACCCTTTATCGTAATTTTCTTTCTTTTTCGGAACGTTAATCTTTTTAGAAAGGTATTCAAAGACCAACCCTCGATCGTGGAACTCAAACCTCCTATCAACATCTGTGGAGACATTCACGGTCAATTCTGTGATCTTCTTCGCATATTCGACAAGAACGGATTCCCTCACCGTGTCAACTATCTTTTCCTCGGAGACTACGTGGATAGAGGAAGATATTGTCTGGAAACGATTCTTCTGCTGTTCGCTTACAAAGCAATCTTCCCCAATCATTTCTTCTTGTTGAGAGGGAATCATGAATGCCCGAATATCAACAGACAATACGGATTCTACGACGAGATTCAACGTCGCTACAAGAAAATTGCACTCTGGGAGTCTTTTCAGACGGTTTTCTCGTTTATGCCACTCACTGCTCTTATTGGTGGGAAGATTTTGTGTATGCATGGAGGAATTTCTGAAAAGGTAAGGATCTTTAAAGGGGTAGTAAAGAGTTCCGAACAAGTATGATAATTTGATATGGATAGATTCAGATTGTTGTTCAAAAAATGACCTAAGTCAAATTACAAGCTCTCAAAGTACCAAATAATCGCTTCCGTGGTCAAGGAAGACCATGAAATTTTTTTCAATTTTGCTGTGAATAGGACGACGAAAACGTTTTTTTGGAACTTTGTGACTTGTAACTTGATTTTGCTTACCTTTTGAACAGGTCTCCAAGAGGATTTTTCCTTGTCTGCAACAATCTGAATCGATCCATATAAAAATATCACTTTTTTGGAACACTTTAGTACCCTTTAACAGATGAAATCCATACGAGACCTTCGTAACATCACTCGTCCCATCTACAATCCCGACGTCAATTCTCTTGCAATCGACATTCTCTGGAGTGACCCGACAAACTATGGAAAGGACTGGAGTCCGAATTCCCGCGGTGTTTCTGTCTGTTTTGGGAAGAATGCTTTGAACAAAACAATCCAGAATCTCAAAGTTGATGTCGTTGTTCGTGCTCATCAAGTTGTCCAGGACGGCTACGAATTCTTTGGAAACCGTCGTCTCGTCACAATCTTCTCTGCTCCATTCTATTGTGGACAGTTTGATAACGCGGCTGCAGTGATGAATGTGGAATCCAGTCTCAGTTGCTCATTTGTTGTGAGTCTTTAGGAGTTTTGAATCGCAATCAAAGCAGGCAAAATCGAGGCCGCGGCCCGGGTGGTGGGTAGGCCGCCCCCACCACCCGGGCCGGTTGAATCTGGCCGTCCTTTTGAAAATAAGTTGTGTGGATCGAATGAGCCCACAGCCGCTAGGCCTCCGTGGGTTTCCGTAATCAGAAGTATCCTAAACAGAATGCCGTGCCTTGATTTTGCCAGCCTTGATCGCAATAAACTTTTTCTATTTTCAGGTGCTCCGCCCAACGAAGAAAATTGCGAGACGTCGCTTAATGCCAGCCCAAGATGCTCAACAAACTCAGTGACTACGTTTCAATAAATTTTTTTGTGTCGTATTTTGCTTCCATTCTTCGCTATTCCGAGAAAAAATATTATACAATTATTTTGCCCGGAGCTTGATTAAAAACAAGAAGATGGCATTGAAATAACCCATATTTACGACTTCCAGAATTTCAAATGATCTTTCTTGTTTGAAAATTGATTCTATCTTTCTAGTAGCCTCCAGAATACGGAGTCGAAGTTTATAGGTGAGTTGAGTTCTGATATAAACAGATCTTCGAATTTCCATTCCTTTCTCTCATTCTCTTCTCAATATTTACGTCGATTCATCCTCGGTAGGAGTGCATCATAGATATATTATTGTTTATTCAGTTCCTTGCATCCTCTTTTGCTTTCTCTCTCTCTTTTTCGCCTCATTTCATAAACTTGTTGTATGTTCTTTCATGGAATTTCGCTTGTGTGTTCTCCTCGATTATGGTTTTTTTTTTCTGTTAGCTCATCCCATACCACTTTTTTCCCGAATGATCGTTTGTCTTCAGAATGAGTCATGACAGAGTTGGAAATTATAGACATCTCATAATTATTTCGCTTTTGTTTACCTCGAGATGCTAAAGCCTGAACGGAGATCCGTGGAAATTGATATTATTCCAAAGAGAAATTCGGAAAAGCTTGATAGTTCTAGGAATCCATGAGAATGTCAATCAAAAAGTTTTGAGAACATCATCTCTAATATGAGAGGACCTATTAATAAAAGGCATCCCGATGAGCTCAAAATGAGCACATTCTTGAAATTTAAACAAATTGAAACTAGTCTTATTAGAATCCTCGTCAAAAGTTGACTGGATAAGTCAAAAAATATGTTTCAAATCTGTTCTACAACAGATGTTTTGATCAGGGTTGCGGATTGACGGGCCGGCCCGTCTGAAAAATTTTCCGGCCCGGCCCGTCGGCCCGTCAACAGTTCTTCTCAGAGAAAAAAATTTTTGAACAAAAATTTTTTGAATGAAGACATCAAAACTTTGCCACCATCTAGGTGGGAAATTCTTTGATCGACCTGATTTCGACAGTTTTTCCATTTGCAAAATATAGGTTGGAAGAGCATAAAAAAGCCGAAAAAGATTTCGATTTCACTTTGAAATACTTTTTTAACATTTACTGGTAACGAATATAGACCAAAAAATCTTCAAACTAGAAAAATTCGAACTGAAAATTTTTTCAGTAGCAGACGGGCCGAACGGGCCGGGCCGGGCCGAAGTTTTCAGAAAATCGGCCCGGCCCGGCCCGGCCCGTCGCAACCCTGGTTTTGATCCATTTTTTCGATATTGGAAAATAGAAGGACATGTCGTTCTAATACAGATTTTACGATATGCTAATGGTTAATTGAGCTCTCTTTTGATTACCATTTCCCGAAATTCCAAGCTATCCTATTCTACTTCTAATCAATCAGATACGGGAGCCTTGTTTTTTCTTTGTAAACATAACAAAATGACGTCGATTGGAATTTACCAAACACAAACCCACTCAAATTCTTTCCTTTTCCGTACGCTGATGATCCCATTTGAACATTGGATAGATAACCTCGTGTTTCCGCTCTCATATCATTTCTGCATCTCATTTTTCCCCTCCAGATTAAATGAGTTTCCTGAGTGTTATCTGTGATTTAGAAAACAACAAAAAAAGCTAATTGGATTTTCTTTCTGGTGTGAAACTTCCCACAGTTTTTGCCTCATTTCCTGTTATTCAGAAGACGTGAAGGAAGATGGTGGAAGAAGAGGTCATATGATTTGTTTTTTTATGAACACCATCTGACATCATCTGAGCTCCTAATTTTCCGGTTTTGTCCAGATACTTATATAGCGACACCCAGAAGGATTAGTTTCGGAAGTCTATACGACAGTAATTTTCATTATTGGACGCAAAAAATTTCAGTGAACAAAGATAGTTTTGTCGGCTACAAAACGCACTAAATATGATTTTCAGAAAGTTTAGGAAATGTTCAGAAAACGCCTTACTTACCTATGTATCCGGTGTCGCCCTATTAAAGGTTTTACTGGGTGGCAACGAATTTCGGCATTTCATTCAAATCTTAATAACTTTTTTCGATGGGATTGGGTAAAAATACGGTCAACAGGAGAAGTGTTCCTTATTAAAAAAACTATCGATTGGTTGAATAATTGTCAAATTTCATGAAAAATTAGCAGAGTTACGCCTTGTGTTGCAAGAAAATTGCCAATTTTGGCTATTTCCGCAGCGCTTTGGCAACACACGGCGTAACTCTGTTCATTTTAAATGAAATTTGACAGTTTTATAACCAATCGATAGCTTTTTTAATAAGAAATATTCTTCCTGTTGACCGTATTTTTACCCGATTTCCCTGAAAATAGTAATTCACATTTGAATGAGGTACCGAAATTCGTTGGCACGAAGGTTCGTGTTAGACATATTTGACAAGAATGCTGGAAAAACCCGTATCCCCATATGATTTGTGCTTCTGATATTTTACTTGTCATTCAAATCATGACATTCCTGAATGTACCACTCTAATTATGATTCAAAACATGTAAAACCAAAAGTTCAATTTCCCCAAAATCTCCAAAATTCCAAAATTCCAAAACACAGACATATTTGTCAACTCAAGAACTTTTATACAGCTCTCAAGAACCTCTTCTTCTTCTTTTTTTGAGACTCTTTCTTTTTTCTGGACATTCGTCATCTCATTTGAAACTTCTTCATGATTTCGATTTGAAGCTCCTCCTCTTTCTCCATCTCTTCTTCTTCTCAAGACTCGCATACACTTTATTTCCGCTCCAATTCGAATCATCTACTTCTTCTTTTTTCTACTTTTTCTTTTTCCCATATATGTTCGGTGTCTTCAAGAGTGACACGTTTCTTCCCTTCATAGCAGCTCTTCATTTTTCTCTCAAATTTCATTCTCTCTTTCCTCCTTCTCAAAATGAAAATGAAAATGACGTGTGCGATTCGAGAGAAATGGGCGGAGAGGACACAAATAAGAAGAGAACGAATTCAAAAATAAGCGCGGAGCTATTTTTACCTCTCCGCCCCTTGGCTATCTTCATCATTTTGTCTCGATTAAATGACGTCACAGGTGGGATGAGCCGTCACTGACGCCACCACTGGATTTGGTGGTATAAGCTACTCAAGAAAAAAGTTTTTTCGCCGACAGAAATGACTTGTCAATCTTGAGAAACTTTTCTTTCCAGTGATTGATTGGTTCCTGTCGCTTTTTATATCCATTTCTGAATGCACTGAGCGTTTGTGACGCGCCGAAATCTGTCTCAATTGTTATTTCTGTTGTGCATTTCAGACAAATTCAATGTCCATCAATCTCTTTCTCTTTCTCGGATGAAAACGATTATTGATACCATAAAATCTCTAATAAAGCGACAGTCCGTACGAACGTAATTTTCATTATTTAGAGTTTAACATTTCAGTGAACAAAGATAGTTTCCTCAGCTACAAAACGCACTAAATGCGATTTTCAGAAAGTTGAGGATATTGTCAAAAGACAATTTTTAACCTGTTGGTCCGGTGTTGCTCTATTAGCGGTTTTACGTTAGTCTTCTTGGAGTTTGACCCAGAGTCTTTCAAATTTTTTGCTTTTTTCATATATTATAGATTAACTTATGGCAATTTGAACGCGCTGCTTTGCTCAGCTCAAAGCGGTCTGGAACGTTAGCTATGGATTTTTGAAGTTAACGATCTCCTAATATTTTCGGTGAAAATTTCCAATTTTCGACATTTTTTTTATTGTCATTCAAATTTTTGCTTTTTTATAGTTTTTAGAGAGTTTGACCTAGAATTATAGTTTCTTCTTAAATTAAGTTACTCTAATTCTATCTAGTAACTATTTTTGAATCAACCTTTTCAATTACTCCATTAGTACTTCATCTCCAATTCTTACTTCCCCATATTATTCTGAAATCTTTCTCTCACTTCTCATGATCATTGAAAGTTAACCAGTGGGGGGATAATTGTAGACCCTAGTAAGGCATCTGATCAAATATCAAAACCGAAGACAGATTGTTGATCATCAAGTCTTTTCTAATAATCGGGTACAATTTGGTTTCTGAATTGGGAATCGAAAAACAGATTTTTTGATAATGAATACCTAAATGGGCGAAAGGCTTCAGTTTTTGTTAACTGTGGTCAAAATTAGGATCTATTTTTAAGAATTTCCGTAAAACCTCTAATTGTTCAACTCCCTCAGAATAAAAATTCGAATTTCACAAAAGTATCCATTACTAATTTTTTGAGAAGAAACTCATAACGAATTTCGTATCAATTCTAGTCTATTTTTAACAAGGAATCGATTGAGACTACTTTCAGATGCACAGAAATTTTATAAAGCGCTCTTTTCAGGCTCAATTGGGTAACTGAAACATTCCTATTCTTAGAAGCTTTCATCTTTTAAAGATCCGCCTCCGGCTCATTTTCCCCCTAGATAGAAGATCAGTTCCTAAATATCCAATGTCTTCCAGAATTTCGCTTTTAAAATAGTGCAAACTTGTCAGTTAGGTACTTGTCACCTGTTTCAATATTAGGTATCACCTGCTCACAAAAATATTCATATCCTAGATCCTTTTCTGTTTGAACTTTACGACCTCTGATCCCTGTACACCCCATCCTTACTCAATTTTCCATCTCATTTCATCGTCTTCCACTCAAATTGGACTCTTCTTCAAAAAGTCTCGAAACTTTTCCCTCTCTCCATCAATTTCTTTATTTCTACCGCTTGCGCTCTGTCGCTTCCAAAGAAAGAAGGCGTCGTTTTGGGAGCCGCCCAGAGCCAGCCAGTGCTCTTTTTTCTCGTTTCCTCGCACCCGAAGACCTATCGATTTCTCAGCTTCTCTCCTCAACTCTTCTTCTTTTTACCACCACTTCGGGCTTCTTCTTCTTCTTTTTTCTCCATTTTCTTCTCTTCATCCTCATTCGCTGCTTCTTCTTCTTTTTCAGTTCCCCTTATATGCGCGTGCGAGAGAAGGGTGCAAAAGCAGCGCGCATCCGAGAATCAAAAAGAGAAAAAGAGACGCAGTTCGTCCAGGGGAAAAAATGGAAAAAGGGAGAAAAGAGACCTATCGCATTTTATTTTCAAATTGCAATTCGTGCAATTCATGGCCTTCCACTCCGCCTCATCCACTCTTTTTTTTCGACAATTTTCTCAAACATCTTCATTTTCAGATTCTCAGACATTCCCTTCTTCGGCTCAATCGTTCGTCGTGAGGACGGCATCGACGACGACGATGAGCAAAGTTGAAGAGGAACCAGCACAGGAACTTCTGACAGAAGATCAGTTGGTGGCAAGATGTGTGGAATGTTTTGGTATGTAAATCAGAGAGAATAAATTAACACATCAAGTGTGACAGTTTTATAGATGTCGACGAGGAAGACGAGGCGGATGATATGCAATTTGCGGATGCGTTATTTTTGAGTCATCAATGGTTGAGTGACAGTTTATCTCTGATTACACATTTTGTCAACTATTATCAGGTGAAGATTTTGGATCTAAAAATCAAAGATTGTTTCGAAAAAGTTTTTTTAAAAAATTGCGAACGAATAAATCTCAATTGAAGAAAACACAGTTCCTTGTGGTTACTGTAGCTGAAAAATTAGCTAAAGGCTGAAAGTCTTATTGGAAACCGTTATGTGTATTTCTAGTTAGCGAATTCTGGGAATTTCAAAAGAATGATTTTGAGGAATCTTCACCTTCTTCCAGTTACAGTTACAGTTTCGAACCAAAAAACATCTAAATTGTAAGAAAAACAGTTATTTTTTCTTTTACGGTTACTGTAGCTAGAAAAATCTTCTCAAAGAGGACAGGCTTATTGGTTGGAAATCGTACTTTGTCTCGCTACTTCAGCAATTCTGACAATTCAGAATCTTCTATAGGAAAATGAATGCCGAATTCTAAATCGCTAATAGAAGGACACCAAAGTGAGCCGGAAAAGAGCACTTTCTCAAATTCCTGATCATCTGAAAATAGTCTCAATCGATTCCTTGTCAAAATCAGACTAAGATCAATATGAAATACAACCTGAATTGCTTCTCAAAAATTAGTTATGGATACTTTTGTGAAATGCGAATTTTGATTTCGAGGAGGTTGAAAATAAAAGGACAATAAACCATCTACTGAAAATATCCTCAACTTTCTAAAAATCAAATTTAATGAATTATGTAGCGGACGAAGCTATCTTTGTTCGCTGAAATTTTTGGCGCGAAATAATGAAAATCACTGTCGTACGGACTTCCCAAAGTCAGCCTTCTCGGTGTCGCTTTATTAGAAATTTTACGGTAATTCGATATTACTATTGAGAAATCGTATTCCAGTTACAGTATCACTATTTCAGGAGTCCCGAAGCGTGGAACAACGCGAAGCTGTCTGCCGTGCCGTCGCATTCTGGATTGAGAAATTCCCCATGCACTTTGATGCTCAACCACAAGTCTGTGCACAAGTCGTTCGTCTGAAAACGATTGCCGAAGATGTGAATGAGAGCATTCGGAACGGGTTGGACGTAAGCTCATTGTGAGTTTTTATCCAATTTCAAAAAAGAATTGAAAGAAAATGTTTTCAGACCATCGTTTGCTTGGCTTCGTGCTGTGTCTGTAAGAAATCCGCTTGCAAAGCAGGTAAGTTTTAGGTTCAAGTTTTGTTGCTTTAAAAGTGAAGCTTCTGATATATTAAAGTAGGATTACAGTCATTTTTTTTCTCAATTGATCATCCTAATTCCAGTATTGAAAATTTGTTTATAAACATGCGTTTTGAGCATCAGTCAAAAATTCTGCATTTTTTGATATAGGTCAGAAACCATGTAGTTCGCGATTTAAAATGCGTTTTTTTTCGAGTTTTTACGCTTTTTATGAAAAAAAATATTAATTTAGTAAATACTGAAATTTGGACGATCATTTGAGAAAAATAATGACTGTAATCCTATTTTAAACTGTGTCGAGATTTGTGAGAAGTGTGAAATTGTAGAAGGTGTGTTTGAGGATTGGATAAGTTCCTTGTTGCCTCCATTAGTTTCCCTTATTATTTGCTTTTCCAATCCGTTTCCCAAAAGAAAAAGAGTTTCAGACAAGTGTTCGAGTCGGTTTCGAGACTCTTCCAACTCCAGGAACACCTCCTCCATTTCCAATTGCTCACAAATTTTCACTAGTAGAGTCTTTTATTCAAAATATCTATGAATCATTTTCCTTTTTCCTATCAAGTCATTTCCAGACCGCATTCTCTCTTTCCTTTGTCCAAGCATCGGCCAGTGACATTTCGACGTCACTTTCTCACATCGACTATCGTGTTTTGTCGAGAATTTCGGTAAGATATTTTGGTATAAAATGATGTCATTGTTTACCTCGATTCCAGATAACCGAACTGAAGCAATATGTGAAAGACGGGCATTTGAGATCGTGTCCGATGTTGGAGAGGAGTATTTCGGTTTTTAATGTGAGTAAATATTTTTTGGGAAATCATTAAATTGGAGAAATGGATAAACAGAGATTATTACTTTGTAGTATGGTTCTGTGTGGTTTGGAATTCTGAGAATTTATGAAAATAACACAAAATCGTAGGTATGGGAAACAGGAACTAAATATTTAGGGTTTGCTTTTTCGGATTGGGAAAATATTTTAATTGTTTTTGGACTCAGGGGTGTGCGGAACGGAATTCGGAATTCCGAAAATTTTCGAAATGAAATTCCGATCTTTGAAAAAAAAAGGAAGCGAAGAAAAAGTTATGGTATGTCAAAGATGCATTTTCAAGTAATTTTTGCTTTTCGAAACAGTCAATTCACCAAAACTTTTTTTAGAAGGATTTTCCCGAAAAAGGTTGATTTTTAACGAAAAATACTGCAAAAAAGGATCATTTTCGATATTCCGAAATTCTGACTATTTGAAACACGGAAAGTTCCGATATTCCAAAGTTCCGAAATTCCGAAAAATTCCATTCCGCACACCCCTAAATTTGGACTACTGTATGAATCAGAAACCAAAACTGAGCTCTATGATCTTTCATTCAAATCAGTAATTATGAATCCCTTTAACTTTGGATCTCTAATCTCTTCTGAAAGTCTAATCCTTTTTTCTGAAAATAATCCGTTTCAGAATCTCTCAAACTGGGTACAATGCATGATCCTGAACAAGACGACACCAAAAGAACGAGCAGAGATTCTTGTAAAGTTCGTCCACGTGGCAAAGCATCTTCGGAAAATCAACAATTTCAATACGCTGATGTCAGTGGTTGGTGGAATAACTCATTCGTCAGTGGCGCGATTAGCGAAAACTTATGCGATCTTATCAAATGATATTAAGAAGGAATTGAACCAATTGACAACTCTTCTATCGGCTCAACACAATTTCAGTGAATACCGAAAAGCGTTGGCGGCGTGTAATAAGAAGTTTCGAATTCCTATCATGTTAGTCTATCAAATGAAACTTTCTTTTTTTCATTAAGAAATTTTCAGAGGAGTCCATCTCAAGGATCTCGTTGCTATCAATTGTTCCGGCGCGAACTTTGAAAAAACCAAATGTATCAGTAGCGAGAAGCTTGTGAAGCTTGCAAAGTTGCTCTCGAATTTCTTAGTTTTCAATCAGAAAGGGCATAATTTGCCGGAAATGAACATGGACCTAATCAATACTCTAAAAGTGTCATTGGATATCAGATACAGCGATGACGATATTTATGAGTTGTCGTTGAGGAGGGAACCGAAAACTTTTATGAATGTAAGTCTAGATTTCAAATGTGAATAACTTTTTTGAGGGGGATTGGGTAAAAATATAACCAGAAAAACATATGTACCTTATTTAAAAAGCTATCGATTGGTAAAAAAACCGTTAAATTTCATCAAAAATTAACAAAGTTACGCCTTCGGCTTCCGAAAAATTGCCAAAACCGTCAAAATCAGCAACCCTTTGGAAACACAAGGCGTAATTCTGGTAATTTTTGACGAAATTAGATGATTTTGCAACCAATCGATAACTTTTTCAAAAATAAAAATTTTCTCTGGTGACCATATTTTTCCCCGTTCCCCCTGAAAAAAGTTATTGCGCTTTTTTAAAATGCAAAAAAACAATTTTCTAGCCCGCTTTTGACACGAGTTATTTCGATTGAAGCGTTAAAGTTTTAGGCATGATCTAGTTACGGTCGAGATCTGGTCGGCCGCCAAGGTTGTTTATTCTAATTGTGAAGTGATAGAGAGCGTTTTTAGCTATCAATGGGTACCAAAAGGCCTTTTCTAGCTCAATTTTGAGCAAAGTTATAAAGATTTCAAATTTTTCAAAAATTGACACAATTTTCAAACTACTGTATCTTGAGTAAAACCGAAGCTAGAGCCTTTAAATTCTCACCAAATGTTGCTCTGAGTTTTAGCTATCTAATGCATTTTGAATTTTTAAGTTTAACCTATTTTGAGGCAAGAGCTCATGGAGCAAGTAAGCCTCGAACGACTGTAAATTGAGCTACAGTAATCCTAGAGGCTTGAAAGTTATTCGTTGCCGCTCGGCCCTGAGACAGACTACAAAATTTGAGTTAGTGGGAACGAAATGGAATCAGTTTTTGTTTTCAAATCTGAAAATATAACCTCTTCTTTTCAGTTCGAGCCATCTCGCGGAGTCGTTTTCGCTGAGTGGGCATCTGGTGTTACCGTAGCCCCTGACAATGCAACAGTCTCAAAACACATCAGCGCCATGGTGGACGCCGTATTCAAACATTACGATCATGATCGAGACGGCTTCATTTCTCAAGAAGAATTCCAACTCATCGCCGGAAATTTCCCGTTCATTGATGCCTTCGTTAATATCGATGTTGATATGGATGGACAGATTTCGAAGGACGAGCTGAAGACTTATTTTATGGCTGCAAACAAGAATACGAAGGATTTGAGAAGGGGATTCAAACATAATTTTCATGAAACGACGTTTCTGACACCGACTACATGTAATCATTGTAGTAAATTGTTATGGGGAATATTGAGACAAGGATTCAAATGTAAAGATTGTGGACTCGCTGTGCATAGTTGTTGTAAATCAAATGCAGTCGCAGAGTGTCGAAGGAAAAGTAGCAGTAATCTCACAAAAGCCGCTGAATGGTTGTCATCGCCACGTGGCAGTGTTAGGAGTAAACTATTCAATACTTGCAAGTGAGTTATCTCGGTCCATAGAATTTAAATTTTCGAAAGAATATCACCTACCGTATTTAGTCGAATAGATCGACATGCCGGTTTAATTTTCGTGGCTCCAATTTAGATGCCGGTCATTTAGAGGGGACCGGTTTATTTTCTAAAGAGTCAAATTATCAAGAAATTAACGAAAAATTGGTGCCTTCTCAATGAAAATATGCATGATAAAGCCTTTTTCGAACAGTTATATTTAAAGGACAAAGATTGTCCGAAATCCAAAATTTGTGTGTAAAACACTGGAAAAAACTTGAAATTCTCAAAAATAGTACTTTCTAACTTCACTACTTTTTTGGGGTGCCGGTTTATTTTTCAAAATGATCATATGATTGCCGGTCTATTAGAGGGTGCCGGGCATGTACAGATTCCGGTCTATTGGAGTAAATACGGCAAATATTGTCTTATCCCAATTTATCTAACCAGATTCATTAGAAGATCGTCTCGTCCTCGTACCGTATCCGCTGTTGCCACGTCACCAACCTCCGAATCTGCCAAGCCGACATGCTCCGCCCGTCTGAATCCGCCGCCGCCGCCTCTAAAAGATATTCGGCCACAATCAGAAAGTACCGAATACTAGTGAGTTCTCAATATCATTTTTCGGCTCCGCGACATTTCGAAAGTGTGACGTTTCAAAATCAAACGTTGAGCTTATGTCGCACTTGCGAAACGTCACACTTTCTCGAAACTACCAATTTTTTCAGTCACTCCGGAAGTACCCCAGATGAAGAAATCGGACTCGTCAGCTTGGCTTGCGAAGAAGTTTTCGAGGACGATGACCTCGCTGACATCTCATCTGCTTCATACCGTACTGCTTGATTCTTCTATTCTATTTAGAAATTCCTAATCTCCTCCATTGAAATCTCCCGTTTTGTAAATACGAGTACAAACTTTGCGATATGCGATATTTTTTTTTCCACCATATCACTCTTGTTCTATTTTTGTTTCGTTCACATTCCTCCTCTCAATTATCACTCGAGCTTGCTTTTCACTCCATTTTTGTTCGATCTCTACGATTCTGTTTTCACGAGTATGTTATTTTGTCATGAATTGAATTCATAAATTAAAACTCTACATTAATTTATATTTGAAAAGCTGAAAGCATTTGGATTTGTTGTGCACCGAGAGAAAAAGAAAACTGAATACAAACATATACACATAGAAATGAAAGATGTAGTTGCGGCGTTTTTGATTGATTATTAGAATCTTATCACGGTTAGAAATTTCTTTTTGATGAGAGCGAAGCAAATAAAAAAAGAAGCACGGGGTTCAGAAAATGGATAATTAGGGACAGTGTGAAAGAAACGAAAGAATGAAAGGACACCCGTAGAAAACGATAAGTGATCTAGTGTACTAACGACGCCACCATTGAATGAGTCGTTTGGATGCTGAAACCGGTTGATCGATTCCACGGACAAACCGAGTCGCTCTGTCCAGTGTCAGATTTTTCAGCCGATCAGAGTCTTCTTCGCTGAAAAATTTCAGTTTTTGCTTCAAAGAAAACCACAATAAACTCACATTTCTTCTTCAGTTGCAAACAACTTCTGCACTAGATTACTCTTCATTTTCATTGCATTGCTGTACTGTTCCATCAACTTATCCGTCGCTCGCTTGTTCTCATCAGAGCGTGGGAAATCATCTGCAATTTGTGTGACTTCGTCGATTTGTCTTCTCAGATCTTCAATTTCAGCCGTTGTCTGGCGAATCGTCTCAATGATGTTATAGTATTCTTGCCGATGAACAAGTGTGTTTCTCTCATTCGTCAATTGCAGATAAGAAGCTGTCAGCATCTCCTCTTCCGAACTGCCTACTTCTGTTTCACGTATTTTATCTTGTATGACCTGAAAATTGCAGAATGGTCAAAGTATCAGACTCAATCAGTCTTACTTCTGCTTGAGCAGTGATATCCGATATACGTTCGTCGATGCGAACGAGCTCCTGAGCGGTTCCCTCGACGTCGTCTACATCTTTTTCCCATTGGGATGAGAACTTTTTGCTGGGTGTCGCCGGAGCATCTTGCGAAGATGGTTCATAGTCGTTTCCCTGTAAATAATAATTTGAAATCTGCCTTCCTCTCTGAATCGAATTAGTGATTTGTTGATTAGAGTAGAAGCTAGATGACAAATGACATCACAACGTCACAAACCATGTATCCGTATTGTTTAGCCATCAACTGTAGGGATTCTCTCAGCTCAGCACTTCGCATACTACCGTATCTCTTAACTCGGTCGAACGTTGATGATGACGATAAAGGAGTCGGAAGATCGTTCTGAAAAGTGAGCACAACACGTGAAGAAGAGCACAACGAACACAGAGTTGATGGTAATAGAGAAAAGATAGAACCGAGAAGAACTAAAGGAATTGTTGATAAGTAAAGATGGACATCTATTGGACTTTTCGCTTACCCGATTGCCATTTGTCCTTCTTCCGATAGCTGGAACGTGTGGAGTGTCGTTTGGATCGTCTGAAAATCAATTAAATTAGATTAGAATATTTGATTATTATGTGTGAACATCACAGCACAATATCCATACATTGCTTTCGGACGAGCGTTGGTGAAGGATCACGCTTTTTGAATTTGTGCACATCGAGCTCTGTAATAATGTTACACTGCACTCTCTATCAAATGTTTAATCAGAACGAAACGAAGGCAGGAAAATATCGAAACACCAACCAATACGACGCAAATCTGTGTTGGATCCGTTTATGCGACGGAACGTCGGGTAGGGCGAGGACGAAGTAGAGGGGATGGCTGAAATTGGGGGAACACACGGTACAACAACCACAAGGATAAAACAATCACAGCAGGATCATAATTAAAAAATGAATATGACTAACCCGTTGACTGCTTCTCGTTGAGCAGTCTTCTGACCTCTTCGCGCCTCCTCTCTTCATCACTTCCTTTACGTGAATTCGGTGTTGCAGACTGATTGGTTGTAGACTTTTCGAGCATCTCTCGAGCTCGTTGACGAAGTTCGTCCCGTTTTGATGGGGATGCTCGATTCTGAATCATGATGAATATGAGAGGAATGAACTTGGATCAAAAGTGAAAAGGAATTCAGAGGAGACATTTTTAAAATTTAAAATCATACATGTCCATCACGGGCCGGCAGTTTTCTTTAGTTAAAGGAGGATTCCGACCAAAAAACATTTGCTTTATTGAATGCAGAATTTTGCGCTGATTCCAAATATCGAAAATTCTCAAAAAATCTTCCCGGAGCCTGAAAACGCCGTCAATTGGGCCGAAAAGTGGCAGAAGTGCTCCCTGTCTCCTCCTTGGATTTTTAGACGACGTTAGTCAGACTTTTTGTTGATATACCTGCCAGAGTGTCATCCAATACTTTTTCCAGTGAAAAAATAAGAAAAATTATATAAATCCGTCAAATAAGAGGCATTTACTGCGGTGTGGCCTAGAAAACTCCGGAGAAAGTTCGGCTAAAAGGGAGTACTTTTGGCGGAATTTTTGCCCCTTTGACGCCGTTTTCAGGCTCCGGAAATTTTTTTTGAGTACTTACGTTGTGATATTACGAATCAGCGCAAAATTGTATTTTTTGCATGGAATCCTCCTTTAAAATACTGAAAATTGAAAAAAAAAACATACCGAAGCACGAATGTTTCCAACACCTGGCGTAACCATAGTGATGCTCACATTACTTCTTTCGAATCTCATATTTGAAGTTTCGTCATCATCGTCATCAATCGGTGCGTTAAGAGCTGGATTTCTACTTGCAAGTTGTGGTGTTACAACTTCATCGGGAATATTCGTGTAATCGACAGCGTCTTCCAAATCTTTCTTATTTCTCAGCTCTGCAATCATTGCCACCACTTTCTCTTCCGTTTCCGTAATTCCAAAAGTTCTGGAAATGCGGTGATCGGATGCGCTAGCCGGAGTAGATCCGTCCTCACGTCCTTCGAAAACTCGACGAAGACGTTGAAGAAGAAGTTCTATTTGTTTCTTATCCGGAGTTATGAACATATCGACAGTTGGCACATCAGTGATTCCCATCAGTGGAAGAGCATCCAGAGCTTTCTGAACATTCGACATCTGACCGGACATGTTGTTGGAAATGTCGAGAGATTCATAATCGCCGATGAGCTCAGGGTGATACGTATGGAGAATAGCGCAAAGTGCTAATCCATTCTTCCAGGATTTTCTGAAAAGTTTCAAGTTTCGATGAAGAAAAGAATAAAGCAAAACATACGTAAAGTCATTGATTTTAACATGCGAATATCCGTTAGTTACTCTTTGGCACCAGGAAAGAAGAGTCTCTCCCGTAACAGGTTGTGGAATAGCATCTCTTGATGGAGCTCTAGGCGAGTTGGATCTTCTGGAAACATCCTCATTAGAATAGTATATTAAAGTTCAAGTTACCCTCTGATTGTTCCCCCTTGTAGATAAGATGGAGTTGCACTTATTGGCGTCGCAACTGGAACAGGCCTAGAGTGAGAGTCCACTCGGAATTCCGTCGTTGTCGCCGTTTTTTCTTCAGTCGAGGCTCGACTCGACCGACTGTGTCTATTTGTTGCGATTGGAGCTGGTGGGGCTGCTGGCGTTGAAGCTGCTCCTTGTTGGGACGATTTCTCTTCCTCGGCAGAAACTCGCCATTGTGGACGGACTAAAGAATTTGGTTATGTTATTTATTGAAAATAAGGATTAAAAGTAGGATTATTGTCTTTTTTACAAATTTTCTCAAACGATCGTCCCAAGACCAGTATTTACGAAAAAAAAACTATATTTTATAATAAAAATCGTCAAAACTGGAGGAAATCGATTTTCAAATCACGAACTTAGTTTTGAGCTGCAAGATTGGCTTCGCGACGTTTCGAAAGATGACGTTTCGCAAGTCTGACTTTTCGAAATTGCGAATTTTTAAGAGCAAAACGTTGCACTTGTGAAATATCACACTTGCGAAACGTCGCACTTGCTAAACGTCACACTTTCGAACCGTGATCGTTAGAAACGTCGCGGAGCCGTGAGATTAGGCGCGTTTGAACCAGAAAAAAAATTCTGCACTTTTTGAAATAGGTTAGAAAAATGTAAGTTCGCGATTTGAAATGCGATTTTTCTCGATTTTTAACGAGTTTTATGAAGAAATATTATTTTTTTTAATACTGGAATTGGGACGATCATTTGAATACAAATAAAACATGACTGTAACCCTCCTTTAATAAGAAAAAACTTACTTTTCGCTGGCTCTCCATCTTCTGATGGCTTTCGATGGGCTGGGACAGCGGGAGGTTCTTCTTCTTTCTTCTCTTTGGCCCATTCCTTGATTTTTGTAGCCGTTGTGTCAATCTGTTGTCGGGCAGCTGAAAAAAGAAAAATTTCGACATTTTGCAATCCATCTCCTTTCTATTTCAGTCTTTGAGAAAAAATATTCAATTACCCGTCGTCCTTGCATCACTCGCATCCACTTCATCTGTCACTGCCACTTTCTCAACGAATGATGGTGCCGCCGACGAGGTGATACTAACATCGTCTCCACTAACCTCCGAAACTAGTGTGCTGCCGAGAAGGATGATCAACGAGCACGTTTTCAGATGCGGCGACAGTGGGCGGAGTTTTAGTTTTAGTTCACTTTTGTGATCCGGGAGATCGAGAATGAACAAGCGAACGTTTATTGGAACCGCGGCTATAGGTTTTTGCTTTCCTTTCGCTGTTATTTCTTCAATTACTATCGTCCATTCTTTATCCTCGAATGTATCATCGTCTGGGGTACGGTAGAGAGTTGTCAGAATATCCACACTTTCAGTCATCTGTTCAGGCCACATAATCACACATTTGTTGGCATCTGAGTAGGATTGCTCCCATTTTCGTTCCCTCGAAGACACTTTTCGACGACTGGAAAATTCAATTTTTTTCAATTAGAATAATAAAATTCTTCTTCCAAATTCAGTTCATTTCATTTTTAGCCATTTCAACGTCTCCTCTATTTGAAATTCGAACTGCAAACTACAGTAAGCCGAAATTCGAAAAAATCCCGATGTTTTAAATGTAAAAATACTAACTGTGGGTGCGAATTCGATTTTGCGGAATTTCATTTTTTAATCAAAAGCCGTCCGATTAAAAAAATTGCAATTTTAAGCGGTTTTTGAACTTTTTTAGAAAAACAACGGAACAAATTCAAAAATAGTCCGTCAAAGTTGTGGAGAATTTCATTGCGGTTCTTTTGAGCTATAAAGCATTTCAAAATATTGAGAATTGAAATCTCCGATTGAAAATTAAGAATTCGCTCCCACAGGCCGTTTTTTTCACAATTTAAACCCGGATAACGATAAAAAGACGCTCAATACCGTTCTAATATTTTTACAATGAACTTTTGTCAAGTTTCGGCTTGAAAAACATTGTTTTAAAAAATTGAAGTTTTTCTCCAGACTTGCAAAAATTTTTTTTTTAATTTCGGCATACTGTCGCTTGCAGTTCGAATTTCAAGACGGTGTATTGTGAAAACCAACCACTTGAAATGTTCCAAAGTATTTTGATTGGCAATAGAGACACATTCGAATTCTTTGATAAGAAATTGACACTTACCGATGGACGAATGATACAACAAGGTTCTCGGGTTTCCATTTATCGTCGGTGTAGAGTTGAAGTTCCTAAAGAAGATAGAATATGGGAGGTTTTTCCGATCAGAGAACCCACTTGAAGAGTGACAGTGAACCGAAATTTGGCAGCTTTCTTACTGGACCTCCGCAGCCGACGAAGAATACCCGCCATCTGAAACAAAGTGATAATCATGTGTGTAATTCGAGGAATGTTTCATTGTAATTTGTTGTACGGAAATGGATATTTGAGGGGGGTGTCGACGAGCGAGAAGAAAGGAAATGCAGTGGAAACTGAGAGGAATGGGGCGCAGGCCGTCCTCCTCTCTTTTCTCCTCCTCCTCATTCGACAACGGCGGCGAGAAGATTTGATAAAATGAGCGGCGGGGCGATAGAGTTGAAGAAGACATGGAGAGTGACAGAGAGCCGACAGAAAAGAGCATACGGAGAAGAAGAAGCTCGTGTTATTTATCTGTGGGTCCAGTACCACTATTCTGTTTTTTAAAGGAAATGAACACAATGGGAGGGAATTCAGTACATTTGAATAGGAAGCGAAGAAAACAATCTAGTCGCTAGAGAGCATCGATAGATACTACTGGATCATGTTGAATTGGTCACTGGAGACTCTCTCAATTCAAAGATTTATGACCGCCGCTCTCGCATCAATCGGTTTTCGATTTAGCATTCGGTTACAAGTGCTACTTTTCGAGTGTTCGTCGTTATGTATCAGTCAGCTGCCAGCGCGTTACACACTAACTTTTGCCGAAGCGCGCCGTCGAAGTTCAAGTGTTCCTGGATAAACAGAGAATGCTTCGAAGAAGCAATAGAGAAGTGATACGGATTTGCACAATCTATGAGTGTGAACAAGTGATTGAATTGGACCAAACTTAGAAAACATTGCAGCCATAAAAATTAATTTGTGTTTAAAAGCGGGCGGACAAAAAACATTAGCAAGAAATCTGACTAAATACAAAAGAGATAAACGGAAATTGTTTTAACTGTCAAATGAATCAAAAAATACAACAAAGTTTATTTAATTTGATTGAACCCTCGAATAAACAACTGAAAAAAAATTGAAAAAAAGTTTGCGAACTGAATTTAATCAGAGATTACTGTATGCAGTGGTCCGCAGTTTATCGGAAAAGTGTTTGCACCACTCAAAAATTCAAAAAAAATAAATTTTTCCGACACGATTTTTGGAGACCGTGCAAATCGGGAAGAACGCAAATCCGGAAGAAACAAATCGGGAAGATACAAATCGGGAAGAAACGAAACGGGAAGAATGTGCAAAAGCCACCACGTCAGAATGCACCAAAATTCAAAAATTCTGTAAACCGTACTCCTCTCTATTCATATTTTCGTTTAAAAAGTACGGTTTACAAAATTTTTACAGTATTTTTGGTGTTTTTGGTGCATTCAGACGTGGTGGCTTTTGCACATTCTTCCCGATTCGTTTCTTCCCGATTTGAATCTTCCCGATTTGTTTCTTCCCGATTTGCGTTCTTCCCGAATTGCACGGTCTCGATTTTTGATTTGTTTTCATTAATTTTGATTCAAACTATTGGGTAAACTGAACTTAATTCAAAAATCATTAAATTTGATTCAAATCCTCGCAAAAACAACTGAAAAAATCGAAAAAAGTTTGCGAACTGAATTTAATCAAGGATTACTGTACGCAGAGGTCTGCATTTTTTCGGAAACGTGTTTGCACCATCCACTAAATTCAAAAATAAATATTTTTTTCCGACACGATTTTTGTCTTTTTTAATTAGTTTTTAGAAGTTTTGCAGTTTATTTTACCAGCTATTTATCCAGAATTAAACGTTTTTAAGTAGAAAATAATTTTTGCATGAAAATTCAAACCGATTTCAAAACAATCTCAATGGTTTTTCTCAAACTGAAAATTTAGTGAATCATTCAAATTCAAATTTTATGAATTTCGGAACGTTTTCGATATTTACTTAATTAATTTCTTCTCAGCTATTAAAAATACTCCATAATCATACCTTTTGAAAATCAAAAAAAAACCGATAAAACGAGCAGGTGTTTGTACTCAACTCGCCGCTGCTATACAAGCGCCTTGTGCCGCAATTATTTCTGGCGATGGCCTAGTTTCGGCTGGTGGACTAGTATTTCCCTTTTTCTCTTCCACTGTTGCGTTTTCCACGTTCTATTCATGTTTGCCCTCCTCCCTTGACAACCAAAGTCGACATCCACTCTTTTCAGTTTAAACCGCTACACAATAATGAGGAATCGCGAAAATCCTACAAAATGGGAGAGCTACAAGCAAGTCATCACAGCGGTTTCAGCCTATTGGTGAGTTTCTCAAAGTTTTTCATTCGGAAATTTATTATATTTTTCAGGATTTTTTCAATTGGGCTCGTCTTCCTCAATAAGTATCTCCTATCGAGTGTCAAGGTATTTGAGTAAGGCCTAGCGAATATAAATTTCTAACTTCAGCTCGACGCTCCACTCTTCATCACCTGGTATCAATGTTTGGTGACTGTATTCCTTTGTCTCTTGCTCAGCAAAATCTCCAAAAATTACGGAATCTTTAAATTTCCCTCCATGCCAATTGATGCCAAAATCAGTCGAGAAGTTCTGCCACTTTCAGTGGTCTTCGTCGCCATGATTTCTTTCAACAACCTTTGCCTCAAATACGTTGGAGTCAGTTTCTACTATGTTGGCCGCAGTTTGACGACTGTCTTCAACGTCGTCTGTACTTATCTGATCCTCGGGCAGAAAACATCAGGACAAGCCATCGCATGTTGCGCTCTCATCATTTTTGGTTTCTTGTTGGGAGTCGATCAGGAAGGAGCGACTGGGACACTATCATACACCGGTGTCATTTTTGGAGTTTTGGCAAGTCTCTCGGTTGCTCTCAATGCAATTTACACAAGAAAGTGAGTAAACGCTTACATTAAAACTTTATAACTGGACAGTCTGTTTTCAGAGTTTTATCATCAGTTGGTGACTGTCTCTGGCGACTCACAATGTACAATAATCTCAATGCTCTGGTCCTCTTCCTACCACTGATGCTATTCAACGGTGAATTCGGAGCTGTATTCTATTTCGACAAGCTTTTCGACACGACCTTCTGGATTCTGATGACATTCGGTGGAATTTTCGGATTCATGATGGGTTATGTCACTGGATGGCAGATTCAAGCGACGTCTCCATTGACTCACAACATTTCGGGAACTGCCAAAGCCGCAGCTCAAACTGTGATGGCTGTTGTTTGGTATTCAGAGCTGAAAACTCTTCTTTGGTGAGAAAAAAAGTTGTCGGCGTTTCCCAATAACTAATTTTGCAGGTGGACAAGCAACTTTGTAGTTCTATTTGGATCTGCTATGTATACATACGTCCAGAAACGGGTTATGGACAAGAAGAACTCAGGAGCCTCTCCAGCGAGTCAAGCTAAATCCGACGAAATCAAGTTATTGGGACGCGACGGGGAAGCAGCTGAAGAATCTGTTTAAAAACGGGATAATCGGCATTTTTTTTAATTTTATCATTTTTCACTTTTCCTGTGCAATCGGTGTATTTTTTTCAGTTTTGTTTTTTTTTGTCAGAATACTGTATTGGTAGCCATGGCTTTTAATGTAATTAGCACTGTGATTGAAATCATTAACATAAATTATTTTATTTTTTTACTAGAAAAGAAAAAAAATTGAGTTCTTTTTAGTATGACAAAGCTTTATACAATATTTGCATTGATGGTAGTTGAAATTATCCTCCGAAACCGTAGAGAGTTCTTCCCTGGCGTTTCAAGGCGTAGACGACGTCCATTGCAGTGACGGTCTTTCTTTTGGCGTGCTCGCAGTAGGTGACGGCGTCGCGAATGACGTTCTCGAGGAACACTTTCAGAACTCCACGAGTTTCCTCATAGATGAGTCCCGAGATACGTTTGACTCCACCACGACGTGCGAGACGACGAATAGCTGGCTGAAGAGGGAAAAATCGATATCTGACGTCACTTCACTGAGCTCAAAAAAAGCTCAAAGCTGAGCTCCAAAAAAGCCAAGAATTCTTACCTTGGTGATTCCCTGGATGTTATCACGAAGGACTTTACGATGGCGCTTGGCGCCTCCCTTTCCGAGTCCTTTTCCTCCCTTTCCACGTCCGGACATTATTAGAATTCACTGAAAAAAAAAACGAAGCGAAATGAGTTGTGGATAGAGAAGAACGACACGTAGTCTCTCGCTTTTATACTCCTCTCTCCTCGGAGTGGGCGGAGTCTGTTCTAACCACCCTGTCGGGACACATGCTATAGAGACGCCGAATGGCGAATAGCAGACCCGCGAAAACGCGGGAAATAAATATGGTTGAACGAAAGGCGAATAGACAGCTGGAGAAGATAGACTCAATCAATATCAGTTCTAGTTGATTTTTTGGGAGTTCAGCTGGCGATATCTCAGCACGAAAATGCTACCGTAATATGTTACAATTTAAAGGAACATACCCTGACTGTCAGGTCAATTTTCAAAATTTCCCTGTTTTTCGCACGACATATCGCGATTTCAACGAATTTCGGAAAAACCGGTTATTTTTGCTTTGAGAATTACAGTTTGCTCCGAAATTTCTCAAAACTCGTTCGAAAAACATGACAAATTCAAAAATAAAAAAAAAATGGGTTTCAAGTCAATTTTTTAATTTGTCTTGGTTCTCGAACGATTTTCAACAAATGTAGGATTTTTGGAGCAAAAAATAACATTTCGCTTCAAAATCTGTTGAAAATCGTTGGAAAATCATGAAAAAAATTAAAAAATTGACCTGAAAATCAGGGTATGTTCCTTTAAATTTTAAAATATTACGGTAGCATTTTCGTGGCGAAAAATCAGAAAAATTCAGCCAGGACTGAAAATGAGATAATAGTTGTTTTCGTTCATCCAAAAGGAGTTTTTGTGAGGAAAGTTTATGAGAAAAAAGACAAAATAATTCAGAGATCATAACAGAGAAATCGGTAGAATCAACATATCAAGAGAAAATCATTTAGGCCTTGTTCGAGCTGCCTTGCTCTTGATCATGGTTCTTCTGCTCAGACGTGGATTTTTGCTCCTCCATCTCTTCCTCCTCATCATCAGATCCTGCTGGAATCTCTCCGTACTTTTCCTCGGCGACCTTGTTGAATTGTTGATTCGTGGCTTCGCGAAGAGCGGCGAGAAGAGTTGGATCGAGTGCCATGCCCGCTGGCAGACCTCCTCCGACCTATAATTTCGAAATATTGATTTTTCCCAACCGAATTTATGAAGGAATCCACAAGAAAAATAAAAAATTTACCTCTTTGAGCAAGTCCTCGAACTGCTTGTTGCTGAGCTGCAACTTGTTTCCTTGGCTCTTCTTGGTGTTCTTTGGCATTATCGGGTGTGTGTGTGCAGACGGACTGACGATTTCCCTCACCACTGTCCCCGTTTTATACGCAATCCGCGGTGGCGGGGCGGAGTCTATTCATTTGGTGTGTGCGGAAAATCGATGTACTACAGTAATCTTGATTTTAAAGCGTTTATTAATAAAATTAATTTTCACAAATAAATACAGAGGAGATCGAACATCATCATTTACTTGCTGGAGGTGTACTTGGTGACAGCCTTGGTACCCTCGGAGACGGCGTGCTTGGCGAGCTCTCCTGGAAGGATGAGACGAACGGCGGTCTGGATTTCACGTGATGAGATTGTGGACCGTTTGTTGTAGTGAGCCAAACGAGAGGCTTCGGATGCGATACGCTCGAAGACGTCGTTCACGAACGAGTTCATGATCGACATGGCTTTCGAGGAGACTCCAGTGTCTGGGTGAACCTGAAGGAAATTATTTCGTAAGAAGTCTATTTCCAATTTCTAGGTCAAAACCAAAAAACCAACCTGCTTGAGAACACGGTAGATGTAGACACCGTATGACTCCTTCCTGGCATGCTTTCTCTTCTTGTCGGTTTTTGGCTTCTGGGTCTTGGCAGCCTTCTTGGCTCCTTTAGCTGACGGTTTTGGTGGGGCCATGTTTTCGATGGTGAAGGAGAAAACAGAAAACGAAACGAATCAATAGGGGGTTTCGCGAATGCTTCGCGTGTGCGTCTCGTCTCGCTTTTATACTGCGCCCGCGGTGGCTCCGCCCATCAGCCACCGCTGCCAACGTCACGCCCCCACCGGAGAAAAAGTATAAAAGGGGGAGCGAGCGCGTGTGCGCGGAGCGGTTTTTGGAATCGATTCTTGTCTCGGCTTAGTCTAGTCTTTTCCTGCTTCTCTGTCACTTCCAACTCACACCTCGTGATGTCTTAATAAGTCTAACATTTTCAGCCGCATCTTCAAAATCAATCATGTCCGGACGTGGAAAGGGAGGAAAAGCCAAGACCGGTGGAAAGGCCAAGTCTCGTTCATCGAGAGCTGGACTTCAGTTCCCAGTCGGACGTCTTCATCGTATTCTCCGCAAGGGAAACTATGCCCAGCGTGTTGGAGCTGGAGCACCGGTATGTTAATGATCTACAGTAGTCTTCGTTATAGGCCCACCTATCTAAAAAATGTGATCAGCTCACTAGTATTTCGAAAACTCAAAAGTGGTCAGATTGTCAAAAATAAATTCACAAATTTCTAGGTCTACTTGGCCGCTGTCCTCGAATACCTCGCAGCCGAAGTTCTCGAGTTGGCTGGAAACGCTGCTCGTGACAACAAGAAGACCCGTATCGCTCCAAGACACTTGCAACTCGCCGTCCGTAACGACGAGGAGTTGAACAAGTTGTTGGCCGGAGTCACCATCGCTCAAGGAGGAGTCCTTCCAAACATCCAAGCTGTTCTCCTCCCAAAGAAGACTTCAGAGAAGGAATAGAGAGATTTCTAACTAAGCTTTACCATCTTTAAGATACTCTCACCCCGGCTGTTCATTTAATTTATCTGTCATTCAACACCTTGTCTAAATTGTAAATGAAATTTGAGATCAGCACTTTACATCTGCAATAAATAATGTTTTTTCAAGTTTTTTTTCGAAATAAGTATCAGAATTTCCAGTTTTTGATCGAAATACATTTGATTGCGTTTGAAAAACTGTTCTTATATTTTTAGAGGTTGAGAAAAAAATACCAGAAAAACCGTGCGGCGCCCTTGCAATCGGCTGCGGCAGGGAAAAGTGGGCGGAGTTTCACAGTTATCTGTCGCTCTGTCGTAATATCCAGTTGATTTTTATGCTTATTTTTGATGTTTTCCACACAAATTCAGTTCAGATTTTTGCAGAGATGAATTCTGATGAAGATGTATACGATGAAGAAGAGTATGAGGAGTCGGAAGCAACAATGCTGTTCAAGGAAGAAATTCAAAAACAGTTCAAAAAAGAGTTCCCGTTAAAAGCAGAAACCGAGAAGAAGCTGCGACAAGCAACTTTCCGAAAGCATGCACCCGTAGAAGCACGTAAATTGAACTTCGATATGACTTTATCACCTAGTAAGTTCTTTTTTTTCTTTCCTCTCCATATTTCCATTTTCAGTTTCTGTTGCTCCATTGGAGTTAGCCAGTGCTAAAAAGGATACGGCGTCAGCACAACGGCAGTTGTCAGCACTACAAGAAGAACATCGACGATTACAGGAGAGCGTCAAAGCGAAAGATGCGAAGCTCGCGGAGAAAACAATTGATTTGGAAATGATTCGTGAGAAAGTGGTGGATTTGCAGGAACAGATTGAACATCTGAAACAGGAAAATCATAAGACATTAGCAGATTGTGGTAGATCCATTGATATCTGGTCTACATTCGGGAAGAAGTATTATACCTGGTTCACGATGGCCAGCACACAACTGGATGGTGTCAAGAGTTATGTTAGTAACGATGGAAAGTTTGATAGCCAAGAAGAGATGGCCCGTTTGAACGCGATTCCGAGAAGAATGCTCAGGTCTCTCGAGCATTTCGAATACGATGACGAAACGGTCAAACAGTTGGGATCGGGAAGTTTGCAACAATATGAAGGAGCTGAGTTTGAAGTACAGCGAGTGTATTCTCCAGTTGCTCCTGTAGAAGCTGTCCGGAGTGCTGATGTATCTGCTGCCAATTTCACGATGCCGCGTAAGAACCATGTTATTTTCTATCAAAACAATTACAATCAGTTTAGAATCCAACATCACTGTTCTTGATGAAACAAACAACACTGTTCTTCAAGAGGATGTAACGATGATGACAGAAGGCTGTGCTGCGAATCGGTCTCTAGTCGATTACGAGAAAGATGATAAAATACAACGTCTTCTGTTAGAAAACAGTGTCCTGAAAGATCGCTTGAACGTATCGATGGGACGCGCTGAGAAGTCGATGCTTGTGGAAGAACGAAACCGTACACTGGAGTTTGAAAACAAAGCTCTTCAGACACAGTTGGATAGCACATTTGTTAGTTGTGAATGTTTAAAATTATTGTTGTAACAACATTTTTTAAGGGTGAAATCGAAGCAATGAGGATTGGACAGGCTAGAGATATTTTCAAGATCGATGAAAAAGTCTCTACTGAAACTGATAATTCGGCCAAACAACTTCAACTCATGGATCGTATGCATAAACTCATAGCGAAGAACAATCAGCTTGAGAAAGATTTCGAAGCGGCAACGTCGAGAATGACAAAAATCATGCGCGAGAGCAACGATTGTGAGCGTCGAAATGAACGTCTTGAAGATGCTTTCTCAAATGAACGAGTCAGAAGTCAACAGTTGGAAACCGAGCGCAATCAGTATGCTGAGGAAATCGAAAAGCTCAAAAGCCAGTTGGCAGAAACGCAAGGTTTACTCGATGATGCATTGAACAAAACGTTGACAGCTACCGCTTTGGAGCCAACTACTTCAGCCGCACCGACAGACGCAGGAAACAATACTCAGATCTTCCATATGGCTACAAACCCGTTACAGGAAGCATATGCAGAGTTTCAAGCATCGGAGAGTAAGAAGCGAAAGCTAACCGATGCGCCAGATGGCGATCAATACAGAGAGCAGCAACTCGCCGAACTGGAGGAGCGTCTTGAGATTACTGTTCGGGAAAAGAAGGTTCTCGAGGAGAGCTACAATCTCACAAAAGATCTCGCGGCCAAGTTCCGACAAGTTTGCATCGCACTAACCGGACTTCAGATCAAATTGAAAGATGCTGATGAGGGAATATGCACTGTGCAGAGCGAGTACGAAGGCGGATCTGAAAATCATTTCGTTTTCAAGTATTTCTATGGAACTCCACGAATCGATATGCTCGATGTGAAAAGTGATTCATCGGATCAAATGCTTAGAAAATGGGAGCCTCTCATGAAAAAGTGAGTTGCTCAAACACGCTTTCAGAAACAATAATTATTTTTCCAGGTACATCGGTGAACGAAACTCAATTCCGGCATTCCTCGCGGCAATGACGCTCGATCTGGAACAAGAACGCGATTTCGATGAGACGATGCTTGAACGAACCCACACGTTCAGCGTTCTCCATGAAGACTAACTGTCCGAAACTTTGTTCTTTTTATCTCATGCACCCATTCCGAAATGGCCAAGAATCTCTGTTTTGAAAATCTCAATGTTATATTTTTCTGAAATTTGAAGTTGTATTGCTGAAAACGAGTGATGATTGATTCAAAATCACAAAATGAACATTCTCTGTTCCTTTTATCATTATTTTATAACTGATCGGTGATTTCATTCAAACATATGAAAGTATCTGAATTCGGTGTTTCTTGTTCTCTAAAACATTATGCTTTGTTCAGATGGCGTCGCCGAAAATCAGTGATGTCTCGTATATCTCGGACTTTGTTTCCAAGTACCAGCAAGGTATGGAAATGTCTTACATCATTGATGGAAAATCACGCGTCTGTGAATTCAACAAAAAGATGGGAAGTGTCGTCATTCTGCTATTCCACAGAGAATTGAGCCAATTTTTGCTCGTTCGTCAGTTCAGACCAGGTTAGAGATTAGGAAACGGTGTTCATATGGATTCTAATTTTTCGACTGTTTTCATCCTTTTTTGTTAAAATTTTGTTTCCGATTTTCCTGGAAAAAATCGGAAACTTTTTCAAAAAAAAAAATCGAGAAATTTTCCGAATTTTTGTTCGAGAAATTTCCGGCCAGAAAAAAATTCGGAAAAAGCCTGAACTATTATCGAAAAAATGAAACTGAGACTCGGTGTTTGCACTATGTCGATTTACGAGGTCCCGCCCACGAAACAAAAACAACTGCACGCCGCGCATTTTGATTTGTGGGCGGGGCCTCGTAAATCGACACAGTGCAAACACCGAGTCTCAGTTTGATTTTTTCGATAATAGCTGCCTGATATGGACTCAACTGAAATTTCAGCAATCTTCACTGCACACATTGCGAGACTCCCTGAGAATCAAGGCAAAGATTTCAACGAAATCGATTGGAGTAGCTACGACACAGAAGTCGGATACACACTTGAACTTTGTGCCGGTCTAATCGATAAAGAAGGACTATCTCCAAGCGAAATCGCTTCTGAAGAAATTGCGGAAGAGTGCGGATATCGTGTTGATCCTGACGATCTTTTGCACATCAACACTTTCATTGTCGGAGCTCATCAATCGGGAAACGCTCAATATTTGTATTACGCTGAAATCGACGAGTCGATGAAGATCAGCGAAGGCGGAGGAAATGTCAGTGAAGGAGAAGTCATCACAAAAATGTATATTACAAAAGAATACGCCAAAGCTATCGCACGTCCTGGACCCAATCAACACGCGGATGTAAAAGGACCACCAGGTGTTGTCTTCGCATTTCAGTGGTGGTTCTTCATTCTGGATCCATCTAGAGTGAGTTATTGAAGAAGAAATGCACTAAATGATGTGATTTTTCAGACAGGACTGATTGCTCGCCCGCCGACTGATTACAATTGGATTCCATACAATCCAAAGCCCATTTGCGGTGTTCAGTTTTCCACTGACTTTGATAAGAGGAAGTATGGCTATGATCCGAAACGAATGAAATTCACAATGGTGAGTTTTTAATTAAGTACTTTTTGTAATCACTAGTTTCCAGAATGGTATAACTCGCACTTGGGATCTCGCGTTATGTCCCGATACTGCAACATGTGTGCTGGTAGATATGGTCAAAAAGCATTTGGTACTGCTACAGAAGATGCGAGCTCGTAAGTCAGACATATTGTTTCTGGGAAACTTATCTTTCATTCAGCATGTTTCATTGGAAGAAGCCGGGCGATGAAGGAGAACGTCGGAAAATCATTGGACGAGATTCACTTCTCTAACTATGACGCTAACATGGCATATACGGTAAAAATATTAAAATTAGTATGAAAACTCATCAGAAGTTTTCAGCTTGAACTCGTGGTCAACCGTGTTCCTCAACACGACGATCCTCGAAAATTCATTCGCATCGCTGTCAAACATCTTGGATACGATCTTCCTGAAGCTGCATTCCATCTCACTGCAAAGTGTGTTCCAGGAATCGGACAATCTGGAGATACTCAATTCATCTACGTGGCGGATGTGAGCAATGCCAGGATTTGCGAGAAAGAGGAAGATGAAGACGTCGAGGAGCATCGAGTTTCTTTCACGGATCTTCCATCTCTCTACAAACAACATCTTCTCGGACCACCAACCACGTATTATGCCATCGGATACGTCTTGGATCAACTTCTCGATGGAGATGTCTTGTAATATATTTAGTTTCGTCGCCATTCCCAGTTTTCTTGTGATTTCTAATTCTTGTCATATACTGAACGAAATTCCGGTTAGAAAGAGTAATCGATGTCTAATAAAGTGTCCTGAATTAAAATTGATCCTTTCTGTTTTCGTCATGTGTCATGATCAGTTGTTACTTTCACAGAATTGAAAGCAGAAGAATCCCTGAAAATTTTTTTTCTGAAATTTCAGCAGAAGAATCCCTTAAATTTTTTAGCTAGATGACACTCCCGACAACAATTGCACAATGTATTCGGAAAACTGCATTTCATGTATTTCAATCACAACGAGGTGTTTCTATGGTACTCATTGATGGATTTGCTATTCTATTGCTGAAATAAAATTTTCAGATTGTACCGAAAAAACCTCCCGATTCCACCCTTTCAACACCAAAACAAATTCGAACGATAACAGAGAAAAGTCTTCAGAATGCATTCACAGAAGAGGAAAAAGCGACGAATCGAGAGATTATTCAGAATTTTGAGAATAGCTGGCAAGTGTCACAAAATAAAGAAGCCACTGTTTTTTCATCTGCTGAAATTGCTGAAGTCAAAAAGTTGAAGGCAGAGACTGGTATTAAAGTTTTTCGAATTTTAATGATTTTTTGTTGTAATTTAGGAAAAGCGACATATCGAAAAATCGATTATACCGAAGGCGAGCTCGACAATTCCATTCTCTCCGAACCTCCGTCTTCATCGAATCCTCATCCATTCGATGGTTCCGAGCTGCCTCCAGTTCACTCTCATTCCCTCGTCCCGTTTGTGAATCACTCTCCATTATTACGATTTCTAGTTGATATTGGAGTGGATTTAGCTGAAATTGAGAACACTACGTCAGTGGGAAGGCATCTTCTACGATTACAAATGGAAGATGTTCGACAGAAAATCGAGTTGATGCAGAATGAAATCGGTTTTGAAAACGAGGAGATTGGAGCGTATTTGACGAGGAATCCATTTTTTCTGTTACAAGATGTGAATGATATGCAAGCGAGACTCAATTATTTGGAGTTGAAGAAGTTCACGAAAGCGGAAAGACGAAAAATCGTGAATGAATATCGGTATTGGTTGAATTGCAATGTTCAATTGATTGATTCCCGGTTAGGATGGCTACAGAAGCAGTTCAAGTTATCAGCAAAAGCAACACGAGAGATTATTGTAAAAGAGCCCAGAGTGATTATGTTCGGAACTGGACCATTGGAAAGGCTTGTGAAAATGTTTACGAAAGAATTGAATTTCGATGGAAATCAACTGAAAGTTCTTATTCAACAAGATCCTCGACTTTTTATGATGGGTAAGTAGGACTAAAAAGCAATTTTTTCATAAAAATCGTTAAAAATCGCATTTCGAATCGCGAACTTACATTTTTTCCAACCTATTTCGAAAAATTCTAATTTTATTGAAATAGGTTAGAAAAATTGAAGCCGCGTTTTTTTCGATTTTTACCATTTTTTAACAATTTTTATTCTAAAAAATATTATTTTCCTACTGGAGTTATAGCGATCATTTGAGAAAAAACTACTTTAAATCGACGATTTTCCTATACAATCATAATTAACTTCCAGACTCTAAACTGGTATCAAGAACCTACAAATACGTTCGAGATGTCATGCGGATCAACAACGAAACCATCCTGGAACATCCGTTCATTCTCCGATGCTCTCTGAGTGTCATCAAATCTCGTCATGATTTTCTGAATCGACTCGGACGTGCTCAATATCAACTTGCAGAAGTGCGAGAATCCAAAAAAGACGCTTCAGAAGTCTCCGCTCCAGAAGATTCTCCCATCAAACACTCGGATCTTGTCAGTCTCGAACACTTTCTCCATCCATCTGATGCTGGATTTGCCATGCTGGCTGCCAAGACTTTTCCTGTTGCTTATGATAAATTTCTAAGGAATTCATAGATTTTTTTTGTTGAGTTTTCGTTTCCTTGTTCTCTGTGCCTTTAGTCGTTCTTAATTTGCGGGTATAATTGTTGATTCTTCTTTATTTACATTTCATAGGATTTAGCTCATAATAAATTTTAAAAATCTTTATCTCTCCAAAAGACCATCTAGCGATGCCTGCACCTGATTCACTGTCCAGTACAACTTTTCCAACTCCTTCGAATTCAATTGTACTTGTTTGATGCCTTGGTTAGTAGACAATGTGAGTATGGCTTCACGATCAGAAGAAGGCATACCATTCCGACGGACCACTGTTCGACAAGTCCAATCCGTAGACATAACCCGTGGAATATTGGAATGTGAACAAGAAGCAAGAGATTCCACAAGTGTAACTATGGTTTCAGAGGAGTATGCTTCCAAAATTCCTTTTATTACAGGTCCCGGAAAGTTGTTCTGAATAGAATCGAATTGAATTATCAACAAAAAGTTTGCTCACTTCTTGTAGAATGTTCACAAATTGTTCTGGCTTCGGTTGGAAGAATATCGCATACTTCCAGACGTTTAGAAGTTGTTTACACTGAAAAAAAGAATTTTCTATTGATTTTTAAAAAAATTTCGGTACTCATTCAAATAACTTTTTTTCAGAGGAATCGGGTAAAAATACGATCAACAAGAAAAATGTTCCTCATTGAAAAAGCTATCGATTGGTAAAACATTTGGCAAATTTCGTCGAAAATTAACAGGGTTACGGCCTGTGCAAAAAGTTTCCTAAAGACCGTATTTTTACCCGATCCTCCTGAAAAAAATTATTCCTGTTTGAATAAGTTGCCGAAATTTGCTTTCAAAACAACAAATTTCGGCATCTCATTCAAATGTGAATAATTTTTTCCAGGATAATCGGGTAAAAATATGGTCAACAGAAAAAATGTTTTTCATTTAAAAAGCTATCGATTGGTTAAAAACCCGTAAAATTACCTAAAAAATTAACAGAGTTACGCCATGTGAAAAACAATTGTCGAAATCGGGTTTTTAATCTTTTTTTTGGCAAAACAAAGCGTAATTCTGTTAATTTTTTATAAATTTTGACGGTTTCTTAACCAATCGATAGCTTTTTTTAATAAGGAATATTACCTCTCTTAAAAAAATTTTCACCCAATTACCCTGAAAAAAAGTTATTCGCATTTGAATAGGTGCTGAAATTTGTAGGCGATCATCCATGATATCAGATCTCTTATTCAAATGTGAATAACCTTTTTCAGGGGAATCGGATAAAAATACGGTCAACTAGGAAATTGTTCCTTATTAAAAAATCTATCGATTGGATAAAAACCATCTAATTTCATTGAAAATTAACAGATTTATGCCTTGTTCTGCTGAAAAGTTGCCGAATAGACAATGCCATTTTTGGCACTTCGGCAATTTTTCGGCAATACTGCGTAACTCTGTTCATTTTTTATGAAAAATTACGATTTTTCAGCCAATCGATAGCTTTTTAAATAAGGAACAATTTTGTGTTGATCATATTTTCACCTGATTCCTCTGAAAAAAGTTATTCAATGAGTCGCCAAAATTCGTTGCAGCCCAGTTAAATACCAATTTGTAGAGTGCTTCTGGATCACCACCGGCCATTTCTTCCTCATCGAAAAGTGTTGTCACATCTTCCTCTTTCAATGGATATCTTTCCAATATTCGGATCGATGCCTAATAAAAAATCAATAGTCTATCCAAGAATCTTGATTACTTACTCTAGATGTGATTTTAGATTTAGCAATAGTGTGTGTTTCATCCCATGGTAGTAATACTGGTTCCATTCTGAATAGAGATTCCTTTTGAATTCAATATAAACCAACTAATAGGGGTTACCCCACCCCTTGTCGGCCATATAAACACTAGGCCATATAAACTAGGCCGTGAGTGTAGAACGCGGGAATTCAAATGGAATTTATTCGGGAAAAGACACAAAAGAAAATAGCATTCTGACATTTAAAAGTTGAATATTAATCCGGAATATGTGCTCCATTGACTTTATCCTCGATTTCACACCAATTCAATCCTCGAACAACTCTCACATATCCTCCATCTCCCCAATCATCTCCCCATGAGTTTCTAAACAGCCAATAGTACTTTTTCTTCTTTCCAACTAGCTCTGTTCCGTAACCAATGATGACCCCAGAATGATAATGTATCTTTTCAGCAGTGTTACAGTCTTCACTTTCTACAGTTCCATTCGTGTAAAAACTAAATGCATCTCCAATTCTGAATGCAACTGAGACGGGCAACTTCCTCAAGTACAAATGCTCCATGATCAGATGCTCCGCATCGTTAGGAGGAATCGAATAATAGTCCAAAGTATACGGTTGCAGTTTTCGCTCCTTATGATCCGCTTCGCAACGACCGGATACATTTGATCTCGTTTCCTCGTACGGATATTTTCGTTCAGCAGACAATCCAACGTCCTTGATGTATCTAAGCCCGTCTACTGGATGACCACCGTTGCATCCTGGTCCGTGTTGAGCAGCACAATCACAGATTTCTTGATCGGATAATGTCTAAATTTTAATTTCAGCCCATTGATATTATGAACTAAACTCTTACAACAAATTTCTTCAAATGAACCGAATAGGCGATTTCGGCAAGAGCACTAGCGGCAAACGCCCAGCAACACGAACATGAACCTTGATTCTTTGGAGTTCCAATGACGCATCGACCTCCGATTTTCTCAGTTCTCAAATCAAAGTTGTCAGGGAATCCGTTCGCTAGACGCTTCACACGTCTTGTCATCGGTTTATACACCGGAATATTTGGATCTGACACTGGCTCAAAACTAGTGAACATGCTCTGAAAGTATATCAGTGTGGTTATAGAAATAAGACACAATTAATACATTAATTTCATCTTTGGATCTATCAGCAAACTTATTGATCCCATAAGTAGTGTCATGTCCGTCTTCAGCTGCCTTTTTGTTGAGTCTGAAAAAATATATACCGTAAAACCTCTAATCTTTACTAATAACATTTGAAAACTTGAAAAAATGTGTTGCAAGCTGTAACTCAACGCAAACTGAACCGATTCATATGAAAGTTTTACAGAAAAATCAGAATTTTTTTGTAGTTAATGCTCATTTGTTTGGATTTTTAATAGCTCGAAAATTGAGCAAGTTACGGCTCTTTCAGTGAATTTTCAGTACTAATTCGCTATCGAAAATGTGTTGCGAGGCATAACGCGCTTCAGAGTTGACCGATTCTTTTGAGATGTTCACAGCTTGTTTCTGATTATCTGAGGATGATACTTTTTTGTTATTGAAAATTCCAATTTTGAAGACTTCTGGAGCATTTTTTCGAGCAACTCGGTTCACCCGCGACGACAGAGAGTGGAATTCGAACTTTGAGATTTTGATTACGGTATTTCCGCTAAAAGTTTTATTGTAAACCTACTTTCCAATAGCATTATGATGAGCAGCAAACTGTTGGAAACGGAACTGTTTCTCAATTGCATCTTTATAATTCCGCTTGTACTTCACAATGAAATCCTCAAACTCTTTGTAAATCGCATCCGGATGATCTCGATCGATACTGATTTCAAAGAAAGAATCCTCTCCGAAATCGAGAGTAGATATCAGTAATACTTGGGATAGAAATAGAAGAGACTTCATAGTCTCCTCAAGTTTTGTCCGATTGCGGACTGAAATGAGGAAAACCGGAGTGAAGAAACAAGAAGTCGCAGAGGAAAATGTTATTGGCTTGATATAAAAACGGGTGATAAACTACGCTTCCTGTGCAAAAGACGAAGAACTTTTGGAGGAATTGTGGGTGGAAAAAGTGGAGTGTTTTGCAACTAGAAAAAAAAGAATCTTGTGATAGTGGTGCTCCTGAATTTAACAGCCAAGATATGTCAGTGAAGGTATTTTCTGAAAATAAAATCAAATAGAAAATAGGCACACTTTTGTCCATACATATTCATCTGTCTCGACAATAGTCGTTGTCAGTTTTCAAATCCAAACTTCTGTTCTGATATCCTAGTTTTCATGATTCTGAATTTTCTAAACTTTTTGAATCTTTCCAAATTTTATTCAGCACACAAAATAAAACAAACTAAAAGAGCAAGCACGAGAATAAATTCCCTTTACATGCTCCGCCCACAGTCTCAAGATGGTTTAGGTGTTTTTTCGAGGACTCGATTATTCTCTGGTACTGGACCGAAAAATATGGATGTGAAAAAATAGGATTAATCTTTGGGATTCTGAAAATTCTTAAAAATCCAAGAATGTTCAGTGAAGCGCTTCAAAGTGAACAAATCTCATGAAGGCTTTTGTTCAAATGCCCAAGCTATGAAATTCATTTTCATTTTCAGAACATAGTTGCTTCTTCTTCATCCTTTTTTTGCACCTTTCAGATCTTCCCGACTCTTTGGCTACTTTCTCCTCTACAGTAACCCCAATTGACCGTATATCTCTTCATCAAGAGTACTAATATAATAAATCCTTCACATCCGGATACAACCTACACCTGACATGTGCTAATCCCTATTTCTTTGGATCCTCATTTTAGATCCTAATTTACATTATTGAGATGATCAATTCAAAGGGACACTAAAAAGTTGAGGGAAATCGTCTCAGACCATAGAAACGCTGATATGTTGGAAATTTTGAAACTGGGGACGTGAGCCACAGCCTGAAAACTTCGGAATGTATTCAAAAACGATTGGTTGCATTCTTTTTATTTTCCGTTCTGCAGCTGGACTCGTTTCATCGTACCACCTCTTCAGTTGTAAATATTATTTCCCTTCACAATGATTGTAATCTGTTTCTTGTCACCTGTCACCTGTCACTTGCACTAATCTTCTCTTCATTATTTTTTCATCCTGTTAAGGGCACATGTGAGGACTTTTTCCTTCTAACCGTACCGCAAACAACAAATGACGTAATCTCTTTTATTGTATACACATGTATATTTTCTTGACATATCTTCCCAGAGAAACAAACACACACACGGTCTTTGCTCCGCCCATTCAACACTCCGTCCCTTTTTCAAACCGTCAGTCAGTATCGCATTTTCTCCTTCTAACATCTTTATTATTTTTCAAAATAGATTTAACGGTAATTTTAGAGAATCGATTCACTGATAATTTATTTTTTAGGTTTTTAGTTTTTTACTAATTTTCAGAAACGTGAGATTAGGTACTAAAAATAGGATCATTCATGTACTCTCAAAGTCTCATTTGATTTAGTGAATGTTGTAAGTAAATTAGTAGAAAAGTCATCTAAATTCAAGTCTAAAAATGGGTACATAGAATAGGTAATGTGTGAAAATTCAGTATAAGCACCCACAAACACGATGATCCACTTTATCAGAAACGGCCCCAACTCAACCAACTATTTATTTCTCACTCACTCCTCCCCCCTCATAAATCAAAGGTTGCCTAGTTGAGAACAATGAGCATACATCATGTGAAGACAGATGATCATTGTATCCATATCTGAAACATCATCGTTTCTTACTACCTCCAGTGTCCATTCATTTTCTTCTTTATTATTTTTAATATTCGAAGATTCTCGAAAAAATAAGCAGCAAAATGAGTTTTTCAGATCGTTATCGATTTTTTTTTGCTTTTCCAGTAACAAAATCTTGAATTTTACTTTCTATTTTTTTCGTAATAATTCAAATTTCCCTCCATATTTTTTTTCAGTTGCAGAATGGCTGGCAATGAGAACTACAACTTCCAATTCAACGGCGTCAATGAGAATTCGAATCGACAGGTATTCAGCCTCAAATTTTGAATGGAAAATTATTGAATAAGATTGAAAATTTGAGTCGAAATTATTTTTAAGGAACAATTCAGTGAATTCCTTGAATTGTGATAATTTTGAATTTTTAGAAAAAAAAATTTGTTTTGAACCGAAAAATTTTTTCTCCGCTTTTCAGACCTAAAAATCTTCTAAAATCTTATTTTACCTCTGAAAATCCTCGAAAACCACCACGAAACCCAAAAAAATCAGTTTCTATTCAGATTCAAAAGGAACTAACGGACCACTACCACATACACCGAAAACGGAACGAAGTGAGTCAAAAAAGTCGGATCCTAGGCCACCGATAACCAATTTTAATTTCAGAATGTTCCATTTCGAAAACCCACGGATCTCAATTAACGAGAAGATTGTAGAAGTGATCTTCTCCGAAATTCACAAGGACCGTCCACTCTGGTTTGAGAAGGCAAAAGGATTCGCAAAAACTCAAGAATATTGGAAGCAAGTGGTGGATCAAGTTTTCATCTTGACTGGACAACAATTCAATAGTACGTACAGTTTTTTAAACAGAAAAAAGATCTCGAAATCATCAATTTTGAGCAATTTTAAAGCCGGAAAAAGTGCTGGCCTAATTTTTGCAACTTGTGGCCTAGGAATCCGTAAACTAGAAATTTTCATGATTTGTATCAGACACAACTCAAAATCAAAAAAAAACTTTCAATACTGACCGATTTTGAGCAATTTTGAATCCAGAAATAGTGGTGACCTAACTTTTACAACTGGTGGCCTAGAAATTCAATTTTTCCAGTCCCCGAAATCCGAAAACTGGTCACGACACACGAGAAAGAGTTGACCGACCACGTCGGCTGTACTTGCCTGGACTCAAAATCCCAGATGTGTCTCCCCGACCACGTCGGCCGTACTTGCCTGGACTCAGAATCCCAGATGTGTCTCCCGACCACGTCGGCCGTACTTGCCTGGACTCAAAATCCCAGATGTGTCTCCCGACCACGTCGGCCGTACTTGCCTGGACTCAGAATCCCAGATGTGTCTCCCGACCACGTCGGCTGTACTTGCCTGGACTCAGAATCCCAGATGTGTCTCCCGACCACGTCGGCCGTACTTGCCTGGACTCAGAATCCCAGATGTGTCTCCCGACCACGTCGGCTGTACTTGCCTGGACTCAAAATCCCAGATGTGTCTCCCGACCACGTCGGCCGTACTTGCCTGGACTCAAAATCCCAGATGTGTCTCCCGACCACGTCGGCCGTACTTGCCTGGACTCAGAATCCCAGATGTGTCTCCCGACCACGTCGGCTGTACTTGCCTGGACTCAGAATCCCAGATGTGTCTCCCGACCACGTCGGCCGTACTTGCCTGGACTCAGAATCCCAGATGTGTCTCCCGACCACGTCGGCTGTACTTGCCTGGACTCAAAATCCCAGATGTGTCTCCCGACCACGTCGGCCGTACTTGCCTGGACTCAAAATCCCAGATGTGTCTCCCGACCACGTCGGCCGAACTTGCCTGGACTCAGAATCCCAGATGTGTCTCCCGACCACGTCGGCCGTACTTGCCTGGACTCAGAATACCAGATGTGTCTCCCGACCACGTCGGCCGAACTTGCCTGGACTCAGAATCCCAGATGTGTCTCCCGACCACGTCGGCCGTACTTGCCTGGACTCAGAATCCCAGATGTGTCTCCCGACCACGTCGGCCGTACTTGCCTGGACTCAAAATCCCAGATGTGTCTCCCGACCACGTTGGCCGTACTTGCCTGGATTCAAAATCCCAGATGTGTCTCCCCGACCACGTCGGCCGTACTTGCCTGGACTCAAAATCCCAGATGTGTCTCCCGACCACGTTGGCCGTACTTGCCTGGATTCAAAATCCCAGATGTGTCTCCCCACCACATCGGCCGAACTTGCCTGGACTCAGAATCCCAGATGTGTCTCCCCGACCACGTCGGCCGTACTTGCCTGGACTCAGAATCCCAGATGTGTCTCCCGACCACGTCGGCTGTACTTGCCTGGACTCAAAATCCCAGATGTGTCTCCCGACCACGTTGGCCGTACTTGCCTGGATTCAAAATCCCGGGAGCGGGTCCGGGTACGGGAGCGGGTCCGGGAGCGGGTCCGGGAGCGGGTCCGGGTCCGGGTCCGGGTCCGGGGGCGGGTCCGGGAGCGGGTCCGACTCCGGGAGCGGGTCCGGGAGCGGGTCCGGGTCCGGGAACGGGTCCGGGAGCGGGTACGGGAGCGGGTCCGGGAGCGGGTACGGGAGCGGGTACGGGAGCGGGTCCGGGAGCGGGTCCGGGTCCGGGTACGGGAGCGGGTCCGGGAGCGGGTCCGGGTCCGGGGGCGGGTCCGGGAGCGGGTCCGGGGGCGGGTCCGGGAGCGGGTCCGGGTACGGGTCCGGGTCCGGGAGCGGGTCCGGGGGCGGGTCCGTGAGCGGGTCCGGGAGCGGGTCCGTGAGCGGGTCCGGGAGCGGGTCCGGGAGCGGGTCCGGGAGCGGGTCCGGGAGCGGGTCCGGGAGCGGGTCCGGGAGCGGGTCCGGGTCCGGGAGCGGGTCCGGGAGCGGGTCCGGGTCTGGGGGCGGGTCCGGGAGCGGGTCCGGGAGCGGGTCCGGGAGCGGGTTCGGGGGCGGGAGCGGGTCCGGGAGCGGGTCCGGGTCCGGGAGCGGGTCCGGGAGCGGGTCCGGGTCCGGCTCCGGGTCCGGGTCCGGGTCCGGGTCCGGGTCCGGGAGCGGGTCCGGGTCCGGGGGCGGGTCCGGGAGCGGGTCCGGGAGCGGGTCCGGGAGCGGGTTCGGGGGCGGGAGCGGGTCCGGGAGCGGGTCCGGGAGCGGGTCCGGGAGCGGGTCCGGGTCCGGGAGGGGTTGTGATTCCAGGCAAGTACGGCCGACGTGGTCGGGAGACAAATCTGGGATTCTGAGTCCAGGCAAGTACGGCCGACGTGGTCGGGAGACACATCTGGGATTTTGAATCCAGGCAAGTTCGGCCGACGTGGTCGGGAGACACATCTGGTATTCTGAGTCCAGGCAAGTACGGCCGACGTGGTCGGGAGACACATCTGGGATTCTGAGTCCAGGCAAGTACGGCCGACGTGGTCGGGAGACACATCTGGTATTCTGAGTCCAGGCAAGTACGGCCAACGTGGTCGGGAGACACATCTGGGATTCTGAGTCCAGGCAAGTACGGCCGACGTGGTCGGGAGACACATCTGGGATTCTGAGTCCAGGCAAGTTCGGCCGACGTGGTCGGGAGACACATCTGGTATTCTGAGTCCAGGCAAGTACGGCCGACGTGGTCGGGAGACACATCTGGGATTCTGAGTCCAGGCAAGTACGGCCGACGTGGTCGGGAGACACATCTGGGATTTTGAGTCCAGGCAAGTACGGCCGACGTGGTCGGGAGACACATCTGGTATTCTGAGTCCAGGCAAGTACGGCCGACGTGGTCGGGAGACACATCTGGGATTCTGAGTCCAGGCAAGTTCGGCCGACGTGGTCGGGAGACACATCTGGGATTTTGAGTCCAGGCAAGTACGGCCGACGTGGTCGGGAGACACATCTGGGATTTTGAGTCCAGGCAAGTACAGCCGACGTGGTCGGGAGACACATCTGGGATTCTGAGTCCAGGCAAGTACGGCCGACGTGGTCGGGGAGACACATCTGGGATTCTGAGTCCAGGCAAGTACGGCCGACGTGGTCGGGAGACACATCTGGGATTCTGAGTCCAGGCAAGTTCGGCCGACGTGGTCGGGAGACACATCTGGGATTTTGAGTCCAGGCAAGTACGGCCGACGTGGTCGGGAGACACATCTGGGATTTTGAGTCCAGGCAAGTACAGCCGACGTGGTCGGTCAACTCTTTCTCGTGTGTCGTGACCAGTTTTCGGATTTCGGGGACTGGAAAAATTGAATTTCTAGGCCACCAGTTGTAAAAGTTAGGTCACCACTATTTCTGGATTCAAAATTGCTCAAAATCGGTCAGTATTGAAAGTTTTTTTTTGATTTTGAGTTGTGTCTGATACAAATCATGAAAATTTCTAGTTTACGGATTCCTAGGCCACAAGTTGCAAAAATTAGGCCAGCACTTTTTCCGGCTTTAAAATTGCTCAAAATTGCTCAAAATTATGATTTCGAGATCTTTTTTCTGTTTAAAAAACTGTACGTACTATTGAATTGTTGTCCAGTCAAGATGAAAACTTGATCCACCACTTGCTTCCAATATTCTTGAGTTTTTGCGAATCCTTTTGCCTTCTCAAACCAGAGTGGACGGTCCTTGTGAATTTCGGAGAAGATCACTTCTACAATCTTCTCGTTAATTGAGATCCGTGGGTTTTCGAAATGGAACATTCTGAAATTAAAATTGGTTATCGGTGGCCTAGGATCCGACTTTTTTGACTCACTTCGTTCCGTTTTCGGTGTATGTGGTAGTGGTCCGTTAGTTCCTTTTGAATCTGAATAGAAACTGATTTTTTTGGGTTTCGTGGTGGTTTTCGAGGATTTTCAGAGGTAAAATAAGATTTTAGAAGATTTTTAGGTCTGAAAAGCGGAGAAAAAATTTTTCGGTTCAAAACAAATTTTTTTTTCTAAAAATTCAAAATTATCACAATTCAAGGAATTCACTGAATTGTTCCTTAAAAATAATTTCGACTCAAATTTTCAATCTTATTCAATAATTTTCCATTCAAAATTTGAGGCTGAATACCTGTCGATTCGAATTCTCATTGACGCCGTTGAATTGGAAGTTGTAGTTCTCATTGCCAGCCATTCTGCAACTGAAAAAAAATATGGAGGGAAATTTGAATTATTACGAAAAAAATAGAAAGTAAAATTCAAGATTTTGTTACTGGAAAAGCAAAAAAAAATCGATAACGATCTGAAAAACTCATTTTGCTGCTTATTTTTTCGAGAATCTTCGAATATTAAAAATAATAAAGAAGAAAATGAATGGACACTGGAGGTAGTAAGAAACGATGATGTTTCAGATATGGATACAATGATCATCTGTCTTCACATGATGTATGCTCATTGTTCTCAACTAGGCAACCTTTGATTTATGAGGGGGGAGGAGTGAGTGAGAAATAAATAGTTGGTTGAGTTGGGGCCGTTTCTGATAAAGTGGATCATCGTGTTTGTGGGTGCTTATACTGAATTTTCACACATTACCTATTCTATGTACCCATTTTTAGACTTGAATTTAGATGACTTTTCTACTAATTTACTTACAACATTCACTAAATCAAATGAGACTTTGAGAGTACATGAATGATCCTATTTTTAGTACCTAATCTCACGTTTCTGAAAATTAGTAAAAAACTAAAAACCTAAAAAATAAATTATCAGTGAATCGATTCTCTAAAATTACCGTTAAATCTATTTTGAAAAATAATAAAGATGTTAGAAGGAGAAAATGCGATACTGACTGACGGTTTGAAAAAGGGACGGAGTGTTGAATGGGCGGAGCAAAGACCGTGTGTGTGTTTGTTTCTCTGGGAAGATATGTCAAGAAAATATACATGTGTATACAATAAAAGAGATTACGTCATTTGTTGTTTGCGGTACGGTTAGAAGGAAAAAGTCCTCACATGTGCCCTTAACAGGATGAAAAAATAATGAAGAGAAGATTAGTGCAAGTGACAGGTGACAGGTGACAAGAAACAGATTACAATCATTGTGAAGGGAAATAATATTTACAACTGAAGAGGTGGTACGATGAAACGAGTCCAGCTGCAGAACGGAAAATAAAAAGAATGCAACCAATCGTTTTTGAATACATTCCGAAGTTTTCAGGCTGTGGCTCACGTCCCCAGTTTCAAAATTTCCAACATATCAGCGTTTCTATGGTCTGAGACGATTTCCCTCAACTTTTTAGTGTCCCTTTGAATTGATCATCTCAATAATGTAAATTAGGATCTAAAATGAGGATCCAAAGAAATAGGGATTAGCACATGTCAGGTGTAGGTTGTATCCGGATGTGAAGGATTTATTATATTAGTACTCTTGATGAAGAGATATACGGTCAATTGGGGTTACTGTAGAGGAGAAAGTAGCCAAAGAGTCGGGAAGATCTGAAAGGTGCAAAAAAAGGATGAAGAAGAAGCAACTATGTTCTGAAAATGAAAATGAATTTCATAGCTTGGGCATTTGAACAAAAGCCTTCATGAGATTTGTTCACTTTGAAGCGCTTCACTGAACATTCTTGGATTTTTAAGAATTTTCAGAATCCCAAAGATTAATCCTATTTTTTCACATCCATATTTTTCGGTCCAGTACCAGAGAATAATCGAGTCCTCGAAAAAACACCTAAACCATCTTGAGACTGTGGGCGGAGCATGTAAAGGGAATTTATTCTCGTGCTTGCTCTTTTAGTTTGTTTTATTTTGTGTGCTGAATAAAATTTGGAAAGATTCAAAAAGTTTAGAAAATTCAGAATCATGAAAACTAGGATATCAGAACAGAAGTTTGGATTTGAAAACTGACAACGACTATTGTCGAGACAGATGAATATGTATGGACAAAAGTGTGCCTATTTTCTATTTGATTTTATTTTCAGAAAATACCTTCACTGACATATCTTGGCTGTTAAATTCAGGAGCACCACTATCACAAGATTCTTTTTTTCTAGTTGCAAAACACTCCACTTTTTCCACCCACAATTCCTCCAAAAGTTCTTCGTCTTTTGCACAGGAAGCGTAGTTTATCACCCGTTTTTATATCAAGCCAATAACATTTTCCTCTGCGACTTCTTGTTTCTTCGCTCCGGTTTTCCTCATTTCAGTCCGCAATCGGACAAAACTTGAGGAGACTATGAAGTCTCTTCTATTTCTATCCCAAGTATTACTGATATCTACTCTCGATTTCGGAGAGGATTCTTTCTTTGAAATCAGTATCGATCGAGATCATCCGGATGCGATTTACAAAGAGTTTGAGGATTTCATTGTGAAGTACAAGCGGAATTATAAAGATGCAATTGAGAAACAGTTCCGTTTCCAACAGTTTGCTGCTCATCATAATGCTATTGGAAAGTAGGTTTACAATAAAACTTTTAGCGGAAATACCGTAATCAAAATCTCAAAGTTCGAATTCCACTCTCTGTCGTCGCGGGTGAACCGAGTTGCTCGAAAAAATGCTCCAGAAGTCTTCAAAATTGGAATTTTCAATAACAAAAAAGCATCATCCTCAGATAATCAGAAACAAGCTGTGAACATCTCAAAAGAATCGGTCAACTCTGAAGCGCGTTATGCCTCGCAACACATTTTCGATAGCGAATTAGTACTGAAAATTCACTGAAAGAGCCGTAACTTGCTCAATTTTCGAGCTATTAAAAATCCAAACAAATGAGCATTAACTACAAAAAAATTCTGATTTTTCTGTAAAACTTTCATATGAATCGGTTCAGTTTGCGTTGAGTTACAGCTTGCAACACATTTTTTCAAGTTTTCAAATGTTATTAGTAAAGATTAGAGGTTTTACGGTATATATTTTTTCAGACTCAACACGGAACTGTTTCTCAATTGCATCTTTATAATTCCGCTTGTACTTCACAATGAAATCCTCAAACTCTTTGTAAATCGCATCCGGATGATCTCGATCGATACTGATTTCAAAGAAAGAATCCTCTCCGAAATCGAGAGTAGATATCAGTAATACTTGGGATAGAAATAGAAGAGACTTCATAGTCTCCTCAAGTTTTGTCCGATTGCGGACTGAAATGAGGAAAACCGGAGCGAAGAAACAAGAAGTCGCAGAGGAAAATGTTATTGGCTTGATATAAAAACGGGTGATAAACTACGCTTCCTGTGCAAAAGACGAAGAACTTTTGGAGGAATTGTGGGTGGAAAAAGTGGAGTGTTTTGCAACTAGAAAAAAAAGAATCTTGTGATAGTGGTGCTCCTGAATTTAACAGCCAAGATATGTCAGTGAAGGTATTTTCTGAAAATAAAATCAAATAGAAAATAGGCACACTTTTGTCCATACATATTCATCTGTCTCGACAATAGTCGTTGTCAGTTTTCAAATCCAAACTTCTGTTCTGATATCCTAGTTTTCATGATTCTGAATTTTCTAAACTTTTTGAATCTTTCCAAATTTTATTCAGCACACAAAATAAAACAAACTAAAAGAGCAAGCACGAGAATAAATTCCCTTTACATGCTCCGCCCACAGTCTCAAGATGGTTTAGGTGTTTTTTCGAGGACTCGATTATTCTCTGGTACTGGACCGAAAAATATGGATGTGAAAAAATAGGATTAATCTTTGGGATTCTGAAAATTCTTAAAAATCCAAGAATGTTCAGTGAAGCGCTTCAAAGTGAACAAATCTCATGAAGGCTTTTGTTCAAATGCCCAAGCTATGAAATTCATTTTCATTTTCAGAACATAGTTGCTTCTTCTTCATCCTTTTTTTGCACCTTTCAGATCTTCCCGACTCTTTGGCTACTTTCTCCTCTACAGTAACCCCAATTGACCGTATATCTCTTCATCAAGAGTACTAATATAATAAATCCTTCACATCCGGATACAACCTAACCTGACATGTGCTAATCCCTATTTCTTTGGATTCTCATTTTAGATCCTAATTTACATTATTGAGATGATCAATTCAAAGGGACACTAAAAAGTTGAGGGAAATCGTCTCAGACCATAGAAACGCTGATATGTTGGAAATTTTGAAACTGGGGACGTGAGCCACAGCCTGAAAACTTCGGAATGTATTCAAAAACGATTGGTTGCATTCTTTTTATTTTCCGTTCTGCAGCTGGACTCGTTTCATCGTACCACCTCTTCAGTTGTAAATATTATTTCCCTTCACAATGATTGTAATCTGTTTCTTGACACCTGTCACCTGTCACTTGCACTAATCTTCTCTTCATTATTTTTTCATCCTGTTAAGGGCACATGTGAGGACTTTTTCCTTCTAACCGTACCGCAAACAACAAATGACGTAATCTCTTTTATTGTATACACATGTATATTTTCTTGACATATCTTCCCAGAGAAACAAACACACACACGGTCTTTGCTCCGCCCATTCAACACTCCGTCCCTTTTTCAAACCGTCAGTCAGTATCGCATTTTCTCCTTCTAACATCTTTATTATTTTTCAAAATAGATTTAACGGTAATTTTAGAGAATCGATTCACTGATAATTTATTTTTTAGGTTTTTAGTTTTTTACTAATTTTCAGAAACGTGAGATTAGGTACTAAAAATAGGATCATTCATGTACTCTCAAAGTCTCATTTGATTTAGTGAATGTTGTAAGTAAATTAGTAGAAAAGTCATCTAAATTCAAGTCTAAAAATGGGTACATAGAATAGGTAATGTGTGAAAATTCAGTATAAGCACCCACAAACACGATGATCCACTTTATCAGAAACGGCCCCAACTCAACCAACTATTTATTTCTCACTCACTCCTCCCCCCTCATAAATCAAAGGTTGCCTAGTTGAGAACAATGAGCATACATCATGTGAAGACAGATGATCATTGTATCCATATCTGAAACATCATCGTTTCTTACTACCTCCAGTGTCCATTCATTTTCTTCTTTATTATTTTTAATATTCGAAGATTCTCGAAAAAATAAGCAGCAAAATGAGTTTTTCAGATCGTTATCGATTTTTTTTTTGCTTTTCCAGTAACAAAATCTTGAATTTTACTTTCTATTTTTTTCGTAATAATTCAAATTTCCCTCCATATTTTTTTTCAGTTGCAGAATGGCTGGCAATGAGAACTACAACTTCCAATTCAACGGCGTCAATGAGAATTCGAATCGACAGGTATTCAGCCTCAAATTTTGAATGGAAAATTATTGAATAAGATTGAAAATTTGAGTCGAAATTATTTTTAAGGAACAATTCAGTGAATTCCTTGAATTGTGATAATTTTGAATTTTTAGAAAAAAAAATTTGTTTTGAACCGAAAAATTTTTTCTCCGCTTTTCAGACCTAAAAATCTTCTAAAATCTTATTTTACCTCTGAAAATCCTCGAAAACCACCACGAAACCCAAAAAAATCAGTTTCTATTCAGATTCAAAAGGAACTAACGGACCACTACCACATACACCGAAAACGGAACGAAGTGAGTCAAAAAAGTCGGATCCTAGGCCACCGATAACCAATTTTAATTTCAGAATGTTCCATTTCGAAAACCCACGGATCTCAATTAACGAGAAGATTGTAGAAGTGATCTTCTCCGAAATTCACAAGGACCGTCCACTCTGGTTTGAGAAGGCAAAAGGATTCGCAAAAACTCAAGAATATTGGAAGCAAGTGGTGGATCAAGTTTTCATCTTGACTGGACAACAATTCAATAGTACGTACAGTTTTTTAAACAGAAAAAAGATCTCGAAATCATCAATTTTGAGCAATTTTAAAGCCGGAAAAAGTGCTGGCCTAATTTTTGCAACTTGTGGCCTAGGAATCCGTAAACTAGAAATTTTCATGATTTGTATCAGACACAACTCAAAATCAAAAAAAAACTTTCAATACTGACCGATTTTGAGCAATTTTGAATCCAGAAATAGTGGTGACCTAACTTTTACAACTGGTGGCCTAGAAATTCAATTTTTCCAGTCCCCGAAATCCGAAAACTGGTCACGACACACGAGAAAGAGTTGACCGACCACGTCGGCTGTACTTGCCTGGACTCAAAATCCCAGATGTGTCTCCCCGACCACGTCTGCCGTACTTGCCTGGACTCAGAATCCCAGATGTGTCTCCCGACCACGTCGGCCGTACTTGCCTGGACTCAGAATCCCAGATGTGTCTCCCCGACCACGTCGGCCGTACTTGCCTGGACTCAAAATCCCAGATGTGTCTCCCGACCACGTCGGCCGAACTTGCCTGGACTCAAAATCCCAGATGTGTCTCCCGACCACGTCGGCTGTACTTGCCTGGACTCAAAATCCCAGATGTGTCTCCCGACCACGTCGGCCGAACTTGCCTGGACTCAGAATCCCAGATGTGTCTCCCGACCACGTCGGCCGTACTTGCCTGGACTCAGAATCCCAGATGTGTCTCCCCGACCACGTCGGCCGAACTTGCCTGGACTCAGAATCCCAGATGTGTCTCCCGACCACGTCGGCCGTACTTGCCTGGACTCAGAATCCCAGATGTGTCTCCCGACCACGTCGGCCGAACTTGCCTGGACTCAGAATCCCAGATGTGTCTCCCGACCACGTCGGCCGAACTTGCCTGGACTCAGAATCCCAGATGTGTCTCCCGACCACGTCGGCCGTACTTGCCTGGACTCAGAATCCCAGATGTGTCTCCCGACCACGTTGGCCGTACTTGCCTGGACTCAAAATCCCAGATGTGTCTCCCCACCACGTCGGCCGTACTTGCCTGGACTCAAAATCCCAGATGCAGATCCGGGTCCGGGTCCGGGGGCGGGTCCGGGAGCGGGTCCGGGGGCGGGTCCGGGAGCGGGTCCGGGTACGGGTCCGGGTCCGGGAGCGGGTCCGGGGGCGGGTCCGTGAGCGGGTCCGGGAGCGGGTCCGTGAGCGGGTCCGGGAGCGGGTCCGGGAGCGGGTCCGGGAGCGGGTCCGGGAGCGGGTCCGGGAGCGGGTCCGGGAGCGGGTCCGGGTCCGGGAGCGGGTCCGGGAGCGGGTCCGGGTCCGGGGGCGGGTCCGGGAGCGGGTCCGGGAGCGGGTCCGGGAGCGGGTCCGGGTCCGGGAGCGGGTCCGGGAGCGGGTCCGGGTCCGGGTCCGGCTCCGGGTCCGGGTCCGGGTCCGGGTCCGGGTCCGGGTCCGGGTCCGGGTCCGGGTCCGGGTCCGGCTCCGGGTCCGGGTCCGGGTCCCGGAGCGGGGTTGTGATTCCAGGCAAGTACGGCCGACGTGGTCGGGAGACACATCTGGGATTCTGAGTCCAGGCAAGTACGGCCGACGTGGTCGGGAGACACATCTGGGATTTTGAATCCAGGCAAGTTCGGCCGACGTGGTCGGGAGACACATCTGGTATTCTGAGTCCAGGCAAGTACGGCCGACGTGGTCGGGAGACACATCTGGGATTCTGAGTCCAGGCAAGTACGGCCGACGTGGTCGGGAGACACATCTGGGATTTTGAGTCCAGGCAAGTACGGCCGACGTGGTCGGGAGACACATCTGGTATTCTGAGTCCAGGCAAGTACGGCCAACGTGGTCGGGAGACACATCTGGGATTCTGAGTCCAGGCAAGTACGGCCAACGTGGTCGGGAGACACATCTGGGATTCTGAGTCCAGGCAAGTACGGCCGACGTGGTCGGGGAGACACATCTGGGATTCTGAGTCCAGGCAAGTACGGCCGACGTGGTCGGGAGACACATCTGGGATTCTGAGTCCAGGCAAGTTCGGCCGACGTGGTCGGGAGACACATCTGGGATTTTGAGTCCAGGCAAGTACGGCCGACGTGGTCGGGAGACACATCTGGGATTTTGAGTCCAGGCAAGTACAGCCGACGTGGTCGGGAGACACATCTGGGATTCTGAGTCCAGGCAAGTACGGCCGACGTGGTCGGGGAGACACATCTGGGATTTTGAGTCCAGGCAAGTACGGCCGACGTGGTCGGGGAGACACATCTGGGATTTTGAGTCCAGGCAAGTACGGCCGACGTGGTCGGGAGACACATCTGGGATTTTGAGTCCAGGCAAGTACAGCCGACGTGGTCGGTCAACTCTTTCTCGTGTGTCGTGACCAGTTTTCGGATTTCGGGGACTGGAAAAATTGAATTTCTAGGCCACCAGTTGTAAAAGTTAGGTCACCACTATTTCTGGATTCAAAATTGCTCAAAATCGGTCAGTATTGAAAGTTTTTTTTTGATTTTGAGTTGTGTCTGATACAAATCATGAAAATTTCTAGTTTACGGATTCCTAGGCCACAAGTTGCAAAAATTAGGCCAGCACTTTTTCCGGCTTTAAAATTGCTCAAAATTGATGATTTCGAGATCTTTTTTCTGTTTAAAAAACTGTACGTACTATTGAATTGTTGTCCAGTCAAGATGAAAACTTGATCCACCACTTGCTTCCAATATTCTTGAGTTTTTGCGAATCCTTTTGCCTTCTCAAACCAGAGTGGACGGTCCTTGTGAATTTCGGAGAAGATCACTTCTACAATCTTCTCGTTAATTGAGATCCGTGGGTTTTCGAAATGGAACATTCTGAAATTAAAATTGGTTATCGGTGGCCTAGGATCCGACTTTTTTGACTCACTTCGTTCCGTTTTCGGTGTATGTGGTAGTGGTCCGTTAGTTCCTTTTGAATCTGAATAGAAACTGATTTTTTTGGGTTTCGTGGTGGTTTTCGAGGATTTTCAGAGGTAAAATAAGATTTTAGAAGATTTTTAGGTCTGAAAAGCGGAGAAAAAATTTTTCGGTTCAAAACAAATTTTTTTTTCTAAAAATTCAAAATTATCACAATTCAAGGAATTCACTGAATTGTTCCTTAAAAATAATTTCGACTCAAATTTTCAATCTTATTCAATAATTTTCCATTCAAAATTTGAGGCTGAATACCTGTCGATTCGAATTCTCATTGACGCCGTTGAATTGGAAGTTGTAGTTCTCATTGCCAGCCATTCTGCAACTGAAAAAAAATATGGAGGGAAATTTGAATTATTACGAAAAAAATAGAAAGTAAAATTCAAGATTTTGTTACTGGAAAAGCAAAAAAAAATCGATAACGATCTGAAAAACTCATTTTGCTGCTTATTTTTTCGAGAATCTTCGAATATTAAAAATAATAAAGAAGAAAATGAATGGACACTGGAGGTAGTAAGAAACGATGATGTTTCAGATATGGATACAATGATCATCTGTCTTCACATGATGTATGCTCATTGTTCTCAACTAGGCAACCTTTGATTTATGAGGGGGGAGGAGTGAGTGAGAAATAAATAGTTGGTTGAGTTGGGGCCGTTTCTGATAAAGTGGATCATCGTGTTTGTGGGTGCTTATACTGAATTTTCACACATTACCTATTCTATGTACCCATTTTTAGACTTGAATTTAGATGACTTTTCTACTAATTTACTTACAACATTCACTAAATCAAATGAGACTTTGAGAGTACATGAATGATCCTATTTTTAGTACCTAATCTCACGTTTCTGAAAATTAGTAAAAAACTAAAAACCTAAAAAATAAATTATCAGTGAATCGATTCTCTAAAATTACCGTTAAATCTATTTTGAAAAATAATAAAGATGTTAGAAGGAGAAAATGCGATACTGACTGACGGTTTGAAAAAGGGACGGAGTGTTGAATGGGCGGAGCAAAGACCGTGTGTGTGTTTGTTTCTCTGGGAAGATATGTCAAGAAAATATACATGTGTATACAATAAAAGAGATTACGTCATTTGTTGTTTGCGGTACGGTTAGAAGGAAAAAGTCCTCACATGTGCCCTTAACAGGATGAAAAAATAATGAAGAGAAGATTAGTGCAAGTGACAGGTGACAGGTGACAAGAAACAGATTACAATCATTGTGAAGGGAAATAATATTTACAACTGAAGAGGTGGTACGATGAAACGAGTCCAGCTGCAGAACGGAAAATAAAAAGAATGCAACCAATCGTTTTTGAATACATTCCGAAGTTTTCAGGCTGTGGCTCACGTCCCCAGTTTCAAAATTTCCAACATATCAGCGTTTCTATGGTCTGAGACGATTTCCCTCAACTTTTTAGTGTCCCTTTGAATTGATCATCTCAATAATGTAAATTAGGATCTAAAATGAGGATCCAAAGAAATAGGGATTAGCACATGTCAGGTGTAGGTTGTATCCGGATGTGAAGGATTTATTATATTAGTACTCTTGATGAAGAGATATACGGTCAATTGGGGTTACTGTAGAGGAGAAAGTAGCCAAAGAGTCGGGAAGATCTGAAAGGTGCAAAAAAAGGATGAAGAAGAAGCAACTATGTTCTGAAAATGAAAATGAATTTCATAGCTTGGGCATTTGAACAAAAGCCTTCATGAGATTTGTTCACTTTGAAGCGCTTCACTGAACATTCTTGGATTTTTAAGAATTTTCAGAATCCCAAAGATTAATCCTATTTTTTCACATCCATATTTTTCGGTCCAGTACCAGAGAATAATCGAGTCCTCGAAAAAACACCTAAACCATCTTGAGACTGTGGGCGGAGCATGTAAAGGGAATTTATTCTCGTGCTTGCTCTTTTAGTTTGTTTTATTTTGTGTGCTGAATAAAATTTGGAAAGATTCAAAAAGTTTAGAAAATTCAGAATCATGAAAACTAGGATATCAGAACAGAAGTTTGGATTTGAAAACTGACAACGACTATTGTCGAGACAGATGAATATGTATGGACAAAAGTGTGCCTATTTTCTATTTGATTTTATTTTCAGAAAATACCTTCACTGACATATCTTGGCTGTTAAATTCAGGAGCACCACTATCACAAGATTCTTTTTTTTCTAGTTGCAAAACACTCCACTTTTTCCACCCACAATTCCTCCAAAAGTTCTTCGTCTTTTGCACAGGAAGCGTAGTTTATCACCCGTTTTTATATCAAGCCAATAACATTTTCCTCTGCGACTTCTTGTTTCTTCGCTCCGGTTTTCCTCATTTCAGTCCGCAATCGGACAAAACTTGAGGAGACTATGAAGTCTCTTCTATTTCTATCCCAAGTATTACTGATATCTACTCTCGATTTCGGAGAGGATTCTTTCTTTGAAATCAGTATCGATCGAGATCATCCGGATGCGATTTACAAAGAGTTTGAGGATTTCATTGTGAAGTACAAGCGGAATTATAAAGATGCAATTGAGAAACAGTTCCGTGTTGAGTCTGAAAAAATATATACCGTAAAACCTCTAATCTTTACTAATAACATTTGAAAACTTGAAAAAATGTGTTGCAAGCTGTAACTCAACGCAAACTGAACCGATTCATATGAAAGTTTTACAGAAAAATCAGAATTTTTTTGTAGTTAATGCTCATTTGTTTGGATTTTTAATAGCTCGAAAATTGAGCAAGTTACGGCTCTTTCAGTGAATTTTCAGTACTAATTCGCTATCGAAAATGTGTTGCGAGGCATAACGCGCTTCAGAGTTGACCGATTCTTTTGAGATGTTCACAGCTTGTTTCTGATTATCTGAGGATGATGCTTTTTTGTTATTGAAAATTCCAATTTTGAAGACTTCTGGAGCATTTTTTCGAGCAACTCGGTTCACCCGCGACGACAGAGAGTGGAATTCGAACTTTGAGATTTTGATTACGGTATTTCCGCTAAAAGTTTTATTGTAAACCTACTTTCCAATAGCATTATGATGAGCAGCAAACTGTTGGAAACGGAACTGTTTCTCAATTGCATCTTTATAATTCCGCTTGTACTTCACAATGAAATCCTCAAACTCTTTGTAAATCGCATCCGGATGATCTCGATCGATACTGATTTCAAAGAAAGAATCCTCTCCGAAATCGAGAGTAGATATCAGTAATACTTGGGATAGAAATAGAAGAGACTTCATAGTCTCCTCAAGTTTTGTCCGATTGCGGACTGAAATGAGGAAAACCGGAGCGAAGAAACAAGAAGTCGCAGAGGAAAATGTTATTGGCTTGATATAAAAACGGGTGATAAACTACGCTTCCTGTGCAAAAGACGAAGAACTTTTGGAGGAATTGTGGGTGGAAAAAGTGGAGTGTTTTGCAACTAGAAAAAAAAGAATCTTGTGATAGTGGTGCTCCTGAATTTAACAGCCAAGATATGTCAGTGAAGGTATTTTCTGAAAATAAAATCAAATAGAAAATAGGCACACTTTTGTCCATACATATTCATCTGTCTCGACAATAGTCGTTGTCAGTTTTCAAATCCAAACTTCTGTTCTGATATCCTAGTTTTCATGATTCTGAATTTTCTAAACTTTTTGAATCTTTCCAAATTTTATTCAGCACACAAAATAAAACAAACTAAAAGAGCAAGCACGAGAATAAATTCCCTTTACATGCTCCGCCCACAGTCTCAAGATGGTTTAGGTGTTTTTTCGAGGACTCGATTATTCTCTGGTACTGGACCGAAAAATATGGATGTGAAAAAATAGGATTAATCTTTGGGATTCTGAAAATTCTTAAAAATCCAAGAATGTTCAGTGAAGCGCTTCAAAGTGAACAAATCTCATGAAGGCTTTTGTTCAAATGCCCAAGCTATGAAATTCATTTTCATTTTCAGAACATAGTTGCTTCTTCTTCATCCTTTTTTTGCACCTTTCAGATCTTCCCGACTCTTTGGCTACTTTCTCCTCTACAGTAACCCCAATTGACCGTATATCTCTTCATCAAGAGTACTAATATAATAAATCCTTCACATCCGGATACAACCTACACCTGACATGTGCTAATCCCTATTTCTTTGGATCCTCATTTTAGATCCTAATTTACATTATTGAGATGATCAATTCAAAGGGACACTAAAAAGTTGAGGGAAATCGTCTCAGACCATAGAAACGCTGATATGTTGGAAATTTTGAAACTGGGGACGTGAGCCACAGCCTGAAAACTTCGGAATGTATTCAAAAACGATTGGTTGCATTCTTTTTATTTTCCGTTCTGCAGCTGGACTCGTTTCATCGTACCACCTCTTCAGTTGTAAATATTATTTCCCTTCACAATGATTGTAATCTGTTTCTTGTCACCTGTCACCTGTCACTTGCACTAATCTTCTCTTCATTATTTTTTCATCCTGTTAAGGGCACATGTGAGGACTTTTTCCTTCTAACCGTACCGCAAACAACAAATGACGTAATCTCTTTTATTGTATACACATGTATATTTTCTTGACATATCTTCCCAGAGAAACAAACACACACACGGTCTTTGCTCCGCCCATTCAACACTCCGTCCCTTTTTCAAACCGTCAGTCAGTATCGCATTTTCTCCTTCTAACATCTTTATTATTTTTCAAAATAGATTTAACGGTAATTTTAGAGAATCGATTCACTGATAATTTATTTTTTAGGTTTTTAGTTTTTTACTAATTTTCAGAAACGTGAGATTAGGTACTAAAAATAGGATCATTCATGTACTCTCAAAGTCTCATTTGATTTAGTGAATGTTGTAAGTAAATTAGTAGAAAAGTCATCTAAATTCAAGTCTAAAAATGGGTACATAGAATAGGTAATGTGTGAAAATTCAGTATAAGCACCCACAAACACGATGATCCACTTTATCAGAAACGGCCCCAACTCAACCAACTATTTATTTCTCACTCACTCCTCCCCCCTCATAAATCAAAGGTTGCCTAGTTGAGAACAATGAGCATACATCATGTGAAGACAGATGATCATTGTATCCATATCTGAAACATCATCGTTTCTTACTACCTCCAGTGTCCATTCATTTTCTTCTTTATTATTTTTAATATTCGAAGATTCTCGAAAAAATAAGCAGCAAAATGAGTTTTTCAGATCGTTATCGATTTTTTTTTGCTTTTCCAGTAACAAAATCTTGAATTTTACTTTCTATTTTTTTCGTAATAATTCAAATTTCCCTCCATATTTTTTTTCAGTTGCAGAATGGCTGGCAATGAGAACTACAACTTCCAATTCAACGGCGTCAATGAGAATTCGAATCGACAGGTATTCAGCCTCAAATTTTGAATGGAAAATTATTGAATAAGATTGAAAATTTGAGTCGAAATTATTTTTAAGGAACAATTCAGTGAATTCCTTGAATTGTGATAATTTTGAATTTTTAGAAAAAAAAATTTGTTTTGAACCGAAAAATTTTTTCTCCGCTTTTCAGACCTAAAAATCTTCTAAAATCTTATTTTACCTCTGAAAATCCTCGAAAACCACCACGAAACCCAAAAAAATCAGTTTCTATTCAGATTCAAAAGGAACTAACGGACCACTACCACATACACCGAAAACGGAACGAAGTGAGTCAAAAAAGTCGGATCCTAGGCCACCGATAACCAATTTTAATTTCAGAATGTTCCATTTCGAAAACCCACGGATCTCAATTAACGAGAAGATTGTAGAAGTGATCTTCTCCGAAATTCACAAGGACCGTCCACTCTGGTTTGAGAAGGCAAAAGGATTCGCAAAAACTCAAGAATATTGGAAGCAAGTGGTGGATCAAGTTTTCATCTTGACTGGACAACAATTCAATAGTACGTACAGTTTTTTAAACAGAAAAAAGATCTCGAAATCATAATTTTGAGCAATTTTGAGCAATTTTAAAGCCGGAAAAAGTGCTGGCCTAATTTTTGCAACTTGTGGCCTAGGAATCCGTAAACTAGAAATTTTCATGATTTGTATCAGACACAACTCAAAATCAAAAAAAAACTTTCAATACTGACCGATTTTGAGCAATTTTGAATCCAGAAATAGTGGTGACCTAACTTTTACAACTGGTGGCCTAGAAATTCAATTTTTCCAGTCCCCGAAATCCGAAAACTGGTCACGACACACGAGAAAGAGTTGACCGACCACGTCGGCTGTACTTGCCTGGACTCAAAATCCCAGATGTGTCTCCCCGACCACGTCTGCCGTACTTGCCTGGACTCAGAATCCCAGATGTGTCTCCCGACCACGTCGGCTGTACTTGCCTGGACTCAAAATCCCAGATGTGTCTCCCGACCACGTCGGCCGTACTTGCCTGGACTCAAAATCCCAGATGTGTCTCCCGACCACGTCGGCCGAACTTGCCTGGACTCAGAATCCCAGATGTGTCTCCCGACCACGTCGGCCGTACTTGCCTGGACTCAGAATCCCAGATGTGTCTCCCGACCACGTCGGCCGTACTTGCCTGGACTCAGAATACCAGATGTGTCTCCCGACCACGTCGGCCGAACTTGCCTGGACTCAGAATCCCAGATGTGTCTCCCGACCACGTCGGCCGTACTTGCCTGGACTCAGAATCCCAGATGTGTCTCCCGACCACGTCGGCCGTACTTGCCTGGACTCAGAATACCAGATGTGTCTCCCGACCACGTCGGCCGAACTTGCCTGGATTCAAAATCCCAGATGTGTCTCCCGACCACGTCGGCCGTACTTGCCTGGACTCAGAATCCCAGATGTGTCTCCCGACCACGTCGGCCGTACTTGCCTGGAATCACAACCCCGCTCCGGGACCCGGACCCGGACCCGGAGCCGGACCCGGACCCGGACCCGGACCCGGACCCGGACCCGGACCCGGACCCGCTCCCGGACCCGCTCCCGGACCCGGACCCGCTCCCGGACCCGCTCCCGGACCCGCTCCCGGACCCGCTCCCGCCCCCGAACCCGCTCCCGGACCCGCTCCCGGACCCGCCCCCGGACCCGGACCCGCTCCCGGACCCGCTCCCGGACCCGGACCCGCTCCCGGACCGCAACAAAATGCATAGCGAGACTTTGACGGTCGAAATTTGTTTAAAACTATGTTCAAACGATTAAGCATGTTAAAATTACTAAGTATGCAGAATTTTAAAAATTTTCAACCGTGGAAAATTTTTTTATAAAATTTTGAAAAAATGAAATTTCGAAAAATTTTGAGAAAAGTCAGATTTTCAAACAATGCTTGTACAAAAAGTTTTAATTTTGTTAATGTTTTCTTATTAACTGTGTTATGCCCTTTCAAATGAGCTATTAATCATTAAAATTGCATAATTTTGAGACAGTTTATGAAGGTTTCAATGCTACAGTAGTGTTTTCAGTGGCGAGTCAGAAATCGAAAAAAATGAAAATGGAGCTAGAAACTCAAACTTTGTTGTGTTTTGTAGGAAATCGCAATACAAACCAAATTGTCAACTGCAACTTTTTCCTAACTCTTCACACAAATCTGATAAAACTGAAAACAGTGTTTGGTACAGGCCCTAATCGAAAAACTGTGTTTCTACGACCTGGATGAAGAGATAGAGAAAAGTTGCAGTTGACAATTTGGTTTGTATTGCGATTTCCCACAAAACACAACAAAGTTTGAGTTTCTAGCTCCATTTTCATTTTTTTCGATTTCTGACTCGCCACTGAAAACGCTACTGTAACTTTCAAACCTTCAGAAACAGCTTCAAAATTGTGCAATTTTAATTGCTGATAGCTCATTTGAAAGAGCATAAAACAGTTAATAAGAAAACATTTACAAATTTAAAACTTTCTGTACAAGCATTGTTTGAAAATTTGACTTTTCTCGAAATTTTTCGAAATTTCATTTTTTCAAAATTTTATAAAAAATTTTCCACGGTTGAAATTTTTTAAAATTTTGCATACGTAGTGATTTTAACATGCCTTATCGTTTGAACATAGTTTTAAACAAATTTCGACCGTCAAAGTCTCGCTATGCATTTTGTTGCAACGGAGCAACATTGCATTTTGGCTCATAAGTGGGGTACCACAAAGTACGAAAAATTGTTTTTAATGATTTCAAAAATTTCATTTTATCAGCTACAAAACACATTTTAGTTTATCCAATTTGAACAAGTTTGAACAAAACTGTGATCATTTAAAGTTGAATTTTCGAAATTTCGAAATTTTTATTAAAAAGTCGATTTTCAGAAAAAGTATCAAACTGTGGCAAAAAAGGCTTCGTGTTCTTAAATAACTTTTTGAGCTTGTTTTAATGAGCCTACTTTCAGCCAAATCCCCGGGGGACAATTGGGGTACATTACATGTTAGAAATCCTAGATCGCGTGTCATTTCTTCTCGTTTAATGACGCCACCATTAATCTCATAATCAAATCGTTTTCTGCACTTTCCTAGAGTCAGAGTTACAGATTTTGAATGATTCAAGTCCAATTTCGCTTTATTAGCCCAGTCTAAAACACTATTTAATGCTTCTTGCAATGGACTGGAACTACAACCTTTGCTAATTGAGGCGTACAGCTTAGTGTCATCAGCAAATTGTTTTACGCCTACATTTCTAGGAAGTATTGAGGACAAAGAATTCACATAGATCCCAAATAGTATTGGAGAGAGTACCGCACCTTGCGGCACTCCACAACAAGCTTCTTTATAACTAGACAAGGTTGAGCCAACTTTTACTCTAAATTTTCTAGACTCCAAAAACGCGTTTATCCATAATATTAGGTGTTTATTAAGTTTTAGATCAATAAGTTTCTGTATTAGTAAGTCATGTGGTATGCGGTCAAATGCCTTCGCAAAGTCTAGATATACAATATCAACTTGCTCTCCATTATCTAGGGAATGAGTCCAGTCGTTTAGTGCTTCTAACATATTAGTTACTGTTGACTTTTTGGGGCGGAAGCCATGTTGGTTCTTGCTCCAGAAATTTGAATAATCTAGGTATGGAACAAGTTGATTTAGAAAAATAATCTAGGAATAATCTAGGTATGGAACAAGTTGATTTAGACTACATAAATGGGAAGTTAGACTAATCGGTCGGAAGTCTTTAGGTGAATTTGGTTTACTGGTTTTTGCTAGTGGGATCACTACAGAGTCTTTCCACGCTGAAGGTACTTCGGATCTCATCATAGACACGTTGCAAATTTGTGCTAGTGCACTGCTTATAAATGGAGATAAAATTTTGATGAATGTGAAAGGCACAAGATCACTGGTCTGAGAACAAGAATTTTTGCATTTTCCTATTTTTCGGCGAATTTCATCGTCTGTTACCCAAATGAATGATTGGCAAGATGAGAAATCTTCAGGGAATTCAAAAGCGCAAGTTCTCCTATTTATATATTGGGATTCGAAATTTTCAGCAATGGTACAGGCTTTCTCTGTGTCTGATTTAAGTAGTCTCCCTACGCTATCTGTAATACTGGGAATCTCATTGTTCTTCGGTTTCAAGAGAGTTTTTGAAAACTTTGAGAATTTACTGTGGCCTTTTTTTTCTAGAATCTTCAACTCAGCATTGCTCTGGAATTTTTTAAGTTTTTTTCTATATCGCCGGGCTAGATTGACGTATTGATTGAAATCAGCTGGATTCCTCGAGATTACTGCGCGTTCGTAGGCACTTTCGACTATAGTTTCAAAAGAGACCAAATATGCCGGTCGCCTAGAGCTGGAAGTTATTAGTTTTTTTCTCACTGACTTTTCGAATATGTAGCGAATGTGACCTAATAGGGAGTTGTACATATCATCTACAGATAAGTCAGAATTTAAGATTCTTCCCCAATCTAAGTGGTTGAAATAGTCTGCGCAGAGGGTTAAGTTTGTGTTTTTGAAGTCATAGATTTCTATTTTAGGCAGCGGGTTAGATTGAATGATATCTAAGAGAAACTCTAGCCTATTGTGGTCGCTATTGCCTATAGGGGCGAGGTTTTTTATTTTAGTTATTACAGTGTTGGATATGATCAAATCTAGAATATTTCCTTTTCTAGTTGCTTGAGTAGCGTATTGGGTGAGCTTATTTGAATTACAAAAATCAAGTAATAGGGTTCCTGAAGGTGTGCTGGCTTTTTTGCAATCCCAATCTATGCCGTTAATGTTGAAATCACCCACTATTACAACTTTTCCTTCATAATTTATAAGATCAGCTACTTTGCTCAGGAGCCTAGTTGTTTCTCTATGAGAGCAGGAGGGTGGTCGGTAGATGTTGATCAATCGTAGAGGTAATACGTCGAGATTTAGATCGTTTACTAGCAACTCATAGCATTTTGGTTTGGATTCCGAAGCGATTGTTTCACATGCTATTTTTGAGGAAATTATATTACAGACTCCACCCCCTCTGAGGTCTTCTTCGCGGTCGGATCGAAATACTTTATAATTTTTGTTGCCACCAGTTAGAAGTGAATTATTGTGTTTTGAGGAGAGCCATGTTTCTTGAATGCAGATTATATCAAATTTGTTTTTTTCAACTAGCGCTTGAATTTCAAGACGATTCGACTTTGCGGACCTTATGTTAAATGACACTAAGTTTAGATATAAATTGGGTGGAGGGGTACATTTAAAATTAGGGTTTCGGGGAGAATTACAATTATAATGACTGGTACTTAGTTTTTTGGCGTGGTGGAATTTTCGCGTGACGTGGATTGGTTAAAAGACGAATTTCCTGGCTCACAATCAATGACCATGTGTTCCTCTTGTTCTTGGCGCTTTTTCATCCTATCCTCAAATCTCTTCTTCAGCTCCTCTCTTGACAAACTCGGACGAATAAAAACTGGTCCATGTCCCTTGGTGTCGAAAGACCTCATCTTCGGTGATTTGCGGAGAAGTTCTTTTTGAATTTGACTTGATGGCATCACGACCTTTAACAAACGCGGCTTCCCGTCCTCTCGTTTTCTACCCATACGATAAACAGCCACGGGCGACGCACCCATATCCAAATACTTCATGATACATCCGATGTTCTCAATGTCAGCCATGTTTTTATCGTGTTCAAAATGTGAGATTTTTTCTGGGACTCCAATAATCACTACAGACCTACGTCTCTCTTTCTCTTCAGCATTGTCAACTTCCGAATTCTCCTTAGCAACAAAATTGGATCCACAATTCAAACCAATCTCCAATTTCTTCACCAGTTCCTGCTGTCGTGCCAAATCGTCTTCCAATTTTTTTATGATGTCCGAGTGCTCCTTCACTATCTCTTTCAGTTCTCTCATACTTTTGTCAACAGCCGCATGAACGATGGTTTCGAGCATCTGACTGAATTCGGGGCTCTTCAAATAAGTAACCGGATCGATTTGTGCATTGGAGCTCATTTGATTGGTATATATATATTTTCTTGACATATCTTCCCAGAGAAACAAACACACACACGGTCTTTGCTCCGCCCATTCAACACTCCGTCCCTTTTTCAAAATCGAAAAGAGAAGAGAAGAAAAGAGGAGCCAATCAAATGAGCTCCAATGCACAAATCGATCCGGTTACTTATTTGAAGAGCCCCGAATTCAGTCAGATGCTCGAAACCCTCGTTCATGCGGCTGTTGACAAAAGTATGAGAGAACTGAAAGAGATAGTGAAGGAGCACTCGGACATCATAAAAAAATTGGAAGACGATTTGGCACGACAGCAGGAACTGGTGAAGAAATTGGAGATTGGTTTGAATTGTGGATCCAATTTTGTTGCTAAGGAGAATTCGGAAGTTGACAATGCTGAAGAGAAAGAGAGACGTAGGTCTGTAGTGATTATTGGAGTCCCAGAAAAAATCTCACATTTTGAACACGATAAAAACATGGCTGACATTGAGAACATCGGATGTATCATGAAGTATTTGGATATGGGTGCGTCGCCCGTGGCTGTTTATCGTATGGGTAGAAAACGAGAGGACGGGAAGCCGCGTTTGTTAAAGGTCGTGATGCCATCAAGTCAAATTCAAAAAGAACTTCTCCGCAAATCACCGAAGATGAGGTCTTTCGACACCAAGGGACATGGACCAGTTTTTATTCGTCCGAGTTTGTCAAGAGAGGAGCTGAAGAAGAGATTTGAGGATAGGATGAAAAAGCGCCAAGAACAAGAGGAACACATGGTCATTGATTGTGAGCCAGGAAATTCGTCTTTTAACCAATCCACGTCACGCGAAAATTCCACCACGCCAAAAAACTAAGTACCAGTCATTATAATTGTAATTCTCCCCGAAACCCTAATTTTAAATGTACCCCTCCACCCAATTTATATCTAAACTTAGTGTCATTTAACATAAGGTCCGCAAAGTCGAATCGTCTTGAAATTCAAGCGCTAGTTGAAAAAAACAAATTTGATATAATCTGCATTCAAGAAACATGGCTCTCCTCAAAACACAATAATTCACTTCTAACTGGTGGCAACAAAAATTATAAAGTATTTCGATCCGACCGCGAAGAAGACCTCAGAGGGGGTGGAGTCTGTAATATAATTTCCTCAAAAATAGCATGTGAAACAATCGCTTCGGAATCCAAACCAAAATGCTATGAGTTGCTAGTAAACGATCTAAATCTCGACGTATTACCTCTACGATTGATCAACATCTACCGACCACCCTCCTGCTCTCATAGAGAAACAACTAGGCTCCTGAGCAAAGTAGCTGATCTTATAAATTATGAAGGAAAAGTTGTAATAGTGGGTGATTTCAACATTAACGGCATAGATTGGGATTGCAAAAAAGCCAGCACACCTTCAGGAACCCTATTACTTGATTTTTGTAATTCAAATAAGCTCACCCAATACGCTACTCAAGCAACTAGAAAAGGAAATATTCTAGATTTGATCATATCCAACACTGTAATAACTAAAATAAAAAACCTCGCCCCTATAGGCAATAGCGACCACAATAGGCTAGAGTTTCTCTTAGATATCATTCAATCTAACCCGCTGCCTAAAATAGAAATCTATGACTTCAAAAACACAAACTTAACCCTCTGCGCAGACTATTTCAACCACTTAGATTGGGGAAGAATCTTAAATTCTGACTTATCTGTAGATGATATGTACAACTCCCTATTAGGTCACATTCGCTACATATTCGAAAAGTCAGTGAGAAAAAAACTAATAACTTCCAGCTCTAGGCGACCGGCATATTTGGTCTCTTTTGAAACTATAGTCGAAAGTGCCTACGAACGCGCAGTAATCTCGAGGAATCCAGCTGATTTCAATCAATACGTCAATCTAGCCCGGCGATATAGAAAAAAACTTAAAAAATTCCAGAGCAATGCTGAGTTGAAGATTCTAGAAAAAAAAGGCCACAGTAAATTCTCAAAGTTTTCAAAAACTCTCTTGAAACCGAAGAACAATGAGATTCCCAGTATTACAGATAGCGTAGGGAGACTACTTAAATCAGACACAGAGAAAGCCTGTACCATTGCTGAAAATTTCGAATCCCAATATATAAATAGGAGAACTTGCGCTTTTGAATTCCCTGAAGATTTCTCATCTTGCCAATCATTCATTTGGGTAACAGACGATGAAATTCGCCGAAAAATAGGAAAATGCAAAAATTCTTGTTCTCAGACCAGTGATCTTGTGCCTTTCACATTCATCAAAATTTTATCTCCATTTATAAGCAGTGCACTAGCACAAATTTGCAACGTGTCTATGATGAGATCCGAAGTACCTTCAGCGTGGAAAGACTCTGTAGTGATCCCACTAGCAAAAACCAGTAAACCAAATTCACCTAAAGACTTCCGACCGATTAGTCTAACTTCCCATTTATGTAGTCTAAATCAACTTGTTCCATACCTAGATTATTCCTAGATTATTTTTCTAAATCAACTTGTTCCATACCTAGATTATTCAAATTTCTGGAGCAAGAACCAACATGGCTTCCGCCCCAAAAAGTCAACAGTAACTAATATGTTAGAAGCACTAAACGACTGGACTCATTCCCTAGATAATGGAGAGCAAGTTGATATTGTATATCTAGACTTTGCGAAGGCATTTGACCGCATACCACATGACTTACTAATACAGAAACTTATTGATCTAAAACTTAATAAACACCTAATATTATGGATAAACGCGTTTTTGGAGTCTAGAAAATTTAGAGTAAAAGTTGGCTCAACCTTGTCTAGTTATAAAGAAGCTTGTTGTGGAGTGCCGCAAGGTGCGGTACTCTCTCCAATACTATTTGGGATCTATGTGAATTCTTTGTCCTCAATACTTCCTAGAAATGTAGGCGTAAAACAATTTGCTGATGACACTAAGCTGTACGCCTCAATTAGCAAAGGTTGTAGTTCCAGTCCATTGCAAGAAGCATTAAATAGTGTTTTAGACTGGGCTAATAAAGCGAAATTGGACTTGAATCATTCAAAATCTGTAACTCTGACTCTAGGAAAGTGCAGAAAACGATTTGATTATGAGATTAATGGTGGCGTCATTAAACGAGAAGAAATGACACGCGATCTAGGATTTCTAACATGTAATGTACCCCAATTGTCCCCCGGGGATTTGGCTGAAAGTAGGCTCATTAAAACAAGCTCAAAAAGTTATTTAAGAACACGAAGCCTTTTTTGCCACAGTTTGATACTTTTTCTGAAAATCGACTTTTTAATAAAAATTTCGAAATTTCGAAAATTCAACTTTAAATGATCACAGTTTTGTTCAAACTTGTTCAAATTGGATAAACTAAAATGTGTTTTGTAGCTGATAAAATGAAATTTTTGAAATCATTAAAAACAATTTTTCGTACTTTGTGGTACCCCACTTATGAGCCAAAATGCAATGTTGCTCCGTTGCAACAAAATGCATAGCGAGACTTTGACGGTCGAAATTTGTTTAAAACTATGTTCAAACGATAAGGCATGTTAAAATCACTACGTATGCAAAATTTTAAAAAATTTCAACCGTGGAAAATTTTTTATAAAATTTTGAAAAAATGAAATTTCGAAAAATTTCGAGAAAAGTCAAATTTTCAAACAATGCTTGTACAGAAAGTTTTAAATTTGTAAATGTTTTCTTATTAACTGTTTTATGCTTTTTCAAATGAGCTATCAGCAATTAAAATTGCACAATTTTGAAGCTGTTTCTGAAGGTTTGAAAGTTACAGTAGCGTTTTCAGTGGCGAGTCAGAAATCGAAAAAAATGAAAATGGAGCTAGAAACTCAAACTTTGTTGTGTTTTGTGGGAAATCGCAATACAAACCAAATTGTCAACTGCAACTTTTCTCTATCTCTTCATCCAGGTCGTAGAAACACAGTTTTTCGATTAGGGCCTGTACCAAACACTGTTTTCAGTTTTATCAGATTTGTGTGAAGAGTTAGGAAAAAGTTGCAGTTGACAATTTGGTTTGTATTGCGATTTCCTACAAAACACAACAAAGTTTGAGTTTCTAGCTCCATTTTCATTTTTTTCGATTTCTGACTCGCCACTGAAAACACTACTGTAGCATTGAAACCTTCATAAACTGTCTCAAAATTATGCAATTTTAATGATTAATAGCTCATTTGAAAGGGCATAACACAGTTAATAAGAAAACATTAACAAAATTAAAACTTTTTGTACAAGCATTGTTTGAAAATCTGACTTTTCTCAAAATTTTTCGAAATTTCATTTTTTCAAAATTTTATAAAAAAATTTTCCACGGTTGAAAATTTTTAAAATTCTGCATACTTAGTAATTTTAACATGCTTAATCGTTTGAACATAGTTTTAAACAAATTTCGACCGTCAAAGTCTCGCTATGCATTTTGTTGCAACGGAGCAACATTGCATTTTGGCTCATAAGTGGGGTACCACAAAGTACGAAAAATTGTTTTTAATGATTTCAAAAATTTCATTTTATCAGCTACAAAACACATTTTAGTTTATCCAATTTGAACAAGTTTGAACAAAACTGTGATCATTTAAAGTTGAATTTTCGAAATTTCGAAATTTTTATTAAAAAGTCGATTTTCAGAAAAAGTATCGAACTGTGGCAAAGAAGGCTTCGTGTTCTTAAATAACTTTTTGAGCTTGTTTTAATGAGCCTACTTTCAGCCAAATCCCCGGGGGACAATTGGGGTACATTACAAAAGGCAATAAACAAGGCTAAGTTTATAACCTCTCAAATCTTCAATCAATTCAGCAGTAAAAAAACCACGTCTTACTTTACAAAACTTTTGTTCGACCCGTGTTAGAATATGGTACTTCAATCACTGAGCCGCCACGTAAAGCTGAAGTTAAAGGCATAGAATCTATCCAAAATGCATTCACTAGACGATTATACAGTAGAAAAATGGGGAGATACATAACTCCAACTGATTGCGATTACAAAACAGCCAGTGATCGGAACCTTCTTTATGGTCTGTCCTCCTTACAACAAAGAAGAGAAATAATTGACAAAAAAATGATAGCCAAAATGATGTTAGGAAAAATAGACCTTAACCAATCCGAGTTCTTTAATGTTATTGAAAATAATCGAACTAGACAAAAAACAAGATTTCTCTGGAGTAGAGCCAAAACAAAGATAAGAAAACACTTTTTCACTAATAGAACACTGAGCAAACTCTCCTAGCAAATTAGCCTAACCGAAGTTCAATACTATTAAGCTTTGCAGACCTTCTTACTTGTAACGTTATTGTCATCTCAACCTTTACCAAGTTTATTTTAATGTCAACCCAATTTAATACTTATGTTTATGTCTCCCTCCCTCCTACATGCATTTCCCTTATCCTTTTTTTTCAATTCAAATGTATTATCACTTATTTTATCAATTGTCTTTTACCGTTTGTTTCTACTTTCTCCACGATTCTCGAAATCGTATGAATAAATTAAAATTAAAATTAAATAATCTCAGCAAAGTGGAAAACGTTACCGTAAAGCTTTTGAGGAACCGGGAATACGTTGACCAATATCTGGAGATCACAACATACTATTTTTCTAATTCTTGGCATACTAGAATGTCGTCAAAATCTAATCAGATGTATGGAAAGAAATCTCAAGGTAATCACCCCCTCTGATGATATATAAAGGCTTAGAAACAGTCTTTCTAACATGCTCTCGTTTATCTCATTCACCTTCTCTGTTGTTTATCGATTTCTCCCCAACAGTCTTTAAAGTTTTCCAATACTTATAGATCCATAAAAATAAATACCTTCATCTTATTATTAACTCCCAGTTTTACTCTTGTAGTTACTCTAATTTTAGACTGCCAAAGCTGCGGAACGAAAACGAAAAACCAATCTTTTTTAACCAATCGTTTTTGAATACATTCCAAAGTTTTCAGGCTGTGTCTCACGTCCCCAGTTTTAAAATGTTCACTAAATCAACGTTTCTATGGTCTGAGACGATTCTCTATCAACTTTTTAGTGTCCCTTTGAATTGATCGTCTCAATAATATGAATCTGAGAAAAGTGGAAATATTAACGTTGGAAGAACTTTTTAAAAAAGTAGGGTTACATTCATTTTTTTATTTCTCAAACGATCGTCCTAATTTCAGTATTACGAAAATAATAATATTTTCTAGTTGGGACGATTATTTGAGAGAATAAAAAAATGACTATAATCCTACTTAAATGATGATGGACCCATAAAATTATTGTGAAATCATGAATATCAAATTTTTCATATATTGATTGATTGATTTATTACGTATGTAGTACGTGAATGGAAAAGAGATAATGAAAAGAGATAATGTTAGATAATGCCGACTTATTGCCTTCTGACCTTCTGACCTTCTGACAAGTATCACTTTTTCGTCAAAAAGACATAAAAAATATTCTTATGAAGTTTTGACCCACTTTAAAATTTTTCTAAACACTTAAAATTTTCGTTTGATCTCTATTTTCAAAAATAAAATTTAGATCAAAATTTTTGATCTTTTTTCCGCTCTTTTTTTTGGCATTTTTTCTTTCCTATTTCTTCATTCGTTCTTTTTTTCGCTCTATAATGCTGTTTCTTTGCCGATTTTTTGTTTCATTTTTCTGCGATTTTCAAATGTTTCTTTTCAGACAAAATTCCTAGTTTCAACTACAAACAAGCAGCACACGGAAAGCTGGAAAACTACGAGAGTGAGTTCTTTAACTTTTGATCTATTTCAAAAAGTAGAAAAAAAAAACAAAAAAAATTTTGAAATCAGGAATATTTATTTAATACTTTAAAAACTTTATTTGATACTGTAAAAAAGAAGAATATCTATTATTGAGCTAAGGATCATGCACAAGAATAGAGATATTTGGGACTTTGCAATAAATAGACCATGTGACACATATTTGACAAATTATATAATAAAATTAAAACCGAGGAATCGAAAATACGAAGAGAAACGGGATGGGGCAAGTTGGAAAACAGTTGTTTCAAAATTTGAGACTTTTAAAGTTTTGGTTTTCAATAATTCTGTTGATTCATTGAAAACTGACCGTATCACGATGTCCTAGTGCTACCATATCTTGATGCAGCATCCGTTTTGATTGTTGCGTCAGAAGGCGTTCGAGCCTTGCTCTCGAGTCGCGGTGGCTGTACGCCTCCAGCAGCTCGGAGTGCTGTGAGACTGCGATCTTCCAACAACCGTGCATTTTCCTGTATGCAACTTCCGAGTGCATGCTCCTGGTGGCCAGCAAGGCCAATCGAAGTATCTCTTGGGCCGACAGTCCGTGCCAAAGGATCGGGTTCTTGTTGCTCTGAAATATGTTTTTTCTCAGCGTTCTGGAAACGAATTGGAACTTACCAGTGCGTGAGCCGAGAATAAAGTCTTCCAATCGTTGCTGCGACAGAGGAACGGAAGGTGTCTCACATCGTCGAATCGCACTCGGAACATTACGATTCGTGTCGAATTTGCCGTTTGAAATACATTTGGAATATCATCGACCTCCGTCCAGGCTTGTCTGTCGATGGCGTAGTTTTCGTTGACGTGCTCAAGAGCATCTCGGCCGCTTGGATTCCCAATGAGCATGGCGTACGAATAACGTGCCCGTCTGTCTGTTCGCAATCCCAACGACGCACGGGTTACCAACTGCAAAAAAAATCAATTTATCAGATTCTACAAAGTGAGATTAGTTGCGTTTGAAATCTAGAATCTGGAATCCGAAAATAGAACGTTTGAAATTTTCATTCTGGCGCCTATTCCTAATCATATGAGAAAATTTTCAGATCGCTGCCCACTCACCTCAAATTGGGTCATCTCCCCCGGCGTCCGGACCGCTAGCTCTTCTTGGTTTGGCCATGGTGTTGAGATTGGCTGTGCCAGCGGACGACGCGGAGAAGGTGAGAACGAAGAGCGGCGACGTGGAGATTGACGATGTCCAGACGATGGCGACTGTGACTGGCGAGGGCGGTGCGCCGATGGGAAAGGCTGTGGACGGCCCGCAGCTGGCGGTTGGCGACTTCCCGACGAAGACGGTGACCGCGTTCGAGGGCGGTGGGCCGATGAAGAGGGCCTTGACGACTGGCGAGGGCGGTGCGCCGATGGGAAAGACTGTGGACGGCCCGTAGCTGGCGGTTGGCGACTTCCCGACGAAGACGGTGACCGCGTTCGAGGGCGGTGGGCCGATGAAGAGGGCCTTGACGACTGGCGAGGGTGGTGCGCCGATGGGAAAGACTGTGGACGGCCCGTAGCTGGCGGTTGGCGACTTCCCGACGAAGACGGTGACCGCGTTCGAGGGCGGTGGGCCGATGAAGAGGGCCTTGACGACTGGCGAGGGTGGTGCGCCGATGGGAGAGGCTGTGGACGGCCCGCAGCTGGCGGTTGGCGACTTCCCGACGAAGACGGTGACCGCGTTCGAGGGCGGTGGGCCGATGAAGAGGGCCTTGACGACTGGCGAGGGTGGTGCGCCGATGGGAGAGGCTGTGGACGGCCCGCAGCTGGCGGTTGGCGACTTCCCGACGAAGACGGTGACCGCGTTCGAGGGCGGTGGGCCGATGAAGAGGGCCTTGACGACTGGCGAGGGCGGTGCGCCGATGGGAAAGGCTGTGGACGGCCCGCAGCTGGCGATTGGCGACTTGGCTGCATCGGGGACTGCCGTTGGAAAGTGGGTGATCCATTGAGAGAAGGCGAAGGAGCAGGTGCGAGGATCGGTGATGAGTGTGGCAACTCATCACGAGGCACCTCTCGCTGATTACGAGGTGGACTTTGTCGGACTGGCCCTTGCCCGCCGCCTCTCTGGTTCGCTTGTGACTCAGGTTGTGCACCAGGCGATGGTGGCGGATGGTGGCGCCCTCGTGCTCGACTTCGATGTGCTTCATAAGGCATCGATCGGTGGACGTGAACCATCTGAAATTTAAAAAATCGATTTTTGGGTTCCATTTTCCTTTTTTTTGCTTACCGTCTGAGTGGCAAGGAAGAACGATTCTTGTTGGTGGCCTTGACGTCTTCTTGGTGGGTGGTATCTCTGAGGGCGTCTGGTTGGTCCAGGCACTCCGCTCTCCCGAGGAGCATCATTACGAGGAGGAGGAGGGGGAGTCTGCATTTTTGAGAATGCTTTGCGTGGATGAAACAGGAGCTGTGTTTGATCTGAAAAAGGATAGTCACAGGTGAGTTGTCCGCGAGGAGTACACGAGGTGTTAAAAAAAAGATTGCAAAAAAAAGCTTTTCCAACAGAGCAAGAGTTTTATAGAGGATAGACATTGGATGGATGGGATGAACTGTCCACGAGGAGTACACGAGGGGCACTTGGTCTGTGGGAAGACAGCATAGCTCGGACGTGGTTCCCGTGTATACCAAAGGTTGCCGTACGGCCGGCCGGCCGGCCGCGGCTTAGAAGATATTCACGTTTACACTGATTTTCATTCCCGAAATGAAATTTTCATTTTTGAAGAAAATAATTTTCAGTGTTAATTTTCACGTCTCTGAAGCCGGTGGCCTTAGCGGCCGGCCGGCCGCCGAAAGTGGCACCCTTTGTGTATACTATAGATTGCTTCTGGATAAACTCCATGTGCCTTTAAAGCGGCTTGGCAACATTCGGTGGCGTCATAATAAGCGAAGGGTACAGGATTTTGGAATCAAAGTTATTAAAAATTGTCAACGAGGAGTACACGAGGTTTCAATGGAGCGCCATATCTTATTGGAAAACTCTATTTGCAGATGCTAGGAGGAGAAAGGGACACAGAATTTCGGAGTTCGAAGTTATTCAGAATTGTCCGCGAGGAGTACACGAAGGACTCTTGCTTTGTGGGAAGTTCACGAGGAGTACACGAGGGACTCATGGTCTGTGGGAAGACAGCCACCTGTTGTAAGATCTCTTGGGACACGAGAAATGCGCCGACAGCATCGCTAGGACGCGTTTCCCGTGTATAGTTTAGATAGCTTCTGGATAAACTTCTTGTGCCTTTAAAGCTACTTGGCTACATTTGGTGGCGTGATAATAAGCATTGGATAGTGGGAAAGCAGAAAATCGGTGGGAGAGCAGAATTTCAAAATCAAAGTTATTAAAAATTGTCCACGAGGAGTACACGAGGTGTTAAGAAGAAGATTACACAAAAAAGCGTGGCTCTATTGCAGAATAGGAGTGCCTTCGAAAAATAGGGGTCCCCAAAAAAAAATAGGGGTCCCTTGCCGTCCCTCGAAAAAATAGGGGTCCTTTCAGATTTTTTCCTAGTTTTCCATTTCCTTGGTTATTTTTTAACTTTATTTTTGAGACTTGATCGGTTGCGGTTACTAAGCCTTTTCAAAATGAACTTTAAAAAATGGTTAAGAAAATGGAAAACTAGAAAAACAATTTGAAGGGACCCCTATTTTTTCTGAGATACTTTAAGGGACCATTATTTTTTTGAAGCAGTTGAAGGGACCCCTTTTTTTGTAGGTACCTGAAGGCACCCTCATTTTTTTGAGCTCTCATAATTGAGGACGAAGAGACCCCTATTTTTTTAGAACGACTTGAAGGAACCCCTATTTTTATAATAGAGCAAGAGTTTTATAGAGGATAGACATTGGATGGATAGGATGAACTGTCCACGAGGAGTACACGCTTTGAAGATATTCACGTTTACACTGATTTTCATTCCCAAAATGAAAATTTCATTTTTGAAGAAAATAATTTTCAGTGTTAATGTTCACGTCTCTGAAGCCGGTGGCCTCAGCGGCCGGCCGGCCGGCCGCCGGCTGGCCGCCGAAAGTGGCACCCTTTGTGTATACTATAGATAGCTTCTGGATAAACTCCATGTGCCTTTAAAGCGGCTTGGCAACATTCGGTGACGTCATAATAAGCGAAGGGTACAGGATTTTGGAATCAAAGTTATTAAAAATTGTCAACGAGGAGTACACGAGGTTTCAATGGAGCGCCATATCTTATTGGAAAACTCTATTTGCAGATGCTAGGAGGAGAAAGGGACACAGAATTTCGGAGTTCGAAGTTATTCAGAATTGTCCACGAGGAGTACACTAGGTGTCACGAAATGCAAAATATGGTTTCGATAAAGCGCAGATGAACAAGATACACTTTTCAGAGAAATCGGAAAAATGAAAAAAACAAAACCAAACACCCAATCCAGCAGAATAAAATAAACTTCAAAACCGGAGGAAAAACATGGGGGTACACATGGGGGTACACGGAAAGAGTTGTCCCAATGGACATATGCCTGGCATATGCCTCACTGGGGAGGTACTGTATAGAGAGAGGGAGAGAGATGGAGACGCAGAGAAAGATACGAGAGATGTGACATGCCCCTTTTGCAATGTGCCGCATGCAAATTTTGGAGAAAAAAGAGAGAAAAAGTATTCGGGGGTTCGAACTGTTTTCAGAGTCTTTGATAAGCCTTGAAGACCCTTCCGAAATTGTTCACGAGGAGTACACGAACTTGATGAAATCAACCAGTTTAGATTTTTTAGAATGAAACTCATACGGGAAACTTTTTGATTCTGAGAAATTCTAAAAACCAAGAACAAGACAAAATGAAAAATAATTTATTTCCCGAGTTCTTTTCTGACATAAATACATGTATGGGTCATTCATCTTTGATCCGTAATTAGTCTTGATGAAATCTTCTCTGCTCCTCGAAGTATTTGGCATACCTGGAAAATCAAAAAAGTTAGCGAATATTGAATCAGCATTTTAAGAGACGATGTCTGACTCGTTCGAACACTGTTCAGCAGGCCATGGCACGGTTCCTTCAAACGTATCCAAAAGTTTTGATATTTGGTGTGGTATGTACCTAGGCTTGTTAGATGAAAATGTGATAAACTTTTTTAAGCTCCGCCCATTTTGAGATACTGAAAACATGAGCTATAGTCTGAAAATCGAAAAATTTAGAATTCATGATAGACGGAAAATCTTTTCAGAAATCAGTTTCAGGCATTATTTTGTGCACTTTGTTAGTTGACATCAAGATTCCAACTCTACTGCATCATGTTAAAAATTTCCGTTTTTCATAAATCAGTCCATTTTTTGACTGTTTTTTGCATTTCCTGAAAAGTTTTAGTACTTACCTACAAAAATTTTATTTGAAATTCTGAATTCTCATCAATTTTTACATCAGAAACTTTTGTTAGAAGTTTCAAAAGCCGTGGTCGCCATCCTCATTTTCTTCGAAATATGACATTTTTCGAAAATTTTCATGTGGTCCCCCCTTATGAAAAAATCGAAAATCGGTCAAAAAATTTTTTTTTCCAGAAAATTATTGAAATGTGTAGTACAAGGTCTAAATAAGTTATTCTCGAAATATAAATCGATTTGATCGACTCAGGCTATTGGCATGGTTTCCAAATTTGTGCATCCGTGCTAATTGGAAACCATCCCAAACGCATAAGAGCTGACCAAATCGGCTAATAATTTGAGAATGACTTATTTAGACGTTGTACTACATATTTCCATTACTTTTGGAGAAAAAAATTTTTTTGGCCGAATTTCGATTTTCTGTCTGTAAAGTCAAAATTTGAATGATCATAACTCTTCGAAATCAAGTTCAAATCAACTAATATTTTCAGAATAACTTATCCAACTTTAGTACTACGTATTCTAGTTATATTGAGAAAAAAAAAATTTTTGCCGATTTTTTTTTCATAAGGGGGGACCACATGAAAATTTTCGAAAAACGGGCATATTTCGAGGAAAATGGGGATGGCGACCACGACTTTTGAAACTTCTAACAAAAGTTTCTAATGAAAAAATTGATGACGATTCAGAATTTCAAATAAAATTTTTGTAGGTAAGTACTAAAATTTTTCAGGAAGAGCAAAAAACAGTCAAAAAATGGACTGATTTATGAAAAACGGAAATTTTTAACATGATGCAGTAGAGTTGGAATCTTGATGTCAACTAACAAAGTGCACAAAATAATGCCTGAAACTGATTTCTGAAAAGATTTTCCGTCTATCATGAATTCTAAATTTTTCGATTTTCAGACTATAGCTCATGTTTTCAGTATCTCAAAATGGGCGGAGCTTAAAAAAGTTTATCACATTTTCATCTAACAAGCCTAGGTACATACCTCACCAAATATCAAAACTTTTGGATACGTTTGAAGGAACCGTGCCATGGTGTGTTCGACCTAGTCAGACATCGGCTTTTAAGAGCTTCGAAACAACTATAATCATGACTTGGGTTTCGGCACAAAAGTTTGGGGTACAGTAATCCTTCTCAGCTTCTTCTTGCCTAATTCATGACAAAATTCGTTGAAAAATAAGCAAATCCAACAAGAAAAAGTGTACCCGAAACAATAATAATCCCAAGGAAAACGTCATCGTCGTGAGAATAACCGTGAGACATTCTGGAAGTTTTTGAAATGAAAAAAAAAAAAACATTGTCATTGATATTCACTTGGTTTCAAATGCTTGTTTGATCACGAAGAAGTCAATTTCCAAGTATGAGGCATAGATATTCAGAACCAGACAGTCCCATTTAACAATATATGCAATTTTTAAAAAATCTGACACTCCTTTGACTGACATAAAGCCCCCAAGCCTAAGCCTCATTAAGCCTCCCATCAAGCCCCCCCCCCATTACATTAGGCCTCTGAGCCTCTAAGCCTAAGCCTCTAAGCCTAAGCCTCTAAGCCTAAGCCTCTAAGCCTAAGCCTCTAAGCCTAAGCCTCTAAGCCTAAGCCTCTAAGCCTAAGCCTCTAAGCCTAAGCCTCTAAGCCTAAGCCTCTAAGCCTAAGCCTCTAAGCCTAAGCCTCTAAGCCTAAGCCTCTAAGCCTAAGCCTCTAAGCCTAAGCCTCTAAGCCTAAGCCTCTAAGCCTAAGCCTCTAAGCCTAAGCCTCTAAGCCTAAGCCTCTAAGCCTAAGCCTCTAAGCCTAAGCCTCTAAGCCTAAGCCTCTAAGCCTAAGCCTCTAAGCCTAAGCCTCTAAGCCTAAGCCTCTAAGCCTAAGCCTCTAAGCCTAAGCCTCTAAGCCTAAGCCTCTAAGCCTAAGCCTCTAAGCCTAAGCCTCTAAGCCTAAGCCTCTAAGCCTAAGCCTCTAAGCCTAAGCCTCTAAGCCTAAGCCTCTAAGCCTAAGCCTCTAAGCCTCTAAGCCTAAGCCTCTAAGCCTAAGCCTCTAAGCCTAAGCCTCTAAGCCTAAGCCTCTAAGCCTAAGCCTCTAAGCCTAAGCCTCTAAGCCTAAGCCTCTAAGCCTAAGCCTCTAAGCCTAAGCCTCTAAGCCTAAGCCTCTAAGCCTAAGCCTCTAAGCCTAAGCCTCTAAGCCTAAGCCTCTAAGCCTAAGCCTCTAAGCCTACGCCTCTAAGCCTACGCCTCTAAGCCTAAGCCTCTAAGCCTAAGCCTCTAAGCCTAAGCCTCTAAGCCTCTAAGCCTAAGCCTCTAAGCCTGAGCCTCTAAGCCTAAGCCTCTAAGCCTAAGCCTCTAAGCCTAAGCCTCTAAGCCTAACAAGGGAAGTGTTTTCGGAGGGGCTTTGAGAATTTTCTGAAAATTGGTACACTAGTACTTTTGACCATGCTGAAAAACGTGGTGAATTTATTTTTTGCCCCTTGCCCCCGTGGGCCGAGATATCAGCTAAAAAAGCAAAATCCAGTACAAAAATTGCCGATTTTTAAAGACCTGTAACTTTGCTTCTAGGCACTTCCAAAAGGTCTAATTTCTTGTTTTGGACTCACAATTGATTGTTTAACAATTTCTGACGCTTTTTGGAGAGAAAAAATTTTGAGCCAAAACTTGAAAATTTTCGACCATTTGGGTGCAAAATTTTTCCAAGTTTTTTGGATTTTCAAAAAAAAATTTCAACCTTCCAGATTATGGTTGGAAACGATAGATGGATATTTGTACAGCACTCCTCCATATTTTCGTAACAATACTTGTCCCTTTTTCTAAAAATTAGATCAGTTATGCGCCAAAAACCTTGAAAAAAATTCAGCCATAATTTGACCTATAAAAAGCACCCTAATTAGTGAAAAAGTACATGAAATTTTCATGAACTGTACTACAAACCTCCATCTATCGTTTCCAGCCAAGAACTGCCAGATTGGAAAAACAGTTTTGAAAATCCACGTGCTTCAAAAAATTTCGCACCCAAATGGTGGCAAAATTTCGAATTTTGGCTCAAAAAATTTTTTCTTCAGAAAGTACCGCAAATTGTTATACAATCAATTCTGAGTCCAAAACAAAAAACGAGACCTTCTAAAACCGCCTTGAAGCAAAGTTACAGGCTCTCGAAAAATCCCATTATTTGTACTGAGGGACAGCTTTGTCGGCTGATAACTCGGCCCACGGAGGCAAGGGGCAAAAAATAAATTTACCACGTTTCTCAGCATGGTCGAAAGTACTAGTGCACCAATTTTCAGAAAATTCTCAAAGCCCCTCCGAAAACACTTCCCTTGTAAGCCTCTAAGCCTAAGCCTCTAAGCCTAAGCCTCTAAGCCTAAGCCTCTAAGCCTAAGCCTCTAAGCCTAAGCCTCTAAGCCTAAGCCTCTAAGCCTAAGCCTCTAAGCCTAAGCCTCTAAGCCTAAGCCTCTAAGCCTAAGCCTCTAAGCCTAAGCCTCTAAGCCTAAGCCTCTAAGCCTAAGCCTCTAAGCCTAAGCCTCTAAGCCTAAGCCTCTAAGCCTAAGCCTCTAAGCCCGTGTTCCAGACAATCAAGAAGTGATGCTGATCCCTTCCGGCGACTATATCCACTTGGAGCACCTCAAATCATCTTTACTATTAACAAACACAAATTTCTGTGTGTGTGTCCGTCTGTGCTGTGTCCGGATCCCGCTCTAGCTCAGTCCTTACTGGACCGATTTTTCTCAACTTTTGGCAGGCTATCAGTAATTCCTGCTTAATGATGCCCATCTATTTTGTTTTTCAAAAATTCAAAAAAAATTTTTAGACATGCCCGAAGGGCCCCAGAGGGGCGTGGCCCGTCTGGTACTTCAACAATAACCATCAGAAATTTTCGCAAACCGAGACCATCTCAGTGTTTGCTCAACAATTCAAGGTGCTCCGTACTTGTATAACTTATCCACTACATGCTGAAAATGTGGATATTTTTGAGTTCCTGGCTCTGGCCGGAATTATTTTATGGGAATCTGATTTGGAAGCAGATGTGGATAAGAATGCTCAGGAGGAGGCATTTTTTCAATCTCATGGCAGCAACGATTCTCTGGAACTGGACCGGAAAATATGGATGTGAAAAAATATGACTTATCTTTCGGATTCTGAAAGTTCTTAAAAATCCAAGAATGTTCAGAATCCGAAAGAATACTCCACACAGATTTTGAAGCGCTTCAAAGTGAACAAATCTGAAGAAGGCTTTTTTCAAATGCCCGAGCTGAAATTCATTTTCATTTTCAGAACATAGTTGCTTCTTCTTCTTCATCCTTTTTTTTGCACCTTTCAGATATTCCCGCCTCTTTGGCTACTTTCTCCTCTACAGTAACCCCAATTGACCGTATATCTTTTCAACTAGAGTACTAATATAATAAATCCTTCACATCCGGATACAACCTACACCTGACATGTGCTAATCCCTCTTTCTTTGGATCCTCATTTTAGATCCTTATCTTCTTTGTACTCTATTTCTTGTCACATCAATCAATGCTCTGTTATTATTGATCGATTGTTTATATCTCTTCACATCGATCGTTGTCTCCAACCCCGCCCCCATTAGATAGTATATAAAGGCTCAGCAACAGTCATTCTACCATTTATTTTTCTCCTTTGCATTCTCTTCTGTTTATCGATTTCTCCACAGCACTGTTGGAGTTTCCATTCTTTCTTCATAGTGACTTTGGGAGTCAGTTTCGGAGCGAACGTTTGTTTCGGAGTGGTGAGTTTTTTAAAAGTGAAATTGGGAGTTTTTTGAGAGCTTGGGAGTGGATTTGGGAGTGGATTTGGGAGTGCTCCCAAACTCACTCCCAAAAACACTCCCAAACTCGAAAAAACACTCCCAAACTCACTCCCAAACTCCCAAATCCACTCCCAAACCCACTCCCAAAAACACTCCCAAACTGAGTGAGTTTGGGAGTGTTTTTGGGAGTTTGGGAGTGAATTTAGGAATGATTTTGGGAGTTTGGGAGTGGATTTGGGAGTTTGGGATTGAGTTTGGGAGTGGATTTGGGAGTGTTTTTGGGAGTGAATTTAGGAGTTTGGGAGTGTTTTTGGGAGTGTTTTTGGGAGTGGATTTGGGAGTGTTTTTTCGAGTTTGGGAGTGGATTTGGGAGTGGCTTTGGGAGTGGATTTGGGAGTGTTTTTGAGAGTTTGGGAGTGGATTTGGGAGTTTGGAAGTGTTTTTTTTTCGAGTTTGGGAGTGTTTTTGGGAGTTTGGGAGTGGATTTGGGAGTTTGGAAGTGTTTTTTTTCGAGTTTGGGAGTGTTTTTGGGAGTTTGGGAGTGGATTTGGGAGTTTGGGAGTGAGTTTATGAGTGTTTTTGGGAGTGGATTTGGGAGTGTTTTTGAGAGTGAGTTTGGGAGTGTTTTTTCGAGTTTGGGAGTGTTTTTGGGAGTGGATTTGGGAGTTTGGGAGTGAGTTTGGGAGTTTGGGAGTGTTTTTTGGAGTGGATTTGGGAGTGTTTTTGAGAGTTTGGGAGTGAGTTTGGGAGTTTGGGAGTGAGTTTGGGAGTGTTTTTTCGAGTTTGTGAGTGGATTTGGGAGTGTTTTTGAGAGTTTGGGAGTGAGTTTGGGAGTGTTTTTGGGAGTGGATTTGGGAGTTTGGGAGTGAGTGTTTTTTACAAAAACACTCCCAAACTCCCAAATCCACTCCCAAAAACACTCCCAAACTCGAAAAAACACTCTCAAATCCACTCTCAAAAACACTCCCAAATCCACTCACAAACTCCCAAAAACACTCCCAAACTCCCAAATCCACTCCCAAAAACACTCCCAAACTCCCAAATCCACTCCCAAAAACACTCCCAAACTCTCAAAAACACTCCCAAATCCATTCCCAAACTCCCGAAAACACTCCCAAATCCACTCACAAACTCCCAAAAACACTCCCAAACTCCCAAATCCACTCCCAAAAACACTCCCAAACTCCCAAATCCACTCCCAAAAACACTCCCAAACTCCCAAATCCACTCCCAAAAACACTCCCAAACTCTCAAAAACACTCCCAAATCCACTCCCAAACTCCCAAAAACACTCCCAAATCCACTCCCAAAAACACTCCCAAACTCCCAAATCCACTCCCAAAAACACTCCCAAACTCCCAAATCCACTCCCAAAAAACACTCCCAAATCCACTCCCAAACTCCCAAACTCCCAAATCCACTCCCAAAAACACTCCCAAATCCACTCCCAAACTCCCAAATCCACTCCCAAAAACACTCCCAAATCCACTCACAAACTCCCAACCTCACTCCCAAACTCTCAAAAACACTCCCAAATCCACTCCCAAACTCCCAAATCCACTCCCAAAAACACTCCCAAACTCACTCCCAAACTCCCAAAAAACACTCCCAAAAACACTCCCAAACTCCCAAATCCACTCCCAAAAACACTCCCAAACTCTCAAAAACACTCCCAAATCCACTCCCAAACTCCCAAAAACACTCCCAAATCCACTCCCAAAAACACTCCCAAATCCACTCCCAAAAACACTCCCAAACTCCCAAATCCACTCCCAAAAACACTCCCAAACTCACTCCCAAACTCCCAAAAAACACTCCCAAAAACACTCCCAAACTCCCAAATCCACTCCCAAAAAACACTCCCAAAAACACTCCCAAACTCCCAAAAAACACTCCCAAAAACACTCCCAAACTCCCAAATCCACTCCCAAAAACACTCCCAAATCCACTCCCAAACTCCCAAATCCACTCCCAAAAACACTCCCAAACTCCCAAATCCACTCCCAAAAACACTCCCAAATCCACTCCCAAACTCTCAAAAACACTCCCAAATCCACTCCCAAACTCACTCACAAACTCCCAAACTCACTCCCAAACTCCCAAATCCACTCCCAAAAACACTCCCAACCTCACTCCCAAACTCTCAAAAACACTCCCAAATCCACTCCCAAACTCCCAAATCCACTCCCAAAAACACTCCCAAACTCACTCCCAAACTCCCAAAAAACACTCCCAAAAACACTCCCAAACTCCCAAATCCACTCCCAAAAACACTCCCAAACTCACTCCCAAACTCCCAAAAAACACTCCCAAAAACACTCCCAAAAACACTCCCAAACTCCCAAATCCACTCCCAAAAACACTCCCAAACTCCCAAATCCACTCCCAAATCCACTCCCAAAAACACTCCCAAATCCACTCACAAACTCCCAAACTCACTCCCAAACTCTCAAAAACACTCCCAAATCCACTCCCAAACTCCCAAAAACACTCCCAAATCCACTCCCAAAAACACTCCCAAACTCACTCCCAAACTCACTCCCAAACTCCCAAAAAACACTCCCAAAAACACTCCCAAACTCCCAAATCCACTCCCAAAAACACTCCCAAACTCTCAAAAACACTCCCAAATCCACTCCCAAACTCCCAAAAACACTCCCAAACTCACTCCCAAACTCACTCCCAAACTCCCAAATCCACTCCCAAAAACACTCCCAAACTCCCAAATCCACTCCCAAAAACACTCCCAAACTCCCAAATCCACTCCCAAATCCACTCCCAAAAACACTCCCGAATCCACTCACAAACTCCCAAACTCACTCCCAAACTCTCAAAAACACTCCCAAATCCACTCCCAAACTCACTCCCAAACTCCCAAATCCACTCCCAAACTCACTCCCAAACTCCCAAATCCACTCCCAAAAACACTCCCAAACTCACTCCCCAACTCCCAAAAAACACTCCCAAATCCACTCCCAAACTCCCAAACTCCCAAATCCACTCCCAAAAACACTCCCAAACTCACTCCCAAACTCCCAAAAAAAAACTCCCAAAAACACTCCCAAACTCCCAAATCCACTCCCAAAAACACTCCCAAACTCTCAAAAACACTCCCAAATCCACTCCCAAACTCCCAAAAACACTCCCAAATCCACTCCCAAACTCCCAAACTCCCAAATCCACTCCCAAAAACACTCCCAAACTCTCAAAAACACTCCCAAATCCACTCCCAAACTCCCAAAAAACACTCCCAAATCCACTCCCAAACTCCCAAACTCCCAAATCCACTCCCAAAAACACTCCCAAACTCACTCCCAAACTCCCAAATCCACTCCCAAAAACACTCCCAAACTCCCAAATCCACTCCCAAAAACACTCCCAAACTCCCAAATCCACTCCCAAAAACACTCCCAAATCCACTCCCAAACTCCCAAACTCCCAAATCCACTCCCAAAAACACTCCCAAACTCACTCCCAAACTCCCAAATCCACTCCCAAAAACACTCCCAAACTCCCAAATCCACTCCCAAAAACACTCCCAAACTCCCAAATCCACTCCCAAAAACACTCCCGAATCCACTCACAAACTCCCAAACTCACTCCCAAACTCTCAAAAACACTCCCAAATCCACTCCCAAACTCACTCCCAAACTCCCAAATCCACTCCCAAACTCACTCCCAAACTCCCAAATCCACTCCCAAAAACACTCCCGAATCCACTCACAAACTCCCAAACTCACTCCCAAACTCTCAAAAACACTCCCAAATCCACTCCCAAACTCACTCCCAAACTCCCAAATCCACTCCCAAACTCACTCCCAAACTCCCAAATCCACTCCCAAAAACACTCCCAAACTCACTCCCCAACTCCCAAAAAACACTCCCAAATCCACTCCCAAACTCCCAAACTCCCAAATCCACTCCCAAAAACACTCCCAAACTCACTCCCAAACTCCCAAAAAAAACTCCCAAAAACACTCCCAAACTCCCTAATCCACTCCCAAAAACACTCCCAAACTCTCAAAAACACTCCCAAATCCACTCCCAAACTCCCAAAAACACTCCCAAATCCACTCCCAAACTCCCAAACTCCCAAATCCACTCCCAAAAACACTCCCAAACTCTCAAAAACACTCCCAAATCCACTCCCAAACTCCCAAAAAACACTCCCAAATCCACTCCCAAACTCCCAAACTCCCAAATCCACTCCCAAAAAACACTCCCAAACTCACTCCCAAACTCCCAAATCCACTCCCAAAAACACTCCCAAACTCCCAAATCCACTCCCAAAAACACTCCCAAACTCCCAAATCCACTCCCAAAAACACTCCCAAATCCACTCCCAAACTCCCAAAATCCCAAATCCACTCCCAAAAACACTCCCAAATCCACTCACAAACTCCCAAACTCACTCCCAAACTCTCAAAAACACTCCCAAATCCACTCCCAAACTCCCAAAAACACTTCCAAATCCACTCCCAAAAACACTCCAAAACTCTCAAAAACACTCCCAAATCCACTCCCAAACTCCCAAAAACACTCCCAAACTCACTCCCAAACTCACTCCCAAACTCCCAAATCCACTCCCAAAAACACTCCCAAACTCCCAAATCCACTCCCAAAAACACTCCCAAACTCTCAAAAACACTCCCAAATCCACTCCCAAACTCACTCCCAAACTCCCAAATCCACTCCCAAAAACACTCCCAAACTCACTCCCCAACTCCCAAAAAACACTCCCAAATCCACTCCCAAACTCCCAAACTCCCAAATCCACTCCCAAAAACACTCCCAAACTCACTCCCAAACTCCCAAATCCACTCCCAAAAACACTCCCAAACTCCCAAATCCACTCCCAAAAACACTCCCAAACTCCCAAATCCACTCCCAAAAACACTCCCAAATCCACTCCCAAACTCCCAAACTCCCAAATCCACTCCCAAAAACACTCCCAAATCCACTCACAAACTCCCAAATCCACTCCCAAACTCCCAAAAACACTTCCAAATCCACTCCCAAAAACACTCCAAAACTCTCAAAAACACTCCCAAACTCACTCCCAAACTCACTCCCAAACTCCCAAATCCACTCCCAAAAACACTCCCAAACTCCCAAATCCACTCCCAAAAACACTCCCAAACTCTCAAAAACACTCCCAAATCCACTCCCAAACTCCCAAAAACACTCCCAAATCCACTCCCAAAAACACTCCCAAACTCCCAAATCCACTCCCAAAAACACTCCCAAACTCTCAAAAACACTCCCAAATCCACTCCCAAACTCCCAAAAACACTCCCAAATCCACTCCCAAACTCACTCCCAAACTCCCAAATCCACTCCCAAAAACACTCCCAAACTCACTCCCAAACTCTCAAAAACACTCCCAAATCCACTCCCAAACTCCCAAATCCACTCCCAAAAACACTCCCAAACTCTCAAAAACACTCCCAAATCCACTCCCAAACTCCCAAAAACACTCCCAAATCCACTCCCAAAAACACTCCCAAACTCCCAAATCCACTCCCAAAAACACTCCCAAACTCACTCCCAAACTCCCAAAAAACACTCCCAAAAACACTCCCAAACTCCCAAAAAACACTCCCAAAAACACTCCCAAACTCCCAAAAAACACTCCCAAAAACACTCCCAAACTCCCAAATCCACTCTCAAAAACACTCCCAAATCCACTCCCAAACTCCCAAAAACACTCCCAAATCCACTCCCAAAAACACTCCCAAACTCCCAAATCCACTCCCAAAAACACTCCCAAACTCTCAAAAACACTCCCAAATCCACTCACAAACTCCCAAACTCACTCCCAAACTCTCAAAAACACTCCCAAACTCTCAAAAACACTCCCAAATCCACTCCCAAACTCCCAAAAACACTCCCAAATCCACTCCCAAACTCACTCCCAAACTCCCAAATCCACTCCCAAAAACACTCCCAAACTCCCAAATCCACTCCCAAAAACACTCCCAAACTCTCAAAAACACTCCCAAATCCACTCACAAACTCCCAAACTCACTCCCAAACTCTCAAAAACACTCCCAAACTCTCAAAAACACTCTCAAAAACACTCCCAAACTCACTCCCAAACTCCCAAAAAACACTCCCAAAAACACTCCCAAACTCTCAAAAACACTCCCAAATCCACTCCCAAACTCCCAAAAACACTCCCAAATCCACTCCCAAAAACACTCCCAAACTCCCAAATCCACTCCCAAAAACACTCCCAAACTCACTCCCAAACTCCCAAAAAACACTCCCAAAAACACTCCCAAACTCCCAAAAAACACTCCCAAAAACACTCCCAAACTCCCAAATCCACTCCCAAAAACACTCCCAAACTCTCAAAAACACTCCCAAATCCACTCCCAAACTCCCAAAAACACTCCCAAATCCACTCCCAAAAACACTCCCAAACTCCCAAATCCACTCCCAAAAACACTCCCAAACTCACTCCCAAACTCCCAAAAAACACTCCCAAAAACACTCCCAAACTCCCAAAAAACACTCCCAAAAACACTCCCAAACTCCCAAAAAACACTCCCAAAAACACTCCCAAACTCCCAAATCCACTCTCAAAAACACTCCCAAATCCACTCCCAAACTCCCAAAAACACTCCCAAATCCACTCCCAAAAACACTCCCAAACTCCCAAATCCACTCCCAAAAACACTCCCAAACTCTCAAAAACACTCCCAAATCCACTCACAAACTCCCAAACTCACTCCCAAACTCTCAAAAACACTCCCAAACTCTCAAAAACACTCCCAAATCCACTCCCAAACTCCCAAAAACACTCCCAAATCCACTCCCAAACTCACTCCCAAACTCCCAAATCCACTCCCAAACTCACTCCCAAACTCCCAAATCCACTCCCAAAAACACTCCCAAACTCCCAAATCCACTCCCAAAAACACTCCCAAACTCTCAAAAACACTCCCAAATCCACTCACAAACTCCCAAACTCACTCCCAAACTCTCAAAAACACTCCCAAACTCTCAAAAACACTCCCAAACTCACTCCCAAACTCTCAAAAACACTCCCAAATCCACTCCCAAACTCCCAAATCCACTCCCAAAAACACTCCCAAACTCTCAAAAACACTCCCAAATCCACTCCCAAACTCCCAAAAACACTCCCAAATCCACTCCCAAAAACACTCCCAAACTCCCAAATCCACTCCCAAAAACACTCCCAAACTCACTCCCAAACTCCCAAAAAACACTCCCAAAAACACTCCCAAACTCCCAAATCCACTCCCAAAAACACTCCCAAACTCCCAAACTCACTCCCAAACTCTCAAAAACACTCCCAAATCCACTCCCAAAAACACTCCCAAACTCCCAAACTCACTCCCAAACTCCCAAATCCACTCCCAAAAACACTCCCAACCTCACTCCCAAACTCTCAAAAACACTCCCAAAAACACTCCCAAACTCCCAAATCCACTCCCAAAAACACTCCCAAACTCCCAAAAACACTCCCAAACTCACTCCCAAACTCACTCCCAAACTCCCAAATCCACTCCCAAAAACACTCCCAAACTCCCAAATCCACTCCCAAAAACACTCCCAAACTCCCAAATCCACTCCCAAAAACACTCCCCAACTCCCAAAAAACACTCCCAAAAACACTCCCAAACTCCCAAATCCACTCCCAAAAACACTCCCAAATCCACTCCCAAACTCCCAAATCCACTCCCAAAAACACTCCCAAACTCCCAAATCCACTCCCAAAAACACTCCCAAATCCACTCCCAAACTCACTCCCAAACTCCCAAATCCACTCCCAAAAACACTCCCAAACTCCCAAATCCACTCCCAAAAACACTCCCAAATCCACTCCCAAAAACACTCCCAAACTCCCAAATCCACTCCCAAAAACACTCCCAAATCCACTCCCAAACTCACTCCCAAACTCCCAAATCCACTCCCAAAAACACTCCCAAACTCCCAAATCCACTCCCAAAAACACTCCCAAACTCCCAAATCCACTCCCAAAAACACTCCCAAACTCCCAAATCCACTCCCAAAAACACTCCCAAACTCACTCCCAAACTCCCAAATCCACTCCCAAAAACACTCCCAACCTCACTCCCAAACTCCCAAATCCACTCCCAAAAACACTCCCAAATCCACTCACAAACTCCCAAATCCACTCACAAACTCCCAAATCCACTCACAAACTCCCAAAAACACTCCCAAAAACACTCCCAAACTCACTCCCAAACTCACTCCCAAATCCACTCCCAAAAACACTCCCAAACTCTCAAAAACACTCCCAAATCCACTCCCAAACTCCCAAAAACACTCCCAAATCCACTCCCAAAAACACTCCCAAACTCCCAAATCCACTCCCAAAAACACTCCCAAATCCACTCACAAACTCCCTCCCAAACTCTCAAAAACACTCCCAAATCCACTCCCAAACTCACTCCCAAACTCCCAAATCCACTCCCAAAAGCACTCCCAAACTCACTCCCAAACTCTCAAAAACACTCCCAAATCCACTCCCAAATCCACTCCCAAATCCACTCCCAAATCCACTCCCAAATCCACTCCCAAAAACACTCCCAAACTCCCAAATCCACTCCCAAACTCCCAAATCCACTCCCAAAAGCACTCCCAACCTCACTCCCAAACTCCCAAAAACACTCCCAAAAACACTCCCAAACTCCCAAATCCACTCCCAAAAACACTCCCAAATCCACTCCCAAACTCCCAAATCCACTCCCAAAAACACTCCCAAACTCCCTAACACACTCCCAAACTCCGAAATTCACTCCCAAACTCCCAAAAACTCTCCCAAACTCAGAAATCCACCCCCAAAAACACTCCCAGACTCCCAAATCCACTCCTAAACTCTCAAAAAACTCCCAATTTCACTTTTAAAAACTCACCACTCCGAAACAAACGTTCGCTCCGAAACTGACTCCCAAAGTCACTATGAAGAAAGAATGGAAACTCCAACAGTGCTGGGGAGAAATCGATAAACAGAAGAGAATGCAAAGGAGAAAAATAAATGGTAGAATGACTGTTGCTGAGCCTTTATATACTATCTAATGGGGGCGGGGTTGGAGACAACGATCGATGTGAAGAGATATAAACAATCGATCAATAATAACAGAGCATTGATTGATGTGACAAGAAATAGAGTACAAAGAAGATAAGGATCTAAAATGAGGATCCAAAGAAAGAGGGATTAGCACATGTCAGGTGTAGGTTGTATCCGGATGTGAAGGATTTATTATATTAGTACTCTAGATGAAAAGATATACGGTCAATTGGGGTTACTGTAGAGGAGAAAGTAGCCAAAGAGGCGGGAATATCTGAAAGGTGCAAAAAAAAAGGATGAAGAAGAAGAAGCAACTATGTTCTGAAAATGAAAATGAATTTCAGCTCGGGCATTTGAAAAAAGCCTTCTTCAGATTTGTTCACTTTGAAGCGCTTCAAAATCTGTGTGGAGTATTCTTTCGGATTCTGAACATTCTTGGATTTTTAAGAACCAGGTGGCTGTCGCCCCTCCGGGGCTCATCCACCTGGCTTTCGCTTACTTTAGGTTTTGAACCTTCGGTTCCATTTTCAGGGCCTTCGGCTCTTTTCCTTGAAGCTGGGAAGCTTTGGCTCTATTTTCTGAGCCTTCGGCTCTTTACCATAAAGTTGGGAACCTTCGATTCCATTTTCAGAGCCTTTGGCTCTTTTTTTGAAAACTTGGAACGGTTGGCACCTTGTTTTTTTCTTGAATCTGATCCATTAGAGCCCGTCTAAAATGTTATTTCGTGTTTTGTAAAAATTTGAATTATGATTCCAACATTAGAAAAACAACGCGGTACAGTAATAGATTTTTTAAATATAGAAAGGGGCATTTTCGAACTTCAAACACCGATATCAGGGCTGGGCGGCAACAACTTTTTTCCGGCAAATCGGCAACTCGGCAATTTGCCGATTGCCTTTCGGCAACGTTCGGCAACTCGGCAATTGCCGAAAACCATTTTTCGGCAAATTCGGCAATTTTCGGCAACGTAAATTTGCTCGTCCCATTGAAAATTCCCACTTTTTTCAGTGACTAAATGTACAACTACAGCCAAAATTGTCCTTATTTGAGGGATTTGAGAAAAAATTTGCGAAAAAATCAAAGTTTACTGTAATTATTGACACAGTCGTAGTATTTAACTCGGATTTTGGAACGAAAACCAGCTTTTTGCTTTTCAAAAGTTGCCGAAATATATGTTGCCGAAACCGGCAACGGCAACTCGGCAATATTTTTTTCGTTGCCGAAATCGGCAACGGCAATTCGGCAACAAAAATTCGGCAAATTCGGCAACTTCGGCAATCGGCAACTTGTTGCCGCCCAGCCCTGACCGATATCCTTGCTTCAAATTCACTTTTTCCAAATTTTTTTTACATAATCTGTCTCCTCGCGCCGAGACGAACAGAATGGTATAAAATTCGACCCATTTATCTTTCTCCATCGCGCGGCTTACCCCAAACTTGGGTAATTGAACCGGCGTCTCCTCTCCTGTCGGCGGGGGTGATGAAATCAAGCAGCCGACATCAATCAAGGTCCGCGTCGGCCATTATACTTTGTGTGTGCGCTGCCTCTCTGCCGCCGCGCTAGTGAAAATGTCTCTGCCTCTCTGTCGTCACGCATGCGAAAATGAACCTAGTTGCTCATAAAAAGTGCTCCTGAAGGCTTCATGCTTGGAATTTTGAAAAACTAAAAAGACGTGCATCATCGTCAAATAATCAGGAACAAACTGTGAAAATCTCAAAAGAAGTGATAAACTCTGAAGAGAGTTATGACTTGCAACACATTTTCGACACGGAAATTAGTACTGAAAATGCACGAAAAGAGCTGTAACTTACTCAGTTTTCGAGATATAAAAAATCTAAACACATGGGCATCAACTAATAAAAATTTCTGATCTTTCTGTAAAATTTTCATCAAAATCGGTTCAGTTTGGGCTGAGTTACAGCTAGCGACATATAAACGAACATACAAAGTTTTCAAATGTTATTAGTAAAGATTTTCAGAATCCGAAAGATAAGCCATATTTTTTCACATCCATATTTTCCTGTCCAGTTCCAGAGAATCATTGCTCCCATGAGATTGCTAAATGGAGATAATTAGGCCATTGGGCCTGAAATATTCCAAAATCTTCAGTAATCTTAAAAAAAAATCTTCTCAAAATTTGCTTTCTTGGTATAAAAATCATGAAAATTGGTTGGCGAGAAGTGGAGTTGTGACGAAAAACAGTTTTTCTGCATTTTCAGTGTTTCTGGCCCAAAAATCCATTGAAAACCCAATTTTCCATTTTTAAAGGAATTTTCGTAGGTTTTTTAGTGTTTCTGATCGAAAAATCAGTTTTTTTTTCCATTGACTGTATCAATTCACTGTCTCTGTCTGTGTCTGATGCTCTAATGCTGAATATGCAGAGCATTCTTATCTTTGCTTTCCATTTTCAGCTCAGATTCCCTTTCCAAAAGTCCTCCCCCGTTCCATCTCCCAAAAACCTAAACCACCCGGAACCCTCTTGACTAATTCCAATCTCGATTCTTCAACCCCTCCTCGATGCTCTTCCAAAATTCAAGTGTTTTCCGTCATCTTCACCGACGTCATCCATTCATTATTTCATTCTTCATCCCACTCTCTCCCCGTATCCATGAGATTCATCTCTCCGTTTTGTTCGTCCGAAGATTTATTTATTCGGTCGTCCCACATCAAAAGACAAACAGGACAAGAAAAAATAAGGACATTTATTTTGGATATTGATGACATTTATTTTTATTTCACTACTCCTCATAAATCTTCTTTCCATTTTTAGTCCTCTTTGTGCGAGAAGAAAGTGTGTTCGTCATCAGAAATGTAATTTCCAGTCAGGAAATCTACAGTATCATCAAGTGCAGTTTCCCAACGATGGGCGGCTTCTTGTTTAAGATTGTCATCTGTAGTCTCCGAGAGAAGTAGAAGAAGTTGTTCGATTCTGAAAAGAAAATTGGGTTGATATATTCGTTTTCAGCATTTTTAATTTCCAATCTGCTGGATAAGAATTCGTCATTCTCTCGACATGACTATGCAATTTTTGTTTTTCTTCCCGAAAAATTATTGGTTTTGTTTCATAACGCCCCGTTGTATGATTCAGTGTCTCTATTTTTTTCCAATTCTCACCCGTCAACCACTGTTTTCGCTTCAAACTCCTTGAACCATCTCTTCAAATCCGAAAGTTGATAATTCGGTGGATGAAGGTCCACGAGGGTGTAGAAGTAGACTTGGAACACCTAAACCAATTTATCTCAATCAAGTTTTTTATTCAAGACACATCTGGAACTCACTTTCATGAATTTTTTCCTTCGAATATCAACATCTGCAGATGTGACAATCAAATTGGTCAGGTCTTCCACGGGATTTCCAAGATGAATGTTCTATAATTATAACCTTCTGATTATAACTTCATTCTAACTTCTTACCTCCCATTCCGTTATTTCCACCAACTTCCCTTCCTCATCAAATCTGCAAGTCTCTGCTGTTAGCCTTCCGTGTGTAATCACTTTATGATTATTCTTCTCATCGTCTTCTTCTCTATGAGTCTCCAGATGATGTGCCAGAATTCCAACCTTTTGAAGAATGGAAGATGGATTCATAAAAAATGGAGAAAACTCAGATTTTTCTAGTGCCGACTTCAAAATGTCAATCATTTCAATTTGAAGTGAGCTTCGGTACTTTTTGATATTCCCGTAGTTCTCTTCCACATCAGTTCTGAATTGCTCCTGAACGCCTCTCGAGTTGACAGCATGCAACGTGGCAATTTGACGAGCCACTTGTTCCAACTCCGGAAGTCCCAATCGAGATCGTTCACTTCCCTTTTTCTCCAATTTCGTAATATAAACCGAATGTTTGAGATTTCCATCAGTGACACGAAGGCGAGTATAAAAGTGGGCTCTTGGAATTGAAATCTTCTCGGCCGTCGAGATTTCGTGCCAGAAGAGGGAATTGTAGTAGGCGGCAAGCTTGCTGCCCTCCTCCAGTTTCACGTTCAAATACTCGGAATCTCGCACCAACTGCACTCGGAAGTGGCCCTCGGCTGCCTGAAAATGAGAGATATTGACCTCGTTTTAAGGTCAAGACGTTTCGAAAGCATCTCGTGGAATAGTCATTCTAGGATGATCTTTAGAGATTGCTTCTTTCTTTGTGTGTTTCCTCTTTTTTTGAAATTTATTTTTTTTGTCCATAAATTAACAAAGTAAAACTAAGCATACCATGACTTAAAGGGCGCGGACGCTAATTAAAAATTTTACTGCATAAAAAGAATTGACGTTTATATTCAGATTCACGTTTGACCAATTTGAGATTTTCTCTATAGGAATCTGCTCAGTTCGGGCGTTTATTTTTGACCTATAACTTTTTTGGAGCAATTTCTCAAACTTTTCGCAAGAGAGTTTTCTTCTCCTTGCGTTTTTCTGAATCGACCCATATAAAAATTTGTGAAAAAAATCAAAATTTTTAATTAGCGTCCGCGCCCTTTAAAACTTGAAGAATTAGTTTCGAAAAGATGTCGAACTAATGTATTTCGAACAATTACTTTGCAAAACAAGATCTCGTATAATGGTGATTCTAGGAACTTTGAAGGTTCATTTTTTCATTGGGTGTTTTCTCTTTTTTTTTTGATTTTTATTTTTTCGTTCATAAGTTCAAAAGTGTTTAAGATTCAACAGGTAAAACTAGATAAGTTAGAAGAATTAGTTTCGAAAACATTTCGAAATAGTGTTTTTTTTAAAATTTTCTAAAATTAACATTTTTTGTTTATTTCATTGCTTCAAAACATCATCTCGAGTTTCGGGCTCCGGGACATTTCGAAAGTAACACATCTCGAAAGTGAGAGATCTCGGAAGTGGATATTTCGAAAGCGTGATGTGAAATCGCATTTTTCCCCAATTTTTGGAAATTGTCATATATTTTTTTGCGTTAATGATCTATTATATCTTGAACAACGTCTAATATTTTTAAAAAAGCAGAAATATATACGAAAAGTTCCAAAAATTAGGCAAAAACTTGATTTCTAACTTTCGAAATGTCCACTTTCGAGATGTCTCATTTTCGAAATGTCTTACTTTCGAAATGTCTACTTTTTAAATGTCCCGGAGCCTCAAAAATGCTTCAAATTCCGAAAGGCATACAATGATTTAAAACTTTAAGAATTAGTTTTGAAAACTTGTCGAAATATTGTATTTCGAAAAAATTATTTTGAAAACGTTCGAAGCTAAACATTTTTATAATACATCACCTCAAATTTCGAACGGAAGGCACACACCCTCAATTAGAAATAGAACTTGATGTACTTGACATTTTTCCAGTGCTTACAAACTTTAGAATTATCTCAGAAGGTCACTATAATCTGCTCCAGAACCTCCCATTTTATCATTCCTTCCCTTTCAAAACTCACATCCAATTCCACTACCGTAACTCCATTGATAGTAGCGAACGGCTCGAGCTCAATGACATCCGTCAATCCGAGCTCTCTCGCGACCAGGTCAGTGATGTGCATTATTTGTGCGAAATCGACGAAATCGAAAATGCCAACTGAAACAAACTACTGATAGAGAAAAGAGTCTCATAAAAAAAGGGAGGAGGGCGAAAATCAGTTATCAGTTTGGAAGAGAGCGAGAATGTGCGGGAGAAAATAAGAGATTCGAAACTAATGACAGTTTTTGTCCATTTATGACGACGCTGATTTTGAGATGATGATAGAGGGGCGATGTCGTTTCGCATGTTTCTCGCAGAGCAAATAACACTTGCAAACATACGCACACATTTTTAGAGAAGAAAGTGAGTCACGTGTGCTGAAAATATTTTTGGAGAAGGAATTTGGGGGGAAAGGAGAAAATATGACCTGACCTGTGTTTTGGAGGTTCGAAATGGATACCTTGAGGGTCCTGAAGTGGAGTAGGTTTTATTTTGCTAAAGATGGAGAAAGGGAATTGAATTTTTCAAAAGAAATAGTTGGAAACAAGAGTAGATTTATGACAGATTATAAATTGTGAAACTTCACAGGTTTGCTTTAAAAAAAAAACTAACTCTATGATAAGCAGTGTAGCAAAATACATAGTGCAATGTATTTAAAACGGGATTTCAGTCATTTTTTATTCTTGATCAAATGATCGTCCCGATTCCAGTTTTTACGAAAAAACAATACTTTTTTGTCAAACCTTAAATTTTTTCTAACCTATTTCATAAAATGTAGAGTTTTTTGCCGATTCGAATGCACCTAATATCGCTGCTCAAATCGCAACAGAAACATTTTTATTACCAAATTTTCCCTTCGTCGCGCTCGCCGCTGCCGACTTGCAATATGCTGTTCAGGTTTTGAAACCTTTTAAATTGAGCAATCACACAAACGCTGATTCATTTCTCTCCCAATTCCTCTACTCTGAACACATGCAAACATTGTGAAAACATTCGACACAATTATGGACATTACTTTTTAATGCACATTTTGTATGCTCGATTTGTGCAAACTCCAACTCATCTTTGCTCGAGTAACTACATATTTTTATAGTGTATACTAGATGTAGTATCTATATACTATACAAGATCCGGATTTATTTAAGGTGAATCTTTCTGGGCCTCCATCGAAATCAGTTTCGTGGAGAATTTTTGTTTCTAACATTTTTCGGGATTGCCACCCGGGAAGACGATTTTTTCCCTCTAAATTGTGATTTTCAAGTCAAGTGTTATACGAAAATGTAGAACTCGATGAGATCTACACAATGGTAGTTGAAATATCAAAATTCCATATATAATTTTTTCGATAAACCGTGATAAAAAGCCCGGGCCGAGCTCAGAGAAAAACCGAACATCGTAACCTCATTAAATTTAACATCTTTCTAGAGCTCATCGAGTTCTACATTTTCATATAAGTTTTGTTTTGAAAATCACAATTTTCCGTGTGGCAACCCCGTTTTTTTTGGTCTGCAGTTTCCTGGAACGTCATCAACTACTTACTGATTCTTTTCAACTTAGCTCATTGTCAACCTTCTGAATTTTTAACATTTCCCAAAAGCCAGACTCTTCGTTGCCATCCAATGCCGAACTATGGTCTTATTGAATTAAACCTTATCATAAAAATAATTGATTATTTATTATTCTAGTGAGTCTCTTACAACTTTCAGTTCCTTTTTCTTCCACTTCTTATCTTTGATTTAGAACGTTCTGAATTAGTCAAAGTTCCAGGTGAAAAGTGTTCTGTCTCAGAATGAATTCTGAAATTTTTCAGCCTCTGAATTTCTTTTTTCCCTCCAATTTACAGTAATCATTGACTTGTTTTGTAAAATTTTGAAAATCACATGAAATTTGGGTTCCCTCCCGGACTTCCGCTCATTTACTGTTTCAAATTCAAACATTCAAAGTTTTGTCAGTGACAAATTTACTCATTCCTCAAATACGTCAACCCGTTTTCCTCCCACTCGAAAAACTTGACTCAAAACATGACGAAGATTCACACGAACATAACCACCGCCCTGTTTGGGAGAGAGAAGCAAATGTTACAGAGTTGCATACCCTTTTTGACTATCACTTTCTTCTATTCTCCGATTTTTGTATTTAAACCTAAACGGCTTATTTTTAGTCTTCTCATTGGAGAAAAAGGAAGAAAAAGAAAAAGAAGAAAGAGGGGACTGTGAACCCGGTCATTCTTCAAATTCCTTTTGCTCCAAATATGAATTTTTCTATATTGACTACTTCATTGATATTGTGATGTTTTCCATTGACTTGCTTGACTTGACTGATGATGACCGTAATTTTTTTTCCAAGACCTAAAAAATTTTCTGAGTTCTCAAAATGGATCATAACATCAGATTTGAAACATATTTTGTGAGTCAACTTTTGACGAGGATTCTTATAAGACTAATTTCAATCCGATTGAACTTCAAGAATGTGCTCATTTTGAGCTCAAAAGTGCTCTTCAATTGAAGATCTTACGGTATTTTATGGTAGTTCTACTACTGTATGCAACAGTTTTGGAAAATTTTTTAACTTTTTTGTCTTAAAGATGCTCTGAAAGCCCAATAATCCGATGTTTCTTGAATTTTTTTGTCAAATTTTACAAAAAAAACTCAATTTGTGACCGAAAGTGTGTCATTTTTTCACTAGAAAATTCGGCTCCGGGATATTACATTTTTGTTCATTTTGAGACAATTTATGCAGAAAATAATGCATTTTTGACTGCGAAATGTCCGGCTGCGAAACGTCTTGGCTGCGAAATGTTAGGCTGCGAAATGTCTGGCTGCAGAATGTCCCGGAGCTGAAAATTCAAATTCTCATATAAAAATTGGATTTTGTTTTTTCAAAATGGTTTTTTGTGTTTTATAATTTAAAAGCTCAAATTTTCACCAATTTTTTCATCTAAGACTGATTCTGAAGGAATCTTCTTTTGTCTACTTGACCTTTCCAACAATACCATATCTCGTGGTCTTGAATGGCCACCCCTCCTCGAAGTCCTTTCAATGAAGCCGTATCATTTTTCATTCCATTCTCACTATCTTTGCCCACAATCTCATTCTCAAATACCAACCTCTTCCTCCCCCATAGAATATATCCTCTTTCCTCAAAAAAAACTGGGCGGAGTCCAGAGAAAACGGAACTCCATTTTCTTCCTGTTCTCCTTGTGAAATGTCAGCTTTTCTCCTCACTTTTTGACCCCCTTCAACACTTGAATATGCATTTTCTTTTTGTTCCCGATTACTTTTGGTCTCTATTAGCAAAGAAGTATAACTTCAACTTTCTTTCAGATGAAAACACAAGTGTTCTTTCTTCTGGTCGCTTTATCGGTCTCCGCCTCTGCCTACGTTGATGATGAGAGAATGGAAGAAATCGAATGTTAGTTTTTGAGAAAAGAGGGTTCCCCTGGGTTCAGTTTTTTGCTTTTTGATGAATAGAGTCTATTCGAACTTCCTATCTTGGGAGTTTCGAGCCAAAAAACCTTTTGAATAATGACCTTAGAGAGGTTCCAGAAGGATCCATAATATTCCAACCAATTTCAGGCTCCATCATTGCGATCCTCTCTGATCAAATTGAAGAAAGCACAGCTTGTAATCTCAAACACCTTCTGAAGAATGATCCGTTATTCAAACCCTTCATTAAACCGAATATTCATAAGAAAAGAAGCGCTTATGAAGTCATCGGAGTTCACAGTGAGTCGAAGGGGAATTCGTAGCGATTTTCTCAAAATAACATTAAGATGTTTCAATCGAAACTTATATAAAGATGTAGGTCTTGATAAAGGCTTCAAAATGGCATACAAAATGGCTATATTTATTTGCTCTATTTTGTGTTGAATGCCGTTAAAAACCGGTGCCGATTTGACTTGCGTTCATTCCGGCCCGGGGGTTTAAGGATGCTCGGCACAAAATCGAGCAAATAAATCTTGTCAATTTGTATCTCATTTTGTAGATCTCATTGAGGCCTACATTTTCATATAAATTTCAATTGAAAAATCTCAGTTTATGTAGGAGAAAATCGCTGCACCGCGTCGGCCCAGTCGACAATGACTAGGAGTTATCTAATAACCTTCGAAATTTCAGCTTGCGAGGAAAACGAACCATGTCGTGTTGGTCGTGTCCGATCCTGTCTCTGCCCGGAAGATTTTGTCTGTGATACAACCCCCGCCAATAAAAACGTCCACCAGTGTGTCAAACTCGGATATTTGAAAATGTTTGGATTCAAGAAATAATTTTTGTTTCTTCTGTTCGTGTATGAAACGATGACATTCTCAATTTTCCAACCGATCTCTTTCTTCCCAAAAATTTTCTGTGAATACTTTGTCAAAATGGAAGAATACATAGAATCCGTCTGTCTTTTTCCCGTCTCATAATAAACTATCGCTTTTTGAAACTATTTGAAAATTTTCTCCATTGATGTAAGATACCATTTTTAGAATAAATGCACTGAACGGCTCCGGGACATTTCGAATGTGGACATTTCGAAAGCGGATATCTCGAGTGTGAAATCGCGTTTTTTGCAAGTTTTCGAACTTTTCACAAATATTTTTGCGTTTTATATGTAATATATCATAAACGCAAAAATGTATATGAAAAGTTCAAAAAATCAAGCAAAAACGCGGTTTCCCACTTTCGAAGTCCGTTTTCGAATGGTCTTACTTTCGAGATTTCTTACTTTCGAAATGTCCCGGAGCCCATTGAACGACTAAAAACTGATATATAGTTACCACTGATGACGTTGTGGACACAGATGGCAGACCGATAAAAACGTGAAAAAACGAAGGAAATCGGAGAAGATAGAAAGATTGGAAAAAACGGTTTAGAATTCTGATAAATTAGTTTGATCTTGTGATATTGATAGTTGAAAAAGTCACGGAATCACAGAACTGTGAAACCGAATTACGAGATTTTTGGATTCAGAATTCAATGTATTGGAAGCAGAATTTTCTCCCTTACCAGACTATAAAGACTATAAAAGTTGACGATTCTCTTTGTTTTTGTTGTTGTTCGACTTCTGACAACAACCCATTATTTTTCCTATGATCTTTTGCAAAAGAAACGGCATCAAAAAACATAATAATCCTACTTTTTTTTCTGGAATAATGCTTTTCAGAAGTCATCGTAATTATCGAGAAAGAACCAATGGCTAGAAAACCAGTTTCTAAAATAAATTTTAGAAGATTTGATCTCAAAAGTTGATGGACAAGAGATTACAAAGACTAAATTGAAGATAATGGAGATGTACTTTGCTGAAATTTTTTTGATGAATCATCGGGAAATTTACAGTAAGATTGTCGAATTTGAAACTTGAATCAACAAAAGGACGTGTTGTTGGGATACATTTAGACATCTGGAAACAAAGAAATGATGGTTGTAGACGTTCAATGAGAAGCAATAAATTTCAGCCGGATAATTAAACTCTGCTGTCGCGCTCACCGCTGCTGACAAAAAATTGGCTAAAAATGTTTATACTGTGTTTTGAACAGCGATATTAGGTGCATTCGAATCAGCGAAAAATTCTACATTTTTCAGAATAGGTTAGAGAAAATGTAAGTTCGCGATTTGAAACGCGATTTTCTCGAATTTGATTTTCGTAAATACTGGAATTGGGACGATCATTTGAGTACAAAAATTACTGTAGTCCTACTTTCAAACTTCTTTCACTCGGAAGAAATACAATATGCAAATCACACAATTTGTAAAAAGTCAACTCATAATAAAAGCTGTTTTTCTTCGTCATTCATAAATCTTCTGCATCATTCATCTTCTATTCCCTCCTCCCCCATCTGTCTGCCTGTACTTTCTAATCTCTGGTAAGAAATAGTAAATGACCCAAGAAGAGAAGCTGAATTTCCAGTTTCCCCTTTGAAAAAAACGAAGACATGGGTGGCTGAACAAGGTGTGATTGAGAAGAGAAATTTGCTTTCTTCACCCTTTCACTAGTATTTTTCATTATCCTCATTTTAATCTTGTTGTTATTTCCTTGTGCTCTTCCGAGAGTGTTTTTGACAGAGTAGCCTGCCTTATAGGTTTTCATCGACGAAAAGTCGAGTTTGAATGCTTTATAATAGGATTACAGCCATTTTTTCGCAAATGATAGTCCCAGTTCCAGTATTTTCGAAAATAACAATATTTTTTCATAAAAAAACCGTTAAAACTTGAGAAAATCGATTTTTAACAAAATTTTTTCTAACCTATTGAAAATTGTATAATTTTTCGCTGATTTTTAGTCAATTATTTATCAGCAGTGGCGAGCGCGACAGTAGATTGTAAGTCGGCAGCGGCGAGCGCGACAAAGTGAAAATTTGTTCATAAAAATTTTTCTATTGAGCTTTGAGCAGCGATATTGGGTGCATTCGAATCTGCGAAAAATTCTGCATTGTTTTAAATATATTAGAAAGGCTCCGCGAAGTGTGACGTTTCGCAAGTGGGACGTTTTGAAACTGTGACGTTTCGAAAGCATGTTGCGCTCGTGAAATATCGCACTTTCGAAATGTCACACTTGCGAAACGTCACACTTTCGAAACGTCGCGAAGTTGTTAGAAAAAATGTAGGTTCAAGATTTCAAATGCGCTTTTTATTAACAATTTTTTATTTTCATAAATACTGGGACCATCACTTGCGAAAATAAAAAAATGGCAGTAACCCTACTTTAATCTCTTGAATTTGAAGCTTACAGTATCACTTTCCCGACAAATTTTATAGAAATTAAAACTCATTTCTTGCCCTCTGATCATCTATTTATCACCATCTCGTTCCTTTTTCAGTTATTTTTTTTACCTCAACTCTGAAACAATGAATGTTATCACACCTTCAGAATCGTTTTCTTGTTCTCCGTCCAAAGCTTCATCTATTTTTTGTTGGTGTCCTCTGATTTCCTTATCATTTGACCTCCTCTTCTCGTCCTCAATTCTGATACTCTCGAACAAACAAGGGTTTGCTGCTTGCTTGTCGCCGTTGTAACCTTGTCATCATTATCATGTCCTCCTTCTCTTTTTTCTTCCTTCCATTACACAATCAACGTCTTCTGTCTCCTCTTTCGACCATTGTTTCGTCTCCCGGTTTTTGGGGTCGAGAGAGAGAAAGGGGGCGTTCTTCTCTTTCAACTTGTAAAATGGGGTGGAGAGTCGAGGGACAATCTGAATAAAGGCGAAACGATTTTCAACCAGTTTCCATTAGATCTTCAGAAAAAAACGATGAAAATCGTTGTCTCACTGCTCTTCGTTCTTTCCGGAACAATCGCGTTCGACCATCCAACACATACACTTGATCCATCTATCCCGACAGTGGCGTAAGTCAGGCTTTTTTGAAATACCGTAAAACCTCTACTAGAGCGACACCGCACCAACAGATTAGTAAATCGTCTACTGAAAATATCCTCAACTTTCTGCAGATCACAGTTCTGCGTTTTGTAGCCGAGAAAAGTATCTTTGTTCACTATAATTTTTAGCTTTAAAAACATGGAAGTTACGGTTGTAAGGTCTTCCGAAAGTCATCCTTCTGGGTGTCACTCTAATAAAGGTTTTCTGAACTGTAACATCTTTTATATCTGAGTTTTCAGACCTCACACCACTGACTCGTCTGCTGACTCTTGTGCAGGACAATGTGCATTCCAGTTCATGGACAATATCCGATCTCAAATCGGCCAAGACCGCGCTTCCTCTTTGATGCAGTTGAATTTCAATGATTTTTTGACTTCATTCTCAAACACTACATTTTTCGAAAAGTTCTGCAAGTAAGTTCTAGATTCTTCTGTTTCAATTCTGTTTATTTTGTCAATGTTATGTTAATGATATCAATATTTTGATGTTATAGCAAGGACGGGCGTCATTCAAATGTCCATAACTTTTTCAGAGGGATCCGGTAAAAATACGATCAACAGAAAAATGTTCCTTATTAAAAAATCTATCGATTGGTAAAAAACCGTTAAATTTTGTCTAAAATTAACAAAGTTACGCTTATTGAAAAGTTGCCGAGTTTGGTCCTTTTTCGGCAAGGCGTAACTTTGTTAGTTTTTGATGAAATTTTACGGTTTTTAAACCAATCGATACATTTTTTAATAATGAGCATTTTTCTTGTTGGCCATATTTTCACCCGATCCCTCTGAAAAAAGTTTTTCACATTTGAATGAGTTGCCGAAATTTGTTACCGCCTAGCCCTGTTCCAGGTGATTATTTTTGTTTATTTTTGTCAAAATTGTTATGTTAGTGATATCATTATTTTGATTCTTTTTCCAATTCTAATTCTTCAAAATCTCATTTCCAGAATCTACCACAACTTCCAAAACTGCGCTTCCAAATGTACCCCCGGATTCCTCCACCAACTCCTAATGCGTAGTTCCGAGATCATCGATCACTACTGTGTCTACAATTTCGACGCGATTCGTGCCAAGTTCCCGTGTCTCATCAAAATGCGTCCGAACAAGGAATGCGTGAAGACGTGCACTCCACACCACGACGCCGTCTCCTCAATGACGGAAAACTTCAAGAATTTGGTTTTGAGTGGAGACACGACTCGCGCCGAACAATATCTTGCTCAAGGATGCGAATACATCACTTGCACTCTCCATTGTGATGTTCCGACAATTGCTCATGAATGTGATTCGGAGACTGCTCAACTTGTTATCGATCTGACTCGTAGATCCTTTGCCAGTATGGAGAAAATGGCATTGGATACGAATGCAGTTGCGAAATGGCCACAAGTTTGTGCCGACGTCAAGACATACAGAATGCCAACTCCTTCCTCCCCACCAAAAGGAAACGATGTTGTTGCTCAAAGCGATGTCGTGGCTGATACTCCGATCACCCATCCGAAGCTTGTCCAGGCTCCACTCGTCAGATCTTCATCAGTCATCTCCATCCTCATTGCCACGATCCTTCCAATCGTTCTCGTCTTCTAAACATTCCCCCCAATAACTTCTATTTGTAAATAGTCTAGATCCAATCAATTAACTTAGTTCCTCTATCCTACGGGTTGTTTTGTTATGTGAAACAATAAACATTCATTAAAAACATGATATTGGTGGTGTGAAACAGAACATGAATACGGAAAGTGAGCACACGATGGGAGGCGAAAAAAAAAGAATCTGAAGAAAGCAATGAAGGCGATACAAAAAAAAATCAAGATGGATGTGTAAAGTTAACTACCCGTGGTTACCGAATAATTCCTAAACTTTATAGTTACTAAGCCATATCAGTCAATGCTTTGGCTTTCAGAACAGCCGGTGCAGATGTTGGGCCGAGGATTCGCAAATCCGTCACTACAGCAGTCACAAGATCCGATTGAATGAATTCTATGTTTTGGCGTCCGAGAAGAGCGACTCGCTGGTAGACTTGTCCCTGCAACAACAAAAATGAAACCGTTCTTTGATAATTTTTTTAAATTGTTCCTGATTCTTATTTTAAAGGAAGATTCCGAGCAAAGATTGTAGTGCTTTAAAATACAGATTTTTGAGCTGATTCCGAATTTCACAACGAAAATGCTTCCCGGAGCCAAAGAGCTCGAAACGGAGCAGATGCGCTCCCTTGTCTCTCCTAGGATTTTTTGACGAAATTAGCCATATTTTTTTTGTTGATATACCAGCCAGAGTGTCATCCAACACTTTTTCAGTGAAATAATGAGAAAATTGTACGAGAAAGTTCGGCTATAAATAAGCCTAAAATGGAGTACTTTGGGCGGAATTTTCGCCCCTTTTGCGGCGTTTTTTGACTTCGGGAATAATTTTGAACATTTTCGTTGTGCTATTCGGAATCAGCGCCATGTTTTACATATTTTGAAGTAAAATCATTTTTAGGTTGGACACCTCCTTTAATAATAGTATTTTCGGTACAGGTGGAGACCATTCAGTTCAATCTATCCGTTCTTTGTGTCTTTCAAAATGATAACCTTGCTGTACAGAATCTCTATTTTCATTGGTCGACCTCTGAACAACATCTGCCGCACCAACGTGCCAAAACCATGTGATTCGACAGTAGTGACCAACGTGAGAGTACACGATTTATCCACTATCAAATCATTGAACAAATCAACCAATGAACCGTTTTTTTTTTCAAATTAGAAACTGATGGGCTAACCTTATCGATGAATTTGAAATGTTCGGCGACCACAATCACAGGGATATTGTAATGATTGGCACAGAGAACTGCAGCTAGTGCTCCCTTCTGTGCTGCAACAGCTCCATTGGCGAAAATTGCAGAGCATCCGAGAATGAGGACAGCTCCCTGTAAATATGAAAATTGAAATTTTTAGCATAGATTCGGAACTTACATCTCGAGAAGCCCACGAAGCACCTTTCATTGTAACATACTTCGCATTATATCCACGATCAATGAAACTCTTTACGTGTCTTGTACCTCTTCCACTGTTATTTGCATCAATTACAGTCAATTGCATCTCCTCAATTTGTTCTCTGGCATCCAGAAGCACATGATTCACAACAGGACACCAATCGAAAACGACAACTTTCTTGAACTGCTTAATTTTGCGAACGAGCAATTGACTGATCGCTTTGTACGCGGATGAGAAATTTATAGACAATGTGTCATCGAGATACAATTGAAGCGTTTCTTCACACTCTGTATTCGTTTCATCGTCTACTCTTTTGATGGTTCTTTTCAACAATCTGACTGTATTCCCGAGAGCAAATGGTAGTGGCCAGTGGCCATTTTGTGTTAAATGAGCAAGTTGTGGGCGGATGGCTAAATCGAGATCATGTCCGAATGTGGAAGCATTTGTGTGGTTCTTTTCTCTTTCAGCAGTCCAGTCGCGAAGGAACTAAAAAAATATCTTGTACAGAGATGGCAAACCGGACCAACCGAGCCGGCGCGGGCCCGCCATTTTCTTCCATATAAATTGAGATTTGCCAATCGAAATTTTTATGAAAATGTAGAACTCGATGAGATCTACAAAATGACATGAAAAACTATAATATTTATCCGCTCAATTACGTGCTGCTTCCCAAAAAACCGGGCTAACCTGACTCGCATTAATTTTGCCGGCCCGAGTGTTTTCCGGGAAACATCACAAAATTGAGCGAATAAATATTATAGTTTTGTATGTCATTTTGTAGATCTCATCGAGACCTACATTTTCATTTAAATTTTGAATGAAATATCTCAATTTATATGGGAGAAAATCGCTGACCCGCGTCGGCCCGATTTGTTAAATCTGGTTAGTTCTGATCTGCTCACATCTTTGAAAGCCTGAATGAATTTGATACAGACTGTTTCGACGTCAGGAATCTTCTCGATATCCGCCGTCGCCAATAGTGTCAGGAAGGCCGGATGTATATGAGACAGACATGTGGCATCGTCAAGCTGAGAAATCGCTGTCGACTCAATTTCTGAAGCCACTCCTTCGTCAGAGTCGGAGGCGGAAGCCACTATTTTGACTTGATTCTTTGGGAGATCTATAAAAAATTTAATAATTCAAAGATTCGCATTTTCACTGACCGAAGGTGACAGCCGATGGCATTATCACATTATGAACGTGTCTAACGTTTTTCTCGACGCCTGTCGTTTTCTTGATAGCTGATTTCAAATCTCCGTTGACTTTTGTTTCCTCAACGATGACCAAACTCTCCATCTGGGTAGTAATTTCTTCTATTGCATTCGGCGTATTTTCCTCGATCTTTTTTCCAGGATTTTCTTCTGCTTTTGGTTTTTGTTTATTCTTGTCAGCCTGTTCCGGTTTTTTCTGTTGCTGTGAGTTTCCAGCGGCCGCGGCCGCTTTGTTTGCAACTGATTTTTCAGCTGAAAAATATGTTAATGAAGCAGCCAGGTTCTGCAAGAAGTAACAAACCTCTTGCTTTTTTCTCTGCTGCTTTCGCCGCTTTTCGAGCCTTCTTATCATCGGCTGTTACATCTTTCTGAAAAAAAACAGTTTGAAACAAAGATCGCATGCTACGCCTTACGTGATATGGATTCTTGTCATCGGTTTTCGGTGATTCTTCTGTTGTTGGAGTAGCAGTTGCCGGCGAGTGGCTCGAGTCGTTTTTCACACCAAGAATCATTCCAAGCGTCTTGATTTCGTCCTTTAATTTCTCGAAAGTTTCCTGCAAAAAAAAGTTAAGAACCATTTTTTAATAAGTTTAACAGTAAAGAACAGAGACAGTGAGCAACAACGAGGAAGAGAATGAGATTAACGTGCATGAAATATCTTTTTCACTTTATTTAAAAGTAAAAATACCACAACAGAATCCCTTCCCGACCACCACATGAAAATGTTAAATAGGTGAAACGATAAGCAACAGAAAAACGGTGAAAAGAATGCATAGCAAGGAAAATCGATAAAACTCAAACCTTCAGTTTGTCTGCGGGATGTTTTTTCTCCGTTTTATCTGGATTGTCGCTCATTTGAACGAGCGCTAATGATTTTAGAAATACAGAAAACAATAATGGTCTGCGAGAAAAATTATTTGAAATCGAGAAATGCGTCAGCGGATCGGGAAATGTGTCAGTAAAGAGCGTTGACGCAATGCGATTTACGGGCCGCATGTGGATTTACGGGGCGGCTGAATGAAAAAAAATAATTCAATGTTCATTGAATAAACAAAGTATTTGCATTATTATTTTGATGAATTATCGAAAAAACGATAGTGCAGCTAATTTTTGTTTCGCAACCTCACCAAGTGTTGCGAAATAAACGTGTTCCTATCGTGAAATATTCAGCTGACAGAGCTGACTGCAAATGTAGATATTTCCTTAAAAAATTTTTCAGAAGTAGTTTCGGATCAACCATCACTGTTTTCAGATAGTGAAAATTTCGAGAATCGAATCGTTGAGATCATGTGACGAAAAGGATTGAACTTCCGGCTAGATCGATTTTGAAGTTTTCTTGAGATCTGAAAGATGTTACTGATATTGTGGCAAATCCGAATTCTCACTCTAACGGATCATTGTCATCGACAAACGCTGATTGCTTGTTTTTCTTCTTTTTCTTCTGATCGGAAACCAAGAAATACACGAAAATCCGAGACTGAGACGGGTTGAGAAACTGTATTTTTTAGCCAAAACCCAAAAAAATAGCGAGAAACTTGCAAATCGGCAAAAAATTCAAACTAAAAAGTTCAAACTGCAGTATTCGTGTATTTTCGGTGAGTTTGGACAGTTTTCATATCGAAAAATCGTTGTAAAATTATATTTTTACCCGAAAAACCCCGAAAAATCAGCGAAAAATATGGAAAATTGAGGAAAAATCATTGAGAACAATGAACAGTGCGCAGCCATTTTCTGTCTGGCGGCGAGATAGTGTGCGCAGAGAAAAAAAATCCACACAATACATAGAGGCCCGCGGAACCCGTGAGGTGCCGACCGCTCTCCAGGCCCACCCTATATAATTCGCCTCGTTTTCTCGTATGCCCGCACAAGTGTTGATGTTCTAACGACCATTCCAGTATGAGGAAGGCACCCGATAGGCCCCTATCGGGATTGCTGAGTAGGTACCGGGTGGAAATGAGGACCTTGGGTGGTGAAATCTCGCGAAAGTAGCCACCCTGCTGGAGTGCGAGGAAATCACCCCCGGAGCTGCAGTGACCGGGAATTTTTCAGCCGTGGGGGGGCCGGTTTTGAAAAAAATTTTGGCTTTTCATCATCATCGCCATTGTCATTATCATGGCCATGATCACGCGGCGGTTCCCGGCGTCGCGCGGCGCCTGGCGCGGCGGCAGGCACATTGCCGTTTGGCCGATCGAAGCCATGTCCAGCCAGGGGCATGGCCTGGCAGGCGAGGCTGGCGCCAGGCGAGGGGCTGGCATGGGCGCGATGCGGGCGGCCGGATACTGAAGCTTGAAGAATATGCGCAGACGTGCCTCTTTTCCCGAGTCGTTTCGGTAGTTTTTCCCGAGTCATTTTTTCCCCAGGGGCCATTCACTCAATCCACACAAATCACACCACTCATGCTGCAACAGTACACAACAGTTTTTTCTTTACTAATAACATTTACTTCTGTATGTTCTTCTGTTTGTTCTCGCGAGTCGTAACTTGGCCTAAACCCATTCAGAGAAAACGACATTGTCCAGTCCTTTGGAAAATTCCGTGTCATTGGTTTCAACGTTCATTGAAAATACGAAATAAACATAACATTTTCATTATTATTTTGATAAATTGTCCAACAAACGATAGTGCAGCTGCTTTTTGTTTCGCAACCTAACCAAGTGTTGCGAACAAAACGTCTTTTCATAGTGAAACATTCAGTTGCTGGTCAACACAGAGCTGACTGGATTAATAGTGTTACTTCTTCGGTTCAGGTATCCATTAACTTTCAAACGTTTGATACAAAAAAGTGCTTGAATCCATTCCACACATCCTCGTCGATATGTCTTTATGATCAGAATAGTTGGTAGTGGATCAATGACAGGATAAATAGCAACTGCATGTGTCACGATTGGATATTTCATATTTAGCTCGATGTTGAGCATGGGGAAAAGAAACACCATTCCAGCTGGAACATACATCAAGACAAATGGAATAGCAGTCTGCAGAACCAATGCTTTGAGCAGTTGGTTTTGAAGAGATCTCGAAGCATCCGATAAGGATCCAATACTTTTCAGTTTTCTAGATATCCATAGATAACATTTGACTCCGAAATATAGAACACACCCAAGGGACAGCCCCTGAAAAAAGTTACAAATTAGGACAAAGATCTGTCTGAATCAGGGCTGGACGGTAATGAATCTCGGTAACTCATTCAAATGAGAATAACTATTTTCAGGGATATCGGGTAAAAATACGGTCAACTAAAAAAATGTTCCTTATCAAAAAAGCTATCGATTGGTTAAAAAACCGTCAAATTTCATTGATATTTAAAAGAGTTACGCCGGAAAGCTTCCGAAATTGCCAAACCCGGCAAGTTATTGGCAGTGTAACTCTGTTAATTTTTTATGAAATTTGACAATTTTATAACCAATCGATAGCTTTTTTAATAAGGAACATTTATTTTGTTAACCGTATTTTTACCCGAATCTCCTGAAAAAAGTTATTCACATTTGAATGAGTTACCGAAGTCGAGCCCTGTTCTGGAGATTACTTACCACTAGAGTTTGCATAACGGCTACCCCAAAGAATGATCTGAAATCAGCATTTTTGTTTCCAAACTGATCAAGTGGCCAGAAGAGAGCACTGATATATGCACATTCATCTACTTCTATTCGATAGGTTTCCATTACAGTATCCCTGCAAAAGTTTTTAGTTTCTCACAGTAGGAATCACTATATTATGAACTTCGTTACCTCATGTAAGAGCTTCGTTGATCATTTTCATCGTAGCAGAAATAACAAAGGAACCCCCATATAATACTGCAAACTAGTGGAAGGAGGAAAGGAAAAAGTTGATTCGATCCAGAGAGGAATTTACGGCGAAATTCACTAAAATTGAAAAAAATCCCTATCCTAAACATTTGAAAATCTTACAAATCAATTGTGCTATACCGATAGATGAAATGCCCGGCAAACATAGCCATCGAGAATCCGAAGCAAGAACAGTAGATCCCTGAATACAAATTGAATTCAAATTGTTCCTGACAGGCACCAGCGGCAACGAAATTCGGCAACTCATTCAAATGTGAATAACTTTTTTCAGAGGAATCGGGTAAAAATATGGTAAAGAAAAGATGTTCTTTATTAGAAAAGCTATCGATTTGTAAAAAAACGTCAAATTTTATTAAAAATTCACAGAGTTACGGATTGTGCTGTCAAAAAGTTACCGATTTTTGCAATTTCGGTAATTTTTCGTCAACATAAGGCATAACTCTGTTAATTTGCAATGAAGTTCGACGAATTTTTAAACAATCGATAGCTTTTCAATAAGCAACATTTTTCCTGTTGACCGTATTTTTTCCTGATCCCTCTAAAAAAAGTTATTCACATTTGAATGAGTCACGGAATTTGAATGTCGCCCAGCCCTGAAAAGTACTCACATATCAAAACCTTCCCTGTCTGATGACCGTAGCTATAATCCTCCATATTTTGAAATACTATAAATCCAGAGCCATAAGTATGAACATGCTGAAACTTTGAAAACTATACTCAACTCCTAACTCTTTTTGGCATACCGGCCCAGCAAATAATGTAAAAAATGAGTAGATCAACTCGAAAAACGATGTGTATAACATCAACCATTTGTAGTTTCCGAGTTTTGGCGGGGATTTGAAAATAATTAGGAAAACTAGAAGGGCGTTTATTAGAAGAGATATGATTCCACAGCACTTTTGTGTCAAGAGTTCACCTTGGATCCATTGGGCACTTGGCATTTTTCAAAATTAGATATGAATAGGATTTCTGAAAAGAAAACAAGACGACTTATGACTGGTAATACAATTTTTAGAAGCTACAATATTAGGTCTTGGGAAATGTTAGGAAAGCAAAGGAGAACAATAGAAATGATTAATCCTAGAGCCTAGATCATTCTCTGACAAATAACAAGAGATGAGTATTTATGGTGACCTTAGGTTTCAAGATACTCTGTGCAACTTTCTATTCAGAAAGTTGAATCATATAAAGTTTGGGATGATGACGAAAAGGGGAATCTTCGGCAAAAAGTATCCGTCATTTCTTTTTGATCTCTGTTGGTATTATTTCGTTTTCTTTCATACTCACAAAAAGCAAAAACCAGCAGAGCAAAATAATTTGTTTTTTTTTTTGGTGGAAAACACGTATGTGACTAATTAGAAAGTAGGAAGAAGAAGAAGATGGAACGAAAGAATGAAGGGAGCAAAAAAAAAGTTTTCGTAGTTACAGTGATCAATGTTACTTGGGATCCGGCCCAGTCTCCAAGGGTACAATGAAAAAGGGTACAACGGGCTTTTAGGGTACATTGACTCAAGTGGTACAATGACTCTTGGGGTACAATCAGGTAGTCGGCTCATAGGGTACATCTGGTCGAGTCTCAAAGGGTACAATGAGGAAATGCTCAGAGGGTACAATAATTGGCTCAAAGGGTACAATAAAATAAAATGTTTCTCTGTAGATACAACCAGTTTTATTTCTTGTTTTTGAACTTTTTTCCTGTTTTTTCATGTCTCTATATGAACTGATTCAAATACACAGGTGAGTCGCAAACTATCCGTTACGCGTGGATCGCCAGTCGCGCGCGGTTGAAATAGGAATGCTATATGGATCCATATCCGATCCGTAATGGATCCGTCGTTAACGTTTGTTGGTCCGTATTTCACCCGTTTCCCGCGTCTTACGGATCCCTTCCAATTGTAGGTTTTCCGTTGTTTTAGAATTTTTCTTTGCTCTTAAGAACAGATACTCCAACGTCTTAAGAACAGATACTCCAACAAAATTCATGTATTTATATTTTAAAAACAAACGGATAAGTGACAAAATAAGAAAGAAAGCGATTGAGAACAGCGGAATTATCAATAAGTAGAAAACATTCTGCATAGACACTGGCACATTTCGACTTCATTTTGCGTTGATGTGCAGAAGCTGAAGGCCCCGATGCTTGAGTTCTATATGAATCTATCTGAAAAACTAAATGAGTTGGTTTTTTTAAAACATGTATCAAACTCACAATAATTTAACAAGTACTTCACTTTAGCAGCACAACTCGAAGCTGTGAACATTTTATCGGTGAACTTCTGCCCCAGATGATCCGCTGCGAATTCTAAAAACGTATTGATATTACAGTAGAAAACTGATAAAACTCACTTGAATTTCGCTTGTTTCTTCGAAGAAGTCATTCGGTTCGTTTTCTGTGAAGAACCTGGAAAAATATCATTGAATACATATTCCAGTAGCAAAAATCTTACTCGTCGTTGATTTTTTCGTTGAAAATGCGCGAATTCGTACAGGGAAACGTTTGGGAATCCAGAAAATGAAGCAATTAGAAATGGCGAAAATAATACGAAAAAAATTCGAAAAAGTAAATGGAAGAGCTTTTCAGCTAGTTCGGCCATCCATAACCGATCAGTATGCGAATCCGTATCTGATCCGAACGCGAACTTTAACTAACTCCCACGCGCAACCGTTTCTTATCCGTATGCGAACCCATATTCGGACCGTTTGCGAACTAAAGTCTTGTTTTCAAAATACGGACCGTATGCGAATCCTCGTTCGCCAAAACGCCTGTAACGGATCAGTTATGCGTCGAATACCTTACCTAGACCCAAACGGATCCGACTGCACTTCACCTGTGTAACCTCAACCGGTGCAAAAGTTTGTAACTAATATTTAGCATTATTTTTGAGATTTTTAATAAGCCAGAATGGGAATGGTTCACAACATTGAAGTCCTTTCTTTGACTAATGGGAGGCTATTCTTTGGGCGATTAAGGCCGATTTTTGCTCCAACACTGTTGCTATTTGAATCAGTTCATATAGAGACATGAAAAACAGGAAAAAAGTTCAAAAACAAGAAATAAAACTGGTTGTATCTACAGAGAAACATTTCATTTTATTGTACCCTTTGAGCCAATTATTGTACCCTTTGAGCATTTCCTCAATGTACCCTTTGAGACTCGACCAGATGTACCCTATGAGCCGACTACCTGATTGTACCCCAAGAGTCATTGTACCACTTGAGTCAATGTACCCTAAAAGCCCGTTGTACCCTATTTCATTGTACCCTTGGAGACTGGGCCTTGGGATCCTTTGTAGTTTTTTAAAAGTAGGATCACAGTCATTTTTTATTTGTCTCAAATTGTCGTCTGAATTACAGTAATATATTTTCATAAAAGTCGTTAAAACTCAATTTTCAAATAGCGAACTTCCACTTGTTCCAATCTATTTCAAAAGATGTAAAATTTTTCGCTGGTTCGAATGCACCGAATATTTTTGATCAAAACGCAATTGAAACATTTTTTGTCAATTTTTGTCAGCAGCGGCGAGCGCGACAAAGTGAAAATTTGTTCATAAACGTTTTTCGATAGTTTCAGTACATCTCGATACAGAAAAAGGTCCTCCACTTTTCAGACACAAAAACGAAAAATTTCCCAATTATTAGGGAAAAATGTTTCAGCTTCTGTTTTTTGAAAAACTAGAAGTGCAGACTAACAAATTGAATTCCACCCAATTTCCATATGTTCCTCATTAATTTTCAGTCAATCAAATTAATATGATTTTTTCCAATCAGAGTTGACCTTTAAAGTTTTTTGATCCTAAACCATGTTCGCGTCATAGCCGGTGCTGATGTCTGTGTTTAAAGAACATCTGTTTGCTTCGTAAAAAATGATTGCCTATTCGGAATGCATACATTCACCAACTCGATCATTCAAAAATACATTCAGAAAACATGTTCCGTCCTTCTATACTGATTTTCTCTCTTCTGTTTCCATTCATATCCTCCCAATGTCGAGATCTTCATCCGCATTGTGAACTCTTCAAAGCTCTGGATCTTTGCACTTCCGTCGCTGCTCAACAGCCTATTATGAAATACAACTGCGCTCAAACCTGTGAATTTTGTGGGAAATCCGCTGGAAGTTGTGTGGACCGCCTATCGAATTGTGGTGAATACAAATCGACAGGACTCTGTGAAACTGATGATAAATTGAGAATCGAGTATGCGTGCCCAGTTACTTGCAATGTGTGCAAAACACCTGTTTGACAATTATTTTATTAAAATAATGAACAATATTTCTCATGTACAAGTCTATCTATTTAAAGCTTTGCAGTTGAACGGTCTCTCAGGAATCGTCTCAAAATCTTTCCAGCCGCCGACTTTGGAATCTCTTCGATGAATTCAACTCCTCCTTCTAGTTGTTTGTATGGGGACACTTTTGCTGAAATGAAACCATATTTGAATTGTTTAACTATTTCTCTACTCACGCTTAACAAAGTCCTTGACTTCCTGCTCCGACAAAGTGTTGTCTGCTCTCACAACAAATGCCTTTGGAAGTTCTCCAGCCTTTGCATCTGGAACTCCAATAACTGCACAATCACGGATCTTTGGATGGGAAAGAAGAAGATCTTCAAGTTCAGCTGGCGGTACTTGAAGTCCTTTAACCTTGATGAGTTCCTTTAGTCTATCGACAATAAACAAGTTTCCGTCTTCATTGATATATCCAATATCTCCGGTATGGAGCCATCCATCGATAACCGTGGAGGCTGTGGCTTCTGGTCTTCCGAGATATCCAAGCATCACAGTTGGTCCACGAACACAGATTTCTCCGCGTTGATTCACTGGTTGCTCTTTGTCAGTTCCTGGTTCCACAATCTTCATAACCAAGTTGGATGCCAACTTTCCAACCGATCCAAATGGTTGATCATTCTTCAAATCCGGAAGATGACTCGCCATTGAGCATTCCGTCATACCGTATCCCTGTTGAATATACTTCAAATTCGCATACTTTTTCTTCAACTCCTCAATCAGATCCTTTCCAGCCGGAGCAGCACCAGCCATGATCATTTGAACCGAAGATAAGTCGTATTTGGCACAAATTGGATGTTTCGCCATGAACACCATGATTGGTGGTACGAGACAGAGAACTCTGATTTTGTAGTTTTGGATGGCGGTTAAGAAGTTATTCGGCTCAAAGTGACTCATGACGACTCCAGTCATTCCTTTCAGAATACAATGATTGAGGAGACCGAATCCATAGACATGGTAGAACGGAAGGAAGAGAAGGGCCTTTTCCTTATATTGATCCCAGTTAGGGTCGAGGACATCGAGGAGACGGGTCTTGTCGATTCTGCAATTACCGTATTTACAAGGGGGTTACGCGAAGTCGTGAGTTGAACTTTTTCTGAAACTTCGGTCCCAGACTAAGCTAACCATGAAAAGCTCAAATCTGCAATAAAAAATGGCCAAATGTTCACGTAACTCGAGATATGAGCCCTCAAAGTTGTAGCCAACACTAAAATCGAGGTACTTTGAGGACTCATATCTCCGCTCAAAATCACTTTCAGAATGTCTAGTTTTTTGTTTTGAACTCAGAATTTGATGCATTACAACATTCGTCTCAAAAACTTCAGGCTTTGAAACGTCCCGGAGTCAAATTTTCAGTCCTAAAAACTCCCAGAGCCAAAATTTCAGGCTCTAAAACAATTGGGAGCTGAACTTTTTGTCCAAAAACGTACTGAAGCCGATTTTTTTTTTGCTCCAAAACAGTTTTTGAGCCGAATTTTTGAGCCGAATCCAGCACTCCAAAAATGAATGGAACTAGAAAAACTAATATTTTGAGAATTTCAAGTTTTTTCCAGTGTTTTTCACACAAATGTTTGATTTCACATTTGTTCGAAAAGCCTTTATCATACATATTTTCAGTAGAAAGTTCCAATTTTTAGTTAACACCTTCTAATAAACCGGCATGCCTGCCTATTATAGTAAATTCGGTATTCTTTTTTTGTGACCAGTTGTCTGACCACGTTTTTGTGTTGTTATCGACTCATAAACTACGTCATATTAAGGTTAACGCTCTTTGTACCGATGCTCTGTTATCAACAAAAAACTCACGCGAGATACATGGAGATCATTGAGGTGAAGTTGTAATGCGACAACATGACTCCTTTCGGTGGTCCAGTGGTTCCACTGGAGTATGGAAGTACCAATAAGTCATTATGCACATCGATCGGAACCTGGGGAAGTGCAGTCACTGGAGTGGAAACAACCTCATTCCAGGAGACGACTCCAGATGGAAGGGATGACCCGGTGGGTTTTGGAATAACAATGATCTTTTGGATGTTTGGAGATTGCTTGACGGCTAAGAGAACTTTTGGAAGGAAGTCTTCGTAGGTGAGAACGACTTTTGCTCGGGAGTCCACGAATTGGCGTTGGAGTTCATCTGAAACTTGGGAAAAAATTGATGAACACTCTATTAATAAGATAAAGAGTAACATACAGTCAGTAAAGAGAGCAGATGCTCCAGAGACAGCTCCTCCATTGATAGAGCATCCGATGAAGAATGGTGCGTAGTGGAAAACATTTGGAAGGACTACAGCAGCAACGTCTTTCTGAAAATGTTGAGATTTGTAAAATGTAGAAAAGTTTGAGTTTTTCAATTACCTTGAATCCAATGCTGTGCAAATAGACTGCCACAGCAAAAGCGTCCTTTCTGAGTTGTTCATAACTCAGAGTGTAATTCGGATTGTCTCCACTGATGAATGCAATCTTATTCTTTCCCGCAGCGATCGTTTTATCAATGGCGTCCAGAAGAAGCTCATGGTACGGACGTTCCGGGATCTTCACTGGTGGATATGGAGACTCGTGCGGCATCGTTAGAACTGAAATGAAAAACAAAAATAAATGAAGATGACAGATGGGAGAAACAGCCTACAATGTGGCCGTTGGTCAATTTAGGTTAAGAGAAGAATGATAAGATGATGATAAAAGTACATGGGAAATTAGGAGAGTCCAGACATATAATGGACCCTTTTTTCTTGTTTCTTGGGTTGAATGTAGTCTGTATTTTTGGATTCTTCAAGGCACAAAAGTTAAAATGAAAATGATCATATGATAGGGTTTATCGTGTCATAATCCGAAACCATTTCTTTTGGAAAAAAAGAGAAAAGTCTGCCAGGAAAATTAAAGGGCAAATAAAGGTTTTGATAAGGAAACGATTTTTGAACATAAAAAGGTAATAGACTGTTTTTATGAATCGAAGAATGACCATACTGATAAGTCAAAACAAAAGTGTTTTGATGTTGAAAGTAACAAAACGCTCTAACTTTTTGAAGAATTGAATCGGTCTGGACTGAAACATTGTGTAAAGAATCTAAAAAAGAAGACAAACTGGGCGTCGAGAAACGGAAATTCTGATGCCTTAAAGGCTTAGTGGTGAACTGATAAATTGAACTTAAGCTCACGGAAATAGTCATTATCACGGGTTGAGTAGGAGAAGTGCGTATGCAAGTTTGCACAAAATGAAGTTTCATTTTAAATCAAGTTTAGCAGTTTCAGAAAATTTCTATTTCAGATTGCATTATTGCCTATTCAAAATAGATCCCAAGGAAAAATTTAATCTGGCAAATTGTCGTGGGCGGAGACTAAAAAGTTGCAAAATTTTTCCTTGCGATCCATATGGAATTGACAATAATTCTATGAAAAATGGTTTTTTCGACTCTACTGGAACCAGCAAATGACGGAGAAACTAGTTTCAATACAAGATTTTCTGAACTAAATTTCAAAAATCGAATGGAAAACAGTACTTCAATATTGTATCAGTCTCGAGCAGTGCTGAGGGCAACGAGCTTTGGCAACTCATTCAAATGTGAATGACTTTGTTCAGGCGGCTCGGGTAAAAATACGGTCAATGGACAAAATGTTCCTTATTGAGAAAGCTATCGATTGGTTAAAAGATCGTCAGATTTCATAAGAAATTAACAGAGCTACGCTTTTTGTTGCCGAAAAGTTGTCGAAATTTTCGAAATCGACAGGTTTTTTGGAAACACAAGGTGTAACTCTGTTAACATTTGATGAAATTTGACATCTTTTTACCAATTAGTAGCTTTTAAATACGGTACATTTTTTCGTTGATAGTATTTTTACCCGACTCCCCTGAAAAAAGTTATTCTCATTTGAATGAGCTGCCAAATTTAGTTCCCAGACCTGGTCTCAAGACATACAATTTTCTACCTATCTTTTTCTTTTTCTTCTCATCTCATATATACAGAAGTAATTCCCGGAATCTCTCCCGGATCATCAATCATAAACGGAAAAAAAGACGAAGAAAACAAGGAAAAGGGTTTCTCTAAGGATCGGCATGTGTTACACGAGACTTTTCTGACAGCGAAAAATTATTGATAACGAAACGGAATTGGTGTTATCAGTTGGTACACGATTGCATGTCATTCATTTTGTTGTAAATCAAAAAGAAAAGAAGACATTTCATTCAATCAACCTAAAATTGGAAGAGACATGGGGTGCAAAAGTTATCCGGGCATTCTGATGGTGATGGCGAATCCTCCCTTGACGTTCAGAAGGCATCTGAAAAATGGAATATTGAAGATACTTAGAAAATAATTTTACTTGGTATTCGGCTTTATCCTAACCATAGTCTCCGATTTGAGAGCATAGGTGAATCCGCTCTCCTCGACAACAGCGAATGTGTTTTCCTGAAAAAAAAATAGATTTAGGGGGACATTTTTTCAAGAAAAAAGCTCACCTGCAACCAAATGATCAACTCAACAGTCCCAGCTTCCAAGTCATATGATCCTTCCCCTAGAAGCATCACCTCTGTCTTGTATTCTGGAGCACCGTAGATTTTCACTGGTCCGTTCCTAAAATTATCTTTTTTTCAATCCGAACCTTAATTTTGTCTTACTTCACTTCACTGATATGATCATAGATGAATTCTTTTCTGTTGATTGGAACTGGCAAATCGGTCCATCTCGCCTCGTATGGAGCGTTGCAAGCAAACGTTCCCTTTCCAGGTTTCCCTGAATCCCCATAATAGCTTGAGATTCTAAAAACCAAACAAACCAGTCTTGAATTCATTCGAGTTGTAGAACTCTTTGATCAATGGCGGGAGATCCTTGACGACGTCGGTCAAGAAGAACCATCTCTCGAAAAGAGTAACGTTTGAGGAGCCAACGAGGAAGCGAACACAGTCGAATTCCGTATTCTTTCGTTCACGCTCAACGACGAGTCCGATCGAATTGGCGAATCTTTGTGGAGAATGTTCGACTCGAGCTGGGAGCATGAACATCTCACCTAAATAATTAGAGATTTCTAAGCCTATCATGGCAAAATTTTCCAAAAAAAAATCGACCACTTTTCAGAAAATCGGACAATTTAAGTTTAGTCTAACTGTTAGATTCTAACATTTCTACTTCCGATTTCCGACTTCCGACTTTGAAAACTTCAATTCCACGCAACTCTGATTCAAAGGTGAATAACTTTTTTCAGGAAGATCTGGTGAAAATAAGGTAAAAAAAATGTTTCTCAATTAAAAAGCTATCGATTGGTTAAAAACCGTCAAATTTCATCAAAAATTAACGGAGTTACGCCTTGCCGAAAAGTTTCCGAAATCGGCAACTTTTCGACAAGCGTAGCTTTGTTAAATTTTGATAAAATTCGACGATTTTTTAACCAATCGATAGCTTTTTAAATTAGGGACATTTTAATGTTGACCGTATTTTTACCCAATTCCTGTGAAAAAAATTGAAAAAAACCACCCTAATTCTAACCTACCTTGCTTGATGACCAAATCGCGAACCTGTCCCTTCTCGATCACTTTCAGAACCATATCTCCTTTCCTCTGAAAGAAGAACTCCTCTCCTTCCTCCAAATGAAAATCCTTTCTCTGATTCGGTCCTCCAACATAGAAAACTTTCAACTGATCCGAGAACATGCACTTGTTACAGACGGGCGGCACAAAGTCCCCTTGATTGTCTTGAATCCATTGTGGAATCTCGATTGCGGTAACTCCGGCCATTTCTTTGGTTCCTGGTGCTGATTCTTTCTTTTCTTCTTCGATTTGCTTCAACTCTTGATGCTTCTGATGCTCTTCAGAAACAATTGAAGTCGTCCGGACAACTTGCTCCTGATGGGAAATATACAGTTTGTGGGAAGTGAAACAGCTCATTCGTACGAGAAAAGTACAGTGGAAATGAATGGAGAAGAATTGAAAGAATAGGAAGGGAATGGTGGAATGGATGAATGGCAGAATGGGAAAGAAAGTTTTGACCTCTATAATTATGTGAGGAGAAAAAGTTTCAGAAAAAAAAGAAACAAAAACCGAGAATTTGAAAATGTTCGAGAAAGTGTGAAAAGTAAAAGTATCTGAACAGAAGGTACAGTGGCAACTTAACTGAATCTTGTCCAAATGGCCTAAAATTTAGTGGAGATACAGTTTATCTCTTCAGCAAGAGAGCTTTAGTTTCTCAGAACAGAAGGAATTGGAAATATTGAGTAAAAAGAACGTCTCACCTTGAGTCTATATTTCTTATATAGTTCATCGAAACTTGTGAGACTGTGCCTGTTTTTAGAACGCAAATTGAAACATTCCATCTCCGAAACCTCTCTCTTTTACCTATAAGACACCATCGCTAAATTGAATTAAGATGAGAAGAAGAAGAGAAAAAAACCCAAGAATTTCGATGTGATTGAAACAAAGCGGTATAAATGACCGATTAACGCGACGAAATGATAAACGTGCAATGTCACATCTTCTCCTTTCCCGATCTTCTTTATTTTTCTGATATCTGAATCTCCGCGATTCTCTTCATGTTTCCTTCTATGCATTCATTCCGATTCTTTCATTGAAAAAAAAGTAATTTATAACACAACACACTTTATCAATAGACCAAACTGGTACCCGTTTATTTCGAAAATGTGAGAATTGTTGAGAGAGGAAGCAACATTGTAGATGGTGTTGGGGAGAAAACACTGATAAAACCTGAGATGCCTAGACCAAGACACGAAGATGATGTCGAAATGATTGGGAGAGTTACATGACCGTTGGAATTGGAGACTTCAAGTTTTTCTTCTTCTTTTCTGTTGGGTACACGAAGAACATTGAGAGTAGTGAGCCGTCCATGCAGAAGAAAATCACATTGGCTAACTGAAATTATTTCAGATTTCTCTCCAAATCAGTTATCCAGAAGCCCACCAGCATGTAAAAGTCATCGATTCCAATACTATAAACAATCGCGTGGAGCTCCATGACCCATGTAAAGACCACTGGAGCCAAGGGAACAAAGTCTATGCACTTGGCGGTGATAGCTTTGTACTGCAAAAAAGGATTTGGAGGTATGGGGAATTGAACCCCAGACTTCTCCCATGCGAAGGGAGCGCTCTACCCCTGAGCTATACCCCCGCCGTCCATAGAAAGAAGAAATACTTACTATGAGGTAAGGGCAGACGAGAGAACCAGCGATTTGTGCGCCAGATGCAATGCGTCCAGTGAACTGAAACAAGAGACGACAGACGGTTAGACAGTGGAGAAGAAGAAGAGACGCAGACACTTACTTCTTTTCCATCCTCGTCGTTCAAATTGTCAATATAGAGGAAGAGCAGAGACATGGCCGCGGCAATTCCAGTCATTAGACGAATCAACTTTCGCTGAAATTCAAGAAAGAAATTCGAAGTAGAATAAATAGTATAGTAACTCTTTTAGTACGGTAGAAAATAAGAGCGACCACAAAAAATAGCTGCATTGAAAGTGCATACGTCTGCAGAAGAATCAGTTTTGTGTCACGAAGAAAAATTGAATATCGGAGCCATAATGCTGACCTGAAAAACTAAAAGTATTCCTTCAGTTAAATCTTTAATTTCCATTTTCAGATTGAGTTCAAGAACTGCACTCTCTCTCTAACACAGTTCCACTTGTGAATTGTTTTTTAGTACGTGCCAAATGTGGGTTCGAGGAAATGACAAACAGATGTTATCGGTTCTTGAGAAAACCGAATTTCTTCTCCCCCTATTTTCGAAAACGATCCGAAATGAAAAATCGGATAAAAAAATAGTTTGATCTGTGGGGTTTTTATTAGTGCGGAAGTATGGAAAATACCGTAAAACATGTATTAGAAGAGCACACCCTTCTATTTTTCCAACATCTAGAAAATATATTACTGGATTCTCAAAATAGATCAGAAAATCTGTTGGAGACGAGATTTAAAACATATTTTGTGACTTGTCCAGTCAATTTTTGACGAGGATTCTAGTAATACTATTTTCAATTCGTTTGAATTTCAAAAATGTGCTTATTTTGAGCTCATCGGGGTGCCCTTCTCTTAAAGGAGCCTTTCTAATACGGATTTTACAGTAGTTTTTTGTCGATTGATTTCAAACATCATTAATAGTTTATAGTTTGTAACAATTCAAAAAGTTTTTAGAAATACCCACCCAATAACTGAACAAATATACGGTATTGGCGTGTCGCTGTCACTGCTCTGTCGTCTGACCCATTTGTATACGGCTTGGCTGAAATTCAATTAGATATTTTTATCTCAAATTATTGTCGTGCTTTTAGAAATCGTTCACTGGCTCAATAGCTGAGTTTTTGAGCTTCAAAAATCCTTGGCAACTCATTAGATACTGAAATACTCACAATACAATTCTCATTAAAATGTGAATAACTTTTTTCAGGGAAATCGGGTAAAAATACGGTCAACACAAGAAATGTTTCTCATTAAAAAAGCTATCGATTGGTTAAAAGATCATAGAATTTCATCAAAAACTAACAGAGTTACGTCTTGTGTTGCCAAAAAAAAGTTTCTGACATTGTCAAATCTGCAACTTTTCGACAACACATGGCGTAACTTTGTTAACTTTTGACGAAATTTTTCGGTTTTTTAAACATTCGATACCTTTTTTAATAAGGTACATTTTTCTTGTTGACAGTATTTTTTCCCGATTTCTCTGAAAAAAAGTTATTCACGTTTGAATGAGTTGCTCAGTCCTGATATCCCAACTTATCGTGCTTTGAGTAAAATTTCACCGGCAATAGTTGAGTTTTTGAGTCTGATCAATTTTTGGCTAATTAATTTATCTATTTAAAAATTTTGAAATACGCACCATACAGTTCAGAGCGTACTCCAAATTTCAGAAGTCTCTTTCCAGAAAAAAATGAAACTTTTCAGAAACTGACTGAGGAGCACAGAAAATTAGAGCTTACACAGGACTAGTGATGAGAGCAACTGCATGAAGAGCTGTGGAAGTAAGAAACAGTGACCAAACAAGATTGGAAGTGTACATGGCAAAAAGCCTCGAGGCGGATATTGTACCCAAGTCGAGCTCCATTCTGGAAACATTCTCCATAAAACAGAAAAAGAACACATAATAATAACAAGAACGCAAAAAAGAAACAGCTAAATGAGGAAGGCGATGTACTTCTGCGTGTTGGATCCAAACGACAGAAGGCTTTTGGCTTATTCCCCTCTTTTTGACGCCCCATATCTTGGCTTTTCATCTGAATACTTAGCCGCCAAATTGGCGAAGAGAAGACGTTGGGAATAGATGGAAAGGAGGAGATGCTAGAAGGGGTTGAGATGCAAAAAAAGAAGAGAAGAAGGTGAACCGGACATACCAGAAACAGGAGAAAGGAGGTGGGACCCGAAAAAATTGAATGAAATGAGTATAGGCTATAAAGCTTAATGACGTAAAGATTACAAGGGCGTCTTGAATTGGGTTGAAGGTTAATTAAATCGAGATTCGAGAGTAGATAAGCCAAAGCTTTGAATTCCATTCAGGTGACTTCTTTCCTCATTGTCTCGATAGTGTAACCGTTTTTAAAGCTCCAGAGTCTTCGCCCCAATTCAAATGAAAGTTTCACAGATCACTGAACAATTTTAAAGACAAACATGTAGATCTTGATGAATACTATTCATCTCTGAAACCCAAGAAGATCTCTGGCGTTCGGATGAGAACAAGAACTGGATTGATTTCTAAAAATTCATCGGGGAAAGTGTGTTGTTTATGCAAATCACAGGTGTTCGATGGATCGTTGAGTAGTTTAACAACGTTTCAGTTTCAGAATTCGAGCGCAGTGTGTCCTCTGGGTCGACCGGCCCGACGCGGGACAGCGATTTTCTAAAATATAAATTGAGATTTTTCAATCGAAACTTGTATAAAAATGTAGAACTCGATGAGATCTACAAAATAACACACGAAATGACTACATTTATCCGCTACATTTTTGTGTTGATTGCTGTTAAAATCCGGCCCGATCTGACTTGGACTGTCGTCTTGGAGCTAAGTTGAGTTAGCTAAGCCTAAGCTAAGCCTAAGCTAAGCCTAAGCTAAGCCTAAGCTAAGCCTAAGCTAAGCCTAAGCTAAGCCTAAGCTAAGCCTAAGCTAAACCTAAACCAAGCCAAGCCTAAGCTAAGCTTAAGTTAAGCCTAGCTTAACCTAAGCTTAGCCTAATCTAAGCCTGAGCTAAGCTAAGCCTTATCTAAGCCTAATCTAAGCCTAAGCCTAAGATGAGGTTCTAGCACATTTTACTCCAGAATCATGAAACCTCAAAATATTTTTTTTTTGTATTTTTCTATTTTTCCGTCACAATCGAGACATCTTCAGATCTTCATGACGAAAGAATTCGATCTCGGAAGCGTTTCATGCCTTTTTCTATGTACCTTCATCAGTCTTCCAGTTTCCCGTATATAGCTTCTTCTTCTTCCCCTTCGTCCTTTTCAGCATTTTCTCTTTTTTTGCGACGGCGGGGCTGATGTAAATGTTCACATACTGTTATCGGATACAAATCTACCTTCAAATCTCCCCTCCGTCTTTGATGTGTTCTGAACTGTTATTTCAAGGTTTTCAAGGTCGATGAAATAATGAAGAGAAGCAGAAGCTCAGCAGCTGCCAAATGAAAACGAGAGATTCGACGACGACACGTTTTCACTTTTTTCGAAGAGGATGAAATCGACAACGACATGGTTTATAGGGAGGAGACGAACGATTCGATAAGGATCTGTTAGCTACGATCTTCTGATGCGCCCCAGGCCCCCTTTCTCCCCTCCATTTTACAAAAATGATCAGAGGCAGTGTTTATTATTATTTTAGTGAGTCATCAGAAATGTAAAAAAGAAATTAATATCAATGGAAGAGAAGACGACGCATGTTCTCAACGGAGCGAACTTGCTGAAAACAAAATTTAAAAATAAGCCGAAAACGCTCTAAACCCACATTCTTGAACAGGTTGTCATCCCACGATGGGAAGAACTTCTTGAAGTTCGCTGGCTCTTGTCCTTGGAAGATTGTGTCGATGGTGGTTTTCTTATGACGTGGCATCTTGTCTTTCTCCAAGTACGACTTCGCTGTATTCAACGCTTCCTTCTTCTCATTCTTGTTGGCATTTGCTCCAACCCAAACGTATATGGAGTTGCGTGCATCGAGAATCATTACATCGTCTCCGTCGAGATCTTCTTGAGTGAAGTTAGCAATCTCTTCAACGTGAAGAAGCCCACTCTCGTCAGAAACCTGAAAAACTAAACTGTGAGCACAATCCATCTAGAAAAATATACCTGGAAGAGAAGAGGATCGAAAGTGTTCTTCTTCTTCTCATCAACCCAATCACGGAACCATTGGGTGAACTGGGTGGACTCGGCGGTTTCGAGAACTCTTGTGACTTGAGTCCACTTTGGAAGATGCTGAAAACCAAAATACCGTAAAACCTTTAATAGAACGATATCCAAGTGAGCCCAAAAAGTGAACTTTCTCAGATTTCTGTGCATCTGAAAATAGTCTCAATCGATTCCTTGTCAAAAACAGACTAGGATCAATATGAAATACGTTATGAGTTGCTTCTCAAAAATTAGTAGTGGATACTTTTGTGAAATACAAATTTTGATTTTGATGAGGTTGAACAATAGAAGGACATGTCCTTCTATTAGAGGTTTTATAAAAATAAAAATTCGTATTCAGAAAATGTCTTACATGTTGCTTGAGATAGTTTTGTCCCCAGATGAGAGCCTTCGATCTCTCTTCAAGAGTGCATTCACGACCGATCCAGACAAAGATTCCTCCGTTGATGGCATCGAGAATGAAAGCATCCTTCGAATCCAGTTGTTCCTTTCTCAAATCTTCTCCTTGAGCCACCATGCTAACTTTGGCGGCTCCGGTGACGTCGGAGACCCTAAAACACAATTTACTTTCACATAGATAAACGAACGGAACAAACTTCCAAAGAGTGATTTGCTCAGTAAGACGCTTCCAGTAGTTATCATCGTCATCCTTCGACTTCTGAACCTTCTTGACCGCAGAAACTCCTCCAAAGTAACTCCAGAAGGTCGGATCATTGTCCCATTCAACATCATCCAAAATATGAACTTTGGATGCTCCCATTCTCTCAACATCGGCAATATTCTTGGCCCGAGCCATTCCCTTGATTCTCTCGAGTCTTCCACTCTCTGGCGGCATCCAAATGTAGATATCTTTTCCGAGATCCAGAATGAAGACGTCTCCAAGATTCAGGGAGGCAACTTCACACTCTACCTTCAAACTTTCAATCTTTATACTTTGCTCGTTCTTCTCTCCCCACCTCAGTACATCTCACATTACGTTTTCCTTTGCAATGGAACAAGTGTGGCTTCCAATTCTTGAATTGATCCTCCACGTGATTGTATCCGGATTCATATCCACCGGCAACGTAGCGGATTCCATCGGTGAAGTAGGAGAGGAAGAGTGGAGACTCGTAGTTTTGAACTTCACGATGTTGGGTTGGGATTCCTCCGAGAGACTGAATAAAGGAATCCGTGTTAATTAAATCAATCGGTAACATACATCATCAATTTCCACGGTCTTGATGGCAGCGACTCCAATCTCATCGGTTGAAGCATTCTTTCCTAGCCAGAAATGTACATCCCAGCATCCTTCGTACTTTTGCTTCAATCCATTTTATTTTTTTTACAATGAGATAATAAAACTTACATTGAGAGCAATGTAGGCGTCTCCGATGAAGAAAATTCCATGTTCTCTCTCTGGAACTGGCTCCAATTCGAACTTCTGAAATTTTGATGGATTGGGTTACCTGCAATCTTTTGAAACAGTTGCCACAAACAAGTGGGAGATGACACATCTCAGAGTTCAAAGATTTTCTATCGTAAACTAAGGAGGGAATTACTATGATGTTGAAATCAGAGCTTAGCCGAGAATTTTTTCCCTGAAATAACCCTGAAAAATTGTCTTGAAAATCATCAATTTCGACCTGAAAACCTTAAATTTCAACTAAAAATTCCTAAAAATGGCTCTTTTGGCTCATAAAACACTCAAAACTTAATCTGAAAATCATCAATTTCGACCTGAAAACCCTAAATCTGAACTCAAAATTTTGGAAAGTTGACCCCAAAATAATGAAAATCTACTAAAAAATGCTCAAAACAGGGCTCCAAATCGTTGAGTTTTGAACCGAAAAATCATAAAAATTGGCTCCAAAATTATGGTAAATGATCGAAAATGCTACCCGAAACAGCAGGCGCGGGACGGCGATTTTCTCCCCTCTAAATTGTGATTTTCAAGTCAAATTTTCTATGAAAATGTAGAACTCGATGAGATCTACAGAATGATAGTTGAAATATCAAATTTCCCTATTTAAATTTTCCATAAAAGATCAAAAAGCGGCCGAGCTGAGCTACACAAGCCAAAATTTCTGGCCCGTACGTTTAACAAAAATTTGAGAAAAACCGAACAGCTTAACCTTATTGAATTTAAAATCATTCTGTAGATCTCATCGAGTTCTACACTTTCATATAAATTTTGTCTTGAACGTCACAATCTAGAAAGGGGAAATTCGCCGGCCAGCGTCGGATAGCAACCCCGTAAATGATAGGTAAGAAAGTCATTATATTTCCACATTTCATAGTTGGTCAGAATCTTCATTTTCATACAGTCTACGACCTCGAAATTGAAAAACAAGGCACAAAACTCACATTGATTCTCCAGACTAGAAGACCATTCTTCTTTCCAATTTCAGCCAACGCCGGATCAATTGTTCCTGGTCTCATTTTCCTCCGCCTTCTCCTTCTCAGATTTCTTGTTGACCACCAGAATCAACAAGCAATGAAATGAGCCCGGGAAACGACCCCTTTCCCCCATCCAGGAGCCCATCAGAAAAGTGTAAAAAACGTGTGTAGTCTGATGTCTCTCATGATTGAATCGATCTCTCACCAATTACTTTGAGCATTTTACAATGTGAATGAGGCGGAGAGATAGAGTTGGGAAGCCGAAGATTAACTTAAGATTTCTTGTTTGTCTCTTTTGGATTTAGAATGTTTTGAATCTGGAAGAGCATTCGGAGGGAGATCGAAGAACAATCACACCTTGGAAAGAGGCTCATAAGTTCAGTGTGCACGTATAATCAGATTACATGGAATTGAAAATAGAATAGAAAATTATCACAACAAATCAAAGTCAGAAGGCAGAAAAGCATAAGAACAGTCAGAATCTACAGTAACCTAAATTCTTCAGATATCCAATTATAACAGCAATGATGGGCTCGAACAGTTGGGGTTAAGAAGGTTCCGATCTTTGAATAAAGATATTTCGACCCAAATCCCAAACCGATTCCAGCTTTTTAAAGGATTTTATAGACTAAATCTTGAGCTACAATAACTTGTTTCACACTTTACCGATTTTAATACTTTTTGTATCAAGAGAAAGCTCTTCAAATTTTGAATAACACTGTCAAAACAGATTTTTGATTTCGAGGGTTTCAGACCTAAAAATCGAAAAATACCGAAAGCTTCCATTTTTAGGGGTTCCATTCTTTGAGCTGTAATAACTTTCTTTAAAATCCACCTATTTTAACTGTTTTTATATCAATAGAGGGACCGAAACGAGCCTGCAATTTGTTCCCCTCTAAATTGTATTTTTCGAGACAAAATTTATATGAAAATGTAGACCTCGATGAGATCTACAGAACGATGTTCAATTCAATGAGGTTACGCTGTTCGGTTTTCCTCAAAAAAAACCCCCCCAAAGTTTCGGCTCATGTGAGCTCAGCCCCGCCGCTTTATGGCATTTAATGGAAAATTTAGATATAGAATTTTGATATTTCAACTATCATTTTGTAGATCTCATCGAGTTCTAAATTTTCAAAAAAATTTTGGGTTTTTAAACTTTAAGAAATTAAATTTTTAAAAAATTTTAAAAAATCACGACCCATCTGACCCCTTCATGAATAAATGCAAATCATGGGAAACCTTTATCACCAAAGTTCAATCTGAAAACCAGTTTTTGTAGAGTCTTTCTTGTTTTCTTGCTGAAAACTGAAAGTCCATGTTTGCTTCGTATTACTTTCCAAATAAACAAATCTGAGGAAAAGATGACTGCTCTGCTTACTATTAGCAATGTCAAGAGCTCTCTGTACTTTCGTAACGCTGCCCAATTCCAACCTATTTCTGTACTGACTATTTAAAAGTATGGAAACCATCGAAAAATCACGTGTAAAGAGATCTGATTTCTAAGAATCAAATGATCAAAGTTCTCACCTTGACAGTCTTCCGGTGAACTCTTGTTTTTTCTCCTCCTTCATTTGTTTTCGTTCTGATTCACAATTTGGCTTCTCGATTTTCACCCTTTTTCTCCTTTTTTTGTTATGGGTTTTCAAACAAAGTTTCAAACAAAAGTTTCCTATTCAATGTTCCATTTTTCGTTTCGAAAACTTGTTTCCGTCATAAATTCTAGATAACCCTCTCCACCCCCAACTTTTTTTCATATTTTGTGCGGTGCATTAAACCATTAAAACAGTTCGCGATAACATCAAAAATGTATCTCTTAGTGATCATTTCAGATCGTTTGTTCTTCTGACCTAGAAAATGATGAGTCATTCAAAAGAGTACTTTGCAATAATAGAACTAGATATAAATGTAATACAGTCTACAAATAGAGGTACCAGAGACTAAAAAAGTATAATTGACACGCGTTTACCAGCGGTATTTTGTTTGCAGGACGATGATTCTATTTGCCCAATTACTTTTCCAAAATCGATTCGCTTCGTCGAGAGTCTAGCTCCTCGCCTGATGTCATTCTTTAAACCAATTATCAGCTTTTCCAGTTCTTATCAGTTTAAGCGGTTTTCTGGTACCGGGGTCATATGTAAAAGGGGCGGAGTCAGCACCAAATTTTAATTATCAAATCCGATTACCGTATTCATTTTGGTATTTATTGGTGAGTGGCAGTACTGGCAAAGCGGCAAATACTTTTTTTGTGTGTAGACAAGTGAAAAAGGGCAAATAATTGTTCATGTTGAATTTCTTATGATTTTTACTTCCGTTTTCTCACTTCAAACCATTGATCATTTCATCTCAATTTTTTTCCCAGATCATGAAGTTCTTCTCTCTTATTCTTGCCGTTCTTTTCGTTATGATGGCGTCTGTTGCGGTGAGTTGTTTTTCTCTTTTTGTGCGACGTTTCTAAAGTAGGAAGTTTCGCAAGTGTGACGTTTCGCAAATGTGACATTTCGAAAGTGCGACGTTTTGCAAGTACGACGTTTTAGAACTGTGACATTTCGAAACTGTGACATTTCGAAAGTGCGACGTTTTGAAACTGGGACATTTCGAAAGTGCGACGTTTCGCAAGAACCACGTTCAGTTAGTACGGCGTTTTGAAACTGTGACGTCTCGTAATTTTGACATTTTGAAAGTGTGACGTTTCAAAAACAAAAAAAAATTATAAACAAAAAAGTCTTAAAAATTTTTTTTTAATTGGGTCTCAAAAGCCAGGCCTTGGTATTATAGCTTTTCAATTTAATGGTTAGTTATTTATTTTGACTGAAAAATCAGTAAACAAATTTTTTTTGCTCTTTTCTTCCTGAAAAGTTCACTTCAATTCCAGCAATCATTCAACGTTCCACCAACCGGATTGTGCTACGTTCCACCAGGTGGAGACTGCTACAGATGTGATTGCAAGAAGCCAGCCACTTGCTACAAGGGAACATGCCGTTAAATTCAGAATCCAGCAGTGATTCTTTTCTGTATTGGTCCGAACACAATAAACCGGTTGCTTTGACTCTTGTCTACATTACAAATAATCTTTTTGAACTCAATCTGAATTTGTGAGTTTCCGTAGTTCTCTGAAACAGAAAAACATCCCGATGTTTTTCTCTTATTTAATCCGGATTTCCACCGCTCTATAAAACGACAGCACACTTTGTTTTTCCAGTCATAACATTTCCTATTCTTTGAAACATGAAACTTCTCTTCTTCCTGTTTTTCCTTCAATATTTCTTCCAATCATCGGTAAACAAAATCACCCTTATTACGTTCCTACTTCCGTTTAAGGCCGCCTTCAAAGTACCACCCAAAGGAATTTGTTATGTGAAAACTGGTGGCAACTGTTATGGATGTGAGTGTAAGCTGCCTTCGACCTGCTACAAGGGAACTTGTCGCTGAAACGAATGTTGAAAACAAAACAATGTATTGTGTGTTGAACACCGATAAATGATTGAAACAAAATAAAAGCGGTAGTGCACGGATGCAACAAAAAAAATGATACAGATTGATTACTTGAATTATTCCTAGAATCTCGGTTTGACGACTTGATAGACTCCATACGCGATGGCCGTTGCAAAAAGTAGCCATCCGATATTCTGAGCACGTGGACTGTCGAGATGAGAGAAGACCGATTCCGCAACATCGGAGATTCGAGCGACGATCTGTGTACTCTTTCTGAAATTCAACATTATTGGGTTTTTCATTAATTATCGTGTTATTACTCTTCAGGTATGACAATTTCTTGGACAACAGCTTCAACTTTAACTGGCTCTTTTTGTACGGCTGTTTCCACTTCAACAACCTCATCTTCTTCACTTGAGCATTCATTCAATTCGATGGGAGAATCCTCTACGAATGGTTCCGGCTCAAGCATGAAAATACTTCCCAAAGTGGGTACCTGCTCCGGACTTTTGTTGATAATCAGATTATGGAACGCCTGAAAAAATTGTTGATTGAACTAAATCGGATTATCTTATCTGTTGTACGTGACTTTTGACCGCTCACCTCATTTATGCTAGGTAATTCGGCGACACGACCATTTTCTTCGACGTAAATGCGACCGGAAGACAACTGATACATCTTTTCAGTGAGCTCTTTGACTCGAACAACGATCAAAAAGCGGCTGGAACTAGTGCCATCACCAGTAGCAGATGGATCCTGGTGTCCGAAAACTGGAATGAACTTCACATCGATACTGGAAGTCAACTCGGAAACGTCTCGTTTCATTGGGGATACTCCAGTCAGTTGCTTCGGTGCAACCTGCAAAGAAATTAATTTTTAAAAAACAGTTATTTTCGAACGATACTTTGATTATAGGCGGCTGAAATTCTCCGGCAACTGCTCTTGTTAGTGCCGCTCTGAACACAACTCGATCCGTGGCCGTCATTTCCACTCCAGTAACAGTATTGTAATTGTCGATGCCAATGCAAATGATAAGGTGATGTTTCGAATTCAGTGCCGCGCAGATCGATGCTTGAAGTTCGAATGTGGACATGTCACCATAATGCTCTTGATCGAATAAAAGAGTCCAGATTCCTTGGATTTCCTAGAAAATATATTGTGAAAATGCATCGGGAACAGTATTTTTCTTATCCTCGATTCAAAAAAATCGCACGGAAAAATCGACTCGATTTGAATTTCACTTTTCGCGCCTTTTTCTGATCAAATTTCGGCCGACCAAAAATTTGCTTTTTTCTGGGCTCTTTGATGAATCTTGTTGAAATTTTCAGTCGTCCGTGCTTTGGGATGTATCTCTGAAGAATTTTGTGCAAAAAAGTTTTCGGAATTTCATCAAAGAGCCCGGAAAAGAGCACATTTTTGATCGGAATATTTGATCTGAAAAAAGGCGCGAAAAGTGAAATTCAAATCGAGTCGATTTTTCCGTGCGATTTTTTTGAATCGAGGATACCGGAAACATATCTCGATATTTGAAAAACATGGGCATCTGACTGTCATAAAGCTCATCGAATACGCTCGTCTGCTTGCCATCTCCACTTCCATTCAACGCAATTTTCACTTCTGTTGTGATGAGATGAGTTTTTTCGTCTTCAGTGACTGTCGTCTCCATAACATCGTCGTCATCCGCGTCTTCGTCTTTCGCTTTCACCTTTTCCATCGCTTCTTGCTGCATTCTGCCAGTCACCAAATTGTAGCTGGGCCCAGTCGTTACCCTGGAAAACCTATTCTTATTATAAATATCATTTTTGACTCACCGTCCATAGCGGAAGCTGTCTTGAGTGATATCGTATTCATCATCACAGAAGACTAATCTGTCGAATTCTGACGACGACGACTGCGGACCGTTGTTCCAAACGAATTTCGACTGAAAACGGACGGGGATTTTGAAAATCATAAGTCTATTTTTCGGCCTACATCTTCTACTAGCCTTCTGAACGAGTCGCTATCAACTTTAGTGGTCGGAGATGGTAAATCGACGGTCAGAAATTGTTCGTTTCTCTGAAAGCAGGCTTGAAGTCATTGATAATTCGCGGAAACCAACCAGGTTACTTTCCCCGTCTGAGAAAACTTCATTATCTGAATCGACATCGAGGAGCTTTGATTTAAGATATGCATCTGGAAGTAAATTTTAAAATTTTGCAAAAAAGCAACAGAAAAACGTACCCGGTGTGTCTCCCTCTTGTGAGAAAATAGTGTCGGTCTCGTATTGCTCCTCCGGCGGAACGGCAGTCATTTTTGACTGAAATTATGTTAGTTTTCGTGAAAATTGGATCGAAAATAGGGCGAAAAATTCCGGAAAATGTGAATAGAAATTAAAGGAGCGCTCGATTTTGTGGTTGATGGGTCTCGCAACGCGGAGAAAGAGGTTACTGTAGACCGTCCTTTTTTCGGAATTTCGGAATTTTCAAAACAGAAAACTGAATGGAAGTGGAGATCAAAAAACCGCGAAAATTTTGTTGTTGACAAATATTTGCTCAATTTTCGCATTCTTTGGCCTAAAATTTTTAGTTCTCGTCGTTTCGGTGGCCTAAAATTATAAAAACCATGCCAAAAATCCTTGAAAAATCGAAAATTTTTCAAGAAATCAGTTTTTGTCTGGAACTGGCCTTATTTTACGCTTCAAAGTTTCAATAAAAGGTTTTCTGTGTTGAAAATCTTCAATAAAACTCAAAAAATATCCCAGTAAATAATTTTCCCGATTTTTCGAATATTCGTGATTACTATGATTTTTCGAAATTTTTAGGCAGATTTTATGGGTTTTTCATGGTTTTTGGCGATTTCTTGTGCTAAAAATACCCCTGAAAGCGTTGATTTCTCGATTTTTCCATGATTTTTCGAATTTCCGCCATTTTTTTTCAATTTCAGTCCCCAACGTCTCTTTTTCGATTTTCCCGGTCCAATTTAACGTTTTTCCTTCGATTTTCCTTCTTAAAATCATCAAAATCCTACTCTAAACCCCTAAAAATCCCATTTTCCAGATGGAGCAAATCGGAGCAGCACTCCAAGAGACACTCGATCCAAACGCCGACGCTCGAAAGCGTGGAGAGGATTCGTTGAGGACACTGCAGGCGACGCCCGGCTACATTATTCAGATCCTGCAGCTTGTGGTCAGTGAGCAGCAGCAGATTGCACCGCGGATTCGAATGGCCGCGGCGGTGGCGTTGAAGAACTTTGTGAAGAGGAATTGGGTGAGGATTTGGCTTTTGAGAGCGAGAAAATAGCGAATTTTTGGCCTAAAATTGATCAAAAACCTTCGAAAATTGGCTAGAGACAGTTCCGGGGAATACAGACCATTTTGAGCCGAAAATCCTTGATTTGAAGCTAGAAAAGTCGAATTTTCCGCCGAAAATCTGCCAAAAATCACGCAGAAGAACCATTTTAAGCCTGAAAACCTCGAATTTTCACTGAAAAATTTCCAGGGCCCCGCGCCAGAAGTCGAGATGAGCCAAGAGAACGAAGAACAATTCCGAAACATGCTTCTGGAGGCGATGTTCAACACGCGTGCCAACGTCCAAGAGATTCTCTCCAACGCGCTCTACCTCATCGCTCAACGCGATTTCCCGGAAAAGTGGCCGGAACTTGTTCCGTATTTGTCGAAATTCCTCTCCGGAAGCGATTTGAATCATCTCGTCGCGTCGTTGGCCTCGATGGATCAGATCTTCAGAAAGTTCCGCTACGAGTCCAAATCGACCGAGTTGTGGAGGGAATTGTCCAAGTGCCTGCAAAGTGTGAGTAAAAACTCGGTTTTTGTCTAAAAAATCCCATTTTTGACCTGTAAAACTCGAAATTTCGACTCCAGAGCCCAATTTTAACCTTTACTCGCGAAAATTTCGCTCAGAAATCTCAATTTACCCTCTAAAACCTTCTATTCCAGACGCAAGAGCCCCTGACCCAACTGCTGTCCCAGATGATGTCAATCGGCGCGCAAAGAAATCAACTCGGCGAGGCGGAGCTCTCTCAATGGCTCAAGGTGCTCAATCTCATCGCCCGCGTCTACCATTCCCTCTGCTCCCAAGACATTCCCGAGTACTTCGAGGACCATCTCAACGACTGGATGCCTCATTTCCTTCAACTCGTCCAAATCGACGTCCCATCCCAAACATCGAGCTCTGGAGAGCCCACGACACTCGACGAGCTCAAGCACGAGATTTGCGAGATTTTCACACTCTACTCGCAACGCTACGAGGAGGAAATCGCTCCATTTGTGCCTAGCATCATCTCAGCCGTCTGGAGGCTTCTGGAGACCACTGGGCCCGATACTCGCTACGATACGATGGTCTGCGCCGCCCTGGAGTTCCTCTCAATGGTCTCCCAACGACAGTACTACGAGCAACACTTCACTGGAGATGGAGTGCTCAGAACGTTGGCCGAGAACGTGTGCGTCCAGAATCTCCTGCTCCGACAGCAGGACATGGATCTCTTCGAGGACGAGCCCCTGGACTATATGAAGCGAGATATCGAGGGAACAGATGTGGGCACGCGGCGTCGTGGAGCCATCGATTTGGCTCGAGGGCTCTGCCGGCGATTCGAGGACAAGATGCTCCCGTGTCTTAGTGAAATCGTGCAGAATCTGTTGGCTAGTGGAGACTGGATTCGGATCGATATTGTGTACTCGTTGATCACTGCGATCGCTGTGAAGACGGAGACCGCGAAGGCTGGCGTGACGGCGACGAATCCTTTAATCGACATCAACGACTTCTTTATCGGACAAGTCGCCACGCATCTGAATTCGGATGTCAATCAGACGCCGATTCTGAAAGCGGATGGATTGAAGTTTGCGGTGACGTTTAGGAAGCAATTGGCACCGGAGCATTTGATGACCGCGATTAGGGTGAGACCAAACGAAAAAAATTAAAAATCCACACCAAAAACACTATATTTCCAGGCCTCCGACTCTCTGCTCTCCTCCAACACCGTAATCCTGCACAAGTACGCTGCGTACGCCATCGAGCGAATCCTTCTCTCCGACTCGCAAAATGCTCAGAAAGTCTTCTCGGCTCACAATCTTCCCGTCGCGTCGATTCTTCAAAATCTCGTCGCCGCTTTCGACAAGGACCCGAAGGCTCAAAATTCGCCGTATCTCATCAAGGCGATTCTACGGATCATTGTGATTCTCGACGATGAGACGATTCGACACGCGGATGCGATTGCGACCAAGTTGGCACAGTTGATTGAGAGTGCGACGAAGAATGCGGCCGACTCGATCCATACGCATTTCTTGTTCGAGACGATCTGTGTGCTTGTCACAAAGGTAAAAATTGGGACTCTAGGCAAAAAAAATTAGTCTAAAAATGCTCCAAGTGTTAATTGGAGCGTAAAATTTGATTCTGGATCAAAGTTCAAGATCAGATTCCCAACGGAAATGATTCTGAGGCTCCAGGCGTCCAAAAAACTATGAAAAATAGCTCAAAAATGCTCCAAATTTTCAGACGCGAACAATCGGTGCCTCCCTCGACGCTCAACTCCTCCCACTGATCGAAGTGATCTTCCGCGAGGACCTCGAAGATCTCATCCCGTACGCTCTTCAAATCACGGGCGTCCTCGTCTCCTCCTGCATCGCCCGTCAAGCTTCCATCGATCAATTCACCGCGTTCCTCCCGTTCTTGCTCTTCGACCGTCTTTGGGCTCGATCCGCGAACGTGCCGGCTGCTCTCTCCGTGCTCGAAGTCATGCTCAGTGTGAATCCGCGTGCCGTGATTTCGGACAACTCCGCGCTGATTCTCAACCATTTGGCACGTCTTCTCAGCTCGCGAACTCTGGATCAATACGGATTCCAGCTCGCCGCGGCGATCCTCCCGTCTGTGGAGCATTTCGAGGGACAAGCGATGTCATTCCTGCTCAACACGATGTTCAAAAGGGTGCAGACGGCGAAGACGTCGAAATTCATGCGGCTCTTCGTCGTTTTCCTCTGCCGGTTCACTATCCTTCGAAGCGCTCAGGATTTGGTGCAGTCTTGCGAGAACATTCAGCCCGGAATGTTCTCAATGCTCATCGAACGAGTCGTCTGTATTGAGATGCCCGCGTTGAAGCAGACAACGACGGCCACGGAGAAGAGGATTATTGCGATCGGAATGGGCAACTTGTTGGCTGAGGTTACCAGGAATTTGGCGTGAGTTTTTGAGCTAAAAATTATAAAAAATTCGCTATTTTTAGCTAGAAAACTCCTTGAAAAGCTCAATTTTGTCATAAAAGTGTGGCTTCAAAATTTTTTTTTTCAGAATTTCGGAATTTACGAATTTAACTGTATTTTTTTCATAAAAATCGTAAAACTCGAAAAAAAAATTGCGATTTGAAAATTGATCTTTTCGAGTTTTGATGATTTTTACGGAAAAATATTGTTATTTTCGGAAATTCTGGGATTTTCAAGATCCTTCAAGTATAAATTTTAAAAAAAATGACTGATATCAGACTCTAATGACAAAATTGAGCTTTTGGATAGAGCTTTCTAGCTTAAAAGCTATTATTTGACTGAAAATCGTGTTTTTCACTGAAAAATTGAAGATTTTTCATAATTTTTAGGTCAAAATTGACTTTTGAAAAATAAAAAATATATATATGGAAAATCCTCCAATTATCAATGAAAAATACAATTTTCTGTCAAAAATCGCTATTTTAAACTCCGAGGGGAAGCTCAATTTTGTCATAAAACAGCCCCAAAATTCCCTATTTTCTTCCAGCAACCACTACGGAATACTGGCTCACGAGACCGCGATGCTCCTCGACGCCGCCGTGGCCAGCGATCGTGCCGTGATGTCTCCAGAAGAGGAACAAGCGTCGATGTACAACGCCGAGGGAGAATTCGTCAACCCGTTCTGCCGGCTCTCCTATGCTCCAAAGCAAGCTCCGATCGCCGCCACGATCACCAACCACAAGGCCTATTTCGCCGAGGCCGTACTCGTTCGGGGGCCCGCCGCTGTGCCGGAGACTCTGCGTGCCGTGCCGCCAGAGATTGTGCAATATTTGCAGTCGATTCGAGCATAAGACCCCGATTGTTTTTGTCCCCTGTACTATATATATTCATCTCATTTTTCTTACTGTTTCTTTTTATCGTGAAGCCACGCCCCTTATATTCAAATTTTGTCAAAATTTCCCTCACACAACAAATCTCTTTCCCCGATTAGTTTTCACACATACGGTTGCCGTTTTTTTTCAAATTTTCCATTATTTTTCGTTCAATTCCATCACTGATGAATATAAATTGACCCTGATTGCACAACAGTCAACATGACGTCACTGTTGCACCATCTGCACACTGCAGGGGACCATCAGGCTCCGCCCACTCGCTGAGAACGATTCTACGAGGAAAAAGACTCATTCATTAGATTTTTTCATTTCTTGATCACATTTTTTCCCGATTTTTAGTGCAAAATTAGTTGAAAAATCATTTGATGTTCTTTCGATGCACTTTTCTCTCGTTTTTTTTTTCCACCAGACCGCCGCCTGTCATGTATCTGTCTCTCATGATAGCGGCTGCTGTCAATTTGGTTTAAAAAAAGAAAAATTGAGAGATAAAAACATTTTTTGGCTTAAAAATTAGAATTTCGAGTGGAATTTGAGGTTTTTTGGAGTTGTAAGTGCTTTTATTGGATTTTTCATAATATTTTTAGTAGGAAACAGGAGAAAAATGGAGAAAAATGTTCCAGAAACCCCGAGAAAAATTTTTTGGCCTAAAAATTCAATTTTCGGCTTAAATTTTTGGTTAAAGTTTTGTTTTTTAGGTTTATTCAGCTTTTTTAATTTGAAAAATGTCAATTTTTATCTGAAAATTCTGAAAAATCCCCTTTATTTTTCAATTTTTCATCCAGAAAAAAATGCGAAATTGATTGAAAAACCCAATCTTTTTCAAACATCGCGCGCCCTCGCCGGTGGCCGAGCTTTTCCTCTTCCAGGTTCATTGCGCGGGAGTTTGAATTTGAATTTTCAAAATCGGAAAAACCGATTTTTGCCAAAAATTTTCGGGGTTTTAGGTGTTTTTGCAGTTAAGTTAACTTTTGGTAGTTAACTTTTGGTAGTTAACTTTGGTAGTTAACTTTGGTAGTTAACTTTGGTAGTTAACTTTGGTAGTTAACTTTGGTAGTTAACTTTGGTAGTTAACTTTGGTAGTTAACTTTGGTTGTTAACTTTGGTTGTTAACTTTGGTAGTTAACTTTGGTAGTTAACTTTGGTTGTTAACTTTGGTTGTTAACTTTGGTTGTTAACTTTGGTTGTTAACTTTGGTAGTTAACTTTGGTTGTTAACTTTGGTAGTTAACTTTGGTTGTTAACTTTGGTAGTTAGCTTTGGTTGTTAACTTTGCACTGGGAAACCCATTGCTGGAGAGCAATCGATAGGAAAGAGAAAAGGTAAATGAGAAAAACGAGAATATGGTAGAATGACTGTTCCTGAGCCTTTATATACCCTCAAAAGGGGGCGCAATGTGAAGAGAAAAATACAATCGAACAATAATAATAAAACAGTTATTGATATGAAGGGAAACAGTACACAGGGAAGATAAGTCATCTGGACCAATGATTATTGTTAGTTTACGATTTGTAAACAGACGAATATGGATTAGCACTTGTCAAAAACAGGTTACATCTGAATGTGAAGAATTCTTGATACTATAATCTCGATGAAGGATATGAGGTCACTTGGAATTACTGTAAGAAACAAAGAGATCGATAATAGAGCCACAAAAGCGGTAAAGATCAAAAGAAAATCAGGGCAGCATCACCTGGACAATTGGATGGAAAAGGAAGCTAGGGAATTCTGAAAATGGAAATAGTGCATTTTGAATCTTTTCGTATTTTTGAGAATTGTGAATTTCCAAATGTTCTGAAATTCTTCTGGGTTCTGAGAATATTGTTTAAATGTGGAGATTCTTTGGAATTCTAAATACTATTGGTGTTTTGAGGTTCTCTTCTGATATTTCTTTCTCGTTTCCAAGAATCTTCTCGATATCCAGTGGGGCCGAGAAAATGTTTTCGAGCCTGGCTCGGTCCAGACCGTCAAATTGTAACCCCTGTCGAATTTTAAACAAAAAATTAGCTGAAATTTTGAAAAAAATGTTTGACACACTGTAGTCAATGAGTACTGTAGTCAGTGATTATATGCCAGATCGAGCTGAAAAGGGAATAAGATTTACTTGAACGTATTCAAATCGGCTCACATAAGTTTTACTGTCATACTTTTTGCAGCAGAACTGAGGATTAGTGTTTAGCTTCATTAGTATGTATTGCAAATTATTATTTTCAGATAAGCTTGATAAGATATACATTCTGCTACTCACAAAAATAGCTAACGACGGTTAAAATGAAAATGTAAAAAGAAATTTTGAAAAATGTGAAAAAAAGTTATGAGTAGAAAGGATGAATGTGTTCGGGGAGCACCCGTTCTGCATCGATGATTATGCGAGAGGGAGAGAAAAAAGAGTATTAGGCGATCTCAATTTGAACGCTCTCGTCATTATCGTCATTTTTGACGGTGAGAACGATGATTGGAGGACGAGCGTATCCATGAAGTTGTTCATAGCAACGGAGACGGCGAGTGGTATGGACAATGAGGAATGAGAGAAGAGCCCAGATGGCCGGAAGTGCGAATTCACAGATGACAAAGAGCTGAAAAACTAATGATTGAATTGCAAAAAGAAAATAACAAACCTTGTCTTCGTTAGTTGCGTGAGTCTTCTCAAGCACCCGATTATAGCTTCTCACCGACCAAACGGCAGCTCGAATGAGCAGGAAAAGAAGTTGAATGGTGGTGCATGGAAGCGTTAACAGTGGCTTACGCGTCCACATCGCAGCTCCTAATCCGAGAACACATGTGAAGATGTCAGCGAACATTCGAGCAACAAGGTAGTATAAATCGAAACTCTTGAATTTCTTGTAGAATCTCCACGAATTCGGGTTCTCATTAGTATCATCTCTCAAAAGATAAGCCCAGTGCATGATATCAACGAGACACATCAAAACGAAGATGATCTTAAGTAGACGGAAACGAGTCGATGGATTGAAAAATGGCCATGACTGAAACTATAATACTAATAATCGTGGAAAACCAGTAGACACCTAACCTGAGTATTGTCGATTCGTCGCCCTGAATTTCCACCTTCTTCATTCGCTTCTTGGTTATTCTGAACGCCTTGTTGGTCTTTAGCTCGAACTGATAGATTGCGTGGAATTCTCGGCGAGTTGCTCATGTCCTGAAAAAATGAAATAATGTTTCAAAGTCTTCTATTCTAGTCGCTTCTAGCGTAGGCAGAGAAAACTGAAGGTCTTCTGGGGAATGACATGAATCATGATTAAATTTAAATAGATATTTTTGATTTGAAGGATTTCTCGATTAAAAAAGCAATAGTGCACATACATTCCGACAACTCCAAATTTTGTACCTCCTAATCCGTCTATCCCTCAAAACTCACGTCGTTACTCGCCGAGTGGGTAACACTGACGACCTCTCCGTTCACCTTGACCAGAGTATTCTTCCTCGAACGTCCCTCTCCGATCTGCAAATCAATGGTATTCCGTCGACTGGCGTCTCCTCCGTCCTTCACGTGCACATTGACCTTCGACGGCTTTCGAGAATCGGAGCCCGAGCCTGCCGACGCCTGACTCAGCACTACTTGCTGCTTCGAAGACGACAGCTCTGCAATGAGAGAGGGGTTGGAAGAGTTTTTATTGTTGATTACAAAGGGAATTTCTTTTTTGCGGATCTTCAAAGACCTGGAATATGATAAAAACCAAGGCTGGGGGCAACAAACTTATTCAAATTTCACTAACTTTTTTCAGAGGCGTCGGGTAAAATTCCGGTCAACAAAGAAATGTTCCTCATAAAAAAAATATAAAAATATATAAAAAAAGCTACCCCCCCCCCCCAATTCCGGCAACTTTTAAATGTGAATAACTTTTTTCATAAAAATTGGGTAAAAATACGGTCAACAGATAAAGTATTCCTCATTAAAAGAGATAACGATTAGTACAAAATTCGTTTAGTTTTTTTGAAAAATTAACAGAGCCTTGTATTCCGAAAAGTTGCCGATTTTGAAATTTTCGGAAACTTTCCGGAACACAAGCCGTAACTCTGTTCATTTTTAACGAAATTTAACGGGTTTTTAACCAATCGATAGCTTTTTCAATGAGGAACAATTTTTTGTTGACCGTATTTTTACCCGATTTTCCTGAAAAAAGTTATTCACATTTGAATGAGTTGCCGAAATTTATTGCCGCCTTTGGAGTCTTCAGAAATGAGTGCCATCAATAGGATATTTACTGTTGATCACAAGGGGAATTTCAGTTTTCTGGATCTTTAAAGGCCTGATGATAGAAACCTCTGTTTAAAAAAGAAGAATATTCTAGAATCAAAACAAGTCGTTTTATCAAAAATATACTCATAACCATGTGCTTATCCTAGCTATCTTCATAACCTATGATATGCCCATTTTATTATGGAAGAGATTATTCGACTTGTTTTCATTGGAAATCTTATGATTATTATGAAAAAGGAGAGCAGAAAAGTGGAAAAGACGGCGGTGAAGAAGAAGAGAAAGGGGATAAGTAGATGAGATTGATGCACAAAACTAATAACGGATGCATGTTTCTGGTTGACTAATTTGCATTCCCCCTCCTCTTCCACACTTTCACCTCTACGTCTTCAAAAGTCCTCGTTTCTCATCGCTCGTCATTGCCTTCCATTCTCTCGACAAAAAAGATAAAGCGTAGTTTGATCGTGAAAAGGGCAAAATGAAACCAGAAAAAGAAAAGTTAAGAGCCGAAACAAATTGATAGAAAAATTGGAGAGGAAGGAAAGGCGAATAAAAGCTGGAAGAAGAGCAGTGTGAGCACCGGAGGGGAGAAGTGAAAAATGTGATGATGTAGTTGATGGGGAGAAGAACATGGAGAAGCGGAGAAGAGGGGAAAAAGAGAAAGATGAGCTGGGATTATTCAGATGGATTATTGGCAGGAAGAGACGATTAGTAGGGATGGCGCACAAAAAAAAGGTGTTGGTGGAAAATATGAGCCGAGAGAAGCTATATCAAAATTAGCTGGGAAATCGATAAGAAGAGGTGGAACGGAAAGTACGAATGTTTCTGAAACTGGGTACAAAATATATTAATCAGGAAGTGTGTGGAAAACCGGATGTCAAATGATGACGTTGTGGAAATCAACTGATTTGAGAAATCCGCGAGGGAGCTTAGGAACTGAGCTCACTTATCAGGTTGCTGTTGAAGTGTAACACACAATGTGTCTTTGCTCAATTTTGTACTGTTTCCCGAAAAACTCCCGGGCCGGCGAAATGAACGCAAATCATGTAGGTCCAGGGGATTAATAGAAAGTAACACAACATTATAAAAGTAGCAATTTTTAATTTCATTTTGTGGATCTCATTGAGAACTACTATTTTATACAAGTTTCGATAGAATATTCTAAATTTACATTGGAGAAAATCGGCCCGGTTGACCCAAGTTTGTCATGTGATAGTGAGATAAATGAGGAGCAATTAAATTCGGTTTTATTTCTAGAAATTTCTCGATACTTCTTGCCCAAGAGGTCTACAGAATTCAGTTGGGACTATTGTTTTTGTCTATGTTACAGTCTAGACCTGTGGTAGTTTCAGGTTCCACTTATTCTGAATTAGAGACCACAGATTTGAAAAATCATCTGATGAACATTGAAAGAAAATTCTCGATTTCCAAGAATCATAACTAAGGCACGGAAAACACAAATAGTAGGTAATACAGTCAAGTTCAAAACTACCTTAAAATCTGTATTAGAAGGGCAAGTTTCATCTATTTTTCGAGCTCATAAAAATAAATTTCTCAATTCTCAAAATGGATCATAACATCTATTGGGGAATCGATTTGAAACGTATTTTGTGGTTTTTCCAGTCAACTTTTGACGAGGATTCTAATAAGACTAATTTCAGTCTTTTTGAATTTCAAGAATGTTCTCATTTTGACCCCATTGTGGTGCCCGTCTAATACAGATTTTTCGGTACAACCAAGTTCAAGCAAAACTAGATAAAACTAAAACCAAATTTTTTCCCAGTTAAAAAATATCAAAAAACCTCTTCCTTTCTAGTCGGAGTCATTTATTCTTCATCCCAAAAATCCGTTACGATTATCTTAATAATAAAATAGAAGGCTTCTTCTGCTTATCCTCTATCCGCTGATCACATCCCACGGAAACTATAGATTTTCTACACTCACAGCTTCTTTTTTCCCTTTTCTCATCATTATTTTGACGAGACGATGAGCAGCACCTGATCCTACCTAATACCCCATTCATTTGTAAGGGAAGAAGAAAAAATGGGAAAAAGAAAAACAGAAGAAAAAGAATTGATTGTAAAACAAAAAAAAGGTGTTATGCTCTTCTCTCTGACATCTCCACACTCATTTCATTTTATTTTGAAGACGACTCGAGACAAACTAATCCATGTCGTTTTCAGATGTGTTGATTCGCCATGGAAACATAATCGAATGAAGATATAAAAGTGGAGGAAAAAGAGGAAAGGACGATGGCATGATGGAAAATGTATGGAGAGTACAAAGGTAACCCGGAATTATAGCAACGAAAACATCCGGTTGTACGAATAAAATATAGATGTACTCTAGATGAAGCTGTCGTGACGTTTCTTTTTTTGTTGGTGGGGCTCTAGTTTTAGATATTACTGCTCTTTGGGAACGTAGTCGAAGTTTTCAAACATCTGATTTCATTAAAACCTTTAATAGAGCGACACACAGAATGCCGACTTTCGGAAGGCTGCACAACCTCAACTTTTTTTATTTGTCGGTGCTAATTTCAGTAAACAAAGATACTTTTCTCAGCAAAACGCATTGAATATGATCTTCATGTTGCGGATAGTTGAGGATATTTTCAATATAACTTTTACTAACACACTCTATTAGAGGTTTTAAGGTAAGTTGATAGATTCGCTCTAACCACAAAAATTGTGCTCCAAAAAGTGCAAAGAACACTACCACTTAAACTCATTAGTTACTCAGAAGTCAGTTTGCAAAGTTCCAATTTGCGCTTATGACTCCGTTATAGCTTTTCTGGCAATACTCAACGTTTGAAAAAAGTTTGACTTTTGGTCAAGACATCGGAGAAGATATCTGAAGTTAATCACTAATCTTCTGATGTCTACCGTCAAGAAAAATGAATGAAAGAATGAGTAAGGATACTCCGAATCTTGCGGTTTGATGCAGAGAGGGATACTAAATCCATACTGTCTAGGGGGTTTCCAAAAAAAACTGAATGACAGTGAAGAAAGTTCTGGAAAACAAGTTGAGATCATCTAAAAAAGACCAGCAGATAAAATATAATATCCCCGAACTTGTGGAGTCTCAATATGAAGACGACTCAAGTATAGATTTGATATCAAAAATAGGGATACCAAATGCAATTTTTCATGAAGATTCGAATCCGCTCTCAATTTTTCAATTTTTCGTAAAGTTTCAAATCCGCTGCCAAGAAAGCGACAAGTCCTTTCAGATTGGAACACTTTCCATTCAAAATCAGTCATATTATCTGATTTTATCACAAATTCTCAAGGAGTTTCTAATCCTGATTTTCACAATTTATGATCTTCGCAACAATGAAAAAGAAGTACTCACCAAGAATCAGCAAAGGATTCAGAAGGCGTCAACTGCCGACGATGCACACACTCGACGACACAACTGCAAATGAGTCAAATGGGTGTTGCGAGAAGATGGTAAAGAAAGAGAAAGATAAGTGGGTTGAAAACGAAATTGGAGTTTAGGAAGACGACGACGAAGAAGCTTCCTTAAAAACATGAAAAAAGGAAGAAAAAGGAACAAAAAAGACAAGAGGTGGGGTTGACTAAAGGAAAAGAAGGATTTGGTCAGGATTTGTGCCACGAAATCAACTGGAGAAATGGGGGCAGAAGACGGAGGCGGCGAAAGGGAAAAAACAACAAGGAAACCTTGTTACGGGGACCCCGAGAAAAGATGAAGAAGAAGTCAAAACGGAGCAGGAGAACGATAGAAGACAGGCGACGACAAATCGGGTTATGCATACATCGGAAAACGACCACTTGGTTAAACTCGATGTATTCGTGCTCCGTTTTTTTTTAAATGATGTGATGGTTGGGAGGAAGAGGAGAGGAGAGGGTGGAACAGGAAAAAATAATAACAGAAGAAGAAAAATATGGTTCCGGTTTTTGACAAAAGACGGATGGATGTTCGGTTTTCAACAGATTAAAACAAAGTTGGTTGCCAGATCAGCTAGAATCTGCAGAGATGTGAAGAAAAGTACGGGCACATCTAGGGCAAAGGCCTAGTCGACTTTCATAAGTTTCCTTACAGTTGGACCACTGTGAGTCAAGGTATCATGTGAACTGGACAGACTATGATACATAACTTATTGATTATTATTGGTAAAGATACATGTTTTAAAAAGTAATATTTATGATGAGGTTTTCATAGTACTGACATCAAAATTACATTTCTTTCTGTCTCTGCTTCACCATTTTCCAAAATTCCGCTCTGTGTTTGGCCGGGAATTGCGGTAGTTGGTCGGCTTACGGACAAGTCAGCAACTATACAGCTGTCAGGAACTGTGCGGCTTCCCAATTTCCGCTAATTCCAGAGACCCATTAAGTTTTCAGCAACTTCCGACCAAATATCCGAACCGTAACTTTAAGGTTCCACCCATCCAGCAGTTCTCAAAAACTTCTCACCGAGCTCTGTTCTAAAAAAAAGAAAGAAAAAGAGAAAAAAGTACTCGGGTGTCGCTGGCAACTTTAGGTCGGAGGTTGGTCGGCTTTAGCACGCTGCTTGGTCGGATTCCGGACAAGACCGCTACTAAAGCCGACCAAGCTCCGACAAACATCCGACTAACTTCCGACCCTTTCAGCGGCCGGCCAGGTTGCTTGCGCACTTCCGGTGTTTTAACCAATCGAAACAAAAAACGTTTTTTAAAAAATATTTTATTATCTTAACTAACTATAAGTACAATTAAACAAGGTAAATATTTTTTAAAATACATGGTGAATTTATCTCAATTATTGTAGTTGTCCTGTTGTGCTGGTTCCCGAGCCCAAAATCCTCCAATTGATTTTTGCACGAGTCTCGGAAGTTTCGGATATTTCCTGAAATTTTCCATGATTATTACCGATATACATAGTTTAAGCAATCTCACCTTATATTGAGTCCAATTGGAAAAATCCTTTTCTGTTTTCGAAGTGTGCATCTGTGGAAAATCTGAAAACATAATCTGAATACACTCGGCTACTCTCGCCAAGTTTTGTACAGACTCACCACAAGTCTTGCACAAGCCTCCCGCAATTGTTACGTACGCACAGTCCAATAGTTGTGGGAAGTTTGTGCAAGACTTGTGGATCAGCTGGAAAAACCGGCGGCAGCCCTTCCTGTTGTTTTCAATTTCGAAATTTGTTTTATGATGCAAAAACACATTATTGAGTCAATTTTATTAAAAAGAACTACCTAAATTACAGAAAAAAGACAAAAAACAAAGAAAAATTTAAAAATTCCTTCCGTCCGATTCCGAAAATGGTGTAGTTGTTCTGGAGAAAGTAATTTTTCGATATTGTTGTCAGTTTCGATATTGTTGTCAGAACATCATGATTGTCGAAAATCGGAGAATTTTTTCCTGAAAAATTATGATTAAGTCATGTAATCGGAAATCGGTTCATTAAACTCACTATTTTTATACCGTTCGATATACTTCGCCTGTTTTCCACTTTTAATCCGGCTCATCGAAAACTTCCGAGTGTCGGTGTTCTTTCCGTGATAACTGATGTCATTTCTGGAAACTAGTAAAGATGAAAACAATCTGAGCAATTTCCAAAAATAAGTAAGAAAATTGGGGTCAAAATGTAAAAAAATAGACAAAAAAACGAAGGGGAAAATGAAAAATGAACGCATCGGTGATTGCGAAATCAATAAGCTGATTCTTGGCCAAGACTTGTGGGAGTTGTTTTGGACGCCCAAACTTCCATAGTTGGGCCAAGACTTGTGTGATCCTTGACAAACTGTGTTGTGCGCGCTATTATTGTACAAGACTTGTGGCAGCTGAGTCCTATACTTGTGAAAGGTGTAGCCAAGACTTGTATACCCCAACATTGGTACAAGACTTGGCAAGATTTGCCGAGCATGGAAATTAAATTGAATTAATACCTTATCCATTTCGGGACCTTTTGATTGAGATGGCATCGACCGAAAGAGTTTTGATACCTGTAAGTTGTTTTAACACATAAATTGAAGACTCAATACTATAAAAGGCGATGAAAAATAAAATAAAGTATTTCGAAAAAAGAAAAAAGCACGCGTCGCTTGACACGCATCGCGCTTAAACGTCGACCAAGATCCGACCAAGATCCGACCAACTTCCGACCAGAAGCTGACCAGCTAAGAATCGCCTCAAAGTTTTAAACTTCCGACCAACTTCCGACCAAAAGCCGACCAAAGTGTGTGTTGATAGCTTGAAAGTGGTCAACTTCTGACCTAAAGCCGACTAACTTCCGACCTAAAGCCGAACCCCCCTCAACTTCCGACCAAAAGTTGCAAGTTTTCAACCGAGTAACTCGGCAGTTCTCCCAAACAACAGAATTAACACCATCTCCTGCCCTCGTCATTGCCCAATTTTCGGTATCTTTGATCCTTTGTCCTGTTGACAGGTTTACGGCAAGTCTAACTCCCCGGGTATTCCCTCTTCCATTGTTTTAGGTCTGTACATCACAATATTCGTCATCATTTCCCCACGAGCAAAATCACTCTTCCTTCTCATAGTCCCCGTTCACACTCCTCATTCAGTTGTCCCATTTATTGTTTCACCGCCGTTCGTTCAATTTTTCTCTCTTGCTGAATATTGTCTTTAATCGAAAATTGTTGTTTTTCAGTCATCACCCATATCGAGGCAGAACACTGATTCTTCGGTTTTGGTGAAGTCGTCAGCCACGGACTCCAGGATGTCAGGTATGAAGGAGCGAGGATTGTGGAGGTTAGTTTAGAGGTGAACAACAGCATGACTATACTCTATTTGACAACAAGAAACCTAATAGAACTATAGAAAGCATAGTTAAGGATTCGCTGGAAGTCTTGTTCACAAGATTACCGGTCGCTTGTCGACTGCCCTTAGTGGAGCGTTTTATACATAAGATATAGAGAACACAGTTAAGGATTCGCTGGAAGTCTTGTTCACAAGATTACCGGTCGCTTGTCGACTGCCCTTAGTGGAGCGTTTTATACATAAGATATAGAGAACACAGTTAAGGATTCGCTGGAAGTCTTGTTCACAAGATTACCGGTCGCTTTGTCGACTGCCCTTAGTGGAGCGTCTTATACATAAGATATAGAGAACACAGTTAAAGATTCGCTAAATCGCTTGTAGTTGATCAATCTTCCTCAGATTTGCCAAATACTTTGTATTAATTTTTTTTCAGATGCACCGTCCGTTTCGAATGTAAAGGGTTTATTTTTGTTTTTTTTCTCTGCAGTGAAATTATTTCAGTTCACATCAGAGATGCCTCAGTGCCCAGACTTACAAATAAAACCTTCCTCCTAAAGAAAGTATACGGATACAGAGGCACCCAGCGTGTATTACCTATTGCCAAACTCCGAGATTAGTCTTTCTTGTAAGAAACTCGTTCAAACATTCTCAAGTGTATTACTGATGTAGACTATATTCCCATGATCTACTAGTCTTTCACCTCCCATTCACACCCCGTTCAAATTAGCCCATTCGAGTTGAAAAGACCAACTTGTTTCTCTTCGAAAAAAAACCTGAGACTGACCCGTATGGACCAAGTGTTTTGTCCTTGTTCTCTGTACCGTCCGTTCTTCGCTCTCTCTCTTTAAAGAAGTCCTGTTCTGAAGACGTCACGTGACTCTTGAGGGTGTCTATCCATCACAACCTGTCTTTTTCCATTCTCATTATCTTCTCGAATAAATTACCGCCTACGTGCCGCTCACTTCTTGACGACCTTGTTGGAGAGAAATCTGTGCCGGAAATGGGATTTTGCAAATCGTTCAATGTATCTTGATCTTTCTTCTTTGGATTATCTCTGATTAGGTCAATAATTGAAAATTTCAACCAATTTATTATTAAATAAATAATTAATCCATACAAGTGAGATCAGTTTAGAATCGTAAGCGAAGCACGTGTTGAAGCACAAAGATCGAATACAAATAAGAGCAAGAGGAAAGAGATGATGGGAATTGAAAATAGATTAGGAGCACCGAGGATTGATAAAACCAGATTAAGAACGTCTTCTGCGGAACAAGCTGTTCGATTCGATCGCCTTCTTCTCGTATAATTCGAATCGGGGCGCTCTCTGAAATGAAATCATGTTGGTTATCAAGTTCACAGTAGTTTCCGAATTCGCCGCCTGGCCAAGTTGCAATAATGACACGAGAACAGGTTCTTCACTTTTTTGTGTTTCATTATTGCAACTTGACCGACCTCCGAAATCATTAAGATGATTAGGAAGGACACTGTCTCCGTATCACTTACCGTAGTCGTTGGGGCAGATGTAGTAGATGGAGTAGGAGCGATTCTGCTGACGACTCGGTTCTGGCATTTGTAGAGAGTGTTGATGTTTCGGATGTCGGATGCGGAGAAGTAGTCTCTCCTCTGCCATGGAACATTTTTGAAGTTGTAGTGCATGATGGAGTTGGCATCGTATCCACCCATATAGAAGGACTTTGCACGTTGGTAGATCTTGAAGTTGTAGTGGAAAGCGGATCCACCGATGCGACGATCACGATCATCTCTCTGATGCTCGTGGTAGAATCCGAGAATGTGCATCAACTCGTGCATCACTGTGCCACGGCCGTTGTAGAGAAGGCAAGATGGATCGAGTTTCATTCGGGTCTCAACGTTTCCAGCTGGCGTTCCGAACAACCAACGACTCGTTTGCCGTCCAATGTAGGAGAAGCAGCGTTCGAGTTGATAGTACTTGTTGATTTGAAGGTAGTTACGGTCAGTGGAACGACGTGGGCGGAAACGAATGCAGGTGACATCTTTGAATGCATCCATTGCGGATAAGATGACAGCTCGTTCAGTTGCAGTGTAGTGGGAGGCAATGTCGTATGGAACTTCGGCGTTCGGCCAGAGACTGAAAAGAACTGGTTTAAGGAAAGAAGGAGAGAGGGTCATTTTCAGACACTTGAGAAGACGTTGAAGAGGAAAGAGAGAAAAAGGGAACGGTCACTCACTGGGTCTCCCATTGCCATGGATGAATGGCGATTCCTCGTTTCTTTCTCATTGGAATCTTCACGGCGACGTCGTCGTCCTTTGGTGGCTCGGAGACTGACCGTTTTGTGGGAATCTGGAAGAACAGATTATTAGGAATATTGGAACAGTCGGTTTTACCTTGACAGCAACTTGGTCATCTTTCTCAGGTTCAGCGACTTTGGCAAGAACGAGGGCTAGTAGGGAAAGTAATAAGATAGATCGGTACATATTAGAGAAGATAAGAGTGAGAAGGGGAAGCACACTGTTTTTTGCAGGCTTTCTTCAACCTTTAAGTAGTGGTCATCTGCATTTGCAAGATCCCAAGGCTCCGCCCCTTCCGCCCGTTTCCTGAAGATCAGGCGGGCCTCTTCGCCTCCAACCTTCTCGTCTTCAACCTCCCAGGTTGCACTTTCCGAACGGCCATGACCACTACGGTCAGGTGGGGATAGAGTAGGCGAGACGACGTGGGAGGGGGTACGGTAGACGAGACAAAAAAAGAGAGAGCGTGTTTCAATGGACGATTCGAAGTAGACATAGGATGCTGATTTTTATTGGTGCGAGTGGTGCAGGAAGTCACTGACACCCACGCTAATGGAGTGGAATGGAAGTCATGATTCATGGAGAAGTACTTTTAATGAGATGACTAACAAAGAAGAGCTGATGGATTTGGAAGATAAGAGGAAGTCATGTTGAATCATAAAATCTCAGGATATTGAAATTCAAATATTCAAATTTGTTAGGAAGAAAAATCATGTCCTACGGATGGACATAGAGCCTCTGGAACTTCGTAATATAGTATTTTTTGAGCGACTTTTTGAGTGGTCTCAAATCGTGTAATATAATTTTTTAAGAATTTGACCACACATGTAGCCATGCCTGACCGTTCCTTTCAAGGGATTCTTCAGTCACCTATTTCTTTTCTTTCTTCTGTCGTCTCCACTCTTTCAGACGACATTTTCAGACCGGATCGATTCGACGTGGGTGTCCTCTGATGTTGTACTATTTTTCGAAAGTTGCTGCAAAGTTTTGGAGAAGGGCGAGGAAGAAATTAGAGACAGTTAGAGATCTAACTAGGAAGGTGGTATTAAAAATAATGGAATTTTGGATCAGGATTTGGGGTTTGTACAAGCTTCTTATAAGAATGTTTAAAAATTCGATTGAAGTTTTAAATCAACAGTAATTTTCAGAAAAATAATCAAATTAATTTCAATTGAGAATCTTTCTTGAGAATCCAATTTCTTTTAGAAATACATGCCCAAATCCGTGCCGACAGAGAAATTTCTACCTGCCCGGCTCGGCTCAACCCGAGTTTTGCGAGCCAGTTTTTCCGAAGGTCAAATTTTGAAGAAAACACTCTTTTGACTGTTTTCTGTTTTTTGTAAGTTTTTCATAGTTTTAGTATTTTCATGAGTTTTCATGAAATTTAGAAACTTTTTCATGAAAAAAATAATTTTTCGGAAAAACTTTGGCCGGGCCGGATTTGGACATGTATGCTTTTGAACCAAATGGTTTCAAATCGCCGTCAAAACACAAACCAAGAATATTTCAACAGTTCTTCGGATTCTTCCTATCTTGCTTCACTTCTCCTCCTCCTCAAACCCTATTCCTTCAGGAAAACTGGAAAATCCCACTTACTGATCACCTTAATTATACTTTGTCCCATATTCTCTTGATCATCTATAATCAGAATGCCTACCCACGTGGAAGACAATAATCGCATGATGTTTGATATTTTTGTGAGTGTGTTACAATAAGTTTTTGACACATTATTTTGATGTTTCAGTCGTAATAGCCATTTTCCCAACCATACTATCTAGACGACAACAGAAGACTTTAGGTCGACTTCCGAGACTTTTAATTTGATAGCAACATTTTGAACGCCTTGGTACCCCACACACTCCTTTTTTTGCCTTTGCACTTTTCTCGGATTTCTCATCCATCAACTCGTGCAAAAGTACACTGGATTGATTGCTGAGCTATTTTCAGTTTTCTTCTCCTCGATTACCCCTTTCGTCATCCACCATTAATCTCTGTCTTGACTCATAGACTTTGTTCCAGAACTTTTTCCTTTCCATCATCTGTCATCATCATCGTAGATAACACACAACAAAAGACACAAATTGTAGATAACTAGTTTTTTTTTCAGTTACCCCAAGGTTTCGGTTTCTTGGTGGGGCCCCATTGGGTGCACTTTTTCCGTACTTTTGTGGAGAAAATGCGATTGATGAGAGAGGGCAAATACTTGACGAAAAAAAACACGAGGCAGAATTTCTTTTGGGTGGAATAGATCTATTTTGATTTTTTGTGTGATGTAAAAAAGTTGCAACAAAAACGTTTTTTATGGCTCCGATTTACGGTGCCTAAACTTTTAGGTATCACGAATCAAATTGGTCACACCGGATACAGTAATTAGGTCAATGAATGAAATCTTCTGGAAAAACTATACTATGGTTTATGAATGCTATAAAGAAGGGGGCACTGTTCTAGAACGCCGGAACGAACGAAAAAAATCCCGGAACGAAAAAAAAATCCCGGAACGAAAAATAAAATCCCGGAACGAAAAAAAAGAATCCCGGAACGAAAAAAAATCCCGGAACGAAAATTAAAATGCCGGAACGAAAAATGAAATCCCGGAACCAAATTTAAAATCCCGGAACCATTTTTTTTTCTCTTTTAGTTTAAAACAGTATGTGTTTTTATTCATTGAACCCCACTTTTTTGAAAAAAAAATACTGCATAACTTGAGTTCAGGAAATGGTTCAAAAAAGGGACCTATTGCAGATTAGGGTCCTTCGAATAATAGGAGTCCTTTCACATGCCTCAAAAAAATTGGAGTCACTTCAAGTTCCTCAGGAGAAGTAGAGGTTCCTTCAAATTTTTCTAGATTTCCATTTCCTTAACTATTTTAAAATTAATTTTTGAGACGCCCCAGAGCGAGCTAAAATTTCAATCGAATGGGGTCATCCTGAAAAGTGCAATGTGGTGATTTTGGAGTAAGTGGGGGTGAAAATGGTATCTGTCAGGAGGGGTGATTCTGAAAGATCTGGGGCGTTTACTAAGCCTATTTAGTAAGATTGTAAATCTATTATAGAAAAAAATTTGAAAGGACCCCAATTTTTTTTGAGAAACCTCAAGAGACCCTAATCTGCAATAGGTCCCTTTTTTTAACGATTTCCTGAACTCAAGTTATGCAGTATTTTTTTTTTTCAAAAAAGTGGGGTTCAATGAATAAAAACACATACTGTTTCAAACAAATAGAGAAAAAAAATTGGTTCCGGGATTTTAAATTTGGTTCCGGGATTTTATTTTTCGTTCCGGCATTTTAATTTTCGTTCCGGGATTTTTTTTCGTTCCGGGATTCTTTTTTTTCGTTCCGGGATTTTATTTTTCGTTCCGGGATTTTTTTTCGTTCCGGGATTTTTTTCGTTCGTTCCGGCGTTCTAGAACAGTGCCAAGAAGGGTGTAGAGATTGAAGATCGGTTTGTGTTGAAGTTCAAAAATCTCTGTAAACTCTGTTCTGAATTCTCAAAAAGAAGAGATTTGAATTACATTTTGTGACATGTCTTGTCAACTTTTGACGAGGATTCTAACAAGACTAATTTCAATCCGTTTGAATTTCAAGAATGTGCTCATTTTGAGCTCATAGTGGTGCCCTTCTAATACAGATTTTACGCATTTATTTTGCTGACCCATAAGTCTGAGGATACTGTAATTGAACTGCAAAATATATACGCAATTCATAGTTTCAATAACATCTCCATCGCAAAATCATATTATCACTATATCTTCTATTCATCCATTTTCTCGATTTCCGTTTTACAAGTTATTATGTCTAGGTTTTGGCGCCATCCACGTCTTCTTCTTCTTCGGTAAAAAAGTTCTGACGTAGAGCTGTGACGAACAAATCAAGAACGTTGTTTATGAGATAAGTAGTTAGATTTTTTGCAGAAAAATAAGAAAGTATGTGTTCAAACACCATCTGGTCTCAAGGATATATAGATTTCAATGGCATGACAAGATATCGAAAGATACAATAATTCTGTTGGGAGTTGGATGCGGAAGTTTTGTATTTCGGTAGGGGAGAATTGACGCAAGAGCTGTGATTTCTGTTCAGACTATAGAGACATTGGCTCCGCGACGTTTCGCAAGTGAGACATTTCGAAAGTGGGAAATTTCAGAAACGAAACATTGCACATGTGAAATATCGCACTTTCGAAATGTCACACTTGCGAAACGTCACACTTTCGAAATGTCACACTTTCGAAACGTCTTTTTTCGAAACGTCAACGAGCCATTTTTCTCAAGCTGAATTGTTGGAAAAATCGTATTTTAAAACGGTTTTCTGTTTTGTTTGCAACTTTCAGTATTTTTATGAGTTCTCATGAAATTTTAAAGCTTTTTCGTGAAAAATTGAATTATTTTTGGAAATTTTTCGACGGAAATTTCCGGGCCAGGCCGGGCCGGATCAGGACATGTATGTCTTTTTTGGATTTTGTTGTGACGTCAATTCTCATTTCAAAATTTTAAAATTATTGGTTTTCAATGTTCAACACCCCCATCGAATCAAAACTGATTTAAAAGTGAGCAAATCCTCTCCTCGAAAATAACTTTTTTCTTTTTTTATCAAATTATTGTTATCGGGAGATTACGTAGTCAGAGTAACACCTTTAACGTCATTTTCTCTTCTTTAAAGTAACAGGCGTGTCACAGAAAATCCCGGTGAGACATCAATCAGGCGTCCCAAGGCTGGTTCATCCCGTTATCTCTTCTTTTTTTTGTGACTGCGTGTGTTTTTCAACGTATTCATTTTCATGCGCAAGCGGATAAGATATCGAAAAAAATCGGATGTTGCCTGTGTTAATGATGATACTTTTATGTTTGAAAAACACGGTGCAAAACTTTATCAATCGACGGGGAACGAAGAAGAAGACAGGGATGAAGAAAAGTTGGGGGAAAAGGGGTTTGAAGAATAAATTTAAGGAGAGAGCATCAATTGTCTGGTTTTTTGAATGATTCAAGGGGAGTGGAGACGGGGAAAAAAAGATGAACATCGTCATGATAAAACGGGAAGAATGAGATAAATGAGTGAGCCTGTAGGGAAATGAGTATTTAACGTCCGAATCTCATGTAGGCCGACTTTCTCTTCATCATGTCGTGGTCCTCCTCTTGTCCCATTGAGCGCTTTCCGAATCTGAAAATTTCAAAAATGAAGATACCGTATCCAAACGAAAATTTTTTACTATTATGAGAGTCTCAGTCAATGTCAGTCCTGGCTGATTTTTTTTCGATTTTTTGGCTGCGATATCTCGCCACGAAAATGCTACAGTAATATATTAAAATTTAAAGGAACATACTCTGATTTTCAAATTAAGTTTTTAGTTTGTCATGTTTTTTCGAACGATTTTCAACAAATTTCAATTTTTGCTCCGATAATTACATTCTGCTGCCGAAATCTGTTGAAAATCGTTCGAAAAATAGGAAAAATGATATCGCAGCAGAAAAGTCAGAAAAATTTAGCAAGGACTGATATTCACTGAGACTGACATAATAACTGGGTCCTGGACCGAAAGTTCAAGTTGTCCCTCCCCTTTCAGACGAAACACGTTCTACTACTACCATCCCTCTCCCTTCAAGCATCGTCACGTTATTTTCTGTCAACTTAGAAATGAATGGGGTCACTTTTCCTCAAATGTTTACTCCCCCTTTCTCTCTATAACTTCCTCCCAAATGCCTACCTCATGTATGCCGATTTTCTCTTGAACAGATCGTGTCCCTCGTCTCCAGAAGCCGTATCAAGACCATCGTTTCCGAGAATTTCCATATCCGACGATCGCTTTCCGAATCTGAAACATTTCCTCGTTTTCATTGCATAATTCATCTCTTCCAAGTATTCCTCACGTACCTCATGTAAGCACTTTTTCTCTTCTCCGCACTCATCACGTCTTCTTCCGGGGCTCCCGAGCGTTTTCCAAATCTGCAAAAAGTATTAATGACTTGTTGTCGAGAGGGAGGTCTAGGTGAAAAACCACCAACCTCATGTAGGCGGACTTTCTCTTCTCCATTTCCATATCATCTCCAGCCAACTCTTGCTCATCGCCGCTGCTTCTCTTTCCGAAACGCATGTAAGCACTCTTCCTCTTCTCCATTTCCATTGGGTTTCCACCGTCCGAACGTCCGAAACGCATGTATGCCGACTTGCGTTTCTCCATCTCTACAAACAAAACAGTGTAAGAAAGCGACATTAATGTATAGGACAAGAGAGACCCCGCTCTATCGTGTCCTCGGTAGTATAGTGGTGAGTATCCGCGTCTGTCACATGCGAGACCCGGGTTCAATTCCCGGCCGGGGAGAAATCTTTTTTTAATGTCGTACCTCTCTCGATTTCACTGTCTTGCTGGGCGAGAACCACAGCCACCACGATGCCGAGCATCAAGATCAACCCACGAGAGTTCATGTTTCTGGAAAACAGATTATTCATGGAATAAAGAGCTGCGATTTATAAAATAAAGAAGGAATAGAGGAACGCTAAATCCCTATAAGAAACCGAATGATCCCATTTCGGGGAAGTCATTCAAAAACAAAAGTGATGAGATGAAGTAAGTTAATAAGATTAGACAAGCTTTAGAACAGACTGAAATGTCACCTGAATGATAAAAGATTAGAAGGTGTAGGAGGAAAAGGGACAGGTGAAATAACGAATGGGAAATAAAAGGATTATTGAGAACTCTTTCTTTTTACAAAAGAAGAAAAGGAGATGGTGGTGGTGTCAGACTCAGCGAAAGAGCCTCCAAATGAGCCGAGTCTCTCTCCATTTTTTCCCGGAGGGGAGGAGAAACGAAGGAAGAAAGTGGGCGGAGCCAAGCTGTTGAAGGTATTCTCCTCTCTCGGCTCGTCCCTCCCGCCCTTCACCGTCTTCTGGTCCTGGGGGATAATCGGATTTAAAGGGGAGAGGAAAAGTGAATGACGTCAGGCTGTAACTAATGATCCCAGTTTTTGGAAATGGTCTCATGGTCCCGAAGTAGAAGTCGCCCGAAATGGGAAAATCGTACGATTCAAGAAAGCGGATGAAAGCAAAATGGGGAATAAGATGGATGAGTGCGACTCTTCGCCCAATTGACGGATTCATTTCGAGAATCGAAGTGACTCGAGCTCTTCGTTTAGATTCGAAGCTCACGGGCTCCGAATTTCGGGAAAACGGAGTGAAATCTGGGAGAACGGGAAATGAGAAAATGAGTGAGCAAATTGGGTGGGATACTGGTATTTGGTCTAGGCGTGAGAAGTTTATTGCAAAAATTTTAGGTTTTTCAGATTGATGAGAAGAGTTGTGGACTTCAAAAAAGATCGGGTGTTCAGGTAAGTGGATTATGAAAATTCTATTGATTTGGAAGTCGCTGAATCCATTACTGACCTCTTTTAAGCTGAAATGTGTTTAACTAATGATTCTCGGAATCTTCACTAATAGTTTGATAATCAAATGAGACACATCCTGAGCTGGAATGTTTGCCCTAGCTAGGCCTAGCCTGTTTTTGTTTCAGAATAACTAATATCCGGCTTGTTCTCCCTAAAGTACGTTCGTAACATCACCCCAGACATGTTTTGTTATAAAAATAAGACTTCTTTTGGTAAGGTCAATGACGAACGTTTCATCCTGTTATTCATCCCCTCTAGAGGAATAGGCTGCAGATTTTTGCAAGAAATAATAGTCTAGTTTAAATGTTTTAGGAGCTTTAGATCCTTGGGAAGCTTTTCAAGTCCAAACTTTCAAACTACAAGTATCAGTATCCTCTTAACGGTCCGTATAGATCATCCCATAAGCTTAACATTCCCGGAACATCGTCTTAACCTTAACGTCAAGAACTTCTGAAATTGAACTCTCTCAACCAAAAGAAGCCATTAATTCAAGTACTTCCTTATGTGCTCTTCCATGATTCATAATCGTTCGGCAATCTTTGAAATTAAAAAGGATTTCGATTTCAATTTCGATTTCGAATTCTAAAAATTGGGAAACCAATTCCCGGAAGAAGCCTTGAATTTGCAGAAAAACACAAAACTCGTAATTTTCGTTTCATTTTTTTGTATTCTTCCCGGATCTTGAGGAAACAGAATTTGAGTTCAAAATGTTGGGCTCGATGAGCAAAAGAAAGGAGTGACGTTTTGACAGCCTTTTACTTGTCAAGTGTGTACTACATCATAAATTATTTTTTGGTAGATGAGAAACATTGTCTCATGATCATTGGAAAATGATGAGAGCAAAGTGCAGGGGTGTCTAGAAGTTGAGGGGGACCTCGGGATTTTGGAGCTAGGATGAGGAATACGGTATCAAGGGACCTAGCAACTCATGGAGTACAAAGGGTACCAAATTTGATACACTCTTCATAAAACATTCGGTTCCGCGACGTTTCGAAAGATGACTTCTCGAAAGTGTGACATTTCGAAAGTGCGATTTTTCACAATTACGACGCGTTGCTTTGGAAAATTTTCAAAATGTCACACTTGCGAAACGTCACACTTGCGAAACGTCGCGGAGCCAAACATTCTGAATCCGACGGGCTTTCCGAATTGTCGAAATAAGGTTGTACTTGCGTTTTCCGAGGCTCAAAAGCCCGTGTTACATTTCAATCCATGTCTAAATCCTGTTGTAAGGTTTCAATCATCAAAATACATTTGATATGAATAGATATTCTGATTACTTCTATTCCGAATAATCCATTATCTGAAGAGATAACTTGAGGGCGGATATTCTTTTGTTTGGTCCACCCGGAGTCATGCGCCACGATGAATGTGAGAACCGATCGAACACCTTTAATGGGAAAAGAAAAACGAAAAGTAGAATGAAAAAAAAAGAGTTTCAAGATAATCGAAAATGCAAAAGGCCCTTTTGGGAGAGACCAATTTTCCTTCTCTCACAATTCAATGAAAAGGAACTTCTTGACGAAGTCACACACAAACGTGACATGTTTGGATCAGTCAGACATCATGAGAGAAATGGCCAGAATAACACGAAAAAAGGCATACAATAGGTGTCTGAAGAAGGAAAACGGAAGGATTTTTTTCTCTTTTGTGCAGGAACAAAAACTGTGCACGAAAATTTTAAGGAATGATTCTGGGTATCGGGATTTTTGGGAATTAGAAGAAAGTGTTAAGGCGGTTATGATCATACAAGGCTAAGAATGTTATCCGTGATTCAGAGGAAATGATATCAAAGAACTTTTAAAATTTGGCACTCAATTCATAAGATTTCTCATGACTCAAGTATGATCTGGTGGTCATCTGATGCTCGAAAGATACATTTCGATGTTGTAGCTTAACTCATTTCTATTCTGACTACAAAAATACGCAAAGAGCAAGTAAAAACGAAATTTCAACGAAATATATATATTGTTGAAGTGTGTGGGAACCAATATGCACCTGGATGGACTAGTCTCATTTTGAAATTCGTTCAGAATTATTCAACAGGTGAAAGTTTAAAAGAAGCAGATGGGTAGTTCGATGATTTTTAAATTTTTTGAAAATGTCAGAAGCGTCTGAAAAAATCTGAATCCGAACAACAGTTGTTTTTTAATCAAAATCTTGTCTTGATTTCGACGTCAGATTCCAATTTAGACATTTCTTCGAACAGTGAAACTTCTGATTCCGTTAATTTTCATCTTTTCTGACCCCTCGACTTTTGGTATATTTTAGTACCTAATTGACCATTCAAAACAAAACTTCCTTCCTCGGGGATTCCCACCTTACTCATTTTCTCTTTTTTTCCAAGAGACCGATCTTTCTTTTTCTCCCTTTTTTCCTTCCCCAAAACCCACGTCATCTTCCAAACGTCTTCTTTTCATAATTCCAAAAGATTTCCATTCGATTCCTCCCACTCTTTTCTCTCTCGGTTTGAACGATAAAACTTTAATGGTCCTTTTTCGTTTCGAAGAAATAAAAACTTTTGTTTTGAGAGCACTAACAAGGGGCTTCCTCGAACTCTTGAGTTGAACTTTTTCTGAAACTTCGTCCCTAGACTAAGTTGACCCTGAAAAGCCCAAATCTGCAATAAAAAGTGGCCAAATGTTCACGCAACTCAAGATATGAGCCCTCAAAGTTGCAGCCAACACTAAAATTGGGGTACTTTGAGGACCCATATCTCAGCTCAAAATCACTCTCAGAGTGTCTAGTTTCCTGTTTCGGACTTGTATTTTGATGTTTAACAATTCCCAATGCGTTTTGAACAAAAAAATTTTTGAGCCAAAACTTTGAAATTTCGCCACCATTTGGGTGGGAAATTTTTCGATCAATCTGGAGTTACCAACTTTATTTTTCCAATTCCCTAAATGATGGAATGAAACAAACTGTATATGTTTGTAACAATGTTTTAAAAAGTTTCATGACATTTTCCGAACTTTTTTTTAATTGGCTGACCTGTTTGGGGCCAAAAACCTTCTAGGTTTTTCAGCCATCATTTGACCTATAAAAAGGTCCCTAACCGACCGAAAAATACATGAAATTTATGAAAACTTTTTTGCAAACATTTATCTGTTGATTTCAACTTTCAATCAGCAAATTGGACAAAAAGAAATGGCAAAACAAGCAATCAGCACCCATTTGGTCGGAATTTTTCGTTGTTCTGGCTCAAATTTTTTTTCTACAAAAAAATATAGGACATTGTTTGGTGTAAAATTCTGAGTACAAAACAAAAAACTAGACCTTCTGAAAGTGATTTTGAGCAAAGTTATGGGTCCTCAAAGTACCCCAAAAGCACTGTTGGCTGCAACTTTGAGGGCTCATATCTTGAGTTACGTGAACATTTGGCCACTTTTTATTGCAGATTTGGGCTTTTCAGGGTCAATTTAGTCTAGGACCGAAGTTTCAGAAAAAGTTCAACTCAAGAGTTCGGGGAAGCCCCTTGTAAAAGACGAAGTCGAATCTGGGATTATTTCCCCAAAAACGAAATAAAAGTACCGTATCCGAAAGCGGGCTCTCAATGCGTATTTTGAGCGGATAATCCCGGGAGCTGTGAGAATGAGAAAACCACTTTGAGCGCTGCTATTGAGACCAAGAAATCGAAGAAGGCATCAAATTAAGATTTCTAAAAATGGAATATCAAATCAAAATCTTCAGTCTTTCATCATCGGTCACCTAGATTAGAACGAAGAGTTTCTATTTATGAATATTAGCAATGCGTCGAAGTTTTGAAAATCCGTGAGATAACAGATATTCAGATTAGGGGGTTGATAGCCGGTGACGAAAGAATTTGGATTTGAAATCTTCTGGTCGGAAGAAAATTGGTCTGCTATCCAAATTTCAGGTTAAAGTTTAAAATAGAAGTTTGTCAAGTGGTTCTGACCATTTTCTGATTTATTCATATTTACCAGTGGCTTAGATTCGGTACCACAAATAACATCTTCGAGTATCTAGTCTTATTGTAGTCATATTTCGTTAGAAGTCATCTGATCAACTATTTATCATAGTGAATAGAATAGAATACATTCAAAAGTTAATCTATAACCTTCAATCGACTGTTTTTCAGTCCCTCCGGTTCCAGTTTATGAATAAGATGTTAACAAAGTGAAACTCCTTCCATTTACAACCCAAAAATTAAATCTCAAAACTAGAGCTGTTTTTGAACACAAGTTCTTCTTTCTCAAACTCTCTCAAATCTTCAACATTCCGTTTCCCAGTTTTCATTACCCCAAACGTCGTGCCATCCGCCAGAATCACATGAATAAATTAGGTGGGCAGAAAATGGAAGAAAAAGATCGAGATTTTAGGAAAAAGAAAGTAAAAAACCAAGGATGAACTTTGGCAATGGGTCCGGAAATTGAATGAGAGGGATACATGTTTGAATGAGAGGAACCAATTAGGGAATGAAAAAAAAACGATTAGAAAACGATATGTTTGCAGGAAGTGAGAAGAAGGATCTCGTGGTGAAGAAGAAGATGAAGATGAAGACACTTCCGTTGTCAGGTTATAGATCATTTTTTGGGGGAAGAAGAGGCACTTTTTGGAAGGAAGATTTTGTAATTGGGGAGAAGGAGATGAGTGTAGAGTTTGGACAAGGGGAACGGAAATGGATCTGATGTATCTGAAAAATATATAGAAGAATCGGGGGATCGAAGCTCCAAGATCGCAGAAAATCAGGTCACAGGAAGTAAGATGTCTCGAGAACTTTGCGGGTCTAAATTGTCAGTTTTCACCATAAAAAATGGCTCTCATCTTTCATAACTTTACGGACTACTGTAAGTTGAAACTCGCAGAATGGCTGAAAATTTAGGGGTTGAATCACTTAAAAATTTGATCGAAATCCGTTTGAAAAAGGTGCAAAGTTTTTGAGCTAAATTTTAAGCGTTGTGAGCAATTTTCAAGCTTTTTGATAAAATTTCCAAGCTTTTTGAGCAAAATTTTAAGCGTTTTATGCAAACATCAATGTCTTGGGAGAATGAAGCGTTTCACTATAAAAGGGATGCACCACTTCCAACACTTTATTTACTACTGTAACTTGAACTGTGAACATTGATTAGAATCCTTCTTTACTGATTCACACTATAATACCTAAGATCTGCCATGTCAAAAGAAGTTGCACTAATTGAATACTTGGTTACAGACAAATTATAGATGATTTCATAAGTTAAAGCTCATATTCATCCCTAAATCTTGTTATCCATCTTATTCTTTGTCATATCCTTGTTATCCTTTCTGAGTGATATTATCAAGTGATAGGATTAAGGAAGCCGGATAAAACTGAGAAAGACGCAAGAGTTATATGGATTAGCGAGGGACGATTAATTATGCAGTTGGCTCTTTTTCGTCAGAAAATAACATTAATAAATGTCTGTAGGATGGGAGAAAAGAAACCTGTCAGTTTTTGGGGGTGGATTGACAAAAAGGATTCCGGGAAAGTTGAGAAGGTGCAATTTGTGTCCGAGGGAAGATTTGGGGAACAACATGGAAAGACTTGAATAGGAAAAATAATGGAGGTTGAGGGGACAAAGAATATGAAAACATGAAGTTCAGAATGAATGGGAAAAGAAGGTAAATTCAATAATCTAAGGAACCAGTTTTCAAAGTTTTGTTCGGTTTTCAGGGAAAAATAGTTTTTTGAGGACCTTTTTCGGCTCCGGGACATTTCGATAAATTTTTTTGCGTTCATGATATTTTTTTATCTTAAACAAAGTCTTAATTTAAAAAGCGCAAAAATATATACGAAGAGTTTAAACAAAAACGCGATTTCACACTTTCGAAATGTCTTATTTTCGAAACGTCTCGCTTTCGAAAAGTCCCGGAGCCGCTTTTTCAGATATGGAACACCTTCGGCTTGCCCTTATTTATAGACACTAACCATTTTCAGAAAATTAAATTTTTCATAAATTCATAAATCCACTTTACTCGGTATGGTTCAATCTGATTTCCCTTGTAAACAATTAGCGGTTTTTTCGGAACTACAAGCTTTAGGCTTATTTTTTATCTTGAAGATCTTCTAAAAGCTAATCTTGCACAGTTCTTGTGTAAGAACAAGCAATCCTTACAGATTCTAGGAAGCGATTTGAGGATTCAAGAAAACAGAAAATATCAGATTAGGGGGCTGTTGGAAAATAAAAATTTATTGTTATTCGTTGTAATCATAACCTACAATTATGAATTGCATCCAGGAAATATTGGAGACACCTTTTTATGTACACCAAATCGAATTTCTCGAACACATTTATGTGCGTTGGAGGAGTCACGGATGACGAGCACACATCTACATTTTTCGATTTGGAACCAACCAAAAAAAATTGGGGAATGACGACGATCCATCTTTCTTTTTTCTGCGAGAGTGTTTGTATACTAAGGGTCGCTCTCAAGACGAATTCGAGCATTATTATATGGGAAAAGAGTGTGTGGAGCAATGGAGACGAGGATACACTTATCGTTGAAATTATCAGAAAAGAGAGTGATGATGGGATGATGATGGAAAGATGAAGGATACGCTCGATTGAACACGGATTTTGGAGGAAGGAAGGGGAAATGGTCAGAGATCTTGCAGGAAAGTTTGGGAACAAAAAGAAGTTGCTCAGATGTTGCGCAACAAACCGGAAAAAGTTCTTGTTTTTAGTTCAAAGAGCGCCGCCCACGAAAGTGCGCGAAGAAAGGGCTAAATAAGGGAAAGAATACGGTATTAGTGATATTTTACAAGTTTGGAAAACTCGAAACACAAATAAAAAGAAGAATGTGAGATTTCTGCTTGGAATTTTATAGATAAACAGATTTTGGAGAAAAAGATATTGTTCAAAATATCCAAATTTCTTAATCAACTGGTCAGCTTAAAATTAGGCATGAAACACCAGGGTTGCAATTTGACAGACCGGCCTGGCCCAGGCTCAAAAAAATCTTGGCCGACCCGCGGGCCCGTGAGGTAAAATTTTGATAGAATTTGAAAATTGTCAATTTTCTAGAAATTTTTGGTAAATCAGCAAAACATCAAAAAAATGGGGGCCGTGCCGAGAATTTTTGCTTTCAGCCAGGCCCGGCTCGTTCTACAAAAGTTTCAGTGTTCCATCCAGCTCAAAAAATTTCCTATTCAAAAGAAACTTTTTGAAAGTTTATAAATATTCACACCTATTGTAACATGGTGACACATTTCTTTGCCACTATTTAGACATGGCTCTTCGAGAATTTTCAAGTTTCACTTTTCTGTTCATAACACAAATCGGGAATCCCCAAAGGGTTTCAGAACATACATGTCTTTATTCTGAGAAGTTGTTGAACTAAAATCCTACGAAATAGTAAAAATATATGCAGAAGAAAAAAGTACTAATTAGTTGTAATCATGATAATAATAGGAAGAATGTTATTGGGGTCCCGGGCTTTTGAAACTCAATTATGAACGAGTCGGGAAGAAAAAAGGAAGAGAGACAAAATCGAGTTAAACTTTTTTGCCTCTTCTCATTGTATTCGTAGGTGGTAGTTTGGTACGGTGGAAAGAGAGGGATACTACTAACAAAGTGTTTTGAAATCCAAGAAGTCACGAATTGCAGAAAAAAAACTAGAATGCTACGAGAAACTGGAAACTGGAGAGCATGCAAAATTGGTGGAGTGCTTTGGGGCACGCGATATTATACAGAGAGATCAAGGGAGCAGAAGTGGAGGTCAATAAACAGAAAAATCAAAGAAGTTTCTGAAAAAGATAATAAGAAAAAAATTGAGCGGAAAGAAGTTGTACTATAAGGAATTCGGCTGAAACTTCCACCTTAAAGTGGTTAGAATGAAATGGCGAGCAATGTGAACTTGATGGAATTTTCTCTGGCCAAGGCCCTGGTGCCGTGAGAAGGCCGCGGCTCATAATGTCCGTGAAATCTGACTTCCGATTTTATGGCAACTGATTTCTAGAATGGCTCAGAAGCAATGGGAACTCGATGGAATTTTCTATTGGCCAAGGCTGTCAAATGGCCGGCCCTGGTGCCGCGGTCTTCTACCCTGGGGCCGGCCGACCGCGGCTCAAAAAAGCCGTGAAATCTGACAGTTTTGCTCTTGGCCAAGGCTGTCACAAGGCCGGCCCCTGAGCCGCGGCCCGGGCCGTGGGTAGGTTGCCGTGGTTAAATCCGCCGTCTTTTCAAAAGCAAGCTCTTTTAATCAAACTTTAACCAAACTCAGGGCCGCGCGGCCGTCGTAGGTTTCCATGATCAGAAGAGGACTAACCAGAATGCCGCGGCAGCTTTGCTCTTGGCCCTTCCCCTTGTATAAATTCTATACAAAAACGTGAGAGCCTCTGACCCTCATTTTCAAACTATCACTCCAGTCGTCCACGTCACCATCATTCTTGCAACGTATCCAACTCAAAAGCCACGATTCCATATCTTTTCCCAGCCAAACTTTCCGGTTTTCCGTTTGTTTTTGCACCTAACATGTCTTCTGAAAAACGTCCACCGACCAGAGAACCCACGTTGATGCTCGGAGATATCGAAAAGAGTCTTGACATCTCTCCCATCGATAATTTCATTCTCGTAAGTGGAAATTATATAAAGTGTATCACTTATATTTTTCAGTCAACATCTCCATATCCGGCTAGAACAAGAAACTCGCCGACTAAGGATTCGGTTGGTCAAAGTCACAAAATAGGCCTTCAATTCTTTAAATTTCAAATTTTCAGAAAAAAATCAACTACTTCTATCAATACTTTTCATTTGAAGACGCACGTGCTGCATTGAAAAAATTGAACGGTTCAAGAGTGCCCGGAATGCCTCACGAATTTCAACTCGAGATGAATTTCCCGAAACAACATGATGAAGTGTGCTCTCATTTGACAGTTTACGATCTTCATTTGTCTCGACTCGAAATCTTGAAATTGTACACTCGTTATCCATCGGTTCTTGGTTTGGCACAGTACAGTTTTAAACTTCACAAGGGAGTCGTTGCGAGGACAACTTGTTTCGTTAGATTTGGAGATAAGGAAGAGTGTATGCAGTCGGTTAGGGTGAGTTTTTTGTTATTTTTCACATGATTTTTTAATTCTAATCTCTCAAAATCCCAAAAAAAAAATCAAAAAAGAAAAATAGAAGCCTTCAATTTTCCAGGAACTCAACGGTCTTTCCATCGAACACAGCAAGCTCCTCACGTCGATTTCAACGCGATTCGCAAAGACTTTAACGGATTATGTGGTCGAGAGAGAAATGAAGAAGATGAAAAATGGAATGCCGGAGTTTCATAACGTCTGTAAGTTTCGAGGGGGACCGGGATTGAAGGATTCGGATGTCAAGATGACGTCTTTTGGAGAAAATGGATGGAAAATGAATGTAGTCAGTCCGCATAGACCAATTTGTCGCCGGAGCAGGCAAAAAGTCATTTCGGAAGAAAAAGGAGAGGACAATTTTAAGAGCAAAAACATGCTTCGGATTTCTTTTCCGTATTCAGATGAATCGAGGGGACGTTCGAAGGGGAAAAGATTTTGGAATGCTGTGTTCCTATTTGATTTGACAGGGCTTTCAGTGTTCCGGCGGCTCGTGCCGATTTTCTGAAAACCTGGGTCTGGGCTTACCAGTCGGCCCGACCCGTTCGGCCCACACGGGGTTGCAAAAGGCTACATCCGTAAATCTACCCCGAAATTTCGTGTTGAGACCTTCGCGATACTCACAATTAAAGCATGTAATTGAGTCGCTACGCAGCGAAGGTTTAAACACGAAATTTTCTGGGTAGATTTACGGATGTGCCCTTTTGCAACCCCGTGGGCCCATCTACACTGTTAAAATGACACAAAATATACAATCATCGAAAATTACGACTTATTCGAAAAAAATTACCGAAGAAATATATTTTATGCTCTAATAATTCAAACCAAAAATTTTGACTCAGAAAACCGGGCTGACAAATTTTCTGATTTCGGCTCAGCCCGTGTCTGTCTCAAAGTGAAACTGAAAGTTTTAAAACTTGTGTTACATTAAAAAATTGAGTAGATTTCAAAATTCCTAAAGATAGTGATAAATTTTCAATTTTTTTCAAAAACGGGTCGGAGGGCCAATCCGCAACCCTGAGGGCTTCGTATTCCAGAAGGCATACTATTTCTGGCTTGTTTTTTGATAACCTTATCTGAAATTCAAGATTTTCAGTTTTTTTTTTGAGAATCTTTAAATAATTCCAAATCTTTCCGAGCATAACACATTTTGAAATTTCAGATCCAAAACAAGAAGTGACGGTGAACAAGTTCAACGAGATGGTCTTGAGTACCTCATACAATTTTTTCGATGATCTCGAGGGATCCAGATGGTCTCCGATTGCATTCCAAACCAACATTGATGAGCTGGACTATAATAGACAAATCACTTTGGATTTCTATGAAAACTTCTAATATGTTTATTCTATATTTATTCATTTTTTAATAAAATACAAGTTACGGAAACAAAACACATAATGAAGCAGAAATAAGGCATCGTCATGAGTGATAAAAAGTGAAAAAAGGAACAAGAAGGCATTTTAAGGGTTTCTCAGGGGAGCAATCAACAGTATGAGCATGATAAGAAAAAACGAAAAGAGATTGAACCGGATATTGAAAACATGGGGAGGGCATTTTAATACAAAAAGTGGTTGATATCAAAGGGAATTTTCGATGTGTTTTCGTTCGTTTAGATGATGAACTAATCATTTTTGTTTGAATACATTCTATCACAGAGATGATATTTGAGTTAGAAGACGATCACATTCGTTATTGTCTGGAGGAGAGATTCTCTTTAAGAATTCCATAGATATTGGCTCCTTTTGGAGTGTAATCATTACCAACGGACACGTTTCCATTGCTTCTGTCATTTGATCTGATGCTGAAATTTAGAATTTTCAGTCGAAAAATGGATAGTTTGAGATACCTGGATACTTGGTTTGGGGCTAGCTTTTCAATCATACGCTCGATGGAACGATCGATCTCACACATAACTATCTTTTTCTGTTCGATAGCCAAAGTCGTATCGTCCTCCACCTGAAATTTCGATTACTGTAACTATTGCACTATTTCAAGGCTGGGCGGCAAAAAAAATATGGTCAACAGAAAAAATGTTCCTTATTTAAAGAGCCGTTGATTGGTTAAATAACAGTCAAATTTCATCAAAAATTAACAAAGTTACGTCTTGTATTGTCGGCAAATTTTCAGCTGTACAAGGCGTAACTTTGTTAATTTTTAATGAAATTCGATGTTTTTAATCCAATCGGTAGCTTTTTCGATGTGGAACATTTTTTTCTGTTGACCGTGTCTTTACCCGCTCCCCCTGAAAAAAGTTATTCACATTTGAATGAGTTGCTGAAACTCGTTGCCGCTCAACCCTGTTCCACCTCTATTTTCTGCAGTTTTTTCCAAAACAGACAAAAGCAACTATAGGAAGTAAGCGGTAGGTAACTATGGACTATCACAAGGGTTCCGTGGGATCACTTACCAATTTCTTCGCTTGAAGACTCTTGTCCACGTGGATTCGAAGCTGCTCCATACAGTCTTGAACGTGGCAAATCAGTGCTGAAAATGGGGAGAATCGAGAAAACAAAGGAGATGGACAAGAGGGTGGAATGTCGCGTGAGAGCAATCGGAAACCGTGAAAATTCGATGAAAAACTTACGATTCTTAGTTCCATCCTGAGAGTTCTCCATAAGATTCTGCCACTCGTGCGAGTTGACAGAACTACGTGGAGATTCATCACTTCCGAGATCGGGTCCTTCCATTGATTTGTTCATTTGTTCACTCATTTTGGTGACCAAATAGTTATTTCCAGTTCTTCTTGGAGTTCCGGACGAAGAGAGACCACTTCTCTGTTGATCGTAAAGACGACGGCTCGACGGGAGGCCACTACCGATTGCTAAAGAAGACAAATCTTTTTAGGTCATCTTTCTTTTCAAAAACTTACGTCCACTTGCGAGAGAGGAAGATCCACGAGAGGATGCTGGAGAGAAATCAGATCCAGTTGTTGACCGATTTCCAGCTGTCAATGCTCGTTTATTGATACTCAATGGTGTCATATCCGAGTTATTTGAATCGCTTTCTTCGGATGTTTGATTTCTTCCAACAATGTTTCCACTCTTATTCTTTGCGCGATATCTCTCCATCTTCTTCTGAACTGCGCCACGTGCCATTCTCTGGTAGAACGGACTTCCAGTATCTTCGAATTGTTCAGGTGCAGTCAGATCTGGATTACTAGCCTTTCGCATCATTTGAATTGTATTCGCTAGACGTTGACTTGGACTATTAACTTGTGATCCTTCCATTGCAAGACCTTCGTTTAGATTTCCAATACTACGAGCCATCATTCTGGATTGCGCTAGAGAACTTGTGGAGCTGAAAGCAATTGTTACAATTTCAGAAAAAAATTCGATTGTGCAAAGTTCTTATCAGTTTATTTTAATCGGCAATAAAAACTCCACTATATTTTTTGCTCGTTTTTAAACAAACTCACCCAGACTTCATCCTTGAATCAGCATCAAATGTTCCAAACGACTCCATATTTCCAAGAGTTTCTCCGTTTCTCAAATTACTGCTACTTCGTGTTCTTGTCTTCGGTGTCGAGTAGTTTGACGCTTCTTCCAGATTCTTGAGCAATGCCAAGTTTTCAGTGGACTTCCTCAGGTTCTCACTGGATTGATGAAGTTTCGATCTGACAGCCATCAGTTTGTTCAATGCATCCGTACTCTTTCTCATATCATCTCTTCCACGAGTCGCTGATCGAACATAAGAAACATCTGAATCCCGACGACGTTGACTTTGAAGCGTTCTTCCAACAATTGAACTTCCAGTTGTTGACGATGGACTAGATGGAGTGTCCCGGGAATTGACCATTTGGCTCAGTGCCAATTTGTTCGGACTTTGACTTCTGCTCCGGAGAGATGATGCAAAGCTGAGGTCATCTGCTGAAAATTGCAAGCATGAAGTTTAGTTTTGAACTTCTAGAATAGTGGAAGTGGTTCCCAGCAGGAAATGAGAGAGGGACAAAGTAAGCGAGATTGAATGTGTACACAATGAAAAGAGAAATGTCTATTCCATTCGACTGCGGTTCTCCCGTGTCCTCGGTAGTATAGTGGTGAGTATCCGCGTCTGTCACATGCGAGACCCGGGTTCAATTCCCGGCCGGGGAGAAACTTTTTTTTTTGAGGTTGAATAGTTAGAAGCAATGGTAAGAATCACACGCAAAAGGGGAAGACAATGGAGTAAGTAAAATGGGCCCGGAGCCATGCGACGAAAGGACGAAGAAGTGTTGCCGTGAAGGTGTGATGCCCAAAGTGATTCCGTTTTCACCTCTTTCAACTTTTCTAGTCGTAGACGCCACACGTCTTCTAGCCACATCTGCGTCACGTGTGTCTACGGTCACTGTACTCGGTCTTCGATAACCAATTCTAGCTCTGGACTTTGGTTCGAAAGTTGTGGATGTGACAATGTCATCGTCATAATCATTTTCTTCAGAATTGATGACGTCATCATCCAGAGAAATCTCGCGCGTTTGAACAGTTGTCGTAAAACGCAGTCTCTGTGGTTGCTTATCTGTGTCTGAAACGGGATGTTCGGGAATCGGGGAAATGAGAGATAAAGGAGAATCGAGAGACTTTGAGAAATGGGAAATGTATCATAGTACTTGGATATGAGAGACTTAGACAATTAGTTAGGGAGGGAGATCATCATGATTTGTTTTGTTTTCATAACAATAAATTCGATTAATAGCCTTTTTCAAAAGATAACTTACGTCTTCTGGACAAATTCGTCGATGGAACTTCTAGATTTGTAGCAGCAAAAAGATTCGAATTACTCCTTCGTGGTGCTCCAGAAGTGGCAAGTGCCGATGGACTCCAAACAGTTTTTGGTTGTGTTCCTCCGTTTTCCAAAAACTTCTTCGATAAACTATTTCGATCCATTGACTTTCGTCGGAATGGAGAACTCGCTTGAATTTGTTGAAGTGCTTGTTGGGATGGAGCAGCTGTCAGAACTCTTGAAGTAGTCCGCGGAGCCAATGGAGGAGGATGAGTGGAATCTGGCATTGGGTACGAAGGGCCTAGAAAGTTTTGAAATTAGAACTAGACAGAATGGAAACAGCTGCAGAGAGAGTTTCTTAAGGGACACCTGGCTAGCAGGTGGTAAAGTTTCGACAAATGTGAAAAAAGTGCTCACCATGATCCCGATATCCTCCGTATTGCTGGTGCTGGGGCGGTGCCATCGAGGTGGCCATAACTGGCGAAACGTGATGAATATCTACAGTTGACGATGGATGCCAGTCTGAAAAAGAAGGCAACACAATTAATTCGTTATTCATGTGAAACTAGAGAAGCCGTGTGTGTTTGATGGATGCGACTGAGAAAAAAAAGAAAATGGAATACATCAAGAATTTGTGAGGTGAGAAAAGTTTGTATAAGGAAACGAAGAAGTAGAAAAACGGAATGAGACGAAGAGGAGGAAGCATTCGATTTGTCTCCTCCGAAATCGGACACCCATTGAAATATTACGGAGAGACCGGAGAGACTTAGAGTGTGAATGAAACCGTCGTCCGGCTGATTGAAAAGGACACGACACTTTTGAATTAGACGGGTGACCCTTCGGTTCGGAAGAATGAAAAAGGAAATGGTCAAGATGACTGTATATGCATGCTCAGAGGGGGAGAGAATAGAGAGTAATCAATATTTGTGCATTCCATGTGCTTCTTCTTCTTTCCCGTCTATTTCATCTTATGAGGGAACACCTGCGATTGTTGTTTGTGACATGAGAAGAAATCGGAGGGGGGACGGAAAAGGGTCAAAATGTTTGCGGAAAGAGACGGAAACACAGATGAAATTGTGCTCTATTGAGGGTGACTAATTGGTGACTCGGAGGTAAGGATTTTAGTTATTGAAACAATCGGAAGTGACTAGAGGGAATTATAGGTACAAAAAAGTATGTGTTGAATTGAGTTACAAGAATTTCGTATTCGGACAAAATATCCTTTTTTGGGGAGTACAAAACCGGTATTTCAGAATACCGTAAAACCTCTGATAGAGCGAGACCCAGAAGTCTGTCTTTGAGAACTCCGTACAGCCGGAATTTTCGTTTTTTGCCAGTAAAAATTTCATTAAGAAAAGTTACGTTTCTCTTCTACAAAACGCACTGAAAAATTTTGGAAAGTTGAGAATTTTTTCCAAATAAGCGTTACTAATTTCTTGGTCCGGTGTCGGTCTGTTAAAGGTTTTACAAAACTTGGATTTAAAAAGTCCCTACTATTAGCTAAAAATATCGCATTAAAGCAGCTTGATTCTTGGTTCCAGCTAAAGGTTTTTAATCTTAAAAATCTAGAAAATGGTTTCAAAAAGTTGTGAAATCAAAGCTTTCTTCTTCGCTCAAATATAATAAGAAAGAAAACTGAGCACCTAGCAACAAAATGTCATAGAGCACAAACACAAGAACAACTATTTTCTTCCAATTCGAAGAAGTTAGCATCCAGAAGACTTCAGAATCAAAAGAAAATGAGAATCGTTACTGACCGTTATTATTAGATGACTGCGGCATGTCTCCCCACTTCATTCGTCCAGATGTGTTCGTTGATGACAAGTGGGAGGAGGATCCTGAAGAAGACAAGATAATAAAACACATCTGAGAAATGAATTGATAATAAAGCGACACACTCACCAGACTGAGAATTGCGTTGTGATGCAATGTGCGACATCATGAGTTCTTTGGCAGTCTGTACTCGGACACCACCGCCCGTTACGTCCCTAGAAAAAGAGAGAATGGTCTGGAAATCTTGAAAACGTTTCTTCTTACCGTAAATTCATCATTGATTTACTACTCTGATATCCTCGAAGATGTTCCGGAGGCGTGTACAGAGATGGAGACGCCGAACGTCGAGCGTCGTTGAGTGGAGCCGCGAGATACTGACCGCTTCCGAGATTCGAGTCTTGATCGTCTTCGTCCGAAAATAGACGATGTTTTCTTCTCGATGATACGAAATCCGATTGGGTCTCGGATATATCGGTTTCTGAAATTTGCGAGATATAGAATTTCTAAACAAAAATTCAAAATTTTAAAATCGAACTCTTGAAAAGATATCAAGATGGGTTCGGTTTTAAAAGTGTCTATACTCAATTTTTTAAAAAACTTACCGTATTGATCGTGCGAGAATAGGTTCGTGTGGGTCCGCCGTTCGACTGCTGGCGCAGACTGGACCGCCGGGGAGAAGGAACTGAAAATTAGGATTTGAAACTTGAAAATTCCTCTTTTCACTTCTCTTAGAACTAACCGAGCACAAATAATCATGGGCATCGAAAATAGAAACAACAAATCATAGGAATTGGGTGAGAAGAATGAGGAAAAGAACAGAAATGAGGGGAGGAAGGTCCCAAAAGTTTTTGCATCGAGAGATAGAAAAGAAAAACGAAAAGAAAAGAAGAAGAAGCTATCACCGATGTTTTATCACTTTCTCTCTTTTCTACCAATCGTTTTTCGGCGAGATATTATGCATGAAACAGCTGATGATCTTGGAAGAAAAAGAAAATGATTATGACAAGAAGTGGACAACATCAATTTGATATCTCTCTCGGAAGAGAGATTTTATATTGTTTACGTTCTTCTTCTGAAATTAAATCGGAAGACAGTTTGAAGGTCGGAACCATTTGAGGAAGAAGACGGTAATCCCGTCACCTAGCAATTATGCAGATTTGCATTCTTCAACAAAGAAGGAAATCAAGATGAGAAGGTCAGAATCATGAAACTGCAGTTTGATGGGATGAAGGGAAAATCGAGTTGACAAATCAGTTGTGCAAACGAAGAGAGGCGAGAACTGTTCCAGTTTCGGGTACTTATGAGAGAGAGAGTGTGACGTGGCAATAGGGAAATGTACAATTCAAGAAGAATGGAAAAAAGGAACGATTCGATTAATGCAAATGTGGGAAAAATAAATAGGCAAGAAGAAAAGAAGAAGACACTTTTAGAACTTCTCGGTTAGAAAAGAATTGAACAGTGAAACTTGGAATTAACTAACAAAATTCGAGTTCTGGAAAAAAACTTTTTGAAAAATCAAAAGAGAGATGAATGGTTTAAGTGTAGACACTTTTTGGTACTAATGGTACTAATAGGCCTAGATTTTGATACTAATTTTGTTACTAATGCGAATTTTTCGAGGCCCTGTAAAATTCTCAAAAATGGTTGTGTACACCTAAATTATAGTATGAAATAAAAAAAAACACCAAAAATCTACTTTTAGGAGAATTTCAGGCCTGATGTTGAACTGAAATAACTTCATTCAAACCTAACGTTTTTGGACGGTTTTTGTGTCAATAAAAATTTCAAACTGTTTAGAAAAAATTGACACTTTAATATAACCCAAAAACTGGGTTTTCAGTGCTAATTTGCCAAAATTTCAAAAATTAAGTTTAGAAAAGTAGCGTGTGTTCTATTTCCATTTGAGAATGCCTTGCAACATCATTTTTCAAAAAACCACTTTCCAAAAAGTACAACATATTTTCAGATTACCCCCTGCAGGGTCCTGTAATCCTACATGGTCATTGATCAACAAAACAATGTTACAGAACCTTTTCCTTTTTATGTATTCGTTCCCATGGACCCATAACTATGCTCTCTGATAATAAAACGTCACATTAACTGATCAAACATGACCTCAACGAGCCAGGAGCGTTGATAACAGCTGCGTTCAGGTTCAAATGTTCATCATGATTAATGAATGTACGTTGTTAATGTGTCAGGAAGAAGGATTTGAAAAAAGAGAGAATAAAAAGAAGAACTCGAAATGTGTGTAGGTGGAGAATGAACGAATTCCGACATTGTTATTATTGATAAATTGACCTTCTCCTCCTCCTTCCGGAACGAACTGATTGCATAAGAAGCAAATATAAATTCGAAAAGATATCGTATAGATTGAGAAGAGGTTCATTGATGACAGCAGAAACGGTGAAAAAGGAAAACAAAAGCGCTCCGTCCGTCTCCAACCGTTCGCCGCCCGCGGCGTGGGAAATCAAGGAAAAGTTCGACGGAATCAGTGAGCGGTTTCCGCCAAAGTGATTAGTTTTGTGATGGAGAAAAAGAAGAAATGTGACTGGTTTTTAGCGCTTTAGTTCTTCAGGCTTCACGTTTTTTGTTGCAGAGTTTAGTACGGCACTAATTGAAATTGAAGTGAAGTGAGACGAATTGAAATTAAATAGCAAAAAAACGGATAATTGAATCTAGGAACGATTAGGATTTCAGGAATTAGAATAGAAGATAAAGAATCGATGTGGAAAATAAACTGATTTCCGAAGTCAAAGAAGTAATAAAGATTAAAATCGAACTCCGAAACCTCAATCTTCCTATTTGAATTTTCATATTCATAATCCTTCTAATTACCGAACACAAAACTCAAAAAAAGTATCTGACTAATCGTTGGAATTCAAAAGGTAGACATGATGATCCATTTAGTATATACAACTACATGCATTTAGTCATCCTCTCGGTTCATTGAACACGAACAGTCAGAAGTTAAGAAAGAAAAGGAATAAAGGAAACTGTACGAAATCCGAATCCTTTGAATGTTTTCAAAAAAGTTTCGGTTACAAAAAGAAAACGAAGACATGAAATCGATTGAAAAGGTGTGCAAACTTCATGAAAGAGGATGAGATCACAAGAGCGCATATAGACAAAAAGGAGTAGAAGAGAATGGGAAGAAGACAGGGGGAGCCAGCCCAAAAACGGGAAGTGTAAATAGAATCGAAATGGAACACCGGCTGGTAGACGTGTATATAAAAAGAGAGAGGAAGAGGATGACATATCGAGTACAAACATATTTGGAGCAACATTTGTTTTGATGGTAACTGGCACTGATACATGTTTTACAGATGTCTTGAAGACTAGTACTGTTTTATACATGTTTAAAAGTTTATGTTTGGGTTTAGTCAAAAGAATTTCGCATTCAAAAAGTAACAACTGGTCGCACAGATGAACAGCAGGCATGGCAAAGCGGGCCAGTTATTTTCTCTCATTTTAATTGAGATTTTTCAATCGAAACTTATATGAAAATGTAGGTCTCGATGAGATCTACAAAATGACATACAAAATGACAAAATTTTTTCACTCAATTTTGTGCTGCTTCCCAAAAAAAGGCAGGGCGGAGAAATGCGCATTTCAAGTCGGCCCGAGCGTTTAGATCAAAATTGAGCGGATAAATATAGTTGATTTGTATGCCATTTTGTACATCGAATCGATACCTACATTTTCATATAAGTTTCTATTGAAAAATCTCAATTTTAAAGGGAGAAAATTGCTGGCCCGCGTCGGCCCGGTTACCCCCAGAGTCTCTAAATTACAAAAAACCCAACTGAACCCAGAAAGTTCCCAATACTCAGAAACCGCTAGACAAAAACAACAAACCCATAGCCGGAAAGAAACGGGTGGCGGCAAAGAAGTCCGTTTCTCGAGCATTTAGACAAATAGATCAATTTCTCTGCAATCTCTCCGATTATCACACTCTCTCATGCCTCAAACCAAAGTGTTAATTTGCATAAATAACGGTATCGAAAGTGCGGTAGAGTAGCAAAGTGACTAGTAGTGGAGTGGACACTGAAATGATGATTCTGAAGAGGTCATCGATAGATTATGCCCCAACTAATACCATCACAAAAATCAGATAGATTCGTAGTGTCTGGTCAGAGAAGTGAGGAACGAATGAATGTGTGTGTGCATTTCCATTCTATCAAAATTTTATGAGGCAGCAGCACAGAGACGACAATGAGTACGAAACCGCATCAAGTTTATTGAGGGGTACACTCATAAATTGACGAGAAAAAATAGAAGTTTTTAAAACGAGATGACATCATAGATTTGGATTAATCAGGGTTGCAACAGGCCGGGCCCAGGAAGAAAAAATTTTAATCAAAAATTTACGGTCCTAATTTCCAACTTTTAGTTTTACTCGCTGTTTCATGTATAAAAGAAAAATTTCGATCGAAAATTTTAATGAGGTTTTTTTTCGAAAATCAGGAACTTCTTCGCTAAAATCGTATAGATATTACCTGGCCAGCCAACGCGGGAAGTGAATAGGGACCAAAAATGTGATTATCGCTGTGGAAATTGGGCTTATAAGACTAGTAACCCATTTCTCACATCCGTTCCCAAAAGCCTTTGGTTTGATATTTAAAGAGCTGTCGTTCCATAAAGCCATCAAAAATGGGCAGCTCAATTATTCATAGTCTAGAAAAACCGAGCCACGCTTCTTTTTCGAAATTTTTTATAACTTTAAAACTCGACACAATTTTTCCGGCAAAAAATTCGTCTAAAACAGACATGGCAAATTCCGGGCCTACGGCGGGCCCGGGTAGGAAAGCGTAAGGAAAATTTTTGTAATTTTTCGCTGTAAAAATGACACAAAATATTCAATCATCAAGAAATATTACTTATTCAGGAAAAACCATCAAAAAATCACCAAATTTTTATCTCCAGAAACCTGGGCCAGCAGAATTTCTGATTTAGGTCAAAAATCATCAAAATCCAAAACTTTTCAACATCCAAACCACTAATAACGACTCTTCGAGTGTATTTTCCCTAAGACGAGTACTGTAGCTGGGAACTAGATCATATGTGAGAATTGAGTGGGCGAGTCTTTTTGTATCTAATCGGATTTGCCTCTTCCTCTCAATGTCAACTTCTCCCCCCACCATCATCGAAACCGCTCGAAATCCGCGCACTGTGTGAGAAAGAGAAAAGAGTTTTCGAGTGGAAAAAAAAGTATTTGGCAGTAGAAAGTATTCTAAAGAAACCCCACCCACTATCACTTTAGTAGTGCCAAAATAACAACAATAACAATAACAATATAGCACCGTTTTGTTGGCACATATACATACGCCAGGTGTGGAAGAAAACGAAGAAGAATAGAATAGAGGAGGATGAACATTTTGAAAAGTGTAAAAAAGTAAAACGAACGGAAGGAATTCGAGGAATGAAACATATAATATACTCACCTATCTCCAACACGTGCGTAACTCGAATTCCCAATCAGATGGCCTCCGTTTGGAAGGATTCGCTTGGATCGACTGCTTCGCACTGAAAATTTATGTGATTACAGAAGTTTATAGTATCAGTTTTGATTCCTAAAAGTTTTGGGTTACATGAGAATCTGGTTACCGTATTTACTCTAATTGACCGTCACCTCAATATGTCCGGCACCCCAAAATTAAAGAAATTAGAAAGTACTATTTTTGAGAATTTCAAGCTTGTTCCAGTGTTTTTCACACAAATTTTATATCTCACTTCATCTCTCACTTTCGAATTTTTTTTCGCTTGCGTACCCTCCCCTAATTAATAAAGGCCACGGTGTCAAAATGTGGATTTAATATTGAAAAAATCAGAATCACAATTAGTTTTATCAAACATTAGAGTTGCTGGTTGTGAGGAAGCGAAATATCGGTAACGGTAAGTTTTTTCCTTCAACTTCCAACGATCCGATATTTTTCAGAAATATGGCAGACACTCTTCAGACAAATGGCCGTGCCTGTCTCCTCGGCACAGGCAACAACAATCGTCAATCGACTCGTTCAACGCGTAAGAAGAAGACTACGATGCTCTCGCCGAAGAAGTTCTGCGATCATGTGAGGACTAGAGATCTTGGAGTCTCATCCTTCAAAAATGTTCCTTCAGATTCTCGCCAAAAGTACGAACAAAAGTTTTGAAGCGGGCGTCGCCGAGTTGTACAAGGAATGCTTTTTGGAGTCGCCGACATTTGTCAACTTCTTCAAGGCTCCAAAAGAGAAGAACTTCTCGGAAACCGTCTGGTTGTACGATGCAACTCGTGTCATCGTCCCTGGTCTCGATTATTATCATGCTTCATGGGTCGATGGATTCAAGCCGAGTAAGTTAGGATTTTCTAATGAACATGACTATTTGATAATTTCAGACCAGTACATCTTGGCACAAGCTCCGAAGGACGCCGACGCCGCCAAGGATTTCTTCAAACTTTTAGCCGGCGTCAAAGCGGAAGGATTGATCATTGCAGAAAGCTCCGAAGAGTTCTCAAATCCAATCTCGACGAAATTCGAGAAAGGAATCGGAAAGAAGGGAGGAGAGAAGACTTCAGATGATGTCTCAACTACGGTCATCAAGGAAAACGGACTCAGTTTGAAGGCAGTCAAAATGAATCGTGCCGATCAAATGTCGGCTCAAGATTTGGTGGATATGACGGAAAAAGCACGCAAGTATTTGGCATGCCCGATGAAAGGACCCCTTGTCATTGTGTGCAAGGATGGAGCATCCAAGTTGGTTTTTATTGAATTCTCGTGAGCTCAAGTCTTGTTTCCAGAAGTGGCCTCGTCGCATTCATCGACACGGAATCGGATCGTTTGGCCAAAAACGGAAAAGTCAAGCACACGGATACAATCAAGCAGATTCGGTAATCATGGAATCTAGAAACATTTAGAATCTTGAGTTGAATTTCAGTTTCATGAGAAGCAACGCATTTGACACCCAGGATCTCTACGATTTGGGAATCAATGCGATCATCGAATTGTGCAACAGAGCCAAGAAGAAATGAGTTCCTGATCTCAATACCTTACCAGTTGGAAATAAAATGATTATTTTTTCATAAAGAAATCCAGTTTCAGAACAGTTTTTCAAAATTTTAACATACCTGATGATGAGAATCGTGTGGAATCGTCGTCGTCAGAATACAACGACGCGGAGCTTCCAGAAAACTCGGGTGCCCCAAGTGGTCTGCCAAAGGAATTCGAATCGCCGCTAATAGTTTCACTTCCACTTCCGAGAAGACTGTCGGGTGTTGAAGTTCTAGAAGTTAGGAAAAAATGAAACAATTAATTTATTAGTTTTAAGGGAAAGAAAAAGAAAAGAGATTCCAATTATTATTATTATGAAAAAGCATCGAAAGGCGACGGAGAAGCGAACGAAAGTGGAAAAGAAAAGATTGGAATCTATTTTTCTCGAGAAGGAAACCGATATGAATCTTTTTGTGTCGCTTCTCGAATAACGGGAGTAAGAATCGAAGGCCCAGTTACCTCATGGTTACTTCTTCCATTAATCGAACTTGTGCGGATATCATTCGTTCCGTTAGATTCTTTGCCAGTTGCCAAATGAATATCGCTCCGTTTGAAGTAGTAACAACTACGTTTTTGAAATCATCAGAGAAAGTTGCATCAGTTGGAGGGGCTCCGAAACCGCAGAGAACAGCAAGACAAACTCCAGTTCGGAGATCAACAACATAGACATACTTATCAGAACACACAGAAATCGCATAAGATCCAGAATGGTCTATAGCAATCTTTTGAATCTTTCCACTGTGTGCAACATCATCATCTGTTCCTTTGACGTCTCGAACTGATTTTCCATTTATATCGAACTGACGGAGCATTCGATCGTGTCCACCGACAACTAGCAAGTCCACATATTTGATAAAAGTCATGTCACCGATACTGGAAGGTACGGATATTTGTTGAACACGAGTGAATTCTGAATGTTGATCACTGAATGAAGCCAGTTTCCAAATTATTAGACTCCGATCAGTGGCAGCTGTGTACAGATGTAGTTGTCCATTGTTCTGAAAGTATATTTACAATGTCAAAAATCGAAGGAAGCTGTTCATTTTCTCTCTGTATCATCTTCCGGATCTCGGACACAAATATTTCGCTTTCGTTTTCCTTCAAAATTTCAAAATCCCAGACATGTGAATATACGGGCTTTTCCGGGCCGAGTCGGGCCAGACTATTTTCAATTTTTGAAAGTCCTCTTACCGATGCAAACTTAATAGACTTGATTGCCGACTGATGACCATCCAAAACTGCACAATGTACAAATTGCGAACTATACGGTATCCGTCGAAAAACATGAACAAATCGATCTCTTCCACCAGATGCCAGAAACATTGGCTGATCATGAGATGAAGTGCTTGCATGATCCGAGAAGTCAATAGAGGTTACATCGTTATCATGAGCATTTATGACATCTATAATTGGAGTATCCGAGAATGATAGGTCAATGAGGCTGAAAATTATGATATTGAGGGGATCCTGATGTTGCTACTACTTACTAGAGCATTCCTGTTGAAGTTCCAGCAATCATCATTCTTCCATTATGAGTTACCCGGGTGCAGAGGACACCAGAACATGTTGCGGACTGTTGATCTTCAGTAGAAGGACCAATAGATTCCAGATTTCTTTTATCCAGAAGTAAATCTGGATTTTCATCCAAATACACAACTTTGAGCAAGGCGGGACAAAGAATGTTGGCGATTTCCTATAAAGATACCCCTTATTGAAACAAATTCTCTGAAAATACTCACCTTCTTATCCTCACTATCTCCACTGAAATTCCAGAATCTAATAGTACCATCTGATCCTCCGGTAATAAGAGTTCCAGCTGGTAGACATGGAGAAGAAGATGGAAATGGTTCAATACAATTCACAGATCCAGTATGTCCGAGGCTTGCTCTTCGAAAAGACCACGACTTGTTTTCGCGCGCAAACTCGATCAGGGATCGATCAGCGTAGCCAACTACAAAAGTTGGACTGGAAGAAGAGGCAACAAGGCATCGAGGTTCAGGGAATCTGAAAAAAGTGTCCGGTCGTCTTAAAATTTTAATAACTCGCCGCAACCTCAACCGATTTTTGAAATTCTTTTTTAACGGAAAGCTGTTTATAGGCCCATCATGTGAATATTGATAATTTTGTGATACGTTAATTTTGAGCCGAGTTGTGATTGCTTGAAACTTGCTCATTTTTTAAGAGAAGAAAAAAACGGAAAATTTCTATCTTGAATTAAATATTGAAAAATAAAACTTCGAAGAAAATCTTACATCGCATCTTCTGGATGATTCTGCAATTGTTGTGTTTCATAAACATTCGATGGATCTTGAAAGAGATGAGTTGGTGGTGCAAGGTCGGCGAGAAAATCGAGATCTTCTCCAATCAAACAGAATAATCGAACAAGTCCATCTGAGCATCCAACCAACAATCCTTCTGGAATCTTCGCGATGCAAATAGCCTTGAAGTCTCCACTTTCTTTCCATGAATAGCATTTTACGTACTGAAAAAGGCACACTTTGAATTGGAAACCTTAAAATATCAAAACCTTCTTATTCCCATTGAACTCCAAAAGTTCTCCACTCGACGTCACCGCTACCATTCGATTCGTCGCATCACAAAATGCGGCATCCACAAAATTAACGTTTCTCTTATCAGCCAAAATAGCGGATCGACTCTAAAATTTTTTTCATTTTTTTCAATATTTTCAAACTCCTCCTACCGTTAACCCTGTTCGCTTGTTGAGACCATCCGAAGCCAATGGCAAAAACCAATACTTGACAGACTTGCTTCCAACTGTCACACACATGCTACTGTCGAATGAGATAGTTAATGCGTTCACTGGAGACATGAGCTTTCCGATTCCGAGGTCATGACCATTACGCCAATCCCATGTTATAATCTGAGCATCGTGTTGACATCCAATGGATATTAGAGTACTGTCATCTGGAGTAAAACGAACGATCGTGATGGATACTGTATGGGAATTCATGGAACGAACGAGACGACCGACGAAGTTTCCCTGATCATCACGAAGTTGCCACAGACGAACAGCGGGTTGATGGCCAGTCTGAAAGCTTATTTTTAGATTTCATAGTTCACTGAGCTATTCAAAACAATTATCCTGTCATAACTTGTCAAGTTCTAAACTCTTATTTTCTCAAAACCAAAAACCACAAACCTCTCCAGTAGCCGCATATCTTCCGCATGCCGTTACAGCTACACATGTGAACTGTTGTTTCGTTTGTGAGATGAGATGTCCTTCGAATTTATCATGTCCTGCTGCCGAACTAACGATGATTGAGCTTCCGGCCACTTGGAGTAATGTATCCGACGCATGATGCAGAGCTATTCCATTTACTGTCACTCCACTTCGACCAACCACATTCTTCAGTCGGGCCTGGAACATTTCGGATTGTTTGTGATCTGTTTCATGTATATAAAATCCATCGGCGTTCTAATTTTTTACACTTTCACACTTCATGGAACTCGGAATAAAACCAGATGCGGACCATCTGGATTACATTTTTTTAGAACCCTAACGGCATATAAAACCGATCCAACAATTATAGAGAAGTTTCTAGACTCTGGAAAACTTTTCGGCATTTTTTGGGACAGCGGAACATTTCGCAAATGGACATCGCGAAGGCGGACATTTTGAAAGTGTGAAATCGCATTTCATATAGAGTTTTGCGTTTCTGATCTTTTACTTACAAAATTTAGGCTCTATTGCATAGAAGAACTCAAAACTTTTTATGACAAAAAACGCGATTTCACACTTTCGAAATATCCGCTACGTCTCGTTGGAGTTTGAATAGTCTTACTTTCGAGATGTCCACTTTCAAATTGTCCCGGAGCCTTTTTGTGGACTCAGATATTCCCCCCTTTACTTTGTATCCATATTTGTCCCCCAAGTTACTAATAAGGAATCTGAAAACTAGTTTCCTCTCTTCCGATTCCTCTTCCTTCTCCTCGTAAATACTAATTACAATGGGACCGTACGACTGTTGCTGCAATCTTTCCCAAACATGGAGACGAATGAGTATGCAAATCAGTTCTTCGTGGGAACGACGATTTTCTGAAGGACATCGACCACACCCCTTCCGATGTAATTGCACGTCTAATTTGATTTTGCGGAAGAGGAGTTTTTTTTGTATTTTTTTTCTACATATGATTTCAAAAGAGACACTCTGACTCATGCTGCTGGTGTCTGATGTCCGTGGAGAAGACAGAAATAATACTAAAACTATAATTGCACAGTTTAGAAAACTGGAACAAAAAGATGGAAATTGATTTGTTCGAAAACTGAAAAAGAAGTCAGGGAGGTGAGGGACCAATACAATTCTGTTGATTTCCAAAAATCGAATTTACCATAAAATGGATAAAAAATTAGTTGGAGAAGAGATTTGAAGCACGTTTTTTGACGGGTCCAGTCAACGTTTGACAAGGATTCTAAAAATTCTAATTCGATCCGTTTGAATTTCAAGAATGTGCTTATTTTGAGCTCATTGACTTTATAATACAGATTTAAAGATACTTTTTAGAGTTCCGAATCGACCAATAAAAACGACTAAGTTGGCTTTTTTCGATTGTCATTTTAGTCATTTACGTGAAAAGTCAAAAAGTTTCGATTATCGAAAATGTCATTTTGATCAAAATTGTAATTTTTCATTTTCTCATTTTTGTAAAAAAAAGTAAAAAAGGTGTGGAAAAGTCGGAAAAGGTCATTTTGAAATCGATTTTTTTTTGTTTTTGAAGAAAATGACTATTTTGACGATCATTTTTGATCGTTTTCGCGTTTTTTCTGATTTCGAACCCTAGTACTTTTAATAGGTTTTTTGCATTTCAATAGACCCCTCTAACCCTTCGTTCACCTGAACTTATGACCTTTTCTAAACGATTCCTAGCTTTTTCAAATGCAAATACGCATCTCCCACCCATCACATATCGTTAGCATAGTTCTCGTCCGATTTCATATCTTTCTTGAATGGCGATATCACCTATTCCCATATGAAACGAGACCGCCATTGCCAAATGACGCATATGAGATGAGACGAAGCGTGAATTGGCATACAAAAAGATGATGGAGGGGTACTACTACCAGTATGTGAACTATATTCTCTCACCCTCTCATATCGATAAATGTCATCAGAAGGTCATCATTTTCAATTATTTTGAAAGTGTTACTGGGCCAAGTATATCGAATTGTAAAATAAGAAGTTATGAAGATGATGACCCTGAGAGAGAAGGAACGGACGGAAATTAGCAGGTTTCTTTTTCTTCTCGGTCAAAAGAAATTGAGGGAACAATCAACAGGTTATAAACACTCGGTCATTCCGAATGACCTGGTTCTGTTTTTTGTAAATCCTCTCATCAATTTAACGGGCAGAGCGCTCATGTCTTTTGTCGGGTAACAAAAGGACATGGTCGTTTAAGAAAAAAACGGAGACGATTAAGGAGATGACGGATAATAATGATGGCATTTCGGGAGAAGGACACGTGGCAGTTGACACAATGTTGCAATAAAAAGTTGACCTTGGAGAGGATGGACATCTAGTAATTAATATTGTAGTAACTTAAGAATGTCTAGACCATGAAACTCTAATAGAAATGCTGAATACCGTAAAACCTCTAATAAAGCGACACCCAGCCGCAATTTTCGTTATTTGCCGGTGAAAATTTCAGTAAACAATGATACTTTTCGCAGCTACCAAATGCACTAAATTTGATTTTTAGAGAGTTGAGGATATTTTAAAAATAAGTGTTACTAACTTCTTGGTTCGATGCCGTTCTATTAGAGGTTTTAGTTTGAGCATTGTTTGAGCATTTTTAATTTTCTAAATTTGAAAACCTTCGTTTTTGCATCAATTCAAGGTTTTTTATATGATTCTAGCCCTCAATTTAAATTTCCTTGAATCTCCAAACATCTCAACACAACCCAAACAATTTCCCATTTTTCTCTACCAAAAGTTTACCTCATAAATAACACACACCATCTAACAAGAGAGGGCACCAAGGATTTTTCACATCTCTTTTCTTTAAATTGATGGGATTCTTACAAAATGAACAACTGTTGGGATATCAAATGAGAAAAGAGCAAAATAGAAAACTCACATAAGAAGGTGGTTCATTTTGCATTATTGTTTCGTTTTCTTCGTCGTCTTCGTTTTGACTTAAATACGAGTTCGATGAGGGCACCCAGCCGCAACCACTATTACGGTAGCTTTTGGGTGTGGTTTTTCGAAATTGTATGGATAAGGAAGGATTCAGATGAAGGAGGGCGGTGGTAGTAGTGGTGGGAGAAGAAGATGCCGATGTCAGAATGGCATCGAGATCTGAATTTGAGATAGTTTCGGACATGTGCGTGTGTTGGTATAAATAGATGAAGAGAATAACGAAGAAATAGGCGAATGAATGGAGAAGAGAGGAAGATTTATGAAGGAATTGAAGGTGTGGAGGGAAAGAGAGAGAGAGAGAGAGAGAGAGAGAGAGAGAGAGAGAGGGGGGTTTCGCGCGAAACTGAGAAGAAGGTGTGAAACTGTCATGAAAAAGTAAGAAGAAAAAAGTAATAGATGAGAGATTGAAAAATGGGAGAGATCTAGACGGAGAAAGTTTTTGATTGAGTCAAAAATTCAGAGAGGAATATGCAAATTTCCATTCAGAATATTTAGTTTTTTTAGGAGCTTTGTGTGATTCTGATTGATCCAAATTCTCTATTCCATGTATTGGCAATAAATATTGACGCATAACAAAAATCGAATGCTCAAAAAACATTTAAAATATGAATAGAGGCTGCAAAATCAACACCCTTACAATTTTGTTTGTGATCAAATATTTTTGGCACCTAACGTTTTCTCGATTCGAAATTGTAGTAACTTTACAACAGACATTCGTCAAGAACTTGAAAACACATTGTAAACACTCCAACAAAATATAGACTGGAACAGTCCAAAATCAAAAAAAAATCTAGAATTGTCCTGAAAGACTCCAGAAATCAAAGGAATATTCGTAAACTCGGTGAGTGACAAAAATGATAAAAAAGACACAAGAAAGAGTTAAAAAGTCGTTGATGTGTGTCACTGTTTGTCCTGGAAGAGAGTAGGCTAAAAAGAGACGCAGGAATGCTAACACCTCCCTATTCTTATCACATGTATATTTTGGAAAAGAGCGAAAATGACAAACATTGGATGAAAGAGAGAAAGTGCCGGCAATCCGTACGTATTACATGCTCTTATTACAAATTTGCCTACACTCATGGAGTCTTTTGAGATAACGAAAAAGGTTGGTAGTAGGTTTGAAAATGGTCCATATCGAGTTGTGAAATATATCAAATAAATCAATTCTGCCACCGATGACGTACAAGGGAAAACGATAGAAAGAGAGTGAATTCAAAACCAACAACCATAAAAAAACATGAAGACACGGGAGGAAAGAGAAAAAGAGAAGGTCTCGGACGGGAGGTACTAGGAGACGCAGACGAATCGAAAAGTTCTGCGGATTGGGGGCGGAGCTTAGGGCAAGGGAGCCAGAGCAAGGCGCCGGAATATCTCCATGGAGACGTTGTCTTGGAAAAAAGGCAGAAGAAAAAGGAAGAAAGTGATCGGAGTTTGGTGGATGATAGCAAATCAATCGTCACTCTTTTGACTAAATAAACGGAAAAGTGACGGGAAAGAATAGAAAAGTGGGTACACAAGAAGAAGGGCCGAACCGTTTGCTTTGTTTTTCTTTCATTAATTATTAATCATGATTCCGGGCGAGAAAATAAGAATGATGGATTGGCTTTGGTAGGAAAGTCATGATCCGGTTCTGAACAAGAGCCAAATGGGGCTGGAATGAGAAGGGGAATTGTCAAACCAAACATCAGTATTGAAGCTCCGAAGTTTGAGTAATCAAAAAGTTGTCAACTACACAATTGTTCATCTTTAAATTTTACACATTTTTGTAGTTTACAGTATCGTGTTAGCTTTGCCCCTTTTTGAGATATGCGTCTTTAAAGTTAGGGATTCAAAGAGGAGGGTGAGAGACGCAAAGAAACTTACTCTTTAACTTTAAAGGCGCATATCTCAAAAACTAGTTGAGCTATCAAAAAGTGTTCAACTGCAAAATTGCTCATCTTTAAATTTTACATATTTTTGTCGTTTACAGTTTTGTGTTAGCTCCGCTCCTTTTTAAGATATGCGCCTTTTAAGTGTTCAACGCATGGATGAGCAGATTTTCAGTTTAGAAAAATAGATTTAAGACCACAATGACCTTATTTTAGGCATGAAAAAAGGGATAAGCAGGATTGTAAGCTTCACAGGCTGACCCAAGCCAGGCCCGCGGGTCTGTGAGGAATTTGTACCAAAATATTGGGTCCCAATTTCAAATTTACAGTTTTTCGGGATATATTTCTATAAACTACTTTTTTTGAAATTTGGAGAAATTTCGGATATATTCAAAAAAATTGTGATGTTTTTTCGGAAACGGGCCCGTCGGGCCGGCCCGCCAAATTGCAACCCTGGATTCTGGCACGAAATCAGGCAAAAAAGGCATTTTTCGAAGCCTACAAAATCTTCGAAACGTTTCACATGACATTCCACCAAGAAACCCACATTCACATATATATCTCCAAAATGTGATATGCGAAACGCCGAGGGGGAAACAAGCCGCAAAGAAGCGATGGATTATGATTATACATTGAGACATAAAGTGGAAGAATAGGACGAAAAAAGAGAAGTTGGAAGGAGAAGCGACGGAAGACGGACACGGAGGAGGACACAAGAATGACGGTAATTTTGGTGTTGAGACGAGGAGAATAAGAGGAAGATGACAAGATGATTGAGGTTTACCCGGTGAAGTTTTTGCAAAAGTTTAAGTCTTCTGAGTCAGAATTAGAAGACAAGTGAAAGGTTGAAAAGAGAGCACACCACAACATTCATAATAAATGAATTTCGTAAAAGGTGTACTCGTCAAACATTGAAAACGCTAACTGCAGAATACTAGTTTTGCTCACCGAGCACTCGATCAAAGTGTCAGAGGAATTATGTCAATACTTCCAAGGGAAATTATACTAAATGAACATTTTGATGTCACACTTTTCAAATTTAATTCAGGATTGACTGGTTTTTTGAAGGGCAATTGGTAATTAGGTCAGAGACAAGTGGGAATTTGTTCTCACAGTTGGTCGAGAGTAGTAAAGTAAAGTCAAAAACGGGCATTAAAATGTTTTTGGAATTTCATATTATTGAGGTTCAACTATTCCTATTGGAATTGGCTTGTAACGCCCTACTCCTTCGAAAACTTTGAATAAACTGTTAATTCTCATGCAAAAGTTCAATTTGTCAAAAGAATAAGAAGTCCCAAAAAGCATTTTCTATGTAAACAAACATTTCTGAAAATTTATAAAAAATGTAAAATGTCCCAATCAATACTATGAACGAGAACCACTCGAGATCGGGACAAGTTTTCAGAGAGACTCTCGAATCAGATTTAACGATAATCCTTTGTGATCAACATTCTCTATCTGTGCCGTCGTCACAAACAACGAATAATTCATTTGGAAAAGAGTCGTATTTCTCTGTCTTTCAAAAGTTTAGTTTAAGAGTAACAAAAAGTGAAAGAATGATACGAAGAGGGTTTCGAGGTGGGATGCGATGGCTAAGGTGTCAAATGACCGAACGGCTCGTCGACGTTTCTCGAAAACATTGTTGGCGGGCGGAGTTCCCAGATCGATTTGGGGCAAAAAAAACACCACGGCACACTTTATTTTCTTTCTCGAATTTGGAGGTGTGGTTCGTGTGGGGAGCAAAGAAAGAGTGTGCACTTGGGTGGGGAGCGAGAGCAAATATACCGGACACTGCTTGAGCAGAAGAAGAAGACAGGGAAGAGACTGCGCAAGGATTATGATGGAGAACGGAGAGCACTATTCGGGAAGAATATGGTTGATGAAGAAGCAGGTAAGGAATGACCGGAAAGAGAGGAAAGAGGAGAGGGAAAAGGATAAGGAGAAACAACAGGTGGGAGATTGTATGGATTTGAAAAGAAGAGGGGAGGAGGATAATTAGACAGTACGGATTGTAAAATACCGATTGTAGAAGGATTAAAGGACGCCAAGAGGTTATCATTTCTGTAGAGAGAAATTCAAAGAATGGGCCCAGTTTTCGAGGGTACAATATTGTCCATATGTAATAGGTTACAACGGGATTTTAGGGTACAATGACTTTTGGGATACGACAAGTTAGGTGGCACAGTCAGCTTTATTATTTGTAGTAGAACTTTTTCCAGATTTTCTTGCACATTTTCGGTTTTTACAGGTCTAAATATGCCTGAGGGCCCTATAAAGAATTGTTTAACTACAAATTCAGATTCTTCAAAATAATAGTATCAGAATGTATCCCGAAAGAAAGCAAACATGATCTCGGAATCCAAAAAGTACAATCTTCAAAAATAGTTAAAAATCCAGAGAAAATCTGCCCTTATCTCCAAAGACAACACTCGAATCTCTATTGATCATTTTTCGAACATTTGCACTTGACGAGAGTGTGTGTTAAGATAAAGCAAACAGAATCGTGTTTTTGAAGAAACTCAACTTTCGACGAAACAAGTTGGAAGACAGCTGAGAGTATGGGAGATAGACTTTTCGGTATTTTAACGATTCTTTGTCTCTTGGTTTATAGTCAAAAGAAAGTGAAGCGAGAGAGATAGTTAAAGTTGATTACAGATTATGAAGTGAGAAGGTATCTTAAAGAAGTTGTAGTCTCTAGGTAGTTATCGGAGTCCATGGAATTATGACCCCAATATGACCTTCTGGAAACCACACATGTCCAAATCCGGCGGGTTGTAAATTTGCGTCGAAAATTTTCCGAAAAAAAAATCAATTTTCCATGAAAAAGTTTCTAAATTGCATGAAAAATAATGAAAGTACTAAAAGTATGAAATATTTCAAATTTGAACAAAAAACAGTCAAAACGGATTTAAAATTGACTTTCGAAAAAATTGGGTCTCAAAACCCGGGCGGGTTTGAGCATTTATGCTGGAAACATCTCCAGTAATACTGGGAAAAACTGATTTCCAGATATCTAATTTCTCTAAAATTTTGTGGGTGTATAGATCAACTCTAGAACTCTATTTCTGTTGTTGACACCTTTTTCATAGAACCACAATCCAGATAGTTAGATCGCCTGAAATCCAAAAGTCTTGAAAATAAGGCGAAAATCGAGGTGACGTCAGTCAACTGGGTCTAACTATTTGGATTGTGGTCCTATGAAAACGTGGTCAACTACAGAAATAGAGTGAGTTGCTCTATACACCAGCAAAATTTCAGAAAAATCTGATGTCTGGAAACCTCTTTTCAGACACTCAAAGTTTACCTATTTTTACTGAAAACGGCAAAAGATACATTATGATCTAGGAGAGAATATAAGGCCTTTCAAACACCTTCAATTTTCACCAGTTTCTGATCTTCGTACAATCAATTAATCCCACCCCAAATATCTGTCTTCACTTCCTTCTTCCGTTGATTTACACCTTTTTTAGTTTCATTTTATAGCCCCTCTTCCGCTAACTATAAACTGTGTCCCCCCGAAAGAAATTTCCTGCATTCTTCAAATTCTGAACACTCACCGAAAACTGTTGGTCTTCTTTATCGATAACTCTGCCCATACTGACATCGCATATTTTCGTGGTACTCCGTCGTCGAAGAAGTGCTCCACGACGGCGAATTCGTGAGGACATCCCGTCTGATAAATGAGGATATTAGGGGAAATAATGAGAAGGAAGAAGTCGAAAGATGAATTGGACTAAGACTGGATATAAATTATTGAAAAAGGGGTTCGGAAGGCCCAAGTGGTACCAAGTTAAAAGCCATTATTCCGGAATGAGATGGGTTGCAAAAAGAGAGAAATGACGAGGCATGTAAGGGACAAGAAAAGAAATGTTTTTTTGCAAGTGAAACTTTGTGTTGTGATCCAAAACATTGAAATCGGGTTGAAAGGTATTGAAAAAATATGTTGGTCAAGAGAAACTACTGGGATGCACGAAACATTGGTAGACGAAGTCTTACCTTTGGCTGGGCGGCAACAAACTTCGGCTACTCCTTTAAGTGTGAATAACTGTTTTCAGAAGAATCGCGTAAAAATACGATCCACAAAAAAAATGTTCCTTATTGAAAAAGCTATCGATTGGTTCTAAACACGCTCAATTTCATCAAAAACTAACAGAGTTACACCTTCTGTTGCAAAAAAGTTGCGGAAATTGTCAAAATCGGCATTTTTTTGGCAACACAAGGCGTAACTCTGTTAATTTTTGATAAAATTTAACGAATTTTTGAGCAATCGATAGCTTTTTATATAATAAACATTTTTTTTAGTTGACCGTATTCTTTCCCGACTCCCGTGAAAAAAGTTATTCACATTTGAATGAGTTGCCGAAATTTGTTGCCGCCCAGCCCTGGTTTGGTGGAAAGTAACTGACAGGTGTACAGTAACCACCAATCCTTGAGCCTGAAAAGAAATGTATTTTAAATATTACAGATTCGAAGAAAACAATAAAGTCGAAGCTAGAAACTTCACAAAATGAAATTCTCGAATCGGTATCGCATCACAAAAGCAAAATCATGAGAACAGCAACAAAAAACAATCGAAAATACATGTGAATCTATGTAAATTCCCATGCTTCGAACCGTTTCGTGGCAAAACAGAATCGACATATGAGATGATAATGAAGTGAACGTTCACATAGAGAGAGACCTCCCACTCATTTCGAGAAGCCGTTTGAACACAAAGAAACGAATAGCCGCAGGGCGATTCAATTATACTTCTTTCCCTCTGCCAATCGGTTTTATCTTCTGGTCTTAAAGGGAAATGAAGGGGACTCTTTCCGGAAGACGATGCGGAATGAAATGGCGCGGATAGAAGAAGACGAGTTACACCCGTTGTTTTGATGCAAAACGACGGACCAGCGACGCAGCGACCACTAGTATCATGTTTCAATATGGAGCATATTACGAGCTGCCAATGCGACGACACATGTGGCTTTTGATGATGATACGAGTCGAAGAGAATGTCCATTTGATTCGCTTTTGATTCGCTTTTGTTTTGATCGGGGACAACTTGGTGAAAAGGTGTGAAGGCAGCAAATTTAGGCAACTTATTCAATAACTTTTTTCATGGGGAGCGGGTGGAAATACGGTCAGTAGAAAAAACTGTTCCTTGTTGAAAAAGCTATCGATTGGTTAAAAACCGTCAAATTTCATCAAAAATTAACATAATTATGTCTTGTGTTCTGAAAAGTTCCCGAAATTGCCAAATTGGAAACTTTTCACGAGGCATAACTTTGTTAGTTTTTTTTATGAAATTTGATGGTTCTTTTATCAATCGATAGCTTTTTTAATAAGGAACAGTTTCTCTGTTGACCTTATTTTTGCCGGATTTCCCTGAAAAAAGTTATTCAAGTTTGAATGAGTTGCCGAAATTTCTTTTCGCCCAGGTGTGAACTAATGGGAGGTCGAAGTTGATGTGGCCGCTATAAATGGAGCTGTTCTTTTGTTATTCCTCACAAAAAATAATTGTCAGTTTGTCAGTTTTGTCATAATTGTCAGTTTAAAACTGCTTCAAAAAACTGGAGTCATTTCAAATTATGAAATCCCGGAAAATGAATCTGAGCGGCACCAAGTTTCGGCAACGCATTCAAGTGTGAATAACTTTTTTCAGGTGGATCGGGTAAAAATATGGCCAACATAAAAATGTTCCTTATCAAAAAAGCTATCGATTAGTTAAAAAATCGTCAAATTTCATTAAGAATTAACAGAGTTACGCCCTGTGTTGCCAAAAATTTCCCGATATTGGCAATTTCGGGGTCTTTTTTTTCAACACAGGGCGTAACTCTGTTAATTCTTTATGAAATTTGACGGATTTTTAACCAATCGATAGCTTTTTTAATAAAGAACGTCTTTCCTGTTGACTGTATTTTTACCCGATCCTCCTGAAGAAAGTTATTCTCACTTGAATGTTTTGCCGAAAATTCGTTGCCGCTCACCCTGGAATCTTTTCAGGCCGTTTTCAATTGAATTTTCATTATCTCCAGCCACCCTCTTGTCAAATATAAACCCTTTCTTCGTGAGAGCCTGTCCCATAAATCACTATTCTCTTTATGACCTCTAAGATGTCCCGATTCTTTTATCTCAAACCGAACCCCAATAATTAGACACACAAATCATTTTGCATGTCCAACATCCGTTGTTTTGCCCGGTATCTTCATATACCAAGTTCAATCTGGCGGAATCTCGTTGGGATTATAATCCATTGCGAAATTATTAGTACTCTCCGAATCTCGCCCAAGATTACGTATTTTACAGATACACTTTCAGAACCTTCCGACTTCTCAAATAATATCTAAAACGGTTGGATAATGAGCAACTGGTGAGTTTTTTGTATTATTTTTATCCAATCTTATTTCTTGGTTACTATCACTGAAAAAATGCTAAATCTTTTGTCTTTTTTGTTCTTGAATACCAGCCCTTTCTTCAAAACTTAACCCACTTCATCAGTATTCTCAACTGACCGGTACTCGAATTTCCGCCCTTTGTCTCACATATTATACCTTCGCCGACCCCTGAGCCTCCGCAACAACGACACTCCGCGATTACGCATTGCGCGCTGTTTACCATAACTCGACAAAATTCAACAAATGAATATTTTTCAGCCAGTTTTATCAATGTTTTTCGATAATTTTGTTAATTTTACAAAGTTTTTCTTTGAAAATTTTATAAATGAATCATTTTGAGTGCTCCGAGTAGCTTTTTGCTCGTTGAGTTTGACAAATGGGTGCAGTTTTGGGGGGTAAATCGGACGTTTTAGAGAAAGGTGAGTTTCAAACGGTAAGTGAGGAGTCAAACGATATCGAATGGAGCAATTCTGAAAGAGTCGAAGATTTAAAAGCATAGAGGTAAAGAAAAATGATTTATTTTTATTGTTTGCAACAAAAATCAGTTTTTCAGATGACAAAAGGACGAGCGAGAGGAAATAATCCTATTGACAACACCAATCAATTTGTAACCGGGAATATTAATGAGAAGATGATCCTGGTGTTCGGAGATTCAGAAGAATTCCCTAGACATTGCATTTTTGATAAATTATTGACAAGATTTGCTTTGGTGTCTGATTTTCTCTTACTGTGTCATCTGAAAAACTGATTTTTGTTGCAAACAATAAAAATAAATCATTTTTCTTTACCTCTATGCTTTTAAATCTTCGACTCTTTCAGAATTGCTCCATTCGATATCGTTTGACTCCTCACTTACCGTTTGAAACTCACCTTTCTCTAAAACGTCCGATTTACCCCCCAAAACTGCACTCATTTGTCAAACTCAACGAGCAAAAAGCTACTCGGAGCACTCAAAATGATTCATTTATAAAATTTTCAAAGAAAAACTTTGTAAAATTAACAAAATTATCGAAAAACATTGATAAAACTGGCTGAAAAATATTCATTTGTTGAATTTTGTCGAGTTATGGTAAACAGCGCGCAATGCGTAATCGCGGAGTGTCGTTGTTGCGGAGGCTCAGGGGTCGGCGAAGGTATAATATATTGTTTCTTGAAACATTTTTGACTTTACGCTTTCAACAATCAACCAACAGATCCTTCTAAAACCCTCCCCATTTCCTAGGAAATTTTCTAATACGGTATCTGATTGACTTGGTATCGTTGATTTCCAGCGAACTACTCAAATAGTTGTTCTCGATGTATGAGACATCTTTAAAAACAATTCTCCAGAATATTCTACGACATTCTGCATTTTTTTTTGCCTTGTTTCAGCGATTTCGTAACCCAAAAAATCTCGAAATTCATTGAAATTTCTCTGCGCGTCTTTTTAGGTGCCTGCGTACGATGCGCGAATTGTCGTCAAAAATCCAACGAAATCCGAAAAACTCATGGAAATTTTTCATTTCCGACTCGAAAAAACCACCGAAATTCTCTTCACTCATGCTGTAAGATTTTTTTTTCGTTTAAATATTCTTCTTCGTTCAAAAAAGTTTCGATTTTTGTCCTCAAATTCAAATGGCAAAGATTTGTATCAGATTTTATCTCACTCGTCAATCTTTTCTCCGATTTTTCCCTTCATTGTAATTTCTTTCTCCGTTCATTTGCATATTTTTAACGATTTATAGACCCCGTTTTCTGCTGATTTTCAGCTATAAAATCCGGAAAAGATAACAAACATCAGAAGATTTAGCTTCCCTTTTTTTCTCGGAAAGCGAATATTTTTTAGTAATCTTCTTCCTTCTATTCAGCGAAATTTGAGCCCTCATTTCCAGAATTGTTTATGAAGCTCTCATTTTCTCCGAAAAGAAACAATGCGTAGTTAAGAAAGAAGAAGAAGGGCCATTTAATTGAATCAGCGAGAAGGAAAGCTGATGAGTAGTAGATGGGGAAAGAAGTCTTCTTTTTTTCTTCGTTTCGACCTCCTCAAGTTCATTTCGATCATCTTGAAATCATGTGACTAGTCAGGTCTAGCCCTGTCTTTTTGAAATACGTCTTTTTGTTAGATTCTGTAAAAAAAATAACGGAATTCGTCAACTTCTGTCACTCGAATGTCTCTTCATCGCCGTTAAATTGCAAGTAAATCGACGGACATGTTCGTTCCACTTTCCATTCCTCTCTCTCTCTCCATCCGCAGTCTCTTCTTTCTTTTCAAATGTTCCTTGGGTCCACTAGAGTAATTTGAGCTGAATTAAGGGGCAGCCCGTGGTCCCCATTCTCAACCAACATTCTTTGTAACTATTACACTTGACTTCCATCGTCTGACGCTTAAAAATCTAGAGAAATATCTGAATACTGTTGTTTCAAAAAAACCAAACAAAAAACTTTTTCCAAAAACAACTCCGCCGCACAGTTTCTCCTGTATTTATGGAAATTTCTGAAAAATGTCGTTTTTTTTACCGATTGAAACTCGGAAAATTTGTGAAATTCGGGTAGAAAATCAGGAATCGGCACGGAAATCCATCAGAACCGGAGTTTCTTCATTTTTCATCATTTCTGATAGGTTTCCGAGGTGCCGATTCTTGATTTTCTACCCGAATTTTACAAATATTCACAGCTTCACTCGAAAAATAGTGACAAAACTACATGTTTCAGAAGTTTCCATAAATACAGGGAAAACTGTGCGGCGGAGTTGCAATTGGGGGCGTTGCTTATTTTCGAATGTTTTTTTGCTTGGTTCTCTTAAAACGACAGTATCTGAATGCCTCTAGATTTTTTCCCTGTATTCACACCTTCATCGATCGATTCGATACTATAAGACCGTACAGTTCTGGGGAGACGCGCGTGTGGCGACGAGTGCTCGTCTGCTTCTCTATGACTCCTTGATCGTCGTGCTCTCTTATTTTGCGCTTCCGGTGGGAAGGAAGAGAGAGGCAAAAAGTGCGGTGAGGCACAGCATTCAAAGTTGGGGTTCAAACAGGCGGTGAGAGAGCATTCCTGAACCTTTCTTCCTGTCTGCCTGTCAAGTGTTTAGACCTTGCTCGTTTCATCCTTCGGCTTCCTGATTCCAATTTTTCAATCAATTTTTTAAATATCAAACTTCTCGGGCTGCGTTTTGTTTATTTACCAATTGATCATCTTCCCATCGTCTCGTTGTCACCGTTGTACAGTCGTTGTTTTTTTCAGTATTTTTTGCACCTAGCCACAAATATTATCGGCTGTTTTTTTAATGACTCCGCAATGTGCCACCTGTGTCGATTTAACCACCACTCAACACAGTACCAGTTTTCTGTCACGTGATATAAAACAACAAAAACTTCGGATGATCGCACCACGGCATACATGTTCAACCCGGGTCGGCAAATTCTCTCCAATTAAAATCATGATTCTCGGATCAAATTTCATACCAAAATGTAAAACTCAACGAGATCTATAAAATTATGCATGAACCAATATAATTTACCAGCTGAATAAGATGCTGGCTTCCGTAAAAAACCTGTATCGGCAACATCCTTTACGGAATCCAGCAACTTATTCAGCCGGTTAATGTTATTTGTTTAGACATCATTTTATAGATCTCCTTGAGTTATATATTTTGGTATACAATTTGCTAAGAAAATCATTAATTTAATTAGATAAAACTGCCAGCCCGAGTTGGACATGACGCACCATGCTCGTATTCACAAGCAGTTCACAAAAAATTCCACTTTAAGAATATTTGTGCCCCCCGAACCCATTTCGAAAACTTTTTGGAATACCCAAGAGACTTTTTGAACACGGAGAGATAAGTGAAGAAAAGATTCGCCATTTATCCTTCGCGTACAACTCTTTCTTTTTCACAACCAAGGCTAAGAGTTGGTTAAAAAAGTTAACGTAGCGTGTAGAAAAGCTTTGAAAATGAGTGATGGTCCACTCCTCGGCTTGGTTTTCATTGCCGGAAATATACAAATTCTGGTGGTGCTCTCTTTCCGAGTGACTGACGAGTGTCTATGTTTGCTTCTTCTTCAGCAGTTGCCCCCTCCCGACTGATTCATGCATATGATTGTGCTTCTTCGTTCAACTAGTACTAGCTTATAGTAGTCGTCATCATTTTATTCTTCGTTGTCTCCTCTCAAAGTCATTTTCCTGCACCTGTCTTCTCCTTTTCATTCCTTTGCATCTTCCTGTCCTTGAGAGGCTCTCAAGTTAACCAACCAGTCCAGTTCTTTTCGGAAGTAAGCAGTAATCCTCTGGTACAACTGATCATCGCATTCAACCGACGCTTCAGTCTCATTTTGCTTCGTTTTCAACTACAGGATGGCATAAACATAATTAGCCATCTCTCTTTCTCTCTCTCTGGCAGATGCCGTCTCAGATATAATCCGTCATTGCTTTCCCCCTCTCATTTCTCGTCATCTATTTCTTCCCATATTTTTTTTCGTTTGGAACATCCTTACTTTCCCATCCAAAACCTTGGTGACTAACCTTCGTTTATGACGCATACTTTAGTGTTGATAATTCTCTACGCAAAATTTAATATTGCGAAAGCATTTTGATCAGCTGATTTCATTCCTAAGAGTGTATTCAAACCGATCATGTTTCCGATAGTTTTTGGTACAACACCGTTCCACATGTTTCCACAGCTTTTTACCCCACGCGCACCAGTTTCGTGGTGCTCTCTTCGTAACCCTGGCTCCCTATCCGCATTGTGCAATTTGGGGCTCTTGCAGAAGCAGCAGCACTGCTGATGCTGCTACCATTTCTGCCATCGTTTTCCCCTTCCTTCCGATTCACCCTGTACACGGAGAAAACGTGAAGCTTTTGTCAATATTTGCGCCCTTTCCGTGAGATCCGAGAGAGACTGAGCCGACCTTGAGAGAATCTGGAGAAAGAGAGCGAAACCAACGGCGGGGCACGCGCGGAAATCCCTTTCTACCGCGCGGACGTGTTTGCCACCAGGCCCTGGCGCAGTGCGACGTGAGACTGGAATTTTGAGAAGGATTGGATCACATCGAAAAGAAGGCAAACTTTGTGAAGAGAGAAAGATGAGTAGTAGTGTTCACAGACAGGAGGGTGTGTTGAGGAATAGAGAGAAAGTTGCTCTATGTGTGTGCATTTAACATGACATTTGTAGTTGGAATGAAAAGAGGAGGTGGAGTCAATTGCCCTCTGGGTGTCAAGGAGGTTAGAGCGCGACCTGACGATTCTTTTCCGGCCTAGAAACGAGCAGTTGAACTCCGGAAGCCTACGATTTCGAATTGCTCAGTATAGTTTTCAAGGCACAATCGGCATCATTCGTACGCTTCGAAAGTCATACATGTGATCAGGGCCGTGGATTTTCTCCGCTTCAATGTTAAATTTTTTGGTCGATCTTTACATCAAAATATAGAGCTCGGTTAGACCAATGAAATGATACTAAAATCACCAAGATTGCCTGTCTCAGTTTTTGTCTAGAACTTGTAGAACACACGGGTCGAGACAAGTTCTAGACAAAAACTGAAACAGGCAATCTTGGTGATTTTTGTACCATTTTATAGATCTCGTCGAGTTTTACATTTTGATGTAAAGATTGACCGAAAAATGTAAATTTGAAACAAAGAAAATCGACGGCCCACGAAGGCCCGGATCACATGTATTATGGTCGATTGATGTAATATCATATGATTGATTTTGAAATGTACACTATGACCCTCCTTTTGTTTAAGAGATTCGACCGTTGATCTCTCTCACTGTCAGCCCCACTTGACTGACTCGCATTTCATTTTGAATTTCATAAGGAGAATTGACAAAAAGAGAGAAAAAGTCACTTCGCCCACCTGGATTCCCAGAATGTATGACCCCACTCACCTCCTAATTTTTCTTTTTCTCATCTGTCAGTCGAAGATTTATTTCATTCCGGAAGATTTTGACATTTGTTCAAAATAACCCTACTCATGTCTATTCAGTGGTTGTCAAACATTTCAAATGAATGTGAGATGTCTACGAGTACCCCCCTCACTCTTGTTTATATTCCGATACGTGTAACCACTATACCGAAACGACTCTACGACCCATCACATCATAATAATCGTTCTTTTTGGCCTCTTTTTTCTTGAGCTCACAAAATACTCTTGATCGTTGACCTCGTTTCGATGACGATGTCTTAGTTTTGATGCATTCCGGCGATACAAAAAAGTTTGGAAGAAAACGTCACTAACATCGTTTCCTCCAATCCAATGAAAGAAGATTTCATAAACTAAATTATGCCTAGAATAGATGAGGTGCCGACGACAAATTATTCATAGTAGAAAAAGAAAAGAGTCTTATTTTTTTCTTTGTTTGTGCTTGTCCCGGAGAGCACTCGTCGTCTTTTACGTAGTCCCTTTGCTTATTCTATTTCTTGGGCCCCAACATTTCGCTCGTTTCAAGAATATTCACTTGAGTGTGTTACTTTTGTCTAAATATTGACAAAAATGTGTGGTTCGCGGCATTCTCACTGTTTGCAACTATTCTTCTCGACGATCATAAATTTCACACTTTCATTGGCTTCTTTCCAAGATTCTGCTCTCGCTTCACCAACTTCTTTCACAAGCATTGTTTTTGTTTCAGCAGCAACAGACAGATGAAATCCTGTTCTTCCTCGTTGTCTCTCTATCTATTTTTTCCTCCCCATCTAACATAGTCAATTTCGGGAGAATCCTCACTATGACGTTCCAAATGGCTTAAACATGCTTCTCATCTCTCTAAATATCCCCCTTTATTTTTGATCTTCTTCCTCACTTCACCATCATTTCTGAAATATTCATACTTTGTTTTCAGCACTGACTTGTTCTACTCGGCATTCGGTTGCCTCTACTCGCCAACTAGCACGATGGAAGGGATGGGAACGGCGAAAAGAAAAACACCTGTCAGACTGAATGTCTATGATATGTACTGGCTCAATGATTATGCATCCAACATTGGCGTCGGTATTTTCCATTCGGGTATCGAAATCTTCGGAGTCGGTGAGTGAAATCGGAAATTGTTTCTGAACAAGTTTGAAAGTTGTTGTTGTGGTCTCTGGCCTAGATTCTCAGAAAAAGTTATCCGAAGGCCTCAAAATTAGAATTTTGAAAACAGAAAAGTCGTTCATCATCTTCAGATATTCAGGAGCGAACTGTTAAAATCCCGAGTTATGACTTGCAACACAGTTTCGGTACCAAAATTAGTGCTGAAAATTCACGAAAAGAGCTGTAACTTGCTCCATTTCAGAGCAATCTAAAATCTAAACATATGTGCATCACCGTAACATCATTTCTTATCTTTCTGTAACTTTTCGTTCAAATCGGTTCAGTTTGAGCTGAGTTAAAGCTCGGCACATACAGACGGACATAAAGAAGTTTTCAAATGTCATTAGTAATGATAGACCCATTTATTTCAGAATACGCGTATGGTGGTCACCCCTATCAGTTTTCCGGAGTTTTCGAAAACTCTCCACAAGACGCCGAGGAGCTCGGAGAAACATTCAAATTCAAGGAGTCAATCGTTGTTGGAGAAACAGATCACAGTACCACAGATGTTCGTAGACTGATCAAAGCACTGGGAGAGGAATTCCGTGGCGATCGCTACCATCTCATATCTCGAAATTGCAATCACTTCAGTGCTGTCCTTGCTCGTGCTTTAACTGGAAAAGAAATTCCCGGATGGATCAATCGACTGGCTAATTTGAGTGGAAGTATTCCTTTTCTTGAAAAGTGCATTCCCCAAGAATGGCTCACTCCGATCGTACTGCAAGCTTCGGTTGATGAGAAAAAGCGAGGATCGGTTGATTCGGCAGAAGAAGCGACAGAGAAGCTGGTTGTAAGATCACTTAATGGTAATACATAGAATCTGAGCTTCATATAAAAAGTAAATTACAGACTCCCGAACTACGATCATCGATAATCGTACTGCCAATGGTATCATAATGTCGGCTTCTTCATCAAACTCTGACCGAATCTGCATGTCTCCATCGTCTTCTTCGTCTGCTTCCTCTTGTGATACTCTCGATTATGACGATCTGATTGTACGAACTTCCTCGTCCTACTCGAGCGAAAAGAAGTCTCGCAGCAACTCGCCACCAATTTTCCGCTTCTGGAATACGATCAAAGCGACAATCAACGGAACACAGCAGACGGCTCCAACGGGAACTGCAACCGTCATTCCTGCATCTGCTGCTTCGAGTATCGGAAAGGCGAACAATACGAATGGGACGACGAGTAATGGACTTGGAAAACCAACGTATTCTGAATGCTAAAAGGTTTGTATTTTTTGTATCGAAATCTCATAAAAGCATATTTTTCAGATTCGCCGTCGAGAAGTCGTGTTTTCAGTGACAGTTTGCTGAAACCGTCGTCCTCGTCGCTTCTTCGTTCTATTCCTAACTGATTTGCCTTTAATTTTTGTCCGAGGTATCAAAAAAATTTAGTGTATAAAATTTTCATTCATCGCCTTCCCTTCCTCTCCAACTCAAATGGTTTTCTTGTGTAACATCGGATAGTGTTATGTCGTTTTCTTGCCTTTTTGTTCGTAAAACGGCTTCTTTCTAGATCATTTATGTATGATTATTATGTTTCATCCGTTCTCTTCCGAATTATCACTGTATGTGTATTTATGAACCATCTTTCCCATTTTTCTCCATGTTTTCCCCACGCTCATCATCCCTCATCACCTCTCTGCCTTAATTTTCCCCCGAAATGCATTTTCCGTTTTCTTCTTTCTCTAGAACTTTTTCTCCTATTTATGTATCTATTTTCGGATTTATATCAAAATGTGATATTTTCAATCAGGTTTTTTATTCTTCTTCACTTTCAGGTTCAAAAAACAAAGAAAGGAATCTATTGAGATCTCACAGTTTCAGGTCCCTGCCAGTTCATGATTGCTGACGTCTTCAAATCCCCTGAAAAATATTTTATCAATTTCGACAGTGTCTGAAAAAAATGTACTCGTACTATCCGGTTAAAAATAAAGAAAAACGAGGGTGTGGTTTAGTTCGATATTGTAGAAAACTCGCAAGTTGTATAGTCATTTGATGACTCAATTAGAACCAGAAAAAAGAACAATTTCAACCTCCTCAAACCCATTTCATTCCAAAGTTACCACCAATAAATCCTTTTCAGAATGAGCCTTTTTGGGCAGAAGATTCTGAAATGAATTAGGCATTCTGTAACGACTTCTTTTATTCTCTGAGGAAAGTGGGCGGAGCTAAAGAAGAAGAAGGAATCATTGGGGGCTCCTGTTAGAAAGGAAACCTCGCCAATTTTTCATTGACTCCCTTTCTTCCAGCATGTATTTATATATTCTCTTTATTCTCCATCGTGGCTTTTGGATTCTTCTTTTTTGGTGTTGTTCTAGATGTTTCATTATTATTTTTTGTTAAGAATGGGGGGGGGGGGGTAGGATTCGGGAGTACAGAACTAAATGTGAGAAAGCGGGAGTACTGTAGGTGAGCAGAACAATCCAAATGCTGATTTCTAGTATAATTTAGAAGGACAACTTTTTGAGAAACTCGAACCCTGTTTTCGAGTAAAAAGTTGTGAGATGATTCAAAACTTAGACATTTCGAAAGTGTGACGTTTCGAAAGTAAATGTTTTTTAATAACGGCAGGAGACTGTACGAGAACAGAGCAATTAAAAATCTTATTTCTACTAAAATTTAGAAAGATAACTTTTTTGGGAAACCCGAATCGAGTTTTCGAGTAAAAAGCTGTGAGGCGATTCAAAAGTTCGACAATTCGAAAGTGCGACTTTTCGAAAGTGCGACGTTTCGCAGGTGTGACGTTCCGAAAGCAAAAATTTCAAGCTATTTTGGGCAAATATACCTTTTAGTACAGAACAGAACTTGAGCCCGTTTTGCAGGATACTTTGTCAAACGGATCAGAAAATTTTGCTTTCGAAACGTCGCATTTTCTAAACGTCGTACTTTCGAAACGTCGCACTTTCGAAACATCGCACCTGCGAAACGTCACACTTTCGAAATGTCGCGGAGCCGAACACTGCATCGATCTTTCCCTGGCCCAGAAAAGTTTTTGACATCTCCAAAAAAACTGAAAACCAATGAGTATAGAAGAAAAGCAACAACACGATGATGAATAATATCTCGAGATTTCCATTCCTTCTTCATCGATACCTAGACACTTCCCCTAAAAACTTCATCTACTTTTTAGTCTTCCCCTTTGCCGTCCTCAATCCCAGACACCGAATCGAATTCGTACACAAACCCCGGTAGTTTTCAAAAATAAATATCTGGGCAATGAGTGAAAATATATTCATCTCGAATTCTATGAGAAGGGAGTTCTTTGAATTCGTAAGTTGGTTCGTTTTTTTCCATCGAAGTAGGTGTGTAACATAGAAGAAAGAAAGGAAAAGGAGACTCAATTCTTTCCTTCCTTGTAAATTTTTATTTTTCGGAAATTGAGAGTCAAAGCTCTTTTGGTGCACTTCAACAGATATTCGCCCCTTCTATTGCGTATTTCCGTCATAAAAGGGGAGGAGAGAGAAAGAGAATTGAGAGAATAAAGGAATGTTGTGGATAAACTACAGAAGTCCCTTTTGTTTCAAGACGTATTGTTATTAGTTTGAGAATCGGATGGACCTTCTGAAATCTCATTCTTGTTTTTCAACTGGCCTGATTTATGCGAATTAACCACAAATTTTGATACAGAAGAGAGAAAGTAAATTTGAGCATACATGTGATCGGGGCATTCGCCGGCCGTCGATTTTCTCCGCTTCAAATTTAAATTTTTTGATCAATCATTATACCAAAATGTAGAGCTCGATGAGATCTATTAAATGGTACTAAAATCACCAAGAATGCATGTCTCACGTCTCAGGTTTTGTCTAAACCTTTAACAACACCCGGACCAAAAATACAAGGGCATGGTTGGGTAGAAAAAAAGGTCCGGATCATATGATGTATGAATTTGAGTTTGGAGAACCCAACCGTTCTGGAAAGATTATCAGAAATTTTTTTATGACAGTGAAAAGTGATCCTTCAATTTCGGAAGGATCTGAAATAGAAGGTTTCTCTGTAATCGGTTACCTTTTCATTGCTTACTTTCCAAGGCTCCGGGACATTTCAAAAGTGTGAAATCGCGTTTTTTCCTAATTTTGGAACTTTTCGTGTATATATTTTTGTATTTTTTAAAATAGAATACGGCATTGTTGGAGATACAGTGGATCATAAACGCAAAAAATATATGAAAAGCTCCAAAAAATTGGACAAAAACGCACTTTCACACTTTCAAAGTCCATTTTCGAGATCTCACTGTCGAAATGAATCGCTTTCGAAGTGTCTCGCCTTCGAAATGTCCACTTTCGAAATGTCCCGGAGCCCTTTTTACTATACTATATTCTGATTCATATTGAAACAATTATTCTCCCTCCTCTCCTTCTTCTTTCCGCCTTGCTCGTTTCCCGAATCAAAAATCAGAAAATCCACATGTTGCTCTCTGCCCTTTTTCTCTCTCTCTATAAATCTTCCCTCCCGTTAAAAATCAACCCGTTAATCTATGCAAATGACCTCTTCTTCTCCCCCCATTATCCCTTGTTTCATCCCCCAAAAAAGAGCAACATCTTCAGAAACAAATCTTTCTCCTCCAAATGAGAAATTTTTTTATTTCCATTCCTCTCTCGATGAATCTCAGTTCGTAAGTGCATTTGGTGTAGAAAAACGGAAGAAGTTCAGTCTAATCGCATTTCGAGCACACAGGAAGTGAAATGAAACTCGAATGGAATGATGATAGTTATGAGAAAAGGAACTGAATGTATCCTTCACCTGAATCTATGATTTCCAGCCCAAACCGTTCTCGATCCCCCTACCATTTCCCTATTTTTGTTGTTCCTTCCTCTCTATATTTTCTCTTCGGGATTCTAATTGAATGAGTTTGTCACAGATCGCCCCGAGGCATCTCAGTCTGTCATCACGAGAATCTGTCGACGTCTTCTGCTTCTTCTTCATCCTCCTTCTCTTCCCTTCGTCGTCGTCATTGATCATCATCTGAAAATGGCGACGATGGAGGCGATTCTGACGAATATCAGTTTGCAAGAGGTGAGTATAGGATCATCACTTGAAAAACTCATCACAACTTTTTCCATTTCCTCCTCAAAAACTCTCTTTGCGGGGGTGGAAGAAGCAAGAAAAGATTCTTCAGTCTACAGAAAAAAATACAGATTCGATTTCCAAGAAGAGCCAATCGACTAATCAGATTTTCATTTCCTTCCTCTTCTTCACGGAAAGAATTCTTTTTTTCAGGCGGTCACCGATCCTCTTATTGTCTCCATGCTCCAGGAGCCGTCGTCTCAGTTGGAAGAGCACCAAAAGGATGTACTCAATTCGACGATGGACGCGGTGAGACAGATTTTTTTATTTTTAGAAAGATTCCGAAAGGCGCGAAACGAGAAAAAAGTTGTCTAGTTTTCATTCTACCTTTTTTAAAACTCCGAGTTGTTGAGTCATCCATCTACCCATTTTTATGGTTCAGTTTTATTACAAGTTTAGAGTAGTTTGGGCACAATTTTGTATTAGTTTTTCATTCAGAAGAAGTCCCAAAGGACCTGAATCTGAGCTTCGAGCTATGATCTTTCTAGATTAGAGTTCTGTAGGTTATCTGCGGTCAAATTTTACCGAATCTCCAATTCCCAGGATTCCAATTTGATGAGCCGGGACGCGAGCCAGTGAGGAAAAACCTCGATCGAATTTTTTAAAAAGTTTCATATTTTCTCGAGATTTGAGAGGTAAATTAGCAAACCTGCGAATTTCTAATCTCCATTATAATCTCTCATATCGATGCCCCTCCCACTCTAGATGTATGTCAATACAGTGAATGAAAACATTTCTTCATTTTACAGAACCTTTTTCCTTTTTCAAAAATTATACCGCGGAAAAAAAATTATACCTTCGAAACGTCATACTTTCGAAACCTCCCACTTGCGAAACGTCCCACTTGCGAAACGTCACACTTGCAAAACGTCATACTTGCGAAACATCGCAGAGCCATTTTTTTAGTCCCCTCGAAAAACCCTAAACAGAAAAAGGAAGAAAAAAAATCCAAGTTATGAACATTCGAAAATCGGTGTTTGTTTGAGTGGTTCCTTATATCCCTTCTTCCCTCCAGATACACTTTTTTTATTTTTTATATGTGTATGCAATTGCTCATTGAGCCCTCAAGGTCCACACCGGACCACACCACATAATAAATTTCCTGGAATATGGAATAATGAAGAATCAAAAAAATGTTTCATTTCGTGTCATTTGATAAATGGAAAAGTGGTAGAAAATGACAGTAGAAAACAATTGTAATTGGAAGCCCAACGTTTCTGCAGAAAAATGGGGCGAGTTGTTATGAATAATTGATGAATTTTCTCGTTTTCAAGTTGAAATGTGAAAGTGACGAACGACGTCAGTCATATTATTCGCATTCCTTTGTAGCTTGATTCTTCTGAAAATGCAAACGCGCTCTAGTGAAGAGGTAGATCATTACTGTATTACTCTCATGGACTGGGAACATTTTCAGATTTTCGGCAATGCCTCGGACTACGAATTCGTCACCAGAAATCCCTATTATGAAAACTATACCACTGAAACGGTGAGTGTTCAGTTCCTCTGAGATACATTTATTTATGGGAGAGCCTGCAGGATGCGATTATACTCGCTTCGAATACCTTATTTTTTCTATGAACTCCGGTGTATTCTTCGTATGAACTACAAGGACTACTGTATCTGAAATGAGACAGGAATCTAATGTTCTCTCTACTTCATTCCTGAACACTATACAAACAACATAAAAGTTCATGTTCTGCCCTATCGAAAAGTCCTACGCTTCTTCTCTTCCCACCGCAATTTCACGTCACTCTCTCCTCTCCACTCCCGTGCCGTCGATAGCTCAGTTGGTAGAGCGGAGGACTGTAGAGTCAGTGGGTATCCTTAGGTCGCTGGTTCGAATCCGGCTCGACGGATTTCTTTTTTTATTTTCTAACCAGTTCTGAAAACGCCTATTTTAATTGAAGTACAAAGATATTATGGTGCTAATTTGAAGCACACACAGAAAAAAGAGACAAATTTGTGTCGTGTACACCGGCCAGAAAGAAGAAGCAACTCACAATAGGGACGGAAGCAAACGAAATAGGGAAGAAGGCGTCAAAGTTCGAATTGAAGTGCCTCAATTCGTCTTACTCTGTGTTGATAGGTTTCTTCTTTATATCTCTTTTTGTCGACGATGCAAAAAGGTTCTGCTTCCTAGTCAGAAAAACCGTGTTTTGGCCTAAGGTTTTCTGTAGATGGAAGCTGGGCAACAAATCTCGACAACTGATTCAAATGTGAATAACTTTTTTCAGAGGTGTCGGGTAGAAATACGGTCAACAGGAAACATTTTACTAAGTAAAAAAGCTATCGATTGGTCAAAAAACCGTCGAGTTTCATAAAAAAATGAGAGAGTTACGGATTGTGTTGCCGAAAAATTACAGATTTTGGTAATTTTTCGGCAACACAAGGCGTAACTTTGACTGTTTTCAATAAAATTTGACGGGTTTTTTACCAATCGATAGCTTTTTTTATAAGGAACACTTCCTTAGTTGATGATATTTTAACCCGATTCCCCTGAAAAAAATTATTCTTATTTAAATGAATCGCCGAAATTTGTTGCCGCCCAACCTTGTCTGGAAGTTCCAAATCTTGAATGGTCTGACACATCATGATTGTTTTGTTATTTTTTTTGAATGGATGCTCCTCGTCATTTCCTATATCTACCTTACCTTACTAACCTAATCCGTTTACATCAAAGATTATCTATCAAAATTTCTGCAAATTCTTTTTCACTTTGAATTTTTCTGAATAATGCTGGTTCCTAAAACTCAAATCAGTTATTTTTTGATTCTTAGACTCTTAGATACATCGCTTTGAAACTAGCCCTATTGTTCTTCCAATTGCTTATCATAAAATTGCTCAGTTTTAATATGCTCATAACCTTGTTTAAAACAGTCTAGCATTAACACAATTTCTACCGATTGCTCATCATAAAATTGCTCAGTTTGATTTTTTCCCATTCCTAAACTCTCCTTCGTCATGTCAACCACAAATATTCCGTAAATGGTCGTTAGCAAATGTCAAATGAGTCTTTTTATGAGACATCAATTCACTTCCTTGGCGACGTAACGTATCCTTCAGTTGACATGGCCCAACTGGCCCTTTTTATTTCACTTCCCGGTGTTTCACTATAATTTCGGTTGGATTATGGTGAATATGACGATGAGTTCAAACCTAATCCTTCTTCTTTCTTCCCCGTTTTTCTTTTGTCTCTCTTTTTTGCTCATTCCCTTTACTGACGACATTTCACACAAGTCGTCGGAACTTTGAGTTCACTTTTTTTCGCCAGGAACTCCCGTTTTTCCATTGAGGCTTCTCCCTGTTATTTTGATCGGAAATATTTTGATGGAAGCTGAAGAAAACTGTGATGGTTTGAACCCCATCAGAGGATCCGAAATAGTTACAGTTTTCTACCTTTGAGAGTCTCCCACTTCCCAGCATTCCCTAATAGTAAAGCTGACCAATGGAATGAATGATAAATGAACACAACTCTTGCAAAATTACTTTTCCGGTTCGGTTTCCGGCCCCGAAGAGGAGTCACCTGAATCTACTCTCGATTTTTCTAGATTCTTTCTATTTTTGCTTCTTTTTGAAAGGGTTTTTGCTTCTTTTTGGAAGGGCATTCTATATGAATTGTATATTAAAATTTTTATGGGAAAATCAAGATTCATGTTTCCCGGGTGAAGCTTTGTTTCGAATGTCTTCCTTTTCTTGAAGCAAGATTCAATTTTCTTTTAATTTGTGTTCGTTTTTATGCATAACTCCATGATCAGATTTCCCCAAATCACAAAAACTCTATAGACTATAGTTCAGAGAATTTTCCAACATCCTTGATTTCAGAAGTTTGACATCATCTAGACTATCCTGTGATCATTTTTGGCTCCACGGCGTTTTGAAAGCAGACATTTCGTGAAAAAATGAAAACTATTAGGCTGTAAACATGTTGAAGTACCCCTCCATTATTTGTGCTCATTAAAAGTTCCCAAAAATGTAAAAAGTCTTCGGGAACATCAAAAACTTTGCAGTAATTTTCAGATGCGAATTTCTCGGTGCTCAGCGCTCCTTGACAAAAACTAACTACATTTTAGAAATCAGTGAATTTTTTCCTTTCAAATGATATAGGTCTCGTTTTAATACTCCAATTTTTGGTTGCAGCATTCCCTAATTATTGGAATTTCTCCTTTCGAAACGTCGCACTTTCGAAATGTCGCGGAGCCCCATTTTCGTACCATCTGGCCCAGAAAACTTCCACCATCCTGAAATCCAAAAAAACCAATGAGAACGAGTCCAGATCATTACTCATTTTCTCACCGTTCACCTAGTGCAACTAATCAAAAAAAAGCTAAAAATTCTCACGATTTCCTTCGACTCAATCTCTAAACCTTCCCAACTTTTATTCCTTCGATATGTATCGTCATTTGCTCTGTCTCTTTCTTTTTTCTGTGCTCCAAATCTTGTTTGCTCACAGATCGTCGTGGTTGCTCCTCCTCCTCCTACTCTTTTTTTCTGGATCTCAAAAGAACATCATCAGAAGAAGGAGAAGACAAAAAAGAAGATGCCTTCGGTTAGTTATTGCCACGTCACAGGCTAAAATCGGGTTAAGTGCAGTGTGTCTCAAAAATTCGATTGTTTCTGTTACATCTTTTTTGTCTTTTTTGTTGCCGTTTTTTGAATAGAGGGGCCAAATGAATTTTCGAAATTTAAAACACTTTTGAAAAGTGAGAATTTCTTCCTTGTCATTGTTTCCCATAAATTATTCATCTGATTAAAATGACGACAACGCTTTTCTTCAGAACTTTTTTTTTCGGCTGATCTCAGGAGTAGAGAAAGGAAGATGAAAGTGAAGGAATTTTTAATTTTTTCACGAATTTTTTTTTGGTAGTCACTGATTCTTGATGCTCTGGAATCCCTAAAATTTTGGAAGTTCTCTTTGATATTCTGACGGAAGGAAACCCGAGATTTTGAATTTTGGAAAGTAGAGTTCGTCTCGATTAAAAAGAAAGTCTTCGACTTTGACTCGAACATTTTTAACTAGGGAATGGTCTACACAAAGGCTGGCCTTTTTACAAGTGACCTATATCATTCGAAAGCCCTTGAAATTTCCTTCAAGAATATGTATTCAGTTTTTGCTGAACGCTTCTGGCATTCGAGAAAATTGGGTCGAAAGTTTGCACTAAAAACCCCCTTCTTTATATTCGCCGTGAAGCACTACAATTTCAACAGTGGGATGGCGAAGTGGTAGTGAGTTGGGATTGGGAGCGGGTACTCTGGTTCGAGTCTATCCTACGTGAAATTTTTTTTTACTTTTTTTTGCAGGTTTTCCTTGTGTCTTTTTCAGGTATCACCCTTTGTTTTTGGACTTTCTAACATGAAACAACACTTTATCTAGTCTTATTAAAAGACCACGAGAAGTCCAACAAACTGAGTCTCGAGTCACAGAAACGATTTTGACTCGAGTTATTATCAATTCTCTGAACCTGGAACAACAGTTACAGAAAAATGACAATAGCTCGCTTGAAAATCATTTTTGTAACTTGAGATCAAGTTTTTTGACTTCTCGTGGTCTATTTAATACGACTAGATGGAAAAAGACAAACAATTTTGAGCCAAAATCGAAAAAAAACAGTTCCAAAATTTGTAAATTTACAAGTAGGCAATACTCAGGAATTCTATCCTGCACTTTCCGATCTTCTTCTTTTATCTGAAAACAAAATGAAATGTTCCTTCTTCGTGTCAAGTACCCTCCAGAAGAACATTTCGTTCTTTTTTTCTTCTGTTTTCATTCTGTTTTTTTCTCCATTCCACAGTGTCACGTCTTCTTCTTCTCTTTCGTCTTCTAATACATTGACAGAAATATTGCGAGCCTAAATATGATATATCACTTTCTATGCCCTCAGGCAATTGTTTCCCATCAGCTCATTCCCCTTTTTTTCGCCTTCAATTCATTCCAACTACGTAGAGACACACAGCCTACTCCTACTTTCATTCCGCCTCTCTTATCTCACCACCGCCACCGGTCGCCGGTCGTTTTCATACGCACTTCAATCACTTGTGCGACGTGCGCCTCATTGGCTCAGTGGCAGAGCGTCTGTCTAGTAAACAGAAGGTCGCTGGTTCGATTCCAGCATGAGGCACCGAAACTTTTTGTTGCTTTTTTTTTTGAAAGTAACGTTTTGGGAGGAAGTACATCAGATTTTTATGCATCACTGAGCTACAAATTGAATCTGTGAGGTAGAAGTTGAGCATAAAGAACATGTCAAAAATATTATTCCGTTCACCCTGGTTCGGCTGGATTTCAGAAAAGAAATTTTCATGAATAACATCTTTTTGAGAATTACAATAGAGGTGAAAAGGCTCAAAAACCGTAGAATCCTCCTCTTTTTTGGGGAAACCATTTCATCAATTATTCCATTTTCCGATTCATCATGCTCCAGATATCCGATGACAATGTCTCGGGGGACCCTTAGCAAAAAAAACTTCCTTTCTTTTTCTATGTACTTCATCATCATCTTCGATACGTGCAAACTTGGTGCTCACTTTTTTATGTACATTGGCGGGGAACTTCCAGACAAAAAAGTGCTCGAAGTTTTAATAATGTCTTCTTCAATGTAAATATCTGTTTTTTCTGGGAAGAGAATGTGGTGGAAGTATATTAAAAGTTCATTTGGTCCAAAACTATAAAACAGAATTCAGTAATCGACCTCTTCTGTTACAGTACCGCTTGATAGTCAACTTTTTGTTTTTTGGTATAACTTTTTTTTGAGAAAAGGTACGAACGCCGAATTCTGACTTAATATTTTTGGCATAATCAGAAACATATATGATAATTTTCATGCAGATATCTGACAAATTGTCAATTTTGTGAGCGAAAAGTGATCTCACTCACCTTTTCTGATTATGCCAAAAAAATTGTGTTAAAATCTAACGTTTGTACCTTTTCTCAAGAAAGAAAAGTTATGCCAAAGAAACAAAAGTTGATACACTTTTGAAGGGTACTGTACATCAAAGCTAATCGTTCCTATCCGGCCGTACTGTTACCTAATTCCTTGAAGACACATTTGACCTGTTTTCTTAAGAGTCTTCTGAATCTTCTAGACATCCATTCTTTCATTCTCTCAATGAGCCTGAAGACGTTGTTGTTTCCGGAACAACTCAAGCCCGAAATCCAATTGCTCCGACTTCTTCTCGCCTTCTTCTTTTCACTTCTTCTCACGTTTTTTCCTCACAATTTTCAGATGGCAACAACGGCGGTGTTCCTCTGCGGACACCTCGGAGCACTTTCGGTGATTCTCAACTTATTCGTCATCATTGCTTTATTGAGACACCGTCGAAGAGTTCTCTCCAACGTCTTCTATGTGATAGTTCTTCATTGTGCGATTCTCGATGTGGCACGAGGGATTTGTTTGATTGTAAGAAGATATATTTGAAATTTCTTTGAGCTTATTTATTTTCAGTTATACGGTCTTCCATATTTCGCCAACTCATTCTATAATATCAACATGGATATCAGCACCCGTATCAGTCTTTTTCAAGTAAGCACTTATATTTTTCAGTATTTAAAGGGGGTAGTAACATAATTTTCTTTTTTTTTTGAGTATTTTTGTCTTGGAGCATAGTCAAAAAAATGTGAATGTCTAGTTTTTGATTTATAAGCTAAAAACAGGTCAAAAATTAGTACTGAGCGTGCAGATTCAATTCCCATGAATGTTCTCGGTCAGTACTAATTTTTGACCTGTTTTTGGCTTATAAATCAACAAGCTAGCGTTTTTAGACTATGCTCCAAGAGGATTTATTGTTCTCACTGAAATTCTGCGTCGAAAAATTTAAAAATATTGAAAAAATTTCAATCATAATTTTTTAAAACCCTTTTGAAAAATCCCTTTCAATTCAGGCATCCAGATTTGCTCTCGTCATTCTTCGTGTCTGCAATCTACTAACCATTTTCAATCTCCTTGTTTTTACAACAAACGAATATATCGTCATCCGATATCCACTTCATTATCGTCGTTATTTCAGACGAAAGTTCGTTCTGATCATTCTGGCTGCTTGGTAAGTTACAATGATACAACTGTTCCAATTAAAGCACATTCCACAAATTTAAGTTGGGCCGTGAGCATCATCATGGCGATTGGAATGTTGTTCTCTTCCTCAAAAAGCCCACAAGAATGGCAGCCACCAGAGGAACGAGGAATCGATCTGGCGACTATCACAATGGTTCTAATCTCATCTCTTTGCTTCGTCACACTGGGAACTGTTGTCGTGTGCTATCTCTCGATTCTCCGAACAATACGGAAGTTCAAAGACGAAGGATGTTTGAACAACGATGAATCCCATCGAATTCATAATCGATCTCTTCATAGACCAATCAACGGACAAGGATCCAATTGTTCCAATGGTAGTAGGTAAGTTCTAAAAACATAGAATTAGTTCCAAACGGTGTCTAACATTCCAGTCTTAGGGGTTCGAAATGGAGAAGTGTACAAGCAATGTCTCGTCACAAATACATCTATGTCATCGGATCTGTTCTCATTGTGGATCTTCTGTTTCTATGTCCGTATTCTGGAATTCAAATGGTCTCTTTTCTTCACATCAACAATTTCCTTCAAATCACTCATGGAAGCACTTTGATTCGTTGGTGGCTTCAAGTTCTTATCGGTGTTCATTCGGTTTGTCAGCCACTTTGCTACTTCCGAATGACTGAATTCCGTCGTTTGGCTTGTTGCAATCCCAGAAGACCGTGGAACAGAACGAAGAGTTTCTCGCAGATGAATAAAAGTTTTGGTGGGTAGAAATTTGAAAACGAATAACTTTTTTCAGGAGGATCGGGGGAAAATAGGTCAACAAAAGAAATGTTCCTTATTAAAAAAAAACTATCGATTGGTAAAAAACCGTTGAATTTCATCGGAAATTGACAGAGTTACGCTCTGTGTTGCCGAAAAAATACCGAAATTAACCTTTCAAAAATTTACTTTTTCGGCAACACAGAGTTTAACTCTGTTAATTTTTGATGAAACTTGATGGTGTTTTTACCAATCGATAGATAATTTAATAAGCAACATGTTTTCTTTTGACCGTATTTCTACCCGATCCCCCTAAAAAAAGTTAATCAAAATTGAATGAGATGCCCAAATTCGTAAGCCTTGGTAAAAATTATCCAGTTATACAAAAATTAGGCACAATTTCAGCGAATACTCGATCGAACGTTCGAGAAGATGAAAATGGAGCAATCACTGGAGAATCGGAAGTCAATCCGAGTGATCCACTTCTCAGAAATGGTGCATCAACTGGAGAAAGTGGTGGAACTCCGGTTAGCCTCTTCATTTTTTAAAGCATTCAAACCTCCTAATTTTCAGTCCCGCCGCTCCCCAACAATCGCTTGGACTCGAGGAGAATCCGTTCGATTTCGTACCTATGGCAATGAGTTTGCCCATGTGAGTGCTCATTCAAATTTTCTCAAAAAATGTTCTCAATTCCAGCATATTCCAAACAAGACAACTGAAAAGAAAGAAGATGCCGTTGAAATGGAACTTCTTCCAATCACAAACGGCTCAGCGACTCCTTCCGATGAACCTGCTCCGTTGATGATCGATGACTCTCCGCTTGTATAAACTTCTGTACATAATTATTTATTGCCAAAAGAATCTCATGCGAAAACTTCAAAACTCTCGCTTCCCGGTCTCTCTCATCTCCCCTAAATACCGATCTCTGCTTCCCTTTGCAATCATTGTGATTGATTCTTTTCTGTCTTTTATCTTTTCCGGCTTCTTTCAATTTGAAATTCATCATAAATTTTGCTTTAAAATCTACAAAATTGTATTTTGTCACAAATGTTTCATAACTCCATTCATATTCAACCGATTTCTTCGATTTTTGTACCACTAGATAGGAAAATGTGGGACCGTCATGGAGCACTTGGAGGAGTTGTATATAGACCACAATTTATGATCGCTGTGGAAAAAACCTTATTTTTGAGATGAAACTTTTGTAGTGAGATGATAAGAGGTTTCAGACCCAACGTCAATTCTCTTGAGCTCAAATTTTGGCTCTTTATCTTGAAAAACAAAAAAAAGGAGCCATAAAAATATATGTCGATTTTGAAATGTTTTATACTCAAGTACAATTTTACTTTCTCGAAAAAAACTTTTTTGTGAGATTGCGAGGAGGTTAATATAATAGTGGTGGGTCTTGTTCATTGACTACTGTAATGGGGCGAACAGTCCCTGGGAAAAAACGAAGAGTACCTCGTTAGGAGCCATGGATGAATTCCAAAATTGTTTCTGCGCCTTGTTCTCGCGCTTGCCCGCGAGAACACAATGTGCCGGCCGCCCGCGGTGCCGCCCCGCCCGTGGCACCAGGCGCCGCGCGACGCCGGGAGCCGCCGCGTGATCATGGCCATGATAATGACAATGGCGATGATGATGAAAAGCCAAAAATTTTGTCAAAACCGGCCCCCCCACGGCTGAAAAATTCCCGGTCACTGCAGCTCCGGGGGTGATTTCCTCGCACTCCAGCAGGGTGGCTACTTTCGCGAGATTTCACCACCCAAGGTCCTCATTTCCACCCGGTACCTACTCAGCAATCCCGATAGTCGGGTGCCTTCCTCATACTGGAATGGTCGTTAGAACATCAACACTTGTGCGGGCATACGAGAAAACGAGGCGAATTATATAGGGTGGGCCTGGAGAGCGGTCGGCACCTCCCGGGTTCCGCGGGCCTCTATGTATCGTGTGGATTTTTTTTCTCTGCGCACACTATCTCGCCGCCAGACAAAGAAAACCGTTGGTGCGCCAGCTGGGGTTGACACACTTCCCGTGACTTGGCGTGTTTCGCGATTTTTCCAAGGAAGACCCATGTTTTAAAGCATTTTCCTTGCAAAAAGAAGCGAAAATGGCTAAATTCGAGGAGGAAGTGGACCAGTAAGGTATTTCATCAATCTTTATTGTAAAAGTTCTCTTTAAGATTGCGATTTGTGTCTGTCTATGCAAAAGTTGTCAAGTTGCTCTATAAATTAATTAAATTTCAGAAATACCGAATATCTGAAAACCCTTTTTGAGACCCTCAAAGTTGAATTTATCACATAAACAAATTTATCACAAAAAATTTATCAAATAAATTATCTATCACAATCAATTAAAAAGTGACAGCTCCGTTACTTTTCTCAGCTTTCTCCAAAAGTGTCTTAATTGCTTCGTCGAATTTCTGAGCTCGAATTGGCATATCAATTGAGTAGAAGGGATTCTTCAGTGCGAAATCAGTGTACAATTCATACATTTTTGACAGTAGAGAGTCAGCGGCAATGTTCGATGCGGCAGATGTAATTACGACGAATTTTACTCCTGAATTTTTACGATTTATATTTTGGATATGAAAATAAACAGCTACCTGTCCGACTCTGTAAGCAGAACAATTTAAACTGGGTCGTTTCTAGAACCTCGACTCCGGAACTTTTGGGACACGGAGATAGTTGAACAGCAATTGTGAATAGGGAATGGAACATTGAAGATAGAATGATTTTCTCGTTTGTGGACACTGTTGGTGCTGCGAATTTTACGGTTACCTGGAATATTTTTTCTGTTTGGAGATGATTCCTTTCACAAATACTTCAAGATTACAGCGATTCTGTTGATTTACTCAAATGATTGTCCCAATTCCAGGGTTTACGAAAATGACGTTTTTTTCATAAAAATCGTTAAAACTCGAATTGAAAATCGATTTCCTCGAGTTTCTGCGATTTTTATGAAAAACGCATTGCTATTTTCGTAAATAAATACTGGAATTGGGATGATTATTTGAGAACAAATAGAAAAAGACTGTATTCCTACTTGAAGTATTTTTGAATCTCTCATCAGAATTTTTTTCAATAAAAACTCACTGGATAATTATCCTCTTCTTGTAAAAATTCGAGTACATTTACTTGTTGAGACCCTCGCTGCAGCCTCGTTCCTGACACCGTTTCACCATTTACACTTTTTACATAATATCTGAAGATAAATATTTTTCGTATTTTTTTCCAAATCGATTCCACAAACCTCAACTTAACTCCTTCCTTCTCACCAAACACCACAACCGCCTTCTGATCAACCTCTTCTAAATGAACATCGATTGGCCATTCGTAGGTTTTTTCAACTTCTGGCTAAAATATGAATGAATGAAAAATAAATAGGCACCGCAATGAAAGGGGGCGTGGCCTCTCATTTTTTCTCTTGGGGGGTGGTTGCGCACTTTGATGGCCTGTAACTCGGCGGAGGACCAACCAATTTTTATAAAACTTGGTGTCGTTATGTAATCGATAGCGTAGATTTCGAAAATCATAATCGTTTTTCATGAAATTATGTACTTTTTGTGAAAAGTTGAAAAAACATTGGTCGCTCGCAGAAAAACTCATTTCACAGCTCGGGAGTACCCAGTTGCGGGTAAGTTTATTATTGATTCTGAGAGCCATTTAGATTGTTAAAAATATGGTGTATTCGAATTTTCATGGAGAGTTGTCGGAAAATGGAAAAATTTAGCCAAACTTGCAGAAAAAATAACAAAAAATTTTCAGCGATAACCCATAGTTTTTTTGTTTGCAATTGATAAATTGACCTTTATACTTAATCTATGCAAAGTTTCAGAAGTTTTTGAAACTTTTAAGGCACCTTTTTTATCATTCAAATAAGGCATGCATTGGAATTTTTGCAGTTTTTCGAAGATTTGAGGTAGAGAAAGGTATAGTTGCGGGCAGTGTGCCTTATCGACAAAAAATTTATCGATAAACGAGGAATTCGATAAATTATCGACAAATTTATCGATAAATTTATCGGAGTTTTCTCGATAAATTTATCGATAAATTTACCGATTTATCGATAAAAATCCGGTAAATTTGTCGATAAATTTATCGATAAATTTATCGATAAATTTATCGTTAAAAGATAAACAACAAGCGTTGCGGAGTGTCGTTGTCTTGCTCATGCTAAATTCTTGCTCATGCTAAAATTTGAAATTTGAATGACTGTGCGCATTTAAAGCATTTATCGATAAATTTATCGACAAATTTATCGATAAATTTATCGACAAATTTATCGATAAAATTCGATAAATTTGTCGACATTTATCGATAAATTTGTCGATAAATTTTTCGATAAATTTATCGATAAATTCTCGATAAATTTACCGTCAAATTTATCGATAAATTCCGATAAAACTTTATCGATAAGGCACACTGGTTGCGGGTGTGCTGAGTAAATAATCTGAATCTGCAAAAAATTCCCTACAAGTTGATATATCTCACTTATTGGGGCGAGTTGTCGGAAAAAAGTTAGGCTTGTTTTTCTATGAAAATTTGACAGAAAAATGCGAAAATTCGTTGAGAAAATGGCAGCTGCCGACCGCCGACAGTCTCACATTCGTATACAAGTTCCGCGTCGCGCGCCGACTTTGCCTCCATGGCCTAGTGGATAGTGGCTTTGACCATGAAAAAACACATGTTAGGTTCAATTCCAAAATTGTCCCAATCGATTTTTTATGTTTTGTTCACCTAGAAAAACACTTTTTGAACACCATTAGTAGCCGGTTTTGTGTGGTTCTGAACTTTTTCCAAGCCCTCCGCCTTCCCTCCACCAAAAAAAATTCGTAGAAAAAGTGCGCCGCACGCTTGCCATCGCCCCGCCCACTGTCGCCACGCCCCCAACGACCATGCCCTCTGCAACCTCCCAAGAGAACCGCAGTGCGAAAATGAGGTCAAAAGAATGGCTATAACTCGAGAATGGGCGAATATTTTTGAATGAAATTTTGGGAAATTACTTTTTTCGACAAGGGGAACACACTCATATACAAAAAATTGTAGTAGGACAAGTTTAAAAATTATGCTGCGGTCTCTAAAAATAAATATTTTTTCAATATGGATTTCAAAACGAACCGTTTCGAGTCTAGCTTCCCAACTATAAATCAAACTTCCAGCTCGATTGATTATGAACAAGTGTTGAATGTGATTCGTCATGGAAGATTGACTGTAATTTTATTTATAAAAAATAACGAGAATTTTTAAAACAAAAATTGCTTTCTTAACAAACATGCTGTGAAAAGAAGAAATTTAATGCCTTGTTCAGTAGAGCGCATTTTCCTCTCTCCTCGTCAATTGATACTTCGCACTGATTCATGGACAGAAACATAACAGAAAACTGGGATTGAGAAGATAAATAGTTTTATTTCAGCAAAGAATGAAATGGTAGAAACGATGAAAGAGAGGTTCATCTTTGGGGTTTTTGAAACTGGGACGAGTAGAAAGCAATAAATAGGGGGGACAGGCAAATACAAGTAACTGGAGAGTTGGTGGGGTCTCTAAAAGTGAATTTATATGCACAGAGAAACAGGAAGCAGTGAAAAAGAAACCGACTAGATCAGTAATTGAAAAAAATGATTAGAGTTAGTTATACATTTACAAAGATGAGTGTAGAATAAATTGAAATAAAATGGGAAAGCAGAGACCGGTGTGATAATCAGTAAGCAGGAGGGATTATGAGAAATGAATGAGAATTTATACAAGTCTACAGACACTTTGCATGTGTAGGCAACTGGGAAGGCTCAGAGTCTCGAGTGGGAAATCGGAATAGGAGAATGGTTGGGTGTTGATTGGTGGAAGATAGGTGCCCATCATGAGGAGAGTATCCTGAAAACACTTTTAGCTTGAATTAGGAACTGCATGTTCTCGAAAATCAACCTTATCCTCGATCGGATCCCCGTTCGCGATGGCTCTTTCATTGAGTTTCTTCTGAATCTGAATGAGGAGATCTGGAGCCAATCCCTCTTCCATTTCATCCGATGGATCATAATGTTGCAGGATGGCAACGACTTGACGTGGCTTCAGACGACTCGTCATTTCTCCACAAAGTGTTTCGAGGTTCGAGGCATCTTTTCGACTTTGAAGGAGATGACATGTTTGGACGAGTGGCTCCAGATGCTCACGGCAATCCGGTAGTCCTTTTGCGTTGAGCCAGTTTTGGATTTCTGTCACGTTGTGTCTGAAAATTGGGAATTTAGGAATATACGAACTACAAGAACTCACTTAATCTGAATAGCCTTCTCGAAATTGCACAAATCCCGCCGGAACATCATATGATTCAATGCAAGAGAGCACATCCAATTGGCCATTTGTCCAATGACCTGCTTCACAACAACATCATCTCCTCCGTATGTCTTCAGTTTCGTGTAAACCAAATCCATGAATTGAAGAAGATCATCCAAACTCTTTCTCTGATCCACTCCACCACGATCTCTCTTATCTTGTCCGGCTGTCATCAGATCACTGCTACTCTCGTGTTGCAGAATTCCAGGCACAATTTTCGGACAAAACACATGTTCGATCGCTTTCTTCATAAGACTCGAATAGCATTCTTCAATTCGCAATTTGAGTTGATCGCGAATCGGTGCAACATCGTACGCTTTGAATCGGTACGAATTTTGGGTTTCAGTATTCGCCACGTGCCACTCGGGCTCCTTGTCCTCGCCAGAATATTGACGAAGAAGATTGAAGAGGCGCCAGAGGTTTACAAGCCATAACGATAGTAGGTCGAGATCGTGCGAACGCGATATCGTATCCTTGAGCACAAGATGGACCGAAGAAAAGAGACCGGTGAGTGCCGTTTCGTCTCTTTTTTCGTCATGATTACGGAAGGCGGCCAGTAGGAGATAAGCGGGAAGGTTCTTGGTCAGCAGGCGAGCCAGACTTGGTTTTAGTTCTGGAAAAGCAAAATGTTTTATTACACTAGTCTGCATAAATCGAGTTCTGGTCTAACTTTTGCAGCTGGCCGAACTCGTAAAACAGCCACTAAAAAAAGCTACAGTAAGCTCCGTAAATCGACACAAAAAATATTCGATTTTTTCTCCGCTTTCAACCGATTTTCTTGATTTTATCCGCGATTTTCGAGTGAATTTATCGAAAAGGAATATTTTTGAAAAAAATAAACTGTACACCTCATCTAAGATTTGATTCAATTTCAATACTCACCGCAGACAATAATCCTGGCAAACTCTGGAACGTTGTAGACCTCCAAGAATCCACTGTGCGTGACAGATCCTTTTTCGAATGCCTCCAACCGAATGATCTCCTCGTCCGATGTGTTTTCTGAAACAATGAATTGATTGGTCTACAACATCTATTGTTGTTATTGTCCCTGTACAATCGATAACTCTCTCTCTATCGAACAGAAAGGAGATAAAATAGAAAGAGAAACGGGGGGAAGAAGAGATCGTGTTAAACAAGCTGCTGGTTTCCTTCAGCTGTATACAATGCAAACATTCACTGGCTACAACTGAATTGAGTGAGATTTGTGTTTGTGAAAAAGAGAAGAAGGACCGCACCAATCCGCCCGATTAGCCGAATGACCGTTCTACCACAAAATGGAGGGTATTCAGCCGGGGACTAGTACGATTACCCATTTCTTTTGGAGAGTCACATTTTTTCAATTATCACGTTTTTTCCTACTAAATGATTTGCAAGTATAAAGATAGGAAAGTGTTAAATTTTTACAATAGAACGATATAATCAAAACCACCATCACCGTCACGACACACCACTGAATAAAGAGCTAAAACTTTATATTGAGAGCAACAGGAAATACACGCAACTCAAAAGTGCAAAAAAGGAGTGGTGGGACATATGGGAAAAATGAAGTGTGTAAACTAAGAAACATAAAATACGGTAGTTAAAATTGAATCGAGGGACGGAAAATGAAACACAGGGAAAGTATGTGGTCGGATTGGCAGAATACGGTTTACAACAGGGAGAAACGGGAAAAGGAAAGAAGCAAGATCGAAAATGAGGATAGGAGGTAACAAGACATTTAAATAAAGAACATGGTGGTGTTGCGGGCAAACGGAACATGTGATATAACAGAAAAGTGTTTAGCAATGGGGAAAAAACCAAAGATAAGTGAGGTAGAGAGAGGATAGTAACCACGTGCAAATAGGTAGGAAACAATGGGTCGAGGTGGTATGGTGGTTTTGAAACTTGTTAACACACAAAATACTATATTTAGAGATTATTAATATGAAATGAATTATTACTGGGTTTCGGGAGCCTTTGGATAGAAAATTTTCTTTTTCTGATTCGCGAAATCCGCATTTTCGCATCCTGATTGCATGATTCACACAGCAATCAAAACCACCAAAAAGAATTTCAAGGGGTAGGATTTGTATTGGAAAGACCAAAACTACGCGCTAATTGTGATAGTAAAGTCCCCACAGCGTCGCGTAGACTATAGAAAGTGTTAACATTGGGTGGATAAACGAATTGACGGTTAGAGGAAGGGGTGGAAACTTTTCCCGTAGTCGGAGTTGACGCATGAGACCAGTGCCATTGCGATGTCAACGACGTGTTCAGAGAGTGGTACACGCTACCCTGACCCGACGAGCTCGCCGATGACGGAATTGGCGGGTCTAGGTTGGATAGACGTGGACGACGACCGCGCCGATAGTCTCCACTGCCATCCACGACGTCCGAATCCGCGGTGGTTATCGAAGAGAGCATCGATTTGGCAGGCGACAAACCACGACACACATCTTGCTCACCTAATCCTAAAGGTCCACTGTAGCCACGGAGTTGGGCGCGGGCCTCAGCCAATTCTTCCGATTGACGAGTCAGTTTGTCGTTGAGATCCTGAAAATATTTATGAGAATTTTCCAGATTTTCTCGAAACTTAATTACCATATTCTGCTGAGCCAACATCTGCGTTTGTTTGTGAGCTCCTCGCACAGCTTCATCTAGAGAGCAGTCGGATGGTCTCTGTAATAATCAAAGCTAAAAATGATGCCCTGTTATTTATAGTTTTGCCTTGCTGGTAGCCGAACTACTTAATGTAACATCATCCATCTCTTCAGGTTCATCAAATGTCATACAGTAGTAATCAGAGGAAGCGGCCGAAGCCATCCGACTCTGAAGACTCGGTTGGGGCGTTGAAGTTCCGACCTCATCGAACTCTAACATGTTCAGTTTTCCGAGAGAAAACAATAGGGTTCTGAAAGAGCAAAATGAAAACCAGTGGACCGGACCGAGAGAAACAGAGAGCAACGTTGTAGTAATTCATGAATAACAAATACGAAGAGAAAGAAAAAGGAGATGCAAAGGAAACGGGTCAGTTTTTTGAGGGCCGAATCGATGACGAGAAACAAAGAGACGGGTCTGGCGAAAAAAAAATTCGAGAGAAGAATTGGGAGCCTCTCTTTTTCTTTTTCGCTCATTCATCATCCGAAAACCGACTCGGAATGCACATTTTGGAGGCGTTGGGGGTGCCCCTCCAACGAAAATGTCAGTGCAAAAGTGAGAAAATAGAAGAGACGAACCGGAAACTTGTTGACGGCTTGAGAAGAAAACAAAGAATAGGATGAAGAGGAAAATTCAGTATTCGAAAAATAGACAAATTGTCACAAAAAGGAAATTCAAAATTACGATGAGTCCTTCGAAATTTTTTGAAGTTTGATGGTGATTTGAATCATTACTCGGTTTCTAACGAAAAAGCTTAATTAGCAATTCAAATGAATACAAGCCACATTGTCATTTTGATTCATGATGTCACAATTGGTAACTGTTGTCAGAAAGAAAATAAGATGTTTGAAATTTTGAGCGAAAAAAGGAAAGAAGCAATATTCTAAACGAGAAAATGAGCATTCTAGAAAGAAAACCATCGATAGAAAGAGGATTCTCTGTTCTTTCGTCATTTTAATGACGTTTTTATGTTTTCTTCACCAAAATTCAGCACTCAAGAAACAAGAAAACAAGATGAAACAGAAATCATAAAGAATAACACAACTGTAACTCTAGCCACGGAAGAAAAAAACACTGAAAGTCAAAAACGAGAATCTTTGTTCCTAGAAAAAGACAGCGACCCGTTCGAAGGTCCCTTCAGCCCAGACAACCTTAAAAGCAGGAAATGGAGGGTTCTGTGAATGAAAAGCTTTTGCCCCAGGAATGGAGGGCCTCTTTCAATGTCGTCTCTCTTCGCTTAACCCCACACTATTTTCGATATCTAATGTATAAATAACGAGGTCTTCGCTTAGAAGCAATCCTTCAGGGGATTATCTCCATGGTGACTTGGAAAAAAACGAAAATTCTTCATTATGCGAATAAAAAACGAGGATTCAGAAAATCGATCAGAAGAATAAGTGCGAGAAGGAATGATGAACTTCATCGAACTAATAATTATTATTACAATTCACGCTAATCGTCTGGCTGCAGGTGTATCCCCGTGCGGCAAAAGCGGACGAAAAGGATGCGAGATGAAAAAGGAAGAGAAAAGGGTCTGATGGAGACGCAGTTGCGAAACGATTTTCTTTAACTGGTTGGGCTGTTGTTCACCTCTTCACTTTTGGTCAATATTCAGTGGAAAAGTAAGGAAAAGAGAGGTCAATTCAACAGCGATGGATCAGAGAGAATAGAAAGAGGAACAAAATAGTGAAGTGGGAGTGAAAAAGGTGTTCAAATAGTCATACGGCAAACAGTGTGATTCAGTCTAACTGTAATGTCGAATCGATTCGGTTGGGAAACAATTAAATAAAGTGAGAAAAATGCTAGATTCATAAAAATGAACTAGAATAATATTCTATCATATACTACATGCTATTAAATCCTCTCTACAAACATTTACCACCGGACACTTCTACAAAAGAGTCGCCCTAAAAAATCGCATAATCCGAATCACAATAGTTTTGTCGGCGACCACGGGATGATGATAGCTGGTTGACAGGGCAGGAAGAAGAAGAAACGAACACTAGTATACAAACATCGAAAATACATCTCTATTGACGACACAAATCGACTGGTATCACATTTCTTTGAAGAATGAATTGTGCGACGACGAGAGAGAACGCGTTTTGCAGTAAAGACTGTGAAAATGAGTTGAGAAAGAGGCTGACTCGAATTTCCGAAAATGGGAGATGAGTAAATAAATAGTCTCACAATGAATGGGAATGGTTTAGGCGGGAGAAATGGCCAGTCCACTTTGCATAGATTGACGGTTTACGAGCATAATTGCGGACTGATTCAGGTCAAAATGACACTTCTGGGAAGATCGAAACTAGGAAGGAAACTTATGCTAGAAAAAAGGAAAAGCCCACACGTGTCGTCTCAAACATCTGTCATTGAGGAGAGATGGTTTTTTGTCTGCGCATCTGGTGTCACTTTCAACCCGATGTTAGAGACTGAGAAAAAAACCGGACCCGATATCATCTATGAGTAACAGTGGTGATATTTATGAGTAGGAAGAGATGGATGATGCCATTGTCATTACGTAATCTGTTCTTTTCGTTCAATCTGAAATATACAAAAACTCACGAAGGTGGTCTGTGACTCGCTGAAACGGAGCTGTTGTTGTAACCGCTCGATTTCCAGGTTTTGGTTGGTCAACATTCGGGTCAAATTCCTGAAAAAATTCACTAGTTTTTTTCACAGTTGTTACACCCACTCTGCCAGATTTTTGAGATGCCTGCACTGCCTCTCGATGCACAAATCTTCTTCGAGATCGGCTCCACTGCTACCATCTTCTGAATCGGCTCCTGAGCAATGGCCAGAGTCTGGTCTCGGTGATCTTCTGTAACCACTGCTTCCAGCGACCGATTGTCTTTCGAAATGGCTGGACAGCATTGAACGTAGCTCAACAGCTTCATCTCGAAGACGTTCATTTTCCTCCATGATGCGTTCGAACACTGAGTGTGTAGCGCCGTTTTGTCCAGCTACAATACGTTCCATATCATTTTTCAGCCGATTATACGCTCCCTCGAGTTCAGTAACACGAACAGCTTCGAACGCCTTCAATGATGTTTTCTTGTCCAGTGTTTCAATTAGCGTCGAGGCCTCCAGAATCGCTTTCATGCGCTCTGTCTCTCGCTGACAATGCTCATTTCTCTGACGGAGATCATTGATCATTCTCAGTTGTTCGAACGTGATAGCCATGTTATCCAAAAGCGCTTCCGGTGAGCCACGAGATGTAGCCGTTGGAGGAATTCCATTCACAGTTTCAGCAGTGAAGGAACCAGTCAATTGAGATAGATTAGACGTGGTTCTTGAGCTGGCTGAAAAGACAACATTGAAAAAACCTTTCAATAAGTTTCGTACATACCATCATCGTCCCGATTTTTCTTCGGACTCGACTTCTTCTGGAAAGTGCTCGACTCGAACAAATCAACGTTCTTCATGAGCTGTTCTCTCATCGCGGACATTTCCGAATCCAATGCATGCCGTGCAGATCGTTCCGTGTTCAACTCGGCTTCCATCTTTTGACGCTCCGTTTCCCAAACAGAACGATCGGCTCTCGCTTTCTCCAGTTGCTCAGTGAGCTCGGCGACGGTTTGAGCAGATTCAGATTGCATCTGGAACTTTGAAAGAATTGTTGGATAATGTGTGGAACGTGAAAATAAAAATGGAGAACAAAACATCTCAGGGTTCGTTCAATGATGATGGATGGTAATTAAGCTAAACATGAAAAAATAGAAGGGGAAGAGAGAAGTTTTTGTTTTTCAGCACCATTCCTCACAGCTGGAGTTTCAAAAGAGGGTCGATTAACACATGGAAGCGAAAAATAAAATAGAAACTAGATCATTGCTTTTACAGATAATATCGAAATTTGGATCAGCGGTGTGCCGCAGTTTCTCTGTAAAGGCGAAATGAGTTTTTCCGACGGAGTAACAAAAAAGTATGAAAAACTGATGGAAGTTTTGCCAAGAAGGACCGACTTTGTTTGTGGCATCTAATCTCGGCTCATGTGCTCATCATTTATGTATTTACTCGTTGCGCAAAGGAGACCGATGCGAGTGAAACAACTAGGTTACACAGAAACATTTGGAAACCTTTAGGGATGGCGGCTCAAGGCGCAAACACCGACAAACCAACCCCGTTTCTTCCTGAATCCGCCTAATGAGAAACTGGCACATTATGGGACACTTTTTATGGCCGGAGTGGGACTTGCGTGTCCCTTTCATCTCCCTTTTTTTCTTCTTTGGTTTTTTCGAAAGTTTCATGCATCGGGGATGTCGGGGGTTCTTACCTGCTCCAGGCGACTTTGCAAGTCGACAACTTTTGTCTCCATTCCACCTCGTTGAGCTTCTTTCAAGTCGCATTCTGTTTCGAGTCGCTCCACTTCTTCTTGAAGTACTTCTACGCGATGTCGTGCCTCCAGAAGCGTGAGTCTGTAAAACATGATGTTAATTCAATAATACCGTTAAACCATTCGTGAAAATCTGAGCTTCAAAATACATTATTTCATTTGTCAATCTGCTAGTGCCACAAATTCTAAAAATTGGAGATTTTCATATCAATCGACGTTTAATTTTTGAGACCGAAAAATTCTGTTGGAGCATAATCTGAAAATCACTTCTCGACAAGATATAGGTAAAAAAAAGGCCAAAGTCGAGAAGTGATTTTCAGACTATGCTCCAAAAGAATTTTTTGGTATTTCAAAAATTATACGTCGATTGATATAAAAATCTCCAAATTTTCGGAATTAGTGTTCTCCACCTTTAATTAATCAAACACAAACCTTTCAGCCTCCATCATGGCCAACTCGGCCTTGGTCTTCTCGAGATCCTTGCTTGTCGTGTTCAGCTTCTCGGTCTCTTCTTTGGTTCGCGCGTTCTGCAACACAGTGTAATTAGTCATGGTCAACGAGACAGGTGATCGAATCAAAATGTAATTAAGGAACGAGTTTACTATGCCTATCACCTAGTTCCCCAAATTGGAAAATTGAAAACAATTGTGTGTGGTGAAGATTCGAAATCGTTGACTTTTAGATTCACATGCACACACGCACAACGGGATGTTCCGAATCCCATGGCAATCAATCTTGTGAAAAGTGAAGGAGGTATCTTGAATGGCATTCTAGGTCTCAGTTCAAAAAAAAGGACGAGATGGATAAGGAGTGCGCGTGTTCGTGTACGCAATGATGGGGAGAAAAAACGGGATTTCAAGGAAAAAAGAAGAAGAAGAAGTCAAACAATGAAGAACATTAGTAGAAGATATAAAACGTAAGCGAGAGAAGTGATTAGAGACTAACTATCAAATTGTCAGCTTCCAACAATGACGGGAGATCAAACTGTTAATTACTTTCTTTTTATAAACTCTAATTACTAGTGAGGAATTCAAGGATCATGGTTTGCTTTTAAAGTCTCAAGACATCCAACTTCCTTGTCTACGACTATCTAAATCCTATCATCGCATGAAGAAGTTGCAGTTTTCACATTCTCCTACGTCAATTAATCTTCTTTCTCCACCGGACATTTCATTTGGAGGTCAATAATGCTGATATGTTACCACGAAAACATCTTATTCGAGAACATAAAGTTAAAGAAGAAGCGAAAACGACGTCGTTCGCACGAGCAAATGCTTGTCGCCATTGACCCCTGGGGAAGAATATTCATGGTGGGGAAGGGAACGAAAAAAGAACGAATCATAGGGGGGAGAGGGCAATGAAATTCTGGTGCAGAACTGTGGGAACATACGGAAGAATTGGAAAACGAAAAACGAAATTCGACAGTGTGTTGGCCACACACGCAGCGTTGGCCACACTCGTCTTGGGTTATCGTCTCGTTTTCTCACTCAATTTTTAATCAAATAAACTGTCATCTCGTGCCCAGCCAGAGGGCGCGCTGATTATTAACTTGCTCCTCAGGCATATCCGTTTTTTTCTCGCAATGATTTCCGGCCACCTGCCGACTCTTCACATTTGAACGCTCACGTGTAAACGATAGGCATCAAGTTGGGAGCGAGAGAGGAAACGAACGATAACGATACGTCATCAGGGAACGATCAGTGGGATCGAAAAATGTCGGTTCGAGATATCAAAGTTAGCATCGAGGTTCCAAAACTAGAAAGGAAGTGCTTGCAAACATGTCTTTCAACAAGAAGGAAGCATAAATCATGAAGAATTTCAAGTGCAGTGTGGAGACTCTGCGCATAATATCATCAAAAAACATATTCGGGGACGGATAAAAAATGTCGTGTTTCGCATGCCTAAAATGAGAATAACGAGACAACTCTCGACCCATGAAAATGTTTGAGTGAGCAACCCACTGGTGAGAAGTAGAAAGAACATCTTGTTTGCAAAACGACTGAAGTTTGGCACCCGAATCATACTTGTGTTCTGACTTTCTTAACAGTTAGTTTTCCAAGACAAGGAACACATAACGGATAAAAGAAGTATATCTATGTCTTGGTCACAAACAGCAAAACGTCACTCTGTAAGCAATCAGTGAGAGAGTTGGAAACATTGGATGATTAATAGACAAAGCTCAAATACTGACAAGTGGTGGTCAAGAGGGAACATTCTTTTTAGTGTGGTTTGACATTGGAAAGCGACACCCACCCTGTTGTTAGAAATATTTACAAATTTCTTCGGGTGAAGCCACAAAAGAAGAAAGAATAGCATCCCATTGGGAGTTCACACAACTAAATATTCACAAAAATACTCGAGTTGCCAATTGACTTTTCAGAAAACAGAATGGTCATAATATATGGAAAACTGCTATGCTCTCTTAACTACAAGGCTAAAAATTCAGTCTTTTTGAAACCAGGTCACCGAATCCTAATATTGAGCAAACTTCCAAACTACCGAACAATTGCATGCAATCCTCTACAAAGTTGCAGAAAGAAACTCTATCAAATATTCCGAAAAGAGCAAATAAAGCAGATCGTAAAAGGGACGGGTCATGGCTCATAGTGAATGTTGCCGTTTTTGAGGAAGGGACAACGGACATACAACACAAACTTTTTGTCGCCACACACACAATTCTTTCAAGCTTTTGATTGAGATAAAGGACAAAATGTTTCATTTGTTTGCTCATTTTTTCGGCGCAAATTTTGCATAAGCTGATTGTGATTGCAAACAATGTTGGCTACTTTTTCCGGGTTTTTTTATTCTAGAATCCAGTAGCAGATTACTTACGGCAATATCCAATCGCATCTGCAACTCGATGATCTTGTTTTCCAAACCAGTGTTCAACTTTTGAAGATGACCAACTGAACGTGCTTCTATCTGCAAACGAAGGTGATTGCGAGCCAGAAATTGAAATTTTGAACAGACCTTTAGTTCTCGCAGTCGTCGCTTGGCTAGCCATTTACGGACGGCGCATTGAACCATAACCACCTTCTTCCTTCTGGCGATTTGCTCTCGTCGTACTGCATATCCACGCCACGCTGATTGAATCGTGATTGCTGATTTCTCGTAACGGAGCTGAAAAAATAGTAAATTATATTTACTGATCTAAATAACAAAAGTATACCTTCTCAACATATCTTCGAACTCTTTGAGCTTTGAATGCAGCTTGAATACCAATGACAGCCTTCCGGATCTTCTCATAATTTCTTCGTTCCAGATACCCACGAACAGCGGATTGCATTGTGATGACTGCACGATGCATTTGGAGATATTTAATACGACGGAATGCCAAGAACGCCTTCAACGACGCTTGAACGATGAGCAGCGACTTTCGCATCGTCTCATACTTCTTCCTCGCGACGAATCCTTTCCACGTTTTCTGAATGATGGTAGCAGCAGCCGCGAGCGTATCCAATCGAACTCTTTCTAGCACAGCAACTTGGCCGGTCCTCAAGAAAATCTTCGTTTTTCCGAGAGCATACTTTCCTTCTTCGAGACATTGCTGGCATGCCAGCTCTGCGAACTGCTTCGGTTTGTCTCTCCACAATGCTGCTTGTTTCGTGTAAAGTACTCGATACCTCCTCGCGAATTCTTCATAAGGATATCTTGAAGGGAACCCGGCGGCAGAAATACGGACAGTTTCCAGGACTCCACATGCACGCAATTGTTGTATAGCACGTTTTGGCTCGAAATCAAAGCTGATCTTACTATCGTTTGGCTTGATGCATCGAACATAGTGAGGCCTTGTGGAGCACAGTACTTGCATAAGATCTTTCAGCGAATCTCGGAATTGACTGGCAACGGTTTTCTTTATGGCTCGTTTTCCGGGAGTGGATCCAGCTGGAGCTGCGACGATGGCCGGTCCAATAACAGTTCGAACAAATTGGAATCGACTAGCAGCCACGACATCGAGAAGTTGTTCTCCAATAGCATCTCTGTTTTTCTCCACAAAACCAACTGTGTTATATGTGACATCGGCAGCGAAATGGCGAACAATGAAGTCATTGCTCAGCACTCTTGGAAACGCGAGCTGGGGATTCTTCTTCAGTCCAGAACTGTTTCTCAATTGACTCAGCCAATCCGCATCACATCCATTCAACCGTTTACACTGCTCATCGAGTAGATTTATCATTCCGATTGGTCCTTCGATGAGATCAATTGCTGGTTGATTATCGTGAAAATCGACACGAACCCATTCGATTTCTTCGCGAATGTATTCCTCTTGTTCCAACTTGAACACATGTTGATTAAATTGCTGCTGGAGTTTCTCGTTGGCATAGTTTATGGAAAATTGCTCAAAGGAGTTCACATCGAACGTTTCGAAACCGTAGATATCAAGAACGCCGATAAAACGATCCGGTTTCTTTCTTCTGTTCACACCATCCGATCTTTCTTTTACATTCAGGGCGTCGTTTATTCTATCGACGAGCCAACCGAATAAATGAGCGTAGAGCATTTTTGTGAGTGCATCTCTTGATCGAACAGCTTCGTTTTTCGTCAATGGCTTCGTAACAACTTCATTTACTGCCCGAATTTCTCGCCTCGTTAACCATGTACGTAGATCCGACTCGCTGATTTCCCACAGTTCACTGCATAAACGAGCGATTTCTTGAGAACTTCCGGGAGATACAGCAGAAGATGCTTCTCCGTTTTCAAAGTGCACGTTTCCGAGAAGAAGTAATCCGGCAAGTAATCGAAATACATCACTGATTTGTTTATTATCGAAGCCAAGCAACTTTAGTGCGTTCAATAATTCTTCAAAGTCTGCCTTATCATCGACTCCAGGAATACGGCTGTCACCTCCTTGGGTGAGATATGAGTATGATTCACACGGGCCAAGATGAAGATCCTTGAGAGCTGGATGATTACGAGCAGCGCACAATTGATAGAAAATATGATAATTGCGTTCACCGGGAGCTTGAAAAACTAGTCGACTTTTTTCTAAGAGATACGTCTTCATTTCAGCACCGATAATTCGCCGGCCTCGTTCGCAGAAGTTGATTTGTATGAATTTCCCGAATCGAGACGAGTTATCGTTTCTGGAATAAATTGAAATTTACTAGCTTGAATGACGAATAAATAATACCTGATAGTTTTTGCATTTCCAATAGATTCCATAATTGGATTACTGGCAAGAACGCGAGCTTCAATAGACGTTGTTCCATCACTCCTTGTTTTACTCGCTGCCACCGATGCCAGATATCGCATTACGAATTTGGCGGATACCGTTTTTCCAGCACCCGATTCTCCACTTACGATGATAGATTGTGATTTTCCGAATGCTCCCATGTCGAAATGAGCTTCTTCGGCCACAGCGAAAATGTGAGGATCCATTTCGCGAGCTGACTTTCCGGCTCCCTGATAGACTTGAATGATCTCTTCTCTGTATATGTGAGAGCAATCAGCATACGGATTGATCGCCACCAGCACGATTCCACAATATGTATAAATCGAATTACTATTGACGAATCGAACTTGTAAATTATGCAAAACTGCCGGTTCGTGAAGATACGACAGAAGTGTAAGATCATCTTTGCCAACGAGGAATGCAGGATTTCGAAGAAATGGAAGCTGTTCCAATGATGTTATATCATATTCAGCGGTCTGAAAACAAGGAGATATACAATCATCAAAGCATTGTTATTCTTACGGTATCATCTTCCAGCCGAACTCTTACTTGACGAGTTTGGAAACTAATATCCTCTTCTAAAACTCCGCCAATCCATACCAATTGAGGATGTCTGTGCCAAATACGTGCTCCTTTCTGAAAAATTACATAAAGAAGGCGAACAAAAAAACATTTGCATCGAGTACCTTATAATTTTGGACAGGAAAAACATGGCCTCTGCCCAGAGTGGCACCTCCGTCCATTGGTGACAACTCGTACTCTCTGAATGAGACTTTGTTATTTTCGGGAGTAGAACTATCTGAAAATACGGAGAAGTTAGATGTCATTCTGGGAACGAGTTCAAAGTTATAGGATGAAAAAGATATCGATGATAAGAGGGGTGAGTTTCGAGTGGGTGAAATACATTTAAAAAAACGTGAAATATTTACATGTGCATATCAAAATCCCATGGTGTATTTGTCTTGTCCCCTCTCGCTCCTATTTTCCGGTTATCAGGTTCGCAAACGCAAAAATAAACATTTCTCGGCAACGAAACACTTTTTACAAACGGCACACACTTTTCTCGACGTGAGGAGAGTACGATGAAGATTCTTGCGGTTTCTTCCTTTTGGCGCCTCGTAAAAATTTATTATCCCCTCGGTGGGTGCCGAAATATACATTCCGCAATATCCATCTCCACCACTCAGCGTTTATGAAAAACAAATGGAAGAGGTGTGTAGGATTAAGAGAAGTGGGCCATTCTCTTGAAAAGCATGTGCAACTTGTCAAGGACACTTAACGGCTAGTGTTCCCTCTCTGAGACATTGAGGAAAAGCTTGTTCTTTTTTCATTCTTCGAAGGCAGTCTCATTTGAAAACTTGTGATTTATCACCTTTTTAGGACTACTTTATGTATCGTCAGTGTGTCGGAAGAGACTAGTTTCCATGCTATTGTTTATGTCATCGGCATAAAAAATGTCAACAGAATATAGACAACTATCAACGTTTCGTACGGTTGTAAATTTAATAAAAATGGAAGTTTTTCACCAAAAAATCTCTTAAACGGTGAAATTTTTGAAAAAAAACCTCATGGCGCCACTATTTGCTACGAATTTCAAACCGGCGCCCTTCAGAAACTTTATCGTCAGAGCAGATCTGCATTTCGTTCACCGCGGCAAAAGGTGGAAGAAAGGGGAAAGCTGTAGAGGAAGAGACATAATGATTAAGAAGAAGGAGAAAAGGAGAAGCTGTCGGCAGATGAGTAGTGGCCAATAAACCTGTATTTACCACTTTGTCTCACTTCAAATGAGAAGAAGGGATAGAGGAAGTGAGGAAAAAATAGGATAAGGATTCCGATAGTTCTTGCAAAAAAAAGAATCCAAATAAGAACGGCATTAAAAGCACATTTAAAATTTGAGATTCAAGTCGAGAAAATCCGTATGAAAAGTGAAACGAGTGGAGATTTGAATTCAAAAAGCGAAAATTGGGACGGTATACTACTAAACGCTGTTGATGGAAGAAGATTAAATCGAACATTTGCGTAAGCGTCACTGAGTCTCTTCACTTTCAGTGCTTCCGACATTTGATGTCGAGCTAGTTGACGGTCACCAATATAAAATGGCGTCCGAACATGGAAAATGTCCGGAAATGTGAAGTGATGGACGTTTTTTTGGGGGATATTAGACGGGCGTTTGATTGGCGAGCCGATGGATATAATTTGAATTAGCAAAACGGAATTTAAAATTACGATTGAAGCGCAGTGACTCGTTTATAGCGAAAATTTTTTCGACAAAACCAATAAAATATTCGTTTTTTTTTTACATTTTTTAACAAAAAAAAGTTGAAAAAGGATGGAGTTGGCGTCGAAATCGGCTGAAAATCTGATCAAGTGATGCAAGAATTTTCAAAATAATAAATTGGAATTTAAAGGCGCGCGTTACAGTATTCTTATTCGTTACGAGACCCGCATAATAATTTTAGATGAGAGCCTTCAATTTTCAAATTTTAGTTTCGAAAAAACTTTTTTCGCGAAATTCGCGAAAATGAAACATGAAACAGTTCAGTGATTCATGAAAATCTTCATCATATTTAAATTTTTAAATAATGCTGAAAATTCGATTCACAAAATGAAATGTATAAACCATCGCCAGAATGGGCGATTTGTAAGGAATAAAAAAATCAATGGATCAAGATAATGACTGGAACTGATGATCAATCACTGACATCACAGTGCAGAAACACTCTGTCAATGGCAAAATAAACACGGATGACAAGCGGCCGAAAATGTTTTTATCCACAGGCGTATACTTACGCGCTTGCGCAAATTCCAGAGCGAACAGTTTTGGGAATTTATGGGAGAAGATAGAGAAAAACGAGCGATTAAAGTTCTAATTGGGGTTAGATGATAGAACGTCTACAAAAAAGATTAGGGTCTTTGTAATAAAATCGTCCTGTTGGTGATTTATCGGAACATAAAAAGAAGAGGAAAAGGGAATTCAATTGAGTCAGTTTAGAAGTCATAAAAAGCAAAAAGTGCTAAAATAGAAACGGTTTCGAAATAGCTACACGAAGAGGTCGAAGAAACCGGAGCTGACCGGGTGGAAGATCGGAAAAGAACTTGCGAACACACCAAAAAAAAATACAATTCAAGAATTGGAGAGGGTTAAAAGAGAGGGTTCGGAGTGGGGGAAGGATGAGTCTGTGTTTGTGTACCGAATAAGGAAAAGGCTCAGATGAAGAAGAAGAAGAGAAGAAGGCACCGGTGTTTGCCGCGAGAGCCGGTATTCCCTCCAATGTGTGCGCCTGTGGCGACTCGGAATGAATGAATGACGATGAGTCTGAGTCTCTCATGCATATTCTTTCTATACATAGGTAACTGTTCAGTTTATGGGAATATGAGAAGGTGAAGAGCCAGTTTCACAGTACACACACATGGTTGAGGGAAAGTCAATGCATGAATAAGGAGTTTCGGCAACTCATTCAACAGCGAATAACTTTTTTAGGGGGATCGGGTGGAAATAATGTTAGTAAGAAAAATTGTACATTAAAAATGCTATCGATTGGTTAAAAAACCGTCAAATTTCATGTAAAATTAACAAAGTTATGCCTTATGTTGAATAAAAATAAGCGGAATTGACAAAATCGGGCGTAACTCTGTTAATTTTTTAATGAAATTTGACGGTTTCTTAACCAATCGATAGCTTTTTTAATAAAGAACATTTTTCTTGTTGATTGTATTTTTCGCCGATCCCCTTGAAAAAAGTTATTCGCATCTGAATGAGACCGAATTTTTTTTGCCAGCGATGGTTACAGTTAACAGTTCAGTGCTTTTGACTAGTTCGGTCAGTTAAAGGGAGTAAAATAAGTGACGAAGAACAACTGAAGAAATGAGAGCCACGTATGGAACTGTTGTCCTATCTATCATTCTCCTTGAACTGTACATGCAGCATCATTTATTTACCTATTGACAAATTGATGAATCATCGTTTTTTCGTATGCTCTTCGATAGGAGAGTCATATGAATACTTGGTTTAGAAAAACTGGGTCCAAGATATTCAAGAAACAATAGTATGTTCAAAGTGACACATTTTTGAAAAGTATTGTGTCATCTGGTGACAAGAAGCCTCCTGACCAAACAAGAACTCAATTCGTCTAGTGAAAAGAAAGAAAAAGACGATTTTTGTTTCTCAAAAGAGTCAAATGACCCGAAAACCCGAAGAGGTCAAACGGTACGAGAGAAAAGGGCCACCTGCCAATTTAATGACCAATTATGCATGCGACAAAAAAGAGCCCTCTTCAGGTAGTCATGGAAGAATGAATTTCGCAACAATTTTTAGTTTTCCCTCCTTCTTTCTCTCTTTCACTCTGTTGAAATAGGAGGAACGAGGAGGTCGAAAAGTGGAAATGACACACACACATATTATTCATCCGAAAATTACTCCTGTACCTGTCAATCGAGTGACGACTTTTCCTTTTTTCCAAACAATGTCTTGGTGGATTGGGAATAATTACCTTTGTGAATGATCGATGTTTTCTTGACAGATATTTAGATTCTTGAAGATAATATACATTGAATTTGATTAAAAATGTGTAGTAAAAACATATCTGCTACTGTATCAGAATAATGTAATTATAGAAAATAACTTACATGTAATGATCCCCAAGTGTTGCCTCTGAATTTTTTTGAAGTGGCCATAAATCGATACTACTCATAGATGTAAGGAAACCCACGAAGCGATTTTTTTTGAGGGGCCCCCCTTCCCGAGATATGCCGACATAAAGTTTTTTCGGCGAGATGGGGCATCTCTAACTTTGAGAAGGCGTAACTTGAGTTGTAGTTGAGCAATCAGAAAGATTTTACTATCAAAATGTGTTAAATTTACTCGACTTTAACTTGATAATAATAAAAAAATAACAGAAAAATTTTTTTGTCTTGAAAATCAGAAATTTGTAAAAAGTGTCATTACCAAGTACGTATTTTTGACGCTACACGATTTTGAAAATATAACCAAAAGAAAGAGCACATTTTGTTTAGTATATATCCAAAAAATCAGGATAGGTTGTCGGTCATTTTCGAGAGAAAAAATTAATTTTGTAAGAAAATTGCTTGTTTTAGTGGTACTGATGTGACTTAATCATCCACTATATGTCTCAAACTACTCCAAAAGTTCCGAAATTTTGTGTACACATTAATCGTAACACAGTTTATCAAATATCATTGTTGATTTTAAGATTCGAATTTTTTGAAATACCGTTCAATGCCCCTTAAAATCGATATATGGCCAAAATGAAAAATTTTTTATTTTTGATGATAGACCAAAAATCTTTTCAGAATATAATTGTACATCTTCTATTTACCGTTTTTAATGTCAATGCCAAAATTTTATCGGTAAGGTTAGGCGTGAAAAAATGGATTTCAAAAACGTCGAAATCATAAAAACAGCCTTAAAGAATAATCGATTTTGGACATGATCCAAAACAGCTAAAAATTGATAATAACATAAGACATTATGAGTAAAAAATGTACAATTAAATTCTGAAAAGATTTTTGGTCTATCATCAAAAATAAAAAATTTGTCATTTTGGCCATATATCGATTTTAAGGGGCATTGTACGGTATTTCAAAAAATTCGAATCTTAAAATCAACAATGATATTTGATAAACTGTGTTACGATTAATGTGTACACGAAATTTCGGAACTTTTGGAGTAGTTTGAGACATATAGTGGATGATTAAGTCACATCAGTACCACTAAAACAAGCAATTTTCTTACAAAATTAATTTTTTCTCCCGAAAATGACCGACAACCTATCCTGATTTTTTGGATATATACTAAACAAAATGTGCTCTTTCTTTTGGTTATATTTTCAAAATCGTGTAGCGTCAAAAATACGTACTTGGTAATGACACTTTTTACAAATTTCTGATTTTCAAGACAAAAAATTTTTTCTGTTTTTTTTTTATTATTATCAAGTTAAAGTCGAGTAAATTTGACACATTTTGATAGTAAAATCTTTCTGATTGCTCAACTACAACTCAAGTTACGCCTTCTCAAAGTTAGAGATGCCCCATCTCGCCGAAAAAACTTTATGTCGGCATATCTCGGGAAGGGGGGCCCCTCAAAAAAAATCGCTTCGTGGGTTTCCTTACATCTATGAGTAGTATTGATTTATGGCCACTTCAAAAAAATTCAGAGGCAACACTTGGGGATCATTACATGTTAAATGAAAAAATTGACTTTATGAAAAAGGAAGTTATCTGGGATTACTACCAGCAATCAAAAAAAGGAACTTTTATTTTCTAAATTTTAAAATGAGGGTTCAACTTTGATTGGATTGAAAGATCTGCTTGGTCATCCCGAATCCTGCAATAAACGCAATGATCATTAAAAGTCCAAATTTCGGGAACCTCAGTTCTCGACGTCTTGATAAGAATCTTCATTATATCCACAGAAATATTGTATCTTTAAATCCTCTTCTGATTCATGGTTCTCAAAAGTTGTAACTGCTTTTTTCGCAAAAGACGACTACACTAGATCTCTGCCAAGATCGGAAGTTTTTCGCGATTGACTTTGATAAGATTTCCATATATCGAAATTGTGCATAAGAAACAGATATTGTGTCGACTCGAGTACAACTTGTGTTTTTTTGTGATGGTAACCCATCAAAACGTGCTTTCAATTTCTCTTATCAGTTTCAAGACATACATTTTTCTGATGGCTTATGACTGAGGAACATCTATAAAACACTGACTTTTTCCTGTTATTTCAAACTTATTAATTCTGAAAATGTCTCTCTACGAGCCTGCAAATGGTATTTTGGAGACCCATGTCACTTGGGAAGATGTTGAAGAAGAAATGCAGAAATCATTGGGAACCAAAGCCAAGTTTGGTGAGAATAAGAAGTTGACGAATATCAGTGACCTGAAGGTAAATTTTAGAACGAAGAATTGAATTTCAGTCAGATTTTCAGGGATTCATGTCGAAAATCGCATTGATTGAACCTGACTGGGTTGACGATGGTGATGTTAGCGATCTTCCCAAAAAGTTTGCACTCAAGGTGAGATTAATTGAAAGAATCAAATAAAAAAGAAACTTTCAGATCTCTTCTCAACTTGCATTTGCTGCCCTCTCAAAAGTAATGAAGTTCGATGGCGAGGGAGGATTCAGTGAAGAGAAATTGAAAAAGTTGGGAGCACTCACTAGAGATGTTCATAACCGAGAGGTTGCAACTTATACGCTTCTTGTCAAATTCAATCATCCGAACATTCCATACTGTAGTGTGAGTACAGTTATATTATTTTGAATCTGCTCCAACCATCTTCCATTTTCAGGTGTATGGATTGAAAGCGTTTGAAGATGAAGATGATTTGAAAGGATATTTGATACTGGATTTCATTCCAGACGTCCATCCAATGTCCATGCATGATTCTATTCCTGCTGATCAACTGATTCCTCTTATTCGTGGTGTTGCCACGTATTCGGCACTTTGTGAGACACTGACTACAGAAGAGAGAAAGTTTGCTGGGGGTCCAGAATATTTGGAACTGTTCTTCGAAGAAGTTTTCAATGATGCACAAATGGAGAGACATTTCGAAATCCTACGTTCGTCTTTTGGGGACGAAAACTCTAAAATTGTTGAAGACTCGATCAAAATCCTCCGTCACTATAAGAAGATCGTGAACAAGTACACAAAGATTTCTGAGATTTTGGGATTCAAATTGGTCCTGAATCATGGAGATTTATGGCAAACTAACATGCTTCACACTTTGGACCCGAATGGGGATCTGAAATTGAGAGCTATTATTGACTGGCAAGCAGTTGCCACATTGCCACCTGGCATGGATCTTTCTCGTCTTTTGCTGGGATGTTTGAGTGCTCAAGATAGAAGAGATAGAGGAAATGAGCTCTTGAAAGTTTATCATGAGACATTCACGGAGGTCCTTGGGAAAGAACTTATCTCATTCCAGGAGGTAACATAATTTATTATAGGCTTTGCTAATAGTTTTAATTTTAGATCCAAGACTCATACAATCTCTATTTCCCTATGATGGCAATGGCACTTCTCCCGCTTGTTATTTCCTTTTTGGACAATTCCAAGAACATTTCGGATGACGAGAAAGCGAGTGCTCGAGAGAAAACAGTGTTGAAAATGGTGGCAATGATGGAGGATCTGATCGATGTTCATGATTATAATTTGACGAATTATTCGAATTTTTTGAATTTGTAGTGTGCTTTTGATATAAAATCTGGCGAAATAAATAGTTTTGCTTTCTGAATTTGAGACAAATTCTAGACACGGACCGAATAGAGTTTTGAGTACTTGTTTCTCTTCACAAATGAACTTTTAAAATAGGAATAATGGCGAATTTTTACTCTGGAATATGGCTAAAAGTAGTCGAAATCGATAGACTAAAACATATTTTAAGACGCCACGAGAAATTAATTTTTGTGTTATAGGTCTCCCCCCACTTCTTCAGAACAATGATGTTTAAAAAAAGGTCGGACCAAAATCCGAAAATTCTATCGGCCCGGTATTTCTGGAGTCAAAAATTTAGGTGTGAATTTTTTGTAACAACTATATTGATATCCGGAACATCTGAATTTTCGATAAAGTTCTTCGGAAGAATTTGAGTGATGCACAAACCAGACTTTCAGAAAGTGTGTCATGTGCTCCTCGACTTTAGAACTTTTACTTAATAAGAATCAACTTCATCGTTTGTAGTTACTGTGATTAGACTCTGAAACCCAAATTTTCCTAGTTTCTTATCAATCGAAACTTGAATCCTTATCAGAAGTCACAAAAGTGCTAAAGTATGGTCTCTAACCATCAGTCGTACATAAACTCAAACGATAAGTCATTTGGATACTCAAAAGTTTTCAATAATGTCTCTTTACGAGCCTGCTAATGGTATTCTGGAGACCCACGTCACTTGGGAAGACGTTGAAGTGACAATGCAGAAATCGTTGGGAACCAATGCCAAGTTTGGTGAGAATAAGAAATTGACGAATATCAGTGACATGAAGGTAATCAGAGTTTCTGTTTCAGTACGACAATGAAAATTTACAGGGATTTATGTCGAGGATCGCAATGGTTGAACCTGATTGGATCAACATTGGCGATGAGGATATTCTTCCACAGAAGTTTGCTGTAAAGGTGAGGCTAAATTTTTTGTTTTAATTTTTGAAAATACAGTTCTAGATCTCTACTCAAATACCGCTTCTCGCCCTTTCCAAAGTATTTCAATTCGACGGAGAAGGTGGATTTGGAGAAGAGAAGTTGAAGAAACTTGGAAAGGTTACTAGAGATTGTCATAATCGGGAAGTGGAAACTTACAAACTTTTGAAGAGATTCAATCATCCCGATATTCCGTATACCAAAGTTAGTTTCCATGAATAATTGAGAATTGAAATTGGTTTTGCAGGTATTTGGATTGAAGAAGTTTGACGATGAAAACGATCTGAAAGGATTTCTTATTGTGGATTTCATTCCAAATGTTCATTCTCTTGGAATGTACCTTTCAATCCCAGCTGATGATCTCGTTTCTCTTGTTCGTGGAATTTCGACATTTTCAGCTCTCGCAGAACCGCTGACTCCCGAAGTAAAACAGTTTGCCAGTGGACCCGAGTACTTGGAGTTAATGTTCTCTGAAATCTTCGAAAGCTCCAGTCTTCAGAAACAATTTGAGAAAATTCACTCGGTTTTTAGCGATGACCGTCATGCTCAAGTTGATGAACTGGTCAAAGTGTTTCTGGTTTATCAATCCCTCCTGAAGAAATATTCAAAGATTCATGAAATTCTCGGATTCAAACTGGTATTCAATCATGGAGACTTATGGCAAGCTAACATGATTCATAGTATGGGAGAAGATGGAAAACTGAAATTGGAAGCGATGATTGATTGGCAAACTTCTTGTCTGAATTCTCCCGGATTGGATGTCTCCAGACTTATGCTGGGATGTCTTTCCGCTGAGGTGGGGTCCAAACCTTTCATATTTTTTTTAATATTTCGAAATTCAGAATCGCCGAGAAAAAGGACCAGAACTCTTGCGACTGTATTATGATACTTTCACCAAAGTTCATGGGGAAGAAGTATTTTCTTTCCAAGAATTGCAAGACTCCTACAATCTGTACTTCCCCATGGCTGCCATGTTAATCATTCCGGGAATGGCATCCTTTATGAACAATTCTGAAGTATCGGAAGAAGAAAGAATTCATGCGTTGAGCAAAATGACTGCTATTGTGGAGGATGTTCTCGAGATTCATGAATACAATTTGAAACATTATCCTGATTTTATGATAGTTTGAATAATTTTTGTGGTTTTTTAAGAAAAATAAATGGATTTTACTATCATGTATTGTGTATTCAAGGTTACGAGATGTTTTTTGTATTTTGAAAAAAGAGTGAGATTTTGAACTTTCTAGTTTTTTCATTATGTTTTAAAGCGACTGGCTGCAATCCCACAGATCGGAATCTCAATTTTCCCAACTTAATGACATATGCTTTGTTAGATTGCTCAAAAACTACTTCAATGTTTCTGATTGGAGAAGTGGTCACTGCCAAGAATCCGAATGAAAAAATCCCGGAAACCCCGCTTGAATAAAAACACAAAATTCATGAAATATGAAGTTCTTTAAGATTGTTATCAGCAAGCAAAAGTAGAAAGCCTTATTATTTTCATTTTATAAACTATGGTTTAGACTGTTAATCAAGTGAACGATCTGATTGGTCAGTCTGATTTTCTCCCAATGATAAATATTTGCAATGAACACAATCTCAAAAAACGTCCAGGATTCAATATTCTATGTTTTAGAGACTACTTTGATACAGAGAAAGAAAACTACACAATATGGCATATGAACCAAAAGTTGAGGCGATTATCGAAGTACTGAAAAAAAAACATAAATCAGCCTACCAGAAAAAAGTGTCTTATCGGTCTCCCAGACACACATTTTTCTACGGAGTTTGTGATGTCGCACGGTATAAAATGAAGATTCCGATACATCATCGATACTATTCTAAACATGTCTTTGTATCAACCTGCTAACGGAATTCTGGAGACCCACGTCACTTGGGAAGATGTTGAATTGGATCTACAGAAGAAACTTGGGACGAAAGCAACGTTTGGAGACAAGAAGAAGGCTACTAATATTAGTGATATGAAGGTAGGAGTGATGATTTGTTTGAAGTGAAACTGAATAAGATTTAGGGATTCATGTCGAGAATTGCTTTGGTTGAACCGGATTGGCAAAACGTGGAAGATGGAAAGAATTTACCTTCGAAGTTTGCTTTGAAAGTAAGTTGCACTATTCTCAATTGGTCAAAAAAACCGTCAATTTTCATCAAAAAATTAACCGAGTTATGTCTTTTTGCCAAAAAGGTACCGAATTATGTTAAAATCGGCAACTTTTCGGCGTAGCTCTGTTAATTTTTTATGATATTTGAGAATTTTTGAACCAATCGATACCTTTTTCAATGAGAAACATTTCTCTTGTTGACCGCATTTTCACACGATCCCTCTGAAAAACGTGATTCACTTTTGAATGAGTTGCCGAAATTTGTAGCAGCCTAGCCCTGGCCGTTACTAAAATGTTTTCAGATCTACTCTCAACTCGCTTTGGTGGTGGTCTCCAAAATAATGGACCTCGGTGAAGGAGGTGGTTTTTCAGAAGAGAAACTGAAAACGTTGTCGAAAATTACAAGAGAGTGTCATAATCGGGAAGTAGAAGTGTACAAGCTTCTCACAAGATTCAATCATCCGGATATTTCTTACACAAAGGTTAGCCATATCAAATTGACTATTCAAACTCTAGAATCGAATTCTTCAGGTGTATTCTTTGAAGTCGTTTGAAGATGAGCATGATTTGAAAGGATACATGATCATCGAATACGTCTCAAATGTTCATTCAATGGAAATGTTCCGTCCGATTCCAATTGATGATTTGTTTCCACTTGTGCGTGGAATTGCAACATTTGCAGCATTGGGAGAGACTCTGACTCCTGAAGAAACCAAGTTCGCCATTGGTCCTGATTATCTAGAAATGCTCTACGGAGATTTTATGAATGACGCTGAACTTGAGAAGAAGTTTAAGAGTCTTCGAAAGCAGTTCAGTGTGGATCAGAAGGAAAAAGTGGAAAAGTTGATAAACGTTTTCTACCAATACAAATCGCTCGTCAAGAAGTACTCAACGATTTCTGAGGAATTGGGATTCAAATTAGTTTTGAATCATGGTGACTTGTGGCAATCAAATGTGATTCATAGTTTGAATGCGGATGGAACACTGAAATTAGAAGCGATGATTGATTGGCAAGGAGTTTGTAGAATGCCTCCTGGATTGGATATTTCACGACTTGTGTTGGGATGTCTTTCGGATCATGTAAGTTGTTATTGAATTTATTTTTGATGATGTTTTGTTTCAGGATCGACGAAATAGAGGTACTGAAATCTTGAAATGCTATCATGAGACATTCACAAAAGTCTATGGGAGTGAACTGTTCTCTTTAAAAGAAGTAAGACTTTTGGAAAGTTTCCCTCCAATTATTTAATATTTCAGCTCTCTGATTCTTACAAAATGTTGGCTCCAATGATGGCAATGATGCTGCTTCCCGATATCCATTCGTTTATCGAAAACTCGAAAATATCAGAGGAAGAAAAAGTTGAATGTAAAAAAGAGGCAGTGAAAAAACAGATTTCAATGATGGAAGACATTCTCGAGATTCATGAATACAATCTTCAGAAGTTTCCAGATTTTATGAAAGTTTAATGTTTTCAACATTTTTGTAGAGTCATTGTTTTGCATTGAATATAAAAAAGTTTTGTTTTAACAGTCATTTAAGTCAAAGAGCAACTTTATTATCAATTGCACAATAATCTGAAATTTTGTAAAAGACCCTCTGACGACCCGGAAAACACATTTTCTTATCTGTATCAAAGACACAAAACACGTGGTTTGTGATTTTTTTGCCCCTATATAAACTATTGAGCTATCAGTATTTTTTCGATTCAAGATGTCTCTCTACGAGCCTGCTGATGGAATTCTGGAGACCCATGTCACTTGGGAAGATGTTGAAAGGGATCTTCAGGAAAAACTTGGAACAAAAGCAACTTTTGGTGAGAACAAAAAGGCGGTCAATATCAGTGATATGAAGGTAATTTGACTTCGAAACAAAACGTAGAAAAAAGTTTCAGGGATTCATGTCTAGAATCGCTTTGGTGGAACCGGACTGGCAAAATGTGGAGGAAGGAAAGGAACTTCCGAAAAAGTTTGCACTGAAAGTGAGTCTCTGATATAAAAACTAGGGTTACGACGAGCCGATTTCCTGAAAAAACTCGGCCGGTCCATCTACCAACTGAAAAAATTTCCACTTCAAAAATTTTCTAGTTTTAAGTTCTTTCATTCTACATTTGTTATGAATAGATGGTAGGAAAGTATCTTTTTGAAAAATCAAAAGTTTTAAATCGGTTCTTACATCAAAAAGTTTGAATAGATTTATAAGATTCCTTAATATACAGCTGATTCATTTTCAATATTTTTTCAAAAATGTGTCGGCCCGTCAATCCGTAACCCTGATAAAAACGAGTTTTAACAATTTTCTTTGCTAGATTTCGTCCCAATTGGCACTAGTTGCTCTTTCGAAAATGATGAATTTCGAAGGTGGAGAAGGATTTGGGAAAGAGAAATTGGAGAAGTTTTCAAAACTGACAAAGGAATGTCATAACAGAGAAGTTGATGTTTATAAGGTGTTGATGAAGTTCAATCATCCGGATATTCCGTATACGAAGGTAGAGAACATTTTGATTCGGAATCTCAATCTTCATAATTCAGGTGTATTCACTGAAGTCGTTTGAAGAAGAGAATGATTTGAAAGGATACATGATCATAGAATTCATTTCCAACATCCATCCAATGGAAATGTATCGATCTATACCAGCTGATGATCTTTTCCCTCTTGTTCGCGGAATTGCCACATTCTCAGCCTTGGCAGAATCTCTTTCTTCAGAAGAAACAAAGTTTGCAATGGGACAAGATTATTTGGAAATGCTATTCAAAGAGTTCTTTAATGATACTGAGCTAGCGAGAAAGTTCGACGCTCTTCGGAAGTTATTCAGCGATGATCATCATGAAAAAGTGGAGAAATTGATAGCAGCTTTTGAGCATTACAAAGCAGTTGTTCCAAAATATACCAACATTTCGAAGGCATTAGGATTCAAATTAGTTTTGAATCATGGAGATTTGTGGCAATCGAATGTGATATTCAGTGCAAATGAGAATGGAAAGTTGAAATTGAAAGCTATGATTAGGCACCGCAACGGGAGGGGGAGGCGCGTCAAAAACTTTCTCCGCGGGGGTATCTTGCTTGTTTGAAGGCGCATAACTCGCGACTGGATGGTCCGATTATTATGAAATTTGGTGTCGTTATGTAATCGACTACGTAGAATCGAATGGAGTTATTAATTTTTCATGAAAATAAGTAGTTTTCAGAAAATACTCGATAAACTGAAAACGAGTATGGAAAATCAGCCAAAAGTGGCCCATAAAAGTCGACTCCGCATATTTTTTTTATTGATTTAGATACTTCTTGTGATCACAAAAAAGATAATTTGATCAGATTTTCTCAGTTAGTTAGCGCATTTTGGTTGTTGTTAGTCAAACTTCAAGCAAAATTTTTGAAATTTTTTCAGTGACAACAGTATGTTTATTCCACTGAAAAACAAAGAAAAACCTTTTTACTACTAGGCCAGAAAGTTTCAAGACATTTGGAAGCTTTTAAGCTATTTTAATACTGATCGAAAGACACATCATCTCCAAATTTCGGTGGTTTTTGTGGATTTTGGACGACTTGCATGTCGACTCCGCATGTTTTCTCTTCACTATCCGATTCTACGTAAAATTTTACACTGAGGGTCATTGTCAAATTTTGCCCACAAGTTAGCGCATTTGAGCAATAAGACTTTTTCGTGTCAAAAAATGATTAATTTTTCGATAATTTCGCGCATCTCGGCAACCAACTGCAGCGGTCGGCATCAAAGCTTTATCATAGCCCTCGCGAAAGCGCGACGACTTGTCCTCCGCGGCCGAGTGGATAGCGCGTTGAAACAGCGGTCGCCTGATGGATGTTCGACACCTGTCGGCGACAGCAGTTTTTGCATTTTTCTCCGCGCGGAGAAAATCGAGGTTTTTTTGATATTTCAAATGCTTTTTACTCGGCTCCTAGCGAAGCGTTTCTTTTGAAATTTTAGGAGTGCACTTAGAATTTTTTTGCGAACATTTCGATATAAAAAATGTGAAAAACGGTTCAGTTTGAAAAAATCGTTGCGGTGCCTAGCTATGATTGATTGGCAAGCTGTATCCAGAATGCCTCCAGGATTAGATTTATCCAGACTTTTGCTCGGATGTCTTTCGGAGAAAGTTTGTTTGTTCAATTAATAATGATCGGAAATGTAATGATTTCAGGATCGCCGTGAAAGAGGAACAGAAATTTTGACTTGCTACTATGAAACATTTACCAAAGTTCATGGAAAAGAACTGTTCTCGTTCCACGAGGTTTTGGTTCTTTAAAACTTTTCGTTTCATTACGGTTGATTTCAGCTCCAAGACTGCTACAATTTATATGCTCCAATGATGGCCATGATGCTGCTTCCGGATATTCATTCTTTTATTGATAGTGCAAAAATATCGGACGAAGAAAAAGAAGAGGCACGGAAAGATGCGAGGAAGAAAATGTTGGCAATGATTGAAGACGTTATCGATATTCATGAGTATAATTTGGAGCATTTTTCAGATTTTTTGAAGATTGAGAATATTTAAGGCAGCTATTACTATAAAGTACTTTTTTGAACAACGTTCTTTAGTTGAGTATTTCTGGAATTCGAACTAGATGCTCTGAAGACACTATCAAATAGAAATTAGCGCTCTCGTTTTGTTCCTATTACCAGGTGCCTCTTTCCCACATTTCGCCATCGTCACGAAGTCCTAGGAATGTTTTTACCTCCAGTAAGATGATATCGTGGTGGACATTGGTACGGCTCCGGAATTAGAATGTCTCCGTACTGTTTTTTTCAACAAAGAACGAAAAAATCTTATTGAAATGAGGATAGGCGTCAGATCCGGAAACCTCAAGTTCATAATAGGAGTCTTATGCAAGAATCTCATTCTGAAATTGAAATTTTTTTCTTCAGATTTTCCGCATACATTCCACTCTCCCTCATTTCACTCTCTCCATCTGGTTTTCTGTTGCCAATTTCATATTTTTCGTCAAAAGAAAAAAGTTGGAGAAAACGAGCATGCTATGCTCGAAAACGCCGTCGTCATATCAGCTTTCTCTTTTTTCCTTTCTAACAATTTCTCTTATTATCTGATTGGGAAAAAAAAACCGACGATTAGAGAACATATTCTGACTAGAAGCCACCTACAATTCGGATAATTTGTAAGTCAGAATGACGACGAGATTTTTGACGGTGGTGATGATTCAAGAGGTTTTTGGTTCGGACGTAAAGATTCTTCTGTTTTTGTATTCTGAAACTGTGTTAAATCAACCAGCCGAACTAGATACATTTCTCATCTGAAAAACTAGAAATAACTCTCGATACCGGTTGAAAATTTGATTTTCTCTAGGTTACTAATTATTTTTTGCCTAGCCCCTGCTTTCCTCCACGGACAAACAGAAAGTCTAAAAAACACACAATCATATCAATTAGTCTCTGAATATGTCGTTTTTCATTCAATTTGAAATCTCAAAAGCGAAAAATAAAAAGAGTAGAAAGAGCAATCATGTGATTTACTTAGAATTCAGATTTGGCAAAGAAATGAACTGTTTTTTAAATGTTTTTTCTATCCAGGGCTCGGCGGCAATGAATTTCGGCAAATCATGCAAATGTGAACAACTTTTTTTAGAGACATCGGATAAAAATACGGTCAACAGAAAAAATATTCCTCATTAAAAAAGCTATCGATTCATCAAACACTGATCACATTTTATCAAACTTTAACAAAGTTACGCCTTGTTATGCCAAAAGTTGCCGAAATCGCCAGAATCGGCAACTTTTCGGCAACACAAGGCATAACTTTGTTAGTTTTTTATAGAATTTGACGGTTTTTTGACCAATCGATAGCTTTTTTAATGAGGAACACTTATTCTGTTAACCGTATTTTTACTCGATCCTCCTGAAAAAAGTTATTCACATTCGAAAGAGCTGCCGAAATTTGTTGCCTCCCAGCCCTGGTTCTCTTGTGATCATTCTGAATCGCTCGATTCTAGTTACTGAAAAAAAACTTCCACATTTGTTTCTTTTTTTCGAGAATTCCGATAACAAAAACTACAAATTACTGTTGTATCCGTTCTCTAGTTATTGCACTTCTTCCTTCTCCTCAATTTGAACTTTTTTCAGTTGATATCTCATTGTGTTCTTACGGTTCAAATGCTCATTTTCTTTCATTTCAAGTTCTAGTTGAATGAATTCAAAAGTCACGAGATATCTCCTTATGATCACAACTCTTCCCCCTTACTCCAAATGATTCATTGGAAACTTTGCTGTCAATTTCAGGATTTTATTTTCATTTATGATCACCTCAAAACACATAGAGTCCACTTTCCCACAAGTTGCCTATTCCATCTGAAATCCTTGATCTTTTGAGCATTTTCTCGTTTTCCCCCCAACTAGTAGTAGCTTATTATCAAAACCCTCCATTCGTGAAGAAGAAGAAAAGAAAGCATTCGAGAGTTTCCATGGCTACCGTTATGATTTTACCTGCCTTTTTTCTTTTCTTTTTCCTCTTTCTCCGTCTCTTTTTCCTCCTGCTACAACCGCTACTCGGGGGTGTTTCGACGACGCCTTCTCCTCAAATTTAATAAGCTTCTGATTCATGAACTCTCCTCACCTTTTTCTTGTCTTTTCGATCCTATTAATAACTCTTTACGTCATGAAACCAAACTTCTTCTAAAATGTTTCTGAAATATAATACTTATAGTTAGACCTCTAAATGATTAGTATGAAAGTTGGGAGTGAGATTTGGAACAATATCTGTTTTTTTGGTTTTACTTTTTACAAAATTGTAATCTTGACGGTTTTGTTCTATTTTCATGTTTTAAAATCTTCTAATTCAATACCAAAAGACACCCAAAAATCCGGCTTTCGGAAGTCCGTACGACCGCAGATTTCATTATTTGCCAAAAAAAATTTCAGTGAACAAAGATATATGATCTTCAAAAAATTGAGGATTTAAAAAATAAACGTGTTACTAATTTGTTGGTCCGGTTTCGCTCTATTATGTCTTACGGTAACTGAAATGGCAAAACCAAATCCATTGGAACAGCACCAATTGCTATAAGAGCAATTCAAGCAGACATGACGAATTGAGTGTGGGTGAAATTATAGGTTACGATAAGTGTTATTGGAAAGAAAATCTTAGTACTTGTTAAGGCGAAAATATTGTGTATTTTGATGTCGAAACTATCGATTATTTGAGCTTCTCTTTCCTAATTTTCTCAGAATATCTAAAAGAGGTCACAAGCGATCTATGAAAGCCTCAGTAAAATCACCTGCTAAATACCAGCTGATCGCATTTTCAGTTTTTCGCAGATGTCAGTTGAAATAGCAATTCATAAGTTCCAGATTTCACAATTTCCTTTTAATTCTGAATATTGGAAACGAATTTCTGGAACTATCCGATTCCGTGAGAATCTGAAAAAGCTGAAAATAGGATTCTAGATGTGATTAGTCACAAAGCTCGTCTGAAAAACATGTTAGTGTACTTGCACTTTCAACTAATGAGCGGGATTTTCATTCATTAGTGATTGAAATGGCTTAGTAATAAGGGAATAGAAGCTGTCGTTAGTGTATACTACAGTAGATTATGAAGTTTTGATCATTCACTCTTTGTTTTAGAAACCGTTGGTAAACTTCAGCTGGAGGCCTTTCATTGAACAAGATCTCGAAATTTAAGAGTTCGTGACCTGAAATTACTCACATAGTTATCATGGTCGCACCTTTTCGCTTTTGTTGGAAAACCAGAAAGCTCAATTTAAAACTTAAAGCCTTTTAAAGGATTACATTCATTTTCTATTTTTACTCAAATGATCGTCCCAATCCCAGTATTTACGAAAATAACATGACAAATTTCATTAAAATCGAGAAAATCGATTTTCAAATCGCGAACTTACTTTTTCTCTAACCTATTTCAATAAATTTAGCATTTTTCGCTGATTCGAATGCACATAACTCATAACTGCTCAAAACGGAATAGAATAAAAACTTCCCCCACGCTACCTCTTTGCCGCCGCGCTAGTGAAAATGAACCCAGTTTCTCAGAAAAAGTGGTCCAGAAGACTTCAAAATTGTGATTTTGGAAAACAAAAAGTCGTGCATCATCCTCAGATATTCAGGAACAAACTGTGAAAATCTCAAAAGAATCGGCCAACTCTGAAGCGAGTTATGACTTGCAACACATTTTCGGTACCGAAATTAGTACTGAAAATTTACGAAGAGAGCCGTAACTTGCTTAATTTTCGAGTAATTCTAAATCTAAACATATGGGCATCAACGTAGACAAACTTCTGATCTTTTTGTAAAATTTTCATCTAAATCGGTCGAGTTTGGGCTGAGTTACAGTCCCGGACTTACAAACGGACATACGGAAGTTTTCAAATGTTATTAGTAGAGATTTGAACTGAAATGATGTATTTACGAAAGTAACAAAATTGTTTCGTAAAAATCGTTAAAACTCGAGAAAATCGATGTTCAAACCGCGAATTCACAGTTCTTCTAACTTATTTTTTTAAAAAAACGTAGATTGGAAAATCAGAGCACTCAATTCAAAACTAACTCCTTGTCCCAAGATATTCTGTTCATCGTCATGTCTTCTAAATGTTCCATCTGATTCAGAATGTACCTTCTGAAAAGCGCATTACTTCCATTATCACATACCAGTTCTCTCACCCATTTCCTTTGAATACAAATCTCCTCCTCCCACCTCTTTCTCTCCCTATTTTTCAAACTGACTCATTTCCTCAGACTCTTGTTCCCTCCAGACTTCAATCACACATTGTTTTCCTTTTCGGCTCGCACTCATTACTTTATCTCGCTTGGTCAGGCCTTAATTAAGAGAAATAGTATTTGAAACTCATGTCGTCACATGATTTTGGATCTTCTGTAAAACAGCGGATTATACAATCTTTTCCGAGTTTTTCGTAGTTTCAATTTCTTCCAGTATGACGCTCTGATCCCATAGTCCCTCACTATCAGAAAACATTTCGCTGGTTGAATATCCGCACGTACATGCTTATTTCTAGTTTTCCTGGGAAACAATCACTCATGACATTTCTGAGAAAAGTTGATAAATCTTTTACTTTTTTGTTGCTTTTTTCAAGTCCAGACCAGACAGACGAGTTCTTTTCCCTTCCAAAATTTATGGATCGTAAATTAAGCAAAGTTTTCTGAGAAACTTGGGAAAACACACAAATAGCCGGGTGTAGTCAGGTGAGATTGCTTCAAAGATCATATGAAAAAAACGGGGAAAAGGTTCTCATGATTTCATTTTGTTGCTTTACTTTTCCCTCTATTTTCTCCCTTCTATGAATTAGAATGCAACTTGGAGAGTTAACTGATATTGATTCTTGATTCAACCGACAAGTTCAGACTCTTCGGGCTAGGCCGCGGCCTGGCCAGCGGGCTGGCCCTGGACGGCTCGGGCCGGGATTCTTTATTTTTTGAAAGCCCGGCACGACCAGGAAAGCCCGCTACGTACTACTTGAGAGATATTTGAAAGTTTTTGAATGGTAAAACTTTCACTTTTTTCAAAATCATTTGAAAAGCCGACTGTGATGCCACAGTAGTTCAAAGACTTTGGAGCATGATATTTTTTAGAAAAACTATGGAAAACATAACCTTCGACTCAAATATCAGGATCAAGAAACCGGTGTCTTTCCGGGTCAGGCCGTGATTCTTACCAAAAATGCCCGGCCCGCAAGATGTCTGCAAACAGTCTCCCTCTCTCTGAAGCCTAGACTTTTGATTTATGTTCATCAACATTCTGAAAAGTTGTTGTTCCAGACATATGTTGCCCTATCCTTTCCTGTCTGACAAGAAATAGTTTATGACCGTATTCATAACTAGATGAAGCAATTTGTTTTGGTGGCTAGTTTCAATAACCAACTCTCTCTCTCTCTCTCTCATTGACCAATTGCTCAACGACAAATTAATTTACTTTTGCCTCATTTTAGATCAGAAAACCAATAATATACACTCTCCGAGCATTTTTTGATCTTTGATCCGACTCTATTTAATCATCCTTTCTTCTAAATTCTAGAAGTTTCTCGAAAAGCCACGTACATTCTTTAGATTCGTCATCCCTCGTTACTGCTCATTCGAGCATGAAAATTCGAAACTAATGAAACTGTTTTTTCTTCTTTCCTTCGTCATCTTTTTTCTTTTGTATTATTCTGTTTTTCTTCCCTTCCATCTGTTCCCACGAGTATTCAGTTTTCCAGATTTTTAATCAATTGCTACTTGTATCGTTCCCAGAAGTTCTCTTCTCTGTCCGCCTAGCCAACTCAATTATGTCATTTTTTTCTCTGTTTTCCCAGTTATTTTTTTGATTTCACCTACCACCATATTAACAATCTATTCGGTTTTTCGTCTAACTTTTTCGTTTTGGGAGGATGTCTATAGAAGATGAAGAAATAATAGAGAGGATTAGATAGTTTGTAGTTAGTGTTACTTCATCTATCCCAATTCAATGAATGAGGAAATTTGAGCTCCGTCTTTTGAAAAGTCGGGTCATCCAGACCAGATAACGATGAATCAGGTTTCTATCGATTTCCTCTAGTCTATTAGCAGTAAACATGAGAAAGAAACGTGTCATTAAACTGGCACAAACATCTGCCAGAATCTTGTGGCACGCTATCAGAAACTTATTGATTCAACTATTCTGAAGTTTCTGCTAAATTTTCTTATTGGAATATGAAAAGCACCTAGAAGTTGATTCAAATTTCAAAATTCTACTTCAGCTCCCTGAAACTAGACATTCAGTGATCATTTGTTGGTCACATTTATGTTTTTCTAAGTGACTCGACCTCCGAATTTCTCGCTGTGAGCAAGTTTGTGAAGCTCTGAATGTTACTGGCTGTTATAGAAGATTTAGTGTTTCCATTTGAAGCGTAAATTGTTCTCTGAAAAGTTCGTTTTTCCATTTTTAATCGTATTAGTAACCATCTTCCGAGCTCATAAAAGAGTAAACTGCTATGGAAAAAAGAAAAAATTTAGAAAAAAATCACAGAAACGTTCTACTGTAGTGGACCTTCCTTGTTAGATAATCTGCTCCTTACAAATCGAATCAAAAGTTCCAATTACCCAAGAATTTTAAAAAATGCGAACTCATTTTGAAATGAGGAAGTGTACTGATGGGAATTCACCTGAACTCGGACTTTTCCGAGAACATCCCCTCACCGCCCACCTATTTTTTAATTTTCTAACAAAGAAGATTCTCAAAGGGCTAAATTCCAAGTCAACTTGATCTCTTAAACTTTTGAATAATCCTGATGCAATCGCTATGGGATTCGCTCTAATGAAAATTGCCTATCTAACTCCCCCTCAAAGTGGGTAACCAGCTGATCATTTTTACTCTTCTCTGTCACATCCCAACTCTAGAAACTTCTCCAGAACGAAACTTGATTAGGTACTTATGATATCACCTGTTTCTTCTATTTCTCCCAAACTCTCCAATTCCCAATTCATTCTTTCTTCTCTTGCTTTTCTCTCTTTCGACATTCAAATTAAAAAACAATGCAATGCGGAAACAAGAGAACGATTTCGAGTTGAAAAGAAAAAAAAAGTTGGGTTCTCCGTCTCGGTTGCCCCTAGTGATATGCGTACAAATTATTATTATTATCACCCGACCAAAACCTTGTTATCAATTTTTTTTTCGCTCTCTCGAAACATGTCTCTTCTTGACAAGATGAAGAAGACAAATGAGAAGATTGGTCAACTGGAAAGTCATACTCGAAAAATTTTGAAAATCCTTTGAAGTGAAAATAATAAAACTTCTCATTAGTCTATTTCTGGATTCAACCAAGAAACTCCTCCCATTTTTTCATATCGTGTTTCAGTTTCACATATCTCTTCCATAATCCCCTCCATTGTATTCTGTATTGTGTGATTGTGCATGTGACGTAAACACTTCTTCTTCTCTCTCAATCTCTCCCTCTCTCTACGCTTTCAGTCCTTTGATTTGCACCTGTTATTTTTTCGTCGACCACGTCGTCGTCGTCGCACAACGGGGCTATGCGCCTTTGAGATTTCAAGCTCTCGAATAGAATTCCAAGGTGACGTTCTTTTTCACGTGATGAACTTGTTACGTGCTTCTTCGGACGTCTTCTGAAAAATGACTATTAAAATTCAGTACCAAGTCATCCGAATGAAATTTGTTGAGCTCTCTGAAAATGATGACAAATGTGTAAACATTCTCTTCTAGATCTAACCATCTCATGACCAAAAGATCAATATTAACCTGTCTATGAGAACATTTCGTTCCCGAACCTGGAACTTTTAGATTCTCATGGTATTTCGGATCGTTTCCACGTTTTTTGAGTTCCTCCAGAACCTCGTGCTCACTCGATATCACTTGAGTTATCTTTGATTTTCTGAAATTTAACTTGGACTCAAATGCCAGCACCTGTTATGTTCTCAGTATTTTCCTTATTTCGAAACTGGGCTGGGCGGCAACTCATTCATAACTTTTTTTCAGGGGGATAGAGTAAAAATACGGTCAACTAGAAAAATGTTCCTTATTAAAAAAGCTATCAATTGGTTAAAAAAACGTAAAATTTCATAAAAAATTAACAGAGTTACGTCTTGTGTTGCCAAAAAGTTGCCGAGTGCAGCAATTTCGGCAATTTTTCGACAATGCGAGGCGTAATTCTGTGTATTTTTGATGAAATTAGACGGGTTTTTAACCAATTAATAGCTTTTTTAATAAGGAACATTTTTCATGTTGACAGTAATTTTACCCGATTCCCGTGAAAAAAGTTGTTCACATTTGAAGGAGTTGCCGACATTTGTTGCCGCTCAGCCCTGTTTCAAAATCCATTTGTAAACTACAGAGTAGTCGAATAGTTTTCTGACACTCTACGTAGAAACTAGATTCCCCTACTCAATATTTCAGACGATTGAGACACCTGAAATATTTTGCAGGAATTTGTTTGTACTTTTTTCCGAGGAATCAATGCTCATGTCGTGTTGACGTTTGATCCTAATGATATTCCCTTGTTTTTTGATTTCTTTTGTTTCGAATATTGTGAGTACAAAAGGATTAAAGTTTTTAGAAACTCAGCGGTTTTTTGAACTTTAAAATTCCTTTTTCTATCCTCCAAGTTCTTGTCTCATCTTTAAAGAGGCCATTTTCAGATTCGCCGAGTTACGTCAGGCGATGTTATCTGAAAGATCAGTGAAACGTCTCCAAATTTTGAAACAGGAAGCTAGAGAATATCAGCAAACAAACTCTCCTCCTCCTTCTCTTCATTTTCATCTTCTTTCTGATTTTGGGGCTCATTTTCTCATTTTACTCCTTGTCGTCTACCACTTTTTCTCCCCCTCATTCTTATCCATTTCGTCAGATTCTGATTCTCAAATTCATTTTCTTCTTTTTTGAACTTGTTTTCCGTTTCTTCAAATTCCCATTTTCCAGCACAAGTTCTATAGGAGAAGCAGCATGGGATTATGCCAGTCTGCGGAGGATAAAGAGTTGACTCTGAAGTCGAAGGCAATTGACAAAGAGATGATGGCGAATCACATGTCACAGGCCAAAGTTGTCAAACTTCTTCTCCTTGGTAAGACTGAGAATTGATTTATTTTTTGAGACAAGAAGTTTAGCTCAGCTTCCTGTTATGACAGTCTTATGATCATAAGGAAAACCTCTAATTTCCTCTCTAACCAACGTTTTGTCTACCTCATTAGTCATGCTCCTCTAGAAAAGAGTTCATGAGAATTACAAGTCTCTGGGTACACCCGGAACTCAAGACAGTCACATGTCTAGTTAAATAACAACTAGTCTGAACTAGAGATTTCTTGATTTGAAAAGATCAAAATGTCTCCAAAAAGATGTTTTCCCAGACGTCATGCTGGTCATGCGTTGTTGAAAACGTTGAAAACGAAAACTTCAGCTGCTTACTTTTTTCCATTTGAATATATTTTAGGAGCTGGAGAGTGCGGAAAAAGTACGGTTTTGAAACAAATGAGGATTCTCCACGACCACGGATTCACTGCTGAAGAATCTGAACAACAGAAGAGTGTTGTTTTCAATAACACACTGCAAGCAATGATTTCAATATTGAAAGGAATGGAATCACTTCGGATGACATTCGACAAACCAATGAGGGAAAATGATGCAAAGTTTGTCATGGAGGCTCACAAAATGCTCCAAGAGGCAAAAGTGTTCCCGGAAGAACTCGCGAATGCACTTCAAGCATTGTATTCGGATAAAGCAGTTCAAATCGTCATGTCAAAGGGAAACGAGTTCCAAATGCCGGAGAGTGCACCACAGTAAATATAATTATCTTGATTCGTGTTTTCAATACCAATTTTCAGTTTTCTCGGTAGCCTTGATCGAATCAAACTTCCGGATTACACTCCAACTGAACAAGATATCCTTTTGTCGAGAATCAAAACAACTGGAATCGTCGAAGTCAAATTCCAGATGAAGAGTGTTGACTTCAGGTAAGAATTACAGAGACTAGAGACTATATGAGTCGAGCTTTGACTGAAAAAAGAATTTCAGAGTGTTCGATGTGGGAGGTCAACGATCAGAAAGAAAGAAGTGGATTCATTGCTTCGAAGATGTGAATGCTATCATTTTCATCGCCGCAATTTCCGAATACGATCAAGTCTTGTTTGAGGACGAAACAACGGTTAGTTCGTTATGAGTGAAATTTATAATTAGGTATCTGTATCCCTCGTTTCGGTGGGTGCTAATCTAATCAGGCGGAATCAGAAAAATATTTTTAATAAGCAAGAACCAGAAAAACATTTTCAGAATCGTATGATCGAGTCGATGCGTTTGTTCGAGTCAATCTGCAATTCCCGATGGTTCATTAACACTTCGATGATTCTTTTCTTGAACAAAAAGGATCTTTTCGCCGAGAAAATCAAGAGAACTTCAATTAAAAGTGCATTCCCAGACTATAAAGGTGAGTTGCATGTTGTCCTTAGTTTTCATTCACTTTCCCATTCTTCAATTGAAACTTTCCGTCAATTGAACACTCTCGTTTCAGGTGCACAAACCTACGATGAATCGTGCCGTTACATCGAGGAAAAGTTCGACGGACTGAATGCGAATCCAGAGAAGACGATATACATGCATCAGACGTGTGCAACGGACACGGATCAAGTGCAAATGATTCTCGATTCGGTGATCGATATGATTATCCAGGCCAACTTGCAAGGATGCGGTTTGTACTGAAATGTTTGTGGCCTTTCTCTCTCCCCTCTCTCTTTTAATCATGAAAAGAGTGCTCTCCTTCTCCATATTCTTTTGTGTTCTCCCTTATTTTTTCCACCACCACCACAACACCGTTTCTGTTTCTCAAAAAACTCACCGCATTCTGCTTTCAGGCCTCTAATAACCGCGATTGCTGATCTTCTTCTCCTATGTGTATCTTCTTTTAATCCCACACACAAACCCCGACTTCTCTCCTCAACTTCTTCTTCGAAATCTTGCACCACGGGTTTACGAATTTCGAATGATCTATGTATGTGCATAAATCCCCATTTGTATCCCCCAGTTTCTTCGTCTTCTAACTTTTCATTGATTCAGTATAATCTAGATGATTCTCATTTACACTTCTGACAATTTCCCGTCCCATCAAACGCTTGCCGGTGGCTTTTAACCCCAAACTGTGACACATTTTCCGATTTTCTAGCCATTCTAAAAATCTTTTCTCTCCAATCTCTCAAATGTATTTATTTGTTCATTCATCTTGATTCTCGATTCTTTATGTAAAACAATTATGATAAAACCTGAAAAACCAAACAAATAAAAATGTGAATTGATAAAAAACAAAAAGATAAGAGAGCACAAAAAACTGATTCAGATGGAGACAATGTTATCGATTATTTATTTCATTGTTTCATTACTTTTTCTATCAGCTGACTCTCATTTAATTTCTGTGAAAGGACATCTTCAGTGTGCTGAATATCCCGCATCGGCGGTCACTGTCAAATTATGGAAAAACTCGGAAAGTTAGTGAGAGGTTTTCAGAGTAAATATTGGCGATATTTTTGAAGTTTTACCAATCTAGCTTGAATATTTGATAATGAACTTGTGTGTATTCTTCTGGACCAGGACTGGGCGGCAACAAATTTCGACAACTCTTTCAGATGTGAACAACTTTTTTCAGGGGAATCGGGGAAAAATAGGTTAACAGGAAAAATATTCCTTATTAAAAAAACTATCAATTGGTTAAACAACCGTCAAATTTCGTCCAGCCCAACAAAACTAATTTCATAAATTGTATCAATGGAGGGAAACTTTAAAAATATTGAAAATAGAAGGTTCCAGTTGTATTCAAACTTTTAGATAGAAATATAAGTTCCGAAATTACTTTCAAAAATCCTTTTTATAGTCACAAGCCCATCTAATTTCCAGAATCCGTCATCAACGAAACGCATTCAGACAAACAGGGAAACTTTGAGCTAACTGCAAACACAATCGAACAAGTCTACACACCATACATTGTTGTATTCCATGATTGTGACGATGGTGTGAAACCAGGACAGCGGAAACTCAAATTCCAGGTTCCAAAGTACTACGTCGGATCTGGTCTCACTTTTGATTTGGGCTCTTTCAATCTGGAAACTCGTGTGAAACATAATGAAGAGAGACAACAACATGTGGATAGATTCAGAAGACGTCGAGCACACTTGAAGAAGACTCGAAGAGAGTTGTTGGAGGAAAGAAGAAGAACGACGACGGAAAGTGTGTTTAGAGGAAGGGATGAGGAGCCAGATGATAGAATTGATCCGTGGTGAATTGGCTTGTTTTTTGTTGTGAATAAAGTATTTTATGATTCGGCGTTACTTTTCAATTTTAATATCGTTAGTTTGAGTCAAAAGTAATCAGCTTACCGCAAACGAAGAGTAAACATACATAAAAATATAATTTTTGATAGTTGAAATGAACTTTTGTTTTGCAATCATTATCACGATCATCAGCGGTTCATTGACATTTCGTCTTCAAGGAGTGGCGGTAAAAGGAAAGTTGACTTGTGGTGGGAAACCGTGGAAGAATGCGAAGGTCAAGTTATTCGATATTGATACAAGTGAGTTTCCGAGGAAATTTTAAATTTTGGTTTCCGGAGTTATAGAGTTCACAGAAGTTTAATTATTTGAAGATCTATCTTTATTAATAACATTTGAAAACTTCTGCATGTCTGTCTGTATGCTGGTGGCTATCACTCAGCCCAAACTGAACCAATTTGGATGAAACTTTTACAGAAATATCAGAAATGGCGTTACGTTGATGCCCATATGTTTAGATTTTTGATATCTCAAAAATTGAGCAAGTTACGGCTCTTCTCGTGAAATTTCAGTACTAATTTCAGTATCGAAAATGTGTTGCAAGTCATAACTCGCTTCAGAGTTTACCGATTCTTTTGAGATTTTCACAGTTTGTGCTTGAATATCTGAGCATGTATAATGTTTTCTCAAAATTCCTATTTTTAAACCTTCTGAAGCCATTTTTCTGAGCGATCTGTCTGAATTATGCTATCAGTTCCCTTAGTTTTGAATCCCCACTTTTCAACGAAAATTATCTGAAAACCTAGCTCTTTGGAAACGGGTACAATCCAAATGATAGTTGACTAACATTCGTTTTTTATGTTATTGTTCTAGACCCCGGAGATCCAGATGACCTTTTGGACGAGAAATACACTGACAAAGACGGCGAATTCCGTTTGGATGGAACCACCCGGGAACTGACACCAATCGATCCAGTGCTGTATATTTATCACGACTGTGAAGACTCAATCAAAGTGATTTTTGTCTTTTTCGAATGATAGTGATTGTTATTTTTCAGCCATGCCAAAAGAAAATAACCATGTTGATACCGAAAAAGTTCATTCATTTTGGGACAGCCACACAATGGATGGATATTGGAGAATTGAATTTGGAAATGGGATTTCCAGAACAAGACAGAAGCTGTTATCATTGATAGAATAAATTTTTGAGTTTATTTGATTATTGTTTAAAATCTGGAAGGAGCGTCGGTTTTCGATCGAAGTCCCAGAGTAGTTGTTTCAGCTCGAGATCCATAAATAGCCGATTCGTTTCCAGGGCGAATTTTTTTGATGGATGACTTGTATAAGTAGGCTCGGAAGTCTGAGTTGCAGGCAATACTGATGGCTCTGAAATATTAAATCTGAAATTTGAAAGTCCACAAGTTTTGAACTAACCCATCACAAGCATGAATAGTTGAGAATGCAAATGTGGTCATGAAAAATCGAACCCAAGTATCTTCGACTTTTGGAGAAATAATGAAGTAGCAAATTAGTTCAATACTGAAGAGAACTCCTTGCAGGCAAGTCTGAAAATTTGGAGAATTTTTTTAAAACGTTAAAATTGATACCTGAATCAGAAAACAGATTTCCTTGGAATTCATCTGTCTACTCGATGAATCGGTTCGTGATTTCTGATACATTAGTCTCGCTTTACAAATAACGAAAACGTCAATCAGCACAATTATGAATATTATGCAGATATATTTACAAAAGATGGCGTAGAATGAGAAGCTGACACACTGATTGGACACGTGGTACAGGAACATCCACATCTCACTACTCCAACTGTATTTGCATCCACTGAAGAGGAAAATTATGATGGAGATGAAGGCGTAGATGTTGACAGCGACAATCATGCCGAGAGTTAATTTCTCACTGAAACATCGATTATGTTGATTGTAATTGGAACGAAATTTACTTGTAGAGTTGAAATTTGAGTGGACTTGCAACAACGCAAAGACGATTTAAGGCAAGAAGAAGATGAGAGAGAACTGAAATATCGTATCCCAGAAGCATCGAGAGGGAGATGTAATTGGAATTGGATTTCAAGAATTCAAGGTCACTGAAAATGCAATATTGTTTTGAAAAAAAAGTTATGCAAACTCACAAAAAGACCATCGGAACGACAAGAGTGAATACCGTAGTCGATTGTAGAGCATCTCCAAATGCTTGATTCCAAGTGATATAACCGAAAGATTTGTTGAAAGATGCGATTTTCGGAAGGAAGAGAAGAACAGTCCAGTTGGTGAGTACTCCGAAGAGGGAGACCTGGAAATGGAATTTGATTTTTCGATCATCGAAACTCCTGGAACTTACATAGAACAGAATGAGCCCAACGATGATGCTGTCCGACATTGGAAGACAGAAGAGTAGAAGACACCTAAACACAAATTTTATCAGTTTTTATATGGGCTCCGGTAGGCGGAAGTTTGAAAAACGAGATGGAATTCCGAAAACTCAAAACACAATGCCTTTCATAATGACACTATTGAGGTCTGTCTAGTGATCAAGCTGTTTTCAGATACGCTAATCTTGGGTTTTTGCGGTAATTCAGTTTTTGATTATTAGATTTTCTTTACTTATGTACAACAGAGTGTGACTATACGTTCATGGAATAAGATTACGAAAAGTGTACGCAAATGAAATAGCTGTTATTAAAACTAGGCACGAAGATATGGTTTCCAGTTTGAAAAACCGGTGTTGCAATCCGGCCCAAAACAGGCCGGCGTGGGCCGGCAATTTTCTCCCTGCTAAATTGTGATTTTCAAGTTAAAATTTGAAGGAAAATGCAGAACTCGATGAGATCTACATAATGGTAGTTAGAATATTTGAATTCCATAAGTATACATTTCTCCATAAAAGTCAGATAGCGGCCGGGCTGAACTCACACGGGCCGAAATCTCCGGCCCGGGTGCTTTCCGACGTTTTATGGAAAACATATATTTGGAATTCAGATAGTCTAACTTGAAAATCACAATTTAACAGGGAGAAAATTACCGGCCCGTGCCGGCCCGTTTTGGGCCGGATTGTAACCCCGTGAAAACCATTGAAAAGTTATAATCAGAATTCCTTGCTCTGAACCTTCGGTTTCAAATAGAAACGATTCAATGCAGTATCGCGACTTTTATATTCATTTTGCATTCCATTTCATGGAAGTATTTTTGCATACGACTTCTTGGTATTTCGGTTGCCTTTGCTAATTTATAGTGTACAACGGGATACGGACAACACATCACTCAAAAACAATTGAAAGCCAGAAAAATGGTTATAACAGCTAACAAGATGTTCGAATAGTCAATAAACTTGGTGATTTAACTTCATTCAATTAGTAAGCTCTTCTAATTTAGAATAATAACATCACACACAAGTCTCAAGAACAGTTCGAGTTCTCTAAATACGCCAACTAATGAATTCAATTGAAAAAACTAGATGATCATTGAATAGATTTCTTTGAGTAAGTTTTATGTCAGATTTCAAAAAAGTGACTCTGAAGAAGAAATGTGCAGAAACCAACTGAAACGATACACTTGGAAACACATGACAGGAGTTTATTCTGGGATAATGAAAAAATATTCGGAAAGTTCAATTCAAAAAGATCAGAATCTCACACTTTCCAGCACTTTTGACTTGCGTAATTCGAATAGTTTTTGAACCGTGGTTCATAGAACGGTAAACGGAAAAGTTCTGCTAGAAAGGAAACCGGAACCAGAATCTGTGACAAGAATCATGAATCCAGATGATGTTATAGGAGAAATACTTCAGAATCGAGTTAAACGAGAAGTTGGAAAGAATAATTTGATTTCTTATAAAGCATTTCGGCTGGCGGTTTTCGACCACTAGCTAAAATAATCAACAATAGTTTATTGGTATATACAAAAGCTAAAAAGATATTAGTGACTTTGTTTTTGAGCTTTAAGATTATCAATAAGGTTCATAACATAAAATACTGAATAGAAATCAAAGAATCAGTTTTATTTTTAAAATCAAAACTCAAAACCTTATCTGCGACTCTCCACTTGTACCAACTTTGCTCAAGGGAGCTGAAAAAGTAGTTGAGGTTTTCTTAAATAGGAAATTTCGAAAATCGGTGTTGCAGAAGATACTGATTGCTCTGAAAATCTGAAGATCCTGACAGCAATTAAAGAATTGTGCTCACCCATCACAAGCATGTATAGTTGAAAAGGCAACTGTTGTGAGAAAGAATTGTGACCATTTATTCTGTAATCTAGGAGAAATGATGAAGTAGCACACAAGTTCAATACTGAATAGCATTCCTTGAAGACAAGTCTGAAACTCGAAATATCTTTCAATTCCCTTTTCAGAGAGTACCTGAACAAGTAACCCCATTTCTCTCTTGTTATTTTGTTTGTTTACATTCTCACTATGAGCTTGTCTGAACAGTTGCCTTGCTTTATAAATACTGAACAAATCGATAACCAGAATAATGATAATGATAACTAAATATTTACAGAATATTCCATAGAAGGAAAAATTAACACAAGCGTTTGAGACATGATACATGAACATGTGCAATTCGCTACTCCAATAATATTTGCAGCCGCTTGCAAATAAAACAAGAATCGAAGCAAGAGCGTATAGATTGGCTGCGGATATCATACATAATGTTAGACGTTGGCTGAAATTTCAGTTTTTCTTTTGAAAGATTTTTGATTATGCACCTGTAGAGTTGATGGTACTTTAATGGACTTGATACTGCACAAAGGCGATTACAAGAAAGAAGAAGGTGAGAAAGCACGGATACTTCATAACCAAATAGCATTACAAAGGATAGAATGTTTGAGTTTTCCTTGAGTATTCGAATGTCACTAAAACATAACAATATCTGTATTAGAAGGGCTTGTTTCTCTATATTTTCAACACCTAATGTTTTTTTGAATTCTCAAAATGGATCATAACATCTTTTGGAGAAAAGATTTTCAACTTTTAACGAGGATTCTAATATCACTAATTTCAATCCCGTTGGAATTTCAAGAATGTGCTCATTTTGAGCTCATCAGGGTTTCCCTTCTAATACAGATTTTACGGTAACACTTGAAAATATCTACTTACAGAAACACCATTGGAACGACCAGTAAGAGTACTGTAGTAGTTTGTAATGCATCACCGAATGCTTGATTTCGAGTCAAAGTTGCAAAAGATTTATGAATTGTGGACACTTTTGAGAGGAAAAATAACACTGTCCAATTCGAAATTACTCCAAGAAGGGAAATCTAAATTCTATCATCACAAGGGTTTTAATGCAAAAGCGCTAATTTGGAAACTGTTGGCTGCCTATCAAACTTTAAATTGTATTACTTACGGTAGACTAGAATTCGCTTCAATTTCTAACAGTATAAAAGTTTGATAGTCAGTCAACAGTAACGTCACACGCCAGTTGATCACACCTCGGAAGGAATTATTAAAAACTTACATGTAGTAGGATTATTCCGACAATGAAGTCTTCAGACATGATTTAATTTGGGAGATAGAACAAATGGAAGATATTCTAAAATTTATATTCTAAGATATTAGAAACTCTTGGGAATAGCACGTAGATACCTCTTCTGAAAACAATTCTTCGTGAGAACAACTCTATATTTCAGAGATCACAGCGTTTGCAGATCACACGGAACTGACTACGAGAATTTTTCCGATAATACACGTGTCAAAGGTAAAAGTGGCAATATTTGGGTGATTAAAAAGCAGATGAAAAATGATTCTGGGAAGCGGATATTTTTTTTTCAGACGATAATGAGATTCGGATAACAACAAAACACTTGACCAAGAAAGTATAGAAGATGGTCAACGTTGTTTGATTTTTTAAAGTTGTAATTTCTTTTATAATTAATGTTGTTGGTAAATGATCTCTGAATTTGAACTTCACATGAATCCAAAAAAAGTCACACTAGTTGCAAAAAAATTCTCATACAAACCAAGGGAAACTCTTTTCTCGGAGTTTCTGCAGAAAATCATAAGTTCAATGATGTCATACAACTTTTGAAAGTAATGCAGATCTTGATTGGAGGTACAAGGAGTGTACCTTGGTAGGTCAAGGACCAATTTATGTTATGTTTCAAGAATCTAAAAGCTAGAAAAAAGGCAAAAATATTGGCTAGATGGGGCGCAGAACGTTAGACATTGTGCTGTGAACTCCACAAGAATTCAGAATAGAGCAGATGCTTTTTGAAAACTTTTTGGCTAATTTTTTTTTTCGAAAGAATTTCATACATAAATTAACCACATTGAAACCTAGTGATTAATCAAGAGATCAGTTGTTCATTCTGAGAACTCTTTTCTAATCAAACGTGCTAATTATGGGGTGTTCTTGGTATTTGGTCATTGAAAATAGAGAACGCCGTTGACATCCGGGTCAGCGATTTTTTCCCCGCTAAATTGTGATTGTCAAGATAAAATTTATATGAAAATGTAGAGCTCGATGAGATCTACAGAATGATGTTGAATTCAATGAGGTTACTCTGTTCGATTTTTATCAAATGTTTGTTAAACACTCGGGCCGGAGGTTTCGGAGCTTTATGACTTTTTATGGAAAATTGAGATGTGGAATTCAAAAATTTTAACTATCATTTTGTAGGGCTGATCGAGTTCTACATTTTCATATAAATTTTGGATTGAAATTCACAATTTAGAACAGGGAAAAATCGTAAAGCCGGATGACAACCCTGGAGGACGGTTGTGATTCCCAATATCATTGAAAACTATTGAATGCATTAAAAAATTCATTGAATCCATTCCGATCAAGACTTATTAATAAAATCCACGATGAACTTCTGATGTTTCCGAACATCAGTGTTGATCTGGGATCTTGGCTCTGATCCACCGATAAGTTGAACACAGTCCGATCCGTATGAGACAATGGCGATGATGAATTCCCGCGATGATTCGGACTGATGGAATGTGAGACCACCTCCACTGTCACCCTAAGAAGCGAAATTGGGGTGAAACAGACTCTTGAAGATGAAATGAAACATACGGAGCAAACGTTCTTATCTTCCTCCTCGGCAGTGCAGAATGAATCGAATGGAATCGAGGTTCCCCAGTTTTCTTCGCAAGTTTGAAGAGTTTCGGGTACTAAAAATTGTTTCAAATGTAATTGTTTTGAGGTTCACATACCGAGAGTCAAAATCTGAATCATTGGAAAAGCGCTATTATCGAATCCCTTTCCTGGATCAGATCCCCATCCGAATGAAGTCACATTGGTTCCTGACGGAATTTTTGTTTCTGGGAGGAATGGAAGGCACGCATAATTTGCTCCTTCCACATCGTCTACAGACGATTCCAATTCCAGAATCACTATATCGTTTCCTTGTTCGCAGTGAGTTTTATAAAAGTCCCCCATAGCAAATCTAGAAACTTTGAGAGTTTTTCCATTCTGTTTCTCATTAACACATCCGTATTTCTCAGACATTCGGGTGCACATTGCTCCAACTGTTACCATCGTTCTTTGGAGGATTTCTTTGTCTGTGAATCTTTGGCTTCTGAAAAGATCACACCAATATTCTTATACTTTACAAGGGATGTATTTAAGTTACCCTTTCAACATTTACTGTAAATTTGGTTGTAGGTAATATCGAGCCTGAGGAGCTCATGTCTGCTTTCAAAATTACCAAAGCGGTCACGTAACTCGAGTTATGAACCCTCAAAGCTGCAGCCAACACTAAAATTGGGATACTTTGAGGACCCATATCTTGGCTCAAAACCGTTTTTGGAAGGCCTAGTTTTTTGTAGTAGACTCAGGACTTGCTGATTAACAAAGTCCAACGCTTTTTGAAAATGAAATTATTGAGCCAAACTTTGAAATTTTGCCACCATTTGTGTGAGTTCTCTACGGTCGATATTACCTACAACCAAATTTAGAGAAAAAGTTGAAAGGGTAACCTCTAATATACATCCCTTGTTAAATTCCACCTACTCTTCACAGTATCTTCCTGACATACTATTCTCTTCTTGTCCCTCTTTTACAGCTCCAAACTTTTTTTGGAAGCAATGAGCCGCAGTGAGAACATGCTTGGCAGTGATCAGAGTACCTCCGCAAATAACTTCGTAGTCTCCATTCCGTGCTTTTATTCGAATTTGAACCGCCCATGGAGCGAGATGAGTTGGATTACCAGTGTTACCTTCACCATCAGTTAATATGAAACTTGTGTAGGTCGATTGACGTCCACAAATCTCGGGATCTAAAAATTTCTTTCGTTTCTATTCCTTTATTTTCAAAAGTTACTGTAATGTTTCAAATCGTTTGCCTTGATGATAGAACATCCAAAGAGAATCAAAACCAACCCTATAGGGCCTAGCCACATTGAAATTTGAATAACCGCTGAAAACTTTTATGTATCGATTTACGCTAAACAAAGAGTGGGGTGGAATATGGGAGTGTTGTATTTACTAAATAGTGAGAAATTATTTCCGATATTTTGTAAATCAATGGATAGAACACGGACGAACAAGGATATATGGGACAGGTTTATCTCCAAATCAAAAGTCAAGGAGGAAATTTCAAGAGTGGAAAAGGAAAAAGAAGAAAATAAGAATTGTGAGTTTTCTGTTTATATTTTTTTTTAACTTTTTTATTATTTCAGACAGTTATGCGATAGTCCGAAACATCCCAAAAGAGTTGCACTCGAAGGATCTACGAAAATACTTCAAGAGGTTTATAGAAGCGGAAAAGTTTGAATGCTTTCATTATAGACATCGTCCCGAACTTCAAGCAGAAACGGTGGGTTTTTTTATAATTCAAATCTTTAAAAAAAATAGTTTTTAGATTGGAAAAGAGGCATCTGGAAATAAAAGTTCTAAAACATGCTGTTGTTTGGTATCATTGAAAACGGAAGAAGATCGAGAAGATTTTGTTAAAGAATTTCATAAAAGAAACTGGCAGAACTCTGCTGGACTAGAAATTCCAAGAAGATGCTTTGTGGATCGACTAAAAGTACAAAAATCAGATGGAGAAGGGTCTTCTGAATCTTTATCGAATTCTGATCTGAAGGAAATGATTGAACTAAAACCTCCAGCAGTTATGCCAAATGGAAATATTGGAACGCCTAGTCAATACTTTTTGGAACAAATTCGAATGTGTCGTTTGCCTGCTTCTGTGATTGCTAAACTTGGAATTAAAACTCAAAAAAGGAAGAAAAAGTTTGGAGAAGTTCCCTTCGAGTACGATGGAACACAACTTCCATCGACGAGTTCAAATGTCAAAACTATTGAAGATGTGCCTAATGAGGAAGAGGATCCAACAGAAAAAGTGAGAAGAAATCAGAATCCAGAAGACAACGATGATGGAAAAGACGATGACGATGATCAGTGTGAAGAATGGGAGCGACACGAAGCACTGCATGAAGATGTGACTGAACAGGATAGAACGAAACCGAAGAAATATGAAGAAGAGATGGAAGTTACATGGGAGAAAGGAGGTCCTGGACTCGTTTGGTATACGGATAAGAATTATTGGGATGAAACAGAGAAAGGTTTGGAGAATTTGAATGGCTAGGTAATAATAGAAATGGTTTTAGGCACCGACTGTGACTGGGCGTGGGCGGATGATTGGGACGTCGACTATTCGGTTTATTATGAAGGAAAATCAGCAGGCGATATGGATGCACGAGCAGCGATTGAGATGAAAAACGATGAATTGATGAGGTGTTCCCATGGTCGGCTTCTTTACAAAATTTTATTTCCATTTTTATAGGTCTGGGAAACTCGAGCAATCGGTATTCACGAAAAAGAAACCGATGGGAAATCGCAGAAAAAGGAGGAACAGTGATGGAGGTGGCCCTTCTGAAAAAGCATCGGATAATCTTCATAAAGGAGTCGGAGGAACGATGCTCACAAAGTCAGAAACTTCATCAGGGAAACCTCATTGCAATATTCCTTTTTTCAGAATGGGCTGGAAACCTGGTAGTGGTCTTGGCAGAAACGAACAAGGAAGAGTAGTCCCGGTTGCTGTATACGTTGAGGAAAATGGACAGAGCAGTAGGGAGAAGGCTGGAATTGGTTACCGGGGAGAAAAATTGTCTAGGATTGTTCAGAAGAAGCCAGTTCAACATATTATTGCCTCTGTGTATGTTTTATTATGAATGAGTCATTATTGAGAGTTCGATTTCAGATTTGATGAACAAATCAACACTGATCAGTCCCTGGACTGTAACAAAGAGACGGAAGACTCTACGACCCGAGAAATACTTTTCAGAAGACCGGAAGAGACAAAAATGAAATATCGTAGTTGAAAACTTGTGCTTTTCCAATAAAGAATTTTCCATATTTGTTGTTCCCTGTATTCAAATTTTACGACTAGATTTTTTATTCAGCATCATTTTAGGTAATTTGAATTGCTCGAAGAATAAAACGACATCACTACCACTTGAGCCATGGAGTAATTAATTTTCTATGCGCGGATGATCGTTGCGAATTGCCAAAATTTGAATATCATTAATCAGAACAGTTTTCATTATTTTTCCATCAGGAAATATTTTTTTATCCTAAACCCCCTTCTCAGAGTTACATTTCTTGTTCTAGAATATTCTTGGCCGTTCATACAATCAGATGATTAGCTATGCATGACCTTCTTGTTTTGAATGATTCAGACGGATTCCTCATTTTCGTGACGTGCACGTCCCACGCGCACCCCTTGTGACGAAAACATTCATCGTCACCCTCCTCCCCCCTTTCGAATCGATTCGTCTACTCTCGTTGTCTGCACGCTGACCGACCGCGACGCGTCCGCCGGCACAGAAAAACCACGTGACTTTTTGAAAAGCTAAATATGGCTATGTGATTAAATCAAACTGTGATATCTGAATTTGCCGTATTTTTTTACGTCTAATGCAAAATTTAAAATTAGTTAACTCCTTTATTTCAAATAAATTACAATAGCATAAGTGATGGTGCGCGCTCTTTGCGCACGCATTCAATATCTCTGCGTCTCTCGTCGTATATAAACACTCGTCATCGCGCCGCGCGTTCATTCACTTTTCTACTTTCGTTGCTGCCGCACGTCGTTTTTTGTCGCTGCATATATTTCATTTATTCGTTCTCAAGTCTCAATTATTTGAAGAATGCATTACGGATTCGAGTCTACATCTTCTTCTTCGTCGTCTTCTGACGATGATTCGTTCGTGACCACGGAGATGCGCCCAACGGAACTGCTGACATTGGCCATGAAGAAGCGTCGGGCATTGTACAATCAGAAGGAACGGAACATGCGATGTGAGGTTCTGCAAACCTCTTTCATTTCTAGTTTGTGTAAGCATATGGGGGAAAGTCGGAAACGCCGTAGGCGTGGGGGAAAGAAGCGCTCCATGAGCATGTCTTCGTCGAACGTTCCTAGTTCCTATTCTGACATGACACCCACTGTGGTGAAACCCGTTTACAACGTCGAACCTTTGGTTCAGAATGATCAACAGCTGGATACCGACGAGCCGACCCAGAAGAAGACCAAGGTCAACAACTTCATGGACCCTTTCGGATTGGAGGAGTTTTTCAAGAATATCACCTCCCGATCACTAGGTGAGTAATTTTTACTGATTCTATCAGGGTTAAGTGTCAGTAAGTTTATGGGTAACCTATATATGGTGTGATCTTTTAAAAAAAACATTGCTTCTCAAGGTATACTACTGCGCTAACGACGGGCAAGCATCATCCGCAACCAGACCATTTCTGCCGAGAAGGCGCAATTGATCATAAAGGTGCTGTGTAATTCAGTCTGATCAACATGTGTTACAATCATGATTAATTTTAGTTTAAATTCTAGAACTTTCTTTTTTCAGTTCCATCGCCGGACGCAATCGCCTGCAATGCTTGATGTCAACGTGGGATCGTCACCAAACGGATAAATCAATCTCATAATACGGGTCAACGTCTCAATGGGACAAATTCGAATAAAAATGGTTTTTTAAATTTCTCTCGTCAATGTTTATTGTAGAAGCGACTTCCTCGAGAACAACAACAACAAGATAGCAAGCGCGCGACACTGGGGACTGGTATTTACGTATTATAGTTTTTTTTCTCCTTTCTCACCAACACAGCCGATTTCAATCGGTTTGCAGGTCGCCGGTGATCCGGACTTGTTCGTAAGCCATTGTCTCGATTTGCGCAGTCAAACCCTTCCTCAGAAACATCCCGTTCACTTCTCAAGACCCAAACAAAGTAAAAAAGCGTAACTGAAGGCTCGCCGAACACCAACATCTCAGGCCCCGGGAGTGGTGACTGGTATTTCTGTAACATTAGTTTATAGCATTTTTAGAATGCATCCGGAAAAAATTGTTTGCAGATTTGACTTGTGACCATTTCTGAGGGACTAGATTCAAAACACCATCCACTGTCCCAATTACCTGTCGACGTCCTTATGTGATACACACAACCTCTGAGAGAAATCGGTTCCGAGAAGCTGTTTAGAAGCATAGTTTGAGGGTTCTGAAGGGGGGCTCCCGATAATATCCACTCAAAAGTTTAGCTCTTCTTTTGCCACAATGATGTTCCGATGTACCAAGTTCACTCTCGCACAAGCCCTTACGCCTTCTGATGTTTTCCCCTGAATCGAAATGGTTGGACAGAAGCGACAGCGGGAAAAACCGGAACGCTGATCGTCTCGGAATGCTGATTGCTAAGATTGCCTTTTTCATCACCGTTTCGCTTCCTCCTGCATTCTCTTCGGATTCTACGTCGTCGAGCCTTCACACTTCTACGTTTGCTCAGAGCTCAATCTGATTGAAGACCGCGAGTTCGCTTCATCTTCGTCTGGAACAAATATGCGCGAATCAAAATTCAATCGAAAGTACGAATTATTGCAAATCAGAGCGAGAAGCGTCTTTGGACGTTGGCAGTTCTAGGAATGTTCATGAGTCAAAAACCATATCTTACAACGCGTAGAGCTGCTGACCGAGCCAAGTTATCGAAAACGAGGTCTTCCTCACCACGCTATCACAACTGAATGCAGCATGTGTGCTGAAGGTGAGAGCGAAAGGTTTTGCAGGTTTTGGGGTCTCCGCCGAGAGAAAAAGGGAGATGTTTATGCATGAGGTTAGCAAGGAAAACGAAGCCAAACTGCGTGTTAGGTAAGATATCGAGCGGGCGAAATGTGATTTTTGAATGTTAATTTCCAGGAAGCTCATGATGTTGATAATTTACATGTATGAACACAATCACACAATCAAAAAATAACATAGGACGCGAAAACAGGGGTTGTTTGTTGGAAGAAGGGAAGTTGGGATTAGAAAACACGATGCAGATATTATGAACAATTGGAAGAGTTTCTGAACAAAAAGCAGCATCATGCGCTCGGGAGAACAGCTAGCAGATGCAGCGTTACTTAAGAATGGACTAATGAGGCTGACGGAGTTTTCCCCTCGAATGCCTGGATATCTTTAATGGTTTTCGTTGACTGCAACATTGGAACATGCTGATATCAAACTGGGAAAGTGTGTCGTTTTCATGTGGGAAGCTGGTTGAGAATAAATGAGAAGAGGAAGGATAATCCTTGGTGCAACTGACAGGAAGGCTATGAGCATGAATAGGTAGGAGTATCAGATTACAGGGTGATGTTTATGATCAAACGTTTGACGGCGCGTTTCTTCTGCTCGGAATGCAGCGAAAGTAGTGATGAATGGAAGAAATGAAGTTGGAAACAGCGTTGAAAATGTTCGTTTGCTTGAATGTGTGAAGAAGGAAGAATAATACAGCAGAAGTAGAATTGAGAGCAGCGTTTCCTTTCGGTGGTTGTATGGTCCAGGATGATAACCTGCTTGCTGATTTGGAAACAATATCGCTATAAGAACAGCATAGGATAGTTCGGGAGTTGTGATACAGGGGAATGAGCGATTGAAACGACTCGAAATAACTACAGTCAACTTTTGATGTTACGAAAAACCGATATGTTGTTAGAATGTGGTTAGATGGTCATGATGTATTTGGGTGGAATGTGAATTGTGGCAGGTAAGCTTGTAGGTAAACTTGTAGAGGAACCGGAAAAATCATTGGCACTGGGAGACGATGACAGTCGGAAGGAAGGATCAGGGCAATGAGAGACGGGCACATTCAACTCGAGTGTTTTACAATGGCATCTGGTAGTAGATATGAACATCTTACAATTCCGGAGGGATGTCATCAGAAGTTGGTATTTCGTTATACACGGACGTAGGGCAACGACAGAGATGCTTGGGTTCGGATGGCTCGCAACGAAGAGACAGATGAAGACATGGAGTCGAAGAGAAGCATGGATGTCTTGGTATATTAACAACAACTGCAATCTGGTTATGGGCGCTCAGGACGACGCGAACGCTGATAACAACCCCTTCTGTGGGTAAGTGTCAGGTAAGATTTTAGAAGAATTCGACGAAGATTGGGATTCGGATGGCTCGATGGAAGACGAAACAACAAAGACGATTATTTGGTTAACTCGGGACAGGGCGGAGGATGAAGCGGCGACGACGTTCGGGATTCAGATGGCTCGGGACAGGTTGGGACAACGACAACGACTATTGGAATTCGGGTGGATCGGGATAGGATGGAGGATGGACTAACGACAACGATCGGGATTCGACTGGCTCGAGATAGGATGGAACAGCGACGATTGGAGTTAGGACGGCTCGGGACAGGATGAAGGATGGAACGACGACTGCGAGGATCGGGATTCGGATGGTCAATTCAATACATATCGAGAGCTCAAGTTTTCACGATGCTGAAGTAGGTAAGTCCCAGGTAAGATTACAGGAGGATTCGTCATCAGGAAAGCGCTGGACGATGGACGGAAGGAATTCAGATGGCTCGGAATAGGATGGAGGATGGAGCGACGACGACGTTCGGTATTCAGAATGCTCGGGACAGCAGGAAGGATAGAACAACAACGACACAGATTGGGATTCGAATGGTTCGGGATATGATGGGAGATGGAACGACAACGATGATCGGGATCTGGATGGCTCCGGACAGGATGGAATGACGACGACGATGGAGATTCGGAAAGCTCGATAGAGGAAGGAACAACGACGACGACGATTGTAGTTCGGATGACCCGGGACACGCTGGAACAACGACGATCTCATTCTGACTATGCCACATTAGGTAAGTACCAGGTAAGATTATAGGAAGATTTGTCATCAGGAAGCGCAGTACGATAAACGGCAGGAGATCAGATCGCTCGAAATAAGATGGAAGACGAAACAACAACGACAACGATTTTTTAATGGCTCGAGGCAGGACGGAGGATGAAGCGACAGCGATATTCGGGATTCAGATGGCTCGGGACTGGATTGAGGAGGGAACGACGACGACGGTGTGGATTTGGATGGCTCGGGACAGGTAGAGGATGGAACAACAGCGAAGATAGGAGTTCGGATGGCTCGGGACTGGATGGAGGATGTAACAACGACGGCGATCGGGATCCCGGTGGGTCGGGACAGGATGATGGATGGGACAACGACGACTACGATCTGGATTCGGATGGCTTGAGACAGGATGGGACAACAACGACGATTGGGATTCGAATGGCTTGGAACTGATAGGACAACGACGACGATCAATATAGTACGAGAGCTCAAGTTTTCACTATTCTAAGAAGGTAAGTTACAGGTAAGATTACAGGAGGATGTCATCAGGAAAGCGCAGGAAGTTGGATGGTAGGAATTCAGAAGTCTCGGAATAGGATAAAACACGGAACAACAACGACGATAATTTGGATGGCTCGTTTGGGATTGGGATGGCTCGGGATAGGATGGAGGATGGAACAACGACGACGGTCGGGATTTGGATGGCTCGGGACAAGTTGAAGGATGGAATGACAACGACGATTGGAATTTGGATGGCTCGGGACAGCATGGAGGATCGGACAACGACGACGACGGCAAAGACGCTCGGGATTCGGATGGCTTGGAACAGCATGGAACAACGACGACGATCGAGGTATTGCGATAGCTCAAGCTTTCACAAGTAGGTAAGTTACAGGTAAGATTACAGGAGGATTTGTCATCAGGAAAGCGCGGGACCATGGATGGGAGGAATTCAGATGGCTCGGAATAGGATGGAACACGGAACAACATTCTGGTGGCTCGGGACAGGTCGGAGGATGAAACAACGTCGACAACGACAATTGGATTTCGGGTGGCTCGGGACTGGATTAAGGATGGAACGCCGACGACGATCGGGATTCGGATGACTCGGGGCTGGATGGAGGATGGAACGACGACGACGACGACGACGATTGGAGTTCGGGTGGCTCGGAAAAGAATGGATCAACGACGACGACGACGACCGGAATATGGGTGACTCGGGGCTGGATGGAAGATGGAACGACGACGATCGGGATTCGGATGGCTTGGAACTGATAGGACAACGACGACGAAGACTATCGGGATTCGGATCGTTCGAAACAGTATGGAACAACGGCGACGACAATCGAGATATAACGAGAGCTCAAGTTTTCACAAGTAGGTAAGTTTCAGGTAAGATTACAGGAGGATTTGCCATCAGGAAAGCGCGGGACGATGGACGATATTCAGATGGCTCGGAATAGGATGGAACACGGAACAACATTCTGATGGCTCGATTGGATTTGGATGGCTCGGGACTGGATGGAGGATGGAACAACGTCGACGATCGGGATTCAAATGGCTCGGGACTGGATGGAGGATGGATCAAGACTATCGGGATCTGGATGGCTTGGGACAGGATGGAACAATAACGACGACGACGACCGGAATATGGATGACTCGGGGCTGGATGGAGGATGGAACGACGACGACGATCGGGATTCGGATGACTCGGGGCTGGATGGAGGATGGAACGACGACGACGACGACGACGATTGGAGTTCGGGTGGCTCGGAAAAGAATGGATCAACGACGACGACGACGACCGGAATATGGGTGACTCGGTGCTGGATGGAAGATGGAACGACGACGATCGGGATTCGGATGGCTTGGAACTGATAGGACAACGACGACGAAGACTATCGGGATTCGGATCGTTCGAAACAGTATGGAACAACGGCGACGACAATCGAGATATAACGAGAGCTCAAGTTTTCACAAGTAGGTAAGTTTCAGGTAAGATTACAGGAGGATTTGCCATCAGGAAAGCGCGGGACGATGGACGATATTCAGATGGCTCGGAATAGGATGGAACACGGAACAACATTCTGATGGCTCGATTGGATTTGGATGGCTCGGGACTGGATGGAGGATGGAACAACGTCGACGATCGGGATTCAAATGGCTCGGGACTGGATGGAGGATGGATCAAGACTATCGGGATCTGGATGGCTTGGGACAGGATGGAACAATAACGACGACGACGACCGGAATATGGATGACTCGGGGCTGGATGGAGGATGGAACGACGACGACGACAACGGTTGGAGTTTGGATGGCTCAAATATGATGAAGGATCGGACAACGACAACTGGAGTTCGGATGGTTCGGAACAGGATGGAGGATGGAACGACGACGACGATTGGAGTTCGGGTGGCTCGGGACAGGATGGAACAACAACGACGACGATTAAGATTCGGATGGCTCGGGACTGGATGGATTATGGAACAACGACGACGACGACGGTCGGAATATGGATGGCTCGGGACTGGATGGGACAACGACGACGATTGGGATTCGAATGGCTCGGGATAGGATGAAGGATGGAACAACGACGACGACGACGATTGAAATATGGATGGTTCGGGATCGGTCAGCGAAGGGAGATGATGATAACTTAGCTTGTTGTTAATTGATAATGTTAATATTTTGAATGGATAATAAATTTTTTTAAATAGAACATTTGATTTTAGTTTGAAACCAAAAGCTCGCATTCATAGATCACGAATCTATCACAGAGTATGAATATAGTTCTTTTTGAAAATCAAAATTAGTTCTAGCTCCAGAATTCTTCATGATGTAAGGTTCAGCATTTTTCGAATTCTGAAAAAAAAAACGGACAGAGGTGCTCTCTCGGTTCCACGCACGAAGATCTTTAAAATAATCTCGAGTATGTAGAGTTCTGCGATTTTGTATTAATATTTTCTGTAATCCATTCTGTAATTTTGCAATTGAAATTCAAACCAGTTTACTGTAAATCTATTTATTTATTCTAAACATCCATCTAATTAACATAATCTTATCGGTGTGCAGATAAATAATTGATGAGGTAATTTTTGACAGGACCCAATGCATTGAATGCATTCAATCCAAATGCTCTCGCAGCCACGATCGCTGGCGCATCAGTACGGTAAAGACGATTGAGTAGATCGACAGAAACCATAACAGGAAGATTATGCTTTTGTGCAGACGAATCATATTCGCGAAGATATGTGACGCTTCCGATGTCTGCTCCTTCACGAACTGCGTCTCCAAGAATTTTATCGAGAATCTGAACATCACTCCATCCAAGATTCACGCCTTGTCCTGCAAGCGGGTGCATTCTGTGAGCAGCATCTCCGATGAGCGCACACCGAGTTGTGATATAGCTGAAAGAGTAATTTCGAAGATGGTGAACAGAAAGTTCCCAAAAACCTGTGCGCATTTCCAAAACCCAACGGGAACGATGCTCGACTTTTATCTTGTACAGAGATTACGTGCGGAGGTGTGGTTCCTTCGGCCTTTCGTCCAAAAGTTTCCGTTCGAAACGGATTCATTCGATTTAGTGCGAAAATTGCTTGATTCACATACGGAAGCTGATCTTCTTGGGAAAACTGAAACAAAATTAGTTTGAATTTTTGGAAAAAGTAAAGCAACTCTGACCAATGCCGTGTTGAGCTCATCGACGAATTGATCAGGGGGGAGTTGTTTGAGTCGTTGTGCTTCTTCTGGACTTGTTGACCATGTCAACCCAGAAATGGTATCGGAGAGAGGTAGAAGGGCAACAGGACCGAGGGTTGTGAATCGTTGCCAAGCTGTTTCGTTCCTACCGTTTGCAGTCTGGAAAGGAAAAGTTTCTTCTATTCGACCTTTTTTAAGACACTCTGTATAAATACAGTATCACCGTCTCCTCGATTTGAAATTCGAACTACGAGCCGAAAATCAAAAAAATTTGCGAACAATTTTCACGGTTCATTTTTAAATTGGTTCAGTAGTTTTTCTAAAAATGTTCGAAAACCGTCCGAATTTACGAAAAAAAAGGCAATTTTCGGACACTTTTAGAAAAATTGCTGAATCAATTCGAAAATGAAGTGAAGGTTCTTTGAGCTATAAAGCGTCTGAAAACACTAAGAATTGAAAAAGCTGATAAAAAAAAATAAGATTTCGCATAAGTATTCGCTCCCACAGGCGTTTTTTTGTAACTTCGACATACTGTAGCTTGCAGTTCAAATTTCAAATCGGGGAGACGGGGTAGTATATAGAAAGGAATAGTAAAGGAACGAACCTCAATATTGACAATTCCCACTAAACCGTGTTGATTGTAATTGAATGTTGTATAGTCCACATTAGAAGAATGCCGGACTTTTGAGTTGACACCATCAGCTCCAATCTAAAAATGTCTCGTTTGAAGTATTCAGATTTGCATACATGTGATCCGGACCGTCGATTTTCCCCACTTCAAGTTCAATTTTTTTGTCGATTTTCACAACAAAATGTAGATCTCGATGAGATCTATGATATGGTATTAAAGTCACCAAGATTGCCTGTCTCAGTTTCCGTCTAGATAAAGTTGTAGAATACAAGTTCTAGACAAAAACTGAGAAGGAAATCTTTGTCATTTTAAAACCATTTCAAAGATCTCATCGAGTTCTACATTTTGGTGTGAAGATTGACCAAAAAATTGAATTTGAAGTGGAGAAAATCGATGAATGACACTCCTACCACAAGACTCGTCTCAATAACATCTCCATTCTCCAATTGAATCGTGGCCATATTCTCCAAAGCATTCGGAATCGAACATTCCTTTACTTTGGCTTCTGTCTTCACATCAACATTTTTATAATCCGCCAATTTCTCATACAATGATCCAACGATCAAATCATTCTCAATGATATACGCAACTTCTTCCTGTTGACCTCTTTCGAATTCAATTTCCGAAGTTGAGCAACTATCGAACACGAACAAACGATTCACTTTTTTGGCGCGATGAGAATTGATGCGGTCCCAGACACCGAGTTCTAAAAATAGAGGTTTCGAAGAGATGTTGAATCTCAGGATTCACTTTTGAAGATATCAATAGAAGTCGGACTCGTCGCGACGACTCGATTATTGAATGGAGCACCCGATTCGAATGAAGACAGAGATGGAGCCCGTCCGGCATCCAGTAGAAGCACACTTTTGGAATTGAATGATTTGTTGGCTCCTAAAGAACATGCCATCGCATTTCCAACCATTCCACCGCCAACAATAACTGCGTCATAATATGAGGAAGCATTTCTGACACATACAATTGTTCCACCCGGAAGTTTCATCTGTAACTTGTTTTCAGTATCGTAGAGAAAAAACGAATATTCAAATATCTATACTGGTTTCTACCATCACCAAATGAACAGATCGTTTTTTCATAAATCTATTCTGGAAAAATGCAAAAGAAAATTACACCGAAGACAAACTGTGAGCAAACTGGTATAGAAATGGCACAGAGAATAAAAGAAACAGACATGGGGAACAAGAGAACATTGCAATAATTGACCTAGAGAACCCGTGGGTTAGCACTAAAACTTGAAGTATAGAAAAGCGAAACTAATCAAAAATTTATCCTAAAAAGCTAGATTAGAAGCTAGAGGCGCCTGTCCATTTTCGGATTTCTTCATAGGAAACCCAGAATGTGAGCGACCACGGCGCCATTCGGATATACGATGGGAGGAATCCTTTGTACAATGAGAAGAATCCTTCGTTTCGAATGATTTTGATATAACAATCGATGACACCCTTGTATAGATCCACATGGGTGTTCTTTTTGTGCATCCTGTAAATATAATACTCAAGTGGGAATTCAATATATGTCCAATTCAAAGCCGGCAGTTTTCTCCATTTAAAATAAGGATTTTCCTATCAAAATTTATATGAAAATGTATAACTCAACGAGATTTACAAAACGGTGTATAAACCAATAACATTCACCGGTTGAAAAAGTAGCTGGCTTCTGTAAAACATCCAAGCCGGCTTCACGTAAATTCATGTTGCCGGCCCGGGTATTGTACGGGTTTCAGCCGGTGAATTTTATTGGTTTATACACCATTTTGTAGATCTCGTTGAGTTCTACATTTTCATATAAATTTTGACATGAAAATCACAACTTAGAGGGGAGAAAACTGCCGGCCCAAGTGGGATATGTATGAAGAATTCGAGTTTTCCGGCTTACATCTTGGCATCGAGTTCGTGTCGAATTTGATCCATCATTCGAGTTTTGACTACATCCGATGGAAGAGAAACGATGGCGGCGGCTAATCCAGCACATGAACTTGCAATCGCATGAGTGAGCCAATTGTCCTTAAATAGGATTACAGTTAATTTTTATTTATAATCAAATGTTTGTCCCAATTCCGGTATTTACGAAAATAACAAAAAAGTTTTCATAAAAATCGCAAAAACTCGAAAAAATCGTATCGCGAACTTATATTTTTTCTAACCTGTTAAAAAAAAATGGAGAATTTTCGCTAAATCGAATGCACCTAATAAAACGAAATAGAAAAAATTTTCACAAAAAAATTGGCTAAAATTGATTCTATAGCCGCGATATTAGGTACATCGGGATCAGCGAAAAAATTCTACATTTTTTGAAACAGGTTAGAAAAAATGTAACTTCGCGATGCAATTTTTTCGGAGCTCAAACGATTTTCATGGAATTTTTTTGGTTATTTTCGTATTATCCAACTTTCCCAAGTTGCAGCGCGCTCCATTGCGAACTTGGGAAAATTCAAATTTTTGAGCTTTTCCGCTCACTTTTTTCTCATGTAGGTCACGTCAAATATAATAATTTCGTTGATTTTGTGGTTTTAACGTGACCTACATGAGAAAAAAGTGAGCGGGAAAGCTCAAAATTTTGAATTTCCCCAAGTTCGCAACGGAGCGCGATGAAACTTGGGAAATTTCGATAATAAATACTCGAGTTGGGACTTTAAAATAGTTCCAAAACTCACCTTAAGCTCCAAATGATCAATCAATCCATGCTTCACTCGATCATATGTCGCAATATCAGCCATATTCAACAAGGCAGCTCTCTGACAATTCGGCATCCATCCTATCCAGAGTCCAAAGAATCCTTGCGTTCTATACAACGATCTGAAGCAGTCAATAGCGCCTGTATATCGGAGTGGTTGATTCTGAAGTCGTCGCAGTCCTTCCATTTGCATTTGCACTTTCACCAGGTCCGTTGGACTGGCAGCAAACTGTGCGATGAGTCCAGAGAATGCACCACATAACATGGATTTCCAAAGAGGAAATGTTTTCTCCTTCTGAAATGATTTAGCTACATTTTTTTATAATTCTCTTATTGGAGATTACCTCCTTATCGAATGTGAGCAAACGGATCTGTTCGTATGCACCCATTCGGATTCCTGTATAAATATAGTGCCTCGTAATTGCTGGAGCCACTCCAGTCCACAAAGCCATTGCTCCTTCTCTTCGAATGATGTCGTAAGTCACTTGGACCATTCCTAAAAATTTTTCTTCTTTTTTCGACAGCAAAAAATTTCAAACCTCCTCTCGTGAACTTATTCTTGGCTATTTGCAGTCTCGTTTTTGTAATATCCAGAGGATATGTGACTGTTTCTGCTACCAATGCTGCCGTACATGATAAGAAGTACTGAAAGCAGAAAGTTTTTATTTAAAAAATTTTTAAAGCTCACTTTAGTCGCTATCCTCTGAAAAGTTTGACTGTGTCCGACATCTGAGGTGCTCGTGACTGCGGAAGGCATCTGTAATTGACAATATTTTGAGAAAAAATTGTAAAATTTCAGAGAATTACATCATTCCCGGTACAAAAAATAACAAAAAAAAATGATAGAAAACAACGAGGCTCCGAAATCCCGCGGCGATCGGTGTTTAGCGTAAATCGACACAAGCCATTTTTTGTCAAATTTGAATAAATTTTTGAGCGAATTTTATTATATTTTCGCCGTCTGTTGTCAGGTCGATTTAAAGACGCAGAGAGTTTCTCAAAATGGTCCCGTTAGGAAGCACGAGAAATGCACCATGGGGCACGAGAAATGCGCAAAGGGCTCTCCTTGCGCGCTTCATGTTTATAGTATATTTTTTGTGCGTTTTTGTGCATTTTTTCTGGAATTCCGCGATAAAAATAGCAAAAACTTTCATAAAAACAAATAATTTGATTGTCAGAATTGTTCTAGGTGGTTTTTATTTCGTAAACTCGCATTTGAACGGAGTTACGCTCAGTCAAAAAGCTACTATACACACGAAGCGCGCAAGGAGTGCTCTGCGCATTTCTCGTGCCCTCGTGGTGGGACCATTTTGAGAAAATCTGTGCGCCTTTAAATCGACCTGACAACAGACGGCGAAAATATAATATGAAGAAACGATCGCTGAAAAGCCATTTTCAAAGAAATTAAATGTTCAAAAATAAAAAGAAAAGTATGAAGTCAATAGAAAGTTTCTCAATGCATGTGTCATCTGATGTAGCTAGTTTAATTGATATATCCCTTCCTCCCACGGCTATTGATCGTTTTTTGAGTGTACTTTCTCCATTTTTACTGTTTTCTTTTGATAAAATCTTCCTATTTAGCTGTAGTTTTGTGCCGTCCATTCTCTATTCCAAAGACTACAAATGCAGAGAGCGGGATGCGCAAAGCGAGAGAGAAAAAACGAGCGGCTTCTTGTCGCGACTCTCCTCATTTTTCATATTGTTTCAACTTCCACACCCATCGACCTCGTTTTTTTTTGCTTCTCTTCGTTTGACGAGGAGGAAGATTGACGTGGATTTTGATTTACGATGCCGCTGGTTCCTTTTGACATTAGCAACACTTCTAAAACACTCTCTTTCCTTTGTTATTACTTCCAAAAGAAAGTTATAGTGTGCATTAGTGAGCACAGGAAATAAACCATTCCTCAGCATACCCTCTACTATATTTACCAGTTTCGCAATCTTCCCCGAGGAAAGATTCTCATTACAAAAATAAGCAATCAGCTGTTTTCTCCCACATGATTCTTTTGATAACACACCAAATTGTCCTTTTCAAATACCACCCCGCATAGTTGTCATGTCTTTTATTTCACTTCTTTCAACAACGTCTTCTTCGTTTTCATCTTGTTCCACTCCCTCATTTTTTTTGGGGTAATTGACTAATTTCCGTGTTTGTCCTCCAATTTGTGTTACCCTTCAACCACAAAAAAAGCAAACATTCTCAGTTTTTTTTCACTAGGACACGTCTCACTACAACTTTGTGTGATGAAACTTTGCACTTAACCTGCTGGAAAACAATTTTTCCCCCAAAATCTTTTGTGTTCTCATGTTCCGTTTCTGCTTCTGGCCCTCTCTCACAAACTATACGATTTCTCTTCGAAATGAAATGATTCACTTTTCATAATATCGAATAAAAGCATGGTGTTTGCCCCGCTATAAGTAGAGACCGCAACAAAATTTTCAAACTTGCCGTATTCCAAAAAAAATTATATCATTGTGTTCCCCTTCTCGAAAATAGACAGATTCCAAATTTTCGTAGAAAAATATTTGCCGGTAACAAAGTTACAGCTATTTTAGTGCGCAAATTTTAGTACTGAGTTTCTCTTGGGGGGAAGGCGGCGGGTCGGGACAAAGTGTATAACCACACAAAACTGATCACTAATGAAGTTCAGAAATAGTTTTTATATGAAAACAAAAGAAGAAAAAACTATCTGGACACTTTCGGAGTTGAACCCCACTTCAATTTTTCGATGGTCAGAGTCACTATCCACTACGCCATGGAGGCGAAATCGTCGCGCGGCGCGGAACTTGTATACGAATGAGAGACTGTCGGCGGTCGGCAGCCGCCATTTTTTCAACGAATTTCTCAATTTTTGAGGGATTTTTTCTCCTAAAAATGCCGCACAATTTTTTTCGCGAACTCGTTCAAACAAACCACATATACCATTTTGTAGGAAATTTTTTGTAGATTCAGATCGTAGTAAGAACTCATGCGAGATCGACCAGCGTCATATATAAAACATGGAAAAACTGATAAATATCAAAAGCATGCTTCTTTTAGACACGGAAAAAAGTAACTTCAAGATGGTTTACAGCTATGAAATTTGGTATATAGGTAGTTAAAAAGTTACTTTCTTCACTGCTCAACTAAAAAATATGGGTCATCGCTGAAACATTTTCAGAAAAATTGTTTGAAGTTTGAGCGCATGCTGAAAATTTTCGCGAACTCCTCATGATTATCCATTCTCAAAATCTATTAATGCATCTCTTTGGCTTTCAGAACCTATGAATAACTCGACCGAGATCCCCTATATCTGAGCCAGAAAATAAGATTTTCTAAAGAAAACTTTAGTTTTTCTCATTTTTCAAAAAAACTGTTTGTTTTCAATAAAAACTGGTAAGATTTTTGAAATCTACGTATTCGATTACGTAATGAGACCAAATTTCGAGATGATTGGTTGATCTTCCGCCGAGTTACAGGCCTTCAAAGTGCGCAATTACCCCCCAAGAGAAAAATCGAGAGGCCACGCCCCCTTTCATTGCGGTGCCTAGCTATAAGACTAAAGTATTCTCTCACTTTCACTATGCATATCAAATTACTTTCTTGAGCTTTTCCTTCACATTCTCACCTGACCTTCTTTCTCATTCTATGTCTTGAGTGGCGCCACACTTTCTCTCATTTTTTTCTCTCAATTATTTTTTCAGTTCCTCAACAAGACATCAACTACACAAACAAGTACTCGAACCAATGTGCGACGAGCAAACGCAAAAATTGCTCGATTTGGCCAATGGCCAGCGGTAAGAAAAAAAGAAAAAGAAATTTGGATGAAATTCGAGCAAATAATAGTTTTAGACCGCCTGGAAGTCGTCTTGTAATTGAACAAGGAAGCTTCGCGAGTCGATTATGGTGGGTGGTGAAAGCCCCGTTCAGGACTCTGATGTGTCTTTCGTTGGTTACGGTGTTCTTTGCAACATACTTCGGATTTATGCTCCCAGTTATGTGGGCAAGGACGATATGGTTAGTTTTTTTGGAAAAAAATCATGGCTCGGATCGTTTTCAAAAAAGATATAAAGGATGATAAACGAAAAATTTATCTGAAAAATTCCAAAAAATTAGGCGAAAACGCTATTTCACACAATATCTTTCTTTCGGCTTCGGGACATTTCGAAATTAAGACATTTTGAAAGTGAAACATCACGAAAGTGGACATTTCGAAAGTATGAAATTGCGTATTTGTTCAATTTTCGGGCTCCGGGACATTTCGAAAGTGGACATTTCGAAAGCGGACATTTCGACAGCGGACATTTTTTTGTGAAATAGCGTTTTTGCCCAATTTTTAAAACTTTTCATATATTTTTAAAGCAAATTTTTACGAAAAGTTCAATAAATTGAGCAAAAACGCGATTTCACACTTTCGAAATGTCCCGGAGCCAATTTTTGAATCTTTTCATATATATTTTTGCGTTTATGATCTCTTGTATAGATGAAACAATGCTTTTTTATTAAAAAAAAACGCAAAAATAAGTATGAAAAGATCCGAAAATAAGGCAAAACGCGATTTTACGCTTTCGAAATGTTCGCTTTAAAAACGTCACACTTTCGAAACATCATCTTTCGAAGCGTCGCGGAGCCGCAAAAACGCGGTTTCACACTTTCAAATTGTCCGCTTTCGAAATGTCTTGCTTTCGAAATGTCATCTTGCGAAATTTCCCAGAGCCAAAATCACAACTGTTTCCTAAAATATATTGTGACTCACATAAAAGTTTTCAACGCTTCGTCACCATTATGTAATGCATTCAGAAAATTACAAAGTCCTATTGATGATATTTAGTTTTCTACAAAAAACCCACATTCCAGGCCGCGTCTATATTGGTTTGTCGAAGGAAAACTCTACAGATGGCTACAATCGTTCATCGCCTATTGGGGATACACAGCAGGATACGACGTCTACGAGTACGGAGACGACGTGACGACGTACTATCGAGATGAGCGAGTCTTGATGATGTGCAATCATCAGAGTACCGCCGATGTTCCAACGCTGATGACAGTTCTTCAGAACAAGGGTGTAGCGAGCAGGAAGACTCTCTGGTTGATGGATGTTATGTTCCGTTGGACTCCATTCGGAATCATTGGAAACAATCATGGCGATTATTTCATTCAGCAAGGAAAAGCTACTCGTGATAAGGAACTCGTCAGGCTGAAGAAACATCTTCATGACGTTTTCTGGGATCGAGATCGTCGATGGGTCATTCTGTTCCCAGAAGGTGGATTCTACTACAAACGTGTTGAAAGTAGCCAAAGGTATTTTTTGATTTTTAAACTCCATTTAAAACTGTTAGTTTCAGCTACGGTAAGAAAAACGGATTCCCTCATCTGCTCTACACGACTCTTCCTCGAATGGGAGCCGTCAAGGCGATTCTCGAAGAAATCGGACCAAGAACAGTTGACGAAGATGAGCCAAGAGAACGCAGCAACAGTAAGCTGAAACTGTTAAAGGACACAGTTGGAGCGATTCGTGAGAAGAAATACGTCAAGGGTGAGTTATCAAATTTTAAACTTTACTCGGACTTGCAAAATGAGATCGATGACAAACAAACTGAACTAGGAGAAACTGGGAGAATAATTAACATCAATTGGAGACTCGTATATATGGAAGGATCTGGGAGAAATATGGTATGGAATATGAGGAAGAAAAATGAATTGGATGCAACAAACGTGATTAGGAGAAACTAATTAATGACGAGCTGAGTGGTTGGAGAAATGTCGAATTTGGTCTTGTGCTCTTCGAAGAGCTCACGAAGATTGTTCATATAAGTCTCATGGAGAGTGTCGATTTCCTCTTGAGTTGGATTTAAAGTTTTTGTGACTGGAATCGGTGCGCCGAGTACCGTATTGATTGGCTTTCTGAAAATGAATCGGAAATTTCTTGCAATTATTCAAAAAAAAAGTACCTGAATGGTAGGAGACCGAATGTATAGTTGAAGACACCTCTTCCGTAGAAAGCTGGCGGCGAGAATCCGAGAATCCTTTTCATAATCGTTTGAAACTGTCTGATCGATGATCCTTTCGGGTTGTCCGCCTGATTGAAGATGTCATTCTCACCGAACGAATAGCATGGAACGAGTTGAGCGCCAGTCTGCAGAGCAATCTTCACGAATCCCTTTCGTTTTTTGAGTGTGAGAATGTGGCATCCTGGATGAGCATCGAGAGCCTCTTCGGCTCCGCCGACCACCAACACAACAGCTTTTCCCTTCTCTTCGTGCTCCAAAACGTGTTTGATACTCTCTCGGCTGCAATCAATCATTCCATGCAACAATCCCCACTCTCGTCTCCACGGAGTCCAGAATTGACCGACCAATGTGCACAGATGGAATCGGATACGTGGCAAAGTATCCAGAATTCCAGTTCCGTTCGTAGCGAAATTAATAAAAGCTGCCATCGAGATGATTCCATGTGGATGATATCCAATCAAATAGTTGTGCTCCTCAGGCATCTCAGAAGTCGTGTGCATTTGAACGGGGAAATAGTTGGCGTACCAAGAGTGAATTCGTTGTCTCTGGAACCACTCACTTCGATAGGCGCCCGTCTTTGGTGAGCTCCAATCGTAGATCATCCAGAGACCGTAGATGACGATGAGAGGCCAGAAGATTGTGTACAGCATGTAGAGGGGAACAGTGAGGACAAGAACCGGTGTGAAGAGGGTGATGAAGAAGAAGTGAAGAGCTCCCAGTGTTTGAAGACGTCGTGTCAGCGGGATGTTTAAGGGGGCCCATTCCACTCCGAATAGATGCGGCATCTGAAAATCAGAAAGTTTGAGTATAGGCAGAAGTAAAACGTCCGGGCCAAAACGGGATTTTCAAGTCAAAATTTGAATGAAAATGTAGAACTCTTTGAGATCTACAGAATGGTAATTAGAATATCTAAATTCCATGTCTAAATTTTCCATAAAACGGAAGAATGCACCCTGGTCGAAGATTTTGCCCGTCTTACTTGAAAATCACAATTTGCAGCAGGAAAAAATAGTTAAACTTACGTGTCTTAGACAAACTATGTGAGAAAGAAAACCCAGAGAGATTCTAGTCGTTGCCACCCCCAGGCAAATAAAAGAAGAGAATCAAAAATACAACTGAGAGAAGGAACTCAATTCATCAAGGACTCTGACTCTGCCCGCTAAGATGTAACAATTTCTGGCAACTCAAAAACAATATAGAAAACATGGATACGAGCGAGAGATAGTATCGTAGAAGAACAATGAGAACATCATCTGAGATACGGGGGGCGAACTCGGCGTGTGGTTTATCTTTTCTCTCATTATCAACCAACTGATCTGTCTCGGCCAACACAACTTCCATAATATATATTGTTTTCGTTTCTTTTGAAATGAAAGGGCGGGATTCTAATTTGGAGTAAACAGATGATAAAGTGGAGAAGAAGAAGAAGCGTCTTGGTCACTGGTACAACAAACAAGGTTTGGAAAATAAGCGATGTTAATTTCTGCTGACTCTGAAAAACTTATGTGTGTGTGTCACCTATGAGGAACTAGAAACGGGAAGAAATAGAAAGAAAGACACGTTTCAGAGAGCGAACGCATGAAATTTACATTGCTTTGTTTGACTAGTGTTGCGAGCGACAAGACAAAAAACGAAACAAAACTGTTTCTCGCTTGCTTTTTTTGAATGGTGGGAAAAGGGGCTGACTGGCAACGAATTTCAGCAACTCATTCAAGTGTGGATAACTTTTTTCAGGGTGATTAAGTAAAAATACGGCCAACAGAAAAAAATTTTCCTTATTGAAAAAGCTATCGATTGGTTAAAGAATTGTTAAATTTCACCAAAAATTAACATAGTTACGCCGCCGAAAAACTGCCGTTTTAGGCGTTTTCTGCATCACAAGGCGTAACTCTGCTAATTTTCGATGACATTTGACGGTTTTTAACCAATCGATTTTCAAATAAGGAACATTTTTCTTGTCGACTCTATTTTTACCCGATCCTCCTGAAAAATGTTATTCACATTTGAATGAGCTTTTATATAGGGAGGTCTCGAAAGTTATCGAAAGTTGAACTTTACACCCCCAAGATAACCGTTGAACTTTTTCAAAATCATACCACTTTTTAAAAACATGTTCTGAATAACCTATATACTTTCAGACACTCGCCCACCAATCAAATACGTCTTGGATGTCACAATCGCTTATCCAAACGGAATTCCATTGTCACTCGCCACGTTCGGATTAGGAACTCGCGAAAAGTGTGACATCGCTGTCAACTATAAAATTTACGACGCTGCCGAAGTATGTTTAGAAGGAAGTATAAAGAATAAGTGTTCCGATAAATAGTGCTGAAATCAGCATTTCAAAAAACTGATCGCTCACCTTTTCCTCGCTCTCTGATCGGTCTAACATGGTTGAATGGGAGTGTAGGGATTCGAAGATTCTGAAAGGGACGAAGATTAATTGAATTGATTACGTTACAGGTTCCATTCGAGGACGAAGAGAAACTACGAGATTGGATGTATGAAGTGTATAAAGAGAAGGACGAGATGTTAGGTAAGCAAGAAACATTCAGTCATCACTTTTTTTCTGACGATTCAGCAAAAAGAGTTGTTTACTTCATTTTCCGCGGAACGGTATCTGATAGGAAAGGGTTGGACATCAGAAACCGGCGGTCTTCAGCGACTTTTGATTGATAAAATCATTGTTATTGAAAACGAAAAAGTAGTTTCAAGGTTAAGAAATGAGAAAATGTGAACAATGAGCTGAGCGTTATCTTGTTTACTCTTATTTTTGACCTCTCGCTAATAGTCGCTATTAGAGGAAAATTGTAGATCAAAAATTGAAAATAAGCAGAAAAGTTATGAGAAACAACGATTTTCGTATTATTCGGTCGCCGACCCGTGAGCCTCCGCAACAACGACACTCCGCGAAAACGCATTGCGCGCTGTTTACCCAAAGTCGACAAAATTCATCAAATGAACATTTTTCAGCCAGTTTTTTCAATGTTTTTCGATAATTTTGATAATTTTAAGGAGTTTTTATTTGAAAATTTTATTGTCATTTTGTGTACTCCGAGTTGCTTTTTGCTCGTTGAGTTTGACGAATGGGCACAGTTTTGGGGGTTAATCGGACGTTTTAGGGAAAGGTGAGCTTCAAACGGTGAGTAAGAAGTCAAACGATATCGAATGGAGCAATTCTGAAGGAGTCGACGATTTAAAAGCATCGAGGTAAAGAAAAATGATTTATTTTTATTGATTGCAGCAGAAAATCAGGTTTTCAGATCACAAAGCGAGAGGAAATCAGCCACCGAAGTAATCTCGCCAATAGTTCATCGAGAAGGCAACATCTAGGGCATTCTTTGGATTCTCCGAACACCAGGATCTTCTTCTCATTAATCTTCTCAAGTACAAATTGATTGGTCTTGTCAATATGATTTGTTTCCCTCTCGCTCGTCCTTTTGTCATCTGAAAACCTGATTTTTTGTTGCAAACAATAAAAATAAATCATTTTTCTTTACCTCGATGCTTTTAAATCGTCGACTCCTTCAGAATTGCTCCATTTGATCATCGTTTGACTCCTTACTCACCGTTTGAAACTCACCTTTCTCTAAAACGTCCGATTTACCCCCCAAAACTGCGCCCATTCGTCAAACTCAACGAGCAAAAAGCAACTCGGAGTACACAAAATGATTCAACAATAAAATTTTCAAATAAAAACTCCTTAAAATTATCAAAATTATCGAAAAACATTGAAAAAACTGGCTGAAAAATGTTCATTTGATGAATTTTGTCGACTTTGGGTAAACAGCGCGCAATGCGTTTTCGCGGAGTGTCGTTGTTGCGGAGGCTCACGGGTCGGCGACCGAATAATATGTTGTTTGTCTCAATTCATGTTTCGAAATTGAAAGAATCGGAGGGAACTTTGGTAGGAACTGATTGGAGCGAAAGAGATAAGAGACGACCATACGACCTTCGCACCTTCTTTTCTCTCGATTCTTTATCTATTTTTTTCGGAGAAAATGTTGCGTGAAATTGAGATTGAGAAATAGAAATCAAGGAGAAGGAGCAACTGATAGTGAATTGGGAAAAGACAGAAGTTGCAGGGGAATTCCCCCCGCGTCGAAGATAAATTACATCAGATACCGAAACGCGTTGGACAAAGGTCGCAATGATTCTTTAGCAAGTTTTTGATGGTCATCAGTTGTCAAAATGACTAGCGAGATTTGGGTGCTGAATTGAGGAGTTTCACGTGAAGATAGTGTTGAAGACAATAATGTGGGGGTTTCCTCTGATTATTAAAAGTTCTGAAACCGCCTGTCCCCAAATAAGAATAACAACTGCGATTGCTCAAAATCGAAACGCCTTTCATTTTTTCAGCTCGCTACTACGCCACCGGAGAGTTCAATCCAGGAGAAAAAGGAACTCGAATCGCCTTCTCGTGGGCAAAAATCATCGGAATGTACGGTTTCTGGTTCGGATCGTTCTACGCACAATACAACGTCTACTCATACGTAATCACTGGACTTGTCAAGTTCCTTCTCTTCCCGTTCTCGTCATAATTTTGTCACCGATTGATCGTCCCCCTATTGATAATAATTCAAAACGTATGATGATCTCTTGAAATTGTTTCCCCCTCCTATCCTGTTCAATTTTTCTCTGTCTTGCTTTACAAGTTGATAGTTTTTCTTTCCCATTTACGGCTAGTTTGTCCTCTATTTCTTTATAATATGTTCTCTTTCTGGTGATACCTGGTTGTTATTTTTACATTTCCTATCATAATAAAACTATCACAGCAAAACGTGGTACATATTTATGAATCGGAAATCTGAGTACTTGTCGAATCAGCAAATAAAAATGATATACGGGGGAATCCAGGTAAATTTATCTGAAACGAGAAGCATCAGACCTTGCAATAATCGGGTGCTTTTTGGGGGGAATGACAGAACCAATTAGAATGGGACAAGGAGCGAATTGAAACATTCGTACACATATCAAAAGAGAGATCCCTGTTTGTGAGAATAACATGATGGCATCACGGGGAGTAGAAACTCTTCAGAAGGTTCTAAATGGGAAGGGAAAGGGGGGATGAAAAGCTAATAGATTCTACGGAGTGGAACATGGTAATAGTGGATGTACTGGATTGAAAAATAATATAAATTTGATGAGGGGAATGTCAATTTAGAAATCACAAGGTGATTCTATTTCCAAACTCATGGAAATGCAATATAAGAAGACAAGACACCGAAGATAATAGAGCAATAGATCATCAGAAACAATGCTAATATGTGCTGGGTGTTCTAATTGGAACAGTGATTTGACGAAGCAAACGATGACGATGACGGCAGCTTCGACTGGTTCGAGGCAGCAAGCTGTTGTTGGAACTGCTGATTTTGCTGCTGCTGGTGCATTTGCATCTTTTGTAGAATCAGTGCGTACATTTGTTGACGGCACATATCGTCGGCAGCAGTTGCCGGAGGAAGAGTTCCGAACGGATTTTCGAAATTCGAGCTGACATCCGGTGAGTCGGCAAAGCTCAGAAGACGACGCTCAGATGACGGAGTCGGCTTTGTGATCGTCAGATTAGCCAACCTGAGAAAAAAAAATCTAAATAGTATGAAGTTCTCAACATCAACACTTACTTGCTTCGTGCGTTGAAATTCGGGAACATTCCTGTGATTCCTTGCATGAATCCGAGATTCTTGCGATCCTCACGCGGACCCCACAACGCTTCTTTCGGGATCACTGCCGACACCATTCGTTGGTAGTTGTCGGGAACTTTCTGCTCCCAAGCTGGAACTTCGAAATCCGAGCGACGAAGGATCATATCAGCGGAGCACTGAAAAAAGAAAATTACATTGGAATGGTCTTCATGGGTAACTAACAATACGAGCTTTTTCCGCATCAAAGATCTCGAATGCTCCAACAATCACGTCTTCTTCGGATCGAGTTGGTGGCGTGAAAATGCTTTGCGGAGGATCCACTCCAACTGAAAACAGAAGCTCAGGCATGTGATTCGGACCTTTTTAGGCCTTCGCGGGCCATTGACTTTCTCCACTTCATATTTAAAATTTTTGGCAATTTTTACACCAGAATGTAGAACTCGATGAGACCTACCGGGTGTTCTATAAGTTCTAGACAAATGATGATTTTAGTATCATTTCATAGGTCTCATCGAGTTCTACATTTTGGTGCAAAGCATGACCAAAAAATTTGAATTCAAAATTGAGAAAATCAACGGGCCGCGAAGGCTCAAAAAAGCCGGAACACATGTACGCAGAAGCTCATCGTGTGATTTAAAGAAAGCCTGTGACTACTTACGCTCTTCGGTGTCATCAAGCTTCTTGAGCACCCACAGTTTCTCCTTGATATTGTAACGCCATCCACGATATTGCCTGTGTGTTAAAACAGTTTTTGATAGATTAATCAGAAAACTTACAATTCACGAGCGGCGTTCAACTGCCAAATCTCTCTAGGAAGATTATAAAAAATGTAGAAGAGCTCGTAAACGCCAAACTTCTCTGGAACATTTTGAAGCATATCGAAATTCGTCTGAAGCGTGCGAGCAGTGTAATAAACGCTTGGAACTTGGCTCAACTGAAAAAATCACGAAAATTGAAGTCACGATAATATATAACTTACTGTCAATCCCATGCTAGTCGGCAGCAATGGATGAGAGCCAAATGGACCAGAGAACGTTTCCCATACTTTTTTCGGACTGCAAAATGTATAATCCAGCTGAATAGTTATACGAATTATCTTACTTCGCTTCCGTCAGCTTCATTGGGACGCCCAATTCGTTTAGATCGAAACCGATTGTAGTCATCTCAATGTTTTCATTGCTGATTTTTTGTCGTAATTCTTGTTCCGTGAGAGTTGCCGGATTGACATTCACTGATCTGTTCTTGACAATGTCTAGAATTGGAAGCATTGCAGCCATTCCGAACTGGTCAGTCAGCATTGTCGGTGGGATATTGCTCATTTCTGAAATTTTGATTGAGCATGAATTTCCGATTAAAAAACCAACCTCCATTTGGACCAAGTATGATTTTCGGAACATCCGATGGATGGAAGATGCAATAGGAAGGTGTAGGCGGTGTTGATGCGGTCGCCACGTCATCGACAGTCTTTCTCGGCTTCGGAGGATCAGGCACCACTTCTGTCTCTTTCTTCCGCTTTTTCTGGTCCTCTTTTTCGATTTCCAGAGCAATTTCTACATTATTTTCAGATTTTACAAGCACATTGTTATCATTCTTCGGCGCATTCTCTTTATCGTCGGGTGACGGAGATATCGAGTTCGCGGATTGTGTAGAATGATTATGCGTTCGAGGGCCACCTCTTCTTTCCGGCACTTTCTGCCCAATTTTCGGAAGTTTCATGAAGGACGGAGCGGTGTTTGCCGCATTGGCATTGATCGTCTTCTGAAATTAGAGCTCGTTTAATCACTACAATACGGACAAGGTCTGAAATTTTAGGTTCACTCACCGGGCGAACTCTCATCGCTCGTGATTCGTATTCAAACAACCATCTTAGTTTTGTATAGATAGGAATATAGGCGGAAATCGACTCGAAACAGAAGTGGAGGAAAAAAACAAAAAATATCACGTTCTGTTTAATCTATGTTATAAACAGCTCATATTCTCCTCTAACTCATAGTAAAACTAACATTACAAAGGCCTAAGGAGCTACTGAATTGTAGTAAGGATATCAGCTATGAAAATGGTCAATGGCTTATGATTAAAAGTAAGAGACCCGTCGCCGCACGTGTAGTTTCTATTTGAAAAGTGACAGTTTCAAGGTCACAGACTGAGAGGAACAGAGAAAGAGTGAAAAGAGAAGACATATTGATTTCCGCTGCGACGATTTTTTTTTTGAAAGAGTTCAACCCCAAATTTAATAACCTTTTTGGGAGAAGTAGCAGCGTTTGACTGATTTCCACCATATCGTGAAGGTTTTGCATTTCCTCGTTGGGGTCGCTCTTTCACAGGCGAAGCGTTCTTCTTTTTGCCTTCAGTTGCAACAAGCTTTTTTTCAAAGTCTCCTTTTCCGACTTTTCCAACTCGAACACCGAAGGTATTCTCTGTCGGTGTATGGCCGCGACTCGTTGAAGAAATGCCACTGTCGTCCGTATTCAGCAAATCGCCCTGAACAGACACAAGTAATATAGTGAGAACCAGACTTGGCCGACGCGGGCCAGCGATTTTCTCCCATTTTAATTGAGGTTTTTCAATCGAAACTTATATGAAAATGTAGGTCTCAGTGAGATCTACAAAGTGATATACAAAATTACCATATTTCTTCGCTCAATTTCGTGCTACTTCCCGAAAAACACCAAGCCGGCGCGGGTAAATCTCAATTTATATGGGAGAAAATCGCTGGCCCGCTTTGCCATATCTGGTAAGAACGATACTGCATTCCCTCACCTTGAGAAACTTTCCATCCCTATCTTTTTCCTTTCTCAGGTTCTTTGATGGTGTGGAGCTAGCAGTTCCTCCTTGTCCATTCCGCATTCCCGGGACCCCTGGAAGAGCGGGAAAATCTTCGCTCGTGATCATGAACTTGGCATCCAGAAACGCGCTACGCCCGGAACTGCCACCTCCACGTGAGCCACGCCAATTGCTACTCGAACGGCCGGCCTTTGAGCTACTTTTTTTCATGATCGTTGGACTTGACTAAAACGATATGGTGAATTAATAATTCATAGTCTTGTCAATTACACTTTGCCGTGAAACAGGACTACTGCTTGCGCTATCACTGCTTTTGGTACTTTTGGCTATGCTCGTGTCAGCGCTGTGCACCGAATGCGCTCGTCCAGACTTCCATTGTGTCTCGCTGGAGCCTGATGACGAAGTATTGACTACCGATGACGGTCCTGATGTTCTACTTCCACGCCGGACCATTTTCGAGTGCACCGCTCGTTCCGGCGGAATCGGTTCCTCGTTCGTCTAAAATATATTTATAAGAAACTCTTTATAGTTTATTCTGGGAAAAACAACCTCTACACCAAACGATGCGGCAGACCGAAATGTACAGAATAGTATTAGACAAGGCGAGTTGAGTAGATTTATGCGATTATCTGGAAATTTTGAAACTTGCATGAGACCTTGGATTCAATTTTGATGAAACAAAACAGAATAAACAAATAGAAAACTCGAGAATAGCCCGGAAAATCCTAAAAAACTGACACAAAATCGCATTTGTTTCAATGGACGCGTTTTCGCGTTTACTACTGTAGTTTATTTTTTCTGCATAGTGGAATGCGTACAATACATCGAAGTTTACGAGCGAAATCTTTTCGAGACCTATTCGAAAAAAATCTTTTTTGGTGTCATTACAATTTCAGATTTGTAATGGAGTAGTGTAGTAAATTTTTATATGTAGAGAGAAAATATTTGAAAAAGCTGATGCTGGCTGCAGTATATTTTGACCTGAAATCGAGATTATCTCTTGTATTACGGATTCCTGAGGGCCTATTTCGGAATTCCGCCCAAATAAAGTTTCTCAGAATACTTCTCTTTCTATGCCTGAGTTTTCTGAGCCATTTCTCTCGACCGCACAAAAAATTTGTTTCGACTGTTCCATAAAAACTGTGTAATTCCAATTTATTAACGATGCATACAATGTAAATAGATCATTGAAGCTTTTCAGTCATAACTTTATTTACAAAATCAAGAAAAGTGTCAACCACTGACGGAGTATTTCGAATCGAATGCATCAATTAGTACTAACAAACAATTCTTATGTATCTTGATGCCTGGTAAAGTCATTGAATAAATAAATAAATGCAATACTTCGAATACATTAATCACGACCAAGTTCCAAGAGACATAATTATGATTTGGCCAGTAAAAAAAGTGCAAAACAGTAGTAATAACAAACAAAAATATGTGTCGGAGAACTTCCCAAAGCAGAATTTTGACTAGTTCCGTTGTGATCTGCAAAATTGAACTTACTGTTATTACTAATAACTTATTAGCATGAGAAAATAAGTTTTCTGCCATAGTTTTCAAAGAATTGTTTCAAAAACCTACCACGAGATCATCTTCTAGGTTTTTTCTGTCTTTCACCGTCAAGAATTTCTTTTTGTAGTAGCATCTGTAATATTGAAATGAAGCATTTATTGAAATGTGGATTGAATAGTATTAGCCCAATTAAAATAGACTAATTTTCTGCATGAAGCAGTGTAACATTGTAATTTTAAATAAAAATAGGAAACTTACCGTTTCTGCCATTTAAATTCGTTGTCGGCTATTTTTATAAACCACATGAGAGGGGAGTAATACATCGACGCAACAAATGTTATGATTACTTGTAACAAAAGAAACTTTTCCAAGTATTTGTAGTGTTCATAGTTGAATAGAATGACAAGAGCAGTTATCGAAAGTGATACAGCAGCAATGTGATCGGAAGTCGTCGAAGGTATGAAACTCATCTGTCAATTCTCATTTTTTATTTCGAGGAATTCTGGTTTAGTATAACAAACCTCAGTTGTCTTCTGATTGCGTAAGAGTTTTTTCACATTCAGAACAGAGATGAGCGGAAGAGCATTTTTGAAATGGCGGAAGGCGGAAGGCGGAAGGCGGAAGAGGGAAAATTTTGGCGGAAGGCGGAAGGCGGAAGGCGGAATTTCAAAAATTTTGGCGGAAGGCGGAAGGCGGAAGGCGGAATAGAAAAAATGGGCGGAAGACGGAAAGTGGAAGGCGGAAGGCGGAATTTCGCCTACTTTTACTCGGAGTTTCCTGCATAAAAGAGACGTTTTTGCTGCTGTTTCGCTTAATTTCAGGGTTTCAAGCATGAAATAACCGAAAAATCACTGTTTTTAGCAAGTTTGAAAAAAAATTTGAAATTCCGCCTTCCGCCTAATTTTTCCGATTTTTGGCGGAAGGCGGAAGGCGGAAGGCGGAAGTGAGAAAATTTTGGCGGAAGGCGGAAGGCGGAATGAAAAAAATGGGCGGAAGGCGGAAGGCGGAAGGCGGAAGGCGGAATTCCGCTCATCTCTGATTCAGAACCACTCCTTTTTCCGACATCTTGATGCTAAAATAAATTTCAATTTTTAACACAAAGAATGGTAAATTTAAATATTTAGGGATTATTTGTGTACAAACAGAAAAGTGACAGATATTGGGAGAAAGATTCCTTGATGGAAAAAGAAACAGGCAGACAGAGAGTGTGTGGTGGAATAGACTCATTCTTATTCGTTGGTCCTCCTCTCGGAACTGGCTGACCCCGGGACAGATGGTCAGAAGGAGCACGAAGAGAAAATGCGTTATGTAGAGACGGAGATGTAGCGAGTAGGTTTTATCGAAAGCATGTCCAAAGGGTGAGGTGGCTCAATTATTCTTTCAGAAAAAAACATATAGACAAAACTTCATTTGGAGAATGGGTTTGTTGAGGTTTAAAGTGTATAGAACATATAGTACATTTTGAACTGTCATCGAGATTATCTCATGTTTTACCGATTCCTGAGGCCTGTTTCGAAATTGCGCCGAGAAAGAGAAGGTTTTTTTCAGAATACTTATCTTTATACGCCTTAGTTTTGTCAGCCAAGCTTTGTCAGTCTGTCAACTGCACATGAAGTTATTTCGACTTTTTCATAAGAACTGTTTAATTCCAATTCATTAATCATTAATACAAAAATTAAGAACATTGAAGTTTTTCAGTTCAAACTTTATTTACGAACAACATATATTCACAAAATCAAGAAAAGTGTCAACTACTAAGGGATATTCGAATCGAATGCATCAATTAGTACTAGCAAAAAATCCTTATCTCTCTTGGTGTATACGAGAGTCGCTGAATAAATCAATAAATTCAGTGCTTCTAATACTAAGATCACGATCAAGTTCTTAAAGTGATAGTTATCATTGGGATAGTTTAAAAAGAGCAAAACAGTAGTAATAACAATTAAAAATATGTGTCGGAGAACTTTCCAGAGCAGAGTTTTGACTAATTCTGTTGTGATCTGCAAAATTGGAATTAGAGTTATTATCATGAGAGAAAATAAGTTTTCTGTCATTATTTTGAAAGAAATATTTCAAAAGCCTACCACGAGATCATCTTCTAGGTTTTTTCTGTCTTTCACCGTCATGAATTCCTCTTTCCAATAGTATCTGTAATATTGAAATTTAGCCCTTATTGAATGGCAGCCAAATCAGTAGACTACGACATCGTAGTGAGCAGGAATGAAAAATATTTGCTCAATTTAAAAAAAATTGATTTACTGCATGAAGTAGCGTAAATGGGTTTTTTGTAAATAAAATAGGGAACTTACCGTTGACGCCATTTTGAGACGAATCCATGCATGGCTTTATGCCATCTCTCAGTAGTTGGGAAGGTACACAACAACCATTCCAAGTATTTGTAGTGTTCAAAGCGGAATGGAAACAGAAGAACAGTTATCGAAAGTGATACAGTGACAATGATTTCGAAAGTCTTCGGTGGTGTGAAACTCACCTGTCAATTCTCAATTTTGATTTCGAGAAATTCTGGTCTAGTATAACGAACCTCTTTTTTCTCTCATTGTGTGAGAGTTTTTTCACAAACAAAAGTACTCCTTTCTCTGTCATCTCAAAGCCAAAAACAAATTACAATTTTTAACACAAAGAATGGTAAATTTAAATATTTAGAGATTATTTGTGCACAAACAGAACAGTGATAGATATTGAGAGAACGATTCCTTGATGGCAAAAGAAACAAGCAGACAGAGAGTGTGTGGTGGAAAAGAATCATTCTTATTCGGTGGTCCTTTTCTCGGAACTGGCTGACCCCGGGACAGATGGTCAGAAGGAGCACGAAGATACGATACATTATGTAGAGACGGAGATGTAGCGAGTAGGTTTTATCGAAAGCATGTCCAAAGGGTGAGCTGGTTCAATTATTGCTTAAGAAAAACATATCGGCAAAACTTAATTTGGAGAATGGGTTTATTGAGGGTTAAAGTGTATGGAACGTGTAGTACCTTTTGAACAGAAATCGAGATTATCTTTTGTATTACGGGTTCCTGAGGCCTATTTCGAAATTGCGCCTATAAAGAGAAGGTTTGTTTTCAGAATACATCTATTTATACGACTGAGTTTTGTCGGCCATTTCTGTCAACTGCAAATAATTTTTTTTCGAATTTTTCATATTTGAGAACTGGATAATCCCAATTCATTAATCATTAACACAAAAAAGAAGAACATTGAAGTTTTTCAGTTATAACTTTATTTACACACATTGATGAGTATATTCACAAGATCAAGAAAAGTGTCATCTACTAAGCGATATTCGAATCGAATGCATCAATTAGTACTAGCAAAAAATCCTTTTCTCTCTTGGTGTGTACGAGAGTCACTGAATAAATCAATAAATTCAGTGCTTCTGATGATAAGATCACGAACAAGTTCTTAAAGTAATAACTTTTGTAATAATCATCAGTATAAGTAAAAACGATCAAAACAGTAGTAATAACAATTAAAAATATGTGTCGGAGAACTTTCCAGAGCAGAGTTTTGACTAATTCTGTTGTGATCTGCAAAATTGAAATTAGAGTTATTAGCATGAGAGAAAATACCGTAAAACCTCTAATAGAGGGATATGTCCTTCTATTGTTCAACCTCCTCAAAATCAAAATTCAAATTTCACAAAAGCATCCATAACTAAATTTTGAGAAGAAATTCAGAGTGTATTTCATAATGATCCTAGTCTATTTTTGACAAGGAATCGATTGAGACTACTTTCAGATGCACAGAAATCCGAGTAAGTGCTCTTTTCGGGCTCACTGAGGTGTCATTCTATTGTGGGTGTCCTTCTAATAGAGGTGTCCTTCTATTAGAGGTTTTACGGTAAGTTTCATTCTGTCATAATTTTCATAGAATCATTTCAAAAGCTCACCACAAGATCATTTTCTGCCCTTTTTCTGTCTTCCATCGCCATAAATTCCTTTTTCCAATAGTATCTGTAATATTGAAATGAAGCCCTTATTGGATAACAGCCAAATCAGTAGACTACGGTATCGTAGTGAGCAGGATTGAAAAGTATTTGCTCAATTAAAATAAATTGATTTACTGCATGAAGTAGCGTAAATGGGTTTTTTTGTAAATAAAAATAGGAAACTTACCGTTGACGCCATTTCGAGACGAATCTCAACATGGTTGAAATCCAGTGGAGAGCAGATGGGAAGGTACAACACATAGCACCGTATGTTATGATTAATTGCAACAAAAGAAACCATTCCAAGTATTTGCAGTCTTCAAAGCGGAATGGAAAGAGAAGAACAGTTATCGAAAGTGATACAGTGACAATGATTTCGAAAGTCTTCGATGGTGTGAAACTCACCTGTCAATTCTCAATTTTGATTTCGAGGAATTCTGGTTTAGTCTAACAAACCTCTTTTTTTCTCTCATTGTGTGAGAGTTTTTTCACAAACAAAAGTACTCCTTTCTCTGTCATCTCGAAGCTAAAAACAAATTACAATTTTTAACACAATGAATAGTAAATTTAAATATTTAGAAACTATTTGTCGACAAACAGAAAAGTGATAGATATTGAGAGAACGATTCCTTGATGGCAAAAGAAACAAGTAGACAGAGAGTGTTTGGTGGAATAGAGTTATTCTTATTCGTTGGTCCTCGTCTCGGATTAGAATGACCCCGGACCAGATGGTCTGTCGAGGTCAGGAGGAGCACAAAGATGCGATACATTATGTAGAGACGGAGATGTAGCGAATAGGATTTACCAATAGAATGTCCAACGGGTGAAGTGGATCAATTATTGTTCAAGAAAAAAATTTCGACATAACTTCATTCTGGATTATGGGTTTATTGAGGGTTACAGTATAGAGACAGATCTGTTTGACTACACACCCAAAAATATGAAATGGCTGTTGGGAGTATTCAAATACAGCCCGCTCTAAAGTATATTAACTTTGGGTGGTATGAGGTGGACAACTTTTTTGGGAAAAGATATTAACTTCAAATTTTACCACAACGTTTCTGACATAATCAAAAATATGCGTGCCAATTTTTATGTACGTATCTAAAAAGTTCACGATTTTGCGACCGAAAAGGTGATCCGGCAAACAAAGAAAAATTCCAGAACATTTCGGGAAAACATTCATATCTTCTTAGGAACAAGGTTCATTTCATCAAAATGGTGCTAAACAAATTACAAAACCTTGTTTTTATGAAGATATGAATGTTTTCCGGGAAATTTCTGAGAACCAGTTTTTCCAAGTCACCTTTTCGCTCACAAAATTAGCAGGTTTTTAGATATGTGCATAAAAATTTGCATACATGTGTCTGACCATGCCAAAAATATTGTGTCAAAATTTGAGGTACATAACTTCTCAGTCTTCTCTCAAAAAAAAGTTATCTCAAAAAAAGCAAAAGTTGATAACCTTTTGAGCCGCAGTGTATACTGGAAGTATCTTTTTTCGAGCGAAATCTTATCGAGACCTACTCGGGTGTCGAGTTGCAACTTTTGGTCGGAAGTTGAGGGGGGGTTCGGCTTTAGGTCGGACCTTGGTCAGCTTTTGGTCAGAAGTTGACCGTTCGTCGGCTTTAGCGCACACGTTTGTCAGCTTTTGGTCGGAAGTCGCAACTTCCGACCCGTTCAAATTTGAAGTTTGTCGGACCTTGGTCGGCTTTAGTAGCGGTCTTGTCCGGAATCCGACCAACTTCCGACCAAAAGTTGCCCGCGACACCCGAGATATTCAAACCAATATGCATTTTTCTTGTGTCATTCTAATTTCAGATTTGTAATTGAGTAGTGTAGAAAATTTTTATAGAGTGAACAATGTTGAAATAAACCGATTCAATTCGGTTCAGGAAAAATGACAATATAACGGAATGAATTTGACCCAACTGTGCCTAACCAGAAATGAGTGACTACGAGCGGAGATTCTACAGAGAAATGTCAGCTACAAATGAGGGGAAAATATGCCAGGAATGAAAGAAAATGAAGATCTTTGGGGGTGGAGAAACAACTGGGATAGAGATCATGAACCCGTATGGTTATTTACAAAGGGGAGATATATCAAAATGTTGAAAAATAAACGGGATGAATCAGAATCCGACATATCGTTTGCTCTTCTTTTTAACTGGCTGTGCAGCTGTCCCTCCATTCAACGGATGTACGGTTCTGTGCATGGCCAACTGATGTCCTTGCTCCTCATCTCCATCTCCACCACTCCAACCGCCCGTTGATTCCGCGAATTTATCGATAATCATAGAAATCGGGAAGGCGAGGACAATGATTCCACAAACAGATGCTAGTGCTGCGACCACTTTTCCACCAGCAGTAATTGGTACCAAGTCTCCGTATCCAACTGTTGTCATTGTGATGACACCTGAAAATTAAAGATTCGAATCATAAAATTTTGAAGAAATACTTACACCACCAACATGCTGCTGGGATACTGTAGAATTTGGAGTTGGGTTCATCCCGTTCGAAGAAATAAATAGCCGTTGAGAAGAGCATGATTCCTGGAAAAGAAGAACCCTTTTTATCATCCCTCTCGATTCATTTTCGTCAGTTTGTTTTGTTCAAAACTCGACTAAACAGACGTCACATCCCAGTGGGACCACTTCGCTTCACTTTGGTCTAGACAGTTCTCAACTATATAATTTCCGTGGGATTACTAAAGTATTACCTGTAACCAAAAACATTCCAAGCATACTGAGTTCAGCTGCACTCTTTTTCATCGTTTCACCGAACGCACGAAGTCCAGTACTGTATCGAGCCAATTTGAATATTCTGGCGACTCGAGCGAGCCGCATTACTCGAACAACGAGCATCGCACCAGAAAATGAAAATTTGCGTATTTTTAAAAGTAAAATTATAGTCATTTTTTCCTCAAATGATCGTCCCAAGACCAGTATTTACGAAAATAACAATCTTTTCGCTCAAAAATCGTCAAAATTCGAGAAAATCGATTTTCAAAACGCCGACTTACATTTTTTCTAATCTATTTCAAAAAATGTAGAATTTTTTGCTGATTCGAACGCGCCTAATATCGCTGCTCAAAACGCAATAGAAACGTTTTTATGAACGAATTTCAACTTTGTCGCGCTCGCCGCTGCCGACTTACAATATGCTGTCGCGCTCGCCGCTGCCGGGTCCTAAGTCGGCAGCGTTCGGCGGGACAAAGTGAAAATTTATTCATAAAAATTTGTCTGATGCGTTTTGAGCAGCGATATTAGGCGCGTTCGAATCAGCAAAGAATGCTACATTTTTTGAAATGGGTTAGAAAAAAATTTAAGTTGAAGTTTTGAAATTCGATTTTCTCGAGTTTTAACGATTTTTATGAAAAAAATATTGTTATTTTCGTAAATACTGGAATTGGGACGATCATGAGAAATAAAATGACTGTAGTACTACTTTAAAAGTGTAAAAAACATGATACCTCTGAATTCTTTCATCCATTGCAACTCATTGAATGCTTCAATCATGAATGGAAGCACTGTAAGCAAGTCAATGACATTTAGTGGACTTCTGATGAATTCAGCTTTCTTTGGATTCACCAGAAGACGTGCCAGGTATTCCAGTGTGAAGTAGACCATGCACCTGAAAAAACTCATATGTTCTTTTTCTTTTTCTTTCGATGAACTTACAGTAATTCCAAATAATGAAGGAGATAATGCGGTTCCTTATTCTCATCCTGAAGTTCTGGCATTGAGCTCAAGATGAGTCCAAGAAGGGAAAGAAGCACGAAAACGGCTGATCCGACTGAGAAGATTTTAGCACCGGATGATGATCTTGGATTTTCCATTAGCCGATATAATTTCAATCTCTGTGGTCCGAGTACAACTTTATCGAAGCAAGAAGAGGGTAACGATGAATCAACAAATGCCTGGAAAATAGAATTCATTGAATGGTTCCCTCACGATTCAGGCAACAAATTTCGACAACTCATTCAAATGTGAATAACTTATTTTCAGGGGGGTCGGGTAAAAATACGGCCAACAGAAACAATGTTCCTTATAGAAAAAGCTATCGAATGGTTTAAGAACCTTTAAATTTCATAAAACATCGACTGGGTTACGCCCTGTGTCGTCCAAATCGGCAACTCTTTGGCAAAACAAGACATAACTCTGTTAATTTCCGATGAAAATTGACGGTTTTTAGACCATTCGATAGCTTTTTTTATAAGAAACATTTTCCTTGTTGACTATATTTTTACCAGATCCCCCTGAAAAAAGTTATTCTCATTTGAATGAGTTGCCGAAATTTGTTGCCGCCCAGCCCTGATTCAAACGTACTTTCTCTGTTGACATTTTCCCAGCGATATTATTGTTCTCTTCCAGAATACAACATGGAGACATGAATGGAGTGGGAATCCTCCAATAATCCAACTCATATCTCAATCGAATCGGACAAATATCCATCGGTCGATGAAGTTTTCCGGTGACATAAAAGTCGATTACATACTCGAAAATGATAGGAGATCTCTCAAAATAGTATTCTGATGTCGTCTCGAAGTAGGCGTCACAGTCTGTAAGCCTTTCCACGTGTGATTTTTCACAGAACACTGCAAGTCGAGACGTAGCCAGTCTTCTTGTGATGATTTCAGAGTTTAGTCTGGCTTTCCGACCACCAACATTCACGAAAACAATATCAGGAAGTCTCGAGACACTTCCATTCGGAACTGTTTCAGCCACATGCGACTCTATGAGTGGGACCTCCTCATTCATATCTGAAAAGAACAAAAAATAAAAAAATCGGAAAAAGAGATTTGGAGGTATGGGGAATCGAACCCCAGACTTCTCCCATGCGAAGGGAGCGCTCTACCCCTGAGCTATACCCCCGCTGGAAAGACGAAACGAAAGTGACCATGAGGAAAGGAACAACATAAGACGGAGAGAATAAAAGAGAAAGAGAGACGCGGCGTCTCGTTTTTCTCTAGGGGCACGTTTTGAGAGGAGGGGAGGGGCGCCAAGTATGTTCAAATTTATGATGTTTGGGAGGAAAACTCGAGTTTTTGAGTCAAAAAACGGGTGTAAAATAGGAAATAAGGGAGGGGAGAATGGAGAAACATATTTTTACGGACCAGCAAGCATTCTGATGGTCCATTTTGAACTTTGATTCTTTCGGAAGTTTGGGAGAAAACTGGGTAGTAAGATAAGTAAAAAACGAACTGAAAAGATAGCCTTAAAAAAACTAACTTTAAGATTTCAGGCAACTACAAAAAACCTTTGCTTGCTCTGTGGAGCCATAAGAAGACCCTTGATTTGGTTATGTAAATTTTTGAAGTCAAATTCAATAGACCAAAAAGACGAGAGTCTTTTTTTTAAAGAACCATGAAGATATTAAACTTTGCACATAAACATGAGCTATTAGAAGGGCCAAAATCTTCACCAATCATATTCTGAAAGTGAGCTCCAAAATGTTGTATCAGGGCTGGGCGGCAACGAATTTCCACAACTCATTCGAAAGTGAATCACTTTTTTCAGGGGGTCGGGTAAAAATATGGTCAACATAGAAAATGTTCCTTGTTAAAAAAGCTATCGATTCGTTAAAAAACCGTCAAATTTCATACAAGTTTAACAGAGTTACGCCTTTTTTTGCCGAAAAGTTGACGAAACCTCAAACTCGACAACTTTTTGGCAAAAACTCTGTTCATTTTTGACGAAATCCGACAAATTTTTAACCAATCGATAGCTTTTCTAACAACGAACATTTTTTTGTGGACCGTTTTTTCACCCAATCCCCCTGAAAAAGGTTATTGAAATTCGTATAAGTTGCCGAAATTTGTTCACGCTCAACCCTGTTTTGTATCGACTCTGGTCTCCTCGGTTATTTTTGTCCGGAAGTCCACTTGTGCAAAACGTGAGGTTTCAAATTTGCAGTCAAGCAGGTAACACATTACAAATGACGTGTAAAAGATCAGGAAAATTGGGTCAGAAAATATGAATGAATAGAGGACGAATTGGAAGAGAAAGTCTGAATTCGAATGTCACGCCTTCTTCATGCTCCTCTTTTTAAAGAAGGCGAAAATTGAGTTTGAAGACTTTGAGAAGAATCAGAAGAGGGGGGGGGGGGGGGGGCAGGTGAAGACAACGTCGAGTGAGAACTCGAAAATAGAATTTGAAAATGAAAGAAGACGAAACGGATTCGTCTTTTTGAACACACGAAGAATGCGTACAGATTTCGGTTGTTTTTTATTTCCATTGGGGAACGGGGAGCAGGAAACTTTCTATAGAAAATAAGTTTGAATATGGAGCAAATTTGAAAAATATTGGTGAAAAGGGAAGTGGAACGGAGTTCGTTATCTGCACTTGTGATAGAAAAAGTTTGGAGAATATGAGAAGTTAAAAAGGGTATCTTTCTACGGCGTCATGAGAGCTCAAAAAATTTCAGAAAAATTATCGTAATTTTTTTTTGAAATTTTCAAGTTCTCTCGAAATTTTATAGGTAAAAGCGAAATTTCAAAATAATTGTGTCATGGAAATGAAATAGCTCCTACAACTGAGAATTAGAAATTAGGACCGAAAAATTGGGCCAAAATTTTTACAAACTTTCGAACAAAAAGATTATAAATCCCGATTCCAAATTGTTTCATAGTGAACGTCTAGGTCTTCCCCTTATGACTTATTATCAATTTTTTTCAATGCTCATCGAGCCCTGACCTATTTCTCAATTTCCTAGTAACTTGATGATTTCACCGAAATCCAGAGTCAACATATTTATCAAAACAAGAAGGTCCGTTCTGAACTGTGATCTCTTTGGGTGACAAATTGTTGGAAAAATAGGAGGAAATGGAAAACGAAGGAGTTCTTCCTCCAATTATCAATTAGTTTTAATTATGAAAAAAACACATCACACATAATTGGAATGTTTTTTCTTTCTCTTCCCCCCATAAGCTCCTCCCCCTTTACTACTGTAGGTGTTCGTACTAAAAAAGTAAAATTGAGTCACAATATGAAATTAGCCGTTGACATCATTTTATGGTTGCAAACGCTCCCAAAAATGTGTCACCCATTTGTGACCCTTCTTCATCTGTCGCTGCTCGCCCCAATTTCAAATTTCTCATTCATTGCAGAAGACAAAGACAAAAAAGATGGGTTCGGGGAATAGAGGAACAATATGTTGACAAGAGATATAAGATCGTAGAACTGTTTTAAGAGAGAAATAAGATATCTTGTCACGAGGTTGCTTTTGAATTCACAGATTTCCACAATCTTCAACCTTTTTGAATTTTCTAAAAGTTCTACTCCCTCACTAGAATCGAGAATTGATCTCTCATCTTCTAAGAATATTAAACTTTGCAGCGGAAAAACAAAAAAGAGGAAAGAGGTAATTTAGGGAATTTAAATTCCATCTATTAGAAATGCACAATTTGTCCTATTGTTTTTGAATTTCTGCTCCTCTAAAAATATTCCAAGAAGACGTGCCGAATCTCAAAATTCTAACACCTTCTGCTACATTCTCTCCACCTTCTTCAACTTGAGAGAGATAGAAAAAAGATGTCAAATGATCATTGAATATTCAATACGACGATGTTCTTCTCCTTCATCTTTTTACAACTGCTTTTCAACAAACCACTTTTAAGTACTGTGAGAAGCTAATGAATCGGAAGTAATGTACGGAAGTTTTCTAGGTTGAATTGCACGTGCACAAATGGCCTCAGGGAAAGAAAAGGATAAAGTGTTCTTGGAATGAGAACATCTGGATTAGGTACGGTAGGATACTCTAGAGGATTTGAAGAAGAAAAGTTTGCAGGATTAATTTTTGCAAACTTGGGAAGCTCGAGATTATCAAAAGGAATTTTTTAGCAGCTCCGGGACAACTTGCAGCCAAAAATACTATTTTTGCATAAAACACCTCGAAATGACAATTTTCATTGCTAATTGTCCATTTTCTCGTTAATTTTGACACAATTTATACGAAAAATAGCGCATTTTTTGCATCTAGATGTCCGGCTGCGAAACGTCTAGCAGCGAATTTTGCTTGGAGCCGTTTTAGCTAATAAAATTGCGAAAAATAGATCAGAAAGAAGTCAAAAATATTGGATGCTTCATAAAGTTTCTATTCTCATCCTGAATCCAGGGACTGATCAAGACATAAGCCTGAACTATCTTGAAGAGTTTTGCATTCCATATTTCGAATCATGGCGATTGCAACGATTTCCCAATTGGGAAAAGTCCCAGATTTGAAACTCGTGAATTCGTTTTGGAATCCGAAATTCGATATTTTGTTTTCATGGTGTCACGAGTTGCAGTTTTCTTCCTATTGAAGAATCTAGGAACATTTTCGGAAATATTATTTAACAAACTGTCCAATTTTCAGGTTTTTCAAACTAAACCTTTCATCGCTAGCATATTAGTCCTCAATGCAAAAATTATATCCATAAAACTGACCACATAGCTAATCGAATTAACAAAATTGTCGCTGTTTCCAGTCTAAACAAAAAAATGATCCAGATGAACTAAAAAAAATTTGTCTTCTAGACACAGACACTCTATTTGGAGCCGTTTTGTGATGATTGGTTCGAGAAAACGAAAGCAGAAGAAGAGGAAGATTCTCGAGAAACTCAATACAAGAAAGAATAAAAAGGGAATGATCGGGAAGCGGGGGGAAGAATGCGAGATGCGTGTGAATCTTGACACTCTATTCCAGAAGCAGAAGAAGAAAAAGATGATGACGTGGCAGAAGAAGACGAAAGGAAAACTATGATAATGATCAGTGAAGGAACAGGCTTCTTCTTTTACCATAAAATATGCCTTTTTTCTCTCTATTCTCTACCTCCACGCGTTGTCAAGGGAGATGCTCTTCTGATAACAGAAAGAGAAAAGAAAAAGAGAAAAATGAGAGAGATTTGGCAAGAGAATGCAAGGTTAATCATTCTGTTATTCTTTTTTGGAAGATTTGGATATATAGCTTTTTTTGTCAAAGGAACGGATCAGAAGAATAAGTTCAAGCTGGAGAAGAAATGAGGATAAAAATTCAAAATTAGTCTAGCTTCCGTTCACAATTAAATGGTGAAGAAGAAAAAAGTGGGAAAAGAACGAAAAGAATGAGTAAAACAGCAAAAAGAAGAGGATTAGGTTCGACCTACAACACTTCTCAGAATATACTTTCTTCTTCTTTATTTTCTGTGCTTTGGTTTTATCACGAGAATCAGAAATGAGCACATAGAATAGTAGAAGGCAAAAAAAAAAAAGAGAGAGACGTCTTTTTGGGGGAGGAGGAATAGACAAAGTAATGTATGATAAATTGGGCAGAGAAACAACATCTGAATTTTTGAATTGAGGGAATGCAAAGAAGATGGGATGGAGAAGCAGAAGAAGACGTCGTTTTTAATGATAAGACGTCAAGAGATAAGGCAGTTCAGAATGGAAATGTGCAGGAAATTCGGATTACGAAAATGGAAAACTATCAAAGTTAGGCGACGAAAAAAATGGATAGCAGAAAAAGAAAGGTTTGAAATTTTGATTTTCGAATACCGTAAAAAATTTTTTATAACCCTCTATTTTTCCAGCAACAAAAATTTTATAAATTCTCAAGATGGATCATAACATCTGTTGGAAAAGTGATTTGAAACATATTTTGTGAAGTGTCCAGTCAACTTTTGAAGAGGATTCCGATAAGACTAATTTCCATCTTTTTGAATTTCAAGAATGTACTTATTTTGAGCTCTTTTGGTATATTTCTTTTAGAGGTGCGTTTCTAATACTGATTTTACGGTAGCTTTTCTTTCAATTCACTTGATTCTGCAAGTTCTGATCTCAAAAATTCAAAACTCCGCTAATTTCGATTTCAAAAGGTTAACTAAAACTTGTACGAAAAAAGTTGAATTAAAAAACAAAAAATTCTCGAAATTCTGAAAAATGATTCACCAGTAGGTTCTTCTGGGAAAACTCTGGAAATTCGGACTTTTTCTTGAAAAGTTCAATAACAAACAATTTGATAATATTCTGAAGCCTTCTAAGATCAATCATCATAATTTTTACGTCGTTAACTGCTCTGATTTGATCATCAAGATGTCATATCTTTGACGCTCGGGACTTCTGACCATCTTATGGATTTTTTTCCCGATTCTTCTCAATTTTTTGGTTGAAATTTCCTTTTTTGATTTACGACCTGGACTATAACTACATGCTTTGAAAAAAAGCCACGTCATCCTCGGCAAAGATCACAAATTGATCAACAGAAGGAAGCCTTCAAAGAAGAAAAAAAGGAAGAAGAATCAAAGATTTCGATGAACCCGAGAAGAAAAAAGAAAAGAAGAGGTGCTCCTTCTGAGAGCAATGCCCCCGTTTTCAATCAGGTTTTCGTCGGCTTCTTCTCCTTCTTCTTCTCCTCATCCTCTCATCCTTATTCTAGACCCCTCAAATCTTAAATCTACTTATGACACGAAGAAAAAGTTAGAGATTGAGAATCGCAGAGATAAAAGAAGATCTTGTGTGTGTAATTCAATGCTCGACCTTTGACACCCTCCATGGAAAATATGGATGAAGGGAAAAATAAAAAGATCAAATGAATCTTTGGTGGAAAAATTCGAAGAAAGTAGAGCAATACACAAAATTAGAAAAGATTCGAAATAAATGAAAATTCGAGTTCTTCTCTCCCTCCCTAAGGCGTTTTCATTTCTGTCATTCCGCTTATATACCCTTCTATTCTGAGTATGAAGTACAAAAATTTTTTTCTAGAAATTTCGAAGATCTCGCTACAAAAGTTCTCATGGTCACTCATAGATCTTTCTTTTTCACTAGACAATTATTTTTTATTGTTTTGTATTTCCCACACACTCGAATTCAATTCTCAGGAATTAGTAATGCGAAGAACTCATGAGTAATCCATTCTGTGATTCAAAACAATGAGGGATTTCATTTTGGAGTGAGCTGTCATAATCGGGAAACTCGGAACTCGTTCCAGAATAAATCTGGATTAGTTTTGACTCGATGGATTAACTTTTGGAATTATACTACGGTAGGTGGAATTTTGATAGTCTGAGTTCTCTAAGGAGGAAGTAACAGAAAAAAATTCTGAGAATGCACCTAAATACTTGTCTGGCTAATGAGCGACGAGCAAACATTCCAAAAAAAAACAAAGAACCGATCAGATAACAAAGGAATGTAATAGATATCCTTGGAGCATAAAAAGTCCATGAAACCAAATATACAATTTGGAACCAAGGAAAAAGAGCAGAAGCTAATAGGCAATTCATACTCAATTCATCACGTTCTAGTGGTGGGAGGAATGTAGTCAGACTACAAGCATTTCTCAAGAGTTTTTGAACGTTTTATGTCCGGTAAGTGGTACAGAGAATATCATTCAGAGAAAATTATTGATTTTTTACGAAAAATCTGGGTTGGAAGTTTCGATAGATTTTGCGCTGAAATTCACATTTTAAGCGTTGCACTTGCGAAACGTAGCACCTGTCGCACTTTCAAAAAGTCACACTTGCCGAATGTCACACATTTGTTCTGTCTGATTTAGGTATCTATACCATGTCTTTGAGCTCAAAAAAAGTTTCGAGATGTTTTTCATACTCTATACATTTTCGGGCTCCGGGACATTTCGAAAGCGGACTTTTCGAAAGCGAGACATTTCGAAAGTAAAAAATTTCGAAAGTGAGACATATCGAAAGCGGACATTTGGAAAGAAGATGTTTTGAAAGCGGACATTTCGAAAGTGTGAAATCGCGCTTTTGCCTAATTTTTTTAAACAAAAAAGCGATTTCAAACTTTCGAAATGCCCTCTTTCGAATTGTCCGCTTTCGAGATGTCTTACTTTCGAAATGTCCCGGAGCCCATTTTTGGAATCTTTCGGAGGCGGCACCTTACTGGTCAAAAGAACAGTTAGAAAAAAGTTGAAACTTTTTTTCGAAATTTCCCAAAACCCATCAAAAATTTTCCTTTTTTTTATGTGATGACGCGATTGTTTCACACAACACTTCTCCAAAATTTTTCTTCTATTTTTGGGGATCTCCCTCAAATAGCATCACTTCTATTTTTATTCGTCTTTTTATTCTTGGAAATCTGATACAATATGATACGTCTGTTTTGGTTTGTCCATTAGCTTCCGATTTCGGATATAAACTTTTTCAAACATCAGTTATTTATTCATTTTCAGAAATGGCAAACGTAATCGTGGGGAGGAGCAGTTTATGAGATAAACAAAGTTTCGGATGATTCTAACTGTAATCAGCTGTAGTATACCCGTTTCAATAACCCATCTTCTAGATATTGGAAAAATATTTTCAAGCAGATTTTCTTGATTTCCTTGCGGAATACAGAGTTCTGTAGAGATCGACGTCGGCTTGAAGTAGAAGAGCATTGGGAAGAAGTGACACTTCTGGATGAGAGAGGCGAAGAGGAGAGCTAAAATTTAGACGAATCTTCGATCAAAACGCATATAGAATCAAAACTAGAAAATCGTACTTCTTTGTGATATCTAGTACAATAGTAAGTGGAACCGTTTTCATTATAATTCCTAACAGAAAAAAAAAAAACTTACTGCATTGAAGCGGTCGAAAGTGTGAAACCATCGGCCGTCGCAGAGCTCACAAAGTTCTGAAGAGCCGCTTTCGTGGTTCTTCTCAATCCATCTAAATCTGAAGATGTCAATCCAAGGAAGTCAACTCCCGGAGTGAAGTCTAGAGATTGTATTAGTACTGTTCCTGAAATTTTCGATGTATGAGTCTGAAAATGAAAAATTTCCAAACCTGTAAGCTTCCCTCCAACTGTCTTCATGTTGATCTGAACAACAGTGTTGAATGGAACAACTCCGATTTTTTGACGAGTTCCTTCCAAGAAGAATATGCATCTTCCGTTCATGGAAACTGTCATCTGATCTAAAACAAGTGAATCATTGATGAATGCTCTAATATTTCTACCGTTATTAATTGTGACTGTTGGAGGTGCTGCTGATCGGATGATCAATTCAAGTCGTCTGTTGGGGTACACTGTTTTTATCTAGAAAAATTCCAATAACTTTGAAAAAATTAGCCTCAAACCTTGGTGATCTCATCAGAAATACAAACTTCGTCTAACGTACACGTGGTTTTCAGTAAACTTCCGATGCCAGGAGTCTTCGAGTCAATGTGGAATATCAAGGAGTTAGTTCTGAGAATATACTATTTGGGATAGCATCCAAAATCAAAGCAACCTGTGAGCTTGAAAGAGCAAACTGTTCAGGGAATATTGAGAAACAACAACTTCAACCATTCTTCTATTCGTATTCTGAGGGATTCTGAATGGATACGGAGCAACGTACGGGGAAGATCCTTCTGAAGAATCTGTCTTTTTTTGAGTCACTAAAATTAAAATAACAACTAACGAGATCTTGAGCTGTAAACATTTCCAGAAATTCCCAATGAAAAATCGGAAGAAGTGGATGCAGCGTCCAGAAGAGTCAGGTCGATTAGAATGTGAGATAGCCGTTCGATGTTGAAAAAGTTGATGACGTCGTCTCGTGAAAGATTTATTTTTCGAAGAGGAACTGAAAATATCAAGATTTGGATAGCTTTAAATTAAAGATATACTCACTGTTTGGAGTTGCTTTCGCTGGTTTCCCTTCAGTTTTCTCAATATCATCATAATAATCATCTGATGTCGTCGTTGCTCTTTTTTGACGAACCAAAGTGGCAAAGTTGCTAGCTGGAGATGTTGGACTCTTTTTCACATTGTTCTGAATTCAAAGTTATTTCAAAATTAAAAAAAAATGTTCAAAAAGAATCCCACCGAGATGATGATTTCTAGCAACTCTTTTGCAGAAAGGGACCTCGGAATTCTAGCCAATCTCGTGGAGAAATGTTGTTGTGTGAGTCTATTCATGTGCTCACATATTGCTTCTTCTAGTTGAATCTTCGATTGTCCTGACAGTACATTTCCAAACTTTTGATTGATTGTATCGGTAAGTAGTCCCATATTCGCAACTCTTGTCGAGACAATTCCATTCTCAATTTTGCACTCATTGAATCTCAAATACGGCTGATCGTTGACAGTCTTTTGTAAATCCAAAAGGGCGCTGACGCCAATGCTTCTTCCTGAAAAAAATTGAAAACTTTAGACAATTAGCAGTTTAAAGTTGCAACATTCTCGCCCACAAATTGCCCTCCCAAAAAATGAGGAACCAGTTCGAACAAACCTGTAACCACAACATTTCCAGTGATGGGAATGTTCAGTATCACTGTGATTGTTCCGCTGAGTTTTCCTGTTACTCTGAAATGAGTAGAAAGTTAAAGGTGGATTCCGACCCAAAAATGAATTATCTTTAAAATATGCTAAAAGTTGTGTAGATTACGAAAATAGAGCTAAAAAACGCGATCGTCGGTGCTCAAAGTGATCCCAAATGGAAGAGAAATTTGAAATAAAATTGTGTGAGGCCGCGTAATTTTTCTTCCAATTGAGATCACTTTGAGCACGGCGATCGCTACGATTATTTTCAAGCTGTTTCACTTCGATATTCGTAATCTAGCACATTTTAAAGATAATTCATTCTTGGGTCCGAATCCTCCTAACAGTCATTTTCTAAGTGCCTAAACGGCATCAGATCCTCTCAAAAGGATTCACAGAATCTTTGCTAATTCCATGTCTATACTATATGATTTAAAAGTGACAAACTCACACAAAGTCAAAATCGGTGACCCGGATCCGGAACTTGTTCGGAAAGTGCGGTTCGAAGGCGACGAAACTGGGTTGCCGGAACGAAGACATTCGGAAAGAGTGCGCCTAAACGCACTCAAACGTTTTTTACTCATTTCAAACGCTCACTTTCGAAGAACACTTACGTCTACACATCCTTCCTGGAAACACTGTCTTGTGGCGGGTATATTAACACGTGGCACTTCATACTCCACAAGTCCTTCTGCAAAAATTAACTGGTCAAATGACTAAACGGTCAGCTGATTTTTGTACATACGAACGATTGAAGAAGCCTGATCAAAAACTGGACGATTCAGTCGAACTCTGATAGCTGGACGAAACGATTGAGATGATACCTGAAAATTTCGAAAAAAGCTTCTTCATGTTTTCTTCTCGATGTCACTTTCCCGCATTTGAATAGAATTCCATTCTCATTCAAAAATCCTGTGTTCAAGGTCTTTTTTCTCAACTTCACCTTCCCCTCTTGAATCTACATATTTGATAGTCAAAAACCAAAATAATTCAAAAAAAAGTTCAGGTCAATTTGTCATTATATTAGTTTGGCGAAAAAGGTCTTGTAGTCAGATATTTCTAGCCTACAGTTTTTTCGTGTCCGTTGCAAGAAGAACTGGTCAACAAAAATTAAAATCACAAGTTGATTTTGATATCAAATCGATTCTATCTGTTTCTTTGATACGATTCATTTTTTCGAAGAATTCTTTGATGTCAACCGCACCTAGTTACAGTAAGAACTGTACAGTGGCTAATTTTGTTATTCTGTTCTGCTGAAAATGCAAAATATTACACACTATTATTACACTGAAATGTTTTAGGAACCATTGGAGAGTGACCATCAAGAAGAGAGAAGATTAGTTTCCATAAGACGTGCTAGACAAAAAGGATCCAATTTTAATCCAATTTGAAGGGAACCAAAAATCTCGGGAAAGGTCAGGAACTCGGTAGAGAAGAGTCATAGAAAAAAGGGAATTTCGAAAACTGCAAAACTCACCAACTGAACGAAAACCAGCAAAATGAAACTCGGAAATATAGATTTAGAGATGATCATAGTTTCTTAAAAACTTGAGAGAATGGTAATTGCATGCAGCTTCTCAACTTCTCCTCCTTCAGATTTCCGACTTTTCCCTTTTTTCCGAATCGAGGGGGGAGACGGTAAACCAAAAAATGCCGAGAAAAATTACGCGTTTTCGTTTGTCATTCTGCGTTTCGCTTCCTTCCTTCTCGCCTCCTTCTTTTTTTTTTGATGATGATGATGACGGTGACCCCAGAAAACAGCCCGAGAATGGGCAGATGACACGCCTCCTGCCGTTGAATACAACGTCTTCTATCGAAGCGAAGAAGAAGAAGAAGAAGAAGAAGAAGAAGACGACCACTATGCAACAATAACAAGTCGTTCGGAACGAGAATCATCGAGAACGATAGTTTGAGTGAAGACCTCTTTTTTTGTCTGACAATGGGCACTTTTTCGGGATTAGACTGTAATCCGATTGGGAACATGCTAAAATGGCTAATGGAAGCAGAGAAAGAAGAATGAGAAGAGAAGACGTAGACAGAAAAGAGATAAGAGTGCTTCTCTCTTATTTTGGTCATCAATCAAGAAAGGGTAGCAGATACTGTTAAGTGACCACTTTCATCAAAGGAATTTTGGAACTTTCGAATCAAGTTGAGTCAGAAGATACCGTTTATAGTTCTCTCGATGAAATAATTCTTATCAAAATGGAAATTGGGTAGGTCTCTGGCCTGTAAGGGTTTTGGAAATAGTCATATTGTGAGGCGATCTATCTCAAAGTTCGAAGTTCAGAAAGAACCTATGAAAAATAATCAAAAGTTTAAGGAGAATTCCGGGCAAAATGTCAATGCAAAATTTCATGCTGGTTACGAATACCACAATGAAAACGCTCGAAAATTCCTGGCTGGCCAAAAAAAAATGCCTTCTAAGTTGCAAAAAAGTAATACCTCGTGACGGAACTTTTGCCGTGTTTTTCGCGTGGATTACAATTGTCGCACTGTCCACTGGAAAAGTTATGCCAGGAGGGATTTTTTGGGCCAGCGAGGCATTTTCAAGCGGTTTTATTGTGATATTTGGAATCAGCATGAAATTTTGCAGCGATTGAACTATAAACTCATTTTGCCTGGAATCCTCCTTTAGAATTACGCGTTGTGTTGCCGAAAAGTTGCCGATGTTGGCCATTTCGGCTGTTTCTTGGCCACACAAGGCGTAACTCTGTTAATGCTTTATGAAATTTGACAAATTTTTAACCAATCGATAGTTTTTCCAATAAGGAACATTTTTTATGTAGACCGTATTTCTGATCCCTCTGAAAAAAGTTATTCACATTTGAATGAGTTGCTGAAACTTCTAGCCTCCACTGATCATAATCAAGCCTAATGTTTTCGAGAAGACTACAAACACTCGAAACCACGTCATGTCTATTTTCATCGAAATCGAATTTCAATCAAGCGAGGAAAATCTTTTATTCTGATCACTGGTCTTCTCCCATTTCAATTCTGTTTCAGTTCACTTTTTGTTGTTTTCTCAGATCTATCACTCGGTTTTCTGATAGTATCATCTTCATCCATTAGCGACTGTCCGGGTGGTGATAAACATATCTGAAAATGTGACAACATTTTTGCAAATAAACATTCCAACATGATCTCACTTTTCTTTCCTTCCGATCACTATGAGGATTCGGGAGTGGTACATCTTTACGATTCTGAAAACGATTGGATTTGAAAAATGGAGTCGAGGGGAACTTACATTATATTTAGTTTTCAGAACTTGTCTTCTAACGATACACATATTTGACGATTTTATTCAACGATTGCACATGAAAAATAAGAAATGAGAAATGAAGAAAATTTTTGATGAGGTTTGAAAAAAAAGAAAAGCCCAAAAAGTGAAGTGAACAGGAAAGATGAAGAAGAGCAAAAACACCTAATCTAGAGTTTAAATATCCAAAAAAGAGAGAGAACCGGTAGGGGAAACAGTTGGTTAGACAGAAATATGTTTTAGAAATGAGAGATTTGTTAATAAAACTATGATCAGCTAGAGAATAAATATATACAAATAGAAGAAAGAATGAACAAATTAAGAAAAAAAAGCTTAGGTTGCAGTCTCATTGAAATAATATTCATTGGCATCTGTTGGAAGTTTCCAGCTAGATGCGCCGAGTTCTAGAAGGAGGAGGATCATTTTACGGGCCCATGGTTCGGAGACGTCAATGAATGCATCCCTGGAATAATTGTTGATTTAAAAAATCAAAAATGATAGACTGAGGATCTCACCTGATCAGATCCTTGAGAAGTGCCAACCGATCGGGACATTCTCTCTCCAAATCGTAACCACCCTTGATGAGAATTGAAATAAGACATTCCAATTCTTGAATCTTGACATGTTCTAGGATTGGAGGACGAAGAAGATAGTTGAAGACATCGAATACAATTGTAGCCAGTTCTCCTTTCGAATCTGATCCCAAATTTGAATATAGTTCCGTCAAAAATTGAATGAAGGAAATCCACATGCGGAAGTGATCCTCTCGGATCTTGTGGCGGCATTCGAGATATTGGGAAAGAGCAATGATGAGTCCCTGAAAACAAAAAAAATATATTTAAATTTGTCAAAAGAAAATCATACCTTAACAAAGGATCCGATAGATGGTGCATATTTGAAGTTGGCACAAAGTTTTCCAACTCCACTTCCACCACCTCCTTCAATTGCATGTCGACATAATGCGGATCCAATGCATTCAGCAAGTTCCTCATCACAAAACGCTCCTCCAATCCATTGTTCGATTTGTGAAGCATGAGAATGTAATTGAAGAGCTCTCAACTCAGTGATAGCTTTCTCAATCTCATGCTCACTCATCACTTTCTTCTGAAACAAGAGTGAACGTGAGAAGAATTTCGAAGGGAATACAAAATAGTACCTTTTGATGTTCCTTCTTCGAACTGTTCATCCTCTTGTTGTACTGCTGATGGGCGCCTCCGCCGACGTGTTGGCCATTCAGCTTATTCGAGTTAGAACCATAGGATTTCTGAAGTTTTTTTTTTGTGTTTGTCAATTGAGCGAAAAGATGCCAACAAGTTTTTCCTTACCTGCGACGAAGGGGTCGATTCAGAGCTCAGTGAACTTTCAGTTCGTTTCAAACTTCCGTTCGTGTGCCGATCGTCCGATGATACGTTGTTGGAAGCGCGCGAGCTGGCACGTGAGCTCGTCGACTCGCCGCAATCTTTCTTGTTATTGTTTTCTGTAAAGTTTGAATTTGGAAATTTGGTGTTTGAAACTTTGGTATTGTATATTAGCGATATTTTCAAAGTTTCACTGCGCTCTATTATGAACATGGCACGGTATTCTCAAATGGAAATTCAAATTTTACAATTTCCTTGTTAACTCTGACTTTTTAATCATGTTTTTGGGATCATTTTAAACCTAAATTTGTCCATATTTGCTTTTTTTGCAACTCGATATCTATTGACTCAAAAACTTCAAGGTTCACCCAAATTACGATTTCTAAAAGTCAATTTGTAGATTTTATATGGGGCTACAATGTAATCTCATCCGATTATTTAAATAGGTCTTTTAAACTTTGTAAGTCGAAAATATTCAATTTTTTTTTTACATTTTTTGTTGAAATTTCGAGCTGAAATAACCCATCGGAAAATCCTTAACATTTAAATCTCATCCGATTTTTGAATTTATTTTTTTGAACAAAGTTATAGCTGAAAATGAATTTCCGAAACAGCGAGAAGGACCAGAAATTCAAACTTCAACTGAGTTCTCAATGAAGCGCGGTAAAACTCTTGAAATATCGCTAATAAGTTTTTATGATTATAATTGTACACTTCTTTAATCCCAAATCTCATATTCACTTACAATTATACCTACACCTTCCCTAACCTCCCAAAGACATCTGGAACCACTTTTCATAAAACCTCAGACACATTTTTAAAAATCCATTTCATTTGGCTCACCTTCTTTCAAAATGTGTGAAGTGACATTAGAGTCACAATCGCTGGAGGACAGCTTTTGACCGGCTGCCGGCTTCGGTTTCGTTGACGATGTTGTCGTGGCGGCTGGCGTTGAAGACGTGCCGTCGGATCGAAGTCCTGAAAATCGATTTGAAAATTCACATTGGAGAATTTAAAAAAACGTACCAGGAGGACGGTAAATTTGCATGGCGGGTCGGTTGGTGGGCTTTTTTGTGGACGCTGTAGCTGTTGATTTCAGCTCTTCGATGACTTTGTTTTCAGTCTGAAAGTTATCGAAAATCAAAATCACACAAAAAAGAGCGGTGATTCTCATGTAGCGTCCTCTGTAAAATGGCGACTACTGACACTGGTTTATGGTAATTTTTAATCGAGAGAGAGTGATGGGAAATTCTCGTTGTCCAAAAGAGTAAAATGAACTTTTGTATATTGGGGAAGAGGGAAAAAGAGTAAAACGATGGGGGACACTACATGAGTTAGGTACCCCTCTGATATTTCTTCTTTTTCTCTGAAGTCTCTCTCCAGACACTAATCTCTCAGTTATGCGGTTATCAGATACGCGGTGCCGAGAGCCGCCAAAAGCAATGATCGATAGTTTTTTCTGAGTGGATAAAAAGATAAAAGGAATGCTGTGAAAACCCATGAAACAAAAGTGATTGGGAGTGGCTCTGTCAAAAGTAACAAAAAAGTTGTAGTTAGTAGATTAAGTGGCGAAAAAAAGCGGTGTTTGGTTTGTTTAACCTGCCAGAATTAGCACTTCTAAGGGCTCGCCAAAGAGTAAGAGGACTTGAAAATCGGAGTGTGTACTCTGTCTTGTTTCTTTTTGATGACCCCGCCACATTCTCTCGGATTGATTAGAATGTGCACGTTTTATAAATAGGCGGATTCATGGGCCCTGGATCTGAATCTCTTTTTTTCGAAAGTTTTTAAATTCCAGCCTTAAATTCTTAATTTCAGCATCTAATATAGAAACCAGACGGGCTACGTCCCTCTGGGGCCCTTCGGGCATGTCTAAAATTTTTTTTTTTGAAATTTTGAAAAACAAAATAGATGGGCATCATTAAGCAGGAATTACTGATAGCCTGCCAAAAGTTGAGAAAAATCGGTCCAGTAAGGACTGAGGTAGAGCGGGATCCGGACACAGCACAGACAGACACACACACAGAAATTTGCGTTTGTTAATAGTAAAGATCCCAAATCATATCAGTCCTCGGTTAGAGGATTGCAAAGTACAATTATCAGTTCTACTTTGTTAAAATGTACAATTATCAGAGCCAAGAATCTAGGAATAAAATAACCCAAGAATCTAGGAACCCAAGAATCCAGGAATCCAAGAATCCAGGAATCCAAGAATCCAAGAATTCAGGAATCCAAGAATCCAAGAATCCAAGAATCCAAGAATTCAGGAATTCAAGAATCCAAGAATCCAAGAATCCAAGAATCCAAGAATCCAAGAATCCAAGAATCCAAGAATCCTAGAATTCAGGAATCCAAGAATCCAAGAATCCAAGAATCCATGAATCCAAGAAATCAAAATTAGCGGGATTTCGAATTCTTGAGCTGAGTAATTGTTCAAGAATCAATTTAGTTGAATGATAATATTTTTTTTGGACCTCGTAGTTTTTGAAATGGGAATCAGTAAAATTGAAAAGGTCAGACAGCAACACACCCCTTCAACCCAGTTATTTTTAGAATTTGGTAACAACTTTTTCGAGGTTAATCTGCTGAAATGTAGATGAAGTTTCAACTTTTCAATGCACTTTGCGAATACCTAATTTCTCATTTTCAGTAGTTCAAAGTAGTTCTCACATTCCCATAACTAACTTTCCTAGAACATCAAAAATTTTCTATTTTCAATCTTTTTTTGTTTTCCAGCCCCTCTAAATGTATTTCCACCTGACGTCAGTTCTATTGACTACTTTTCACTTTTCAGAGGAATAGGTGCGAAGAAAAAGCAAGAAAAAAAGATAAATTGCAAAAAGAAACAAACCTGAAGAGTATCCATGATATTTGTCAAAGTTCTTGGTCAGAGATCCACTGATCGATGGGCGATGTTCTTCTGCACTTGATGCGGCAGAATGAAACGGTGAATAAAAAAATGGAAGAGAAGGGAGAATTCGTGGGGGAAATCGATAGGAAGCCTCGATCAAGAACTGACGTATTGAATCGTGTGCACTGTTCGTCACACTGTTGTATTCCAGGGGAAGAACACAAAAAAGTCGCCTCGCCTGGAACCGAATATTGATTGATGTTCGTGGAGAGAGGGGAACGGTAGAGATTTATGATAATAAAAAAGAGATACATTCGTGAAGGGGGTAGTATAAATAAAACAAATGTAAAAGAAGAGATAAAAATCATAAAAATAGATCTTGAATAAACTTTGTTCTCACCCAAGTGCCCCTTCACCAAAGCATCTTGTTTTTTTCTCAGTCTGTCTCGAAATTCCTAGACCGAAATGGTTCGAAAAGTGCACGCGGCGCTTGGCGACGAATTTCGTCATACGGTCTCGCTCAATTCGAGTCTCTCTCTCGGTTGGCCACCGTCACTCGGAAACCACTTGATAATCCGTGTACAAAACAATGTTAAGTCGTTGTCATTGCGGGGCGAAGCATCGCGCGAGAGCAAAAGAAGAAGAAGGAAGATAGGGAGCACTCGAGAAATGGAGATTCAGAAGTGTAGACGATTGGATGGTGCGGTGATTGGGGAATGAGCAGTTTTGAAACGGTGAGCGAACGAAACAAGGAACGCAGAAAAAAGAATAGTGAATGATAATCGAAAAAGAGAAAAAGAATGTTCGGGAAGAGTTTTTAGATCAATCACGTATGGGACATGTGATAGTAGTAGGAATGGAAACATTTGGAGGATTTTGTACCTCGTGATATTGAAACTGTAGAGTTGAAGGGAACTGAAAATGAGTAACCAAAATTTGAAGAAAATTTATAGGAATACAGCACGACGGGATCCTTCAAATCTGGGTTTAGAACAGGGCCCTTTTTAAAAATTAAGTCAGCGATTTGTGATAAAGCAAAAATGAAAAAAAAACCGGGTTGAAAAAATATTTTAAAGCCCGTCCCTGAAAGCCCGACTTGTACTACTTGAGTGATATTTGAAAAATTTTGGACGCTAAAACTTTCAATTTTTTCGAAACTCTTTGAAAAGTCAACTGTGTTGTTACAATATTTCAGAAACGTTGGAACATTATTTTTTTGAAAATATATGGGAAAACATAACCTTCGACTCAAATATCAGGTCAGAGCTTTTCCGGGCCGTGATTTTCAGAAAAAAAAAATGGCTGGCCCGTAACATATATGATGGGATTCGAGGTTCAGTTTGTTAGAATTCTAAATCATTTGGTCAATTGATCTATTCGATAACAAAACCGCTGTGTAATTATTGACAGAATTGATTATCATAAAATTAGAGATTCAGTAATAATATTGTAGGCCAAAAATTGAAAAAAACCAAACGACACGGACGGAAAATAATACAGATCTGTAGTTTCTAGGAATTCAAGTTCTAAGCAATCTGAGATGTTCCAATTGATTTTAAACTGCGAATCTGACTTTCTACTTTCGAAACATCTCTCAAAACCGCTGCTGTTGGAACAATAGTTATTCCTATCCAGACTCCTAATAAAAACAGTAGATGAGCACAAAACTGGTCCATACTAGGTGAGCAACGAAGCAAAACGATGCGTGGGATTGTTCGGGAAAAGATTGGAAAAAGCAAAAACATCATTTCTTCGTCATTATTTGCGAACGGATGGGGAGGGCGGACGAGAGTAAAACAAAAAGCAAAAGAAGAAGAAGAAGAAGAAGAACATGATAATATATATTTTTAACAGACACTTTCTATCTCTTTCCCTTGAAAAACTTGGCCAGGTGTGCTCATCAATCTCCTAGTTCAAAAACCTGCAGAGGTGTCAAATAAATCTGTTCTGAAATGAGAAATGGCAAGGGTCTGGAAAATAGGAAGAACTTTTTTCAGTTTTCAAGTGGATTGGATCTGGTCGTCGTTGAATGTGAAATGGCGGATGTTTCCAATCGAAGAGAGACTGATGATCTGAAAGATACGCAGAGATTTCTTCTTTTCGGTGTACAACACAAATTGAAATATGTGCTCGTAGCTGTGTTTGTGTGTGTGGCGGAGATGATGATTTGATGATTTGATGATAGAAATTAGAGAATTCTCTGCGTCTCTTCTATCTCTCTACTGGTCCGTTGGTCATCTACTTGGTCCGAAGTCTACTATGCTAACTCGTGGTTTTCAAGGATTACACAACTTTCTCTTCCCGAGAAAAAGATTACACACTTTGCCGCCGTTTTCAGTTTGAGAATGAGATTATGGACTTGTTCTCACTATGAGCGCTTTGTTTAATTTCAGGGAGGTCTGATTTTCTGTTCAAATGAGCTCTGTTCCACTAAAAGTCTCGGGGGCATTGGTGCTCCACTGAAGAAGACAATGGAGCATTTTGAAAATTTAATATGAAGCGTCAAAAAAATTGTACCATGATCATTCATAGATACAAAATGTTCTGATGCTGTCCAAAAACTTTGTGGATTTGCACAGGGTAACGACCACACCCTAAGAATAATAAGTGGATCGTGGGAAGAGCAAGTGGGATATGGTTGAGCCGCGTTTTTAGTATACAATATCTGTAAGGGAGATTCCCAGGTTTTCCGGAACAAGGATTCTTGTCCAGTACATCTTCGATATACAGGGTGCGCCAAAATTATGGCAACACAACTTTGAAGCTTGATGATTCGGAGGACACCAGATGGTTGATGTTGGCAACAAGGATGATACGGAGTGAGAACATTGACGGTCGAGCGATTGTTTGGTGAGTTGGATCCATGCATGCCCAAACCCGGGCCTGGCCGGGTCGACGGAAGAATTTCTACCGGCCCGGGTTTTGAGACCCAATTTTTCCGAAGGTCAATTTTTGTTTTTAAAAAAGCCGATTACTTGACTGTTTTCTATTCAATTTTGAAATGTTTCATACTTTTAGTACTTTCATGATTTTCATGCAATTTAGAAACTTTTTCATAAAAAAATTAAATTTTTTCGGAAAATTTTCGACGGAAATTTCCTCACGGCATCGGCGACCTAGTATTCGTGGGAAGCGCTACGTCGCTAGGGGCCATCTAGCAAAGGTCGGAAGGCCCCGGGAGCGTAAGGAGTGGTGCACGGCTCAGGGCCGAATGGCAGCAAGCAGAAACCAGAGCGCGGTGCAATAGCCGTGTGGCGTTTATGAGTTGTGGCTCACCTACGGCCTTTCTGATACCTCCAGAACCGTTTTCATTTTTGGATGTTGTAGTCTGATTGTTTATTCTCAACTTTTCCATGTCTCCTTTATCTAAATTCGGTATTTTTCATCTCCCTGGAGATAAAATTCAAAAAAAAAACATAAAATGTTTGACTCTGGTTCAACTTTTGTTCCACGAAGATATGAGAATTCGGCTTGAATAATAAATAAAAGTACGAAGAATTAGGTCAAAACACAAATCTGTTATTATTGGTATTTCTTAATCGAAATTTTGCCTATTTTTCAGTATAAAGTTTGGAGTTCTCTCTCCCTTTTCATCATTTTTTCCAGATTCCCAATATCCTATATAAAAATAATGATAGGTCTTCACAATACGAATATGTTCACATATTTCTCCACACTAATCCTTGTGAACATACCTCCATCCAAGAAAAACGCCGTCTGGATTCCCTACAATAAATAATTTAGTAAAGCAGTTTGCTCTCTCCTTCTCCCTTTCCCCATCTTCTCCGACATCTTAATCCCATTCGTTTAACAACACTTGATACGAAAAAGCGATTTATTTAGCCAGACTTCTCTCCCCGCCATACGTCGTCATAGAAACCCCACTGGGACTGCGTCGTTTCCATATACGGCGTCTCCCCCTCTCTTTCCTCTTTTCACTATGTTTCAACTAATTTGAAGAGCCCTACACTCTCTCTTCGAAGAGAACAAACTCTCTTTCGCTCTCATGAGAAAAATTGGTTTTTTTTCACACACTCTTTTTTTCAATTTCCGGCACGAAAACTACTTTTTTGGGGCTATATTCACCTAGCCACTCTATCTCTCGCAATATTCTCACTTTCAATATTTCATTATTTCCCCTCATTTTTCTGCATATTCCAGATGCGAGCATCAAAAAACCAATGGGCAATTTCTCCGGAGACAATCATGTCCCATCATTTTCGTTTAACCAAAGGAATACCACATGTCGTTGATGCGACACCGCCGTATTCAATGTTTAATAGTCCTATTAGTAAGTTTTTATTTTTAAACTTTGTAAACCAGGAAAATCTTGAATTCAAAAAAAATCCAGTAATTGAGTTTTTAGAATAATTTTAAATCAGGTGAATGTGGAATCTGAAAAAATCCAGATGCATCGTCAAAAATACATTTTCCAAAAAGCAATTACCACGCACCCAAGTGCGGAAAGACTTACTAGACCAGTTCGAATTTGCAGGTGTGCATTACCTTCCAAAACGTGCGTCATCTGCGGACCCATTTAAACGAAAATCGTTGAGTAAATCTCAACGAGAATTGAATGATTTTGTGAATGGAAGAAATGGGGATCCACATGGCTTACGTTTACCACTTCCAATTCGATCGAGTTTGACGGATTTAGTGAAACCGAAATTGCTGGAGAACAGAAACTATCAACCACCAAGGAGGAAACCTGTGAGTTGAATCCTTGCATTTTTCGGAAATCAATCTGAAATTGTAGCCCCAAAAAGACCGACAGGAAAAGGAGAGAGAAGAGATGAGAAACAGGGAAAGGATTCAAAAAATCGAGGAATTCCGACAGGCAGTTCTCAATGAATTGATTGATAATCCATCGAATTCTGATCAAATGATTATGTCATGCATTGAAATGCATATGGAGAGATTCGCAGGAACTGTTTCATGGGTAAGATTTTTTTTATAAAAAGATTAGAATAGTTTTGAAATTTCAGAATGATTTGGAAGAAGCATCCGAGGCATTGATGAGGAGTATAGGAGTCGATCCAAATACAAGGGGAAGCAGGAGGCGATCATCGAAAAGTAGAAGGTTCGTATTTTGTTTTCAGAAGAAACAAATAAAGATGTTTTGATTTCAGAAGTCACAAACCTCCTCGACCATTTCGAGTGGAACCAATTGCAAGCCCAAATAGCTTGGAATCACTTTCATCTCCATCTTCCAGCTCGTCAAAGTTTGTTTTCAAAATTGCGACGCTAAAAATTAAAAAAAATTTTAGAACATCTTCAACATCTTCTTCCCTGACCGCTTCGTCTATGGAAACCAACTCGGCTGCCAGTTCTTGAGGGAAACAATTAAAAAAGAAAATGATATTCTTTTAGGTCTGTGATCTCAATATTCTCTTCCTGTCTTTCTTTAACTTTTCAATATCAAATAAATCTTTCAAATTGGGAATCTGAGGAAGTTCGCAAAAAATCAAGTAATCCCGTACGTTTTACCGCCTTGTTCTCTTTGTTTTAGACCCTAATCCTTGCAAAAGACGAACCAAAACGCATGAGCATTCCGCTCGCTTTTCCGCGACTTCTTGAGAGTATGTTTCTAAATGAAAAGAGAAAGAGAGAGAGACGGGGAATTGCGTGATGAAAGTGAAGAGCGTGTATGCTGCCTCTTATATGCTCATGCGCATCGAAAAGAGCGTACTCTAAATGCGAACGATATGACTATATGCAACGCAGGAGCACCTTTCCCCAACCTGCCCCCGGGTGCCCCCAAAAACTTTGATGGCGCGTGAAGTGGGGTGAAAAAGCGGAAAGGTTGCGCAAGAGAGTTCTGTAATTTCTCTTCACGTTCTACAGTCTCTATTCTAATCGACATACACACGCGGGAGCCGGTTTCAACCGCGCGGCGGGCGGCGCCGACCCGAGCGGATTGCCAAGGCGGTACACAGGAATCTGGCATTTTGGAAGAGAAGAAGAAGCGATGCTAACCTGTAACTTCGACATTGTCTTATCTTGTTAGCACCGAGGTCGATCGTCTCGGGTTGCATCTTTTTGCTCATCTTCCGAGTTTTCGCACATTTCTTCATTCATTCATAACCTTGGCTTGTCAAAAGTTGGTAGTTTACTTCTTTCTTTATACATTTTTGAATTTTGCACCTGGAATCTTGCGAATTCTTTAAAATTTACCGAGCATAAATGGCTCTACGAATTCATAATTTGAAGCTGTTAGTTTGGAAAATTGTACGCCTAAATATCAAGTATCTGAAGGCTTATTAAAAAAATATACAGGGTGGCTGAAAAGTATTGAGACACTTGTTTAGACTCAATTTCTTAAAAACAGAGAACCTGATGACTATGATTGTTAGTTTTTTCGAATAATCATTATTTTCGAATAATCATTATATTTCATTATTTTATGTAACCAGTTTTCATTATTATCTGCGTACTTCACCCTCGGAACACCTGAACCCTCCTCATTCATTCCATTCTTCCGTTTTTTGAGCTCTCCAAGTGTCGAGTAGGATTAGTTGGGTTCAGTCTGAGTCGAACTACAAACAAAAACAAAAGTGCTCGAAATCATTCTACCTCACCTTGTGAAAACTGCACCTTTTGACTCAATGTCCATTGTCTAAATTTAGTGAGAGAACAATCGTATGGGAATTTGGAATTTCAACGGATTCATTCATTCCGTTCCACCACACCCTTTTTCGATTCAAATCTCAGCTGAGTCAACAGGAATGATGTGCTCTTTTCCTTCTCTCTTTTATTTTCCCGATTTTCCGACAGTCTCATCCCGAAACGAACACCGTTACTTTCCGTTTTATCACTTCCTTTTACGTCTTTCTCAAAGTCAAGTTATCCTCCGTTGAGTTCTCTCCGCGTGTGAACCGCCCGTCGTATTTGTTCTCGTGAATATCAGTTGTCACAGTTTTTATTTACCTTGTCACATAGATGGTCAGTTTTGAGTGAGAGCCGCTCTCTCGAGAAAAGGAAACAATACCGATATATTGTGATGGTTGAATAACGGAGACACTCCAGAGAGGCGCTGACCATATCGTTTTCGACATTTTCCCAAAAAGTTTTTGACAGAATACTGTAGACATTTCCTTTTTGTGAGCTTTTCGGAATGTTGAAAACGTTTTGATTTTTTTCCTAGCATTCGATGCTCGAAGAATAGAAATTTCCACAATTTCTTAACAGTTATTTTCATACATGACCTTAATTTCCACTTTGCAATTTTTTGTTTTCCGTAGAAGACCCGAAAAAAGTATTTTTGGAAGAGTTCATCTTTTCTAACATCCGTTTTTACTTATTGTTCGAAAAATCGACACTTTCAAACTTTCGAAAGTAGAAAAAACGGGACCAACAGATTTTTGAACTTCTGGTTTTGAGACATTTTGAAAGTAATACAATTCGAAAGCGGACATATTGAAACTGAAATTATGTTCATGATCTATTACATATAAAAATGCTTTATTACACCTAAAAAGGCAAAATTATTTATGAAAAGTTCAAAAAAGTTGGGCAACAACGCGATTTCCCACTTTCGAATTTTCCGAAATGTCCGTTTTCGAAATGTCCGATTTCGAGATGTCTACTTTCGAAATGTCCCGGAGCCGAACTTTTGACTTCAACACATTCCCAAAAGTTCCAATGAAAAAAATCAACAATTTTATTCTCGGTCATATCTTCGGATTCTTAATTTTCTTCTTTGATTGTTCCCAACCTCTCTATCTCCAACTAAAATCAAAATATGATTTCCTTCCTTTGCTCTTTTGAAATCTGCAGCAATACCAAATACAAATACCTTTCCTGCTTCTATTCAAAGCGTACCAAACAACGTGTACAAAAATCCAAAACCGGAATATTTCTCAACAGAGTCCTGAGTCATTACGTGGTGTCTCTCTGGGTCAAGAGCCTGAACAGGTTTTCCTCAGTTTTCAGGTCAAAAAGTTGATAATCAGCTTGTCGGAGCACTCAAAGGAGACTTCTGATGTCTCAAAGTTTCGAAACACACTACCAGACGACCTGCGTAAATGCCATTGTCTCATGAGACTCCGCCCACTTTCCCGCGCGGCTCGCCTTAACACGTACTTTCCGCATTGATTATCACTGATTTCGCGTGTTCAGTTCTTCGTCTTTTTCCGGTTGGCGCCCTCTTCTCTTGCGCGTCTTTTTCTCGGTTGTGCTAATCCTTCCGTACACAACTTTCTGTCCGCATCTCGCGCGTAGCCGCCTCCTTCTTCTGTGGACCGATTTTCGAAAAAATAGTAGGCAACAGTGCGGAGAAGCTAGGCACTCTCATAACACATACCGCGCCTCTTGGAGCTCTCCAAGAAAAGAGGAAAACGATGGAGAGACAAGGCCGGTCTATATGCCAGCCTCCAACTCCTACTCTACCTTTTCCATCTAAAATTGATTCGAACCTTTCACCTTTTCCTCTTTCGTTTGGTTACTGTATTTTCCTTACTTTGGTATACTGTAATTTCATATTTCAATTTCTCAATTTCAGTTCCATGGGTCTAAAAGCCATCATTTTGGCCGCCCTGGTGGTGACGGTCTACGGACAGTGTCCAGCATTATCAGGAGCATGCAGATGTGCTCCATCAGTCTATGAGCCAGTTGCAATTATTTGTCAGAATGCAGGAAGTTTGCAGAATGCGATTCAAGCTATTCAGGCAGCAAGAGATATTCCTGTGAGTTTTTGATTTGGAGTTTTTTGGGGGTTTCTAAAAAATGAGAATGCCCTTCTCCCAGTTTCGAATTTCTGGGACTTCAAAAAGAATTTTCTTCCAAGTTTCATACCACTCTGAAACCCTATGATCAACATTCAAAATTTCCAGATCGACTCTCTCACCATTCTCGACACTGCTATTCCAACAATTCCAGCGAATGCCTTCCAAAGCTTCACAATTCTTCGTCTCGTTCTCAATCGAAACACTCTTCAGAACATTGACGATCAGGCATTCAACGGTCCACTTCTTGATTCTTTGATCGAGCTTGACCTGAATGACAACAATCTCGGTATGATCCCCCAAACCGGTATTCCACGTCTTCGTAATCTTCGCAAACTGTATTTGAACCGAAACCGTATCAACCAACTCTCGTCGACCGCTTTCAATGCTTTCGAGTCCCGGGATTTGTTGCTGAAATTGGAATTGGCTGGAAACAGATTGACTGATTCGACTCTCGGAGACGCCACCGTTTTCAGACCACTGACTCTTCTTCAGGTACCGTTTTTAGTGAAATTTATGATTTTTGACTGACTCATCAGCAAGTTGTCGAATTGCCGGCCCTTGGGCTGTGGGTGGGTTGTCATGGCTGAATCCGGCGGACCTGACCTTTTTTTGATCTAAAAGCTTGTTTTTAAAAGTACGGTCGGGTTCAACCATGGCAACCTACCCACAGCCCAGTCCGCGGCTCAGGGGTCGGCCGTATGACAGCTTTGCTCTTCAGCTACTGGGGTTTTTCGATAACTTATCAAACTTATTCCCAAGTCTACAAAATTTGAAAAAAAGGATTCTTATTTCAATCAAAATCTTGAAACTGTCCTAAATTTTCAGGAACTTTCGCTCGAAACCAACTCCCTAACTTCGATTCCATCGTCTGCCCTTGTCAACCAACGCAACACTTTGACCAACTTGAATCTCGGACTCAACTCCATCAACGATGTGCCAGTCGGAGCCCTGGATTTCCCAGTTCTCTCATCTCTTTCTCTCGAATTCAACGGAATCACCGTGATCCCACCACAAGCTTTCCAAGGTGTTCCGAATCTTCAATTCCTTTACATGACTGGAAACAAATTCCCATCGTGGGCTCCAGAAATGTACCGTTATATCACTCAATTGAAGACTCTCGGTATTGGTGAGACCCCGATCTCCGTCATCCCCAACAACGCGTTCATGGTAATTTCATTGATATGTATCTATTAATTTTATTTTCTTTCCAGCACATTCCAAACCTGATCCGTCTGGAAATGTCCGAAGCTGCCGTTGACACAATTGAGAGAGGTGCATTCCAAAGAACTCCACAGATTCAAGCCATCGTTCTCAACAAGAACAGACTTTCCATGTATGATTCATTCCTGGAAGATTTTTACCAAAAATTATCAAACTTTCAGTGTACGCGCGGACTTTTTCGAAGGACTCAACGACCTCTATTCGATCGATTTGCAAGGAAACCGAATCGACACTGTTCAACCACTCGGATTCGCCAACTTGCCATCCATTTCTCATTTGGATATCAGGTAATTTGCAACAAATAATATAGTCAATGTTCTTCCCTCTCTCTCTTTGTTTGTTTATATCGCTCGGCACATCCTTCTTCCTCTCTTCTTCCCCTAAATCGTCATATCAAACAAATTAGAAATGTGCCGAAGGGAAACACCTTTATGTACTATCGAATGAGTCATGGAAAATAGAGAGTGAATCAGACAAAGTATCAAGTGGTTTTACAGTTACAACCTTCTGCAAACGATGCCTTCCGATGTTTTCCTCAACTCCTTCCTGCCACAACCAAATGATCGAAGAGTCATCTATGCTTGTGGTAGGTTTTCACTATTTTTTGAAGGGAGCGAAAAGTTTTTTACTAGGAGTGTTCGTGGACCATCCAGTCAAACGTTTCTGAAAATTCGGGTGTATATATGTACAATCGATTAGGGGGAATCCATTTCTGTAATCAGAATGTTCAAAATGGTCACGTGAACCCATTTATGGCCTCATAAAGGTCCGGGCAGTACTGAATTTGTTTACTTTGAAACTGATTTTCTCACTAGATGTCATAGAAATCTCAAGTTTTTTGTACAGTACATGAAGTGTAGTACTTTTTTTGATGACAAAGAATTTCTGCAAAATATTCATATTTTTACGATTTCGAAGTTTTTCACAGCCCCTGAATTTTCAGCATCGTAAAAATATGAGTATGTTGCAGAAATTCTTTGATATTCGAAAAAGTGATAAAAATCAAAGTTCACAAATTTAGTACTGCCCGGACTCGGTTCACGTGACCGTTTCGAAAATTTTGACTACAGAAATGGATTTCCCATGATCGATTGTGTACAAAATTTCAGAAAAAATTTGACTAGACGGTTCACGAACACTCATGGTAAGAAATAAAGAAACAAAATATTACATAACAAGATAAAAATTGATGACACCTTCACCATTATAAATCTAGTTTCGAGTCGGTAAATCATACGTAGATTTCATCTAAATTACCAGGTGTCTCCCCACAGAGTTCTCCCATATAAGAGATTGATCTTCTGTTGACTCGTCAGGTCATCTGTCACCACGCTCACCTTAGATGTGTTGCGTGGCTAATTGTAGAGTTCCCCTTTTAGATCAGATCGTAAAGACTTTTGCTTCTAGATAAGATCTTTTGAAGTGAATACTATAGAAATTGCCGGAAGAAAAAAAGTATAATATATTTTCCAGGAAATCCATGGTACTGTAACAGCGAATTGGAATGGTTCCGTACGCTGCTCCGTGACAATCTTGACATCGATGTCGAGAAGCCAGGATGCCTTGCTGTCTGCCAATCATCACCAAATGGATGCCCGGTTGAGGGAACTCCACTCAGGTATTCTATTTTTAAACAGTTTTCATGCTCTTCACAGTTTGTTTGAACTTCCATGAGCAAGTTTTTTTTCTTTTCTGTTGGTAACCAACAAGTGGCAAACATTACTTCTCTCACTTTTACAACTTGCTACTATTTAAAGTTTCCTTTTTTTTCCCAACTGATCAATTTTCAATCAGATCCGTCGATTTCTGTCAAAACAACGAAGAAGCACAACCACTTGTGGGACGAGCACTCTCAATGGTCGGATGGATTATTCTTGGTATAATTTTTATATTATTTCTCTCCATTATTTTCAAAATTTTCAGCGGTTATCATGACAATCTTGCTCATCTCGATTTGTCTCTTGGCAATGGTTCGTTATGGAATGAGTCATCAGAGAAAGAAGCAAAAGGATGCCGAAGTCGCTGCCGAGGAGTATCACGCTCAAACGACAGCTAGTGAGTTTTTGTAATTGGTATTCTTCTTAAATTTCAAAAAAATTTAGCTTCAATCTACAACGCACCAATCTCCGTAGTGGACAGGCCATACTCGACAGTTCCCCCAGTGAATCTGGATCTTCCAGCCGCTTATACTCTCGACGATCGGCCGAACAACTACCTCTACTAAGCTGCTTCATTTCTCTTTTCTATTATTCTTTTTTCGCCCCATCTTGTCTTCGTCGGTTGTCCACGGGCCTCCACAGACACGTTGCTCCCGCTTCCTCTCCCAAGAATTGTGCTCCAAAAAATGTCTGTATATTTTCAAAAAATTCTGTTGTTTGTACATGTGAATTCTCGAAGAGTCCCTCCTCATCCCGCTGATTCTTTTTCTTTAATCTAATATCAACTATTTCTATAATATAAAATATAAAATTATATTTCTTCTTCTCTCCTTCGTGCCTTCTTCTGATGCCCCATTGAATTTGAAATCTTCTGATTTGTATAGAACATTTGTAGGTCCAATGAATACTTCTAACTTCTTATCTATTTTCATTAATCTTATCTCCCCGTTTTGCTCTGACAGGTGAGACAGAGATGCCGATATAATGGGGCGGGGCCGAACACAATGCAACGTATCGTCGGCCTGTCTCTCTTTCTCTTTATGAGGGGGTTTCCTACGTAACATGGTCCCTGGGAGCTCTTTCACTTGTCTCACCCCCCCCCCCCCCCTTTCTTTTCCTCTTTTTCTCCCATCTGGTCCACCTGTTCGCGACCCCTTACAAAACACTCGTCTGTGTACAGGTATTACTATATTATTAATATCGATTTTCCATTAACCTTTCTTCTGTAGTTTTTTAAGTTTCGGGCTTGTTTTCAATAGTTGAGATTACTGTAGGGAGCGTCATTTTTAGAAGGTTTCGATAATTTCAAATTGGAGAGATCAAAAACATTGAATTTCGAAGCTTTGATTACTAGAGTAAGAAACTTATTAATTTTTGTGCAGCCGTTTTTTCGGCTCCGGGACATTTCGCAAGTGGTCATTTCGAAAGTGTGAAATCGCGTTTTTGCCGAATTTTTTGGAATTTTTCATATATTCTTTTTTTACGTTGATGGTCTATTACAGATTTAAAAAATGCCTTTTTATATAGAAAACGCCAAAAATATAGATGAAAGTTCCAAAAATTTGTCGAAACGAGATTTCACACTTTCGAAATGTCCACTTTCGAAATGTCCGCTTTCGAGATGTCACGGTTTCGAAATTTCCCGGAGCCGTTATTTTCAACCAGTTCTAATCAATTTTTTATACTGTGGACCACTTTTTTTATCCTTATTTTTCTTCTCGATTCCCCTTCTGTACTTCCGAACCTTATTTTTCCTGAAGCTTCCATTTTGAAAACTAATTTTACAGGACCCAGTTTAGAATTGCCTGGACCACACGTCTCATGTCCTCTTCCATTTATTACCACCTGCTAATACATGTATCTTCTATTTCAAAACTAATCCTCTTAATTCGAACCGTCCGTTTCCAAAACTAACCTCGGACTCCGAGCCAAAAGTCTCACATCTCTCATGTATTTGACTAAGCGAGACACAGAATATTTTTAATTTGAAGAGACTTCTCTCTACCGGAGAGACCAGATTCTTATTCTCTTCCTAAATTCCGTAAAACAAACAAACATGGGGAGGGCAAAAAGTTGTATGAAAGAGAGGGTGCGGTTGGCAAAAAGAGACTCTGATCATATAATCAGAAAATAAGTGTTTTTTTTTCGGGAAGACGAAAAGGGTCTGCTGCTTCTCCATTGTAGTCGTCGTGACAGGCGCAGATGATTTCAAAAAAAAAGGAAAAGGGAGAGTCAGGATTCTAAGCACAAGCTGTGCTCGTGGCGGAGCACATCTGTGTCTAATCGGTAGAGAATGCGCATGTTGTTTCCATATATCCCAGCTGCTCTCACTCTCTCCTATACTGCCAACGACGACGCCTTTGCACATCATTTACTTTTACTTTTCTGGATTTCATTTGGGAAGTGAAACGACTCCGCCCACTGAACACTTTAGTCTATAATTTATCGAAGTGGCTGTTGGCTGGCCGTGTTACCATGCGACAAAGACGTCCGGAAAAGTGTCAATCTTTGTCAAACCACAGCTGTGAACTTTCGAAAACGGGACGGAGGTCTGGAGGAGCTCATTGTGCATTGGCATCTGTCCATCTCCATCCGTCTGTCTAATGTTTAACCCCAACCAGATTCTTCTTTCGCCATCAATTCACCAAAACTTCTTGCGCAATTCTTTTCTTGTTGAAAATTCTAAAAAAACTATACTAAAAATCTTATCTAGATTCCCCTTAGGTGATCCTCACCACATTCCCATATCCAGAACGATTTCCGTTCTCTTTCCTTTCGGGCTCTCTTTCCATTTGCTATAAGATTCCGCGAGAAAAAGTATACATCCGTAAGGGGGTCCCAAAATCGACCTTTTGACTTGTGAGAGACATCGTTGTGTTGTCTAATAAACTCACATCCATCAAGAGCCGTCCGACTAATATATCGCCGTTATTGGGGTGGGAAACGGAAGAAGACGAAAAAGAAAAGGGAATGTGAGGGGTCCATAGAGATGTTCGCCAATTTCAATTTAGTTGTATTAGCAGATGGGAAGGGCACATGAAGAATACTTGGATTTTTCAATCATGTCCAAACCCGGGCCGGGCCGCAGACGAATTTTTACTGGCCCAGCCCGTCCGAAGATCAATTTTGGAAAAAATCCGATTTTTTGACTGATTTCTGTTCAATTTTAAAATGTTCAATACTTTTAGTGCTTTCATAAGTTTTCATGAAAAATTGCATTTTTTTGGGAAACTTCCAATGGAAATTTCCTACCCGGGCCTGATTTGGATAAGATTTGTAGTTTTTCCGTCTGAAATCGACTAGAGTTTTTCGCATTTTTTGGTCGATTTTGGTATAGGAACAGGGCTGTTTTTGTTTATAAAAATCATCGAATTTCAAAACCATCTGGAGTTATTACCAGATCTCGATGTTTTCTGGATGTCGAGTATCTGAAATCATTTTTTCCCTCGAGGGCTCTGACACAAAGACCACCTGGGGTATCTTATCTGACACAACGTGTTTCATTTGTGTCTCAATCAATATTTAGGGGTTTGGGAAACACCTGTATCCGTATTAATAGTGTAGCGGTTCTGGATTATCTTGTACAATTTCCAATTCTTTTTTGTAGCATGAAGATTATTATTAGTGGAAAATTTGATCGCTTTGCAAACTTTATCATCTTTGAAACTTTTTCAAATAGAACTTTGAAAATGAATATTGAATTTAGCATACAATTTCCTTCAAAATGAGTATAATCATGACCTACTTTTGTTAAGATCTTTTTTATCCAAATAATTAAAAATTTTCGATCGTAAATTTTAATCCTATTATAGTAATCCAAAGTCTGGATGCTTAGATTCAAAATGTTCTCGAAATAAAAAAGTAACACTGGCGGCCTAATAGAAAAAATAGGCTATCAGAACCACATTTGCAGAGTGATTTCAAGTCAAAATTCAGCTACTTTTTGTGTTTTTCTTCAAATTTGAGCCAATGTCGAAACAATACAATTTCGATATCCTCGACTCATCCTCCAATCTCATTCTCCCCATATTTATATATAATTAGACCTCCTTCTTCCTAATCCAAACCGACTCTCAATATTTCTTCAGTTGCTCTTCCTCCTGGACCCGTCTCTTTCACCCACTTGTGATTCTCCTTCTCTTCTCGATTTCCCTTTTTCTCCTCCACACAGCCGGCGACGCCGTCTGTCTCTGATAGAATCCCGTTAGAATCACCTGTCAAATTCAGGTGTTCACATCCACTCAAACACACCCTTCTCCAATCCGCGCCGTTTTCACTTCAATTTCCGTTACTGGGGTGGTCTATATTGACTTTTTCAGTTTCATTCCATCTGGAATCATGGATTTCTCGAGTGCCACGGCGAGCCATCAAGAAGAGCCACTGGATTTGTCCGTTGGAAACCATGGAAACCCGTGAGTTCTATAGAAGAGATTAGAAAATGGATTATGATGAGTTTGACTTATGGAGAATAGAACAATTGTTTGGATACCTCCAAGATTTTCTAGATTTAGAAACGACAACTCCGTCATTACAGTTATTTATGATTTACTTCTTGAAGTTCATCAGAAAACAGATGATTTGACAGCTCGTAAATCAATAGATAGAATCAACTTTATTGCCTACTACGGTTTATTGTTGGGTTTCTGTCATAAAAATGAATTTATTACTGTAGATTTCATCTCACCTTACATCAAATCAGCCTCTATCATTTTCAGTGAGCCCAACGAAGAACAACAACAACAAATGCTCAAACAACTAATGGACTCGTTCAGTGCCCTCATTCAACAACACATGATGGCAATGCTACTCCAAAACATGCATGAAGCCACGAACAGTCCCATCCTTGCCGTTTCCGAAGATCCGCCAGAAAGCGATACAAAAGAAAACATCAGTGTAATAAAGACTGAAATTGGGGAACATGAATCTACACCGAGTCCAACACAAGCTCCAAGGAGGACTTCAGCAGGAAAAGTTGATAGAAGAATGGTTGGAAAAGTGTGTACAAGAAGGTAATTGTGAACCCTAATAACTCTTAATAATCCCTGAGCTAAAGTTTCAGAGTGGAAGCCAACGCGAGAGAAAGAAATCGAGTACAATTGTTGTCTAAAATGTTTGATCAATTAAGATTATGTCTGCCAATGGAAGACGATATTAAAGTTTCTAAGTTGGCAACTTTGAAGGTAGTAAATTCAAGTTCAAAGCGTTCAATTCTCAAATCTTAACTTCAGGTAGCAACCGCTTATATCGGATTCCTTGGAGCCATTGTAAAAGAAGACGAAGAAGAGGAAGACAAGTACCGGACAATGTTATTGTCTGAAATGGAAAGTGCAAAAACTTTGAGGAAGTAATTAATATTGTATCTAATTTGTTTATTTTTGATCTCTGTGATTTTACAAAAGCGCCCCATGTCATCCGATGATCGTTATTTTTTTTATAATTCAGTTATTTTGCAAGTAGATAATAAAGTTTTCTTGCTTAATTACATTGGAATTTTTGATGGTTTATGGACATTACTTATTCAAACAGTTTTCATTCAGTGTTTTATGAAAAACCAAAATTTCTTCATGCAAAATTTGGCTTCTCAAAATTTTCAAGTCGACCAAACTTGGATTGATTAAAATTCAAAATGGCTTTCTAAAATACCGTAAAATCTGTATTAGAAGGGCACCCCGATGAGCTCAAAATGAGCATTTTCTTGAAATTTAAACTGATAGAAATTAGTCTTATTAGAATCCTCGTCAAAAGTTGACTGGAGAGGTCACAAAATATGTTTCAAATCTCTTCTCCGACGGATGTTATGATCCATTTTTGAGAATTCGGAAATATTTTTAAGCGATGGAAAAAAGAACATGCCGTTTAATACAGTTATTACGGTAAGTATTTAAAAACTTTCGGTTAAACAAAAATATCATTTTGGATGCTTGAAGTACAAACTTTGTCATTAATCATTCGTGCTCAAAAATGTTACAACATTACAAAAATAATTTTTAAGCGATCGCAGCAGTTTGGGATGAGAAATCAGAGACCCTGTGTGTGTCAAAACAGAAATTTTATTCATTTTTTGAGTTTTTGCATTTATCGTCATATTTTTGATGAACTTTTCATGAAGCTTCTTGATCAATATTCGAATTTTCAATTTATTCTATATGTATAGTCCTTGGTTTCTTATCCCAAAGTTTGGGACCCACGTCCACTGTGGAAATTTCTTCCAAAGAAACTTCCATGCCTATTTCAGATTCTTTTGAAGTTCCAATTCAAGAACTGGCCCCAAATCAAAACAATTGAATTCTTAACAGTTTCCATACTCCATACTTTCAGATCTCATTGCTCTTTCGTCTCGTTTCGTATTTCTCCCCCTTCCCCAAAAGTGACATTTGAAATAAAACACCCTAGGATGTCGAAAATCAAAAGAAACCAAACTGGACGCTCAAAAATCTCGAAGACTTAAAATCGTTTAGTTTTTTTAAAATGTTCTTTCGAAAAATTAAAGACTTTTGAAAAATTGAAACCGTATCCAAACCACAGATCAGAGTCCACTTTCAATCTTTCCCTTTGCTTTCCGCAACAAAAAATGTATCGAAATCGTGTATGTTACACCAAGGAACATATAAAAAAGAGATGTCAGCGTAAATTCCTAAAACCATCGTAAACTAATCGAATTAACCTATATCTCTGTCTCATCTCTTCTTCTGTCTCTGTATTCTGTACTTTCTTATTCTCACGTCTTCTTTCCGTTTTTTTTCGTTATTCTTGTTTTTCATCCCATCAGCTCAATGAGCACTTCACTTCTTCCAGAATATCTCCATATGAAAATGTGGAAAACATCAAACATCGACTACTACTATTTTTCTCTTTCCTCTCTACAAGTACAGCATATTTGCTTCCAATCCTTTCTCCGTTCTGTGCAAACTGTCATTCCCGATGATAACCAGTCGATTTCTTGTTTGGTTACCAGCTGGAAAACATCAAAAATCGGAAGCAACGCCATCCCCTTCTTCTCCAAAATTCTGCATTTTTTTCTCGGCAGAAGAAGTATAGAAGAGGTAACCTGGTCGTTGATGTCCCGCGCTCTCCGAAAATCTGAAAAATAAGCTCTTTTATTTTTATACAATTGTTGGTCTTTTCTATTTGAGCATATTTGAGTTGGTTGTTGATTTCCAGAAAGAAACGAAGAGAGACCCTTCAAAGAAGACGTTTTTTTAATTCGATTTCCTTTTTAAAAGAACTCGTCAAGAATTCTAAAAGTTCTCACTTCTTCTCGAGCTTTATTGGAATTTTTGCGAGACGGAATCGGAAATGACGTAGTTTCTTCAGAAGACGTCGTCGGATTTTATTGAATATTTCATTGATTCTATTTCCTTGTAGACTAACGAACCGGAACCTTATTATGGAACAGCTGAAAGTGTATTAGAAACTCTCTTCAAAGAGGAAGTTCTGATTCTGCTTAGCTTACTATAAAATGCGAGTTCCTATTTTCGGAATGTCAGTGACTTATGACCGGAAGTGATTCAACTCTCGAGCTCCTCCTATCCCTATAAAACCATCCAATTCTTCGAAATCTGTTAGGATCCCGATGTAGTAGTATCACATTTCTCTTTCATTAAATCTTGTTTTCTTTTCGTTTCTTTTTGCTATCTTTAAATTTCAAACCTCCGCCATTTGGATTTTATTCTCCATCATCATCCCACGAATGAATCACGAAGAATCACATGTGCGTGTCACAATGACAACTTTTTTTGTTAGATCACTATTGTCTCTTCACGAGGAGAAACTTTCGAAAACCTTGTTGACTGAAAACCGATTTAGAGGTTTCTGGTTAGACTTAAGGTCATCCGACCTACTTGAATATATATCATGATAAATTTGTGGACGACATCTGAAACAGCACGGGAGGCATGAAAACATTATTAGATGGGAGACACCAATCATCAAAACACAGGTGGAAATGGGAGTGCATGGTGTTGAAATTTTTGATTTTTGAAGTAGTGCGAAACTTTCCAAAAATCTCTGTTAAATCTAGAATTTAGATCATAGATGCGTTGAGTAAACCAAGTTTTCGAGAAATCTGTAAAACGGCGGCGAATCCGTCGGTTTTAGAGCTTGGTACAGGTGTCTTTTCGCAAGTGGACATCTCGAAAGTAAGACATTTCGAAAGCGGACGTTTCGAAAGTGTAAAATTGCGTTTTTGTCTCATTTTTCAAAATTTTCATACAAATTCTTGGGTTTGTGATCTAAACGCTCTATTACATATAGAAAATGCAAAATATTTATGAATAGTTCAAAAAATTTCGCGAAAACGCAATTTTATATTTTTGAAATGTCCGCTTTCGAGATGTCTCACTTTGAAAATGACCCGTAGCCCCACGTTTGTGATAATCTCAAGGTAAAGTCTAATTTTCGTGAACTGAATTTCTGCGATCTTTTGGTTTTAACCAATACTCAAATGGTTTGAACGCATTAGTAGGAAATCGAATTTCGTTTTTCACAGGGTCGCAAACTGTCTGGTGTTTTTTTTTGGGATTGGCGGGGGTATTTGGCAAAAATAGCATCTATAAACGAGAGAATCAGCTAAAATTTCAACCAAGAGCGTTTGCCCGGCCAGACACTTTGAGACCCAGAGGTCTAACTTATCTTTCATTCCTCCTAATTTACAGTGGCGGCAAATGGTGAGGGTCACTTTATGTTTTTGTTTATAATTTTGCTCAAATATGTTAAATCGACATGAAATTTGGCATGATTATTAACGATATGACTGAGAGTGGAACACATAGTTTTTTGAAAATTGAAATTCATCCTTGGCTCCAGAATCCTTCCGGATGTAGGCGTCATCCAAAAATCAAAAAAATATGTTTTCTTGTGGTCATTCAATTTTTGTAATTTGTTTGAGAAAATGTTGGTACTAGATGAAATAAGTAACATACAAAGTTTGGTTCACTTTGGATGATTGGCTCCGGAGATATGGACGTCGGAGCACAAAATGGCATGTTCGGAAGATTGAGCATATCTCGGCTGAAACTGATTGTAGGACTCTCAAAATTTCAAAGAATATGTATTTTGCTTTGTTCTACAAAATGGCAAAAAGAACTTTTGATTTTGAGCAAAAAATTTTTTTTGAAACACTGCCTCCATTTGGTCAGAAATGGTCCTGTACTTCGCCAAAAATTTTTTGTGCAAAAATGGAAATTCTTTTTGTCATTTTGTAGAACAAAGCAAAATACATATTCTTTGAAATTTTGAGAGTCCTACGATCAGTTTCAGCCGAGATATGCTCAATCTTCCGAACATGCCATTTTGTGCTCCGACGTTCATATCTCCGGAGCCAATCATCCAAAGTGAACCAAACTTTGTATGTTATTTATTTCATCTAGTACCAACATTTTCTCAAACAAATTACAAAAATTGAATGACCACAAGAAAAGTTATTTTTTTGATTTTTGGATGACGCCTACATCCGGAAGGATTCTGGAGCCAAGGATGAATTTCAATTTTCAAAAACTATGTGTTCCGCTCTCAGTCATATCGTTAATAATCATGCCAAATTTCATGTCGATTTAACATATTTGAGCAAAATTATAAACAAAAACATAAAGTGACCCTCACCATTTGCCGCCACTGTACATAAACCTCGACCACGGAATACAGTACTCTTTTTCCACTCTTCTTCCCCTAAAAATGTCTGTTTTGACCTGTAAACTTATCGTGTTTTGTGCTGTCAAGACCACCGTGTCCAAAACGTCATCACTACTGTTATTTGCATAATCTGTAATCCAATGTCATCTTTCCCTTTTCCCTCCCAACGATTCCCAAAATTCTGAATACACATGCACCCACTCAAAAACATTTATTTTGTTTGTTTATCGCCCCCAATTCTCAATTCCCTCCTTCCATTTTATTTGACATTTTTCGAAGAATGACGATATCCAAAAATACCTTGTATGATATTTTATTCACCTATTCTAAAGATCTTCATTTTCCTGAAAACTGTTCCATAATTATTTTTTCTCAACAAGATCATTATGCCCTGGCGGTCTTCTTACTCTCATTCTCTTTCCATCAAAATAGCCTCGTTTTGGCGGCTCGTTGATCAACGAAAAAAACACATGATGATAGAAAGAGAGAGAAAATGAGTGGTTCAAAGACCTTACGTCCCCAAAAAAATCTACAACTTTTGCAGATTATATTACATTTCTCCCCTCGTCTTTCTCTCAATCCATGAGACTCCCAGCAGAACTTTGTTTGTTTCGAAGACAGTCCTGTTTTGTTGATCTCTTTCTAGAAGTCGATTCGTCGATATATCTTCTATACACCCACTTATTAATGAATGGTGTTTGATTGTCGAGAAGAATCTCTATAGTTGAACATCAATTCAAAAACTGTAAGCCTCTTCGAGAAGAAAATATGAAGATTAGAAACCCTTTATAAAGATGTTTCCCAAACAATGTGTACCCGTAATATAACCTTCAGATGGCCTCTCCTAATAATCAAAAAACTGTTATGACATCACATCCGAGTGTGATCTCTTAGAAACAAAGTAGAGAGAACTGTTTATCATCATCATCATCGGTTTTCAAAGACTAGACAAACACTTGAAACTTTTAGACTTTTGGTCTCCGACCAGTTCTACTTGGTTTAGTGGTTTGCGAGAAGAACTAACTTGTCACTCATCATGAAGACGTCCCATGGGTCGAAGAAGCCGAAACTTTCATTTCTTTCCAAAAAAATTTGTGTCGTGTTTTGATCCGTGTTCTCGTTCTTCTTCTTCTTTTCAAACAATATCGTTTCCGTGTCTGTGACACTGGGCGTCGACGACGAGTCCGCATTGAAACCATAAAACGAAGATCAATAATCTGTGATGATCGGATCGAAAGGAATCGGGATAATCTGAGATGTTCGTAAATCAATGAGCATTACATCTAAACATTCGAAAAAGTTCAGACAATCTTTGAGTATCGAAAAGGTGCATGAGGCCTCGGAGAGTAACGGGGATTCTCTCCATCTTTCTCTCTGTTTTGCTCCTAGAGCAATGCACCAACCAAAACATAATCGAGAATCACAATCTGGCCAGGGTGCAATGGAGCAAGAGAGAAGTGTAAAAGAGAGACGACACTAATCTTCTTTTTTGGTATCTTATAGCGCGTTCAAGAGCTCAAAGAGCACACAGCAAAATGTCAAAATACTCTAGGAAAGGGACAGGGTCAGCAGGAAGAAGAAAAAAGGGGCAGACGAGGAAAATATTTAAGGGATGAAGGGAAAAAAAAACGAGAGGAACCGTCGAACCGACCACAAATCTAGTGTTCTGTGATGCGTTGTCGTTTCTTTGTGTGTCTGATACTCCAAGACCTTCAACACTTCTTGAAGCCACTCTTTCTTTTCTACCTCCCATCGAGAGAACGATTTCTCACCAACCACGTAGAGAGTACACACTAATTCTGGAGAGGCATTGACACAGACACACGAGACCCCCCCCCCTTTTCTACCCAACTGTCAAGGCACCCCTTTTCTTTTTTCTTCTATACATACTACGACATTTTTGAGCGTATATCTGTGTCTCCACACACTCTTCGCTGGTCCCTTTTTTCTACCACTGTTACTTTTGTCTTCTTTTTTTCGTTTCGTTTCCTTCTACATCCCCTCCCATTCCTTACATCACCAACCATTGGGGCGTTTTCTTCTCGTTTTTTGGCCTCTTCTTCAGATTTCTGCTCCTTGCTTCTTCTTGGTCCATCAACGCCTTCTTTTTCTTCCTTTTTTCCATGTCACCTCTTCAGGCGTTGTGTTGTACTTTTCTTCTTTTACTCTTTACATTTCTTCCCATAGAACTTTTTTATGGAAATGTATGAAGTTTCACCCCATAGTATCACACCACTGATGTTTTGTTCTCTTAAAATGTTGTCGATTTTTGTTTGTGAAAGAGCAACAAAAGTTCGTTATTCTTTGAATCAGATATTCTTCTAGAATCGGAAATTCTGAAGTTTGAACTCTTTGAGTAAAGTGGCCGCGTGAGAAAATGAGGCAAAAACTAACCAATAATGTTTTGAGATGTTTTTTTTTGTTCAAAAGCATGACACATTTCTGATTCTTCGTATGATCTGGAATGTTCTCAAAAACTCTCAAAATAACATAACTCATGAGTAATTTTTGTTTTTTCATCCCTCATAACAATTGATGTCACAAAATCAAAGTTAGTCATTTGAATAAGCATTGAGACCAGGAACTAGGCATGAAAATTCATAAACTCGTTTCATCCCTTTTTAAGATCCATTTTATCCTATAACAAACTAGAGATAATCATCATTTGTCTAATCCCCGTCTCGTCTTCAACGACTAAATCTCTTCTATTTTTGGCAAAAAGAAGACCGTTCAATATGTTTTCCTATCTTTCCTATTTTCAACCGAAAAAATCAAAACAAAAATATGGAATTTTCTGTTTTCTGTTTTGAACTCCCTCCATTTTATCAATGTCATTTTATCAGCTGTCCCTCTGCTTTCTTGATGTTTGAACATTCGTCCGCCCATCGTCTGCTTATCAATCGCAATTTTCTTCGTTTTCTCATCAAATAATTGTCAAAAATCGCGGGTTCAACGTACCCCGAATGAAAACACTTTTCGGATCTTTGATAACTTTTCTTTCTTTCTCTCGTCCCTTCCTCTCAATTGGTATTTTTTCAAAATACAATAAACTTTCTATTTTTTTCTTATTTTTCTGCTGAGTCGAATACTTAGAAATAGGTCTCCTTACTATTTTGGTATTCTGTTTTCATCGGAATTCTTCGAGATGTTCTTTCACATATTTTTCTCTCAAAAACGAGAACAAATTTCGGCAATTCATTCAAATGTGAATAACTTTTTTCAGGGGGATCGGGTGAAAATACAGTCAACAGAAAAATGTGTCTTATTAAAAAATCTGTCAATTGGTTAAAAAAACGTCACATTTTATCAAAAATTAACAGAGGTACGCCTTGCCGAAAAATTTCCTAAATCGGCAACTTTTCAACAAGCGTAACTCTGTTAATTTTTTAATGAAAATTGACAATGCCGAAGTTTATTGTCAATTTTTGTAAAATCCAACAGCAGTCTAGCTCTCACCCTTTGCAAAAACCTGATTCTGTGTGACCAGCTGACTTTTCGGAATTCAAAAATCTGGATTCAATTTTTGCTTCTGTTTTCTGACACCTTGGGGGACGTTCTCCATATGCTTACGATTTGGGAATCAGAAGATCAGAAAATGTAGCATCTTGGGTGCAAGTGACGTTTTTAGATTCTTTCTAATCTTCGAAGGTTTCATTCGATCTTGCCTAAGAGATTAGTCCAAATTCTCTATTTAGCATAATCCTAACGATCTTTGCATTCTAATTGATTCCTCGGATAGAAGAGAACACCTTTTTCGAAAAAAGGGTCTTGCAAAGAGTTCTCTTCACTTTCGTTTTGACTATACAAACACTTGTTGCCTTCTTTTATTTAAACAACAATTCGATCAGTGGTCTCTGTCGAGCAAAACGTCCTTCCGTACCGTACGCGACCTCTGACTCTTCTTCTGACCATAGGCTACTTTTGCACGTTTCCTTGAAAACCGCAACATACAGTCTTGAGAATTCTTTGGTCTTTAGAACGAGGATTCTATCCGTCATTCTCTCACCTTCCTCCTCATCTTTTGTCGTTTTGATCTTTGTTTCTTTTTTGACGACGCAAAACGTGTGGGGTGCTCCTGGAAGTATATCTAGCGTGCTCTCTAGTAGTCCATACACTTTCTCCAGAAAAAAAGGGGTGCTGGACATCGTCTTTTTGAGAGCTTCTAGGGGCCCCAGTTTTTCGTCTTTACTCTTACTCTCGATCAAGGCTCTCACATGGCCGGCCCCTGAGCCGCGGCCGGGCTGTGGGTAGGTTTTCATGGTGAAATTCGGCCGTATACTTTTAAAACTTTTGCTCTTTGCATCAAAAAGGGGCAGGGCCGCCGGATACAACCATGAAAACCTATCCACGGCCCGGACCGCGACACAAGGGCCGGCCGTGGGCCGAAAATTTGACAGCCTTGCTCTCGACCCCAATTCAGAAGCCATGAAGATTTATGTGGAACACGTGATCATATAAATTATACACCACTTCTTCGTCTAATTTATGGATGAGTTGAAGAGGCAAAAGTGCTACATCTCTCTTCCTCTTCCTGTTTCTTTCCAATATGATTCTTGGCTCTGTGTGAACTTAGCGTGACTTGTCAGACGCAGGTGTTCTTAGGCTCTCCAATTTCCTTCTTCTCCCCTTCACTTTTCTTTTGCCGGTTCCACAAATGTATCAAAAAGAGCATGGGGAACGGGGAATTACTCACTTTGTGTTTTTCTCTCCACACATCTGTCCCTTTTGTTTCCAGATCTCTGGCCTCTTAAAATACCCTCTCTCTCTCTTTAGTTTTTTTGCTGTGCATGTGCCCCCTATTGTGTGGTCATTGATCTGTGAAGCATTGGGGAGAAAAAGGGTCCTCTCTCCGGGTGTTGTCCCTGTTCTATTCGTCTGATCATTGAGCGTCAGTGAGTCTGAATTCAAAACCGATTCTTCGCACTTCATTCCTCTGATATGAGTTCGTTATTTTTGGCTTTCGATTCTTTTCTCCTTTTACAAAAATCGGCTAATTCTGTTTTGAATCTTTTTCTTCTCTTTTTTGTTAGATCCAAACACTGCCAAATTATTTGTTCGCTTGCTTGTTTGTTTGTCAGAACATTTCGGTTTTTGAGGTTTGGATAGTTGTTGTTGATTTCATTGAACATCCAAACTACCAGTAGATGTTCATTGTTCACTTGCTAAGAGTATATAAGCCAGCACTGGTATTTTTTCACAATAAATATTGTTGATTGTTATGAAGACTATCGCGTCCATTTTGAGTACTCAACATCACTTTTATTTTTGGTTTCTTATTTATTTATCATCAGATTAGGAACACCTCCGGAGAAAAATAAAAAGAGATAGATTTTTTTTGTTTTTCAGGCAAAAGTTCGTACTTTAACATGTGCCAAATATTTTTATTTTGAATAATATATTCTATAAGTTTGTCTATGGTCTTCTCTGCCCACTCGAAAAATTATAGGTCTTCTTTTCATCTTTATGACAAATTTTTTGAAGTTTTTTCAAAGTTCAAGAGTAGGAGACAACACCTAACAATGGAGACTTCTCGAAAGACCAGCTCCTTAGTTTTCATTCAAAAAAGATCAGAACCACAATGCGTACTTTTGTTCCTATTCAACACCCCGATTCCCAAAAAATCCCAACAACTAGAGTATATCTATCGTCTTCCGAAAAATTCCGATCCGATTTCTCTTTTTTTCCGAAAGTTCAAATCGTTCACAGTGTTTCATCCTTTTTATCATTCTCTCTAGTTTTCTTTCCGTCTTCCGTCCGATTCGGAGTCAGAATGTGTAATCGGAAAAAAGGCAGAGAAATATTTCTTGATCTCTGTTTTTTGCTTCAATAATATGTTTTTTTTTCATTTTCATAACATTCTCTCATCTGGAAAATGATGATGTTATTTCTTTCATTAGTCTAAAAACCACTTCCATTTTTAGACTCTTTCGAATCGTTTAAAAATGGGTTTCTGATCATCCTCGAAAATATAATGTAGTGTAATTCTGATCGGTTGCCTAACTTTGAATGATCAGGTCCTCGGCGAATACAAAAGTTGCATTGACCACTGCTTTTTCTTTTACTTTTTTTGGGATGGAAAACTGACTTGTTGACAAAACAAGAGCTCGCTGAGAGCCCACCCCATCCTTCTTTCAATTTGTTTTTTCTGAAATCAAAAACCAGAAATACTTTTATTTTCGGGGAAGGAGGCGATGGTCGATGGTCAGCCCCCTTTAAGCTACGGTACTGATTTTTGAGGCCGTTTTTCTCGGTTTATCCGGTCTCAAAAATCCAATAAGCCTTTTAAAATCGACATTTAGGTGTCAGTCGCATCAAATGAAACTCTTTTTTTATTTCGAAAATGCACGTTTCTGGTTCACTAGAATCATCTTAAATTGGGATCCCAAGAGAGGATTTTGAGATTTTAAATAGTACTGAAAGAAATCTGTCTCGATTATTTTAAGAATTTTCTATAGTTTTCATGACAAGGTGGCTGGGAGCCAAGATCTATTGACATTGTTACAAACTACATACATTTTGTAACAAGTCTTCGTGTCCACATTCATAAAAGTACACAAAAAACTTTTCAATTGCAACACAAAACGTCAGAAGGGACCTCTTCTTTCCACTTTACAGACCCTATTCATTTGGTTTCCAGACTTATTATTTCTCCCTTTCTCTCCATTTCTCAATTATTCATCAGTTTCCTTTTCCAATTTGCATCCATCTTCGAACTTGTTTCTTCCCGTTGAAAATGAGAAATGAGGAACTAGAAAAAACTGAGGAAGCATCATATGGCTCAGTTTGTATTAGTTCCTCCTTCTAGAAATATTATGGCTTTTGTTTCAAATCAGAGCAAATTCTATTTCTAATATAATCTGGAGGACGGCTGAGTGAAACACGGAAATAAATGACTGAAATAGAAAAAATAGAAGTCGTTGACCGAGGCAGAAGCCGTCGACCAATTCTTGATCGCTTCTTCGTCTCCCCGCCACCGCTTCTCGACTCACTTCATTTTAAGATTCAAGCACTTTCATTCTCACGTTTACATGTCGTTTACAAATCATACATCTCTATTCGTTTCCTCGTTTTCTTCTCATTATGAATTCCCTTTTTTCTTCTTCCTCTTCTCCAGTTCTTTCGCTCCACCCTCACTTGAGTTCTTTTTGTTTGCAATAATCCTGAAGCCGCGACTGAGCTCTCCACGAGCATTCATTCGCAGTATCGTAATGTAGTAAATGCAAAAACGAGAGCAGATGTTTGGTTCATCAGAATCTCTCACACATCGATGATCGGGGAGGGAAGAGAGAGTCCTCTGCTAAGAAAGGCAGTAGTAATTGGGGGGACGAGGGCTTCTTCTTCTTCCAAATGGTTGGTGTGGGTCCTCTCTGATGAGTGAGCTTTGGAACGTGAGCTTTGACTATTCTTTAACTGATCAACCTAGATAACCTTTCCTTATGATTTCTTTTTACATATTCAAAAGTTCACCTGAACATCTATTTCAAGTGTTGTTAAGTAAAGTGAAAAGATTAGTGGTCGAAAAGTAGTCAGCTTGCATTAATCCCGAACAATTTGTGATCTTTGAAGATGATCGTTGAGATCGTCGACAATTTTACGACGTTCATTGTTCTGGGGCGTCGACGAGTAAGAGGGATACTGTAGTGGGAAATTTTGCAAGAGAGTGAGAGAGAAATGCAAGTTTTGCAAAGGGATCAGAAAAGTGACTCGGGAGGGTTACTGTTTGTAGTATTAATTCTGTTTTGTTTTTTTTTTGATTTTTACTGTAATAATTCAAAGAGCCATTTTTCGATACTGTCTATAGTGATCGATCTAGAATTAGTGCCAAGCCTAAGACCGGCGGTTTGAGCTTTTCCAGCCTTTGATAGTTTTAGGTACTGTAATTGTTTCAGTACAAACCTTATGCCATGAAATTTCGTTTCTAGACTATATTATAGGTTCTAATACATACAATCTTTGTGATCTGAAGGATCGGTAGCCAGTAAATTTCCCTTATAATCTGTACTCCAACTATTATCTTTTTGATACTCTATAAATTTGCATATTCACTTGTTTCGTTCACCCCTCTCAAATCATCATAAGAGCGAACACCATCCCAAGTTCCATTTCACTGAGGACGTGACTTCTTAACATTATCCAACAGACGTCCTCCAGATTTTCCCCCGATCCACGCTTTGTTCTCTCAACGTCATCTAGAAGATCTTGAGGAATAAAGTCTAGAATTATTATTTGCCGACGTAACTTTTGTTTTTCACTTTGCATTTCTAAATAGTTTCCTGGAAATTGTCCCACCTAATTTAATTTGAACTAACATTTCCTTTGATTTGCACGTTCCCTTTTCTGTCTATCCAATCACTGTTTTTGTTTATCTTGTTTTTCCTAATAATTTCAAGACCTAAAAAACCAAAAACTCTCGTTTTCTCTCTTCCCCCTCTCTCTAGACTCCGCCCATTTTCCGGAAATCATAAATAATTTCGACCACCCGTCGACACCATCGACCGCATCAGAAGAGGCGAGAAATACTTTCTATTCTAGAATCCATTTTCATCATTCAGCAAGAAAAAAAAGAGTCCAAACACCATAGCTCTTATCATACGGTCAATCTTCTTCTTCTGAATTGAGAAATCGAAAAACAAAAATGCATTTTGTAGGTCATAATTAAGTGAAATTTCCTTCGATTCGCTTCTCGATCGACTCTTTCTCAAGAGCACTCTCTCTTTCTCAATCCTCCCCTACAATTTGGTTCAGAACATGTTCAAAAACATCAAACATCTTCTTCTTCTTCATTCTCTCTTCATATTCGTTTCCAAAACCCGCCTACTTTTCGCGGCTCCTATAAATTGGGCCCCCGTTTCCTCTGTCGTTCGTGACTCGTCCCAGATTCTTCTTATTTTTACTCTTCATCTTCTCATTTACTTTTCATTCCCATACCGATTTCTTCTCATTCCAGCATCTTCTCTCACTCCTTCATCAATTCCCTTTTCACTTCTTCAGCCGACACCATCGCCGGCTCCGCTCACGCTCGTGGCTCATGACCTCAAAATGCAGTTTATGGTCGCTGCGAAGTGTGCGATTGCGAGTCGTACTCGCCATCGCGCTGGCCTTGACCATCGAAGGACTCATGAGATCGAATTTGAATATGGTGAGTTGTGGGTTAAAGGAAATTAGAAATTAGGACCGAAAATATTTCGAAATTTTCTCTCACGGGCCCTTGGGCCGGCCCGGCCCGTTGCAACCCTGCCCAGAGCGCTTCCGCATTCCCAGGATCCGAATGGGATGTCTGAGTGCATTTCTCGGAATCCTTGGAGTGCATCGAAACATTTTTTCAATTTCCTGAACTCTCGAAATCAGTAAAACATCAAACAACATGCTTAAGTTTCAGTTTCCAAACACCAACCATTTTTTTGTTTTCTTTTTGCAGGCAATCGTTTGTATGCTAAACAGTACGGCACTGGCGGAAGGAAAGCCGATGATCTCTTCTCGAATGAACACGTCATTCAACGAGGCGTCGTGTCCTTTGCTGACATTTGGAAACAACAAAACTGTTGAACATGTGAGAACCTTTTTGGGAAATTATAGATCGGAAGGAAATGTTAAATATGAAAGCATAATTATCAGTTTTGTAAAGTTTTCTCAAGAATCTGATATTCCTTTCAGAAAGGCACAATATTCTGGTCATCGAACGAAAGAGCCGTGATTTTTGCTGCTTTCTATTTCGGAGGACTAGTTGCCACGTTGGCTTCCGAAGTTCTGAATCGATTCATCGGAGCCAAAAGAGCAGTACTTTATGGTGGAATCGCTAATGTTATCGGCACAATGTGCACGCCATTTGTGGCATCACAAACCCACTTTGGAACGTTACCGATAATCTTTCTACGATTTGTGATGGGATTTGGACAAGTGAGTAGATCCTCTTTCAGATCCTCTTTCATCCTATCATTATTAAGGGTGTTCTTTGGCCATGTATGCTCGTTTTGGTTGCTCAATGGTTCCCTGCCAATGAGAAATCGACTGCTCTCGCGATAGCAACAACTGGAAATCAACTTTCAATCGTGATTGCCATGTTCGCCACGGCAGAACTTTGTCAAGCGCCCTGGGGATGGCCGATGGCATTCCACACATATGCTGCTTGCGGAGTTGTCATGTGTCTTATCTGGTACTTTGTTGTATACGATTCACCGTGTCATGCAGAGGAAGTTTTATCAAAAGAAGAACTACAGTACATCACGACAGAAAGGTCTATCAGACGTCCGGATGAACCAGACTGGATTTCTCTTCTCAAATCTCCTGTCATCTGGTCGATTGGTGCTGCTTCATTTGCTCATAACTATGTCACCGTTGGAACCATCACATATCTTCCTCTCTACTATAAGACCATCTTGAACATGAGCTTGACATCGAATGGTGTTCTATCAGCCATCCCGTTCCTTCTTCAACTTCTCTCCAAGATTTTCTACGTTTGGTTTGCTGCGTATGCCGGAAAAAAGGACTGGGCCTCTATGGATACGATAACAAAGATGTGCAATTCTACAGGTTAGTATTGAAACTCAACTCTCCTTTTACATGTGATACCATCCAAGTGTTGCCACTGAATTTTTTTGAATTGGCCATAAATCGATACGACTCATAGATGTAAGGAAATTTACGAAGGGATTTTTTAGGGGTCCCTCTTACCAAGAAATACCAACATGAACATTTTTTGGGTGAGATGAGCCGCCTCTGACTTTGACAAGGCATAACTTGAGTTGTAGTTGACCAATCAAAACGATTTTACTATCAAAATGTGCCAAATTTACTTGGCTTTAATGTGGTGTTTAGAAAAATAATGAAACCAATTTTATTGTCTTGAAAATATGTGATTTGTAAAAAGTTTCAATCCCAAGTGGTAATTTTTGTCCGATGAAAGTTTTGTAAATATGACCAAACGAAAGAGCTCATTTGATTCAGTATAGTGACACAAAATTATGATATGTTGTAGGTCATTTTCGAAAAAAAAACATTTTTTTTATTCTTGATTCTAATTTTCAGCTTCCTTCGGTATCGCTATCTGTTTTGGACTTCTCTGTTTCTGTGACTGTTCCCAACGAGCTCTCGCGATTTTCCTAGTTTGCGCCGCAATGTCATTCGTCTCCGGATACATCCCTGGATACAACACAAGTCTTGTCTCAATCGCTCCAACTCAAACCGCCGCCATCGCCGCCTTCTCCAGATTCTGGGGTCAAGTTGCGTCATCGCTGGCTCCATACCATATTGGAGCAACGACGAAACAAGGAACACCCGAGGAATGGATGGCTGTATTTTCAGTTATATGTGCAATTTGTGTCGTCACTGGAGTGTTCTTCCATTGTTGTGGAACAGGTAAGATTACAAAGGAATTTTGTCAAAAATTCAATATTTTATTTTCAGTAAGTCTACAAACTTGGGATTCCAATCACTCAAATATCCCGACGGAAATTGCTCGGGAAGAATTAATAGATAGTTCAAAATTGGACGATTCCCTCCGAGTGACGACAGTTGACTGAAAAAAACGGGAAATCGAAAAGCAACGTGTCATCTGCACATATCAAAAACCACACCAACAAAATTCTAATCATTTCATACTGGTTTTAATCTTGATTTATCGATCTGTAACAATGTTTCTTGTTTGCTCATTCTGTGATACCGTTTTTCCTATATTATTTTTAAAGCGTATTGTGCGTCGAACGAATGGAACATTCATGATCCATTTTTAGACCGAAACTGGAGTAATTTTGCAAATTTACGGGTCATTCACAAACATTCCTTTAATAGAAACCGACTAGTGATATTCTGTTTCTTTTTCCTCTTTCCATCACAAAAATGATAATAAACTTATTTTTCCATATTCAAACACATACAAATACAAGAAGACCTTAAGACCTTGTGACGTTTCGAAAGTAAAAATTTTTAACCCATTCTGGTGAAAAATACCTGCAGCACTCCTGAGACATTTTGATGAAATATTGAAGCTTTCGCTTTCGAAACGTCGCATCTTCGAAATGTCTGTTTTCGAAACGTCGCACTTGCGAAACGTCACACCTCCCAAATGTCTTCTTTCGAAACGTCACACTTTCGAAATGTCGTGGAGCCATTCTCGCAGCAGACAATGCACAATTGCTCCCTTGATTTTATGACTGAACTACCTTTGCTAAAACGGAAGCATTTATTCAAAAATTGAACGGAAAAATGTAATGATAAAACTCGGAATGTGGAAAACAAGAAAATAAAGCAGATGATTGGTGGGATTTTGGCGAGGAGCACATGTACATGTTTCAAGGTAAAAAGTCGAGGGAAAAAGCACTATTCAGCGATATTATCAGACAGGAAAGCGAGAAAAGACGAAATGGAACTGTGCACGGGGTGCGGAACAGTTCTAATACTATAGCATATTATACAGGCAAAATGGGAAAAAAAGGAAAGTATTGATAGTCAAAATAGCCAAATGAAAGAAATAGTTCAGAGAATCAAATTGTACAAACGTTGGGGGTGAAAAACGCGATGGGGAAAGATTTGATATGTGTCTGCCATTGTGGTGACGCCTGGAAATACCGGATTCCATTGTACGCGTTTCCATCGATGATCACTGAAACAATAACTGATTTATAACGGAAAAGAAATAACAAATAGCTCACCAGTTAACTCGTTATGCTTTCCGGAAGCACTACAAAGCATCCTTCCGATAGAAGGCACTTGTGATGGAATTGGACCTTCCTCTGGTTTCTGCTTCTGTCCTTTTTTCATTCCGAGCTTCTGTAGCATTTTGTCTTTTCTCTTCTCCTTCAGATACGTCAGACACAAAAATCCAGAACTCGGTGATCTGGAGACAAGAAGCGTTTTGAAATGAGCCTTGATGGTAACTTTGGTGATCTCCTTCTTTGAATTCGGAGTTGTGTTTGAAGATGTTGGAGGGAAATCAGATCCATAATAGGAAGTGGTTTGTTGAGCGGGACTGTTTGGCCAGAAATCCATATTCAACTCTTGACCATCAACATTTCGAAGTTGAGGAGAGTGTGGTGGCGAGGATCCTTCTGCTTTAGAAATGACAGACTCTTCTCGCGGTGTTACAATCGTCTGAGCGAATCCATTGACTCCGTTCGAATCGTCATCGTTTTCAATTTCACACTGTTGACTTCCAACACGTACTTCGCTCAAGAAAGGCAAGAATACACGACCACCTTCTGGATCTCGATCAGCTGTCAGTTGCAACATTGCTTCGCCGATTGGCATATTCAACTTTGAAGAGCTGACAGTGCTCGGCCAAGCAGCGATTTTTGCAGCCAACACGGTTTTCTCCGCATGATTCATGTCTCCAAACCGATCCCACACATCACGGCACAAATTGTCGAGATGAGGATCGATTCCTGAAACGGAAGAGTTAAAAACTACAGCTCCAAATTTTATTAAAAAAAATTACCTTCGATAAGTTTATAGAAGAGCGAACTTGTCGACGGGATAGCCACAAATCGAAGATGATTGATAAGATTGGCAAGTGATTTGTGAGCGAGACATTCCACGTAGGCTTTCACAACTTGCGAGAAGAGCTTATCAGTTCCGATGATTCCGACGATGGACAATGGCGGGTTCGATGAATTAGTGTGGCAGCTGAAAACAATAGTTGCTTGGGAAATCAGTAGAAGATTCAACTCACAAGTTCTGAATACGATTGATAACGTGACTCAATGTTTGTCGCACTTGAGAGAATGATGGGCAATTGACTATCGGTACTGGACCACCAAGGGTTGCATAAGCTGGCCATTCAGAGAGATTGCACAGCCAAACCGCCTCCTTTGCATCAGTAGACATTGTGGTACCAAGAATAGAACATAGCTGTTCGGAGAGGCTCACACCACGATGTACAGCATGATCATTTTTGATGGAGTTGAGAGTTGAAGAATGTGGAATCGAATGAGAATCAAATGAAGACGTCATCACTCGCATTCCTGATGTTCGAACGGGCGTGTAAGCAGATTCAGGGTGACCGGAGCCAACGGAATTCTTTTGAATCAGTCGTCCTCTTCCAGCGTTTTCCTTCGAATTTTCTGGATCAGAATTCCATCCAGCCTCACCTTGATCAGCATCTCCATCTGACACTTCATACATAGCGGCCAATTGGTCAATCTTTTCTTTCGGATCAAAGAATGGAGCAAGTTGTGGTCTTCGATTACTTCTTATGGAAGTGTCATCATTGAACAACTCGGGTCCTGAATCGTATGGTGAATCCAGGTCATCGTCTTCCCACGGCATTTCTTTAACCACTTGTCGTCTTCCTTGCTAAATAAAAATAATTAATTTCAATAAGTTTTCGTCTTCCGCTACTCACGTCTTCCGGACGGAACATGTTAAACAACTTGTTCATCTGATACTTCAGATTCTTTCCTTTCGTCCTTCCAGGCCGTGCTTCGATCTCCGTTGGCTTGTGACGCCCACTTCTTCCACTTGGAATTTCGTTCAAATCTTCAGCCACGTCATCATAATCTGTTTCTGTTTCCTCTTCTGAATCCTCAGCATTCTTCTTTTGTTTATCCCTGTCGTCCACAATTTCAGGTGCTTGAGAGTAGCAGGAAGTTAGGAAAATCTTTCCAGCACATGCTCCAACTAAAAATTGACTCATTTTTTCTCTTTATTAGTACGACACGAGACAACAAACCTCCTTTCAATTCCACCTCGTTTTCCGATGAGGGATTTAACTGAATTTCGCGTAAACCGCCTTGTTGCATTATCTGAAAGGGGTAATTGGATAATCGGATTAGTTGAACAAAACACTCACATAAGTAAGATTAATGTTTCCAACAGCGAGATCGCGGAGTCCTCCTGGCAGTCGATTTTTGTACTTTTTGCGACGTTGAATCAACAATTGGAGAACATTGGCTTTCCGTTTCAGAAAGTGAGGATACTGTATGCAGAAGGAAATGTCGCAGTCCAAGTCAATCCGTCCATGATTCGGAGTCACTTTAATTTCGTTGCTCCGCAAATATCGACTCCGTTTTGAAAGCTGCAAATTTACATGGTTCTAGAGTGTCAATGTGTTTCCTATTTTTTCTCACCGGAAGCTTGGCAGTTACAATGATAGCATTCACTTCCGGCGACACACAATCCAATAGAATTCGGTTGATTGAGACGTTGAAGATTCTGAAAAGAAATCAGATGTCAGTGGGTTTTCTCATACATCTCATGTTTTTTCATTTTGAAAATTGAAAGATGATCTGGTTTTTGCGAGGTCGTCTTAAAAATTAGTCGTAATTCAGCACTGAACACCCGTTTTTTTTTTTGACAGATTAGTTCGATAAGGCAAAATTCAACAAGGAAGAAAAATCGGCAATCTTCGAACGCCCTCGGTGGCTAAAAGAACAGGTGAATTTTACCTTGGAACTGTTGACGGAGTGGCTCTGTCGACATCCCAAGTGGCATAAAGGCGCATAGCCATGGAACCATTTTCGTGTTGTTTTTCCATCGTTGTAGTCTTCTTTTCCGATTTTTAGTGAACTGTCATCTTTAGACCGGAGGGGGTTCTTGATACTGAAAAGAATGGAATTTGTGGCTATCACATTGAAAGTGACAAGAAAAAAGAGAAAGAAAAAACGAGGAATCAATGTGAAAAATATCATGTTTCGGGTGCACTTTTTGTTTAGAGAACAGCCAGCGAATATGTTATCGTTTCTGCCATGGCGGTGGCTCGGAAAACCAAAACTGGAAACTCGATTTGAAAATGTGTGAAAACTGGGTTTCGGTATACTAACGGATTATGGGATGTTTTGTGTGAAACGAAACGAAAAACGAGTGGGCAGGGCGAACATACACGAGTTCAAAAGATGTGAAAAGAGAGATGGAATGAGAATATTTTATGAGTGCATTGTTCTCTGAAACATCTGGAAGTCGCTATATACCATTTGAACTAATAATACAACTGATTTTGATTACCTCAGAATGTTGTTGTTGAACAACATGGAAAAAAGCGAAGAGAAATATAGATAGCACAAACCTCGATTATTTAGTATAAAGAAAACGGTGCACAGTGTACATTATGCCAATCTGTGAATGAGAGTCCTTGGCTGAATTTTCCTGGTTTATCAGATGCGATATCTCGGCACGAAAACGCTACCGTAATATATTGAAATGTAAAGGAACACACCCTGATTTCCAGGTCAAGTTTCAAATTTGTCATGTTTTTCGGACGATTTTCAACAAATTTCGGAGCAAAAAATAACATTTCACTTCGAAATTTGTTGGAAATCGTTTGAAAAACATGACAAATTGAAAAATCGACCTGAAAATCAGGTATCCTTTAAATTTTAATCTATTACGATAGCATTTTCGTACTGAGATATCGCAGCCGAAAAATCAAGAAAATTCAGCCAGGACTGACATCGACTGAGACTGGCATAATAGCTCAAAAAAAATTTAGTATTGTGGCGGTAAAATGCAGCTGGACTTGCGCCACCGCACTCCTGTGGTAAAAGGTCCCGAAACGGTGATTTTTCCACTGGAGTGCGGTGGAGCAAGTTTACCTACATTTTACCGCCACAATATCGAGAAAACAATGGATTATGTTGAGGGGCGGTACGAGGGTTTCTAATGAAAGAAATTTTGAGAAAAACGTGTTTGAAAGCCTCAAATCTAATTGAATGGGATTTATGAACAAGAATGGAAAAGCAAGCTTATCTTCAATTTGTGAGCTCTGCTGCAAACGATGTATTTTTTCTATCCTACTGGTTTTTGTTCAGCCACAATGTGAAATGTAGTTAGAGAGAACCTGGCCATCGAATGCGTCGGGGCGACAAAAGGTCGCTAAATTAAATTTGTGATGAAAAGGTGTTCACGATCCCAAGACACTTGCGCGCAATACATGTCTGAGTCTCCAAGTGAAGAGATAGAGAGAATGGGTAAAACAGAGAACATGAAAAATAATGACACCGGGGAGATAATAGATCTGCCCAACCGTACCGAATTCGATTCTCAATTTCGTGGGAATGGAGGAAGTGGAACAAAACATGATTCGAAACCGCATTAGTTTTTGTCACGTATGAGAGAGCACTTTGCTTTGTTCTGGCTTCTTTTGCTGTTTCCTATTTGTCTTAAAGATAAAAGAACATTCCATAATCCAGTATGTTTTTGGATAGCATCTATGAAAAAGTTCTGAGAATAACTGGCAAAAAATAAGCCAATGGCCGATATCATATTTCAGGTAGACGGCACCGATGGGATAGCTCAGGAAAATACGTGAGCCGAGTGCGTGCGTGTCTGCGCCCAATGTTCCGTCAAACGCATCTAGGGAATTCGAACTGACAGAAAGGCGCATCAATCATCCTCCATTTCGGAAGATCGAACTTGCTGATATATATCAACCGACAGATTCGTTGAATCTGATTGGCCAAGACATTTTGCAAAGACTCTTTTTTTGTGGTTGTATATGCCATTGGATACTGAAAAAAGAGAAGGACCCGGAAACGTGAGGGTTTCCGTTTTTGGCCATGGGATACAACATACTGGAGTTGGACTAGAGAGAATGGACTCAAATCTCTCTTTTTTGGATTAAAATTGGATACCTTCTAATTCTCTTTGTCCTTATTGGTATCCTTATTCTAGTATTGAATGACGTTGGTCAGAATGGGCGGCTCATTGAGTTTAAAGGAGGATTCCGACCAAAAAATAATTATGCTTTAAACTGTGTAGGAGAGTGAGTAGATTACGAATATCGAAGTGAAACAGCTCGAAAAAAATCGCAACGCTCAAAAAACGCGATCACCGGTGCTCAAAGTGATCCCTGATGGAAGAGAAATTTGAAAAATATTGCGAAATTTGCGGGCGGCCGCGTAATTTCTCTTCCATCAGGGATCACTTTGAGCACCGGCGATCGCGTTTTTTGAGCGTTGCGATTTTTTTCGAGCTGTTTCACTTCGATATTCGTAATCTACTCACTCTCCTACACAGTTTAAAGCATAATTATTTTTTGGTCGGAATCCTCCTTTAATTAGATGTCTCAGAGCTCATTTCAAGCCGGAATCGGAATGAATAGAGAAAATGGAGATGACGTGAATCTTGTGTTCAATCGTGTCAACAAGAGTAGAAGTGGTAGAGATTTCTGAGAAATTTAATTGTTATTGCGAAAGCTACACTACGATTTACAGAGAATAGCAGACACTCCGTCTCGATGGCGACCGCAGCCGAACTGCCATTGTGAGCAATATTGATAACAAAAACCAGAAATAGAGCGAGGAGAGCAGACTGTGATAAGAAAAAGAAAACGGAAAGAGAGAACGGGAACGTTCGAATGTTTGCACTCGCTGACTAATAAGCTAATTAGAAAACAGCGAAACAGAGGAAAATTTTCTCGAAAACAAAAATTGCTTCCTTTTTCACTAATTTGAAAATTATGCAGTTCCTTCGGAAAACCTCAATTATTGAAAAATATAGCCTTTCTTTTGTCGAAAAACTGAAAATGGATAAATTTAAAGGCTTCGGGACAGTTAGCAGCCGGACATCTCGCAGGCCAAAAAGGTACTGTTTTTCACATAAAAAATCTCAAAATGACAGCAAAAATGACAATAATGTATGACAATGTCCATTGCCATTATTAATTTATATATATTTTTCCCAATTTATGCGAAAAAAGTGAATTTTTGGCTGCGAAATGTCCCGGAGCCAATTTGAACTGCGTGCTCTCCGAATAGTTATTTCGCATATTTTTGAGAGTTCAAAAATTTCAGCATAAATTATAACGTATTTATATAAATTTTTGTAACGAAGAAATCGCTTTCGAAATATGGCTTTGTTTTTTTTACTGAAAGTATCAAACATTGATAATGTTCAGTTGAGAGTTACTCGAAAACCGAACAGACACGGAAGTAGACTGTTACCTAGACTGTTTGTGTACACTAAACTTTTCTAGACACGAACAGTGAACACTACCTACCAGTCTTTCACAGAATTAATGACTACTTTTACAGGAAATAATTTTTCTCACTGAAAAATAAAAATGTCATGTCGCGAATGCGAAAAAAAAAAACAGAGAATACAATATTGGGACGAAAGAAAAGAAGAAGTGGAAAACAAGGAGCGACACTCTTCCACTCATCACAAGCAATAAATAGACGATTGTCTTGACAGCTTCAGAAGATGACAGACGACCTTTCTCGGAGCATGACGATGATGACATAGCATTGACACGATGAGGGGAGGCGCGAAAAGGGGAGAGGCAATAGGAAAAATGGTGGGACTTGAGTATGTAACAAGACAAGAATGAAGGAAACGGAGACGCAGAATAAGGGCAGTGCTCTTTGCGGAAAGACTCCCGGATACTCGCAACACGGACATACAATGAGTTGTCGGAACGCGTCGTCGTCGTCGGAAAATGAGAGAAGGCGTGCCCCCAGTATTCTCCCCCCAATGTGTTTGAGGGATTAGCCGCCGTGCAGCAGTGCCAATGGCAGTTGGGGTCTTTTTTCGAATTTCCCGACCCCTCTCTAACATACAAAATATCATTAGCTGGATGGTCGGAGCTGCAAATGACACAAAACGAACTTGAAGAAAGATCAGCTGAGCTGGTTTGAGAGATAGGAGTCGCTTGCTTTCGTTCAAGGCTCCGGAAATTGATAACAAAGGCTCATGAATGCTTTGAGGTGTAAACTACTAGCCAGAGGAAGAGGAGCCATTCGACACGAGGTCTCGTTTGACCGAGAAGTAAAAAAATCGTACTGAACAGAAGTTTTTGAAGAATGAAAACAGGGAAAAAAGAGGTTGGTTCTACGAAAATGAGAGCGAAACAGACTATCTAACGATGTTTCTTCGAAGTTCCACAATTTTTTCTGAAGGTTTTTGGTTTCCAATATTCTTGGTTCTTTTCGATTTAATTTTCGGAGGTCCTTGAGGGCACGTGCCATTCAGCTATTCTCGGATATGGAACAAATTGAGAGAAAACGGGAAAAGGAAAAGAAGCTCACGTTTTTGATCTAACCTGCGACCGATTTCAGCAGGAAATCGAGTGAGGGAGTGAAAAGGAAATGAGCAAAAACGAATCAAGAATCATAATACGAGAAATTATTTCATGAGAACCTTGTCGTTTTCATATCAAAGACATGTCATATTTTCATCGCAAAAGTATTGTTTCGGTTGGTCCGAGAAGGCTCGTTTAAAATTCAGGGAGTAAACGAGAAGAGGTTTGTTTTGCCAAAAATGACAATCGTTTGCCATTCAGTCTGGGAAATGCAGCAAGAAGCTCAATTCTAAGCACGAGAATCACCAAATAAATGAAGCACTAAAAACTCGAAAAACTTTGGTGTGCTCGAAATTAATTTTGTCGCTTTTACTAAACACATTTTTTTGTCTTTTTTTCCATCTATTTTCTAGAGAAGGTAGTTCTAGTCGAATATAAGAAAAAAGCAAAAAAAAAAACATAAAAAATGAGGAAGCACGAGAAAATTATCTGAAAATTCACCGAAAAGTGCATCACTGTGATTTTTTCCGGAGATTGGGCAAAAACGGATTTTAGCTGCAGTGAAACAAAAATAGGCGGAGTTAAGGTCGCTGATTGGCTAGCCAACGATGCTGATTGGTCAGTCAGTTCCCGGCCACGGCCTAACTTGGAAAAAAGCTAGGCCACCGCATTTTTTTGCGCCGTAAAACAAAAATGCTGGTCGTAGGACATTTTTTTAGGACCTGATTTTTTGTTCAAAAATTGAAAACTAAATTTAAAAGAAAAATATCCGTAGAAAAAAAAAGTTATCCGCTAGATTTTGAGAAATTTTCAGTTGAGTGAATTGGAAGATAAATTAACACTGCGAAAATTCCGTGGCCGCGGCCGGGAGCGGCAAGGCCGGGGGGCCGTGGCCTAGGCTCCCAAATCAAATCTCCGGAAAAAATCACAGTGTGCATGTCGTGACCGGAGACGCAGAGAAAAATAGTGCCGCAGAGCGCGTTGGCATTGTGCCATTTACGCGGGAGTTTGAAATCGCAGATTTGTCAGAGCCAGAAATTATCGAAAAAAAAATCTGAAAAAAAATAGAGAAAAGTAAGCTCATAGAACAATATCCATCTAAAAACTCAGATGTGCTCTTCCCTCCCTGTAATATTTTGTAACAATAGTAACTTTTCTTTGTTTGTCAGTTTTCAGACTAGTGTTGCAATGCGTAGCATCCAATGCATTATCATCCATCATCATCTCTCGAACATCGCTTTTCACTTGACAGATATTTACGACACGGAAGTTCTGATCACAACCTCTACATTGTTCTGGAACCAAAACATAATTTTTTTCAGAAACTTCAAACTACCGTAATATCTATATGTCTATAGAGAACTGCACCAAGAACATTTATTACATCTGGAAGAAGCCTCCATACTTTTTGTCATTTCATTCCCATCGTAAAACGATAAAATACAGACATTTTTTACGTTGTTAACATTGTGTCCATAGATCAGCTAACATTCCCTAATGTGTAACAGATTGTCTGATACAGCTTCGTTTTTTTTTCCATCTGAACACCTTTCTTTCTCAAGGTTCATTCAACTGTTCTCGTCATCATCATCATCACCGCCCTTTCCTATGCTTCACCTAACTGATACGTGTTGCGCAATACAATAAATTTTCTCCGCGCATCGTCACTATCTCTATTCGATCTCTATTCAAGTTCGACTGGGCGGGATCTCAAGCTTCTTCTCTTCTTTTTACGCTGCTTTCGGGGAAGAAAAGACACAGGTAATCGAGGCAGTCATCAGTCATTCACAACTCGGATCACGATGCCGTCGATGCGGTACTGTCTTGTGGCGTTTGTGGCGCTTATTTCTGCGGTTCATGGACAACAAGGTAATCAAAACTTCTTACTGTAACGCCTTTATGATGCACACCTAGCTAGTAGAATATATTCTCTGTTTGGAGGAATTCTGTATATCCCCTATTCAAAAAAATCGCACGGAAAAATCAACTTGATTTGAAATTCCTTAACCCCGCCCACAATTGTTTTTTCGCAACTCTGCCGCACGCAGTTTTGCAACCTCGCCGCACGTTTTATTTTGTGGTTTTTTCCAATTGGATTTATGGCTTTTTCTTGGAATTACGCGACGAAAATGGCGAAAAAAATCCTAGAAACAAACAATTTGCCTGTTAGAATCGTTCTAGGCGGTTTTTATTTTGTGAAGTCCCATTTAAAGGGAAATACGCACGAATAAAGATTTTTGGCGATTTTTCAATGTTTTTCTTGCTGAACTATTCAAGTAATGCATGGAGTTACAAAAATAAAGTATAATGGGTAATTTTCAAAACAGCTCAGCAAGAAAAACATTGAAAAATCGCCAAAAATCTTTATTCGTGCGTATTTCCCTTTAAATGGGACTTCACAAAATAAAAACCGCCTAGAACGATTCTAACAGGCAAATTGTTTGTTTCTAGGATTTTTTTCGCCATTTTCGTCGCGTAATTCCAAGAAAAAGCCATAAATCCAATTGGAAAAAACCACAAAATAAAACGTGCGGCGAGGTTGCAAAACTGCGTGCGGCAGAGTTGCGAAAAAACAATTGTGGGCGGGGTTAAGGAATTTCAAATCAAGTTGATTTTTCCGTGCGATTTTTTTGAATAGGGGATAGTTGAAATCTACAGTAATATTGGAATCCTTCAGTGCTTGGCGGCAACAAACTTCGGCCACTCATTGAAATGTGAATAACTTCTTTCAGAGGGATCGGTTAAAAATACGGTCAACAGAAAAAATGTTCCTTGTTTAAAAATCTATCGATTAGTTCAAAACCCGCTAAATTTCATAAAAAATGCACAGAGTTACGCCTTGTATTACCGAAAAGTAGGCGAAATTGCAAAAATTGGCAATTCTTCGGCGACACCGGGCGTAACTTTGTTCGTTTTTGTTAAGATTTGACGGGTTTTTAAATCATCGATAGCTTTTTTAACAAGGAACATTTTTTCTGTTGGCTGTATTTTTACTCAATCCTCCTGAAAAAAGTTATGCACCTTTGAATGTGTTGTCGAAATTTGTTAGCCCTGGTATCCTTCACTTAGAGGGAAGTATTCTAGGGCTGAAAATGTGTCCAAAACTGTTTTGTTAGGATTCCTTGCCTAGTCGAATCCCGCTTTTAGAGCTCAAACCTTTCAGATTTCTCTACACAAGTTCAATCCCAACCTGAACTTATTCGCTTCGGCTCAGGCGAACCAGTGCGCGCGATTAAACCAAATCAATTTCAAATCGAGCTTCCCAATATTTATGATCCACTGAGAGAAGATCGCCCAAAAAGACAGAATCCTGCAGCATACATCCGTCATCCAACTTTCCAAGTTCCACAACAGCCGATTCAACAGTTCCGACCAGCTGGAAATGTCTATATTGCCCAGGTGAATTTCTGTTTTAAACCAGGGATGGGCGGCAAAAATTATGACAACTCATTCAAACGAGAATAACTTTTTTCAGAGGGATCGGGTAAAAATACGGTCAACAGAAAAAATGTTTCTAAAAAGCTATCGATTGATCAAAAAACCGTCAAATTTCATAAAAATTAACAGAGTTACGCCTTGTCTAATTGCCATAACCGGCAACACAAGGCGTAACTCTGGAAATCTTGGACAAAATGTGACGGGTTATTAACCAATCGATAGTTATTTTAATAATGAACATTTTTCTAGTTGACCGTATTTTTACATGATCCCCCTGAAAATGTTATTTACATTTGAATAAGTTGCCGAAATTTTTTGCCGCCCAATCCTGTTTCAAACCATTTCATTCAACTTTGAAAATTCCAGCCACGTCCAGCCGTAGTGAGCCAATACCCATTCCGCCCAGCACCAGTTTTCCGTCAATACATCGTTCCTCAACAATCTCAACAACAATTCCAGCCACAATTCCAACAACAGGCACAACCACAATACATTCAACAACAACAGTTCAGACCACAACCACAACAATATGTTCAATATCCAAGATTCGACCTCCGCCCACAACCAGTCCGCCCAGTCCGTCCAGTCTATATTGTGGTGAGTTATCATTTCAAAATCTCTAATTCTTACACTCTGTTCGCCCTTTCAGTCCACCCCAGCACCTCGTCCAGCCCGCCCGTTCTACACTGAACGACCACAAGCGGCGTATGGAGATGAGATTGAAGATTCCAACTATTTGAATGTATGCATGCAATCTATACAAATTTTTCTATTGTAATTGTGATTTCAGAGTCGCCTCACTCCTGCTCCAGTGGCTCCGACCTACAACGAGAGACCACCAGTCACTCAAGGGTACTCCGAAAGGCCACCAGCTACCAAGGGATACTCGGAGAGACCTCCAGTGACACAAGGATATTCCGAGAGACCATACCCGGAGAGACCAGTGACACAACAGCCATACATCGAGAAGCCAGTTCCAGCTCGTCCAGCTCCATACATTGAGCCAACTCCAGCTCGTCCAGCACCATATGTTGAGCCAACAACTGCTCGACCACAACCAAGACCACAGCCACCAAGAACTCGTCCATATGTTGTTCCAACTACCAAACGACCAGCTCCAACCACCACCACAGCCGCCTACATCGAGCCAACCACAACGACGCCGCGCCCAACGACCAGAAGAGCCACAGTAAGCAGACTTTCAGATCCTCCTGTAGGTTTTAGTTTTGCACGTTTAGACTAAAAGAATAACTACTACCACTACCACTGCCGCCCCAACCACCACCACACCAGCTCCAACCACAACCACAACACCACGACCAACCACTCCACGAACCACACCAAGAGCCACTACACCGAAACCAAGACCAACTACCAGAGCACCATTGCCACCTTCTCCACCACCTAGAACCACTAGAAGAACCACTCAGGCTACCACCACTACTCCACGACCAACCACGACGACTCCAAGAACTACCAAGAGAACAACGACACCAAGAACCACGACCACCCCAAGGTTTGCATTTACACTTGCACCTGCATTTTCATGGATTCTTTCAGACCAACCACCACCACTGCTGCTCCAACGACGACTACTGAGGTAACTCAATCGTATGAGGAGGCTGTTGAAACTCCAGTAAACATTTCCAACTTTCCATCAATTCAGTTCAAATCTTGAATTTTCCAGCAATACGACGAGACCTTCGTCGGACAGTACTACTACGGACGTCGTGGAGAGGGAGGAAATAACACTTTCCCACTTCCATCGTGCTTCTACAATCCATCTGGATACGTTTGCTGCAACCTCATGCTCAATGAGCTCATGACAACTTCGTTCGAAGAAGTCAAAGTGGTCACCAATCTTTGCAATGTCCACAGATTCGCCATCAAGCTCCAGAAGCACTCGGAGAAGATCTTTGACACTCAATTCGAGACCATTGTTTCTTATGAAGACTTCTCGCAAAAGATTCATTTCAAAAAGGATTTAGTTTGCAAGGTTGAAATCGAAGGAAGGTAAGATGACGTGCTCATCAATAATCTATAAGTACACCACATATAAATTTCAGATTCATTCTTGCCTACGCTACTCCAGAAGACGTTGAGCAAGAGAAGATCATTCCGACTGTTCCATCGAAGGAGATCCAAAAGGATTCGTTCATTTTGAAGGAGGAAGTCAAATCCAAGATTCGTCAAATCGAAAGAGGAGAACTTTAAATCAAAAGAAGCGTTGTTGTCTATTAGACTTTAAAAAACTATGTGTAAATAAAGATGAGCTTTTGTATTTCCCGTTTTTCAAGTAGTCTCTGAAAAATGAAAGAAGTAAAAACTAGAATTCTGTTCAGCCTGATCAATCTGGAAAACTGTGAGAAATTAGCAAAAAAAATGTTATGGATTTGATGTGAAAGATTCCTCTGAAACTCATTCATCTGAAGCTCTGAATTTTGATATAAAAACAAACCTGGCAAATTCCATAGACAATGTTTATTACAACATCAACATATTCCCTTCACTTTTTTCTCCGTTTTCACCCATTTTCGGATCAGTACCCTTTACCATATTAAGCCGCGATGTCTACAAATAAACAGGATTGGCAATTAACTCATTATTTTCTTTTCTCTTCATGAGATCAGAGTTCAAGATGTTTCTTACACACTTCGAATGATAAATGCATATATTTTTACAAAAAATTCCGGATGTTGATAAAAGAGAAACTTGTTATTGACACACAGCAAGCGTTCATTGTACCTATCCTTTTCTTGAATTGTCTCTCTAAAGAAGATGCTGATAACATCAGAGACGAATTAGAATCAGATGGGGCAAAAGTAAAGAGAGGTGACACGGCTGCTGAAATGAAATGCCGATGAGTGAAAGTATATTTGGAAGCGAATGGAAAGGTTGTGTTACACAATTGGATTTGAGATAATCATGATGAAAAGATTTTTTCAGCATCGAAGAGAACAACAATGGTAATTTTGAAAGGTGGTGGGTAAGAGAAGATTGAATTTTGAGATCAGATTTTGAGGGAGAGTTCGCTTTATAGGTTTCTAACAAAAAGGTTTTGCAAACGGGAATTTTTAATAGCCATGCAAACGCTGGTGATCATTGAAGAACAAAGAACCAGGGTCAGTGACTTTCACCATCTTTCAGCAAAAAAATGTAATTAAAGTTCAGTGTCCATAGAATTCAGTGTGTATAAAAAATGAGATGGATTTGTTACTGGAAATGAAGGAGACATTTTATTGAGTACATCGTTTCCAGGGGCAAATCGTCTCAATGAGCAAATCTATGAGCAAATTATCTACAGATATTGATAGTCTACATACAGAAAACTGTAAGACTGATGATGATATCAAACAAAGAGATGGATCACTTTGAGAAGAGCTCAATGAAGATCAGAAGATTTTTGGACCGGAGATTTGGGAACTCTGGAAGGCTTGGAATCGTGTGAAGAATTGACATATGAAGACATCATATTGACATCATATTAGGTTCGTCTTGAATGTCAAGACATCAACAAACTTCCAATGTTCGAAAATTACTGTATTTTAATAACTGAATCTGTGGATAAACATCCGTAGTGGTCTGTTTTTCAAAAGTTCAGCTCTATCAAAGACCACGAGTATGGAAAAAGAGAATAGTTTTTCACTTTTTCTAACTTTTGTCTACCGGAATGTTTTTATTTATGATATTGTGCACTAAGTTCTATTAGATAACCATACCGTATTGCGTTGTACATCTGAATCAAATTTTGGGCTCCGCGACATTTCGAAAAAGTAAATTTCGAAAGTGCGACGTTTTGAAAGCAAGTTTCAAACCATTCTGGGGAAAAAGTACCCCTCAGCACAGTGTCGAACTTTTGAGCCGTTGAAAATTTGTATTTTCCCAAATAATTGTCTGAAATTTTTGCTTTCAAAACATTATATTTGCGAAACGTCACACTCTCAAAATTTTTGAAACTTCACTCCTTTTCTCTGGTTGTGTACTGAAAGAATCTGAAAATAGTATACAACTATACAATCCAGGTTTTGACAAGCCAATCCATGGTCTATTGGATTTGGGACAGCTTTATCTCTCGCTACAAAAAAGTCTGTAGGTGAATTTCTCTGTTGTCGCCTACTAAAACCTTCACTTGTGAAACTGAAACCTCGTATTGAGTTTCACACAAAAATACCTCCTCGTGTTTCTTTTCCCTTTCCCCCTTCCCTACCTCCACTAAAGAAAATTTCGAAAATCTGGCCCCAAGAAACTCCGACTTTTTCTTTTTCTCCTCCTCTTCCAAAAACTTCCGTGGCCCCCACTACCCCAAAATCGGGTAATGAACTCGAACTCAGTGTCGACGAAGACGAAGAAAACGAAAGAAATGGAAAGAAGAGGCAGTGGAAAGAAGAAGAAGAAGAAGTATTGGGGCGGGCCCCGACAACATGCTCTTTTTTCCCGAAAAGCTGGCAGAGCGAGAGCTCTCCTTCTTCTTCTTTCACTCAGAGGCCCCGCAGCACACGCCGAGAAAAGAGCACACTTCATCATCGATCGCATACGTCGTCATGTCTTTTTCGTTTTCGTCCCCCCTCTTCACATTTTTCTGTTCTTCTTCTATCTAATGGACCAATTTTGTGTTTATGATTTTGTACTTTTGTTCACTATTCTTTTTTCAATTTTTTGAATCTGGTTTACCGATGATTGATTTTTCAGAGTGAGAATTAAAAAAATGCGCTTCTGTTTATTGCTGGGATTCATAGCAGCATTCTGCTTTTCTGGTGAGTTTTCACATTCAAAATATAAAAAGTCCCGATACATTTCATTTTCTGATTGATTTCCAGAAACCCTGGCCTCTGCAAATTGCTCCACGAAAGGCGAAATCCCATGCTATTCCTGCATGGGTCGTGATATGGAGAACTGCCAGTCAGGACTGACATGCTGCAAAGGAGCATGCTTCAAATTAGAGGATATTAGTGAGTTTGTCTCATCTATACACATATCTTATTTTGATGATTCCAGAGCATAATGTTATCGTGAAAGGATGTGTGAATAACAGAGAAGAGGACGCATCGATGAAGGTGCGAGAGCTCAATGTGCCACTCTATTGGGCCAACAAGGAGAAAGTCAAAGGTGAGGGAAAAAAAAAGAAATGAGAGCAAGAGAGATATATGAAAACATCAAAAGTCACATAAAATTGAAAAATTCGTGTCGTTCTTTCAGGAGAATCATTCTTCTGCACTGGAAAAGACTTCTGCAACGAAACATCTCGAATGAGTCTTTTTGCTTCTTTCTTCTCCGTCATTGTCGCCTTATTGCTCAGCAGATAACCACATACTTCTTTTCTACTTTCACCTAGGAATTCGTGCTCACTGCCTTCTCATTTTTTGAATTAACTTTTAGTTCCAGAAGTACAAATATTTAGGTTTTGCATTGAACCCTTGAAGAGCAGGGCGGCAACGAATTTCGGCATCTTGCTGAAGTGTGAATAACTTTTTTTACGGAGATCGGGTAAAAATACGGTCCACAAAAAAAATGTTCCTTATTTAAAAAGCTATAGATTGGTACAAAATTAGTCAAATTTCATTGAAAATTAACAGACTTACGCCTTGTTTTCCGAAAAGTTGCCGATTTTGCCAATAAATGGCCTAACTCTGTTAATTTTTTATGAAATTTGACGTTTTTTTAACCAATCGATAGCTTTTTTAATAAGGAACATTTATCTTGTTGACCATGTTTTTACCCGATTCCCCTGGAAAAAGTTATTCACATTTGAATTAGTTGCCAAAATTTTTTGCCGCCCAGCCCTGTTTCGCATTGAACCATTTTCCCAGTTTCCACGAAACATATTTTTCAATTTTTTCATTCCAATTTTTTCCCTTCTTTTCTCAACCTTGCCTTCATGTGTCTTTTAACAACTTTATTATTTCAAATTGACCCGATTTTTTTCGACTTCTCATAGAACCAATAAAAAACAAAACAATCAATAGAGAAAAAATGGAATAACAAACAAAAATGGGGAATAAGGAATAACCCGTGCGGAGAAATTAGAAAAACGGAAGAAGAAGCATCACTTGTCCATTGGGAATTGTTCTCTTATGAAAGTCGCAGGCGAAGACACTGGCACACATCAAAAATGGATACAAAACGACACAATACGGGCGTTTCCTGGACCATTGGCTCGAAGATTAGCTGACTTGTGTTCTTCTCGACAAACAGCTCCGTTCGGACGAGCATGCTCAGCGGGTCCGAGTTTTTGTACGATCCCGTCACATTGAATTCAAAGTTCAGATACTGAAAAATGATTGTGAGAAATTTCAAAAAAAAAAAAAAGATTCTCCCCGGCCGGGAATTGAACCCGGGTCTCGCATGTGACAGACGCGGCGCGCCCGTATTCTTACCCTAGGGCGCCGCCGGTTTTTTTTTTGGGGCGCCGTTTTTTTAACCTTAATTTTTTGCTCACTTTTGGAGATGGATTCTTGAAGGATTCGAACCCACACGCGTGAGAACGATAATCAAAAACACTATCCACTAGACCAAATAGTTCACGGGGAAGAATAGTCTACATTCAAATCATATACTTTCCGGCAACATATCTTTTGAAAAAAAAGAACACGTGACCTTTCAATAACATTAGAACCATTTTTCCAAAGATTTTTTCTGACTAGGGAATGTTCTACACAAAGGCTGCCGTTTTTATAAGTGGCCTATACCAGAGATGAGCGGAATTCCGCCTTCCGCCTTCCGCCTTCCGCCTTCCGCCAAAATTTTCCCACTTCCGCCTTCCGCCTTCCGCCAAAAATCGGAAAAATTAGGCGGAAGGCGGAATTTCAATTTTTTTTTCAAACTTGCTAAAGACAGTGATTTTTCGGTTTTTTTCATGCTTGAAACCCTGAAATTAGGCGAAACAGCAGCAAAAACGTCTCTTTTATGCAGGAAACTCCGAGTAAAAGTGGGCGAAATTCCGCCTTCCGCCTTCCGCCTTTCGCCAAAATTTTTGAAATTCCGCCTTCCGCCTTCCGCCTTCCGCCAAAATTTTCCCTCTTCCGCCTTCCGCCTTCCGCCATTTCAAAAATGCTCTTCCGCTCATCTCTGGCCTATACCATTCGAAAGCTTGTGAAATTTGCTTTCAGAATATAAATTCAATTTTTGCGGAACGCTTCTGGCAATCGAGTAAAATTGGGTCGAAAGTTGGCCCTGAAAAGCCTCTTCTGTACCTTTGACGCAAAGAAAGCACTACTAATTTTAACAGTGGGATAGCGTAGTGGAAATAGTGGGAAAATTTCCCAATTTTGACAAGTTCTTTATCAAACAAAGGTATTATTCTTTTCATGTTATCCCCGTAGAATTCCATTTTGAAACAATATCTGGTAGAACACTTTCATAATGTGATATGTAATTCCTCAAAATACCAGTGAGTTAATCCAGAAAACCTCGAAATTAAAATTGGGAAATTTTTCCACTATTTGGGTAGGGATATCTTAAAAAACCTGCTAAAAAATTTTCGCCCAAAATATCGGGCGAATCCGTCATTGGATGCTCAAAAATTTTGTATTGTATGCTAGAAAGCTCGGCTCTATTCGACTTTGATGGCCCCAAGCAAAAGTTTCATGGTCCCAAAATAAAATATGGCCCCAAAAAATTAAACATGACCCCAAAAATTAATTGTGGTCCAAAAAAATTAAATGTGGCCCCAAGGGTAGGTCATAATTGTTTTATGGCCCCAAGAAAGATTTGATGGCCCCAATAATTTTATGTGAAATTTTAAACAAGCTTAATAAAAGAGCCCATAAAAGAGCATAATTCTAGCCGGCTAAAATTATTGGGGCCATCAAAATATTTTTGGGGCCATAAAATAATTATGACCTACTCTTGGGGCCACAATTAATTTTTTGGGGCCATAAAAACTTTCGGGGCCATGAAACTTTTGCTTGGGGCTATTAAAGTCGAATAGAGCCGAAAGCCCCAGCATAAGTCTGTCACCTGAAAAATGAGCTAGAAAATATCCACAAAAAAATCCAAAAAATTTTTTAACATAGCGTGGATTCGAACCAGAGAGCTCCTGCTTCACATCCCAACTCTTAACCACTGCGCCATCCCACTGTTGAAATTAGTAGTGCTTCAAGTCAAATATAAAGCAGAGGCGTTTCAGTATCGAAAAATTGCCACGCAGTACCGCCCAGAAAGAAGCCACGTCAGCAATATCGAAATGAGCTAAAACCTGAGAAGTAGAAATGTTCACGTTTTTGGAATAGGCTCCCCGTGACGCCCGGGGTCAATGGCGCCCTAGGGTAAGAATACCGCCTCCCACAGACGCGGATACTCACCACTATACTACCGAGGACACATTCGAGGAAAGAGTGTGTCGCAACTACTTACATTCAATTCATTGTTCTTCTTATGCTTCTCTTTCATAATCTCCACTGCCGTAGAATTCTTTTTCGTACGAAGGCCAAATCGACTGTACGGATTGATTGCCATTTCCTTGAAATCAATGCCTGTTTCCAGACTATTCACATCAATGCAATCATCGAGTTTCTCTGTTTTCAGCCATTTCTTCAATGTGTCGAATTGATCCTGTAAGAAACGAAGGTCAGTTGTTTCTCACCGCCTGCGCTCTCTTCCTGTCGGCGCAGCGGCGCTTTCATAACCGCCCTCTCGCTACTAGGTTAAACGTGGCCTTGTGGCCTAATGGATAAGGCGTCTGACTTCTAATCAGAAGATTGCAGGTTCGATCCCTGCCTGGGTCAAATATTTTTTACTTCTTTTTCTAACCTTTTTCTGTTCTGCCGTGTTCTTCTTCGTGGTATTTGGTAAAGGATTCGTTACATTTGAGACATCGATCATGCACATACAGAAGTTTTCCGCCACTGTGACGTCAGGGCACAATCTTGTATTCGGGATATGGTCGAAAAGACTAATCCCTCTTCCCTCATCAGCTTTCGCTTTGTTGTCTCCAAATCTCATGTGAACAATATCATGCAATGTCTTATGCACATCAAAATTACTGAAAATAAAGAGTAATAGCTTTCGAATGAAGATATTTACCTGGTTAACTTGTGTTTGTTCTCCAAGAAATTATTATATTCTCCTGGATATTTCTCCTTAAATCCATTCGGAAATCTCACAGCCATCAGAGGCATTCTCTCTTCAATTCTTCCATGATACCTTCTCTGAACTGCTCCAATCCGATTTCCATGATCACCCATAATAATTGAGAACGTATTATCCAGATCACCTTCCAAATGCATTTCACTCAATCGAGCTGCCAATTTTTCGTCCAAAACTTCAATGACAAGTCCAGCTTCGTGTGTCAGTCTGAAAGATTGTTTATATTTCAAAAGCGAAGATATTGTGGTCCTACGTTGTTACAAAAGTGAATCCAAAGTGACAAATATCCTTGTATCTATGAGCAAATCGTCTCCAGATATTGATGAATTCATTTTGTAATTGTTCTCCATCTCGACAAGCTTCGTATCTCCATTTCTCATAAACTGCCAAATAATAGACACGGTAATAGTGATCAGCTGGGTTCTCAGTGAATCCTGAACTTTGAATTAATAACCTTATCTACGGAAAAGAGTACCTGGTTGGAATTCTGTTGGTGGATAGTTGAATAATCCCAAAGATTTCCCAGATATATCCTCATTGAATAAACTTGCACATCCATATTCTGAAAATATAGCTTTCAGTTTATAAAATTATCTATGTGTCCACCTACTTTCTTTCATAATCTTCCACAAGAAGTTCAGTTTCGTTGGATCCATTCTATCCTCAGTTGGAAGAATCCAATTGATATTAATATCTCCAGAAGCGTCATATTTCGGTTTCTTGAGAGCTTCTTCCATATCTCCCACAAGAATCGGAGCAAGATTCACCATCGAGTTATCGGCAACTTTGGTGTATCCATAAAGGTAATGATAATCAAGTTTAGCCATTACTTCGACTGTTCTAGGCATGTGTCTCAGAAACATTGTACGAGCGGTTGAATCGAATCTAAACTTTTTTGATAGGTAATATAAGTTAGGATGGCTGAATTTACCCAAGGATATCAACAGAGTATCTCTCGGCAGCTTTAGCGGCCTGGTCTCTTAATTTGTTACCGTAGTCCCCATAAGAGTAAAGATCTTTGACACGAAGGACCTGTAATAGTTCAAACTTTTGATCTTCCGGCGCAGCTGTGCAAACCTCATCTTCCGGAAGGTTCTTATCTTTCATTCCAGGGAATGGTTTCTTCCAAATCGGTTCTTTTGGATTCACGGCTGTCTTGGAGAGGTTATAGCAGTGAACGATGAAGGCATCAGCATTTACAAATAACCTTTCATTTGAAGGAATCTAAAATTATTCATCTGAACTTGTTCTCACTATGTTTCTCGACTAACATCAACAGTTTTCTTCACAATAATCGAGTTCTTTGTCATATTTCTACTCTCTTGACGGAGTCCTCCTTCAATAATATCAACTTTACATTCAACATCTCTTTCGATTCTTGGCCAATCAACGAAATGAGGATGTGCATAAATGTATCCTTCAGAATCCATTGATGCATAATCCTTCACTTTGATTTCACATTTTAGTGCACGCATTCTTTCGGATAAATGGAAGGGCTGAAAGTTTCATAAGTGGAAAAGGACTAATTTCATTTTATACCATAATATCTTCCGCATAAACATTCGGAACAGGGAACTTGCAAGTGTTGTTGAATGGATGATAGGATAGCAGTGGGTTTATCTCCATTTCAGATTTCGGTTCATCTGAATCCTCACCGAATATGTTCATGTTGATTAATCTGTCTATTGCTGATTCTCTGGAAGATACAGAATTCAAAACGGAGATCAAGAAATCACGAACTCTGCTTTCTCTGAAGAAAATCTGGATGCTCTGCTCATGCTTTCAGGCAAAATGAATTGGTTCGTTGTTCGGATGTTTGCAGTGAAAAGGAAAGCGGCAAGAAATGCGAATCCAATCTGAAACTTGCATTTTTGAATCCTACTTTATTAAGTTCAGAAAGTTCAAACAACTGTCTCCGATCAAAAGGGTTTCCTAGAACATTCGATCATAAAACAAGTGGGCGAAAACTTATTTTTTCTATTCCGATCAAAACTATCATTCTTCAACAAGAACTTCTAACTCCTAAAAATAATCCAGAATCCAAAAGGACTTACCATAAAAAACCGAAACGGATGAACTTTCCGTTTGACATTCCGAAACCACATGATCATTTCTGCAAATCTTTTTTGTAGATCGTCGACAAATCGAAATGAAATGAATTTGACACAAGAGTTCGAGATTCCTCTTCCGTTTGCCTCTCTTTGCTCTTGGCAGTGCCAACGTTTCTAGTTTGCAAAATCCTAACAAGCTGTTCAAACTTGTTGCAAATCAATTCATTAGAGATCTTTTGAGAGCAAAACTAGGTCATCAGGAAGAAAAAATGCAATGAGAAAAGAAATGAAGCGGGACCAGGAAAAAAGAAATAAGAATATAGCCAGACGAACGCGTCATAACTTTTGAACCAGATCTTTGTTTCCATATTCAAATGAGTGAGAGATCAGGAACACATTCGAAGAAAGTCACGAAAAAAAGAGAGACAACTGTTCAAACTTCTAACAAATCCGGAGTTCGATTACAATAGGAGAGCAAGTAACGATGACACTCTGAAATGTCTTATTCATTGAGTTCGAAGAGGGTGGAAGCGGGTTAGATATGCATGACAATGATGGGAAAGAACATCACTTTGTTCTTTGAGCATTTGGGTTTTAAGATTTAGGTTGGGAATTGGAATGGATTAAAATGTTTCCACGAGTTTCAGGAGGGAAACTAAACAGTTGAAGATGGACTCGAAAGCTCCGTGTGAGGGAAATGGGCAATTAAATTGGGATGTTTTTGGGTAGAGAATTTTGGTTTTGGAAGTAAATGACGCTAACTAGGAATGCTTAGTAGTTGATATGGAATAACCGTAAAATCTGTATTAGAAGGGCACCGCGATAAGCTTGAAATGAACACATTCCTGAAATTCTAACGGATTAAATTATTAGTCTTATTAGAATTCTCGTCAAAAGTTGAGTGGATACGTCACAAAATATGTTTCAGATTTCTTCTCCAAGAGATACTATGATCCGTTTTGAGAATTCAGAAATATATTTTCAGGAGTTGGAAAAATAGAAAGATATGCTCTTCTAAAACAGATTTTACGGTATATGTCGTGAAGTATATCATTAAAAAACTGGAAACTGGAAACTTAATTTTCAAAGCATAAAAATAAAGATTCAAAGTAAAAAGGGTTGAAAACAATAAGAAACGGATGGAGAGATGGAGAAGTTTTATAGGTGTAATTTTGACTAAAATTCTCTGGATAAACTTCTCCGTTCTCTTTCTACTATCCTTGTCATAACGACAATTTGATCCCTCAAGAAAAAAAAAATTGAACGAGATCTTCCTTAAACAAAGAACAAAAATGATTGATGGGAAAACAATGTTCAGTATCAAAAAAAGCATTAGCATATTCACATAATTTCCATATTCTTGAGGATCCCCTTCTGGTGATGGAGAAATAGTAAAACTCTGGAAGTGATCTTTTCAACAAAAATGATCGGGAGTTCAGCAAAAAGCGGTCGTCTAAACCGTCTTGAGGGTTTTTATGACATTTGAGGGAAACGAAGGTGGAAATCTTTGAAAGTTGAGGACGGAGAAAAGAGAACATAAGCAATGTACAGACTTTGTGTTTTGCAGGAAATGGATTGATGTTTGATTAGACTTTTTTAGGCTGTTTTAACAGCTTGGTTAGCTGGAAAAGTAGCGTAAGTTAAGCATCTAGCTTTCATGAAGTATTCGAGTGAAAAAAAAAACGAAGAAGAAATTATTTTTATGAAGAAGCTTCTAACTCATTTTGCCTTCTAGGAACCAAGCCGGATTCTGAAATCTCGAATCTTGATAGAAGTGCAATAGCCATTTGACCCCTTTTCATTGATGTTCTTCATCCTACAAAATTACCATGAACAGCTGTAGTGACACTGTCTCTGTTTGTTTTATAATGAGATTTTGCTCCGAAGTAAGAGGAAGCACAAACGAATAAATTCTCAAAAATGATAGTTTTTTGAATAGAATCCTAGACCATGTAGGAGGAAATGATGTAAGCGACTTGTAATTTCAAAAATATGTGTCCAAACTTTCAAATAGGAAATTTTTGTTTTTTTCTGTACAAATCAAGTTTTTTTTCTCTTATACAAAGTTATCCCTGCCAAAACTATGTATTTATGTATTTTACAGAAAAATTGAAACATTTCAAATTTTGTGTTGAGAAAAAAGATTTTGAAATCGCACGGCTCTTATATGTTGAGCTTATATATGGTTATCTATCAAAAAAATATCGTCGAATGAATAATCTATGCGTCACAATGTTGTTATACGGTCCTCAATCTTATCCAAGGTGGATACAATTCCCCTTCTCTCTTGCACGTTCTTCATCCTCATCCAGAAGAGAACACTCTCATTTTTATGGTCTTCAGACCACAATTGACATATATTCCAATTGTTTTATTAGAAAAGTCTCACCAATTTTATTCGTCTTTCACCGGTCATTTACAATTGTCAGGAAAAATGGGAAAAGAGGTTCTAGTCGAAGAGAAATAAGACACATAAATTTACTCATTTAACACGTTTTGAAACCGAGAACTGTTGAGGTGGGGGAAAAAGGCGCATTGGTTGTTGAATTGAGCATACTGAGTTGGATGAAAACAGAGATAGATCACTAGTTTGTGCAAAAAGAACATAGAAAGAAGTTAGGCATCATAGGTTTAGAGGTGTGAAGAAATTTGAAACCCGTGAGGTGAAAAGTCGGCGACAAACGTGGATAAAATACATAAATGAGAACAGAAAGAGATAAAAGACTAGATGATCAAAAAATGGCACTATTTAAAGAGTTAACATAAAAATTGAAAGAACATAAACTGCTATTTTACAGAGATGCGCCAAGGGTGTGGCGAACTTTTTCAGTCCATTCATCAAGACAGGTCGAACATTCTGGTGGTGAGCCAACGACGGCAGGTTCCGCGTGAGCACACTGAGCATATACACGAATTTTAGGTGACACTTCCAGTGAAGATGAAGGAATCTGGAAAAATTAATAATTTCGTTTTGATTAGAAAAGAATTTGATTACTGTAGGGCAATGAAGAGGTTTTGAGGCAGTGGTGAAGGAATCGAGCATCGCAATCTTTTCATCAATACTCAACGTGCTTTGAACACGCTCGTCATTCCATACGGAAGGCCAAAGCTGAGCGATTTGTTTTCCTTTTCTCATTGAATCCGACATAGGAACATGACGGAACGCAGCAGAAAGAGCTTCACGAGATTGCACGTCTTCATGATTTGCCATTACGTCCCATACGAGAGAAGAAAGTGCCAATAGAGATTTGTCACTTGTTCCACTGTCAGTTTTCAACCATTCAATCATCCGAATCGCTCGTTTTACATCGCCAGCAATCAGATGTACTAGGGCTGTTGTCGTACATAGTGGACCGTCTTCTCCGTTATAAGTGGCAGGCTTCAACTTCTCCATATCATCTTTATCCTCTTCAATGATGCTTCCATTGATTTTCAGTTCAACTGGATTGCACAAATGTTTAGAAACTGCTTGGACAATAGTTATATCGGAAGCTTTTAGTCTATCCACAATCTCTTCTTTATCCACTCCCTCCAATCCGTCATCTTTCGAAGTTCTTACACGAACATCTGGAATGGTACCCGGTTTTTGCACGAATTGGCTTTCATCAACATTCGGCATGAATCGACGACCGTCTCTTGCTTGGAAGAAGAATTTCTTCGTAGCATCAGAAGATGTACCGTTCTTTTTCGTCACAACTCCACACTGTCCGAAATCGTTTTTACCCCAAGCGTATACCGATCCATCATCAGTCGACCCGACGGTGTGATTATTACCTGAAAAACTCTTAATCAATTTTGAATTGAGCATACTCTCACCTAGAGAAACATACGACCATTTGACATCACTTGGTTCAAACACCTGGTGTGGCTCCATTCGTTCATTCTTGTTTCCGTGGCCAAGTTGATAATCGAGACCTTTTCCCCAAGTGTACAATGATCCTTCGGATGTGATTAGTGCTGAATGAGACAGTCCACACGCCACATGAACAATGCTTCCGTCCAAAAAGTGTTTGATTTCTCGAAGGCCAAGATCGTCTCTAGGAATTTCTGCCGGGAGATGGAGGTTGACACGTGGAGTGGTTCCGTTAACTGTAGGAGATGGCGAGTTAGGATCCTCAGTGTTCTTCAATTGAGCACTTCGAATCTTCTTCATCACAAACATGCGCATTTTCAATTCTTGTGGATTGCGACCCCATTCGAATATCCTATTATCATCGGTAATGCAGATTGAATGGTAATAATGGGTTGCAACAAGTTTGACTCGGAGAGTTCCCAGTGGGAGAGGTGTAAATGCGAATGACTTCTTGATATCCTCATCGACTCCCATTTGTCCATAACTTCCAGAACCACAGACAAGCACCCTCCCATTCTCAGTCAATACAACTGTGTGAGCTCTACCACACGCCACTTGGACAACTTTCGAGATGAGTCCCTTCACTTTGGTAGGAGTTAGAAGATTCGAATTGAAACGACCGCCTTGCCCCAACTGTCCCCACATTCCCCATCCAAAAGTCCAGAGGGATCCATCGGAACAAACGAATGCAGAGTGGAACTGCCCGCACGCGATTTTTTCAATTGGCGGCCAATCTCCGTCGATTTGCTGAAGGAACGAGAGATGTAATAAGGATGGAAAGAAATAACAAACCTGTAAATTAGCAAGCCTGAACGAATGCCCAACACCACACTGTCCATGCTTGTTTCCTCCCCATGCCGACAATTGTCCAGATGAAGAAAGCACGAGAATATGTTCAGCACCGCAAGCAATCGCTCTGGGTCGACCACCGGGATATTCAAGTACACGAGGAAGTTGCTGAAATTTAATATAAATCAGGAGAGATAAATCAAATCTGTTCGTTTTCTGCTTACTTGTTCTGGTTTTGGAGGTTGTGTAGCCGGAGTTCCATTCGTCACCGAATCCGATCGCTTCGCTTTCGCGTTCGTTTGTGGAACCTCCATTTTTTGTTGGGCGTTTGTGAAGTTTCCCCAAATCATGAGTCGATCGTCTTCCGCTATTGCTGCACCACAATTGTTGCCACCGGAGAGTGGAACGAAATCGGGCAGGTTGGAGGGATTTATGATCGTGTTTTCAGCCAAAACATGGACAGATGAGACAAGGGAGAGAATTTGGCATGGTTTCGGGAACCGTTCAGCGTTGGTGATTGCTGCTCGAAGACACATTTCATGGTACGACGGAAGGCTTACATCCCTCTGCCACGCCGATAAAAGTGCACAAAGCCTAGCACCGTCAGCATCAGATAACTTTGACCAATCGAGGTTGCAGACCAGCGACATAACCTAAAATATAACAATTGTAGTGTAAGGCAGGAAAAATTGTTTTACTGACTTGTAACCTATCCGTTGAGTTGAGCGACTTCCAGATCTGGAGTCCGTTCTTTACAATGTAAGTAAGAACTTCGGTAGGAGTTGAAATCGAGTTCGATTCGTGAACATCTCTTCTCACAAGCGTCTGTGTACATTTCCACATTCCAACCTTTGCGCATTCAACGGCTCCCTTGTGAAGATGTTCGTGTCGAGCGATGAAGTTTCTGAAAATAATCATCATATTTTGATTGAAAGGATGTATTGGTCACTCACGACAACTCGGCATCGAATTCTCGAACTTTCTCCATGTTACCTTCCGCTGAAATCGCTCGTTTCACAAACAACTCCACCACTCGTTGCATCAAATTATCATGTTTTGCTGGATTCGTTTGAATTGTGTTCAGCACCTGAAATCATCGAATCAATCATTTGTTTTTTTTGTACAGAAAAAAAGATGAGAGAGATAGTTGGATGCAAGTATCAACCAGATGGTGGTTCTGGAAAAGAAGAGAGAAATTCGCTACCTCGGGAAGCAGTTGTTCGCCAATCGATTCATTCTCGAACGTTTTGAGCAAATCCGACATTGATAGCTGAAAATTTAAGAATTTTCTGAAATCGAGTGAAAAGAATTCTTACATTTATGCACTTGGCGATTGCGTAAATCTGTGCCAACTCCTTGTTCGTCAATTGTCGATGTTTCCGCGTGCTCAACAAATTCGGTATCAGTGTGGATTGAAACTCGGCCGTATCGATTCTACATGCATTTGCGACCTGAGCTACCGACTTCGATGTGAGCTGAAGAAGTGACAGGCGGAAGAAGAACTCCGAGGCGATCTTTGTGAGATTTCTGAAAAAAAAGAAACTTTCGTGTGAATGGAATGAATTTGTTCCAATGAAAGCTGTCCTTTTCGGTTATAAAAAATTTGGGTACCAACGGGAAACAATTGGGGAAAGTCTGAGAGATTGTAAGATGAGTTGAGAGCGAGTAGGAAAGCATCTGTATGTCATCAGGGTTACTAGAATGAACTTTTTACTCAAATTATGAACTTTTTACTCAAAAATCTTGTTCAAAAAATGTCGATCAAGAACCTGGTAGTGATAAACCAGGGAAACATCACACACAATCAAACTCCAGACTAACTCAACGAAAGTCTTTCCCACATTCAAAAGAAGGAGTGATTGCGTCTTTTCTTCTCGCAATCCGCTGAAGAGAAGCAGGGATTGAGGAGGAAGAAAAAGAAAGAGTGGGAAAGGCGGTTGAACACAGCTGTTTCTAAAGAGGTCTCAACGTTTTCGTTTTCTCGATCGAATCGTTCTTCTGACATATCACACACATTATCATCGAAAAGAGTGTCAAAGCACTCGAAAAAACATGAGGAACAAGAAGTACCATCGAAAAGGGAATGTCTTGAAAATTAGACAGTTCTGAGCAGATTTCCCTAACGTTGAAAATCCAAGAGTTAGGTATATATCATATGATTGGAAGAGGGAAAAGAGAAACAAGTCAATGCGAGGGGAAGAAGGTCCCGGCGGTGCTCTTCAGGTCACCAGAAATCACCATGAAACTTGAGTGGCTCAAAGAATTTTTCCGAATCGTAGACGACACAGAGACAAGAAATAACAACAGGACCCTTGAGGTCGATGTCCTTCTTATGTCTAAACAAAACAATTTCAAAACGAGGAAAGTAACAGACGTTGTGGCAGATGTCCGAGTTACCCTTCTTTTTTTTTTGCAACTGTGCAAATACCAAAATGGGTGGTAAACGAAAACCGATAGATTACGCTTCACTGATTCACTGAGATGAGATGGGAGAAAAAGAATATCATGAAAAAAAGAGACCAGAACACATTATTTCCTCGCATCTCGGCAGAGTGGCAAGTCAAGTTTGATATGTTGAACTTTTTTTTGAAGGATGTATATCCCAAGGGACAATTGGAGACTCATAACTATTGCTGGATTCTTGATGAGTGTTATAAGTATAGCGAAGAAAAAAACTCACAATGCGCTCGACTGTTCAATACGAACGAGACCACGCTCATTCACAACGAATATTCCAGCCAATTTGTGCTGTCGATATGGCATCGCAACGATTCCAAGTGGTCGCCAATTTGTGGCAGTTCGTACCAGAGAATATTCGAGACGTGTTGACATAAACTGAAAGTAGGCATTCAGATAGTTATAGTTTGTAATAAATCTTACTCCAAAATGAAGTGCACTTCTGATTTCATTTTCATTGGATACTGTAAAAAGAACATTGTCTCCAGCATGAACCATCCACGTCTCCGGTGGAACTTTGAATGTTCTTTTCGATGAATGTGCCAGAGAATGGAACGTATTGTACACTTCAACTATAGAATCAGCCGTATCCAGTGCAACGACTCCACATGCCTCAGCTGCGAAGAACTGCATCGTCGCTGGTTCGAGCTGAAATGTATTGGTTTTGAAAAATGAAAAGGGAAAGCATGCTTGACATCATATTTTCAGCCACAAGTTTGGTTATTAAGCTGTTTCACAGGTAGAAGCACACAAAAATTGAACGAAACATATGGGCGTTATAATGAATGGAAGAGGCGGCGCGAAGAACAAACCTGCCAGAAAACCGAACACTCCATCTCGGAAAACATCTGAATGGATTAGTTCTAGAGGTGAATTCTATGTTTCTAGACAACTAAAATTGACTTGTTACTCAAACAAGACATTTCGGCTCCGGAACCTTTGGAAAGTAGTTATTTCGAAAGCGAGACATCTCGAAAGTGTGAAATCGTGTTTTTGTCTAATTTTTTGAACTTCTATATATTTGTTCCTTTTGTTCTACAATAAGACATTTTTTAACCTAACGTAAAATCTGTAATAGAAGGCCATGCCCTTCTATTTTTCCATCACCTAAAAATGTTTTTTTGAAATCTCAAGATGAATTATAAAATCTATTGGAGAAGAGATTTGAAACATGTTTTGTAACCTGTCTAGTCAAGGACTAATTTCAATTTGTTTGAAATTCAAGAATGTGCTCATTTTGAGCTCATTGGGGTGCCCTTCTATTAGAGGTGCCCTTCTATCAAAGGTGCCCTTCTAATACAGATTTTACGGCATTAGATCATAAATGCAAAAAAATATGAAAAGTTCCGAAAGTTCGGCAAAAACGCGATTTCATACTTTCGAGATTTCTCACTTTCGAGATCCCTGATCCGACATTTTCAAGTTAGGTCAACGCTGCTTACCACGCTCAGATCCGATGGTACGCATGTTGTCAGCACTTCTCGAAATCCTTTTCCTCCCCTTTCAATCGGAATGATCCATTGAGCTCCGGTAAATCCCGTGACAAGAAGTTCAATGGAGTTCTCATCAAGAAGTATGTCGATCTGGTGCAAACTTTCCGGCGCCTTCAACTCTGACACACACTTTCTGAGGTGCAAATCGACGAGAAGAATGTTCCCGGCCTGCAAAAAGATCAGGAATGTTGTGTTGTTTTGTTAGCTTTTTCTTCCGTTTTGTTGCTTATCCCGTGTTTTTCTGATTATAAACTGCTAAAGTGTGAGCAGGCAGCTGCCTCTTTACTTTTGTTGAAAACGTTCGCCGCCAAAGAGCGTACAAGATAACATTGCATCGTTCGAATGCCATTGCTCAGCCGCAAATCACAAAATTCGATATCCCCACTCTCTCTCGATTTTATTGAGTGGACACCACATTGATAATGATTGGGTGCGAGAAGAGCGATGCAGCTCAGTGTGATATTATATAAAACTCACTTTGTTCGCAACCACAGCCATAGTGCACGGTGGAAAGTTGGAGATAAAGCACTTGGTGCAGGTGGGCATAGCCAAGCATGGATCCACGGTTGGAAGGCTCAGATCGATAACAGTCGTTGTGGCCCATGATGAACCGCCCCACGTCACGTCCTGAAAAACACATAGATTTTCCTTCGAATTTCTGTGTTAATATGAGGGGGTAATCTATCAAAAGTAATGTAGAAAAACGAAGCGTCTGGAAGAATTCGGTGTTGGATGAGGGGAACAGGGAACTGGCGAACACATGACACTATCAGTTTTTGTTTCCTTTTGTCATTGTGTTTTCGAACAAATGACACATGTAATTCGATAGAAAAATAATGGGATTTGATCTAGATTTTCGAAATGAATCTTGAAATCTTACAATTAAAATTCTGATTGGAGTGACGAGGAGATTTCCATCGGCAAGTCCAAAGACGACGAATGCAGCTTGACTACCTGAAAATTGAGATCATTTTGGAGAGTTTTAAAGAAGGGACATATTTTTTTTGTTCAGATTTTTACATAGTTCGACGCAGAATTTCGGTGAGAATTTTGGTCAATCTTTGGCCTTTTACACTTTTCTTCCTTGAAGATTTTTACGAAAGTTCAAAATTATCAAATTTCAGATTGTTTTCCACTTTCTCTATTTCCTCACAAAAACTCACCAATACAAACCGTGACTGGATTGACAGAGATTGAGCACGTTGTTCGAATATTTACAACATTTTTTCTCGGTTTCGTGTCTCGACTCGTCTCCAGATACGCCTGCACATCTCCTTTCGAAGTGAGAAGCAGAATCAGAAGGAACGAATTGTCACTGAAAACCGAGTAGTCGATAATGGAATCGTCTGCAGAAAGTTCATCGAGCTCCAAGCTGCAAACGTAGGGATTTTCCATCATCTTTCGTCGCGCTGAAAGCAAAATAATTGTGGAACTGGAGTCAAAGTTGGGTGGCGCGCACGTGGCATTAAGCCAAATCCAAACGTGGAATACGCAAGAAAAAAACGCACCTTTCTTGCCACTTTGCCGGTGGACAGTCCCTTTTCGTGAAGGCACTCCAGCTTTCTTCCCGTTGAGTATTGACAGTGATGTGGATTCTGAAGAAGTGGACGACGTGTCAGAATTCGAATTAGTTGAAGTTTTGCGAGCGCTAGTGGATAGTCTTTTGAAGAACATATTAGCGAAATGTGTGCTCAGCTGTGAGCCTAGCGGCCGGCTCTCTTACTGATAATAGTAGGATTTTGGACCCCACCCCCCTCTACCGGCGTCGGGGGGTGCCAAACACATGCCTCAACAAAGATAAATCACCAGTAAATTCGAGAGAAAATGGGGGTGTGATTTTCAAAAAACTAGCAAACATGTTGCTGTGATTGACATGACATTTGAAAGAGACAGAGATTTTCCTGAGCAAAAGAACAATTGGTATTTAATATGTCTGGTGCACTTTGTGAGAAGTTCATCGGTTTTTTACAAAAAAAATCATTTGTGATCGCATGAAACACTTTTCTATCTAATCAGTCATATGACAAGGTTATCAGTTTTAAATATAAATGCGATATCAAATTATTCTTTGTGATTGAGAGTGCGTGTCTTGTTGAGAAACAAAAAAGTAAATAAAAAGGAGCTTTAAAATAAGTGCTGTTTGATTTGAAGAAAAATTCGATTTTTTGGAACCATCTCAAAAACTGTAATTTTTCTAGGAGTCGCACAACTGAAACTTATTTTGGCATGTTAAAACTAAGATTGTCTATTAGATTAGATTTTGCATATGTTACTTGAAAGATCTCATGTTTTCGACAAGTTTGACAGAAGTTATAAGCGTTAGAAGGTTACAGTAGGATTTGCAGAAGTGATTTAAAAATCGAAAAATGAAAATTATGCTAGAGATTTGACATTTTGTGTGTTTTGTAGGAAATTTAAATAAAAACCAAATAGTTGGGGATACTGTAGGAAGAGGAAGGTAAGGAAATCATCGAGCAAAAAGGAATACTGTGGGGCACCAATAATAAAAAATATAACAGTACTGACTAAAAGTATGCACCATGCCGAGGGGGACCCACACAACAAGTGGGCGTGTTCGTGTCAAAAATGGTTCGAAAGACGCGGGGTAGGTCAATTAGAAAGAGTGGGTGAGGAGAGGAGGGAGAAGAAGAACATAGTGTTTGTATGGTACGACAAGACGGGGTACCTACATATGGAGATGATTACCGAGTTGCCAGCTGTCGAATCTTGATACCTGAGGAGAAGACGGTATGTTTTCAGCTCAAAGTAGATATATCAAATAGTGGAACTTGTGAACTGTTTTGTAATCAGAAAATAATGAATTTGAAAAAACCATAAGAAAAAAATAATTTTTATGTTTTGGAACTTAATTTATGGACCGAAATTCATAGTCGCCCCACTGCCAACAAGTGTCTAGGATGATTGGTATCCGTTGGATTAGTTTGAAACATGTCTAAAACGATTCAGAATGTTTGATTTACTGTAGGTACAAAGTTTTAAAAAATTTCACCATGAATCACAATTTTTAGAAAAAATTGAAAAATACATTTTCGGAAATTTTTGAAAAATGTTAAATTTTCCACAAATATTTCAACAGAGTAGTAAAAATTTTGCGCAATTTTCAAATTTATAATTTTATAAGCTTTCGAACAAACTATTGATCATCAAATTTCAATAAATTCGAAGCTGTTTATGGCTGTTCAAAGTCTACAATAGGATATTATATTAGGACCGAGAAATCGATAAAAATGAAAATGGTGCCAGAGATTGAAACTTTGTTGCATTTGGGTGGGAATTGCATTTGCAATAAAATTGTCAACAGCGACTTTTCTCGAACTCTTCATCCAGATCCATAAATTGAATGATTATGTTAATTTATTACATTTTTAGTGCGATCGTAGTTTTGCGGGTTGTCCTCGAGGAGTAGAAAAGGAAGACCAGACAGTCGCGCTATGTTGCCATGCGGGAGAGTGTGGAGACGCAGGGTTTCTGAACATTTTCGGAGGGAGATTCGAAGTCTACTTTTTAATCTCGAAAAAAAAAGTTTTTTAATCAAGAAAATGTTCATTTCTCGTGGAGAAAATAAATTATCAAGCAATGCAGTCGCGGATAAAACAACGAAAAAAACTTATGTTTGGGATATGTCCGTTTTCGGAACGGAATAGCAGAAAGATCTGGGAGCAAAGTAGAAAAAAAAACAGAAAGGAAACAAAAACAAGATAACCAAAACGAACAACGGAAAGAGTCACTGGGCGGGAATAAACGGACGATAGTGGAGATTCAAGAGGAAGAAAGTTCTGGGACACAATAAAATAGCTTTTGTATAAAGTGTGTGAAGCAGATCCATACTGATTGTACGAATCCGGGACGCCATTTGTTGTAAACAAATAGAGCATAGATTGGAATTCCAGATAGAACAAGTAGAACTCCATAGACGAGCTCCCATGGGTCGCTATGGAAGAATGGAAGAATCAGAAGGAATAAACACATGAGGAAGAAAATTATGGGCCACAGTAGACTGATTTTGATTGGACGATTGCGTAGAACATCTTCAGAAAGGGTGAATCTCAATTTAAGAAGTCCAGCAACTGACGCGAAAACCACAAGTGATTCGGCAAATGAGAGATAGTTGATCAGTTTGAAGACATCTCCGATGAAAAGCATAAAAATGGAAGTTCCTCCGAGGAAAATCAGTGAGGGGATTGGAGTCAATTGTTTGATCGAGATCATGGCGAACAGTTCGGGCAGCTGATTGTTTCGGGCTCCTGAGAAAAACATTCGGGAACATGTGATTAGAATTCCGTTGAGCGATCCCACGCATGAAAATGAAACGAAAAGTGGCATGAGAATCTTGCTCCCAAATGTACCCAGAATCTTGTCAGCAAATGTGATAGCGACTGCACTGGATTCAAGAATCTAAATATGAAAATCATGAAAAACTTATACTTTCAGGTGTAGTTCACCTCATCTACAGTAAGAACGGAGAAATAGGCGACGTTTACGAACATATATACGATTGTGACGATAGGAATCGAAATGTAGATAGCTCTCGGTAGGTTTCTGCAAAATGAACATTTTTTGTAAATAAAACTCCTCGAAAACTCACTTGAAAGGATTCTTGAGTTCCTCAGTGACAAAGTTGAGATATGAGAATCCGGAAAACGAGAATACTCCAGAATAGAATGCCATTGCAATAGCAGCCATATTCGTTTGACTTCCTTCTGCCACATCAGGCATTGTTAGATTATCGATATGTCCCAACGATAACCAGTATCCTCCACAAACAATAATTAAAGAAAGTGCCAATAATTTGGTGATTGTGAAGAAATCATTGGTTCTTGTCGCCATTCGAACATCCCAACAATTGATAAAAGTGAGAACAGCAAGGATGCATCCGGCGAATATTCTGATGACGATCGGGTTGACTTCGCAAGAGAAAAATGGTTCAAGAGCATAGGTGGCACAAGTGATAGCAATGATGGCAAGGGATGTTGGATTGATGATAACCAAAGCAACCCAAAGGAATAAGAATGCTGGTAGGGGTCCGAATGCCTAAAAATTAACCGCAAATAAAAAATATGAAAGTTTGTTTACCTCGTGAATGTACGCATAATCTCCTCCCGACTTTGGGATTAAGGTACCTAGTTCCGAATAACAGATAGCTCCAATCATAGCAAATGCTCCACTCATAAACCATACAAGAAGTGCCATTCCAGCACTTCCCGCATGCATGAGAACTCCTTTAGGGGATACGAAAATTCCAGATCCAATGATGACTCCAATGATAATTGTGCAGCCATTGAAAAGTGAGATTCGCGGTTTGAGTTTGATCTGATTTAGAGACTCTCGCTCTTCTTTTTCGTCCATTTTGACACTGTCTGCAAGACGAAAAAGAAAATGAATCAAGGAAAGGTCGAATTGAAGAAAAAAGGGAAGAAAGGCAATAAAAAAACTGAATAAGGCAGAAGAGTACACAGAACAGTGGGAATGGCCACCCAAAGTGACGAAATATGAGGAGCCCTTCAAAGAGATAGGGAAAGAAAGAGAGATAAGAGATATTAGATCTTCATAACTTTCAAAAGTGCGAAATGAAGAAAGAGAGGCAACTAAACGAACACACCCTCAATACTAAGATAGATGAGTTTAGCGAAGATTTAGAACGGAGGAAACGGATGTTTTTGTTGGCTCAACTTTGGATAAAAAGGAAAAAACATAACTGTAGTCAGCTGATGACATAAAGGAAAAAGGACAAGCCTCTCATTGCAAGTCTAATTTGATACGACGGCAAGTACGGATAACCTTGGTAAGATCAGATTCTTCCAATTCTTTCTGATAGCAAAGAACAGTGTAGACCACAATGTTTTAGAAGGAAGATTTATTGTTATCGTTTTCAGGGAAAAAAAGGAAGATACAGAAAACTTTAAAGGGAGATTGAACTATTCTAGAAATGTTAGTGTGTATAGATGGATCGACTTAGAATTTTGAGATAATAGAAGTCTCAGTTGTGGAAAAATTCTGAAAATTTGTCTTTAAAAAGTTATAGGCTGTCAAAAGAGCTGAATTAGGGCATTTCAAGTAGCTGATTTTTTGACTTTTGTACTAAAAAAATGTTGTGAATTTTTTTCCAATTTTGAATTGAAAAAAATGAAAAATTAGCTACCCGAACGGACTCTTTTTAGCACCTTTGACAGCCTATATCTTTTTTTTTGGACAAATTTTCAGAGTTTTTTCTCAACTGAGACTCTTATTACCTCGAAATTCTGAGTCGTACTATACAAAAAAAATCAGATATTCTTAAAATAGTGTCAAAATTTTAATAGAGAAAAAATCATTTGTAATATAGTTTTTACGGTAATTGAAGATTTGAATTCAACAAAGAATTCAAATACCATATGTACTATTTTCAAAATCGTGAATGTTTGAAAACCTTGTCAAACAGGCGATAAAAGTTTGGAAAACACCGTTTTGGTGAAAAAATAGTTCAACAAAAACATTAGTATCTTAGAAACTCGAATTTTTTGAGAAAATGGAAGATAAAGAAAAAACTGTCGGTCGGAAAAAATCACAAATTTGACACTGAAGAAAAAAAACAAAAAAAGGACGTCTGGGTAGGCGGAAAGAAGAGTGAAGAAGGTAGTTCTTTTTCATCATTTTCTTCTTATTCGTTTTCTCCCTTCCTTCCTGCTCTTCCTTCCAGCTGGTGGCGGTGGTGAGTCGATTCGGAAGAGTGTAATGGCTCTGGGTGCACACAGACCGATTCACGAGACACGGGTAGTCATCGAAGAGAGAGATGGACGGGACCATTGGAAGCGCAGACACATAGAGAGTGACACAAGAAGAAGGAAACGGATAAAACAGGGACATACAACGCCTGTCTACACTACCCAAAAGCAGTGTCCGAACACAGTCTGGCAAAATGCCAGATGGACTGATCGTTGCAAAAAATGCAGAGAGAGGTTCGAAAATAAACAAAAGATTTTTTCTTTGGAAGCGACGAGCAATGAAAAAAATCCTTTGTTTGTCGAGGAAATTGCACTTTCATGAAAAATCGCAACATTTTACGGTACGGCTTCCTCTTTTTTTTTGTGAATGTTTGCAGACATAGGTTAAAAAAGTCAAAAAGTTGATGAAAAAGTGCATTCAGCGTAGGTGTGTGTGAGAAGATAAAAGTAATTTATTTCAAATGATGTCCGTCTCGTTCTTTGTGATTGATGTGATTCGAGTTGTTGTAGATACACTTCGCGTCCAGTTTAGCTTTTCTGAACACTTGAATGTATTCCGATTAAAGAGCAGACAACTCACTCATCAAATAGGTACGGTAGTCGCGTATAAAGTACATCACAACCAAAGGATCCAAAGCAGGATATAGTGCCAAACAGATCGAGGTCATGTTGACTATGACACCCAACTCGACACCAATAATTGGACAGATGAATAAAACTGTAGTAGGAGAGTACATGAAGATAATTGGGACGATAGTCTGGAACAGATTGATGACTCAGATCAAAAGATTAGGGATTCACTACCTGAAGTACAAGTGCATGGAACAGTTGTTTCTGAAGTGCACGTGTCTTCTCAGCAACCATGTCGTTAACTGATTGCATCTTCTTGTAAACGGCATAACCCAGAGAAACTATTGTGACCAGAGTGGTTATCTGAAAATTAGCAAGTGGTAAGAATTTTGGATTCCACTCAGGGCTGGGCGGCAACGGATTTGTTGAACTCATTCAACTGTGTATAACTGTTTTCAGAGAGGTCGTGTAAAAATACGGTCAACAAGAAAAATGTTCCTTATTTAAAAAGCTATCGATTCGTTAAAAACCGTCAAATTTTATTGAAAATGAACAGAGTTAGTGAGTGTTGCCGAAAAGTTGCCGATTTTTAAGATTCCGGCATTTTTTCGGCAATACAAGACGTAACACTGTTATTTTTTTTTAATTTTGACGATTCATTTTACGAATCGATACCTTTTTTAATAAGGAAAATTTTTCTTATTGACCGTATTTTTACAGACCTTCCTGAAAACAGATTCACAGTTGAATGAGTTGCCGAAATTTTCCTGGTTCCACTCACGGCAATACAGTAAACATTGGCCATTCCGAGGCAACTTTTCCATTGGATTTGAATATCCCCTTGCTCTCCAACAATCTGAAATGACTACTTTAATACAAGGAACCTTATTCAGAATCTTACAAAATACAGGGGTCCAATATAAGAAAGTCGTTCGATTCTCTCTTCATAGTTTTCATAGATTGTCTCATTCAAATATGAGTCAAAAGTTGGATTGCTGCTTAATAAAAAGTAGACATTTCACCACCAAAAAACAGCAACAACTGTGAAAAGTAGAGGCCACACAAGAGCTTGTGGATATTTGAACCAATGAATCTGATTAGGATGGATCATTGCGATGTATCGGTAGACGAAGTGAATTGCGAGAAGGACCAGAGTTAAACCGTACGATGTGCAGTAACTACATAGCTGTAAATTTTTTGATAGAAACAAAGATTTCTAATATCTTACTAATTATAATCGGAGCCAGGATGGGGTCGTATTTGAACCAACTGGCACAGAATACGATGTAGCTGTTGAGATAAGAATGCATTGCCGGTTGAGTGAGAATATCGATTATAGAATACCAGAGGGAAAAGCAGGCAAACCATAGCATAAGATATTTGTAGGATCCGAAGTTGTTCTTGGTTCTTGTTAGAATGAGATGAATCAGAGTGAGGTTTGCGAAGAATGCAATGAAGAATCCAAGATACTCGGCGAAATATGTCACGAATGGGATCTGCATCTGGAAATGAACTACTGGTTTCCCTATTTTTTGAATCGTATGGGAAGTACAATATTCTCAGTTCCAGCTAATAGCCAAGATTCGAAAACAAAAAATATCATGGGATATTTTCAACTCCACTTTTATACTGAAAAATGGGCGGAGCTCGGCTTTCGTAGACTCGAATGACATGTACTTGGAATCCTGACTGCAGCCTAATCCTTCTTTTGGAATGAGTGTTTTCAGAACTTAACAAAAGACCTTAAGAAACAAATACTTTTCTTAGAAATGTTAAAAAGCTGAATGTCGTCATGATCTTCCGAGCTTTGAGTATTGAACATCAGCACCTAGATAATGTTTGGGTTGAACATGTGATCCGTGCCAAAGAGCCGTCGTTTTTTCCCACTTTAAATTCAGATTTTTTGGTAAATCTGTACGCCAAAATGTAGATCTCGACGAGACCTATAAAATGGTACTAAAATCACCAAGATTACCTGTTTCAGTTTTGTCGGAAACTTGTAGAACACCCGGACCCATGTATGTTTGGCCCGGGTGATCTACAATCTTTTTACATAAGCTGAAACAGAACATCTAGGTGGTCTTTGTACCATGTTGTAGGTCTCATTGAGTTCTAAACTTTGGTGTGAAAATTGACCGAAAAATATTAATTTGAAGTGGAGAAAATTGGCACATTTTGGCTAGGATCACATGGATTTGGTTTAGGAAATCATCCGTCTCTGTAAGGTCTTTAAATTTATCTTTGGATCTATGATATCTTCCTGTTCGAATTTCCACAAATAAAACAGACAAAAACGTTATTATTTTGGATTACTATACCACAAAAGAAATAAATCCAAAAAATATGTGACAAATCCAGATCATTGTTCTCCCATACTGATTTCACTATGAACAGAATTGTTGAGTCATCGATAGAGAAAATAGACAACTTCTCCAAAAAGGGAAATGGTTCGTAGAAGGGAAAAACAAATAGTTGTTTCGTTGTAAATGTGCATGTACATTTTGTATGCCTTCTTTTTCTCGAATTGTTCAAGACGAAGGAATCGTTGGAAGCGCAAACATTACCAATCGTCCATCACTATCAAATTCGTTCCCTTTTTGGCTGTCCTCTTTTTTCGAGGACATTCGGAATATCAAAATGACTACTGTTTCTCGAGCCGTCGAGCGGATTTTCATGAAGTTTGTTTTTAAAATTGAATTCCAAATATCAATTTGTTTCAGATACGCTCATTTAGTCATCGATCATCCAGTTATAGTTATTATTTTGGCTGGATCCATTTCTGTTTTTCTTACTTGTTGGTCGTTGTACTTTAATTTTGGAGTCGTCGATTTGGATCCAACCAAGGTGATAATTCTTTAAAATTATCTTTTAAGTGTTTCTTTGATTCTCAGGGATTCGAGACGAGAGGAACTCCATTATCATCTGCCAGACTCACTTTAGAAGCAATGAAACCTCATCAGGCATCCAATCATAACATTCTTCGTTGGTATTTTGAGTGAGACAGTTTCAGAATTTGCCTCGAAAACAGAATGCATTTTCAGACAAGACATGGCTCGCAGAAAACGAGAAGCAAATAATATTTCTTCAACTACCCTTGAACCAATAACTGTAAACTATGACGATTATGGAGTAGACTCTGAGCCGAATGCATCGGATCTAGATGATCCATGTGAGATGTATGCATCGATTGGAAAAGGATTACCGTATGATATGATCGAGTATTTGGGAAAAGTCATGATTCGAGTTTCCAGTTATGACGATGTGAGTGATTTTGACTTCCTAGCCCAAAAAGCCTAAACCTCTCTTCAGCTCTTCACTGTAGATGTCATGAAACATTTGTGCCACGTGGAAGATATCATAGATGAGCTGGTGACAGAATTCAATTTTACTAACGCAGCAAAAACTTTGAGACATTCTTTAAATATTCCATTGTATTCCACTTGCCCAAACATGAGTACTGCGAATTCTTGTGATGCTTTGAACCAGCACGAGTGAGTGGAATCCGTTATTTCCCTTGTTCAAGCTTATATATTTCAGCATTTCAAACTTTCGAACTTTACTTAAAAAGTGCTCATCTAATCCGAAACTCGATTTATGCTCTGCTTTCTCAATGAATCAGGTTAACAATTGGCTCCTACAAAGTGATAACTCCACCGATGTAATTGTTACAATAGTCTTAAAAGTATGTTCAAAATAAAACGAATTCTGAATCTAGAAACGATTTTCAGATGACAATGTGGAATGGAGTAGACGATCGAGAAGTTTATGACAGTATCATCAGCCGACTGCAACAACACTTGGAGAAAAATCCTCATACAAGAATGGCTGGTGTAGCCTTGAATATGAAGAATCGAGTTTTCCAGGAGAAAATTCGCTCGGATAGTTTGATTGCTGGACTCTCGGGTGAGGATTCAAGCCAACAATTTCCATAACTTGAATTTTCAGCTCTTCTCGTTTTCTCTTGCTTCCTGGTCTATTCTAGAAATGTCATCTTCACTAGTATCATCTTGATCGTTGTGACTTTATCAGCCGGTGTTGCATTTTTTGTTTATACTGTAAGAAATCTCGCGGTTATCGAGAAGTCGTTTCATTTGCAGACTGTTCTAGGAATCGACTTCTTCCCATTTATCAATCTTCTTGTAGTTGTGATTTTGATTTCAATCGGAGCCGACGACGCTTTTCTACTTCTAGTTTATTATAGGAGAGAAGTGGAGGTGAACACCATTTTTACTTCGAAAATCAAACAAAAAATTTTAAGAAAATGTCAAATTTGGAATACAAAATCGGATCAATCTACATCCCATTGTACCGCGAATCAGATCTTCTTTCTCGTAGTCTGCGTCTCTCATTGCATCACTCTCTCGTTTCAATGTTCGTCACATCACTCACAACTGCAACGACTTTTCTAACTAACCTTTCGAGTCCGGTTATAGTTTTGAGGTAACTGTTTTTAAAGACTTTGAAAAATCAAAACTTCAGATGCTTTGGAATATACGCTGCAATTACAGTAATCATCAACTACGTGCTGGTTATTCTAATTCTACCGGGAGCAATTATTCTGACCAGACCTATTAGAAAACAAAACCCGAAAACGGAGATTGGAGATGAACCAGAGAAACCAATTGAAAAATCGAAAAGTTTTGCATCCAAGATCACAGAGTTCACATTTTACTTCCGCTTTGGGATCGTTATTTTGAGTATTATCCTCACGGGATTGTCACTTTTTGTCATTTTTCAAAATCCAGGACTCTCGATACCACAAACTAATCCCACCAAAGTACGTGAAAAGTCGATAACAAAAGGAACCACTTGATCTTTTTTCAGTTACTAGTCGACTCCAACATCCACGAATTCTTCGACAACCATGTGCATCATTTTAATTTTCAATGGCAGAGATCAGCAAGATTAGTGAAGAATTTTATATTTGGAATTGATTCAGTGAAGTTGGCAATGGGGAAGTGAGAAATGTAAGGAGAGAGGTTTCAGGGAATCTTCTTCATTGAGTCCATATCACAAACCATCGAAAAACTTTTCCGGAGCGAACTTCAAACTAAACACAGATAAACTTGACTATTATCGTCGTTTAGTAAACTTCGAATCTAGAAAATATTCATTGGAAAACTATACACATATCTCATGGGCTGATAAAACGCTTCAATTGAATGAATCCTGCCTGTCTGAGAATACGGTAACGTTTTTGTCATCAAGTTTCATTAAAACTAAAATATTCAGACAATTCCAAACAACTGCATTCTTGCGTCTTCAGTTCGCCATAAAAATCTGATCCATCAATTTCCAGATGATTTCGCTGTGATTCCAGGTGATGGCCCTTTCGTAGATCAAGATCTTAATGTTGTTGGGTAATAGCTATTTTCTTCTTCTTTTTTTTATTCTCAAATCCAGATACTTCATTTCAATTCCCTCCAACCAGAAACTTCGCGTCGATACTGAAGTCATTGGAGATTTCTTTAAAGAAATCGACGAATCCTGTGAAAGAATAAAGAACCAAACTGAAGACTCAGTTTTGTGTTTATCCTCTCCAGAAATTACCAGATTTTATGACATTGTTTCTCAACTACGGTAAATTTAAGAATAAGCTTCAATTTGAGAGGAACAATTTTCAGATCTTCCAGTTTCGTCTCAGTTGCAATCTCTCTGGGAATTTGTCTAGTTGTGATTGTGGTTTGTACCAGAGTTATCAAACATTCCGTTTTCTCTTCTATTGTTATTTTCTTTGTCATTCTTTGGACAGTAGCCAGTCTCATTATGCTAGGTATGCATAAAATCTGACTCGCCTAAATTTGCATAAGTTTCACAATTTCAGGCTGGAAGTTATCGGTCGTAGAATCTACAATTCTTATAATCACAATTGGCCTCAGTTTCGATTACACTTTGCATTATGTAGTAGCTATAAGAGACACAAAATTCGTCTCGGCTTCTGAAAAAGTGACATCTGCTCATTCTACTGCTGGAATTGCCTGCTCTTTTGGATCCATGACCCTGCTTCTTGCCGGTCTTCCTCTCCTTTTCACTCAAACTGCCTCTTTTTATCAGGTAACATTTTTTCTGTGTCCGTGCTTTATGCTGAAACAATTTCAGATAGGCACAATGCTCGTTATCCTTTCAATAACATCACTGTTCGGTGCCTCTATCGTTTTGCCGGCCTTCGTAATGGCGTTTTCGTGTGACGGACGACAGTCAACAAAGTTATGAAAGAATAAACTGTATTTATTATTTTGTTATCATTATGAACATCACATGTCCTCTATTTATAAGAATGTACAAATATATATAGTATTGTTTCCTCAAGGTTATACTTGTTTCACATGATCCAGGACGACAGGAATGGCGAAGCTGAAATAATGGAAAAATCAGAAGCTTATCAATTAGAATTCAAATGAAAAACCAAACAATTAGAGACACTTTCTAGCCAAGATAAGGCAAAGAATGGATCGTTCTATACTTACATGAGGACTCCGAAAACCAGAGTGACGAAGGAAATGATTGTGGGAATATGTTCGTATTTCTTGATCAGACGATCAGCATTACGACCAATGATTTCAGAAGTGTGAAGTGGCATTTTGTGGGATTCTGAAAATGTACTTGACTTTATAAAAGTTAGTGGAGAATAGGGCTGGCCGTCAACAAAATTCGGCAACTCATTCAAATGTGAATAACTTTTTTCAGGGGTGTCGAGTAAAAATACGGTCAACGTAAAACTTCTTCCTTTTTAAAAAAGCTAGCGATTGGTTAAAAAACAATAAAATTTCATTAAAAAAGAAAATAATTACGTCTTGTGTTACCGAAAAGTTGCCGAAATTGCCGAAATCGGGACTTTTTGGCAACACAGGCGTAACTCTGTTAATTTTTGATGAAATTTGACGATTTTTTAACCAATTGATAGCTTTTTTAATAGAAAACATTTTATTAGTTGATTGTATTATTAACCGATACCCCTGAAAAAAGTTATTCACATTTGAATGAGTTGCCGAATTTTGTTGACGACCAGAACTGATCAAGAAGAACCATGATGGTTTCAGAGAAAAAACAACTTTAAATAAACGCCTCTAAAAAATAAGTCAACATTTTTTGAAAATAATATATTCTTTAAAATGAGAAATGAGAACTTTGTGATCAACAAAAATGTTTACAGAAAAATGAAGATTTCTGCTACGCTCTCTATCTATGAACCTGTTTTTGATGATCTCTTGATTCTCCATTATGGTCAAAAAGGTATCAAACCTTTTCCGACCAAAACACGGATGCCAAAAAGTTTCGCAATTCCCAAAAGAAGACGTTACGAATGCAAAAACAAGAAACGTGAATATATACACTTCTCCTTCTCCGTCTTTCTATTTATAAATCTTCTCCTTGACGACAGCGAACAAAAAGAAAAAAGTCTTGAGATGATCGAGGCTTCTTCGTATTTCAAAAAGACAAAACTTTTAGCATCTTCTTGAATTGGTGCCAATGAAAAACGAATAAATTGAACAAGGCGGATGGAATCGAGAGAGAACCGTATTGTGTAGACAAGAAGCAAACGAAATTGCTCTTTGTACACACAAAAAGTGTGTTTGTTTGGTGAATAAGTGGATAGAATGTGTATTCCGAGGAGTGTGCCAAAGAAGCATACTTTTACTTTCATTACAACAGTTCATATCAATGAATTAGGACTGATAAAATGTGCATAACTAGACTACGCTTTTGCTCCGAAGTTCCACTTTCGACACACTCCAAATGCTGTTTGAATATTTGAAACCAAGAAATTTTCGAACTGAAAAAAATGATTTTGGAAAAGTGGGGAGCTTTGAAGAAGTGAAAAATACCCCGTCTGAATACATAATTGGCGTTTTTCTTGGTGACAGAATGTGTGGAAATAAAGACGAGAGTGGATGCTGTGCCTTGTTGAGCTTCGACGAAAAAGAAAACAAGGCCACCATCTGAAAATAAGAATTGAAAGTTGAAGGCGAGGTGACTCCGGAAGTTTTGGGAAGCAGAATTTGGCTTCGAAGGTTTTAGAAGAATGTGGTGCTCTGGACCAGTGCTGGGCGGCAAAAAATTTCGCTAATTCATTCAAATGTGAATAACTTTTTTTTCATAGGAGTCGGGTTAAAATACGGTAAACAGAAAAAATGTTCCTTACTAGAAAAGCTATACATTGGTTAAACATTTGACGAATTTCATCGATAATTAACAGAGTTACGCCTTGTGTTGTCGAAATTTTTCCGATGTTGGCAATTTTGGCAACGTTTTAGCAACACAAGGCGTAACTCTGTTAATTTTTGATTAAATTTGGCATATGTTTAACCAATCGATAGCTTTTCTAATAAGGAACATTTTTTCTGTTGACCGTATTTTTACCCGATTCCCTTGAAAAAAGTTATTCACATTTGAATGACTTGCCAAAATTGGTTGCCGCCCAGCCCTGATCCCTGAACCACCCTTTTTGTTTTCAGAATTATCCATGTGGTCCTTCAAAAGTTTAAACGAAATCAACTCATCCAATTCCTTACCGTTTATATAAATGTCAAAATAGACCGAAACCACAATTGTAATAATCGGTCCCAGAATAAAGACTACATGTACTGCAGCCTGAAAACGTGACTTTTCCTCTCAATCTCAATCCCTCAAATTTTATTTCACCTGTACTATCAAAACCGTCGTAAACTTCTTCTGAACTTTCAAAGTGTACTCTGACAAATCTTTGCGGGAAGCTAACAAGATCACCAGCGTAAATGCTCCGCACAACAAAACAACCGAGCCAACGAACACGATGAAAATAAATGTTGTGCATATTGCAAGAATAATTGGCCATGAATATGGATCAGAGACTAGAAACTTTGGACACCAGACTTCGGACATGTGGTATTTCTGAAATAACTTTGATGTGGATCTTTCACTTGTCAGAAGGAAAACCTCAAAAATCATCGGTTTGATTGTCGGTTGTGAGCTTTGAACAGTTAGGAGTCCAAGATAGGATATTGCAGTTGATACTAAAATGAAATAGGTAAAATATACAAGACGTTGAAGAAATGTTCGAATCCGAAGATTCCTGGGATTCGTGTTCATTGATGATATGGCTTTCATTCGATAATGAAACAAATCCATAATGGAAATAACAACACCTTCAATTAGATTTTTGATTATGATTGCTTCGGAAACAAACCTAATAGACAGTATACTGTAATAATAGCTGGAAATGCTAGATTCAATGGAACAAAACGAATGAGACCGTTTGATTGATAACCTATCATTGGTAAGTAGAATATTGGACAAAGAATTATAGATATTGCAAGCATACAAAAAACGTTTCTGTAATTCGTCAGGATTGGGAAAGAATATTAATTTTGAAACTCACAAAGTTAGATTCCGAAGATAAATTACTCTAATTCGTTTTGCATGAATTCCAGAATGATAAACCAAAAGGTAAACAGCAACAGAATAAACGGGAGCGACGATAAACGGAGAAATTTGAAAAATCCAGAATCCAAATTTCAAATTTTCCGGTACAGAACATATTCTATCATTTTGGGCAGCATTTGGAATCATGAATGGCACTTTTTGTAATCTCTCAACTTGAGTTATTTTTTGTTAATCAGAAACAAATTGAGTTAAAAGTAGAGAGGTCTACTCTGCTGAAAATTGAGTGTAATTCACTCAAGATGGATGGAATAGAGTGATGTGAAACATTAAACGATTCTATGAGATGTCAGAGTGCAGGTGTATTGGTTTCAGCTGGTTTTTTTATTCAAAGTTGAATTTAACATTGAACGTTTTGAACAAACAAAAAACAAAATAACGTAGTCCTTTTGAACTCGATCGTTGACTTCTCTAGGGTGTTGCAAAGATTTTGGCTTGAGCATTTGAGAATGGCTATTACCTGATTTAGAGGCTCCGCGACATTTCGAAAGTGCAACGTTTTGCTTTTGAAACGTCACAGTTGCGAAACGTCACACTTTCGAAACGTCATCTTTCGCCGGAGTCAATTTAAGTTAATAGCAAAAAAAAGCATAGGAATTTTTGTTTAAAGTTTTTGAATTTTTTCACTACTTTCAACCTGACTTTTTCAGAAAGTTTGAAACGAAAATCAAAATAAAATATTCATTGACGATCGAGTGTACGAATGTAGATCACAGGAGGTTGTATAGGAAATGAGGAAAAAATACTGATGAGAAGACAGAATACTGTAGATTATAACACATTTCAGAAATTCAGAATTTCACGTTGCAGAGTTCTACGATCTTGTGCAAATCTGGTCGGAGCAGAAATATCCAAAAGTAGCATAAAATCCCGAAAATCCCTTTGATGGTGTTCGAGAACATCAATCATATTGAGTATACTGTAATATCTACCCGGTCCAATATTCGAACCATGTCTACTCAGACAATATAATAAAAGAGCGCCCGTAAAATTGTGTCGTTCTCGAGATAGTATAGCTTGAGCAGCGGGAGAGAGATCGGTCACAGCTGAAAAAAAGTCCGATTGATACTCGAAATAGGAATATAAAACAAACCAGAATTGCAGAGAATAATAGCTTTCAGTAGAACATATTCAGTTTTGTCAAAGACGTTTCGGATAAGAGGGGCCATGATGCGAAGGCTGAGACGTCGTTCAAAGGAGCGGACTTCGCGTTCACATCTAAAAAATTGAAGATGTTGGAAAATCTGAGGCAAAAAGTAGAGAACTGAAAATGAACTAAAGTTCATTCCTTTAGTCAACCTATCGAACAAAAGACAACAAAAAGATCCATACTGTCCTGCTGGTCCGGATATGCAGATTCCATCTGGCATCTGAAGAACAGCCATTTTGGAGAGGAAAGAGGTGTAGGAAGATGTGAGAGCCAAATTCATAAATGTGGTAGCTTTAGTGAGAAGAATCTGAAACATCTTGATAGTTCATGGGGACTCTTGGAAAGCACCAATACCTTATCATTAGATTCCAATCCTTGGAAAAACGGAAACGTCTTCGCGTATTCAATGGCAGTCATCATGTCGAAACTGAGCCACTCTTTACTGAAAATGAACTTTCTATTCGATCCTCTAATCCGAAGACATGACTCACGTATTAATTCCGAACCCAGCCGTTGATGATGGAAGTGCAATAGGAGAAAAGTTATCAGTGACCAATCCCTCGGTCTTGATTTGATTTATTATCAATTGCTGCTCGTTAAAGCTTTCTTGAGTAATCGGCCAACCAGTCATCGCCTGAAAAAAAACCCGCACAAATCAAAGATCTAGAACTCAACGGCTCCTCGTCGGGTACATACCCCGTATTTATCGGCTAAATCCAGTTTGCCGGTAGACGATAAAATTCCTTCAAGGCTCGGCATGAAAAGCGGATTGTAAGCTGATTTTCGGAACTTGTCGGTTTGAATATCCAAGTTGTGAAGCTTATCGATGATTCCTGCGACGAAGGCTTCGCGAGTTGGAATTGGGGATGTGACGATCGGGGAAGCTATTGGAGATGCCATTGTCGGCTGAAATTAGATAAAGTAACTTTCGAAAAGAGTATAATATCTGACAAACCAAATCTGGAAGTTCAGTATCCGAGTTTCTTGGGCTATCGTTCTTCCTGTTCACAGCCACAACTGCGACCATTCCGACTTTGTAGCACTTTTGAAGACGACAGTGACGGCACTTTCGTGGACGGACAATATGAGAAGCTCTCGCGAAGCACTGACTATCGTATTTACATGCTGGATAGACGGTTTTATGAAGAATCGCTCGACGGAAGAATGATTTACAGCCGTGGCAAGCGGGAACCTGGAAAGAGAGAAACTACAGTAGCCGAGGCGAGACTGTGGGGTATTATGGGGCATTGATGTGAAGATACCGTAGGGAAGATTTCATTTCTCAACCTCCTCCAAATCAAAATTAGAATTTCACAAAAGTATCCATTACCAATTTTTAAAAAGCATCTCATAGCGTGTTTCATATTGATCCCAGCTTATTTTTGACAAGAAATTGATTGAGACTATGTTCAGATTTACAGAAGTCTGAGAAAGTGCTCTTTTCGGGCTCATTTGGATGACCTCTTATTAGAAGTGTCATTCTATTAGAGGTTTTACGGTAATAGGATTGCTTCCTTTTATGAAGCCAATTTCCAAGTTGTACATCAACTGTCATGTTGTTACGTTGAACTTCCATTTTCCAAGAATAAATCCGATTTCATAGACTTATCATAGTACAAAGAACAAGCTGAGAGCTCTGTTAAGTCTACACTCAAAAAATCCAAAGATCAAAAGTTTAGTAAAAACTATGAGCAACTTTGATTTCTTGACACTTTTAGTCACCACAACGTGCTGTACCCAGAGTTCAAAAAAGCAGCTCTCAGCGAGCACTAAAACAGATGAAATTTTTTTTTTTTGCGAAATCTGACTAGTGAAGCCTTTAAAAATAGTTTTTTTTCCAGACACCCCAAATGATAAACATAGATACCGGAAACCTCTAATAGAAGGACACCAAAGTGAGCCCGAAAAGAGCACTTTCTCAGATTTCTGTGAATCTAAAAGTGCATCTGAAAGTCTCAATCGATTCCTTGTCAAAAATAGAATATGAAACTCGTTATGAGTTGCTTCCCAAAAACTAGTAATGGAGACTTTTGTGAAATTCGAACTTTGATTTTGAGGAGGTTGAACAATAGAAAGACATGCCCCTTTATTAAAGGTCTTACGGTATTTGGGATTACTGTATTTAACTTACAGAATAGTGTTTTCCCGCAGCGTTCTTCCCACAAACTCGACACATTTCGATGGGCATTTCCGATCTGGCGACCAAGTTATTTTGGATGAGTGACATCTGAAAGAAGTGGGGAAATAGGTGTCTAACTTGATAAAATATAATCCCGTGTCAACAATTAGACAATGAGTGGGTAACTTACGTCATTCAAGCTGGAACAAGGATCGTCTTCTCCTTCCGAAAAGCTCATTGTTCCGATTGAAGACGTGCTGAAGAACATGACGATGGGATTTTTGGATGAGTGATAGGGAATGAGGATCGGCGATGTGAGAGATGTATGACCGAATGGGGAGGAGATTAGATGAATACGAGCACGATTAAAAAATGAAAAGAAGAAGGCGACAGACAAGAGCACAAAACAGAAAACCTGTCTGTATTTTGGAATGGATGACGGATTGGGAATAATGATTGTTTTCGAATCGAAATGAAGCGGGGAATTAGGAGGATACAGTGCTTGGAAATGTCATAGACAGAGATTTGAAATTTCGTTAATATGTGATAACAATAATAAGGAAATCGAACAAAACACAAAGATAGTATTTAAAATTTAAGATGGAGATTTTATATACTTATGAAAAAGCGGGAAGTTTTTCTAGGAATGTCGTATCATACTTTTATTTTTTGAATCGCAAAATAGGCTGAGGATTATGAGAGAAGCTTATTTCGGAGCCTGGTGTGTTGGTTGCCATGGATTTTTTCACACAAATGATTATAGTCTAACTGCTCTATATGAAAGGCTATGATGTTCTAGTAACAAATAATTACGCGACAGTTGGGCACATTTTTGATCAAACTCTTAGATAATCTCTAAATCCATTCGACATATCTCTTGTCATGAGGAAGTGCGGGCGCATATGTAGGTGAGAATTTGTGTTTCCGAAAAAAAGTGAATAAGATAAGCGTTGGATTAGAAAAAGTGTGAGAAACGAGAGAGTGTTGAGAGCCTGCTAGACACACTGATGAACTTAACATAGAGATCAGAAGTCGTTTTGGGAAAAAATATGAAAAAGAAGAAGAAGAAGACCCAGGTGTGGGTGAGCAATGAAACGAAAAGATAATCATTTTTGAGAGAGAGTTGAATCAGAAGATTGAGATCATTGGGATCAGTTAGGGAAAGGGATTAGAATAGTTTCGTTCTTGATATTTGGTATCAGCAGTCTGTTTTTTGATTCGACTTTAGTGTTGAAAAATTTAATTTTTGATCCCAATTGACCTGGGTAAAAGAAGTAGATGATAAGGTGCCTAAAGTAGGATTACAGTCATTTTTTTAAAATTTTCTCAATGATCGTCGTAATTCCAGTACACTGAAATCGTTAAAACTCGAAAAATTCGCATTTCAAATCGCTAACTTACATTTTTTCTAGCCTATTTCAATGAATGATTTGAACGGGCCTAATATCGCTGCTCAAAACGAATTGTGAAGCGAGTTATGGGCGTTTGAAGTTTCCGTGAGAGACGCAGACACTGTCTAGTTTCTCTGCGTCTCTTTGCCAACGAGAGTGTCTGCTTTCTCTGCGTCTCGTTCAAAAAACTTTAAACGCGCATAACTCGCGTCAAAATGTGTTTTGAGCCGCGAGATTAGGAGCTTTCGAATCAGCGAAAAATTCTAAATTTTTTGTAATAGGTTTAAAAAATGTAAGTCCGCGATTTGAAAATCCATTTTCTCGTGTTTTAACGACTTTTATGAAAAATACTGTTATTTTCGTGAATAATGAAATTGGGACGATCATTTGAAGAAATAGAAAAAATTACTGTAATCCTACTTTAAGTTTGGAAAAACTCGAACTACGAAAATGAGAAAACGATTGATGAAAAACCTATAAGCTCATTGTAAAAATTGTGAGATGTCTCTCATAGTGATCACACGAATTTTCACACACATTAGGATATGGCATATTGGTCTGAGGACATTTGGCAAAAAGATAAGGAAAAACATGTTAGTTCCTGATTGCATTGAGCAGCTAATTAGGTTTGCACCTGATTGAAGTCTACGTATAAGAAGACGGATAATAATAGCAGAAATAAAAAGTAAGTTTGACTTAAAAATGGGAATAAGAAACAATTTGTCCTTTTCATCTCTCGCAAAAATCAGAAAATCAATAGGAATAAGAAGAAAACACCACCATGTGTATCATTAATTGATAAGAATCGTACTTTGGCTACAAATGGAAAGAAAGTCCAAGAATGACGAATCTCGATAAAGGAAGTGAATTTATAGATTCTGAAACAATCTTTGACTGAAGAATAGATTTGTGTTCCAAAGAAGATAAAATGTAAATCCATGATACTTTGATATCATCATAAACCAGGGGATTGACACATCTATAACAAAGATTCAAAATAGAAATGAAAATGAAGATTATGGGCGGATCTCCATTCTTGATGCTAAGTGTTTTCTGATTTATGTTGTGTATAGTTGGTTATTAATCGAAGTCTCTGGAGTGAAGTGGGAAGAGAAGAGTATCGTATAGACCATTTGTAAAAGTCAGATACTTGAGACTGAAACTTCAAGATTTACTTGAATTGAAATATGGAGTCTAGACAAAAGTTTGTTCTGGTGCTCATATTATAGCGAGCCCAGGGGGATTCTGATTAAACTTTGAATGTGGACAGAAGCTGGAATATAACAAATTATGAATTGATACATGTAGTTGAAAATCGTCGTTTGATTGGTCTTGACATCAAAGTTAGGACATCTGAAATCGAATTTCTGCAATAATAACCCAAGCAGTGAACGCTCATCTTCGCGAAGCAACATCTCGGATTTGGAAATTATCTGGTCTTTTTTGGCGGAGTTCTCTCATAATTATTTGTTTTCGATGAAAATATTCAAACTTCCCGGGAAGCTCTCCAAACTCAAACTTCCCCCATCACGGCACCCTGATCGACGAATGAGTCAACGCGGTAGTTGACGCCCGATTTGTAGCTTTTCCTTGCGCATAAAATATTTTTTTGTAAACTACAGTATGCCCAGAAAAATTTACAACGGGGTATCGGCGATTTTAAGGATAACAGCTTTTTAGAAACACTTTTCAAAAAACGATTCCCCAACTTTTTTAAGTTGATGAAATATCTATTCAAAAAGTATAAAATCATGAATTTTCGTTCAGATTTTAAGGAGTTATAAGCGTTTAAAATTTTTATAAAAGATGGCCGATTCCAATCTGAATATCTGACGAAAACTGCAGTTTTTATACTTTTTAGATGTGAAATTTTTCTGCGAACATTTTCTATGCACTTTTGGCCGTAAAAAGCTGGCCAAAATGTTGGGCGACAAGGTTGAAGTTTTCACCCAAAATTTTACGCGAAAATGCACAGCTTTTTCGCCGCAGTGATTGCGGACCGACAGTGGCGCGAATTCAAACGGATTCGAGCGCCAGGGTGCCGTGCCCATCGGTTAAAAAAATCCGTTTCAAGATGAGATTTTTCAGGTGAAGCAAAACTTGAAATTTCCAGAAAAATGCAGATGATCTGAAAAAGCAGACAAGGCGATAAATTTGAATATGTATTTATCAGCAATCATGGTGATTTTCTTACACATTATGCCAGAAAACAGAACATTTATCGAAAAGTTGCCTGGAAAAATGGAATTTTTTCCAGAAAATTCTGCAAAAAAATACAGAACTCATTAAAGGAACATAAAGGAAGCATGGGAGCGGGTCCTGCCACGAAGAATATTTACAGTACTTCTCATCGATTTTCTGTTTTTTTTCTGAAAAAGTTTTGCGATTTCTTGCATGTTTTGCAACCAGGTGGCTGTCGCCCCTTCGGGGCTCATCCACCTGGCCTTTGCTTACTCTGTATTTTGAACCTACGGTTCCATTTTCAGAGCCCTCGGCTCTTTTTCCTGAAGCTGGGAACCTTGGGTTCTGTTTCAGAGCTTTAGGCGCTTTTTCCTGACACAGAAAACCATCGGAACCACAACGCGACACATTTAGTTCTTGTGGAAATCATATTAGGCACATTTTCGAACTTAAAACCCCGATAACCTTGCTTCGAATTCAACTTTTCTGAAATTTTCTTACATGTGCTGTTTTCCTCGCGTCGAGACGAACAGAATGATATAAAACCAGGTGGCTGTCGCCCCTTCGGGGCTCATCCACCTGGCCTTCGCTTACTCTGTATTTTGAACCTATGGTTCCATTTTCAGAGCCTTCGGCTGGGAACCTTCGGTTCTATTTTAAGAATTTTTGGCGCTTTTCCCTGATATAGAAAACCATCGGAACCATAACGCGACACATTTAGTTCTTGTGGAAATCATATTAGGCACATTTTCGAATTTCAAACCCCGATAACCTTGCTTTAAATTCAATTTTTCCAAAATTTTCTTCCATAATCTGTTTCCTCGCCTCAAGACGAACAGAATGATATTAAATTCGACCCAGCTATCTCTCTCCATCGCGCGGCTTACCCCAAACTGGGGTAATTGAACCGGCGCCTCGTTCATTGTCGGCGGGGGTGATGAAATCAAGCAGCCGACATAATCCGGGTTCGCGTCGGCCACTATACTTTGTGTGTGCGCTGCCTCTCTGCCGCCGCCGCATGCGAAAATGACTCTGCTTCTCTGTCGCCGCGCGTGCGAAAATGAACCCAGTTGCTCAGAAAAAGTGCTCCAGAAGGCTTCAAAATTGGAATTTCGAAAAACCAAAAAGACGTGCATCATCCTCAGATAATCACGAACAAACTGTGAAAATTTCAAGAGAATCGGTGAACTCTGAAGCGAGTTATGACTTGCAACACATTTTCGGTACCGAAATTAGTACTGAAAACTCACGAAAAGGGCCGTAACTTGCTCAATTTTCAAGATATCAAAAATCTGAACATATGGGCATCAACGTAGACAAATTTCTGATCTTTCTGTAAAACTTTCATCCAAATCGGTTCAGTTTGGGCTGAGTTACAGCCTGCAACATACAGACAGACATACGGAAATCACTGGTTGTTATTAGTAAAGATTATTTTACTGAAAAAAATTCCATTTGTTGCATTTATTGCGATTTTGGCTAGAAAAAAGTGCGCAATAATGATTTCGAAGTGCATGCTCATTTATTGTTTTCCGGTTTCGCATCGAACGAATCCCCTTTCTCTGCGCCTCTCCTTTTTTACTTTTTCTGATTCAAATGGTCTTTTAAAAATGTCAAATCTGTTTCGAAGGGTGTCAATTTAAATTAATTTGTAAGTATTTATGTTAGAAGTATTAAATATTTACTGCTTTAGTTTTTGGATTTTAAAAATTAATTTCTGCTCGCTTCTTTCATATTAAGGTTCCTAATCGATTTGATCATGATTGATATTTACGTGATTTTGATTATCATGATAATCAAAATAATCAGAAACCGACTATTTCTAAAATATCAAAAATAATCAGAACAATCAAAATAATCAAATTTGATATCAAAAACGCTCATTTCTTGAAAAAAATTGAAAAAATCATCGAAATTTTCGCTAAAACCTTGTTGGAAAGTTCACGTAAATCACATTTTTATTACATTTTCGTAGATATCTATAGATCGACATAATCAATTGATTATATCGATTATAATTGATTTATCGATATAATCGATATCTCACGTGATCGATTATATCGATCACTGTGAATATCGATTTTAATATCAAAATCAGTCTGATTCGGAACCTTATTTCATATCGTCCTTCCATGAGTATCCCCGCCAATCTTTTATTCTGTGATATAAGACGTTACCAAAATTATCTGTTGTTTCAGAGCATGGACGAACGAAGGATCAAAATCAAACAGGAAAACTTGCTGCCATCGCCAGTGAGTTTATGAACCAAATTCAGCGGGGACTGTTCACAGCGATTTCGTCCGTTTTGAAGCTAAAATCACTTCATGATGCCGCTAGTTGAAATTTTTGATAACAAATTCAGCTGTTAGGGCTTTCTTAGCAAATTTTAAAAAAAACTGCGAAATGTCCGGATTCCAACATTCACTAATGAAGTCTCGAAAAATAAACTCCTTTTTTTCAGGAAAGGAATGCAAAAATCACGGAGACTCCGTTCGTACGAAAACCGCCTATCGTGTGTAAGGTGAGCTTTGAACATTGACACTACAGAAAATTCGAAGATAAAAATTCTTTCCTGGACTTAATTCTGAATCTAGAGCTGTTTCCGTGAAAATCAGTTGCTCAGAAATGTCTATGTTCTGCTTGCCGCTAATTGCACTGTACAAACGCGCTCTATCGGGAGAAATAGACTAGTGCAGTGTCGCAAATAGTGTGTTGATGCGTTGAATCGAGAAGAGACGCAGGTTCTTCCACTCCCCTAAACAGTGCGATTCACTGTTGTTGCTCAATTAGGAATGATTGTAGACTTATAGATTTATCAGTTTGGATTGTGATTTTTCATAGTTAGGTTGAGAAAAATCATAGTTTTTAAATTTATGATTTTCTTTCCCTCCATTCTAAATTATTTACTGTTATTCTTGCAAATATACATAAATATGCGATTCCATATTGATTTTTACTTATACTACCCTATAAAAAAGTTTTTGTAAAATTTTTCCTCGTTCAAATAAAATATTATGTTGTTGAGAGATTGTTGTTATTTTTCAGGTAGACGGTCGTGCTCGAATCTTACGACCACTACGGGTAGCGGCCACAATGGAGAAGAATCCCCAACCCAATCAGCAGCCGAGCACATCTACCACCACCACGAACGGGAATCCCAGAGCACCAACAACATCGAGAACCCCCTCGTCAGGGAACATTCCCCATTCGCAGTCGATGCCTGTGCTCCAAGCGGGCGCCAGGCCTTCACAAAGCGGCCAGCCAACTCCAACTCCCCGACCTACGCTGACACTTCCATCGAATACTACCGAGAAAAACGTAGTTCCGTTGGTACAATGGGCCGAGGTGATGAAGGCGAAATTGGATAAGCTTAAAGCGAAATCACAAAAAGCTATGGAAGATTCATTAAAAGACGAATTCGTTGAAGGTGATTTGCAAAGGATACGAGAAATCTGGACGGATGTAGCGAATACGTACCATGAATTGGGCAAGGCGTCGGGTATGAAATGTCGATTGAACGCGATTTTTGATAAGAGAGGCTTGTACAAATCTGTCGAAACTGCTATTCATGTGAGTTTTCTGCTTCGGTATTGCTCAGAGATCTGCTAACATTTAAATTTAAAAAATCTTCGACTCTTTGATGAAGGTCGCACGGATTACATTTTTTCGAGAAATCATCATTAAAGTCATGAGTACAAAACGAGGCTCTCTATTTCAACTACTTTATATTTCAGGATCGAAAGCCTCATGATATGGACGCCTATCAATTGTACGATCAGTTGCAAGAGTCAATGGACGAGAAGAACGCGATTGAAGTATACTGATTCTTTCCGCACTGAAATATTTTCCCTTTTACAGAGAAACGTCCTCGCTCTAGTTGATACTTTTCGCCTGAATCCCGTTTACGAGCCACGCCGGTCCCGACTTTCCACTCCACCACCGGTAAAAATAGGAAAGTATTTTGAAGAAGCGAATAAAGGACTTGCGGTGGCAATGGAAATAGTCATGAACAAAATGAGATCAGAATCGCTGACATGGAAATTCAAGAGAATCAGTCATCGATGCTTTCGGAATTCTAACATGCTGCTTGAGGTAATATTTTGAAAGTTGGTTACATAAGGAGAATAGTCATCAAAAATTTATACTAAATTTCTTCGAAGAAAGGAACAATTATTTTTTCATCGAAAGGAGATTTTAAAAAATACCCTTCAGTTAATCTGCGTTCGTTATCACAACTTTTGTTTCATAAAATCTCAATTTTCTTTTCGTTTCAGGTTCAATACTGTGCACGTCGTCCGGCTAGCGACAAGGAATTTGTGACATGCATGAAAGCATTGCTAATATTGAAATTTGGAGTTCTAGAAGATTTTATAATTGGCGGAGAAGACGAATTGCTCTGGGACACGGAAACTATCCACACATCGAAACGAAAAATCTATCAAGAGTTTACAAAATCAGCAAAAGAAATTGTGCTCTGCTCACCTGTCACGAAATTCACGTAAGTTGTTTTGAACAAGGTAAATGCTACATACATGTGTTCCGGGCCTTCAGTTTTCTCTACTTCAAATTAAATTTTTTTGGTAAATCTTGATACCAGAATGTAGAACTTGAGCGGAAACAGGCAATCCTGGTGATTTTAGTACCATTTCATAGGTCTCATCGAGTTCTACATTTTGGTATAAAAATTGACAAAAAAATTTGCATTTGTAGTAGAGAAAATTGAAGGCCCGAAAATGGCCGAATTACATGTATGAAATGCTAACGATAGTTCGACATAGACATAAAAAAAATCGCCACTGCAACAAAAACATTTCCAGATCATATCAAAACATTATGCACTGCAACAACTACATCCAGTCTTATGTGAATTGTTTTAGCAATAGATGTTATTACTGCAAGTGAGTTGTTCCTTTTATTTTAAAACTGTTCAAACCGACATGTTTTCAGAAAATTTCTGCGAAAATTCATGCCTCCGACAGTTGTGACGAGAGAAGCATCGCCCATCATTTGCCATAAACTTTGCCTAATGTGTCAAGTTCCTTAAATTTTTCATGCTTCTAGTCTGAATCATAGTGTTTTGTTGTTTCTAGATTTTCCGATTCACATATCATCTCTATTTTTAAGTTTCAAATTTTCATATTATTCATTCCCTTGTTTAATAGCACTGTTTTGTTTTATGTGATTATTCAATTTGTCCTCAAATCCTTTCATGAGTATTTCGAGTTCTTTCTTCTTCATCTTGCCAGGTCTCCCCAACATTTTTCTTTCATTTGTTTGCCTGTTTTAGTGACATAAATTATGAGAAAATTCACAATTCATCTCGTGTTTACTCTCTTCTGCTCCCTTTTGTTTCAATCTGTTTCGTCCAACCCCCACGAGCCCGGGACTGTGTACGGACACATGTTTCATTCCGTTTTTTCATTACATTCGTAGTTTTCAAATATTGAAAAATGACGTTGCTTGCTTTTGTAAAGATGGGGAGCCCATCCTTTTTTCGACTGTTATCATTGGACAAGTACGAAAATGGAATGCAAACAAGGTCGAAGACGTCGTTTATTCCAATTGATGGACGTCTTCTCCTCCATATTCTCTCTGCTCCCTCCATCGGTCTCTCATCTGTTTCCAAACGCATATCAATGCATTGAGGAGGGGCGAGGCATTGTCTGCGTCTCCTCAAAATGCTCACTCTCTCACTGCCGTGAGGCTCTAGTTACGTTGAAAGCTGTCGGAGGGTCCCCCGGAATGCAGTTTCGGAACATTCGTTTTGATTTATTTTTGCGGAGTTTTCATGCATATTTGGGTATTTTAAAGATGACTATTAGGTAGAGTGTAACATTATAATTATGGGTTTATGAATGGATAATTGTATAGTATAAAATATCAGAAGCTAAAATAGATAAGCATTATTTCGAAACAATGAATTTGAGTCTGAGAGTCATAATTGAATTCAAAGAAGTCAGGATTTTTACAGTTTCCTTTACACTTATTTCATAGAAGTTCTCTCTATCCTTCACTCATTCTCTATTTTTATACTCCATTTTTCTCACGATTTTTATCATCCTCGAGTCCTTGGCTCGCTTTTTTGTGGACTTCTCTAACAACAACAGGTGATATTTTTCTCAATGTTGAATGAAACTTGATAAAAATTGGTCAAATTATATCGAGCAATCAATTTTTTCGGACCTTCGCTGGGCGTCGATTTTCTCGATTGAAAATTAATTGTTTTGGTCAATCTTTATATTAAAATGTAGAACTCGATGAGACCAATAAAATGGTACTAAAATCACCAAGATTACATGTCTCAGTTTTTGTCTAGAACTTGTAGAACACCCGGGCCGGAGTTTTCGACCCGTGTATGTTTGCCCGTGGTATTCTACGTCTTGTTCTAGACAAAAACTGAGGCAGGAAATCTAGGTGATTTTACCATTTTGTAGATCTCATCGAGTTCTACATTGTGGTATAAAGATTGACCAAAAATTCAAATTTGAATTGGGGAGAAAATCGACGGCTCGCAAAAGTCCGCGAAGATCCGGATTCCATGTATGAAGGATTGAGAGATTTTCTAGAAACTTTTTTTGGGGTCCCATGAAATTTAGAATGTGTGATTTCATATTGATAACAGTCCCATTTTGCTTTATCCTTTTTGGACTGTTTTCATAAAATCTAGAAAAAACTGAGTCTCTGGCACCTAAAATAGAAGATAATCACAGTTCTGATTCATAGTTTTTTTTTCTTTTTTTTGTCTTTTTTTTTTAATTGCGTTGTCAAATTACCAGCTTTTTTCCTGAAATTTTTTTTGTTTTTTCTGAAATTAAGAAGATTCTGAAACTGAGATAATCACAGTTATTGTTCTTAGTTTCAAAAAAGGTTACTTTTTCAATTTATAATAACTACATCTTTACAGTATTCAATAAAGTGCAATATTATTTCCCTCAGCTACTAGAGATTCAAAAACCAATAAAAATGATTTCATCTAGATTCTCGAACATTCCTTGTTTCTATTTTTCTCAGTCTATTCTGATTCATCATCAGAACATTTTTCATGACAATAACAGTGACTGGCTTCTACATCTCAAGATTTCTTTTTTTTTTTCAAATTTCCAAAGTGTACATTTTCCATGAAACTGACCCCTTGTCTACTCATGTAATCCGCCTCGTCACATCACAACGTGTTAATCTTTCCCTTCCGTTTACCTACTGTTCTTCTTCAACTCTTTCCGCTTCTTCTTCTTATTTTCTTCCATTGTTTGCTCTTTCTTTGGTCCCCTTCAGGGGCTCTCCCCGACCGTTTCACCCGCCGCCGCCGCCCCACTTCTTACTTTTCTCTCTCAAGCTTTTTCTCTTTATGAATCATCATCATTTTTAGGTTATGCCGTTCACAATCACTGGAACTTAATTGAAAGTTTTATACTGAAAATAAAAAAGAAGAAGTCAAGATGGTGCTGGCCGCAGTACTTTCTATGCTACGTTATGTAGGTGGAAGTGACGATCGAGATTTCGTTGATCGACTTCATTCCTATTTCACATGCAATTTACTCATTGGTCTTGCAGTATTAGTATCATTTAAAGTACAGTAATCCATACTTCTAACCCCAAAATCATGAACTCTATTTTCAGCAATTCGGTGGAAAACCCGTTGAATGTCTAGTTCCAGATATATTCAGTAGTAGTTGGGAGCAGTACGCGGAGAACTATTGTTGGGCCAGTGACACGTATTATGTGCCGACAAATGAGCCAGTCGCCGGACTGCATAGTGAGGAAAAACGACAGAGGAAGATCAGTTATTATCAATGGGTTCCGTTTTTCTTGTTACTCGAAGCAGCTTGTTTCCGATTGCCAAGTTTGTTATGGAAGTATCTGGCAGGACATTCTGGTGAGCTCTTTTTTCTCGAAGGAGGATTCCGGGCTAAAATTTGTATTGCTTTGAAAGATGTAAAACATGGCGCTGATTCCGAATATCACAACGAAAATTCTCAAAAAAATTTCCCCGGAGCCAGAAAACGCCGTCAAGGGAGTCGAAACGAGGAAGAAGTGCTCCTTGCTTTTCCCGGGATTTTTAGACGGCATTAGTCTCTTTTTTTAATTTACCTGCCACAGTGTCATCCAATATCATTTTAAATAAAATAATGAGAAAATTTGTATAAACCGTCAAATGAGAAGTATTTACTGCGGCGTGGCCTAGAAAACTCCGGGGAAAGTTCGTCTGAAAGGGTCTGAAAACACTTTGGAGCGAAATTATCCCTATTTAACGGCTCCGGGATATTTCGATAGTGGACATTTCGAAAGTGAGACATTTCGAAAGTAAGGCAACTCAAAAGTGGGGCATCTCGAAAGTGGACATTTCGAAAGCGGAAATTTCGAAAGTGTAAATCGCGTTTTTGCCCAATTTTTGAAACTTTTCATATATTTTTTTGCGCAAATGTTATACGAAGATATAATTTTTTGCGCAAAAGTATACGAAAAGTTCAAAAAATTGAAAAAAAACCGTGATTTCACACTTATGAAATGTCCACTTTCGAAATGTCCACTTTCGAGATGTCCCACTTTTGAATTGTCTTACTTTCGAAATGTCCCGGAGTTTATTTAACAGCGTTTTCCGGCTCCGCCGAGTATTTTTGAGCATTTTCGTTGAAGTATTCGGAATCAGCGCAAAATCTGCATCGATTAAAGCAAAAAAAAACTCCTTGGAATCCTTCCTTGAAACTTCTGGAAATATTGTGTCAAACATCAGTTTCACACAAATTGTTTACACAGCACCCTTGTTAACAAGCTTGAAAATATTTGTTTTTCGAAAAAAGGATATTGAATAGGAAGTGACTCATCGAAACTGTTTCAGGAATCAAAATCAACGAGATTGTGAAACTGTCATCTGATCCGAATAACATCAAACCAGACATCAAAAGAGCCAACATTAAATCACTTACCGTACATCTTCAAGGAGCACTTCGATTTCATCGACGACTTCAAAAGAAACAGATTCGACCGCATCGTTTTCTATGGCTTTTCAATCTACCGTACTCTGCATTCTTCGTAACTGCAATGTACCTTTGTACCAAGTTTTTCTATCTGGCCAATGTCTGTCTTCAACTTCTTTTTATGAATCGATTTCTGGAGACCGACAAGTACAAATGGTATGGAATGGGAGCTTTAGTGGATCTATTGAATGGAACAACTTGGGAGCAATCTGGAATGTTTCCAAGAGTTTCCCTTTGTGATTTTGATGTTCGAGTTATGGGAAATATGCAGGAACACACTATTCAATGCGTTTTGGTCATCAATATTTTCAATGAGAAAATCTTCATTCTTCTTTGGTTTTGGTATCTGGCTCTGTTGGTTTTCACTTTTGGATCGTTTGCCTATTGGCTCATTGTCTCTTTATGGGGACATCTAAACCGAAGATTCATCATCAGACATCTGGAAATGAGTGACATTGCATTCGATTCGTCAGGTACGTATTTTTTACTTTCGATTTCTCTCAATTTGCTTTTTTAGAGGACGGAGCGTATGACAGGGTGAAAAAGTTCATCAATAACTATTTGAAAAGTGATGGTGTTTTTGTGATTCGAATGATGACACTGCAATCTGGAGTCATTTTCGGAACCGATCTAGTTCAAGAGCTCTGGAGAAACTTCCATGGATCGGAACCACAATTGAAGAGAAGTAATTCTGCACCGAAGATCGAGGAAACTAGAGAACAATGGTGGCCAGCTCCACCATCTCTCGTGAATCCAATCAATCCATGGAGATATCAAGATCAGAATCAAGCGAATGCACTGAGATGGAGAAGAGCTCTCGGAGCAAATGTGGACAATACGATAGCGACACAAGATTTGATGGAGAAGTTATTACCTCAAAATGCACATTTGAGACCGACAGATGATGAGTTGTTGTGAGTTTTTTAAACTTTTAAATCTTCACATAAAGATACAAAATACCATGACAAATTTCAGAAAATTGAGTATAAATGCTTTTGCTCATGAAAATGAGCATCATCGAGATAATCATTGTAAGAAAATTGTGAAAATTGTTGGATGTTTCTTGTTGTGTCGTTCTTGTTTCTAGTTGGATTTTGGTTTGCAAGAATTTTTTGAGAAACACCCCTATGTTATGAACAAAATTAGCATGTCTTCCAGGGCAAGAAATTTCGACAACTCATTCAAATGTGGATAACTGTTTTCAATGGATCGTGTAAAAATATTATTAACTGAAAAAATTCTCCTTATTAAGAAAACTATCGATGGGTTGAAAAACCACTAAATTTCATCAAGAAATAACAAAGTTACGCCTTGTGTAAAGTTGCCGAAATTGCCAAAATCTACATTTTTTCGGAAACACAAGGCGTAACTCTTTCCATTTTTGACAAAAATTAACAAATTTTTGACCAATCGATAGCTTTTCCAATAAGAAACATTTTTCTTGTTGGCAGTTTCTTACGAGATCCCCCCCCCCCCCCCTGAAAAAAGTTATTCGTATTTGAACGAGTTGCCGAAATTCGTTGACGCCCATCACTGATGTCTTCTAGTCGTTATTTTGAATGCAATCGTGCATGTTTCACTTTCCATTTCCAATGTTCAAATTTTCAGAAGACGTTATCCGATAGCCGTGAAAGCATCCTACATAGACGATGATCAAGAATCTCAGAAGACGGATCAGAAGAATCAGAATGAGAAGCAAGCCCCGCCACCACCACCCGTCCAGAACCAGAATCTCAATCAGAATCCAAACCAGTATTCCAACTTTTATCGTTCAAGTCCCTCTCGAGGCTCCATAAGTCGACCAGTTTCTACTGCGACTGAAAACGGAGAACCTGTCAAAAAACCCCCGATGAGCACATTTAAATAATTCACTTTCCCAATTCAGTTTTAATTTCATTTCCCATGACCCAGTTTTGCTTTTGATCTACAGTAATCCAAAGGAGAAAATGTGCCTTTTCTGTATTCAATACCTCGTTTCCTTTTTTCCGGTTCTGTACATAATCTTAATTTTTCTACAAACTGCATATCCCATAATTCACTTGTAATAATTTTAAGAGACCAAATTTATGCATAATGAATTGATACATATTTGAGTCTTTATATTTACTTGGATTGAAGAGACTTGGCAAATCCGACACGTTGGGATCCAACATCGTAGATCTGAAAGTCCAAAGATGATTCTATGAATACAGATTGAAATAAACTCACGTTGCAGTATTGACGAATGAATGGATCTCCAAGAATCCAAGATGGTCCGAAGCCTCCGCTGCTGAATGGGAAGATGGCGAAGATGCAGTTGTTGCTTCCATCTCCAAGTGGGATGATAGTGTTGGAAGAGTCAATGTTGTAAACTTGGTTTCCAATGGTAATGTCAACGGTTCCAATCTTGGCGGCACACGGGAGGATGTACACGCCGTAGTCGTCTCTCCAGGTGGCTCCGACGGCATCGGCGAGTCCGGTGACGTAGGCTTTTGGTCCTCCGATGAGGGAAGTTCCCGTATCGGAGATAACTTGCCATCCCTTGGTCGAGTGATAGCTTCCAGTTCCGATCGCACTCATTTTGAATTGATAGTAGGTGGCAGAGGATAGTGGTTGGTAGGCGATAACTGGTCCGCAGTTTTTGGTATCGATTCCTCCGTAGGTATAGACTCCTCCTTGAACTCCATTTTGATCTCCCTCGTGCTCAAGGAAGACAGTGAAAACTGGAAGGTCGACGAGGTTCTGGTTGATGGCGTTGATGAATGGTGGAGTGACTTGATCAACGGCAATCGATTTGAATGCAAGTCCAAGAATTCCATCAAGTGGTTGTCCTTCGAAGAATGCAGCCAGGGAAGTGGCTTGTCCGAAAACAGTATTTGGAACAGCGAGTTGTGGCTCTCCGATTCCTCCGAAAGTGATGGTGTCCTGTCCGAGGAATCCTCTGGCGGATCCAGTTCCGTACTCGATGATGAAGGCTCTTCCGTTGGTCTTGTAGGTCGACGACTTGGAGGCGTCGAATTTGGCTTGGAGGAGGCACGAGTCGGTGTAGTTGGGTCCGGCTCCGCAGCACGCTTGATCGTCACATTCGAATTGGCAGAGGACTGGAATAGGTGAGTTAGTCAGTGGGCAAGCAACTCTTATCTATCAAAAATGATGTGGACTTTGTATTATCATTTTGTATAAAAATTTTTCGGCGTCATAGGTCAGTTTCATAACCCGGAGATTCATAAAAGTATATCTTTATGAGCTGGGAAATTCCGGTAAGGTAAATGTCGAAGTCGCAATCCGGGCCAAAAAGGGGCTGGCGCGGGCCTTCGATTTTCTCCCCTCTAAATTGTGATTTTCGAATCAAAATTTATATGAAAATGTAGAACTCGATGAGTTCTACAGAATGATAGTTAGAATATCTAAATTCCATGGCTATATTTTTAATGAAACGGAAGAATGCACCCGGGCTGGAGAATTCGGCCCGTGACAGCTCGGCCGGTGTGCTTTCTGACGTTTTATGGAAAATAAAGACATGGAATTTAGATCTTCTAACTATCATTCTGTAGATCTCATCGAGTTCTACATTTTCATATAAATTTTGGCTTGAAAATCACAGTTTAGAGGCGAGAAAATCACCGACCCGGCCCGTTTCGGCCCGAATTGCAACCCCGATAAATATGGAAAATGACAACTTTGAGTATTCTAGCTGTTTTAGTGAAAATCATCATTGTTTCAATCAGTTTTGATACAAGTTCCCAGAGCATATGAAAAATCCAAAAGTTTCAGAATTTCCTATAAGTCGGAAAAGAAGTCAACTCACTTCCGTGGCAAGTTGGAACAGCTGAGCAGTTCTCTGGCTTGGTTCCACAGGTGATATCAGGAATCCAAAGGTTGGATGATCCAGTATCGAGGATCACCTTGAATTGCTGCTGCGGAGTTCCAATGGTGATGTTTCCAACGTACGCCTCGTCTTCATAATCGTTCACATATTGTCCAACAGATGCGGCATTCGATTGTTTGTCCATCATGAAACGACGGATTTCACGATCCTTACGGTATTGAACCCATCTTCCCTCACGGATCAATCTGTTTCGGTATGGCTCGATTTTGACCAATGGGACTTGAACGACTGCCGAAAGGGCGGATGCCACGAGGGCAAATAACAAGATGAGGTTTTTCATTCCCTGGAAAATTTGAAAAATAAAGAAACCGGAACACAAAAAGAAGGAAAAAAGTGAAGTGAGTTGATGCTGAACTAAAATGAATTGTTGCATAAGTGGTTATCGAAATTAATAAGCCATTGACGCCCGAATGAAATTGCCGATAAGAGATTGTAAAGTGTACGATAAGAGAGATTCCGGTGTCTTACAAAGTACAGCAAGACGAAGTGAAACTACTAAAGTGATATCAATGTTTCGAATTTTTCCAATCAAATGAATGAAAAATCTTTATTAATCAATGTAAATGCGCGGAGAATCCCATTCTTTGATTTCCCATATCATACAAAGCACAATATTCTCGATGGAATGGATCTCCGAGGACCCATGATGGTCCGAATCCATTATTGGAGAGTGGTAGAATCATGAACATACAGATGTAGCCGGTCTTGTTTGCTGAAAATTTCCAGAGTTAAATAATTCAAAATAAGTACCAAAAAACTCACGATACGGTACAATGAGATTTTCAGCAGAAACCGGGTAGATTGTACCTCCAATGGTGAAGTTGACCATCTGGGTTACGACTTTGGGTTCACAAGGGATCCAATAGGTGTCTGTGTATGTGTCCCACTAAAATTGGTTTACAATTTTCCTCCTATTTTCTCAATAATGTGCTCACTTTGGCTCCGACTGCATTCGCGATTCCAGAAATAACAGCAGCAGGTCCTTGTATGAAAGAACTTGCAGTATCCGCCAACGCGGTCCATCCTTTGTTTGCATAATAGTTTCCAGCAGAAACCAACGTCAGCTGAATTTGATTTTATGATTTTCAAATACACTAGAGTCGCTTACATAGAATTGATAAGATGAGTACGTGGTCAGCGGGTGATACTCGTTCACTGGTTTACAGTTTGTCGTGTCACGTCCTCCATAAGTGATTTGTCCGCCTGAATTTGGTCCCTTTTCCAGATAAACATGGAAGAGAGAATCGACAATGTTCTGGAAGTTTTGTAATTAGAAAAAAAAATGAGTTGAGCGTCACTCACCTGTCTGTATGCATTAACGAACGGAGGAACTATTCCTTGTTGAGCATTGGCCTGGAATCCGAGGCCCATGATTCCATCAATGTTTGTCTGAAAGTACCGGTCAATTTTTTGAAATGAAAGTTTAAAAAACCTGCTCAAAGAAAGTTGGGAGGCACACAGCCTGACCAACAATTGTTCCAGGGACCACCAGTTGATCATCTGACTGACTACCGAATCGAACGATGTCGAAACCCAGAAGACCACTTGCACTGTCGACTCCGTACTGAAAAATGAAGACTTCACAAAAAGTGAAAGTACCGTAAAACTTCTAATAAAAGGACACACAAATGAGCCCGAAAAGCGCACTTTCTCAGATTTCTGTGCATATGAAAGTAGTATTTATCGATTCCTTGGAAAAAATAGACTAGGATCAATATGAAAGTTGTTTCTCGAAAAATTAGTTATGGATAGTTTTGTGAAATAAGAATTTTGATTTTGATGAGGTTGAACAATTCCATGTCCTTCTATTAGAGATTTTACGGTTATTTGAAGATCTTACATCAAAACGAAAAGCCTTTCCAAACTGAATATACGTTGTTGACTTGGAAGAATCAAACTTTCTTTGGGTTGTGCAGGATGAAGTAGTGTTTGGACCGCCGGGAACACAGTAACCTGGATCTCGACTAATCTTTGAAAAGAGCTCTAAAATGACTCACTTCCATAACAAGTATCAGCTTGAGCGGCTGGTCGACCACACGACATTGGCTGAGTTCCACACGTTGCATCCGGAATCCAAAAGTTTGAAGATCCAGTGTCCATGACGACTCGAAATTCTTGTTGAGGAGTTCCTACAGTAATTTTTCCAACGTATCCGGCTGTTTCATAATCATATACACTTCCAGTGTATGCATTGGATTGACTTCTGACTCTGTCTTGATATCCTTGATAATCCTTCCATTTTCCTTCTCTCATAAGCTTGAATCTCAATGGCTCAATTTTATGAAGAGGAATCTGAACCAATGAGTCGATCAACAAAAAGCAAGTGCATGTAATCAAAACTTGAAACACAATCATTTCGATCACTTTTTGATTGATCTTTACGAACTTTTATATGCATTTTGGTCATCTATTGCACAACAGATAACACTAAAAAATGACGACAAATAAATAAAAAGAAGTCACATTGTGCGAATGACTAGAGTCTAATTATATGAAAAAACTAGAAAATAGTTATAGTTAGAGAAGATTGAGCAACTCCGGTGTAAATAGGCGTTTTCCGGATGACGGGTGTAGAATACTGTCAAGAAATATCATCTTTCGAGGTGACAATCGATGAAGGGAAACGAACTTTTCTGATATCAAAGAACCATTCTGAACATGTCAAGTTATTTATGACTCATCATTCCACAAACCTTCAATGGATAGTAATGGTATCCAGCTCTTATTCCTCTCCACTCTGCCCTCGTATACGGTACAAATCGATGCATTCCATATTCATCTCTTGTATCGGTTGGAAGTATTCCCATTGATGCAAGACATCTTCCGATTCCTCGATCTTCTGCCCAATCATACGGACACAACTTCTCATCACTATAAAGATGTTCCACGAATATACGAACTGCCGCATTGGAAAGAATGTATCCAGGCCCTCCGGAGTTGTAGCCGTCTTTCTGGAAACCATACTTATTTTACGAGTTTCTAGTTTCAATCTACCAAAAATGGCTTCATTCTGTAGCCCAAATACCAAGGCTCGGCGGGATCAAAAGTGCTCAAATACTCTTTCAAGTGATCCATCGCATAATATGTATCATCATCTGCTTTCAAATACCAATCGAAATCCTTCGAAATGTAAGTGTAAGAATAGTAGAATCCCAAAAGTGTCTTGCGGAATAAATCATAATAAGAGTCTTCCAGGTTCCGATAAACTGTGGAATACGGTACAGTATCATTTGGAAGTGGAGTTTTCGAGAAGAATCTGCCATTGTCACATCTGGAAAGCCACGTGGCTGCTACAGTAGGAACACGATCTTCATAGAATTTTTCAGCAGTCTCAACGAAACAAAATACTTGTCCAGAACTTGGAAGCGAATGAGTAGCTGGGGAATCTCGAATTCCTCTGGTCAATTTGTTAAGATTTCGAGATCTTGGATAGAACTGCATAAATGGATGAATAAGGGCAGGATAATGAGTGTAAATATCTGATGGAAATCTGAAATCGGTTGTAAATTATGAATAAAAAGGGAAATTTCTTACAAAAATTTTGAATGGTGTGGAAAAATTACGAAGTGAATAAAAGTTATAGCTAAAAGTGTGTACACAGCTATTCGATCCAACCGATCTGATGCAAGTTTTCTCATGTTTTGAAATGTAAGGTGTGTCTTTTGAAAATGCGAGAAGCCGGCACAATAGGAACTTTATTTAGAAAAAAAGTGATGGGTGTGACCCCGAAAATCTTCTACTTTCGTATGTCTGGAGAGATGTTTTTTCGGAAATCTTCTCTTTTATGAAAACCCATTTAATATGATGAATACCCTTTATTGAATATGACAAACTGAACAAGATTTAGGTCGTAGATAGAAAAATATACTATTTGGATCCTTGATACCGTAAAATCTATATTAGAAGAGCCTAAAAATATTTCTAAATTCTAAAAATGGATCACAACATCTGTTTGAAAATAAAGATTTGAAAGATATTTTGCGACATGTAAAATTTTTGACAAGGATTCTAGTAAGACTAATTTCAAATTGAATTTCAAGAATGCGTTCATTTTGATAGCAAATTCCAATTACAAGAGATTTTAGTCCCAAATGAAATGTGAACCCGGAACTTGTATTTAGCGTCCACTTTAAAGTTCACTATACGATTATCTATTCTCGAAATATCCTCAAAAACATATCAACTACATAGATCACGAAACTACCTACGTCGTTTCTGATTACCGCTGTTATGTCTACCCCATGATTCCAATTAACGAAGACTCCAGGGAAACCAAATCCATATAAAATGAGAAGAGGAAACTAGAGTGAATTCATTATTTTCCTTTTCTCGAATGGATCTCACCGTTTTCAACTCGTTTTTAAAAACGACACAAATCGTTGGGACATGCATCGCGAACCCACTAAATCTGTTCTTGATCTACTTGATCTGGACAAAGTCTCCGAAGAAAATCGGAAACTACAAGTACCTCATGATCTACGTATCAGTTTATGAGATATTATTCTCAGTGATTGCTTACGTCACAGAGCCGGTAATATTTGAAAGTTAGTAGAAAATGGAAACAAAAATTTTACTTCAGTTACTTCATTCGTTTGAAACTCGAGTTATTGTGATCGTAAAAGCGAAGGATTCCATTTTCAGCCGCGAGATTTGTTCTATTCTTGACTGTGAGTTCAAGTACGAGTTTTCAGAACAAATACGTATTCAGGTCTCATGTGTGCAATGTACGGTAGTTCCATGAATGTTTTCGCTCTTCACTTCCTGTATCGATACGTCTCGTTATTCCCGTGAGTGTCCCAGAATAATCAAAACATGCTTCGACTTAAAATCTTATAGTAAAGCGAAAAAAATTTTTGACGGAACTAAAATCATCTTCTGGTTAATGGTTCCTCAAATCTATGGAGTTGTTTGGTTGGTGACCTATTATGCAGTCTTTCGAGAGACTCCAGAGTACACTGAATTCATTCGAAAAGATATTCTGGAGCATTTGGATATCGACGTTGATGATGTTGTGTACGTTGGTCCCTACTATTATATGCAAGACAAGAATGGAATTCATGATTTGGATTGGACTGCGTTCTGGTCAATGATGATTGTGTGGTTTTTGATTGTGATTGAACGCATTCTCAGTTCTTTCAAATAATTTTTCCGATTTTTAGATGTCGTCTGCATCGACTGTATTTGTCTGTGGATACGGTTGTTACCGGAAAATAACTCGTGGGCTGGCAACATCATCCAACTCGATTCAAACAAAGTCAATTCAAAATCAACTTTTCTACGCATTAGTTGTTCAATCAGCTATTCCATTCCTCCTTATGTACATCCCCAGTTTCGTCGCTTTATTCTGCACTTTGATTCAACAAAACATTGGAAGTGCCAGTCTATACATCAGCTATTCCATTGCAATCTATCCAGTTGTTGACCCACTTCCCTCCCTTTTCATCGTCAAAAACTACCGCAAAGCGATCACAGGTTAATAATAATTGTTTTGATGAGAAAGTTAATCAATGATGCTTGTTTCCAGAAATGTTCTATTACATCACGAGTTGTGGAAAGAGGAAGCCGGGAACAAAGAGTTCTTCTATGCAGATTGCCACAGTTCGGAACAAAAGTCCTCTACCGACATGATCGAAGTCTTTTTGATAATTGTACTTTCTGTGAAAGATTTGTAAATAAATGAAACTTATACTAGTTGTTTTGACGGCCGAAATTGGAGGACAGTTGTAGTTCAAAGTTCATAAAATGACTGAGGAATCAGAGAAAATTCTAAGAAGAACAATTTGGTCTTTCCAAATTATAATTATTGAAACTATGTAATTTCAAGATGATCCAGAGAACATGAACTTCATTAATCCTTGATCAAAAAGAAATTCTAAGGAGGGTTGGTCGGAATTCTCATTTTTTCCGATTTTCCGATTTTTTTCGGAATATTTTTCCAGCTGGAAATTTCTCGAAAAAAATGTTTGGAAAATTTTTCTGATGGTAAATTTTTCAATTTTTTTTCTCGGAAAATATTCCGAAATTTTTTCAGGAAAACCGGAAAAAAATATATGAAAATGTTGAAAAAATAAAGATTTTTACGAAAATTTATCATTTTTGAGCAAAAGTTTTTTTTTTCGATTTTCCGAAAAAAATTTCGGAAAAAATTTCGAGAACTCGATTTTCCGAACAAGCCTGATTCGAAGTCACTTGCACTTTCGGTGGTTACTGTATTCGAAAAAATTACACAAAACAAAATTTAGTTCCTTTTTATCGAAATTGTGTCATAAATTTGTGGAAATATCTATTCACACTATTGACCCCAATACATCTAACCATCTGCACCTCTCATCTTTTAACATTCTCCCTCCAACTATCTGTTCCTTGCATCTTTGTTGTTCTCTTTCTTTCTGTCCACTGTGTTGTGTCCATTTCTCGATAATCGGTTCTATTATCAATTAGACCCTCTTTTATTGATTTCCTTGTGTTCCCTTCATTCCCAACTATGCCAGATTGCTCTGAGAACTTATCTGCGGTGATCGAAAATCATGTACCAAGCTTGGAAGAGCTCAAGGAGGTGAGTATTTTAGTTATAAGACGAGAAAAGTAGATTGGACTGTTGATGTTCTCTGGTATGTGCCCTTTAAAGAAATGACTCAAGTTACAGGTTTTTCAAACTGCATTGAGCTCGAACTTTGAAACTGTTGAAGTTGATATCGTAGACTGCCCGGGTAGGCGTTTCCCAAACCACTTCAATCTAAGCAAACTATTTAGACCTATCGAAACCTCCATTCAACCAAACTTCGTCCGGGTTCGGCCAAAATCTTCGAATCGCAGAAGTTGGTGGGCCTGGTAACTTGTTCCCAGGATTCCACACAGACAATCAATTCGACATCACTAAAATTGGAAAAGTTTGTGAGCATCCAGAGGCATCCGTTTTCGGACCAGGAGCTGGACCATGGCCCGTGGTCGGGCAGAACTGTGAAATGGTAGCGGATGTGAATTTGAAAACTGGAAAAGTTGGGACTAGAATCGCTGAAATGAATGTGAGAACTGAAAAGTTGTATGTCCAAGGGACTATCGATGAACCAAAGTTCAGTTTAATGGCAAATCTAGCATTATCGGATGCTGATAAGTCATCGAGAGTTGGTAAGTTGTTCTTTTCATTTTCATTGATCAATTTTTATTTCAGTTCATTTCAAAGTATCGGTAAGAAAAGGTGAGAAAAATGTTACAAATTGCATTAGAGACGGGTTACAGGAACATTTCGGAGAAAAGTGAGTTGTTTGATTTCTCCAAAAGAAAACACTCAATCTTCCAGAGTTGTCTCCCTCGCTGGTCAATTCATAATCCATACTGGACAAGCAAAGCTTCACGTAATGCCTGGATTTCCTTGGTGCCCATTTGAGAACAACGAGCAAGTTGACGAATGGCTCAACTATTTCACGATGAGTTCTCCACTTATATGCACTACTGTCATGCACTCTTACGATCCCGGACACAATCTAAGATTAGAGCACACTCATTGCTACAGTGATCATGGAGATGCAGGTCACTATCATTATGATGTGACACCTGAAACTGTTTCTTATGAGGGATGGTTTGCTCCTGCTCACAAGATCTATCGCATCGACGAGGTCGCCAATCGCTAATTCATTTTCCCATCGCTTCCCATTCCTACTAAACAATATACGAGTTACATTCATCACTTTATTGATAAGACCAAACAATATAAATAAAGACACGTTTCAAAATATTATGAGAAGAGAGAATTTGAGATTCCTTATGTATGATCATGGTAATCACCGGGCGGTTTGAAACAATAACACTCGAGCAACTTCATCGCCGTCGGCTTCAGACGACGTTTCATTTGTGGAGAGTAGAAGATATAAAGATAGAATAAGAAGGCGTGATGAGTGTAGAGGAACACGTGAGCACCGAGCGATACTGCTGTCATCAGTTGCGACTGAAAAGTTTCGCGATGGATTGACAGGAGGAAGTGTCTTTAGCTTACGTTCTCTGGAATACCAAACAGAATACTGGCGATTCGGTATCCGTAATTCGGGATGTTAAGTAGAATGAATGCCCACGTGACAACGAGAAGAGATCTGGTCAACTGAATATCAGTGTACCGTATTCCCTTCTTCTTCTTTTTTGGTGTCTTTTCTACATCGATTGAGAATCTGCTCGATATTCTTGTATAGCTCTTCAAGGTGTTGCTCGGAGCAGATGTTTGAGTAGTTAGCACAATATCTGCTGTATTGAATGACACCGCTGGAGATCCGGGATTCTTTCTGAAATCGAATCGATTTGATTTTGAGTTTCATGGGTTCAAAAACTCACTTGATATGACTGTTGAGTTTGCTGACAACTAGACAGTTACAAGCAATTATCAAAACAGACGGTACCAACATACATACGATCGTCTCAACAATAGTCATAGTTTGATACATTCCAACGAATTCCAGTTTGATATCACATTGTCCTTCTGGACTCATATCAGCCACGAACAAAATCCATCCATTGAAAACCATAGCGAATCCAAGAAGAATGAATACTTGGGCTCGAGCTCTGAAAATCCGCACATATCGTATCTATGGTGAAACTGAAATACTCACTTCTCCACAGTCAATCCACGTGTCTTCCGATAGAGAAGTAGAAGGCGTTCCAATCCAACCAACACAATGAGCCATACTGATGCAAAGTCACAGACGTGAGCCAGGAAAGTGTTGAATATGCAACTGTAGTAGGAGTTCCGTAGAAGTGAGTCTTGGAAGATGTCCTGAAAATAAAAACAGGTGATTTTATTCTAAGAAAACTATCAGAATTTTTATGATTAGTTTGAATAGAGATGGGGTAGTAATTCATGCCAGATGGAAGAGTCGGACTATACAAGAGGGGAATCAGAATTCAAAAAAAGACATTCGTGCTTTTGAGTGCAAACGTTAGAAAGTGCACAAGGACCACGATTTGGTGTTTCACAAAGGAGAAATCCCCGGGAAAGTTTTTGGCTCGAAAGAATCAAAAATTAGTCGAAGAAGATTCGTTGTCTATCTCTCGAATCTTCTCCTTGTTTCTTTTTTCATCCGGGAGAAGACACAAGAGGAAATCCGATTTGATTCTTTTCTCATTCAGTGCTCTTCTTTTTTAGGGGGGAACTAACTTGTTTGATATTCCTCTACCGCCCTCATTTCCCCCTTAGAAATTGGTAGATGGGAAAAAAAAATGAGAAAAAGGAAAAATGAAGACTAAAGATGTGTCTATGAAAGAGTCAGGGTGAGGAAGTGGGAAAGAGTGAAGATTTGTCTTGTCGATTATTTTTACGGAATCGGACAAACATGCACGTACATAGAAGTAGATATATGCGACCTCTTCAATCCAGAATACGAGTAACGAGAGTAAGAAGATTGATGACATTGCCGCCAGGCACAACAGATACACGTTCGTCGGAAGTTTGCTCAGCATTCGGTTGCTTCTGAAAAAAAGAACCAAAATATTCATGATGCCTTCTCCATCTCCTTTTCGATTGACTCCACGTGTGTTCGACCATTTCTTCAGTAATAATTCATCAGAATCTTTTTCGCCCGTCATTGCTTTCCCTACTCCCACAACTTCTTATCTTTTGCTCAGAATCTCAAAAACTTTCGAAAGATGAAAAAATGCAGATTTTTGAAACTTGTTATGAGAATTGTGAAGAACAAGGTTAGCCTCCGAGAAACTCAATTACAAATGCGAAACGTCATGGAAAAAAAGGAGAGGTGACTCAAATATAGAGTTGTGGAAAGTTGGAAAGAGTTTCGTATGTTCCGGTTCTGCTTGTTCTCTAGAAAAGTCCATTACGTGACATATAAGTTACCAATATTACGATTATTTTCCTGGAATCTTCGTACCTTTTTCTGAAATTATTTTCCACATGAAAGGAGGTTAGCGAAACGGAAATGGACTTCTTTCGTTTTCTCCCCCGCCGCTGTCCTAACTAATTAAAATTTTCCACGCATCTCTCCTTGTTGCGTGCCAACTGGTAACTGCCTTGAGCTTCTTTCGGAAGATGTGTATAGAGTGTCAATAAATATGAAACTTCCCCCCTAAACCAACCTGATCAAAATCCAAACCATAGTGTTGCCCGTGAGCCCAACGAAAACACAGAATGGCATATAGAAATAGTAGAGATTCTGGATGAGGGATCTGAAAAAATAACATTTTGAACTGGTCCACCCGTTTTTCTTCCATTTTGATTTATGTTTTTTTTCTTTCGATTTCACCCCCTGGTGGCGTGCTCTGTTGCAAGAAGACAATGTGAAATATGGGACGGAAAATAACAAAAAAATTGTTTAGCTTTTCGCTTTTCATTTGCTGATTCTCGTTTCATTCTTCGAAAAACCCAAGGAATACCAGGAATAATTAAATTGTAAAAAAAGGGAAAACGAACACAGAGATGGTTTCAGGGAACCCGGAATACTGAAACCGGTAAAACTGAAAACTAATTGAAAAGTGCTCGAAGAACAATGGATTCACCTCTAATCTTTCTCCTCTTCCTTTTTTTCCAGCTCACAAACCAAAAGTCTTCGATCGGTTCTTTTGGCTTCTGAGAAAGAAGGTTTTCCGCTTCTTTGTTTTTTTCCTACGACGAATAATTAGAGAGGGGAAAAGTCAAAATATTCAGAATATACAAGAACTCAAAACTCAAGTTGCGAAAACACAGGAAATCAGAGGAAATCAGATACGAACACTGGTGAGCGAAGCAGTCTAGGTTGGCTGATTGGACAAGGAAATATGATTTTTGGATGGGTATTCAGACGCCCTCGTTCCAATTAAAATTTATGTTTTGATCAGAAGAAAAATTCTGCAAATCTGGTTTAACAAGGAAGGTTGAGGTGCCCAAGCTCTTGATCAGTAATTTTTAATTTTTAGAAAACATACTATAAAATCTAAGCGATTCAGCTTGCGTCACGATTAGAACCTTCGGAAAACATACCTTTCCGGAGTGGACTCCATGGCTCCGCCGGGTCCGTAGAAAGTGTCGTTGAATAGATTATGCGCCTGGACTTCGGACAAAAAATCCTTCAAAGTGGTATTGACTCCATCTTTTGCCGCTTCAAGAAGACTGGCATTCAGATGATAAAGAAGCGGATCGTCGTCGTCTCGCACCGACGAATCCAGTAGCAGTAGTTGAGCCGCCGATGACATGTTGTCGAAAAGTGGGCGGAGCCTGGCGAGAAGACCGCCACGCTGCGCACTCCGCTTACAGAATGCTCTTTTCTGAAAACAAGCGTGCAATAGTGTGTAAGACGAAGAGAATTCGAGAAAAACCGGGAAGAAGGAAAAAGAAGAGCCTGACATACGGGGGGGGGGGGGGGGGGGGGGGGGCGGCAAAGACACGGAAAAAAGGAGACACGGACGGGCATTCCTTTAGAGGATTGGTTTGTGGAAGAAGGCAAAAAGTAAGAGATTTTGGTGACTTTGGGAATTGGGATGAGCCCTCTCATGCTTCTTTTTTGTTTCGTCATTTGGGGACTTTGAGAGAGATATGAGAAAGGGTCCTGACGGCTCAAAAAGTTGAAAAGACAATAACATGTCAGAAATTTTGAAGACTCGAGCCATAACATGTACTTTCCATTAGGTTTCTAAACGGAGATCTCTGAAATACTCTCCATTTTTTGGACTGTGGGTCCATGGGTTCATCCCGGAAGTTCCCTAGAGTGATTCATCAAAATCCGAAGTTGTCAAAACCATTTTTAAAAAATTAATGTCAATAAGAGGATCGTGAAGCTATCAAATCCTCAGCCAAAAAACAACATTAAAATTGCAAAGCTGATATTCAAATCAAAACAAACAAGAATGAAAACTGCGTCAGTTCAGTATTGAATAATGATAATGCCGTCACATAAATGTGACATAATCCATCAAAAATCACTATGAAACAGATCTGGGAACGATCAAAAATTCTGATTAGAACGTTAGCCGATTAGATTTTTAACTGAAAAAAAACCCACGCTTCTGATGAAAATCCTTAAGAATCTGGGATTCTGGAGGGATAAGCTAACAAAAAAGCGAAGCAAGGACTAAAGCTAACTCTACTTTAGTAGAAGGATTTAGGGATAATCTGATTAGAAAAATATCTTTGAATTGTAAACATGTGATAGGGAGGAAATTTGGGATTCTAATTTCCTAGCAATGTTGGTGTATGAATCCAATTTTTTGGAAGGGTGATGTTTAGAAGGCTCAAATTTTAAAATGAACTAGATGCCCAAAGCTGGAGAACTTTCTAAAACCACAAAAACTTGGCTCAAAAACAGAGATTTTTTTCGCGAACTTTCAAAGTTCCATACTGAACGAGCTAACTCTGAATGCCTATTAAATTTTTATGATCATCATAACGTCAGAAAGCAGAATCCGGTTGCAGAGCTGATGTGCTGCTCCAATTCCCTTGCCACGTCATAAAATCTTTTGTCCTCAAAGTTATGCACAAAAATTCGGTATGAATAGGTTTGCAAAAAAGTTGATTGTCTTCCAGGAACCTCTTCTCTTCTTTCTCTCAATGGGTTTCGGTGTGCAGTGGAGCATTATTCTAGACATACTCAATTTCAGCTTGTTTATCTCTTTTCCAGACACATCATGTCCAGTTCAAGTTCAAACTTTAATTGTTGTTTTAATTCAGGTTCTCGTTTCGAACTTTCTATTTTCCCTTCCTGTGTTTTGTTTTCTGACTACACGACTACTACTCTCTAGAAATTCAATTTGGAGGTGATCCGTCTGACAATCTGAGAAAGGGAAGAAAGATATGAACTCTTCTTTTCCGCACGGAAATAGAAAATATAAAAGTGAGGGCGGATGTGCAAGTGACGACATGTATCTGGTCAGAGAGGGAACGGACAACTGGGTCTCTAAGAGGTTCTCAGTAGTCGAAAACACTTGGAATTGCGGAAGTAGAATATTCGAAAAGTCACCTCGAAAACACAAAATTTGCAGAAAGTTTCAGTTGAGAGATTTCAGAAAAATGTTACGTCAAAGTGCACGAGGCGTTTTCATCACGGTTATTAGTAGGTGTCAAATGTGACATTGAAGCCATTCTGACTTGATAAATAACACGATGCTGAAATCGGAATAAATTTTCAGTCATGTGCAAGAATAGGAGAAAGAATAAGAAGGGAACACTGAAAGTTTGGGAAGAGACGGTGAGGATCAGTTTGGAAAATTTTTGAATCTTTTTTGGATAATTACAGGAAAGTTTAGGGGTTCTCAGTACGTATACAATGCGAAGAAAGTTACACTTCCACAGACTCACTGAAGCTGGGTAGAATTGTACAAGGCATGCCCTTCTAGTTTTCCAGCACACGGCATCCTCAAATGGAAATAGAAAATTAGCAAATCAGTAGAATTTTCCCGTGAACTTTCCATTGGATAGAATTTGTGGAAGACAGTCAACTTTTTGACCTATTTATTCAAAAGTAGGCAATCTCTGCACAAAGATTAGATGACAGAAAAATCACCCTGTTTTTCCTGATCATTTTGAACCTAAATTTAGTCATCTGAGAGCCCCATACCATATCTTATGTTGACTGGAAACATGAAAACTGAAATAACTCTGCTCAAGTTCAACCTAATTTCTTGAATTTGAGCTCAAAAGATGAGCACACGAATTTCCTACGATTTGGCCAAAAAACATTGTTTGGATTGATCCCTATAAAGCAGAAAAACAACTTTTAAGATATTCTCAGGACTAATTTTGAAGTGAAATAACTTTCTCCAAACCTAACGTTTTTTGACGTTTTTTATGTCAATGAGAACTTCAAGTTATTTAGAAAAAAATGGCCAAGCCAGATTTTGAAAATCAGCATTCTGAAATTTAATACAATCCAAAAACTGGGTTTTCAGTACTAATTTGCAAAAGATTTGAAAAACATTTCTAGAAAAGTAGCGTGTGTTCTATTTCCATATGAGGATGCCGTGCAGCACATAAAAAATATTTCTAAATTCTAAAAATGGACAATTAAATCTGTTGGAGAAGAGATTTGAAACATATTTTGTAACCTGTCTAGTCAACTTTTGACGAGGATTCAAAAAACGCTAATTTCAATCCGTTTGGATTTCAAGAATGTGCTCATTTTGAGCTCATTGGGGTGCCCTTCTAATAAAGGTGCTCTTTTATTAGAGGAGCTCTTCAAAAACAGGTTTTACGGTATTTGTTTTTAGACAGTTATCTTTTTTCTAATTAAGTTATGCTCCAAACTAAAAATTCACCTAATTCAAGTTTTTCAAGTTTTCCCTTCTCAAGTACTCCATCCCCCTCAAATGGTTTGTGTTGACATTCTCTGAATTCCTAATCATTTCTTTTTCTTTGTTTTCTAAAGAACAAGAATCAAAAAAAGTTGGGAAAAAATAACTGGATTCTTCTAGAATCGTGCTCATTGAATCTCAATTGGGTTGTTCAAATTTAGAATTCGAACTTTTTTTGGAGTGTTCGGCGAGTTAGAAAGAAGGAAAACAACAATGGTGACGTGATTGTTAGGGTTATAAGAAAGTCAGATTCAGCGGAAAAGGAATAATATGCAAATGACATAGGAGAAGAAAAAACAATGAATCGGATGGAAAAATAATTATAAAAGACAATCCAATGACATTGTAATGAGAAAAGAAAGACTGGAAATGAGTCTTCTAGACCCTCCCACACTCCAATCAGCAAAGTCTGGGACCCCCTTAAATTCATCAGTGCATGGGTAATTGAGCCACTTACTGGAACATCCTCGGAAAAGGAAGTGTCCAATAGGGTCCGGCGAAAAAAAAAAGAAGCACAAAAACACGTTCATGGGGGAGAAATTGGATGAGTGGCGAATTTAACTCTCTCCCATTCAAACCCCCTGTTTTGATCCCCGTTTATTTCTAAAATGACTACGACCAATAAAATGCGGTGAAAATTGCAGTTTTGAAGCGAAAAGCATTGGTAGGTGACAATAAAATAATTCTTGTTTTCTTGAAAAAAAGGTAATTGAGTTGTTCAAAAATAGAACAAGAGTACGTTGTTGGACAATGAGGTTTCGGTTATAGACCTAGTCCCTATGAATACAAAATAAGCCGGTGTTCGTTTAGCGATCAAAAGAAGAAATGATGTCAGAATATGAAAAAAAAAGGAAAAGTATAATATTCTGAAGAGTCGAAGCGTAGGAGAGATAAAAGCCACTTGAGCTGTACGTAATCAGGTCAATTAAAAACGAGAAAACATTTCCGGGCTTGTGGAAATGTATGCAGAGATAGGGGACTCCTTTTTTGGGCAGGGATGTCTACATAATTCATTCATGTATTCTGTCTGAGCAAATAGATTTTTGTACATGAGTTTGTGGAGCCTTAGGAATACTCAAAGTACATATTCAAAATGGTTACAAAATTTTTATGATCGGAAATACCGTAAAATCTGAATTAGAAGGACACCTTTAATGGAAGGGCACCTCTAATAGAAGGGCGCCCCAATGGGCTCAAAAAGAGCACATTCTTGAAATTTAAACTGATTGAAATTAGCCCTATTAGAATACTCGTAAAAAGTTGACTAGAGAGGTTACAAAATATGCTTCAAATCTCTTCTCAAACAGATTTTATGATCCATTTTGAGAATTCAGAAAACAAATTTTCAGATGATGGAAAAATAAAAGTGCATGCCTTTCTAATACAGATTTTACGGTAGATTCAAAACTTTTATATAGAGTAGGATGTTGTAGAGAAGACTGAAGTTCTTCTATAGTCTTTGGACTGGAGTTTTTTACCGTTTTTTCGCTTCAAAATCGTAAAAATTTGAAGTGAGAGATTTTTTTAGTTTGAGAAGTTTTACTGTACTTGAAACCACACTTAAAATCTATATCGGTCATATAAACAATTAGAATCTTGGAGCGCCAGAGGTGCCCCAGGATTTACTATTGTTACGCTCAAGATTTTTTTTCAGAAAAGCTCGCTAAAAGACCCTCCTTTTCTGTATACCATAATCAAACGTTATACGTCACGTGAGTTATTCCAAGCATCTGAAAATGACCACTTTTCTCTAATCGAGGCGTTCGTTCTTCTCCTATTAACAATCTAAAAATAAGTAAAGTTCTGGTTAGCTGAAAATCAACAAGACAGATGCTTTCTTCTCTATCCGTAGTCTTTGAACATCATGTAGTGGATTAATGACCCACTACTAGTTCCCTTAGTTTTATGTATTCCGAGAGAATGTTGCCTAGCAGAGATCTGGGAAACCCCTTTTAGAATGAAAGGTCAATCAGAAAAAGAGAAAAAAGAGAAGATAGATCCACTCAAGGAAGAATCAAAGCACATCATTCTATGTAATAATAAAAAAAACGAAGACTTTTGGTGAATATGAATAAAAATAAGAATGCAGGTGGTCGAAAAGAGAGAATGAGATTTCCGGAGAAGAACTGGTTGGTAGAGGAGCAAAAACAATGAGAGTGGTAAAATCAGTCGATTGAAAACGGGACAACTGACATTTTTTGATTGTCTGTGTCCTCATCGTTTGCTTCATGACTTGTCACATTCAAAGTGCACGTATCAATATGTCTACGAACACACGGAGAGATATAGGGAAACTTGGGGAAATATGATAGGAATGTGCCTAATGAACGTTTGAAGAAAGGAGAAAAAGTTCCTTCCTCGGTAACGTATGTATAATCGCAAAATCCAGGCTCGATTATGATGACACTTTTTGGAAGGATGTCATATGATCTAATATCCTGAGCAAAAAATGTGGAAAAATGGGGGAAATCTAGGATTATAAAAGACGGAAGTGGGAGGAGCTTATGATCGTGGCTCACGGGACACTGCTACATTTGGAAGAATGGATGTTTTGCAGGAAACTAAGGAATTGGGTGCTTGGATACAAGGAATATGGCTACGATTCTTTCTGACACAAATTCCGCTAAATATCATTGGCTTTCGAGAGAGTCGAGAAATGAGAATTTGATCAGAAGAAATGTAGGTGAAAACTACATTCAGAAGAAGAAGCCATGAATGTTGAGAACACCAAAAAACCGGTGAGCAAATAATAATTAGAAGACCAGGTTCACACGAATTTCAAGAAGACTTCAAAAACTGACGTTTTGAAGAGAGAGAGGGACCATTGTTTACGGCTTGTTTGAGAGAACAGCTTGGTCAGAATGAAACAAACAGAAATCTTGAGTTCTTTTTTAAAGTTTCGAAACAAAAAAGATAGATGTTTGGTAGGAGAAAGTTGATCAGATAATTCAGTTGTGACGTTTATAAGACTTTTTCAGGCAAAAAATTGAGTAGGAAGCGTGAAGTACATCAGCTAATAAGGATGAGGTCATATTTTTGGAGAAGTACGGTAGGAAGAAAACTGAGCAAAAAGATTTTCTAGTTTTGAGAATCGCAGACATGTTACGGGCCGGGCCCGGCCTGGTCGGTCCGGTTATTTGGAGTCCAAAGTTTTGGTTTGAATTTTTAAGGCATAAAATATATTTTTTGGTGGTCTTTCTTTGGTAAATCATATTTTTTGATGATAGAGCATTTGTGTCATTTTAACAGCGAAAAATTACAAAAAATTTTCGAAAATATTCGCTATTTTACCCTGCCCAGGCCGACCGGGCCGGGCCACCACCGAGACGGCCCGGGATTTGTCTAGTCTGGAGAACCGGGAGAAAATTCAAGTTTTGAAACGTTGAAATCCCAAAAATGAGTCTCCAAGTTATTCAAATCTATAAAATGTTTACAGCTTTGCATCCAACCTTTTTGATCAAAGGTTAACCAAGAGTGAATAGAGCAAATTAAATTGTCCCAACTCCACTTTCAACAACTTTAATATCCAAAATTAGATTCTAGAATCGAAAACAAGAGAAAGTGCGCTGGAAACTTTGCACTCCATTTTGAATGCTCCACTCCCTTTTCCTCCCAAGAACAATTATATGTGTATGTAGTCTCCAGAGAATGTCAAAAACTTTTTCCCTTGTTGTTCAGAGATTATCCACTTTGTTGTATCCTTCACTTTCAGATTGTACTTCTTTTTGCTTAGAAAAGAAGAAAAATTAAAGAAAAACAGATATTAAGATCATCAGCTGAGCCAAAGGAAAGCTGGGGAATAAATGACATTATTTTGTATAATGATGATGAGATGTTATATCCTCTCACAAAAAAAATCTCATGTTTCAAAACACGAGAGGGTTCAATACATACTTCTTTAATTAAAAAATGTTCAGAGAAAAAACAAGATGGTAGCTTGTCAAAAAATGAGTTAGAAGGATCTGGAACATGAAAATTTGAAAAAAGGAAAAATAGGAACGCTGCTGAATTATTAATCAGCAATTTGAGGAAAATTCAAATTTTTGCCATTCCGAAGCCGACAACACGAAGTACGTGACATAGTACTGTATATCATCCAAAGAATTCGGAAGACTACGAAAAAAAGAAGAAGGTCAGTGAGCACTTTTGAATAGAAATAGAAAATATGGACCACAAAGTGGGGCGGCGATGAAAGCGGGCCGACGGATGCGGAAAACGAGGGGGATAACTGAGGGGAGAGAGAGAAAGAGTATAAATGGAAGAGAAATGGTTAATCCACTTTTCGAGAGAGAGCGGGACCTTCTCCGAATGATTTGTAGTGGTAACTTTGTGTTGGAATTCTTGATGAACGTGACAACTTTTTGTGTGATCAGCTCTATAGATTCTATTGTTTCTATGATCACTTATTATCTGTGTCGTCAGAGCTCTAAATCCTAATCCAATGGTATGGATTAACCTTATTAGTAGAATTAAGAATCCCTACAACTTCCAGAAACACTGGATTGGAATCCTAAATATTGTAGATTTTGTATTTAAAAAAACAAACCAAATGCAATGAATCGAATGGAGTCTAGCCTGGTTTATAGGATTCAATAGAAAAGTTCACAAAAAAGTAGGAATGGAAAAGCGTGGGATGAACAGATAAAGAGTGTACTAGGAGACAATGATCTACTATAGGGAGGCTAAAGTTTAGTGGGTTATTAGTGTAGACTAGGGTTCCGAATCGGAGCAATATGACTAACTTAACGATAATAGTCGATAATCGTTTTATTGACTTCCCGTCGTTATCGATATTGTCGATTATCAGATTAGTCAAAAGATATCAAATTTAAAAAAATCAATTATCAAAATCGTCATTTTATCGGATATATCATTTTCAATTTTCCTAATTTCCATTGAAAAGGGGAAAAATAGGGGGGAAATTTTTGAAACGTGGCAAAACGTGGCACTTGTTTTAGTTGTTTCCAATATCTTTTGATCAAATCTGATTATCGGAAATATCGTTTTTTCGACAAAAATGACTAAAACAATTGTCATTTTTAGTCATTATCGCGTGATATTGGGAAATGATTATATCGATTCGGAACCCTAGTGTAGACGTACTAGAATTTTCAGCTTCAGATTTTCCAAAAGACAGTGAAACTCAATTTCTGGGAAACAATGATGTAGGAACGCTAGAGTTTAGTGGATTATTCGTAATCTTTTCCAGGAATTTTTAACTTCCAATTTTCCGAAGACAAAGAAAGGCGGTGATCTAGAGCATAACTTGAATGTCACCCTTTGAAAATCGAAATAATTGAGAAGTCTATTTCAGATTTTCAAATACAGCCAATTTTCGGATCCGTTTTAGAATCGACTGCCGGTCCGAAAAAAATCCGGTCCCCAAAAAAAAATGTATTTTTTGGTTTATTTCTGTCTTGAAAATTTTTTCACAAAATATATGTATACCCGAAAATTCAATATACTAATCTCCAACACAAGTGCTCCATTTGATTTGCTACCTCTTCCAGAAAATGTTCTGGAAAAAAAGTGACGCTGAGTTGATTGAACTACGTATTACATTGAAAACGACAATAATTGTCGTCAAAGTCAGAAAACAACTTTTTTTGCCCCGAAGAAAAAAATGCGTCATAGTCCAACATGAAAAATCCAAAATTTATGAATACTTGGTACTTGGAAAGTGAGAAGAATGTACGATTATAAATGAGCTGCATCTCAAAAGTATTAGGTTTCAATATGAAAAATATAAAGTGAGGAAGAGAAGGACGGAGAAATGAGCAATAAGCAAAAGGAAGAAGTAAAGTTTCAGAAGAAGTCTCCTGACGAATTCTTGAAAAGTGTGAGAACAAGGCGACAGCGGTTGGTGGGAAACAAATTGACGGGTTTCCTGCCTCGGGGCCAATAGACAAATCCTTGTTTTTTTTGTTCCATATCCACGAGAGTACTTCTTCTTTTTTTTCGTCTTTTGTTCCCCTAATCCGTCGTATTTGATAGAATAGAGCATACAATTTCCTCCCTGCTCAAGTGTTTTTTTCAGATCAAGAAAGAATTCATGCAATTTCAGATGGAACAAGTTCCCAATGAGTGAATCAGAGATCTTGTATAAGAAAATGTATTCCGATGAAACATCTGGAGATGCACTTTCACGGAGCACAATTTCACAAAAACAGCAAAACACATCTGCTAAATTATACATGAGAACCTATTTTTTTTCTCTTAAGATGTATATTTGGTTTTCTCGAACTCTATGTTTAGAGAAAACGTATCCATTACAAACAAACCAGTCTTCGATGATGCTTTGTGATCTCTTCCTGTTACTTTGTTCCGCAAAAAAGGTGGCTACTGGAATGAAATAGAACATCAACAAAAGTTTCAAAAATAGAATGTGGAATCTCTGTAAATATTGAGCAAGTTGACACTTCTCCAGTTTTCAGGTGTTCAGTTACTGTAAATATTTATATTAGAGTTAGAGATTTAGGATTTAGGAGGGGTTTTATTATGAAAGGTGGCGAGAACCGATTTTTTGTGGAAGTTTTAGCGCGGCTTTGGTACAGTACACTCGTAAAATAATTGTTTTTATTGGTCCACATGTTGATATTATCCGCAATAATTCCCTGGAGCAAGGATTGATCGATTTAAAACAAATTTTAAAAATTTCAACAGAATCGGTCAACTTTGAGTATACGAAAGGGTTAGCGACACATTTCGATTCCATAATTAGTAGTGAAAATTCAAAAAAGAGCCGGAACGTGCTCAATTTTTGAGCTATCAAAAAATAATACATGGACCTCATTCCGGAAAAATTTATGATCTTTCTGTAAAAATTTGTCTCCATATCGGTTCAGCTTGGGCAGAGTTACAGCTCGCTACAAAAAGATGGACATACAAAAGTTTTCAAACGTTATTAAAAGATAATACAGGTAAAGATAATACAGCCACTTTCCGGTAAAAAGTTGATGTTGCCGGGTCAACTATGAAAATTATACAGTTCTTCGATTTTTGGAAAATGGATTATTGGTGAAGCTTCTCCTAATTCGGGAACTGTTTGTAATTGCACTTATAAAGCCACTAGAAACCGGATAAAAAATTCTCCTAAAACAGAAAAGGGATCTTGAAAGACAACCAGCAAATTTAGTTAACCCAGGATGAAAAATATTTGAACTTTTTTCAGAGTTATCGATTCCCATCAAGATTGAATAATTTTCAGTTCGGGACATGCTTCGGAAATTGGCTACAGTACACATACTATCCCTACGAATTCATTTTCTATGGAACATCTCAACTTTTTTTATTTCTCATTGCCTTTCACTCAAACGGAACAGATACCTTAATTCAGTTCCACTTTCTCCTTGATATGCTCGCTATTGTCCGATATGAGATTATCTGCAATGATCCAACATAAATTGTTTCATTTCGTAATGACTCCTTTTCTCTTATCATTCCGAACGATTGAACAAGCCCGCCCCGACGAATTCCCTTCCGAACCATCGTCGTCTTCTTCATCAAACTGGTCTCTCTTTTCAATGTCCGCGCGGCGACGCATTGTGTCACCGCGTCACTCGTAATCCGTACTTCTTCTTCTTCTCATTTTCCTTTTTCTCCGACTGTTTTGCCTCGTTCCCTCGGTTTCTCTGATCCTCTGAGATCTCGGGATTCTTTATCTCAAATCTCTCTCCGAACAGTTTCCACAAATCGATCCAAAGTTTTCAACTGTTTTGTATCTAAACTGTTTTCTTTAGTTACAGTATATTGTTAGTTCAAGACGTCATCTGAATTGATGACTCATGTTCAGCTTCTCCCCATGAAACTTTCACTTTCTCCTTTAATCGCTTCTCATAGAAGTTTCTAGATGTTCATACACCTGAATACAACAAAACAGAAAACGTTTATAAGTTTCAGAATCTCTACTAGAATTCGATGAGTTGAACCAAAAATGGGTTGGTTTGATGACAAGATTCATGAAGTTTTCTATAATGTCGGAGTCCGGGTACATCAGGTTCGTTTACTTTTTTCCCGGAATCCTCACTTTTGTACATTTTCCAGTTTCGATTATATTTCCTTCTCCTCTCATTTGCAATCCTCACTTTTTCGTCATTCGGATTTCTATGGTTTGAGAAACAGGTGTGTTTGTGTCGGATGTTGTAGTCTGGACATGCTAATTACACGATCTTTCAGACTACACGTGATCCACAGTATGTATTCTCACCAGCAAATGCGCCTTGGAGATATGAAAGAGCAGTTCTGACAGAGCATTGGCCTTTGGATGAAGAGAAATTTTGGCCTGGAAAAAGTTATGATTTGCATGGATATGTAGATGTGATAGCTTCTGGAAAAGTGCACCCGGATTACGGAAGGCCGAATATTTTGAATATTCGGTACCTGGATGAAGTAGCAAGAATCAACGATTACATTGTGCATAATCTAACAGTACCAGTGGATATCAGTGGGAAACATTATGATGTAAGATACATTTTCGGATCTTCTAAATATTTGAAATTCAAAAATCCAGATCGCCTACACTGACTTATGCATGAGATACGATTGGGCTTGTTTCCTCAACGACCACATCACAATGCTCATGCCCAAAACCAGATGGGGAAACTTTTCCGGGCCTTTCGCAGAATTCGCAAGTGATATTATCAATACACAAGTGAACATCACTTATCCAATTGGATGGAGAGGAACCGAACCTATATATTTTGGAGCTCTTGTTGGAGCACCAAACCTAGTTGACGAGGAAGGACATTTCGATTTTGCAACTGCAATCAGATTGACTTATAACACGAGGGAAGGTAAAGTTGATGAATATGGAATCGAGTGGCGGAGGAAGTTGGCCAAGTGGCTAACAGACAAAGAAAATCCAGTCTCGGAGCTTCTCGAGTTCGGAGTCAATCACAATATGACACTTCCCGAAGGTCTTCAAGATGTAGCTGACACTCTTGCACCGAAATTCGTGGGAACATGTGCAATCCTCTTCACTTTCTCATTCCTTGTATCTGTAGTTTTGCGAAGACATAGTGGACAAGTAATGATTGACTGGGTTAGAAGTAAACCATTGGTAGCTGCCGCTGGATTGATGACTCCCGTAATGGCTACAGTAACTTCATTCGGATTGATTCTCTGGTGTGGACAGTTGTACAATGCAATTGTCAATGTATCTCCATTCTTGATTCTGTGCATTGGAATTGATGATTTGTTCATTATGTCAGCCGAATGGCATAGAACGAATCCGAAGGATTCTGCAGAGAAACGGATTGGACACACACTCTCAGAAGCGGCGGTTGCCATTTCTATCACTTCTATTACGGATATTGTGAGTTTTCTGTTGAAGGGGTACAGAAGTGTTCGCAAAAGTCGTAAACAAGAAAAAATCCTCTTAAAGAAATATCCAAAAATCGACCTTAATTAGGGTAAACGCGCTCGAAGTGCCAAAAATCGCGTTTTGAGGGATAGATTTCCACTAAAATTACGCGTAGGACTCCATGATTTTTCGAGAAAAAAATTGGTAGAAATCTAGCCCCCAAAACGCTTTTTTTTCACTTTGAGCTAGTATAACTCGATTTAGGTCAATTTTTGGATATGTCACCAAGAGGATTTTTTCTTGTTTACAACGATTCGAATCGATCCATATAAAAATATTTCACTTTTGGGAACTAAAAATGAAAAATAACTTTTTTCAGACAACCTTTGCTGTCGGATGCTACACAACACTCCCCGGTGTTCAGATGTTCTGTATGTACACTTGTGTTCAGTGCTTCTTCTGTTATGTCTATCAAGTGAGTAGAATATTTAGGGATGATCCCAAAAATTGATACTTAAAAACACTATTACAAAGACATTTCGCTCTATTTTTCGAATGTTTTTTTCCAAATCTCCCTACTTTTCATAAGGGTAAATTGTTTGCAAAATTGAGCAAAAGTTAGTGGATTTTCGATTCTTCCGTCTTTATTTGTAGTGAAATAAATGTTCACCTAATTTTCTAGACCGTGAGCATCAAAACTCGGAATTCTGAAGGAATTTTTTGATGTCAATCTATTGTCGTTCTATTAGAGTAAATATGGTAACTGTTTCAGATTATCTTCCTCGGCCCCGTCTTGGCTTACGCCGCTGAAATGGAGCAAAACGATCAACATGCTCTGTTATTCCGAAAAGCAGTGGATCCTGAGAAAACAGAGAGTAAATTGAAACTTTGGTTGTTATCGGGATCAGTGAATCGACAAAACCAAGAGGTACACAGAAGAAAGAGTACAAAAGTGACACCGGTAGAAGATGAGAACGAGAAGAAATCAAAATTAGGAGAGATGGTTGCAAAGCTCGAGCATACTTTGGAGAAACACGACGAGGAACCAGGACACAATTCAGAAGAAACTCTTGTCAGCAAGATTTTCAGAGAAATAATTGGACCGTTTATTTTGCAAAGAAGCACACAGGTGAGATAAAAATGATGAGCAGGGCTGGGCGGCAACTTATTCATTTCAGTGGAATCGGGAAAAAATACGGTCAACAGAAAAAAAAGTTCTTTATTTAAAAATCTATTGATTGGTAAACTGTAAGACTTCATAAAAAATTAACAAAGTTTCGCCTTGTGTTTCCAAAAAGTTGCCGTTTTTGGCAATTTCGGCAACTTTTATGGCAACACAAGGCGTAACTCTGTTAATTTTTAACAAAATTTGACGATTCTTACATCAATCGATAGCTTTTTTAATGTGAAACATTTTTTCTGTTGACCGTATTTTTACCCAATTTCCCCGAAAAAAGTTATTCATATTTGAACGAGTTGTCGCCCAGCTCTGATGATAAGGTTCGCAAAGTCCATTTGATTTTTAGGTCTGTGCACTTCTCCTCTATCTCGTTTACATTTCGCTAGCTATTGGAGGATGTTTGAATATCAAAGAAGGATTGGATCCAAAACTTTTGGTTCGAGAGAGCTTCTATCTATCGAAATTCTATCAGATTATTGATGAGACATTCTGGAGAGAAGGCCTTCAGATGCAAGTTGTCGTTAACAATCCTCCGGATCTTTTTGAGAAAGAATCAAGGAAAGGATTTGATGAAATGATGGCAGGTTAGTTGGATCTTTAGTCAATTTTCAAGCTAAAATTTAAAATTACTTCAGAATTCGAAGGAACACAATACACAATGAACTCGAACGCAACAATGATTTGGCTCCGAGCCTATGAGAATCATTTAGAATCAGAAGTTCACGAACTGAACATTCAAAAACCCAATACATCATCCGAATGGTACAAAAGATGTCGTGATTGGCTCATCGTCGCCGGTGGACGTCGTTTGTGGCAGATGGATTTAGTATGGGCGAATACGTCATTCGAAGAGACACCTCAAATAACTGCTTTCCGATTCCAATTGGGTCTTCGAAACTACAGAACACCTACGGATCATACTCATAGTTGTAAGATGATGAGAGCGATTGCGGAGAAATATTCGAAATTCAATGTAACGACTTTCCATGAGTACTATCCATTTGCTGATCAATACCTGGAATTGACTCCTTCTCTCTTCCAAAACATGTTTTTGGATCTTGGAACTATTCTTCTAGTTTCAATGATTATGATTCCTGAATGGAGATGTGCCATTGCCATCGTCCTTTCCATCGCCAGTATCAATGTCGGAGTCCTCGGATTCATGTCTTTCTGGGGAGTCAATCTGGACAGTGTTTCCATTATCACAGTCATCATGTGCATCGGGTTCGCTGTTGATTTGAGTGCTCACATCGCTTATGCTTTTTCTCAAAGCTACGGAAACTCGCATACACGGGCGGTCGCTGCATTGGAAACTCTCGGATGGCCTGTATTCCTTGGTGCTTCATCGACAGTTCTCGGTATTCTTCTTCTCACACTCGTCGACTCTTACATCGTGCAAATTTTCTTCAAAACGGTGTTCCTTGTGATCAACTTCTCCATCCTTCACGGTCTCATCTTTTTGCCAATTTTACTTATGAAAATTGTCAGAGGAGTGAGGGTAAGAAACCAATTGATAATTCTCTCCCAATTGTAAAAATTTCAGACGCGAGATGGAGAATCCGCCGAGAAACTAAAAATTCAATTGGAAATGGAATCGCAAAACGTCGCATGATCTACTTGAAAACTCTTCCCAACAAATGCGGGTTACCTAAATCTTCTGTTGTCTTCAAATTTAACTTATCGAATTTTCATAAATTTGTCAAAAGTCTAAACATCTGAAAAAAGGGAAACTCATAAAAAAGAGATCTCGGATAGGTAGGAAAAAAATGATACAATAAAAACGGCAGTTTGTACAGGAAGTGTTAAGCGTTGTGAAGGTGATACTCGTGCAAAAGAGAAAGGGACCTGTTAACAGCCAAAGTTACGGGAAAAGTCTGACAATTTCGACATGATTTTCTCAGATGTTGAGGGCCGAATCGTGCGGAGAGCTGTGTCGAAGTCGGATGCCTGGAAAATAAAGAAGAATTCTTCGCCAGCAGATATAGCAAGACTCACTCTAATCCTGCGTAGTTTATTTCCATCGGTCATGGACAGTTTCGACCGATCTATCTCACGAATCGGAATCATCGCCGCTTCTTTGCACAGCGCCACTAAATCAGAGTTTGAGAATCCGCTAGTGTTGGAGGCAATGTATCGTATATCACTCGATGTCAATCCTTCCATCATATTGTGTTTCTTCAGTGTCTTCGTAATCAATTCTTTCCTTGCTTCAGTGTCCGGAAGATTGAGCATAATTCTTTTTGGAAACCGTCTCAACACGGCATCGTCTAACTCATACGGTCGATTCGTGGCTCCGATTACGAGAATTCGATCATCTGGAGATGATGTTGCACCATCGAACTGAATGAGAAACTCGGTTTTCATTCGCCGAGAAACTTCTGCGTCCTTCTCCGATCTCTCGCATAGAATTGAGTCGATTTCGTCTGAAAAACTGATTGTTTTAAAACATTTTAATGCATTAAAATGCAGAATTTCGCGGCGGTCTCGAATATCACAACGAAAATGTTCAATAAAAAATTTCCGGAGCCTGAAAACGCCGTCAAAGAGGCAAATATTTCGACCAAAGTACCCCCTTTTAGCCCAACTTTCTTCGGAGTTTTCTAGGCCACGCCGCAGTAAGTGCTACTCATTTTGTATAATTTTTCTATTTCACTGAAAATAGTACTGTATGACACTCTACAGAGCTCTGACAGACAAATCAACAAAAAATATGACTGATGTGGTATTAAAAATCCCAGGAGAAGCAAGGGAGCACTTCTACCCGGTTTCGACCACTTTGACGACGTTTTCTAACTCCTAGAAAATTTTTTGAGCATTTTCGTTGTGATTTTCGGATTCTGCATCTTCTAAAGCAATACAAATTTTTTGACTGGAATCCTCCTTTAAAAGGAATATCGAATTTCTATAAGCTCACCAATGAAAATGATAGAAGGTTGTCCGTTCCGAGCGATTTGAAAGAGACTGCGAATCGTCTTCTCCGAATCTCCGACCCATTTCGAAGTGAGAGAAGACGCGCTGATATTGAAAAACATTTGGTTTGATTCTCCAGCAACTGCCTTCGCGAGCAACGTCTTTCCGTTTCCTGGCGGTCCGAAGAGAAGAATTCCTTTCACCGGTTGACGTAGACCACTGAATAAGCTCGGATTGAGAGCAGGATAGATGACTGCTTCTTCGAGTGCCGATTTTGCAGATTGACATCCAGCAACATCATCCATTCGAACGCCGGTGTTGTCTAACACTTCATCCAAAAGACGTTCTCCGATGACTTTGTCAACTCCTTTCAAAAGGTTTGCTCGATTTATGGCGCTGAGTTGGGTTTGTGTTGGAGCCTGTAAAAATAATCACTTGTGACAAGGTAAAATTTTTGATTCACATAAAGAATAGGGACGCGAGACATTTTGTTTCCATGCAGCAATCTAAAGCAAAACTAAACACCTTCTGTACATCGATTGGTTTCATATTATCCTTAACTCTTGTTGGAATTCGATTGATTGGCTTCAAAGGCGTCGATTTCTTCTCTGGCGGGGGGTGATGCGCTCCACAACGGTCTCCGCGCGAACACACATGATGATTTTGGTTCACATTCGACACTTTTTTCTCACCCTACACAACACAAAGGTCAATAAAGGAACAAAAGCAGGTAAATTGTTCTTTTCATGGAAATTAAGGAAAATAGAAGGAACTCTAACCGGGACAGTTGCTCTCGTTGCTCTTGGAGTAATTCTGGCTGCCCGAGAAGGCTCAACTGTTGCTGCTCTCGACGTTTTCATGTTTGGATCAACTTCGTTGCCTTAAATGTTACAACATGAAACCTTTTTCTTTCTTATAATAAATCATACAAATTTTGATTAATCGTTCTTGAGCACTCTTCTCCAATTTCGACATTTTATCCCTCTTCTCTCTCACTTCACTTCGTTTCGATTCAGGGATATCCATAATGTTGAATTCGTTAGCTTCTTTCAACATCTGCCTGGCTTCCTTGTAAAGCTCGGCGGTCTGAAGCTTCTCGCTGATTGTTCCATCTGAAGTTAGAAAATCGATAATTTTGAAACGAATATAAATACAAACTCTTCTTGGTAAGCTCGTCCATCTCTATCGCGGCTCTCAGTTTGTTCGATCCATCTTGAAACCGTTGTGTGACTGTTTCGTAGATCGAACATCCCGTCGGAGCCTTTGAGAAGGCGAACATCGCAGCTGAAAATTGTATATGATTTCATGATTTCAACACTTGCGGAGCAGACGAAAGTGGGCAAAGAGAGCGGCGATAAGACAGGTATTTCGTTTGAATGTGACTAATTTCTTTGAATGACAATTCTTCAAGTTGCGAAACACTCATATGTCCGAAACTATTCAGATGGTTTTTAAAAATTCATTTTTGGAGTGTTTAGCTCATGTTTTGCGAAGAAGGTGATACTTCTCTTGAAGAGTTTTAGATTCTCTTCCTGGCAAGCATTTTATTTTCCGAAAATTGTGAAATTATCTCGTAACCTATTGAAAAAGAACAAAAAGAAAATGAATTCACGTGAAAAAACGGAAAATGTGTCAAGCGGTGTTTGCGCGCACGACGGGTGCGCCAACTAATTTTGCGCGGTAGTTTAAAAAGTGATTTCTGGCGAAATAGAGAAAAAAGAAAACCAAATGGTTGGAAAAATTCATTCGGCTTCGAAATATACAGAAAAATTGTTCGTACAGTGAGAGAGTCATCTTCTACAACATTGATTTCCACACGGCGAGTAGTTCGGTTGGCACTGACAAGTGTTATTAGAACTAGCAGGCATGCATGCAACTGTAGATGGCTGACATTGGGGGACACAACTCGTCTGACACGCTTGAGCACACTGTTGTTGGCTCTGTTGTTGAGCTTGACATTGATTCTGACAAGTCTGTTCGCACTGGGGCTCACATTGGGATCCGCTGTTGAGCACATTTGAGTTGAGGACAATCTGGAAAACTTTTCGTTGTATTACATCTTCACCTTCTGTTGTCAGTCCGATTTAAAGGCGCATGAAATCATTTTGAATGCGTATCCCACCGCAGTGACTCATTCAAAATAATTGCATGCGCCTTTAAATCGAACTGACAACAGACAGCGAAAATGTAGTAAAGATCGTACCTGAATAGTTGGTGGAGCTGTTGTAGTCGTCATTGCTTGTTGGTACTGGTTACAACTGTTACTTTGACATTGTTGCTGACATTGCTGACTGTTTGAGCTCGTTCCAGAGCATTGAGCAGCACATTGGGATGCACATTGAGAGTAAGAAGATGTCTGGGAAGACATTTGGGAAGAACACACATTTGAGCATTGATGGGTGCATTCATTTGCACATTGATTCGATTGCTGATTCTGGGCGACACATTGTTGATTACATTGCTGATTGCATTGAGGAGCACATTGGCTGTTGGATCCCGAACCAGATGTAATATCGAGACGAACGATGACTGGAGCACTGGTCGAGCTAGCAGGGGCTTGCTGGTACCCATTGTTTCCACACTGAGCTTGACATTTCGCTTGGCATTGAGTGATACAGTTGGTGATGGCATTTGCGGCAATATTCTGATGTTGACATTGTTGAGAGCAAGATTGTTGGCAAGCGGGAGCACATTGTTTAGTTGTCACTTTGATTGTGACTGGAGAGGATTTGGATTGTTGATCACAGTTACAGTTGTTAGATGAAGAGGGACTGTTTTGACAGGAGCAGGTTTGTGATTGACTGGCAGAATTACAGGAGCAAGATGTGGAAGATTGAGCACAGTTGCATTGTTGACGTCTGCTTCGGATGGTTGATGCCTAAAGCAGAGAACTGTATTATAAGGGCTTATCCCTCTATTTTCCAAGCACATAAAAAATTGTTTCTGAATTCTCAAAATCGATCACAACTTCTGTTGGAGAAGAGATTTTTTTAGTCAACTTTTGACGAGGATTCTAATGACATTAATTTCACTCCGTTTGAATTTCAAGGATGTGCTCATTTTGAGCTTATAGGGGCTCCATTCTAATTCAACTTTTGCAGATCTTACCGTAGAAAGTGACAATGCCAAAAGTAGCAGAACAACAACCGTACAATGCCTCATTTTTCTCGAGTAGAGAAAAGTAATGATGCTCTTTCAAGATTTACTTCCCGCTTTTATACATCTGTCCGCCGTCCATTTCAAAAGCTGACCGACCGGTTGTCGGCATACAAAAGTTCGAATGTTTTTCATTGAGAGCAAACATTGAGAAGCAGTAAGTTAACTGACTGGTCAAGTCAATAAATCTTTGTTCTGTCAAACAGACACGAGTGGTTTCAGGTTTGATAAGAATGGAACTGATAATATGGTCACGTTAAGATGGGGTTTAATTGAAGATGTTTGTCATGAACGAATGTTTTATCATCATCGATACAGTTGTCATCTCAACCAAATTGAAGGTTTTATAAGTGATTCGATCTCTCCTTGTTAATCAATTTTTAAAAAGTTTCTTCTCCATTGAAAACTTTTTCTGAATCTCCCACAAATTTTTTATTTACTGCACTTGCCACCTTACAACAGTCATTTTTATCTTCCTCAAATATTGACTCCATGTTTTTCTCTTATTTATTGTCCGACTAATAGTGACCCGTGTTTTGGTAAAAGTTAGCACCCTTCCCACCGAGCCGGTTCTTTGAAAACAAACTAAATTAAATACATTCCAGATGCCGACAACTGGTATATTTTTCAATGTGAATGGTAAAGATGTTCATGAGGAAAACATTGACCCAGAGCTTACTCTAGCTTACTATCTGAGAAACAAGCGTAAGTACTCGGACCCCTTTTCACCCAAAATCATAAAAGCCTTTCCAGTAGGACTGCGTGGAACAAAACTGGGATGCGAAGAAGGTGTTTGTGGATCGTGTACAGTAGTACTTGGAACATGGGATGATGAAGAGAATAAGGCAGTGTACAGAGCAGTCAACGCATGTCTCGTTCCACTATTCCATGTTCATCGCACATTTGTGATTACTGTAGAAGGAGTTGGAAGTCGGGAAAAGATTCATCCGATTCAGGATAGAATGGCTAGAGGACACGCTTTGCAGTGTGAGTTTTCCTCGAAATGGTATCGACTTTATCAGTAGTTTTCCAGGCGGTTTCTGTTCTCCTGGATTCGTAATGTCAGCCTATGCTCTTCTCCGTAATCATCCAAATCCATCCATCGAACAAATCAATGCAGCAATTCGATCCAATCTTTGTCGTTGTACTGGATATCGTCCGATCCTTGAAGCTCTCTACAGTTTTTCACCTGAAAGTGGAGGATGTTGTGGAGGAAATAAGAATGGAGGAGGATGTTGTAAGGATAAATCATCGAGTGATGAAGATGAGGAATATGATGAAAAATTACTCTCATTCAATGACTTCCCAAAGTATGATTCAACTCAGGAAATCATCTTTCCACCTTCTCTACGGACATTTGTAGACAGTGAAGATCAAGTAACTTTGAAAGGAGACAGAGTTGAATTAACCCTACCGAAAAATTTACATCAATTCAAATCCACTAGGAAGGAGAGATCCGTTATTTCTTCAGGACTCATCACAAGATTGAGTAAGAATGAAAAAGTACTATAATCACAAATTTCTTTATTTCCAGCGATATCTCGAAATCCAGAAAAGTTTTCTGAGCAATGGATCATCACAAAACATGTGAAAGAGTTCAATGAAATAAAAGTTGAATCGGATTCTGTAAAAATTGGATCAGCTGTTAGTATTCAAAGTGGGAGATATTATTCTTGAAAAATAATTATAACAAAAATAACTTACAGAACTAGCTGATACTCTTTTCAATCAGTTGCCTAGCGATATTGGTAACGAGATATCTTCATTTGTTCAAAAATTTTCATCTCCTCAAGTTGCAAATTTTGCAGTAAGGAATATTCAGTGTTAATAAATACTCACAAAGGTTTCAGACTTGGTCTGGAGCAGTAGTAATTGCTGCGAAATCCCGTTCCATTTTTAGTGATGTACTTTTAATTTTGAATGTGTTGGATGCAAAGTTAACAATTTTAACTGAAAACGGAGAGATTCTTCAAATGGATATTGGCGAATTTTTGAAGGAGAAACTCTATGAAACTGGAACCATTGTGAATGCCGTATTTTCAAAAACGGATGTAAGTCTTTTCTGGTTTTTGACAACTTTTCCAAATGAACTTCAGAGTCGAAAGTTGTTCTGTTTAAAACTTGGAGAAGCCAGTGAACAAGATGCAACTGTCTTCAATTTTGCCGCACTAGTTGGAAACGAAGCAAGCAGAATTTTCGTTGGATTGGGAGGCCAACCAAAAAGATTGTCTGGATTGGAAGCTCTTGTGAACTCCGGGCAAGTCCTCAATATAGAGAAAATGTACGAGGCATCTGGACTAGAACGGGATCATAAGATTACAACGACGCTGACTAGATTTTCACAGTTTTTGGAAGGCGAGAAGACTACTCTAGAATTGAGTCCAGTTAACTTTTTACAGTACTTCAAGGTATGTTAATCGTAAAATATAATCCTAGGCACAGAATTTGATTTCAGCCGGCTGCTAATGAATCTGTAGGACGCCCTATTGCAAACTATTCCAATGAAAGAGCAATCACCGGAGAAGCTCTTTATGTCAACGATATTCAAGCTCATAGTAAAATTCTAGGTCTTTTTTCTTTTCGAAATCATAATTTCAGATGCTGTCCATCTTGGTTTTGTTCTATCTTCTGTTCCCCATTCAGAAATTCTGAATGTTGATCCATCGGAGGCTCTGAAACTGGATGGTGTAGTTGGATACTTTGGGGTTTCTGATGTACCGGGAAATAATCAACCTGGAATTCAATCGGCAAACGTGTTCTTCCCTGATGATACGAAGATCTTCGCGGATGAAATAGTAAGTTACCTGAACTTATTTGAACAGTTTTTGAAGTTTTTTAGGTTGAATCAGTTGGTCAAGTGATCGGAGTCATCGCTGCTAATGATGTAGTTTTAGCTAGAAGAGCAGCAAAACTGGTTAAAATTGAGTACAAGCCACTGAAACCATTAGTTGATCTTCATGAAGCACGAGAAGCAGAATCATATCTTGGAAAAGTTCAACATTATGGAAAGGATACAGAGCTAGTGGAGCAATGCCTTCAAAAATGTGATAAAGTTTTAGAAGGAGAAGTGATAATCGGTTCCCAGGAGCATTTTTACATGGAAACTCAAAGTAGTTTGGTGATTCCTGGAGAAGGGGATGAATTGTGAGAGCCACTGGGAGCTTAAGGGAATAGAGCAGATTTCAGAGTTGTGCACTGCTCCACACAAGGTACTTGTTTTACTTAACTCATGGTAAAAGAGGTCATGAATCTTCCAGCTCACAAGGTTATCGTCAAGGTGGGCCAAAGATTATATAAAATTAAACAATCTTATATTCAAGACAAAAAGAATGGGTGGAGGGTTTGGCGGTAAAGTTCATAATGCATCTTGGATTGCGTGTATGTGTGCTGTGGTTGCTCGAAAACTGAACCGCCCAACTTACGGGTTTTTGTCGAGAGAAGATGACTTGGCGATAACTGGAAAACGACATGCCATCTATGCAAAATATAAGTGAGAGTAACTGGAAATGAGCAAGAAAATAACGCCTCGAGTTTCAGAGTCGGGATAGATTCACACGGCAAAGCTCATGCTGCTCATTATGAAACATGGTTGAACGGAGGATACTCGATTGATCACACTGAAAATGTAACAGCAGTCATGTCCATTCTCGTCGATGATGTTTATAATATGGGTGTTGTCCGATCGGATGGATATCCTATCAAGACTCATTCAAACAGTAGTACTGCATTCAGAGGATATGGGCAACCACAGTCAAAACTAATCAATGAAGGTGTAATGAGAAGGATTGCACGAGAAGTGAACAAGGATGTGGAAGAAGTCAAGAAGATAAATTTTGCAGTAGAAGGAGATCGTCGATTTTTGGGTGACAGAATCCATAACGATGCTCATTCGGAGTGTTGGGAGTACTGTACCACTTGGAGTGACTTTGAGCAGAGGAAAAGGAAAATTTTGGAGTTCAATAGGAGTTCAGATACTGACAAGAGAGGAATTGCTATGTCTTCTGTTCGATTGGGACTACCATTTCCAGATCATACTGCACATGGTATTGCTAGTCTCTTGATCAATCTAGACGGATCGATTCAGTTGTCTATCGGGGGAACAGAAATGGGACAAGGTCTCAATCAGAAAATGATGCAAGTTTGCAGTGAGGCTCTGAAGGTAGGCTCAACAAAAATATGACTAAGAATCTGATAATTTAACAGAGGCCTGTATCCTCCATTACAATTATCGACAATAGTACGGACAAGGTGACAAATGCACCGGTGACCGGTGGCAGTCAGAACTCGGATACAAATGGATTAGCGGTACTTGCATGCTGTAAGAAGATCATGTCAAGGTTACAACCAATAGTTGAAAAGAATGAAGGCGATTGGCAAAAGTCTGTTATTGAAGCGTATGGGTTGCATGTTCCTTTGCAATGTACCGAGTATGGAGTGTAAGATTTTCAGCCTTTTTTATTATGAAAAAATAATATTAATTCAGAGTGAACCGATCACAGTTTGGAGTCAACGATATGGAGACTCCTTACAACACTACTGGAGCATGTGCAGTTGAAATCGAAGTGGATACTCTTACAGGATACAACCGGTTGATCCGAGTAGATATGGTGATGGATGTTGGAGAAAGTCTGAACCCTGCAATTGACATCGGACAAATTGAAGGATCGTTCATGCAAGGATACGGATATGTGACTTGCGAGAAGATCTCATTCGATCAAAAAACTGGACAACTCGAACAGAACACGGGAGGAAAGTATAGAATTCCAAAAGCTAGCGATGTTCCGAAAGACTTCAGAGTCAAACTACTAGGAGTAAACAAGGCCAACGGAGCTGAAGTATATTCGTCGAAGGGAATCGGAGAGCCTCCATTGATGATGTCCTGTGGAGCAGTGCATTCTGCCATCATGTGTTGTGTTGATGATTGGAGGAAACAAAATGGAATCGAGGAATTCGTGGATACCATCTCGCCATTGAGTGCTGATAAGATACGAGAGCTATGTCCAAGGGATTGAATGAAGCGCTCAACTGAATATTATTTTTGCTGTCACTGTTGGGAATTGAAAATAAATATATTTTTTTCCTGAAAACTTCCATCTCAAAACAGACACGAGTCGGACATTTGCCTCAACTGATAACATAGTCACGCATAGCTTTTTAGATAAAAAAGTATTTCCCTACAAGAAAACCGTAGTTTATGATTTTTGTTCATTCAAGAATCTAGTAACTCGTTTGTTGTTTTCATTCGAAAACTCGCCTTTCTCCGTTCAACCGTACCAAAATTGTTTTCGGTATACAAAAATAATCCAAAAATTGTCATCTTCTCAAAACCTTCCCGTCGGTCATCATTCATCTGTGAAATCGAATCTTTTTTGGTCATAAAATTTTGTGGTCTTCTAACCTCTGTCCACTCTTTTTGTTCATCTCTCTTATCGTTTTTCTGCCCACCTCTCTTCCAATCTTATCTGTTTTCCATTCATGTTTTGTTCATTCATTCAGACTGAAAACTGTTGTCAAGTTAATATTATTTAGACCTTTAGATTTTTTTGGTGATACCTGAGTTTACATATTCTTATTTCTGCCTATTTTTTTAGTTCAAAAAACACATTGATCAACTTCAGATGCCGTCCACTGGTATCTTTTTCAATGTGAACGGAAAAGATGTTCGTGAGGAAAACATTGACCCAGAACTGACTTTGGCTTACTATCTGAGAAATAAGTGTAAGTTTCCAGACCCCGATTCATCCTAATCCAAAGATTTTTTTTCCAGTAGGACTGCGTGGAACAAAACTTGGATGCGAAGAAGGCGTTTGTGGATCGTGCACAGTAGTACTTGGAACATGGGATGATGAAGAGAATAAGGCGGTGTACAGAGCAGTCAACGCATGTCTCGTTCCACTATTCCATGTTCATCGCACATTTGTGATTACTGTAGAAGGAGTTGGAAGTCGGGAAAAGATTCATCCGATTCAGGATAGAATGGCTAGAGGACACGCTTTGCAGTGTAAGTTTTCCTCGAAGAGATTCAGACCTTATCATTAGTTTTCCAGGTGGCTTCTGTTCTCCTGGATTCGTAATGTCAGCCTATGCTCTTCTCCGTAATCATCCAAATCCATCCATCGAACAAATCAATGCAGCAATTCGATCCAATCTTTGTCGTTGTACTGGATATCGTCCGATTCTTGAAGCTCTCTACAGTTTTTCACCTGAAAGTGGAGGATGTTGCGGAGGAAATACGAATGGAGGAGGATGCTGTAAGGATAAATCATCGAGTGATGAAGATGAGGGATATGATGATAAATTACTCTCATTCAATGATTTTCCAAAGTACGATCCAACACAGGAAATCATCTTTCCACCTTCTCTACGGACATTTGTAGACAGTGAAGATCAAGTAATTCTGAAAGGAGACAGAGTGGAACTAACCCTACCGAAAAATTTGAATCAATTCAAATCCGCAAGAAAAGATAAAAATGTAATCTCATCAGGACTCATCACAAGATTCAGTGAGTATTCCTAACTTGTGAGTTTTTCTAATTTATTTCTATTCCAGTAACTTCTCGAAACCCAAAAGAGTTTTCTCAAAAATGGGTCACCACTAAATATGTGAAAGAGTTCAATGAAGTGAAAGTTGGAAAAGAATCGATTCAGATAGGTTCAGCTGTCAATATTCAAAGTGAGTCTTATTTCGATTAGAAGGAAAATGAAATATTGAAATTCAGAGTTTGCTGATACCCTATCGACTAATTTACCGGAGAATATTGGATCTGAAATTGCCAAGTTCATTCAGAAGTTTTCCTCTCCACAGATTTCGAATTTCGCGGTATGAAAAATTTCGAATCAAATGAGGAACTGAAAGTTTATAGACATGGTCCGGAGCCATAGTTTCCGCTGCAAACTCCTCGATTGCTGTTAGCGATGTACTCCTTTTGATAAATGTTCTTGATGGCAGGATCACCTTGCTCACTGACGCTGGAGAACTAATTGAAGTTGGAATCGAGCAGTATGCTGAGCAGAAACAGTTTGAAAGTAGTACGATTGTATATGCTACGTTTTCAAGAACTGATGTGAGTTATTATAAACATCTTTGACAATCGAAAATTTGCAATCTCAGAGCCGAAAACTGTTCTGTCTGAAGCTGGGAGAAACTAGTGAGGAAGATTCAACTAATTTCAATTTGGGTGCCCTCGTTGGAAACAAATCAAGTAGAGTGTTTGTTGGATTGGGAGGCCAACCGAAGAGACTGAAGAATTTGGAAGCTCATTTTGATGCTGGGAAAAGTTTTGATTTGGGAGACCTCTATCATGCATCAAATATGGAAAGAAACAACAACACTACTGTTGCACTCACCAGACTTTCGAGTTTCTTGAAAAATGAGAAACAGCTTCAGTCATCAGAAACAGTCAACTATTTGCAATATTTCAAAGTGAGTTCCGTATCATAGAACGTTTTGAAATTTCCATTTCAGCCAACAACAAATGAATCCGCCGGACGCCCAATTTCCAATTATTTCAATGAAAGAGCAATCACTGGAGAAGCTCTTTATGTGAATGATATTCCAGCACACAGTGAGTCTTTAGAAATAGTTTTAATCTTTAACTTTTCGTTTCCAGATGCTCTCCATCTTGGATTCGTTCTCTCTTCTGTGCCACATGCTGAAATTCTGAATGTCGATTTTTCGGAGGCTTTGAAACTTGAAGGTGTTGCTGGTTACTTCGGAGTATCTGATGTACCGGGAAATAACACTCCCGGTCTTCAAGTCGCAAACATGAATTTCCCTGATGATACAACAATTTTTGCTGATAAGAAGGTAAAAACTATGAACTACAAACACTGTTATCATATATTTACAGGTAGAATCAGTCGGTCAAGTGATTGGAGTAGTTGCTGCAAATGATGTTGTTTTGGCCAGAAGAGCAGCTAGATTGGTTAAAATTGAATATAAACCATTGAAAGTATTGACGGATTTCAAAGAAGCAAGAGAGGCAGAATCATATCTTGGAGAGGTTCAACATTATGGAAAAGATGAGAAGATTGTCAATGAAAGTTTCGAAAAATCAACGAAAGTCTTGGAAGGAGAAGTTAGCATTGGAGGACAGGAACATTATTATCTTGAGACTCAAAGCAGTTTAGTTATTCCAGGAGAGGGAGATGAACTGTTAGTATACTACTTGAGAAGTGAAAATATCGCTGAATTTTTCAGAATTGTTCATTGCGCTACCCAAGGAACAAGTTTCACCCAACTCATGGTTGCTGAAACGATGAAAGTGCCAGCTAATAAAGTCATCGTTAAGGTAATCATAACTGGATAAACCATAAAATATTATGGATTGTAGACAAAACGACTTGGTGGGGGATTCGGAGGCAAAGTGAACAATGCCTCGTGGGTCGCTTGCATGTGCGCAGTTGTTGCTAAAAAGTTGCATCGTCCAGTCTACGGATTCCTATCGAGAGCTGATGATTTAGCTATAACTGGAAAGCGTCATGGGGTTTATGCGAAATACAAGTACGTCTTCTGTTCTGGAAACCAACAAATATACTGGTTTCAGAGTTGGAATAGATTCCCACGGCAAAATCCAGGGAATTCACTATCAAGCTTGGTTGAACGGAGGATGGTCTAAAGATCATTCTGAAGGTGTGACGATGGTAATGGGGATTCTTGTCGATGATGTCTACAAAATGGGAAATCTCCGATTTGATGGATATCCTGTGAAGACGAACTCTAACAGTAATACTGCTCTCCGCGGATATGGAAATCCACAATCAAAACTGGTAAACGAAAGTGTGATGAGAAGAATCGCTCATGAAGTGAACAAGGATCCTGAAGAGATCAAAAGACTCAATTTCGCTGTGGAAGGAGATCGTCGATTCATGGGAGGGAAGATCCATAACGATGCTCTTGCAGAGTGTTGGGACTATTGTACCAACTGGAGCGAGTTCGAGAAGAGAAAAAGGAAAATTGCGGAGTTCAATAGAAGTTCAGACAGTGTTAAGAGAGGAATCGCCATGTCGTCTGTGAGATTTGGATTACCACATCCTGGTCCAGCAGGGCATGGAATTGCAAGTCTTCTTATCAACCTGGACGGATCTGTTCAATTATCAATTGGAGGAACTGAAATGGGACAAGGGTTGAATCAAAAGATGTTGCAAGTCTGTAGTGAAGCTTTGAAGGTTGGTAGAGTAATTTGGATGAATGAACTATTCGAAATTTATTAAAGAGACCGATTGAAACCATCACAATTGTGGATACCAGCACTGACAAGGTCACAAATGCGCCAGAAACTGGCGGAAGTCAGAATGCAGATACCAATGGATTGGCTGTTCTTGAGTGTTGCAAGAGGATTCTGTCCAGACTTCAACCAATACTTGATAAGAATGAGGGAGAATGGGAAAAGTCGATTCGAGAAGCTTATGCCTCTTTTGTTCCCTTGCAGTGTACAGAATATGGAATGTAAGATTTTTCAAAATCGAAATTCAGATGCAAAAAAGGTAATTTTCAGAGTCGAGAGAACCAAGTTCGGTGTAAGTGACACGGATTCTCCATACAACACGACTGGAGCTTGTGCGGTTGAAATGGAAATTGACGTCTTGACAGGATACATTAGAGTTGTCCGTGTAGACATGGTTATGGATGTTGGAGAAAGTCTGAATCCTGCACTTGATATTGGACAGATTGAAGGAGCATTCATGCAAGGATACGGCTTGGTGACTTGTGAGAAGATCACATTCAACAAGACTACTGGGCAACTCGATCAAAATTCTGCTGGAAAATACAAGATTCCAAAAGCCAGTGATGTTCCGAAAGACTTCCGAGTAAAGCTTCTCGGAATCAATAAAGCGAATGGAGCACAAGTATATTCGTCGAAGGGAATCGGAGAGCCTCCATTGATGATGTCCTGTGGAGCAGTGCATTCAGCAATCATGTATTGTGTTGATGATTGGAGAAAGCAAAATGGAATCAAGGAGTTTGTGGATACCATCTCTCCATTGAGCGCAGACCAAATTCAAAAGCTCTGCTCGAAGCAATAAATATTTAATTTCTTGTACATTATTCTCAATAAACTTTACTTTCTTTATCCTTCTTCTGAAGACAACTTCCGTATCCTGAAAACCAACGATCGCTCTGATTGATCACCTTTTAATTCTTTGAACATGACACCTCGATTCGAACACTTTTGTAACCATTTCAAATAGTTTTGGATTTTCAAATGGATTCGACGTGTTTATATTTTAATCAGGAGGCGTTTAGTTTCATAATCGAGCGCCCCGCCAACGGATTAGTCGGTGTCCCCTTCTCTCTCTTCAGCCTTTTTTCCAGTCATCAGTGTCCCTCTCAACACTTTATCCACTTCTCTCACCCGGGGGCACTTCGCACAAAGTTCATTTTTATTCGTTTGTTGCTGGTGTCAATTACTCGAAAAACGGTTGGCTCGAGATGCTTCAATGAGTCGACGGCAGGTGTCGAATGTTTTCGTTATTCTGCTTCTATGCTCATTTTGTTCGGGATCTCAAAAATACGATATGCCTAGGAAGATAGACTTATTCAATGATTTGATTTCACAGACTACAACGGCACCAGCTCCAAAGGTGAGTGCTAGGAGACTGATCTGGGCTCCTGAAGCTACTCCAACTGCTCAATATTTCAGTGCAATTGTCTTCCACCAACAACACCAACGAGCCCACCCAACTGTATTCCTTATGACTCCAGACTCCAAGCAGCAAGTCTTGAAGAGGCTATTGTTGCATTTCCAGATCTCACCATCACAAGACAAGAGAAATCGCAGCAGACGGTAAATCAGAAATGCTCTCTTTTTACACGGATTTCATATTCAGACAGCAACTCTCAATAACTGTAAAACTAAACAATGCCGTGATTGCTACAAGGATATCCGTGGTCAACTTCGAAAGGTGCATTTTTGTTTTCCAGATTCTGAAATTCGTCCTTTTCCAGGTCGGTCTACTACCGGGCACAATTGAGCAGGTCTTCAACAACCAACGAAACTTCACAACATGCCAAAAGTATCGTTTTGCAAGACAAGATAAGGGAGTCTACGAGAAAAATAAGAAAGCCAAACAGCATTATGATTGGGATTATGCAGAATGTGAGAGGACATTCGGTGTTCTGTGAAAATGAAAGGTTTCAGATGATGATGATTCTGATGAAGAGTACTTTTGGGATGGATTCATGGGTGGAGGAAAAAATAAACTTCGGAAAAGGATCAGAAGGGATGTGGAGGCAACGACGGCAGTGTCTCAACCACCGAATAGCACTGCAATGAACTCGACTGGAATTATAGGTGAATGAGCTTGGAATTTGTACTTCTGTGATTGTACATCAGAGTTGGGCGGAATTCCGACTTCCGACTCAAAATCGAAAAGTCGGGAAAGTGGAGAAAAATTGAAAAGATAGGCCTTTTTCAAGATTTTTAGGTCTATTATGGCTTATTTTTGAAAAAATCAGACAATTTAAAGGTGGTAGGACACCTCAAAAAAAGTTTTGCTCTAATTTTGCCAGAATGTACCTTAGGTGGGCTCGAACCTGTGGGCGCATTTCTATGGACACTGCGCCACTACCGGCTGAGCCACGCGGACGCAAACGGGCGCGCCAATCGAGGGCGCATAAAAGGAGGCATGAAAATCGCCCCCCATTCTGCCCCCCATTTTGCGAGCTGTCTCACCCCCTTTAAATTGTCTAAAAACTTGACTTCCGACTTCCGACTTATAAAAATTATAAACATTTCACTTCCGCCCCACTCTGTTGTACATGTTACTTCCTGATTTTCCTAGAAAGTTATTGTAGTTTTTTCCTGATTCTACCCTTTTGAACTTGTGGATTAAGCACCTATAAAATACGCTTCGACTGCTGATTTTTTCGATCTTTCGTGCTTTTTCAACAAGTTGCATTTTTCATGCAACATTTTATTACCATAAGCCATATTTGTTCTGTTCCGACCACCTAACTAGTTGGCAAGTTTCTATCAGTTTCTCCATTTCATTTCCGGGTTCTCTCTCGGGAGGTCATCATCTCAAATTCCAATCTTCTCTCCTTTCTCAATTTCTCATTTGATTCAAACAATTCAAATTACTAGAACCTAAGACAACACACCAATGTTCGATAACGGTATGCAACCTTGAGAATCTGTGTAACCTTCATTAAACCCGCCATCTCTGTTTCCAACACAAGTCACCACAAACACAAAGCAAAACCAGATATGGAAAAGTGCAATATCTCAGTATTCCTTTCAGGCATTCGATTTCCGATCTCTTGCACAACTCGAGGAATCACACCGGACGGTTTAGGAACTGTCTCATTATGCAGTACATGTTGGGTGTGGCGACGTCTTCCGAGTACCTACTATCCTGCATATCTTAACGAAGTCGTGTGCGACTATGCGGATACATCGTGTCTTAGTGGTAGTGAGAGGGGAAAGTGAAAAAGGAATCACTTTTTTTTCAGGATACGCGTCATGTCAAACAGGAACCCAACAGCTGAATGTGTTACGTAATGACAGTGGAAAGTTGGTTCCCGTATCGGTGTCAGCTGGAATAAATTGCGAATGTCGAGTGACAGTGGGATCTTCGCTTGAATCATTGGTACTCGGAAAGGGAACGTCTTCAGCAATGCCACCGGTTGCAACAAGTAGTACAAAACAACCACCAACGGCGACAACGACTCCAAGCCATTCCTAATTTTAATAGTTGAGTAGTAGAACTTAGTTATTTGGCATATTGTCAGCAATGAAGGTTTGATTTTGAAAAACGAAGTGACTCTGCGATTCTTGAAGTTTCCCGAATTGAGATTCTGATTCACCCAAGAACCCACATAAATTTTGAAAATTTTCGGAAATTGAGACGCCATGATTGCGTAATTCGTCCTTTTCACTGCGATTCCATCACCAAAAAGCGGCTCGTTATTCAAGGTGAGATTATAGCGATAAATGAATGCCATGTTCGTGAAATCTGAAATAGCATACAAGACGAAGAGATGTAGAACTTCGTAAGACTCCCTTTGGCTTCTTGTGAGAAACGACCTTGGCGGCTATACTTGAAGAATAGAGAGAAACACTATTTTTTATCGGCGAAGAAAACGATTCCCTTGCCACCCACCTTGCCCCGTTGTTTTTTTCGCTTATCAACATCTGAATTTGTTGCAGTGCGGGTTTGCACCGCCTACTTTTACTATGGAATTCGATGAGAGAGTGTGAAGATTTGAGAGAGTGGGCTACCGGTGAAGGAAGGGTTGGCGAAATGGCTAGGCTAGTATAAAAGGAAAACGAATCGGCAGAAAAGGTACCTGGCTTTCAGTCATGGAGAAATTCCTTGTTACCCTCTCTACCGGAGCTGCCTCCATCGCCGTTCTCGCGGTTCTCTTCACCGTCCCATCCCTCTACAACACCATCAACGAGGTGCACGATGAGGTAACAACGCTTTCTTATTAGTTACAGTACCTTACCATTCAATTTTCAGGTTCTCGATGGAGTCTCTGTCTTCCGTGTTGAGACTGACTCAGCCTGGACCGAGATGATGGACATCCAAATCACCGTTACCCCACCAACCAAGCCACGTGTCAACCCATTCAACTCCATCTTCCGTCAAAAGCGTCAAACCTTCTCCGGACTCCCAGCCTGGTGCCAATGCGAGCCAACTAAGCCAACCTGCCCACCAGGACCACCAGGACCACCAGGACAGCCAGGACAGCCAGGAACTCCAGGAGCCCCAGGACCAAAGGGAGAGGACAACACCTCCACCTACGCTCCAATCACCTGCGCTCCAGTCTCCCAAGACTGCGTCAAGTGCCCACAAGGACCAGCCGGACCAGAAGGACCAGCCGGACCAGCTGGACCAGCTGGACCAGACGGACAACCAGGAGCCCCAGGAAACGCTGGAAACCCAGGATCCGACGGACAACCAGGAGCCCCAGGAGACGATGGACAACCAGGAGCCCCAGGACAAGACGGACAGCCAGGAGCCCCAGGACAAGACGGACAACGCGGATCCGGAGCCCCAGGAGCCCCAGGAGCCCCAGGAAACGCTGGACCAGCTGGAGCCGCCGGAGACGCCGGAGCACCAGGACAAGACGGACAACCAGGACCAGCCGGACCAGCTGGACAAGATGGAGCCCCAGGAAACGCTGGACCAGACGGACAGCCAGGAGCTCCAGGAGGACCAGGACTCCCAGGAAACGATGCCGCTTATTGCGCTTGCCCACCAAGATCCGCTGTCTTCGTCTCCCGTCATTAAGTTGTCGGTTCAAGACTTTTCTTTCTATCAAAATAAAATCATTTGCATTCCAAACCTCTTATTCTTGTTTCAACAAAAACATTCATAATAGCACTCAACATGACAAAAGTCAGCGTCTTTCTCCTTCGGCCATAAACAGAAACAGTTACAGCGTTTACCCACTTGTGACGTTTTCTGCTTCTGCTTATCGTGATTTCAGTGTAATTTTATAGAAGCTTCTGTCAAAAATGATGTTATGGAGAAGGAAGATCAGCGTGTCACATGAAAAATAACGTTTTCAGTTTCCTGTTAAGATCAGTCAACCGAAAAATGTGGTCATTTTGGGAAATGAAGAATACGGTTGAACGACAGGAAGTTTTTCAACTGTCGGATAATTTTCGCTTCGGAGAATACAATTGTTAAATTTGAAAAACAATTCAGGTGTCCTTTGAAAGCTGATGGAAGGCATTGACGACGGAAAATGTTCTGAAAACTGAAAGAGTTTCAGATTTGCCAAACTGTTGTAACTTGTGCTCATAGTCGATGTGTCTGTTCTTTTACTCAGAATAGCATAGAATAATCAGGTTTGATGCTGTAAAGTCCAACAAAGATATCAATTTTATTTTGAACTATTGGATGGGAAGATCAAAAGTTTATGAGATCGTGCAGACCAAAAAATGCAAGTTCAGTTTTTTTCGATGAAGAACCAGTCTCAAAGTGAAGTCAGATTAAAATGAAAAAAATGTTGAAGACTTGGATTAGACTTTATAATTTTCAATAGTCGGAATCTATTTGAAAAAGAGCAGTAACTTTGTTGAAAACTTGAGAATACCATCACCCCACTTGAATGAGTGTAAGTTAAACAGCAGCATTTTACAGAAGACAGACGGAGCATCTATACTTCAAATCGAACTACCCCTCAATTCGAAGTTTTTTGAATACAACCAGAATAATATTTTCTACACCATTAGGATAAAAATAGTTTGTGAGAAACATGTAACCGGCTCCTCATTAATCATATTCACATCGCAACTTATCACGTAACGACTAGCCTCGAGAGACAGAAATAGAGAGAAAGCTGCCAAGTGACATCTTCTTCCTCACCTACTGCCCTTATTCATGTCCGCTTTTTTCGACAACGAGAGGCCTGCCCACTTTACTATCTTCCTCGTTTGTGGCTTATGAATGAGGAAGTGGAAGAGGGAGGAAGAATAGAAAAAGCGAGTTCATGAAGACAAATGGAATATTGCCTTACACATCGCACTGCAAAAAAGTGTATGAGTAATGCAAAAAGCTGAGTATAAAAGGATGGAAGTTTCCGAGAAGAGACACCAAGGCTTTCAGTCATGGAGAAGATTCTTGTAACCATCTCTACCGGAGCTGCCTCCATCGCCGTTCTTGCGGTTCTCTTCACCGTCCCATCCCTCTACAATACCATCAATGAGGTTCACGATCAGGTAATCTTACTTCTAGTAATTTACAGTGATATCTTTATTACTTACAGGTTCTCGATGGAGTCTCTGTCTTCCGTGTTGAGACCGATTCTGCCTGGACCGAGATGATGGATATCCAAGTTACCGTTACCCCACCAACAAAGCCACGTGTCAACCCATTCAACTCCGTTTTCCGTCAAAAGCGTCAAACCTTCTCCGGACTCCCAGCCTGGTGCCAATGCGAGCCAACTAAGCCAACCTGCCCACCAGGACCACCAGGACCACCAGGACAGCCAGGACAGCCAGGAACTCCAGGAGCCCCAGGACCAAAGGGAGAGGACAACACCTCCACCTACGCTCCAATCACCTGCGCTCCAGTCTCCCAAGACTGCGTCAAGTGCCCACAAGGACCAGCCGGACCAACCGGACCAGCAGGACCAGCTGGACCAGCCGGACCAGACGGACAACCAGGATTCCCAGGACAACGCGGAAACGACGGATTCCCAGGAGCTCCAGGAGCACCAGGAGACAACGGACAGCCAGGAGCCCCAGGACAAGACGGATTCCCAGGACAGCCAGGAGCCGATGGACAACGCGGATCTGGAGCTCCAGGAGCCCCAGGAGCCCCAGGAAACGCTGGACCAGCTGGACCAGCCGGACAAGACGGATTCCCAGGACAAGACGGAGCCCCAGGACCAGCCGGACCAGCCGGACAAGATGGATTCCCAGGAAACGCTGGATCCGATGGACAACCAGGAGCTCCAGGAGGACCAGGACTCCCAGGAAACGATGCCGCTTATTGCGCTTGCCCACCAAGATCCGCTGTCTTCCTTTCCCGCCATTAAATTGTCGTTTCTGTATCTTGAATTCCGACTATGTCACTCCAATAAACATTTTGTATCTCAACTTTTCGAAATTACCTGTGTAATACCCACTTGATGTTCATCGAGGACAACAAAAAACATTCAGATAAAATCAACGGTCACTCTGGTCAAAAGTTAGCAAAGTGAACTGGTACCCAACTTTTTTTTGAGTGTTCTGTAATTCTAAACAAAGACACAAAAAAACAACCCGAGGAATTCGTCGGACCCCAAAAACATTCGTCCAACATTAGTCAGTGTTCGTCTTCTTTCCGCCCAAATGTGGGAAAAAGTCATTCAAATTAGAAGTTAGTCGATCAACAATCTGATCCTGTTTCGAACACTGCAGGTGGCAAATGGATATCTGACAATGTTGCGGTGGAAGGGAAAATGCTGGGAAGAAAGTTTTGGGGTAAAAAAACGAGGATTCTTGGGAAAATGTAGAGACAGAATTTGAATAGAAACTGAAAACGATTGCTGAAGAGAAGTTCAAGACTTGAAATATTACAAGCATTATGATATGTTATGAGTGTAGTTTGATCTAGAGATGAGATTATTATGTTGCCCTACGATTCAGAAAAAAATCGATCCAAATTGAGCCATGCAAATTTAGAAATTCCATTTCTACTGTGCTGGTATGTATTTTCCAGTTTTACCTCATTAAAGTCCTTGGGAATTTCTCATGTTTCGAATTTAATTGATGGAGTAATGTGTCTGATACTTATTATTTTTCAAGCGAATTTTTTATTTGTTAAAGTTTTTACGATAGGATTCGATCTGACCAATCTATCTTATTAGTTAGGAAGATCAAGAACTTTGTCTGTATTAAAAATAGTTTCCTTAAAGACCACCTCTTTTCTACAGAAGATTCCAGAAGCATCTTCATACACTTTAAAGAACGCTGTACACATGTAGACCTACTTGTAGTAAATATGATGGCCACTCGAGACTACTCGATTCCCATTGTGATTCATTCTCGTTTCTATGACGTAACCTATGTGTTCCATTCTTCTCGCAGATAGTTCTTGGATTTCTATCGCAACACTTGATCTAATCAGGTTCAAATTCATATCCTCAGGCGTCCTTTTCAATCAACGATTATCCAATTTTTTAGTGTCTTCTCCTCTTCTTTTTTCTCTGTCAGATGTCCTTCTATCAGTTTTTTTTCGGTTTGCCTTACAAGCAGATACCGCCCATATTACTAGCTGAAGAAATGGAAAGACCGTACGAAATGAAGTAGACGCATACATTTACGTTACAACCGTTGGCACGTCTGAAGAATGTGACAATGAAATGAGAAGAGACGCAGAAATGACCTTACTCGAAAGAATCTGCTGATGGGCGGTCTGGGTGGTTCTATGAGAAATCGTATAAAAGGAGCGAGTGGAGAAGGAGAAGGCACCTTGGCTAACAGTCATGGAGAAGCTTCTCGTTACCGCCTCTGCTACCGCAGCAACCTTCGCTGTCTTCGCAGTTCTCTTCACTGTTCCATCCCTCTACAACACCATCAATGAGGTTCACGATCAGGTAACAACACTTTTTTATTAGTTACAGTATCTTAACATTCAATTTTCAGGTTCTCGATGGAGTCTCTGTCTTCCGTGTGGAGACTGACTCAGCCTGGACCGAGATGATGGACATCCAAATCACCGTTACCCCACCAACCAAGCCACGTGTCAACCCATTCAACTCCATCTTCCGTCAAAAGCGTCAAACCTTCTCCGGACTCCCAGCCTGGTGCCAATGCGAGCCAACTAAGCCAACCTGCCCACCAGGACCACCAGGACCACCAGGACAGCCAGGACAGCCAGGAACTCCAGGAGCCCCAGGACCAAAGGGAGAGGACAACACCTCCACCTACGCTCCAATCACCTGCGCTCCAGTCTCCCAAGACTGCGTCAAGTGCCCACAAGGACCAGCCGGACCAGAAGGACCAGCCGGACCAGCTGGACCAGCTGGACCAGACGGACAACCAGGAGCCCCAGGAAACGCTGGAAACCCAGGATCCGACGGACAACCAGGAGCGCCAGGAGACGATGGACAACCAGGAGCCCCAGGACAAGACGGACAGCCAGGAGCCCCAGGACAAGACGGACAACGCGGATCCGGAGCCCCAGGAGCCCCAGGAGCCCCAGGAAACGCTGGACCAGCTGGAGCCGCCGGAGACGCCGGAGCACCAGGACAAGACGGACAACCAGGACCAGCCGGACCAGCTGGACAAGATGGAGCCCCAGGAAACGCTGGACCAGACGGACAGCCAGGAGCTCCAGGAGGACCAGGACTCCCAGGAAACGATGCCGCTTATTGCGCTTGCCCACCAAGATCCGCTGTCTTCGTCTCCCGTCATTAAGTTGTCGGTTCAAGACTTTTCTTTCTATCAAAATAAAATCATTTGCATTTCAAACCTCTTTTTATTGATCTGTTCACTTAATTGCAGAAAAAAAAACGGAAAATACATCGGGAAAAAAAGAAGACGGAATACGTCATGATAAATGATGAATTGTACAACTGAGAATTGCAGCAACATGTTTGTCGAGAAAAATGATTATTGGAGCATCCCGCGTTCTAAATAGTATTACAAGGGAACTTCAACACCTCGCAAATTCAGAATCGGCTGAAAATTCTACTATTTGTTTATCTCATAGTAGTTAGAAACACCTCAAAATATTTTTTTTCCGCCCGTCACCCGGAGCTCAAAGTGCCAAATGTGCTATTTCAGAACTAATTTGAGGGTTTTCGGAAGACATTATCTCCAGTTCTAGGTTATATTTCAAGCTGAAATTTTGCAAGGGCACATAAATTGTATGTTCTATTCCATTTTGTAATTTTAAGAAAAAAATTTCGAAAAACATTTTGACAAAATTAGATGCCCATACACATAGTGGGCAAAAGTTTAGGGTATTCGGGTATTTAAGGTATTCGTATTATCACAGTCAGCTTTCTCTGCTTCCCTTTCTCGAATGATTCTGAAGATATTCAGAGTTTCAAAAGTGTTATGAGAACATCATTTGGCACAGTGGTATTTCTTTTTTTTTTCATTTGGCACAGTGGTATATTCCCGTTTTCAGAGTGGTCCAATTCTGGCAATAATTTCTTCCGCTTTGTATTTATTTTTTCTTCTTCAATTCGAAGAAACGGAAATTTTAATATTCAAAAAAGCATACCCCAATAGAATTTCTTTAAGCTCGAAGGTTCTAAGAAATTATGAAATTTACCCAAACCGAAATAAATGATTCACAAAGGGAAACGGATTCTGAAACCCTGTTTTGCTTATTAAATTTTACATGCTAGTGTTTTTCTTACGAAGTGCATCAATACGATTTCCGAAAGAGCCAATACAATAAAACTTCGCAACTTTTCTTACCCTCTTCAAAGAAAATATTTTCCTCTTCTGACTTTTTCATTCTTCACACAATCTCATCATCTTTTCCCAGACGAAGTTCTTCTGCTTCTTTTTCTTCAAATATCCAATTAGACGAATCATTTGCATATTGCTCACACAAGTGGTCCATTCGAGACGCAGACTGAAAAGTAGGCGGAGAACGGAAGACGACACTTCCATAGTGTTTTGGCACCGAAGAGAAAAAATCGAAACAAAACATCTTCAACCTCTTTCTTTTTTCAGTTTCTTCACTTTTTTCATGCCTCAACTCATTTTGCACATGTGTCACCTCTCTTTTTGTTCTGGAAGACCATGGGAGGCTCATTTGCTAATCCATTATTTTCAGTTCAATGAATTCATTATAAAGAGAGTACAATCAGACAGAAAAAAAAAGGAAGAAGAGGAGCACCAGAAGAGTGTTGGCACTTTTTTTTATTCTTGGGTATTTTTTACAAGAATGGTGTTAGTACTTTCTTGAAATGAAAATAGTGAATTCTGGAGTAAAACATTTTATAAAAAAAAACTTCAAAATAATCTCAAGTTTCAGAATCCGTCAGTACTTTAATAAAAATATTTTACTCTAAATTTGAGCATTCCGAGAAGATCGTAAATGAAAAGTTCATAGTTTCAAATCCACCCGTTTCGATTTCTAAAGATTTCAGAGTTCAGGCTTCTAGAATTGGAATATTTGGAACTTTGAAATCCTAATCTTTCGAAAGTTACAAGTTTGTAAACGTTTACTCATTCCTTCTCATGTTTTTATTTTCTTTAATAAATTTAACAAGGATACTAGTAGAATCAACATAGATTTTCCACACTTGACCATCCATAAGCTGATTTTCCTCTGAACCTCGTTTCTCGGAATCCAGCCTTCCTTCGCTCACTCAGAACTTTTCATGGATTTGACAAGTTCATTTTCAGCTCCCGTCGAACCCATTAACCAGAGTGAAAACGAAAGGAAACAATTATGACTCGAAAAGCGTACCCTGTCATTATCTGTCTTTCCATTGTCTTTCTTCTTTTTCTTCTTTCAATCCCATCTGAATCCACTGTGAAGTGCTTTAAAGGTATGAGAGTCCATAGATTAGGGAATGTGCGTGACATTCAAGTTCTTTAGGATTTTCTGGAGATGGAAGGCCGTTCAAGCAACGACTTTGTCAGACGGAATATTGCATAAAGTGGGTTGAAGGAGAAAAAAGGGGGGAAATATACTAAAATTTCGTTTTTGCAGAACGAGCGAACCAACTGGCGGAGCTACTTATGGATGTGATGACTTCACGCCTTTCTGCAAAGTGGGTTAAAAAATGGTGTGACTAGAAGACGAGGAAATTCGTGAAAAAATAAGAAACAGTAAAAACAACATGAAATTAGACTATAGTTAATTTTCAGAAGATATAGAATGACTTGATTGAAATTCCGAAAACTTTTCCATACTTTAACAATATTCTCGGACTTTTTTCCCCTCTCAGATTGTTAAATTCATAACCAAAGATCGCTTTTGAGTCAAAGCATTTGAGTTCATTGTGATTTTTTGGAACAATGTTTCAAGATTCTAGGAAGATTCAGTTCAGAGGACAGTACTAATTTTACTGAAATTTTTGAGCTTTTTTTGGTTTTTTTAATGTTTAAAAGTTCATTTTGAACGCTTTCTACTGGTTTCAATATTCCAAAACTGAAATTTTTGGGCTTTTTTGGTTTTTTTTAATGTTTAAAAATTCATATTGAACGCTTTCTACTGGTTTCAAAATTCCAAAATCAAACTCATTTTTCATCCAAATAACTAATTGTCTCAAAAAATCTATTTCAAGTTTCGATGAATCATCCAAAACATTCGAGAAAATACGTTTTGGAAAGTTTTCTAATTTTAAAATTTCCTATTTGCTCTGCGTAAACACTCTTGATTACATCCATTTGTTTTTTCAACAACTACGTCATGGACATTATGAAAAATAAACTATTTATTACTCTGCAAATTGTTTCTCCATCTACAACTTTGATTATTTTCAGAAAGACGAATGCGTGGTCACTTCGAAACAAAGCAAAGTTTGTTGCTGTAATACTGACCTGTGTAACTCGTCGTCTTCTTCTACTCTCTTCATTGTATTTTTCATTTGTTTCTTCCTCTCTTCCTACTTTTTTAGTGGTTGACAACAGTAATAATATTCAACTTATGATACTTTCCAGACGGGTTCTCTATTGATGATTCACTTTTTTTCCGAATAAACTATTTACGACCAAATCAAATTTGACTTATTAGCCAAACCGATTTGACCGGTGTAAGAGAAAGAAAAAAGACAAGAAAAAAGAAAAAGAAGAAGATGTACCAGTTCTTATTGATTGATCAATACACTCTGGCAATTGATAATGTGATGAGAAAAAAGGAAGTAAACTTCGGTTTTCGTCGAACAAAGATTCATTTCGCGTGGCTAAATTCTCTGATTTTGTTCTCATTCTGCACTCATTTTAACTTTCATTTAAAACTTCTACTTTCACTTCCTTCAACAATTGAGTTCCCTTTTTTTTTCATTCAAAAGTTCATCTAGTGATCGAGCTTCGCAACCGTTTGTCTTATTAACTAGTTGTTATTTACTCTCTTTTCACTCGTTTCCTCATTCTTCTCAATTTTTCTATTCGAACACATTTTTTGATTTCCGGAATGCCGCCAACGTCTGTTTTTCTGATATTGGCTATTGGAGTTTTTCAAGCAAATGCTCTATTTGGAGACAGGTTACTGAAAGCGAGGTGAGTTAATTTTTTGTAATCTGTTGTTGGATAATGCCAAGTTAATTTAACTGCTGAAAGTTAGCAATATATTTCCGCAATCTTTAAAATTTGAAAAAATGTGTCTCAAAATTAGTCTGGGATCCTGAGTAGTTTGAGGAAAATCTTCTAAAATTGAAAGTTGTTCAAGCTTTCATTTTTTGGCGGTTTTTTGAATGAATTAAATTTTAAAAAATGTCAAATCTTTAATGTTAAAAAAGTGATATTGCCGACTTTAGAATGAATTGTTTTCGACCCTTGTACGGCTCACATTAATAAACTTTTTCTGTCAACTAAGATGCAAAAACAATTCATCAAAAATTACCTCTCATTTTTTAGGAATCCAGCCACCGGACCATGCACTCTGAATGACGACGGTCTAAAATGCAATCAGAATGGTGAGCTTCCTTTTTCTTATCCTCTAACTCTTTCTCAATGTTTCCAGGATACTACGAAACTGTCCAGTGTAATACAGAATCTTGTTATTGCGTGACTCCTCACACTGGTCTCGTTGCCTTCGACACAAGAACAAACAACCCGAAGACAGCTCCAAAGTGTGGAAGTCAGTTGTGTTGATTTGATTTCTTAAAAAGTGACGTTTCATGCTTTTTCAGCATGTCTTGTTTACCTTCAAAAGCTTTTCGCTGATGGAGATCCACCAGAGAATAGTTTTGTGCCGAAATGTGATGTTGGGAAAGGTATGGATTTTGAAATAAAGAATCTTCTGTTTTCAATTTAAGACTTCAGGTGATTTTGAGCCAGTACAATGTGATAGTCTGAAGAATCAATGTTATTGTGTGGATACCAATACTGGAAGAGAAGTTCCTGGATCCAGAAAACCATTGAGTAACACTACGAAAATGAACTGCATGCAGATTGGTATGACCAATTGGATCTATCTAAAAAGAATGGGAGATTTCAGACTTCTCGATTGATTCATTCAACTTTCCAACTTTTGAAAAACCAGATGCAGCCAAGCCCAAACCAGATCAGCCGATTAGAAGACCGTATTGTGCAAATAACAGAGATCCTGGATACACTTGCAGTCAGAACAAAACTTCTATTAGAGTCAGTTCTATTGAACTTGAATTTTGAAAAATGATATATTTCAGTACTGGTTTGACATCGAAACCTTTCAATGTTTCCCATTCGAGTACAAAGGATGCGGTGGAAATCAAAACTCGTACCGAACAAGCGGAGAATGTTACTTTGATTGTGTCCTGCGTAAGTAGCAAAGACAAATTTATATTTTATAGTCTCGAAGTTTCAGAAGACTACTTCAGCTGTGCTATGCAATCTCAGCCAGCTAGAAAATCAAATGGACAATGGTACACATGTCCTGAAGGTCCACCACCACCACCAGGTACTAAAAATGATAAAAGAAATGAAAATCACAAATATGGATTCTAGGAAGGACAACGACAACAACACCTGGTCCAAGACTAGATACAGACGGATGTCCAAAAGGATACAAGTGTATGATGGGTGCATTCTTTGGAATGTGTTGTGAAGCGAACCTCACTGGTGAGTTTTTTGTCAAAAGTTTTATGATTCGAAAATAATATGTTCTTTCAAAATAAATTATTTTCCAGACCGATACCAAGCAGCATTCAAACCAAAATGCAAGAACAACAAAAAACCGCATGAAACTAACCATGACGACTGGTCGAGCGCCACAATCGGGAAATCTTGCTCCGACAATTTCTGCCCGAAAACTCATAATTGTGAACGCAACGAGTTCTTCGCTTTCTGCTGTCCGAAGTGATTCAAAGTCTGATCCGTTTCTTCTTGCCCATTTAAATTCAGGTTGTAATTGAAACATGCTCTGGAAGTTTTGTTCCATTTTATAATAAAAATTATGATATATGAACTCGATTCATTTGTTTCAATGTTTTATTTTGGCCGCATGAGCTCCCTGACTGTTCAGTTTATGATTTTTGGAAAGTGCCAACATTAAAATTATGAGAAAAGAAATCAGCTTTTAAAAAAATTTTCAATAAGAAATAAAAAATTTCAATAAGAATAACAGTAGCCGCCGGTAGCCGGCAGAATTCGACTGGTTTTCCAACAAATAAGATATTGTAATTTCTGAAATCTTACTTAATAGTTACTTTAATAATGAAAAACCGTTCTAAAATTGTATTTTAACCCCAAAAACCCCGAAAAACTATCCAGAAACATGGAAAATTGCGAAACACGCCAAGTCACGGTAAGTGTGTCAATACCCCAGCTGGCGCACCAACGGTTTTCTTTGTCTGGCGGCGAGATAGTGTGCGCAGAGAAAAAAAATCCACACAATACATAGAGGCCCGCGGAACCCGTGAGGTGCCGACCGCTCTCCAGGCCCACCCTATATAATTCGCCTCGTTTTCTCGTATGCTCGCACAAGTGTTGATGTTCTAACGACCATTCCAGTATGAGGAAGGCACCCGATAGGCCCCTATCGGGATTGCTGAGTAGGTACCGGGTGGAAATGAGGACCTTGGGTGGTGAAATCTCGCGAAAGTAGCCACCCTGCTGGAGTGCGAGGAAATCACCCCCGGAGCTGCAGTGACCGGGAATTTTTCAGCCGTGGGGGGGCCGGTTTTGAAAAAAATTTTGGCTTTTCTTGATCATCGCCATTGTCATCATCATGGCCATGATCACGCGGCCGTTCGCGGCGCCTGGCGCCACGGGCGAGGCGGCACCAGGGGCGGCCGGCACATTGCTGTTCTCGCGGACAAGCGCAGAAACAATTTTGGAATTCATCCTTGGCTCCTAACAAGTTGACCTTCGTTTTTCCCCAGACACTGTTCGCCCCATTACAGTAGGACACTATAGTCAATGAACAAGACCCACCACTATTATATTAACGCATTCTCACAAAAAAAGTTTTTTCGAGAAAGTAAAATTGTACTTGAGTATTTGCCAGAATCAAATTCTAGAAGCATCTGAGTATCTATAAAATTTTTCAAATTTCGAGATAAGAGATCGAAAACATTTCAAAATCGACATATATTTTTATGGCTCCTTTTTTTTGTTTTTCAAGATAAAGAGCCAAACCCGGGAGGTGCCGACCGCTCTCCAGGCCCACCCTATATATGTAATTCGCCTCGCATTCTCGTATGCCCGCACAAGTGTCGATGTTCTAACGACCATTCCAGTATGAGCAAGGCACCCGATATGCCCTTATCGGATTGCTGAGTAGGTACCGGGTGGAAGTGAGGACCTGTGGGTGGTGAAATCAGTAGCCACCCCGCTGGAGTGCGATTTTCAAAAAATTTTCGAAAATTTTTTGGTAAACCAAGACCATCGAAACGTTGACCATGGTTGGGGGTGGTTGGGCCCGGCAGAGGGCCCGGGGGGAGCCCGCGGACCAGCTGTGAGAAAAAGGCGCGGAAACAAAATTTCTTGGAATTCATCCATGGCTCCTAACGAGGTATCCTTCGTTTTTCCCAAGGAGTGCTCGCTCGATTACAGTAACACACAATGAGCGAGATTCATCACTATACAACAATCTCATTCAAAAATCTTTCAAACTTTTCCCCTTCTTTTAAACGGTTTGTAAGCCAAAGTGAGATTGGCGAATAGTCGAAAGGATTTGAAGTTCCAAGAGCAAAACCCATTTTTCAGTTCATCACTCTTTCGGCGTCTAAATAATTCTTTAATTACTGAGAGAAGCACATTGTGTCTCACAACTTTTCAAGCCATTCGAATCTTACTCTGTTCTACGGTAGCATTTCTACCGTAATTTTTCCTTCTGAAAGGCTTGCCTCTCATCAAAATGTTTTCTTCCTGGTTTTTAAACCGCATGTGATTTTCTCATTCTTGTAAGCTTTGATACATTAATCATTTGTTCATTATTGCATTATCCAGTTTTTTCCTGGTTCAATCTACACTTGAAACTATTCTGCTGTTGTTCATTTGCTTCCATGTTTCCGCGATGCATGATATTTTGTTTCCTCGTTTTTTCGTCACTATTTCCAACCACCAGACAATTTGTCTCTGTTTAGTTTGATTCAGTGTTGCTGATGATTATTGATGCCCATTATCAATGTCAATTCCATTCATTTCTTCACCGTAAAAATTTTCTGATATTTGCAAAGAAACAAAGTATACATGAACAAACTAGATACTACTGATAGAAATAGATACGGAGAAGTGGTATGTTGTCTGTTTGGACGGATGTTTGTTGAAATCTGGAAAATGCAAAATTAACCCAAGACAGACAATGTATACAAAATGATCATAGATCAAGAAGAAAAGAGACATATTCATGCAAAAGATGGGAAAACGGGAGAGACAAGAATCTAGTGATGATGAACTGTCCCGGTTGACGGTTCTTCTTCTTCTTCTTAAGATGATGGGTTACTGTATGGAACCCAGAAATTGACTTGATTCGTCTGATAGTTCAGAAATCGTTGAATTAGAAGATCACATGAAATCATTGAATCATTCAGCGAACAGGTCGACTTGGAAGAGACTCGTTACAATTCGTTTCAGGTAGACATGGAGAATCGAAAATCTAATGGAAAGTCTAGTTAAAACTGATCTTTCATTTAATTTAGAGTTGCTACAATGTTTTAGAATTTGTGAAAGAAGCATTTTATGGAAAGTTGACGAATTCGGTTTGGGGAAAAGTATGAAAATTACAGATTTGCTTTATTCCGGATATCGAAATTTTGGATTTTTGGGTTGCAAGTACTAGAGGAATCTAGACAGAACCTTACTTGCAACACCAAAACACTGTCACAGTTCTCAAGTGGTTATTTTCAACATCATTCTTTTCAGCCCCGCTTCCTAGAAACTCCAGGAGTTAGAACAAACGAATCAAGTTTGAATTCCCACTCCCTTACATCAAGAAGACAATTAATTCTCTTCGAACACCCAATACCGTACACCCTTGATATTAATTTTCTTCCTTCACAGATCACGCACACAAATCCGCCGACGGAGCTTCAGACAGATGCAATCTATATTATGCAAATCGTGATAACAATTTTACACCAAATCCGATCTCCAAGACAATACAAAGCAACTGATTAAAAAACATCCATCAATTGCGCTGAGGTGGTGATTGGATGGGAGGACGTCTCGATGATTACCGTACATCGATAAATAACTTTTGTTATGATTCCGAAAAGGGCATTTGATTAATTGTGCATTTTCGTCGAGATAGTGCTAAAATTGAAGGTTAAAAGAGGCCAGAAGCATCAGAAATACTGTAGAAGATATTCAAGCTATAACAAAGTAAGGCTGCCTGTCGAGCTCTTTAAAGTAGACGACAAAGAGTTGAAAAATTATATAACTCACAAAATTTATACAAGTTTAATGGAAAAATGTATTGTAACTTTGTTTATGTTAAATCGAATCAGTAAAAGGGCCATATGCAAGACTACAAGAACTGTAAAGACTGCAGTACGAGGACTTTTAGATATATTTCCGCATACAATTCTTAAGGTTTTCTGACAAATCGGGAAAGTTTTGTATGGGATCAAGCAAGCTGAATAGAGTATTTTGGTTTCTATGTTTTCGTCAGACTTGATTTCTATTATGAAGTAAAATATTCAGATTAGCTGAAATGCAGAGATTCTTAGAGCCTCTCAGTTTTTCAGACGTTCTATTAGTCAGCAGCTAGTTACTGAATTTGATGAAATGAGCTTGGTAGTTTTTTTTCAGATTTCAACTGGAAGCCGATGAAATTTCGAAAATTGAGAATAGTGATTATATCAAAAGGCATTATACCTATATGCAGCAACGAAGTTAAAACTGAAGGAATGAGGTTCTGGAAGTCGGTCATCAGCGATTTTTTGCTCTCCAAATCGATTTCATATTGGAAGTTGTATAAGGCTCATTCTTACTACAAAAAGCTTACAAGGAAAATTAAGCTTAGGATGATTCCACTGATTTTTTGTATTCAGAAGTTTATGAAGAGCAATTAATCTTTAAAAAATATGAATTAGATTTAAGCAGAAATTGGAGAAAGATCCCACGAAAAAGACACTACAGTAAAACTTCTAATAGAGCGTCATCCAAAAGGCTAAATTTCGGAAATAAAAATTTCAGTGAACAAAGATAGTTTCGCCAGCTACAAAACGCGCTATCTAAATGGGATTTTCAGAAAGTTGAGGATATTTTTGAAAGACGGTTCACGGTGTCGCTCTATTAGAGGTTTTACGGTATGTATATATTTCAGAGAATTCGATATAGACAGAATAGCCAGCTAAATACTCTCAATTTCACCTAGTTCCAGAGTTGCTGGGTACTGTACTGATAAACGTTTAGTCTCGAAAAAAAGCGTTGCAAATAATCCAAATTCACACTATTCACAAATAAAGGAAGGATTGATTGAACACAAATTAGAAAAATTGAAATGGTAGGTTTTACACCAAGTAGTACGTGTGTATTGTACTATTCTGAGAAGGGGAGACTAAAACACATCGACTGCAAGGTACTCGAGTACGGTGAGTGAAGATAAAATCTTTGAAATTTTTGTTTCCAAAAGTTCAATATTCTACTAATAAGGTGTTTGAATACTTGCGCACCGAAAACCAGCCGTAAGTTTTTTCGAAGATTCTAGCTAAAGTTTGGTATGTGCTCAAAGTTGGATACATTTGTGATCGATAAAGTGTCGAATCAGAAAAAAATCAATAAGCTCGGAATTGACAAATCATTTATCTCAGACTTAGGTTGGAACCCCCTAGATCATGGTTTGATCATGAAAACATATAATCAAAAGATCCACTACAAACCACAGTCTCAGAAACTTGTTAAGCGCTTACCTATGTCCAAGACAAAAAGGAAAATGATGGAATCTTGATTTTTAGATAGTTCGATTTTCAGACCAAATAACTCCGTGCATTTCCAGAGTTTTTCGGTTTGCAACACTGACACATTTCAATTTACTGCTCCGATTCGGCTCCAAACTAGATACGTTTTCTTGCTCTTTTTCGAAAAAAACCTCCCCACCCATTAAGAATGTTGTTGATTTCGAATCGTCTTTTTGATTACTGTCGATGATGGTTTCAAAATACATACAAATCGGTTTGTAGAAGGAATTCAACTTGGTCTTCATCTGGTACCACGACGTGATACAGTCCGAATAACAAGTCATATGGAGATGACATTTGATCAAAACATTAAACAGGAAATGTTTTTTTTTGCTCTTGAAGATAATTTGGAATGTGTATTTAGTTTGATTTCAATGCTTCTTCAAGAGGGTTTCATTACAAGAAAAGAAGTCCGGTTCTTTTTCAAATGGAATCCCTTCTAAAAGTGCCCGTGATACGTGATTTGCTGCGACAAGTCTCATCATGATTGAGATGGCCAGAACCGACAAAAATCCATGCGCATTGGTTTTTGTGGTTGGTCTTGTTTCGTTGCTTTTCATTTGGTACTGATAATGCGTCTCTAGTGTGATTCCTTTTGATTGAGAGAGAAAAAAACGAATGAACAATTGCCATTTGCACACATGTGGCAATCTGGTGGAGAATGGGGAGCAGCTTATCACTTTTCCGGGTTAGATAAAGCAACAAAATGGATACGAAATTCAGAAAATGATGAATAAAAATCTATATGTTGCGAAGAATGTAACGGATTTATGAGTGATATCTCAGTCGACCAATGATACAAATCCATAAACAATCGTGTTTGAAATCCAGTCTTTTGATGGTTTGAACTTCAAACTTTGAAATCCCGAAAATTTAATTTGCATTTTCGTAAATCTATTCTAATAAAAGATATAGTACTTCTATTGTCAGGTACGATTACTGTGAAGGTTCAATGATGTCACTTGCTTTCTAAAATTGAAGAAGATGTCAGTTGATATCTCTCATCGATAAAGAAAGTTCTTCTCCTTTTTTTCCACCAGATTTTCAAATATCATATATCAAAGCGAGGTGTTTAGAAATCAGTGTCGCGTTCGCGATCTCAGTTTTGGGACGAAGTAAAAGTTGTTTCGTTGGTGGTTATCAACAATTATGTCTCCATCTGATTTTTTTATTAATTTGCAAGTGACAATCAAAAACTGCTTTCGAAGTTCGAACTATTATTACGATACAAACTACGAACAGATTAACACTAAAAGAGCACCTCTATTTCGTAAGAAGACCGAAAACTGCCACAACTTGCGTCGTTTCCGGAGGGTTACGATATGGGTGGAAATTCGAGAAGTGCACATAAATGACATCGAGTACAAAGAAGACCATGATCAGCATCGCAATCAAAAGATTATTGTTTCCGAATATTTTTGCAAACAGGGTTCATTAGGAGAAGGATTAGAGACTTCAGGAAGGGATATTTGAAATCTAGAGGGCTTGGTTTTGGATTGCAAACTGGTCAAGTTGTATTGCTTATCTCTAATTAGATGGATCTCTCGGGAAGATAGTTCAGGGCCAGTCTCCGAAAAACCAAACTTGCATACAACCAACAAGTTGAGTTTTGATCGAACGACTTTGTGATAGACAATCAGGAATCCAGAAACTGATTTCGAACTGAAAAGACTCAAGTCATTCAAAATGTTCAAATAAGTTTAGCAGGAACAAGGAACTTACAGTATTCATACATGTGACTATAATTAGGTTTAAAACCCATTCAAACTAATTTCAAAGTAATTAACAAGCCTACAGTATCTTTGTTAAAAGACCGAACATTAAAACAAAAAGTTTGCAAGACAAAAGTGACTGTAGAAACTATAGTTTTTTTGGGGCGACGAGACACGATCTATGTCACCAGACAGTCGAAAGTGCTTTTGCAACTTGAACATAGACAATCAAATAATGGAAATGTGGTCGTTATCATCTGCCAGCATCTTCGATCGTCTGCAGGTATTCCTCCTCCTTTTCACATCTTCTTGTCCTCCGGAATAGATTATTATCAATTTATTTGCCCCCGTAGACTATTATCCTGTCTGCTAGAATTCAAATCGGGCGCCTGAATATCCTCGTCGTCTCCATCATCTCATAAGAGTATCCCAAATCAAAATCGGGTGCTGAACATTGAACCGATTCGGAAGAAGATGAATGACGTGCGATACAACACTGGCTTCGCATCAACCTTACTACCGTACACCCCGCATTCGCGCAGGAACAAGTGATGGGGGAAGCAGTGGAAAGATGGGCGGAGTCTCGCCAAGCGATCAGACTAAATACATATTCGGACACAAAATATGGTACGGCGCAACAAAACACTCTCCTCTCAGCACACTATTTTTGATTAGTCGAATAGTGATAAGTGGAGTGATGATAAGAATAGAAAAGAAAAAGAAGGAGGAGAGTCGAGGATGCTATCTTCTGAAACACATACGCGTCAAATTGGATTCCGCCTCTTTCGAGTAAGAAGCTATATAATGGGTCGCCATGGCACTCTCTCCCTTCATTATTCATTTTTGAGAGAGAGGCTATCAGTTCGCTTCTCTCTCATTAGCATATTCTATACTATTATTAAGTTTATGTTTTCAGACAGAATGCTTGAAGTCCTTGTGGAAAATGCCAACTTGGCAAAAGACACTTTAGTCGCCGAGCTTCAAAAGTACAATCCAATTGCTCTAATTGCAACGACATTCTTCGTTACCTATGTGTGCACGAATTTGAGACATATGCATCTGGATGATATGGGTAAGTGTCCAAGACAAAGGTTCCTATTTCCAAGAGTTCCGGGTTTCTCTCCGAGCGACTCTACTTTCTAGTAGCCGTAGTGTCTCGTTTACGCGGGGAATCACCTTTTAGAGAAAAAAAGGTCATATCCATGATAGAAAAAGAAATATATCTGTCAGATCAAGTGTTCAATTATTTAATTGATGTCACCCCAATTGATCAGACTGGTCTTCTCTCTTCTCTTTTTTTCGCCTACCTTCGAGAAGCCGATTAGATACCTTTTGTGTGTAGTTTCATCCAGACAACCTCAATGATCACCGTAGACTGATAACCTGATAAACTTTGTTCCCTTTTTTTAGGCATTCAACGCCGTCTAAGCGCATGGTTTTTCACCACAGTCAAAAGAGTGCCCTTCATTAGAAAGATTATTGACGTAAGTGTGAAAAGACTAATGACAAATACATGTAATTATCATTTCAGAAGCAGCTTGATGAAGTGAAAACAGAATTAGAGAAGAGCTTAAGAATCCAAGATCACACTTCCGAATACTTCAAAACCATTCCGACCAGATCAGTTGGAAGAACTGAAGTTCTTCGACTTGCTTCCATCTATGATGGTCTCGAAGGACCAGCTTATCTTGATGGAAGGGTTTCTGGAGCAGTCTTCAACAGAGAAGACGATAATGATGAGAGAGCTATGTACGAGGAAGTGTTCGGAAGATTCGCCTGGTCCAATCCACTTTGGCCAAAACTGTTCCCTGGAGTCAGAATCATGGAAGCAGAAGTTGTCAGAATGTGTTGCAATATGATGCATGGAGATGAGGACACTGTTGGAACAATGTCAACTGGAGGATCCATTTCCATTCTTCTTGCTTGTCTGGCCCATCGTAACCGTCTTCTGAAGAGAGGACAAAAGTATACCGAGATGTGAGTGATGGAAATATTTCTTATCATTTGGTGTAGATCATTACCCGATTTAATGTTTCGCAGATTATCAAAAGCTTGCATTTCCGAACCAGAATAGTCTTATTGAACCCTATATGCGCAGCAATTATCATTGAAATCAAACTACGAATTTCAGGATCGTCCCATCTTCTGTCCATGCCGCATTCTTCAAAGCCGCCGAAACTTTCAAGATCAAAGTTCGCAAGATTCCAGTTGACCCAGTTACTTTCAAAGTTGACCTTGTTAAAATGAAAGCAGCCATCAACAGTAGAACATGCATGCTCGTAGGATCTGCACCAAACTTCCCATTCGGAACAGTCGATGATATCGAAGCAATCGGTCAACTCGGATTAGAATACGACATTCCAGTTCATGTCGATGCTTGCCTCGGTGGATTCCTTCTCCCATTCCTTGACGAGGACGCAATTCGTTATGACTTCCGTGTTCCCGGAGTCTCCTCGATTTCCGCTGATAGTCACAAATACGGACTCGCTCCAAAAGGATCATCTGTAGTTTTGTACCGTAACAAGGAGCTTCTTCATAATCAATATTTCTGTGATGCCGACTGGCAAGGAGGAATCTACGCTTCTGCTACAATGGAGGGATCTCGTGCCGGACATAATATTGCTCTCTGCTGGGCTGCTATGCTCTATCATGCTCAAGATGGATACAAAGCAAACGCTAAGAAGATTCAAGATACTACTAGAAAGATCAGAGATGGACTTTCCAAGATCAACGGAATCAAACTGCAAGGGCCAAGTGATATCTGCATCGTCAGCTGGACCACAAACAATGGAGTTGAGCTCTACAGATTCCACAATTTCATGAAGGAGAAACATTGGCAATTGAATGGACTCCAATTCCCATCTGGGTTAGTTTTATTAATTTGAATATCATTTCCTAATCCATCAAATTTTCAGAGTTCACATCATGGTAACCATGAATCACACCCATCCAGGTCTTGCTGAAAGCTTCATTGCCGATTGTCAAGCCGCTGTGAATTTTGTCAGAAAAGCTCCAGTCTCTGAATCAGACAAAAAGAGTGAAGCAGCCATCTACGGACTGGCTCAAAGCATTCCAGACCGTTCTCTGGTTCACGAATTCGCCCACAGTTATCTCGACGCTGTCTACGCTTTGCCAAACTGATTTCTGAAATTATTCAGAATTCATAATTGTTCTGTTTTCCTTCCCTTTTTTCTTATTTGCCTACCTCCTCTAGCCGGTTAATTCGACGGGTAATTTGACTGTGACATCCCTTTGATTATGACGAGACTTGTTATTTGCCTTATCGGGAAAATAAAGTAATTTCGAATTGTTCGTTGCTCAAAATCTTTGTCATCGTTGTTTTTTGAGACTAATTAAAGGGTTAGTAATCAGCTGTGTGGGATACCAAGAAAAAGCTGAAAGATCTGAATCATAGCGAAATGTGAAGGTTCTAACTCTGAGATCTAATGTAATCTGACCTAGTTTTGAACACTTATGAATATGTACATCTGTTCCAACAATGCACAATGGTCAAAACACAACATTCGCTACAGGTATACATATGTATTTCATATTTGTTTTGTCTTCTGCCAAATTAGCGATAAGCTGTTGACAGGAAAGTACAGTAGTCCTTATTTGTAGACACGGACACAATTCGTGAGATAACGCGCGGGTCGCCGACTACGTTATCTATCGACCTTTGGACCTGCAGGATTCTCTGTTCGTTCCGAGATATCGCAACTTCCATCTGAATAAAATGGGGGAAATTTATTGTGAAGGACAGAATCTCAAAAACCATACAAGACTCTTGTTTCGCACAACGAAACAAAGAAACAAGAATGCAACATTCCTGAATCCCGAAACATAATTATTCTTCAGATATGTAACAACAGATAAACACCGAATCACAAGTGGAAAAGATCAGCGATTCTCATTTAGTTTTTCCCTGTCTCTTCACCTGGATGGAAATGGGGACGTGTATTTGGTCTAAAGATTACACGCAACTGTTTGTATGTACTAGAAATGATTCTCAGTCATCGTCATCTTCATTTTCTCGGAGATCAGTTAGTATTCCTTGGTCGTAGAATGACCACCCCAACGTCTGTTTGGTTGATGGATGAAAAACTAAAATGACCATAAGAGGGAGCACAATTTCAAGTGGATGCTTTCGGCTGTAGACAATGTTTGTGTTGTGTTACCGCACGAAAACTGAACAGGAAAATCTGGGTGGAGCATCGGAACAAGAAGAAAAAGGAACTATCAAAAGATGAAATGAATCATTTCTAAGTGACAATACGAACAATGCATTCCAAGTTCCTGATAAAGGTGATGCGAGTTCCTCAATTTCACAGAACGTCTAATTTTTTGGTCTTCGTTCTTCGTCTCCATTTTTTCTTGTTTTCGCCAAAAAATCTGATTATGAATTGGTCTCCAGTGGGAGGAGGCATTTGGATGAGCACCCTCTCATTTTCAGCCCTTCTCCGCCTTTTTTCATAATTGCTCACTCCTCCCACTTTTTCAGATTGTGTTCCCATTTCAGATTTCAGATTTCATTTCCGTTTTTTTTTCACTTTGAATGAAGCTTCCGGTGCTCGATCGGAATATCAGTTAAAGGAAATCACGGAGACATTGGTTTCCGGATTTAGAGTTTTACAAAAAATAAGTTGTTCTTTGAGCTCCTGGAGTAAGATTTAATTAAATCTAGGATGGATTTGAAAGTTTGCAGATTCATTTAGACATCTTGAGGTTTCTGACATCCTGCTTTCAATTTACTTTGGAGTTCTAGAGTTCTTCTGTATGACAATACCAGTCATAAGAACTCTGGAACCTGGTCAAACTATTGCCGAAGTAATCAAACCGAGACTCGAGATTTGCAGACTTTACAGTTTTTCAAGACTAATTTGGAAGTCCGCCAAACCGAGATTCAGTTTAATTATTTTGAAAATAATCGAAAAAGTAAATATGCGTCACAGAAGTTTATAATTATACCGAAAACTCATCTCAAGATTCTAGAAAATTCAGAGTTACCTCTCAAATCTGAAACCAAGTCCCCAAATTGCTCATAATCCGAACTAAATTGTTTTGAAGGTAACAATAATCAGATTTCAAAATGTTACCATTAGGTTGGTATACGATGTTCAGGCAACACCTATTTCTCCCAACTTTAACTGTAACAGAAAATACAAAATTCTAGAATTCCGCTAATTTCCCATGAACCATTTTATCCTATTGACACAGTGAGTCGCCCCAAATAAACAACTGTTCACTCTCTGTTATTCACTCGTTTTTTCTAGTTGAATTATCCGCATTTCCGTATCCTCTCCTCTCTTCTCGCAGTCTTCCAAAACATTTACTCCACAGATTTTCCAGTTTTCTTCTTTCCGATGTTCCTTTTTTCATTTTCCCGAGCTCCTGGTGATGGACAAAGTAGACATGAAAACAAAAAGATACACAAGACAAAAACTTTTTGATTGTTGAATTTGTTGATTTCGTTTTGGAGACATCCTGTCTTTCTGTCTTTCACTATCAACCGCCTACACAGACTATGATTTTCACACATGATTCAGTTCATTGGTGATCTATGTCAGTCTATGTTGATTTGATTTGAAGGAGAGGAAAATATGTTTAGAACGGGATGAGTTGTGAAATAAGATATGAAAACAAGGCATAATTTTTGGATGGCGAAGAAGCTGAAAGTTGAGAATCGAAAGGATCTAGGTGTCAATGTTGCTGCTAATTGAGGAATATGAGACTTTGCCGAAATTATGGTTTAGAAATCTTCAAACTCTGGAAAATCTAACAAACTTCGACCACCACAATATACTAAATGAACAAATTTCAACTTCAATTTCAATATGACATACCGTACCCTCCATAGATTTTGAACCTTCAGAGAGGGGTTTTTCGGTTCAACCAACTACCAAATGACTCATAGAGATCCCAAAAATCCGTCCATCAGAACATGTATCAGTTTCAAAACCGTTCTTTTTGGAAAGTCGCGGATCATCTCATCCGACACAAACTAGTACGCATTGTTGTGATTTTTGAATTGAATCGCGGGTCACTAACGTCACTTTTTCTGCATCTAAACTGGTTCTCATCTTTCAATCTTTTAAAAAGTTTTCAAAGACACTCTTGTTTGATTTTAGTTGATCACTCGATTTCTTCGTCACTTTTTCTGGTATTTTTGTATTTCACAACCTCCACATGCTAGAAGAAAACAAAAAGTCTATAATTACCCAATTTGTGACCTACAACTCTCTTCGGTCTCATCTTAAACTATCAAAAATCGGCTTATCATTTTCTCTCTGTCTCATATTTGCTCCTTCCTCCTTCGTCACGCATTCTACGACACAATGGAGGTGTCCTCCCTTTTTTCTTCCGAATAAACCATTCGGAGACCAATTTTGTTTTATATAAATGTCACAGAGAACTACCATTGCCACCCGCATTTTTTCTCTCTGTCTGGAGTCATACAAAATATGTTTTCGGTTCGATCTTTGAGAATCATAAGGGCATTAAAATTGTTATAGTTATTTTTTTGCTATTTTCAGACATGGACACAACAAACGCCGTTTTGGCTGACATCACTACAACGATAAGCGGAGTCATCGGAGATTTCGATCAGGTTGGTACTACTAAAGTAGATCTTCTCTGGATTGAAACAGTTTAGTATTTCTGATAAAGCTTCACCTGAAAATTGACATTCGTTCTCATATTTCCAGAGTTCGGTACTATGGGCTCTCATCGTCGGAATCATCTTGGCCTTCCTTCTCGGAGCTGGTATGGGCGCCAACGATGTCTCAAATGCGTTCGGTACTTCTGTTGGTACGTTGTAAAACCTCATTTCATCATTGTCCAGATCATAAAACTTCTGAATTCAGGATCGGGAGTCGTCACCATCATTCAGGCCTACATAATGGCCTCGATATTCGAAACGCTTGGATCAGTACTAGTTGGTGAGTCACCCGGGCATATACAGTTCACTGATTTTTATTGTTATTTTGATTTACAGGATGGAGTGTGACGGATACGATGAGGAAGGGGGTAGTGGACACGACACAGTACGCGGATGATCCGAAGGAATTGCTTTTGGGTCAAGTTGCTATTCTTGGAGGTACGGTATTCTTACAAAATGTACATATGGTTTGAATTTTGAAAGTATTGTATGTGAATTCTATAGACACGAAATTGAATGACGTCAATGAAATGTTCAATAGAATATTCTGAACGTTCTTTCAGTCTGCATTTTTCCACTTTCCAAAAAGGGGTTTTCGAAATGAGCAAAACAACAAATTTCAGGATGCGCCGCCTGGCTCATGATCGCTACCGTACTCCATATGCCAGTGTCTACAACTCACTCATTGGTCGGAGCCACTGTCGGATTCTCAATCGTTCTTCGTGGTTTCCATGGAATTCATTGGCTAGTTATTGTCAAAATTGGTACGATTTCTTTCTACCAATTCTAGAGATATCCTATTTTTTTACAGTCGCCTCCTGGTTCATTTCTCCAATCCTCTCCGGAACCATCTCATCAATCCTCTATATTATCGTCGATCATACCGTTTTGAGAACTCCAAATCCAGTGAAAAGTGGCCTTCGTATTCTCCCTGTCTTCTACTTTGTCTGTTTGGCTTTCAATGCGCTCATGATTTTCTGGGATGGATCAAAGCGTAGGCATCAAGACATATCAACTAAAAAACTATTAATTTTCAGTTCTGAAGTTCGACCAAATCCCAGCATGGGGAATCGTAATCATCGTTTTGGGCGTTGGATGCCTAGCCGCTGCATTCGCTCATTTCGTAATGAAACCCAGAATTCAAGCAAAGATTCAAGGTATGCTCCGACTGGGGATATTTCATATCCATTGTTAATTTTCAGATTCTGAGGTTCCACCAACCCCTCCATGTTTCTCTGAGCTCGAGTCTGGCCGTGGATCAGCTGAACTCAAAGAATTCAAGAATGGTGAAGAACAAATCCAGCCAAAACCAAAATCAGAACCAGGAAAGATCAGAAAGTTTTTCACCTGGCTTCTCCCAGATAGATCTCGTGTTGATAGTCGCAGCACAACCCAACTTTTCTCCACAATTCAAGTTTTCACTGCCTGCTTTGCCGGATTTGCTCACGGAGCACAAGATGTCAGTAACGCTGTTGCTCCGCTAGCCGCCTTGATTTCCATCTACCGATACAAGTCAACTGAACAGAAGGAAGTGGTACGTATTGAGGGCTAGTAGAAAACCTCACGACTTCATTTCAGGTTCCAATCTACGTTCTACTTTACGGAGTATTTGCAATCTGCGTGGGTCTCTGGACTCTGGGACATCGTGTAATTAAAACTGTCGGACAAAAAATGTCAGAAATCAATCCAGCCAGCGGGTTCACAATTGAATTCGGAGCAGCAATGACAGCCCTTTTGGCCAGTAAAATTGGTCTGCCAATTAGTACAACTCATTGTTTGGTAAGCACATATAATCAGTGCAATTACTTTTAACATTTAATGTTTTTAGGTTGGAAGTGTCGTTGCTGTTGGATCGATACGATCTGGAGAGGGAATCAAATGGTCTATATTCAGGAATATTGTAATTTCTTGGGTTGTGACTCTCCCGGTAGCAGGAGCTATATCAGCTGGAATCATGTTGGTCCTCAAATGGATTGCTTTATAAATCTTCTTCTCAGCACTCGGTTTCCCTTTTTCTCTGATCTCGTTTCACCTCTTTAGCTCATTTATTTTGCACAATCGTATCACTTCTGCGAATTTTTTAGATAAAATAAATTTTCTCAAAACAGAATATGGTCTTGTCATATATCAAATCAAAATATATGTATAACACTGAAAATTAGGTACCAGGAAAGTTCGTAAATCATCATCCTTGTTTCGTCCCAAACCATAGATGCGATTGACAGAGTCCAGTTTCTCCCATTGACACCTTCCAGTTTTTCCCAGTTGAGTTCCATGAAATGATTGAACCAAGGACCTAGCTTATGGTAAACTGGTAAACGTCATACGAATAGTTTATCTCTTTTTGGTTTTCCCTGGCCTCCTTGAAGTCCATAATATTCCCCGGCTCTGAATTTTTTAACAGGTTCCATGAGAACTTCTGTGATCAATGAAAAATTAACAAATTTATTGGAGTTGAAACTAAATTTATTATCCCAATCTATTCCATCCAGATGTACATAGTTTTCTCAATTTCTATTGGATTTTTATAATAGTGGCCCTAAAGAGGGCCGTTGGGTTCGGTGGTGTTGATATAGAGATCTTTCTCTTTCAACTAATTCAAGAACGTCCTCCTCGAATCCTTCTGGCCAATTGCATGTCTTTCGGCGTGATGGTGACTCGTCCGGCATGAATGGCGCACCTCTGGGTGTCCTCGAAAATTTCAACCAGATAAGCCTCGGCTGCTTCTTGAAGACAGTCGAGAGCAGAAGATTGATATCGATAATCAGTGACCGCATCTTGAGTGATCTCTCGAACAAGTCGTTGGAATGGCAACTTGCGAATGAGTAGCTCAGTCGATTTTTGGTACCTTCTGATTTCACGGAGAGCGACGATTCCGGGGCGATAGGGCGTTGGTCTCATCACGGGATAATATAGTCTTGGGTTAAATTTTACAGGCTCTGGTTGAGTTTTCTTCTTATGTTGTCCACTGGAACGGCGAGGGATTTGCTTAGTGCGAGTCATTGTAAACTGGTGATCGAATGAAGGAATCGAGGATGAGACACTTCTTTTATACATGACAGCGGTGAGGGGGCGGAGCAATCCAGGCCCACAGTATTACTCACGAAACAATGAACGGTTCTGGGGAAAAAGAAACAGAAGTGTGCAATTTCGACGTTCAGATAACGATCTTTGTAACGAACCGACGAGTGACAATATTCCCTGTCACTCTGAAAAGTGACATTGTTTGCACAAGTGACATTGCCTTTTGAGGTATCCCAGATGTCCTAAAAATTGAGCAGAGGCGGAAAACAACAGTATTCTTTGATAGACCGGGTGAGGTGGTTTTTTGATATTCGTCAGCCGCATTTGTTGGGTAAATAAAGATTTAGATCTTTATCAGAATGCTCTAAAAAATTCAAATCAAAATATGAAATATTCTATGTTTCTTCAAATCCATTTGGTACAAGAACGCGTCCGGTTGGCGAATCAGCAAGACTGCTAGACAGAGTGAGCCACGAAAGAAGTTTTTGGAAGGTAGGCTGGTATAAAGATAATTTAATGAGTTGATTCTACCTAAGTGAAAATGGTTTCCAAATAAATGAGTTTATTCACATTCCCAAAAATTATTCACAAGTTTCGAAATGGCATCACAGTGAGACAGAGAGACAGAGATCAATGTTTATAAGTGGTGTGAATTTGGCCTGAGCTTATCGGTCTTCCTCCGTACGGAGAGTTTTGCTCGTAGTTGTTGTAGGCCGGTGGAGCAGCGTAGACAGGAGCACTTGGTGGTGGACCGAATTGCTGGAATCCTTGGAATCCTGGCGGTGGTGGTGGTCCGGATTGAGTTGTGTAGGTGTGGGTAGTAGTGGTGGTGGCGACGACAGGGACACCGGTTGTGACAACTGACTCATTCTGACAATATCCTTTCTTACTGCACCATGAGCAAGCCATAATCAAGAATACGATTCCAACAACGATAACTCTAAAAAGTCGAAAGTGACTCATTCAAATTAAAAGAGGCCTACACAATGGTTATCCAAGTGGAATTATTGGAGCAACACTCGAGTCCACAACAAGATTCTGAACTTTTACATCCAAAATTGAGTGTTGTTGGTTTAGTACCATTTGAGAATGTCACCTGAAATTATAGAGTTGAAATAACAAAGTGACAAATTTCTGTGGGAAACTAACATTTCTCAACTCCTGATCATCGTCCGTTATTGTGTATTCACAAGTTTGTGGTCTTTCTGGAGAATGAACATAATGCCCACCCCAGTAATAGTGATAACTGCCAAAACTGAAAAAAACGAGTGTGAGACCAGGTGTTTTTAATCAAATTTTTCTGAAAACTCACTAGATTGGAGTTATTGGAGATATGATGACGTGAGAATGGGTAAGGGGAGAGCTCATGAAAATAGTGGAAGTCGATGTGGTGTGGAATACATTTTGACGGAAGTTCGAGTTATACTGAGTGTTACCAGATCTAAAATAAAATTTAAGATTTCAACAGCTAAACTAGTTTTCGTCTTACCTATAACTGCTCGTTCCAGTACTTGGTCTATACGAAGATCCGGAAGAAAACGAAGAGCCAGAGCTCCGAGATCCGGAGCTGAAAGAGCTGCTACTTCTTGCTCCACCACCTCCACGACCACCTCCTTTAGCATCAGTGAGATGTTGAAGTGAAACTAAGAGCAGGAGCAGTGAGCTCCAAAAAAGCCGACTCATTCGGAGAATAGTCAGAAGCAAAATGAAAACCGGAAAACTTTGTTATCAGAGAAAGAGGGAACGAGAGACGACAGACAACGACAAAAAATGGCGGCGTGACTGTTGTCAAGGTAACCGGAAAGAAGAAGGAGGGGCTGATTTTTTCCATGAGAGAGAAGTTAGATGACAAAACAAGGGAAAGAGTGTTTAGTTTGGACAAAACGACTTCGAATTGCGTAAGCAAATGGCCCTTGGGAAAGGTGGAAAACTGCGTAACTCGATATTACGTAAATTGTGAAAAATGTATTTTTGAAGGCTCTAAATATGGATCACGGATTAGAGATCATATGCTTTACTGAAAAAATGCAAAGATTTTTTTGTAGATTTTTGAATAGTTCAGCAGAGTTTATTAAAATAACTATGCAAACATAATCTATCTCAGAAAAAGACACAGTTGTGTGTAACAGCAAGATGATTTTAGGTTAACATTGAATTTAGCTTAATTAATTTTAGAGTTATATTAAGAATTTCATCGCTCTCCTCTGATCCTTCGCGCCAGTTGGATATCCTTCACACTAATAGTGACTCGTCCTGCATGGATGGCGCACAAGTTGGTATCCTCGAAAATTTCCACCAGGTAAGCCTCGGCAGCTGCTTGAAGACAGTCAAAAGCAGCGGATTGAACTTTGTAGTCGGCCATATACTCCTGGAGAAGTTCGCGAACCAAACGTTGAAACGGGCGTTTGCGGATGAGGAGCTCCGTTGACTTCTGATACCGACGGATGTCTCGAATTGCGACCGTTCCTGGACGATAGCGGTAAGACCTTTTGACTCGTGGTAGCTTTCTTGGCGCCATGGTACACCTCCAATTCTTTTTGGGGAATCCATCGAGTCCGTTGCGGCGGATAGCGATTTGCTTTGTACGAGCCATTTCTGAAAATAAGGAAAGTTTAAAAGTCAATCAAAAATGGCTAGAAAGGCTTTACAATGTATAACCAGGAGGTAAAGAGGGAAACGAATGACGAATGAGTCAGTGAGGGTATTGTCTTATATACCACGGCAGCGGTGAGATGGGCGGAGCGATCTAGGCTGCGTCTTCATTACTCACGAATCAATCAATAACGGCCCTGGAAAGAAAAAGAAACTAAAGTGAGCAGTTTCAATAAACAGATAACGATCTTTATAACGATCCGACAAGTGAAAATATTCCCTGTCATTCTGAAAAGTGACATTGTTTGCACAAGTGACATTGTCTTTTGAGGTATCCCAGATGTCCTAAAAATAGAACAAGGGTGGCAAACTACCGTATTCTTTGATAGACCGAAACAGCCACATTTGTTGGGTAAATGAACGTTTAGAACTTTATCAGAATACAAAAATCTAATTTTAAAAAGTATGTTGTATTTTTGAACCTCGTGTTTAGATTCAAAACAACTTCGTATTTGAAAATCAATCAACCTTCAAAATACTCTATTGTCTATTCAAAAAAAATCACACGAAAAAAAAAGAAAAGTTGGCCGGTTCAGCACTGGTCGATACTTCAAAATAGGCGCGAAAAGTACAATTCAAATGTCAAAATTTGAAGATCTTTTTGAATAGAGAATATTTTATTTTTTCTCTGCATTCTCTTCTTGATTTTCTCTCATGATTACCCCGAAGATTCAAACCGAAGCCACCATGTTGCACTGAGGTCTTCTGCTCAGTATTACGTAACAACTACTGTCTGCTCACTCTCGCGTGTCCATGTGCTACTTTTCTCGCGATTCCGACAAGTTATTACCCTTCCTAATGACGTAAATCGGAGATTGCGCAACTGAGAAAGTTAGATGAGCATGTATCGGGGACGCATGTTGATGAGTCTGAATAGAGGGGTCAAACAATATCATCTTGTTGGAAAAATGAGTTTATATCATACAGATAATAACAATCAAACTTTAACATTATTCGTTGCACCCGTGCTGGGATACTGATTAGGAGTTGTTGGTGGTTCAGCTCCATTTTGTTCGCATTGTTTGCAGCAATAACTCAGGACACAAACGAATATACACACTCCGATTCTGAAAGTTCCATTTTGAAAAATTAAAATGCTTGAAAAAATTGTCTCACATCAAAAGTATAGTTACTATCCAATTTCCACTACCTCCTCCACTACCACTGGATCCGTAATAGTATGAATTGGAGGACCATGATGAAGATCCTCCACTAGAAGAAGAACCGCTACTTCTTGATCCACTGGATCCACGACTGCTACTACTTGATCCTTTTCCATTTGCGAAGTGAATCAGGAGAAACAATAAAACCAAAGATTTCAGGAACAGGCGCATGAAGTCGAGAGAAAAACAAGTTTCAGAAGTTGAGGTTAAGAAGCAAACTAAAAATGCTCTTGGGCGTGTGATATGTTGTCAAGACAACTCGTGCATGCTGAGAAGAAGGAGTAGTTCTGACTGAATAGCAAACTCTGAAAATCACGTAACCAGAGAAGTAATTTCATCTCGGTCAAAAGTGGAGTGAAAAATTGTCTAGGGAGAGTTATATGAATTGGAGTAGGCTTACTAATAAGTATGTTGAATTAGTAACTTCTGTTATTAAGTAAGAAGAAAATATGTTTGAAGTGAAAACAGATATTTTTGGCTTTTTGAACACACCCAGGTTCATTTTTTTTATGAAAATTGACACAATATCAGTTTACTCCATTTTCGGAGACACAAACAGAAAGCTGATTAGAAAGTAGGACGAAGTAGATCAAATCGAAATACTAATCTCTATCTGTTTTGACCTTTTTTGGCGCTAAAAATGATGTTTATCCTTGCGGAGATGGTATATTATGGTATGAAAAAATTTATGGTTTTTCACTGCACATTTTTTAGTTGTTGGTATTTTCGGTGTCGTAGGTAATTTACATAACTATTTACAGAAATTTATTTTTCGAATTGATCATCTCGTGTTCTAATAAAATTCTGAGAAGTAACGTTTATTTCAAAAAAGTGAATGAGATTTTTTCGAAACCAATGATATTTCATAACATTTCGAGGTCGGGTATTTTACCGGTTACGATGAAAGATTCTTGAGGCTTATTTACAAAAACGCTCATATCTTCATTTTTATCTTCTCGTTCTTCCTCTACTCCTTGCAGATCTAAGAGGTTCCGTGTCTTTTGATGGACATTCTTGCTCTCTCCGTTTTGCGTGGTAGGCAATGAAAATGATAACACCGATGAATCCGAAAACGAACAGTCTGAAATAATAATTCGACGGTTTGAGTGAGACCAATGAAAGAAAACTTACAATTCGAACCATTGATTGAAATCGTGGCAACAGTACATTCCACAACAATCCACAGTTCCAGCGCATCCAAAGAAGATGGACTTCACCTCGGTGCCGTTAGAGAATGTCACCTAAAAAGTATTATCAAGTTTTAAGGCATAATATGAAAAATTACATTCTGTAGTTCTCCATCGTCTTCTCCGAAAACGTATTCACAAACGACTCCTGGATGCGATGTATTACTCGTTGACTTTGCCAGACTATAACTCCAATAATAGTTTCTGTTGTCGTAGCTGAAGAAAGTTTTGATGAGAAATTTTCGAATCGAAAAACTTACAACATGGGTTGAGTAGCAGCAAGAATCACAAATGGATGACCAGGTCTCACTTGAAGATTTGGATTGTGATAAAAGTGTTGAGATCGGAAGGATGATGAACCAAAGTTGGAGAGAGACGAGGTTTTTGATTGTCTAAAATTTCGAGCATTTCGCAACAAAGCTTTGGTTACTTACACTTTATATCCATATGCTCCAGTTCGAACTCCTCCAGAAAACGAGCTACTTCCACGAATCCCACTTCTCATCGATGATCTTCCTCTTGATCCTCCGTGTCCGCTCCGAGCACCAGTTCGTCCTCTGCCACCTCCCCTACCACCTCTTCCGCCACCTCCTCTTGCGAAAGTGTCATCGAACAAGGAAAATAGTAATAAAAAGAAGAAAAGGCAGCAGATTTTGACTTTCATTGTTTAGGAATAGTTGAACTAGAGGCAGCAGTGAAAAAGAATAGAAAGATCTAGAGTGAAAATCTGAAAATGTTCAAACAAGCCAGGAAAACAACATTCTTTGAACATTCATCCCTCAGAATAATCGCTCAAATATGCTGATAAGTGAGCAGACGCTTCTGATTAAAGAGAAAAAGGGATGAGAGATGCGGAGCCTAGAAGAGACGCAGACGATCAGAGGAGCGATGAAAGAAGCTACCGCGTGTCGACGTGTTGGTCAGCAGACACAGGGGGACCGAATATTTCCTAATACATGGAGGGCTCCTTTCAGAGAGAGAGAGAGACAAAAAGAAAAACAGCAATTGTTATGTGTCTGCAGGAGATCAGAATTCTCCTTTTTGTGTCGTGTGTTGCATTAATGAGAATACATGTCAAACTCTTTTTTGTTGCTCTTTGGTTGTCTCCAAATGAAAAAATATATCCAAAATGACATCACTTTTCATGTTGAAAGTAAGATGGGAGAAGATGAGCGAAGTGTAAAATGAGCTTAGAGAGCAAATTATAGACAAAAAATATCTTCATCTTCTGGCGAATGCAGTTTCATTTAAGTTTTGGATATTCCGTTTCTGAAGAGAGAGAGAGAGGGGGAGAGGCCTAAAACTAAGAAATCTCCGGAAGGCCTAAAACTAAGAAAATGCAGGACCCTATTGGACACATCGGATCATTCTGATAAGAAATCTCCGGAAGGCCTAAAACTAAAAAAATGCAGGACCCTATTGGACACATCGGATCATTCTGATAAGAAATCTCCGGAAGGCCTAAAACTAAGAAACTGAAAAACTAAAATGCGGTAGACTGACAATTTGTCATCCCTTATATACCTGGCCGAGTCCAGGTGTCAGTATATTAGATCGGAAATATAGATAAAGATGTTTGTACAGGTGTCCTTCTGTCAGTGACCGCATGTCGGGATTTTTTTCAAAAAGAACTCTTCACATCTTAAATGGTTTCTGGAAAAAACAATAGGAATCCAATTTCACTCTTATTCTTTTCCATTGGTCCGGTTGGTATCTCATTTCTCATTGATTTTTGTAGCTAATTTGTCGCTTTCTTCTATGTCACACGTTTTCCATTTATGCCTTGAGTTAAATATCAGCTTTTCAAGGTAACGAGCACCTCACGGCGACACCTCTAACCGTGGATGGCGAGATGCAACAATTTGGACAAGGCTGAGGTAGATTTTTGATTTAATTTTTTATTCCTTTTCAATATTTTCCGATTCTCAGATTTCGATTGGGATCGTCAGTCCACAGGCGAGAATTGGATGGATTTGAAAGCAGTAAGAGAGGTAGTCAAGCAAAGGGAAAATTGAGGTTAGTTTTATTTCAATTCTGGGTTGGAGGTTCCGAATAATCCATGATCCTTCCGTGTAGTGTAAGTGGATTCTGGTTTGTGGACTGCAGCAGCTCTGAATCCTAAAAATCTGAAAACCTAACAATGTTTAGCAAGAACTCGAGTTGTATATTAAAGCGAACACTATGGTTTCTCTTGTTTGCTCCTTGTTTTGCTTTTTGGTTGCCTCCAAATGAAAAATATCCAAAATAACGGCACTTTTAATGTTGAAAACTGGATGGGAGAAAGTGGGCGAAATGTGAGAAAAACTTAACGATCGAATTAAAGACAAAAAAACTTCAAAATCATAACTTTATCGTAGCTAGAGAAATTGAGCAACAATGATGCACACATTCATAACCTCGTAAGTTTCATTTTGTCCTAAAATATATCTATTATTTACAACATCCATAGCAAATAGCTATCAAGACGACCAGAATCCAGAGCGTCCTGAAAACCAACAATCATTGTTAAATCTATTAAATTTCACTTACAATGCCATCCAATCTCCGACAGAACTACAGCAATCCAATCCACAACACTTTTCGTAACTTCCACATCCAAATGTCAAATACTTTGGAGTTGTACCATTTGCAAATGTGACATTGTAGAGCTCTCCATCTTCTTCACTAATTGCATATTCACAGTATGTCTTCTTTTCAGGTCGACTGTGGTAGTACCCGTGCCAGTAGTAATAATGATTGTCATAACTGAAATCCACCATTATTGCCTTTTTCATAGATCGTTCTTACATAATCGGAGTTGAAGGTTGACTTATAATGTAGGTGTTTCCGGTTTTTCCAGTAGTGAAGTATGTTTTAGAAGTGGATGGTTTGAATACATTCGAACGGAATGCAGACGAATCATAGTTTATATAATTGGAATGACTTGAGCTAAAATAATTGACGTTGAAATTTCATGTTTTATAAGAGAAAATTACCTGGAATGATATTTACCACCTCCCGAGGATCCTGATCTTGAAAAAGCTCTACTCGAACTTCTAGCTCCACTTCTTCCTCTTCCACCTCCACCTCGACCTCCTCCGCCACCTCTTCCTCCACTTTTAGCACTTATTTCGTAGGTTACCAGAATACAAAATAACAGAATAAACGAGGAAATGTTCATGTAAGAGAAACGATTAGACGACTGACCTGTCTTCAACCAATGTTCTCCTTTTAGATCGATTCTACGTGATTAAAAAAGAGATCAAAGAGACGTAGAGATTCAGAGAAAGACTAGTTCTGATTGCGTTTTGACCAACGGAAGCGGTAATATTATGTATGAGAAAGTTTATGATTCATTCTTATCACTTTTTAAGAACAATTTCGAAACAATCATTCATTTTGCGACTGGAAAAAAACAACAACTTCTGGCGTTAACTTTTCAAAAATAGTCGATTAGTGAAACTTTGCCAAGTAGATTCCCTGCTAATGCATGCATTCACAATCCGCCCAACACCCATAAGTGAGCGCAACTACCACAAACACCAGACAAACGCTTCTGAAAATCAACATTTCTGCCATTGCAAAATTCTGAAAACTTACACAGCAATCCATGTTCCAAGTGTGCTACAACATGACATTCCACAACATGTTTCAAAACTTCCGCAGCCAAAAACTATAGATTTCGGGCTGGTACCATTTGAATAGGTAACATTGAAGAGCTCTCCATCTTCAGCAGTAATTGTGTACTCACAAACCGATTTCTTCTCGGGACTACTTCGATAATATCCATGCCAATAGTAGTAGTGATTGTCGTAGCTGAAAGCAATGCGTTTTGAATGTAATGAAATCTCTGATTGTGAAACTCACATTATAGGAGTTGCTGGCTGGCTAATAATATAAGTGCTTCCAGTATGTCCCGTTGAAAAGTATGTAGTCGACGGGCGAAACACATTAGCTCGGAATGCTTTCGAATCGTAGTGAACTTGTGAATGACTTGAGCTGAACTTATTTTTTATTGCTTGAACTTTTCTATTATGAACCTGGAATGAAATTTCCCTCCTCCTCCTCTTGAATAAGATCCTCTAGAGCCTCCTCTAGCTCCTCCACCACCCCTTCCACCGCTTCTTGCACTGCTTCTATCGAGAAAAAGTAGAAAAATAAGAGGAATTATCAAGTAGATGTTCATCTCAAAACAGATGAAAACACACTTATGTTTCTATCTTCATTTCGATTTCTTTTGGAGACGAAGACTTTCAGACAATTCCTTCTTGTTTGTTTTCTGATTTGTCGTCAGTAGACTTGACGTCGTGATGTAATTGAAATACCGAAAAGGTACAAGGAATATAGGTTCTATCAAAAGGTTTAGAACAGTAGTCAGACAGTACACTTTATTTCGTACAAAGATTAACACATTTTCAGTTTTCATGTCCATTTCAAGTCCAAAGTTTATCGGATTAGGCTAACCAAAATACACAGAACACAACAATAAACAGCATTGCGAAGCAGCCCATTCTAAAAATCACCGAATTTTGACTTGAATTCTATTTTAAACTAACGTTACGAGGAATCCAAAAACATGATTACAACACTTCATTCCACAGCACTCTTCCCATCTTCCACATTCAAATAAAAGTACTTTCGGACTTGTACCGTTTGTTAATTTCACTTGAAAAAGCTCTCCATCCGCTTCTGTTAGGTTAAATCTACAAACTCTTTCGGTATTCAGATCTTTCTGATAGAATCCATCCCAGTGATAAACATGCTTGTCGAATCTAAAATAGCTATTTTTCTGGAAAGTAGATTGAGTTGGACTCACGGGATCGTGACTAGTGGGTCAATGATGGTGTAGGTGTTCGGATGAAAGTAAATCGAAGAAATATTGGGAGAGCTGAATAGATAAGCACGCAAATCTGAGGTGCCATATCGAATTTTATGAACGCGAATCGCACAGAAAATTGGTGTGGTAAGAAGAACAAGTAAAAAGGGAAAAACCAAGAAATTCATTTGAAATAAAGAAAACTAGACAGGATGTTTGTTTCTTTTTCACTTCTTTGACAGTGGTCACCCAAGAGAGAGTGAAGAGAAACTTTGATCTTTGTCAAGTGTATTCCTTCGATGTCATGAGAACCTTATGTACCTGAAACATGAATTAGGCAAAGTTTTAGTATAAAAATAGTTTATTAATGACAAAAACCATAATGAATTAGTTTGTCATTCAGCTTCAAATACAAACTTTATGCAAAGTAGAGAACGGCCGCAACAAGCACAAAGAACATCACCAACATTCCCAACCTGAATTCAAAAGTTGATTTTCTAACTTTACTCACTCTCATTACGTTATAAGAACACCATTGAAATCGTCACAACACTTGAATCCGCAACAACCATCTATTGATCCACATTCAAAGAATAGAGCTTTCGGACGTGTTCCATCAACAAATTTCAAATAAAAAATCTCTCCATCAGCTGCTGTAATATTGAATCTGCAGACTTTTGCGTCCTCGTTTTCTTTTACATAATAACCATTCCAATGGTACGTGTGACTATCAAATCTGAATTATTTAATGTCAAAAAGGAAGCCATTAACCTACTAACGAAATGGGAACAGGTGGATCGTTGATAATGTAGCTGTCAGGTGCGGATCCCGGATGAAAATATAAAGAAGTTATTTCCGAAGAGCTGAATAGGTAATGTTGGAATGCAGAGGAGTCGAATGGAACTCTTTGGGATCGTTTGTGAAAGCCATCACAATTCGAGAAAACGGCAAATAGGAATACGATTGTGAACGCGTTCATTTCAATGGAAGACGATTCTGTTTTGATCTTGTTTCTCTTCTTATTTTTGGACTGTCTACGATGTCATTCACGGCAGTAAAGTAATTTCTTCATTTGAAAACATTTGACCAAATTTAACGGTGATATAATGTGATATTTATTTTTTTTTCAATTGATTACCAGACATTCAAAAAATGAAAAAGGTTCAATTTTGGTTTCAAACTTTTGGATTCCCTCCCCTCAAAGGTTCAGATGCATTATCGTTGGAAGATTCTCGCTTCTTCTTTCCATACTTCCTGTACTTGTTGATAACCCAGTAAAGGGCCAGGAAAAATATGATGATTCCTCTGAAAGATTTCCTATAATTTCGATAATTCCGACACTTTTAATCACCTAACAATAAACATGGCACTCCTACTCTCTCCACAACATTCCAAATCGCAACACTTTTCATTACTTTGACACCGGAACTTGAGAGAGTACGGTCTGGAACCATCGGGATAGCGAACATCACGAAACTCATAATCGGCAGATGTGAGTCTGTAGTCGCATCTCAATGAATCATTCGAATTGTAATTATAGAATCCCCGCCAGTAGTAGTCAATGTTATTGTATCTGTAATTTTTGAATTGAAAGAGTGCGAGAAGAAAAACTTACTTGATTGGAAGGTATTGAGAGACAATCACTCCAGATTTAATCGAGTTTTCAGCCACAAACTTTTTAACATTTCGAGTGTATGCTGATTGTGTATCTGTTGCGCTGGAAATAGATAGATCAGGATTATATAATGTAATGAAAACATACTTGGGTGGTAGTGGTTCTTGATACTCATCTTCAATAGTTTGAGTCAGGGTTCCGGGTAAGAGAAAGAATAAAACGATGCACTGTATGATAAGAAACATCTTCAGAATGGATTGATCGGGAAAATAATTTGTTGTTGTGTTCTCCAATTTTCAGCCTGATTAGCCGCAGAAAAAAAGAAAACAAATGATTGTCTACCATCCTGAAAAGAATGGATGACAGGTTCTTTCTTTAACAAATTGTCTCTTTATTGATTTTCGATACGAAAAAATATAGGAGGTGAATAATGAAAAAAGATCAAATTAGACTGCACGAACATTCGGCCTTGCAAAAGGTTGAGTGACAGGGCTGGTGATCTCTGTTACCGAGTCACGATGCTTTTGGGCGTAACTGGTGTATTTGGAAATCGCGACATAGACAGCGAGGAAGAATAGGAAGACTCCACTGGAAAAAATTAAGTCATTTCAGATGCATTTTTGTGTTTATTAGGTGCTACCCCGAATTAACACTGCCCGAATCAGAACTATCTTATCTTCCTTGTCACAAATTTTATTTGGAAACTTTTTTGCTAAAAATATAAATATTCGCAGATACGTCGTGAATAATTTAGTGAAGTTTGAGCTTTCGAGCGTCGCGCAAATTCGATTTCGCTTAGTTCTGATTAGGGCATTGCTGATTCGGGCAGTTCTCATTCGGGGTAGCATTGTCTATTATTACCACATGGTCAATGTAGAGCTTCTACTATCTCCGCAGCATTGGAGGCCACAACAATCCTCAAACGTCAGGCATCCGAACTGAATCGATGGTGGCTTGGTACCATCCCGGAAGCTAACGTTCCGAAACTCATGATCTGAATCGTCGATGTGGTATTCACATTTCAATGGGTGTGAAGCGTCGTATTGGTAATTTCCGTACCAGTAGTAATTGATTTCGTTGTATCTGAAAATATGAATATTTTGCCTATTGAGATTACGGTATTACTTGATGGGAAGAGATGGAGTGATAATGACAGCCATTTTTGTTGAGTGGCGGAAAATATGAACTTTAGCTTCACGTGTGTAGGCGGAATATCGGTAGGCGGGGCTGAAATTTCAAAAAAAAAAAACATCCGGGTCTGAAATATTTCCGAGGAATACCTGACTCGTCCGTGTGGACGGAGAGTTTTTCGCTCAACGACCTGGGCAATGCTTCCAGTTGCCAGAAGAACGACAATCATAAGAAAATGGACAGACTTCATCATTGTATTAGTCGAGGGAAGGCTCCAGTTAAATTAGAAAATGGAATTCAATAAAGACGGCACCCCGAAGAAAACGAAGAAGAGCAAGAAAAGCACACAAATATGACGACACTGTTTCTGTTTGAAGACTCTAACCATTCCCCGATGCTCAACGCCTTCTGATAAGTTTCTCATTTCCGGAATACGGACGAAAGCGGAAATCGAGACGGTCAATCAGTATGATTAGTGGAAAGTATGACACATATTTCCTTTTCTTCTAGACAATAACAGAGGAAATTCTGACAGTGATCGATGTCTGAAAGCCCACGCATTGGATATATGAATTACGGAAACGTCTAGAAAGATTACTTACTGTTATCATGAAGCGAAGATCTGAGTGTTGGAAACAAAAGGAAGACACGGTCCTGTTTTCTTAATTTTGCATCAATTCCTGCTCTTTTAGGTGTCTTAAGTTTTAAAACCATTCAAATAAAACCATTTTATTTTACAAGACAGAAAAATGAAAACAAAATTAGACAGACTGTGGTTTCGGCCCTTTCAGTTTCGCCTTGATAACATCCTTCTTAACTCTTCTCACAACATCCAAACTCAGCTGATCTCCATACCAATAACAATCATCACAGAAGCAATCAATCTCCGATTCGCAGACCCAAAGGTTGCAACCCTAAAATAAGAGTCGTCTAGAATTCATTAAGAGCACATGAATCTTTTTTTTCCCGGGATTGAAATTTAATTTCCTCAAAATGGATCCCAAGAAAGGTTCGAATTTTATGGCTAGGTTTCGACAGCTTCCGGTTTTGGTTACAAAAAAAAAAATTAAAAACAGATATATTGAAACTCTCTACCGGAAAACTCACATTAGCTGTACACTCCTCGGGACAGTAATCGAGACAAGCGGTGACGTAACCAACGATGAAAACAAAAAAGAGAACAGATTTGAAATTCATCATCGAAATGAGTGTGTAACCTGTTGACCGGGATTGGTTTTTATATTCAAACTATTTTTTATGACAGGTTATAAAATCACAACTCCAAATACAATATGGTGTAAACACGTCCGGTGAACATTAAAATTGAAATAAAAACTGTCTGTAGGCGGTTTTGAAAAGAATATGAGTATGACAAGTATTAAAATGCGACTATTATCACTTTGTTTTCATCATAATTCTGAATTCCATTTACATTTTGAAAAGAGTTCACAACGATCCATCATCGTTCTGTCTTCTTACATCATTAATGAATAATATTGCGAATCGTAAAATTGGACTCTCGACTTGCCCTGAAAAATTAAGGATTTGCAAAAGTTCACATTTGGAAACTAACAAAACATTTCTCCTCCTCTATAGTTTCTCGCAGTTCGGCGGAAGTCTCGGACAATTTGGAATGCACTGTACAAACCAATCAGGAACCTGGAAATTTGTGTGATTAATCATTGTATTTATTGAAAACTTACAATGAAATTTGATATATTCGGTTAAAGAGATGGGCGCAGGTTGCCTGTAAAAACCAAGAAAATGCTTTTTTTGTAAAATATTGTACCTTCTCTAATAGTGGGACATGCTATAAATTTTGGGCAAAAACTTACAGAATCAATACCGCGGCATCCTGGTTAGAGTATCTCTTATTATGGAAACCCATGGCGGCCTACCCACGGCCTGGCCTCGATTTTGCCAGCCTTGATTTTGGGTAAAGTACTGTTCAAAATGTCAATTCGGACAACTTTTATTTGCTCGAGATCTTCAAAGTTCTCTTTTTGAACTCACTAGTGTGCTTTCTTGTTTTATGTGCCCTTCGATGAAATGTGCTCCATAAGTTGACTTGATACGGTATGTACTTTCTGTTGTCCCCCAATTTTTATCAATGTAAAAAACCATTTTCTCAAAACATATTTCTTCTCCATCTCTCTCTCTTTGGTTGTCTTCCCCATTTCATATGCAAATCTGCAGAAATGTTAACCATGAGAACATTGAACGCCGCTCTCTCCGCTACGCACGACATTTATTGCCCCTCGCTTTTTTGCAAAGATTTAAGAAGATGCAAATTTCAAAAGTTTTTGAAAATTATTTTGTTTGAAAAATTCTTCTTATTTTCCGTACCAACTCCAGCATTTGTTCGTCTCCATTATCCCGATGAAAAACATGTCTCATTCGGAATCTCATTCGTCTCATTCATTGGTCCCATTCGGAATGGGTCATTCCTCGTCCTTTTTCTGTTCTTTTTTTTCCGAACACAGAAATTTCGCCTCAAAAAACCTGTGTTTTCGTGGCAAAGGTACAGAAATTTCGTTTCAAAAAATCTGTGTTTTCGTGGCAAAGGTACAGAAATTTTGTCTCAAAAAATCTGTGTTTATTTGCCACGAATATACAGAAATTTTGAGACAAAAAATCTGTAGTTGAGCGGAAAATAGAAAAACGTGAAAATATACAGAAAAATGACCAAGATTTTCTGTACTTTTTTAGAAGGTGATGTGGATTATTTTTGAAAACGAACCCATTTGAATGCTCAAAAATAAACCACAACTGTATTCGGATCAATTTAAAACATTCGGGTGAGATCTATAACATCATTAAAGGGGGCGAGTGCTAATTCTAAGCTTATCGGTTTTTTACATTGATCGATGCAGAAAAAAAGTTAGAAAGAAAATTCTCATGCACAATGTCACGAAAATCGATCAATCAAAATATATAGGTCAAAACAGCTCAAAAAAGTGAACTTAGACCGATCACATTTTCAACTTTTTTTCACGTTTTGCAAAAGATCGGTCTACTCGGGTGTTCACTTTTTTGTTCAGAAGTTCACTTTTTTGAGCTGTTTTGACCTATATATTTTGATTGATCGATTTTCGTGACATTGTGCATGAGAATTTTCTTTCTAACTTTTTTTCTGCATCGATCAATGTAAAAAACCGATAAGCTTAGAATTAGCACTCGCCCCCTTTAATGATGTTATAGATCTCACCCGAATGTTTTAAATTGATCCGAATACAGTTGTGGTTTATTTTTGAGCATTCAAATGGGTTTGTTTTCAAAAATAATCCACATCACCTTCTAAAAAAGTACAGAAAATCTTGGTCATTTTTCTGTATATTTTCACGTTTTTCTATTTTCCGCTCAACTACAGATTTTTTGTCTCAAAATTTCTGTATATTCGTGGCAAATAAACACAGATTTTTTGAGACAAAATTTCTGTACCTTTGCCACGAAGACACAGATTTTTTGAAACGAAATTTCTGTACCTTTGCCACGAAAACACAGGTTTTTTGAGGCGAAATTTCTGTGTTCGGAAAAAAAAAACAGAAAAAGGAAGATAAGTTTGCTGGATATTCAACGCTAACAAAAAAATAAGTACACGAATTCCTGTTTGATGGCAGCGATTCTAAAAAACTGTATAAAAATCGGTGTTTATGGCATTATAACTAACTTCGATGAAAATCTGTTAAAAAAGTACACAATCTATATAAAACTGACGATTCCGGCTACAAATCAAAAACTTTTGAAATTCAACCTTTCTTATTTCGTAACATCTAACCCACCATGATATGGATTATAGTTGCCTTTCTGAACAATAAGTAAATTTCTTCTGCCTCCGGATGGAAGCTCTCCTGCTTGACGAGTTCTATTTTGAATTTAATACACTCCATTTTTCTAAAAATAAAACTTGCAGCTTTTTAACGGATACTAAACTCACTCGTCGAGAGGCAATTCGCGGGAATCCACTACGTTGATTATCAGAATAAATAACAATAGAGCTAATTTCATGTTTGCAGCAAAGAATAGCTATTCGAACATGGGTAGATGAAAGATGTGTGAAAAAGGAAGAGAATGAAAATGTACCCCAAAAAAGAGAAATAGAGAAATTGTGGAAAGAAGAGAGGGGAGTTGCTGTGACAGCAGCTCGCTTCGGTGTGTCTCCGGAGGAATAAAATTATTATTTATTAGGGAAAAGGTAAAGTAAAACGACTAATAATTACAAAATAGAATGCATAGAAATGAAAGATTGATAACAAAAAAGAGTGAAAATATGTCTTGTAAAAATTAATTAGTTTCGAGTTCACAACATCTCACTCTGTCGTGGCGTTTCGATCGAAAATGCGCTCGTCGTTGTGGGCTCAGCACCTTTGGCCTAAAAATTATATAAAGATATGTTCAATAATTACTATTTAATGTTCAACCATACCTGTTTTTCTTGTGTAACTTTTGTAACATGGAAATAGTTTCCTGGATTCGATCCAGGCGGTCGTACCACCAAATCGGCTGTACTCCTCGCTTCTCCTGCGATATTTTCAGCCAAACAAGTGAATTGTCCACTATCTGCACCTTCTACTCGGACAATAACCAACGAATGATATCCATCACCATGCTGGAAATAAAAAAATTGAATGTGTTAAATAAAACTGTGGGCCCAAGGCTGGGCGGCAACGAATTTCGGCAACTCATTCAAATTCTAAAAACTTTTTTCAGGGGTGCCGGACCAAAATACGATCGACAGAAAGAATGTTGCTTATCAAAAAAAGCTATCGATTGGTTTAAAAACCGTCAAATTTCATAGATGATTAACAGAGTTATGCATTGTGTTGCCAAAAAGTTGCCAGTTTTGGAACTTTCGGCAACTCCCATCCCTGAACTTACATCAACAATTCGGACTTCTTCGCAATCAGGAATCTCATATCCATCTCGCATCCAAATAACCTTTGGCATCGGATCTCCCGTCACGCTGACTGTCCATTTCAGTTGACTTCCTTCTTCTACTTCCTCACTTATCAAACGTTGAATGAAGTCTGGTGCGATGGTTTTTGCTGTAATTTAAAGTATGAAATTTTATTATCCTAGGAAGAAACTTACGTCTAACTACCAATTGCGCACTGCTCGTGGCAACTCCACTATTATTCTTGGCAGTACACATATATTTTCCAGCATGGGAAAGTTGACAGTTGAGGAAGTTCAAAGATACCCGTCCTCCAATATTCGAAACTCTGATATCTTTCAAATCAAGTGGTCTTCCATCAATTGTCCATTCGACAGTTGGAGCAGGCCATCCAGTCACAATTCCTTCGAATGTAGTGTTTTCTCCTTGGGCAACGACAGTCGATACAAGAGTTTGGGTGAAATGTGGAGGGTGTCCAGCTGTTTTCTTTCCTTCCAAATCATAGGTTTCCAAATGCTCTTCATCTTTCTTGTGCTCCAATTCGATTCGTTTTGCTGGCGGTGGAGTTGAGAGTTTCGATGCTTCATGTTTCAATGGTCTTCTCTGTTCATATTCAAACATGGCAAATTCTTCTTCAACAGTCGTGTATTCGGTTGGAGCATTCTTTCTCGCTTGTTGCTGAAGTCGCGTTTCTTCTTGTTTCTTTTGTTGATAAGTTTGCATTGATCTTGGTCGAACATGCAAGACAGTGAGAGATTCCGTGACTCCTCGCTTGTTTTCAGCGATCATTTTGTAGTATCCAGCATGTTCCAGTCTAGCAGGACTGATTATAATGGAGTAGGTGTCGTTGACGTGACAGATCTGAAAATTTCAGAATATGAAAAGAAAACTGCAACTCTTACCTTCAAGAACTCGGATTTTTCCGTAACTTGCTTATTATTGAAGAAGAACCTAGCCGCTGGCTTTGGATTTCCAACCAAAATACATTCAATGGCTATCCTTCCTCCTTCTTCAACTGTGTACTCTCTTTCGAATGCCTTGATGAATTCTGGTTCAGTTGTAGTTCTTGATAATCCAATCCTCTGCATATTATCTTCTGCGGTGCTCCGATGAATTGGTTGTGGTGGTGGTGTCGGAGCAGAATCCGTGTATGCACCATCAGTCCAGAATCCTTCAACATCTGATGCTTGAATGAAACTGTCTCTGTGTCTCACAGATGACTCTTCGTCTGTTTGTCTTCTGTATTCATTACTAATTGGTCTAGCTGTTGTCTTCTTTGTTGAAGTCTCTCCGTCGATACCTAATCGTCTTACAGTAACCGTTGAAGTTTGTGGATGAGCAGCATCCATATGAGTATTCTGAACCCATCCTTCTCCAGAAGTCGTTTCAGTTACTGTTGTTGTAGTCTTTGGTTCTCTTCTGATTGGAATTCGAGACTCGTTCTTGATCCTTTGATCTTGTTCCTCTTCCTTCTTCGTTGTGATCACTTGTTGTTGGTTTCTGTTTTGTTGAATATCATGCTGCACATGTTCTCCTCCTTCAATATCTAATCGTTTCACTGTAATCGTTGACTGTTCCGGTCTTCTCATATCCTGATGAACGTTCTGAACCCATCCTTCTCCGGAAATTGTCTCTGTTACTGTAGTCGTTGTCTTTGGTTCCCTCTTCACTGGAATCTTCGATTCATTCTTAATTCTCGATTCCTCTTCCTCTTCTTTCCTTGTCTTGACAATTTGTTGCTGTGGCTGTTGAGCAGCTTGATAGTTCACGTGATGTCCTTCATCAATATCCAGTCTCTTTACAGTAGTCGTAGAAAGATGTGGATTTTGGAAGTCTTGATGAGTGTTCTGAACCCATCCTTCTCCAGAAGTCATCTCCGTAACGGTGGTGGTAGTCTGTGGCTCACGTTTCACTGGAATCCTGGATTCTCTGTGAACATCTTCCTCAATCTTTTCAGTAACAATGTTTTTCTGTTCCGGTTGGGTGAACTGAAAAAAATATCTCTAAATGGAAAATTCTCATCAGAAACTCACCCTTTGCTGATTGATATTCTGAGATTCTTCAATATCCAACTTCTTCACAGTGACCGTCGACTTGTGTGGCTCCACAAAGTCTTGATGCTGATGCTGAACCCATCCCTCTCCAGAAGTTGTCTCAGTCACCGTGCTCGTGACTTGTTTCTGCTTCTGTTGTTGTTCTTGATACTGTTTCTGAAACTCTTCGGTTTGAAAATTCCAAGAACTTTTGACACCTACATCAATATCACTAGTAATAACTTCAGTCTGTTTGACGACAGTCGTCACCTTTTGCTCATGTGGTGTTGCGAGGATATCATCGATTCTGTCGATTTGAGGAGCTTCTTTGATGATAGCCTGTCGTTCTGGTTGCGATGGGACATGAACTTGCTGAAATATTTTTAAACTTTTAATGATTCCCAGAGCTTGAACTACCGCAATGTTAGCAACTAGTTGGCCTCCAGTAGTGGTTGCTTTGTATGTTTCTGGCTGAGATGCTTGTTGGTACTTGGCAATGTTCTCAACAGAAGGACTTCTTCTGGTGAGTGTGGATCTATAGGTTTCGGGAACTGGAGACTGACGAATCTTGGCAACATTCTCCAACGATGGTGCTTTGGAAATGGACGACTGATGAGTCTCTCTAACTGGTGTCTTTCTGATAGTAGCCACGTGTTCAGATGTTGGTCCAGGAGTGGTTCTTGCTTCATAAACTTCTCTTTGTGGTGATTGACGGATAGTGGCGACATTCATAGTTCTAACAGTTTCATTCGATGACGTGGATCTTCCCATAACTGGCTGAACTGGTTCATGGGACTGCCCAATGTGAGAGATATTGGTTGTAGTGGTAGTGGTATGGTAACCGACTGGACGTGGAGATGGTTCATGGACATTATGAGAACTATACTGATCCATTCCGGATACGGTTCGTGTTTCCGTTATCTCAACATCTCTCATCGGAGACCAAATCTCATCGATAGTATCAATCCATCTTTGTTGAGATTCTGTTTTGCGGACTTCTCTGATTTGTGGAACTGGTGAAATGGATCTCTGGGAAAGGTGTTCCTCGAAGTGTTGCTCGACCAATTCAACCCATCTCTTCTCATCAACAATCTTTTCTGGTTCTCTTGGTTGTGGGAAGTCTTGACGTTCTCTCGTTTCCATTTCTTGACTCTTTTTAGTGATGATTGTCTGCTGAATCGGCTGTCCGATTTGTTCATTCATATCTTCTTGAAGATGATGTTCAGTTGTGACAACTCGTTTCAAGGATGGTTGAACATGAACAGTGGCACCTGTGACAGCTTCTCCAATTTCATTCTCCGCTACAGCAGTGTACATTCCAGCGTTGACAGGAGAAATCTGTTGAATTGTGAGTCTAGACCACCCATCTTCCTGCTCCGAGATCTGCACTTGACTGGAAGTTTGAACTGGAGAATCGTTGAATTTCCAGTGAACTCTTGGCTTTGGTTCTCCATATGAGAATACTTGAAGTGTCGCAGTTTCTCCTTCCTGCCAAGTTGTATTTGTCAGTGGTGGTTGGATAACTGGAGGTCTTTGGATTGGAGTTCTTGGTTTTGGTGGAGTCTGTGGTGGTGGTTGTTTCTTTGGAAGAACACGAAGTTGACAGAAGTTCGCAACCTCTCCATGCACATTCTTAGCACGGACAGTATAGGTTCCAGTATCCAATGGAACAGTTTGATCAATGACCATCTGACAGTGATCTCCAGAGAATGTAAGGTGTACTCGTTGACTCTCCTTAACAGCAGTTTCCTCCTTGAACCATGTGACTTCAGGTTCCGGTTTTCCAACGACAACACAATCCAAACGGGCAGTCTCTCCTTCATTCACTTGAACACTTTGCATTTGTTTCACGAATCTCGGCTTGTCTTCTTCGAGAATAGCAGATGACATTGCGCTTCTGGCTGAAAATTGTATTGTTCGTCTAAGAATAGACACATAGAAACTTACACTTGACAATCAGATTGGCACTGCTGGAAGCAGATCCTCCAACATTTGTAGCCTTGACGGTATACTCTGCGGTATCCTCAATAAAGCTCTCCTCAATGACGAGAGTTGCCACTCCGTTCACATATTCTTGACGATAATCCATGTTACTCTTCACATCGATTCCATCTTTCAGCCAAGAGATTTTTGGCTCTGGTTCTCCGTTGATTCTGGCGGAAAACTCATACCGGCAACCTTCATCAACCTGAAATACATTTCTGAATGTTTCATTTCAAAGGTTATCAAATCCTACCTCGTCATCCTTGAGTTGAGTAAGAATCTGGGGAGCCTGAACTCGTTGACGTTCTTCTTCTTGTTTCCTGATGACGATATTCTGAGAAGCAGCTCGTTCGTGAAGTTCCTTGACAAGTTGTTGGACTTGTTGCTGTTTGGTCATCGTCTCTTGAACGGTCTTTGTGAAAGTTTCATCCTTTGTGAACCTTGAAGCGTCTTCCAGTCTTCTTGTTTGAGCCTCGACAGTCTGATGAATCTCGTTGACTTTTTTCACAAGAGTCTCAGATTCTTGAATTGTCTTTGGAGTCTTGTCAACCAATCGAATAATCTCGATTGTCTCCTCTTGCCACATCTGAATCTCTTCCACAATCTTTTTCAAAATCTGAAGTTCTTGTTTCTCTTCAGGAGTCAATGTAATCTGAGTTTGTTCCAAGCTGGTGAGCTCAATAGTCTTCGTTTCTTCAATCATCTGTTGTGGTTTCGATAATTCAAAACTGGCAGAGATTGCCTTTCGCTCCAAATTTTCAGCCATCTCTCTGATCACCTTTTGTTGCTCAACAGCTCTGGCGATTTGAGTTTTGACAGAAATTTCTTTGGCTTTCGATACAACTTCCTCAATTTTTGGCTGTTGAACTTCAATTGCTTCTTTTACGAGTTTCACCTTTTCTTGGAGCTCTTGGCTTTCCTGGAAACCAATTATAAAGTTTGAAACGGTTTCGATTTCCCTTACCTGAACAGTTTTCATCGGAGTGCTATCAAACATTTTGATGATTTCGACCATCTCTTCTTGCCACATCTGGATATGTTCTGTCACTTTCACCAGTTTTTGTTGCTCTAACTTCTCTTCCAGTTCCACGGTAAGATGCTTCAATTGCTCTTGCACATGTTCCACTTGTTCCATTTTGTGAACGAATTCGGGAACTGAAATTTTAAAATTCTTTGAGAAAGAAAGTACAACAAACCTTGCGACATCTTCTTGATTTCTTGAATTCTGGCAGACTTGTGTTCAATAGTTTGTTGAAGATCATGAACTCTATCAATCAATTCGTTGGCTTCTTGAATATTAGCTGGCTCAGTTCTATCCAACATTCTGATAATCTCAACAGCTTCCTCTTGCCACATTTGAATCTCTTGAACAATTCGAATCAACTTCGTAATCTCCAATTTTTCTTGCAACTCGATCGTTGTCCGGCGGATCTGCTCTTGGTTCTCGATAGTCTTGTGAAGTTGGGTTTGGAATGTTTCATCTGAAATTCTAATCTCAATTGAAGGTTCATTGAAAAAAACTCACTCTGAGAAAGAGTTCTGCACGCTTCCAAATGCTCACTCTTCTTATCAACTTCCACTTTCAAATCCTCAATTTTCCGTCTTACTTGCTCGAACTGTTCCTGATTATTCGATTGAGTAGTGACGACTTGGTTCATGTTTCTGATAATTTCCACCATTTCCTCTTGCCAGATTTGAACATCCTCCACAATTTTCAGAAGAGAAGTCAGCTCGACTTTATGACTCAATTGATCCAGACGAGTTTTGATGTAGTCGTTTTTATCAATCAAAACATTAATTCTACTGATTTGTTCTTCATTCTTATTCTCTTCTTTCAAAGTCTCGAGTGTGTTTTTGTGCATGTCTGCGGCGTTTTTGAAGGATGAAATTCTCTTCTGGATTTCCTCAACTTCCTGAAATCAAAAAAATCTAATAATATAAAAGTAACAAGGGTACCTCTTTCTTGGTCACACTAGAGTTGTCAACTTTTCCAATAAACTCAAGCACATCAGTCTGCCACATTTGAATCTCCTCCATCACACTTTCCACTTTGGTAGTCGAGTTCTTATCCATCTGCCATTCTGTCCATTTATGTTGAACATATTTGAAGCGATTTTCATGATCGGTAATCATGTTTCTAACGGCTTCTTGAGCTCTTTGAATATTCAACCACTCGTCGGATTTGCCGATTTGAGTAGCGTTTGAGATGAACTTTTCTCCTAAAAAGTTTTGAAGTTCTCTTAATTTTTTGAATATTTTCAGCTTACCTTGATGTTTCTCCTGACTCAAAGTCTCTAGAATCATCTGGAATACATTTGAAATTTGCGCAGCGACCTTCTCATTTGTATACTCTTGATTGTTCTCCAGAAGAGTTTGAAGAGCATCAAACGACCCTTCGAGATCTTTTCCAAACTTGTGAACTTGCTCATAAGTAGTTCCGATCTGAATGCGATTCTCCAAAATATCCTTGATTCTCTCATAATTCTTGACAAAGTCAGACAACTGTTGTTCCTCATCTGGAGACATTTGTGGCTTTTTGGCAAGAAGACTCATAACATCAGCGTCTCTATTAACAACTTCAGTGGCGAATTGTTTGTGAGCAACGACAAAGTCACGAGCGTCATTTAGATTTCCTCCCATATCTCCCTTCTGTGCCAAGAATGCTGAAGCTTGACCGTCGAGCCAAGCCTTGATGTTGGAGAACTATAATAAAACCAGGTTAGTTGAAGATTCAAAAAATAGAGCTCACATGGGAAGTGGTCTTTCCAGATTCTTTGCGTTGCTTGGCAAGCGACTCGATTTCCTTCAGCTTTTCTGACAAGTCCTCAACATATTGCTTCACTAATCTCTGCTCCTCATAGCTCAAAACTTCTTTTGCTGGAAACATAGTAAAATAATTCTAGAAGATCAATTTCCAGAAACCCACAAGCAATATCCTTTCCTTCATGTATCAACGGAGACGCCTTCTGTTTGGCAAGTGGTGCCAATTCTCCAGCCATTGCAGCATTGGCACTCTTCATATCTTCCGCCATCATATTCAATTGAGATAACATCGACTTTGCGGCTTGAAGGAATCCATGAATACGTTGAGAACGATTCATTCTGGTTTTGAGGTAATGAAGGAATTCCTCAATTCTTCCTGACAAATGAGAGATTCTTCCACCGTCTGAAGATGGAGTTTGAGCGAGATCACGCAGACGAGCAACATGTTTCTGCAAAAATTATGATAAACGAATCATTCAAGAATCCAAGGACTCACATTTCCTTCATTAAGAACATTCTTCTGTCCAGCTTCATTCAGAGCCTTCACTTTTTTCTCTGCGTATCCTAGCCATTGTTCAATGATAACCAACTCGTCCTCTGTGGTTGTTGTGGTCTTCTGTTCAGCTGCTCCTGACTTTCTCTCTTGCCAAAGTGCTTCGGATCTTTCCCAATCGGAAGCCACTCTAGAAAATTAAAAGAGTTTTCAGATTTGAAAACGTGCTTACCTCAACATGATGCTTTCAATTTTCACAGAAGCGTCTAGTATCTCCTGCGGGCGTTCCGGATTATCATCGAGTTGTCCAAGTGTGCGGATTTGAGAAATCACAGAAGATCCAAGATCCACAACGGAAGCCGTTGTGTCAATGATATCTGAGAAATATAATTTAGAAGGTTTAAATAATAAAAAGGTTTACCATTGATGAGTTTATCAATCGAAGACTGAAGCTGCTGCGAATTCTGTTCATTTATCTGTTGCACGATTTCGATGGTCTTGGTGGAGAGCTGAAATGGTTCTACTTTTTCCTAGATTTTCCAAAACTTCAACTCACTTTCTGATGACTTTCAGCCAATGTATAAAATTGAACAGTCTCTCTGAGCATGTATCCACGTAGCAGGAGTTGACGATTCAACGATCTCCAGGTCTGAAGATGAGACATTTTAGTTTCATGTGTGGGAGACTGAACCCCTAGGATTCCTTCACTACACAAATTAATGTGCTGATTTATGGTGCAGCTGCATAGTAAAACAAAAAACGAAATGAGATGCATACAAACCTCTCGCAAACTCTTCGCCATTTCGTCGTAAACAATCGCTTCGTTCGGATTCGTTTTCTCGGCTCCAAGGCTGTCGGCTCGACTCAAAAGAGCAACGACTTGATCGTCTTTCTCTTGAAGTCGTCTGATAAGATCATCGTGGATATTCAACAAGTCTTTCGCTTCTTGAGATGAATTTCCGATTGAAAGAAGCTTCGGTTGCATCTCGTCAACACGAAGTTGGATGTAACCGGCGCTCTGGAACATGAGAATTGGGATGAAAGATTCTGAATTCAGAAGCATACCTTTAGAAGCGCTACTACGATGGAGGCATTTACACCAGCTCTGACGGCGATTGTGGATAGAGTTGTTGTTGATTTATCGGCTTCTTGGCTCTGACCTCTTCGAGCCAACTCTGAGAGGTTGGCATCGTTCGGCGCCCCTCCTGGCGCCATTTTCAGATGGTAATTGGTCTTTCTGAAGAATAAAAGTGGAAAGGCTTTGAAGAATTTAAAAATAAAATAAGGTTACAGTTGGATTGAGGATGAAAAAACTTCAAAAAATGTTTCCAGGATGATTTTTTTAATTAAAAATTTTAGATAACCTCTGCTACCGTAGTCGGTGCTCTTCATCTTACAAAGTAAAACTAAAACAAAAACAAAGTAAGTGCAAAAAATTAATATAAAAAGTGCCGCCCACTCTTCTAAAGAGGTTTCTGTGGTGCTCTCCTACTATTACACACGTTCTGACTGAAGGATCCTTCTCTTCATCTACTTCTCGCTTCGGAAGAGGAAGAGTGTAAAACATCGAGTCAAAGCACATCGAGAAGTGGGGAGAGAGATAGAGAGAACAACAAGACAAAAATGCGGGTGGGAGGGGTGAGGGAGAAGAGCAGGAGAAGAGGTGAGGGGGCTCCCGGGAAGAAGAAGGGGAAGATAAGAAGATATGGGAACAGAGAGGATATATTGGAAAAAATGGAAAGAAGAATTGATCAGTTAATTTAATTTATTGTACAGATAAAACTTGTTGAGTTTATTGAAGGATGGAAAGTGGTACAGAAAGTTACAAAGAATATGCTGGTGTTTCTAAAGTTGTCTTGAATATGTAATTTTGACATTTTAACTACCATTCTGTGGACCTCATCGAGTTTTACATTTTCATATAATTTTTGTATTGAAAACCATAAATAAGAAGAAATAAAATAACCGCCCCGGATGGCAACCCCAAGGTGATCTGATCTAGCGTACTGTTTTTCAAATTATCTAAAAAAACATTATGTGCCTTAGATATTAGTATTAGGTTCAGCTTGAGCCAGAGCAACAGGGCAGTACTTGTTCAAATCTCTCCGGAATGAAAAATCGGTAACTTTTTTTTACACAAAAGTTTGAAAAAACAAAGAAATCAACAAAGTACTAGCATAACACATGTGGCGGTTTTCTTTTTATCGGTTTTATGTATACGAGTGAATTTCAACCAGAAGCATCTTTGAAATCGAAGAGAAGGTGCGAAGTTTAGTTTGTAACTGATACCATCGGGAACGCATTGATACACATTTCTATTTCGATAAACAAATTTTTAGAACTTTTTTCTTCAGAAAGAAGTATCGGGTCAAAAAAAATCAAGAACAGATGCACTTTCATTGAAGGCGCCAATTGTTTGGGTGAGACGATGGGTGATTGGGATGGTGTGTGGTCCCCCTATGAGAAAGAGAGAAGAGACACTTTCAATCCGTTTGTTTCTTATCCGCCCATTACAACGTCCTGGAACACATCTCGATAGCAAGAGAGCAGCTTCTCATCTTTTCCTCTTCTTCAGCATTTGTTTGGTGCCAAGTTTTGCTTGCCGTTGCCGACCGGACCGATGGGGAAGATATATCGATACAACCGCCGGATTTAATATGTGACTGGAAACTGGAAAAGATTGTGTGATTGAGTGACATCTGTTTGGGGGGGGGGGGGGGGGGAACAAAAAACAAGTGTTTCCGGGGGAACAGCTAGAACAGCTGAGAGCTCACGTTTCGTTGTTATTGAGATGGTTGGAAAAGTGCAAACTGCTCAATGGCAGTAGAGAAAATATTGGGAAAAAGCTTATGACCAAGTTACCATGAAATCTGTATTCGAAGGGCACCCCGATGAGCTAAAAATGAGCACTTTTTTAAAATTCAAAAGGATTGAAATCAGTATTATTAGAATCCTTGTCGGAAGTTGACTGGACACGTCTCAAAATATGTTTCAAATGATGTTTTTTTTCCAGATTACTTAGAAATTTTTTTTCTATAGATCGATTAAGATTTAGATGACATTGTAGTGTGCCAAATTTTAGAAAATTCGTATGTTGCAATCTCCAGATATTGACGTCAACATGTCGGTCAAAATTAACGACATTTTCGGCGCGTTTTTTAAAATTGTTATCGTAGCTGAATTAGTTCGAAAATAAGTGGACGAGATCAAATTGATAACAGGAAATTTAAAAATGTGTTTTGTTTTGCTGTAACAAGTCTAGAAAAATTTTGCGGCGGTATTAGTAAACTCGATATTTTTATGACGTCTTTGTAATTTGGACGAGAACGGGGAAATGCAACCTGGTTCTTCATCGGATGTCAAATCTTAACCTGAAAAGAGATTTCATTAATTGAGCGGTCTCACAACGGAAGGATTTATTTTGAAACAATTCAGGCAAGAATATTCAGAACGGAACAATATCATTTAGTCTCAAATTATTCACTTCTTTCTTCCATAATACTGTTGTTGTTGTTGTGTCTGCTGAGCATTCATTTGTTGATTATTCGACTGTTGAGTCCCTTGATTCGGAGATCCCATGTTTTGATTACTGGTCTGTTGATAGTTTCCAGTCTGGTACTGTTGATTGTTCATCTGCTGATTGCTCGTTTGCTGATATTGAGTGTTTTGATTTTGTCCGTTTTGTTGCTGGAACTGATTATTTTGGTTCTGTCCATTTTGTTGCTGGAATTGGGTGTTCTGGTATTGTCCATTCTGATTCTGATTTGATTGCTGGTACTGAGAGTTGATTAGGTTTCCATTGGAATCATACTGGGGAGAAGTTCCAATACTGTTGGTGTTTGTCGTGTTACCACAGTTCTGGGCGCTGCACAAACACGGAGCCTACAAAAAGACAAAAAGTTTTATGACCTGGTGATGATAGAGATGTGTTACCTGTGGCATGGTTGGCATTGTGGGGATATTTGGGAACGAGTTGTTGACTGATGGAAGGGTTTGGAATACAGAGTTGATCCATTGGCCAACCTAGAAAATAAATAGATTAGGTGAAAAGAGTAAAGATCGGGAACTCACATATCCGTTAACTTGGTTCATGTACTGATCGACACTATCTCTGTACTGTTGGATTTGTTGAAGTTCTTGTTGGGTGGCTTGTCTGGTTTGCCCATTCTCAATGATTTGTCCATCTTTGTACTGGCAGTTTCCATTGTTGAAAGAGTAATCCATGAGAGAAACACTGCTGGTTCCACTACCAACTTGAGTCTGGCTCATTTGAGAGTTCTGGCTCGAGTATCCATTGTTCGAATAGCTTTGAACTTGTCCATTTTGGTTTCCCATTTGGTTCTGTCCAGCATCATATTGCACCTGTCCTCCATAGTTTTGTCCTTGTTGGTTCTGATTGTACCCAGTTGTCGAGTATTGCTGATTCTGATTGTAGGTGTTGGAGGTGGCTCCGTACTGCTGCTGATTCTGCCCGTATTGAGCAGTTGTTCCATATTGATTTTGATTGTACATAATTGGTTGAGAAGTGGCTCCATTGTTATATTGAAGAGTACTTTGATCGTATTGATTTCCCTGTCCAGGATTCTGATACTGGTTCGTTGAATATGCGGCTGCAAACTGATTAGTCGTCACGGTTTGTCCATTATTCGTATCTAAAATTAGTCTATTCTACTATTGGTTAGTTAGAATCAAGAAAACTCACATTGTTGTTGCTGAGCAGCAACGGCGAGAACGCAAACTGATAAAACGGCTAAAAACTTCATTCGAATGGCGTTTCGGTTTTCGTCCACCTTTTCTCTTATATACTCGATGATCGGTTGCCAAAATGAATCAGAGTAAATAGACGGTGGACCCTCCGCCCCTATTGTTTGACTTTCTTACTTTTAACTACTGAAAAAGCGAAGAAAAGGAAGGATTTGAAAATCCAAACAATCTACACACTCGGTGTTTACTAGGAAAAAGTGAAAAAGAGAGTGACAGTTTGCCACTTCATTAAAAAAACGATGATGATGGAGTTTTGATTAAGAAATCTTGATGATGATGATCACTATCACTTTGATGAGTTTCGAAATATCTGGATAGATGGTAGTTTTTGTTTCGTTGAGCCCCTTGTTAACACGGGTTCAGAGATGTCAGGCAAATATTTGAGAAGAAAAACTATTTCGGCCGTTTTGACGACAGTATTGTTGTAGTGTGAAGAGGATATAATCCTCTAGTTACAATTTTCAAAGAAAAAGTTATTTATTTATCAAGGAATTTGGAGTGGATGTTCAGTTGTTGTATGGATTGTAGAAGTCGGTGTTGTAACTGCTCCAGTCATATGGATAATAGGGATAGTATGGGTTATAAGGGCTCTGAGAGTTGATGGATGAAGAAGGAACGACTCCGGTGCCAATTTGGTATGTTTGAGGGGTGTACCACAGTTTGATTGGTTGATAGTAGGGATCAGCAGGGGCTTGGTAGTATGGGTCTGAAAATGGGAGCATGGAAACATTAATCAATGAATACAAAACTCACATCCCATAACAATCGAGAAAGCAATGAAAGACAAAATAAGAAAGCGCATGGTGTCTGGAACTGTGTTTGATAGGAAACAGTCCACCTTATATGTACCTCGCTTTGATCAAACACCTCAATAGTTTTTTGTTTATTTCCAGAATCAATTGTTTGCAGATTGGATAAAATAGCATGATGCACATAGTTTGAACCACTTGAAGAGCCGAGTTCGTGAAAAAATACTGGGGTTTGTTGCACTCGATTTGGTCGAAAAAAGGAAGTGACGCGTTTAGGATTGACCTAAAATGAGCATGAGTGATGTCACTGATAGGTTTTTCGTGTTGAGAATACGGTGTTAAAAGTCAGGATTATAGAAAGGAAGAGTTGGCTGAAGTCTATAGAATGCCAGAACTTTCTAAGAAGGACCATCTCAAAATCAAAATCGTTTAAATATTTAATATGATGGACCAGTAGTCAGCTTCAAATTTAACGGGATTTTTAGGTCAAGGTTATAGACTAAAACAATGCTCTTTTAAAAAATGTCACTTTTTTAAACAGAAATTAGGTTAGTAACCGTTTTACAACCGTGACGACTTTCCAAAGCTAATCCGGAAGAAGGTTGGCCTCATAAACTTTCCCAATAACTTCATGAAAAGTTAAACCTGTCGTTCCGGGTTTCGATGAAATCAGTCCCTGGAGACCAGCGTCACGGTGGCGGCGTTTTTACAGTACAACGAACCCGGAAGAAGCCTAAAAACTACTCTGCATTTCAGTGCTTACTGGAAACACATTTTAGAGTCTTCGAAGTGATCAATAATATTCCAATGTTTCCTTTAGAGTTATAACATTTATTTTACAGGCTCTGCAAATACATAATGTTGCGTGCATAATTGAAGCCAATGAAGAAATCAAGATGGTCATTGGCCACCGCCCAAATGCAACTACTCTTTAAAGATCTTCTTCTTCTTATTATTTTTTATGTAACATTCGTGAGTGACGATCTATCTGAAAATGTTGCACTTTTTTGTTTATGAGAATCTCTGAGTAGTCTCGTAATCCTGTCTGACTGACGCATAATACATTTATTGTCTTTTATCCCGAATAAGAAAACAAAATATAGAACTTCTGAGAAGCTTTTTGATTACCTCACTCATTTTTGTTTATGTCTGGAAATAGTATATTTCATTCGTAGTATTCTCGAATGATGGATATCTTTCATCTCTGGCTGAAAAAAATATACATGTTTTGATTCTTTGTTTGCCTGAACCATCATCTCATTTTGGTTTCAAATTATTTGTGTTTTTCTCGCTTCCTAGTCTCTAATTCTGGACGTCAGCTGGACAAGAGAAAATTGATGGATTTCAGAGAATTCATAAATTTTCTTCAATTCCTGACGCATCAGTTTCCATTCATTACTCTGAATTTTTGATTCCTCCTATTTTCGGACTCTCGAATTTTGAACTAAATGGTCCAACCTAAAAGTTGTTTTATTGATTCTGAAACTCTTGAAAAAACGTTCGAAAAATAAAGTTTCAACACTTTTCTTCTTGAAAATTCAATCAGCTTTTCCTAAGTCGACTTTCTTGGCGGCATCTGGATTTCTTGGTGAATTATTTTTTCTTCTTCTATCCCCTTGGGATCCTCTTACACTTTCAAGGGAAAACTTGATGCCTTCTGGAGTGCAACAATGTTCGATTCTGTTAGAATTTTCTGTTGATCAGAGGTCATTTTCTGTGGTTTTTCGATAGTATGCCTCAAAATCGAAAAAAACTGTTTGTTTTATCATAAATCACAGAATCTTAGTTCCAGCAGGCAAACTTTTAGATTCAAATAAACCATATGATTAACATCATCTCGAGCTCATAATTTTGCAGTTTTTCAAGATGAAGTTCAATTTTTTCGAAAAGTTTGAAATTTTTCTCACGAACTTTGAATATAAACTTTGAAAAGTGTGAAATTTAATTGAACTTAAAACGGAAGTTCGAATTTCCAAAATAACGACTTTTGAAACTTTGAAAAAACACGCACGATTGAGCAGCTTCCAAACTTCTGATACCCCTAGAAGGAAAACAGATTCTGAATACTAGTGACGAAAATTTTAGGTTTAGAGATCCAAATATTATCTTTTCTCACTTCAATTTCAACACAGTCTTTTGTTTCATGACATCCTTTGAGTTCAAACTTTCAAATTTCAAGCCCCTTTCTATCCGATGATTCACAAAATTCCATGTTTCACAGACACATTGATATCTGAAGAAGCAGAATTCCTTTCGAATTATGCTAATAATTATCCAATACGTATCATATTTTTTTGTTCCTCTCTCATTTGCTCATCATCCGAGAATGATTCAGAGTCAATTACTTCCCCATATTTTTTCTCCAAATATTCTAATTGTGTTCGCAAATAAAACAAACATCTATCCTTCTTCCTCTTCTTCCTGGACCAAAAACCGTGGGTTTTCTGATTCAATAAGTTTTATTTTAAGCTATTTTAAGCTATTTGCATGGGGGTCATCGTCATTCGTGGATTTTCGGATTTTGTGTTTCAGTCTGCAATTCCAATATCCATTTGAATCTGGAGAGCACAGAGCAATCGTCTAGGTCTGTATAGAATCATTATTTCCGCTTTTTCAGAGAGGAACTGAAAATGAAGAGACTATAATTAAAGCATATTCTGTTTTGCCACCAAGTTTCCATTTTTTTCTCTTTCAAAGAATCAAATGGACAAAAAGTGTCTTAGGGAACAAATGGGAACAAAGTAAAAGCTTAATATAAGACCATCTGAGTCAGAGTTCTTTTCCCTTTTTTCGTGTGTTACATCTCTCACTTTTTGTCTTGATGAGAACTTATTCTGACATCCAGACCTCCCTCATCTTCTGTTCCATTCTGACTTTTTCTTTTCCAGATATTTGTAGTTTTCAGATTTCCTCTTATTCCTTCTCCTTTTTCTCAGAGTAATCTCATAGTATATGTGACAAAGATCTAGGATTACCTGACTCATGAAACATTCATAAATCTTTGTACTTCCTACATTTTTTCTATTCACACATCATAAGTAATCTGTGAAAATGAAAATGGGATGAAGAGTCGTCTTTTTTCTCTGGACAAATCAGAGAAAACTTTTTGGAAGCTTCTAATCTGCTCTGTCTCCTCTCATCCACGTAAAAGTTTGCGTCATGAAAAGCCAAACCAATTTCAGAAAAAAAGAGAACCTTTTGAATCAAAATTTGTTTTCTGGCTTTTTTGGCTCTTTTTTCATCCGTGCATCCACTTATGAAAACATGAGAGATTTTGCAGAATATGCACTTCAAAACTTAGATATCAAAACTAGAAGAAAACAAAAAAACACACAGGATTCACGAACTTTTTCTTTGAGTTCGTTCTTAGCAAATTTTTCCGGAGTTCCATGCTTTCCTTCATATTTTTAGCGCACCATAATTTTTTTCTATTTGAAGGAGACTCGTCATTTTAGCGTTAATTAAGTCTTCAACCGGAGTCTAGTCCACTTTAGGAACGGCTAAAAAATGAGGTAATTTCCTACTTTTTCGCTATTTTTCACGAGAACCAGACGGTAATGAGAGTTCTATGAAAATGAACCAGAAGTTTCTTTGAAGTTCAAAGAAGTATCCATTTTGCTCCTGGAACTTTCATATTGTTTCTGAAAATCTTCCAAAGTTTCTCTCCTTTTTGAAAATCACTGACATCATTAGTGTTTTAATGAAGTTTGCGATTCCGAGAATTGGACGTGCCATTTCCAGAATATCTGTTTGTGCTCGAGGAAGGATACTGAAGGATAAATAGTGATGAAGGACCATTGGAAATTGCTTTTTTGGACCTTGTTGCTTATGTTTTCAGAGAAATGGTCATAAACTCCTTCAAGTTAACAAGTTCATAACAAAATCTTGTTAGCAAACATTACTAGAGAAAAGTTTTCCAAAACATTTTTCGAGCAATGTGTCATTCATTCGTTCTTCAGATTGAACCAATTTAGACGGGAAGTTTAGAACGATTTGAGTAATCCTAACAGTTATTATGACGTTTTCAAAAACGATGACCTCGTATTATCTCATGGCTAGACCTCGGATGTTTGTAATCTGAAAGAGTAGTCATTCTTTTTGAAGTTTGAAAGTATTTTTTTTTTGCAAGAAGGAAGCTTACTTATCGTAAGCCGCTTCTCATTCCTGCATAATCTTCTTCCAGGTTCTCGAAAGCAAAATGAGTAGTCTGTAAACTTGAAGTGTTTGAAAATCCTGACGTAGAAGAGGTCACTTGACTTCAGAAAACATCCCTTCTAAACTATTTTTCATAATCCATCGTTTCCTCTCTTCGTCACTCGAATAAAGCCTTCTGAAGAGAGAGATAGAAATCATCGAAGAACACGTCGGGTGAGAAAATTATGAATCAGTTATGAGGAGTCGAGAAATAGATTCAACTAATTCTGAAGATCGTTTTGCGACCCCGAATACTTTTGATTTCTCAAACTCCCTTCCATTCAATTTGGAGTTTCTCTCAGAATTTTTGTCAGTTTTCTATTGCTCCTTCTTTCCAACTTTTAATTACTTCTGCTCTCTGCTAGAATTCAGAATCCTCAAAATTTCTGTTCAGCACGCAATCTTCATTGCCACGTCATTGAACTGAAACTGATGACTGGACGATGAATGAAAAAAGGACTAGAGACCACTTGTGAGAATCTTTGGGGGTCCATAATTAGATAATCTGTGCCCGACGACTCGGCATCTTGTTCTTTTTTGGGTTCAAGGAAAAGATAACTGTGTTTTTTTTCTGTTTTTTTTTCAGTTTTGTAAGAGTTCCATGAATCCATATAACCGGGATTCGATTTCGCTTTGACATTTCTGTTTATTTTTGAACTCCCTCAATGAAAATTAGGATGATAATCCGTATCTTTTGTCTTCTTTATCACATTATCTGAAAAATTTTTGAATTGACACAATCATTACTTCCAGGTATAATATGGAATTATTCTAATCATTTGTTGTTGATGGTTGAAAATTATAGAGAGGAATAATAATGTTTACTGAAAACAAAAAGTACATATTGTTTTCTGATAGAACTGACTCTCATTAGAAATTTTGACAGGATTCTAGAAAGTTCTCCTAGAAAGTTTTGTGGCTACTCATTTTTCTGACATGTATCCCTCTTGGCTTCAAATTTTCATCATCTGAAGAATAGACATCAGTTTCAGAATCTTCCTGAACATCTCCTACAAAATCTGTCTTCTGAATTCGTAGTCATAGAACTTCAGAATTCTTCTCCGCCCCGGATACATCTCGTCACTATTTTCGATTTTCCCCGCCCTCGACTATAAAAACTGTTTTCAAATCTGTCATCATAAAATAATTTATTAGCATAAATCAAACTGTTCTCCTTTTAATTAAAACTCTTTTTCCGAGAACTCAAAAGATAATAAATCATTTGATTTATCATAGTCAGGTGATTTTTCCAAAAATTCTGGAGTATAAAAGGGCTTGTGTTCTGCTCCTTTAGTTTACATCTGCTTTCTTTTAGACATTTTCAGTCTCAATTTCAATTTCCGCTTTCATTTCCGTTTCTTTTGTTCCTCCCGGATCATCCAAGGCTTGATCTCAATCCTGATCCATTTCTAGATCAAAAATCCATTTCTCCCACCCCAAAACCACTTCCTTTTTCTATTAATACTTTTAATAAGAGGAAACTGGGACCTTTTTCCTCTTCCCTTTCCTTCTTCCTCGCTTTCTCACCTAATATTGGCGGATCAGATTTCATAAGCCATTGTATCTACCAATTCTTTCACCGAACTTTGTAGTTCTCCCCTTGAAATGTCCCCAGACAGTGAACGTCAACACTTTGAGTAATTGCTATCCTTTTAATAATTACCATTTTCGTTTCTTTTTTAAATAAATGTCTCTTTTTCACACCGGTTGGATGTGTCGAGGCGTCAGATGTGTTTTTGAGTTATCCCGCTAGAAAAAAATAGTTGAAAAGATCTGCACAATGGAGCGGCGAATGTTCCAAAATATTTACTCTTTTCCTTCTTTTATCCACATGTTTCCTGGTTCTCAATTTCACACTTTTTCTTCCCGATTCACTTTTTTTTACGTATTCGATATTGTGTCAAGTGCAATTGACACTTTGTCAGATCTTCTAATTTATTCATTTGATATTTTCAGATTTAGAATGCAGTTAACCGGATGGCCAGAGTACGTCTCGATGATCTATCTTCCTATCATCCTGGTAGGATTGATAGGAAACGGACTGTCTCTGTACGTCTACACGACACCCAACATGAGGAAGTCAACTGTTGCATTCTTACTGTATTCTCTCTCCATCTGTGATATCTTTGTCCTACTCTTTGCTCTTCCCCTCTACAGTATCTCTTATCTACCAATTTGGTAAGTCATCTGGCTCCCGAATCAGCAATCTAACCAAATACTTTCCAGGGACAATGTTTACGGAGCCTGGTCAAAACGTAGAATGTTTATTGCCTTCTCCACCAAATTCTTCTATCCATTGTGCATGACTGCAAAGACTGCAAGTCTCTATATTATGGTGGTCATCACTGTGGAACGATGGATTGCAGTTTGCAGACCTCTACAGGTATAATCTGAAACATTTAGGGCATCTGGAATCAATAAAAAATTCAGGTTCACATCTGGTGCACATTCAAAAACTCTGTCCGAATCGTTGTCGCCATCATCACTTTCTCGATTATTCTCAACGCTCCAAAGTTTTTTGAGTACCAAATTGGCTACGATGATGCTGTTGGATACTGGCCAAAACGAGGAATCCTTGATGACAAGGAGCATTGGTGGTACTATATTACATACTTTATCATCATCTCTGTCATCTTTGACTATCTTCTCCCTTTCATTATCATGTTCGTTGCCAACATGAAAGTGATCAATGAGTTGAGAAAGTCACGAAAGGAGAGAGCACTTCTGACAACTTCAGTGAGTTCATTTGTCCCTCAATTTGTACGAATGATTCATATTATTTCAGCTTCAAAAAGAGCAAAATACAACAGTCATGTTATTGGTTGTCACCATTCTCTTTGGGTTCTGCCACTTTTTCAGTATGGCTCTCAAACTTTTGGAGAGTATTTTCAAGGATTTCCTGAATAAACATGTAAGTTTCTGAACGGAAAAGACTATTCTAATCGTATATTTTCAGAACGAGTACTTCGAAGTGATGATTGAGATTTCAAATATTCTGATCATCATTCACATTGGAACAACTTTCTTTATTTATTACTTTTTCTCTGCTAGATTCCGGAACATTCTTCTTTATTTGTTCAAGTAAGCTTCCTCATTCCAGCATCTCAAATAATTTATTTTTGTTTATTCCAGAAAACGACGAGACCTTCCGGAAAATAGTCTAACCGACTTGAACAAACGAAAACTGCTCCTCAAATCGGATTCAATATGCACATCATTGGCGAAAACATCTCCGAAGACGTCGATGGCCTAGACGAATTGAAAACATAGGAATCTCTGCGTCTTTTGATCTCCATTCTGGTCTCTCTCTATTTTCTGATCTTTTTTTGGTTCCTGCTTGCCACATTCTTTTAATTATCATTCCGGAAAGTTGTTTATCTATTTTCCAAACCGGTTCTGAGAAGAGAAATAATAAAGTTTCGTAGTTTATATCCGGTTATAAACTATGTTATTATAGCTTCAATGTAAAACAAAATTTTAGGAAAATTGATAGGTTTCGAAAATTTTCGAGACGACGACAGCGTCGAAGCACGCGCCCAGCGTATTCAGCGTGCTGATGAAGGGACCGAAATTCTGAAATCTCCAGAAATCCAAAAAGTTTTTAACGGCACTTACGATTGCACCGAAATCGGCTCCTCTCATGAAAGTAATTGCAAATGGGAGACAATCGAAAACCGTTGTATTGAACATGCACAAAAGAAACCAGTAATCGGTCTGAATTCAAAAAGAATAAAGAATAAGGGAAGATAAATGAAAGATCGTGGGAACCTCAACAATCCGTTTCTCGCGTGTTTCGTTGATCTCGCAAAAGCAGATGAGGATGGAATAAATTAGGGTACAAAGGAAGGTTAGAGAGAAGATAATCTGAAGATGAATAAATGAGTGGGATCGCCTTTGGATGACGTTATTACAGTTCTATTTATACTGGAGTAGAGGGAGAAACATGGGCCAGCCATACATCCAAGAGCCATGCATCCAGGATGAGCAATGAAATGAACAGGGCATCCGATGAAGAATACAAGGACATCAGTGACGCCTGTGATTCAGAAGTATAGACCTATTTGAGGTCTACTTGATCTTACCAATTGACACGGAAAGGATCAAGAGAGTAGAACAGACAATTTTGAGATCAGATGATTCAGCTAATTGCGGGCGAGCGAGACTCTGAAAATATCTTATTCTTGATCTTTAGCTGAGCGCCTTACAATTATTCTCCAAAATGAGATCAACACTGAAAGAAGGAATCGAATCGGCCGGAGAAATGCAGATGGAAGGGAAGAGAAAACAACGAAATAGGTAGTTTTGACATCCACTTTATTGATGTCCAAGGTTTTCAGAATGATCACAGCAATGTATATTATCACTGAAAACTTGCTTATTTTATTGAGAGTTGATATCTGAATTAACTTCAGCAGACCTGAAAATCCCACGAGAACATCTAGAAGACATCGAGAATAGATCAAAACCAAGTCGATCCGCTTCTTAATTGAATTCCGATTTGTTTTTGTAATAGTCAGAAAGTTTATAGAAATTACTAGAACACAAGAAGTCAATCAAACAAGAGAGACCAATAAGGGAAGAGTCATTTTGGGAACACTGAGTTCTTCTGGAATTTTTTGTTGCTATTTTTCAGGATTTCCACTCAAATTTCAGGTAAACTAATCGGCATAAAAGCTTCCAGATATTTGATCGCAATAACAAATTGATCTTTTTTAATCAATTGGTAATGATTTTCGTGGTCAAGCGTATTTTATGACCTTATCAAAAACTGAATTTTGTAGCCACGCGCACTTTGTGACATTATCAACGTTATTACTATCATTAACTCATATAAGTTTTCCTATAAAAGCGTTACGAGACGACGTTGTTTTTATCATTTCATTGATTTTTCTGCAAGAAAAAATGAAAGAACTTTCTTTCGATATTATCGAAAATCCATCTGCAAACAGTCATCTCTGGAAACAATGGAAATATTTGGTTGACACCGAAGGATGGACATCCGATGACAATTCGGTCAACGATACGATTCCGTCTCTGAAGACGACTCGAAGTGTTTGGGCAGTTACGAAAACACGTGAGTTTATTTTCAATAAGTTGTCTCTAAACGCCTGATTTGCAATAGAAAACGATTGATTTCAGCCGAACAAAACATGATCGGAAGTGTTGTATGGAACGAATATGACGATATTTGCTGGCTTGGTTTCTACTTGTTATCTCCAGAATATCGTGGAAAGGGAATCGGATCTGTTATCTGGGAAAGAGCCATGTCTAGATACTCAAAAGACTTAGTTTTGGCGTTGAGAGGAGGTGATATCCAAGATAATAAGAGTTCCATATTTTGGTAATGAATTATAGTTGTGAAAATGGCACCAAGATACAAATCGCGCGATACTCCTGTAGACGGACCTCTGTTGGAAAACTTCCGATTAAGCGCCAAAGCTTTCCATGATGCTTTGAAAGACTATAGAACCTTGGATTTGGTAAAGTTTAATCAAAGTTAAAGTCCGTATTTAAAATTTTCAGACCCAAAAATATGTGAGAGATTTGTCTACAGATGACTGGGCAAAGTTCTTGAAGTACGATCAAACAGTGACTGGCAGAGATCGTCATGAATTCCTCGATACTTATTACAAAAAGTTGGATTACACTTTTGGAATAGTCTTTTTTGACAAGTCTGACAATATTGTTGGTGTAATTTCCGCTGTTCCAACTGGTCACAAAGGTAATAAATAATGAGAACACGAACTGTGAACATTAAAATTTTCCAGAGAAAAACTTCTACAAGGTGTCTCCATTGTTCGCCAACTCGAATGATATCGCTTTCCATGCAATGAAAGTTCTCTCCGAAGAAATGCTCCAAAATCATCCAGATGCTACTCTCATCATCCATTTGGTAGATATTCAAGATGGATCATTTACCGTACTCCACAAGTTTTTCAAAGATTTGAATATCACTCCGGGAATTAGTGGAATCACCCTTTACAGTCACAACTATCCACCAAAAGGAGATCTTGAAAAAGTGTTCATTCCACATAACAACTCTTGTCACTTTGATCATTAGACCAGTTTTCCATAAATATTGAAGCTTCCCAATTTATTACAAACATCCTGATCTACAAAGAGATCTTGAATACATTTAATGTACAGTAAAGCGTAGACGGAATTTAGAAAAGCAAGTATTGCTCCTTTGGAACCTGTGGAGTGACGGGGGTGTTCAATGGATTCACAAGAATTGAGGCGAGTCTCGAGAGTGGAGATGATTTCTCAACTTGTTGCATGTCCTGGACAAGACGATCAGCGACTTGAGAATCCTCCTCACTCAAAACAGTAAATCCCATGGAGTCAAGAAGTTGGTTGACTTCCTCGAGAGTCTTCTTGGAGACCTTGGAGTTGGTGAACATCTGCAAGAATGAACAGGTTTTTGATAAATTTGTCCCATTTCATACCTTGGCAGTCTTTGTCTCACGAATCGGACTGTACATCTTGACGGACACGTGATTCGAGTGAATTGGCGACTTGTCTCCATTCAATGAGATGATAGTGGCATTTGGAACAGCTTTGGCAGCATGTGTGAAGAGAGAAGTCTCATCTGCAGAGCACGCGTCGATGATTTGATCAGCAGCTTCGATTTTCGAAAGATCGGTTGTCACATTAATCTTCTTGAAGTTCTTCTCAGCAAGTTTTTGTTGTTGCTGAAAGTTTTTAGATATTCTCAAGAATCTATTGATAATGAAAACTCACTCTCAAATCATCAATAAACTCGAATGGAATCTTCTTTTCAGAATCCTCTTGAAGAATCGCTTTGATTACAGTAGAATCGAACTTCTGAGCGTTGACCTTTCCACTTGGTGCAACCAACGAGACACGCCTACCGGCAGCACACACTGTAAATATACCAAATGACCCAGATCGATATGAATTAAAACTTACAAAATCCAACGACAGTCTCAGCAAGAGCTCCGCTTCCAACGACAATGGATGACATCTTCTAAAAAAAGAATGCATGAGAAAAAAGTGTGACAAAGGAGAAGAAATGGAGGAAAGCACTGAAGAAGAACCGACGGAATGGGTTAAAAAAGAGCTCTTCGTTAATTGAGGGAGGGGCGATGGAATTGTTCTCGAAATGGAAAAAAGAGAAAAACAAGACAACAATTCGGTCACATGTCCCTATTTGCACCCATTGTTGCTTTCAGAGCAAAGATTTCTACTGTAGATTAGGAGAAAAAAATGAGAATGGCAAGATGCATCTTTAGGCAGACCTATTGAGTGTATTTATATACATATGTATCAGCTGTCCTCACCCCGCGGGAACCCTCCCACCCCACCCTTTGACCATCTGCGTCTCTCACTATTCTCCTCTACGGTTTGCAGTTCTTTGCACCCCGCTTCTAGGAGTGGTCTCTCCGGAACACGTGAACATCATGATCTTCATCTAAACGCTGCGTCTCTTCATCTCTCACACTCTCTCCGCCAGAGACACATTATTCTTTTTTCTTTGTTTGCATCGTTTTTGAATGATAAGTCGGTTACAAATGGTACAAACATGTGGCTGGGTTTGATGTTGTCTAGCGGTACCGAAAAAAATGGGAAAGGAATGATAATGATAAGATGCTGGACGAGGAGAGAACGAACAATCTACTTTACACATTTTGTCGAAAGATCTTGTCAAAAAATGTATTGGCAAGAGAATGAGCAAATAGGAAATCACATTTTTCTGATTAATCGGCGATTCAGAACAAGGAAATTTAAAGGGGTACTAAAGTGTTCCAAAAAAGTGCGATATTTTTATATGGATCGATTCAGATTGTTGCAGAAAAGAATAAAATCCTCTTGGAGACATATCCAAAAATTGACCTAAATCAAGTTACAAGCTCTCAAAGTGCCAAAAAAGGGCTTTCGTGGTCCTATTTTTCTTCACGGAGGACCACGGAATTTTTCAAAGTTTTTTTTTCGCTGAAAATAGGACCACGGAAGCCCTTTTTTGGCACTTTGAGAGCTTGTAACTTGATTTAGGTCAATTTTTGGATGTGTCTCCAAGATGATTTTTTCTTCTCTGCAACAATGTGAATGGATCCATATAAAAATATCCCACTTTTTTGGAACACTTTAGTACCCCTTTAAGAGAAAATTTTAAAAAGTTAAAAATATCACTTTCAAGCTCAAAAAACACGTGGCTGATCGTTATGTGCTCTGGAGAGCCGGTGGACGTTCTCTGGAAAGTGAAAATATGATCCCTCGGAGTTCAGTTGGCTCACTTAGTAAGATTGAAAATCGAAAAAAGATATAAACATAAAGAAGGTTCGGATTTTAGGATGATTGGAGAAAAGTACAAGCTGAAATACTCTAAAAAATTGAAGGCCAATCCATGGAAAAGTAGACGAAAAGTTGGCTTCAGGTTTTTTTTCTTTTTTTCGCGAAATAGTTGTTTTCCAATGGTCTCTCGTCTATGAACTTTTCTAAAAATAACTGCCAAACTCTGGGAGACGGAACCCATTATTTCTCTCGAAACTGAGAAAACATCAGTCTCCGACTCAGACCGATTCCTGGGTCAATTATTTCCAGGGTTCGAAATAGAGGCTACAACGAATGGTCTCTTATCAACGCCACTGATTTTTGAACCACGAAACCTCAAAAAGCTGCTCTCAACAGTAACAAAAAACCTGCAAAACAGAGAACGAATTTCTCTTGAATAAATATTTTTGGGTTCTCTCGGACTCCCCACATGTAAACAACATCTACTCGGCGGCCACATTTTCAATCGTTCTCTGTGCCCGCTCCCGCAAAGAACATCCAGTCAGCTGTCCGGAGAGTTTCAAAAATGATCAAAGAGTACGATCACAGAATTTTATTCATTTAACCGGCACTTGGAATCAAACGATGAACACGAGAAATTGTGGTCCGTAGAGCCTTGAGCATTTGTTGGCATTGTCCCGAGTGGAGCATCGAGAGTGTCACCTGTCCGACGACAAGATTTCTGAAAATATTAATGGCAATGGTTCCTTTGGTTCAAAATGCTCACTTATCATCCACAACTTGCATCACGTGAATCAACACTTCTGCCTTCGGAACATATTTCCGATCCAAATCGAAAATGAGTTTGTGTGTGAAGTGCATCCCGTCGTCCGTGCACGCATTCTCAGCGCGTTTCCTGGAGGAGATTCTATTATTTGAAAAGATAATTGGTTTCCAAACTCACTTCGTTTCGGATTGATGCCTCTCGAATCGTCGGCCACCAACGAAGAGAACTCCTTTTACGTAGATTTCTGAATCTGGTGAAGATTAAAAGATGAAAATTTGGAAATCAAGTTTTTTTTAATCTGAAGACAGATAAACGCTGACTTTCTTTTAATATTATAAAAAACATTTTTAAATCTAATTTTCCTGTTTCATATGCATCTGGGTTGTTGGGCACGTGAATCATCACATTCTTAGAATCTGAGTTCGTCTTTGAACTTCTAAAAATAACCAGGCGAACGCATTACATTATTTTTAGAGTGTCTATTCTTTCGAACCGAGAGTGCCTCGGAATCAGGCGAGACTGATTTATGGGTCAGTTATTGAGGCATAGTTGAGGTTTCACAACAAGACTAGAGTTTTCAATTTTTAGGGTTCAAAAAAATTCCACTCGACATTTTTCCGAAAAAAAGTATATTTTTCATGAAAAAGTTTCTAATTGCATGAGAAATCATGAAAGTACTAAAAGTATGAAACATTTTAAAATTAAACAGGATACAGTCAAAAAGTCGGACTTTTCCAAAAATTGACCTTCGGAAAAATTGGGTCTCAAAACCAGGGCTGGGTCGGCCTGACCCGGATTTGGCAAGTGGGGATTCGATCAGGGTGAAAAATGAATCTCAACATTACAGGCCAAATTTTTTGTGTCAATTTTTCAATTCAAATTCCCACCTCTACAATTATCATCCAATTTCAAATTTGTAACCGTCGAGTAGTGCACAATGAGCCGTTGAGAAGTTGGAAGATATGTCATATGCAGTTCGATTTCTCCAATATCCGGAGTGAATGGAGGGAAGGGCAGTTCAAACTGTGTGAATTGAGAAATGATATGTGTATTGATCCAATAGTCCATTTCAGCCACAACCACGTTTTGGTCGTACTCGTCAATATCACAGATTTGGATTCGGAGGAGCGTATTTTTGAATTCCCGCGGTGTCACTTTACATGTGAAGAACTCGTTGTAGATTGTGGTCGATGCGCGAACAACATTTAGAGTTTGATATGTGAATGGATCCTTGTCTTTGATATCCTGATTTAGCAAATGTTTTGGTCTAGAATTAATAGAAAAGGGTACCTGCCAGGTGATGGTTCTCGCCCAACCCATCACTGAAGTTTTTCTGGAGATTCCTTTGACCAAATGCATAACTGCTCGAGATTCGGTTTTGTGAAGTGTTGGAGTCATTGGATAGTTTGCCACCTGAACCAGACTATGATAATCAGTAATTAATTAATCTAGCTCACTCACATTTCTAATATAAAAATTGAATTCATTCTCCGCTTCCACATATTCGAATGCCACTGACAGGCTTGGCTGAACTCGTCTTGGGGTCGGCACCTGCATTTAAAGAAATGGTTTCTTCTTTTCTCAAGAAGAATAATAAAACCATACCTCCGCGTCGTCGCTGAGTCTTTCCATCCAGTTGTACATCATTTCGACGGTGAGCGAATTGTGCCGAAAAGTGAATCAGACAGTTAGAGAAACCATTTTTGCCACGCATAACAATCGGATCGATGTGATTTCGAAGCAAAAAAGGGAGAGAATGTATGCGAGAAGAGATAGAGACCGAAACAATATTTTTTGGGGGAGAAAGAGCAGAGAGGAGAGGGATGAGCTTGTTAAGGGAAAGAAAGATGGAGGAACAAAAGTTTTGGTAGAGCAAAGAAGAAGAAGAAAGAAACGAAAGATTGAAGGCGTAGTACTAGTATTATGTCCTTCGGGAGAGAGGAAAAGGAAGGAAGAGCTCAGCAGAAGGATACTTGTGACGAATGACACCCTTTAATCGACGACGGTTCTTGAAGAAGCGAACGAAAATGAATGAAGAGTCGACTGGACATTTTGAGGTTTTGTTTTGAGTAGTAGTACTAGTGAGAAAAAGAGAGATTCTTATGCAAGTAAGGTAGCAGTGAAATCTCAAGGGAGCTAATTAGGGCTCCGAAATCATGCTCAACTCAATAACAATAGAGATTTCTTCATTCTGAGAATCAAGCTTGAGTCTGATATTGATGAAGTGGATATAACATTGCGTGTCAAGTATAGTGGGCGGAATCTACATATATACTACTTTGAGTAATTCGAATTCCAGAGGCAAAGTTTAAAGTAGGATTACATTCATCTTTTTATGTTCTCGAACGATTGTTCCAAGTCCAGTATTTACGAAAACAACAATATTTTTGCACAAAAAATCGTTAAAACTTGAGAAAATCGATTTTCAAAACGCTAAATTACATTTTTTTCTAACCTATTCCAAAAAAAATTAAAATTTTTCGCTGATTCGAATATACCTAATATCACTGCTCAAACCGCTATAGAAATGTTTTTATGAACAAATTTTCACTTGTTGCGAAAAAATTAAAAACATATTGGTGTCAAAAATATTGTTGTTTTCGTAAATACTGGAATTGGGACGATCATTTGAAAAAAATGACTGTAATCCTACTTTGAATGATTCGTTTCCACAAAAAGAACAACTCGATCTTCCAAAGATCATTTATTAAATAAATACTGAAAGATTACATTAGTATTCACAAATTTACATCACTGTTAATGGTTGGCGACAAGAGTGATCGGAATTGAACGAGAGGTGCTTGTGTTCTTTGGAGCCTCAATCTGCAACTTTCCCTCATTCGAAATTGCAGACTTCAGCGCAGTCAAATCGACGTCTTCTGGAAGAAGGACCATCTTGGAGAATGATCTTTTGGAGTATCCATGTTCTGATTTGGTTTCCTGGGATCCCTCGACTTTCAGTTCTCTTCCATTCAACTCGATCTTGAGATCCTCTGGCTTAAAATGGGACACATCGAGTTGGATAGCGTACTTGGTCTCATCGTTGATGATCTGAAAATTACATATTATGAAATCTGTTTACTCCAAAAATATCAAAATGAACTTACCTCTCCGATAGTGTCCGAGAAGTTGAACGAGTTGTGATCGGCGTCTCTCCAGTATGGAAGAAGGGAACCTCGAGTAAACTCATCGAAGAATTGATCCAGGTCGCGTCCGTGGCGAGAGAATGGAGAATGAAGAAGCATCATATTTGAAGCAGTAGAAAATTTGAAGATGAAAGTTTGATGTTCTCATTTGTCCCAAGCGTCTTTATATACCAAGTCTTGATGACTTCTAGAACATTCCCGAAGGTACATGTGTCCCTCGACGCACCCGAGAGACGCAGAGACAAAAAACACTGCGTCTCTTTCAAGTACGCACTATCCCCCTCTCCGACTGCCTTGTTGTGTGTGCGAGTGACGAAAGAGTCTCGGAAGGAAACAGCTGGAAGATTCTAGAAAAGCATTGCAAAACATATAAATAGTGAGAAAATGGCAAGTCTTCTCAACATTCATCCGAATTTCAATTCCAAATTCAACAATGTCTCTCTACCCATTCTTCGGTCGACGACCAGTCTCTCTCATTGGAGAAATGATGAGAGATATGGCGAGAATGGAACAACGATTCATCCCGATTTCTGCTTTCGAGGCTCCGGCTGCTGCTTCTGAGGTAAGGAACTTCTTTCCCAAATTTCTATTCAAATTTTAAATTATTGGAATTCCAGATCGTCAACAATGACCAGAAGTTTGCCATCAATCTCAACGTCTCCCAGTTCAAACCAGAAGATTTGAAAATCAATTTGGATGGAAGAACTCTGTCGATTCAGGGAGAAAAAGAAGTAAAGGATGAGCATGGTCACTCGAAGAAATCCTTCTCCAGAATCATTCTTCTCCCTGAAGACGTCGACATTGGCGCAGTTGCTTCGAATCTTTCCGAAGATGGAAAACTCTCGATTGAGGCCCCGAAGAAGCTGGCAGTCCAGGGAAGATCGATTCCGATCACTCAGAATAGCATTGAGCAAAAACCAGCTGAATAATTGTGAATAGTGCCATTCTGTACTTATGATGCTTCTAGAAACACTACTTGTAACTTGATTTCTCTATGTATTTTATTTTTATTATATTTATCATGTTTTCTAAATAAATAATAATTTTTGAACTAATTCTTTATGTAAAAAATTAAAAAGAACTATCAAAAACATACTACAAGACTCCCCTTCCCTTCTCCTTCCTCCCTTCCCAAAAGAAGGGAAGAGGAGGCTCCGCCCACATTGCACACAAAACATGGTGGTCGGCGGAACCCGTGACGCGTCCGTACACTCCGCACCACTACCCCCTCCGTCCGGCGACTCATAAACTTACCTGGCTGGGGGTATTCCGCGATCATGAAGGCGGCATCCCCATGGCGAGGCCTATCCATTGCACTTTCGGATGGGCTGACCTGTGTGGCAGTCTCGAGTTGAGATTCGCCAACAGCTTAATTTTTGCGTAACGGGGCTGCGTTCGCGCGGCCCTGAAAATGAGTTTGGAACATTTGTTCAGGAAAAGTGAAACTTCCAAATGAAAGATACACCGCATTTTCAAAAATGCAATTCTCTTTTCTCTTCGCTTCAAGAGAATACGTTTTTCTGTTTCATCTCTTCGAAAAAGGAATTTTATGTTACAGCTTTATTCTAAATAGGTTTTTACGTGAAATAGTAAGGTCGTTTTGGTTAATACAACAAACAATTGGCTGAGTGTGTAACCACACTCAGAGGAGATGGTAACAGATTGATAATTGTACATGATAGACACGTGGAAATTCGTGGAGGAAAACGGGGGAAAATCGAAAACAGGGCAAGGAAAACAACTGGGAAAGAAAAAAGGCAAGAGGCAGGAACAATTGACTATGTTAATAAACTCAACATGCTAAAAATCTAAAAACCCAAAAACACAACATAATTACCTAACCTAATAATAATTTAAATCTTAACAAAAAAAAAAACGAGGGCACTTAATTATCTAAATCTTCGTCCTCGTCGAACTCTTGGATCCCTTTGGGATTTGAAACTCCTTGAGCTTCTGGCACGTCCTTGATGTATCTCTGAAGTCCTGCCATTGACCTCCATCTTCCTCTGTGCTGAATCTCCTCCAATGTGTGTCCCAGCGTCCTCATGTGGTTGGCTCCACCTCTGCGGAAACAATGGTGTGTGGCTCCCGGCTTCCCGATGGCTTTCAACATCTTCGACGATAAGGCCGAAATTGACTGTGATGACAGTTTTCCAGAGCCGTCGAGATTTGAGAAGACGTAAGCGCATTGTTCTTTGGTTCGGAGTCTCCATCTACACACCAGGATGTCCGCGTCGCTTCCCGGCTCGTAGTTGAAAAAAGACGATCTTCCTAGTCCCATTTGATCATTTTTTGCTTTTTCCACTTGTACTTCGATTGTTCCGCCTTTTTGGATTACGCCGGACCACTTTATTTCCGCTGCTTCTGAAGCTCTGAGCATCACGTGGAAGGATAGAATCGCTAGAAGTGCATCTCGGTCTTTTGATGGATTGTTACTTTCCATTGCGAGCTTGACGATTTTTAATACATCTTCCAGTGTAATTTCCACTGACTTCTTCCTCAAGCCAACTTCTTCTCTTCTCTTTGCTCTGATAAGGTCCGACGTAAAAGATGCTCCGATTGTCGAGATTCCTTCGTTCACCGTCTGGTAAGCTGCCGAAATCTTCGCTAAGGCGCTACTTCCAATCGTCTTTGCTCTTTCCGACAAGTAGATGAGATAGGATGATTCGTTGGAAGGGAGATTCTTTTTCAGAATCCACGAGTTTCTCTTTTCATTCTCGAGACGATAGGCTTGTGCTGTCGACGAGGCTTTTGCATCGAATGGAGCTGTCCTTAGAGTCTCAATGTTTGAGAAGAATTCGGGCCCGACTCTCTCCTTGAGCTCTTCTAAGAACGATCTTTTTTGGCCTTCTGAAAATTTGTTATTATTATTATTATATCTCTCCCTTCCTTTTTCTCTCTCTTTCCCTGGGTGGGCGGGCTGGGGCCCTCGTTAACACGTAGAATGGCTAAACAATTTGAGTTTCGTGCCCGAAGGGCACGATCGTTGCGAGACCTTTGTTTCAAATAAATGCGTGCGCCTTTAAACCTCGCGCGTCCTTTTTCTCCGTTCTTCAACGAAAAACATAATATTCTCTTTTCTCTTCGCTTCAAGAGAATACGTTTTTCTGTTTCATCTCTTCGAAAAAGGAATTTTATGTTACAGCTTTATTCTAAATAGGTTTTTACGTGAAATAGTAAGGTAGAAAAAATGCAAAGCCTGGGGCTTAATGAGAAAAGTCTAAAAATGCCAGAATGAATTCGGACCTGCAGAATTTTGAGTTTGTCGCCTCACAGTAACGCGATCCTTCCCCCGGTATAAAGATACTATCGTTTTTCTCATATATTAGGTAGTCTTTTATATATCTAATAAATCTACCCGAGCTGTCTACTAACGCTTGGTAGGACGAGTGGCTCTCCCAGAGTGGGGCCACTAACACGCCTTTTAGTCTCATTTTCTTTGCGATTTTCATCAATTTCGGTAACAAGACCGGAGGCGGCACCCACCAAGCAAGTCCCATTGCTTTCGCTCGGTCGATATGCTCGAAGACGTTGACACCTGATGAGCCGAATTCTTGGTATCTGGAAAGGAACCGTTCTGTTTTCTTGTTCTTCGCATCTGCGAACCAATCGACTCTTATCTCTCCCCACATTCTTTGCGCCTGTCTGAACACGCGGTCCGCCACTCCCCAGTCATCAAAATCAAAATTTCTACTCGCTTCATCAGCTTCTACGTTATGTTCTCGCGGAATCCATACAAAAGTACACTCTCCGATCTTCTCGAAATTTTCCCACGCTCTCTCCGCTACTACATGAAGCTCTTTCTTCATCGAGCCTCTTCTCAATACGCTAACCGCGGCCTGACTATCTACCAGCACTTGTATACTTCCTTCAATGCGTCCGACCAGCTCGGCCGAAGCCTCCTCTACTGCGGTCAACTCTCTCCACGCGCTGGAATTCTTTTCGAATTTGCTATCGCCTAACTTCGTCATTTTCCACAGCACTCTGCCCGTCTCATCTTTCAGCACTCCTCCTATTCCGCGAGCCGAGGCGTCAGTAAATAACATATATTCGAATTTCGGCTCGCTTTCCACTAAACTTCGCTTCAGCAGTTCCACACCGTATCTATTCCAGAATTCAATTTCTCTTATCTCACCTGCACTCTTCTTTTTTCTCTTTTCCTTTGACTCTTCCTTCCTTTGGCTTTCACCGACCGACTGCATCATCCATCTTGCCTTCAACACACCAACATCGCCTGCAACAAGTTCAAATGATGCCAGGCATCCCAAAAATTTCATGCGGTCCAGGACCGACGGAGCCACGCTCCTCCTCAGCTCATCAAGGGCACTCTGCCACTTTTCCATTCTTTTCTCTGTCCCACGGACTTCTCTTGTGACCAGGTCACATTCATAGCCAAGCCAAGTAAATTTTGAATCTGGCACCCAGAACGACTTTTCCTCCGCCACACACACTCCGGCTCTCGCAAGATCCTCTCTCACTCTTTCCACTGCTTTCGCAACTTGCGTCTCCGTTTCACCCACAATCAGACCGTCGTCGAGGTACAAGAACATTTTTATCCCTTCCGCTCTCCATTTTCTTACTAAAACTTTGAAAATTTTTGTAAACAACCACGGGGCTGTTGCCAAACCGAAAGGTAAACCTTTAAATAAAAAATACGGAGCTGCGGGGGGATTTGAGAGCGAGAAGCTCAAAAGATCTTGCGACTCTCTGTGAATCTTTATGTGGTGATAGCCCGACTTAAAATCAAACGTCGCCGCAAATTTCGCGTTTTCTAAAAATGGCCACGCTGTTTTCATATTTTCCAGTTTGAACCGAGGAGGAACGAGACTCTCGTTCAATTCACTTAAATCCAAAATCATTCTCTTTTTCTTACCTTGAACCGCCACATGCAAAGGCGACACCACCCTCGGCTGCTCTTCTTGACGCTTGATTACACCCTCCTTTTCGAGCTTCTCAATTTCTGCAATCAGAAAATCTTTGTGCCTTAAGACTGACGGCCTTAAGCCTTGGGGTTCTGGCAATGTTACATTCGAGCCTAACTGAATTATATAACCTTGCTCAATTACGCTTAATATCCACTCAGACGTGCAAATCTTTTCCCAAAATACAATTTCGTTTGACAGTCTGTCTGGGAAATTTTTACCTTCTTTGTTCACACTCGGTTGCGTAGTGTCCGTACTGTGAGCATTTGAAGCATTTGACACTTCTCCTTGCCTCTCTGGGTCCTCCGAATCCTTGGCCTCCGTTTTGTCGAGCGTTCTCATGGCCTCTGGGAACGCCCGCTGATCGAAACCACTGCTGACGACTCGGGTACGGCTCGATCCGTCTCCTCTTGTTTTCGACGTGAAAACCACTCCGGTTATTACTTCCCGCCAGATTGGATAGCAGAAGAATTGACGTCATGTCGCTTTGAGTAGATGATCCTTCGGCGCTTCCCCCTGCGATTGCCTTCAAGGCATCCAACTTCTCCTTCGTTTGAAGCAAACTCGGATCCGAATCGAGCAACAACAACTCTCCGTTGCGTGTTTTGATGAGTTCTAACACTTCGTCCACCGACTCTTCCACGTTTCCGGCTGCTTTGCCTTTGTTGAGAATATTTTTCAGCTTGAAATTGAAGTCTAGATTCTTCTGAATCCCCTTTGAAGCGACTTTCGGCGGTTTTTCCTCTTCCACTTCTTTCTTCTTTTTCTCCGATCCAACACCCTTCATAAGTTCGGCGACTCGCTCCAGGATGTTATCCCCGAACTGTCTCAAAATTTCGTTGTCGATCGAATCGTCGCCCATTATCCTCTGATATCACCGAAACCTAAATTACTGATTGGAACGACGAGAATTTTACGTTGATATAGTATTTAAAAATTTTTTTAAAACGTTTTCGACACGAATTTCGAAGAAAAAATCACAAAAATCCAATAAAAACGGACAAAACGACCTCGTTAACACGTAGAATGGCTAAACAATTTGAGTTTCGTGCCCGAAGGGCACGATCGTTGCGAGACCTTTGTTTCAAATAAATGCGTGCGCCTTTAAACCTCGCGCGTCCTTTTTCTCCGTTCTTCAACGAAAAACATAATATTTTATGGAATTTGTCCGCAAAGGTTTTTTTACAAAACACACCAATAATTATGATACGTTTTTCACCTCAGTTAACAACAAGATTTATAGTTAGGGTCCACGACACGTGAGGGGCGGGGCGTTCTGATTTTTCGTCCGATTTCTTTCTCGCTACTTTGATGACCCATAACTTCTTTAGAAATATACCAAGTGTCCCCAAATTTTCAGAGTATATGTAAAAGACCGTGAATAACCCGTGACCCAAATTACGTGAGAAACGGTCACCTGGTAAAAAAGTTATGCTTAAAAATAAGGGATCCCGTCAACAAAATTGCCATTTTGACCTAGTTTCGCTCCATGCACGCTCAAAATTCTTGAAAAACTTGGCAGTTCGTGATAATTAGAATCGATATGTACTATTTTTAAAAAATTTCAGTCTGGCCCTTATCGCGAAAAACTAGGTCAAACTTGCTGAGCTTATAAATATGCGTGGAGTAGAAAAAAAGTTATACCTTTCCGCGAGGACCTTCTTCTACTTATTCACTACCCTTTGCCAAAATTTGAAGCCGTTCTGACAAAAACTAACAGAGTAGAGTCAAATTTAATGACCTAGACTTTTTCAAAAATTCAGTTTTTGACGATTTTCTCGGTCATAAAGGCAACCGACGCGCTCCATTTTTCAGCTATGTGATGCGAAATGTCATTTTACACATTTCTTCTGTTGGTCATTGAAAAATCCCCTCATGCCCTCATGTCGAAAAATCCATTTTTCTGTATTTTCCAGTACATTTTCAGGCCTTAAAACTTTTCTATTCCCTTGCTTTCCACTGTACAAAAGATGAAAACGTGAAAATTGCGTGCCCTACTTTTGGGTATTCACTGTTCTAAGCTCCGCCCACAGGGAGAAAATCAGTTGATTCCGAAAAGGTACATTTATGGCTGTATCTCGGTCAAGACCATATTTTTTCACGTGGAAACTTGGCAACGTCCTTGTATTGACCTATGTAATACCCCGAGCCGCAAAAAATCCGAGAAAAAGCGGTTTGAAAAACATGTGGTGGTCCCTATTTATAGTGATACATATTTATTCAGAGACCAATTTAACAACACGTTACAATTACAATAACCATAAATTCTCAGATAAGTTAATCAGTGATTAGCGACACGATTGATTGGAATGGAACGCGAGGTGTTCGCAACTTTCGGTGCCTCGATTTGCATCTTTCCGTCGTTTGAAATAGCAGATTGGATAGCAGTGAGATCAGCATCTTCTGGGAGAAGAATCATCTTGGAGAAGGATCTCTTGGAATATCCATGCTCCGATTTCGACTCTTGAGTTCCTTCGATTTTCAGCTCACGACCGTCCAACTGAATCTTGAGATCCTCCGGTTTGAAATGAGAAACGTCGAGTTGAACAGAGAACTTGGAATCGTTATTCACAATCTGGAAATAATATGAATTAGTTTCTCAATATTATTTCGATTAACACTTACCTCTCCAATGTTATCCGAGAAATTGAAAGAGTTGTGGTCAGCATCTCTCCAGTACGGAACATGAACTGATCCGGTGAGCTCATCGAGAATATGGTCGAGAGTAGTAGAATCAGAGAATGGAGAACGGAGAACAAGCATTTTTTGTAGTTGTAGTTGATTCACTTTATGAAGGTGTGTTGCTTTCTTCAGTAATCGGTCCGCTTATATACCATTTCGTCGACACCTTCTAGAATATTCCCGAATAACCGAGAAGCACTGGGGGCGCGTTCTCCTCCGCGGCAAGGAGAGACGCAGACGGAAAAGAGTCTGCATCTCTCCCCCTCACACACTATTTTCCTCTTTTCACAGCGAGAGGTCACCACCATTTCGTCATACGAGCCCCGAGAACCTTATGGAATGTTCTAGAAAGGGAATAGAAAATGTATTTATACCGAAACGGATTGGGTTGTCATCAACATTCACTCCAATTGTGAAAGCTATCTTATTACTGAAAAATGTCTCTTTACCGCTACTACCAACCAACTCAACACTCTCTTTTCAACGAGTTGATGAGAGATTTCGGGAGAATGGAACGCCAATTCGCTCCAGCTGGAGGTGACAGGACTTCTTCTGAGGTGGGTTTACTTCGAAAAAATGTGAAAACAAAATCTGATTTATTCGATTTTCAGATCGTCAATACCAATGACAAGTTCGCTGTCAATCTCAATGTCTCCCAGTTCAAACCAGAAGATTTGAAGATCAATTTGGATGGAAGAACTCTGACAATTCAAGGAGATCAGGAAATGAAGAGTGAGCATGGATACTCGAAGAAGTCGTTCTCTCGTGTCATTCTCTTGCCAGAAGACGTAGACTTCGCTGCTGTTGCTTCGAATCTCTCGGAAGATGGAAAACTTTCGATCGAGGCTCCGAAGAAGGCAGCGATTCAAGGAAGATCCATTCCGATTCAACAGGCTGCCGTTGAACAAAAACCAGCCGAATAATTATGCCATGATTTTCTTGTCTTAACATTACTTGTAATTCTGATCTTAAATGTAATTTATTTTTGGGAGTAATAAACTTATCCATCACTCTAATTCATCTTCATTTTTTGTCGCGAGTGAAAAAAGAATAATGAAAAACAGACTCTCTTCCCATCTTCCCTCTTTCTTCCCAAAAGAAGGGGAAGAGGAGGCTCCGCCCACTTTGCACACAAAATATGGTGGTCGGCGGAACCCGTAACCCGTCCGTACAGTCCGCACCACTACCCCCACCGTCCGGCGACTCATAAACTTACCTGGCTGGGGGTATTCCGCGATCATGAAGGCGGCATCCCCATGGCGAGGCCTATCCATTGCACTTTCGGATGGGCTGACCTGTGTGGCAGTCTCGAGTTGAGATTCGCCAACAGCTTAATTTTTGCGTAACGGGGCTGCGTTCGCGCGGCCCTGAAAATGAGTTTAGAAAGTTGATTCGGAAAAAAGTAAAACAGTCAAATGAACGATGTTCTAGAGGAAGCCCTCAAAATTCCATGCCTCATTTCAGTTGATGATTTAACGCCATTGCTAGAACCGTAACCTAAGTAGTCGAAATATGATTCATGTTGAACCTTCGGATTACGCTAATTTATGGAACTTATTGTCCGAGAATTTTTACGGAGTACAATGATAATTCTGCTAAGCTGCACCATGTAACAAACAAGCTTTATAGTGATACATATTTATTCAGAGACCAATTCAACAACACGTTACAATTACAATATACCATACATTTTCAGATAAGTCAATCAGTGATTAGCGACACGGTTGATTGGAATGGAACGCGAGGTGTTCGCCTTCTTCGGAGCCTCGATTTGCATTTTTCCATCGTTTGAAATGGCAGATTGGATTGCAGTGAGATCAGCATCTTCTGGGAGAAGAATCATCTTTGAGAAGGATCTCTTGGAATATCCATGCTCCGATTTCGACTCTTGAGTTCCTTCGATTTTCAGCTCACGACCATCCAACTGAATCTTGAGGTCCTCTGGTTTGAAATGAGAGACATCGAGTTGAACAGAGAATTTGGAGTCGTTATTCACAATCTGAAAATAATATTTATTAGTTTATGAAAGTGATTTTGAATGACACTTACCTCTCCAATGTTATCCGAAAAATTGAAGGAGTTGTGGTCAGCATCTCTCCAGTATGGAACATGAACTGATCCAGTGAGCTCATCGAGAATATGGTCGAGAGTAGTAGAATCAGAGAATGGTGAACGGAGAACAAGCATTTTTTTGTAGTTGATTCACTTGATGAAATTGTGTTGATTTCTACGGCAATCGCTTCTGCTTATATACCATTTTGTCGACACCTTCTAGAATATTCCCGAATAACCGAGAAGCACTGGGGGCGCGTTCTCCTCCGCGGCAAGGAGAGACGCAGACAGAAAAGAGCCTGCGTCTCTCTTCCTCCCACACTATTTTCTTCTTTTCACAGTGAGAGGTCACCGCCATTTCGTCATACGAGCCCCGAGAACCTTATGGAATGTTCTAGAAAGGGAATAGAAAATGTATATATACCGAAGTGGATTGGGTTGTCATCAACATTCACTCCAATTGTGGAAGCTATCTTTTTACTGAAAAATGTCTCTCTACCGCTACTACCAACCAACTCAACACTCTCTCTTCAACGAGTTGTTCGGAGATTTCGGACGGATGGAGCGTCAATTCGCTCCAGCTGGAGGCGACAGGACTTCTTCTGAGGTAAGTTTACTTCGAAAAAATGTTACAACAAAATCGAATACTTTCGATTTTCAGATCGTCAATACCGATGACAAGTTCGCTGTCAATCTCAATGTCTCCCAGTTCAAACCAGAAGATTTGAAGATCAATTTGGATGGAAGAACTCTGACGATTCAAGGAGATCAGGAAGTGAAGAACGAGCATGGATACTCGAAGAAGTCGTTCTCTCGTGTCATTATCTTGCCAGAAGACGTTGACTTTGCTGCTGTTGCTTCGAATCTCTCGGAAGATGGAAAACTTTCGATCGAGGCTCCGAAGAAGGCTGCAATTCAAGGAAGATCCATTCCGATTCAACAGGCTGCCGTTGAACAAAAACCAGCCGAATAATTATGCCATGATTTTTTGTCTCAAAATTACTTGTAATTCTGATCTTGAATGTAATTTATTTTTGCGAGTAATAAATTTATCTAAAACTCTAATTCGTCTTCTTATTGTCGCGGGTCCAAATATAAAGACAAAGGAATTTCTTCCTTCTCTCTCCCTTCCCAAAAGAAGAGGGGACGCTCCGCCCACTTTGCACACAAAATATGGTGGTCGGCGGAACCCATGACGTGTCCGTACACTCCGCACCACTACCCCCACCGTCCGGCGACTCATAAACTTACCTGGCTGGGGGTATTCCGCGATCATGAAGGCGGCATCCCCATGGCGAGGCCTATCCATTGCACTTTCGGATGGGCTGACCTGTGTGGCAGTCTCGAGTTGAGATTCGCCAACAGCTTAATTTTTGCGTAACGGGGCTGCGTTCGCGCGGCCCTGAAAATGAGTTTAGAATAATGGTTCGCTAAACATTCCAATGTACAATGTTTGTCGAATTTGAAGATCTGATTCCAGTTGGTCACCTGAATTAAGACACATTATCTGAGAAAGTCGATCATCGTCCACTATGGCGTTGCACAAAAAAACCAAACTTCTCGTGGAGCGCTGGTATTTGGTACTTAGATGTTGCCTTAAGAGTATGCTATAGAAAATATATTTTCAACTAGGCTCCGCCCCCTCATCATGACAAAAATAGTGTAACACTGAAATTTTCGAAATGACTCGAAATTTTTTTCTCGAGACAGATAGGTTCAAAATTACAACAAAACCCGTATTTTGACTCCTTTTGTGCAAACTGTATCACAGAAGCAAAATCTTAACTTCAATTTTTCGGTATGAAAATCGCTTGAAAACATAAGAATAGGACCGCTTTTTACAAGAAATTGACCGTACCGCTCCGGAAAGTATAAAGACAGTAGATTTTATTTTGAATTCGGATTCACCGTAAAATTTGCATCTAGAAACATGCTATCCCGTTTTATAACATTTTCTCCTCAAAGGAGTTTTAGTCCAAAAAAGATCAATTTTTCGAATTTTTCAATGGGGTCCCCCCTTACGTAAAAATCGAAAATTTTGGAAATTTCTGTTTTTGGTATTTTTCAGTCCTACTCATCTCCTCTTCTTTTGAAGATGCGGCGAAGTTTTGAAATTTTGGATGCTACCTCACTTCATGCATCGAACATAGAGAGGAGAGAAGAGGAGATGAGCTAATATTTTGTGAAATGTTTATTTTTGGTTAGTAGGACTGAAAAATACCAAAAACAGAAATTTTCAAAATTTTCGATTTTTACGTAAGGGGGGACCCCATTGAAAAATTCGAAAAATTGATCTTTTTTGAACTAAAACCCCTTTGAGGAGAAAGTGTTATAAAACGGGATAGCATGTCTCTGGATGCAAATTTTACGGTGAATCCGAATTTGAAATAATATCCACTGTCCTTCATACTTTCCGGAGCGGTACGGTCAATTTCTTGTAAAAAACGGTCCTATTCTTATGTTGTCATGTGATTTTCATACCGAAAAATCGATGTTAAGATTTTGCTTCTGTGATATAGATTGCACAAAAAAAAGTCAAAATACGGTTTTTGTTGAAATTTTGACCCTATCTGTCTCGAGAAAAAAATTTCGAGTCCTTTCGAAAATTTCAGTTTTACATTATTTTTGTCCTGATGAGGGGAGGAGTCTAGTTGAAAATACATTTTTTATAACATACTCACAAGACAACATCTGAGTACCAAATACCAGCCCTCCACGGCAAGTTTGGTTTTTTTGTACAACAATGTGATCGAGTTTCTCAGATATTGTGTTTTAATTAACGTAGTATTATCAGCAGAGGGTCTCACAGTGTCTGGTCGGACAAACGCGCTCCACTAAATATCTTCTCATCAAGCGTTGTCAATTTGTACAAAGTCCACGATTTTCATATTCAGAAAACCTTCAGCCCATGAAACTCTTATGAAACCTCCAAAAAATTATCTGGTGCATTTCTCTCCAATTGCAAAGACGGAATCTCAGGCAGACTGAATCCAATGAAGAAGTTCGAAATTCTACATGTCGTTCGTACTCATTTAGAACCCCTAAAATTTTAATGACCCCTCTCCATTGAGTCCCAATCTTTTTTAGGGTTGATCTCCAAGTTTGAGGATCACCAAACACTTATTTCGGTGATGTGATTCAAATGATCAGTGGGCACCACTCCTAACACCCTCATTCCATGTTTTTACAGTCACTCGTAAATGTAGTCTGTTAGTCATCGACCAGAGGCAGAAACAAGGAGTGACTTTAGGAAACTAGTGATATTGATATGAGATAATATTCCGGTTTTCAGCACTTGTTTATCACTGATTTCCTGCAACAAAAATCATTTTCAGACGATAAACTGAAAGAGTCCCTCTATGTGTAGTTCAAAGATTTCGTCTATTTTCCGAGAATGTTGTTTGGTCAATCTCTCGAAAACTTGGGACAACTTGTTGATTCGGTTTTAATAGGATTACTGTAAGGGTCACCGAATAGAGATTCGAGTCTCCGAATGATTTCCGTTCGATTTGTTTCCATACAAAAATAATCTTGTTCACCGAAAAAGTTTGTGATATCATTTAACACCCGTGTCGTCTGATGAATCAGCGTCTTCCCCCGATTCGTTCGGTGATCTTCATAGGAGATCACAAACTACAGTTGAGAAGATAACGATAAGTCACTGTATGACCGTCCCTGAAAAAGGATTAAGGCTGTGGAGGTAGAGAGACAGAAAGAAAAACAAGTTTTGATGGTGTAGTGTCGACCTGTAAAGAACAGAAAAAGGATGTTATCCGAATGAATCGAATGAACGGTTCGAATTAGTCGCATGCTTCTGATTCTGACTGGATATATCGTGTCTTTTTTTAAAGCATTCATTGCGTCATCAGATGAAGAGAAAGCGGATGATGATGAGGAAGGAATGCAAACTATTAGAACGCGAATATATCTAGATTCAGATGCACTTGGAATGATAAGAAAGGTCATGTGATGGGGCAGACAAGGACAGGACGAGTTCGAATATCCAAAATCAAGGATTTGTAGCCGTGTGATCGGAATGGATGATCGAAAATCGGAGAATCTTTGTACTTTTGTTAATTTGAATGTTGATTTGCCAAAATCGAGAAATCGGCATATTGTTTCCAAAGTTGAAAGAACTAGACATACTACGGGCCGGGCCGGGCCAAAATCAGAAAATCTCTCGGGCCGGTCGGCCTGATTCTGTGAGTCAAAAACTTTGGTTTGAATTTTTAAAGCATAAAGTCTGTATTTTTTCCTGAACATGACAAATTTTTTGATGATTGACTATTTTGTGTCATGTCATTTTAACAGCAAAAAAATATACGAAGGTTTTGAAAATTGTGGAAAAAATTGGCAAATCCCGGGACACCACCGGGACCGGCCCGGGATTTGCCGTCTGGAAAAAACCAATCGGCCCCTCAAAAATTCACATATTTCTGATCAACTGAAACTCAAGAATCTTCAAAATTCTCGTGGAATGCTCTAAAATTATATTTCCTTATCATTTCCCCATTATTAGGGATTTGAAGAATTTCTTTATTTTTTTCCATAGAATTTCCTGTTTATCAGAACCCCTTTCTCTTATTGTTTGCAATGTTCAGAAAACCAATCGGTCCCAATATATTTCTGATCTCTCAAGAATCTTCGAAATCCTAGAATGCTGAAAATTTATATTTCCATGTCAACCCCCCGTTATTAAGAATTCGATGTCTGTTTCTATTTTCCTTCCTAGAATTTCTTGTTTATCAAAACCCCTCGTCTCTCCTCCTAATTTATTTTTTCTTATCTAATCCCTTTTTTTTTCAAAATCACACCGCCTAGACACAAAGTCGACATAAAAATTGTGTCTTGTTCGATGGTCAGGTCTTCTTCAAGAAAATTCTCAAGTTTTTTCTCTCTTTTCTTTTCCGAGTACAGATAATTAGAATGCATTATCCAATTGAACCTAAAACCCCCCAGTCACCGGTTAAATCAACCAGAATTTTCTCTCGAGACGATCTCTTGATTTTTAATCGGAAATTTACAAAAACAAACGTATTGTCAAGGAAGATATTAACGGAGACATGAGTCTGGTCGAAAAAACATTCCGCACCCTGATTTCTGATACAATTTCAATTGTGTTCAGGATCCCAATAACTATTTGTTTCCCCATCAAAGCCACACAGACTTGTTATTATAACTATTCGAAATGCAAACAAAAGTTCATTTTTAGAAAACCTCGTTCTACAGTATACATATGTTTGCCATCCCAATCTATGGCCAGACAATCCGTTTTTTGTGAAATTCAATTAAACTTTGTTTTTTTCACCCAAAACTGTATTATTTGCGTACAGGAGTCCCCCCGGAGAAGAATTCGAAAAAGAAAAAGAGAAGGTTTTCGATCATTTCGAATCCCTTCTTCTTCTTCTCGTTAACACTCCCGTTTTTTCTTATCGGCACGACTACATGAGTGTTCAATGTTGGTTAGACAGGAAAAATGAGAAGAAGAGGAACCCAAAAAGTACTCATGATTAGTGATTTTGAACTGGTTTGGTTTTTTTTAGAAGAAATAAATTGGCACAAGAGGGGATAAACAACCAAAAAACGATTGTCTCAAGTTTCGTTTTCCCGGGTAAAAATAGGAATTCTGTATGTGTTATTCGAGTTTGTGAGTCATTTGACTACACACATGTTTTCATAAATAGTCTAGGTTTGTAATGGTCAGTAATAAGACGGTTTTAGTGGATTTTTTGATTGACCAAACTGTGCGTGATCTATGTGGAGCGAAGTTCTGAAAACAGTCTTATTCGAGATGGAATTCTGACTGAAATCTTCAGTGATTCTTTAAATAATCTTCAGTGAATCTCTGAAATCCGGAAAAAATTCAAACAAAACTTGATCATAAGCTGTTCAAACATTGTTCTTATAATCAAGCTCAACAATTAATTTGTTCAATTACTTTATAGAACTGCTTTGATTTAATGCTAATCTAACCAATTCGCCAGAATACTTTAAAGGAGGATTCGGGTCAAAATGAGTTTATGGTGTAATCTATGCAAAATTGCCTGCTGCTCCCGAGTTACAATGAAAACGCTCAAAAATGCTTCACTCGCTCAAGAAATGCCTTCAAAATTGCAGAAAAGTTATCCTTTCTGGCCTACTTTTCGCGTAGGCAGTGAAGACAAAAGTTCGAGGGATAACTTTTTGCAACTTTGAATGAGTTTTTCGTGCCAGCAAAGCATTTTTGAGCGTTTTCGTTGTGATATTCGAAATCAGCATGAAATTTTGCATCGATTGAACCAAAAACTCATTTTGCCCGGAATCCTCCTTTGACGACTCCTCCAGAATTCCTTCTGTTTCAGTCCTTGTCCCTCAATTTTCTCCATTCTCGCTTCTACCGTAATATCCCAAAACACCACAATAAAAGTGTTATTGCACTTTCCGGTTTTCACCCTCAAAGTTGTGTACTTCCTCCACAAATTCGTGCAAATTTTGCAATTGATGCGTATCTCGAATTACGGTTAACTGTGTCAAAACAACTGAAATTGCTTGCCCCGAAAAATTGGATGAGAAATTTCGAAAAATAAACAAGAAGTCGTCGGGTTTTTTTTTTCGGAAAGTGTTGTCCCCTCTCTCCATTTGTTGATTTCTGATCTATAAGAGACTTTTTGTTACACCCCCGCTGTCCCTGAAACACCCAAGAGAGAATAGGAATACAAGCATTTGCCTCCTCTTCTGATTTCCATCTTTTCCTTCTTATTGACTTTTCATAATCTGTTCCTTTTATCCATTTTCAACTTTTCTCCCAATGATTCAATGAATTCTTCTCAAAACAATTCAGTTCCTGGTCTCCGCGGGAGATGAAATGAAAAAAAAGTGATTTTAGACCTTATCAATTCCTCTCTCTTATCATTAATTCTAAGATGTTTTACATCTTGGGGAGAAGATTTGATAAATGACAAGGACAGAAGAATCAAAAACTGAAAAGAAGAAAAGATTCTGAAGACGTGATCAATCACTGAACGCTTTCTACGATACTCGTGATATTTCAATTCTGCACCAAAAAGTTTTGCATTAAATGAATGTGAAAATTTGGGTGGTGGGGACAATGAAAAGGCTCTCAAGTTTCAATGGAATGGAAGATGTGATGGCTCCGAATATTCCATAAACGTGAGAAACCGGAAACAATTTCATAAAGAGAGTGCTCAAGACCATGGGACCCCTTTCTAAAAAATTCCAAAGTTCATATTGCTCACTTATGTTTCATCATCATCGTCTTCGTCATGTTTCCCTCATCCAGATCATTTGTCACTTTGAATTCCCCGACACCAGAGCCCACCAAGTCAAAATTCTGTCACTTCATGAGCTCCACCAAACACCAGTCATTTTTCACATTTTTCTCACTCACAGCCTAGAATAATCCGCTGTTTTTTTCTTACCCCTTGTTTTTTATCTTTTTACTTCCAGAAAACTGGAACTTTGACCCCTTCAAGATTTTCAGCATTTGATCTACTGGAACACGGCTTCACGCTTTGATCGTTGTCCCATCACTTTCTCTGAAAAAGTGACCCTAGCGAGTAAAAATAAAACCTATTATTCGAGAGGGCTACAAGGCAAACCGCAAAAAAAAGAAGAATAGTCAGTGTGGTTTCGCTCTCATCTTTTGTTTCCCCCCTTTCAACTTTTCCTTCTACCGGTCGACCTCTTCTGATTTTCTTTCTCCCGCGGGGTTTTTTTTCGACGAACACGTCTTCTGATATATCGTTTTTGGGTTCTTATTGTTCTCAAGAACAGTTCCAGTGTGTTTGTTTGTCTTTACCAAAATTGTATTTTTCCTATTTAATCCTTCTTCGGACACAAATTCTCTGCACGGGTACTTTTGTGAGTACAAAAGTTGTTTTTCTGGTTGCTACAGAAATCATAGAATATCTTCCTCTTTTCTTTTCCTAATTTGCATCTGTAGACAGACCCAATAAAAGATGATGTGAAGGATTGGACGAATCGGTCTTCCATCACTGATCTGTTTCAACTTCTACCTATTTACCTCGAATTTCCTTTTTTTCATGACAAAATCGAGGTTTTTATCAGATTACCGGAGAAAAAAAATCTGTATCTAGACTTTGGTCTTGTCTTATCAGCCATCACTCGAGAAAAACTGGAAAATATCGAAGAAAAATTTTCGAATTTTGCAAAAGGGGTGATGATGATTCAATCAACAGTTCCTTAATTTGCTGGAAAATGAAAATTTAGAATTCCAGCTTCTTCGGAAACTAGGCATTCTCTTGAATTTGTCAAACAACTTCAGCTTCTGCTTCTGCTTCTTCTACAAAAGACGTCACCCTTTTACACCTTTTTACTCATAATTGTTTGCCTGCGAGACAGAGAGAGTGATGGGCACAGTTGATTGGTTGGTCACTCTGCTGTCCTTTTTTTCACAAAATGACTCATTCTTCTCAAAACCGTCTCCATTGTTTGCTTCCGGATCGTGTGCCAAGCATCTGACACTTGTCTCTCTATGTCTCTCAATCTCTATTCCATAAACATTTTCGTAATTTGTCATAAAAAGTGCGCCGCCAATATTATTACCATCACGGCGGTTATCTTGCTTATGAAATTCTATTTTTAGTCTCTCGCAAGTGTGAAAAGAATAGGAGTAGGGTATCAACAAGGGGAAATTGTGAGACACTTGCTCAATCTTCCAGACCAAAGGTTCTCCAGAGGAAATGAGCAAGCACACCGAAGAAGGAAGAAAATTGGACCCTTGGTCTTGTTTTTTCTGGGTAAAGGGTTTTATCGTTTTTCCATCAAACACGTTGACCGGGACTGCGTCACCAGCAACCTAAATTCCTCCCATGTGACACGTGGATTAAAGTCTTAGCAAAGGTTGTTGTGTGATTCTGAAATGATTCCTCAGAACAGCGACCATCAGAAGGCCTTGTTTCCTCAGATCTTGCAAAACTCTACTAAATTCAAAATAGAAGTCCAATTATTTTAATGATTAGGTTCGTTTATAAGTCCCTTTTTTGCTAGTTACCCTCATTGTGTAAGGCACTACCCCCTCTCAAAAAAAACTTCCTGCTCAATTCTCGAAAATGTCATAATGTGTCAGAGGCAGATTTTGAATCTGAAAATTGGCTGTGCTTCTCATTATTTATGGCTCCTTTTCCGTGAAAAACACTACATTTTTTTCCATTCTTCCCTTCATTTTCTTATTCTTTAGTTTTGTATTCTAATACTATAATTCCTTTTCCCTTTTTCGCCGCTATTTTACTTTTTCCCGATAACAGAAATTAGGGCAGTGTCTATTGAAGACTCGAACAACAACTCAACTGCTCTCTCTACGTAATGATCGGTGCGCTTTCGGAATTCAGTTCCGTTATCACTGATAAAGTTATTAGAGCAGATTATAGGGCAGGCGCCTAATGGTTTTCTTGAAAATCGACTCTGAAATTATGTTGTTGTCGTGAATACTCAGCTGGTCTTTAGACAACGCGCCTTATCGGAGCATCTCTCCCCACGTGCTGAGAAAGCAAAATTGAAAAGTCGATTGTGATAGGCAACTGATCATGAGCAAATAAATCGACTGATTGACCCGCGAAGTCTGCACGTAACAGTTGAAAATGAGAGATTTGTCGAGAGAAAACAGTTCGAAAGTACAAGTCTAGAATCTTCTGAGATAGTGGGTAATGTTTGGTATGGTAAATAGACTCTTTTAGTTCTCATGAGCTCATAAGCGGAGGTAATCAAATCATATCAGGAAGTAATCGAATTGTTTGTAGCAGAAAAAGAAAACAAGCAGCATGACTAAAAGTATTAAGGATACTGTAATAAAGCCTGGCGATCTCTGATCATACCAGCATCCCATGCGTAGGCTCCTATTCCCACAAGTTGCTCATCATTATCAGAAACTTGATAGTTTATGTTCCTTGTCTGAATATTGGGGAACAGTATTGTTCCTGGTTGTCTAGATGATTTCACACAATCTCAGGAGGATCGTGGTTCAGAAGAACTGTCAGAAAAACATCCCATACGTGGGCTTGGATTCCCAGTATTCGTCAGAAACTTTATAAAGTTATTGTCTGAATACTACGAGAGCGTATTGTTCCTGGTTGATCTCGAGACATTAGGCTATCTTCGATGGCCCAAAGAATCTTTTTCGGTGTCCGGACCCTACAGACTAGAACGGTATTTGTGATGTTTGATATTCAGACTATCACAGGTAGACTCGTTGTCCATAAATGGGGTAATGAAATCTTATCAAGACGGAACTTTTTTTGGAGAAAAAACAGCTATCAGGGAACTGTCTGAGCAGTACCATGCGTGAGATTGTATTCTCGATCATAATCTGAAATTCGGATTCTTTCGTTTCTTCTTGTCTTGAATACCATTGAAACTGTCCCTGGTTCTCAAGATGATTTCAAACGAGATTATTTAAGAAACTCTGTTTTTTGCTGGTTGTTTGCTGTTACTGGAAAACTTTTTCGGTGTCCGGACCCTACATACTAGAACGGTACTTGTGATGTTTGATATTTGGACTACCAGAAGTAGACTCGTTGTCCATAAATGGGGCAATCAAATCTTATCAAGACGGAACTTTTTTTGGAGAAAAAACAGCTATCAAGGAACTGTTTAAGCATCACCATTTGTGATTTGACAATGTGTGGGATTGTATTCTCAATACTTATCAGAAAGTTTGAATACCACGAAGTTCCTGATTGTCAAGATGATTTCACACGAGTTTCTCAGAGACACCTCTGTTCCCAATTGCGACTAGAAGATCCATAACCCACTACATCTCGGGTACACATCTTCAGACACCGGGTACAAATCAAGTCCCAACTTGGACAGAATCTGATCTGCATTCTTTGATTTGAGACACCCAGAAGACACACACGTGGGTCTCCCATCATTCTTTTTTCTCCACGTTTCTCCAACTTTCTACATCTTCTGTCTCTTCTCGTGACCATTCTGATCATTCTCCGGATGTCGTTGTTTGATGCCTTTCCTTCAATCCATAATGGTTCGTCAAATTTTCAGTCTCTGGTCCCACGGATCATAACAATCGACTTCTTGACCGAGTGTCATTTCCTTGTCTAACCATGCAAACAGCAGTGAATTATAGTCTTATCATCGTGTCATCTAAAATTTATCGAAAATTTTCCACCCTCTCTTTTTTTCTCGCAAATGGACACTGCCGGGATACGAATTGTCAGCGTGTCCATTGTTTAGGGGAGCATGTTGCATCAGAATTATTTCTAATGAATGATAAGAACGGAGCCGCCTGGCCCCATCACCTCATTTGTACTTTTTTTGGTAAATATGCACGTACAAACCGAATCAGAAAAAACATTGAGCGTTTCGGGCAAAAGAGAAGCAAACAAATCAAATCTATATTCGATTCGTAAACGAGCTTCCTGTTTTCTTATTGGCTCTCTTTCACTCCTCCTGGAAAGAAAATAAAGTAAAAAAGTTTTATAATATTTGGCTAAACACGAAGAAGGAGCAAACAATAGTGTGAGTAACAATGACAAGAGGGCGGTTGTATATTTACATACTAATCAACTGATGATATCATTTCCTAATGATTATTTGGTCCTCCATTTCGGATTCGATACTCATTCTCTGTCAGATGGTCTTCGATTGTTATAACTTGATCACGTGAAACCGAAACATTGAACAACAAAAGGTTTGTCCAGTCTAGCCATCGGATTTCGGACAGTTTATGCCCTTACTGTTTTGATACATATCTCTAATTTACCTAGAAAAAATAGTGATGTCACGAGTCAACCTCCTCGATTTAGTTCTCCATGGAATTCTAATTCTGTTTCTTCGTTTTTTGTTTTTCGAGTTTTTCGAGACGAAAACTTGGAAATGAGTTGGAAGAAGGAATCGAAGAAAAACCTGAAAACAGTCCGACTACATCAACTACATCTGACACGAGGGAGATCCATCAGAATCTCTAGGAACGTGTGATTTCGTAACGGACTGGCCTATTGAACTTCTTCTTATTCTTCTTCCGCCAGTTTAGTCACCTTTGTCCCGTTGTCTAAGTCTCTCCACACTTCCCATCTCTCTCGCTAATTTCTCAATTGTCGCCGTTTTTTTCTTCGATTCTGAAAAGAAGAGTGGTGTCGAAATTGGCAATTTCCATACACATCCATTATTCATCCGTCTAAATTTAAATGTAACTGGTCACATATCTGCCTTATTGCTCTCACGAGGGCATTCTGAATGGTGTCGCGTCACCTTTTTTTTCTGAAAATGGAAGAAGGATGTTCATCTAAAATTCATAGTCACAAATCACCGTTCATTCGGAAGAAACACGCCTATTCTTAGACTTTTAGCGGGTCGGTTTTTTGGAATATGTTTTGCTTCTGATCTCTGTCTGAGTTTTAAGATTTCAGAATCCTTGATGGCAAAATAAGCAAAAACAGAGCAAATTCTGAATGGAAAGAGGAAGTCGTTCACATCGACGGCTTATATTTATTGCACTACATTTACTCAGTACCTCCTCTAGAAACAAGTGGATGTTTTGACGAGCTTTCAAGTGAAGTCTTTGGAAAAACCATTTGTGTTCCCTCTTCCTCTTTAAAAGATCCAGAACAGGGCTGGCCGGCAACGAATTTCGGCAACTCTTTCAAATTTGAATAACTTTTTTCAGGGGCATCGGATTAAAATACGATTAACAGAGAAAATGTTCCTTATTAAAAAAGCTATCGATTGGTTAAAAAAAACCGTCAAATTTCATCGAAAATTAACAGAGTTACGCTGTGTGTTGCCGAAATCGGCAACTTTTCGGCAACACAAGACGTAACTCTGTTTATTTTTGATAAAATTTGACGGTTTCTAAACCAATCGATAGCTTTTTTTGATAAGGAACATTTTCTCTGTTACTCGTATTTTTATCCGATGCCCCTGAAAAAAGTTATTCGAATTTGAAAGAGTTGCCAAAATTCGTTGCCACCCAGCCCTGATCCAGAAGTCTCGTGTTCAAAAACAATTAATAGCGATGAGCTGGTGCAGGCAGCAAAAAAGGTTGGAAGAGTGATAGGACACATGTTTAGAGCTATGAACCTTTACTTGTTTTTGTTGTTTTTTTCTCATCTGATATGATGATGTTTGAAATCAAACAATCCTTCGGGGCCGTTAAACGATGGGTACCCTTCCACTAACTATAAAAAATAATAAGATCTCTGTTTTGTTGACCTCCCTTCTTCTATGACTCACTGAAACCTAAATGCTCTCTCCCGTGGACTTCTCCACTTAAAAACTTATTGCATTTCATAAAAAGTGTGCTTTGTTCTATCGAGATATGTTTTGAGAGATCTTTTTTTTGCATGGCTTCCTCCTTCCGGCTGCAAATATTCATTGATTCAATCCTAGCGTCACCCCCTATCAGCAGATTAACACCTTTCCCTATTTAGCATCTTAGCAGCAGAAATAATCTTAATAGCTTTGCTTGATCCAATTTCCCACGCAACATATCTATTTCCATCTTATCACATCTACTACAAATCCATATAGTTTCACTGAAACTACACCATGTTCGACGAACCATTGTCTCTTCAGTTATCAGTTGAACGTGTGTTATGTCCCTATTTCTCTCTCTCTTTGCCGTGTTGTTGGCGCGTTGCCAACGACTCTCATCTAATGGGCGGCGCCTACTCGCGCCCCGAGACTCCGCCTCCTTCTCGATAGGGAGACGCCCCAACCGATGGACGCATGTGTTCATAAAGGATACATACCCGATATTGGGCTGTTCTGGACAGTTTCTGAGCCAAACATTGGATACCGGAACTGTTTCTCTCTTACTGACTCATCATTGTTTTCTTTTCTCAATTTCATACGATTACTTTTTTTCCAACGTCCATCAGAAGTCATAGTCCATCGACAAAAACCGCTTCCGGTTAATTGTTTCTGTTCCTCCGTCATTTCCTGACTGCTCGCTCAGCCTGAAACCTCATTTATTGTCTCTCTTTTTTGCTCATTCTCCATAGATCCATTTATCGTCTGTGACGTACCGAGTTGTCCATACTCTAAACTAAACCAAAACCTAATTTCAGTGCAAACCAATCTCTCCAAAAAACAATTCCAAAAATGCTCGTCGCCAACAAGAAGAAAAGCTTCCTGATGAAACTCCTCAAGTTTGTCGGAAGAGGAAGTGAGTTTCGATACTTTTTTTACTTTTAAATTTAAAATATTCTTGCTCGTGACACCTAAAGCAAGACCAAAAAGTGGCTGCTGCACCTATTTGCCCTTCTTCCTTTACCTCTCGTAAACACTTCCATCCGACCAAAATTTGATGTGTTGACTGACTCTCTCTTTTGTCTTTTTTCTACTCAAAAATTTGCACGTGACTTGACCCCAAACCTTTTTGCTCATCGAGCTATCGGAAGAAAAAATCATTGACGCAAAAACCAGAGGTCAAAGGTGCCCGAGAAACTGTAAAGTCTGAAATTTGACGATTTCGAAATAAAAATTTTGAATAGAAACATGAAAAAACTAGAAATACGATCTTTCGACAGTCAGCCAAGACATTCATCGTGAATTATAGAGTGCAGCCCCTCTTTTTTTTTCTGAAGATCAAAACCACACGATCGTTTCGATCATATGACTAAATTTTCTTCTATTTTCAGATCAAGTCCAATCATCCAAATCATGCCTTGCACAGATCTACGAGCAACGAAAGAAACAGAGACAACGGTCAGTAGTGAAACGTGCAAAAGATGGGGGTCTCGCGCCCTAGCAGAACAGGATGTATTTGCTTTTCCTGTCCTGTGTTTTTTGTTGCAAAAGCTTGAGATTCCTTCGAATTAGGCCCACTTTACTTCCACTGTTTACTTCCATGTTTTGATTTTTTGAAACCAATTGACCTGTAGTTTTAGACCGTCCAATTTACTACTTTTGTCACCCACTCCTGTTCCTTATTGACCACCGGATGGGTCTCATAATAACCTAAAAACATAACAATCAAATTGCTAAAACATGTAGACCTGTAAACAAATGGAAGACAAAGATGATGTATGTTGCCTGTTTCAGATCGTCAATCAACTCTCAATTCTCACACATCGAGCCAATGCCGACGATTCTTGAAGAGGACGAATTCTCGGTTGCCGCCGAGTGCCGTTAAAGAAGACCAATCTATTCCACACGCCGTACACCCGTATCTCAAAATCAGGGTCCTTTCGTCTGACCCGAACCCCCAAACAATTCTCAACATGTGTCTAGTCATAGGAGGACTATACTTCCTCCGCACTTGGAAACCATCTCAATCCTAACGGGTGTCCCAATACGAGTCTTCACAACGGGAAAACGTTCGATCCCATCTCTTTTCGTTTTTTGTCTCTGTCATTTCTGTCCCATTCCTTCTTTTCTGCATTGTTATTTTGTCCTAATTTTTCTGTCTCTCCCATTGCTGATTTGATTTGAATGACTGGAACTGTCAGAAAGAAAATGAATGATTTCAATTTTATTCCTTTTCTCATGTGCACTAGCAACAACTATTTTCAGATTCTACGTGACTGTTGTCTCACAGTCGCAAAGTTGGAAAACGTGATTCTTGAAGTGTTTTCAAATAGTAAAATCTGGAAGAACTGTAAAAATGGAACTCAAGATAATTGCATTGCACTTCTGTGCAGACTGATGTGTGATTCAGAATTAGAAAAAATAGGAATCCGTGAAAAATGAGATGAAGGACCAAAAATACCCATCATTCTGGGAATAGAATGACCACCCCCGTTTCTGAGCACTATAGTTCAAGTTTACCAAAAGTATCAGATTTCTCTCAAGTTTTCTAGGTTCAAAGATTTTTTTTGTATCTTTTAAAGTGTATGTCGTTTGGACTAAGGGATGCTCTTCCGTGTTTGGACTCTGAGTGTTTCATCATTTTCACTTTGAGAGTATGAATAATCTATCAGGAGTCACTCGACCGAATAATTGGAATTTCAAATAGTTTTCAGAGTTCAACTTGGTTTCGAATTCTTCAACACTATCAAACACTTCTCCGGTCAACCGATTCTCTTCCGTTCGGATTATCGTCTTAAAATGGGTGTCACCTTCTCCCAAGTGTTTAGACAGTCATGTGTGTGCACATGTACTCAATTGAAACTCTTTTCCAAAACATCATATGTTTCTAAATACTTTTTCCTCAACCCACATTGAATTCTCGGATGTTTCGAGTGTCTGTCTCCAAGAGAGAAAGAGAGATAGTTTCCACACTGCAAAAACAGGTTACAGTAGTATCTAAGTATTTACACGACCCGCTTCCTCCTCAAATTTTTTTTCGCGACATCAACGAAAACAAACCATCCTGTAGTGAGGAAACACACACACGAGGGGCCAGACAAAAATCTAACTTTAAAATAAGAGATTTTTTGTTACTTTTTACGTGAACTAGTACAGTATATCAACACATGTCAACTACCAACACATTAGCAAGAAAAAGCAAAAGAAAAAAAGGGTTTGGAAAAAAAAACTACTGATGGTTATTTCTGTGTTTGATTCCTCGAATGTTTTTAATATTTCGTCGATTCGTTTTCGTTTTTTGGATCCTATTGCAAAATGAGGGGGTCGATGGGAATGATTCAAGAATCCAGGTGATACATTGATTGAATGAAAACACACTGGAGCCGGGAGGAATTTGCAGGTGTTACTTTCGAATTCGTCATTTTCGGTGGACGACTTAGTTTTTCGAAGTAGAGATTCAATTGGGAAACATGAGATTCCAACTCCGGACGCGTGTAAACAGCAGATTTCCAACTGGTTCAAAGACTTGAATCGACTGAAACTGGGGAAATGTAATGAAACGGAAATCGGGTGCTCGGATGCTCTGGATCGTGAGTTTTCAGAAGAAATTTCGAAGAAAGATTTGCGATTTCCTTCCTGCAAAATTGACTTCCGCAAATTGAATAACTACTCAAAAATATGTTTTTTTGTTTCTTGCTCGCCAACGTGCAGAACACTAATCCAAAACCTTCAATGAAAAATTCATGAGCGAAGGGAAAAAGTGACATCGTCTTGTTGGCTAGACATAAAAATAAACATGAGGGTTATTTCAGAATTGGACGCTTTCGCCAGATTTCCTGCACCGGGATCACCAAATATTTACGATGGATCTTTCGAGAAATGTAACGCTTTGAATAGGAATGAGAGTCGACATCGGAGGAAGTATTGCTATATGATACAGTCGGATAGAAATGTGAACTGCCGTAAAGAATATCATTCAGTTTTATTCAAAAAGAATCGAACTGCTTTCGGCATTTGTGCACCAGAAGATTGTCATGGAAAAGATCTCGCTTCGATATTCGGAAACATGACAAAACCATTTCATTTTATGATGGATCGACCTGTTTGTGCAGTTTTCTGTACTGTAAGAGACATTCCGAAGAAAAATATGTATTATGTGTTTACGTGAGTTTTGATCTGAAAAAGAAACAGAAATCAGTTTCTGTTTTTGTTTCTCTTCAGAAGTTTCGTGATTCTCCTTACCAGCATTGTTTTCTTCTCCTCGCTCTATGATTATAACAGAGACACGAGATATCGGTTGAGCTCTGAAAGTGAAAAGGTGTTTGGTGAGTTGATAGGAAAAAACATGCAATTTTTGCACTCTATTTTTGGAGTCTGTTTTTTGAAGCCTCGCTGGAAATTTCGAAGCGACCAAAACAAACAGAAATCAAATTATCAAGGTTAGGACTATTTTCAGGTCAACGAGCAATTCTATCCTTTTCCCTCTGGTCCAACATTGAATTCCTATTCGAAGAAAATCGTCCAGGATACATCAAATGTCTCGATTGTCTACGTTCAATCACTTTTACCTGGGTTGTCGGTCAAAATGTAGTCGGACACTTGGCATTTTATGGTACAGTTTGAACCGGGGTTGCTATCTGGGCCGAAACAGGGCCGGACGGGGCTGGCGATTTTCTCCTCTCTAAATTGAGATTTTCAGGACAAAATTTGTATGAAAATGTAGAACTCGATGAGATCTACAGAATGATATTGAATTCAATAAGGTTACGCTGTTTGGGGTTTCTCAAATGTTTGTTAAACGCTTGGAAATTTTGGCCCGTGTGAGCTCGGCCCGGGCACTTTTTGACGTTTCATGAAAAATATAGCTACACACATTAGTCTTTCTAACTACCGTTCTGTAGATCTCATCAAGTTCTACATTTTCATATAACTTTTGTCTTGAAAATCTCAATTAAAAGGGGAGAAAATCGCCGGATCGCAGCCTCGGGTTTAACTAATAATTTTCAACTATTTCCATGACTTTCAGACGATGAAGTTCGAACATCTAAATCTGGAATCACAATAGCAAGTTCGGCACTTTCCAGTCTGATTCCCATCTACACTTATCTCTTCATATCGGGACTCACTGTTTCCTATACTTTCATTCGGGTACTAAAACGGTTTTCTCGAGTTCCGAAGTTTCTAAATTTCAGGCAAAACCATCGGTGGAAGTGTTGAAGCGACCTATCACTTGGCTGGTCTTTTATTTTCATCGATGGATAAGGTGCAATTGAAAACTGATTTCATAAACTTACTGTTTTATTTCAGATTGACATCTGCTCTCATGGTATTTATTGGTTTCTTCGATGCTTACGGAAAATATATTCAAGGACCCTACGATGCGTTGACCGGATGTAAGCTTGAGACATTCATACGAAGAGAATCAGAAAAAAATTTCAGATTCAATGGTGACTCAAACCGATCAATGCACATATTGGAAGGATATAATCCATATCAGCAACTTTGTCGCAGTTGATCAAATGTGTTACCTTCCTGCTTGGCATTTAGCTGTCGATTTTCAGTTCACTTTGGTTGCTCCGATCTTTTTGATGACTTTTTACTATTCTTCCGTGATAGGTGAGACATTGAAAAGGACACCCATGAAACAACTATTTCAGGTACAATACTAGCCATTGTTGCATCACTCGCTGGTTCTGGATTCACTGTTTACATTTTTCAAAATCATAAGAATTTGCAATCTGCGTTCACTGGAGACCATGTGTACGTTCACTGATCCTTTGTTTTCCTTAAAGTTCTGATTCTAGACTTGATGATAAATTAGTGGAATATATTCTTGCGAAACCGTGGAATCAGATGGCACCTTATATGCTTGGAATGATTGTTGGATGTTTCTTGGCCAAGTATTCTGGAAGTCGACGAATAATTCATCCGATCGCATCAGCCATCATTTGGATCCTTGTAGCAATATTTGGAATCTGCGCTGTGATGTTTGGGAATCTCGGCAGCACGTAATAATTATCTTTCAATCATCTTTCAATCCAATGAATTTCAGTCCAATCACAAACGCCATCACTAACGTCCTCACTAGATTTGTTTGGTGTCTTTGTCTCATCTGGATTATTGTGTCTTCACAATTGAAATGGGCGGGACCAATCGGACATTTTCTGGAGCACCCATTCTGGAGACCATTTGGAAAACTATCATATTGTGCATTTATAGTCCATCACATGGCTCTTTATTTTCTCTTCAATATGGAAGAACAAGCACCGAGATATGTTAGCTTTTGGCATGAAGTGAGTTCGACTTTTTTCTCGGATCAAGATGAATAATTTTCAGTATTTCCACTACACAGTTCCAATTGTCATCTATTCATATTTCGTCGCGTTCTTCTTGAGCATGATTGTAGAGGTTCCGATGATCAGGTGAACTTTACGGAACATGAAAAATTGAAAATGGAGAATTTTTAGATTGGACAAAATAATCCTGGATAAGTGCATTCCTGCATCCAAGATTGAGGAGAAGAACAATGATTTTGGCGACGATTCTGATATAGAGAAGAGTCAAGAGAACGAGAGCAGTGAGAAATCCAATAGGGGCTCTGGCAGTGATCGAAGTGAAAGAAATAATCGAAAAAGTGACAAAGAAAGTATAGAAGATCAAAAGGAAGATGAAAAATCGAGAGAAGTAGACTATTATGAACCTCTTCTGAGTGATGAATATTATTGAAAGTTTTCTCACATAATTATTTCTCGAATTTCCCATTCAATGATCTCATTTATGTGCTCGATCTCGATCAATAAACATTAAAGGTAATTCCAGAATTTTTTATTTTTTTTATATGAATCGACGCAGAATTCAATTTCGGGAACAAAATCCTCTTGGACGGTAGTCTGAAAATTACTCATTTTCAAAATATAGGTCAAATACAGCTCAAAAATTAGTACTGTGAGGGTGCGATTTGAGGTGTTTTACCAGAGTTAAAATCTCTGAGGGTGAATTCTTTTCGCACCCTCACAGTACTAATTTTTGAGCTGTTTTTGACCTATTTTTTGAAAATGAGTAATTTTCAGACTACCCTCCAAGAGGATTTTGTTCCCGTAATCCAATTCTGCGTCGATTCATATAAAAAACTAAACATTTTGGAATTAGCGGACGCCCCCTTTAAGATTATTGCTAGCTCTAAATTATCACGTAGTCCATCTGTTGTTTACAACCAACCGTATTACTATTACAGAATCTAAAAAGTGAAGACTAGCCTCACAAAGATACTCTGCAAACGCGCTCTATCTGTCTCTTTCTCTGATACTCTTCTTTTTGTACATACTCTCTTCTCCGTGAATATGTTCCAATAGAGTAAGTTTTGCTCATGGGAATGGAAGTATGCAATAGAAAGTTGTTTAGGAAATTATTGATTTTGTCCTTGTTGATGAACATTCCAAAACTATTTTTCTTCGATTCTCTTTGCAGATCCTATTGAATACTCTTAACATTTTTGTTTTTCAGAACCACAGTACTCAAAATGGACAAAGAGATGTATCCAGATCAATTCGATTACAAAGTGACACCGAATTTGGATTCATTTCATAAATTTCACAAAATTTTCGGAAAGGTTCTAGACGAGTACAATCATCAATTTGATGTACTCTCTTTTGAAATTGTGGAGAATTTCGAGAAAACTATGCAGGTTTGTTTTTCTTTTTTTACTCTCGTTATTTGACAAAATTTCAGGAGAAAGAAGAATTTGAACGGAAAATGGAGTTGTGTAGAGTTTTGCAAAAAGTGATCTCCCTACATAATCCTACATGGCTGTTCAATATTGTCCCAACTGGAAGCTCTGTAACTGGATTAGCTACAGAGAATAGTGATTTGGATATTTCTATTCATATTCCACAAGCTGCACTTATAGTTGAAGATAAATGTAAAGGAAAAAACGTTAGTGATTATGATAAGAAAATAATGTGGAGAAAGTGAGTCAATAATCGGTTATCCATTTCCGAATTACGAACTTTTAGAATGCAAATGGAAATTCTTCAAATAATCCGTTTGATTTTGGAGAAAGACGAAGAAATCAAACCTTACATTGATTGGGAGGAAGGTGTGAAACTGGTCCAAGCTCAGATTCAAATTCTGAAAATCACAACTTCGGATGGGATTGAATGTGATATTAGTGTGGTTATGGAGTGCTTCTTATCCTCTATGCACAATTCGTACATGATCAAACAATTCGCAGAAATAGATGTTCGATTCCGTCATCTGTGTGCAGTTGTCAAGGATTGGGCGGCTATTACAAAAGTGAAAAATCCAAAAGATGGAGGTTTCAACAGCTATGCACTGGTTCTTCTTGTCATTCATTTTCTTCAATGTGGCACTTCTCCGCCAATTCTCCCAAATCTCATGAAAATGTACAAAGGTAGGCTATTCTCATGAACTTTCAATTAAAAAAGCAACCTTTAGGATGTGAATTTATCGCTCAAAGTGATGTTGACTATCCGAGAAAGCTCGATTTTGGTGCTCCTTTACCATTTCCACTTCCAAGGATAACTCAAAACCCAGCGACAGTTTCTCAGCTATTCTTGGAGTTTCTGAATTATTACATGGATTTCGATTTCAAGCAGTTTTACATTTCTGTCAACCACGCTATGACCAAAGATCGGTGAGGATTACAATATGAATAAATGAATTGAACAGATCGTTTTCAGACAAAAATGCCCTCGAGAACAGGTCACCTCTCAGAATATGAAGGAAGTATATATTGAAGATCCATTTGATGCTCACAACCCCGGAAGAACTGTAAGAACACTCCCAAAGATTCAATCTATAATGAGGTACATGTTTTTAATTGTTTCGAAAAAATAACTTGGCTTTTTTCCAGAGAAACCCTGAACATGTTCAATCCAGAAGCTCCAGTGGCTGAAAACTCGCGTAGCGCAAGAAAGGAATTCAAGTTTCCAACACTGGAAGAATTAATGAATATTGAAACGTATACTCCGAGACCCGAGGAAGAAGAAAATCCAGGAGATAGCGTTGAAGAGGATGAGGATGAAATTTTCAGACATGCTGTAGCTGATAATCAGCAATAAAAACGGGGATTTGTACGAGTATTTTAAGTCTACCAGTATTTCAAAAGTATCTCGGTCCAACTAATAAAATGTTATTTTGAACTACCCTCCTCCACAACCGAAATAAACACATGTTAGCTCTTCAGAATAGGCACTTTGTCACTAAAAAAAGGCAAGAATAATAAGTGTCATTGTTTGTGTATTGTTGCCCTCTGGTCAATTGGGGAAGGTTTTCGCGGGAGCAGCGCAGAGATATTGGAGCATAGTGCTAATTGAGCACCAGACATATGCACACATTGAAAGACTCACTTCCACACAGACAAAACGTTCCCGAAAAGTGACGAAGATGAAATGTTCGATACTATTGCTTTTTCTTCTACTGATACTTTTGAGATTTGACGATGGACACGCATCGTCATCTCCGAGAACTATGAAGTTGTGCTTGTATCTGAAGGCAATTAGAAGGAGTACGGTAGAATGTGAACAGATTTTGTTGATCAACTCGACTAATGTAGGAGGTAAGCGTTTACTGATTGGTATATGTCTTGGTTTTTCGGTTTCTCAAAAACATAACTAGGTCCAATTACCTCAGAAACTGAATTTATAGTTTTGAGATTGCAAAACCATTTTTATCGGGAGCAATCGAAACTTTGGCTTTGCGACATTTCGAAAGAAGACATTTCGAAAGTGTGGTATTTCGCAGGTGTTACACTTCGAAAGTTTGACGTTCCGTAACTGTGACATTTCGCAACTGTGACGTTACGAAAGCAAAATGATTTTTTTCTTGAAGTTTCCAATAAATCGAAGAATATGCATAAAGTTGCGCAGTTTCGAGATAACACAGTTGCGAAGCGTCACACTTTCGAAATGTTTTCTTTCAAAATGGAGGCGAAATTTTAGTGCTCTCAATGGTTCAGATAATGTTTCGAGAGCAAAACAAGTTCGCAAGTTGCAAAATCTGGTTATTTTGAAAGTTTTATTGAGAGTGTTTTTTATCGAGACCAAATAAAATTGTTTTTTTATAATTAGAAGTCGGAAAAATTTGCAGTAATTATATTCAATTTTTTTCAGACAACTCTGCCAGCTCCACAATGTCTCCACTTGCAAAGATCATCGCCAACATTGAAAAACGGAACGAAAAACTGAAAATGACCAAGAAATTCAAGAAACCCAATCCTCCTCTTCCCCAGTGTTCCTCAAATCTCGATAGTGGATATAAGGTATTCCATTTGAAAATGTGTCCACCCCTTCTTGTGTTTTGTCTCTTCTTCAAACTTTTCCCCAATTCATTTCACGCGCCAATCGTTTCCATTTCAAATGGCATTTCGTAGGTGAGCGCATGTGTCTTGTTTCCACCTGAAAAACTTGAAGTCGATAACGATCTATTTCTGAGGAAACGGGCAAAACTACATCCATTTTTTAGCAATGCCGAGTGGACATCACATGTTCTTCTGGGTACAGTTGCGAGACAAACAGTAAGACGAGATGCTGTATGGAACCGAATCATTCGCCGGAAGTCGAGAAACAGACTGAAGAGTACAAAGAACAATAGATTCGAGTTTCAGATAACACTAATCGGAGATGGTTTCAGATTCAAGACGTGTCCTTCACAGCATCAAATGTCATACTTTTGTCAGACGACATCACGAGCTAGGAAAGCAGTGAGAAGGTGTAAAACTGATCAGGATTGCATGTTTTCAAATGTTCAAAAGTGTTGTGATGCTGGTGAGACAGACATGAATTGAACAATATTGAACTCTGTCTCTTTCAGGATGCGGATTCAATGTTTGTGTTGTCGCCACTGGGAACTTCACTCAAAATAGTAAGCTTGCTATTTCAGGGCCCTAACCAAGAAAACAAATTTCAGCTTTAATATTCCTGGGGAGCATGTGATTCTGCTTCTGCTCTTGATCTAATTACGTGTATTTGTATATATGAAATTTCTCAAAGCGAAAATGAAGCTTTTATTCATCATATAATGAATTGTATTGAACTACTAGGAATTGTAAGGTTGAAGTTGATCAGATTTCGATCCTTATTTCTTGTAGCCGTAGCCGCCGTATCCGCCATATCCACCGTATCCTCCATATCCGTATCCACCGTATCCACCTGAACTTTTCAACTATTCTGAATCTCTAATCCAGATATCTTACCGTGTGGACATGGAGCATAAGTGGGGCAGTCGCAGCCTCCGTATCCATAACCATATCCTCCATATCCGTAGTACTGTCTCTTGACACGTTTAGCTGGAACTCCTTTCGAATCGACGACATCGAGAAGAGTCCATGAGATGGCAACGAGAAGAACCAGGAAGAGAATAGCTTTCATGTTGGCTTGGATCGGAGCGAAATAGTACCGATGCTTCTATGCTCGTTCCTTTTATTCGATGAGCTTTCATTGATATTCATTCGAATTCCAGATGGATAAATATTGAACCGCCCGATAAAAAAATAGATTTGACCCGACGTCGCTGCATAACTTACAGAAACTAGACTGGCAAAACGGAAAGTGCAAACAACTGAATTGAGGTGGATGTTTGGAAGATAAAAAGAGAAAGAACGTGTGATGTGTTCATCTTAATTAAAAAAACAATCACATCATTTATCTTAGAATAACAAGTTAACAGTTTTGCCAAATGTTTTGTACTAAACATTTTGAGACAAGTTTTCCTCTACCGTAACCCAACCCATTCCCTCGGTAAAAAAGAATCCGTTCGTTTCAATAGTTTCGAACATGTCACTGTTTGTTTATGTGAATTCCCTCTTGTACATTGAAATTTGAATAGAATACTAGTCTCTATGGGTCACTTTTTGTCTGATTTCAAGGCCATTTAGATTCAACAAGAGGTACTTATCGTTCTCAAATACCTTCCCACCATCTTGGCTCCGTTTTCAATCGTTCGGAGATCCCGCCAGAAAAGCGCAATTCCAAATGAATATGGTGATCATTATCCGGCGCATTTGGAACCTGTTAGCTTGGCTATATTGTCGAAAGAAAACGAAGGCAAAACGATGCCAACAAACGACGTCGCATTGGTTTCGAATCAGATGAGACGGCGGTCACTGTCTTCTGTCTTCAAGGATTTTCCTCTCCTTGCATCTCGTTTGTTCCTTCTCTTCCTTTTTTTCTTCATTCATCGGTCATCATCGTCATCGCCAGTCGTTTTCTGCGTTCTCGTGCCCTTATCATGCTTAATTGATAAAGCTTCTATATTATCTTATCTTCTCCGAATCCCCTCCCTTTTTGATCTTCATCCTTCTGTTTTCTTGACCAAAGGTGTGTCTGGGAAAGTCAATGATTCTGAAGTGTTTTCCATTGCTAACCAAAAAAACTCCACGGGAGGTAAGAGAGCCGGTTTCTTGTTTTCTGGGTAAAAAATAGGAACTTACCCGGATTATAAGGCAGTTTGTTTACAATTCAGCACCTAGCTTGACGATTTAATGAGAGAGAGACGAGTGCTACTAGAATAGGCGTCAAGTGGAAATAAAAATGAGTGACGACTCGAATGTGGTAGTTTTGTTAGATCGGTGGTTACTGTAATTCTATTCGGACTTCAAGGTTGCTAACACTAACATATATTCATGAATTTTTGTTGAATCTAAAAATGTTATCCAAATTTTGATGATGCTCTATGGTTTCGTTCCTGGTCTTATGTCCCGAATTTCAAATTTTCCGAAATAAAACCGGAAGTCATTACATTCAACTCCATTCTGAGTCTTCAGCGAAATCATACAAAACACCGTTACGTCTTCTACGCTTATCTAGATGAACTTGAGATACTTAAGGAAATTGAAAAAAAGTGAAAATGGTACGCTCCTCCTTCTCTCCCGCTAAAATTTCGATTCTCCCTTTTTTGCTTTCCCTCTTTCCTCACAAAACAGTCATCATCCGTCTTCCGTCCGGTGAAGATCTAACGGTATGATTAACCACATCATTTTCTATCTCTTTCTTCTTCTTTTCCCTCTTTATTCCGTTTTTTTTGGTATTGTCTCCTTCTTCCACATCGCATAGTTATTGGCCGACACTCAACCTCTTTTCATTTCATAACTATACAAAATTCTGTCAAAAAGTTCCGTGTACTTGAGAAATCAGCCACTCCTCTTTTCCATAATTAGTGTTGTCTGATGATTCTTCTCTCAAGTGGCTGAAATTGCATTGACTTTTCCCCCTGTCATTGTTTTTTGTGGTTGCCAGTTGGCCTTGTGATTCACAAATTGGCTGCAATTTTTGAATGTTTTTATAGAGTTATGAAGATTACAAATAGGCAGCGAGAAGGACTCTCGAGTGAGTCTCGAGTGATTTGATTTGATGACTTTTGTCTTTCGGAATTCTGAGGTTTGTGCCCACTCAATTAGAGGAAAGTTGGCATTGGCTTTAGATTTTTCTTCTTTTTTTCTTACACTACACATTTCACTACGTAGAGAAGTAATATTACACACGGTTATCACAGGTGGATCAATGTAGCAGAATGTGTTAGCTTGTTAGGAATACTGTAGTTTAAGGGAATCCGAAGTATAGATTCTCAGTTTTGAACCATCTTTCTCTGAAATTTGATTCAAAAATATGTTACCAAAATTAGCCACACTCCAATTCATTTACTTCCAGAAACAACAAATTCCATCGTTGGTCATTGAATTTCTTTCTTGATAACCATCTTTTTCGGCTTTTCCTTCATCAATTTCTTTTTCATCTTTTTCGTCTCTCTTCTTTTTCCTCCTCTATCTTTTTGTTTTTCTGTGAGTCACACACAAGCAAGTTCAAAATTTCACAATCTGAAATCTCAGTTACTGTAACCACCTGATCTTTTTTAGTCTTATGACTCGAATTTCCTCATTTCATAATTACTTTCTGGATCAAAAACTGAGAAACCAGTATCCTTGATTTCCCCTCCGTTCAATTCACTCTCCTCCACTAGACAGTTCAAATTCGGCGAGGAGGAAGAAAATACAGTTTGTTACTTGCCTCCTCTCGGTTTGTAGTGATATTTTGGGAACTGTGGTTAGTGATTCTCTTCATTTCTGAAACATTGTCTACGTCTCTCGGGTGATACGGAAATGATGTGAACATCGGAGAAGTAGAAAGAAATGAAAATGGTTGTCAAGAAAAAAAGATTGTTTGGTTTGCAGACTGCTGTTTGATCGTGCCATATCTTTACAAAAAAAAGATGTGAGAGAGAAAGGTGGTTTCCCCCGTTCTTCAAAGGGCCATTATCAATTGTAATTGACAATCAAAGAGATAGTAAGAAAGATCAGAATAATGTGAAAATGATTTTTGAAGAAGCATGTGTGATTTTTTGATTTTTAACTAACTTTCTAGTGAGCCAATGCGACTTCCGATTACCCTTAGACTTAGAATCGAAAAATCGGAAAGTTGAGAAATTTTTAAAAACGAGGTAATTTTTCCAGATTTCTTAATAAAAAAAGTTTTCTAAAAAATCTACCAATTTTTGGAATATCATGCAATTTAAGTTTGGTCTGAATTCCCTACTTCCGACTTCCGACTTCCAATGTGGAAAAATTTCACTTCCGCGCAAATCTAAAAGAAATTTACGGAGTCCGGATTTTAAGACGATTCAGAAATTTGGATGGTACGAAGCATTGAATAAAACAAATAGAGATTTATAACAGAAGACTCGAATCCCTGCTCCCAAAAAAAGGCTCACTTAATAGGTCTCATTTTTCGATCGGAAAATTTCTAAGTTCCTTGATTCTTCGCTCTTTGCTCGCCTCTCTCTAGTTTCATCATGAGACTACGATTATTCAAGAAAACACAAAAACCATTCAATTGAGATGTTTGTTTACCCAAAAGTTCTAAGAAATCATAAACCAAATGATCTTCCCCATTAAGATCATTGAAACACTAGTATATTACTGTTAGTAGTCTTATCCCTCTTCCCCATTCTTTATATTCTAATTTTCAACACAAAAAAAACCAAGTTTCCTTCTGTTCAACCTTCATAAAACGACTGGCACCATCCAGTGCTACAAGTGCCCTAGAAAGATAACCCATCGGTTTTATGCAGCTTGCTTATGGGGAATTACGCTCCGAACCTTGAGAGATCCGATCTTTCGACTACATCCGACCCTTCTCATTTCATGTGTCTCTAAAATCAGATTCGAATCTTTCTCTCTTTCAAACAATTTCTCTTTCGTTTTTCCTTCCGTTAAAGACACCTTTCCGAATCGAGTGTTCGCTCTTCGAAGAATGAGAGGGGTCTACCGCTGTTTTTTTGTATGTGTTTTCCAGCCACCACAGGCATAGGTACTTGACATGGACATTAATTCGTTTTTCTCTTTTTTCCACAATTTCTTCCCATCATTCACACAGCCATTCTTCCCTTCTACCAGTAACCGATGGCGGCATCTCGTCTCCTTCCTTTTTTTTCGTCTGCCATATGAACCAGTTCTAAACAAAACATCTCAGTGGCAGAGAGAAATAGAATGAAGAAGTGAGGAAGTGGTTGATGGTGGCATCTCTCTCCGCTAATCGCTCTTTTTTTAACTCCAAGAGTTCTGATCTTCACTCTTCCAGAAGTTTGAGAATTTCAGGAATGCATTTTGTGTTCTGGATTAGAACTTTATTCCACTATTTATCATTTGTTTTTGTTCCAATCACGTCGGGAAGTTGCATTCACGTGAAACATCTTCTCTCCACAATTAACAAATGTTTCTTCTCCGTTTCTTCGATCTTTGCCATCTGCAAATCGGCGGATCAGAAAGCGTTGCTTATCAGTCGAAAAGTGCTTTCCCTTTGATTGCTTGTTGTTTTTGATGGGAGAGGAACGATTTGGCTTTGACGAAGAACGATAGCCCCCATAATCTTTTGCTTGAAATCTATCCTATCACCAGAACCAAAACCACATTTAGTTTTTTTTTGTAACAGTTTACTCCCCTTTTGCTAACCACAATGGACACACTTGTCACTTTCTTTTTAGTAAAACCGTTTATTTCATTCTCCTCGACACTTCACCTTTGTTGTTTTCTGAAACTACTTCAATTTGTTTGTTTCAGAATGTCGGACAACTATGTCCTTGTGGATCCGTTGTCCGCAAAACCGATCGACTGCTGGAAGAAATATGTGAAACAGGGAAGAGTTTGTGAACCGTTGAAACCGATGAGGTATGATTCAGAATCTTGAATTCAAACGACAATTTTTGAACTTTCAGACTCGACACGCCAATCTTTGAAAATAAAGTTCGATTTGTTTGCATCTCAGACACCCATGAGAAACTGCATGAGGTTAGTTGTTGCCCCATTGAACATTATTCTCACTTTCCCAATTTCCAGATTCTACCGTACATTCCTGATGGCGACGTTCTCATTCATTCGGGTGACTTTACAAATTGTGGAGACATTGGAGAGGTGATCAAGTTTAATGCGGAAATTGGTAAGAGGAAAAGAGAATTCGGAATTACAAGTAATTTCTTGTTCAGGGACTTTGCCACACAAACACAAAATAGTTATCGCTGGAAATCACGAACTCGGATTCGAGGATGGAGAAGAAATGAGTGAGCGTCAATTGGCCGGTTTGAACATGCTCGGAATCACCAAAGCATACGAACTTCTCTCAAATTGTACATACCTCTGTGATAAATCCTATGAAGCCTACGGAATCAAAATATATGGAGCCCCATGGCACTCGATGCCTGGATACTCATTCTATCGTCAGCGAGGACAAAAAATTCTGCACAAATGGAATCAGATACCTGCGAAAGTTGATGTTCTGATGACTCACACTCCCCCACTTGGACATGGAGATTTCAATGCTTGGGATAAAATGGATGGAATTCTTTGTGGATGTGCAGAGCTTTTGAATACAGTTGAGCAGAGAGTCAAGCCAAAGTTCCACGTTTTTGGACATGTTCATCAGGTACGTTTCGAAAGGTCACTGATCTCCTGTGAGTCGTAAATCAAAAGATTTACGACGTTACACAAGAAAACAAAACCAAAAACAAGTTCGGTTTCAGAAGCATGGTGTGACCACAAACGGAGAGACAACATTCATCAACGCAGCACTGTGTGACCATAAACTACGAAGTGCTTACGATCCAATCATTTTTGATATTCCATTGCCTCCGGGAAAGACCAAACAATAAGCTTGAGCATCTCCCAAAAGCTTTAAAAAAATGTAATCTAATTCAGCAGTCTCTTCTTCTCCTCTTTTTTCCCTGTTCCTGCATATATTCTCGTTACAATCTCTTGAGTTTTCGATCCGCAAATTTTTCATTTTCTTCTTCCCTATTTTTTCCAACTTTATGTTTGTGACCCGAAATGCTTTTATACCGGTCTATGTCTCGGCATTTCTCCCCGCATTTTCTCCTCTCCTGTTCCAGTATTTACATCAAATAAATGTACATAAACCAGATTTATTTATTCAAAAAGGTTAAAGGATGTTGGTCATACAAAGCGGTTGAACGGGACATTTCGGTTCTAAGCACCAAGTGATAACAAGGATACATTCGTTTTGTCCGAAACATTTTACGTCATCACAGAGTTTTGCTTCCTCTGGTGTTGCAGGAGTAACAGTTACGTATGTTGAAGGTGCCGGTGCTGAAACCATAAAATTACCGTAAAATCTGTATTAAAAGGGCACCTCTAATAAAAGAGCGCCTCAATGAGCTCAAAATGAGCACATACTTGAAATTCAACCTGATCGAAATTAGATCGAAATTATTCTCGCCAAAAGTTGACTGAACAAGTTTCAAAATATGTTTCAAATTTCTTTTCCAACAGAAGCGGCGATCCATTTTCAGAGTTCAAAAATTTTTTAGGGAACGAGAAAATAGAAGGGCGCCCTTCTAATATAGATTTAGCGGTAGTTCGAAAATTCGAAGCTTTTGAACCCACTCACCTTGTAAACCCTGCTCTACTTCAAGCAATAGTAAGCATGTTAAAATCAATGAATACTGGAACCACATGGTGAGAATACAGACAAAAAAGAAATATTTAGAAAAAAAATCGTTTCAGATTTTCACTCGTCACATTGTTCATCTCCATACAAATCCGCTTGATCTAGTTTCGGTTCCGTACGCCTACTGTTTTCTTTTTGTTTAAAAGTACAGAATCCGTATTTTTAATAAAAAAACACTTCATAGAAAGGTTATCATGAATACTTAAAAGTGCACAGGGGTTGATCCGGACAAGGCCAAAATTCAGTTCCATTCAAACAAGGAGTTTTAGTCATTTTGCATTCGAAAAGTCCAAAACATTTGACATCGTCACATAGGGTTCCGTTCGGTTTCTTCTGTTTTGCGGGTGTTCCTGAAAAAATAGAGTTCATTTTGAGAATCTGACACAAAATTTCACATTAAAACAATTCTGACTAACATCAAAACATCTGTAATTGATTCATTCTCGGCAGCTGCATAAGCGGGAACTTGTCATTACTAGTATGTAGTATTGACGTTATAATCTATATTAACTCCAGATTCATAATATTTCAGATTGGTTTCACAATAAAACATCTCTCTCAACTTACCATTGGAGTTCAGACCAAATGGAAGTAAAATCAAAAATAAAAGACTAAATAGTTTCCGCATTCAGTGCAAGCGAATTGAACGCAAAATGATACATGCCCTCTATTTCCATTCACATATTACAAACTCCATTCGTTTCACACTCAAATCCCGATAATCTGTCTCTAGTCACACTTCTTCGATCGTTCACCTCCACTATTATCTGACTCTCCGTTTCCTTCTGCTTTGCCTCTAAACAAATTTAATTTTTTTTTCAGTGATGACGGAAACTTGATTACTTTCCTTCACTCATTCTTCTGTCTTAGCTTTTTGTCTGCTTTATATCAGCTACCGGAACGGAAAATTCATTCTTTTCTTTGTTTTTTCGCTATTTATGCATTCAGGTTTTCCGGCTCTAGTCTGCTTTTATCTGCTGGTTTTCTTTCGAGGTTTGAGAAGGCATAATGCAGATTTATAACTTCAATTTCGTCTATTTCAGATATGACGTCTGAATCCGTTTGTAAAGATATCAAATGTTTCGGTGATGCATTTTGTCACGAACGAAATTATACTTACCCCAATGGCTCAACTCTCACCATTCCACAATGCATAGATAAAACTATCAAAGATTACCAAAATGATTTATTGGCATCCAAAACAATGGAAAGTCAGTTTTTGATTAAAACCTTTCTAGCTATGCTCTCTTCTTTCAGTATTGGTAAAAGACCCGAATTATCAGAATTCCAACGACAAAAAAATACTCTGTCAAGGAATCAATTGCTATGGATCAAATACATGCACCATTGTAAAAGTTCCCTGTCTCGACAACCCAGGATGCGTGAAGTATCAACCGTTTTGTGATGATTCTCCGATTCCGATACAAGTTATTAAGCTTTTTTAACTTCCTGGTCGGAACCTACATATACCGAAAAACTTATTTGTTACCTAGAATTAGTTTTTATCTAGCGAAGTATGTCGAAGTAATCTCACGGTGCCGAAAACTTGATTAGTTTCCCTCCGATATCTTGTGATATCTTGTGTGCTATATATTAATCTTGTGGGATATCGGAAAACTTTGTCATTTCTCCATATATCCATGACTCTCAAATGTTTAATTTTAGTCTTCTTCTTTTTAAATCTATCAAAAGGTTTGTTGAAAAAAAATTACATGTATAGTAAAGAACCCATTTTCAGAGGAACCACATGAAGAACTATGTGATGAAGTCAGGTGTTACGGGCAATCCTTGTGCAAGGTTGGCGAATTTACTTGTAATGTTGACGGAACCCTGTGCTGGCTTCCGTATTGCGTTGATAAGGATATAAAAGATTATCAACAAGATGTTATTCAAGCATCCACTATTGAAGGTTTGTTGGAATCTTAGTTTTCAGCTTCCGAAAGAAATCGAATTCAGGAATAACTCATAGTCAAGCATATTTAAATGCAATTGATCAGCCTACCAAATGTCAGGGAATGACTTGTTGGGGACTAAATTCATGTGTGATTGTGGACTCCTCAAAGCTGAATATCCCGGAATTATTTCTCCCATTGTGTGATGATTCTCCACTTCCCCAAATGTTAAAGCTCAAGCTCCTACGATGATTTCTACCTCCTTCAGTCGTTAAATCCAATGGCTTTTTTCGTATATCCGGGTATTCTTTTTCCTTATTCTCATATCTTTGTATTTTCTTGAAACCAAAACCATGGCTTCCTTTCGAGCTGTGTATGGAGCGTAAGTTGGAAGAATTGTATGAAAAACTAAAAATAATTTCAGAATCACTCTACTGGCAATAGTAATTATCTGGCTCAACTCATTCGCAAATGGTAGGAACGCCAATAATGTGGTTTCGATTTGTGTTGATTTTTGATTGATATTTTGATTAATTTTCCCACTTCCGCATTTCAAATTGATTGAAGATACCTTTCAGTTAGATATTTTGTAGCAATAATTTTTTGAAGTAATGAAATTTCAAACCGAGAGTCTAATTGAAAGGTGAGGGATTGTGTAACATGATGCTTGATGATGGCGGTAGGAACGCCAATAATTTGATTTCTGATTTAAATTTTGATTAATTTTCCCAATTCCGCATTTCAAATTGATTGAAAATTCCTTCCGTGTTTTTTACTATTTAGTAGATCTTATCTTGAAATTATCTTGTGAAGTAATGAAATTTCAAACCAAGATCCAAAAAAGGAGGAGGTGTAACATGATGCTTGAAACGTGGGACAAGTATTGGAAGGCATGAACCCTTTTTTTTGATTATGCAATATGTGATTCATAAATGTCCGAATCCGGCCTGACCCGGCTCGACCCGTGGCCCGGAAAAGAGTTTTCACGGTACGGGTAGGAAATTTCCGTCGAAAATTTTGAAACTAGACCTAAGTAATCATTCATTTATGTCTTCCAGCTCACCAGATATCTTGTTTTTAGTTCATTGTAAACCAAAAAAACTTAAAACAAAAAACACTCCATTACAGAAGACAAACCTCGCTTAGCTCGAGAGAACCGTCCGTATGTCATTCTAAGCACTGCTGAGAATCTCAAGGACTACGATCGCCTCTGTCAAAACGGTCCAAGCATGGACTGCAACGGAGAGACAATCTGCAAAGTTGCCAGAATCCAATGTCTTCCAAACACCACATGCGATCAACTTTTGCCAATCTGCGTTGATAAACAGATAGAGGACTACCAGCCCAAAACCTACAATGTAACTTCCATTCACCATTAATTCCGTCACTATTATTTTCATGTTCTCATGCTTTATTCTCAATTTTTCAGAGCCTAATGAATCATGTTTTCGTCAGTGTTCCTCTTGTTTTTACTGACTCCTAACCCTGGTTTATTTCAGCAGACTGAAATTCAATCATGCGAGTAATACCACTTTATATTATGATTCTAATACTCTTCGATACATCGGAATCAGAAACTGGGGATAGCTGCGAATTTGTCACTTGTTATGGACAATTTCAATGTGTTACTGTAACAATTCCTTGTATTTCTGATCTTCCATGCCCAATTGGACCGGCATGTAGAACGTTGGCATGCCCGACGAGGAATAATCCAAAAGATTATAAAGGGTGTATTTTGCTAAATTGAAAATAATCGCTTTGTTTTTTAGTGTTCCGTATATATTCCAATTAAATATGTTAATCCTAAGTTTGTTTGTTATTTTTTTCTTTTATGACCTATGACCCTTGAAGAAACATTCCGGTTCACTTGCTTCTTTCTTCTCTTCATCTCTCACCAGGCAATTAATCTTTTGACTCATCATCCCTATGCCTCGTGTTTTTCAATTTTCTTCACACTCCGTCTCGAAGTTTTCAGAAAGTCATGGTAAGTGACATTTTGTCCCTAATAACTGCGAATGGCTCATTTTCAGAACTTGACAATTTTCATTCTTTTCAATTTAACCGTTCTGACAAACTGTGGTGTTCTGAGTAAGTTCAGTTCCTGGTTAAATTTATAATTGCTATTTTAATTTAAAATTTTAATTTTCAGAGAACACTGAAGACCAACCGATTATTCATGAAGGCGCACCATGTGGTTCAACAAAATGCCCTGATAATTATAGGTTTTGTTTTTTTTTTCTTTTTGAAAAGAAAAATAATAATATATTTTCCAGATGCGAATTGCCCATTGGTGGCTCAGAATGTGAAGAAGAAGACGGATGCTCTTCAGAACCAAGATGTGTTTCGATTCGTGATTATTGGTCACAAGATTTTTAAAAAATTTTCCATATTTTCAGCGATTCCAAAACCGAAATGTGGAGAAAACGAGGAGTTGAAAGAATGTGGTTCGGCGTGTGAACCGACATGTGATAACCAAGATCCAGTAAAAATAGAAACTTTGTCTCGGAAACTATGATCATTGTTTCAGGAATGTGACTCGTCGTGTATGACTGATGTGTGTCAATGTAAACCTGGATTTATTCGTGACTTGGCCTTGGGAAATTGTGTGGAGAAGAGTAATTGCAGTAGGGATCCTCATTCCAATTATTAGAGAGTTTGATGTTTTAGCAAAATGCACATTGGAATGCCCGAGAAATGAAAAATGCGAGCTTGTGGAGCTGTCTTGTGAGCAGAAGCCATGTCAAATGGTGGATGTTTGTGTCTCCCAAATTATTGAGAATCGCCACAAAGAAGAATTAAATTGACCTTTTTTCTTGAATTTTTATGTCCAGTCAATAAAAATGGAAACTGTTTCTTGGTCGAAACACCACAACAATAAAACAATTGATCTTCTGGATTTTTATCTGTTGTCACGTTTCTCTCTTGGAAAAAAGGGCGTGTGTTTGCCACACAAAACAACTGTTCCAACTGGCATATGTTCCACGGAAAGGCCATAAAAATGGACTGATTTCCGAAAAAAATATCAGTCAGTTACGCACACAACACTTTATGAAAATGGTGAGTGACTTTTCCTTTCACTAGAAAAAATAACTTTTTTCAGAAGTCTCTTGCCTTGATTCTTTGCTTTGTAGCAGTTTGTGCTGCTTCTAGTAAGTTTACATCCTGAGAAACTTTTAAAAAATCCATTTCAGAGATTTGTGGAGACAACGAGGAACTTGTCGCATGCCACAACACCTGTGAGCCACAATGTGGATATACTCCGGTTGGTTTCAGCATCTTCAAAAAATCCGTTCTCAACCCTTATAATTCCAGAAAGTCTGCACCGAACAATGCATTATGAACACCTGCGACTGCAAAGATGGATTCGTTCGTAATACATTGGGAAAGTGTGTCGAAGTATCCCAGTGCACCAAGGAAACCACCAAGTGTCCAGCAAATGAAGAATTCAGAGGATGCGGAACCGCTTGTGAGCCAACTTGTGAGAACCCGAAGCCAATGGCATGCACCAAACAATGTATTGTGAATGTCTGCCAGTGCTGCAAGGGATTCGTTCGTCACGGATTCAGATGTATTCCTGAGAACGAGTGTCCAAAGTAAAATGTATATTTAAAATGTCGAGCTTTGAGTTGAATAAAATGTTTTTTTATGAAATATTGAGAAATTTTTGAGAGTTGTTTCGTAGAGTGGTCTAAAACTTGAGAGCAAGTCGGACCCTATCAAAAAACTTTTGGAAAAGTGCAGACTTCGATTTCATTATTGTACTTCACCATTCCACAAAAGCAGTGGCTAGCGTGAAAAATAAGTATGTAATGGGAGTTCACAAGGTATTATAAGAAAGTTAGTGTGTAAAGTAATCACTTCAAACGGAATGTACACGATTTGATATATTTATTTTGAGCTGAAAACATTATCAATAGATAGAGCATCAAAAAATACGTGGGTCACGCGGAGGAATTTTTTTGTGGATGCGTAGTATTCAAGTTGACCTACTTTTTAATAAAAATTCCCGAAAAGTGATAGGGCGCACTTTGAGCAGTCATAACTTTGTTCAAACTTATCCGATTTGATTAAACTCAAAAACAAAAGCACGCTCAAATTATATATATCAAATCGTGGACAGTCCATGTCAGTTAGCTTCAATAATGTTGGAAAACGTTTTCCATGTTGCTACTCCGATAAAAAGCTATAACCAAATTCTTTGAATGCTCAAAACTTGATTAAACGATACTTTGACCACAAGAACGAAAAGAGGCTTTATTCTCATTTCTTCTGTGATGACTCATTTCCTTGAGCAACACTCGACTTTGCAAAAGAACCATCGGAATTTTTATGGCCTTCACATTCCTCTTTGCTCTACAAAAAGAATGGGGCGGACTCTCTCTCTCTCTCTCTCTCTCTCTCTCTCTCTCTCTCTCTCTCTCTCTCTCTCTCTCTCTCTCTCTCTCTCTCACAAAACAACTGTTCTTTATCGCCATGTGTTTTAGTGTACTGAGAGAGCAGTCTTCTCAAAAAAAGATGAATCGGTCAGTTCAATATTCTATCATAATGGTGGGTTTGCGTTCTTTGAATTTTGGATTTTTAATTGATCTTTTTCAGAGAAATCTAACACTTGCTGTATGTCTATTCACAGTCTGTGCGGCAACTCGTGAGTTTTTCTGCTAGTGGTTTTAGTGTAGATGGAAAATTTTCCAGAATGCGGAGAGAATGAAGAGCTTGTACCTTGTCATCACAAATGTGAGCCCAGATGTGGATACAGCCCTGTAAGTTATAAAAACCAATCAAACCTACATCTCCGAAATTTCTAGAATATTTGCAGTATGTCATGTGTCACCAGTCAGTGTGAATGCAAAATGGGATACGTTCGAAACAGGCTAAAGCAATGCGTGAGGGTAGCCGATTGTAGTGCTGAAACGACGGAATGTCCGGATGGTGAAGAGTTCAAATCGTGTGGAAGCACTTGTGAACCGACTTGTCAGAATCCAGAGCCAACGGCGTGTAGTGAAATGTGCATTATGAATACTTGTCAGTGTGCGAAAGGATTTGTTCGATATGGATACAACTGTGTTACCAGAGATGAGTGTCCGAAGAGAAGACAAAAAGTTTTTTATTTTATGTGAGAAATTTTGTTGTTGATTACTGCTTAAAATTTGTTGATTTCAATGAATATGTGTCGATTCTATTTGAAAAAGAAGGCATTTGAAATTCTGAAAAAGATAGAAGTCTGTATTAGAAGAACGCCTTTAATAAAAGGACGAGCTCAAAATGAGCACATTTTTGGAATTCTAACGGATTGAAATTAGGCTTATTAGAATCTTCATCAAAAGTTGACTAAACATGTTACAGAATATGTTTAGAATCTCTTCTTCAACAGATTCTATGACCCATTTTGAAAATTCAGAAAAATATTTTCAGGTGTTGGAAAAATAGGAGGACATGCCCTTATAAATTATAAGTTGATGCAAATATGATCAATATATTCTACAGAAATCTTCTGTAAAATACTTTCTGACATAGGATGTAGTATCACAAAATCAGCTAAAATGCGTTGGAAGAATCGGAACCTTTCTTGGTTTTATGTTTCAGAAGAGTTCAATTTACTGTTCTGTTTTTATCATTTTTTATGTGCATGTTGTCTAAAACCAGCTAATAAACGTTTTCTACTCAAAATCTGAAGAAAAATCGGTGAGTACTTTTTAGTTTTTGAACCATTCACTCATTAATCCATTTCTCGAAATTTTTAAAAGAAATGCACAGATTATTGCTCACCGACGTCGCCGAAATCGAAAATGTCGATGCATCTGAATGGATTTGTGAAGAACAATAGAGCCACGTGTGTACTACCGGAAAACTGCGGATAAAACTGTGATCATTTGTTTTTGTTGTAGTTCTCGGAAGATTCGAATTCTAAACTATTCATACGCTATAATCCACTTGGGGATGTGTATATAAAGTTTGAATGGAAATTTATGAACTCGTCACTTTCTATTCTATATAAAGAGTCATTAGAAGGCATAAATGTAACTACTTTTCCATGAAGAATGTAATGTGCCCTTTGAAATTCAACACCGAAAAATTGTTTCCATCTTGGGTGGTCCTTTTTATGGTCAAACAATCAACAGGAACAGTATCGAATATCTTATGATGTGACCTTTTCGTTTTTTTTTTAAACTAAAAAGGCTCATATTTCGAGTATGTTTCGTGACGCAAATAATGATGAAAAATGATGAGTAAATAATTATAAAGGTTCCAGTCGCTATTTAACTTTCGAAGTGAGACTTCCTTTTTCTGTTAGTTCCACTATAGTCTTGCATCATCACTGAATCACCTAGAAAATTCCAGGAACGTCTCCGGAAAACATCAACATTTTTTTCTTTTTTGGTCATGTTTCTCTGATACCAGAAACTACGATTCCAGGAAAATAAGGTCCTGTTCTAACAGGTTCACCTGCTATAAATGTCAAGGTTTACTTTTCTCGGTAATTAGTTTCAGCTCAATTTCCAAATCAACCTGTTCTGACTTCAAGGAAAACCTTTTGCGTCTATGTTTCTATGGTTGCAGTTTTCTGTATAAAATCAGGGATAGCAGTCTCTTTTTAACTCTTGATTCTTTGTTAGTTTACACTGTTCTTTGAATAACGTATTTTTAGAAAACTACAGTATCCTAGACTCCCATCTTCTACCATTGAAACATCTTCCTCATTCTCCTAACAAACAAACCTATCCATTTCAAACGAATAATGAGTGTGAGAAGGGAGGAACATTTCGAGAATTCCTGAAAACCAATTATTCATTTTTTCTCCCCACCCCCAACTCCGTTCATCGGAAATCTAAACGTGCCCATTTTGTCTCGTTCCTCTTCGGTTTGATTCTTAACATAATTATATAGTAGAGACACGTCTTCTTGGTTCTTCTTCTTCTGGTTGCTACTTGAGACCGCCCAAATATTCCGAAGCAGTTCTTCCAGTGTTCCCTTTAAAAGGCGAAGGCACCAAGAACAAAAAGTCAGTTGGCGTTAAGTAGAAGAAATCACTTGGAAAACAATAATGGTGAGTTGGTATTAGTAATAAAAAAAGAGCAATACTCTTATTTTCAGAAGACATTTCTTGTGCTAATGTGTTCTATTGTGGTTGGATGTGCATCAAAGTGGTTCACTCCAGAATCTCCTGTTTTTGAAGAATGCGCGAAGAACGAGCAGCGAGTGGCGTGTGCCTACGATTGTGAGCCTCGATGTGGATTTGAACCGGTAAATGACTAGCCTGATCCTTCTGAATCGCACAACAAAGTTTCAGACAGTATGCAGTTTTGAATGCAAGCCCAATGCATGTGTCTGCAAGACTGGATTCGTCCGAAACACCAATAACGAATGTGTCCGCCGTCTAGAATGCACTCCAGAAACGTCAAGTTGTCCAGAAGACGAAGAATTCCAAACGTGTGGATCTCTGTGTCAACCGAGCTGCGAAGATCCATACCCAACCGATTGTCCGCATGATCGTTGCGTCCGAAACGTTTGTCGATGTCTTCCAGGATTCGTGAGAAATGGACCAGTGTGCACTCCGTTGGAGGACTGCAGAAACATTCCAAGTCGACCACTTGAGCTCTTCACATTGTAATCTTTTCTCTTTTTTTCGGCCAGTATATTTTGACCCAGTTTTATCTTCCCTCGTTTATTTGTTTGTGTAACAATCTCATTCTGTTTTCCACCCCGAAGATCTTGCCCCCCGTTAACATTATTAAAGAACAACTGTTCGTTTTGAAAGTCTATAAAAGATAGTTTTGAAACTTGATCTTTTCCTTACAAGAAGTGAGAATTGTTGACAGATCTTTTACAGTTGCTTACGGTATTTGAACATTAAAACTTCGGTTTCAGAAGACGTTTCTATACACAAAAATTTCATTCAAAAACATAATTGCCTGGTTTAGCCATTTTTGTTTGAAACTGAAATTTTCTGCAGTCTAACATGGTATTTTCTACAAACAAAGTTCTAGACAAATTTAAGATGAAATCAGATGTAGTTTTTTAAAGATGTCAGATTTTAAAAAATTGTTTGAGAGAGTTCTCTGAAAACTTTAAAAAAGTTATGAAAAATGAAAACTTCCAAATGTTGATTCCGATTGTGTTTGAAAGTTGTGCAAAAATCTTTATAAGTTCTGATGAAAAAAATATACACAAAACAATTTTAATTCTTAGAATTTGGTAGAAAGGCAACTTGAAGCAATTTGATTTTGCAAATTCGAAAAAAAGCAACTCCAATTTTTAAATTCATATTTTCAGGTCAATGAAAGATTATTTATTTTCGAATTACTACCCAGAAACCAAAATATTTCGGGGAAAAATACCAAAAACTTTTAGAATTCTCAGAAGTACTCCAATATTCCGAATCAAGTCATTTTTTGTTGATTTCATTCAATTTGTCTGAATGGAGGATCTGAAAATGACACTTCCGTTTTTTGAAGTCTTTCTTCTGAAAACTGAATTTCCAAGAATTGCATCCTCTTTCCAGAAAAACTCTCTCCCTGACCACTCTAGTGTGGTTGTTCCCTCTCTATGCATGAGAATCCGAAAGTTTATCCAGGTGGTCGCAGATCAGAAGAGTCAGAAAGGAAAAATGTGATCAGAATGGACTGGTCGATTAAAGCTGAAAGAAGCAGGAAGTTTATTGAGGGCTTTTTCAGACTTCCTCATTCGAAGAAAAGTTCATATTTTGTGCGTGAAAGGATCAGAAGTTGATATGCAAATCGTTTGATCTGGGAAAGTCACAAAAATTACGGAGTTTAGAAAACAATCAGAGTTTTCTAGAGCATTTACAACGAGAAACGTTACTATTTTCGAATGAGTTTTTTTATTGATAAAAAAACCTGGCTTGGAAAGTTTGAGATCAAATATGATTGGAACCAAAACTTGAAATTTTGAAGCTCAAAACTTTGAATATAATTGTGCTGGGAAAATCGAAATTTGGGATAGGTGTTTGGTTAAGATATCCGGAGATAAAAAATTCAAATTACACAATTTTCTTGGGAACTTGAAAACTGAATGTGATCATCCAGAACTCGAAATCGAAACACGAATCGGAAACATCTGAGTACCTTTAATTGAGAACTCTACAAATTATAGATATGGAAAATTCTTCGTTTTGTTTGTGTGTTTCTCTGTAACCGGGTCACAAAAATGTTAAAGATTTTCGTTTCGTTGTACTGTAGATACAGTTAGAGCATTTTCAAAATATGAATGTTCCATCCGGACCCCTACCACCTTTTCCCAGCATATTCTTCCCCATCGACAAGTTTTATAACTCTGTCAGAAATCATACTTCCTCCCAATCTTCAATTAACAATTTGTGCTCAAATCACAAAAAATACGTCAAGTGAAATGCTTACGAGAAGAGATCTGTCATTCACTAAAAGATTATTATGACCAGAATCATGCGCTCACTGGTTGATTAGAGAGAGAGAAAGAGAGAGAGAACTCTTTTTTGCGTGCATATAATCTTCTAGTCTGCGTGTTCTTTGAATAGATTATCCCAGATTTTGCTTTCACCTGTGATGCATTAAACTTTGGATTTTTCCAGTCCATTGGGAGAATCTTCAATTTTGCACGTACACAGAAAGCTTATGATAATGGAACGAACCAGGAAATAGACGGAAATATAGAATATGCTCCATTGAGCAAACTTAAAAGAGAGGTTGGAATGAGCGGAAAGTTAATCTAGCGTGACGTCCAAATGGTTGAAAAAGACAAAAAAAATGAAATGAAAAAACAAGAAGCCCTCGAATTGCATATTTGAATTCCCAAATGAAAAGAGTTTCATTTTCATTTCTTCGAATTTTTCTATCAACAAGATGGTTGGTTTTTCCAGCAGTTTCTCCATGAATTTTCAATTCCAGAAGTTTCATTTTATGTGCATTTATATCCTGATGATAACTGTTTCGGTAATGTCTGATTCTCAAGGTAAAAATCTTCGATATCAATTTTTGATCAGAAAATCTATCTAAATTTTAAAGAAGAACAAAAGAAGAAAGCTTGCGATGGTCATTCCTGCCATGCTCTAACTGAATGTCAAGCTGTGAAAAAGAAGAAAGAAGGATCCGATGAAGTCACTTTTGAGCCTGTTTGTATGAAAGGTTAGTGAAGAAGACAGAAACAAAGGGAAACGAAAAGATGAAATTCGTAGATAAGAAAACGGACAAAGATACGGTAGACTCGTTTTCTAGTTTGACTTCTGTTTTCTCTAGTGATAACAGTCGGAAAGGAGGAAATTATCTTCCGATTAAATTATCGTACATTCCGAATATGAAATCCTTGCTACTTCTTTTCCGACTGGGAAGTTTTGAGAGTGTCTGATACCATTGGATTTTTCTTTAAATCTCATCAAACTTTTTTGCCATCAAACATTTTCAGTGCCCTCCTGTTTGACGAAAAAATGTATGGATGGCGAGAGATGCTCGATGAAAGAAGTCAAATGTCAATTGAGTCCATGCTTCAGAATTCCAACATGTCTTCCGGATGTGAATGAAGCATCTCCTGAATATCAAATGTCACCAGCTTTCTTGATTTGATTTGATTTGAAAAATAAATTATTTATTTACACATGAGTATCATATCAGAAGGTTTCACTCGAAATCATCACAAAAATAATCATCACAGAGATCAATCAACTTCAATTATTTCATCCTCGTCACTGTCGACGTCTTCGTGTTCTTTGGCATTTCGAGTGTTGGTCACAAAGGATCCACCGAGATCGTCATAATGGATTCTCTTCATTGCTACGATGGTACTCATCATCTTTGAGATTCTGGATGCATAATTGACAATGTTATTCTTTTTGTAGTACTCGTGGAGATCGTTAGCAATGGAGTCACGGAATGCGTCACAAATATCAAAGGACTCTCCAATGATCTTCTCTTCTGAAAATTATTGTTCTAGATAAATTCAGATTCAAATTCACTATTACCATTATGCATTACAAAATTGATGATCAGAAATGCGACTTCTTCAATAGACAGTTTCAACTGACTCAAAGGTTTCGCCACTTCTTGGACACATCTTTCGGCGAATGTTTTGTAATCTCTGAAATATTGTGATCTGTGACTATTCTCTTCTGATTGGTCAGAATCTTACTGTAGTGTCACTTTTAATTTGTTCTGGGCAACACCCTCAATATCGAAAAAGAGAGCGTCTAGTTGAATGGCTCTTTCACACGAGATTGCAAGCTTCTGAAAGAAACATTTAACAGTTCAAGATAATCAATGGAGCCTGAGCACCTTCTCATTAACGCAGTCTTTTCCAAATATCTCAGTTGACATTTGAATTCGCTCAAATCGGTAGATATTTTGCCAGAGAGATTTGAAAATGCGGGACTTCTCAGTCAACGGAATATTCCGGAAAGCCATAGAGTGCATCGACATGATTCCCGTATTCTTGGCTTGCTCTCTCCAGTGAGGGACCAATGTTTCCATGGAAAGGCGATTGTCGAATTTGATATTTTGTGTCTTTTGTGACTTTCGAACCAATTGAAGCCCTTCGACCACCTGATAAAGTGGGCTTAGCGAGGCAAAGTATCCGTGATCTGTCGATGGAACATCTGACATAAACATCGAATGCATATCTTTTTCAATATTATTGTAGTTGATCTCAGATAAAACGGATTGAGTGTATAAGAGATCCTGAAAAATCCAAACAAGTTATCACAAATTTTTTCAAATTGATGTCACCTGTGTTTTTATAACCGAATATAGACTTGTGCTCGGCAAACTCGTGCTCGGATATACGATATTTATAAGATTCTCCTCGGTCTTAAGCTCCGGGGATTTGATTTTTTTGAGCTCTGGAGACTTTGACGGGGATTTCAATTTTCGTCCGTCTGTCGAGTAGACATCTCGATTCCATTGTACGTCTAAAAGAAGAGATAAGAAGATAATAGAGGAAGATTATCAAAATAAGGAAGTGTATGATGTGGATGGACTTTCGAGAATAACTAAAGATTAACATTGATCTTGATCAACCGAAAAGCAAAACCTGAAAATTCAAAAACCCAACATAGCCAATCCCCTTTCGAAAGGGGCGGTATACGGTAGATGTGGTTTTTGATTCGGAAGTCGTTAGATCTACAGTAACCCGATTCAAACTTACTATCAGCTGTCATTCCCATTGCAACACATTTCTGGAATCTACAGTGACGGCATGAACTTCTGAAAAAATGCTTTTCACAAATCAGACACATTGTGCTCGCTCATACCTCCGAATCTTATCAAGACTGCATTTGCTCTTATCCTTCAGACAATCATATTCCAGATTAAGGACGACGAACCTTCTGAAAAAGAGGAAGTAGATTAAAAGTGTGTCTGGCCAGAACGAGGAAGTACCTGAAAAACGCAGCGCAGGCTCTGCAAGCGGTGACTCCGAAATGAACTCCATGAGCCGGGAGTCCACAGACTTTGCACAAATTCCGTGGAACTGGAAGCGGGATGGCGAAAAGAGGTTGAAGGTTGATGGGAACGATTTCCATCATATCTGGAATGACGACGACGAATTTGGAGAAGAAATGACGTTTCTCGTTTTCTACAAAATATGGTCTACGGACGACAGAAAGATCAGTTCCAATCTGAGATGCATTGATTGAATATAGAAGAATGGAGGCGACGAAGAGAGAGAGACAAAAGATAAAACCGAAAGAAGACTGTATCTTCTTAACACATGTGTCGGCGGTTCGGCAGAAATCACAAACTACATAGGATTTTCGTATTGAGAAAACAGAAATCGAGGAACGAACCGAGTTCTGATTATACGAAATCTGGGGGCACGGCAAAAACAATGAGTTTGTTTACCCAACAAGACAGAAGAAAACTGATTATGACTATATTTTGACTACGATTCTTAAAAATTTTCTATATATAAATAATGGGATCAGAGAGATGAAAATATTTTGTTTTCTGTCTGACAAGGAAATCCTTACCAGAATGAAAGTTATATAGTCTTAATCTGGATAGAGAACAGGGACAGGAGACGTTCCTCAAGTCAGAAATCAGAATGGAGCATTCCCGGTATACGGTAGTCCATATGCACTACAAATATATTGTGGTTGCTCCGAGTCAGAAAGCAACAAATTGAGTCTCTCTTCCAGGAACACTTCTAACGTCTTCTCCCGCCTCCAAGAGGACACCCTTAAATAGGTGTTGTGCTTGATGTGACTAGTTTCATGAGCGAAGCTCGTATCACATTTGGGGAGGAGACTAGATGAGAGAAAGAGAGATTACGGGGACGACGACGTCTAGGAGAGACCACTCTGCTCACCTGGTGAGCATACTAAACACGACACAGATTATATTCTAGTCAGAAGCAACAATAATGTAAATACATCCTTTCTCATCCAAATCCTAATGACAGGCGGCGTCTAAGATGAGAAGTGGGCGGAGTCTCTAGTCGACAGTGCTCGAAGCAAAAAAGATCTGAATTGTTGTCAGAAAACACCCTCCCGTTATTTTGACAGATTCTGATTTGTGTGGAAAGAGAATGAGGGGCGGTATCAAATGATACGACGTCTGTTTTGTGACTTTCTTCTTCTTTTTGACGGAAGCAGCAGAATGAATGATCTACACCAACTTTGCGTTTTTGTCACAAGAATCGAAGACGAACTGAATAAAAACGGAATTAACTGAAGACGTGTGTCAGAACTTGAAACCAGATCGATGCAGGATTACCTTCGTTTTTCGTGTAGGCGCACTTTCGGAGAAGGGCCTCTCAAGCGACTTTCGAAGATTCTTATCTTACTCGATCGGAATGGACAAGGAATCGGAAGAAAAGAGTATAGGCAAGAAGGGGTTCAAAAGTTCAAAGATAGAACTAATATGAATTTATTTTGCACCGAGAGCAAGGGAAAATATTAGTAAAATATAGCGACCAATGAACATTGCAAAGTGAGGGAGGTGTCAACTTCATCATCGTTTATATAGAGAGGGCTCAGGATGTGTTGCACCTTCTCAAAATGCTTTCTCGTTCAGATTCCTTTGTGATTATCTCGTGATTTGATTTGGCACTTGAATGGAATGACGTGAGATACTAGACTGAAATCCTTGAACAACGAAGGTAATCCACCATCGGAAGCAGGAAGAAACTGCAAATAGTTGTGTGTTATTGAAGATGTGATCTGTCATTAGTCACCTCAAAGTAGTTGAGGAGATTTGCAGCCAACAAGAATATCTCCATCCGTGCAAGACCCTCCCCCAGGCATTGTCGTTTTCCCATTGAGAATGGACAGAGCTCTTCAATCTTTTTCAGCTTTCCATTTTCATCAATGAATCGGTTCGGATCAAATCGGTATGGGTCGGGGAAGATCTGAAATGAAATTAGCACAAGAAACAGTGTCAACTATCTCACAGCTTCATCTGTCATCACATTTGCAATTTGATGAATGACCCCTGTTCCCTTCTTCAAATGGTACCCTTTCAGCTCTACATCTCTAGTCAATGCATGTGGAAGATTCATCGGTAGAATGTTTGCAAGTCGTTGAGTTTCCTGGAAACCTTCCCATAATCTTCTGATCTTTAGAAATGTTTCTAGCCCAATTCATTATCGTCTTCCTGATCTCCGAGGACATTTTCTATTGGTGTGGGCGATTTTATTCTATGACCGATTTCTTTGATTTTTTGGCCCTATTCAAGACAGATCACGAGAGTTTTTCGTATATTTTTTGGAGTCTGAAATGTTCACACACAGCATTACTGATGTGTCACAAGTAACAACATGTCTATAACAGGTGCTTTTAGTCTAATGCTGCTGCTCATTTTTGCTTCCGAGTCACAGATCACAAACAGTCAAATCTCACGTTTGCAAATGCATTGAAATACACCAGAGAATTCTTGTCAGACATTGTGAGAAGTCGTCTATGATGACCGAGATATTCGTCTATTTCCTGATGCATCAATTTCTAAAATTAGTAAAACTATATCGAGTACATCATCCTGAAAGAGCACCTGCATTTCCGGAAAATTGATAGCGTAGGCGAAGAAGAAGCCAATTGTGTTTGTGAGAGTGTCGAATCCGGCTGCCCAAATGTCGAAGCAAACATTTTCAAGTTGTGAATCACTAGAAACGTTTGATCAGGAAGCTCATCTCAAATCTTGGCTCAAATCACAACGACCAAAAATCTCACCAGTAACTTTCAAAGTCATTATTCTGCTCTCGTTGGTACTTTTTTCTCAAATAGGCTTCCACAAAATCATCATTGTGTTCGACTTCATAATTGATTCTGACCTTGGCATTTTGAATTTGTGTTCGCAGAAACCCGAAGAGTTCTCGTTTCTGCTCCTCGATACTGAAATGCTGGTTTGAACTTTGAACGAAAAAAAGAAGTTTCTCACGGATAGAGTAATCAGATTTTCTAGTCTTGGATTATGACATCAATAGATCAAAACACATTGCAAACTCACCCACTGACCATCATTTTCACAATGAACGGGGGTATTCCATGACAGGTAAACGCGAGAACTCCCAACGGTTTTCCAACCTCCTCCATAAAATTATTGACTAGCTTCTTGATCTTGTCGAACTCGTGAAGTTTGGATTCATCGAAACGATATCCGAAAAGGAACTGGTTTATAACACTACCAACAGCTACATCCACTTCGGTCTAGAATCGTGAATTGAAAAATAAAAATATCAAAGGTCCTACCTGTAGTGTAAAATCCTCTTCCAATACCTCAGCGGTTCTCAATTTTTTAATCAACTCTTCAGCTTCTTCCAAAATCTTAGATTCCATCAGTGATTTGCCAACACCAAGCTCCCTCAATTGGAGAACTGCGAACTTTCGATGCTCTCGCCAACGCTCCCCACTAATATCCATAATACCGTATTCACCTCCTGAAATATACATTTCCCGTAAAACCTTTGATAGAAGGACATGCCCTTCTATTGTTCAGCCTCCTCAAAATCGAAATTCGAATTTCACAAAAGTATCCATACAAATTTTTGAGAAAGAACTCATAACGCATTTCATATTGAATCTAGTCTATTTTTGACAAGGAAACGATTGAGACCACTTTCAGATACCCAGAAATCTGAGAAAGTGCTCTTTTCGGGCCCACTGGCTTGTCCTTCTACTAGAAGTATTACAGTAAATGGAAATGGAGATTCTTCCCGATACCTCTGAAATACAGATTGAACTCTGGAGACAAGTACTTGTCAGCATAGGTCTCTCCGTCTTTGATCACGGTTTCTCTGATATCCTGATAATCAGTCAGAACGACAAAAGGAACAGGTCCTGAAAGTGGATTCTGTGAAAAGTAAGAATCCAAGTTACCATACCCATATAAAAAGTGAATATCGGACCGTATTGTTCTTTCCATTTCTGGAAAATTGAGATTCCAGGCGCTTCGGAGCCCGAAAGTTGAAATAAGTTTCCAAAAACAGGGATAGGTGTTGGCCCAGGTGGGAGTCCTCTTCTTCTCCATAGGTATTGATGAATTAGAAAAAATAAAAGACAAACCAATAAAATGAAAGGAATCATTTGACCATCGACTAACTTTTTGGTTGTTATCAGTAAAAGGGAAAATTTCAATGTTTTTATATTTTTCCATTCTTCCTTGGAGCCCTTTACTCTCTTCAACCGGTTGAGGAACTGTCAATTGAAAATATCGTTTGATCAGATGATACGCAGATTCGTATTTTGTGTTTGTCTAGACTCAAGGAGCTACTTTTGTGTGTTTTTGTATGTATGTGTCCATGAAAATGATTTTTTGCTCTTTTTTGTTTCTTCTAATCAACCATCAGAAAATGCTTTCGTACACCTGATCTATGTAGGTTGTGACTGCTAAACTCTGAATTCTCTGAAAGGTTCCATTTACTCGTGATTGTCACAAACTCTAAAGAAAAACTGAGCAGATGAAAGTAGACAGGAAAGAAAGGGATTTATTGAGGTGCTATCGTTGATTGTTTTGTTTCCGCATACGTCGTTCCAACCTTGGTACTTTTCTTCTTCGTCAAAAGCTTTCTGATGCAAGTCCGGTAGTCTAGACTGAAACAGAAAGAAGTATGCCATATGAATAGAGTTCTGATTCATACTTGATTTTGAAGAAAACAAAGATATTCGAAGCGCAGGCGATATTCACGGGGATTCCAGCATACATGTTCACAAGTTGTTTTCCGTATTGAGTTGGGATGAAATAGACAACGAAAGTGTTAGTGATGGCTGTAAGTGTCCAGCCAGCACTGACCATGGAGACTGTGATGAAGATGGATTTGAAAACGGTTTTGAAATTGTTCTCTGAAATGAAATTACATTTGAATTAGTTTGATCATTCGTTAGATCAGACATTTTGGGATTTTCCTAATAGAATAATATTATTATTCCAGTCACAAAAAAAGTAACAGCTGTTTAACTAGACTATACATTTTTCAGGTGAACACAAAATTTGTTTTTCAGTGACTAACGTATTTATCAAAATGTTAATCCAATTTTGTTAATATGACCCCAAATGCTTTCAGATCTCCCCCTTGGATTTTTGCAGATTTGTGACATTTTCAGAGTTTTCAGCTGGAAATTTATGTTTTTCTTAACAGAACAGAAAAACAGAAAATGTTGTTTTTCTGTTCATGATCTGTCACTTTGCACAGAATCACATCATCCCTATTTCTGGAACTTAAAGTTACCGTGTTGTTGTTTGTGAATAAAGCAATTAACAATCGAGTATAACATCATGGTGATCCCGTTTAGGATGATGTTGGAAATGGACCAAATGACGAATGTTTGTGATCCCATTGCAAGGGGTACTGCACATGTCACTGGTCTTAAAACATGGTTTGTGTTTTGGTCCATATTCAAAGTCTTACGTCTTGCCAACTTCCATAAATGTTAAAAATAGAAATACAGCAGTGTAAAGCATTGGAATCAGGCACTGGAGTATGATGTAGAAGGGGACGTCATCGGTGATAACTCGATAACTGAATGATAAAGTATTCTGGAGATACTGTCATAGCTTTTCGGACACAGACATATGGAAAAAAGTTGATTGTAGTAAGAAAAGTTTCAAGGCTCGAAGATGAAATGGTCCGAAAGCCAACTTTCTACGACACCGTTGGCCAGAGTTATGCGCTTTCAATATTTGGACGAAAGAGTGTGCGACGGAAAGAGAGCCCAGACACTCTCGTCGTCTGTATCTCCTGGTCCACCACACTCTCTCGCATGCAATTTTCCAAGTGGTTCGACTCATCTCGAAATGGTTTTTTGAGCTCAAAAAAAAGTTAGTGTTGCTGGAAACTCTAACAAAATGTTCCTTCAAACTGAAAATAGATAGAGTCCTAAAATTGCTTTCAAAATTAAAGATAATTATGAAATTAAAGAATACGATTACTAGAACACATCCCATATTATCTAACCTGATTGGCCACTTGACAGCTACAAATCGATCGATTCCCAGAGACAACATCCAACACGACCCACTAATGACACCTAGTAGTGTTGGAATATTCAGAAGGGTGCATACAAACTGAGGAGTTTCAAAACCTCCAAATAGATGAACCACAAACACAAACTGCCCATAGTTATGAAAACAATCGGCCAAGCACGTCATCATTATGAAGTAGTGACAGTGGGAACGCAGTTTTCTGGATTATAAGCTTTCATATGTATGTTTCTGTGAGTGAAACTCACTTGTACTTGAAGAAGGCCACTACCATCGTTGTATTTCCAACAATTCCTATCAATGCGACGATGAATAAGATGATACCAAGAGGTACCAATTCCAAAGCAATCATAATTTTAGTTCCGGGTGTTAATCAAAAAGTTTATATTCAGAGAACCGAGCCAAAACTATATGAAGTACACTCTATATAAATCCGAGAAAAATAAGAAACATAAATTGGAGTCACGCTCACTCAATTAGCGGAGAAATATAGAATGAAATTGAGGAGAATATACATACTACACGTGAGCACGAGGTAGATGAATGAGATATTCCTTCGAGACCCTTTCGAGTTTAATACTAAACAATGTGTCTGGTACACAGATCGGTCTCAGACAGTCAGGTATCTGGAGATTTGGGTACTTGAAGTAAAATAAAAAAGATTTCATTTCCGACCAGTATACACAACCAACGAAATATACAAAATGACCAGTTTCAATATAAATGTTCTTCAATTTTCTTAAAATTAAGTGTCCATACAAACGCGATTAACGCAAACACCAGTGTTTTGAGAATCCATAACGGGCCCACACCGTACAATGTGAACATTTGTCTGTAAAATAATCAGGTGTCTTCAGCTTTTTTCTAATTCTAAACTTACGTTGTCAAAATGGGAGTAATCATGTAAAGAATATCATCAACTACCATCATTGCACCATGAGCAATCGATTGATCAATATTTCCCAGAATTCTGGAGTATACGGTATCCAATGAAGTACTCATTGTTGGAATAGCGGGTCCCGCAACGATGATTGTCACTGTTAGATATAGTATAGGATTAACGGCAAGAGCAGTGAAACACCATTTGTATTCATTTGGATCACATCCAGCTCGTGTAGTTTCTGAAAGAAAATTATGAGTTTTTTTCGTGGTAACTTTCAAAATTACCATTATATCTAGCCACGGGAGAACTTGTGAATTCGTATGGGTAAGTGATGATATAAACTGCTCCGAAAGCAATAGTACAAAATAGAAACATTTTGTGTTGAGGGACTCTGAAAAATACTTGATTTCAGATAAATTATAAATCCACTCACAGTTTCCCAAGATGACAGAAGATATAAAGTAGGAGTACTGTAGAGGACATGATTCCAAATATCACCATCGTGATAGAAGAAATTTGGACTGTTTTAGTACCGTCCCAACCGAACTGAACCATGTACAAAACTGAGCCAATTCTGAAACTTAACAATGAAAATAGCTTGGAAAAACAAAACGGACGTCGTCAGAGTCGCATGTGAGAAGGTGACGGCAACTTTAACAAAGAAGCAAACTCCGATAAGTTTCCAATCCAAATTGCTCTTCTTCAATTTTTGATAAGTATTCCTCAGTTTTTCCATTGAGAAGCTTGGTTGAGAATCACTTTGTCTTAGTTTCTTAGATTTCTCTCTACTGATATCTTCCATGAACACATAAATCCCGAGTACAGTGAGAATCGTCAAAATGAAAGAAATCCAGATGGGAGCAGAGTACAAATGGAAACGAATCCCGGGTAAAATTTCATATCCAGGGTATGGAATTGCACTGAAGATCAGTTGGATGGCTGGAATTACAGACTCAATTTGTTAAAAAGGTCAGAATTCAACATACTTGGTCCAACAATAATTGAGAAAATGAAGGAGAGCCCCAAAATTGCAAAGGCTCTTGGCCGGTCTTCATTTGAAGAGCATAATGCGATATAGCCACGGAGCACTGTTCCTCCACCTAAAAATTGTCGTTTTGTTAAATCTAATTCAAATTCGACTCACTGTTAGCAATACCAAGTAGTACATATACTGACATCAGAACATATCGTTTATCCTTTTCGATATATTCAATGCACAAGTAGATCATACATGCGGCAATAGCAATGAATCTACTGGCCAATAGAGGTATTCTGAAAAAAAGTTGTAAAAAGAGAAAGTGAAATTTGTGAAAACGATACCTAACTGATTGTGTCTTGTAACTCCAGATAGAAAAAATCAGCGCGAAAATTGCGTGGCCACATTTGGAAGCAGAAGTGGCTAGACCGAAAAATTCGGAAGTGGCTCGGATGTCTATCTGGAACAAAAAAATGTACAATAATCTCATATGAGCCTTAGAGAATGGCTACTTTATTGTGTTCTACTTTACAGCAATATTAAGGGGTTCCAAAAAAGTGCTATAAAAGTCAAGGGGTTCCTTAAACTGTGAGGCTCACCAAAACAGACTCAAAAATACTGGTTACCTCTTTCATGTACGGCCATTCTCCAATACCAACAACGGAATTCTCAACCGCATTCAAACATGAAACGATTCCAGCAATAGTTACCAATCTCCAGTTTGTCCTTCTATCATCTTTATCTTTCACATCTTTCATAAGATCCTCTTCTGCAAAACAAGATGATCCTTCTTGGAATATTCATCAAGTTCTTAGACACAAGAGACATGGATCTACGCTTACGTACAGAATCAATGAGCACAAAGCTTCAACAACTTACTTTCGAGTAGTACTCCGTTCTGTACAACGAGAGAATCAGAGGGCACATCGACATCCATTTTTCAAAGGACACAATAAGTGGTGTCGTGTCTCGATTGCAACCGCCTCTTTTTCCTCTTAATATAGCCTCATACTAACAAATTAGCGGAGGGGGTGATAATTCGTGTGATTTGTGTTGTTGAAAAAAGGAAAAGATCAGTTGAAAATTAAAAGGCGCCATAACACCCTCCCCAAAACGCTACAGATAGCACGACGTCAGGCCAGAAACTATACCACTAATTCGTTATTTTTTCGTCCTTTCCTCTCGAGAAATATGTCTTGATGTTCAATAGACATTGGGTAACAAACCACGCTTTCCCTTCTGTTCACTGATTTCTATCATAATCTGTTGAAAAGGATAGAAAATTTTAATGAAGATTTATGTTCTTTTTTATTGGATGAATGGGAGTGTTCCCTCACCTGCATTCACGTGAAGATGATCACTGTTACTTTGTTCTTTTTTTTTTTTTGAAAATTCCTGCAAATTCCAAATCCTAGAGAAAAGAATCAATCATCCTCCCGGAAATGATTATATATTTAGGTACAAATCAGATCAATCTTTTGATACTATTAATGTCTTGCAACGGCACGTCTCTGAACTATTGGATAATATCTTGCTGATAAGAAAAAAATGACCTTTTGGTGATGAAACCCGTTTATTGAAGATATGAACTTTTATCGTAATCTTGATTTATTAGATTCATTCCACCTGACTTAGTTTCCGGAGATTGTATGCCCACAGTGCAGCCATAATGAAGAAAACGGTTGCAATTAGTAACCACAGTGGACCAACTCCGACCATTGTGAATATCGTTCTGAAAATTCCCATTGTTGAACTACGCATTCTCTCAGAAACTTACGTCGTGAAAATTGGTGTCAACATGTGTATAACATCATCAACAATAGTCATGACTCCGTGAGCAATATTCTGATCAATGTTTCCTAAAACTCTTGAATAAGTAGTATCCAGAGCAGTACCCATCATTGGAAGAGATGGTGCAAAGATGATAACCGTAGTTAACATGAAGAAGAATGGATGAACGGCTTGAGTGGTGTCACACCATGAGTATTCGTTTGGATTGCATCCCGCATGAGTTGTCTCATTGTATGGAGCAATTGGTATACTGTTGAATGAGAATGGATAAGTGATGATGAAGTACGACCCGGTGGCAAGAACTCCGGCGAGGAAAACATATTCCTGGGGGATTCTGAAATGCAGTCATGAAAACTTTATCTTCCCGATCCGCCTACATTTCTCCTAGCCTGCAGAAGATGTAAAAGACGAGCACTGAACATGAGATAATACCGAACGCAATCATCAAAGTTGATCCATAACGAACAGTTTCAGTTCCAGTCCAACCATATTGCACCATGAAGATGATTGACATGATTCTAAACATATCTCTACTTTGAACTGCCCAAAGTTCAACACTCACGATCCCAAAATAGCGCCCAAGAAGGTCACAGAAATCTTGACCGTGAGACACACCGCAATCAACTTCCATTTCAATCCACTGTTCTTCAGATTTTCGTAGTTTTGACGTAGCTGTTTGAATGAGATAAATTGTGAACTGTCATCGTCATCACGCGAGATTCGATGTACATCGGTCATGTAAACCCAAATGATTACTGTCGTAATGATGGTGAGAACGAGAGAAAACCAAATTGGCACTGAATACACGTGAAACCGAATGCCGGGCAACACTTCGATTCCCGGATAAGCAATGCCACTGAAGATCAGTTGGAGGGCTGAAAATTATAGGTGAAGCGGTAGAACTTTTCATGAACACTTACTTGGACCGATAATAATAGAGGTGATTGCAGAAAGACCAATAATAGCAAAAGCTCTCGGCCTATCTTGTGAAGAGGAACACATCACAATATACCCGCGAAGAATAGTGCAAGCACCTGAAAGTAAATTAGATTTCAGATTCGAGATTTCAGAAAACATACTATTAGAAACTCCAATCAACACATATACAGACATGAGAACATATCGTCTATCAGCTTTGAAATATTCAACCATCAGATAAATAGTGCAAGCTATAATTGCAATCAAACGACTGACTATCATGGGATATCTGAAAAATGGGATATTTTCAAAATGGGATAGGAGTAGGAAATTTAAAAAAATCACTTCACAGATTTCACTTTGAAACTCCATATCGAAAATACAAGAGCAAAAATAGCATGGAAACATTTCGAGGCGGACTGTGTGAATCCGAAAAACTGCGCATTAGCCTCGTTATCTATCTGAAATTAAAATTCTCAGCTCAAATGTTTACTTTTCAATCTCACTTCTTTCATATACGGCCATTCTCCCATTCCAAGTACCGAATTCTCGACGGCAATCAAACATGAAACGATGCCTGTGACAATGATCAATCGCCAGTTGGTTGATTCTGTGTTCTCCGTGGAAACAGATCCAGTTTCTGCAAAAGAGTACATTCTAAGTGTCAAAACTTTGAAGAAATACTTACCTCCATCGTCAGATTTCTTCTCAAAAAGTTCGAAAGTATTCGTGGAGCTCATTGCAAAAAACAGAAAAAAACAAAGAAAAAAGAGAAAAGGACTAGTCGACCAAGTTTGGCCAACACTTTTAACCGCTGCGTTTATCCCGGCTGGTCGTGTATGAACGTGTTATATTCGTGATTTGTGTCCAGACATTTTGAACAAAAAAGGATTCGGATCAATTGTTCAAGAGTGTTGAACTGTTATTGAATAACTTCAACACTACTTCTGACTCAACTTAGAAGGCGTCAGAGACTGAAATGACTCACGATTCTGAATATAAACTTTTGTGAGAAAAAAAGGATTCATTGAGTAGAATTTTAAGAGCGAAGAATGAGACAAAATTGAACCAAGTGCCAAAACAAATTACAGTTAGACAAATACAAAATTGTTTCGACATGTTTTTTCTATTGTCTTTTGTGTCAACTTTATTACCTTCCAGTTCTGATGTTTACATAAGAATATATTCTTTTATCTTAATACGCTCTATTCACCGTAGTCTAATTGCCACATGATCCCATTATACTCCGGAAATAAATACTTTTTTGACTTTTAACCAATGCTGACTTTTCCCCCGATCTCATTCTTCTATGACACACACAAAGAGAGTGAATTCTTTGAAGATCTTTTCCTTTCTTCATTTTTCTAATTAATGATATCATTCTCTTCGTCTCCTTCATCAAATCGCCGAAACAGTGATTTGTGACCTTCCATTTCTTTGTCTTCCATCGGACATCAGAACACACAGAAAGTCTATTGATCAACGGGTTTAGGAAGTTCAACTACTGGCCCTTGTTGCTCATTATTTGCTCTTACTCATTTTTGTTTAGTACAGAGAGTTAATTTTGAGACTCACATGTTATTTTCTCAACTGACAGATAATTAGTTGAATTTTAATAAAGAATTCTTTATTTTTCATACAGAACCAAGTAAGTTGTTTTTCGTAACCGGTTTTCAATAATAAGTGACTATGAAAAGTACATGAAACGCAGGCTAAACCCGTTGATATAAAGCCGCCGTAGTTATGAAGAGAAAATAAATTAATACATGTGTGTGCTAATCTTCTTGAGATTCAAGAACCAAACAGCTGCGATTGCAAAGAACACTGAAGACTTGATGAGCCAGAGTGGACCGACTCCCAGTAATGTGAACACGGTTCTGAAAATAGGAGAGTTCTGTAACTATCAAAAGTTTATAATAAAACTCACGTTGTGAAGACTGGAGTCACCATGAACACGATATCATCTACAATAGTCATCGCTCCTTGAGCAACACTTTGATCTACATTTCCTAGAATTCTTGAGTATACAGTATCCAATGCAGTATGCATCATGGGGATAGATGGAGCAGAAACAATGAGAGTCAGGATCATGAAGAAGTATGGATTGACTGCGACCGCATTTTCACACCATGAATATTCTACTGGATTGCACCCGGCGTGAGTTGTCTCATTGTAAAGAACCACTGGTTGACTGTTGAAATCGTATGGATAAGTGATAAGGAAGACACATCCGGAAGCAATTGTACAGACAAGGAACACTTTTTCTTGGGGGAGACTGAAAGATAATTTGAATTTTTGTTCAGGGAACTTCGAAAACTCACATTTGTCCCAACTTGCAGAAGATGTAAAGAAGGAGAACGACACAGGAGAAGACACCAAACCCGACCATCAACATTGATCCCATACGAACTGTCTCAGTTCCGGTCCACCCGTATTGCACCATGAAGAGGATTGACATGATTCTGTGATAATTTTCAGAATGAGATTTTAGCTTTCAGAAGTGATTAGCACTTACGATTGCATTGTAGCATGTGAGAAAGTTGCGGCAATCTTTACAAAGAGACAAACGGCAATAAGAGTCCAATCGAGATTACTTCTCTTCAGCTTGCACCAAATATCCTTCAGTTGCTCCACGGAGAACATTGGCCGAGAATTTTCCTCTTCCAGTTTACTTTCTGTGGATGCTCTGTGAACATCTTGCATAAAGAATGCAATGAAGAAAACCGTAAGGATTGTTAGAATGAATGAAAACCAGATAGGAGCAGAGTAGATGTGGAATCTTATTCCATGAATAATCTCGTATCCAGGATAGGCGATGCTACTGAAGACAAGTTGCAATGTTGGACCAACGACGATGGAGACAATGATGGAAAGACCAATAACTGCGAAAGCTCTTGGACGGTCTTGGATAGAAGAGCACATCGCAATGTATCCTCTGAGCACTGTTGTGGCACCTGGAACAGTTCTGGTGAGTGGATTATTAGTTTCCAGGTGACACTTACTATTAGCTATACCCAACAGGATATAAACAGTCATTAGCACATATCGTTTGCCTGATGGAACATATTCGATGCTCAGGTAGATGACGCATGCCACAATTGCTATTAGTCGACTTGCCATGAGTGGGATTCTGGAATAATTAGGGTTGACATCATCTCTTGTTCCGGTTGAATTCTCACTTGACTGAATGTGTTTTGTAACTCCAAATAGAAAACACAAGGGCAAATAAAGCATGTCCACACTTGGATGCTGATGTTGCCATACCGAAAAACTGTGCGGTCGCATCCTTGTCAATCTGAAGCAATTATCCATAAGTATATTTTTGAAATTACTAACCTCTTTCATATACGGCCACTCTCCGATTCCCAAAACAGAATTTTCAACTGCATTCAAACATGACACGATTCCAGCAACAATGATCAATCTCCAGTTCGTTGTATCCTCACTGTCAGGGACCACGAGACTGTCTCCTTAAAGGGAAAATTCAAAAATGATTCTCTCATTTTCAGATTTTCCCTTCAAACACACATGGAATTTAGAAATTGAAACTCACTTTTCACGGAAGGCCTCCGTTTCTCGAGCATTTCAAAGTTATTTGAAACACCCATACTTTTTTTCGTTTTGTGATTTCCTGTCTGAAAAATGTTTTCCTATATAGGGTTCGAGACCAATTGAAAAACAATTGAAACACCGAAACAACTGGAAATGAAAGGGAGAAAGGATGAAGGGAAACTTGTTACTCACCGCCCATTTTTAAAATTTTTTCGTTCAAAAAGGGCATGTTCAAGGTAGAAAAAATGCAGAAAACACGAGAAAAAAACCGTGGGAAACTGGAAAATATTTGATCTACATGTTATTTTTTTTCTTTGTGAATTTGAAGCACAAACATGTAACAGGAAAAGCCCATTAAGAAGTCGATGTTCATTTTTTTGTTTGTCTAGTCTAGACTTTTTCTCTAAAAAAATAAAATAAAGTCCGTTATTTTGGTTGAGCGGTGAAACAAAAACGTCAAAAAATGAGAGAAACTTCACTAGGCAACGGCCGGACAAAAAAAAGAGCAAGCTCAAAAATTTTTGGCCAAAAAGGGAGAAGAAGCCATATAGTTTGGACAGAGGCTCGAAATGCTCCATAAGGAAAGGAAATTGAAGAAAAAGTGTTATGAGATATATAATTAACATAAGTTCAAACCAAAATCAGACTACGTATAATGCACATGGTGACGAAAAGTAGTTCTCAACAGAAAACAGGTGCTTTTTGAATAGCGAATGAGCTCTCTCAGGCGGGAAAAAAATTAGGTAATGAAAAAGGAAGAAAATGGATCAAAAAGTTGCCGAGTTCAGACGAGCGGGAAGTTATTGGATTCCAAATAAGTCAGAAAAAAGTGTGGGAAAAGTTTCGTTCAATAGTCTGAAAAATTTTGTCTGTTACTCATGCTCACGAATTTTCAGACTCGAAAAGCTGTAATTGTCTCTGATAGTCGCACTTGAGTTCTCAGACTAGCCCGAAGAAAAATATTCAGTAACGAATTACCTAATTTTTGGGCCGAGTGAACTTTGAAAAATATTATTGAATGATCAAATGAAAAAACCATCTATTGGATTGCACATCGAGAGAATATCTCTTCACACAGCCATCGAAATTGGCCATTTTAAACAGTTCCGCCGCGTTGCGCACCTCCCCCTCACCGAATCGTATTCGCTGACTACTAGAACTTGTCATGGAAATTGTGATTTGTGACATTAAGGATTTTTGAAAATAAGAATCAGAGTGAATCATGACTTGATGACTCGTAACTGAATATTTTGCTGACCTGAGTTGTATTACTCATAGTAGTTGGTCTAACTTTTTTGCAGATTTACATACTGATGAAGTTGTGAAAGATACCGAACAACGGAGAACTGGTTATTCATCGAAACCTTTCTTGTTTTGTTGATCATTAAAGAAAATAAGCCAAAAAACAAATAATATAAATTTAGTTTTTTTAAATAATCGAGAAGTTTCACCTGTTAGATATACTCGACTATAATAAACTGTAGTGGGAAGTATTTATAACGACAGTCTGTTCATTGTGACAACGATTAACTTGGATTTGGATTTTCAGTGAAGTTTATCGAAAGGCCAACGATCAGTCACGACGACGAAGTTGTTTCCTCCAGAAGTGGAATTTTCAGACTTGTGATTCACAGAGAAAGTATTTTCAAATAACGATTTTTTGGGTGAATGAATTTTTTTGAAAAACTTTTTTGAAGAAGAACACCTTTGAGAAAAGTAAATGTGAAGAGAAAACATACAAAGGGGTTCCATTGATAACTTCCATCGTCACTTAGATTTATGATAATGTGAAGACGAAGCTGATTTTCTATTGATTGAATATACTGGAAGAGTTAGATCAATGGAAGTTTTTTGATTTTATGTAGACACGAATTTTGTTTGGTCAAGCGAAACTTTAAGGTTTGAGCATACGTAGACTTTCAGCCGTATCTTTTTCTGAAAAAAAGGTCGAAATTCTCTTTGAAATTTCAGAACATCACAGTATACTGGCTATAGGTTTCATATTTTTTCATCTACCAAGAGTCGTCGTCCAAGACATGTCATCCCAAGACGACTACAAACTACAATTGCGTTCTTTGCGTTCAAATTATCTCAATCCAGATCTGTACCCACCGCATTTAGAATATTATCCTTATCTGATTGATCTGATTTTTATCACTTTCCTTCCTCTTTTATCCTGTCAGAAATACAAACCCAAATTATTCTTTTCATGATTTTTGTAATACTATTTTCTTCTGTTTTTTCATTTTCATTTTCACCTCTTTTGTTTGAAAAAGAACACAGACAACAAAGCACAATAAAGATCGTCACCACCCCCACAAACGATTCATATTCTCCTCCGCGAAAAAAAACGAAGATAATCGCCAACCGATAGTTTATTTCCCTTTCAACGAGGAGATTTTTGGCTAAAGAACGACGAATCAGGCGAAGATCAACTAGTTACTCTTGAAGGGGTTGATTCATGAGCAGATTTATTATTTGAATCCCCAGTTTTAGAAGGTAGCAACATCTCCACCATTGCTACAAAATTGGACGGGGAACGAGAGAAAAAGATGGAAGGCTTTTGATTAAACTGAGACGACGTCTTCAGGAATTCTTCATTTTCAATTTCCCCTCCATACTCGACGCCAAATGAAAATTTGCTGGTGGTCTCTCTCCTTAGAACTTCGGACCATTAAGCGTCATTCGATTTTGGGCTTATCAGATTGATTCATTCATTTGTCAGGTGTCTGCAAAAATTAGGTTAGGATCTTGCTCAGATTTGAGCAGTCTGCGTTGTGTTTTGCCATCTTTTCTGACCCTGCTAATCAGAAATCGTATGATCCTACAAAATATCAGTTTAATTTTTCCGAAAAATGAATCTTTTGACGTCAAAAAGAGTTCATTTAATCTTGCTTTGAGTTGATCAGATTCTCGTGACATCTGGTTCACTTTTGGATGCAATTATTATGGAACATCCGTTCTACGATCTCATTTTTTAATATTATATGTGTTCTTTTTACTTGAAAAAATTTCTGAAAAACTGAAATCGAGACATCTTCTCCAAAGACGACTACTCAAATTTCCAGAGCTACTCGGAAAATCTGAGTTGAAATATTCATCTACACGAAATTCGAGTTGAAGACTCTTTTCTAAAATTTATTTTTTCCCAATCTTCCTTTTTTTCGATTCTATGAAATCTACAACATACAGAAGGCTGTTCAAAATAACACTCTTTTAATAGTGTTGGCCACAAAATTGGCCACAAAATGAATCCAAAACATGAAGTGCAAGGAATGAAAACAGGATCAAGAAGTAAGACCCAATTGTAAATATTGTTCCACTTCCTTCCCTTTCCTTCATGAGATCAAAGGACCCTTGTAGTTGGCTACAAACTTGGTACATCTGGTGGGCGGTCTCTCTGTTTGTTTATGCTCAGAAGGATTCGGAGACCGCTCAATTTTTACTTTTTCTTCGTCTAGTTTATCTTGGATCTTTAATATTGTTTTGGATTCGTTTTATTTAGAGGTCCAAAGAATTCTAGTGAGACGAACGAAAAAAAGAAACTTGAATCTTTTTTTCTGTGATTTGCATGTTGAAATGAACCGTCTACATTACATGGAATCTGATACTTTTTGATGGAAGAAAACATATATTCTGCACTTCCGTTCTCCAAATGAAATCACATCCATGTTCAGATTTCTAGCCTACAAACCGCGCATCTTCAATTCCTTTTGTTGGTTGATTCGATAAGAATCTGACGTCGATCAACTATTTTTTTGTCTACTACGGAATCAGTTCCACTATTCATCGAAACTTTTGAATCTATTTTTGATTAAGCTCATCTAAGATTTCCTTTTCCTTGACCGGACGTTTGCTTACTTCCGCTCAGATGACTTTAATTTGAATGTGTTGGAGCCTCTTCTCTCGAGTTTTCGAATATTTTATTGTTTCTCACGTTTTGAGAGGAGTCAGAGGGCGGATTCTTGTGCTTTCAGATTCTGCAAAAATGATGAATTTGATTAACGAAACACTATTGACGGTTTTAGAGCTGGCGATGCGGTATGTTAGATTTTGGATGGAGCATGATTTCGTTTTGAAAATTGAAGTGGTTCCCCAACGATTTTCGAAGACCCCGGCGTTCTTTGAAGATATAAAAATCGGTCAGGATATCTCTCAGGGTCATCATCCGAATCACACCTATCCAATTGATAAACATGTGTGTAAACTCTCAGGTTTCACTAAATTTCAAACATCAATCTTTTTCTGTTTCAACTTGTCATAAGTACTTACTTTTAGTTACTTTGTTTTTGTTTGTTCCCTCTCTCCTCCTCCCCTTTTTAGTTTTTTTTTCGGTTCACTGCTCTAACCAGTTTGATTGTCACCTCAATTTTAAATGTTTTATCGTCCTGTTTTCAAAACTGAATGTAAAAATATATGCTCCCAATTAACGGCTCTATTCACCGAACTCATATCCATTGAAATGAGCACGTGGATGCTCGCTTTCTTCATCTGGATATAAAAAATTGATACACAACCCAAAATAGTAATAAGCTTCTTCTGAAGACACCTCCCTCTTATATTTTTCCTTTCGTTTCCTCAGTTTTCCATTCTCCGTCTTCCTATAATCGTCTTTGACATATTCAATCTTCGTTATAACAAAATACTGAAAGGTACCTTCTGCTGCTTTTTCTATTCTTTGAGATGGAATAATAATGGTTTTGGAAAAATTCGTTCCCTTTTTAAAAATTATGTTTTCCTTGCACGATAATAATTGTTTGCGTTCGGAAGTTCCGAATTTATAAAAATCTGTCAAACTTTCAGAATCTCCATGCAACAACACTTGCTCGAAGCCATTACGGCTGTCGGCATGACACTTGGAATTTTTGGAAATGTAAACGTTATTGTCGCGATTTGCCGGAAAAAGATTTTGAGGACCAAAGGAGGTTAGAGAGTTTCAAAGTTTGACTCCTTCATTAATTTTGTTAATTTCAGCAATGTTCGTAATGGTTCTTGCAATGACTCACTTGGTTTGCAACATCTCCGAAGTTGTTGGTTTGATTTTCCATTTCAGGTGAGCTCTGATTTTTTGATATTTGAATCCTCAAGCTGACTTTGGGCCCACTCACCATTTCCCCTTGAATAGCTAATTCTTTCAGATTCCGCCCAATGTCTCGAAAAACATGTTTTGAATACAATGTACTCTACTGTTTTGCTGTTATGTTCCAATCCGCACTCTTCCTTTCAATGGCTCTTGATATTTGCTTTAGCATATTATTGCCCATTAAGTAAGCGATTGAGCCTTCCTCCATCTCTAAACCGGACATTTTCCAGACATATGATCTGGAAGAAAAGAAACTATGTCACCGCGATGTGCCTCTTCCCTACTATTTTCGCCATCTCCACAACATTGGTCAGTTTTCTCTTCATCCCCGACGAGGAGACCCCATACTGCATTTTTATGCTAAGTAAGCTCATTTGCCATATGTTTCAAATTAAAACTCAAGAGTTTCCAGCAACAGACATTCGGATATATCAAATGGTCTCCAGTTCGCTAATTGTGCTGAACACTCTTACTCTCATCATTATCATCTTCTCGGTCATTTGTGCCGTTCGGAAATGTAAGAAGAAGTTTCATTGGAAATGAGTTTAAAAAATTGGAATTTCAGCTGAGAACATGCGTGGAAGTCGACATTCTAGTGGTTCGAGAACTAACAGTTTACGAGAAGAAAAGAACAAAGTATTTCGATCCACTTTCTTTCTGGTACTCATCTACATTATATCCTGGTGGTCCGTAGTTATCATCTTCCGAATAATGGTTGAATTCATCCACGATGTTCATGAAGTGGTACAATACATGCCATATCTAGTAAGATTTGATTTCATTCAAGCCATGAAATTAATCTAAGAATTTTTCAGGTAATCATAGTGATGCCCAACTTTTGTCAAGCCTACTACGTCACCTATCACCGATCCCCGAGATTCAGAAAAGCCTTCCGAGAGCAATTTAACTGGATGACTTGTGGATATGCATTCCCAAAGATATTCGACAAGGAAAGATCCCGGGGAAGCAAACATGGAAGCGCTACGAATTCCGCAAATGGTCCGCAGGCCCATACGGATTCCGATGTAAAGAAGAAAATTCCAAATGGAAGTCAAAAGTCAATACGTTTTTCTGTGACGGGTATTCAAGCAGATGTATAATTATTGAATTTGCTGTTTCTGTTCACCTGATCTCTGAAGTTTCCCAGGCTACGGTTAATTGAAATGTATCCGAATCTCAAGCAACAAAAGAATACAATAAACTATTCATTGTTCAGACTAAACATTTGTCAAATTCTGATCTTGTGATCGATGTCTCAGAGTTCGGAAATTCAGTGAAAAGAATCAATTAACCCACAAAACCAATGAACGAAGTCATCTGTTACCCAATTTTCCCCTTCCTTCAGAAAATTTGCATATTCTTTTCAATCAACGCAACGTTGTCCTCCTTTTTACCTTTTTTTGAGTATAAATGTCGGAGGATAGACTATTTGCAAGTATCCTATCGAAATGAGACAAGATATACAATGTCTGCGAGGTCTTGCAATTATTTTTGTTCTTATCTATCATCTACATCCAACGCTTTTTGTCAATGGATTTCTTGGAGTTGATATGTGAGTTTTAGTCGGATTAAGTTGACTATTGAAGTTTCAAAACCCAGATTCTTTGTCATCTCCGGATATCTCATGGCTACAAATCTGACAAAATCAAAACTAGAATCTGTTCTCGATTTCTTCAAGTTCTACTACAGAAGGTTCAGAAGAATTTTTCCTCTGTATTATCTTGTCATTTTTGTAACACTGGTCCTCGTTCATTTGTATTTGGGGGATTTCTGGTGGTACACGAATAGAAGGTACTCTTTGGCATCTTTATTTCTGGTGACCAATCAACTTATCATACACGACAGTGCTGACTATTTCAGAGAAGTAATAATAGTTTTAAATATCCAAAAAAACGTCTTTATTTTTCAGTTCCTAGCCGATGGTACCTCTCTGAATGCGTTCATCCATCTGTGGTCTCTCGGAGTTGAAATGCAGTTCTACCTCCTTGCCCCCTTCATTTTCTTTGGATTACAGTTTTTGAAAAACGATCTGTTGAGATTGATCGCCGTCTCCTTGACTACAATTATTGGTTGCATTGCCTTCGCTCTCATCAATCAACAATTTGCCTTCAATTTCATGTTTCTCCGTCTATGGCAGTTTTCAGCGGGATTCATTGCACTATTCTGGAAGAAAACGAGCTTCTATGAGTATTCAGAGAAACTGAAACCCTCAAAAGTCCAAATGGCACTTCCTATCGATAAAGAAGATCTGGTTACGGTATCTTTATCAATCATTGCGCTTTGTGTTCTGCCTAACAAAATTGAAGTTCTCCTATTGAGACCATTTGTTACCTTGGCTACAGCTTTCATTTTAGCCAGTGAATCTCAGGAGAACTCGGTAAGATTTGAAATAATTCAGCCTGTGGAAACTCCATATTTCAGTTCCTCAAATCCGAATCCCTTTCTTACATTGGCGATATCTCTTACGTCATTTATCTGGTTCATTGGCCTGTGATTGTGATTTTCTTGACTTCTTCATTAAAGTCTTATTTGTTCTGCATCAGTAGGTTGAAACCGAGATTCTTCTTCTTAACCAAAAAATGTTTCAGCTGTGACAGTCTTGGGTTCTATAGTGCTACATCATCTTTTCGAAAAACAATACTTACGACTCGATTGGAAAGCATTGATTCCGTTAATCTTTGTTTTAGTACTGAGCAACGCATACTTACAAAACAGTGTAAGAGAACACAGCATCTGGAACAGTACTTTCTCTCCGGAAATTCAAGAAATCGTTGATAAGAATAAAATTATGCTTCCAAACCTCTGGGAAACTACACCATCAAAAGACACATGTGAAGAATATGTGTTAGAGGATCCGATTGAAAAGGAACGGGTTTTTGGATACTGTAAATATCAGGTGAGTTTTTAACGTTTACAGATATAACCGTGAGATATAATGTTTCAGAGAGGAAGCGGAAACTTCTCGATTATGATGATTGGGAATAGTTATGTTATGAACTTGAACAACGCGATAAGGACTCAATTCAACTACAACTACTCGGATTATCGCTTTTATTCAATTGGAGGCATTATTTTCTTTGGTTGAACATCATATTTACTTCGTTTCAGAAGGCTACGGATTCTACGCCGATTCTCCGGGATCTCACATGGCCCTGGACGTCTTCAAAAAGGTCGTAGAAGAACACAAACCTGATGTTCTTTTTATTTCAGCCAGGTTTCAATTTTGAATATATTCATATAGTGATACAATATCTCATTCAAGATATACTCCGACCATCAGAAGTCCCATCACAAAAGACGACATCCATCTGCAACAGATGAATGAAAATCTTGAATTTCTGCAGAAATTTGTGAAGAAAATTTACATTTTGGATTCTCATCCACTCTATAATCTAAATTTCCTCAACTTCTTCCTACAATATGTGGTACAAAGACCAGAGGAACTTGAATCCCTCCATTTGAATAAGCACAAGGCAGATGAAGAAATGAGATATGTAAAAAAGAGATTCAGTATGGTCAAATGTAGTAAGTGTAGGGTGAGTTCTTGAAATATTATGCATCAAAAAGTGTATATTTTTACAGTTCTACGACCTTAGCCATGTCTTCGTGGAAGGAGACAAGTACCTGACATTCGATAGAAATCAAATGCTTTCATATGTGGATAATTCTATTCATCTGACGAAACCAGCCATCGACTTGTGTGAGCCAGTATTCAAAAACATTACCAGAGAAATAATGGGTACAATTTGAACTGAATTTTATAAGTTGTAATTATGTGTACTGGTACTATTTGCACTTTTGCTTGAATCTCTTTAATTCCACTTCTGGAAAGGCTATAATAAAAAATATTCAACTACGATTACACTGATATTATTAAAAGATCAAGAAGTCACTCTATCAATGATGCAAATGATTCGTTCCCGCATGTGTTAGACTTTCGATAAATCGTTTCTCTCCGACCGATTTTCTGTATGTAGCCTGCTTTTCCAATTTTCTTGTTCTTCGTATTCTTATTCGAATTGTTTCTCAGATCGCACGCACGGCGGATTGAACTTTTAATTTCTATCATTCCGACGGCAGGAGACTTTTGAAAGACACTTTTGTCGGGAAACTTTTGTGGATAACTACACTCTACTTTTTGGAAAAAGAACAAATTCGGAAGATCTTTTGACATTTGATTGGATAAACTTCCCCACGCTCCATTGAGAACATGGCAGAAACTCCGACCTTTTGACTTTTGTGCTGCGTTCAATACATCGTATATTTCTCAGGGTTACACTTAATCAATCACGAGGAGTACACAGATGTTTACAAATCAGTGGGAAACTTTAGAAATTTAAAATTCAGCTACACTAGTTCTTAACAAAGAGAGAAGGAACTTCGAAAGTATCGTAAATAAGCTGTTTTTAACTTGGTTTTTCGGAAGATCGATAACAAAATACGGTAACTAAAGTTCTATTCTTTTCCAGTTCAAAACTTTTTTTCCATCTCAAATCCCCAACAGGAAAAATTCACAAAAGTCACATTTCGTATGTAGAGTGACTAGCGACGCTTCGCGTCGCTGTACACGGCTGCGCCGTGTTACTTATTGGGGTGTGATTACTCAAAAGTATGAAGTTGTAAAAAGAAAAGTTTATGTTCAAAATATTTCGAAAACGATAAGGCTTCACCTCTACTACACTCAAAATCTTAAAGCTGAAATGAATGAATAATTAGTTCACCTTTGTAGCCTTCGATAAAATGAAATAGAAAATGAATGAAAAAGTCGTTGCAGGTGCTTCGCACCTACAACGACTTTTTCATTCATTTTCTATTCCATTTTACCCAAACGCAATCTGATGAGATCGCATTCGGGGCCTACGGCCTCTCACTGTATTCCCGGACTTCATAGAAAAAAATAAAAAAACAAATAGACAAACACGGCATCGAACCCGTGACTCTTCCCTCAAGGCTCTGCACCACTACCACTACGCCACAGGTGTCGACAGGGAGGAAGGAACGGTAGGGACATGACTGCGGTCGGCGTTATTTTCCTTCTCCTGTCTCTCCTCTTCCCCACCACCGTTCTTTATGAACGGGCGTGCACAGCGAAGTCGTGTGTATTAAAAATGAGCTCAAAAACGCGCAAAAAAGGCGATTTGCTCAGGTCTCTATAATAATAATGATGGAAAAGATGATTTAGAATTGATTGATATAAAAATCGATACAAAAATCACATAAAATACCAAACCCGACGCCTCGGAAATATGACAAGCTACCACCGGTCATAGCTTGACTCATAATCGGAATTTCAAAAATTGATATAGATTTTTGAATTCAGCGTAAAATTATCTAATGGATGCAAAAAGAATTTTCGGAAAAAGTTCAAAATTGACTATTTTGGAAAATTTAGGTTTTGGTGAAAAAATGAAAAATCCTGGAGGAAAAGTTTTTCGCAATTTTCTATTAAATTTTTTGAGAAAACAAATACAAAACTTATATGTTTCTCTTTGTAATTTTTTTGCGCATTTTTTGATATATAATTTGCCTAAAAATTCTCGCTATTCGTCGAGAAATAAGCGAGAGAAGAATGGCGAAATTGATGAAAAAAGAGGGGAAAACCAAGTTTTTCTGTAGATTTTTCAAAAAAAGGATGGCTCTTGCTTTCCTGCTCATAGCTAAGCTCAAACTCAACCAATCACCGTGTTCAAATATTCGACAGAAACGCGAACAGATTTCAAAATGGAAGAAAAAAGAAATTTCGAAAATGATTGAGATTGAGCGGAGTTATAAGCATTCAAAAATGACCAAAAAAAATCCTCAAAAAAATCGCCATATTTTTTGACAGGCCACGCCCCCTTTTTGCGCAGCCCGTCCTTACCGCATTTAATAAGAGTAGCAGACTAGCGCCGCTTCGCGACGCTGGACACGGCTGCGCCGCGTTTCACTATAAAAGTGAATTAGCCTGGGATCGACTTTCAAGAATTTCACAATCTCGTATTCTTTCTCCATGAAGGCACAGAAAATTTGAAAATAAAAATGCAACTGAAATATCTTGAAATTTATTTTGAAATCAAAATCAAGATAAGAGATCAAGAATGCGAAAAAAGTGCCAAAATCGACATATACTTTTAAGTATGACTCTATTTTTCGTTTCAAGATTTTGAGATGAAATTTGACCACAACAAAAATGAAGTTGCGTAATGCTGCTAAAATAATGCTGCAAAAAAAATAATGCATAATGCTAAAATATCTAAGCAAAAGTAGTTAAACTATCTCCGTGGCGGTCCAAAAACCCTTATCAGCTCAGTAAAAAAGTTTAATCTAAAATTAAAGCTTTTGCCGCAGCGATCATAAATTGAGTCACTGCAATCCATAGTCAACCCCTCTAAGTTCTCGATGACTGGCCCACATTTTCCTATCTGATGGTGTAAAAATCATTAAAATCGGACAAGAATGAGCAGAGTTATTAATGTGCAAGGGTATAAATTAACTTTTGAGCAAGTAAATGCAATGTAGAAAGAAATAAAAAGAAAAATGACAAACGACGGAATCGAACCATGACCTCTAGATTACTGCCCCAGCCCGCTAACCATTCGACCACTCACTGCACGCGACGCACCACCTTCCCATAGCATAGAGGAGGGTGGGAGAAGGGGGAACCTCGTTCGATGGACGGCCCCGATGAAAAATGAAAATCTCATTCACCAAATCTCGGAACAAAATTTTGGAAAAATCGCAAATAATCTCGAGTTCTTGTAATTTTCTAGCAAAGTGACACACATTTTCTGTATCTCTGCGAAATTCTATATTGGAAAAATGTGAAACTTTCTGAAATATTCTTGATGTTTGCCTGAACCATGTTTTTCCTGATTTTACAAAACTTTTTCCACTAAAAAAATTACAAAATGTATACGTTCCATTCCGCATTTTTATTGCGCATCTCTCCAAAAAAAAATTTCCTTCCAACTCCCAAAATTGGCCGAGAAACAAGCGAAAAACGAAAAGTGGGCGGAGCCTAATTTGGAGGGAAAATGAGCCATTTTTCGACCGCATCTCGGTCAATTTTCCGAATTTTTAAAATCTAATTTTTCCAATCGAATTCTAATGCTTCCATTTCTGTGCTCACCAAAAATCAGCTTGATACCTTTTTCCGTTCTCTCAGAAAACGCAAAAAACTGAAAAAATGGTTAAAAACAGTGGTCCTCATACTTTTATGGCTGGAATTTTTATTTTTCAAGATATGGTTTTCGTTCTTTTTTTTTCCCCTAGCCAGTTGTATTACCAATATATAGCCCAAATTTCAGACTTGCAGCTCAATTCCCCGAGCTCATGTAACGATTTGAACAAGAAAGTTCCGTTTTTTCTAAGCCAAACTTTTCATCCAAAAAAACGACTTTTGGAAAACGGAGCATATCTTGGCTCAAAATGATTGGATCACACTGTTCTCTAGGTCTTCACAAGCGCAGAGATACGTTCAATTCAGCAAAAAAAGAATTATCAAAAACGGTCCAGTCAAACAAAAGTTACGAGCGGGTCAAAATTGGTCAGAAATTTTTGGGCAATTTTTTTGACACATTTTTGTGTGACATTTACTTAGGCTCCGCCCACAAGAAACGCGCAGCCCCATTCCAACGCGATTTAGGGAGAGAGGGCGGCAGATTCCTCAAAGCATTCACTAAATTTAATCCTAACCATTGAAGATCCGATTGCCTCCTTGAGACACTTTCCGATTGAACTTTTCATCTCTTTCAAAAAAGGTCGACGGTGACTTTCAAAGGATTTTTTTACAGATTTGGAAGAGTGTGAATTAAACATGTATTGGTATTGTCCAAAAGTTTCGTTGAAAGATCTACGCCAATCCAACCCACGGAATCATAAAATCGTGCAATCAGAAAATTATCTTCATGTTAATTCTTGGTGTATCTCCGAACAATTTTTGTATGTAGCCTGATTTTCATAATTCTCCTCCCGACATTTGCCTTTCGGAAAAGACTTTTCCAAAGAAAGTCTCGCGGATAAATACACTCCGTTTTCTTTGAAAAAGGGCATAGAACATTGCTACAAATGAGATCAGATATTCAATGTCTTCGAGGTATTGCCATTCTACTTGTATTCATGTTCCACCTGTTTCCAAATATATTTGTCAATGGATTCTTGGGAGTTGATATGTAAGGCAAAACACTAAAAACTTCATCAAGGAACCTTTCCAGATTCTTTGTAATTTCCGGATTCTTGATGGCCAAAAACCTAACAAGGTCGGAGTTGAGAACCATCAATGATTTCGTACAGTTTTACTACAGAAGGTTTGATGGTTCTCTAGTAATATAAACAGCAAAGGTTTTTTTTTCCAGATTCCGAAGAATTCTTCCCTTATATTTCCTCGTTATTGCCATCACTTTAGTAATGGTTCATTTGTATCTTGGAGATTATTTATGGGAGATGAATAACAGATATTCGATTGCTTCATTATTTCTTGTTACTAATCAGTTGGTCATCCACGATCAGGGTGATTACTTCAACCAAGTGAGAGTGAATTTTTCATTTTCCAAATACATCTTTTACTTCAGTTCTTCACTTCTACAACTTCCATAAACGCATTTCTCCATTTATGGTCCTTATCATTAGAAATGCAATTTTACCTACTGGTACCATTCATTTTCTTTGGACTTCAAACACTCAAACACGACTACTTGAAGGTCTCGAGAATAGTGGACAGTAGCAAGTGAAATTATGAATTTCAGTTGATCGCCGTGGCTCTAATTACATTGTTTGGATTCACTGCTTTCGCTTTTGTTCAAAGCCAATTTGCAATCAATTTCATGTTTCTTCGTCTTTGGCAGTTTTCGGCTGGTTTCATAGCCATGTTCTGGAACAAAATAAAAGATTTTTCAAAAAAGGGGGACCCTTCGCATCAATCGATTTTTCAATTTTCTGTGCCAAAAAATGACATTTTCACATTTTCCTTATTAATTTTGGGATGTTGTTTGTTACCCAATAAATTGGATGTCTTGGTTCTACGACCATTCGTTACAATGGCAACTGCTTTCATTATTGCGTCGGAAAATCAAAACTGCCAGGTAACGAATAGGAAGGGAAGGAGCAGGTCTCAAATTTGGTATTCCAGATTCTCTCCTCTGAAATTCTTGGATACATCGGAGATATTTCATATGTGATGTATTTGGTGCACTGGCCTCTCATTGCTATTTTCCCGCCATATTCTGCCCAAAACTACGTTTTCCTTATTGGTGAGTTTAAGATTTTTAAACTTGATGTATTTTATCAATATTTCAGTTGTCACTTTCCTCTTATCGATTTGCCTTCATAACATTTATGAGAAAAGGTATTTGGAGTTGGACTGGAAAGCATTGGTTCCATTTATCTTTGTTCTGATTGTTGGAAACGTTCTGCTCCAGAATAGTGTGAGAGAACACAGTTTTTGGAATATCACATATCCACTTGAACTTCAAGGAATAGTGGAAATGAACAAAGCACAATTACCAGTTTCGTGGATGTATGAAATAGAAAATATGGAATGCATTGATGATGTCTTGGGTCAAGTACAAGACGATAAAAAGATGGAATACCGTGTTTGTAAGGCAAGTGTTACATTTTTATGTTTGTCTTCTGAATCCAAGCTTTCAGGGCGGGAAAGGAAACATCTCGATTATGATGGTTGGAAACAGCTACCTAATGAGTTTAAGGAATCCAATACGAAATCAGTTTAATTATAATTATTCAGAGTTTCGTACTATTTCTCTGGCAGGTATTTGGTTTGACAGTTATTCTAAGTGCATTTACATTTTCAGAAGGATACGGAATCTATGCCGACACTTCCGTTTCCCAGATAGCTTTAGACGTTTTCAAACGAGATGTAGAAAAGCACAAACCTGATGTTTTATTCATACTGGCTAGGTATTTATGTTTCACAAAACATATAAAATTACTTATATTGTTTTCAGATATCATTCTCGAAAATTGAGGAGTCCAATCGAAAATGATGATGCCACAGTCAAACAAATAAACGAGAATATAGAGTTTTATGAAAAATATGTGAAGAAGATCTATATTTTGGATTCACACCCTTTGTATCAAGTTGGCTTTGCGGACTATTTCATTCAAACTGTTGTCAATCGACCTGAAGCTTTAGAAACTCTTCATTTGGATCGAAGGAAAGCTGACAAAGAAATGCAATTCGTGAAGAAACGATTCAGTATGGTGAAATGCACCAAGTGTAAAGTAAACAGTTCTATCCAAAACTGATCGAAAACTTTTCAATTTCCAGTTTTTCGATTTGAGTCATGTATTTTTGGAGGGCGATAAGTACCTGACTTTCGATCGAGATGCACTCATATCATACGCCGATAACACAGTTCATATCAGCACCGCTGGATTGAAACGTTGTAATTCTGCATTCCAAAAAATTGCTAGAGAAATATTGGATGCATTTTGAACTTTTGAATGTACATGGAACGTTGCTTGCTGCTCAAAAACATTTTCTTTGTAACTTCATGAATGAATGTTTAGGTTTTCGATACTGTATAATTCAGACAAAAAAGATAAACTTACTTGGAAATAAAACGAGGGTGTCGTTCTGGATGTAGTTTCTTTCTTTGAACGCCGTTTTCTTCCCATTATGTTGTTTTTCCCTTCATTTAATCCTTATCTTCCCGGGATGTCTTTTTTTTTCGACTTAAAAAAAGCCTTCCCTCCTTATAAACTCTCTATAGATATATCTTCAAGTTTTTCCTCATTAAACGCTTTAGATATATCTTTGGTTTCCCGCTTAATTTTTTGCCGCTCGTTCTCCGACTTCCTATCCGATCAAACCTTCTCAGTCATAGTCAGCTCATTCACGGAATCTCTCCGTACCTCCGTCGGCTCAGATGAGACTAGATATTCAAAATCAATACATTCCACTTTGTTTAGAAAAAGGGCATAGAACATTGCAACCAGTTAGATCAGATATTCAATGTCTTCGAAGTATCGCCATCCTACTTGTATTCATGTTCCATCTGTTTCCAAATATATTTGTCAACGGATTCTTGGGAGTTGATATGTGAGTCGAAACACTAAGAGCTTCATCAGTGAACAGTTTCAGATTCTTTGTAATTTCCGGATTCCTAATGGCCGGAAACCTGACAAAATCAGAATTAAGAACCATCGATGATTTTGTGCAGTTTTACTGGAGAAGGTTTGAGGGTTCTCTATTGCTACGTAAAGCGAACTTTTTTCAGATTTCGAAGAATCCTCCCCTTATACTTCCTCGTTATTGCCATCACTGTAGTAATGGTTCATTTGTATCTGGGAGATTATTTATGGAAGAACAATAACAGATATTCGATTGCTTCACTATTTCTCATTACTAACCAATTAGTCATCCACGATCAGGGTGATTATTTCAGCCAAGTGAGAGTGAACTTTTCATTATTTCCAAAAAAGTTAGTTTTTCAGTTTTTCACATCAACAGACTCCATAAACGCATTTCTCCATTTATGGTCCTTATCAGTAGAAATGCAATTCTACCTGCTGGTGCCTTTCATTTTCTTTGGACTTCAAATACTCAAACACGACTACTTGAAGGTCTTTTTAATTGTGGATAGTTCAAACTGAAATTGTGAATTTCAGTTGACGGCCGTGAGCCTAATCACATTGTTTGGATTCATTGCTTTTGCTATTTTTCCAAACCAATTCGCATTCAATTTCATGTTTCTTCGTCTTTGGCAGTTTTCGGCTGGTTTTATAGCACTGTTTTGGAACAAACTAGGAGATTTTTCGAAAAAAGAAGACCCTGTGAAACAATCGATTCCCCGGTTACCTTTTTCAAAAAATGACATTTTCACATTTTCCCTATTAATTTTGGGATGTTGTTTGTTACCCAATAAATTGGATGTCTTGGTCCTACGCCCATTAGTTACAATGGCGACTGCATTCATTATTACATCGGAAAATCAAGACTGTCAGGTAACCCAAATAAGGGAAGGAGCTGGGCTCAAATTGTTCTTTCAGATCTTCTCCTCCGGAATTCTTGGGTACATAGGAGATATTTCATATGTAATGTATTTGGTACATTGGCCTCTCATTGCTATTTTTCCACCGTATTCTGCTCAAAACTACGTATTCCTTATTGGTTAGTTATAAATTATTGAGTTGGAGTTATTTAATCAATTTTGCAGTTGTCACATTCCTTTTATCTAGTTGCCTTCATCACATTTTCGAGCAAAAGTATTTGAAGTTTAGCCGGAAATCATTGGTTCCATTTGTCTTCGTTCTGATTCTTGGAAACGTTTTCCTGCAGTTCAGTGTAACAGAACATAGTTTCTGGAATACGACATTGCCATTAGAGCTTCAAGAAATAGTAAAAATGAATAAGGCACAATTACCATGGTCTTGGACAGAAGAGCCAGGAAGGTCTGAGTGCATCGAAGTGGAATTAAACCAAATAAAGGAAAAGTTTGAATACGGTTTCTGCAAGGTAGGATTTGTTTCTTTTTTCAAAATTTCATCTTTTAGCTGGTTTTCAGGGAGGGAGAGGAAACAGTTCAATTATGGTGATTGGTAACAGTTATGCATTGAGTTTGAAGAATCCCATACGGAAACATTTTCATTATAATTATTCAGATTTTCGTTATATTTCTCTTATAAGTACTTGGAACTAGAAACTTTTTTTCCAACAGTATCCTGTTTTCAGGCGGATACGGAATTTACGCCGACACTTCCGTTTCTCAAACTGCTTTAGAATTTTCGAAACGAGATGTAGAGAAGTACAAACCCGACGTCTTAATCATACTGGCTAGGTATCCATGTTTTACAATAACATCTTGAATAATTCAGATCCCTTTCAGATATCCTGAATCATTGAAGACTCCGATCGAACATGATGATGCTAAACTGAAACAAATCAATGGCAATATACAATTTTACGAGAAACATGTGAAGAAGATCTATATTTTGGGTTCGCACATAATGTATCCAATTGGATTTGCGGATCATTTCATTCAAACTGTTGTAAATCGACCTCAAGCTCTTGAAACTCTCCATTTGGATCGAAGGAAAGCAGACAAAGAAATGCGATTTACGAAGAAAAGATTCAGTATGGTGAAATGTACCAAGTGTCAAGTGAGAAGTTATATCCAAAACTAATCAAAAACTTTCTTATTTCCAGTTTTTCGATTTGAGTCATGTGTTCTTGGAAGGCGATAAGTATCTGACTTTCGACAGAGATGCACTCATTTCCTACGCCGATAACACAATTCATATCAGCACTGCTGGATTGAAGCTGTGTGAATCTGCTTTGGAAAAACTCGTCAGTGAAATAATGGATGCTTTGTGAACTACTTGATGTACATAAAAATTTTCTTACTGTTCAAGCAAAACATAGTGTTTGTATCTTTATGAATGAATCTTTAGGTCTGGTGATACCATACTTCCAGCAAAAAAAATGCAACTAACAGCGAAATAGAGCAAAAACTAATCACTCGGATGAAAACATCAAGCTACAAACAAATACGAACCGGAAAAAAAAAACCGGCAAACATTATTAAATTTAAAACTTTATGAAACCGTTGCTCACATGAAGTAAAACTTGGAGTTTTGGTGTACCTGAAAATAAGAATAAATTTTGTTTGTGTATTCAATAGGAAAATTGACTTTGAAATCCATTTACTGTTTTCCAAGCGAGAACATTTTTCCATCGTACACTAGGTGAAGATGAATTATTTTTTTCGGGATTCGCATCAACTGGTTGATGAGAAACGTAAAAAAGAGAGATTGTCGGCAAAGCTCAAAACCAGTTTATACACTTTTCATAAAATCAGCTGGTCTCCATAAATTTTGTATTTTGGTTCATAGAATTATCGCCGTTTTCTTTTATCCGTTTAGAACCATCTAATCGTATGCTTATAACGCTTCCCGATTAAACTTTTAATCTTTGCAGATTGGGCGGGAAGAAGACTTTTAAAAGTTTCTTCCACGGAACTTAAGGAGATGTATGAATAAACGTTTTTCTTTCTTTACTCTCGTTTTCCTTCGTTCATTTCTTGACAAGAATTCTGTGAATTTTTGACAAACTTTGCATCGTACAGTCAATGACAATGAGTAATTTTGAATTATAATTAATCTCTAGTTTTAAAAATGCACTCTTTCCGAATTTCCAACAAGTTCCACTTTTCGAAGAGTGTTATTTTTGGAAGATCCTAACCCACCCAAGTCTTAAGGAACAAGATTTAATCGACCCGAACGTGATTCTTCAATGATATGCAAACATTTGAACTTTTCGTTCGATTGTCAGACTTTTGATCATTCCAGTTGATCCGACCAATTTTGTGTATGTAGCCTGTAGCGTGATTGTGGTATTCCTCTTCTTCATTCGGCTAAGACTTTTTAAGGACACTTTTGCGGAGAGGTCTCGTGTATAAAATCACACGAGTTTCTTTGGAAGAAGACGTAGAACATACAACATGCAGATGAGATCAGATATTCAATGCCTTCGAGGTATCGCCATTTTACTTGTATTCATGTTCCACCTGTTTCCAAATATATTTGTCAATGGATTCTTGGGAGTTGACATGTAAGTTGACAAGCTAAAACCTTCAATTGTATCCGTGTTCAGATTCTTTGTAATTTCTGGATTCTTGATGGCAAAAAACCTGACAAGATCAAAATTGAGAACCATCGATGATTTTGTGCAGTTTTACTACAGAAGGTTTGAGGGTTCTCTATTGCTACATAAAGCGAACTTTTTTCAGGTTTCGAAGAATCCTCCCCTTATACTACCTCGTTATTGCAATCGCTGTAGTAATGGTGCATTTGTATCTAGGAGATTATTTATGGAAGAACAATAACAGATATTCGATTGCTTCATTATTTCTCGTTACTAATCAATTAGTCATCCACGATCAAGAAGATTATTTCAACCAAGTGAGAATGACTATTTAGTTTTCTAAATAAAACTTTTATTTCAGTTCTTCACTTCTTCAACTTCCATAAACGCATTTCTCCACTTATGGTCGTTATCAGTAGAAATGCAATTTTATCTACTGGTACCATTCATTTTCTTTGGACTTCAAATACTCAAACATGACTACTTAAAGGTTTTAAAAATAGTGGATAGTAATAATTTGAAGTTTCAATTTCAGTTGATCGCAGTGACTTTAATCACATTGTTTGGTTTCATTGCTTTTGCTCTTATCCTAAGACAATTTGCATTCAATTTCATGTTCCTTCGTCTTTGGCAGTTTTCGGCTGGATTCATTGCACTATTTTGGAACAAAATAGAAGATTTTCCGAAAAAAGGAGACGCTGTGGACCAATCGATTTTCCAGTTACCTTTTTCGAAAAATGACATTTTCACATTCTCCCTATTAATTTTGGGATGTTGTTTGTTACCCAATAAATTGGATGTCTTGGTCCTGCGCCCATTAGTTACAATGGCGACTGCATTCATTATTACATCGGAAAATCAAAACTGTCAGGTAACCCATAATAAGGGAAGGAGCTGGGCTCAAATTGTTCTTTCAGATCTTCTCCTCCGGAATTCTTGGGTACATAGGAGATATTTCATATGTAATGTATTTGGTACATTGGCCTCTCATTGCTATTTTTCCACCTTATTCTGCTCAAAACTACGTATTCCTTATTGGTGAGTTTCAGTTTTTTGAACTGGATTTATTTTAGCAAGTTTTCAGTGACCACATTCCTCTTTTCAATTTGCCTTCATCACATTTATGAGAAAAGATATTTGGAGTTAGACTGGAAAGCATTGGTTCCACTTGTCTTCGTCCTGATTCTTGGAAACGTTTTCCTCCAGTTTAGTGTGACAGAGCATAGCTTCTGGAATGCGACATTGCCATTGGAACTTCAAGAAATTGTAAACTCGAATAAGGCACAGTTGCCCCACTCATGGCTATATGAGCCAGAACGGTTTGAGTGCATCGAAGAGGAATTAAACGAAATAAAGTCACATTTTGGATACGGTTCCTGTGATGTAACATTTGTTTCTTTCTTAAATATTTAATGTTTCAGCTGGTTTTCAGGGAGGAAAGGGAAATATTTCAGTCATGTTGGTTGGAAACAGCTATGTATTGAGTTTGAGGAACGCAATAAGAAAACAGTTTAATTCCAATTACTCAAGTTTTCGTTATGGTTCTCTAGGAGGTATTTAGAACTTAAAGCTTTTTTTTTCAACAAAAACCTGTTTTCAGAAGGGTACGGATTCTACGCCGATACTTCCGGTTCCCAGCAAGCATTAGAAATTTCAAGACGTGATGTAGAGAAGTACAAACCCGATGTTTTATTCATGTTGGCTAGGTACTTGTGCTTCACAAAATATTCGAAATTATCATCAACACTTTTAGATATCCTCCAACAATCAGAGAACCAATCGCAGATGATGATCCGCATCTCAAACAAATGAACGAGAATATAAAGTTTTATGAAAAATATGTAAAGAAGATCTATATTATGGATTCCCATCCAGTATATCAATGGTCTTTTGCTGATTTATTCATTCAAACTGCTACGAATCGACCGGATGTTCTAGAAAATCTTCATATGGACCGATGGAAAGCAGACAAAGAAATGCGGTTTACGAAGAAAAGATTCAGTATGGTGAAATGCACCAAGTGTAAAGTAAGCAGATCTATCCAAAAAACTATTAAAAACATTTCTTATTCTCAGTTCTTCGATCTGAGTCATGTGTTCTTAGAGGGCGATAAGTATCTGACTTTCAACAGAGATGCCCTCATTTCCTACGCCGATAACACAATTCATATCAGCACCGCTGGATTGAAACTGTGTGAACCTACCTTAGAAAAAATTGTCAAAGAAATAATGGATGATCTGTGAACTATTGAATGTACCTCAAACTTTGCCTAGTCTTTGTATATTTCTGAATGATTGTTTAGGTTTATTGATACTGTATATTTCAAACAAAAAGGATAAAACTAACCGGGAAATGAAACAAAAACTAATCACTCGAATCATCAAGCTACAAACAAATATACACCGGAACAGAAAAACCGGCTACACATTATTAAATTAAAATCTCTATGAAACCTATGATGTGATCACATGAAGTACATATTGGAGTTTGGATGTATCTGAAAATGAAATCAGTTTTCCTTGTGTCCCCTGCTAGAATAGCCCACCTTAACATCTTCATATTTCATCGACATAGTGGATCCAAAAGTGGCCACAGATGATTGAGAACCCATTCCTGAATCCGTGGTTTCCCTATCCAAAATATGGGTCCTTGCACGAATTGCGACCAGATTCGCATAGTAGACAGGTGCTGGAAACGATACCGAACGAGTGCATCTGGCAAAAGTAAAGCACAATTGATACGTCATCTGTTGAAGTACTTCCGCTGTCATCTGATTATCATCCCAGAGAACATGGTAACGGGCTGGACGAGAAGTTCCTTGGATGCCAGCATGAGAGCAAAGGTAGAAATCGAATTCATTGGGACTAGTGATTCCTGAATCGACAATTGTTCCAGGCGGAATATTGAATGCTTTTCCAACTCTTTCACTGGTTTCAGAAGCAAATATACGGACATGATGGTGTTTCTGAACCGAGATGTATGTGATTCCAGGCTCATATCCAGTCTCAATCATCATGCACGATTCACGAAGCGCACGGGTCTCATACTGGAACACATTGTGCAGTTGCCCTTCGGAAACTCCTCCACGATAGAAGACGATTTTGGATGGTTTGAAGCCAGTCTTTTGATAGAATTGAATGAGAAGCTCTTTGACACAACTTGCCAATTCTTGAACGACTTCTCTTCTACCATTTTGAAAACGAATCGATGCAGCATAACTAAACGGAAGACCGTCCATGGATCCAACCACAGCAGCAATAGATGGACTTTTCCAGTCGGCGTAATGTGGATGACTGACAGAACATCCGATAAAGATCGTTGATTTGTCGAGTACTTTTGTGCGAGTTTGAGGATGCAAAACGGAATTGATTCCTCCGAGTTTTGCATTCAACTTCAAACAGAGATTAGAAGCACTTTGAAACGTTGGGCGGGATACGTTTTTGATTTGAATACATTGAGTTGGAATTCCGAATTCCGAGTCTCCAACGCGTTTAACTTCATCTTAAATGAAAATTGTATTTGATTATATTTAAACGGAAAAACTCACTGTAAATAGGTGTTTTCCCTGGAAGAACAACCATTATAAACTGCAAATCTTGGAACGTCTGTTTCAAATATTTGAACATTGGTTTAACTTGTTCCAATCCAACAGCATATTTACAGAAAACCGGATGATGTTTGATTGGCATTCCAACATCAACTGAGACGTTTTGAAGGAGATTTGTGAATTTACGAAGTTCATCCTCGTGAACCTGATGCTGTCCGGCAAAACAGACAAGAGCCCATGACGTCACTTCTACTCCACGATACAACTTTCTTCCACGTAGATCCCATGTTCCATGGATTGGAACGTTGGATGCTTCCTTTCGGAAAAGGAGTTTCGGTGCCGGAAGAACTCGTCCTTTGACATTGGCCATTCCAGAATCAATCGAGATTCCAAACGCATTCAAATATGGATCCGCTGAGAACTCAGCTCTTTCTACAATTTTCTCGATTGTTTTTTCTCGTTCTGGAGCAGTTTTTGTTGTCATTTTGATCAGCAATGCTGTCTGCTCGTCGGTGACTTTTTTTGCACTTTTCTGTCCAGGAACAATGTTGCACACTTCCAATGGCAAGTAGATTTTTCTATCTTCTTTTGCAACCTGAAATTCAAAAATAATGTTCCAGAAAAGAAACAAGAACTTACATGAAGACATGGCAAATGCGGATAGCAAAGATCTATCTTGTACTTGTCAAGGAAGTATTTGGCAACAGTGCAATTGAAAAATTCACCATTTTCCATTGCCAATGAAAATGTTTCTGTGGCTGCAGGTCGTCGAGTGACATTTGTAACTTTGTATCTTCTCTTCATTGTTCCACAATGAGTGACTTGAATTCTCAAATTTTTAATTTCCTTTGCAAACTTGACTCGTTGAAAGTCAGACAAGGGTCTTTTCTCGGCCAATGCTTGAAGAGGCAGCTCCAAAACTTCGGCCAAGAACTCGAGAACCGAACATTCACGATAGAATGGTGCGGAAGCAGCATCAACATTGAGTTGCATTTTCCATTCGGAGACACGAATTGATTGATGATATCCGAACCATACTTGTCGTCCTGATCCGAGAGTGGGATTATTGAAGTTACACCAATCGAATGGACCGTTTGGAGGGGCGAACACATTGGGTCCGTATGAAGAATATACAATACACGGAAGATGGCGGAGGATTGTATCGAGAACATGAACGGATTCATATGGATATTCCCAGGATTTTCCTTCGGCCGGAGTACATGAATTGTTCAAGTTGATCGTTCCAGCCCACTTCAGATTGACATCAAATTCCATATGAACTGCGTATTCGGTAGGAAGATCAACTTTAAAATCCATTTGCTTTTTTCCAAACGAGAACAGCTTCTTCGAATACATACTTCTGTTTCCATCAAATACTGGACGAAGGCGGGTGAACTGTGTCGTGGTTTTGATCAGTTGATTGATGATTTGCATGAAAAGTAAAAGTTTTTTGAAAAAAATTGAAAAAAAATGATTACCGGCGAATTTTCCTCGGAAACTTATCTGGTTTGATGTCCACCTCGTAGTGTTGAACATCTTGAGACGGGAAGTTGAGTGCGAAAAAATTTGAACGGAGAAGAATTCGACGTCCATCGGTTCCATGATTTGGACGGGTTGCAGGGTTGAAGCAAACAGCGGGCTCACTGAAAATGAATAGTTTTTTGAATCGAAGATACATTCGAACTCACTGCTTCACAATTCGCTTCTCTTCGTCCAATGAATCGGGTGATTCGGTGAAGGATCTTTCTGGACTGACGGGTAATGTTTTTGGGGATTCAGGCATGGTCTGAAAAATAAACAGTTTGGATAACGAAGAAGACAGAAAAGAAAAAACCGCAAAAGAAAATCTCTCGAAATGAGAAAAGGATACTGTTTTGGTTTGAAAGAGCGCTTAACGAAGGTAGATCAAAGTTTTTGACTGGGCGAAGGGGGTAGATCAAGTAAAAAATTGACATAAAATTTTTTCATGAGGACCTTATTTGACCGAAAACATCTTCGTAGAAACCTGGATCTAATTGCTTTACCCCATACCAAATACCCCATTGCTTCCAATAGAAAACTTTTGAAAGACTGTTTTCTGGCGGAAAACTACACTGTATTTCTATGGAAACAGGGTGTTTTTTTTTTAATTATATCGATCGAATTATGAATCCAATTACCCCGACCTATCTCAAATCCCCATGTCTGGCGAAATGTTTTCTTTGGAAACCCCAATCTCAGTTTACTTAATTAAAATCATCTTTTGGTGTCCGCAAATGTTGCATTTCTTTTGTACAAAGAAGATTTTTCTCCTTCAGTCTACCTAATCCGAACCCTTGACCGTCCGATTATCCTCTTGAGACCATTTCCGATTGAACTTTTGTACTTTTTTCGACAATGACAGAGTTTCCTTTTTTTTACTTCTGGGATGTCCTAACGAAACTTTAACTCTTGTAATATATAATCCCGAGAAAATAAGTTCCGATTTCCTGAAATGAATCCCTTTTGTTTCTTACCTAGAACTTTTCCTATTCCCAATCTCAATGTTCAAAACACATTCTATTTGGAAGAGATCTATCCCCAATTATATCTTTCAAAATGAAAATCAAGAAATGATTTTTCAAAGATATGCAAATTTGTGTGTGTGTTTTAGGTGTTTGATCATTCTATTATCTCCGAACTAATTACTGTATGTAGCTTCTTCATTTTCGTAATTATTGTCTCAATCAAGCTTCAGACTACGAAAGACACAAAAGTTGTGCGGGTAAATACACTGTGCTTTTTTGGAGGAAAACATATTGAATGTTTATAAAATGAGATCTGATATACAATGTCTTCGTGGTATTGCCATTCTTCTTGTGCTCTTATTTCACTTGTTTCCTAACCTTTTTGTCAATGGATTCTTGGGAGTTGATATGTGAGTAGTTTTCTTAAATATTATGATTGAAAACAAGTGTTCAGATTTTTTGTGATTTCTGGTTTCCTTATGGCTAAAAATTTATCAAGGGAGAATATAATGGGTCCCAGTGATATTTTGTCGTTTTACTACAAAAGGTGAACGATATTCGCATTGTACCTGACGACGTTTTCCTTTTTTAGGTTTCGAAGAATACTTCCATTGTACTATCTTATTCTTTTACTAACTGTTGTGATGGTTCATTTGTTTTTGGGAGATCATCTTTGGGAAAATAATAGAAGATATTCTTTGGCTTCACTTATTCTGGTTACTAATCAGTTGGTAATTCATGATCAGGCGGACTATTTCCATCATGTGAGTTTTCTATTGCAGTTGATTTTCGAATTCAAAAGTTTCAGTTTTTATCCACGGACTTTTCTATTAATGTCTTTCTTCATCTATGGTCTTTGTCTGTGGAAATGCAGTTCTACCTTTTAGTCCCATTCATTTTCTTCGGGCTTCAAATACTCAAAAAAGACTACTTGAAGGTATATAATTGACAGCACAAGATTTTGCATTTTTTTAAAATTTCAGTTAGTAGTGGTTTCCCTTATTACGGTTTTCGGATTCATCGCATTCGCTTCGGTTTTAGAAAAATTTGCTTTCAACTTCATGCTCCTCCGGTTGTGGCAGTTTTCCGCCGGATTCATGGCTCTATTTTGGACTAAAATCAAATCGAATGAACTATCTGAAAAAATGAAAAATCAAAAAAGTACTGTTACAAATTGCCCTTTCACTAAGGATGATCTGGTTGTTATTTCAACATCAATTCTTGCTCTTTGCCTCTTCCCGAATGATTTTGATGTTGTTCCACTACGACTAATGATCACAATGGCAACTGCAATTATACTTGGATGTGAAGTCCAAGGAAATCTGGTACGTTTTAGTCGTAATTTTTTAACAGTGAACTTTTTTGTCACAGGTACTCTCCTGCAAGATTTTAGAATATGTGGGAAACATTTCATATGTAATGTACTTGGTTCATTGGCCACTGATTGCAATATTTCCTCCATATACTTTGTCGAATTACATGTTCCTGATTCGTAAGTTCTTTTTTCAGGTTGTATCTGAGTAATTGGAGAAATTCATTTCAGTAAGTACGTTCCTGGTTTCTATTGTTTTGCATCATACTTATGAGCGAAAATATTTGAAGTTGGGATGGAAATCGTTGTTGACTCTCCTTCTCGCTTTGCTCATGGGCAATATTTTTCTCCACTGCAATTATAATTTCTGGAATAAAACGTATCCAGCTGAAGTTCAAAACATTTTGGATAAGAATAAAGCTCAAATTCGAGAATCTTGGTTCACAGAATCAAATCGAGACGAATGTTTTGAAGAAGAAATTCACGATGGAGCTGTTATGGATGTAAGAAAATATGGATACGGTAGCTGTTTGGTTAGTTTTATAGAAATCAGAACTGCGAGAAAATCCAACTACTTTTAGCCAGGAAACGGAACAATTTCAATCATGGTTTTCGGTAATAGTTATACCATGAACTTCAGAAATCCGATCCGAAGTCAGTTCAATGGAAATTATTCAAGTTTTAGATATATTTCTCTCATGGGTATGGGGACTTTTTTGAAACATATTCATAATTTTTAAGCTTTTTACAGATGGATACGGTGCATATACGGACACTGTTTGGTCGCAAGTCGCATTGAAGATTTATAGACGAGATGTGGAGCGTTACAAGCCCGATGTGGTTTTTATAATTACAAGATACACATCTACAATCAAGGATCCGATTCTGGAAAATGACGATTTAGTTTCACAAATAAACGAAAATATCAAATTTTATGAGCAATTTGTGAAGAAAATCTATATTCTCGGAGCTCATCCCCTTTATCAGTTGAACTTCGTGAATCGGTTCATTCAAGATGTTATGAATCGACCTGATGATCTGGAATCATTGCATCTGAATAAAAGAGAAGCTGACAAAGAAATGAAACATGTAAAAAGAAGATTCAGTATGGTTAAATGTACCAAGTGTCAGGTAGTTGAACAAAATGTTCTTTCGACGAACAAAATTTTCAGTTCTTCGATTTCGGCCAAGTGTTTGTGGATAGTGATAAGTACCTCACTTTCGATAGGGACTCACTTCTGTCCTATGTGGATAACACGATTCATATCACTGCTGCGGGTATACAAAAATGTGAACCAGTGCTCAAGGAAATTGCAGTTGAAGTTATGAATAATTTATAAAGTTAATTTATGTCAAAGGTTCAGAAATCCCTAGTCACAAAATTCCCAAATAAACGATTTACTGTGTTGTTATTTCCATGACTTTCCCGCACACGAACGGCAATCCAGAAACCAGTTTGTGCTTGATCCAAATCTCATAACAAATGAGGAAAGTATTGTCACTGACTTCCTTCCGCAATATACTAACTTTTTTTTGGAGATAAAATCTTATCAAGTTCTTCTGAAATGAGGCAGGATATTCAATGCCTACGTGGGCTCGCTATTCTATTCGTTTTGAGTTTTCATCTTGCTCCGAATCTGTTTGTCAATGGATTTCTTGGAGTTGATATGTGAGATAAACCTTGGTATGAATCTTATTACCAGAGTCACTTTCAGATTTTTTGTTATATCCGGATTCCTGATGGCCAAAAATTTGACGAAGACGAATTTAATGGACATTCACAATATTCTGTGGTTTTATTATAGGAGGTATTTTACAAGTCAAGATTGATAAATAAGTGAAAATTTTCAGATTCCGAAGAATTCTTCCACTTTATCTTCTCTCAGTATTTATGATTTTGATCATGGTGCATTTATTCTTACCCGACTTTTTGTGGGATAACAACAATCGCTATTCCTTGGCATCTTTGCTTCTGATAACAAATCAATTGGTGATTCACGATCAAGCTGATTACTTCTATGAGGTATTTTTCATACGAAAATCAGATATCCAAGTGGAAATTTCAGTTTCTCTCTTCCTCTTCCTCTATGAATGCATATCTTCACCTGTGGTCACTTTCTGTGGAAATGCAGTTTTACCTTCTAGTTCCGTTCATATTCCTAGGTCTTCAGTTTTTGAAAAACGATTACTGGAAGGTTTGTGAACTTTCCGCGTTGAGTTCAACTTTCAAAATTTAGATCACCGCATCTCTGTTAATCACAATATTCGGTTTCATCGGTTTTGCTTTCATCCTTGACAAATTTGCTTTCAATTTCATGTTTCTTCGCTTGTGGCAGTTCTCGGCAGGATTTGTAGCACTGTTTTGGATTCAACTGAACAAAACACAACTGCCAAAGACATCAGAGGAAACTAAAGAAAGTCCAGTGACAAAGAAAGATTTGGTGATTATGGCTCTTTCGATTCTCGCTCTTTGTCTTCTGACAAGTACGATAAATGTACTGATGTTAAGACCAATCGTGACTATAGCCACAGCTTTTATCATTGGATGTGAAGTTCAGAATGTGCAGGTTTGTGAATCCTATGAAGTTCGAAGAATCCCAAGATTTTCAGATTCTTGAATCCAAACTTCTCGGCTACATTGGTGACATCTCTTACGTAATGTATTTGGTTCACTGGCCAATCATCTCCATCTTCCTCTCCTCAGCTGCCAAAAGTTTCATCTTTTGCATTCGTAAGTTTCGCAAAAGTTCTCTCAATTAATATCAATTGTAGTTTTGATATTTGTCGTGTCCATCCTACTCCATCATCTCTTCGAAAAACAGTACTTGAAAATGGACATGAAAGGAGTATTCCCTCTCTTTTTCCTTCTAATTGCTACAAATGCTTATCTGCAATACAGTGTCAGAAATGACAGTTTCTGGAACAAAGCCTACTCAGAAGAGGTTCAAGGATACGTGGATTCGAATAAGGCACAACTTCTATTTTCATGGGTTCTGGAACCAAAAAGAGAGGAATGTGTAAATGACGATTTGAAGGATAAGTCGTTATATAATTCCAGTAATTTTGGATACGGAAGTTGTATCGTAAGTTTTGATCAGATTCTATCCATTCATCTGAAAATTCTCAGAAAGGGAACGGAAGTTTTTCAATTATGGTAATTGGAAACAGCTACGTCTTGAATCTACGAGAACCCATTCGATCTCAATTCAACTATAATTATTCGGATTTCCGATATGTATCTCTTGCAGGTATTTTTCATTTGAATCAGTGATCTAGCTTCTCTTTTTCAGAAGGCTACGGTATCTATCAAGACAGTTATTGGTCGGACAAAGCTTTGAATATTTCCAAAACCAACGTTGAGTTTCACAAACCGGATGTTTTGTTCATATTGGCCAAGTAAGCATTGGCTTGGAAAACAAAACACCTTGAACATTGTCAGGTATCCTCCTTCTCTTCGAGATCCAATAACAGACAAAGATTCAAAGTTGGAGCAAATCAATGAAAATATAAAGTTCTTCGAAAAATTTGTAAAGAAAATCTACATTCTGGATTCTCATCCCGAGTATAGAATGAACTTTATGAATCTTTTCCTGAGAACATTTCTAACTCATCTCGATGACATTGACTCACTCCATCTCAACAAAATTCAAGCTGATAAGCAAACGAAATATGTGAAGAAGAGATTCAGTATGGTGACCTGCACCAAATGTCATGTAAGTCGACCAAATTGAAATTTTGAATAATATCTGGTGGATTTTCAGTTCTTCGATTTGAGCCAAACTTTTGTAGAAGGCGAAAAGTATCTCACTTTTGACAGGGAACGACAACTTTCTTATGTGGATAACACTCTACATCTGACTGTTGAAGGATTGAAATTGTGTCAGCCGGTGTTCGAAAGAATTGCCAAAGAAATTATGAATAGTTTATAGTTTAAAAATCATTTTCGTTTTTTTGAAATCTATTTGAAGTAAAAACTGATAAATTGTTCCAATGTCTATACAACGGCAATCCATAAACTAGTTTTGTATCTGATCCTAATCTCATAACCAAAAACACCAAGGATCGTCATCGACTTTCTCTTCCGCAACTACATTCAGGGAAGCCATTAACTTCATTTTTACTATCACTGATAGATTGGTCTGGATCCACATTATGAGACAAGATATACAATGTTTACGTGGGCTTGCCATTCTGTTCGTTTTGAGTTTTCATCTTGCTCCCAATCTGTTTGTGAATGGGTTTCTGGGAGTTGATATGTGAGTTCTTTCTCTTTTTCGAAATCCCAAATTTTTGATTTCTAGGTTCTTCGTAATATCTGGATTCCTAATGGCCAAAATTTTAACAAACTTGGATATGCTAAAATATCAAGACTTCTTGCTGTTTTATTACAAAAGGTATTTACACTCAATTTTCAAATACTTGAATACGATCATTTCCAGATTTCGAAGAATCCTCCCAATGTACTTTTTATCAATATTTCTCATCGTTATTATGGTTCATTTATATCTACCAGATTTCCTCTGGGAAAACAATAATCGATATTCACTGGCATCTTTGTTCTTGATCACCAATCAATTGGTTATTCATGATCAGGCTGATTATTTCAATGAGGTAATTCTGTAGTTTTCTTGCTAAAAATGAAAGTGTAGTTCTTTTCATCATCTTCCTCCATGAATGCATTTCTACACCTATGGTCATTGTCTCTGGAAATGCAGTTTTATCTTCTTGCACCTTTCATTTTCCTTGGTCTCCAGTTTCTCAAAAAGGACTATTTGAAGGTAGGCTACATTTTTCTGCTACAATTTGCCAGTTCAATCCATTTCAGCTAGCAGCTGTTGTGCTCATCACAATACTTGGATTTATTGGTTTCGCCATGATCCTCGACAAATTCGCTTTCAATTTCTTGTTTCTCCGGTTATGGCAGTTTTCCACTGGATTTATAGCTTTGTTTTGGATCAAAATAATGGATAATCAACTTCCGAAAAAATCCGAGAACGTGGAAGCAACAAAATTGCAGTGCCCTTTCACTAAAGACGATCTAGTCATAATCGCACTTTCGATTTTGGCACTTTGTCTCATGCCAAACTTCATGAACGTGCTGGTATTGAGGCCAATGGTTACTGTGTCGACTGCCGTAATAATTGGATGCAGGGCTGAGAATATCCGTGTCAGTTTTTCAAATGTACTTTTTATACGGAAAGCCAGAATTTCAGTTTTTAAAATCTCCGATTCTTGGGTATATTGGTGATATTTCATATGTTGTGTATTTGGTTCACTGGCCGGTAATATCTATTTTCTTGTCATCCACAGTCAAAAGTTATGTATTCTGTATAGGCAAGTTTCTTTGAGGTTTTAAAAGCTCGATTAATTTTTTTCCAGTGATGATATTTGTGGCCTCTATAATACTGCATCACTTATTTGAAAAGCAGTACCTGAAAATGGAAATGAAGGGAATCTTCCCTTTGGTTTTCCTATTAATTGCAACAAATGCATATTTACAATACAGTATTAGAAATGACAGTTTTTGGAGCTACAAGTACGAAGCAGAAACCAAAAAAATTATTGATATGAATCACGAATCTTACGCACCACTCTACGATTTTGAAACTCGACGAGGAAAATGTATGGAGAAAACATTGGATGTCCCATTTGAGAAGAATCAGTTGTTGGGATACTGTAGGTTCCCAGTGAGTCAGCTATTCTATGTTCATAGATCGAACGAATATTTTCAGCCAGGAAAAGGAAATGTATCAGTAATGATGATCGGGAACAGTTACATTCTCAATTTTGTCGATCAAATCGAAGAGAGTTTCAAATTAAACTATTCAGAGTTTCGATACATTTCTATTATTGGTGAGATTTGCAGCCATCGAAATCTTCAGTAGAAGATTTTCAGCTAGCTACGGAACATTCGCTAGCAGTTGGGAAATATCCCATCAAGCGTTGGAAATTTCAAAAAAGCAAGTGGAACTACACAAACCCGATGTTCTTTTCATTGTGCCCAGGTGTGTTTTCCAAACACCGTAGAATCTTCAAACCCTACTTTCAGATACATGCAGAATATAAAAAATCCAGTTCAAGAAAACGACAAAGTAGTACAAGAAATGAACGAGAACATTGAGTTTTATGAGAAGTTTGCAAAGTTTTAGTAGTACCGAATCATGGTTCATTCTCAGATTCACCAAGAAAATCTACATTTTGGACGCACTTCCCCAGTATAGTGAAAACTTTTTCACATTGTTCTTACATTATTTGATAATGAGACCGGAAGATGTGGAGCTCTTACATTTGAGCAAGAAGAAAGCAGATTTGGATATGAAGAATGTTAGGAAAAGACTGAGAATGATCAAATGTACAAAGTGTCAGGTAATATACTTTAGACAAATCATGATATTCTTACATCCTTTTCAGCTCTTTGATTTGAGTCACGTATTTCTGGAAAACGACAAGTACTTAACATTTGATCGGAACACAATGCTTTCTTATATTGATAATTCTGTGCATTTAACATCTGCAGGAGTTGCACCATGTGATCCGATATTCAAAAATATCACCAAAGAAATTTTGAATCATTTTTGATCTTCTTTGAAATAAATCTACTTTTTACTGCTTCTTTGAAACTAAATTTTGGAGGACTTTGATTTTTGTCCATTTTGCGGTCTTCCGCTCCTCCAATTTATTAGATTCTATTTTATTAATAGTCGACGTTTACGTGAACCCGCTCTAAATAATAATTTCAAGTTACGTTACGTGATGGAATCTGTTCCACGTTGGTCCCTTCGAAAGAAACCAATCGAACGATAAATCAGTACTCAAATCTGCTCCCTGCGACAAAAAAGGACCAAGAAGCAAATAATAAGTGAGTTTGAAAACGGAGTATGTTTTCCAAGCGAGTTGAATTTACAGTGTTCACAACTTCATGGAATGGCTCGATATTTAACTACACTGATTCGATTTTCTCCGTTCTTCATGGATTCGATCAACGTATTGGAAGAATATGGATTCAATCGATAATAAGTTTAATTTGATCTACATTCCTTTTTTTGCGAATTCTGAACTCCTTTACCTTCGAATTCCTTAACTCGCCCCTTCTGGTAAAAAGCATTCTGATATCGACTCCCCTCTGAATGGGTTCTGGATAGCAGACGGTTCAGAGGATATCAGATTGTATAGGATTCCATCAATTCAGATGAATTTACATTCTTCTCTATAACTTCTGAATTCCTTAACTTGTCCCCTCTCGTAAAAAACATTCTGATATCGACTCCCCTCTGAATGGGTTCTGGATAGCAGACGGTTCAGAGGATATCAGATTGTATAGGATTCCATCAATTCAGATGAATTTAAATTCTTCTCTATAACTTCTGAATTCCTTAACTCGTTCCTTCTCGTAAAAAGCATTCTGATATCGATTCCCCTCCGAATGGGTTCTGGATAGCAGACGGTTCAGAGGATATCAGATTGTATAGGATTCCATCAATTCAGATGAATTTACATTCTTCACTATAACTTCTGAATTCCATAACTTGTCCCTTCTCGTAAAAAGCATTCTGATATCAATTCCCCTCTGAATGGGTTCTGGATAGCAGACGGTTCAGAGGATATCAGATTGTATAGGATTCCATCAATTCAGATGAAATTACATTCTTCACTATAACTTCTGAATTCCATAACTTGTCCCTTATCGTAAAAAGCATTCTGATATCAATTCCCCTCTGAATGGGTTCTGGATAGCAGACGGTTCAGAGGATATCAGATTGTATAGGATTCCATCAATTCAGATGAATTTACATTCTTCACTATAACTTCTGAATTCCATAACTTGTCCCTTATCGTAAAAAGCATTCTGATATCAATTCCCCTCTGAATGGGTTCTGGATAGCAGACGGTTCAGAGGATATCAGATTGTAGAGGATTCCATCAATTCAGATGAATTTACATTCTTTTCTATAACTTCTGAATTCTAATTCAGAATTCGCCAACGTTATTTGTATATTTTGTGTTTCCATTTGTTGCTAATTTTCCTTTTATTCTTTTTTTGATATTCAATGAGAGCGCGCCCAAAACCAATAAAGTTCCAACTTTGAGCGCACTCGCAATAGAGATGGAACTCAAAATATCCGGTTCCATCTGCTTTTTTACATATCCTTTCTAACATAATATGCAGACAGACACATTTACAGAGAGAAGTTTCAGAACATTAATTAGGAAATGGGAACGATAATGTGGCGTGAATACTGAAATGAGAGGAATACTGTTTTCAGTTCGTGGCTATTTTCTCTTGATAGGTATTCGAGCCCATGTACAGATATTTCGAGCCCACCGACTGAACTTGTTTTCTTTCCCCATCCGCGTTCTCCTATACAACCAGAGGTGCACGGAATTCCGTCTTCCGTCTTCCGCAACTTTTTTCTCTTCCGTCTTCCGTCTTCCGCCAAAAAAGATTTTCTTCCGTCTTCCGTCTTCCGTCTTCCGTCTTCCGTATAAATTTGTCAAAAACGGAAGAAAACGGAAGTAGAATGGGAAGGGATTTCAATAACGAAAAATTGTGCAATCGTTCGGTAAAACTAGTTTCCGAGGCCCAAAAAGTTGTTTGGAAGTGTTTTCTGACATTAAAATATACTACTGACTACATTTTTGTACTTTTTAGTACATTTTGTCCCAAACAGTCTCTTCCGTCTTCCTTCCGTCTTCCGTCCGTCTTCCGTCTTCCGGACCTTTTTTACTTCCGTTTTCCACGTTCCGTCTTCCGTTATTAAAAACTTTGTTCCGACTTCCGTCTTTCGTCTTCCGTATAGAAAAAAATCACTTCCGTGCACCTCTGTATACAACTATAGCTTTCCATAAAAGCTTTATTTTATGTTGTGGATTCAACATCAAATCCGCAAGAAAGAAGCAACAAACACATACCAGTTTCTCTGTGATCCTAATCTTATTGCGCCAAAAAACATGGATAGTCAGTAACTTTCTTTTCTCCAAGATGACCACATTCACAATCCAGAAACGTAATCAGTTCTACATTTGTCTTTGTTTTGTGACAATTTATAAAAATGAGAGCAGATATACAATGTTTAAGAGGAATCGCAATTCTATTCGTTTTATTGTTTCATTTGGCTCCTAATGTTTTTGTCAACGGATTTCTGGGAGTTGATATGTGAGTATTGGTTCTGGAATTGTTAATTATCTTTCTCCCTTTTCTAGATTCTTTGTTATATCTGGATTCCTCATGGCTAAAAACTTGACGAAAGCAAAAATGGTCAAAGTTCATGACTACTTACTGTTCTACTACATGAGGTACTTTTTTTACGAACTTTCGAATTCATATAGAAAAAATTCAGATTCCGTAGAATTCTTCCTATGTACTTTTTAGCTGTTTTTATAATTACAGTAATGGTTCATTGTTTTTTGGGAGATTTTCTTTGGAAAAACAATAATAGATACTCACTGGCGTCCTTGTTCATGGTAACAAATCAATTGGTTATTCATGATCAAGCTGACTATTTTAATGAGGTAATTCATTTTATTTTTATGAATTTAGAAGTGAGAATTCAGTTTTTTGCTGCTACTTCCTCCATTAATGGATTCCTCCATCTCTGGTCCTTGTCGGTAGAGATGCAATTCTATCTTTTTGTACCGATCATTTTCTTCGGGCTTCAATTTTTGAAAAACGACTGGTTGAAAGTGGGTCTACCTTCCAATACACTTCTGTAAATTTTCTTAATTTAGCTAACTACTGTAGTTCTTATCACTGTTTTTGGTTTCATTGCATTTGCAATGGTTCTTGACAAATTTGCATTCAACTTCATGTTTCTCCGTCTGTGGCAGTTTTCTGCTGGATTTGTAGCACTGTCCTGGAGCAAAATTCAGAGCAACAAGCTTCCATCAAAAACAGAATCAGAAACAGAACTCAAATTCCCTTTCACAAAGGAAGACATTGTTACCTGCTCACTTTGTATTCTGGCTTTATGCCTTCTACCAAGAGAAGTGGAAGTTCTGATTTTACGACCTTTCGTGACACTTCTAACTGCTCTGATAATTGCATGTGATGCTGAGAATGTTCAGGTAAACTTTACGGATTAGATCCCCTGATTGGTTTGATTTAAAGATGTTCAAATTCGAAACGCTTGTCTATATTGGGGATATTTCGTATGTTCTCTATTTGGTTCACTGGCCAGTTATCTCTATTTTCCTAGCTTCAACTATCAAAAGTTACATTTTCTGCATCTGTAAGTGATTCTCTTGATTCCAAATCAATACATTCTCAATGATTCCAGTGACAATTTTTATTGCAACCATACTCCTACATCATCTTTTCGAAAAGCAATACCTGAAACTTGGTATGGCAGCTGTTTTCCCATTGATATTTTTGCTGATTGGAAGCAATGCATATTTACAATTTAGTGTGAGACATGACAGATTTTGGGATAATAATTTACCAGCTGAAACAAAAGAAGTGATTGATAAAAATATGGTGATGTACACTTCTCTATGGGATTTGGAAGCCAGAAAAGACAAATGCATTGAGACGGATACAGAGACCCCATTCCCCAAGAACAATCTTAAGGGATACTGTAGATATCCGGTGAGTTAATTTCAATCTATGTATAATCTGATACGGTAACTTTATCAGCCTGGAAACGGTACTATTTCGATAATGATGCTCGGTAACAGTTATGTGATGAATCTCGGTGAGCATATGAGAGCTCATTTTAACTATAACTATTCGGATTGGAGATACTCAGCCGTTATTGGTATGTACTAGCTTTGATTTTGATTCAAGTTTATTCGGATTTCAGCCAATTATGGATTGTATTCTGATCACACTCTCCTATCTCAACAAGGATTGCAGTTTTCTAAACAACAAGTGGAGCTCTATAAGCCTGATGTTTTATTTATCGTGGCTAGGTAATTTTATACTTTACTTGCATCGCAAAATAAGAGTTTTAGGTATATGGAAAACATTAAAAACCCAATTAAAAATAACGATCCATTAGTTCATCAGATAAATGAAACAATTGCATTTTATGAGAAGTAAGTGTTTTTTACTCGTATCTTATAAGCTGTGTGCTTCCAGATTCGTCAAAAAGTTGTACATCCTAGACGCATATCCAAAATACCACGAAAACTTTCTTAACCTATTTTTACATTATGTAATCACGAGACCAGATGATATTGATGTTCTTCATTTGGATAAAAAATTGGCAGATGATGAAATGAGACCTGTGAAGGCGAGATTTGCTCAAATCAAGTGCGAAAAGTGTAAAGTGAGATTCAGAAATTATTAGCTGTTGGCAAAATCAAACGTTTCAGTTTTTCGATTTGAGTCACGTCTTCATTGAGGATGATAAATATTTGACTTTCGACAGAGAGACAATGTTGGCATACGCTGATAATTCTGTACATTTGACTGGTCCTGGAGTTAAACTTTGTGAACCTGTTTTTGAAAAGATTGCAAGAGAAATAATGAATGGTTTTTGATTATGTATTCATATGGATTGTAGGGTTTTTGTATTCGAGAGTATCAACATAAGTTTCAAGTTTAAATCACCGAACTTTTGAACACTAGTCAATAGGATTATACATTTCTCTAATTCCCTCACGTGAATCGTTAATCTTCTGAACTATCCAACAGTTCAATTCTTCTTCCCTCTTCTCGGAAGAGTGTGTGTTTTGTGTATGTGAGAATATAGGATGAATCTCATTCCGTCTTGGATTCTCGCAAAATCGGAAAAGACATCACGCAGAGAAAAAAAATAAGATTATCGCCAACTTTAAATTCAGGCTACAGAGAATTTTTGCAAATTAGATGCGGGCTTGAACGGAGAGCATTTCAGAGTCTCCACAGACTCTACAGCATATCGGCTGTATGAAATCCTAGAGTTATAATCTTTTCAAAGAAACAGTTTCAAAACTAACTATTCATATTTTTAAACTAAACTATTGCACCTGAAATCAAACCATTTTTAAATGCCTACTGAACTTTTCTAATTGTAATTCAAAAATTCAGAGAAATTGTTATCTAAATAATGAAAAAATCAAATTGTGAACACTGAACAATAGAAAACGATATCGCATCAAAACACACTGCCGACGATCATTATGTATATTCACGATCACCTAAAAAACCAATGGTACTGAGAAACAAATTTAAACTTGCACAATTCTAAATCCAATCATCTTATCCCAGGAGTGAACTGGTTAGAGTGTTAAATCAGTTCAATCAAGATAAGAATCAGTATTTAGAGGACTAATTGTAGTCACCTATATCTTCTTTGATCTTCGATGCGTATATATGATTTTTTGGATCATCTGCAAGCATAAGCTTTTGTGTATTTTGGTGACGGTGACAACCCGTTCAAATTTATTTTGATCAAAGCCCACCTTCCATTCACATGTCCTTTTTGTGACATTTCAGGACTGTAGGTTCAAGAATGAGGAAAGATATTCAATGTCTTCGAGGAATCGCAATAACATGTGTATTCTTATACCATCTGTTTCCCACATTATTTGTCAATGGATTTCTCGGAGTTGATATGTGAGTTTTCTTCTTTGGAAAAAACCTATTCGGGGATTTCAGATTTTTTGTTATATCTGGATACTTGATGGCTCGAAACCTAACAAAATCTAATATTACAAGAATTCAAGACGTTCTTCTATTTTATTACAGAAGGTAACATTGTACAAAAACCTTAGATATAAATTTCGGTGCTTTCAGATTCAAAAGAATTCTTCCCCTCTATTTTCTTGTAATTTTACTAACTGTCGTACTGGTCCACGTCTACTTTGAAGATTTTCTATGGGAAAACAATGACAGATACTCTTTAGCCTCTTTATTTTTGGTCAACAATGAGCTGATCATTGATGATCAGGCAGACTACTTTCGAGAGGTTCTCAGTTTTTCTATAAATTGAAAGGATTCCATTATTTCCAGTTTCAAGCCGAGCGTACATCTTCAAATGTTTTTGTACATCTATGGTCGCTGTCTCTGGAAATGCAATTCTATCTGTTTGTTCCCTTCATTTTCATTGGACTTCAGATTTTGAGAAAAGACGTTCTGAAACTTGTCGCAGTATCATTGATTTCAATTATTGTGTTTTACTTCTTCGCCACGATCAATCCTCAATATTCTTTCAATTTCATGTTTCTCCGATTATGGCAGTTCTCGGCAGGATTTGTGGCACTTTTCTGGAAAAGGAGCAAAATCTTTGAAATATCAAAGACTCTGGACAGCAAAACAAAGGAAGTGTTGAAATTTCCGATTCACAAGGAGGATACTGCGGTTGTTGCTCTTTCAGTATTATCAATATGTTTTCTCACATCCCAAGTTGATGTTCTGATCGCAAGACCGTTGGTTACTGCAGCTACTGCATTCCTGCTAGTTCTGGAGTCTAAAGGGAACCAGGTAAATATACAAAACTGACGCTAGCTGAATCCCGAATTTCAGATTTTCGAGTCCAAAACGCTTGGATATATCGGAGACGTATCTTATGTAATTTATTTGGTTCACTGGCCAGTCATTTCAATTTTTATATCAGCAACATTGAAAAGCCATCTGTTTTGCATTAGTTAGTAAATCGAACGCTATTTTCCTACATGATTTAACTTCCAGCGGTCACCATAGTTTCATCTATTGTTCTTCATCACATTTTTGAGAAACAATATCTCCAGCTCGATTGGAAGGGAGTCACGTCATTGCTCATCTTGCTGATCTTCGGAAACGCGTACCTCCAGTATAGCATCCGTTACGATGATTTTTGGAAAACAACAATACCCGCGGAAATTGAAGATGTTGTGAATAGCAATAAGAAGTTCTTTGACTATCTCTGGAAAACAGAATCTCAGAAGGATGAATGTATCGAGACTCAAATACAGCCCCCACATGACAAGATGTATGGATACTGTAGATTTCCAGTAAGTTTCAACACAGCTCCGTTCATAGTAGCAAAAGCATTTCAGCCAGGAAAGGGCAACTTCTCCATTATGATGTTGGGTAACAGCTATGTCATGAATCTCGGCGAGCATATGAGAGCTCATTTCAACTATAACTATTCAGACTATCGTTATGTTGCAATCAAGGGTAAGTTTTAAGTAATTTAACTTGGTAGATTTTCAATTATTATAGAGGGCTACGGGGTTTATGAAGACTCTGCAATATCGCAAAGAGGTCTAGAAGCTGGAAAGAGACAAGTTGAAGAACACAAACCAGATGTGCTCCTGATTGTTGCGAGGTATCGATAACTGAAAATTGATTTCAACGTTTATTTTTTAGGTACACTCGAGCCATGAAGACAAATGTTGAGCCTGATGACAAGTATGTTGCACAGATGAATGAAGCTATGTCTTTCTACGAGAAGTAACAATGAGTGTTTTCTTCCAACTGTCATCCCTCCAAATTTCAGATTCGTCGAAAAAATCTATATAATGGACGCTTTTCCTTTGTATGATCTTGGTTTCCTCAATGTCTACTTGCACTATTTGATCCAGAAACCAGAAGAACTAGAGTCTCTCCATCTAAAGAAAAAATCGGCGGATGATGAAATGAAAAATGTGAAGAAGAGGTTCAGCATGATGAAGTGCACCAAGTGCCAAGTAGGTTTTAAACTTCCACTGGGAACAATATTCGTGACTTTTTAGTTTTTCGATTTGAGCGATGTGTTTGTGGATAAGGATAAGTACCTCACTTTCGACAGAGAATCAAAATTGTCGTTTGTGGATAATACTATTCATATCACTACTGCAGGAGTCAAAAGGATGGAACCGTTGTTCAAGAAACTAGCAGAAGATATTATGGACAGTTTTTAGCTGTGAACTTTAGCTTTGTGTATCTCAAATTTCAAAGAATGAAAAAAAATTTTTATTTTTATCTCAAAATAAATTTTCGATGCGGTGGAACCTGCAAAACTTCTCTATACCAAAACATGATGTCATGAGCTCATTCAACCTGTAAACAAGAAATTCTAGAACTCTTCAAATTATGCAGTACTGAAAATTTGTTCACTCCTTTCCACTTGAGAGGATTCTCCTTCTTTTCGTTTCAGTAATCTGAAAACATCAACTTCCCCCTTGAAATGTCAGAACTCTTCAGCTAACCTCAAACAAAACATTCGATACGGACGAATGTACAAAAGATACGGGAATGGAGAGAACATTGGCATTGGAAGAGTGCAGGCGAAAATAGAATATTCCAGAACTGGATGGGTGAAAATTCCGAGTTGAGCACTCAAATATGACAATACTCCGATTACGAAAATTAGAGGAATAACGGCTTGAATTGTGAGACACTGTAACATACGAAAGATTAGAAGTTTTTCACTTTCCAACTAACCTTTAAGATTTGAGAATGATAAAATTTCGCATCCTTCGATAACATTTGAGTCTTTCTCAATAGCTCTTTCATCATTTTGTGTCTTAATACAAATATGATGGCATAAACTGGAAATATTGGGACACAGAGATGAGCAATCACATAAATGGAAGCAAACTCATTGATCGTTGGTATTCCAGCAAGTAGCCCATCTGCTCTGGCCAAATTGTATTGAGGGAAGAAGCGATCGGCATACGGTAGGATTGTCTCTCTATCTGCTATAGTAGGCCAGTAGACTATCTGACCTTTTTTGTTGCACTCAAGTGAGAAAACCCTTGAAAACAAACCGCCTGAATTAGAGATGGGACATAAATCACTAGAATAATAATCACCAAGACTCTTCTCGATAATTGAGGATGGTGAAGAACATAGTACCGATAGGAGAATGATAGGAGAAGAGACCAAACATTATGTGGAAAACAATGATAAAATATACTCAGTCTAGAAAAAACGAGAGCTTTCTGGAACTTTTATTCGATTTGAGAACCTACCCAATTTTACAGGACAAAGGCCCTGTATATTGGCAGAGACCGTGGAAAACATAGATTAGTGTCACATTGTATGGGGTTATTATGAATCTGGACACTTAGTTTTTGAAAATCAGACAATGAGCTTACCGTAGTTGTATGAACAGATCCATCAAACATTCCGTGAAATCAGTGATTGCAAAATTAACAATCAAAGTTGCGTAGGATTTTGTTTGTTTCGGAGTTTTTGTAAATACGGCATACAAAAGTAATAAATTGGCAAAACTTCCAAACGTTGCACCTAATACGTGCCAAATGTAGATGAGTGTCAATGCATACATCATGAAAACGAACTTTCTGAAAAAAAGTTGATAAAGTTTTGAGCTTGATTATGGGGATTTCCCAATTTTTGAACGCTTGAGTGGATTCAGAATCATTGAAAAAATATTTAGTTCCTGTCTAGCTTGCAAAACGTATTTTAATCTTTCGATTCTGTAGCCTTGGAGCTGCTATTCGAAATCTCAAAAAAAAAAGAAACTTCAATCAAAAACAAGTAGCTTGACTCACCGAAAAAATCGATTCTGAAAGAATTGGGGCCTAGAAATGAATCAAATTTAAATTTTAAGGAATCGGGTAAAAGCTTTCCACTTCCGAAATATTGCCAACTGAAGTTATCAACCTCCAACTAGCTAATGAGAACAACTCGGACGAGTTCGAATATTTTTTTCTAGTCGAATGAGCTTTATTAAAATCTGTGGGTGTGAACAAGGACCAAACCATAGATTTTATTATGAATTCCATGATCAATTGCTTAAAAAAAGTTATGATTGTCTAACTGTAGAATACAGATTCGCTGACGATGCCAATTTGAATGCAGTCATCTCTTGACCAACATTTGAATGTGTTCCACTTCGTGGAATTATCAAGAATCGACTGTTGAGAATATGCCTGGCTACCTGAAAAGTTTGACCTGGAAAATCTTGAATTCAAATGCAAAGTTTTCAGCCACCTCTCTGTTGAACATAATGTAGACGACTGCATTTGCAGTATTGTTCAAGGAAACTGCAATCATCACAAAACAATAAAGTTCGATTCTTTGATTGCCAAGAACAATTGGGAAAATGCGGAAGAGAATCCAGCTGATGGTGTAGAAAACTGTTATAAGGCAGAATTGGGTTGCATATCTTAAAAACGGAAGTTCTATAACTCTTCATTTCTCTTTTGAATACTCACGCATATTCTCTATTTGGAGCCGTCGAACTAGAAGCATTAGGTGGGGAAACAATACTTTTTGATTTCCAGATTTTTACAGTTATCTACAATCTTTTACTTTATCCCAATTTCGCAGGTTTTGCTACTCACCATACTGTAACAAACAAATGCTGTTAATGACGTGGTGAAGTTCAAAGGGACATCGATGAGCATGTTCGAGAAGTTCTGAATCTCCCCCGTAGACAGATAGCTAATAGAAAGAATTCGTGATTCATAGACCAATGCACAACAGGGGAGGCCAAACTGAGCGAAATACGTCATCAGTATACACAGCGGAAAAATAAATGAGAAGATGGCGAGAAGCACTTTCCGAGTGAATAGGTCCTGACACTTGAAACAAATCACAACCAGTCTGTTTACTGCCATTATTATCTGGGTTATGGAACCGAGATACCAACAAAACATGAATCCTGTTCCGGCGTATAATGAGTGTTCAAGTTTAGCAATGCTGACCGGAGCATAAGCCTGGAACGAGGTCACATTTGGACATAAGATACTTCGGTTCCAAGACTACTGGATTAGAGTTTTGTTGCCTTCAGGGAGAACTCACCGTCAGGAGAATGATTGGCACTAGATAGCAGGTAGTTAGAGTCAGATTTATCATATCAGCAAACAGATTGACCAGAGAAATCACATAAATGGGACTTCTCTTCGAAACAAAAGCCAAACGATAGACAGGAATAATAACCAGCCCATTTGCCACTAGACCATAGAAAGAAATTCCTCCGAGAAGAATTCCAAGACAGAGCTTCAGAGTTATTTCAAACATTTTTTCTCGATATTTTGAATTCTAAAAGTGTAAAAGTTCAAGACGACAAGGCATCAAGGCATCAAGAAGAAAAGTAATTATTATAGACATTTTGAGTTTTTGGATACGCAATGATCTCAAAGTTTAATTGCAGTATACGTAAGTGATCTACTTTGGGAAGGAGATCAAAAACTTAAAACAGAAAAGTTCTTTGAGGTTTTGAGTGTAGACAATGAGTACTTTAAAGGACCTGAGGCTGTCTGGAATGAAATCTAAAAAGGGAAATGTAAAAAATGAAAACTGAAGTTTTTGTGTTTTTAAAACTAGTTGTCTGTAAATTTAAATTTGAAAAAAGGCTTTTGGACTCTAAAAAAAGAAAGTTTTATTAATCTATTAAACTGATTGGCCACAACTTGGTTGGGCCTTATAAACGTTTCACTCCGCTATTATTTACGCCCCCTGTACAATCCCATAGGGACCAAAACTATACGAAAAACTTTCTAGATGCGGGACAAATAGTGTTTTATAGATGATGACGTAAAATAATACATGATATATACAGAGATATGAGATGAGAGATCAGATAATAAGAAAAATCAATATTTCGATGTTGTATTGGTAGTGGTGTTATGGCTGGGCCTAACGACGCTATGGCCATCCGTCGAGTTGTTAGCAATATCCGAGGAGTTGGAAGCGCGAGTGAAGATGCTGAGTCCACTGGATTTCAAGTTTCGCCAGACCTGAAAATTCAAAGGTATTGGGTGTAGAATGCACCTCAAATTACCTCCTGATTGCTAATAAGATAGACAAGAGCGTTGGCACTGCTGTTGATAGTGACTCCGGCAGAGATACAAATGAACCATTCAAGTCCTCGGTTTCCAATGGCCACTGGGAATACACGGAAAGTGATCCAGGAGAAGGTGTAGAACATTGAGATGAAACAGAACTGCATGGCGTATCTGGAACAAAATTTTATTTGAAATCAGCTAATCCTAAAACTAACGTGACTTCTCGATTCTTTCTGGATCTTTTCAGGTGTTGAGTTGTCAGAGAGGCAGCGATTCCTTTGGTGGATTGACGAACAGTCCAGACGATCTGAAACTTTTTTTCCGATTGTACAAGTGTGCATTCTAAAACTAGCCATTGCATAGCAGAATGTGGCAATGACAGATGTTGCAGTATTCAATGGGAGGTCGATGAACATGTTCGGATAGTTATCAAGTCCTTCAATTTGGTAGTAAGAATAAGATAGGACGACATGGTCAAAGACAAAGCTGAAATTGAAGAATTACTATTAACCTGAAGAAGTCTTGACTCACAAGCAACATGGAGTTCCATACTGTGCCATGTACATCAAAAAGAAGCTCAATGGGATCAGAATGCAGAAAATCTTGATAATGTTTCGGCGAGTGAAAAGATCACTTCTACGTAGGCAAATCACAATCAAACGATTCACAGCCATCACGATTTGAGTCATAGATCCTAGGTACCAACAGAACATGAAAGTGGACCCCATTAATTTTGGAATCGTTGAAGTCTTGTCTTCAGTGAAGAAGTAGGTCTAGAAAACAAAGATTCGTCATTTATACAGAGATCGCAGAGTTTTGAAAGTTCACATACCTCGAAAATTATAGACGGAGCCAAGTAGAATGTGGACATTAAGACATTGACAATGTCGGTGGCTATATTTATAAATGAAATCACATAGATCGGACTCTTATTTTGGATGAAAGCCAAACGGAAAACTGGTATCACAACCAACAAGTTCACAATTAAACCAGCGAGAGATAGAAGACCGAGACCGCATCCAAGAAACGTCTTTAGAGTCCAAGCAACCATTCTGAAAAAAAAAAAAGAAAATTTGGAATTTCAGGATTTCAAATTTATGCAGAAAAAAATGACTGGGAACAATGTGTGTTCTCCGAATTGTGTGCGAATGAAAAATTCAAAAAGAACATAACACGAATAATTCTTGCTGGAAAAAAGGATGAATGGATGACATGATTCTGTCGTTAAAAATGCTAAAGAAGCTAACTACGACAACATGTTATTCTAGACAATTTTCGAACTGAGAATCTAAATTAGCGACGAAATGGAACAAGTCAAAGTAATTTGAGAGCGTCACAAATATTGAATGGACCAAACGAAGATTTCAAGAATGACGAAGAACTTACTGGGCTCAATTGGATTCTCGAAGTTTTCAAAACTTTTCTCATCATCTCTCAATTTTTGGAAATTCTCGAATCTTCTTATTCCGGAAAAGTGGGTGTCTCCGAATAGGAAGACTACGTGATTCAGATGAAATGTAAACAAAAGAGTATATTTGCACATAATAAGAATGTAAAAAAGGAAGGATAAAATAAAAAAGAGGAGGTGGAAAGGAGGTGCAAATTGAAATTGAAGAGTGTCTTAATTCTCTCGTCATTCTTTGAAATGAGAATTAATGAATTTTAGTTCTGCTAATTACTTCTTTCTGGAGTCAGGTAGTATCAAATTACAAGAATAAGAATCATGCGAAAGTGACACCATTACCGTAGACTGAAGACAGCTTAGGCTCCAATAAATACCCAACTCCTAATCTGCACCACCTTGTGACGATTACCATTTCTATTGTAAGACATGATCCTTAGCTCTTTTTTACAATAGGGTACAAGATTAGCAAGGGCAGCGCATGCTCTTTATTAGAACTTAGCAGAATAGAGACAATTCTCCGACAACCTAATCCTAATCTTTCTAAGTGCTAAATAATATCTCAGAAATCGCGGAACAATAAGTTGCCTCCACGAGTTAGGCTCCGATCTAAGAATGCGTGCTAGACCAGCTTGAAAACATCTGCCTTGTGATATTGGTTGGGTATAATTTATTTTGAAACACTCGTGGCATTTGAGTACCCGGACGTTATGTATGGAATTCGTTCATTGAACTTCAAGAACGTTGTGAAAATGACAGCATTTTCGAAATGTGAATCTTTGGAAGTGAAGCGTCTGGAAACGTGTGAGAACACTCCCTCGATCTCCTTGCCAGTATCATTTGGCTATCTCGATCTCTAATCTTCTCAACTGATTCTTTCCTTGTGATGCATGATTTGGGAAAACAATGAAAATACAGACAACTGCTACGGTGTTAAAACTATTTAAATATGACATTAGTAAGTATTCATTGAACATTTACAGTATCAAAACCATCAACTATTAGTTATCGGAGCAACTTGTACCACTTGAACACTCGATGTGTTTGTTCCGCTCAATTTATTCCGGAGCCACGGGATTTGTAAGGATTTTTGAACATCTCGATTCACAGTAAGATAGATTATTGAATTGGACGAGCAATTGAGTGTCACCAATACTGGAACAATTGAATACCATGCTGGCTTATCTGTTGGAACAATGTGTGGAAGAAGCTCAAATAAAACCCAGGTGAAAATGTAGAAAATCGAGATGAAGACGAATTGAAGTAGGTATCTGAATAATACATCTTGAAATAAACTTTTCTTAAGTTAGCTTACTTTACATCCTGGTTGGCTCTTTGTCTTTGAACATTGCTTGGTACGTTAGCTTTTGATCTACGAATTGAACGAAAAACTGAAATGTAGCAGAGAGTCGAGATAGAAGTGCAGAAGACGTCGTAGGAAACGAGCATCAAGTTCGAGTAGGAATAAAGTCCATTGATAGGGATGTGCATGAATGACATGACGTCTTTATCAGAAACGAATCTGCAGAAAACTGAATTCTGGAAGGACTTTGGTATCGACAAACTTACACGCAGCATGGAAATATGTACTGTGTGCAGGTAGCGGAAAATGCAGTAGTGGAAATGAGCACAACAAAAATTAGCATGGTGGTTTTGAATGTGAAGATGCCCTTTTGATTCAAGGATATCACGATGAATCTGAACTTTGCAATAGAAGCGAGTTGGTCAAACAATGTTATACCGATTTACAGCCATCACTATCTGTACAAGACATTCCATGTACCACGCATTGATGAAAATCCATCCGAATATCACACCAAGGCGTCCCTCTCTTTCTCCTGTGAGCAAGTAACGCTAAATAAAAGTCATTATTTTCAGAGCGGTTCAGCTAGAACCTTACATCTGCGATAATTGAAGCTGACAAGTAGAAGCATGTTACAGAAAGTTGCATGAGATCCGACAATACATTGAAAAAAGCTATCACATAGACTGAACTTTTTCTTGCGATGAATCCGAGTCGGAATACGGGAAGAAAAATCAGAAGATTCAGGAGAATAGCAAAAAAGGACAGAGAGAAAGAAATCACACCGATAGCCAGCTTCAGCGTCATTGTTACGAAGTGAGCTTGTTGATACGAAGATGTTACTAGATATAATCGAATGTACCGGAAACTCTGATGGTTTGTGTTATGATTCAATTACATAGGTAAAGTAGTACTCGGAAAACATTTGTAGTGATAACTGTCTATCACATTATTACGTTTTTTGGAAAACAAGGAACTATGTTCGCTGGAAGATCAATAGTTAATACATAGACTGGAAATTCAGAGCTTTATTGAAACTCTAAACTATTGGAACTGACAAAAATTCAATTCTGAATCACATTTGGATTATGGCCTTGCAGCAAACCAATTGATCGAAATGGTTGATATGGTCTAATTGGGATAAATCGAATGGCAACATGAGTAATCGGAGCAACACTGGAATGAGCCGTCAGACTGATCACTGAATTATTGTTAACTGGTGTCAATGATTGACCCAATCCAAGAAAATGGAGCAACTGAAGAAATTTAGAAGGAATCAGATTTGCTTGGACCTGAAACATTTTCATTCTTGCTCCCGAAGTACTATAGTAAATCTCACCTCACTGTTGAAAACAAGAAAAATGATTGCGTTTGAAGTGCAATTTATTGTGTAGAAAATTGGAACCAGAATGAACCAGTTCACATGTCTGTTCACAAGAATTATAGGGAGAACTCGGAACAAAACCCAGACAAAAATATAAAAAACGAGAAGGAGACTGAATTGAATCGCATATCTGAAAACACCAGTGGGAAAATTTCCAAATAATATTTTAACAGACGATTTCAAATTCTTATTACCGTATATCTCGTCTCCTTCTTAGTTTTTGCGACTCTCCGATATTGGTCGAGAGAGTGGCAGCCGATTTGTGAGCAGTCCAAAAGATCTGGAAAATAAACTACCATTTCTTTACTTTTCAGTGAATCCCACCAAAACGTAGCAGACTCCAGATATGATGGAGCTGGAAGCATTGAGAGGGAGATCAAATCTATCCGAGTAGTTTGGGATTCCCTCGATTGTATAATACGAGTAGGAGAGGTATTCTTGATCGAAGAGGAATCTGAAAAATGATTCTGAAGAGGCGGAGGCGGATATGAACTTGAACTTACGCGCAACACGGATTCAGGTACTGGGAATTGTACATGAGAAGGAAGCAGAAGGGAATGAGGAAAACGAAGAGAAGGATAGTTGAGTTATATGTGAAAAGGTGATGTTTTCGTAGACAGATTATTACGTATCTGAAAATCTAGACTGCGGGGAAACTTCAAATTGAACTGTAGGGCTCTTAGCATATCAGTGAAAACTATACCTGTTCAGAGCCATGATAACCTGAGTGATAGTTTCGAAGTACCAGCAGAACATGAACGCGGAACCGAACGCCAAAGTCCATGGGCTTTTCTTTTTGACACTGATCAGGAAAGACTAAAATATGCTTGGATCCAAGAGTATCGGAAGGCAACTTACACTTGTAACAATACTCGGGGTGAGATAGAAAACGGCCATGGTCATCTGAATAACATCCGAAAGGATGTTGAAGAACGCAATGATGTAGACGTGGTTCTTACGGAGAAGAAACGCCAAACGGAAGACCGTGAAGAGAGCAATGATGTTTAGAATCAGACTGAATCCGGAGAGAGTTCCGTAGAACAAACCAAGAATTAATTTCACTGAGAACATGGTCGAAAGGTGTGCTCCAAATGATTGTTAGAGTGAATCTAACACCATTCGTGTTTACGCGAATGGAGCATCGCGAGTGTCTGTATCCGTCTGATCAGTGAACGGAAATTTGAAGAAAATTAACAGAAGAAGAGCACATAGACAATACATTTTATTATGGTTTATTGAGACTTTGTAGTAAAAATAGTCAAATGATAATTGTTTTTGAGATGAGAGCAAAATATTTCCAAGAATTAGTGAGTTCTAGCACTTGGTATTGGAATAGTGTGAATTTTCGATTGAGTATTTTGTTCATGAGACTGTGTATCGGTGATACCGATCCCTGAGAATCGGAGGAATCGATTGTCGGATAATCTTCTTCTGATCTGAAAAATTCGAATTTAATTGTCCGAAACACACGATGAAAATCAACCTCTTGGTTGAAGACAATGTAGACGAACGCATTGGCACTGCAGTTAAAGACATGGCACAGAGATGTGAGAATGAACCATTGGGCTTCACTAAAAATCATTGGAAAGACACGGAACATAATCCAGGAAAATGTGTAGAACATGGAGATTAGGCAGAACTGCATAGCATATGAGAGTTCTTGTAGTCCTCTTTTCTTCTGATTTCCGGTTCTCATATCAGGAGTTATAGACTTTGAAGCACTTCGAATTGTGTAGAAGATCTGAAATCTGAATGTTTTCGTTTTCAACTGTTGCATGACTGCTGACCCAAGAATAGCAGATAACCGGAATGATAGAACTCAATGCATTCAGAGGAATGTCGCTTTGATCCGTGTAGTTTGTGAGGTTACCTTTGAGAAAATAAGAATAGGAAAGATAGGTGTGATCCACTATGAATCTGAAAAATAGACTTCAAATTATTGGTTCAAATCCAGAGCTTTCTTACGCGCAGCATGGGAACACATATTGAATTATGTAACTTTTCGCAACTGCAAAAATAAAAGTGAAGATAAAGCATATGATAAGATTTGTTTTAGTGAAAAACGAAGATCGCAGGATACAAATTACAGCCCATCTGAAATTAGACTTTGATAGGTCTATCAAATAAAGATCAAATTTCACCTGTTGATCGCCATCACAATTTGTGTAATGTTACCGATGTACCATAGTACCATGAACAGAAAAGAAACGAAGATTGTAAGATCATTATTCTTCTCAGTCGAGACAAGGAAACTCTGAAAAGTCGAATCAGGAAGTTTTGGTTGAATCAGGAGAATGACTCACGTTTAGAATTATAGTTGGTGCCAGGTAGCATACTGTGATTAATAAATGAGCAATATCGTTAACAATATTGACACTTGAAATCACATAAATTGAACTTTTGTCTCTCGAAAATGCTAGTTGAAACACAGGAGTGACTACAGTAATATTGAGCAATAATCCAATTAAGGCAGCTATTAGAAGAATAACTCCGAGAAGAGTTTTCAACTCGAATTCAATCATTTTTTCAATGGCTCGGGTTGAAAATGGAAAGGTGAGGGTGGTACTGGATAAGGTTAGAGATTAAGCTAAAGGTTCTTAAATAGACGATTGGTAATCCAGTCAAGTGACCTAAATAATCGTCTGTGAAAAAATCGAGGAGCTCTGAATAGAATGGCAAAAATAGCAGGTGCTTTGTTAGAGTAGAACTTCAATAACGTAGGAAGGTGCTTAGATGGGAGAAGGGAATGCATTAGGACATTAAGACCATAGGCCAAATTGTATAGTTTGTTTTGTTTTCTTAAATTGTAAGATTAGTAAAACTGTCCTAAAAGATCTTGTGATCAGATTAATCTGAAAATTTCTAAAGATCTAGCAACCTATTGTGGAAAAATTAGGCCTAATCTGTTAGTCACCACCTTTAAGGTTTGATTCCGTTAGACTTTGTGATCGAACTAACAATAACATTAAAAAAGAGAAAAATAAATACTTTATCAACAAACACAAATGATTTATTGCTCATTTCAACAGTTTCATCTGCCTGTTTAAAAGCGATTAACACTCTGCCAGATGACCCATTTCGGTAGTTTTATTTTTGGTGGAATGTATTTTGCTATTTCTGACTTTCCCATTGTTCCGAGGATTGTTCGAACGCTTCTGATGTTCTGTGGTTCCATTCCTACAAAATCAGAGGTATAAAGAATAAGTAAGAAATACTGAAAGATCACCTTGTCTATCAGTAAAATCATATTTCTGTGCAAGATCTTCCGTGAAAAGGGTTTTCCCAGTTTTCTTCAACCTTCCAGGATCCATGGCCAATCTGGCCAATGCTTTTCCCGTGAACTCAGGCGACTCTCCCTTCACATATTCCTCTGTATCATCTTTGACGAATTCTTCAATGCTCTTTTTCAAAGATGTCTCTGTTTTCACGGGACCAGGAATCAGAGTTACCACGCAAACATTGTATGGCTAAAAATATAGAAAATCGTATAGTTGGTCTAATTTCCTGTCTTTCTTACATTCAATTCTACCGCCATATCCGTCGACATTCTCGCCAACGCTTCCTTTCCAGCACCGTAGGCGACATTGAAAACATATCTGATAATCGGAGATTAGAGTGAAAAGAAAAGGGAACGCTTACTTGAGACCACCCAAAGATCCCACATTCACAATGAGACCCCTTCGTCTCTCAACCATCATCCGAGAAGCATAAACAGCACAATAGTAGTGGTTTCTAGAAACTTCAGAATTGTTTTCGAAGTGATAAAGAAATACTAACCTCAAGCCAACGTCGTTTATCGAATCCCAAAAAGATGGATCGTGATCGAAGAATGGTTTTCCCACCATTTCAGTGGCCTTCTGGAAAAGTAAGGGTTATTAAAATCCAAAAATAGAATAGACTCACTCCTAGAGAATTGTAGACATTGTTAACCAAAATATCAAGTCTGCCATCTTGCTCTTCTTTGATCTTCTCGAAGAGAAACTTCACCTCTGTCATATTGGAATGATCCACGTAGAGAGCAATCCCCTTACCACCACGGCTAGTGATCTCTGAAGATTTCATGTTGAAAATCTGTATTTGAATTTTGAATCCGAATCTCTCACCTTTCGCCACATACTCCAAAGAAGGCAGTCCCAGTCCGAAATTGTCACTCAGTTCTGGTCGTCTTCCAGTAATATAAACAGTCGCTCCAGCTTCGCCGAGTTGCAGAGCAATTCCTCGGCCTTCACAACAATTCAGAATTTATTTTGAACTCACTACACAATCTTACCAATGCCTCTGGAAGCTCCAGTGACAAGTGCCACTTGATCTTGCAGTATAACTCCCATTACAATACAAAATGTAATAGTGAAAACGGGAGAGTTGAATATTGCTACGAATAGAGGAGAACAGGGGATTATCTCCGGTTATGAGATTTACCCTTTCGAACTTGTTTTATTCGGTATGTGTTATAATTGGATATGTTCACTGACAGAAATTTATTATAGAACTATAACAACAAACAAATAACAACAGAGATTTTATCAATTTCAGTAAAACGAACGCACTCGCTGTGAAGAATTCTGGGTCACACTCACACTGAAAAATTTCCTGATTTTGTTGGGGGTCTGAAATTCCGGATTACCTTATCGTGGAAATTTCTGGTTTCTTCCAGAACATTGCATGTTTTCTCAATTCTGGATATGTAATCATCATCACTACTGCATTACAAGTTGAATGAATTGCCACAACCATGGTGAAATAGTAGGAGAGTACTAAAACGTTTAAATATAATTTTGATCAAAATGGATTTTCACCTTGAGAATACCTAGTTGGAATCAAAACTACAAAGGCTATAGAAACTGCTGGAACGATTCCAATGAGAGAACTTTGAAACTGAAAATCAATTCTAACTTCAATTTCATATTTGTAGTTTGGTACCTGTAAAACCAAATTCCTAACAGCTACTCTATGCTTCTTCCATGTTGCTTTCGAAATCAAAGTCTTCACTTCATGAAGAGTTCGAACCATCTGCAGTACGGAAATTCCAATTGTTGCTCCGGATTGAACACATCCAAACATGGCAAGAAAAAAATATACTGACATCCAGAAATTCATAACATACAACTGGAAGTCTTTCAAAGAAAGAAAACCACTCTCGAAAAACGGATATTCTTGTCGAATAATATCAAACTGTGCTTCTCTAGGAATTCCACTCATGAAGAAAGAACCAGAAAATAAGAGAGGATAAATCGCAAGTAATGAAACAGAAATTCTATACACAATAACTGGAAGCTGGAATCGACTACTCATATTTGCAATTGTTCGGTATTTTTTAAGAAAACAAATGTTCAGTCCGTTCACTTGAATACTGGCCAGAAGTGATAGTAATGTCTGAATTTTTTTATTATCAACAAAAACACAAAAGTTTACCATTTGGATATCAACAGGAACAGACAAATACTCTCCAAGTAATCCGTTACTGTAGCCAGCAGTGATCGGAAACAGACCAATGGGTTGCATGAAAACCGATAAATGGAGATCCCCAATTGCACAGGAAATCTATAGCTGGCTTATAAATTCCTTCGTAATTCCTCAAAATTTACCTGATAAGTTAGAAGATAATACCGGAAAACATCGAGTTTCTTTCCTTTTGAAATCAACAGATAGCTTATGAAGATATTACAAATAACGGAAATAGTTCCAGAAATAAAAAAGTGTTCTGCTAGATAACTGGGAGGTTCAAATTCGATGTTAAAGTTGGTGGACATTGACTGCAGAAAAACTCAAAAACCACTATTTTTGACGTTCAGCTGTCTATGATGATTTGAGAAAAAGGTGAAAAAACTCATTTTTTATTGTTGTAAACTAGACAACAAAAACCAACAACAAAAAGTTTCAGATGCCACTTGAACCGATGTTATGTTTATTCAGATCATGAAATAAAATCACAACTTTTTCTTAAATCTTACTTAAAAATATTGAATTTGTAGATTTTGTTCCGTTCTCATTCGCAGATCTTTTCCAACAACTTTATTGTTTTATTATAGTTCAGTTCACAAAAACAGCAATTGACATTCTGAAATGACATTCTGGTCAGAAATTGTAACGCATGAAAGCCTACCGTTTAGAAACTTTCTTTTTCCAAAAATACAATTTTCTCCTGTATTCTGGATATGTCAGAATCACAAAAATAGAATTGAACGTCGAATGAGTGGTCATGAGCATTACTGAATACCAGCAGATTTCTGAAAAAAGTGAAACTATTTTTAGTAGAACTTCCACAACAAACTCTGTGAATATTCTAATGGTAGCAGTATGTTTAGTGCAAGTATTCCAGCAGGAAGAACGACTATAGGAGTAGTCACACAATGAAAAGCAAGTTTTTCAAATTCTAATTCTTCCGATTGGTGGCATACCTGCGCAATCAGTCCTTTCAGAGCAGTTTTATGCTTAACAATAGTACTAGCGGAAAGTTGACTTTGAACATCCTTCAGAGTTCTATACATATGGGTAGCCAAAAATGCAACCATAAAAAATGCTTTCGTACTTCCAAACATCGTTAATATGAGAAATATAAATAAAATCTTGTTCATAATATAAAACTGAAACTCTCTGAGCTCTTGAAACTTCGGTAGCAGAGTGGGATGAAGCTAAAAAATCTCTATAGAAGGTTTATGATCCAGTTAGGTTACCTGCTGCAAAACTTGTAGCTGTTTTCCATGGGTCTCATTACTCATGGACAATAGAAACGAGAGGAAAGTAGGATACGATAGGAGAATGAAACAAATCAGAGTATAAATCCAAGTTGGAAGAGAAAATGAAGTTTTTTGAAGTTTCGTAATACATTTATGTTTCTGAAGAAAACAAATTGTAAGACTTTCCATTTGCAAGCCAACAAATAATGACAAAATAGTCATAAGAGTATGAGAGGACCAAGAATAATATCTAGAGAGCACTCCATGACAATAGCCTGCAGCAATCGGAAATAATGGAATGGGTTGCATGAAAACTGTTAAAATCAGATCTGTTGCAATACAAGAAACCTGAAAGCACCATTAAAAGGAGTTACTATTCGGTTTGTATTCAAACCTGGAAGGCTAATAAGAAAAATTTGAAAGATTCCATTTTCCCGCTATGGAAAATGATAAAATAAACCACTAAAGCATTCAAAATTGCAGCTATAAATCCAGAAATCTCATAATGATCAATGATGAATTGAGGAGTCTTAAAATCAATGTTATACTCGGTGGACATATCGAATGAATGCTCGGAAGCATGCAAAACTTGATCTTGTTCGCTTTCTTCCTGACATTGGAGATCAAATAATTTATTTATAAAAGCAAATCAGTTCAATTTAATTAAGTAGGCGGAAAGATCACGAGTAGACTGAATATAACCCAGAAGTGATTAATAGATTACAAATCACGGAATTGAGAAAATAAAAAGATTATGACTGAGAAACAGAGTTCCTAACAGATATTCGAATTGGTCGAACTCTTCCATTTGAGCTCACAAAACTGACACTTTTCCGCTGTCTCTGAAGTTTTCCCTGTTTACTCCAAAATAAAACGAATGCTCGAAACTCGGGGAAAGTGAAGATGACAACGAGACAATTGATGGCGGAATGTGTTGTCATTACCATCAACATGTACCATGTAAATACTGAAAAATCGAAATTTTCATCTGTCCGGTTCAAATTGTGTACCTTGTGCTTCATCGAAAGGAAAGAAAATAGTCGAAACAATCATCATTGCAGGAAGAATTGCAATTGGTGTGGTCATAAACTAAAACTCAATTTTTCTTAAATAATTATCAGTTTGAGGATACCTGTCCAACAAGGCTTTTCACCGCCGATTTATGTTTTTCTAGAGTCGATTTGGATAGATTCAAACGACAGTGAATAAGAACTTTATACATTTGAAAAACTAAAAGAGAAACTGTCACAGTCGATTGAATACATCCAAACATTATCAGAACTACAAAAGCAATAATCATATTATTCATCTCATATATGCCAAAGTTGGAAAGTTTTTTGAATTGGTTTCGATAAATCGAGTACTTCTGAAATTTGACCTATTGTTTGAAGTTCAAAATAATTACTTACTTTTTCAATAATATTCCATTCTTCCTCTTTTGAATATCTTGCCAAATGAAAGGAACCAGAATAAGTAAAGGTATATGTTAGGAAAAATAAGACAATGAGATTATACACTCTCCTGTTCAGAACATATTTGTTACTTATTTTCGCAATAGATTGGTGTTTTCGTAGAAAACAAAGATTCAAAGAATTAACCTGAGCGCCAACTAGCAATGATAGAATCGTCATCAGAACACTTGGAGAAATATCAATCAGTTTTGGCAATACTCCATTACAGTAACCGCTTACAAGTGGAAATAATGTCACGGGTTGCATCAAAAAAGCTAAATGAATATCACACAAAGAACAAGCAAACTGAAAGCCCAACAAATAATATCTGAACGAATCCATTTTTCCTTTATGGAATAGTAACAGGTAGAATACAAAAGTATTGAACATAATCGAGGTGCTACCGGAAATATAATAGTGATGAATCAAAAACTGCGGGGTCTCAAAGTCGATCACAAGTTCATCGGCACTCATTTTTGGAGAGTGAAGTAAGTGATGGAATAAATCTGACTATTGAAGTGACAGATGTTTTTTTTTTGAAAACCTAGTCAATTAATAACTAATCAGGGAAAACATGAAGTGGTCAAAGATCATTTGATGATTTTTAGATTGATGGAACGATGACGCTACTACGGGTTCACAACTGATTCCCTATTCAATTCGTGTTGTTTTTATATCCTGAATTTTATTTAGAAAACAGTATTCACGAATGTATGTCGAGCAGTTCTAGTGCTCACTAAAGAAGTAGGACCGCTTGCCATATTTCTTTTCCTGTACCTATTCCCTTGCTCACACCAAAATAAAACAATTCTCGGAGCTCTCATACTGTACCAATTGTATGGACACATCCAACCATAAGAAGTAAAAATTTCATTGAAAAGTTGTTGAGTCAGAAAATATTTCCCACTGACTTTAAAAATTACCCTGTGATTTTACAAATCACGAAACCCGATTGGGCAATTAAAGAGGTTATGTCTGAGAAACTGAATTCTTAACAGATATTCGAATCGGCCGAATCCTTCCATTCACAAAGCTGACACTTTTCCGCTGTCTTTGAAGTTTTCCCTGTTTACTCCAAAATAAAACGAATGCTCGAAATTCAGGGAAGGTGAAGATAACAACGAGACAATTGATGGCGGAATGTGTTGTCATTACCATCAACATGTACCATGTAAATTCTGAAAAACGTCATTTTCATCTGTCCGGTTCATATTGTGTACCTTGTGCTCCATCGAAAGGAAAGAAAATGGTCGAAACAATCAGCATTGCAGGAAAAATTGCAATTGGTGTTGTCATAAACTAAAACACACTTTTTCTTAAATAATAATTTGAGATTACCTGTCCAACAAGGCTTTTCACTGCTGATTTATGTTTTTCTAGAGTCGATTTGGATAGATTCAAACGACAGTGACTGAGAACTTTATACATTTGCAAGGTTGTGAAAGAAACAGTAAGAGTCGATAGAACACATCCAAAAATGACAAGAATTATAGCAGCAATAATCATTCCATTCAATTCGTATATGCCGAAATTAGAAAGTTTTTTGAATTGGTTCCGATAAGTTGAGTATTTCTGGAACGTGGCCGATTTCTTGATGTTTAAAACACAATTACTTACTTTTTCAATAATATTCCATTCTTCCTCTTTTGAATATCTCGCCTTATGAAAGGAGCCAGAGAAAGTGAAGGTGTATGTTAGGAAAAATAAAACAATGAGGTTATAAACTCTCTTGTTCAGAACATACTTGTTACTTATTTTCGCAATAGATTGATGTTTTCGTAGAAAACAAATAGTCAAAACATTAACTTGAATACCAACAAGCAATGCTAAAATGGTCATCAGATCATTTGGAGACACATCAATCAGTGTTGTCAATACTCCAGCACAGTACCCGCTTACAAGCGGAAATAATGTTACGGGTTGCATTAGAAACGCTAAATGAACATCACATAAAGAACAAGCAAACTGAAAGCCCAACAAATAATATCTGAACGAATCCATTTTTCCTTTATGAAATAGTAAGAGGTAGAATACAAAAGTGTTGAATAAAATCGAGATGCTGCCAGAAATATAATAGTGATGAATCAAAAACTGCGGGGTCTCGAAATCTATCGAGAAATCCTGGGCACTCATTTTTGAAAAATGAAGAAAGTGAGAGAGTAAACCTCACTTTTGATGTGACAGATGTTTTGTTTTTTGAAAACCTAGTAAATTAATAACTAATCAGGGAAAAGATGAAGTGGTCAAAGATCATTTAATGATTTTCAGATTGATCGAGTTCACAACTGATTACATATTCAATTCGTGTTGTTTTTATGTTCTGAATATTCTTCAGAAAACAGTATTCACGGATGTATGTCGAGCAGTTCTAGTGCTCACTAAAGAATTAGGTCCGCTGGCCATATTTCTTTTCCTGTACCTCTTCCCTTCCTCACTCCAAAATAAAACAAATGCTCGGAACTCTGGAAATGTAAAGATAACAACTAGACAGTTTATAGTCGAGTGTGTTGTCATCACCATCAGCATATACCATGTGAAAACTGAAATCATGCTTAAATACCGATGATTAGAATCTAAGCACTCACTCTGGGCACCTTCGAAAGGAACTACAATTGTAAGTACTATTAACACCGAAGGCAACACCGCTATTGGAGTGGTAAGAAACTGAATATCCTCATTTTGTATGAAAATTAAAAAAAAAAGACTCACCTGCCCAATGAGACTTTTCAGAGAGGATTTATGTTTTTCCAAAGTTGCTTTCGATAGACTCACGCTACACAAAACCAAAGCCGTGTACATTTGATAAACCAAAACAGATACTGTACCCACTGCATGCACACATCCCACCATAACCATTGCAGAAAATGTTTGCATCCAAAGGGTGAACTCGTAGATTTCGAAGTTTGTCAAATGTTCGAATTGAGAACGAAGTAGGGGATACTTCTTGAATTCTCAAAGTTCCACCTGTTATATTTTTTTTGTCTTACCGTATCTATAATTTCGAACTTTTGCTCATTCGTGTTCCCAGTAAGATGAAAAGGTATCGAATATGTGAAGGGAATAATGAAACAAGAAATAAAAATTGCATTGAAATGTCGATCAGTGAAAACATATTTCCCACTGACTTTAGAAATTACTCGATGTTTTCTCAAGAAGCAAATAGTCAACATATTGATTTGAAATCCAACTAAAAATGATAAAATTGTCATGCAATAATGGGGAGTTATTAATGAAAGACTAGGGAATGCTCCGATTGCAAATCCACCGATAATGAAAGGGAAGAATGGAACAAATTGCATTAAAAATGACAAGTGACAGTCGCTCGAAAAGCAAATCACCTAAAAATTTACTGGAGGAAAGGTCTCAAAATTATTTAAAAACGAACCTGAAATGCTATCAGATAATATCGAAAAGTATCCAATTTTCCTTTTCTAAAAAGCAACAGATAGATGACAAAAGAGTTCATTCCGATACAAATGCAACCAGAAATATAATAATGACGTATCAAAAAATCGGGTATAGTCAAATCAGTCTCCAGGTATTTTTCAAACATCTCACATCAGAAAAAACTAATAAAGCAGATACAAATCAGTAGTAGTTCAAGAGTATGACAGGTGCTTTTCGGTGAGAAGATTAATCTTAAAAAGAGATTTTTGCGAAAAGTAAACGCTGAGAATGAGATTTTAGAAGAAAACTAGAGAGAAAGCAAAAACCAATAATTTTGGAGAGAAAATTGAGGTATTTGAAAACGAAAGACATTTCGCTCGTCATTTTTGTTGCTTTGAAAGTGATGTTGTTAACTTTTCTCGGAGTAAACTGTATCAAAAATATAGTACAAGATTCAAAAATTGAACTGATTCAAAGCAAGAGGCATTCCATCAAGTTATAGTAGCTGTAAACGTTGTTCGAACGGTCCGAGTGCTAACCAATGAAGCTGGTCCACTGACCATTATCCGCTTCCGATGCCTTTTCCCTTCTTTGCTCCAAAAGAAAATAAATGCTCGGAATTCAGGAAAAGTAAGAATAACCACAAGACTGTTTATAGTGGAGTGCGTTGTCATCATCATCAACATATACCTTGCGAATTCTGAAAAATGTATTTCTAATTCAAGCTGGCTTATTCTTGATTACTTACCTTGCGCTCCATCAAACGGAATCACAATCGTCGATACTATGAATGCAGGTGGTAACATTGCTATTGGAGTGGTCATGAACTGGAAAAAGCATGTTAGATGTACTTTGGTTCTGGATTCCTACTAACCTGCCCGACCAAGCTCTTCAAAGCTGATCTGTGTTTTTCCAACGTGAACTTAGACAAGCTCAGACTACATGCAACCAGAGCTTTGTACATTTGAAGAGCCAGAACAGATACAGTAGTAGTTGCATGCACACATCCAACCATAACCATCGTGGAGAATGTTTGCATCCAAATTGTGAGTTCGTAGATTTCAAAATTGGTCAGGTTTTCGAATCGGCTACGATACAACGGGTACTTCTAAAGAGAATAACACTAAAAGAATGTAGTTATTTTGTTCACTTACCTCGTTTATAATTTTGAACTTCTCCTCTTCAGTATTTCCGGTTAGGTAAAAAGGAATCGAAAATGTAAAAGGAATTACTAAACAAGATAGTATCAGCAATTTGAACATTCTCTCCGTTAGTTTATATCTCCCACTAACTCTAGAAATCGATCGATGTTTTCGTATGAAGCAAATTGCGAGAATATCAGTTTGGAATCCCACTAGAAATGATAGAATCGTCATGCATTGGTGTGGAGTTAGTAAGGAAAGACTTGGGAATGCTCCGACTGCAAATCCGCCAATAATATAAGGGAAGAATGGGACGAGTTGCATCATAAATGACAAATGAAAGTCACAGGAGAAACATATGACCTGAAAGTTGCGTCTAGAAAACTCAGCTAGTGAAAATGAACCTGAAAAGCTAGCAAGTAATATCTGAAGTTGTCCAGCTTTCCTTTATGGAATAGGAGCAAGTAGATAACGAGAGAATTCATTAAAGTGCACACGGAACCAGATATGTAATAGTGATGAATCAAATATTCTGGTACATTCAAATCGGTGTCCAGGTATTTTTCAGACATTTTTTTATCACGAATAATCATTTTTCAAACACCTGACTGGCAATATTTTCGAAATTTTAATTTTAAAAACTCGTGTATACATATAAGAGAGATTGAGAAGTTAGAAGAGATCCAGAGCAAACTAACAAGATAAACCCAACAATTTAGTTATGGTGAAAAAGAAAATAAGGGTGTTTCTAAATCTGATAACATTCAAATTCACTCGTCCTTCAAGTTGATGTTGAAAACAAGATTCTATGCAAAGTTTGGTCGACTTGGTCTTAACATTTCTATCAAACAAAGTTGGTCCACGAATTCCGAACAGGCCTCGCGAATCCACTCGAAACCATACTGATACGAGGAGTGCGTCTGAGTGAAAAACCATCCTTTTTCCAGGACATTACAAATGTTCGGAATTCAGGAAAAGTGAAGATAACAACTAAGCAGTTGATTGCTGAATGTGTCGACACTGTCATCAACATGTATCTTGTAAAATCTAAAAAATTATGATTCGAATAAAATGTGTTTTTTTTCAGCCAACTTTGAGCTCCATTAAATGGGAAAACTATAGTGAGAACTATGAGCATTGCTGGCAAAATTGCGATTGGAGTGGTCAGAAACTGAACAAAGTCATTTTTATTGAAAATCTAAGAAATATTACCTGTCCAACAAGACTTTTCAACGAAGATTTATGCTTCTCCAAAGTAGCTTTTGATAAACTTGCACTGCAAGAAAGAAGACCTCTGTACATCTGAAGCGCTAATGTTGAAACTGTCATTGTCGATTGAGCACATCCGATTATGATCATTGCGAAGAAGGTTGACATCATTGTATTGAGCTCATAAACTTCAAAGTTAGCAAGTTGCTCAAACTTTTTACGATAGTGTGGATACTTCTACAACAACTTTATAGAATCTAAGTGCCCTAACTTCTTACTCTGTTTATGAGATCATACTGTTCCTTTTTCGAAAATCCAGACAGCTGAAATGGAACTGAATACGTGAAGGGATAGGCTATAAAGAGGACAACAATAATATTGTATGTATATTTTGATAGTATTCTTCCTCCACTAATTTGAGCAATCGCTTGATGTTTTCTAAGGAAGCAAAGGTTCAAAGCGTTGACTTGAAATCCAACTAGAAACGATAGTATTGTCATGCAAACATGAGGAGTTATCAAGGAGAATTTCAGCAATAATCCATTGGCACATCCGCCAACAATATACGGAAAAAATGGAACTAGTTGCATCAGAAAGGATAAATGCAGATCACATAGTGAGCATAAAATCTAGAAAAGTAATGTAAGTTTTGAAAAAGCTTGAACTAACCTGAAAAGCCAAAAGATAAAATCGAAATGAATCCAGTTTTCCTTTTCGAAATGACAAAAGATAGAGAACAAATAGATTCATTGACAATGAAATACAACCACTGATATAATAGTGATGAATGAAAAACGTAGGAATTTCAAAATCAGTTTCCGTTGTATTGCTCATTTTTCAACATAGACGGAACCACTGTAAGAGGGAATACTGAAAATTCGAGAAAATTCAAACTAAAAGTCATATCAGAAAGAACAGATGTTTTGTATTGAGCCATGTCATAAGAGACAGCGGATTTCTGAAATTGAAAATGAAATGGCAAACTGCATGCACGGAATAAATGATTTAAAACAATGTGTACGAAGACGGAACAATTTGTGTATAACGGTGGAAAATATGCCTCATCAGTTAAATTTTGTGTTCAATATCTGACTTTTATGATCAAGTATCGTTTTGTCTAGAAGACAGAAAAATTAATATCCAATTTATCAAACTCTTAACTGTCTCTTTTTAGGCGCAAAATCCGGCGTTTTTCTATACCACAGGAAATTGTTCATGTGACTTTTGAAAAGTTTTTTGTTGTAAAAATGAACTGATATCCACAATAAGACAGCAAAAATCATATCATCTTTATAATTTCTCTGGTATCAGGTCGCACGATCTGGTTCATGAGTGTACATCTTTTTATTATTATCTGTTCAAACTTTCTACTGATTATTTTGACATAGAAACACACACAGAACATCCTACTAAAATCAAAATCGCATCTATTACCGGTCAAAGTTAGAAAGGGAATTTTCTATTCAAGGAAGATCTCTCAGTTTTCAGTCTTCTTCTCCTGAACCCAACGTGATCCTTCGGTCTTCTTCGCAGTAGATGCTGTTGGCTTTTTTGGATTTCTGAAGATATTATGATGAAGTTATTATTTTTAAAAAGAGAAACGAACCTGTTCCCATTTGAACTGAAGGATGCCAAGTTTATCCTCACACTCGTTTCGAATGGCTTCTTTGACACATGGGTTGATCGACTTCCACTTTTTACAGGCTTCTTTCGGAGTCTGAAAACCAAAATTTAAAGGTATTGTGATATGAAAAAAATCAACGAACTCTTTCATTTTCATTGAAGATCTCTCCCAAACATGGAATCTCATTCCTCTTTTCATATAACGTATTGGCACACTCTGAGAATTCTTTCGTGTAATAGTAGACAAATCCGCAAATGCTGATATCGTTCAGAATGTTTCGGATTGCTCTGCACTTGATTTCTCTGGCGCATTGCTGAAAATAAAAGTCTCTGGGAGCTCTAAACTGTGGAGTTTTACCAATGTAACAAAGCAAAGACCTCCGAGCGATTCATAATCTTCTGGTCGACGCAGAAGAATGCTCGTGTGATTGAGACTAGCTGCAGCTGCTCCAAGTTCATCATCTTTCTAAAGATTCGAATTTCATACGAATTTCTGTAAACGAAGTGTCTCACCTTTGCACACTCCATCGCAATCGTTGCATGTTTCCTCGTACAGAATCCTGGATCCGGCATTTTCGCTTGTAATCCAAACATGTAGATGGCAACAATGGAACCAACGATGAGAAGAATGCATAAACAGCAGGAAATGTTAAGAATCAGACATATTTTACTGGATCTTTTCATTCTGAAATTTCAAAAACAAATGATTTAGGAAAGATTCACGACGTCTAGACAAGAGACTAATACGAGAGGAACGCGGAAATATAGTAATCGGTTGTATTTGAAATGAAAATTCAAAGTTCGAGATGATTCCTAATAGTGCACGAGTTGCAATCAAGAGAGGTGTGAAAAGTTGGGGCAATTAAAAGAAAGAGAAGACCTCTGAAGTGTGATTTTTTCCGAAAAAAGTGCATCTATTTGGAACAAATTTTGTAAAAACAAAGGTTAATTGGAAGATATCCAATTTTTTCCGATTCTCTGACGTACCTAGTTCAAAACTTCAAAATTAGGAAATGTCAAAGAACATCTAAACGATGATACCGATGCAACGGAAAACCCTGAATCCGCCCACTGTGGTCAGAACGGAAACAAAAACGACCGCAAACGGTTTTTTCCTTAATTGAGTAAGAATTCAAGGTCGATCAATCAAAATGAACTCGAACTGAACTATAATCTTATCACCAATTGGATGTTCCAATCACAACTTCTAAAAGACTAGAAACAGATCATCAAGACGGCCGCCCGATTCAAAAAATCGAAGTGAGATAGAAACAAACATTAAGGAAAAGATGAAGAACCATTCGCTATCAATCAAATCAAATCACGGAAAACGGAAAAAGACGGTCTTATTCTTGCTACTACTTGGGAAGGTTACGAAAGTGAAAAATTGATAGGGCAAGGAAAATACGAAGGTGGGAATCGAATCAAGACAAGAATTTACTACAAGAGTAATTTTGGAACAACAATGAACCCACGTGACTTCTGATAAAATGGGAATCGTGCACCAGAAAACCGTTTAAAGAAACTTCGGTAGTAAGTAGCCAGACAGATAGATGTCACTATATTAACACCCACTGAATGATCGATGTGATTTCTGATTTCTTCGTCCATCTTTCTTTTTTTCTCGTAACATTGTGGTTCGAATCGAAAATCAAGAACACTTTTATATACAGAGAACCCAATCGCCTGACTTGGTTCGACCTGAACACGCCCATATCTACTATTTGATACATATTGTATATCACTTCTACGTCATAAAGTGAAGGACTGATTCTGATTCTTCCCCGCCGTTTGAAAAATGACCTCAAGTTTTGCAATTTGGAAATGAGAAAACAAAAGGAAAAAGGAACAGAGACTGTTGTTTAGATGGTGGCAAAGGGTTCTAATGGGAAATAGATAAGGATAAGGAATAGGAAAGTTCAGGAGACAGTTTTTTTCAGGACGTCTTAATTCCAGTCAGATGACCACATTGATCACTTAATTAACAGAGAAAGGAGTCTCCGCCTCCTATCTGAATCGTCTGACAATGTTCGTCGCATCATCGGTCACACCAAAACCAATTTGAGACCAGTTGTTCGATTCGAGAAAAACAGCTTAAAAGAGAAGAGTAAGCTTGAAGAATGAGGCATTCAGAACGTTGATGGGGAAACCTTGGAGACGACTTCTTTTTTCGATGACACGATCTCCCCTCGTGTTAAATTAGTTCAAATGTTGACAAAAACGTGAGGAGGAGAGTGAACGAAAAATTGAGGGACCGCCTAACAAGCTAATTTGATCAGATCAATACAATGTTTTGAAATTTTCTCTCTTCTTCAGTCAGGCGTCGAGTTGTTGAAATGTATTGGAAACGGAGGGTTGAGTCAGAGGTTGGAAAGGAGACAATAATTTATTGGCTGAAACTTATTTACAGACATGTGTGTTTTGACTTCAAAGTGCATAAGTTGTGGATTCGGAAATCGATCTATTGCCCAATAAGGCCAATTATCTCATAGTCAATATCTATTGAGCTGATTCTCTCAGGTTTTGGATCACATCCCATGGCTCGATAGAAATCTCGACCAGCCTAAAAATCGTTTGTCTTTTACGTTTGGAAGAATTGGCTCACTTCAGAATATCTGGTTACCAAATCGGTCGAGTTGCCATCACTATTGCACTCATTCATAATGACATCATAAATACATGGTTGGATATCTAGCCATTGTCGGCAGCGGTTAAAGCGGACCTGGGAAAATTTAGAATGAGGATTATCTGTAAGGAGGGAATTGAGCATAGGCTCGAGTTCTAGGGAGTGACCTGCACTTAAAGCTTATAATATGTAAATTTCAAGTTTGTATAATTGTATTCTCATTTTTCAAAACGATCATAAAAACGCGAAAATGGTCTTTGTCAAAAACTTTCCAAGTCACTAGTCAGTTAATTTAATAAATATTCGGGCATGTAAATAATATAGTCGAGCTCTAAAAATGCTCTTTTTCCAACAACAGTCTCAGTTTTTTCTGCTTCCAAACTTACCATGTGCTTCGCATTGAACAATGTATCCAGGCAGGTGTTATTCGCTGTCATGGACATCAACTGAAAGTCAAATCTTCTCATATTCATCTCCCTTACCTCCACTTACTTTCTCTGCACATTCTTCAAAATCACTCGTATAAAACTTATAAAATTCACATGCTGGAAATGTGTCCATCACATCCGCTACAAAATCGTGACCGTCTTCACAGGTTATTTTTGTGAAACAGTTCTGAAAAAAAAACGTCCTTGATGTCTGAACGCAAGGATCAATTGATAGAAACAATACCTCGGCATTTTCACAAAGGTCGACCACTTTTTTGTATTCGAATGGCGGTCGAAGAAACCGAGTTGTTTTGTTGATTTGCATTATGGCATCTTCGAGACGCCGGGTTTTCTGGAAACCATGAAATTTCGGGGAATTTCAGAATGAAGATGTTACCTTTGCACATTCTGCACCCGTCAAAAGTTGAGCTCTCGAACAAAAATCACTACTAGAAGTGGTAGCTTCCCAGACAGTGAGAATAAATCCAATGAACAGCATGATAGTGAAAAATAGACAGATCCAGCAGAAAATTTGAATCGCGCAACCGCAAACCATTTTGTCAAGTTTCAGAATATTCTCGAAGAAGAATACAAATAGTAATAAGGAGAAGTGAGAATATGTTTGTAAAGCCAGCGGATCGTCAAGGTTTTATATAATCCGCCGTTGGCGTCGTGAATGGTTTCAATTCATTGGTTCTCGTGGTAAAAAAGCGGCAAGAGAATGGCAGGTAGGAGTTCCCAGGCTTTGGTTTTTCAAAAGGTTCACAGAGAATAATAACAAAATAATTTATTTCAACTTCTATCAGTTTCAAAACTTTTTCGAGTCTCCTCCAAGGCAAATCGATGATCGCAGATTGGCGGCCTCCTGAAAGGAAAATGGTGGGAAATCGGAGAAGAAAAAACAGTTGGAATGGATATGAATGACGAGAATCTTTTAGTATACCTCCTCATAACGCTTCGTCATATCGTCGCCGCAAGTGATTCCGATCTGCTTTTTTACGCACTCTTGAATGTCCTTCCATTTCATACACTTTTCTTTTGGCTGGAAATTGAAAACGAGTTGGGTCGAAAATTTTCAAAATCAAAAACTTACATCGACATTTTCATCGAACAGCTTCGTCAAGCATGCATCCTCGCTTTTCCTTGCTATCAGCTGAATATTTTAATTTTTAGTATTATTCTTTCAAATGTAATTACTCACTTTATCTGCACATGGTGCAAACTTTCGATTATAGAATACATAGAACTGACAAGAAGAAAATGTGTGAAGAACATCTGCTGATACAAAAGACTTCACTGTTCCAACACAGTTCTGAAACCCCCGTTTTCAATTTCAAGCTGACAAGATTATCAACTCACAATAGCTTTATCACATTCATCGGCTAGCTGCAAGTATTCACTGGGACTCCTTAAGAATCCTTGAGTTGAGTTCATATCATTTTCTAGCTCCAGAGCAGAGTCGATCAGCTGGAAATGGAAGAGAACCTCTCCAAGCGTTTTCTAAAACTCACCGGTACACAATGGCCTAACTTGGTATGTTCTTCATTCCGTTCCAGCACTAACATGACATAAACAACAACAAAAAGAACAATGAGAAGAATCAAAACCACAGTTATTGCCACACTCAATCCAATCAATACATTCTTTGTGACGGGCTTCATTTCTGCAAGAAAAAACGAATGAATGAATTGGGATGGGTTCCAATTCGAAGCAAGGTAAATCCCCTTCGATGGCAACTGAAGGACGTTTTCGGCGAACAAGATGTCGTATGACTTGTTATGTTTACGCGTTTTTTGAATGAAATATTCAAGAATCTTTTAAGGTGATTTCAATCTAAAACTATAAAGATCAGTGTTAAATCAAACTACTTGTACTTTACGATGAAGCCAATCATTCGAAAGAGAAACTGATTGTAATGCGGAAATGAGTGACCTTAAGAATGACCCATACCAAACGGAGAAGATGAATTGGTAGAGAACTTTGATGGTGGTGAAAAAATGAAGGAGGTAAATTTAGAAAAACACAAAAAGACGAAGGGAGAGAGAAAGAGATGCGTGTGTTTTTGAATTGGCCGATTGGAAGAGAAGGACTATAACCTTGTAGTAAACGTATTGTAGTAAGAGACATTGGAAGACGAATGATTCCTTGAAAGTGGGGTTTAAGTATTGTTATGGCTGAAAATGTGTGACCGATAGTTTGCCAAACTGCTGAAACTATTCTATCAGTTAGCCAACATCGTTTCTTCTAAAGCCAAGAGGTGTGCTGGATCTTTCGATCGCACTCTTTGATCTGGTGACTCACACCCTTTTAATGTAATAGTTTGCTCCATGAGCATTCTTTTCCTCCCACACATAATTGTTTCTATAATTGAAACGCCCACTTAGATTTTTTTGTATAAAAGCGCCTCGATATCTGTTATCGGGGTGTGTGTTCAAATGATTCAATAAACGACTTAACGTTTACGACATGGTGCATCGACGATCTACGGACCGAAGACAATCCACGTGGCCCTGAACCCTATCAGGAAGGCGAGCAACGAATCTGGACACCACCACCCTATGAAGATGATTGGCAAAGCTGTAAGAAGTTCCAAGAAGCTGTCGACAAGGGCGCAGAAGTCAAAGTTGAAGAGCAAAGGCAGCAACGGACTGGACACAAGAAGTGACAGTGCCAGAGACGAATTCTGGCTGACGAGGCAGCGACGGACTCAGTTCTGTGTTCGATGGTAGACGGGATCACCGCGAGACCTAACTCAGGAAAAAAATCGAAAAGACACCGCAGACAATGGACAGACATTACAAGAAAGCCGAACAATAGCATACTTTTCATAGGAGGATTTTAGAAATCCAAACGCTCAAGACGCACAAGACGAGACAACTCGCACAAAGGACATCGTATGTGCAAAGAGCGGGACTGAAATGGACATCTCCATTATTGGTCAAAGCGAAATGGATGATTAGTTAGACATCTACGACACAACTCACCCAAGTTCGGAGACGTGCCTTACTCAAATTTGCCGCCGGGAGCCTCTCCCCAATGAGAGATTTCTGAGAGGACTGTTCGCAAGTATTGCCTGGAGCAATGAGACACTCGAACGACCCTGACATGACAAGGCATCTACCGGACGTCTCCAAAAGGAACCACCAACTGATAAGGACGTCACGGATCGACGAACGTCCAACGTCACGGACAGGAGGGCCCATCAAACGCGGAATCGATAACGGAAATTGATAAATTAGTTTTGTTGTTTCCCCCCTCCCCCTTATTCTCTCTTCCAGGCCGGGAGTGTGCTGGATCTTTCGATCGCACTCTTTGATCTGGTGACTCACACCCTTTTAATGTAATAGTTTGCTCCATGAGCATTCTTTTCCTCCCACACATAATTGTTTCTATAATTGAAACGCCCACTTAGATTTCTTTGTATAAAAGCGCCTCGATATCTGTTATCGGGGTGTGTGTTCAAATGATTCAATAAACGACTTAACGTTTACGACAAGAGGTACGATGTTTTTGAAGTTATGATTTCGACTAGTCCCATGTAAAATTATTAAGATTTCAAACCTGGATAAATAACGTTTACGGTTATCAACCAAATCTATAAACGATTTGTAAGCCAAAATGAGATTGACGATCAGTCGGAAGGAATCCGAGTTCCAAGAGTAAAACCCATCTTTCAATAATCCACTCTTTCGGATTCCAAATATATTTTCTGTCTCTGTTAAAGCATGTAGAAATTACAGTATCTTTAACTGCTCTCCTCATTTATGTACTCGTAATTTCTAATTACATCTTCAGACAGTTTTACGTCATCACTCCGGAATTCCAATTATCTTCATGTACATTCTCATCGCATTCTTGATCACCTCTCCAATGTTTGGAATCGGTTTTGAAGTCTACGGGAACTTCACAATTGCTTGCCTTGTCATGTATCCTCCGTTAGACCAACTGTCTACGAGACTTTCGAGATGCGAGTTGGGAAGAGACAAAAGTTGGGAATCTGAATCTGAAGTAGGGCATTAATTTTCAGATTTTTGTAGTGAATTTGAAACGGATTTCTACAACTTCATTTTCAGTTGAGAGATCAAAGAAACGTTACGACCGATACCAAACGTACAAGACAATGTACCAGACAACGTGAATGTACCAGACATAGGCTTGAACTGTTTTAAGAAACTCGGCCAGAGCTTTCCTACGAACGTCGAGCCTGTTATCATAAACATAAACTCTTTTGGGAGCTTCGTTTCTTCGAACAAATATATTAGTTCAAATCGTATAGTAGATTTCCATTTGTCTTCACATAAAAACTCAACAAATCTACTGATTGTTTCACTAAAATCGTCAGTCTCGCAGCAAAAATGAGCGCTCTCTGGATGTTGGATTTTGCATTCCGATGTGAAAAATTGGGAATGGTCATAGCATCATTCTCCAATCCAATTCTGCTCGGAATGCTGATGTTCAAAGCAACAAGTTCTTACGGTGCATATCGTCATCTCATGTTCGCCTATACCATCATTGAAATTGTCTACTCATTCTTAAGTTTCATGACGGGAATGGTTGCTCACAGTACCGATAAAACTTTCGCCATCTTCAGTTACTATCATGGATATGTCGATCGCAAGATTGCCCCGTTGTTTCTTGGTAAGCTCTGCATTTTTAAAATAACACCAAAAAATCATTGAATTTCTAGTCGACTTCTGTGGAAGCTATTTCACCTTGTTGCTCCTTCTAGTTGTTCATTTCGTGTACCGTTTCTTTGTTGTCTGCGAGTGAGTTGAACAAAATATTAAGAGCATTTTAAATCCATATTTCAGTTTCAAAAAGCTGGAATACTTCAAAGGATGTAACCTGGCTTTCTGGATATCGGGTTGTGTCATCTCTGGTTTCTGCTGTGGTTTTATGAAGTTCTTCACTTTTCCCGAAAATGAACAAATGACAAATGAACTCCGGTAAGCTTATAGAGAACTTGTTTCACCAAATATTCTGGCTTCAGAGACGAATTCATGACCTATTACAATTTGACAATGGATCAAATTGTCTATAATGCACCTAGCTACTACATTTGCGATGAATTTGGAGAATGTGAGCGGCCGTTTGTCGCCTGGGCCACGATGATATACTTGACTAGTGCGCTGGTAAGACCTCAAAATTTGCTTCTCAAATTCATGAAGACTTTCAGTTTGTCTCGGTGTTCATAATGCTTTATTGTGGTTATCGCTCGGTTCAACAACTCAACAAGAGCGATGGAAACAAAAGTACTAGGACAGCCGAGCTTCAGAAGCAACTTATGACAGCTCTCATTATTCAGGTGTGCTACTGACTATTTAAGATAAGACTACAATATTTTCAGTCTGCCATCCCAATCGTTCTCATGTACATCCCGATTATCATTCTTTTTATTACTCCAATGTTCCGTTATGCATGTGGTCCATACGTCAATATTGCTATGGCCACGATTGCCATCTATCCTCCAGTTGATCAGTTTGCTATCATATATGTTATTAAAGATTTCAGAATCGCAATGATAGGTACTTCAAAAGTTACCTAGGCCGTTCAAATAATTGAATTTCAGAATTCTTCCGCTGCAAAAAGAAGAACGTCAGCACTAATTCCTCGGGTGTTCTCATGTCGTCACGATTGAATTTGAAGTCTAGCAATGTCTAGTGATCAACGATCCGAAATATTTTTGTCTATGCCTTAGATTTTCTCAGAACGATAATAAAACTGTCTACTGCTTAGAACAGACAATTATCTCAGAGAGTATAATAAGCCCTTAGGTGTCCTGGGGGTTCTCATCGTCGGAACAGTTTTCGTACCAGGACTGAAAACAACTAAAACAATTTCAGAAATCTCTTCATTACTCTCAATGATGAGCTCCTCTTGGCTGATAAACATGTCTCACCTCACTCAAAGATCTGGAATATACCTTTCGGTAATTTCAAACTCGATCCTTTTGTTTTTAATTGTCATGAAGTCAAGCGCAAGCTTCGGGGCATACAAATATATTATGATTGCATACTCTATATTTGAGATTCTCTATTCTACAGGAGCATATTGTTCAGAGATGGTTTGATTTCAGAATTTTATGAATTCAAAAGAAGGGGTTTAGGCTTTTCACAGCACAACTTATGGTTATGTTCTTTTCCGGAAAATTGAGGATTTAGGAGAGGAACTTGCGAGGGGTTTGCTTTGTGAGTTTTCGCTTTTGAAATTGATTTCAAAATTCCAATTTTACAGTGGCCTTCTGTTATTTCTATTTTGATCTTCTTGTGTTCCTTCTTGTTCACTTTGTCTACAGATATTGTGTACTGTGCAAGTAAGATTAAAATGCAATTAATGCTTACTCTAAATTTCCCGTAAATCAGGACCTCTTATCTCTGGCTATTCCGTGGGTTCAATCTCTTCTTCTGGATTTCGGGGTGCCTTATTGCTGGAGGATTCGGAACAGCACTCAAGTATTTCTACTTCTCTCATTCTTCCGTCTACACTGAAAAATTGAGAGAAGAGTTTTTGCGACTCTACAATATCACTATGGAGGAAATCGTTTATAATGGACCCTTCTTACATGTACCTTGTCTTTAATAGGCTTTTTTACTAACATTTTTTTTCAGGACTGCGATAGCAACAATGAAAACTGTCAATATCCGATTTCCACCTGGATTGTTGTCTTCCTTCTGATGACCTACTTTGTGACAATTTTCGTGAAGAAAATACCTAATTTCTTTCCATTTTCAGATATCCATTTGTGGCACAATGGTCTACCTCGGAGTCCTGACATATGTCAAGCTCTCGGAGTACCGAAGTGTTCGAAGTGATAAAATGCTTAGACTCCAGAGACAACTATGGAGAGCCCTCATTGTTCAGGTATCATTTTGCTTCTCAGTTACTCTTATTCTTAAAATTTCAGACAGCCAATCCGATGTTATTCATGTATCTTCCCATCCTCATTACCTATACCACTGCCATGCTTCGGATTTCAGTTGGAGCGTACTCAAACTTTTGCATGATTCCGTTCTCAATCTATCCACCGTTGGATCAACTTTTCATCATTTTCATCATTAAAGACTTTCGTAACTATGTGAAAGGTAAAAAGATTTCTAGGAACACAATTTTTGAAGATTTTTTTTCCAGAAGTCTTCTGTGGATTTGTGAATCGAGTCAGGAAGCAAAGCGACCAAAATAATAATACAAATGAGACCGAACTGGAAAATATCTAACTTTTTGGTTTATTATTCTATTCTTTTTTCAATATTCTTCACATTAATTTTGAAACGGAAAAAAACCTTTTTTCTAATGAGCTTTTTGGTCTTTCCAATCTTTGCAAAAACACTGAAACGAGGGACTACCAAAAGCCCTTCAGACTTTTTTTCATGCTATATAAAGCGATCAGTCAACTAAATGTCGCCCTTCTTATAGCTGCTTGAGTCAGACTTTGATCAAGAATATTTAATAAATCTATTTCTTCTCTATTTCTCTGAGAGCCTTCTAACAAGATAAACACCTGCATCCCCACTTCGTCGAATTTCTTATTTGTTTCACTATCAGTTTCAAATTTTCAGTTCTCCCAAAAATTCTCAAGATGGGCTCTCAATTCCTTCTGAACATGGCGATTCACACTTCTGGGGTCGGATTCTTGGTATCTCTTCTATCCGAGATCCTTCTATTGATGCTTATTGTTTACAAGTCAAGAGAAAGTTTTGGATACTACAAATACCTTATGATTGTGTACAATGTGATCTTGATTATGTACTCGATTGCGACATCAAATGCAAATTTGGCTGCTCACAGTACTGAAACATCCTACGTGTTGTTCAGAATGTATAACGGTCCAAATAGAACTATTGGACCTCTTTTCATTCGTAAGTTTTCAGACCTACCACAGATTTTGCACATAGAGCAATTTTCAGTACAATTCTGCACCATGTACGTCACAATGCTCATAATTCTCTCCGTCCATTTCATCTACCGCTACGTGGCTGTATTCCACAACCGATATCTTTGGATGTTCAACAAGCACTATCTGGCTCTTTGGGTCATTGGCTCCTTCACACTTGGAATATTTTTGATCGCTTTGAAATACTTTTTCCTGGGGGAGTTTGACTACTTCACTGATCAATTGAGGTATTAGACAGCTTGATCAAAATGATCTAAATTAAAATGTTGCAGAGAAGAATTCAAGACGAATTACAATCTCACCATGGACCAAGTGATCTACAACGGGCCGATCTATTACGTATGCTTTAGAGTGACATTTAGCACAGAATTAGAAATTTTCAGATCTGTGATGATAAAGGAGCATGCACGAAACCGCTCGGCGTCTGGCTGACAATGTTGGCATTATGTTCGTGTTTCGTCATTTGTCTGGGAGTGATGGGATATTTTGGATCACGTTGCTTCTATCGACTCTCACAAATCAAAACGGAATTGAGTGAAAATACGAGGAAGATGCAAAAACAACTTCTGTTCGCGTTAGTTATCCAAGCAGGAATTCCAATAGTCATCATGTATACTCCAACTGCTCTTCTTCTAGTCTCTCCAGTAGTTGGAGTTTCCTTTGGAGCATATTCCAATATAGCCGTGTCTATGGTAGCTGTGTACCCTCCAATCGATCAGTTGGCTATAATTTGGATCATTCGAGATTACAGAAATGCTATAAAAAGTGAGGAGAAACATTTAGATCGATTCAAGAATTGAATTTCAGGAATGTTCTGCCGAAAAGTTGGCATACAAGAGGCAACTTCACTCTACTCAAAAGGTCGAACTTCTCAACTCCGGGCCTCGGCGATCGACCAAAGTTAGATAATTTTGTTACTTGAATTGACTGCGTATAATTTTATTTTGAATAAAACCTCAAAAGCATTGATCAGGCTTCATTTGTAACATCATTCTCAATCTTTTTGAAAATTCATTAATCTGTGCTCTCAATGATCTTAGAATTTTTACATCTGCTGAAAAGTTCTCAGTAATCACAAGGAAAATATCACCTGCAATTAGGTGCATCCAATTTGCAAATCTTTGTAGTTGATGTAACCAACTTTTTTTAATCATTGATCAAAGGAGATATTTGTTTCCCGGAACTGTTCAGTAGACTATGCTTCTTATTATCATTGAACATTCCAGTGTATCCTTATCAGTAGTTATGAAATCATTAGATATGAAACTCAAACATTCTAGGTTTTTCTATATTGGTCATTGGACCCGCATGACTCATTTAATCACTGCACTGTTCGTGCACCAGTTAGTTACTTTCATTCCACTTTTCTCTCTTTGCCCGTGCGTCGGCAAATATACACTTTCGACAATGTTAAAACGCGCATTTCTTTCATTTCTCTGTACGTCTATGTTTCTGTTCTCTCCTTTTTCCCTTTTTGATATTATACTTTGATTTTGTCGTTGTCAATCGTTGTTTTCCTAGCTTTAAATGGAGTGTTCTACTTCTAAAACTAACCAAAATGTTAATATGGAAGTTGCTCTTCCTGATCTACAATACTGCCAAATTTGCGACCAACCGGCTCATGGGCATCACTTTGGTGCATTGACTTGCAGAGCATGTGCAGCATTCTTCAGAAGATGTCATTTCTCACGAGGACCAGATCCAAAGTGTCAATATTTGAAAGCAAAATGTAAACCAGATAAAAATGGGAGGTTAGCGCTTCTAATCATAATTCATTAATTTCTTCTAAAATTCAGGTGGAACTGTAAAAAGTGTCGTTTGGATAAGTGTATAGCTCATGGAATGAAACCCACTAGTAAGTTGAACTATGATGAGATCCTTGTAGTTTTTGAATTCAGATATTCAATTCGACCGGGATCTGTTCCGTTCGTCTGAAACATTTCTTAAAAAACGGCTGCTTCCTGCAACTCTCACTGAACGAGTTCCAGTGGTATTTCGATTTTTTATCCTAATTTTTCAAAGTTTTATTTTTACTACAGACGGTAGATTCTTTCCTCGGTGCTCCACATTATATAAGCTTCATAAAAAAGGATTCGCCAAAGAATATGCCAATAACTTTTATTGATATATCAAAGTTTGCAGAGAAGATTTCAGATCTGATGCATGAAGTGAGTCCCTAGTTTTCGAAGTCATTTTTAGCACCCATTCCAGGATCGAATGGATCGTAGTAGACTGACAAGACTGAGCAACTTGAACAGTTGACCAGAGGCCTGGAAGACTATCGTAGTTCCCAAAACAAGTGTCTTTCTGAAACCACTTTGGTTACCAAAGAAGCCGCTATCTACGCATGGGAACAAAATATTCTAACTGTTGCAAATTGGTTGAATCACTCTGCAACCATCAAAAATCTTCCTGTTCACTTGAAAATGGAGTTACTACAATCGACATGGATCATCTGGGGAAAATTAGAAAGAATCGCAATGACTGCTGAGATGAGAGTTAATAGGCAATGTGGAAAAAATGTAAGTTTTTTTTTGAAAATCCCTATTTTCCTGAGTTTGAGAAACCACAATGTTTTGATGCTCGGATTGCTCATCGCCGTTGTAAATAAACAGAAGCGCTTTGTGTGTTTTAACATGAGATCAAACATTCAAAACTCAACGAATCATAATTTATGATTTGTTTCAGCAATTTGTGATTTCTAACGAGAATCTCATCGATTATAGCCGAATGAAGGCAGATATGAGTTGGTGGAGCCAGTACACTTTTGATGAACTTGAATAGTAAGCCTATTTAATAAAAAAAACAAAGCATTCATTCATTTACCTTTCAGTCTATTCAACCTGAAGGATTTGTTCTACGATGAACTCGTCTGGGAGATTATCGAGATTCAGCCTGATCCGGTTGAACTCAATTATTTGCTTTGTAGTTTGTCATTTGGTTTGGCAGGTGGGATAAAGTTTATTCAATTATTACGTCTAGGTTTTCAGCCAATCGGTTGAGTGGGGAACTTCAAGAATTCGTGGAACAGTTCCAAGAAACATTGGCAGATGATTTACACGACTATTACGCTAGGAAAAATAAGACAGCGTATTCTTTCCGTATACGTCAGTTAATGAAGATTTATGAGAAGTTTGTAGTGAGTTTTTGAGTTTTTTGGAGAAGTCTGATAAGTGTTGTTCCAGAAGCTGAGAAATATTCGCTCGGAGAAGTACTACATTTGCTCGATTCTCGGAGTTTTTCAATTGCACATTTCAAATGGAGAGTATTTCAAAGTCGGTTGTTGATTGATTTTCGAAACTGCAGTTTCTTCTCACTCATGTATCTAATCATTTTATTCTCTTCGGCGAATCGTGGATTTTTATCAAAACTTTTTCTTCCGTTTGTAGTGTTCTTTAGATATGTCTTGTTGTGATTGTAAATATTGATTTTTTAACTATCATTAATAGCTTTAGAATAACTGTGCAATAGTCGACGTTCTCTCTTCTATCCCATTTCATTTCTATTCTCTTTTTATTTGACCTTGAAGATCTTTGGTCGAGATAATTGACCCTTTTCTCAGCATCTCAATTGTTCTCGCCTGGTTTCCAAGTAACATGCATTTTGAAAAGAGAAACTTAGAGAAGAAGAAAAAGAAGCCCTTCCCAAACATGAACCAGGTGAGCTCACTCCACTATTTGCTCTTTCTCATTTTTTCTCGTGTCTCTTTTTTCTATCGCATTGAAATTTCGTTATTTTATTTCTGTTATCAATCTTGTCAAACACGACGCACAAAAAAAAATTAATAAATTATTTAATGTTCTATGTTTCTTTGCTCTCTTAACACCTGTCATCGGATATTTTTTCCTCGTTGGATACTTGCTTTGTTACGAAATCTCAAAAGTTTCAATATTGACCCTTTTTCAGAAATGAGTTGTGAAACTCCATCCTCATCTGAATGCTCGATTGGGAGCGTTGAAATTGACGATTTCAAATGTGAAGTTTGTTTGGGAAAAGGACATGGAAACCATTTTGGAGTGAATGCTTGCCGAGCATGTGCAGCGTTTTTCAGGTTTGTTTTTTAAAAGATAATCAATTTTTGAAACTTAATTTTCAGAAGAATGATTCTTGGAACGGGACACCGGCAAAAATGTCGCTTGAGGAAGGATTGTAAACCCAGAGATGGAAGATGGTTTTGCAAAAAGTGTCGGCTTGAAAAATGCTATGATCTCGGAATGACACCAGATAGTAAGCACCAAGAATAGAAAAAGTTGTTCATGAATATTTTCATACAGATATCCAACATGACAGAGATGCGCACCAAAGCTCACAACTGTTCTTGGAAAATGTGAGAAAACGAAAATTGCAAGTGAGTACTTTACCAACTGTGAGTTTTTGTAACTGACTGAAAATCAAAGTAAAAACTTTTCAGACAGTAGAAAAAACTCTGGGAGTACCTCATTCGATACTCTACTTCAAAAGTGAAAAATTGCCAAAGGAAATGTGGACGTTTATTGATTTGAGCCCACTCGTGGACCGAACTGAGAAGATCCTAAGAACGGTATGACTTTCTCTAAAGGGTGAAATATCACATAACATTTTCAGGAACCAGTCTTCGCTTCTAAAACTTTCCACATGACAACGATAGAAAAACTCACTTATGGATTGAAGGAAGTCAGAAAAAATCAGCAAAAATATCTTCCCCCAATAAAATGTTTTGGAAAAGAAGAAACTTGTTTCTTATGGGAAAATCAATTGATTAATGCCGCCAATTGGATTATGTATTTCGATGAGTTCAGAGAATTACCGTTTGAGCAAAAGTTCGCGATGATAAAGTGTATGTGGCACCTATGGGGAAGGTTGGAAAGACTTGCAATGACAGCTGAAATGAGAGTAAATGGATATTGCGGGAAGAGAGTGAGTCGAACAATTGACTTTTTGGAAAATGAGATTTTTGTTTCAGCAGTTTGTGGTATCCCATGATGCTCTGGTTGACTACGATAACATTTCCTGTGATCTTGCATGGAGCAGTAGATTCAGCAAAGAGGAACTTCAATGGTAAATTTCGATTTGAATCCAAAATTAGCAATATTTTTCAGCTTCCTGGATGTTCCTTCTTACTATGGAGAACCACTTGTTGATTCGTTTGTAAGCTTGAATCCAACTGATACAGAACTCGTGTTCCTACTTTGTAATCTGTGTCTTCGCTTGACAGGTAAAAACTTTTCACACTTTAAGATTCCTTCATTTCTCAACTTTTTAGGTAAGAAGCTAGGTGGAGAAATCGAAGAAAACACTCAAAAGCTGCAAGATGTTTTGGCTGACTCTCTTCACAAGTATTACAAAGACATGGAGATGCCGAGATACGCTCATCGATTAACGAAACTGTTATCAATCAGTAATGAGTGGATGGCTTTGAAGAGAGAAAATGTACATCGCTTACGTTATGGACGCCTTCCATATCACTTTCTCGCATCCCGAACTATTCCAATATTCTGTATGATCATTCAATTTCATTTTAATGTATATTTGATCTGTCCTGTTTTTATTCAAAAACCCCGTGTCTCTACCATGACTATCCGTTCTCTATCTTCCTACTTCTCTATTCAATTTTCTCTCTCGTCCTCTGCGTTTCCAATCTCAAAATGACTCACAGTCTCTACGCAAACATTTAAGTATTTTCCGGCCTCCTCTCGTGTGGTCTGGATTGTAATTTTGATATGCACTATAACGAAATTTTTCTGAAATTTCATTATGAGTCAAAGCATTTTAGTTATGTTCCCTGTTCTCATTAACGTCTAGACTAGTGCCAATTGGAGTCTGACGAGATCTCGTTATACTGGGAAAGCAGTCATATGTTCCGTTTAAATGAATAAATATTTCCATAGCAATATCTTGTTTCGTTAGTCTCCAGAGTTTACATAGAAACGCAGACTCAACAAGAAGTCTTTGTCTGTCCCTCCAACGAAACACTCCTCCAACTACTTTGTATTGCAGAAAATAGAGGGATGAATCCTTCTACCTCTACTTCTGGACCTAGTACTCCAGATGTACCTGGAAAATGTCAAATCTGTTTCCAACGTGCCCATGGAAAACACTTTGGAGTGGATAGTTGTAGAGCTTGTGCAGCGTTCTTCAGAAGAGTTTTTGTAACTCACAAACAGCATTTCAAGTGTAGAGAAGGACACAAAAAGTGCACACCTGACATTTATGGACGGTTGGTTTCAGTTTTCTCTTTTTTTTTTCTTATTCTAAATTCATTATAGATGGAACTGCAAACGATGCCGAACCGATAGATGTTTTGCACTTGGAATGAAACCAGATAGTGAGTTTTTATCATATGAATATCTTCATTATTTACAATTTTTTGGACATTCAATACAATCGGGACCACTTCTTCTGCTCTGAAGATTTTTCGAATCAAGCCACCAAACGATCAATGAGCATTGAAATAGCTCCTTCGTTACCAAAGCAAACTTCATATGTGGATTTATCTCCTGTATTTGAATCACTACAGAAAATGTTATCTGATGTAAGAATTCCTAGAAAATGTAAAACTTTTGGTATTTATTTTTAGAGGTCTCAAAAGTGTGGAACTGGAGCAAATCCACTCCAAAAGCTCGCCTACGGACTGAAAGAAGTTAGAAAACAGCAAATTCGAGACGAAATTCCATTGATGAAATGTATTGGGTTTAATGAATCGTTAACTTTCTGGAAATCAGAAGTCGAAAGAGCATGCACTTGGCTTTCTTATTTCGATGAGTTCCAGAATATGAATGTTGAAGATAAAGTAAGTTTTATTCTTTCGACCCTAATCAACTTTCCAATATATTCAGTTAATTATAACGAAATGCATGTGGTTCATATTCACAAGGCTAGAAAGAAGTGCAATGACCGCAGAATTAAGAAGAGCGAAAAAATGCGGAGACAGTGTAAGTTTTATTGTTTTAGTTCGAACAAAATATTGTATTTTAGGAATTTGCCTTCACCACTTACTCACTCATCAATACTGAAACATTAAAATGGGATTTCGAATGGTTGTCTCATTTTCCTTCAGATCAAATGAGAAACTTTCTCGGCACAACTCCGATGATTCTCTGTGAACCCTTGACAAAGTGTATGATGGAGGTTCAACCAACGGATGAAGAACTTTGTTATATTCTTTGTGACTTGTGTTTTTATTTCCTTGGAAGCAAACTTGGAGGAGAAATGCTAGAAAAATTAGAACGGTATCAAAAGATCCTGTCTGATAACCTTCATCAGTACTATCTTGGAAAGAATAAAACATCCAGATACTCTCATCGCCTGTCACAGATTCTGAAAATTAGTCAGCAATACAAAGTGAGTATTGTTATTATCTAGACTATAATTATATTTGTGTTTCAGGAAATAATGGTGGAAAAACGTAAAATCCGAATTCTAGGAGAAGTATTCGGCGCCTTCCGTGCCAATTGGTCTCACACTGATTTATTTTGCTACGAATCTTTCACTATTGAATAAAACATTTTCTCTGACTAGAAATATTTCGTTCGCTGAAAACTGTTTTCAAACATCATAAAGTTACCTGTATGATTTTGATTTCTCGTTCTCGAAAAGTTTATTTCGGGGTAAACGTGTAGGTGGTGTATACATAAATACTGTGTTTTCATGGCTGTGACTTGTATCACACGATTACCGGGTCAGAAAATGACGTCAAGGGGGGTTTCTCATCAAATTGATTCAACCAATTCGTGAAAGACGATTTCAATTATACTAGTCTTTGATCTTACTGTCTGTGTGCCCTAACAAGTGTTTCTTTTGTCCTTTTCGTCATATGTACTAAGCCTAGTTTATTATCCTTCTTTCTCTGAATCTCTGAACATTTATTGTGGCGACTAACCAAACATTTTCAACGCGTATCGTAAATACGCAAGAATCGATTTTCGATGCATGTCTGTTGTTATTCGGAACGTGGGGATTCTCCCTCATCATTGAAGTATGAAAGGATCATAAGTTCATCTCCTCAATTTCCATGCTAATCTTTTCGGCGCTCGACCTCAATCATATGAGACGAAAGAAGAAAGAAAGAGTGTGTGTTTTCATTGTGTACACTCTGGTAACCATAGGAAATTGGAAAACGGGAGGAGTCGGCCAATTTCCTCTTCTCCCCTAGCAACCCGCTCTATCCTTCTCTTTTTGTTTGAAATTTCGCTTTATATGAACTTACAATTTTTCTTAAATTCTAAATTCAGATGGACTTCGGTTCTTCTCCATCAACATCATCAGCTTCATCATCAAATGTCAGTACACCAAAGTTATTATCAGAAAAATGTTTGGTCTGTTTTCAACCTGCCCATGGAAATCACTTTGGAGTAGACAGCTGCAGAGCATGTGCTGCGTTTTTCAGGTGAATTTTCGTTTCAATTTTTAATTATTTTGAAACTTTGATTGCAGACGAGTCTTTGTCACTCATAAACAGCAGTTCAAATGTCGGGAAGGGGATGATAAGTGCACTCCGGATGAATTGGGAAGGTCTGTCTGAGACCCTTGTTACTTTGATGTGAAATTTTAAAATGTTTAGGTGGGCTTGCAAGAAATGCAGAACAGACCGGTGTTTTGCTCTCGGAATGAAACCAGATAGTAAGATTTATACAAAAATTTTCTCTCAAAAACGCAGGAATATTCCAGATATTCAAAGAGATCGTGATCGAATGGTTTGCTCTGAACAATTCCATGAAGATCGCAAAAGGAAATCGTATGAAACAATCGTTCCTTTGGTATGTTTTTGGTTTTGATCTTTGTCAAAGTTTGATTTTTTGAGACAGTCGAGAAGTTCGTGGGAAATCAAATCATGAGAAAATACACGACTGGTTCTGGGAAAAATTTGGAGTACATCACCTTTTTCGATCTTTCGCCGATCATCAGCGACGCAGAGTACATCTTGAAGAAAGTAATTTCCATTTGAACTAGAAAACCAGAAATAAATTTTAATTCAGAATCCCAAAATAGACAAGGCAGTAAGATCGAAAAGTTCGCTGGAACAACTTGCATCGGGACTTCGTGAAGTGAGAAAGGCTCAACTCCGGAATAGTATTCCCGAGTTGAGAAAGATTGGAAAAATGGAAACGTGGAATCATTGGGTGAATCAGATGAGGAGAGCTGGAGAGTGGATTATGCATTTCGAAGAGTTCCGAAAACTGGAGCATGATGTGAAAATGGAGATTCTAATGTCAATGTGGCATTTGTTTTCAAGGCTGGAGAGGATTCAGATGACGGCAGAGATGAGAAGAGAGAAACTGTGTGAGGAGAATGAATTCGTTTATGGAACATCTAGTCGGATAAATTATGATAAACTGGAAATTGAAGGAAAGTGGTTCTCAGATGCATCAGATGGGGAAATCCGATAGTAAGTTATTTCTCAATTTTTGAATTTTACAAACACATTTTTCAGTTTCATTGGTCCTCTACAAATGTATTTCTGTGAAACAATCATCAGATCTTTGATAGAACTTCGTCCGAGTGACGTGGAAGTCACATACATGTTGTGCAATCTTTGTTTCCATTTGACTGGACAAAAACTTGGAGGACGGATTCAAGAAATCACTGATCGACTTCAAGACGTTTTGGCAAATGATCTTCATCAATATTATCTCGCAAAAGACAATTACTCAAGATACTCGTACAGATTGACAAAATTGTTGAACTTGAATAGAGAATATCAGGTGAGATTTGAAATCTTTGATAGTAAAACTGAGTAATTTTCATTCAGGCAAACATGGAAATCCGAAGAAAAGGATTCTTCTTGGCCAGCACTTTCAATGTGTTTCGTGTCAAGATGTCACATCCAGAAATGTTTCAGTTCTCGTGCTGAAATCTTCACTTTTCTTCTATTGCATAATCTCTGTGGTGAAATTATTTATTTAATAATAAGGCAAAATGATCTTGTACCCGTTTTTGTCTATTGTGGAAAGTGAATGAAGAGGTTTTAAACACGACAAGAACCAAAAGAGAACAATGATATAATTTTAAGTATCAACAATTTGAAACGGGGAAATTAAGTAGCCAAAATGAATAATTTTAAAACATATTCGATATAGCAACTAAAGTTAAAACTCAAAATCTTTGCTAGCGTGACAATAAATCGTTCGGATTCGGTCCTTCGCCGGTTGGAAACTGGACTGAAGTGAAAGTGTAGAATAGTAAAAGTTGAGTGCTCTTTGATAATCTCCAATCGATGCATAGATGTTTCCGAGAGTGAAATGAATTGCAACTAGACGAGGGGAAGTACTAAGAGCAGCTCCAGCAGTGATCAATGCGGAATTCAGAAGACCTGCTTGGTGACAGATATTGGCAATCGAGACGAGAGCGACGTCTCTGTTTTGTGGGGGAGCTGTATGAAGAGCACATCGAAGACAGGCCATCGCATTTTCAGCGTTTCCAGTGACTCTCCAATAAAGGGAAGACAATACACATAGGACCCAGTTGACTTCTCCATCTTCTGTAACATCTTTTTGTTTTGAAACCATTCAATTCGAGCCAGAAAACTCACTTGTGTTTGCGAGCATCATAGCAGCATGAAGACGTGCGGCGACATGTTCAATAGTATCTCTCTCGTTACCCAGTGACTTCAAAGCTTCTGATAGAGCCTTCTCCGGTTGGTAGAATAGGAATTGATCGCTGAGAGCAAATGCCGGAATGTGCTCCATTCCGAGAATCGGGGAATTCTTATACTTGTCCATTGAAGGGCACACTGGTTGTAGAGAAGCCATCGCTGGCATTGGTCCTCTCAAATCAACGTATTTTCCAATATCTTCTCCTTTAGCTGTCAGGGAAACCCAAGTGGATGGAGCATTTCCGAAGATAACTTCTGGTTTGGCGACTCCGTTACAAGACATTGTAGCAACACGTGGCGGTGGGAAGATGGCAAGACCACGACGAATCTGATGAATTGAAGGTTTGGGAAGATCCGATGGCAGTTTTGAGTCGTACTGCTTCATCATTGACTTTTCACTAATCCAGAGGAATGAAAGAGGCTTCTCTGGGATAGCTGCAAGATCCGAAGTTCCCGACTCTTCCCATTCATCAGCTCCTTTTTCTTGTTTTGTCTTGATGATATACTTCATTTCATTCGTTGCACCATCCCACCATTCAGCTGGTCTCTCGGTGAAGAAATTATCCCAGCCACCGTAATCCAATGGCAACTCCACACTCTCTACAGTTTGAATTCCGTCGATTCTGTTGACCCAGTTGGTGACATCGTTTCGTGGAGTGACCGTGTTGAAGACAAGCAAGAAAGGAGATACAATTCTAGCGTATGGTGCAGTCCGTTTACTGAATCCATCGTAGACTCCATTGCATCGATGATAGACCAACTCAGGAGGAGCTCCACGAACACGGGATGGCTCCACGATGTAGCACTGTTCTTCCATGTCTTTTCGCGGCTGAAAATCACAATTGAAAAGATTGGAAATGTAACAACACCCTTACCCGAATACAAACTGCATTCTGAATCATGACAGAACAGCAAACAGTAGGGAATTGTGATGAGATGGCTGCTTTTGTTGATTTACCACTGCACGCAATCTTCAGAAGATCTTCTTCAATCACTTTGTTATCGGGATCCTTATCCATTGCTTCCTTCAGGTGCTGAATTGCCTTATCGACGTCGTGCAGAAGCAGCTTCATTCTTCCTTGAACATAATGGAACAAAGGTTCTTTGTACCCCAGAAGATTCAGTTGTTGCATCAAGAATCCATGAGCATCGTTTATCATTTTCGTTGATTTCAAAATCACTTGAGTGAGTTGAACAATGGAAATAAATGATTCTTCTGGTTTATCAAGGAAAGCTCCGAGTAGACATTTCGTTGCCTGATGTGCATTTCCTTGTACTCTCCAGTAGAGTCCTGCCAAATTCAGGGAGACCCATTTAGGACCAATGTTCTGAAAAGTTATATGTTAGATTGGTTAATACTGTACAAACTTACATGTTTGATGAGCAACTGGATTCTTGATGCCATTTCATGCTCCTCCATTACAGTATCCGCCAACCGGACGAATTGAGTTTTCAATGTTTTCTCTGCATATTCATCGGATTTTCGATCGAATCGTGGATTCAGGAGACGTTCGATAGCTTCGAACTATAATGAAAGGTTTAATAAATTGATAATGGCATGAAAAACTCACTCCAGTAAAAACACGAAGATCGTCCATTTTGACAAAATCACATCTCGGCTCAAACCATGGAAGTGGAAGACTATCAGTTGGAGGAAGACCAAGATGAGTTGTTAGTAGTTCGGAAACTCTGAAAATCAAAATGATTTAGGATTAAAAAAGTAGAAATACTCACATCCATCCCCGATTTTCTGGAGAGATGAAAACTTGAGGAAAAGTGTTGATTCTGAATGGATTGGAAGAGGAAACTACAGCTTGGCAATCCAGTGAATTCGGCCAATCTACTCTTCTCCAATAACGATCGGCACTTTCGTCAATTCTGAAGTAATATCAATTCCCATTTTTCTTCAAAATGAGTACTCACTCTTTATCCGAAAATCTAGGCGTAATCATTCTGAAGTATCTTTCAGTTTGACTATCTCTAGAGATATCCAGAAGTGTCTTCTCAAATGCTCGATTCTTCGGATACACTTCTGTTACTTTCCATGCTGTCTCGTTGACTGGCGGCCTATTCCGAAGAGTTTTCTCTCTCAAAGGAGCCATAAGTTCTTCATATTTTTCAGGGGAGCATGTTAGCTGAAAATTTGAACATTGAAACTTTCGAATCACTTGAAATCCTACCGTGCATGAGATAGTAGACGCTACATTCAACTTGTTATTCGTCGTCGGGAATCGGTTTATTTGAGTCCTCTGACATTTTCGATCTATAAAAATTTACTTAAAAGTTATTCCAAAACAAAAGCTCACATGGATGTGGTCCATATTTGACTTGATCGTAGAAGAGCTTCTGATTCGCTCGAATTTGGGGGGAAGGGATCAATGCGACAACTTTCGAATCCATACCAACTCGTTTTTGGTATGTTTCTTGATAGTTCTTCTTTTCTTTTACAAGGCTTTCTAAATTCTCTTTTTGTTGTTCCAGCGCCTCATAGAGCCTCATGTGACAAGAGATTACGTATGCTTTTGATTCTCCTAAATCGAAAAACTGATCCAGAAGCTCTCCGTCTGCCTGGTTTTGTTCTTTTTTAGCATCCTAAAAGTGTAAGATGTTTTTATTTTCCATCAATCAAAGACTCACCTTGAATTCGCTAGCAGCTTTTGCATAATTATAGAATGTTTTACTGAATATTCCATTTCTCTCTTTCTGCGTCAATTTCAACTGTATTGTTGGCTTTTCAGATTCTGGATCTGAAGCACTTTCTGGTCCAGTTAAAACAGATGCATCTGCAGTTGCAGCAAACATCATTCCTCGATAACAAGCAACCATATTATCAGTGGTCAGTTGCTTCAGAATAATATACGCTTCTACAGAATATCCAGCTCTATTTAGTAGAGTTGCTATGGATAGTCTGACTGTTTGTTCTGCATGTGCTGGATGGAAGGCATTTATGCTCGGTGCTCTCGTCTCGTCATTTCTGGAATCAAAAGTCAATAATCTTTTGAATTTTGGGTCTCTCAGAACATACACAAAATGAATTCCAGTGGCATAGCATGTCAAAGCGTACGATATTTTTCCTTGAGCTCTCCAGTAGGCAGCAGCAGCCATATGGAGATACGCATTTCGGGATACTCTCTGAAGAAATTTTTTGAATCTTGAAGTTCGAAAACGTCTTACCTCATCATCATGAGACAGCATACTGGAAAGCATGTTTCCAAATCGAGACATTCCTTCGGACCCTCGTGTAAACTTGGCGAAATCTGGGAAATACATATCCAAAACTTTCAGATACATTTCATCTTCGGAACCAACTTTGTCATTCAGACTTTTTCCCAAATCCTATAATTTTGAATTGAGAACATTCAGGATATCAAATGAAACACTCACCACATTATTCTGTCCCTTCATCTTGACAGCTTCGAACCAATAGTTACACCTCGGTGGTCGTTTATCGTTATCCGGAGGGGACCCGAAGAATTCTTTCACGAATGCAGTATACTGTTGATAGGATTCATGGAACTCGGGACAGAGTTCCGCGGTGAAGGAGGTGTGGAAACTGTCGGGTTCTAATTTGATACCGCGAGATTTTCTGGAAAACGGATTCTTTTTATTTGTACTTTGGATAATTTCAGTGTTTTTTTCAGTTTTTGTAGTAGGCAACCAGATAACAATAGTTTGACTCCAAAAAGCATAAGATATTGTTAAATTATACTTTTTGAGTACGAATCAAAATAGACGCTCTGAAACTGATTTTGAGCTGAGATATGGGTCCTCAAAGTGCCCCTTTATTAATGTTAGCTCCAACTTTGAGGGCTCATATCTTGAGTTACGTGAATATTTTTCCGGGTTTTTTTTCAGAATCGGATACATATTATTCAGTTTTCCCAAGTTTCATCGCGCTCCATTGCGAACTTGGGGAAATTCACAATTTTTACGTTTCCCGCTCACTGTTTTCTCATGTAGGTCACGTCAAATATGATAATTTTGTGGATTTTGTGGTTTTGACGTGACCTACATGAGAAAAAAGTGAGCGGGAACGCTCAAAATTTTGAATTTTCCCAAGTTCGCAATGGAGCGCGATGAAACTTGGGAAAACTGAATAATAGTTGAAAGTACCTCGGAACGAAGTTTCATAAAAACTTCAAACTGCAATCTCAATGACATTATTTGTGGGAACTTGGTGATTCAACTACAAATGAAACGCTCAGTATCATAATTTGAAACTTTCTAATTAGTTTGCTCACTCCAGTATAACTTTTTTATTATTTCTCTAATCTTTCATCCAATTTTCAAAGTTCAAATACTTACACACACGCCTCTTCCTGCTGCCTGAAATCCTCCTCAAACTTCGGATTGTCCAAATTCTCGTGTTTCGAGATCTTCTTCCACAATCCTTGCATATCATTCACATGTCCTGATATCACTTGAACATTCTCCACCTGTTTCAGAAAATCTGTCAGCGATCCAGACATCCTCATGTTGTATGGAGTGTCCTTCTGAAAGTCATCAAAATTTCTTATAGACGAATGGATTCTTGAACAAAAACTTACGACTGCTTCGATCTTCTTCCCATCTGGACTGATTCTCCAGTGATACGCCGAGAGGACGACGTCATTGTGTAGAATTAGGATTATGAAGAGCCATGAGAACCATTTCTTATTCATCGGCCCGCACCCGAAGGATGAACAGTTACTGAAAAGACAAAAGTTTAGAAGACGTCGACGTAAATCGATAGAATTCTGGAGACACAGATCGGAAGAGGAGATAGAACCTGTAGTTGGAGGGAGACACTACGCGAGAAAACGAAAAAGTGAACACGCGTCACTTGGATTAAGAAGAAACGGAGAATCGGAGGAGAAGAAGCTGATGACACGAGAAAAACGGGAAGAAATCGTAGTGGTTTGGAGTAGGAAAAATGGAGAAAAAAGAAGATGGCGATTCAGATGGATGATAGAGGAGAGAGTGTGGGATTTGGAGAGACGCAGACAGAGAAAGGTGTTCTTGGGGTGAGACTGACTGCTAAGGGTGACATCTATGGGATCCTTCATTTTGGCAGTTTCGATAATAGGGTACTAGGGAAACTAGAGAAGAAATTGGGGAAGGAAACTGTGGAAGAATAAAAAACGGAAAAAGAGGTGAATTGGGACAAGGCCATTTCGGAATACCGGTGCAGAAGAAGAAGAAGACATTTGTCAAGTTGGCATTTTCCAATCTTCTGATGTGCCACGTGGATTGACCTGATTATTCAGATGGCTAATTATTGTTTTAATTTATCTTCTCTTATGAATCTGTTAGAAACCACAAGACATATTGCATGAGGATGGTCAAACAGTTCACAGGGAAGGTGTACACTACTATGTCTCTTTTCTTTCTCTGTGTGTTGTCCATGGAGCGAGATTGCATTTCTGTACAAAGAGTGGACATGACGATAAGAATTAGTCTTCTTTGTGTGTGAATATGTCAGAAGTTGAACCGAAGTTTTGTTCAAATCAATTCTAACTATTCTTGGATTGGCTCCGGGTCATTTCGAAAGTACGACATTTCGAAAGTAGAAATCTAGAAAAAGGACATCTCGAAAGTGTGAAATCGCGTTTTTGTCGAACTTTTGAAACTTTTCATATATATTTTTGCGTTTTTAAATAAATAGACAATTTTGAGAACCTATAATAGATCATAAACGCAAAAAAAATATGTGAAAAGTTCCAAAAATAGGTTTCACACTTTCGAGATGTCTCGTTTTTTGAATTTTCCTTTTCGAAATGTCCCGGAGCCCTTGAATCTTGTGAAATTGTTCGAATTATTTGTATCGTTTCTAGGTGAAGCACCTTGTGCAAATCTGAAAAATTTCGATTTTTCTCATGTTCTCCTTCTTCAAAATTGTTTTCAAACCAAAATCAAAACCCAACAAAGTTCCACTTGGATTTTAAATATTTTATTCACAACGACATTTATCCACCATGGACACTGCCAATACAATACTAATCAACGGACTAAGTGAAAGAGGGGGAAACAAGGGTAAAGTCGAGAAGATAACGACTTTAAAAGAGGGAGATATGGAGCAAAAAGTGAAGAGAAATTACCGCGTTTAAATTAAAGGGAGAAGTGATTGAAGACGGGGAAAGTGAAGATGTGTTTGGAAGTAATCGGTAGGTGGGGAAAATGGGATAGGAAGGGGAAAAAAGGCAAAATTATATATTAAAATCTAGAAACAAAAATAGATTAGATATATTTAGAAAAATGACCTAAATGAATGAGAAATGAGACCGGCAATCATCAAAAAAAAAGTTGAGAATAAGTGATAATAAACAAATGAGGGCGAATGGTGACAAATTGAGCTGTTGAAAAAGGGAACACTCGGGGGATTTGAGAGGCGAAACGGTGATATGAAATTCGATTTACGAAAACAAATCGAATCGTCTTTATTTACAGGTGACAATCGAATCGAAACCAATCGATGGAAAACGGGCTCCGATGGACACAGGAGAAGAGGCTAAGATGAGAAAACGTTTTCCAAGTGAAAAAGATGAAAAAGGATGAGAACTTTGTGGAGAGAGACAAGGGTCGATAATACAAAGATGGTTTCATGTATTCTGACAAGACGATACGTATTTCAGAAACAAAACCAAAAATCAATGGAACAAAACTGAATTACACAACCAATTTCTTGAGAGGAGAAAAAATTTACTAAAGATCGAGGTGGAAGTTCATGAGTTTTCCACCATATCGTACAGATTGGAAATGTATTGACGATAGTACATGCTGAGATACAGAAATCGTTCAATGATAATTTAAGACGGAGGCGTTGTCAGGCGACGAATAGCAGCGTCCAGGTCGCTTGTGCTCACCTGGAAATCAAGGAATTCAAAACTGACAACAATGTAGAATAAAACTCACTTGAGGAATGGCAATTCTTTTCATCAACTCTTCAACCAATTCGTTACAAATGCCCGGACATGAATCTTCAACCTCCCTGAATACATGCCGCAATTGGTCGAGAGCTGCAGTTGCGTGACGAGTTCGTGACAAGTGTTCAATGGCTGGCAGAAGACTACAGTCCAATGCGCCCTTCACTCTCGGCGTAGGAACATGTTGAGCTTCTCTGGATGGCGGAGGAGCTCCGTATCCGTACATTCTTCCGTGTGGCAAATTCTCTTGTTGAGAAGACGTCGGAACGTGACTATCACGATAGTCTTGTCGACCGCCAGAACCACCTGGGCCGCGTTGTCGCATCATATCAGAATATTCATTCAAATTCTGATTCGAACTATGGCCATTCAATCCGGCTGATCCGTTCGTGTATTCCTGACGACCACCACTTCCGCCTGGAACCCCATTTGAGAGTCTGTTCGGATTGTATTTAGACGGAGATGCTTGAGAAGACAATCGTTCGCTCATTGGACGACTTCCTCGTTCCAGTTCCCATGATGTGGCGGAGCTCGCTCTTTGGCCGCTCGGAGAAACCATTGATTGTGTTCGTGCGAGAGAGGACGTTGGACTTCCGTTCGGACTTCCAAGTGTGATGGTCGTGGCACCTCCAGATGATGCAGTATGAGTTTGTGGAGCCATCGAAGTGTTATAGTGAGAAGATGAAACAGCACCTCCAGAACCGTATCCTGATGAACTGATCGATGCGCCACGAAGTTGTTCAGCAACAGCAGCTACTTGTGGACTTCCCTGTAATGTTTCTTTCAGTATGGTTTTTATCGAATTTTTTATTTTAAAAAACTCACTCGAACTATAGTGCCTCCAGGAGACCCACTCGGAGATCGCCTTCCAACTTGCGCCCTAGGTCTGTCGGTTCTCTGGCGAACAGTTCCATCGTCTTCTGCGGGTCCACGTGGTCCTCGAACGGTTGGATAATCCCACTTGCTTGTGCCGCCACCACCATCAGAATCCTCATCCAAATCACTGTCGCTCGACACTCCCGTTCTTGATCTAATTTTAAAAAATTTAATCGAGTTTAAACAAAAAAAAAGGTACCTGTATTCGGCAGCTCTTTCAATCAAGTCAACTAAAATACTGTTCTTTTTCGCTCGCTTAATGAATTGATGCTTTAGAAGTGTGCTAGCAGATGGTCTCTGAAATCAAAATATATCTTTTGAATGATTGAAAACTTGGTCTAACATTCTCAGGGTCTTTATTCAGACACAGCTCTACAAACTCTTTGAACGGTTTCGACCATTGACTTCCTTGTAACACTGGCGGTGGGTTCTTCGGAATGAGAAACAGAACTCGCATTGGATGCAGATCTGAATGTGGTGGTTCTCCGTTAGCCAGTTCGATTGCCGTAATTCCTAGCGACCAAATATCGGCCTAAAACAGAATACGATCAGTATTCAGACAAATGATGACCACAGAAACAGAGGTAACATACGGATAAAGAATTACCTTATAATCATAACTGGACTGTTTGATTAACTCGGGAGCCATCCAGAAAGGGGAACCAACAAATGTGATACGCTTTTTGACAGTTTCCGTGAGTTGTCCGGCAACTCCGAAATCGGCAACTTTCACATCTCCATGCTCACTGACAAGTACGTTTGCAGCTGGAACAGATAACACAAGGGTAATAAAAAGGATTACAACAGCGGGGCCCCCAGGATGGACAGTTCACAAAAAAGGTTGAGCGTAACAAAATGAGATGAGGACATGTTTGTCAAGTACCTCAATACCATAATCGCCTTGTATAACTTCTGGAGCCATAAAAAAAGGAGTTCCCACAAAAGTGTTGGCTTTCAAAACTGTTGCGAGAGATTTCGCTACTCCATAATCACAAATTTTAACAGCTGCTGTTTGTCGATCCAACAGAATGTTGGCTCCTAAATCCCAAAAATCAGCATCACAGATGAAATTTACAGGTAGCAGCAATTTTTTTTTGAAATATCATGATAATTGAGAAAAAAAAGTACCTTTGATATCACGATGAATTTTTCGTTCACTATGCAGATATTCGAGTCCTTTCAATATTTCCCGAAGTATAACAGCAATATGACTTTCATCGAGTTTTCCGCTTTTCGTCAAGTCCAGTGCAGATCCACCACCGAGATATTCCATTATGATCCATAATTTTGAGCCCTGTAAAAGGAAGATTTTTTTTTGAAGAATGAAAAATACAGTACCTTTAGAAAACTGCCAAAATACTTTGTCACATATTGCGAATCACACTGACTGAGCACTTGAATCTCCTGCTGAATATCCTCAATTTCATCTTCTGCTTGTTCGAGGTCGATTATCTTTATGGCCACGACACGTCCTGTTCGGTTGTCGATTCCTTTGTATACCTCACCGAAAGAGCCGCGTCCGATGCGCTCTTGTTTCGTGAAGATGACCTCTGGATCCAGCTTCTGGAAAATATCAAAAATTACAGAAAAAACACAACAATATGCATGTTTTGTATATTCAGCAAAAACCCCGTTGACAATAGTTTTTTTTTGGCGGTCGTTGGAACGTGATTCAGAGTTATGAGACTGCGGCAAGTACACAAAACCGGCAGTGACTCAGGGCGTATTAAAAACCGGGGTGGCAGAGAGAAACAAACATACGAATAGCCTTTTTTGGAATAAGTATTCAGAATTCATAACCGCGCATAGTCTCTTTCCCTTTTCGACACTTTATATGATTTTTATAAAGAACAGAGCTTATAGGGAAAACAACGACTCATTTAGAGAATTGTATTGGTCAAGCGTTATGAAACGAAGAGGGAAAATTGAAGAACATAAAATTTAAACTAAAGCAGTATGGTGGGACAGATGTTACATGGGACTATTCAACAGCTGGGTTTCCGACGAAATGAGTAAAATTGTGCTTTTGTACAAAAGAATCAAAAATGATAATTTCCATTCTTCGATTCTTCGGACAAAGTCAAACTAGAAAGGAAACTTACAGAATCAACGAACGTCATTAGTGTTATTTCCTGATTGATACCAATAGAGAGAGTGTCAGTACAAACTTCCTTCGAAAATGAAGAAAATAATATTGTTAGCGGAACCGATATTGGAACGGTTATGGTAAACACGGTAATCGATAGGAAAATGAATAAATGAAATGAGCGTGGAATGTGGTGGTAAAGAGTATGACCAGTTGATGGTTTTGGACACAAGACACTCCTCCTACGTCCCTAACTATATTTGCGCCTAATGATGAATCAAACACTCAACTTGCTCGCCTCACTCCCTCTTTTCTCTTATCACTCTATTCTCATTTTATGCATTCTCTCCAGATGATTGTGTATATGAACAATGGTTGACTCAACAATGACAACGATAGTGTCGATTTTTAAAATACTTTTCTCGGATACTACTAAACAAAATAAGAGATCACTAGGAGCGTTAAGCGGTGTGCTCACACAAGACGTATAAGCACATTTTGAATATAATACACGCCCTGGGACTACAAACATAACTAGCCCTCCCGTCCGATTCTTGCGCCTTCTCTCTCTCTCGCCATCGAACGAACTGTATACTCTTTCATACGATTTTTCATCTCGACTCCTGATTCTCTCCATCGATTCGCAATCTCTCTCGAAATTTCCTCCGGGCCCCGCTGTCACACCGGGGCAACAGCAGCAGCACCAGCACACCGTGTTGTTCAAACATTCCGAACCTCTGGTAGTCTGTGCGGAAAGAGACAGAGAGAGGCTCTAGGGAAATAAAGCGTAGAGATTTGAGAGCATCAATACTCATTTTGTTCGATTTTCAAGATTGAACATGCGTAGACGATGCTCAATCAAAATTAGGGCGCGGTGCAGCAAAAAAAACGTGTCCATTCCGAGAAAAAGGCGAGAAAAAGAGCATAAGAGTCATAAACCACCACTAGATAACTTTTTCATGTGTTCAGTTGACAACAAAACGAAACGTTTCATTCATAAAAGTTACGGTTTTGGAAAGAGGAAAATCGAAAGAATGCGCTAATTACCGCACAAAGCATGATCAAAAACCGCCGGGGATTTCGCAATTTGCGTTCGGAGCAGTAAAAAAACGGTAGAGAAATCGGAGGGAGAAGAGCAAACAGACTGCATTCCAACGTAACGGTTTCGCAAGACGATAACCACCGAGTGCGCGTTACTTCTCACTTTTAGACAGATTCTTCGACTGAAGGATTTTCTTGGATACAGTGGAACAAAATATTCAAAGTTTTCGGATTAGAAGCCGTCACTCTCCCAGTGTTAGATAAAATGCATCGAAAATGAGGAGAGAAATGACAGATTAGTGTATGGCAGACGTCCGTACAGTCTCAGGCAGTAGAACGAGAGAGGACGTTTCGCTTCGGTTGGCCACCTCTCTCCCTCTTTCTCCCATCGCGCAGTCCGCCGGATACAAATTCATCGGAACGACGGAAGACGTAGACGCACTTCAGGAAGCGTCAGAATGAGGACACACAGTTGAAAATGAGAAAGAACGATTCCCGTAAAACATTTCTGTGTTCACCTCTTCTTCCAAATGTGATTGGCAATGCGCGATGAATTTGAATGAGAAGCGTAGCGCGTATCAGTTCAAAAACGGAACACGCCTTCATTTCTAGCGGTTCAATTCAACCCACTTTTACTCTCTAATTGCTATTCTTCGAAACAAGAAACTGGTATTTGGCTACACACCCTCTCGAGTACTAGAAAATACACATTCAAGAGACTGTACTTTTGAGGCTCGAGTAAACAAAAAATTACACTGTAACTCTCAACAAACAAATGTGAAAAATGAGGTGAGAAACCCTCAAAAATTACCTCGACATCTGATCCGAACGTTGTAAAATCCATCCAAGCTTTACCCGAGTACCAATTTTGCAATAATGAGACACGACGAGACTCGTCGAATGATAAAAGTGAGCTAACAGTCGAATAGAAAGTGACAAATCAAGCGGCTCGAACTTTTTCAAAAACGTACGCAAACAACTCATGTTACGACAAAATGCAGACACAGTGGCAAAACGGAAATTTTTTGACTCAATTTTTTCTGCTGATTAGGACATCAAAAACGAATTTTCGAGTGATTTTTCTTGATAAAAACTGTTGAATTTCGTTTTCTAAATATCACGAAGCACCGAATAAGTGTAAATTGACCGATAGACCTCGTTCTTTTAGCTTGATTCGTTCTATTTCGTTTTAAATTTAGAATTTAGTTCTAAAGATCTCAGAAATCTCCTGTTTCTCTCAATATTTTCACTAATATCGTTTCAATTCGAAAAGTTCAACTCACACTGTTATCTTCAATCGGTTTAGCCACCTTCCGCCGTTCTGCCGGTTTCGGAGGTGACATTTCTGGTGACATGACATTCAGATTAACTGATAAACTTGAGGGTACAAACGCTTCTGGCGATTGTTGCGGGTGCTCCGTCGAGTTATAAATCCCTTGTATAGTTTTCCCAAAGTTTGAAGGCTTGAAACCAGTCTCAAACCGATTTAAAGTCATATTATCCATGGGAGCCTCTGTGGAGTTTTCATTTGAACTTCCATACGTCACATGCTCTCGAGGAGGAGTGATTTGAGGGAAATATGAATTTTCTTCAACTGGATATAAAATATTCGTATTCACATATAAGGGAGCATCATAGGTGCTCTGTGAGGAATGATCTGGCTGAACATCTTTCAGCGGTTCAGGTTCCCGAAATGGAGGTGGAGGAGCAGGGGCTCTTTTCTCGAAGCGTTGAATAGCAGATTGAACATTTGTCGCTCGAAGAATAGTATCAGTGAAACGGTGGTCTTCCATGCCTGAATTCGAACACGATTGGATGCAGAAATGATTGATATGATTTCGGAGGGACAGAAAAATATGATTTCGGAGGGACAGAAAATGTGATTTCGGAGGGACAGAAAAAAACAACGATTGAAATGAAATCGACACAGAAGGCGGCAAAACGACAAGACGTAGAGGGAAAAAAACGATGAGTAGACCTTAACGAGCGAATCGATAAGGAAGGCAGAATTATGCCATAAAAATTCCTGAGGCGTGATGCATTTCGATAACACGAGTAAAGAGTGTCGTCTGCCGAGAATAAGACGAATCAGAGGGGCAAAAAATGACAGCTCGACAAACAACGAGTGATAATATTTATGTGTGTGACCGTTCAGAGCAAAAACGAACAGATTTTTTGGATAAGATTTTGAGCCCTTTAACTGATTGTGGATAATTCTTCTAATTGAGAGTTCAGAAAATAGACGAAACCATCAGACATCGAATGCCTCGTGCACTCAAAGGGAGCGAATGAGTTGTCGAGAAAATGAAATTCGATCTTCGACAAATCGCCAAGACCTTTTTGTGCTCAAAGAGGTCATTTTTCGGGTGCGAAGACACGTAGAATGAACAGAACCGAAAAAGAAGTACGATTTCCCCCTTTCGGGATTATTCATATTTGTGTTTGTGTCGCCACAAACCACCGCAACGAGAGTTTCCATAATCGCAACGGTCAACACTGTTTTACAATTACTTCTTCTTTTTCTTCTTTTTATGTTGTTGAATGAATTTGTTTCAAACCTGAATATAAATTCGATCCCATTGCAATGAAGAGTCGTTTCGCTTCGTCGATCGTGGTTGAAGATCTTCTAATAGTGATGACGCCATTGACTGAAATATGAAATAAATATTTTGAGATCTCCAGACGTGGCTGAAAGATACAATCAGAAAAAAAGTTGGGTGGAAAAACAAAAAAAACAAACAAAAATTCCAAAAGTACGTGATTTCCAACAATGCACAGTTTTCTAGCTACCGTACTCAAGGCGTTCAGATTCGCGAATCCTAAACCATTCGAATGAATCATTCCTGAAGTCTTTGAAGTATATTTTAACTAAAATAAACAGCGAAGAGAGGGTCTGACATAACACTTATATTATATGGGTCATATCATATTATTATATGGTTGTTTATGTAAACAAGGACTATCTTTCTATTCTGCTCGCGAGTTTGGTACCAGGTGAATGGAAAGGGAAACGAAACGTTTTGTGATTTTTGAAGAATAGGGGTTTATTATGAAATGGAAACTTCGAGTAGAACGAATAAACCAATTTAATGGATTTGAAGCTTCTGAATAATGCCGAAAAAATTTTTACTTAATTTCAGGTATACTTGTAGCAAAAAGCACATGCAGCTGTCAGTTCGATTTAAAGGCGCATACAATTATTTCGAATGGTATCTCGCCGGGAATAGCTCCGACCGTAACACCCAGTAGTGCATTTCTGATCACTGTAGATATTCGCTGCGGGATATCATTGGAAAAAGTATGCACCTTTAAATCGAGCTGACCAAAGACGGCGGAGCAATAATATGAGAAAGACGAACTCCTCATGTTTCACTATCAGTTCTGACATAATTCAATAATACTGAAAATTACAGATCAAGCGTCATGAGGGTACTTCCTCCTGCAGAAGGTTCAAATTAAATATTCAGGATCTCATTCTGATTTTTTTAAAAACGACAATTAGTTCATCACATATTCAAGCTAGCTTACAGGGCTGTAAGAAAAAAGTGATTCCCATTTCAAAGCTACCGCTCCCGAATGAAAATGCTTCTAATTATTCAAATCTTCCGGACATCCGGATTCCTTTCTCGTTTGTTCTGTTTTTCAATTTATTTAAATTTTTGCTCACAGCTGGAGGCGTTGGCTTACTTCCGAGATCCACCTCAAGCACTCTCGATTGTCGTGGAAACTCTCATTCTGTTTCATCGGATACCAAAGGACCATAGAACGATGTCCATTCCCCACTTTTTCTTTATGTTGTTCTTTTCGTTTTCATCACCTTCATGTCTCTCTGCCTTATCATATCTTTATCCAGTCGACCTCGCCCACATATTCAACACGGCTGAAAAAACCCGCTTCTATGATAAACCTTTGATATCTTAGACCCCTTTCTCTTCTTCTTCTCCCCGCCTGTTACGCAACAGAGTGTACACTTTTGCCATCAAATGAAGCTCTCCCTAATTGGTACGATCTCTTCCTTCAGATCCACTTCCTGTCATCGAACGAACGAACATGGCCATCTGAAGACGATTAACTCGTTTTCATATCCATCTCCCCCTTTTTTTCCTCATCATCGCCCTTTTAGGGAGGAATTCACTTTCAGTGTTTCCTTTTTTCATTTCCATCCGAAATATCTCAACTTCTTCACCCCTTTTACGCACTCGCTTTCGACAATTTGTTCGAAGAAAAACAGTGAAACATGTGAAAGTTTGCCCCCGCAGCGACGGATTGCAAAAAAAAGTAAAAACGATCGGATTTGCCGATATGGATTTTCGAAGATGCTAGACAACCATGCCATTCTGGATTCTTTCCGTTCACTTTTCACCATTCTCACCTTAGGAATTTTGAAAATTTTGGATCTTGAGAGAAATCTTAGCTCTCACCAGAGTCTCACCAGAGAATTCTGACTTCCGACTTTTAAAAATTTCACTTCCGCCCAACTCTGGTTCTAACCTAAATTTTCATGTCATTTTCATTATGTGAACTTTCTGATCTTTTGAGTCTTTCTGAGTAGATTAAGTCACATGTTCAGTATCTCCGTCACTAAGTAATTTCCAGTTCCAGACTGATCATAGTTCGATTGTACACCTAATCATTCTTATATGTATAATTTCCGACATTCAAATGACCTGGAACCAGCTTTATTGACTAGACGGAATGGCTTAGGTACAGTATGATTCGGATTACTTTTCTGATATCTGCAATCGTTTGCAGTCTTATTTTATACGATTTAACAAAATCTTACTTCAGGAGCACCTATAGTTTTTCGGCACCCGCCAATTTCTATAAACTTTCGGGATGAGTTTAGCTTTGCATTAAGGAGTCCGAATCATTCGGTTCCACTAATAGATTCTTGACCACCTTCTGAATTACATCCAGAAGTCGTTCCTCCGGTAGACTTCATCGTTTCGTATTCTTCATCTAAATCATTGAATCAGCAGATTGCCAATTAGTAGTGTCCTGAAATGACCACAGACACTTCGATTTATTATCCGAAATTGGCTCATAAATCACGCTTTCTTCATCTATTCTCGAAATCCAAAGAGAGAAGCTAATTCGGTGTCATCATCTATCACAGAGGCGCTCGCTACTTTTACTGGCCGGCCAAGAGAAGAAGAAGCTGATTGGAAAACGAAGGAAAAGCACGCTTCAGGGCCCGTTGTCCGTCTTCTTCGCCTCCTCGAGACCGTCATTTCTTCTCTCTCGTTTCAACCGCTTCATGTCTTGCTTTCTCGGGAATTCTGGTGGTGTCTCTTCGTGTTATAATTGATCCGTTTCACGAGATAATATACAATTTCAACTTCTCCGATTGTTTCCCTTTTTCGCACTTCTCACTTCTAAGCTTCCTGGGGTTTCCAATGTTGCTTTTGTGTATATCTCTCTATGGCGTTATCATCCTGTAACTGGTTCCACCCTGATAAGCAGATTGTCAGATAGTATTCCTAGCATGGCAGGGCGCCAGAGGAATCTTCAAAAAACGAATGAGTCAGCTTGAAAAGCCTTGTATGCAAACCGATAACGCAAGTCCCTTCATCCATGACGAATCCGATCCCGATTCCTTTTGCAACAGTAGTATACTGTCAGTCTTCAGAAGAAGCACAGAGTTCTCCATCATTTTCTTCTTATTCATCTTCTTCTGCTTTGTCACCCCTTCCTCGGAAATGTTCATCGTTCTCCAGGGGCCCCCTCTAGTCATGTATCGCCTTCTCACCGTAATCCTGTCTTCGTGTTCGGGCAGTCTGCGTCTCAGAGTCCTTCGGAAACGAAGCTTCTCTTTCTCTTTTCTTAGATTGTCGGATCGTCTTCATTCGGCCGGCCACCTTCTCCTTCTTCTTCTTTCCCTTCAGCTTCTCCCTCCCCCTTTCTCTGTTGCCCCCGGCGTGTTATGTCTCCTGCTGCTACTGTTTATATCGTCTCGGATTCGCTCTCCCACTTTTTGAACTGAAAAAACCAATAGAAACTTTTACCACATACAACATTCTCTATAAACACGATCTAGGTCACATCATAAAGCTTCACCTCTCCCGTTTTTTTTTCACTCTTACCGTCTCTAATTACTCTTCAGTTATCTCTCTTGCCACGTCATCCTATTTCCAGAAGTCACCTCAAAGACAGGGCTGCCGTGTCCCGTCGTCGAGACACGATGCCCATTCGGTTACTGTCTCTCTCATTGGCCATTCTATTTCTAGCTACATCTACATTCGCGGTAAGTTCTTCCATCCCTCATCATTCTTCTGTCATTTTCTCCCATACACTCACTAATTACATTTATTCATTCCATTTTCCGTCTCAATCCGTCTTTCGGCAAATTATGTTTATTTATTACCTAATCGCCAAAACAACAACAAGAAAAAAGTGAGCGATGCCTGCATTGCGAAAGATCGTTGAATGAGATTGTACAAGAACTAACGAACCGTAAAATGAGACATTCTGAAAAAAAACTTGCAGATGTTTGGGAACGTTATAGATGACCAATCTAGAAATAATTTTTGATGTTGCAAGATAATTTTCTCACTTTTTTCCAGCAACTGAACGACGGAGATGCTTCATTCGGAGATGCACCACACTCACACAGAAGGCTATATGGGATTAGGAGGCTAAGGGTGAGTTCTAAACTTTTTCGAGACCTCGAACTCCAATTTGTGACTTCAGATGCTCCGCCCAATACCGCAAACTGTTGAACACTCCCCAACCCATCAGTTCGTTGATCGAAGGCGTCAACCTGCCCGATTCTCTTCTGAAGATTCCGAACAGGTCAGTTGCACGTCAAAGGCCTAAAGTTAGCTTTTGCCAAGGGCGAAAACGTGTTTTATCCATACATAGTGCCATCTGACTCATTTTTTTTTTGGTGTCCTTTCTCTATCCGCATCTTTTTTCTCTCTACTAATACTATCCCCTCTGACGTAATCGTAAGTAGAGAAGTGAGAAGCATCAGAAAAAAAGAGAGAACGGTAGGGATACAAATCATCAAAAAGATTTGCCATCCGATACCATACGATATGTTGAAAGAAGAGATGTGACACAAAAAAACGACATTTATGTATGCATTTCTTCTCTCTGTGTTGTCCAACACATTCAAAAGGGACGGCATGTCATCCAGAGAGTTTCCGAATTGGGCCCCCCGCTGTCGTCATTCCCAGTTCTCTCTCCTGTTGAATCTCGAAATCGAAACCGCAAATTCTGGTTTCGCAAGCCTGGATGCCCTCTGTGTGTGTGTCGGTCACGCAAAAGGGAATCAAGTGAAAAGAGAGTGAAAGACCGTATTGTCTCGTTTCCCGAAACTATTCGAATAGCCGAGATGACCTCGCTTATCTTTAGCTTTTTGTTTCAATCGAAAGCCATCGCCAATTCATCCGAAAGCAAGTGAAAGTAACACATTCCTTTTTCAGGATCAGGTGTTTGTCCCGCGGGCAGTGGCACCTCCAAGAGCAGCTCGTCCAGCCGTAACATCAGCTGCAACAGAATCAGCAGAGACGTCAGCAGAAGCTTCAGTGCCAACAACGTATATTGTGCAAACTCCAACCAAATTTGGAAAGAGTTTGGATGATGCTAGAAGGAAGAGAATTGAAGCAAGATGGAAGAGGTTGGGCATCAACTTCAAGACTATCAACCATCCACTTCTAAACGGTGTAAGTTGTTCTTCGGGGTTTTCAATCCGGGCTGCAACGGATAGCCACCGTCTGGCGATTTTTCCCCCTCTAAACTATGATTTTCAAGTGAAATTTTAATGAAAATTTAGAAATCGATGAGATCTACACAATGGTGGTTAGAATATCTAAGTTCCATGATTTTATTTTCCATTAAACGTCAGAAAGCACACGGGCCGGAGATGGATATGAGACCCGTTTTAGCTTGACCCATCCACTTTTCATATAAACTTTGACTTGAAAATCCCAATTTAGAGGGGAGAAAATCGTCGGCGGGCGCCAGCCCGTTTTTCTTCATTGAAAAATAGAAACTGAAGAAAGTATTTCTGCTGTTTTTACAAAAACGAAATTTTCCTGTGAATGTTTTCTGAAACTATTATTATTCAGGATGCTGAACTCCCACACACTGGCCACCAGTACACCATCCGCCAGTTGAATGCTCCAAAGAAAATCGAAAAGATGGTTGAAGTCGAACGACCACAAATCGAACAACCAATTCTTCATGTTGTGAACCCTCTCGATCAAGGTATTTTCTAAATTTCCTATTTTTCCATGTGCTTTGGGTCCTACTATCTTTCCCTAACTCGCTTTTTCCTTCCTTCTGGTGGCTTTTTTTGAATGTAATTGTGCTTTAGGAATTGTACCGTCCGAACCGCAACCGCAACCAATACCTGCCGAACTCCCAGTGTCTGGAAACTATCATTCTCGTACCAAACCAATTCTGAAAGGTGTCAAATTTGTGCAAGAAAAATTGTCCGTTCGCCCTCGTTTGAGGATTCGTCGTCCTGGTTGGTGCTTCTTTCGCTTTTCTGATCTATCCCATTTGTTCAATTTCTCTCTTTTTTTTCTTATTCTAACCCATTTTTATATGTACAGGAGAGAAAGCTGAACTTCCAATGCCAGAAGATCCAAACCTGACTCCATTTATGAACAACGCCAGAGCCAAGTTCGGTTACGGAACCACAACTCTTCCTCCAGCAACTACTACTGTCTACGTTCCACCAACAACTGCCTCCAGAAGACCAACGACGACTACAACAACGACAGAAGCACCAGTAGAAGCATCGTTTGGAATTTCCGGTGGTGATTCTGGAATCATCGATACTGGAGATTCAGGACTTGTTGGAAATGGAGACTCTGGCCTCACTGGAGATTCTGGATTCGGAGGAGATTCTGGAGTTCTTGGACCTCCAGGAGATTCAGGGGCTGGATTTGGATTCGGACCGTCTGAATTGCCACCAGAGTTCCAAAACGTCGGATTCGGAGTTGGTGGAGGAGACAATGGATTTAACTTTAATGTGCCAGCTGATAAGATGGAAGCAAAGAAGGAAACAACTACTGCTGCTCCAACTACCACCACCACAAAAAAGCCAGTGCCAAAGAAATCAAAACATGTTCAAAGGTAGGGTCTGAAAAAAACTACATTTAATGAATAAAGCGTTTTTAGAAAACAACCAAACCCAGCTGTTGACAAAGATGAACCAGTTGTGATTCCACAAAATTCAGGACTTCGTCCAGTTTCTCCACCAAAAGAGTTCTCGGGCGCCGGAGGTTTCGGAAGTGAGTATTGCCTTATTTCCACTAGAACTATATTCTTATCTTAGGCTTCGGAGGAGGTGGTGGCGGATTCGGAGGCGGTGGCGGTGGATTCGGAGGAGGCGGAGGTGGCTTTGGAAGTGGATCAGGACTCGGAGGAGCAGCTCCACCAGCACCACCACCACCATCTGGACCAGATCCGGACTTCGGAGGAGACACTGGAGCGGCACCAAGCGAAGGGGACTATTTCACTGGAGAATCCGCGTTGACTCGTTCAAAGGGACCCACTGGAGATGGTTATGGACCACCAGTGTTCCCAGGAGGAGCAGCTCCACCACCAGTTCCAGCTGTAGGACTCGGAGGTGCTGCTGCCGGAAAATCACCATTCGGAGGAGGACAAGCGGTTGATCAAGTTGAGAACGCAGGGACCACTGTAAAGCCATCAGCATTGTTGAGTGTGTTGAGCAAGGCGGATACAGGATTCAACCAAGTTATTGATCACTTCGAGAACGGAACACCGCCAGAAGCTGCATTCATCGATATTCTAGAAGTCGCCCTTGGATCCCAGAAACTTGACTCTCAAGCCAAACTTTTGGGTCATGTTGATAGAACCATCGGATTGGATAATCTGCAAAGGCTCCAAAGATGGGCAAACACCGCCGGAGCTATGGATGTTTTCAAGGATCAGGTAAGGATAATTATCTCGGTTTCAAAGTCAATTCAAAATATTTTCAGTTCCTGAAATTCGCCAAAAACTTCCAACCACCACCAGATCTCTTGCCAACAGTTCCTCCACAACTCGAGTATCTTTTCAAAACTTCAGGAAAGTAGTTCAATTCTTTTTTTTTAATGGTCTTCTCTAATTTATTTTCTCCCCTCCTTTCACAAGAGTCTCACTACATAACTCATTCCTTTCTCATAGTTTTATTCCCTTATTTTTGTCTTTTTCTGCACACTTTTCCTTCAAAATCATTTGCATTTCGATCGACCTCAAAACGGGATACCTAACAATTCTCGAGCAATAATTCGAATTTGTTTCCGAAACTTTGTCTTTCTTATTATTTTCTTTCTTTCTTGATTCTGCTCACTTCCTTTGCCATCTACTATTTATTTATTTAGATTGTTTGAAATACAAAATAAAAACAATGAAAATTTTAAAAAATCATTACTTGTGCTATTTTTTTTGTTGAGAGACGGATCAGACAAGTTCCAGAAAAGAAGACAACCGTAGAAGGAATGAATGAATGACGAAATAGTTTGAAGATGGAAAGAGAAGAATATGAAAAGAATGATTGATGAATGAGAAATTCTATGGATTGATATAATCACAGAAATTAGATCAACATCTAATACAAAGATATATTAAGCATTTGGAAGAGTGAACTAGAAGGACAAAAGAAAAGAGATTCATGTAGAAATTAGGCAATACTTAATACTAGAAAGAGTATCTACACAAGAAATTACAAGAGCTTTTTTATTCGCTCTCCTCATCCATCAAATCTGCTTTGGTCTTCTCAGCGTTCTCGATTTGAGACATCAGATTCTCCAGACGACGTTTGATACGTTTCTGATCATCGGCAGCGCATTGAATGATGATTCTCAAGAAGTTTTGACACGTGGCTCCGGCGGTTTCCTCGTAGGAACAGGCGTTCAAGTATGTTTGGAGGCACTGAAAATTATGAAATAGAATTGAAGTCAAAACAAAATAAACTTACAAGTTTAGCTTTCTCAATATCCGACTGCATCATGACTCCAACATCCTCAATCATGGCACTAGCATCATCCAACGCCTTCTTCTGCTCCTCGTTTCTTGGAGTCTCCACGACAACTTGAACTGTCTTTGTTCTTTTGGTTAAACGATCAGTAATCGCTTCAATCTCCTCACGATCACAATCTTCCAATTTGAACATGCAGTTATGAACACTGATCTCTCCGAGGGAACGAAGAATTTGCTCTTTTTCCATCTCGAGTTCAGCAGCTTTTTTTCTGAAATAATATTTCTTTGAAGAATTTCCATTGCTTCTGAATCATTTTGTGTTCGTGCATTGTGCCACTTTCACTTATCATATGGTTTTCTTTTTATGACCCAATACAATGAGCAAACCGGGCGAACAATTTACAACAAAAGATAACGAAATGGAGGTTTCGTTAAATTTCGAAATATTTTCCAAAAAAAAACCCTCACCTCAATTGCTCAACTTGTGCTTCAATCTTATCCAAAGCCACGATAGTCTTTGCATTGAAATCGACAACACTTTGATTCCTCTGAAGCCTCTTTCTTTTCGCTTTTCCCTCATTGATTGGAGAAGTGAGTGGAGATGGATCACCATCCTAAAAGAGAATGTATTTGAAACGTATAATTATAAAATCAGTCCAACTTACGGTCTCATGTTCTGGGCACAACTCGCAATTATTCTTCCCAAGAACGATCTTGGCAATGTTGTCCTCGAGGTTCTCATCTCCTTTTCCAGAATCACGACTTTCTTTCTTCTCCAACTTCTTCTCGTAAGGCAATGGAATCACTGCTGGTCTCTCTGGAACTTCATTTTCTTTTGGTTCACGAGTACGAGATGGTGGACGAGAAGTTGGTTTTGTAGTATTTGGTGGAGTCGTTTGACGTTGTGGAGCAGGTTGTTGATGTTGTTGTTGTGGATGATGGTACTGTTGTTGTTGTTGAGGATGAGGAGGTTGAGATTGGTTCGGTTGAGAGTTCCGTCTCAATGTTCCGCTTGGAGACTGAGACTGTGGTGTTGGGCTCCTTCTGAAACTTTCCATTCGCGGATTCGGCGAAAGTCCTCCATCTCGTCCGAATCTAGAGAACTCTGGGAAGTTTGAACCATTGCTAGGGAATCCGCTAGGAAAGTTCGGGAACGATCCAAAGCTGGGCCAGTCTGGGTCATCAGGGAATCCAGTGGAAGACGAGAAACTCGGGAAGTCTGGGTTTGGACTGCGATGAAAGTGAGAAGGGAATCCGCTGTTATGCATGTTGTTGGTATTCACAGTTGGCACCTGTTGATACTGTTGTTGGGAAGGATGGGGTTGTTGAGATTGTTGCTGTGGAGGTGGCTGACGATCGTTGTCTACAGAAGATGATGAGTTACTCCGACTATGAGAGTGATTCTGTCCGAGGATCTTGATTGGGATGTTCTGAAACATTCTTGAGTTTAGGAAGGTAGTAGGAAAGGAAAAATTGAGAAAGTAAGGGGGTTGGTGTCCTCATCTGTTTCTGTCTAACTGATAAGAATGCCTTTTGATCACATATTCTCCACCCCCTTTTCTCTCCAATTTCTAGTTTTTGGTCAGTTCCATTTTCAGAAACGAAAGAACCAAATTGCAAATCGATTACGAAACAGAAGTACGATTTCATGTTGTCCTATTATCTTCCAACCTTCGATTCGCCGACAGGTCGAATGGAACGTTTCAATTTCGATGGATTAGCGATGGAAATGTAAAGATAAGTCGGGCAAACGATTTGCATGTTCAAGGCCGTTTTCGCACCCCCAGAACAATTTTTCTTCTATCTTTTCTTTTAGTTGTAATAGTTCAGTTATCAGTGTGGAAACATTCCTAGACGCAGGCGAGTTAAGCAGCTGTCTTTCTTCATTCTTCTGGGGTCTTCAATTTGCTAAGAAAAATGAAGAAGAACATTGGAGAAAAAAAACAAAAATAAGCACGAGGGTGTAATGGAATTTGAATTCATTCGAAAAATGCTCCAGATGGGGCTCCCCTCTCTCTATTTGCAGGAGAAATCGAAAGAGTACATGGTTATTTCAGGAAGAGCAAATAGTAGTCAGGTACATCAATATAACTTGCAGCTGATAAAGAACAAAAAAAGAACTTACCACGACAGGCATCGTTAGGTCGAGTGGGGGGAGTAAAATATGAGTGAGTGAAGAGAAAGAGAATATGGGTTGGGTAAGGGGTCTCGTTTGCTTTCAATATGCGCGGAACACACGGACCGGATCGCCTTTTCTTCTGCTTCTCTTTTTCCCTTTTCTGGAGGAAAATATAAGGAAAAGCAGACACAGACACCGAAACAAAACTTTTGACAGTCACTGGTGGCGGTTTGACGCACAGTCTCTGAGTCTCTTTCACTCTCTCGGAAAAAGGAAAAGAGAGAGAGAGAAGGAAAATGAAAGAGTTACGAAACAATTGGCGCCAGGACTCCGCCCTCCGATTCAATTCTCCGCGATTCGGGAGTCTTCGAGAAGAAAACGATGCGGAGATAGTGTGAGAGGATGAGAGACACAGGCAATCAGTGAATCGCAGAGGTTGAGAGAACGATGAACACTGTTTTTAAAAATACACGGCCTTGTTTTTTCAGCTTTTCAGTGATCCCTAAAGCTCGCAGGTTTGAAGGATCGCCGCGAAGAAAAATCAAAAAATGGTAAGAAAACAATTCTAGATTCCATTTTCCTGGTTTCAGAATTTAATGATTCATATTATCATATAGTTTGAATAATCGTCTTTGAAAAAAAAAAACATCTTTTCAGTATTTTGAAGTGCATTTCTAGCATATTCGAATCATTAGAATGTAAGCAATCGATTTGGCTCTTACCAAAGTTTTTTCGCGATTTTCTACTTTCGAAATTCAAAAACTTTCAGATGCACTAACTTTACTAGAAATCAGTTATTTTTAATCTACAAAACCTTCCAGATCGTCCAGATCTGCAGCATTTTGAATATCAGACCGTAAGATTCTCCTCGCGAACTGTGAACTACCGTAACCCAGACTTTTTTCCCGATATTTTCCATTCTTCTTCCAAATAATTTATTATTCACTCTTATCAGTAGACAGAAACACCAGCAGAAGAACCACATAAACTTTTCTTTCATTGTTTTGTTTTCATTCGAGGAAACGCCCAAACAGGATAAGATCAATTCGGAACGGAACAACAAAGAAGAATCAAAATTTTCGATGATGATGAATAATGAATAAAGAATATGGCAAGGAATTTGAATTATTTATGCTATCAGTGAATATTCGAAAAACAAAAAAGGTTGCTTCTCGCTCTGTTATCTGATGGAATGGATGACTAACCACAGAGAACCGTCGACCCTTTGATGGTCAATTGATTTTATAGGGAAAAAGAGAGGGGGGATTGACGAATCAATTATTTTCGGGTGTGGTCGGTTGATCGACGACGACGAAACTTTCGAAAATGAGATGAAGGAGATGAAGGAGACAAAAAGAACATGTGATGAATGAAGAACCGAATGGAGACAAAATGATGAGACGGGTGGGGTCGGTGTCCAAACATTTGGAAAGTTTCCTTCCACCTGCTTCTCGACTTTTTGTATTTGAAAAACCAATACATAATCAGTTTAACGCCTTTTCCGTGTTTGTACCGCGCAAATAGAGCAGCAAATTTAGTGTATGTTCTTTCGTGTACGGAGAAGCTTCCAGAATTTGTTACGAAATAGAAAATGAAAGTAATGAGAATAATTGCTCACTTCAAAAATAGGTTTTTGTATTGGAAAATATGATTTCCATATTAAAACATCATAAGTTAGGTCAGGTGAGCAAACCTTGCAAAACCAGTTATTCTCCCACACAGTTTTTGAAACCTCATAAAATCATGATGGAATGTGGCATTGAAATCTAATTAAAACGGTTACGAGAGAATATTGAAAAAACAACTAACCGTAGGAGTAGTAGTAATCTCGGTCTTTGCTGGTTCCTCGGCCATTTGAAAAAAGTTGAAATTCGAAAGGAAAAAGTGAGTGGTAGAATGAAACTCTGATACTGATAAAAATCACTTTTGGGTGGGGTTTTTGAACCAATAGTAACTCCTAACCGGAAACAAGCTTAAAATTTGATAACCGCTTTTTCTTGTCTTCTGTATTCATAAAGGGTTAATCATTCAAATATGTGTGACTCTTCTGGAAACCGGAAGCGTAAGAGTTCAGAAAATGACAGTACTTTTGGAAGACACTCTGGAGTCGGAATACAATCTGAAGAATCGCTGCTGAACATAAACAGTAATTCCAGGCCGCGGCCGTGCAAAGCTGGAAGTTCAATTCAAATTTCAGCCACGTTTTCAATTTTGCCGCAGAAGATTTATACATTCTCCCAAAACGACTACAGGAATCTTCACCAGTATAATTGAAGAATTTTCCAGTCTAGCCACTTTTTCTTCAAATCTCTACCATAAAATTTTCCAAAAACATCCATCCATAACATCATCCGTTCTTCCATTTTTCATTCGATCCTACTCCTTTTTCTGACTCATGATTTCCTTCCTTCCTTCTCTTTTTTTCTCCTACTCCTGGACAATTTTTGCATCTCTCCACCCACGTACTTGTGTCTAGCGTATGTGTACAAACAATCAGTGATAGTCAACCAAAACGTTCGTTGTATTTTTCAATGTCGGAAAAAAGAAAAGGGACACCACAATAGAGGAGGGATGGAACACATAAAGGCATGGAATGTTTATACAGAATTGTACAAAAATAATGGTATCAAAACTTGACTCCTTTCTTGTTAAACGGAATCGAGAAGTGTCTGAAAGTCAAAGATTAGAAAGGGATTGGAGGAAGCCTGATTACTTGAAACTGCATGATTTATAAGCTGGATTGTAGAAAACTAAATCAATTTTGTCCTGGTTCACAAAGCGCGAGGATACCAACACCAATCTGAATCATACCTTTTCGAATGCACTTCTGATAAAATTTAAACTCACGGAGAATCCAAAACAAAGTATAAAATGAAGTTCCAGAACTTTGTCTCATCTGATTTATTTTTCGGTCTTGGAACTACCATGGTAATCTGACAAACTGGGAATAGCCTTGCGAAGTCTTTCTGCTCAGAAAATTGGAAAAGTTCATCCACGGAAACAAATTCATCAAGATACAACGCTTCTGAAAATCAAGGTTCAAATTACAGTACATTTTCGAATCGTTACCAATGTATCGACTATTCAGGAAAACTCGCATAAGAGTGTCTAAATCAACGGAACTCTTATCTTTTCGAAAACTCTGACGATCAAAAGTCATTTTGAGTTTCGCGCGGACCACTTCTACTTGATTGTTCTCATCCGGGGTTGCTTGAGTGTTCACTTTCACAACTTTGCATTCAGGCCACTTTTTCTGGAAGAGGTTCCCGGTAAAAAACAGAGCATAAGGATATTTATAAAATTTTAAAAAATCGTATGCTGCTATTCTCCACTCATTGGGTTCTAGGGATTTCAGTATAAAACATCCCAAATATAATGAACGCCATATTTACCTTCATTTTCAGCTCTATTTTGACATCAGATCTCAATTGTGATGCATGCACAATTACACAACTTTCATCAGCCGCAAACAAAAATTGACTATGAGAAACGAGACCTTCTTTGACTTCCTGAAAATTCAATATTCCCAGTAAATGAAACTCCCACAGTATACCTCCTGCTTCGGCAGAAAGATAGCAGATCTGTATCCATCTCGAACGGTTTGAAAATAAACTCGGAGTAAATTATATGAGCATTGATTGATGAAAACAGGAAGCGATCCAAATAACTAGAAATTCGAAATTTTTCAAAAAAATTAAAAATTTGAAAAACAAACTTCAAGATTTCTTTCCCTCGTAAATGGAAACAATAGGTCTCTAATGCACTTTTGTTGGTCAGGAAATTGAATGTAAAAGTTTTTGTATGGCTGTAAAAATTACTTTAATTAGTTGTAAAACAAATTGCTTTTTACATCTATTTTCTCTAATCTGAAGTATAGAAAAGCTGAAAATAGGAAAATAACGAAATACAAGAAAATGGCGCAGTTCATTACTGTTTGGTAGTTTTCCATCGTTCATTTCGATTGGATTTGTGTTCCTATTCAGATTTTATCTCAAAGCGGATATGCATAGTTTTCCCCCCGATGAAACGGTCCCCTTGACTTTTACTCTTTTGTAAAACCAACAAAAATTGGAAATGCGGAAGGGAAAGTGAGTACCTGTTTTTTATCTCATCCAGGTGCGCACTTTTACTTGTTTTGTTCAACCGTTGTTTTGTTGGAAAAAAAAATGAGAGACGAGAATGAAATGGGAACTTGTTTCGGATTTCATAACTTCGCATTGTTATTTGGAACGGAAAGGAAATGATGAATTTTGATAGATTTATGATATTGGATCAACAGATGACACAGAATTTGGGACAGGATCCCTGAAATTGAGATGAATATATGGTTTAACTATCATAAATTTCAGAAAATTGAAGTACAATAGTGCTCAGAATCGGTTTATTTGTGCACAGAATGTATTTATTTATCATCGTTTGCTCTCAAAAATGTTTCATAACAAGAGCTATGTTTTTTTCAAAAACAGAACTATGATTCATCCTAGATACATACAACTTCAGAAGATGAACAATTTTGGAACGTTTACATTTTCGATTGATCCATTCAAAGTCTAGGAAACTTCAAATCATCAAGGACCCATTCTCCATTCTTCCAGAATCCAACTCAAAGTTCACTTGGAGCAAAAGCCCAATTCAACATATTATATGAATAAGAATCCACCCTCGCCTTACCTATGCCCATACCCCGCTAATACCTTTTTTCTTCGTGTTTTCTTTTCACTGCCCTTTTTTCAACCCTCCTAATCCGTCGTTTCTTGGCATCTCCTTTTTTCAGTCAAGGTCTCCCTAAAACATCATCTGACTTTTGCCATTTCTGGCAGCGCAACTACTATTTGTCAAACTTCAAAGTGACCTTTTACTTACAAGTTTTGTTATTTTTATTTTAACCGACTATCCCTTCCTTGTTCCTTTGGACAACTCAAAAAGAGATTTTCCCGCTAACTGCGACCACACAGAACGATTCATTTTTCTACCAAATCAATCCTTTTTTCTCGATACGCATCAACTGTGTTCACCTTTTCCTCTTTCTCTCTATATCCACTGATCCATTTTATGCCAACAACCAGACACGGTAATCGTTGCATGATGGACGAAAAAAAAAGACGAATAAAATATAGATTCCCGTGTGTCACTTGGATCAATAATTGGGTATATCCTAACCTTTGTTCTATATATTCCCAGGTGTTACCCATCACTAACTGTCACCTTTTATGAAACTCTTTGTGATTTGTGGCCAAAAGTGCCGGATGACCAACAGTTTTGCAAAACGTTTTTTTGTAGGAAGGACATTTAGAAATGGACTAGTTTGTCAGGATGGGGAGATGATCAAAAAGTTCAATCCTGGGAAAGATTAATGATCGTTTAAAAAACTTTGGGAAGTTTTGGAACCTTTTTGTGCAGCTCCATTTCTGCACCAGAGGAAGATGTTCTTGAGAAGTCTAGTATGTCTTGGAGCCAAATACATTACACACTTTTTTTTACAGGATACGAATTCTCCTTGAGCTAAAAATACTATACTAAACATTTGAAGGATTACTTTTAGGATTTCTGACTGTTAACTGTGAATTCTGAAGTTGAAAGATTGAAGTCTATGGTTAACAGAAGCATTAGCAGGTAGAAACCCTTCAGAACCCAATAAAATAAAGGAATCCATGAAAAGACATTTCTCCAGATTGATTACACAAGGCGTGCCTATCTCTCTGAACACATTCACTTATTCATTCCTTTTTTTGCCCATTGTCCGACTATCTGATCACCAATTACCTCTTCTCTGTGTGTCCATTCTCTCTTTCTTCTTTTTCTGATATCCAATTTTCTTTCTCCATTTTACCAGCAAATATTTCAGCCCTCATTTGTTTCTTTTTGTCCCAATAATACAACACGTTTTGTTCCCTTTCTCGTGTCCTTTATCAAGATGGTTGTAACTTGTCTTGACCCTGTAAATGCTTCTTCTCCATTACAAAAGAGGAAATCATCAACAAGTTGTCTTTTACTTTTCAACGATTGTCCTTCCTTTCTCCTCCTCCTTTTTTTTGCCACACCTTATATGTCAGCCAATGTTTTTCTTGAGAAAGAACGACAGGAACCTTTCAATTCTCATGAGAATATTTACTTTTCAACTGTTCGAAAAATTATTACCCCGTCTTGGTGTGTTCCAGTAATCCCATTGTTAACAACTCTTAAATTTTCTTCCGTTTCTCACTTATTTGAACAACTGTTTTTCTTCTCCGACAGTTTTCAGTTTTCATTCAGAAAAATATTCATTCAGATTGTTTGTAGTTTGACGATCTTTTGATTGTCCATTCTTCGGGAACACCTTCAGACTATGACCGCCATAAAATGGCAACTGATAATTTGAAAAAGGAAATAACTTGATCATTTCGAGAAGAGACCGTTCACATTATTTCCGCTCATTTCATTTTGAATTTGTTCTTGGAAAAATTAGTAAGATGTTATTCGAAGAAGAATCAGTGACCAGCGTCAGGTTACCAGAAGTTCAGAATTCGAACAGGTAGTTTTGAGATAATGAATGGGCGGGGTTTCGAGATTTAGTCGATTTTCAACATAATGGTATCAAGTAGACGAACATTTAGTTAGGGATTGACTTCGCGTGATTTAAAATGAATCCGAAATTCGGTTTTCCCAGTTTCACTGAACTCTACTTTCTTTTTTTTTCTCATAAAACCTTTTCCGTTGACATCTATAATCTCTTCATCCACTTTCTCTCTCTAATCCCAGTTTTCAATTGTTCAGTGTCATCCAGATCAGTGAGGTTGAACTTTCTTTCTACTTTCATTTTATTTATCAAATTTTATCAAAACCAAACAAACACACTGTTCATTTTTATCTTCTGCAAAAGTTGACTTTCAATAAATCTCGGACTCTTTTTCTCCAAATAACCAGATTCCTGATTTTTCGGTATGTATCTTTACTTGTGTGTGCTTACCGAACCAGAGTATATTTAGTGATATTTGTGGAGGTAGGTGGCAGTGAGCAGGGGGTAATAAATAGAGTTCAAATAGTACGGCCCGCCTTCATTCCGATATTTAAAGGATCGTCCCCTCTTCTACTATCTTGTCATTTGTAGTTTGGTTTTGTATAACTGGATTCCTATTTTTCAGAATGATCACACGTGTCGGCGACGTTGAATCGCCTAGAAGAGGAAGTCCAAGTGAAGTATTCTCTTCCGATATCAATCATATTCACAGGAATCGAAAGGAAGAAAAGAAGGGGTGAGTGGAGGGCTGAAAATGTGGGTTTTCGGTGAATTATGAAAAAGTTGAAAACTTCATGAAGAGCTCGAATTAATAGACTGCTCAATATACCTCAAATCCATATGGCTGGAAGTTAGAAGCAACTAAAACTTGAGCTAAAAGATTCCAAAGTAATTTTTTACACCATGGTCATTACCAAAACAGTGCACGAATTCCAGGTGATTTTCTAAAGTTGGCAGTGATAAATTTTAAATTAAAAACTGCTGGTACGACCTATTTGAAAACCTCAAATCTTTGTATATTTCTAGCTAACTGAAGTTCTTTTGGACATACATTTTATACAGTATTTTCGGCCTCACTTTCCTCTGATCTTCGAGTGTTCTCTATTACGTGACTTTTCCTATTTTGGTTCTATATACATCCACAGACCAGTTAGTTACTGTTTCCAATTTCGACACTTTTATTTATAGATCACTTTTTCCAATATTTGACATTCCTCATTGAACATTGGTTCCTGGCTGCTCTTTTCTAGACACATGTTAGAATTACCAACTTCTAAAAGTAAACTTATCTCCTTGCTCTTTTTTTTTCTGCCAAAAGATCAGAATGTGTCCAACAATCTTTCTTTGTTTGCTCTCACTTCCCAACGGTTTGCTCATTGTCAAAAACTGAGAGAAGGGAAATCGGAAAAATGAAAACGGGAGCTATTCCTATCTCCCTTCGTAGATATTATTAGCATGCGGATCACTGTAGAGGAAACCGATTCGATCGTTTACTATCCTAATTCGCCACGCGTCATTGACAATAATCGGAATTCGTGCTCTGTGGAGACGTTAAAAAATTGTGGAGTTTCGCAGAAGAGGTTTCGGACGTTTCGTCGTAATTTTTACGGTTTCATCCGCTCAAGAAGGTGATTCACTAACAGTATTATAACATGTAGTCCGAATTCTCCCGGTTAATTGGGTTTGTACGGAAAATAGTTGGTTGAGGTTATTGAAGGGAGTTAAAATAGAAACCAGTTGGTAGCCAATAGGGGGTACTCACACCCATCATCGCATTGAACACGCCTTCAAAAATTTTTTCGAAGTTTTATGACGAGATTGTTCAGGATTGTACTCGACAGGCCACGAGGGGTAGTGTAGTCTATCTCTTTTTTCTTTCTTATATATTTTTTTCTTCTTTGGAATCCGACTAACGGATTTCAGTCGAGGATAAGGACTAAGAATATTCCATACTCTTCTTCTCCTTCTCCTTCATTTTCATTTTTTTGCTTCATAGGAAATTTTCTATTCTGATAGGAACTTAAAGAAATGGGACTCGGAGAGCAAAAGTGAGTTTCCGTTTCAGATTGATAGTCGATTTATAAATTATTTTTAATTCCAAATTCCAATAATTTTGTTCCAGATGTTCAAAATGGACAACGATAGCATTCGGAGTGCTCGCGATTCTTTTCCTGCTCTCAACAATTGCTCTCGCTATCGTTGTCGGTATCAAATACAGCGAAGACGATAAACCATCCGAGGTGAGTACTTTGTCGCTAGAGACTAATCTTCATTTTTGGTTTTTTCTCTCTCAAAACATTATTTATCGATGACAAACAGTTGTAGTTAGTGTTAATTCCAACTTTTAATCAAAATGAAACAGAAAGTAAATACGTCAATAATCGAAGAACCGAAGCACGAGATGGAAACGATGACGACAGTTGTGGAGCGTCCAACGACTACAAAGAGGGTATCTTGTGAATATTGTATTGTAGTCGAAAAGATATGGATGTATTATAAAACAAAATGTTGTCAACTAACACATGCCACATTTTCGTTGTTCGAAATGGCACGTTTCCACATTTCAGACAATCATACAGCGAGATGAAACTGGAAAGGCTCAATTCGACTGGCCGACACCATCTGGAAGTCTTTTTGCTCATTACAAGAAAGCCGCTGTTACATCTGATCACGGACTTTGCTCAGAAATCGGAAGAGATGTTCTGATCGAGGGTGGAAATGCTGTTGATGCGATGATCGCTTCTCTTCTCTGTATTGGAACTGTCAATCCACAATCTTCAGGAATCGGAGGAGGCTTTGTGATGACTTTATACAATGCGTAGGCCTCTTAAAATCTGATGATTTCCAGGAATTTTCTATTTCAGCTCAACTGGAATGTGCCAGACTATAAATGCTCGTGAAACTGCTCCAGCTGCTGCTACCGAGACAATGTTCGTTGACAATCCAAAGGAATCGGTCATGGGATACAAGTCCATCGCAACTCCATCGGAACTTCATGGATTCTGGACTGTCTTCAACTTGTATGGATCTGGAAAAGTTTCGTGGGCTCGTTTGTTCCAGCCATCAATCACTTTGGCTCACGATGGATTCCCAGTGTCTTCAAACTTGGCAATGGTCCTGGCGGATAAGGAGAAATATATCAGAGAGGAAGCAACCATGAAGTGAGCTGATCATCTTCTTTTCCTTATAAAATCACATTTTCAGAGATATCTTTGTGAATCCAAAAACAAACCGCGTCTACGAAGAAGGAGATATTTTGAAGAGACAACGCCTCGCCAGCACCTACGCTCTTCTCGCTAATGCCACTGATCCGGTTGAGCTCTTCTACAAGGGAGGAATGGCTCAAACGATTGCTGGAGAGATCACTGATAACGGAGGATTTGTGAACGAATCCGATCTTGCCAGCTACGAAACTCTTATCGACGATGCTCCCCTCCTCAGCACTCATCTTCCAGGAGACTACGAAATGTGTGGACCTCCACCACCATCCTCTTTTGTTATCACTCAAAGTATTATTCAAGTGATGGCTCGTAAGTAGATTTCGTTGTTTTTTTCAATTAAGAAAATGCACTTTTTCAGAGTTCTACAAAGACGGACAAGTCGATCTGGATGATCCTCTCGTTTATCACAGACTTATCGAAGCCGAGAAATTCGCCTACGCACAGAGAACTAAGCTTGGAGATGTGAAGTTTGTTGAATCAGCAAGAGCTTTGGTGGATGATATGATGACTGAGTAGGAGTTGAATCAAAGAACCATGAAGTTTATGATATTTTTCCAGGGAACATACCAAAAAGATCGCTGCCTTGATCAAGGACACTGCACAACCATTGGATTACTATGGAGGAGAAAAGAAGGATATGGTAAGCAAAATTAAATTAAAAGTAGATATTAAAAGCTCGATTAGTAGTATACTTTACAAAAATATTTCAGCCAGTAATAGAATCTGAACGAGAGTTACAGGTAAGAATGATGGGTGATTTAGTTTTGGCTATCACTATCTTATGAGTTCTTTCATTTTTCTTTCTGAAAAATAGTTAGAGAACAAAGTCAGTATTTTCCTAAAATTTCAGCCAGACTCAGAAACTATCAATAAGGTGAGAGTGCATGTATTGTAATGTGGCGGTGCAATTAGATTATTATTTCTGGATGTTTTCATTTATATTTTTCATCTTCCAATCAAAATTTGGTTTCGTTTGAATAGCAGAACAAATGTCTCTTTGCAGGCTCCTGATCATGGAACATCCCATGTCTCCATTATTGATTCTCATGGAAACGCGGTCTCCTGCACATCTACTGTCAACCAAATGTAACTTTTAAAAAAGTTTTGACATCCCTCAAAACTCTTTTTTTAGTTTGGGATCAATGCGTGCCTCTCCAACTTTGGGAATCGTCTGGAACGATCAAATGGATGACTTTTCGACTCCTGGAATGAAGAACTCCTTCGGCTACGCTCCATCTGAAACCAACTTTATTCAACCAGGAAAACGACCAATGAGCTCGATGAGCCCAATGATTATCTACAACAAAAACGAGAACAGAGTTGAAATGGTCGCCGGAGCATCTGGAGGATCCTACATCATCTCATCAACAGCTCAAACAGTCATCCGCACTCTTCTCTTTAATCAAACCGTCAAGGCCGCTATCGACGCTCCAAGATTCCACAACCAATATCTTCCAGAAACCACAGAAACTGAAGAAGCGATGCCAAAAGCGTTGAGAGATGTTCTTGTCGAGCAGTATAAGCAAAACTTCACAATTGTTCCACGTCAGAAATCCGTTGTTCAGGCTCTCATCTCCATTGAAGGTAAGATTTCTAGATCTAGAAGACATTTCTTAATTCAAAAAACTTTCAGGATTCGTCGAAGGTAACAGTGACTTCAGGCGGAAAACTGCCACATATCCAGCTGGTTATTGATCTCTCTTCTCTTAACTTTTCTCAAGCTCTCCCTTTACCTACTTAATTTTATTCGAAAACCGTGCTGCTCCACTCTGTTTCTGTGAATATCGAATGTGTCATTTTTCGACACCTTGTGTTCTATTTTCTCTCCTTCTCATCGAAAAACAAAAACCTAAAACTTATCGTTGTAATCACGTAGCTTTACACTTTTTCTCCCCTCTCTGTCCGACTCTAGACCATTTGGTGGCTACTGTTCTAGTCACCCGGGTACATTCCATGTTTGTAAAACCAATGTTTAGATATTGCATTCCGTCGTTTTTTGCTTTGGTAGAAAGTATATTAAAACCTTCTTATTTTCCAAAATAATAAAGAATTCAATTTTTAATGGTTTAGGCAGCCTTCTCGACAATAGTCTTCTCTCTTTTCTCATTTGGGAACTCCAATTGAATGTTCAAAGATCCCAAGTCATAAGTCTTCTTCGCTTTCTCTCCCTGATTCACGAAGGTCTCTGGGAGAATGTAATTGAAACGGCGGAAGGCAGTCTGGAAATGGGAAATTTTTTATAAAGAGGATCCGTTTTCAATATCATACCTTTTCCAACTTCTTCGGGTCATCATCGCAATGGTGATAGAAGGAGATGACTGGTTGAAGGTCAGTCTCGTTCAATGGGAATCCATTGGTGTTTCCTTCGACATGGAACATTCCTTGTGGACCAGTATACTTTTCATCGAGGATTTGAGCAACGTCTGGAATCAAGAAATCTCAAGCCATTTCAAATAAAAATCAAAATCTTACCATCTTTCTTTCCTTGCTTCACACGGAACAATCTGACTCTAACATTTGAAGCTGGGGTCTTTCCACAAAGAAGAGTTCCCTTGGCACCGACAGCCTTCTTTCCAACGATGCTAGCCGCCACCACGACTGATAGAAGACACAGAAGCACCAGTAATTTCATTCTGAAAGTAGAAGAGTAAGGATAAAATCACAGAAAAATGGTTTTTAACACGAAAACATTGAGGAGGACGAGGAAAAGAGCGGTGAGGAGGGCTAACACAACAACTGATAAACGACGGTGTTTATCATTTGAAAGCGGAGAAACTGAGATATAAAGAGAGACGAGAGGGAAACCAGAGGAAAACCTTTCGATCGTGTTGATGTTTTGATCGGTGGTGGTGGGAGAAACCTTTTCGAATTGTGATTTAGTATGAAAAAGTTGGTGATTGAGGATTGGAAAAATTTAGGAGAAGCTATAAAAGTAAGGAACTCAATAACAAAGAAATTGGAACAATTAATTGGACATATACAGAAATTAATTGGAAATATAACAGTAGGAAGTATATTCATTTTATGAAGAGCCTAAAATTGGAGAAAACAAACAGATCTCACGGCTGAAAAACAGAAGACATAATTCTTTGAAGCAAAATTCTAGTCTTTTGAAGAATTTATTCACCTTTTCGATATGAAAATATCGGAAAAAGAGCACAGGTACAGGGCGCACATTTTTTCATCCAAAATCTTAACTTTAGAACTTTTGAAAATTTGACCTACTGGCGGAGGCGTGCCAGATGTTCTGATGTCTCAACGTTCACAATTTATCATCTATTCAAAATAATCGCACGGCAAAATCGACTCGATTTGAATTTCACTTTTCGCGCCTTTCCAGATCAAAACATCGGCCGATCAAAAATGTGCTCTTTTACGAGCTCTTTGATGAATCTTGTTTAAAATTTCACTCGTCCGTGCTCTACGATGTATTTCTGAAGAATTCTGTAGAAAATAGTATTCGGAGATTCATCAAGGAGCCCGTACAAGAGCATAATTTCGATCGGCCGATATTTGATCTGAAAAGGGCGCGAAAAGAGAGACTCAAATAGAGTCGATTTTGCCGTGCGATTTTTTAAAATAGAGGATAACATTAGAGTTTCGAAAATTTGATTTTCTGGATCTACTGGTCTCTCAATGTTTACGATCAATTTTTATTCAAAACTTTGCTTCTTGAACTCTCTTTTCTACTGTCTTTTTTTCAATTTTTTCGTTTTCTGATGTCAAAGTTCGATGAATCATTCCACACATTTGGTTCATTACCTGAAGTGCTATTTCTATCTCTCCCACTCCTCAATGAATTCTAATTGTCTAGTCATTAGCTCTATCAGATGATTTATATTTATACTACCTTCAAAAATAGATTTACGCCCCCAATTTCCAATCACGATAATGATGCACCTTCGAATCCCCCCGGGGGCTCCTCTGATCTTTTGACTACTTCTAGAGTTTGAGTCTTGTGACGAAACTGATTACTTTGAGTTTTCCCCAAAAGGAAATCTATTCTATTCATTCCTCTGCCATCGCCACATCCGGATTCTCCGAAAATAAGGTATTTTTCCGGTAGGTCACAAGTTCCATAGTTTCAACAGGTGCTTCTCTTCTTTTTCTTCCATTATCTGTTAGTGGAATGTACTTGTCACTTAGAGTGGTTTATCATCTTCTTGGTCTTTCTCGATCTCAGTTCTCCTGTCATTTCTTGATGTCGAGGAAGAAAAAAAGGGGTCCGGAAATGTCAGAGGTTTCTTTTTTGATGAAAAGAGGAAACAAATTGTCTTATTATTTTACCTTCCCGGAAGGTTCTCCTTCATTCTTTTTTCTTTTTTTCTCATATTAAGAAGTAGGTCCAATAAATGTATTGTAATATAAATGTTTGTGGGGGGGGCAAAAGCTGGAGCCATGCCAAGAGGCCAACACAGCAAACATTCTCTCCCTTTTTGGTCTTATTTCATTCACGCGGGTCTCTTTCTTGATTTATTATGAGTTACTACTCACACTCACAGTGGCCATTGTCGGTTTTTTACTAGTCTCTTTGCTAAATATACTCAAGTTTCAAGTTCCAATTGTTTATAGGTGAAAGGGTTATGCAGAGAGAGACATGTGACCAGTAGACAGTCTGAAAATTATTTTGGGAGATTTGGGGGTCTGGACAGGAAATTGAACGGTTCGGAGAAGTCAAAATGAGGTCTGGGTTTTGTCTAGAATCTATTATTTTCTTGACCAAATGTCTGTGATAACTACCTGAAATAGAGGTTTCCAAAGCATAAACTTCCAAAGTACGAAAACTATTTTCGGTCGAAAACCTATATTTTCAGAAAGCCAAGTTTTTTTTGAATCGAAAAAACATTTGACAGTTTATAGGAAGCAGCACAAATTTGGTTCCCTGAGCCAATTTCACATTTTTGATTCTGTAAATTCGAGGTTTCTAATATTGGACTTTTTTGCATGATCGGCAGTCTTACTGCATTCATATTTCTTCTCAAATTCCCAGAAAATTATAAAAGCTTTCCAAAACCAGAAACTGAGCCATAAATTGCAAAAAATAGTTGTCTGTTTAGAATCAAACATTTTCTTGACCATCTGTCTGTGATAATCACCAGAAATAGAGGCTTCCAAAGCATAAACTTCGGAAGTACAAAACTATTTTCGATTATTATGTTGAAAACCTATGATATCAGAAAACCAAGTTTATTGAAATTGAAAATAGAAAAAAAAGTTTTGAAGCAAAAACATGTTTCAGTTTAACGAAAGCAGCGTAAAGTTGGCTCCCCGAGCCTAGTCTAATTTGAATCTGTTATTTACAGGTTTCTAAGTTGCACTTTTTTCATGATCGCCAGTCTGATTGCATACTTTTAATTCATATTTCTTCTCAGATTCTCAGTAAATTATCAAAGTTTTCCGAAACCAGAAACCGAGCCATAAATTGCAAAAACTGCTTGTCAAAAACACTCGACAACGTCTAGGGCAAGAATAATTGCACTTTTTTGTCTCAACTGCTTTCGAAGATGTCAATTTGTTGAAATTCGAGATTCAAACAAAACAGAAGGAATTTCTGATGAGCATTTCCGGACGTCCGAGATTTTTGATTCACCAATTAAACAACAAATTCTCATGCTCGTCTGACTTCCCGGAGATCTTTTTTTTTGGAATTGAATTGAAACTAAAAAAGAGCGGAGCATTCGTGGTAGTGTTTCTAAATCAGTTAGTTCTACAAAATTCCATCACAATGGAACGAAAAACGTTGTCAGAATAGATTCAGTTGCCCCCACACACACACAGAAACCCATTGTTAGTCCATTATATAGAGTAGAGTGTTGTCACACATTATGTTCTGCCACCAACCACGCCTGTTCATGACAAACCACTCATTTGCTCTTTGGACAATTTATTACCTTTCCCCGCCAATGTTTCTCGTTTGTTTCATCCATCATCATCACTCCGGATCTCTGTGTTTTTGTCGCCCGCAACTTTCTTCTTGCTCTCGAATTTTTTTTCTTTTCTTTGTTTTATATTTCGACTCTTCATCATAGATTTATAAAATCCATTTAATGGAATACGAAGAAAAGGGGAAAAAGTAGAAGAAGACTTGGTGATATATGAAGGAAGAATCTTCGGAAACGAGGAAAAAACGAAGACGTGCTTTGGCCAAAATGAGGTGCCATCATCCAGTGGCATCCGGGCGAGCAGAGCGTTCTAAATTAAATTTCGTGGGTGCGCATCTCTCGCCATCAACTCAAGGAGAGCTCACCTCTTGTTTGAGCCGACGCGTGTGCATTGAAGGACATCACATAGTTCGTTGACACATTTTCTCACGCTTCTCAACCGTATGCCTTCGGGCCGTTTTTTTCGAATTCCACAGTCTTATATTTGTTCCGACTCACTTCGATTCACACACGTTTTCATCTTTGCTAGCTGTGGAAAGTTCAGTGTCTGTCTGTGTGTCATCATCACTTTTCGGTTCATGATCCCATCAAGAGAGATATGCAATACTCTGTCAATCAGCTGATGATTTGAGTTTGAGTAAAAAAGTTCAGAATTTCGAGTCTCTGAACTGAAAAGTTTGAAAATTTACCACTTTTCTCTGTCAGACAGAATCTGTAATGTTAGGAGAGTATCACATATAGAAAAAAATCTGAATTATAGTATCCGAAAATTTTCCTTTTCTTGATTGAGAACCTTCTTTTGGTTTCTTTTTACCTTTTTCATTCGAAATTTTCCCAGTTTCCAGAATCTCTTTGTCCCACCGAAAACTGCCGTTTTTACCGGTTCTTACCTGCTCTTGGTCTCTTTTTTTACGGCCAGTATTTCAAATTTTTCCAGTTTCTAACACCTCCTTCTTCCACTAAAAACTCTTTCATTTTTAGATCCCCTTACTCAAGTTTCCCTATTTTTAGACTCCTTGATAAAATGAAATTTGGAAAATTCTATTAGAGCCCACCCCTTCTTTGCTCTTTTGACCTTCAAAGTTTGACCTGCATCTTGAAATTCTCAAATATTGAACGCCTTGCTACAATGATCCTCTGAACTCACTTTCCGAACCATTTATTCTGGTTTTCACAAAAAAAAACAAAAACTCGTGTCCTTTTTTGCTGACCACACCAGTTGAAACACTTCGTCGTGCCGTAAGCCGTTTCGTAATCTCTTTTGATGGGAAGAGCCAACTTTTCGTTTTGCTCTGTGCATCCTTTCCATCTCCTTCTTCGTCTCCTTCTGTTCATCTTATATTCAGTTTTCCTTCAGAAAGTCAGTGCTCAAAAAAATATGGAATATAATATGTTTCAAATGTGCATACATAGACATCCCCATAATTGCTTCAGTCTGATCATAAAGTCTCCCGGGGAAACATTTCTCGATGTTTGACCACTTTGTCGCTCTGCATCAACACCATTTGCACTTGATACAGACTTGTCCTGAAAGTGAAAAACAAGTTTTTGGGCATCTGGAACTACAAGTAGCAATAGGCTTATCCAATTAAGAAAACTCTGGAAATTCAGTGATCAAGTAGGGGGAGAGAAAGGATTCGAGAGGGGATTCGAGGATTAGGCGAGATGGGAAACTTTTGAAAAATTGAGAGGATCAGCCGACTGCGATATAGTCTGGCTCTCCAGGTACTCGGAAATTTTTGAAGGTTTTGTATTATGGATGGTTTTTTTTTGGAATTGAGTTTGAATACGGTATCAATTTCTAATTTAGGAGTCACCTAGATTTCGATAGGCTTATTACTAAACCTAAATATCAAACTTTTCCTTCCAGTTTAATCTTGTTTTCTATTATTATAAGAGAACTCAGTAGAAAAAAACTGTCAAAATTTAAGAATTTGGAACTCTATCTGAGCTGAACTAATTTTATTTTTAAATTTTATATCTGAATTTTATACCCTTTCAGTCTATAATTTCTGAAAATTACCACAACAAAAAACGGAACGAAGGAGTGACCTTCATCTATAAAAATCTCACGGCAGTTGAAAAATCTCTGCCTCCTCCCAACTCCTCGCTCTTTTTCTCCCTGAAATTCGGTTAGCATTCAAAATTGAAAATTTCCGGAGGCATCCAGTTCTTTGACCTATTCCGGATCTTCCGCTACATTCTTTTTCACACAGGTTGCCTTCGGGGGTTCTGTTTATTCCGCCGAAAAATGCAAAAAGTTGTTCGTCCTTTTTGCTTTTTTCCTTGAAAAGAACGGACAATTCGATGTGCTGTTTCCATGCATCCCTACATGTTTCTTCCCGTTTTTATTCGTCTCCAATTCTTCCGAAAATAAAGAAATGGACTTGCCGGTGTATTTAGTTATAATAATCCATCTTCGGACCGCCAATCGAATCGAAAAGGGACCATGTAAATGGTCCTCCTCCTCTCTTACTCATATATCTATTTTCTAGTCGGTTGCCTCCTCCCTAAATCCAATTTCTTCATGTGCATATCATCTCCTTCTTGTCCAACATACGTCCACTAGTCCTTCTCCGTCCTTTTCGCACTTTCAGGTCCTTTTTTCTGTGTTTTTTTTTTTGCAAGTTTTTCATGTTTTTGCTAGTGAACCCAGATACCCCGACGACGACGTCAAAATCAAATCATCGGACGTGGTTTCTTTCGTCTACACCCCATCTATGGTCCCATCCCGTCTGGTTTTCCCCAGATTTTCTCACCGTCCTCTCGTTTCCAATTTTTCCCATTTTTCTTGTCTTCGTTCGGTAGAATATTCCTCGTGGACCTAAACAAACAAGTACGTTTTTCTTTGTCGTTTCACTCAAAACGCCTGAAACATACCCCCATTCTCCGGTCTCATTTTTGAGGATTCTGGAGCAAAGAAGGGTTTTGAGTGGAAAACAAAAAATCCTTCTTTTTTTGATTCATTTTGAGTTTGGATCAGAATATTTGACTTAGAAATTGATGCGTTAATGAAAAAAGTGGAAATTGGTAGAATCCTTTTGTTTTTTTCTGATTTGAAACTTTGATTAAATTTTTAGAGGATTCTTAGTGTTTGGAATATTCAGGAATTCAAATTTGAGAGAACTCAGAAAACACAAGAACAAGTTATGTAGTTTCAAGTTTTTGACAAGATCTTTATGGATCTTTCAAGTTTCAGATTTCCACTGACTTTATTTATTTATCGTCTACATTTTTTAATCTGGAACATTCTCTACTATTAGAGAAAATATAGTAGTTGAGAAGACGTTTTTCTTGATATTGAGAATAAGTTCTAGAATTCGAAACATTCCAAAAATCTTACAGTTTTCGCATTTAGCAAATTGGGACCCATGTGCTTTACTTGAGCCTCTCATCCCTCTCATTCTAAAAATGTTGCCTCTTTTTTTATTCTAAGAACACCCTTCCTTCTCTATCTACCAAACAATTCTATGAGCTTTTTCCTGCTCCTCCCTTTTGTGATCCCCGCATTCTGTGATAATTTCCTGCCGCTCATCCGCTCATTTTCTTCTCTCTATCCGTGTGTGTTCCATCCCTGTGAATAACAACAATATTTCCGGAAAACAATTTTCCCCCAACTTTTCAACCGATTTCTTTCATTTTCATGAAGAATCTTGTGTGCAACGCTTGAATGCTTCTGATTAATTATCTGCTTGGATGCAGGATTTCGAAAAAAAGTAACATTAGAATTTGAAGTCATAGTTCATATAACTATTTTTACGCTTCAATTGGGATTGTCTACTGCACCAAAAGACGAAATGATAAGAAGTCGTACACTTTTTTGGAATTATGGCTTCATCGTAAGATCAGAATTCGTTTTAGTGTGAAGTTTGAAATTTGGTGCAAGTTTCTGATAATCTAGTTTAGGATCGGGTCTTCTGCTCTTTCTGAGTTTTCAGAAGTTTCGATTTAACCTTATATAATATGCTGAAAACTCTGTGTTAGACTAGAATTCGTTATAGTAACCATGTCTGAAATCCGAACCTTTTCCAGTTTACTCTTTCCAAACCCTCGATTTTGCAAAATGTACGACGTCCCTTCCCAAATCTTTCCCTTCATTCAGATTTTTTTCAGTCCCATTCCACTTTTGTCGATTGGATTTGTGCATTCCTTCCCCAGTGGCTCATACCCTTAACTTTTTTACCCCTTCAAATCTGAGTACCATCTCTCCATCAAATCTCCATCACCATTTTCCAAATCGTCATCCAGATGGCCTCCCATCATTTTTTTCTATCAATGTAATTTGTTGAAAAGCATTCGCTTTTTCTCTCCCAGCACACTCCAATTCCAATTTGTTTGAGATGCTCCTTTTGTTTGTCGCTTCTTCCTGCTTGTCCTTCTGATAGGCGATGAAAGCGTGCAAAAGAAAAAAGAATGAAAAAGCAAAAAAAAAATTTAAAGAGCGTAGCAAGGAGCACCACTCGAACAAATTGAATTATTTTCATTGCCCCAAGGATAGATGTTCGATGATGACAGGTACTGTAGTAAGTAACGTGCGGAGTCAGAAGTCGTTAGGTTTCAAAGTTATCACGTTTCGAGCAGATGTCTGGAACTTTGGAGGGGAGACCACTTACAAATGATTCTGAAGATGTTTCCTGCTTCTTCAAAGTCCACAGAATATTGAGTTTTTTGATGAAGCTCGACAGGAGCATTCACCTATGAAGCATGGGCACAATTTTAAAGTTGCAAACTTTTATTCTTGCAAAATAAGAGCAACTTCAACTCATCTGGAATTCTCTATACGATCAGAGATTAAGTCAACGATTCTCAACACCTTCTGGGATCCTAAAGGTTAACATTAGAAGTTTTGTGGAAACCGGAAACAAGATCTGGATAACTTTTTCAAACGATTTATCCAAATTCAATGTTTCGGAGTTTTTTGACTAGTTATCAGTTTTCAAACAGGATTTGGAAAACTCCAAATTAAGGCAAACCTTGCTTTTAAAATTTTAAAACTTAGACTAGATAAAAGAAGTAAATATCTAACAAGCTGTTAGCCATCGTCATTTCGAAAGTTTATGAGCCAGATGTAGCTCTCGAATAGAGTGTGTTGAAGTGTGTTGTGGTGGTGTAGAATCCCATTTCTCAGGTACGAAATCACTTCCCCCCTCCTCTTGACTCGTTTCCTCAACTTCTCGACCTCCTGAAAACCTCAAAGAGCTTTATGTAACCCTTCTTTTTGCATGTGACCTTCTTTTTTTCTTAATTGAATCATTTTATCTAGTGTCAACATCTGAAGCTTCTACGCAATCGCAACAAGCTCTCAGATCTCGAAGATCCGATTCCAGTTTTTTTCTATTCGTTCGACTCCAAATCAACTATTCCGAAATGTGATGTCATGTTTCACGGAACGACGAATTCGTCCACTTCTATCCTTTTTTCCGTTTCAAGTCATCTCACTCCACACATCTCTTCCGGGGTCCGATTCTTCCCTCCTCACGTTTTTTTCTCTCCCTTCGTTACTAATTGTAGAAACACATCCTTTCCTCCCCCTTCTTATCCTTCAAACAGCATCAGTCGAAAACTTTCTGCTCTTCGTGTCCTCTACTTACTCTGATTGCCTTAGTTAGTCACTGCACCAAAAGAGGCGGAGCTTCACAACGTGCGTGCTCCATGCTCTTTTCAGAAGGTCTCTTCGGTTTTCTTTTTTGAGGCCTGTGTCATCACAATGAACATGTGCGAGTGCATCCGGCTGGATTATTCTTTTTTCTTGAGTACTTCATCTTTCTGAACTCCAGTTTTTTGACAAGTGGTTTGTACTGGTCCTAGACCCAGACCTAGACGCTTCCCTTATTTTGAACATTCTTCAGATCTTTAGTATTTTTCCAGACTTCTCATATCTATAACTTGTTTGTGGGTCCCATTGAAACCGCCTAAAGCGTCTCTTACTGCACACAAACTCCTAACTTCCGTGCTCTTCATTATTGTTTTTGGTTTTTTGCCCATTTTTTCGAGCGTTCCAAATGTTTTCACACGACACCAACTACGATGATTACTTTCTTCGTTTGGACCGCCTTCTTCAAAGAGCCTAATTCGTTTTCGTTCCAGTTCTCACACCTGTTTTTTCGTATCTTACTGTGTTTTCATTGCCACCCAGACAATAACAAAGACTTTTTCAGGTATCACACATACGCTGTCGATGAGGTGGTGAAAATAAAAATCTTAACAACGATGAAGTTTATTCCCGAAATCACACTACTCTTGCTTTTATTCGTACACTCTTCACAGGTTTGTACTAGATGCTAGTTTGTGATTCTAGATCTTTCCTTCTTATTCTTCCGTCTTATCCAAAAGATAATCGAATTGTTTTGAGTAGAGGAGAAGAAAAGTGAGAAGTGCAAAGATTGAGAGGTAAAAGCTATATTTAGGCGAAAGGAAAACGACGGAAATGTCCGGAGGGTGCGTGGTCGGAAGGGAAGATTATGAACACAATCATGAGCAACTATACCAAAATGTTACCGGATGCTGAGGACAGTGTGCAGGTCAACATTGAGATTCATGTTCAGGTGAGTGTTTGGTTTTTGCAGTTTTTCAAATATTCAAGGTTAGGAACCGTTCCTATCTGAAGTACCTAGGCTCTTGTATCAACTTTTCCTATACCGGAAAAAGGACCATCTTCACTTATTCTGACAATTGAAATTCTGCAAACACCACTTTAGGAATTTTAATCTTCCGATTCTCACGTAGGCAGTCTTCGAAACTCTTCAGAAATGAATTATTGCGAGTAGCTCGACTTTGAGAAAACTAACCCCATCTTTGCTAGTTCAAAGACAACTTTTGAAAGAATAAATGGACTAAAGATGACAACCATCATTAGGTAGATATCGAATACGATGTAAGTCCATCTAAGGCAAAGGTGATACTCAACTTTGCTCCTGTTAGTTACTGTAGTCCTTCAAAACCCGCGAACTCCATCCCAATCAATCCTCCCACATCCACCCTCTTCGTTCACTTCCTCTCTGCTGCCAATTTTTTGTTTTTACTCGAATGTTTCGAGTCGTTGATGAACTGCTTGAACTGCTTGAAGAAGAGAGTCACATGAGGATAAACTTGATGGAATGACAAGCCTTTCTTTGCCCAGAAGGCGTCTTTGCACTGAACTTCTTCTGCAGCATACTCTCAAAACACAGAGAAGAGCTCAAAAAGTCGTCAATGGGATAATGAAAATTAGTGCTTATGTATGTGTGCAGAATTCTGGGGAATTTTTTTACTAGGAAGTTGAAAATGAAAAGAGAGAGGCTTGTCCAGAAAGTCATCAATCTAAAATGTCTCTCTATCTGTTTCTAGGTCAAAGACTTTTTTCTCTTCTAAACCAGAAATATAAGCCTTGTTTACAAACAATCCATATGGAGATGGATGTTTGGCCAAAATCTCAACTCTCAGTTTTTCAACCTTTCCATCATAAAGCTGTTCGAAATAACTGCCACTTTTTGGGATTTTCATCCAAAAGTACTCCACAAAAGTTTTATCAAGTTGGCGGCACTTTTCTCACTGCATTTGATGAAAAAGTGTTTGATAAGTTTGTCGAGAAAACCGGTCCCTAGGGTGAAGAAAGTGGCAGTTTTGGAAACATTTTCATATGAGAAAAGAAAAAATAGAAACAGAAATGGAAATAGAAAAATGAAAAGAACAGGAACTCATTTTCAGGATATGGGAAGTTTGAATGAAATATCGTCTGACTTTGAAATAGACATCCTGTTCACTCAACTGTGGCATGACTCGGCTCTCTCATTTGCTCACCTTCCGGCTTGTAAGCGGTATGTTACTCTTTGGATCCTGCAAATTCTGAAATCTGAGGGTTTTTCAGAAACATCACAATGGAAACCCGTCTTCTTCCGAAAATCTGGTCGCCCAACACTTGCATGATCAATTCAAAACGGACTACAGTACACGCGTCTCCATCTGAAAATGTGATGGTGATTTTATACGAGGTCCGTCCTGATTTTTTGACGTCACACACTGAGATGTCTGAGAAGGAGAAGAGCATCCGCGTCTTGGGGGCGACGTTTTCTCGGTTTAGTGAATTATTGATGGTGCATCTCTCTAATTACACGAATACTTACACCTTTATCTGGAGAAGAGAATAAGAAAAAGGGAAGAAAGCACTCAGTAGATGAAATGAAAGGGTACAGAATAGGCGTTTTCATGTTAGAGGGATCTTGTTCTTGGATCAGATGGGGAGTGATTCCAGAAACTGGGAAAAGTTATTTCGAGAAACTTCTAAAAGGAATTCTGACGTCGAATTATTAAAAATAAAAAATGTTAGAAACTTTGCTTTTGTTGAAGTGTTAAAGATCGAGGTAACAGAAATGATACAATCCGAACCTCTGTCTTTCAGAACGGAACAGTATGGATCAACCATCGACTCAGCGTAAAATCCCCATGCAATCTTGATCTTCGACAGTTTCCATTCGATGTCCAGACATGTATTCTTATCTTTGAATCCTACAGTCACAATTCAGAAGAAGTGGAACTCCACTGGATGGAAGAAGCAGTCACACTGATGAAACCAATCCAACTACCGGATTTCGATATGGTACATTACTCAACGAAAAAGGAAACTCTTCTCTATCCAAATGGATATTGGGACCAACTACAAGTGACATTCACATTCAAACGAAGATACGGATTCTATATAATTCAAGCCTATGTTCCAACCTATCTCACAATCATCGTCTCGTGGGTTTCTTTCTGTATGGAACCGAAAGCACTTCCCGCTCGGACGACCGTCGGAATATCTTCACTTCTTGCTTTGACATTCCAATTCGGAAATATTCTGAAGAATCTCCCAAGAGTTTCCTATGTGAAAGCAATGGATGTTTGGATGCTCGGATGCATATCATTTGTGTTCGGAACCATGGTCGAGTTGGCCTTTGTTTGTTACATTTCCCGCTGTCAGAATAGTGTGAGAAAGTGAGTTTTTTCCTGCAAATCGTTTTCTTGGGATTGTAATATTGAATCAATTATTTATATCAGAAACGAAAACAATTAGAAAAATCTGGAAAATTGAATTTATGACTGTACAATAACAAGAAAAATTTGCAGCGCCGAACGACGTCGGGAACGAATGAGAAATTCTCAAGTGTGGGCGAATGGATCGTGTCGGACAAGAAGCAACGGGTATGCAAACGGGGGATCTATAATCTCACATTATCATCCGACAAGCAATGGAAATGGAAATAATAATAGACAGGATACACCTCTAGTTACGGGAAGGTTTGTGACTTTTTTTCGAGGAACAGAAAATTTGGAAAAAGGAGTTTCAGGGGATCCTTACATCGAAACGGGCCTCCATCTCCATTGAATCTTCAAATGACAACATTTGATTCTGAAATTCCACTGACATTTGATCAGGTAAGTAAGCGAAACATTTCAGGGTTCCTCGTTTCTGATTCTATCCTTTTCGTGGTTTTCTCTTTTCGATTTCCTAATTCATTACCCACTCTTATTTAAAATCTATCAACTAACCTTTTTTCCTTGTTCAGCTGCCAGTTTCCATGGAATCCGATAGACCCCTGATTGATGAGGTAAACGAGAGTAGCCAATTCCCTGTGTTTCATTCCCAGTCAATCCTTTTGTATATTTTGTTTGATTCTATCCTATGAGTGTTCGAACTCGCTTCGAATTGTCGAATCTTGGTCTTTCTAATTTTACGATATTCAAAAACACCATCGAAACTTCAAAAGTTTGCATGCGAAGTATCGAGATAAGTCGACTTTGAATCAAAAAATCTCACCCTCTAGCTAACATTCAGAATCTATGTCGTTTCTATGTTCCCTCTATGTCTCTGAAATTGTCTTTTCTGGGTGTCCATGTGAGCCACATTGCTAAAAGTCTGTACACTTGTGGAGTGCACAATGTACTTATTTCACTACTGTCTCATGTCCAAAATCCTCCTGTTTCAATCGAAATGTTTTGCTATTGCAGATGCGCTCTACCTCACCACCTCCACCATCTGGATGTCTAGCCAGATTCCATCCAGAAGCCGTGGACAAGTTTTCAATTGTTGCATTCCCATTGGCTTTCACTATGTTCAATGTGAGACATTTCAAAGTTTACCATATCAGAATTTCGCTAATTTTCAGCTCGTCTACTGGTGGCACTATCTCTCACAGACTTTTGATCAGAACTATCAATGATCAGAGTTCTTTTGCTTCATTCTCGATAATAACACTTTGCCGGTATTCTCAAATGTTCCGATGATTCTTCAGCTTCTTCACAGGGTCCCCCAATGTATCTCGTTATGTCAAATAACACTTTTCATGTAAACTATTTCTAGAATTGTTTATGTACATTATGTAATTTTTTCAATAAAATGATATAATTTGGATAAAATTATCACACGCTTTTGATTGCTACATATCCATTTGAAGAGTTGGATTTGATGGTGGTGGCCTTTGCTGTTTTCCCTCGGCTTGATGTTGTATTCAATTCTTCCATATTCCTGGAATATTTTTCGTTATATCGAAGATCAGTTGCAATTATGTCTCATCTACCCACCTGCAAACAACTGCACCAACAACATGTCGATATTTAACCGAGAAAATTAAATAAATGAAGAATGTAGACATGGAATAAGTGACAAGTAATAGATTCGATATGTGGTGGAGAACCCGAATTAGTGTGAACTGAAAAAAGTGTAGCTAGGGTAAGACAGGCGGGCTCTAAATCTTTTACCTGAAATTGAGCATATGTTTTGAAAATGAGATTAACAAACTTTAAACTCGTATTGAACATGTGACAAGAAGCATAGAGAATAACCATAACCAGAAGCATCGTTGTGGTTTTCTTGTCTTTTTGTTGTTGAGTTGTCAGAAGTTTTCGTTCTTCGTTTGATTTTTTGAGTTGTTTGATAACTTGAATATTGGTGACAGAAATTACAGCAAATGGGATCAATGTGTCGAAGAATATGGATCGAATTCCGTAGTAGAGAATAAAATACCATTTGTTATTTGCACTGTGTGACAGACCCATATTTACGATACCAGTGGAGAGACTGAAAAAACCGCCTTCGATTATTTGGGCTCTATTTTGTAAGAAGACCGTAAAATCTGTATTAGAAGGGCACGCCAATGAGCTAGAAATGAGCAAACTCTTGAAATTCAAACGGATTCAAATTACTCTTATTTGAATCCTCCTCAAAAGTTGACTGGACATGTGACAAAATATGTTTCAAATCTTTTCTCCAACGGATTTTATGGTCCGTTTATTTTTAGGTGCTGGAAAAATCGAAGAGAATGTCCTTCTAATACAGAGTTTACGGTATCATAATTATGAAGAAGATATATCGAAATCTTTAAAATCTATCAAAATGGATGAATCTATGCATTTCTAAACGTTGATATTTCTATGTTATGTCCTTACGGTGGCCTCGAGAAGGAGAGTAAATCTCATTTATTTACATAAGAGAGAACCAATTTACACTGAGTTCAATAGGCTTTTATAGGCAGTTCTTATCGCCACGTAGATCTTCCACGTAGAGGGTTAGTACATTTCACGCCACAACACCTCCCCTTCTTAAAGAAGCCCTTTGTCTGCTGTCGCATCCTTCCACGAAGTACCACGACAGCCGCTGCTTAGACTCCACAGCATTCCTTTTTAACGTTACATTCCTTCCACGATTTTGACATGATCTCCATCGCAACTCAACGCAACGAGCGCATCGGGTGGCCATCCAGCAGGATACCATACTTGCGAATCCATCCATACGAGTTCAACTGTTGCTCGGGAAGCGTAGACCAGTTCTACCTTCCCTTAAGTCTCTTCAAAAGTCTCTCGATCCAGGGCCCCAACAGCCTCTCCGAACATGCGATTCCAAGATCTCTTCCACGACGGCTTACTTACGGTGCCACTGGTCCCCACCGGGGTCCCTCCTCCTTCCTCGCCAAGCACACCTGACATTTGTCCGTTGGATCCAGCATCTCAGCATTCCGGCATCCACTATCTCATCCTGATCGCCACTGTTATGTCCTTACGGTGGCCTCGAGAAGGAGAGTAAATCTCATTTATTTACATAAGAGAGAACCAATTTACACTGAGTTCAATAGGCTTTTATAGGCAGTTCTTATCGCCACGTAGATCTTCCACGTAGAGGGTTAGTACATTTCACGCCACAACATTCTAACTTCTATGTATGCGTCATTCTCTCAGTTGCCGTCCCATTGAACTATTTGCCCCCTGATATTCCAAAAACAAAGACTTGCCAAAGTCTTAAAACACTCTCTTCTGTCCCCAGTTTTGTCCCACTATAAACATAACATAATTCGAGCTCAAAAAGATGATCTAAGACACAATTGGCCTACTTACTCGGCTGTGAATTCCAAGAACCTCGGTGCATTGAACATAACGGCGATAATGACGATATAGATCATTGCCCGTATCGTATTATTCAAAGTGCACCAAACTTGAACTTGCAATGGACGACATACGGCGAACCATCTTTCCACGGCAATTAGCACAATTATGTATTGACTCGTCATTTTTGCAGTACAACCGATTGGATACACATAAACAATACAAAAAGCGCTCAGAATAGTGTGAAAGGAGCCAATTTTGTTGTAACCGGGACTGAAAAGTATACTATTTTTGGGAATTAGAATAAAAAACATACAGAAACGGAAGTTTATAGATCGAAAACGTCGGGAGAGCTGTTAGAAGAACAATGAGATCAATTATTGATAGACTGAGCAGAAGAAAACCAACCTGGAAACTTTTTTTCGTCAAACATTAATTTTTAAAAGTTATGAATTTGAAATTATGGTCCAAGTATCACAGTTGACTTTCAAAAGTTTGGAAACTTAGAAAAAACTCACCATACTCTTTTTCATATGTTTCCTGCTATATACATATATGGACACCGTATTTCCAAATATCCCAATCACAATTATAGGCAACATTATCATCGCGAAAATCTCATTCACAGTATAAGTATGAGGACTCGGACGAGTTGAATCCGTGGAGTTTGGATGCATGTATTCCTGAAATAACATAAAGTTAGGAATATTGAATATCTGGCAAAAAGATGTTAGTTTTGCCTACATTCAATGTAGAATTCAATGATGAATTCGTCAGTAATAAAGTCGTGATATTTGACATGTCTTCTCCGGAAATTTGAATGAATAAAGTTAGTTTTGCTTCGACTTGCTCTTAGGGCAAAAAGTTGGAGCAAAAATGAGGCAAAATGGCAGCTTGAAAGATGAAAGTAATGGAAGAAGTTCATCATTCTTCCAACTTTGAGAGGTAATTACATCTCTAAAGATAGAGAGACGGAAAAGGGTTGTCTACCCTTTTCTTTTCTTTTTCTTTTGTTTCAAACTTACCAACTCGAAATGAGTTCTTCCATAGTGGTCAATTACGGGCGGCATTGTGGAAATAGTTTTTGAATAATGAGAATGCGATGAGACGCTCATCCTCCGTTTTTGTAATTAGCTCATTTGCTATCGCTTTTCTCTGAAAATGAGCCACTATTATCGGTTCTTGAACAGTGGCCAATATAAACAAGTATGGTAAATATAGAAGGAAGTTAATGCATTTGGAAAGAAAAAAGTGAAGGAAGTATGGATAAGAAGAAAGAAGCAAGCATGACGAGGATGGGCATAGGCGGAGGATACGAAGAAAAAAACTTATACTTTATATTCCATGACTAACGAGAAGCAAATTGGCGTCGTCTTCAAAAACAAAATGAGGGCGTAAATGAATTTGGATTGAACTGAGAAGAAAAAGAAACATTCAGACGCAGTATTTATTCGGAGAAGAACACGGGGCACACTTCCCTATGCATTCAAAAAACAGATTCGAGACAAAAAAGAAGGACCTTCTTGTTCTCAGGCGGCTTTTGGATTATTCAATGAGTTACATCTAGGATGACGTCTGAAAATTGACTTGTTAGTATCTCTTTGAAAAGATCATAGGAATAAAGAAGTTGGAAATCATCTTCCGGACGAATAATATCTTGAAACAGAAAAAGTAAGCAGTAAGAAAAGGAAGTGTTTCATTATCGTCTTACTCTTTTTTCTCAGAAACTCAGAACAAAATATCGCTCCCGGAGGTCCCAGGAGGGCAAGAAAGACAATGTCCCAACTCTCATAACTTGAAAATTGGGTTCTCAGAACACTCAGTTTTACATTAAAAATATGTTTGTTATGATAAATATCTGCATTTTCGCTATCTGTAGATGTTTTTGCTCATGAATGAAAAATCTTGAAAACAAATTTCCCCTGGATCTCAATTGGAACTCGACGGTGAATCAACCTCATCTTCGGAAAAATTAAAAAACAACAAAGAAAAGCAAAGCGAGAAAATAAATGTTCACTCATCTGAAAAGGGCTTCAGTATCTTTTTTTCACAGAACAGGAATATATCTATTTTGGGTTTCGGATTATTTAACTCACTTTTTTGTCTGCCAAGAAATCACAATTATTATTATATTCACAGCGTTCATTTATGGAATAGAAAATATGAATACAGAAATCATAAAAAATATTTTTAAAAATCAACAAGTATGTATTAGTTATCAGACGGGTTGTGGCGGGTTTTTATTTTTTCGTGATAAGAGTAAAGACTTGACAGTTCTTCGATACTTTTCCGAGAAAATCATATAGTCAGCAAACGAGAAAATCGGATGGCAGCACATGAAAAAGTTTGAGATTTCCCTTCGCAAATCGGCTATCTGCAAATGTTTCAAAGTAAATTTTAACAAAAAATCACATTATCACATACATCTTCAGGCAGTCCTCGTTCCAATTTCTTATCAGCGTATTCAATGAGCATACTGGGGAAATGAGTAACAACGTAAGCAAGTAAGACAGCTAGTAGCATAATAGAAGTTCGGCGATCTTTGACTGACTGAAAATTACTGTGTAAATATTTTGAATGTGAAAATGAACTAACTTGAGATGTCATTCGCATCCGTTCCAATTGAGAATATTTTAAAAGACAAATAATTGATACATTGATAATAAGAAGAATAGAAAATATGATAAATGCATTGAACACATGATCGTCAAAGTAATTGATAGCCTGGATGAATTGGTTTTCTTTCCAATTGTTGTCGTCGACATTTCTCCCGTTGAATTTGCTGAAATTTCCATGGGAAAATCATTAGATCCCCAATACAGATCACCAACTCACTTTATTTTTTGTTCCACAAATCTCGGAATAGAAAGGAAAACAGAAAAGACAAAAGAGAAAATCAGAAGACGTTTAGTCCTTTGCATGTTACACAAGTTTTTGACCTGAAAGGAAACTTCAACTTTTATTCATTTTTCCAGAATAGCAACCTCCATGGGTAAGAAAACAGCAATCCACTGTTGGATAGAAATCATAATGGAGATACAGACGCACATGTATTTTGTGACATGAGTCAGTGGATAGATATAGACTGCACTATATGATTTGAACTTTGGATACTCATCAGATTGGTTCGAGCAAGAACTGAATTGGAAATATTTCAGTCAAAGTTAACTTTTGTAACTCACAATGTAGGGATATAGGCAAGCGAAAAGGCTTGGAACGAAGTGAGAAGGAAACAAAACTCAAAAATGGACAAGAATGCCAATAAGTAGCCAATCTGGAACCATTTCAGTACATAGAGTATAGTAAGAACTTACTGTAGTTCGAAGTTGATAGGATCTTGTGTAGACGTAAACTGAAATTCCAGTCAAAATCAATCCGGCAGTAAACAAGGGAAAAGCTACGATTGCAAGAACTTGTTGAGAGTTGTATGGAGAACATTGATTAACAATCATTTCCTGAACATTAATCTTTTTTAGTTTCCGGGTGAAAATTGTTAGATACACCCCCGTAAAGCACTTCCTTGTTATCTCTTATACATCAATATTCAATTCAGAATACAAGTGATATTAATAATGCCACATTGCTCATCTACTAAGTTCATTTCAACATAAAGCCACAAATCAAAAAACCGAAGATCTCACTTCTTCCTCTGGTACCATGGAAAGCTCTGCCATCGAATTCTTTTTCAATGTCATCTGAAGGGCCGTCTGAAATTAGATTTTCATTTCGCTTAATTAAAAAACAACGGAATCGTCACACACAATGTTTGCACTCCAGAAGTCGTCCTCGGAGAATTCGGCGAAGAAGGAATCCATTCGAAAAGTCGATGAACTCTCTCTTGAAATAATTAAGAGTACTTGAAAAAGGACGGAGCACGGGTTCCTCGGATGAATAAAAGAAACCTTGAAAAAAACAAACTGACGGATGTTTCGCTCCGGAAATTGTGTGGACACGTGACGAAAAGATCGGAAAAAAGAAGAGGTGGGACTCTTTTTGGCTTCAATGTCAAATATTCAGCATTGAGATTAAGCTGTGCTCTGAGATAAACAAATGTTTTCTTTTTTCCGTCAAGATTGAGCCAATGAAAAAATCGTCAGGAGGTATAGTAAAGCGTTGAAAATCTATGCTTCCATCAAATATTCATAGGAACAAAAAAAGAAAAGAATAGAATGAATTTCAATTAACCTTGATTGAATAGATAAGTATGCAAGAATCAGGAATTCGGACATCAACATGAATAGAAAATGTTTTTCAGTAGAGCGAAGATCATCTGCCCACTCATTTTATCTCATGAATTAAGAGCTCCTGGAATTTATGAGAAGAACGACAAAATGGCATTTACCAATTTGCATAACAATCGGTTCGAGGAAATTTAGTTGACCGGTTTCAGTACCCAAGGAGAGCGAAAAAATAGCTGTAAAACATTTTTACCGAAAAGGTGTTCCAAATTTGAGCATAATAAATGCATGTGCTGTTCTTCACAGCCTGTACCATTGAAAATTCCCAATTTATAATGGAATACAGATCTAGTTTTTTCTGTAAACTTCGCCTCGTCGCCACTATTCCAAATCTTAATCGCCTCTCCTCCAACAACGCTTAAAGAGCTGCCACCGCTGCCAAAAACGACGATTCCATGAGCAGCGAAGAGTTCAACGATTTGAAGAACAATTCGAAAGCCTGTATTCTCTCGAGGCAATATAATTTTTTTATGATTGATTATGCCCTTCTTCGCAAAATACCCCCTATCTAAAAACTATAGCTGCTTAATTAAAATGAAATCAGATTGCAGTCATTGCTGAAATGCCGCCTTCGATCATGAAGAGTCCTGAACGGGTTTTTTTTTCAGATTTTGCAAACAAAATCCCCAAATACCATTTCGCTTCAACGGAGACCCCGAAGAAGCTCATCCAAAATTTATGTATTCGACACATTCTTTCAAATGATCGAAACGACAGCTAACCTTGGTTATCTGGGATAAATCCAACAATAGCGGCGGCGTTCTACCCGTTACCCTTAGGTATGTACGGACACCTCACGGGTTCCGCCGCACACTATGTTTTGTGTGTGCGCCGACTCCGCCCAATTCTAGCTGCTGCGATTTTGTTGAGAATAGAGAAAAACTTCATTTATTTTTGGGAAAATCGTTGTAATTATTGACAAAAAAGAAGGGACTACAGAAGCTTGAGATTTGAAATTCAGAAAAGAAAAAAGGACCAGATTCCAAATTGGGACTCGACATGCCCTTTCTTACCAAGATTTTACATTCCCTTCCCTCGATATTCTCATATCTTCGTTGGCGATTTTCGAACCCTCGGAACATTTCATTGTTTGTGCTTTCTTCCCCCACTTTTTTTCTGCCAAAAAAACGACTGAGGTCCCTCTGGTATCTTCGTGCGTCAGCAAAGTTTAACAATCCTTCGGCATTGTGTCCTGATTTCGTTTGTTTCGCTTCAAAAAACTTTTTTGGATTTATGAAATCGTTATTTTAATGGAGAACAGCTGCTATAACTTTACTAGAAAAAACTTGGAAAAGTCAGGATTCACTCTCTCTTGAAAACTCATGTTGTCTTTACTTTAATTTTCAGAAGTTCGTTGTTTCAGAATGAATATTCTCAACTTGATCCCTCTTCTCCTCTTGTTTCTAGCTGGAATGAGCTCTTCTCTTCCGACGTCTCGGTTGAATCCCAACATCCCTCAACCGGTTGTATCATTGGATCTTGAAGACAACTCGGAAAACGCAAACACCGTTAGTTAACTCAGTTCAATTCATACATTATTTCATTTAATTTTCAGGCAATTATGAAGACTGAAAGAGACAACGATCTCAAAGAGAAGCCCATCAGGGTACGATACTGGGCCCCAACGATCCAGTTTCAGACTTCTGAAGTTTTGGATAGATTGGAGAAACACGTAAGATGATACTAATTTTTGACTATATACAACAATCAATTTAATTTCAGAATGAACTGACGGCTGAAAATCATTGGGCAATGACGATTTTTAAAATCGAGTATCTTATGGAGCACACAGTGAACGTAAGATTAATGAATAAGTATTCATGTATTACAATTTTTTTTGTTGTCAGTCCGATTTAAAGGCGCATGCAATTATTTCTGATGAGTCTCACCGCAGTTCCTAATTACTGTCGAAGTTATTCGCGGCGAGACTCATTTGAAATAGTTGCATGCGCCTTTAAATCGGACTGACAACAGACGGCGAAAACGTAATAAGTATTTCAACTTCTTGCAGGAGCATTTTGAAATAGAGGAATTTGAAGACCTGGTGAGACACTGAAGAAGTTACGAACAAAAATTAACTAATTTCCAGCGCCCGCAGAAACATATCCACGTATTCGTTGGGCCACTTGATTCAACAGGAGAGCGAAACCAGGTGAGTTTTTTGGGATTTCAAATATATCAGAAAAAATTGAACTTCTCAAAGCAAAATACATTTTCAGATTGATCGCCAAATGGAAAGATGCAAAAATTATGTGTTTTTCGAAATTTGTAGACAGACTACGGTAGTTAAGGAAGATTAGTTTTGATGTTGCTTGTACTTCTTCCATGTTTAGATTCGAGTTTTTTTCATTTCTTTAATGATTCATCCTTTTTTTTAATAATATTTATCAACTTTCTGTTCTCTCAACTTCTTCTCCAATCCATTTTTCTGCCTTCTAGTCAAGTGGTGTTTTTCGATCAAGTGTACTGATTTGATATAAAAGTTAGAATAGCCAAAAAAACTATTCTCAATCTTTTGATCATAATCAGACTATAAAAGGAACCCATCGAATTTGAAAAAGCAAGATCCCCAACCATGAGAACACTACCATTCCTCTTGTTGGTCATTGTTGGCGTTGTTTACTGTTATCCAATTCAAAATGAGAATCTGGACACCGTCATGGCTTCTGAAACCGATTTGGCTGTAATGGACGGAGTCGCTGAGTTGGAGAGAGTTAAGAGAGCAAGTGACAAGAAACTGGAGAGACATCTGGATAAAATTGTGAGTTTCAAAAATTGAATAAGTCACAACTTGATGATACATTTTCAGATGAAGAAGGTGGAGAAGATTCAAGACAAGATAGAGGAGAACAAGAATAAAAGAGTTCGTTTTGTTATAGGTTGATAATCCAGAACATTTCTAAGTTTCAGAATAAGAAAAACAAGAACAAAAAAGATGATGATGAAGAAGAGGATGAGGATAAGGACAAAAAGAAAAAGGACAAGAAAAAAGATGATGACGACGAAGATGAGGATACGAAGAAGGACAAGAGGAAGAAGGGAAAGAAGCAGGACAGCGATAGTGAGGATTCAGAAGAGGACAAGAAGAAGAGGAAGAATAGAAGGGACTGATTTTGATATCGTTTTTGAGATGTAGTTTTGTAACTTTTGCTCAATAAACTTTTCTTGTACACAAAGAACCATTCTTTTTTAAAGATTTTCAGATCCTTTCAGATGTTCTATCCCAGATGAAACTTGATTTCTGGTCCATTTCCATCCGAAAATCTTCTTCGTTTTTCCGTTCTTCGCCACCTATGAGTTAGTTTCATATCTTCTATATGTTTCTGTCCACATGTTCTTCACAATTGTTCTTGTTTTCTGAAGCAGTTGTTTGTTGATCCTTCGATTCCTGATTTTTAGCTCGAAACTATTCTCTAGTTGCCACAAAGTTCGTTTCAAAAAAGCACGGACAGAAATCATGTGTCAGGAAAAATACTGGGATCTCCTTGTTCAAAACACTCTCTAGGTACTTTTTTTGAATTCGTATAGATTTTCTTCGAGCGTTCAAAAGTTTGAAACAAAGATTGTAACAGTAATGATTGACAACTCAGCTCAGTATAAAAAGGGTGTCAGAACACTAGTGAATATCACTTTGAAATCTGAAATTATATTTCAAAACATTTTGCACTATTAATCAATCAATCAAAAATCTTTCGAACTTTTTCTCTAGTTTGTGCCTTGTGTCCAGTATTTTGACGAATGATTCAAAATCGTTGATCTGATACCATTCCTTATCATATCGTGACTTATTTCCGAAAAAAAATTTTCGACTATAAAAGTTACTGTCCAGTTTTCAGAAGTATCACACTTCGAACTATGAGAACGTTACCCATACTGCTTCTGGCCATTGTTGGCGCTGTATATTGCTATCCATACGCCAAGGAAGATGCTGTGGGTGCTGCTGAAACTGATCTGGCAGAAGCTGAACTTCATGAAGTGGATCGAGTGAAGAGAGATAGCAATAATTTGGAGAAACGGGTTGAGAAGATTGTGAGTTGCTCGATTTTTAAAAATAGAAAATAAATTCAATTTCAGATGGAGAAGGTTGAGGAGATCAAGGATAAAATAAAGGAACACAGAGACAGACATGTAAGTTTTATCAAGTTCTCATTGGGTTGTCTATGAGTTTTTCTATTGTAAATTTCAGAGAGGTAGACATGGACATGGAAGAATGGGAAGGGTATGAGATCTAATGAGCTTCGCCTAAAAATCTAAACTTTCTAACCATTGCTTTACTTTTTTGATGACTCTTGAAATACCAATGAAATTTTCCAGGGAAGACATGGTCATGGAAGGAAAAACAAGAAGAGTGGATCCGATTCAGATTCATCGGATTCGTCGGAGGAGAAGAAAAAGAGAAAGAAGAATAGAGATAAGAAGAAGGAAGAGGACGAGAAGAAGGATGACGAGGAGGAGAAGGTGGGATTCTGAAAGTGAGATTTTTAACGTGGAAAATTTCAGAAGGACAAGAAGAAGAAGAATGATAAGAAGGACGATGATGAGGAGGAAGAGGACGAGGATAAGAAGAAAAAGGATAAGAAGAAGAATGATGATAAGGATGATGATGAAGAGAAGAAGAAGGATAAGAAGAAGAAGGATGACGACGACGAAGATGAAGAAAAGGAGAAGGATAAGAAGAAGAAGGACAAGAAGAAGGATGACGATGACGAAGATGAGGATAAAAAGAAAGACAAGAAGAAGAAGAAGGACGATGACGATGACGAGGAGAAGGACAAGAAGAAGAAGAAGAAGAATGATAAGAAGGAAGACGATGAGGATGAAGATGACAAGAAGAAGAAGGATAAGAAGAAGAATAAGGATGATGATGATGAAGATGAGAAGGAGAAGAAAAAGAAGGACAAGAAGAAGGACGATGATGATGAGGACAACGACAAGAAGAAGGACAAAAAGAAGAAAGATGACGACGATGATGAGAAGAATGATGATGATGTTGACAAGGATATGAAGAAAGACAAGAACAAGAAGGTGGGGATTTCAGTTTTCTTATAGGGGACATGAAATCTAAAACAAAAAAATCACCATCTGAAAATCTATCCTTCAATGAGAATCCCATCTAGGTTGAAGTTGTTAGATCCCATCCTCTCTTCTAAAAATTTACTGCTGCTTCCAATGCCCTTAGGTGGTCTTCTGCTTATTTTTTTTGAACTCTCACCCTAGTCTTCAAAATCTCAATATCTTGATTCAATCTTCAAATCATTACATTTCCATTCACTTAATCCAAGGATTCCTTGAACTCCATTCATTCCAATATACTGATCAAAAATCTTTCATTTTTTGCAGGAGGAAGACGACAAAGAAGAGGACGAAGATCAAAAGAAAAATAAGAAGAAGAACTAATCATTTCTAGAAACTTTGTAATTTACTTTTCAAACATGACTAATAAACGTTTTATTGAAAAATTAGAAAACCCGGAACACAAATTGACAAACACACGGATCATAAAGCACTGGGTGAACATGGAATTGGGAGGAGCAAAACAGGAAAAAATCTAAATAAGGGTAATGCAAAAACTAAACACTATTCGAAAGTTGGCTTTCAATGAGAAGAGGAGAAGCAATAATGATTCTGGATTGATCAGAATCTTTGCGATCTTTTCGAAGTCCGAAGAATGAGAAGAGTTGGTGACGAATCGCGGGATTGCAATAGGTGTAGATCAAAACTCGGATCGCAGACGAAATCATGTATAGAAGACTGACAGCGTCTCCCAGAAGAGTGTAGAGAAGAGATGCTTTGTACGGATCGTGCTCGCTGAAAATATGACAGTCGGGGGAAGTTCGAAAATCAAACTCATAACGTTCAGTCAAAATTTTTATGGGTTACACATTCTCTCTAACAGCTGTGACACATTTTTTTTGGTATGACCCATTCACTCCTGAAGCCTCTCATTGTTCTCCATTGTGTAATAAATGTTTAGCTCCAAGAGCTCTGACTTACTCGACTAAAACCGAAGATTTTGTGACTTCCAGTAGAGTTAAAAGAATATGCAATGAGTTCGAGATCAAATAGGTTGTTACGATTGCTACCTGAAACTTTCCGTTGTTAGCATTTACATAATTTCCAGATATTTTACCATTGTATAAATTGCATTTCTAACTGTCGAAGTGATTTGAAGTTTTCCAATTCGTAAAGAAGATAAAATCCTGGACCTTTTTCTTTTCGTTGGGCTATCTTTTATCTCTTTCGTGGGGCATTGTTGAGCATCGATCTTTGCCAATTTGTTAACAATGACCAAGTTTAGAGCCATGAGACATAGGAAAGGGCAAAACGTTTGTAGGCAAGCGATTCCATACACATCATAGACCATGTAGAGGGTGCTCACCTGAAATTCATTTCACTTGTCAATTAACTATTTTTTCTTTCTCTATTCTATTAGGATATTGTAGAATTATAGAATGCGTCTCCTACAACTCGTCGTCCTCGTTCTCCTTCTCTCCCTCGGAACCCCTTGGCCTGCTCCGCAACTCTCCGAGAACCGTGTCAAGCGATGGATGTCCATCGTGACTTATGTATGACGTATCATAACACTTCAAGTTCAAGTTGTCTATATTTTCAGCATGCGGAGCAGGTCAAGGAGAGATTTGCTGACTATTTTGCCGAGCAGAAAAAATTGGAAGAGGCTAAGAAGAGAGTGAAGAGGGATTGGTTTGCAACCATGACTCCGGAGCAGGTGAAAAATTAAAGTACCGTAAAATCTGTATTAGAAGGGAACCTCTAATAGAAGGGCACCTCAATGAGCTCAAAATGAGCACATTCTTGAAATTCAAATGGATTGAATTTAGTCTTATTAGAAGCCTCGTTCAAAGTTGACTGGAAACGTCACAAAATAGGTTTCCTATTTCTTCTCCAACAGACGTTATGGCACATTTTTAAAATTCTGAAATATGTTTTTAGGTGTTGGAAAAATTGAAGGGCATGCCCTTCTAATACATACTTTACGGTAATTTTGATGTCTACAAAGATATTTTTCAGGTTCGCGATCGTTTAACGTTGCACTCCATGGTCATAAAAAAGAAGCACCATTAAATTATAAGGATCCAAGTAAGCTTAGACTCTATTCAGAGTCATAGTATCTATTTTCAGTTCCTCTTCGTGAAACACGGATATTATTTGGAATACGAATGGACTCAGAACTACAAAAACAACGAACGAGACTTCATAGTAATCAGTATGTTATGTACTTGCTGATTTATTTCTCATAGTACTAGTTTTCGCCAAAATAAATGTTTTACCTGCGCCCATTCTTCCACATCCACTGCGAGTGTTCGAAAAAAATCGGGACACTTTGGAAACTCTGTAATCGTCAGTGCCATTGCAGATGGAACTCTGAGCATGATGGCTCCCAGAAGAAGACCTCCAAGAGTGAACGGGCGGTACTTGGGTTGCAATATGGCCATTTTGTTACTGGAAAGAAAAACAGGTCATTTTACTTGTCTGGGAGTTTCTCGTTTCACATTTCAGTGATTCAGTTGCCTCGCCCTCGCGCTCGTCTTCAGTCTCAGTCATCTACTCATTTTTCAATGTTTTAAATGGCACGAATTCATTTGGAACTCACTGCTTGTTATCGATCCACGTGTACCTCTCAAGGGTGCCCAACATTAGCAAGTAAGGAATTAGGAATTGCACCAGTTTTGCAGTGCAGAATGTAATGATGATGTAGCGATGGAAGAGAAGAAAGAGGTACTGGAAAAAAATTAGATCGGAAATGTTTCTGGGGGAAATGTTGCTCTTACCTCACTCTTATTGTAAATCATATTAACATCGACTACAAAAATCATAAGAAAAAAGAAACAGAGGAGGGCATCAAGGAATGCCAGAATCGCCGGATACAATTGTGGAGGGGAATTTGCCAACTGTCGAAATGTGAAGAGATATAAAAGAATCAAATTTGAAATACATCCCAATAATGCAACTATTCCTCCGAATGAAATATAGGCGAATCGAGTCATTGAGACTTCTTCTGTATACCCACATATCACTTCGTGTTCCGTCATTCTGAAAAAAAAGAAGAATGAGTGAAACTGAAAAATATTTGGGAGAAGGAATGAGAAGATGAAAAACAATAAAACCGGCATGAAATGGAGATGAATATGACTAAATTCTTCAATTCAACAAAAAAATGAGTAGAAATTTGATTGGATTTTGAGAAAACGATGAGTATTATCTTTTTTCCGGAACAACGTCATCGCCTTCGTATTTTCGTTTTCGTTCGTTTTCTCGAATCGAATAAACTGCTGAAAAGCTATCCTGGGCGGCATATTTTCAAGTTTCCCGTTTCTAAAAATAGAGTGTCTGAAAATGTGGAAACTTGTTCGTAAATTGAAAATGTTGAGAGGGAATGAAGTGAATTTTGTGTGTTTATTGTAGAGTTTGGAGACTTGAAAATTATGTACTTGGAATTGTAGGGGAAAGAACAAGATAATGACTCAATAATCAAGACTTCACCATGGAAATTGTAGTGTTTTTAGAAATGCCAAGTTGTTTGAAATGGTGAAGTTTTTCTGAAGCGAAAATTAGATAACAGTAATTTCAAGAATACGGTAACGAATGAAGATTTTTGAAGCTTCGAATTTCTTTTAAAAGAACCCGAATTGACGACAAATTTTTGAACGAATAACATATTTCATCTACGTAGGTTCCTATAAATATTTTGAATCAATTTCAAGTAATTTCAAGAGTACGGTAACAAAATATTGAAGCTATTAATGTCTTTAAATAGAAATTGATAACAACATACTGAACGAATAACATATTTCATCTACGTAGGTTCCTATAAATATTTTGAATCAATGGACTCTGATGATGCCCGAATTTTGAAAAATATCAATAAGTAATGAATTACAGTATGAAAAAGGTCAGAAAAAGAGCGAAGAGCATCGAAGATTTGATAATCTGAAGTCGAAGATAGTGTGGATGACTGAGATGACGCTCACAAATTGATTCGAATAAAACAGAAAAAATAGGAAATTAGGAGAGAAGAAGAAGACGAGCATGAGCTGCTGCTGCTCCTCAATCGACTTACTCAAGTCATAAATTGATATATCCGGCAAAGGAGGAAAAAAATGAACGAATGATGCACAAATTTCAAGGGAAAAACAAGTGGTGATTTTATGTCTGGAGACAACTAAATTTCGGGTTGAAAATTGGAAGACAAAGCAAAGAAAAAATGAAAATTATGATGAAGAAAGTGATGATCATGAGGATGACATTTTGAGCGGAAGTGGGAAAATGATGATGATGGGAAAATGGAATAAATCGAGCGAAAATCATTGGTTTTGCAATGGGAAAAATGGAAGAGGGGGGACGGTTCCGAGTTGACGAAACGTGCGATCCGCCAAGTGCTCATCGTAATTTTTGATGCTAGGCTCATTATGAATTCGCGACACTCTTAAAGTGATACAACTACTAACTAATATTCACCATGAGCAAATGCAGAGAAGGACTAAAACAGAATGATGTCTCGGACCAGTTTTGGAAGAGACTTTTGAAGGATGAAAAGACCAATCAGTTCAATTCGAAAATTAGCAAGTTTGGGGATTAGGTTGGGTCACCGTGTGAACTTTTCTGCTTTCAGACAGTGAAATATGAAAAATCCTTCTTGTTTTCTGATGCTCCCGTAAAAAAAGACGGCACTTATTTTGTTTACCGCCCTCGCTTAAAATGAGAAATTTCTTTGAAATTTCCGAAGATCTTTTTATACTTTTTCCGGATGTAAAAATAGAATGAAACTTTCACTGGGAAGGACTTACTTTGACCTAATTATTTCTTAACAAGGTTAGCTGAAATCATTTTTGAAAAGCCACCCCCACTTGTACTTTGGAACCGTTCCATAGTTCAGAATCTGAAAAAATAGAAAAGTTTAGTAGAATTCAAGCCAACCCTCACGTACATAATAGGCATCAGATTTCAGTATAGAAGACGTTAATGGGCGGAGCTTGAGAAGTGAGGGTGGATCTAAAAATTTTCGGGAGAAAAATAAGAAGATGTCAAAAATAAGTCAGAATATGACCCGATGAGTTCAAAGAAATGAAGTCATTTGTTGATTGACCATTTGAATAATTTTTCATATGGTGACTCAAAAGATATAGAGAGAAACGAAGATCGAGTTTTGAGTTTTGCTCCTTTTTTGAAATATTTGTTTTGTTCGAAAAAGATAAAAAAGGATACTAGGAACCATCGAATTCTCCGTAACTGAAAGATGTCCATGTTTTGATTCCATTGAATTCAAATAAGCTTGCTTGTTTCTAACTTTCAACGAAAACCTTCCAAAATTCTGACACCCTTCTTAATATTTTCGGAGAACTACTTCAGAAGGAACAAAAAGTTAAGACGAGGGAGACTAATTAAAAGCCAGAAATAAATGGAGCATTCAAGAACAAAACATCATTTTCCTTTTTTTCTCAAGAAGGGTTACTTCCGTGGTCAAGATAGACTCAAGAAAATCAGGCAGATTTTTGAAAGAGTAGGTGTCAATAAGATTATCCTAAAGTCAATTAATAAAGTGCTGAACTTATTATTCGTGGAATCGAGGGTACGAAAATCATAGTTCTGGATCATTAACACAGTTACACTCAAAAAATAATTATGGATCCAAATATCAAGCACAAAGAACAAGGTTTGATCTCTACCACCCAATAAAAAAGGAAAGAAAATACTAATTACGAAAAGAAATAGGAATACGGAAGAAAAACCTACGTACATCCTTTTCCATTTCCTTCCTCTACAATAATAGAAAGTGGAATTTCAGACTTGAACCCAGACTACATCCTCAACTACATTATTAAATGTTCTATACTTATATAAGGAAAAGGGAACGAGCTAAAAGGTCGAGAAAAAGTCAAGGAACGAACGGAAAACATGTTTTCTTTTAATGGACAGTAATCTGGAAAGGTCATCGAAGTTTCGGCTCAACGAATATTATAATCGTTTAAGGGCCTAAACAGAACCTCTAATGCTTTGCTCCTTGAATTTTTTGTAACCGGAGTACCAGCTAGTATTAGAAGTTGTTTTTAACAATTTCAAAATTTTCATTTTGTTAGCTAAAAATGCATTTTAGTTTGATAAATTTGAACAAGTTTGAACAAAACTGTGATCATTTGAAGTTAAATTTTCGAAATTTCGAAAATTTTATTAAAAACTCGATTTTCTGAAGAAGTAGCGAACGGTAGCAAAAAAGTCGTTGAGTTCTTGCAACTTTTTGTGCTTTTTTTAATGAGCCTACTTTCAGCCAAACCCTATACGAAAATTGTGTTACATTACATGTAAGATTACTTCCCAAAGAGCAGCATTCCTAAACAGAAATATCCTATCACATGTCTCAACTTGTCTATTACCTAAAAAACCACCCAAGTACCACAATAGAAAAAATCTTTATGTTTATAAGTGTCTCATCCATACAAACGAGGCCATAAACCCATAAAATGCTCATGTGTCCGTTATAAGAAGACATCCAAATGGGATAATCTTGTGTCTACATGTGTTTTTGGGGCCGTCCATTTTTTGTTTGCGTTTTTTTTTCTGTCCTTTTGTGTTATCCATGTATTCGAATGCACTTGCAGAAATGGAAAAAGGAGATGGAGGGAAATTTGAAACGTTCGGTGACGAAAATGCAAAGTTCATGGAGCCAGAGGAATGATTTCACTAGAGAACCTATTTTTAGGAAATTGGAAGTTTTCTTAGCTCCTTTTGTACTCATTTCATTAGGGAAGTGATTGAGGATCTTTTGAAAATGATTCCTTTATTTCCAGATTCTTAGAAGTCAACGAAAAAAAAACATGTCTGATCTCATTCGTTTTGCTAAAATCGTCTTAATCTAGAGGGAAAAAAGTAGAAGAAAAACAGACACCTCCTCCACAAATCTATGAATCTGACATGGCATGGGATGGCGCCGGAAACGCCAGTTTATTTCAAATTCTTCCGGTTATTTTCAACTATTTATGATGATGAATTCTTGAGAGAAGGGTTTACAGATTAATCACTTATTTTTGGTGACTCGAGAGAAATAGGAAAGGGATATAAGAGACGTGAAATTTCAAAATTTTTTATTTTGGAATTTAAAATAGGAAAAGTTTGAAATTTCTGTGGATTCACATATTTGTTCCGCGGAACAGAAATGAGAAAACGGAAAACCAACGTGAAAATGCTTTTCAAGAAACAAAATCACAGAATTTTCCGAAACCTTTCGTAAGAAATTCCAAAAAAATTAATTTTGAAATTTCACGTCAGTTATATCTGGAAATGGAATGGTGTCAAAACAAAGTTGAGCTGATGAGCTGGTTTCTTTCGAAATCAAAACAAGTCAAAAAGCAGTTTGAGAAGTCAAGTGAGGAACTATTTATTTCAAAGTTCTCCAGGACCCTTAATTTCCTGTTTGAATTCATTTGAAGACTTCGTGTATGTGCAAAAATGAATTCTCGGTTCGCTCAATTGATCTTGATGCTTTGTTCTTGTTCTTAATTTATGACACATTTCAACCGGAACAAAAGGAAATAGAGTTAATGAAACTGGAGTGGATGATTTCTGTAATACAAAATTTGAATAGAAAATGTGTTTGAAGTTTCTGATTCAGAAGAGACTCAAGGGCACGAGAAGGCCAACTTTCGAGAGTCCGCACGACCGTTATTTTTGTTTTCTTGCGGTAAAACTTCCAGCAAACATTTCCAGCTACAAAACGCACTATATGTGATTCTCAGAAAGTTGATTATATTTTCATGAGAAGGTTTACAAACTTGATTTTTCGGTATCGAGGTTTTACGGTATCCAGACAATCCATCGAGCCTCATGTTTCGGATATTTTATGGCTCAAATTTGTAGAAATTCGACTCAGAAATGAAAACTGAAAGTGGACGTTCTCGACAATAATTCAACGAAAAATACCATACTACATACCGATTCAAATACAAATACAAAGATTCGTAGCTATTCAGTTTTTCTACTGAAAATAGCATAACAGAGATAACTGAAAAACAGAAAACTGTGAAATTTTGTTTTTCAATTCACCGAACACTAACAGATCAGCGGGATGCCTTTCTCCGAACTTTCAACTCTGAATTTAATCGACACTTTGACATCACCACGGGACCTTCGAAAATAACTTGTTTAGAGAAAAAACTTGACCAAAAAATACATAAAGAATCGAAAAATCAACGGTGTCAATCATCAGGAGTAAAAAGAAGACGTGTTTTCATTCACTTTCCCAGTGTTGCTCTTTCTTTTTCTTTTTCATAAAACTTCCGTATCTTTTATTAATTCGAAAAAAGAAATGTCCGAGACTGAAGAACGAAAGAAATACATACAAAAAGAGCCGTTTTGTTTTCTTTTGAAGAAATAAGATTAATGACTCAGGCAAATCAATCGTAATCTAATTTGTTTTCAGTTGAACATTTTTTCGAAAAGACGAGCCGTTTTGAATTCAAGTGAGAACTAATAAGATTCTGAAGTTTTCGTATTCGATTCGTAAATTGAAATTAGATCCAGGTTTCGAAATAAGATTCAAACTATTTCGAATTAGATTCAACTTATTTCAAATTCGATTCGGGTTTACTAATTCGATTTTGCTAGCTCGAAATAATATTCAATTGAAATAATATTATATTTAAGTATGTCTAATTAGATTCTATAGTGTAACAATTGTATTTGGGTTTTTTTAAAATTTCTCCTTGCTTTCTAGTCAATAAAAATAGACATAATTCATATAAATAACCAAAAAAACAGCGAAAATCGAAAGGAATGCAAGCTATGAATTAAATAAAGAAGTTAATGGTGTTTTTGCCAGTCCTTTTTGCTTTGAAAATCGCCCGTCGGACCTCCTATTGTCTCCGTCGTGTTGTAATTTCACTCTTTCTTTTGTGGATACTGAAAAATGATTTTTTTTGGAGATTAGGATATTCTTGACACTTACTTATTTTGTGCTTGTTCGATAGTGCAGCTGCGATGAAATCCATTTTTACCAGCTACTGGACGAACTGCCAAAGTTGCTCGGTATCTGAAAACACACATTTGGAACGGAAAAATGGAAAATCTTACCTACCTGAAGCATAATATGTAGTGACAGACCATGCATTTATGAAAAACACTCTAGTCGAACCATCTCACCAGAATTCTGCATGATTTTATCCGAATATAATACATCTCAGTAGAAAAAAAGAAATAGGAAAACACTGAAAAAATAAAAACAAATGATTTCGAAACAATAAAGTAAGCATTCCCAATTAGATCAGGATTCCATCGAATTCGATTCAAATCGCTTCAAATATGATTCGTTTTATTTCAAATTAGAATCTTTGTTTCTAATTTGATTCGCTATTTCAAATAAGATTGAGCTTTTTTCGCGTTTCTAATTCGATTCGCTTTTTTCGAATTAGTTTCTTTAGTTCAAATTGGATTCGTTATATCGAATATGATTCAAGTAGTTTCCAATACGATTCTTTTGTTCAAATAAGATTCTGTATATCAAATAAGATTACGATTGATTTGCCTGAGGAACACAAATGGACGAAAAAAATAACTGGATTCTGGAGAGATGCAAAAAAAAAAACGAGTAATTTTGATGGCAGCAAGTGCCATCGTTACGTGCAGAATCACGTTTCGTTTGGTGTGCTCTGCGAAGGTCGTCCGATTTTTTTGCAGTAAATGAAATAGAATGCGTTGAAATTGAAATTGAAAAAAATTGGAAATACTTCTTTCGGCACCTCATCAAAGGTTCAAGAATCACAGTTTTTTTCGAGCATACAAGCACTAAAAATAAACAAAATTCACATCATGTATTGCACGAAATTTGTTTTTTTCGATGCGGAAAAAAGTTTTATAATTTCGAAGAAATGGTTTGCTAGACATCGAGGGACCGCCAACGTAATCTTTTTATCCCTGTCGACAGACTACTATTCTGCTGGTTTCGATTTAACGAAATTTGCTTTGTTTTGGAAGTAAGGAAAAGTCAAAGATCTCGTTTTTTTTTGGTGGACTCTATGAAACTTTGCATTGAACCTGAATTTTTGGAGATGTTACTGCTTCTGGAGAATTCTCTGAAAATGCTCCAAAGGATTCTTCTGAAACGCTACTCGGAACGTGTCTGGTAATGCTTCTGGGCACTCTTCTAGGAAAGAATTAACACGGAGCATTACCAGATGAGTTCCCCGAAGCATCCGCAATTGTTCGATTCATGAAAGGGAGAATATGGAAAACGGCTCCGAGACGTTTCGAAAGTGAACATTTCGAAAGTAAGACAATTCGAAAATAGACATTTCGAAAGTGTGAAATTGCGTTTCTTCCTATTTTTTGAACTTCTCATATGAAATTTTGCGTTTATGATCTATTATATATCAAACCCAATAATAAACATGAAGTTTTATGAAATTAATCAAAATCGCAATTTTTAAATTGAGAACACAGTGGCTGAGAATCAGGATTCTGAATCATCGATTAGTTGATCTCTAAGGATTTATTGTAGAGATTACTTAAATTTTTTGTTAGAACACTGTAGGAATGCACTTTCGAATTGTCTCACTTTCGAAATGTCCACTTTCTAAATGTTCCGGAGCCTGGAAAACCGATGAAATCGTCTGAAAAATGTCTTCCTGTTAAAATTGTCGAATGATTTTGTCATGAACGGAACCAAGAAGTCGAAGATGGTAGAGATTGTGTAAAATTTATTACGGTTCGTTCAACATCAGAAAGCAGGGGAAAAACAACAACATTTGAAGTAGGTTTAACAATTATTTGATTCTACAAAAAAGAATATTCTTGCTTGGGCTGGACATGATAATCATAATCAGTGCGTTTTTACTTGTTGCACCAACAAGTTTTTCCAAAGTGTCGTTCAGTGCCTCAGAGTTGTCAGGCTTTGTCTCATCGTTGCTCACATCACTGTCATCTCTATGTTGAATCATCTCCTTATCCATTTGAAGAAAAATTGCACTATCGTTCAACATTTCCGAAGCAACGTTGTCGAGGAAAGATTCTTGAGAAGTGAAAGACGATGGGTTCTTGATGCGGATCCTGAAATTTCAATAAATTGGATAATTACATTTTTCGAAAAAACTCGTACTTCTTACTGTTCACCGGAAAATTGTCGAGGATTGTGGTATCAAATGCACACATTACTGATTTCATCTTGTCTTTCTCCAAATAATTGTTTATTGGAGAATTCGGTCGCACCAATTCTACTTCATGGATGTCGTGAAACTCTACATCCCCTTCAGCACTTTCTTCTTGTTTGACGCATTGAACACATTTCGATGGTCCACTTACAAATCGACATCGGCAATTTATAACTGTACATCCGACGACTGTAGACTGAGAACATCCCAAACAACCAGCTGCAGCTATTATTTCTGTTTTCACCACTTCCTCCTCAACGATTCCGTTATCCTCTGCATACTGCGAAAACTTCCATCCGAAACTCGTGTTTCCGAAAACTAATCCATTCGCCAGTTTCAACTGAGCTAGTCGCATGGCAGCCCATGCGTCTTCATAGGAGCAGTGGCCAAATTTCGTTTGGATTTTCGCTCCAAGGAAAAGTTCTGTTAATTTCTTCAAACTGTTTCTCGATCCACCAGGGCAGTTAGTCAAGTTCAAAGCGTATCCAACATCGAGGCAATATGGATGCGACATTTTCATGGCTTGCAAATCGAATTCTAAAGAATGTCCGACCAGAATCGCATCTGGAGGCAATAGATTCTGAACAGCCCTCTGAACATCTGCCAACGTTGTCGTCACTCCTTCCATCATTTTTTCCGTGATTCCAGAGTAACGAGTGACATAATTTGTGATTTCTCCATTCGGCTTTACAAGAGTATCGAGAATCGTATTCTGATCTTCGTCAACAATTGAAATTCGTGTCAGCTCCCGATCCTCAAGTATTGTTTCACACATTTCACAGTCGACAGAAAACATCGGAGATGAAGACGAGAGTTTTTTGTATCTGCAATTCTTCTTGATAATTAGAAATACTGAATAAAAAACATTTGATGACTTACTTTTTCTTAGTCGGTATAATATTCTCTTGTCCTGGAAAAGGGAAATTCCTTTCGGCCAGTTGTTGAGTGGACAAAATGAAGTATGATTTGTCGTGTTTTCCCAAAATATCGAAAGTCTCTTTCAGCTTATCAGATTTTCTTCGAACTTGTTCTTGCAATGTTAATTGAACAGTCATCACACTATTCCAGAATAGTCGACTATCACTGATATCCGAATCCAATTCGACCCACCGTCTTTCGAAAAAATCGTTCAAAAAAGGAAGATTCGTGGTCACCTGAAAAAAGAAAAAGAATATGTTGATTTTTTTTAAAAATCTCACGAAAAAGTCGTCTTCAACATTAACTCGGAGCACAAGCGTCTGTAGAACTTTTCGATTTTTAGTGATGTTTGCCCATTTCGGTTTTCGAACGGCATTACCGAATATACTGTAGTGGATGAGATGGGCGAGAGCTGAATCAAGAATGATAAATTTCCAATATTTGAGAATAATGATTACCTTCACAGTCAACTCGGCGATCCTCTCCAAGTCGACTCAAATGAAGAGCAATTTTCGGTTCTTGGGAGCTATCTGTGTCTCTGCTTGATGTACTGGCGAAACTTGAATCAAATCTCCTTCGTTTTGTCGCTTCTGGATATTCATCTCTGCTCCTAGATATTTGTTGCGACATCGTCCGTAGAAAATCATCTTCGGCAGTTTCCGGTGATGCGAAAAGATTATCAATTTCTGATTTGAGACTCCGCCTAAGTTCTCGTTTTTCTTTTGACATCTGCAATAATTATCGTGAATAAAAGACTGGAATTGGGAAAGTAATTTACAGATGTTGTCACCGCGTTCAATTTGGTATATTTTTGGAGGCCCTTACAAATAAATATTTATTTTTATGAACAATAAGAAACAAACATATATACATGCATCATGACACCAGTATTGAAAGAATTTGTAACCAGTGAGAATTTATTTAACTGCAATTGGCACATTAGAGGGAGCTTCTAGATGAACGACGTGGAAAACTTCGTTGATTGAGTTCCTCGTTCCAACGATTCGAATGAAAACAACAGGCAGAGGATCAAATAACAGTTCTTGCCAACCACGACATTCTTCATTTGTTCTATCGACTACAGTAATCCAGTCATCCTGGTTCGTGGAGACAGCTACATAATACGAATAAAATCTATCGTCGCAGTTCCACAATAGTATTCGCATTGATGAAATTATGTATGGCTGTGCGAGTTGAACCATTATCAATCCGCTTCCGATTTGATGGCACGTATATCCAGAATCCCAGTCGTAAGATGTTATGTCTCCATTAATGAGAGCATTCCGACAGCGAGAAACTCCTTCAACCACTCTGGCGTGGTTTTCTACTGTAGCGATATTTCGATATGGAACTGAAGATTATTGTATGTACAAAACTGAATGAAAGATAATAACTACCTATTATTTTCGTAGTTGGATCAAACGGTATGGTTTCAGAAGAATACATCGCTTCGATTCGACTCGCCTCCAAACGGCATGACATTGAATCACTGACTTTTATGAGGATGAATCTGCAATACAAAAAAAGTTGCCTTCCATAATTTGAAAAATAGCTTCACCTTACAACGGAGTCTTCCAAGAAAACTCTCTGCATTCCTCGACATCCGAAATTTGAATAATCAGCCACTAATGTCCAATCATCATCGGAACGATTATCCATTCCAACGTGAATTTGGTATGAGAATGCTTGTACATCTGTTTTCCAGTTCATATCCATCAATATTGTGTTGATAATGAACGGTTTTCCCAAATCCAAATGAAACACACTTATGTTATCCTCGTTAGTGAACCTGCTACTGACTTCTCGAGACAGTGGTTGCACGATTGGATACTGAGGGATTATGTTGGTGTCTATACCTGAAAACTTACAAAATATTTTATTTTGATCATGATAACGAACGGAACTAACTTTTGCAACCTCTATACTGTATTTTCGAACGTTTTTGAGTTTGTATTTCTATCGCATCCAATAAATCGTCAGCGTCTACCAAGCCTGACGGTCGAACGAAGTTCAGAAGTTCGTTTTGAGAAATCAGTGGAAGTCGAACGAGGTCCAGTAACTCTTTAGATGCTTCTTTCATTGTTGGATTACCCTCGTGCCATGCTCGAACTGCATTGAAAATCTTCAGCTCGTTCGCGTAGAATGAATCTCTTGCGAGAAGTTCTTTCAGGCTATCACCCGACAGTTTATTGAAACTGGGATCATCGAGAAGCTGATCCGCATATCTATCCGAATATTGCATGCAGTAATCGATAAGCTCATCAAATTGGAAAAAGTAAGCAGCATTGAAAATGCTACATAGGTTCTCATTTTTCAAAATCTCCTTGAAATACTCACTGATCGCCGTCATAAGTTGGCTCAAATCGTATCGATGAGCTAGACTCAAATATTCAAGAAGTATATCGAGCTCCACTCCGGAGAAATCGATTTTTGAAGTGTACATATACTGTAGAATCGCTTTGAAGGCATTGGAGTTCGTTTCATGCAGACAAATTCGATTTTGGTGGCTCTCTTGGAATCCATTGTACATCATTGCTCGAAAGAAACTGCTTCTGACGGCAAGAATAAGCCGGTGAGCATGAAATTCTGATCCATCATCGAGAACAAGGACGACGTCGGAGTGATCAGAGGACAGGAAAATATCTTCGAAACTCTGGGAGAGCTCTTCGAGATGATGAACTTCTGATTTATTGCCTGCAACAAAAAGTAAATAACCTAATGGTGCTTTCGAAATGGTTTCTTCTCACAGCTATTGACGGCATTGAAGTTATTCGATATTGCAGCTGTTTCCGTTCGCATCGTCTCAACCACTCCTCGTCCATCGTCCGGAATCGGTCGCCCGAAGGCATGATTATCGCTCATACCTGAAAAAGTTAAAAATTACTTCATTCATTTATTTATTTCGATATTTTTTGCACAAACCTTGTTTCAAATCAATTGAAAAAAAACGGAAATCTTGGAAGATAGTGGGCGGAGTCAATTGGCAAGTCGGACGCGCGTTTTTTGCAGACTTGCGGCAGGCAGTTGGCTTTTGGCGGTATTTTTCTCATTTTGAACTCACTTTATTTTCTCGATCATATTATCGAAAAAATCAAACTGAGACTCGGTGTTTGCACCGTGTCGATTTACGAGACCCCGCCCACCAAACAAAGTGCACGGCGCGCAGTTGTTTTTGTTTTGTGGGCGGGACCTCGTAAATCGACACGGTGCAAACACCGAGTCTCAGTTTGATTTTTTCGATAATATGAGCGTCCTTTTCATTGTTTATTTACATGTTTAGTTTTTTCAGAAAACAAAAAATCAAGTGATTGATCAGTCTCAAAAAAACTACGGGTAGTAGAATTAGACGTCATTTCCTTCCGTTTCTCCGAATCACGCTTCACCGAGCTTCCGAAATGGCAAACTACACCAGTGAAAGAGAACTTGAAGCTATTGTCCACCAAATGGGCCAAAATATTCGCAATACTGCTCAATTGGCGCATTTGAAAAACGGTATGTTCATTAAGATAATACAGAAGAATAAATTAATCGGTTTCAGAGATCAACAGATACTTGAACGAAGAATCGTGCTTATCGGAGAACGACGATGAAGATCCATTGAATGAGTCCCTGTTCGCATCATTATCGATCGACCCAGCCGCTCAGTTTCTACGAAGACAACAAGAGTATGTAGATGACAATGTGGGCAGTATTCAGTCTCCCATTGTTTCAAGAAGTGAGTTTTAATTTTAAAATTAAATTTGTTCAATAGCCTTTCTCAAAAGTTCTAACTGCTTACTGCCGCCCTTCTTTAGTTGACAATTTAATTTCTTATCATTCCAGAACGAACAGGGAAAAGATGTGTGTACGAGAACGTCGAGTTTCAAAACGATTTCGGCGATGAAAGTCTTCGTGAGAATCTTGAAGCCAAGTCGCTGATCGATCAAGCGTGGCGAAGCATACATCGAGCATATGAAAGGTGTCAAGCGCTTAGTGAGGTAAGGGTTTTTTTCTATTCAACAAAATGCTAGCTAATATTAAATCGGCTTTCCGAGAAGTTTTCAATAAATTGAATTGGAAACTTTTCAAAACAACTGAAATAATCGATCCCGAACCTGAAACCGAAACAACTGCCGGTGATAAAGAAGAAGAGGAAGTCGATGTTAACAATAAGATCCTTTTGGGATAGTTATAAAAATAATAATTTCAGGACGACCAAGGTTCATCAGAAAACAGTGGTGGCAACGAATATCTCGACGAAGAAATTGAAGATGAAGAGGATATCGCTCAATCAGTCTCAGTTGGTGGAAGCAGTGGATCAGATCCATCCGAAGAACAAAGACGAATAATCATAAACGATCCAAGCGTTCGACCAGTGCGATCACCCAAACCCGGAAGAGTGCCATACAAGTTCGATCCAGTCACCAGATATCATCTTTATAAGTTAGTTTATGTTTCAATTCTTTCAAAAGACACCTCATTATCCAGAGCTGAATGGGATCGTCATCCAGCACCAGGAGAGATGCGTCGTTTATCCCTCCGTTGGAAAGTCCGCGAATTCATGCTTCGTCACGACGTGCCTCGTTTGAATTCCAATCCAGACGGTCTCGCTAATCACGAAAAAGAATGGTCTCCAAAACCATACATGGATTAAATAATATTCTAAACTGTTTATTCATTTATCCTGATACTCATGTACTATGAAAAATCTCATTTTAATTTTTATTCTTCTTGAAATTACGAATTCCATGATAATTTGGGATGTAGTATCTAATTTTTGTTTGATTTTTTTGTTGGTTACATTGGTGTACGGCTCAGATGAGTATGCGAAAAATGCAAGAGAAATTTGTCCTCGCTCTCGGGCAACACAATATTCCGGGACTCAGATGGGTTCTCGAAGGATTCAATTCGTGAGTTTCGTCGACTGTGCTGACCAATTAGATCAAAAGATGTGATCATTGCTGATCACAAAATAACTTTTAGAGAGTGAAAATCATCGGAACGAATAGAGAAAGGATACGGTAGATGTTGGTCGTTTGAAACATGCATGACCAGATGACCTCGCTTCGCTTCTTTCTTTGCAACAGTTCGTTGAAATTAGCAAAAAGTGCAATCACTGTTTTCTTCACCACACAACAAACCATAGAACCGCATAAACAAGTGCAGTGCACTTACTTTTTATATTTCTTCTAAAGAACCAACCCAAAAACCCGATTCGTTCATTTTGCAGCTATGACATTCAACGAGTGAAAGAAGTGGGAGCGGACAGGGCTGCAGCAGAATGGATTGTTCGGTGTGGTGGAAAGATCAAGTTCGCGCAAATTGATGAGAGCTTTGGGGACTATAACTGTTTGGTGAAAAGAACCGCTCAGTTGGATCCCAGACTTCCAGAAGATAATGTGACACTGGAAACGATTGAAGCAGAAGATGCAAGTGTTACTGGATTTGGATGTCGGCATTTTGGTAATGACGGTTAAGGGGAGGAAAAATGTAATATTGTAATAAAAATGAAACTGCAGGATATAAAATCACTAGATAGACTTTCAGCCAATTACAGTAGAATATTTCCGAACGTCCCATTCCTAATTGGAATTTCCAATTAGAAAAATGACATAATGCAACAAGTTATTAACCAGCACATATTCTTATTGCAACTTCTTATTTAGAAAACCTCTCGGCCATCAAGAACGTCTATTTCATCCGCTGTAAAAATCTTCACGATTTCGGATTGGAATACATGGGACAACATGTAGGAGGTCATCTGAAGAAACTTCACATCGAAGAATGCCGTCGAATCACAGAATTCGGATTGGAACACTTGAAGAAGTTCACTGCTCTCGATAAGCTCATTCTTCGCAATCTGAAAAGTGTTCATGGAAAAGAGAAAGTGGAACAGAAGCTTCGTGAAGCTCTACCGAAGACTGACATTCAGTTTGAACTCTAGAAACATTCAGTTCGTTGTATGTAGCTAATTACTTGTTTGTTTATGTGTGTTTTTTTGTATAGAAATTCCGAAAGACTGGAATCAATTTAGACAAAATGAATTCGATTTAGAAAATGCCGTCTATCAACCCAAACAATATCGTCATAACATGAGAAAAAGGTTGAGGAGAGAGATTGTGAAGGGACGATTTACAGCGAATTATTTTTTTTCTAGTGGCAATGGCATCGGTCGAGCGACCGATGAAAAGTGAAAGATGATGAAAGGAAAAAACAAATTGTAGTGACCAAGATCTTGTAGCGTTGAGAGGAATAGTGATAAGGTGATCAGGGAGATCCTGCAGAATTCGGGGGACAATTTTTGAAAAATATATTACGAAAATAATGACGCAATTACTCATTTCCAGGGCAGTCAAAGAGCTGGCTTCAATCCTGTTACCCAGATCTGCAAATAATCAAAAAATTGAATTCGAAGAATGCGTTGTTAAAATGTAACCGCAGATGAACAGAAGTCACAAAATCTATGACTTCGAGAATCGGAATACTTATTGTCAATATTTTGCAAGTTTCACCTCGCTCCATTGGGAACATATCTGAAATTTTAGTTTTGAGATTTCCGGTTTACCTGTTTTCTCTCGAGATCCCCTTGAGATCAAAAACTTTTTCAAATCAGTATATCCTGTTTGATCTCGAGGGGAAACAGGACAGCGGGAAAACTCAAAATTCAAATTTCAGCTATTTTCTCAATGGAGCGCGATGAAACATCAAAACTATCTCTAATAGTTACTCCACATTTACCGTATCTGGAACCTTGCCAGCAGGGAATTCCGATGCGAATCAATGTTTTCAGATGGAATCGAAATTTTCCGAATTCACCGAACCCTATGAACGATGCCCTCTTGTATGCTGATTTGCATCACATGCGTGTCTACCGTGCCTATCTCTTATACTGAAAAGTAAATCGGTTCAATTCCCGAAACATTTCACGAGGACAGGGCGCAAAGATTCTTATCATTCTCTGTGTGTTTTCTTTGAAGATCTTTCGGAGAGATCAATATGTTTTGATATCACACATAATACCATACCGAGGACATCTGAACTTTGCTTCTAGGGAAATGTTGCAGTTTTTCCCCTGTTTGATCAAACCAACTCTCGTTAATTCAACTTTAAGACAGTCAGTTTCACCTCGATTCCACTTTGTTTGTGTTTCGCTCTTCGTCCAATTTGCTTCTGTCATGAGGTGGCAAGTTGACGTCATCAAGATGAATGAAATGACATTTTTTTGAAATTTTTCAGATTCGAAAGTTCGAAGACCGGATCGAACCTTCATCCTAGATATAAAAAATCTTGATGTTTTTGTTTTCTGCCGTCATCAGATATCAAATTATGATTCATAATTTGAGATCATACAACGCGATGGCTTTATCTACCGTAGTCGAATCTAGACAGAACTGCCCAATCTGGATTTTCGATGCAGAAAAATCTGGGTACATCTGGAAAAAAAAGTCTAAAGCTTCTATATCATTTATTCATCTCCGTGATTCAGATATCCATCTGTAGGTGTGTATGATTCGATTATGACGATTATGCCCACGAGTCCAGATCACAAGGCAACAATCAGATGTATCATATTTCAGAAATCTGCTAACAACTCAAATGAAAATGGATGTAGGTCAACATGTACTAGATACCATGCATATCCCTTTCGTTTTGGTGACAGTCCGATCCTCCGGTCGGAAATCGTGAGTGAGGAGGAGAATGGGTGGAGCTTCGGGAATACTAAACGCCCGTTTTCTTGATGACCTTGCCGAGACCGAGAGAGGGAGAATGAGAAGACCGTCGACGTCCCTTTTGATAAAAATCAGAGGGGGCCTAACGCCCGCATAGATACAACCAATACAGTCCTCTCCGTCATCAGTGAGTGGAGAGGGGGGACAGCGCGCGTATCAATCTTTCTCTTCTCGACTCTTCCCATTCCTTGAAGAAGTCTTCGTTTTTCAATAAAGACATCGTCATCATCGTCGTCGTCGTCGGTGGAAAAGACCATGCTGGTCCCCTTCTTCTTTTTTGTCTTTTTGTTGTCTTCGTGCACTATTACACACTTCTTCGGACTGCAGGAGGCGAACAGGTTTACCCCTGATCGTCCCGAGAAGGCGAAGAAGAGGGACGCCCATTTTTCCAACCAGGTATTGTTTGAAGACACAAAAGAAGACGAGAAAAAATAAATCGAGAAGAGACACAAAATGAACATCGTTAACAGAAACTTCGGAGAGTGATCAACCCCCCGAGCCAAAGATCGTCTAAAATCAAGAACCTCTTCGTCTTCTTCTTTGGCATCGGTTATTCTCTGAGAGATGATACCGATGCACTTTTTTCTTCTTCATCTTCTTCTCATGTGATCCCTCCCATCTTTTTCTTCTTACCCTTTTCCTCTCATCATATCTTTTGTTGCGAAACGGTTTCTTTCTTGAAGGCCAAAGGGTATCTGCTATCAAAGCAACCTGAAAGTGTTCTTTTTCTCCACCCACTTTTTTTCTGACCACCCCCAATTACCCATCGTCTCTATTTATCTGCTACTTTTCACTTCTCCTCCTTTCCCCTTTCTTCCAAAATTTAGGGAATTCTTTTCCCATTTCCAAAATTCTTCAAATTCAAAGCCTATCGATTATATCGTTCGTTACAAGTGCTACCCATCATCTATCTCCGCTTCGCTGACCCACTTCGCCCCGTCCGTGTTTTCACCCCCAGCACAGCGTGTCATCCCTCTTTTATCGTCTAGTTTTCGATCTACTGGATACTTTCATCCTCGAAACGAGAGGATAAAGTGGTTTCCCTTGATAACGAATTCACTCTTTTCCAGAAGAAGCTTGGGTTTCCTATATACTGTTGTCACTTGCTTTTCTGAGAGAGAAATGGAGCAACTTCAGTGCCACGTCAAACAGTATGCGTGGGGAAAGTATGGGGAGGAGAGTGAAGTGGCACGACTGTTTGCAGATGGACATGAACACTTTCAAATTGACAACAAGACACCATATGCAGAGGTAAGAACACTGATATGAAGGTAAACGAATTCTATGTTTTATTGAAAAGAGAAAGTTTTTAAACCTTGGATTCCCTTTTGAGTGTTCAACTATTTGCTTAAAGGGGATGAACACTACTGAAAATTTTTTTGACTTTCTTTCAATCGATGCAGAATTTTTGAGGAATCAAAAACTCTCTCAGACTTTAGTCTGAAAGTTACTCCTAGAAAAGATATAGGCCAAAAACAGGCGTAAAAATCTGCACCCTGTCAGTACTAATATTTGGCCTGTTTTTGGCCTAAATATCTTCTAGGAGAGATTTCAGACCATGGTCAAAGAAAGTTTTTTGATCTCTCAGAAATTCTGCATCGAATGGTACCAAAACCTAGAAAATTGGAATTAGTAGACAGTAAAGTCTAGAAAAAATCTGTAATATCTAGAAAACTCTTAAACTCAAATGTTTCCCAATTTTTCAATTGTTTCTGAAACTTTTCTCATCATTCAGAATCTAATCCTTGAGAAATTTTAGAAGTGGAAACTACTCGAATTCAAAAATATGATTTTATTTTAAGTTTGGACGAAACTTTTTGTACTTCGATTCTTCAAATTCTCATTCCAACATCCCACTTCATCAGAATTTCATCTCTCCCAACTTTCGAATTCCTTTCACAACTTTTTGTTACAACACACTATAAACAAAGCAATTTTTTTGATAGTTCATCAATCTTGAAATTCTAGACGATCACTACAAAAATGTTGACAAATAGACATCAGATGATTTTTCTTGGAATCACAAACATTTTTCTTTTTTTTTCTTACCTTATCTATTATCATCATGGGCGTCACAAAATCGTGCAACAACAGATTTAAAAGTGCAAACTATTCGCGATCTTAATCTCTTTTGATCTTTGTTGCAGAAAAATCGTTTTGTAGATAACCTGATTTCTTTGAATCAGATTTGGTTTCTTGAACCGACCTTGAATAGTTGATAATTTTTCGAACGCAACAACACAATTGTAATGTTTGCAAAAACTGTGAATTGGATTCTTTCAGCTATGGATGGGAACCCACCCCGACGGACCAGCTCAATTAAAGAAGTGCTCCACGAAACTGTCATCATATTTGGCCAAGAATCCATCCCTTTTGACGAACAACAATTCGGCAAAAAACATTCATTTGCCTTTTATCATGAAAGTCATGTCGATCAGAACCACCCTCTCGCTACAAGTTCATCCAACCAAAGTACGGTTTTTTTTACATTGCAAAAAGTTATTGATCATTGGTTTTTTATTCAGGAGCAAGCGAACAAATTGCATGAAAGGGACCCCATTAACTATCCTGATAGAAACCATAAACCAGAACTTGCATATGCACTGACACGTTTCGAACTTCTTTGTGGATTCAGACCGGCCAGAGAGATTCTGAAAAACCTTCAAAGTGAGTTTATCTCGTGGTTTCTATTTTGAAGTTATCCTGATTTCAGCATTCCCATCATTCCGGTTACTTTTCGGAGGAGATACTTATTCGAAACCACTTGAAGATTGCATAATGCAAATGAAGAATATTGATGCAGTGGACACTCCAGATTATGAGAACTCCAGAAAATGTTTGGAAGATTGCTTCAGATTCATGATGGTTCCAGATAGAACTGATGTCCATGTAAGCTTTTCGCATCTCAGTTGATCTTGATTTGAAAAATCTTATTATTTTGAAAGAATCGTTTAAAAAAACAAAAGGCTCTTTGCTAACTTATAATTTCATTGAATTTTCAAAGTTTCTTGAAAGAAAAAAACCAATTACTTTTTGATGACAAAACATGGTCTCTTAATTCATCAATATTCAGGATCTTGTTGGAAAGTTGCTCTCAGAACTCGACAACGGACTTCGTGGAGCTGTCGAAGAAGGAACAGTCGAAGTGATTAGAAAAATGTCAGTGGACTTCCCAAATGACATCGGAATCTTCTCACCACTCTTCTTAAACCACATGATTCTCGAACCAGGACAATGCTGTTATTATGCTGCCGAAGAACTTCATGCCTACCTCAGTGGAGAATGTGTTGAATGTGTTGGATGCTCAAATAACACGATTCGAGCTGCCATGACTCCAAAATATATCGATAGAGATGCTCTGTGCAGTGTGCTCAACTACAAAATGACAGAACAAAAAGAGTATTTGGTACCGGAAACCAAGCTGACCCAATGTGTTGATGAGTATGCGCCAGATTGTAAAGATTTCCAATTGCACAGAATACGAATCGGAACTGAAAATACTGTAGAGGAAATGGTGATGCCTGTGCTAGATTGTGCTTCAATTATTGTCGTTGTCAGTGGAAAAGGAACGATCGAAGAGGCAACATTCGATAATCAGCTGATCGGACAGTATGAGGTCAAAAGAGGAGACATCTTTTATATCCCACCGAAACATCAAATCAGGTACGATGACGTTGAAATTGGGACAGGTTTCCTGAACTTGTCAATGTTCTATTTGCCTCGAAGCAACCTGGGTTTTTTTCAGATTCACAGAATGCTCAGAGCCTCTCGAAGGATACAGAACATACAGTTTCGAAGTGGGACCAGATCATGATGCCCGGAAAACGAATGGAGTATCAAAAAGTACCATCAATGAGAAGATGTTGAAACTAGATCCGGATATGGAGGAGGCTCCAACACCAGCCGTTGTGAAAGTATAATATCTTTTTTTATTGTTCGATTCTTTTTGAGCACTGATAATATTCTAACGATATCATCCGCGTGCCGAAATACGGGATAATTCATCTGCACTGTTTCAAAAGTACAGATAACAAATGTTGTAGATTTTCTTCATCAATATTATCATAGTGTGTACCTTTTTTTCCCAATTCGTTCTCATCTCAAGTATCCCTTTCAATCATTTTTCTCTCCTCCCCACCCATCGTTCTGATCTACATTGCCATGAGATTCCGTCGCCGTTTTTTGTGCCTCGATCTACATAAATCTTCTAGTTTTTTTTCCCGTTAACTTTTTCTTTCTGCTAACACTGTCCGTTTTTTTTGCATTTTTCAATCGTTTCACCCCAGTCTCTTTCCTGTCCCTTGTTTTCACTTTTAAACATTCCTGCAATTCTTTACTTTTCATGTTTTATCCTTTATCAATTTATATTCATCATTTTCTTGCTTTGATTATGAACAAAAATGAAGTTCATCTTTTCTGACTGGAAACCTCCAAGGTGCGGCATTCATAAACGAAAGTGCGCCTAAACTAAATTGAGTTTCAGAGTCCGTCGGGTTCAAAATTTGGTATCATGCGATTCTCGATATGTCATGGTGCAGAATGCATGTTTTGCGGTTCCTTTCCCACATCCATGAGAAAAATGAAAAGAGACTCTTGATCTTACTATTCGGAGGAAGAGATTTTTAGTGCATACACCCCCTCTTGATTATTTTTGGAGAACTTGAAACATTCTGGAAATTCACAATGGTTGCTGAGGCGAATTTACCTCTTGTTCCCATTTCACTTTTCTATTTATGCTGTTCCATTGTCAGTTGTATTGGAAACTCGATCATGATAATCTTGTTTATAAAAGAAAGGTAAGTGGACAATAATGAGGACCGGTTGCTCAAAAATGTGCTCCTGAAGGCATCAAAAAAGAAATTTTGAAAAAAAAAACAATTGAGCATAGCAAAGGTTTAGTGACATATTTTCGGTTCGGAAATTTGTATTGAAAACTCACGAAAAGAGCTGTAACTAGCTCAATTTTTGGGCTATCAATCATCTAGGAAAATTTTCTGATCTTATCTATATAAATTTCGTCAGAATCGGCTCAGGTCGAGCAAAGTTACTTCGACAAACCGGCGAAAATACAGAAGTTTCCAAATATTTTTAGTAAAGATTCTTTGGTTTCAACATGACACATTTCCTTCCAGAAACTTCCATTCGCCTTGTCACTACATGATAACATTCAGTTGTCTAGCCGATATGCTTCACTTATTTGGCCATTTCGTATTCAATTACCATATTTTCGCAGACGGTACATTAGCAAAAGAAAATAATCTGTACATACAGAGACATCCCTTTTCAGTAACGGATACGCAATCAAATTGTTATTGGATGCTGTTTTTCACTAGTATCGGCAAGTGTATGGCCAATCCGTTGATTCTGATGACTGGCATAGACAGGTTGATTGCTTGCAAGTCTCCCGTTGTGTGCGTGACAATTTGGAAAACAGCCTTTGGGAAATATGAAGGATTTCAGATATCGTGCTCTTTTAGAACGACCGGCCCTCTATATTTGTGCTCAATTAGTTTTCCCAGCAACATATACATCTTTTCTGATGGTTTCTGGATTCATAAATAGAGATCCCATAACGTATTTGATACTTTAATTTTGAATTATAATCTATTCTTATTCAGAAAAATCTACTGTACCGTTCCACTTGCGTTCGCCGGATCAACATTTTCTCAATTCAATACAAGTGGAATATTTGTTAACGTTGCAATTGTGATAGTCTATTTCTTCACTTTTATGCAACTAAGAACCTACGCAGGAGCATCCCAAATGAAAGTTGTTTTTCGATCCATTCTCTGGACCGTAATCCTTGTAATAATCGGATGGAGCAGTGTAACAATTGCCAATCAATTTGCAATATTCGCGAAAGATGCCACAACACGGAAGCTAATAGCTATTTACGCTGGAATTGGAGTAAATCTGGCCTGTGCGAGCAATGTTTTTGTTTTCTACGCTATCAAGTGAGCTTGGTTTTTTCCAAAATAAGAAGTCAATTTTTTCTTTGCAGCACGGAATACCGACACGCAATCCGTCGTCTGTTTGGATTAGCAAAAGCTCAATCGGGAAGATCAATGAGTATCGGAGGGCCAAAGAGTACTACTAAAGTTGGGACTATAACTTTGACATGATTTTTCTTTCAAAATAAACATGTTTATTGAGAAAAACTACATCAGAGCAATTTCTTTGATCAAAATATTATCGCTAGTTATAGAATCTTCTTTTCTCATCAATTTCAATGCTTCACGAGGTGTCATCGTAATCACTCCATCCACAGAAAAACATGCTCCGTTTGCCCATGATCTTCTGAAAAATGCTCTTTTTTAAATGGAAACATTTCTAGTCAACTCACTTTTTCAAAATCGGAGCAGCAGAGTTGGGAAAGGCAATTTGCTGAACGGAAACTGGCATCGATGCTCTTCTTGAATCTGTGACAAGAACATTGTATGATCGTTTCTGCATGGCTGGACCATAGTAGTTGCTAGTTGAATACTTTTTAGTATAGTCTGGATTATCCACCAAAAGATGCGAAGAGAATCTGTCAGTGTTCATGGATCTTGTTTCCGAAATCTGACTGCCACGTCGTTTCCCTCCACAAACCATCGGACCAATCATTGCGATGGCTGATGGATAGAAGAAGATTACAGTAATCCAATTGGTAATTAAAAGAATGATAACCAAGAGGATAACGTTCGATTTGTTGAATTGATAGAAGAGGTAGATGAGGGCAGATGTTGAACAAATCGAAGAGATGGTGACTTGTGAAAACAAAGTGTCCACTGTATCCAACACTTTGGCATTGTGATTCTTCTTTCTTGACATGCTATACATATTACAGAATCGAAGGGCTCCGTCAGCAGGAATGATACTGAACACTACATGTTGAATGGGCTCAACTTTGACTTCTTCGAAGACAAACTCCTGGAATTTGAAGACATTTTAGACGATTCTTTGACTTGCTAACTCACTCGAAGAAGCTCAAAGACAACTAAAGTGAATGAGAATCCAACTAATGCAATCATCGTGTTGACTTGAAGCTTGTTGACGGTGCAGAAAAATACAGGCGGCACAATGAAAAGAGAAAGAGTCAGAGTAATGGACTCATAGCATCGGAAGAATGAGCATTCAACTGTTCCTTTGTCAATGGACACATTCATAAAGTTTACGAATCGGATAACGTTCATAGTTCTGAAAATAAAAGGTAATTAGGTTAGTCATCGTGCTCCAAGATATCAAAGTTCTCTGGATCAAACGAAAAACGTTTTGATTATTTTCACACGCTACGAAAGCTACAAGAGAGAAAACTCACATGAATCCAATGATAACCAGAAGATAGGTGAAAACGAAGGGAATCTTTGCGTGGGATGATAGCATTCGTTGTCCGATTTGGCACATTAGATGAGCGAAATAAACAAGTTTTTCCTCGAAAAATGCTTGAATGCCACGAAGAAAGCTTAGCCGGACAGTTGGGATATACTGAAACAAACAGATATTTGAGGGGGTGGAGGGGCTTCATTTTTGGAAATAGAAAAATGATAACAGGGAAACTATTTTTGCAGAAATAACGTATTAAAGCTAATCTCTGCGCTTATTTTCTGGATTAAAAACAAAGAGATTTTACGAGATTTGACATTAAGATGATTTGAAGATTTTGAGGATATTGACTTACCCAGTTATAAGTATTTCGGATCAGCAGCACTGCGAGGATTACGGTCATTGTGCACACATTCTGGAGCAGATTCAGAAGACAAAGAGTTACGGAAGGAATGATGGTTCTTGCGGGGGAGACGATGATGGAGACCAGAGGAATTATGGAGGCACATGTGGAAGTAGTCAGAAGCATCGGAAGAGACTTGTCTACAGTTGCGAGAAGAAGTCGGACTATTGTGGAGGAACAGGGCCCTCTTCTGAAAATCTTTATAAATAGTTTGGCTAGGTATTGGAAGAATACCTCACCTGTATTTGTCCCAACATCTTCTCAGGAAAATGGAATTCGCCGTGGTGACATGAAGAATGACAACGATGTATGTTGGATCCGGATCGAAGTAATGGTTTAGTCGAGATAGAAATGAAAGGATACAAATGGAAAGGAAAGTTGAGATGACTGTGGAAATGATGACTGGAATACTTCTCGAGAAAATTGTCAGGCAAGTTAATGGAATCAGGAGGAAGGGAAGAAGGATTTGAGGATCTGAAAATCAACTACTTATTTTCATTTCTAATAAGTTATTTTCTCACTTTGATAGTTGCCAGATGGCTTCTCGACAATGGTCTTTGTGGTTGTCTCATTGTTATCTGTCTGGAATTCATTTTTAATGAAAACGTTCAATCGGATCAAAATCAAAAGTTGATGCTTCAAAGAACTATTATGTACATTTTGGCTTCTATTGCAAATTCAAAAAAATCAAATGGATAAAAGTTGACTTACAATGACTTGAATCTTCATCAATTCAAATGTGAGAGTCATCAAGAAGAATGTGAAACTGGCAAGGCTCCAGAAGAAGAGAATAAGAATCGGGCGGAATTGGAGAAAATTTGAGATTCTGGAAATCTCCCTTTTCAGTTTATCCAAACTTCAAAACTAACCTTTTAGCGACAACGAGCATTTTTGTGTTTTTCGAATGTTTGAGAGAATAATCAGAATTTTATGTACCAAAACAGCTCCGCCTCTGTGGTTCTTATAGCGAAAAGCTTATCTGGGAGGATCTGGAATAAGTTTAGTCTATAAACTGAAATTCTTTGAAGAAGAGACGAGAGATAGAACGAATGGGAGGGCTCAAAAGGGCGTCAGAAATCATCTGTGAGGTTTGATGCTAATTTCTAGAAAAAAATAATACAAAAAGAATGCTGAAAGAATAATAAAGACCAAAAGATTTTTTTTAATTTGCAAGATGCAAGATAATATGGTCTAATTCATAATTCAATTTTTTGTTCGTTTTTCTCGGAATAATTTTCTGTCTACTTTTTCAATGGCTACATAATCTTGTTATGGCGGGAATGACTCTTCTGATTTTTGAGCGAACTGGAATTGGGAGAAAAAAAGTTAAACGAGACGACGCTTTACTTCCTGAATAAACAAGGAAACATACTGAAAATAGAAAGATTTCACTAGAAATTTTCTGGTTAAGTCAATAGATTTTTTCAGCTCAATCTATTCTATTCAGACTAGTATTTCAGTTCTTTTTCGTGGAAAATAGAGTAGACCGGAAATCGAAAACAAGGGGAAACTTGGCTAGATTGGTTGGAAAAGGTGTCTGGGATATTAATTACTTTTTGGATATTGAATTTTTTTGAGAAGTAAAAATGCTCAAGACTCTAGAAAACGGAGTCGGTTTTGAAATGTAAGATATAAAATCTGCTCCTCTTTGATCGAACAAGTCATGATCTGAAATCATAATCTTCTGAAACTCATAAATCCACCTACATTCTGAAAATACGTGCAGAGTACATTGGAATTCTGCACGAATCGGCTCATCTAGACAAAGCAGCGGGCTGGAGAAGAAAATTCGAATAATCTGAACCTCACTAATAAAGGATTGAAGTTCAAATCTCAAATTCCAGATACAGAATTGCTAGATTCTAGGAATGCAGCAGGCTTCTTATTAGTAAAAGATTTCTGATGATTTCAGAGAAAACCGAAACATGATCCAGGAGTAGTAAGTAAACGGAAACAAAAAGCAAAAAAGCGGAAATCGGAACCTAATTAGTAATCGGAGAGGGAGGAACTAATTAGACGACACCTCATCCATCACGATTCTCAGTTTTCTCCGCTTCTTGACGTACTCAAAAATCGGAAGGGCACGCAAAAGTAGACGACATGAGACGAGCTTAAACAAATTACGCCAATTGGGTGGAGAGAGAAGAGTCAAATTGTTTCTCGAAACAGATTAAAAAGAGATGAGTGGAGATATAGAGATATTGAAGAAGGTGACTGACGCACATATTCTGAGAGCGAGACCTTCTTCTTCTAGTGATGGCGTTCACAACAAGTGGATTATCTCTATATCTGGGAGTGAAAACAAGAAGAAGAAGGAAGAAGTGATGGGAAGAGAAAAATATGAAGAAAGAGCATTGTCAGATTCAATTTGTCGTCAGTTTTGGCGCCTAGGTTATTTTAGTGGGATTATGAAGGGGGAAAGATCTTCGACACTCTCTTTCGTGTCTTTTTGTCTGTATGACGTGTAAATATAATCGTATATAGTAGCTGTAATAGTAACAACACATATTCTAACTCAATTTTGGATACACGATATAAGGTTAGCTCTAGATCTATGAGGTTATAATTGAGGAGGCTGGAAAATGTTCATATTCCTAAAAATAGCACCGAAAAGGATATAAATAATTCATGTAGGCTCATCATCTCTTGATAGAGGAAATGGAGAGTTTCCGTCATGGCCAATAAAAGAAGACGTCAGTGAGGGGCTGAATAAACTTTTGAAGGGAAGATTAAAGATTGTTGAGATAAGATTTCAGAGATTACCCAGAAATAGAAATGATAATGAGGATAAGATGAGTATATTGGTCTAATGAGGTCGGTTTTTGTGATTAACACATGTTGAAAAGACTGATATAAGTTTTTCAGATGAAGCAGATGGGTTGAGAAAACTCTCAAAGCGTCACTTCAATAATTTTGTCTGTTTCTGGAAGCACTTTATCGAGTTCTAAATTTCACTTTGCTCTTTCCAGTCTCTTTGGCTTCCTCATCAAAATTTCATCATTTATCAAAACACAAAAAACTGGTAACTTATTTTCAGACGCATGTTCATTCATACCCATGTCAAAATTGTATCAAGTCCAATTATACGACTCTTGAAAAACACAGATCGTATTCTAGATACACTCAATTTCCCGTCTACGAGAATGATGAAAACATGAAAATGTGATTAATGAAAAGAAGAAGAAGAAGCTCGAGAGTGACTTCTCGATTGTGTCACAAGTTGTCTGAAAGTGATATACAAATCAGAAGAAAAATAAAAAGATGAGACACTCATCACACTTTATTAAGCTAATAGTAAGCGTTTCTCAAACAGAAATGCTTAGTGTTCGGAATAAAGAGTACGAGTGAAACGGGAGAAGAAGAATTTGGGCGGATAATCCAAAGAAAATCTTTATGTTAAGAAGAAAAAACAGAGTGGAAGACACAAACAAAGTGGGCAAAAGAAGGAAGAGCCGTTCTGTGTTCTCATCCAGACTGAAAGGTCATCTTCCTTTTTTTAGTCGTTGCGCTTCTCGGAATCTGGAATAGAGTGAAATGAACAGGGAAAAATAAAGGAACAAAAATAAGGGGAAATGTTCAAAAATCTACCTCTAGAAGCATGGCGGACGTAGGCTTCACCGTCCACAGTTTTGGGGACTTGGTAGTTGATTGGAGTCGGTTTGATCGGGGAATATGAAGAGCCTTTACGGGGATATGACGACGAAGCGATGAGTTGCTGGAGGGCCTGAAAGTCTAAAAAATCTATAAATGAAGATTATTTTACTCTCCTTTTCTTGGCTTTCAATGAAACCTTTTTCGGTTTGTGGAAGAAGGGAAACATCTGAAATTAAAAGAGCTTTGAAAAGAAAATGACCTGTATCTGTGCATTCTGCATTCTCATCATCTCATTCATCATTTTAATGTGATTCCTCATCCAATCGTCAAATCCATCTGGACCGTACATCTGTGAAAAGAAAAAAAATAATAAGACATGCTTGACAAAATATGAACACATAGAAACAAAAACACGTTTATTAGGATTTGAGTGTGAATTCTGAAGCTGGGAAACGACGACGGTTGAGAGAGACAGCACAAACTATACAAGTGCAATCTGGGGTTAGTCTTCGGCATCATCATCCTCGCCCACCTTTGGTTCGGAAGATCCTGAAAATATCAATGGTTTTTGTGTCAAAATAAAGTGATACCAACCAAAAGGAGACATTGGCGCACCCATACCCATTCCCATTCCTCCCATACTCTGTTGAATACTACTCATGATGGCGTTATGGCGATCCATAGCATCCTGAAAATTGAAATATTGGAGTTGAACTAAAATTGAACAAAACTTGGTGTCTGAAATCGTTAGATCTGAAAATGTTGGTGTGAACATTCAAACGTGAAGTTTTATATTACTCTTACAGCAAAAATCTAAGAACAAAACCTTTTGAGCCTTCGCAATACTGTTCCGAATATCATCTGCCATCGAGCTCGCTTTTGCTCTAGCCCAAAAAAAATCAATGATTATTGAGATAATTCGTTCAGATAACTCTGAACAATTACCTCCTCCATCTTCTTAGATGTTTCTGCAGCACTTGCTCCATTGTTAGTGGATGAGAAGCTCTAAAACTGAATTAACTCAAAACGGACAATACAATAACTCAAGTAGTGCACTTTTTGTGTTAATGATGTCACATTTTCAGCAAACAACAACAAAAACTCACTTGTGATTGCATTGTGTCGGCTGATCCAAAGGATTGGTGCCTAAAAATAGAATTGGAAAACAACGAAGAGGTGAGAAGACATACTTGCTATATGTCTGACTCCAAGAATTGGACCCTGGACCATTGGAAGCGACAACTTCCGCGTGCTCGGATCCTCCGGGAATACTGAAAGTTGTGAAAGATGTATGGTTCAGTGTCAGAGTTGTTTACGCTTCAGATTTCAAGTCAAAGTTCAAAAAATCAAAACTCACACTCGATGGTAAGTTTTCTTATAGTTCGCAGGATCTTGTCCTTGCAAGGCTTTCTCTTTCTGATAATCAGTTCCAGTTGGGAATGAACCGGCATCTTGAATTTCGATAGCCGTTGACGAAACTATCAATAGAGCCAACACGACCAACTTCCGATTATTGTCCATCTGTGCAATGTAATACAAAAAGATGGGCAAATACGGAATCGAAATGAGAAGAAGTAGGAGAAAAGTGGAACGAAAATGAGAGGGAAAAAACAGAAAAAATAAAATGGGTTATATAAATATAATCGTGCAAATGTAACAGCAGAAGCACCGCTCTTCTTCCCCCGCACCGAAGGCACCTCTACCGATTTTATCACCCAATCGAAGACCATCTTTCGTCATAAACATACACATACACCTACAATCCACATCATTTTCTGAAACAGAAGGAACACACAAAAAATAGGAGGCAGAAAATATATATCAGTGTAGAAATACTGAAAAGAAGATGCCAGAATGGAACAGGTTTTTCAAATTTCAAGTGGATCGAAAATGGAAGGAACGAATGTGGGTGTGAGTAAAAGGACGAATGAAATGGACACAACATTAAAAAAACAAGAAATGATTGAATTTAAGGAATAAGAAGTCGACAAAAAAGTGTGAATCATTTTTATTCTTTGGATTATGGACCCATTGGGAAAAGAGAAAAAAGAAAAGTTACTGATTTGTTTTTCTTCGGTGTGACGACGTCGTGATCAATTCGAAATTCGTTCCGGTTTTTCTGAAATTGAAGAAGAGATCAAAAATTGGGAATCAAGAAATAGCCAAAAGTTTTGCGCAAGTTCAGGGAGTTTTGCAGCAAACTAAATGTTTGAACAGCCTTATTTTCTCAGGGAATTTTGGGCAAGCAAATAGCAAGTTGCTGGGCGTAAGGCAACTTGCTGGAGAAAATAGCAACTTGCCCGGATTGTTAGCAATTTGCTGGCTGAATCGGCAACTTGCTGCGCGAATCGGCAACTTGCTAATCAGCAAGTTGCCGATTGCTTGCTGTTGTTGCGGCAAGTTGCCGATTCGTGAGGGCAAGAAATCGGCACCGCAATAGCAAGCAATCGGCAACTTGCCGCAAAAATCAGCAAGTTGCCGTGCAAATTTTCCTGCTTGCCGTTTGTCAGCGGCAAGCAAACTTTTTTGCACGGCAAGTTGCCCAAAAATTCCCTGAGTTATTGTGTAACCAAAAAAATCGACTTTTGTTCATGAATGCATTATTAGCATATGGAGGTGTGGAAAGTTATGAGCGAAGGGAATAAGAAAACTTTGACAAAAAGTGTGCCGTTTTGAAGGGTTTTTAACTTTTCTCTGATCGCCAACTGTTGTTGACAAGCCCAATGAAACGTCATAAAAGCAGGAGAAAAGGTTGCAAAAATGACCACGAGAAAACTTTCGAAATTTAAAATAATGTTCGGCAAAGTACCCAAAAGACCTTTGATGCCAAAACTTACTGGTCATTGCCTCGACAAGTGGATGCAATTTCAGCCACCACATATGCAACGGAATTCCATGATGGAAGCACACCTTATTTTCCAGTCCCTCCACTGGAACATATCTCAAACTACTTCCTCTCAATCCGATCACACAACAATCCCTATTTCCCATCTTATCCGGTTTGACGATTCCTTCAAATGCTCGAACTCCCATTCGGATTCCCATTTGACGATCGAAACACGACGGATGTCCACCGAGTTGACTGTATCCAAGATTTGTGATCCGAACTCCGTACTTATTTTTCATCACTTTATCGAATATGCTCTTCACATTGGCAGCAGGAATCTCTTCACTGGCACCTTCCGAACGGATCAGCAGAAATTTCTCAAGGTTTCCGGTGTCGAGTCTGCGTTTCGTGTCCATGGCCAACTTGTGAAGATCCTTTTCATCAGTTTTCACCTGACGAATCAGTGCGAATTGGGATCCAGTAGCGAGGGCTGTCATCGTGGCAAGGAAGCCAGATCGAGAACCCATTGTCTCGATTATCATCACTCTGGAATTCAAGTTAATTATTAAAAATTTTGTTTGTTTTTTAAACAAACTTGTTCTTGCTTCCCATTGCATTTTGATTGATGTTATCCACCTGACGACAAATCTCGTTGAGAGCTGTATCGACTCCAAGAGACATACATGTCTGAAATCTTTTCAGGTCAAACAAATACTCGAAAATGAACTCTAACCCCTGGACAATTGTTGGAAATCGTAGCAGGAATGACGACAATAGGGATGCTCAAACAAGAGTAATCGCTTCGATTCTTTGTGAAAATAAGTGCCGACTGGAATGCCATAAAACCTCCAATGATCACGAGCCCATCAATTTTGTGAGTGTTGAGTCCTTCAGCAATCTTATCCAACTCCGAGGGTAACTGCCGTTTTGCTCCCAACATACTTCCTCCATTTTGTGCCCATCCTTGAACATTCTCCCACGTCAACACTTTCACATCTCCATTTTTCAGTCCATCCCATCCATTCTTGATTCCAATCACTTTGATTCCAGAGTGATTGGCCATTCTTGTGAATGAGAACGTAGCTGCATTCATTCCAGCACATGGGGAACCAATATGAACCACTGCGAACGTCTTCATTTCTTCTGGAATCACAACGGAGAGAGGAACCGATACGAACTGAAAAATGATAAATGGCTTCAAGGCTTCAAGCCTTAGATTATTACATTCAGATATGTCTGCTTGTCTAAGAATCCGAATCCACGAAGGCGACAAGCCAAATCGTAATTTCTCTGCATCATCTCTTCATTAGCAGTTTCAGTTTGACGAATCACACGAGACAGTTCAATTTTTTCAATATTATGCCCTCGAAGACACATCACTTGTGCTATTGTTTTCTGACCAGCAATCGGTGATCCAACGTCTTCAGTTGTCTTCAGAACCTCTCTGAAAATTGAAACATTTCTCGATTCAAGTAATCCTGACTCACTGAACAGCTTCATAACCCATTCGCAGTCCAAGAAGTCTATCCAAAAATGTCGGAGCTCCTCCTCTCTGAAGATGCCCGAGGGTGGCTATACGAACTTCCAATTGAAGACGTGTCTCGATTTCTTCTTTGATATCCTTCCCTCCGATCTTTACACCTTTGCTGTTTGTGACACCTTCACCGAGTATAATCACATTTTGACGCTTTCCATACTGAAATTCAGTTGTCTATCCCAATTCTGAATTCTCCTGTACCTTTCTAACAGATTCTAGCTGATTACACAGAAGTTCTGGCCATTTGTCATCTGGTGGAATTTCTGGATAGAAGACGTAGTCAGCCTCAACAGCGATTGCAGCTGTCAATGCCAAATATCCACAATGTCTTCCCATGACTTCAACCACGAAAACTCTCTGATGAGATTGAGCAGTCATCACAAGTCCATCAATTGCTTCACAGATTCTATGAAGAGCTGTGTCTGATCCGATAGACTTATCCGACTCAATACAATCATTATCGATGGATCCAACTATTCCAGCCAAGTGAAGCTCCCTCCCTTCATTGGCCACGTCTTCAGTAATACTTCCTTCAGCGAACAACTCTTCTCCGAATCTTCCCCATTCTTCTTTCAACTTCTGTGCTCCCATCAATGAACCATCTCCTCCAATTACAACCAAATGAAAAATTCGTCTTTCGAACATACTCTTCGCCGCCTTCTTCCTTCCATCCGTTGTACGAAACTCATCACAACGAGACGTTCCAATCATACTACCACCTAGATGCGTCACATTTGCCACATGTTCCCAAGTGGCTATGTCGATATTTCCAGTTATCAATCCGGTGTATCCTTCACGGATCAGATAACAACGATGTCCTCGACGAAGAGTCTCTCGGACAACAGCTCTCACAGCCGAATTCATTCCTGAAACCGAGATTATTAAAAAGTTCCATTCCCCTAAAACTCTACCCTGTGAGTCACCGCCACTAGTGAGCACACCAACTCCATGGTTCTTCCCTTTTTGAAACTTCTGCTCCATTGATTGCTTTTCAACGTATTGATAAACGCTTCTTGAATTGTGAAATGTTTTATTTTACTGATTCATTTGATTCGATAGATTTGAAAACAGATAAACGTGGCAGAGCAAAAAAGAAAAGAAAAAACAGGCTAATTCACGGAGATAAATCTAGGAAAATATTAGAAAAATTGCTTAGGATCCGATGAACTTCCTTCTCCCTCTTCTTTTGGTGGTGATTTTGGAGCTGGTGACTTCATTTCAAATCTCGCACGAAGGTCTTGAACCTGAACCAAAAAAATATTACATATTCACTTTTAACATCGCTTACAATATTTGTCTTGTCACTTGTTTTTCGCTCCTCCTTTTTTCTCCTTTTCAACGAACTGTGCCTCGATGCAAAAGGACTTGCTCTTTCCGGCCATAAACGATCATCCATTGATTCAGCTGCCGATATTGCTGTTCCAGATGCAGATGGCGCCAGCGACTCTTCACTGCTTTTCGCTGTTCTCATCGGAATTTGTTCAACATCAGAATCCGACGACTTGCGAAGAGTTATCGGAGCAGTGGATGATGTTGCTCCTTGATCATCTGATATCGGACGTGTATAGATGTGTTGTACACGTGCCAGAACTCCTGTTTGTATGCCAATGTCAGACATACGCATACGGCGTTCCTCATCTAGTTCTTGGACGTAGACCTGAAATTTTTAGGTTAGCTGAGAATAAGGTGAAGCATTGCAACAGTAAAGTAGATTATTAGAAAATGAAAGTTAATATTTAAAGAAGAAGAAGCATGCACCATAGAGAAAATAGTTGTGCCAATAGAAGTGCTGTAAAAGTGTGATAGAAGTGGTTCGAGAAGATGCACGGATCTTCACCTGAAGCCAACTGTCGTCCACATCTCCCGCACTTTGCTCACACATTTCTGTCGTGGCTTGAACTGTCGAAGTGCTCATTTCCACTTTGGCTTCAATGTTCCTTTCGCCCTTCTTCTTCTTTTTGAACTTGACTGTTTGGATTTTGACTTCAGAAGATTCTGGGGAGCACTGGACTGCGTACTCATCAGCGACGCTCTCGGCGAGACTGTCAGAGGATCTTTGAACGCTGGAGCGAGCCAGTTGATCTTTCGAGGATTTGGGTTTGATTTTTTTGACTATTCGTTTTTTGAGAACTTTCTTGATAACTTTTTTCTTATCAGGTTTCATGGCTTCTAGGGATTCTTCTCCTTCCACCTGTTCTGTTTTCTCTGTTTTCTTCTTTTTCACTAGTTTTCCTTCTTCATTAACTTCTTCTTCCTCTTCATCATCGTCCTCCTCAACTTCTTCATAATATTCCTCTTCAATCTCTTCTTCCTCTTCTTCTTCTAAAACTGGCTCACTTCCATCCAGAGTCTGCGTCTCCCCATCCACAACCTCTTCATCTTCATCCTCTTCCCCTATCGCCGGTGTATAATCGAAATCACTCCAAAGTGGTCCCGCGAAAAATCTTTGTGAAGTATCTTCCCGTTCGAAACAATCCTCATCGACTTGAGATTCTTTCTCTTCAGAAGCTCCTGGTTCAGTCATTGTGAACGAATGGGAAACATCTAATCTAATTGGAGAAAGATTAATGGACAATGTGTCCACTTCTATTTGACTTTCATTATCTATTTTGAGAATTGACAGTATTGAGTCGTCTTCTACCTGAACAAAAATTAGGGAGTTTTAGACAGGGGAATGGGGTTTTCACTCGTTAGAGTCGAAATAATAAGAAATGTTATCTAGAAATACCTGACTCTTTTTATTTTTCATTTTAATTCCTTCGGTTTGGCAAGATTTCACTTCGATTTCAATGGAATGCTGTGTCTGAGTTTCGAATGAGATTGGAGTTGCTTGAACGTCTCTATCTTCTATTGACAAAGTCTGAAAGTTTTGGAGTGGAAGGCTTTGTTTCAAAAATAAAACAAACAAATTGAGTTTCAGAATCCTTGACTTCTGCAGATTCCGATTGTGACATTTGGTCAGCTACAGAAAAGTCTCTAGAAAAGTTCACTTCGTCTGTTTGAGTTTGTTGGAATTCAACAGGATAATTTTCCGTTTGAGATTCCGAAACCGATGTGGCCTTCTGAAAATTTTCAGAGAACTTTGAATGAATATTTATTCCAACTAACCTCATCTGTTTGCATTTCTATGTCTCCAGTTTCTAGTTTTTCTGTTTGCGATTCAGATACCGCGATCTCCGTCTAAAAATTGAAAAGTAACTTTTCAACAAATGTTGCTCTTACACTATCTGTCTGGATCTCTATTTCCTCAACAACAAGATGTTCAGTTTGTGATTCAGAAATGCTTTTTTCCGTCTAAAAATCGAACATAGTCATCATCATTCCAAAAAAATACCTGATCAGTTTGCATCTCTGCGTCGTCCCCTACCACTCTATCCGTTTGAGATTCAGAAGCCATTATTTCTTTCTAAAAACAAAGAAATAGCTGGAAAATTAGGCAAGCTCACCTCATCAGTCTGTGTTTCTATATTATCTACGACCATCAGTTCGGTCTGAGATTCAAATTCTGTCGTTTCTAGTTCAGTCTGAATCTCAATTTCTTCTCTTTGGACACTTTCTGTTTGACATTCAGCGGACTCTACAGAAGGTTTTGATTCAACCTTCTCTTCCATATTTCCAGATAATTCTGTTTGACAGATAAAAGATCTAGTTTGAGGAGGATCAGTCTGCGAGTGAGTCGCCAACCCTTCAACGGCTTCAGTTTGGCATGCATCGGTGATCAGACTGGCCTCTTCCGTTTGCATCATAGTTTCCAAGTCTACAAATACTTAAACTCTTATTTTTCAGAAAAGGGTACTTACAATCCTTCTCAACGGTTTGAACTTCGAGGTTCTTCACTTCTACAGCAGTCTGACTAAACCCTTCAGATGTCTCTGCATCACCTACAAATCTGACATCTTCTGTTGAAGTTGAACATGTAAACGTTTCCAAACCAGAAGTTTGACATTCTGAATTCTTTAAGAACAACGGCATCTCATCTGTTGATGTATCCACAACGTCTTCTTCCTTCTGGAGTTCTTCTTCCACAATCTTTGGTTTTTCCTCCAAATGGAATGATGTATGCATCGTTTGTACTCCTGTATTCGTCATAAAGAACACCTCTTGTTCTGATTTTTTATCTTTTTCATCGTCATGTTTTGCGTCTTCCTCATCACTTGATGTGCTTGCCGATTCGTAAGTCTTCTGAGGGAGATGGAACGTACTGAAAATTTGAATTGAAGACCATAGAAATTAGTAATCTCACCTGAAAGTGGTTTGTGTGCTGCAGTTTTTGATTATGTCCAATGTCTTGGGAGTGGCAAAATCTTGTTTATCCACCATTGACCTTGGCTCAGTTTGCATTCCAGCATCAGTAGTATACAATTCCAACTCTTCCAGACTTTCAATCTCTTCATCTTCAGAATCCAAATGGACTTTTTCAGCCGAGGTTGACTCTGAAGTAGTTCTCACACTTGTAAGTTCGGATGCTCGAGATAAAGATTCCTGTTGAGATCGAGGCTTTGGAACTTCCACAACTTTTCCAGTTTCATCAACTCCTAATGCAATTACAGAGAGATCCAAACTTATTTCAGCAACTTCTGATTCTCTTCCAGCTTCACTATCCCAATCACTTTCCGAAATATTCGATGCTCTACTCATTTCACTTTCTCTTCTCTTCAATTTCTGAACAGTTTCCCGAATTCCTTGTAGTTGTTCATGATTGATGCTTGAGAGTTTCGTCTGACATTTTCGACTTTTTCCTTTCTTATCATATTGAGATGCACTGTCTACAGTAAATACTTCATACTGAGTGGAACAATCCATTAGCACAGGAGATGTCTGATTTCCGCTGTTCTTCAAAAATCTCAATTCGTGTTCCCTTGTCTTTTTAGTTTTCATTCTCTTCCTCTTCTTCCTTCTCTTTTTCCTTTCCTCTGTACTTATTTCTTCTTTCTTCTTATCCTCCAACTCCTTTTTCTCTTGATCTTTCTCGTCCGGGTTCACATGAATAACCGTTTCAGCCGAGTCCATCGATGCAGATTTCGAAATCTTCCCAGGTGTTAACTTAGTTGGCTTCGAAGTAGTTGGAGCAGGAGAACTTCTAGCTTCACTCATAACAGCTTCATCGTCGCTGAACGGAGTAATTTCAATCGGAGGAGATTGTAATCCAAGTGACATCATTCCAGGATGTTCTACTTCAAATGGAAGAGTTGTTTCTTTGTATTTTGGAAGCTTGATATCAATTTCATCTTCAGATGACGAGTATTCTGAGAAATCCTCATCGTCTTCTGACTCGAATGCACTTTCTTCATCGGAATGATCAGATAGTTCTCCTCCAATGTAAATTGACGAAACTTCCGGTTGAATTCCAATACTCGCATGTCTAAAAAGAGAAATTCTTAGATGAAAAAAAACTCTGAAACTTACAAAACAATCTCATACTGTGTTTCAGCATCAGCCATCACTTTTTCAGGTTCTTTTTTCTCATCGTCAAAATCGATATCAGTCTGGATTCCTTCATCTGAACTTTCAGCCTGTGTCTGTGATCCATAGTCGTGGAATTTTCCCATAGTAGTTCCCGCTTGTACTTCCAAAGAAATTGTAGGAGGTGAAGAAGGTGTTTGAGTGACTGCTACAGTTACAGTAGGACGAGGAGTTTGGAAGAAGTCTGTCGACTTTGATAACGGAGTTTGGGTGAGCTTTTGTTGTTCTTCAGCAAATCTCTCCTCTGCCTGAAAATTAGATTGAGAATTTTGTTAACTTTTGAGATACCCACCACATCAATATAATCTCTGAAATCTTCTTTCGGGGCATTTGCAAATGCAGGCATTCCAGTCTCTGGATTGATATTTGTCAAAACGGGAGGTGGATCGATTCCCTTCTTCGAACAATCTTGTTTGAACTTATCCATCACCTTCGCACCTTCATTTTTACTAATCAACGGCATCAGAAACTTTGCTCTTCCTTGAAAACCAGCCATCATTGCTGATGCTGCATTTGGATCTCCACTTTTCACAGCTTCCATATACTCTCTCAGAAGTTTTTGGAGCAATGCCATGTACATTTGTGCCAGCTTTTCTTTGATAACATCGATGCATACTGTAAGCATTGAGAGACCGACAATGACAACTCCAAATGTTGCAATCATATACTCTGGATTGGCAGGTGTCACATCTCCAAGTCCAATAGTTGTCAGAGAAATGAAGCAAAAGTAAAAACTCGTGAAGAATGTCCAATCTTCGAAAAGACAAAATACAGCTGCAGAGAGCATAATCCAAGAAACAGTAGCAAAAAGAGTGGAGAGTACTGGAGGATCTTGTTCCATTTCTTCCTCTTCCTCGTCTTCTGGGGTTGAATTCAATCGATTCTCTTCTGAGCTACTAATCTGAAAATCAAGACTATTAACAAATTTAAAACAATGTTGAAAGCTCACCGCTATACTACTGGATGCTCCATGACTCGACAACTTCCAATCTTTCATATTCTTTGCAAACTTCGTGTACCGTAGACGTTTCTGTACTTCATCCTGACGGATTACTACAATTCCTAGTCGCACTCCTGGAAACACAAACTTCTTAATATTGCGATGATTTTACAAACAGACCAATATAAAGTAAGGTATCACTTATGCCATTTGTCACTACTTTGATCCATTTCAACAAGAAGTTATTGAGTGAAGTGAGCATTACGAGCATTATAGGAATTCCCACAAATGCATAAACCATCGTGGCTATCTGACCAGCACGAGTTTTACAGGCTATGTTTCCGTATCCTGAATAGTTCAGATTCCAAATGAAAAAACACAAAAGCAAACCAATAGTTGTAAAAATAGTTCCAGCATACAGAAACGACATCCAAAATGTCCAAACTGTTTCAACTTCGTCTTGAAGCTCGTCTAGGCCGATATCTTCTTCGAATTTCAGAATAGCGTGTTGCCATCTCTCCTCTCTATCCTCTCGATTATCAAAGTAAATCGCTCGAAGACTGAATTTCTTTGAATTTTCATTCAATTAAAATACTCCAAGCTTACTTCAAAACCATAACTTCTCTTGCAATTATTCTCTGATGCATTCCATCTTCTCTCGCTTCTAAATCAGTGGGGACCTGAATAAGAATCAAATAACTTTTTTTTCATTCTCTTCAACTTTACTCACTTCTAAATACATGAATATATGTGCACCTATAAAAGAGTAGAGTCCAATAATGATGAGCAATTTGAATGTAGACAGTAATTTTTTGATCGGAGTGAAGACGAAGGAGCAGTAGTACTTGCTGAAATTCGAATAAGAGATGATACCGTAAAATCTGTATTAGAAGGGCACCCCAATGAGCTCAAAATGAGCACATTCTTGAAATTTAAACAAATTGAAAATAGTTCTATGAGAATCCTAGTCAAAGGTTGACTAGATAGGTTACAAAATAGGTTTCAAATCTCTTCTCCAACAGATTTTATGACCAATTTTGAGAATCCAAAAATTTTTTTAGGTGATGGAAAAAAAAGGGCATACCCTTCTAATACAGATTTGACGGTAATTTGAGTTCGGAAAACGTACACTTTTCTTTTGGAGCTCTTTGCACTTTCCCGAATCGAAGCAACTAGAGAAGTTGGTCGTTCCTCTTCAAAGTTGTGCATGAGGTGACATCTGGAAATCGAGGATCAGGTGATTTTGAAGATTCTGCAACTTACGTGGAAGAGTTGAATCCTGCCTCAACATCGTACTCCACGTCGTCCGGGGGGTCGATTTCAATTGCCTAGAAAATTTGAATTATTCTGAAGATTGAGGTGTAATTTTACTCTACTTTAAAGGGGTACTGAAGTTTTTAAAAAGTGGGATATTTTTATATGGATCGGACTGTTGCAGACAAGAAAAAAACTTCTTGGAAACATATCCAAAAATTGACCTAAATATTTTCAGCTTTAAGAAACTTGCCTCTGTGAAATAATATAGGACCACGGAAGCGCTTTTTGGCACTTTGAGACTTTGTAACTTGATTTAGGTCAATTTTTGAATATGTCTCCAAGAGGTTTTTCTTGTCTGCATCAGTCTGAATCGATCCATATGAAAATATCCCACTTTTTTGAAACACTTTAGTACCCCTTTAAGTCATACTATTTTTCTTTGGAAACTGGATTGTAGAATATTTTTAGAATCTCGCTAGAATTGAATTGCACGATTTGAAACAAGTTTATAGAAATCGTGAAAAAAGTGGAATCCCGAATTACCTGATGTTCTCTATTCTTTCTGAATGCAACCGTATAACTACTCGTGTTACTTCCGTTGTTTCTATTGAGTAAAAGTGACATGAAACCAGCATGGAATTCAAATAAATTCTAATAGAAAAAAAAACCCTAGCGATTGATCTGAGGCAAGAGAATGAGAGTGTATCGGATATCTGTTTGATTATCCATTTCATTTTTTTTCTCTGCTGGCCATTCATTGTCTTGATCAAACATAGGATGGCGATGATCCCTTTGATTTAATTATTATCAAATGTTCCAATAATGCTTCTCTTTTCTCGCAAAATGCTCCAATTCATTGACAAAAGTTCAAGTGGCAACAGATTTCTACGGCTTGACACTCTACGCAAGATGAGTCAAAACACTTGAGATTGTTGGGAGCCTGATTTGAGTTGTTGCGAAAAAAGAAAAGAAAACTTATGGCGCGTACAGTACTGTTGACATGTTTGTTCTTTCTAAATTTGGGCGCCGCACTTTGACGTAGTTCTAGTTGATCTATAGATCATTTAGATGAACGAGTGCAGAGAGCATTTGCAAAAAAAAGAGAAGGTTCATCTTTGCAAAAGTAACAGAAACAAATAAATTTGTACCAATGACCAGCAGAAACTCATTAATTTTGGAACCCCGCAGACTTACAAAATTATCATTGGACATCAGCTAGGGGTAATCTAAACTCAATGAGTCTTAATCCAATTTCAACAAGTAAAGAAATCGACAGCTCCTCCAGAAAACTAGCCGAGAGGCGACACAATATGATGGACAACCTCCACGCCTGACGGTAATAGTGATGAGCACCAAGGAAGCCACCAAGAGCCACACCTAATCAACGACAAGTCAAGAAGAATTTGTGAGTATAGTGTGTGAGACGGAGAGACAAGAGACATGTCGCGGCTAGTTGCTCTGGTCATGTTTAGGAGAGTACGGTCGGTGATTTCAAGTGATTTTGTCAACATTTTGTATTTGATTGAGTGCTAGACGCAGACGAAGGGGACGTGGAAATGTCTCGAACAAAAAAAAATGATGCAGGATGGAGGGGAAATGAAATGATTTCATGGATGTTGAATTAGGCAGCATAGTTTATGCCTTCGGGTACTGACAACATAGTTGGGTGGAAGTGAAATTTTTGAAAGTCGGAAGTATAGAGATTTTGGACCAAACTCAAATTGTCTGATTTTCCAAAAGTTGGTAAATTTTTGGAAAAATTGACCATAGTTCTTTAGGTTCAGACATCTATGTACGTTCGCCTTTTCTATACTTTTTTCCATTAAATTTTTGAGCTTTGGCCACTTTCGGAGCATCGTTCCGATCCCTTCCGACTTGCAGAATTCGGATTTTCATTCGTCACAGTTGGAATTTTTCACATGTTCAGCCGCGTTACTCGCATTCTCCAGAGACTTCGTCTTGAACAACAAAATTGGAATAAAAATAAAAAGTTTATATCAGTTTGAAATTCAAAACAACAACGAACAACAACGATGGTAACATCAACATAATGTAACGGAACAGACAACGCTTAGTTTTTGATCGACTTGTTGAGCTTTACTCTCTTTTTAAGCTTTTCCAGATCGATTGGCGCGTCGTTCGTCCGCTTCTTCGTTACCTTCTCTCGTGGAGCTTCCTCCTTGGCTTGATAAACCTTCAACTTTTGCTTCTGCTTTTCTACCGTCTTCACTGCGGAAGCTTCTAGCTTTGCTCTGTAATAAAAGTGGTGAGGCTCGAACAATGAAAAGGAAACAACTTACCGTTTTTTGTTCATCTTCCTCTCATGCTCTCTGATGAAATACTCTCCACTTTCAATCTGCTTGTCGATCTTGCTCATAACAGGAGCTGGCGGGAATGGTGTGTATTCTCCCTTTGGCTTCATTTTGTGAGCCTTCTTCTTTTTGGCTTCCTTGGTTGTCGATGCTGACTGCACCTTCTTTCTGTACTTTGGAAGATATGGATCCCAATTGGCATCTTTCAATTCATCATTTTTCGCGAGTTCTCGTTTGATCATCATTGTTTTAATGTTGTAGATTGGATGAATGTTCTTCATGCAATCCGTGACGATTTGACTGAAAATATAAACTGTTTGAATGTTTGAAAAATTTGGTCTCACTTAATTTGTTTGAGGCCTGATAGTGGTCCGACCGCGCAAACTGTTCCTCCTTGAACGCAAACGTAGCATTGAGTAAGCAACTCTAATGCCTTCAATGTAGCTCCATCGTTTCCAATCAACCGCGCTCTACGCTTTACGAAGCGTTCTTTATTCCGAACCATTGAAGAGATCTTGATAATTTCACAGTAGATTTCATCTTCAAGGACACGAATCGCTTGTTCATAAGGAACACTTCGAGACAACAGTTTTATAACTTCTCGAGCTTTCATGATAATATATGGATCCCATGTTTTTCGTGTCGTTCGCACACACATCGTTCCTTCGAGCAAATCGAGATCAGCTTTCAAAAAATGCTCACCGAGAGCCTTCTCAATCAGTGGCCAACTTTCTTTGATGTATTTCTCGCGGTACTTTGGGAAAAGTGATGAAAACGAGGATTCTTGGAGAAGTCCGTTCGGATTGTCATCCTGAAAATATGGTATTTTTGTAAGCTATCATAATTTTGCACAAACCTTAGTGAAGGTGTTGATATCCCACCATTTTGCGTCCTTTTGAGGCCCAAACATCTTCGCAGTCTCTTTCCGCGTCTTTTTCTCCTCCTCTGGCTCATCTGCCCAATCGGGTTCATATTGCCCTTTAGGTTTTTTGTCTGCCGAGTTCATCTGAAAATTATTAAATAGGCGATAAAATAGTGAAGAAATCCAAGAAAATACTATTTCGAAGAGGTAAAACAAGGAACGCGAAGAAATCGATAAAACGGGTCTGTATGACATAGTTGAAAGAATTTACTTTAAATTATGTAAAATCTTAAGAGGTAATTCAAAAGAAAAAACAGTTAACATTGAAGCCAAGAGAAGAAACTTGAGTGATTGTGAAGCAAAATTGGTACCAAATTGGTGTAAAATTCGATGGCTAAACGCGTGCGGCAACTTTGCGTAAACTGCGCGCACCCTTTGCGTTTCTGCGCCATTAGCCCCGCCCCCTCAGCAGTCGATTAATTTTTGCCAATCGAAACCTTATCGATATGAAAAAACCCTTTCTTTTGAATTTATTCACCCGTAGAAATGTGTAAAAAAGCAAACAATGATTCAATCTGTAAAAGTTTTCAGGTAATGGACGACATAACAGAGACAGAAGATGGATTATCTCAGAATACGTTGAACACTAATGCATCTGATGTGAGTGTTTTTAATTAAAAATTCAACGTAATTTTCATGGTTAATATTTTGCAGCCAATGGAAGGATGTTCCACAGCGAACTTTTCATCACCAGAAAACGACACAACAATGGAAACTAGCCCTTCAGAGAACTCGGAATCGCACACTGTACAAAATTCTGTGAATAACGCTGGATCAAAATCTGAAGCCAATTCTACTGATGACCTTTCACCACTAACAGAAACAATTTCTATAGAAAACACTTCATTAACAATGAATGAAACTTCAATAGTCAATCCAGCATCACCCATAGATGAGAGTTTGATAGAGACCTCTACGATGGATGAGAGTTCTAACGACTCAACGATAACAACTTCGAAAACTTCAAATTCCAATCAGTCTTCTCAGTGTGACGTTTGCAATGCGGTTGCAGAGTTGTCGGTGTACAAAACTCGTACGGTGGGTTTTTTTAAATTTTAAAAAAGATTGACTGATAAAAAAGCTCTTTCTCCCTAAAAATATATGCATTTTCTGTATTTTTTACATTGTTTATTTTCAGACAATAAACGGAAAAGTTGAAACTATCCACAAACACTACTGTGTTTTTTGTAAAATACATTTTGGATTATGTTGCAAGAAAGTAAGAGGCGTCTTTGCGTACGTTACCGAAGGTGAGTGCCCGTTTTGATTCCTGTTTTTAATTTTCCATAATTGTAGAAGGTCGAATCTTGACAAATGCGGAAAAAGCTGAATACCTCATGGCTCAGAAACGGAAACGATCGTCATCTCGTTCTAAAGAAGAAGAAATCAATGACGATGCTCCTAGCACTTCTAACTGTCCGACAGAAAGAGAGAATGACGATAAAGAAATAGACGAGGGAATCGATGAGATTATGGAAAATAACGACGACGAAGATATGAAGGATGATGAACAGGATAAAGAAGATGGTTCAATAGAAGTTATGGAGCAGGTTGTACAATCTGGAGAGCTGCAACGGAAAATAATTGTGCCCAGAAAGAAAGGCAAGAAGCATCCGTTCGGGGGAAAAACCAAAAGAACCAAATGGTCGGCGAGAAGAAAACCTCCAAGGAGGGACGAGAACCCGGATTTCAATGTCGTAAATGTGCAGTCTACATCGAAGTCTACAGGGAGTAAAGGAAATGGGTCCGAACCGAAGGCACAGTCCTCTTCTACAATCGTCGAGGATAAGAAAGGGCGAGGACGCCCAGCCAAAAGTACCACACGTGTCAATAATGCATCTAATCAGCCATCAACATCAGTTGGCAGTCTTCCGCCAACCCCCTCGAAATGTGAAGTTCAAGCTGGCGGTTGCGATTTCTCTTGTCAGACTGAAAAAGAATTGCTTCTAAACTCCGCGTACATGGAAGAATCCTACGATCGCGTTATGAGAGAAGGTTTTGGAGAGCAAATTTTCGCCCGTCTAAAAGACCAACCCTTGATACTGAGAAAACAATTTATTGCAATGCTCCGAGCAACTCAAGAACAAGAAAAAGAGTTATCGCAATTTCGACAGTTGAAAGAGCAGTACAACGAAGCTATCAAGAATTTGAAAGAGTTTGGTCGATCGACTCGTTTGGCTTTCTCTGATGAGTTCCGTGAAATTCGCGCACATTTGGTCGAGAGAAAAGATGAATTTAACACTCATCAAGCCGAAATGATGTCAATGTTCATCAAGGAAAGAGCCAAATACGATGCCCACAAAAATCAAATGCAACAAAAGTTCGAGGATCACAAACTTCAGTATGCAGCGTTGGAGGCTAAGGTTAAATTTCTGGAGCAAGAGAACATCTACGAGAAAGAGAGAGCAGAATTTTTCCTTCATGGCAGAGATGCTTATGAGAAACAAAGAGACTCGGCAGAAGCTGAAGCAACGAAAGCGGTCAAAAAATTGAATGATAGACTGTGGCTGGGCGAAAACGAAAAGTGCTCTAGTTGCCAGGCGACGGAAAGACAGTTGTCACGAATGGAAGCTCATGTCAGAGACATGGATGCTAAAACAAAGCATGCCATTGCAGAACGGAATGATGCTGTTGAACATGGGAGAATAGTTGATTTGACTGCGAAGAACTTGGCAGCAGAAGTTGACAAAACCCGTTACGAGAGAGACACTTTTAAAAACACAGCAGATCGGTGCAAAAAAGAAGTCGCCAAGTTGACCCAGACTTTAAAAGGTGGGGAGTTTTTCATGATCTTTAATGTGATTTTTATTTTCAGAAAAAGAAAAAGAACTGCTGGACAAGACTGCCGAAATGAAAATAACTACCCCAAAAAGTTCAACAACTCCAAAAAGCGTCGTGTGTACTCCATTGTATACGGAAAGAATTACTCCTCCAGAAGAGGCCGATGTTGTCAAGACTCCACCGCAGAGCTCACCACATGCAACGCCGGCAACTGCAACGCCTGAAAAACCACTAATTCAGAAGATAGCCGAGAAAAAAGCACCGGTTCCTATTGCAAGTGGTTTCGCATCTTGGATATCGAAAGACAAGATTAACGAACCGCCTCCAGAATTGCCGAAAGCTCTGTCTGCGTTTGGTGCCCCCATAAAAACACCACAGCAAAAAGAAGCTGAGAAACCCAAATGCGCACCATTGTCTCAGCCAACACCATGGGAGAAAAAAGCAACACAGTTTTCGACATCTGACGCGTTCACTGAGGCTTTTGCACAGGCTCAATCGGAATCTTTTATATCAGGAAAAACGACAGCAGGTTACACTTCGAAAACCTACACAGATGAAATGAACAGAGTATTGAACTCGCGAAAACGAAACGGGGAGGCTGCACCAACAGATGCTAACAGTAAGTGATAGGTTTCAAGATTTACTTCTCCAACGAGTAAAATTTTCAGAGGGAACTCCGTCAGAAGCATCAACGCCACCAGTCAAAAAGAACAAACCAGTGAATTCTGTTGCCAGTACAGCGCCGATGACAAAACCACCTACGCCTAAACCGGCTCCAACAATTCTTCCTTCATCTACGTCAAATAAAGCAATCGGAGCAACTTCCGAATCCTGTCCGACGACTTCGAAGAGAATTCCGAAGCTCAGTGAAAAACCACCGCAACCTGAATTTGCACCAGCTCTTGGTTTAACGGAAAGAACCACTGACGATTCATCAATACCAGGATTGGGAATGGATAAACTGGACGAAAACGAAAAAGAGAAAGAGATGGAGGAGTTGATGAAGATAAAGCCAGCAGTTGTTAAGCCGAGCGTTGTCAAGACGACGGCTCCAGTTCAACAGTCGGTTCAGAAATCTGTCGCCGCTCAGAAACCGAATCAGCAGACTCCCAAAGCTACTAATCAGGACCCGAGCATCAAGAAAATCAATTCACCACAGAAGAAAAACAAGAAGAATACTAACCGAAACGGAGGAACGAACCCGTGGCAACGGAGTCAAGACGATTTCCCTTCGCAAAAACCATGGCAAAATCAACCACCACAACAACAACAGTACGGTATTCAAACTAATCATCAGCGAAACTATCAAATGGATTTGGGACTTGATAGACCATGGAGTGACGGATCCTCGAGAAATGGAAATAAGTTAGTCTTCAATTATAGACAACTATCTATTATTCCTTAACTTTCAGCTCTTCCAGTTTGCCGTGGCATCGTGATCGTTGCGATGTTCCAATGCAAGACACACCGTTTGGGAAAGTTCCTATCCAGGATACTTTCGGACCGAGACCAACATTTCCGCGACCTCCACAGATGCCTCCTCAACAATCATTCTACGGCAACCCGCGGGACAGTAATTTCTATAATCCACCACGACAACCACCTCCGAATTCTCGAATGTTCTCACCCCCTCCTCCCTACGGATATCCTAATAATGGTCCGCGTTCTTTTTATAGCTAATGTTCACATACTTGTCATTATATCATTCTAGTTCAGTATCTAATCATTTTTCCCGAGATCTCATACTAGACATTCGAATAGTCGATTTTATAATTTTTTTCAGTGCCTGTACATCTTTCCTTTTCAAATAAACTGGTTTTGCTTTTTTCTTTTTTAAACCATTTTTTCTGTGTTATTATGATCGCAAAACTTTTATCTGAATACTTTATTAGGTTTATCTCGTAAAACTGATAAGCTTTTCCTTTTGAAAAAAAAATGTTGTGTAGGGATCTAAAGTTCTTCTTTGCCTGGTCTGATAAGTTTCTCGAGTTGGAGATCGAAATGAAGGAAAGAGTTTCCTGGGATTGCTGGTGGTCTTCCCTTTTCTCCATAAGCGAGTTCTGGTGGAATGACAACCTTTCTTCTCTCTCCTTGACACATTCCTTCCATAGCTACATCCATTCCCTTGATAACTTGCCCAGTTGCCATTTTGAAAATGAATGGGCGGTTACGGCTCCAGCTGGAGTCAACGAATGTTCCATCCTCGAGGTACAAGGTGTACTGTTGATGAAGAGTGTCTCCAGCAGTTGCTCTCTCCTTACAATCCTCAACTTCGTGTGTCACATGAATATGAACTCCATCTTCAGTAATCCATTTGTCTCCCGGTTTTGGACGGAAAATAGATTTGAGTTCGACGAAGTAGTAAAGAGTGTCTCCTTTCTGAATATTTCACAGTTACTCTCTATAGATATAGAATTCAAACTTACTCCTTCAACCTCTTCTCCATCCTCATCGAATCCTTGCTCCGGTGGAATGATCACTTTACGTTGTTCTCCAACGCACATTCCTTCCATTCCGATGTCCATTCCATGAATAACCTCTCCTTTTCCCAAAGTGAAAGTGTATGGTTTTTGACCGAAGTTGCTTCCAATCACCTTTCCTTCCTTATCCGATAGCTTGTAGAACTGTTCCAGCTGATCTCCAGACTCTGACCGAATTTTACATTTCGAGTCTCCGATCTTTTTAATAATCTCAATTTTTATTCCTTCTTCCGTGGTCCATGATCTGTCGTTAGCAGCCAAAACAAAGGCCAATAACGATGAAAAGATGAACGATTTCAGCATTCTTTTTTGGTCTATTTACTGTAAATTTGAAATTTTGAAAATAGGTTTTGACAGGTAACAACGTATTAAAGCAAAGTAGAAAAAGTGGAAACGCATACACGTGGAAGAGAAGAAGGAAGCGGCGGATATCTTGAGAGTGTACCGTCTTGCAAGTGTCGCCTTCTCATCTAGTTTATTCCGTTCTCGGTGACCACCGCCACATCTCCTGGTCAGGTTTTCTGCGCTTAGTAGTCTGAATAGTGGGTGAGACGCAGGAAGACCTTCACCTTCTTTATCTGCGCAGCAAATCGGTAGTTATCAAAAAATGACTTTATTCGAGGAAAAAGCAATCAATAAATTAGAAGATAGGGCAGCAAAAAAAACAAGCAGAAGCAGGGAACGTTAAGATGGTGTGGCAAGAGACAGTTGTCGGGAATAGTAAGATCGGTTTTTGGTAATTGCAATTATTGTAGTTATCGAGTTCTCTGAAAAAACTTGACTGCATTGGTCAATTCAATAATTCCTCACCTTCGACTTGAGGTTCACTCTTTCTGTGAAACTAGTGTAAATCAAGTTGCCAACTACTAGAAGAATGAGTGATAGGGAAATGAATATCACGAATCCAGCAGAAACTCGGATCATCAATGCAGCATAATCATACGGTTTTTCGATCTGAGAAGTTGTCATTTGTAAAATTGAGAACAACTGTACTCAATTCATTTTATGAAATTGAGATTCAGATATTCCGAACACTATCTACTGGGAAGAAACATAAATACTTACCGGCATTGTGCACAGCAGAGTCGAGAAACGCTTTGAAAGGAAACGACGTATTCGGAAACGACCACCTAATCGTGGGGAAAGTAAAGTGAATTTCGAAGTGATGCGAGGGAACGTATCATGGGCGATGAGCCGGGTAGCGTGCTTGAGAAGAGTTTGTCGAGAGCATCTTTCACTGGCTGTCCTCTGGCGCGGGGAGGAAGAAAAAGAAGAAAGGGGAAAGTGGGTGGGAGAGGTTTTGTATTGATTTGCGGACAAAACAGATGGGAGGACAGGACACGAGAGATGAGCCCCTCGAAAAAATCATCACTCGACTCATTTGTCATGTAATGGCGTCTGTCAAGTTAATCGGGGAGCAGATGTGATTGATGAGGGGTGGCAAATTATGACGGAAGAGCAATGAAATAGGAAAATTGCGCCTCTTCAGCTTGCTCAATTCTGGCCATTATTGGCTGAAATTAGTGACAATCATTTATAGCAACTTTCATGTTTCACTCTGAAACATAGAGATAGGATTCTTATGTTTTTTTCTTCAATGATCTTTTTTTTTTGGATCGCCGAATTTTTCTGTAGAATTGTATAGAACGAGTTTGGATTCCTGGATCGGTTTTCTTACTTTCTCGAGTTTTGAAAAAAAATCTAGTTTAGATCACACTTAGATAAATTGTGTCCTTACTATTCTTCTTAATTTTCTTAGAATTCATAAACATCTAGAATTGTATTTATTTTCAGCATGGCGAACGCCAATCTGACTCCGATGCCTTTCGTGCGAAAGTTTGGATCCACCAGCACCACAACATCAACGGACAGAAGCACTCCTCCGCCGAAAGATGACGATTCAGGTGGTGTAAAAATCTTGGAAAACGAAAATTACATAACTGTACATTTTTAGGCAAAAAGTCATTAGCTGCATTAGCACAATCGGCATTCCCATCTAGATACGACCCAAATGCTTTCGTTGGTCAGTCAGTCCCACCCCCACAAAATTTCAAATCCGCGAGTTTTGAAAAATTAATAATAAGTCAATTTTTCAGACATTTCCGGAGCCACTATAGCTGCACCAACAGTCACTGGAGCCTGTAAACGATGTGGTTATCCGGGACATCTCTATTTCCAGTGTCGAAACCATATTCAAGTACGTCCAAATCAATCAACGAAAGCGTATGAAGTCAGTTCAACATCTTCTGAATCGAGTGATGAAGAAACTCCACTGGTTGCTCTGGAAAAAAAAGAAGCGAAGAAGAAAATGAAGAAGTTAAGAAAGAAGGAACGTAAGGAAAGAAAGAAAGCCAAGGAGTTGGAAAAGGCTGAAAAGAAAGCAAAGAAGAAGCAAGCACGAAAGGAGTTCAAAAAAAGACGTCGTCAAGATTCAGATGAAAGTGATTCTGACGATGATGATGATAAAAAGAAGAGAAAGAAAAGCAAGAAGAGTAAAAAGGAAAAAAGAAAGCGTAGACACTCTTCGTCTTCGGAGGACTCTTCGGATTCAGATTTAGATTATGATCGACGTGATCTAAAACGTAGTCGCCGCTCTTAATTAACTGTTTTTTTTTAAATTTATTTATTTAACTGAGCAACCTTATTAATTTTAAATTCCACTGTTACATGTTCCCCAAATTTCTTGTTTTTGTGAGCATTCCTTTCGTGAAGTGATTAATATTTAGAAACTGAAACTGACTTTATTTGACTTCACTTTAATTCTGAGATCTTAATTTAATGCGTTGTAACCGTTCCGTTGAGTTTTACTTGTTTGGCATTATTAATAAACTGGTTCAGTCGTCGTCGTCGTCTCTTTTGGGTGTGAGCTCTGTTGACACTGAAAAAAAAACTTTTGAAGTGTTCTCATGATTACATCTTACCTTCTGCGTAAACTTCCGGGTACTTGGATGCCAAAACTGTCTTGAACATGCGAATCTTTTTGAAAATGAATTCAAGATCCGTCTTCATCTGTAGAATTGTCTCTTTGTGTCCAACAGAATCTTTCTTCGCTTTTTCGATCCGACGGTCACCCAGCTGAGCACAATTCATCAACATTTCGTTCGTCTTCTCAAACCGTTTCAGACTGCAAAATTCTAATTGTTTCCAGTCCAATTTCAAGCACTAACCTTTGTCTTTGGGTATCAATTATACCTTGAATCGTGAATTCGTCTACTTGGGAAGTGAGCGAGTCAATGAGATGTGGTGTATCCTGTATTTGCTATTTTTTGGTCCATTTCAAAACCAAAAATTTACCGATGCATCAAGAGATCCGGCGTTGCTTCGCGATGGGAAAAACGGGTTACCAGGAAGACGTTTCTGTTGTTGTTTCTGCTCGGCCGACATGTTTATTCAGACTGAAAAAAAAAGATGGATATTATTTATGCTTTTATTTTCAAAAAAAAAAAAAACGAACATCGTCTGACAGCGAGACGATAAAAGAAAAGAAGAGAAAGATGTCGTAAATATGAGCGACGAGCTGTGTGTGCAGCGTTGTCAAAGAGAAATTATCGATTCACGCAAGCGACCACTCGTTGACACACATCTGGAGAAATAACGTTCCCTCTGAATACTTCGCAATACTTTTCTAACACCACCGTAATCATTGAAGCATTTCTGATTGATATACGAATGTGTCAGAAAAGATATTAGTGTTCCGTCTGCGCACCAGTTGTTTCGCGCTATCGATCCAACGACAGTTCTGTTGACTAATGTTTGTTCACTTTTTTTCGTACTCCTCTCCTTCTCCAACTGAATATTATGATCAAATCCGTTTTTTTCAGGTTCGTATGCATGACAGTGGTCAAGATGAAGCGGTTCGGCGTGTGTATGCCAACGATATTGTGATGAGGAAAATAATCGGAAATGTTGAACAATTCAAAGACCGGAATTCGCTGGAACTCGCAAGTCACAGATTCAGGCAACTTTGTTTGAAGACACCGATTGTGAGACGGGAGAAATATGCTATACGGTTGGAACAAGATCCAAATGTGAGTTTTCAAACTAAATATTATTTTTAAACTCTATTATTCAGTGGAAGCCAATCCTCACCCTTCTGATGCGTCCCCGAAAGTTCGCTTCTCGTCTTTCGGTTGTTACATGCTCCGACGTCCCAAAAGATGAAAGCGAAGTTCTTGTCACCTACAGTTATCAAGATTGTGATCCTCACAAATCCGAGATCTTCTACGAAGGTGTCCGCAAACGCCTTCTGAATCAGATTTGCGAGTTTGAAATCAAGTTCCGGCGGTTCAGTAGCGATGCACTAGAGAACGTGCAGCGCTTCCCAAAACTCAATAGAATCATTGTGAATAATGCTCACAATATTTCCGCGGACATTGATCAAGGAGAAGACGAAAATATCGTTGCCTTGGATAGAATCAATTCGCTAGATCTGACACTCGATCAACATTTTTGTATGGAGCTTGCTCGAATGAGACTGCTGATAAAATCAAACCTGAAGCACTTTTGCTGTTACGTGAATCCACGTAGAACGATGGCTTCATGGTTTGTCGAGGAGCTTATGGTGGAGATGGCAGTGCAAAATGTTCAATTGGAAACATGTAGACTGGTTTTCCCAGATCAGTTGTTCCCGCGAAACTTGCTTGTAGCGTTGACTACATTCATGTCAGAAAGATCAAGAATTATGCAAGTATTCTTTGCCAGCGATTTAGTCGATCTCAAATCAATGAAGAATACGATTCCAGCTGTTGGGTTACGGTTTCTAGATGAGAAAGACAACACGATGAAGCTGTTACATGATTCATGCCCAACCATTTTTCAAAAAGCCAATCTTGTTCACATTACAAACATGCACCAGGAAAACTGCGACCAACTGTTTGATATCTTGCCAAGTTTGTGGGCTGTACGAGAGATCTATATATCGTTAGTTTGGATGTTTCTCTCTCAAAGTAACTTCCTATTTTCAGTCGTACTTCACAAAAAGAGGAAACCTGCACAATCGATAAACTATTGGCATCTCTTTCTCCCACTGTGAAAACTCTCAGTGTGAATGGCTGCAATATGGATTCTTCTTCACTCGATCTGCTGATTTCATCCGGATCTAAAACTGTTAAAAACCTCTGTCTAGCAGAAAATGCATCCTGTAACACTGTTCCAAACATGGTGAAAATTCTCGAATGCATGCCGGAGTTGAAAAAGTTGGAAATCGATATGATCGTTCCACATTTACTGTACCCGAAAATTGCGGAGCACCGAAAACTTGAAAAGTTTTCTGGATACACTAATAGATTCCCACCGGAAAAATCCCTTCAAATTGTGAGTTTTTGGAGGGGAAGCTCTCATTATTCATAATATTTTTCCAGCTTCAAAAACGCTTCAATAACGTTGAACTCAAGAAAGTCAATAGTCAGAAGCAGTACCTCGTTGTTTCCGATCCAATCCGATCTCAAATGTAAATCTTACCCTTGTGATTTTTCTCTGTATCCGTATCTCCTCTTGACATTTTGATCTGAAGTTTAGTATGTTGTGATCTCATGTTTAGTGCCCGATGTAGTTATAAAATAACAATAAAACTTTTTTCAAAAAGTTAATGTCACTTCGATTCCTTGTCTGGTTATCAACCAATAGATTTACTTCTAGCATGATCATATCAGTCTATAATCCAAGTTTCACTTTAGTATGGGAGATGTGCTCCGAAATCTCCAAGAATTTCGAAAAGAGAAAGAAAAGGAGAGAACGAAGTTAAAAGAGGAACAGGATGTCAAGAGAACTATTGAGAAAGTCGAGGAGAAAGTAGTGAAAAAGAAGACGTCGGATGGAAAAGAATGGGATTTTTTAATAAAAACTGAATCTGTTCCCGAGGACTATGGTAGGTCCTAGAATTAGTCGAAACCATCAAGATTGATTTTCAGAAGAAAAATCATGGTTATCCCCTCGTCTAGCACTAGTTGTATACACTGTTGGTCAAGCGCTTGCCGTGTGGTGAGTGAGCATTTAGCAGTGTATATCTGCAATTATCTCCCCCGTTCGTTGAAAAATTGGCCAACGGACATGAGGGCCGTGTGATCGACATGACATATGTTTGCCGAGTGAACCACTCGAGAGAGTGCGGATAAAGAGAGAGAAAAAGGGAGTGGACTCACCACCAAAAGCATTGTCTTCTTCTTCTCTTCCGGAGAGTGCTAATTTTGGACATTTCTAAGAAGTCTGTCCCCCATTCTCATTCCAAACAAAATTTCGAAATGAATTTAAGAAGACACAAAAATTAAATTTCTAGGGTGCAATTCGGATGTGTCTTCTTCGTTCTTTCACTCATCCTCTTCACATACTGGAATACTGGAAGAAGGCGTCACGGCGAGATGAGTGCCTATTCGGTATTCAATGATAACTGCGAACGACTAGCTGGAAGTATGACTGCAGAGCATTTCGAAAGAGATATGCTGAGGCAGCGAAGATGATCGAAGTCGTGAGTTTTTTGTTTGGAAAAATTGATTCTAAGAATCGAAAAACTCACTTTTAGCTACTATAGGCAAATTAAAAAATTGAATCGGCAGGCAGAATTAGTGTCTCATCAGTAGTAAGTGACTCCATTTTTTTCTCATTTCGAGCGTCACTTCAATTATTCGTTTTTGGGTCTAATCCTTTTTGGCGGACGGAAAACGGAAGGAAAAGGCAGCTCACATTCGCTTCATTTGTTTATTTATACGAATGAGACTGACCAAAAGTGGTAGTCGAATGCTATGTATCTCATTTTCATAACTAATTATCTTTTGAATGATTTGAATAGTGGACATTTATATAATGGGCTGAACTTTCCTGATTTCTTGGCAGCGATATCTCACCAGGAAAATGCTACAGTAAGATATTGAAATTTAAAGGAACGTACGCTGATTTTTAGCTAAACTTTTCATGTTTTTTCGAACGATTTTCAACAAATTTCAAAGCAAAAGGTTACATCGCGACCCGAAAATTGTTGAAAATCGTTCGAAAAACATGACAAATTTTAAAATTGACACGAAAACCAGGGTATTTTTCTTTTAAATTTTAATGTTACGGTAGCATTTTCGTAGTGAGATATCGTAGTCGAAAAATCAGGGAGCTTTGGCCGACTATCATTTACAGGGATTGGCATAATATCTCCCAAATTGATCTTAGGGTATTCTTCCAAGATTTAGTTCTTCTCGAGTTGATACATATAGATTGGTCCCAGCGGTGTCATCTTAGGGAGTCTTTCGGCATTTCGCAAGAGATCCTTCGGAACACACTATCCCCAAAACTCGATTAGTCTCTTCTTTTCTTTCCAGCGGAAGAATCCGAATCACTCTTTCGTCTCCTAGATCCTTTGAGCCATGCTTCCTTCCTTTTTTGCCCATCAAAATGGCGCCAATCGCGATGAGAAGGGGACTGACTGAAGATGAAACAGAAAAAAAAGCACGACGGAGCAACAAACAAAAAAGCAAAGAAAAATAGGCGAATGCGACTTCTTCTTAATCCGTCATCTTCTCGAGGGAATATCTATCTATCGTCGTCGTCGTCGTGGTATTCAAAAGAATTTGGGATAGAAGACGAGGGAGGCATGCATTCACCATGCATGGGCCTATTCGTTTAAACTTTCTTTTCTCGCGCCTCTGTCTTTCTTTCCCTTTTCGTCCCTCACTTTTTACTTTCTCCTCTTCACAACGTCTTCTTCTTCTCAACCATTACGGCATCGTCTATGGCGCATCTGCGACCCGACTTTTTTTCTTTTCGCTTCTGCTACTTCTGCGGGTTTTCGCGAAATTCGAGCCCTGGTGCTTTTTCCTTCCAATCGGCTGCTCTCTGAGCCGTTGGTAGCTGCCCCAAATTGAGTTACACTTTTTGTGCGTGGTCTTCTTTTCCTCTTATTCGTCATACATCCACCCAAAAATACACAACCAACTCTCTCTCTTTCTTTTGGAGTTGAACTAAAACCCAAAAAACTCACTGTTTATGTCTATCAACATTCTCCAACTATCTCCAACGCTTTCTGAAAAATTTACAGTATCTAGAAGAAGAATTCTAGCCATGCCCTAACTAGTTCAAATCAAACGTAGATGCTCCGCCTCTCGTGACACTGCCTTCTACACTCTTTTAATAAGCTCTATTTACTCCTCTTTTTCAGAATATTCTTCGCTCACATCGACATCATTCCCTACATCGTATTGCCATAATCTATTTTTTTCTGGGTTTTTTTCCTAAATTCTGTGATATTGTTTTTTCAACAATGTGTTCTTGTACTTTTATGTATTGAATTTCTGCAACATTTCTTTTCTATTTCAATGTTTCGTTACGGTATCTGACCCCGTTTATATACTTTTACACTCTTCTCTTTTCCATTTTCTTACCGTCTTCTTTCTTTCAGAACCAACAGTTTCATGGATGAAACCCATAGTGTACTATTAAACGAAGAAGCTCTCGAGGCTTGTCCCGAGCAGAAACGACCAGTTTTTATATACGAATGGCTTCGATACCTGGATCGTATTCTTCCAATAACTCAAAGGGAAGATTTGAAAAATGTGCAGAAAGAATTACAAAGGCAGCTGGAAGATCGACTTTATACAGTTTCTGGTCCCCCGACAAGAAAACTGTTGACACGATGTATAGCACGGGTTTATGCGTTGACTGGAGATATTGCCTCGATGAACAATCTGCTCTACAACTGTAATGAAACTCTGAAAAACAAAGATGAGTCTCCAAAGACAGTTCAAAACAAATTGTAAGTTCCGTATTTCTTAAAATATGCAGTATTTATTGTTCTAAAATTTTCAGAGCAGCTTTATCATGCTTAGCAGCACTCTATGATTCAATGGGTAAAATGGCGGGTCGATCCATCGAAGAGACTCTGGCCGTTTCCAAGCACTGGATGGGAACTGCAGTTGCTCATTCACAGGCCCACATTATGAACACATTAGCGAGTATGGTGAAGGCTCTTGGTTCTGGTGACTCTGTCACTTATAAAAAGATCCATACGATTGCAAAAAGTCTACTTCAAGATCGAACTCTTTGTAAGACTCCTCATGTAAAGATTGCCGCGCTGGAATGTCTAACAGCACTGGTTCCTTGCTACACTCCAATTTACACGACAGAACTTGAAGCATCATGCACAATGTGCATCAAAGTTCTCGAAGGATCCACTTATGAGTTGAGATGTGCGGTTGCGAAGTTCATGGCTCAGCTACTTGCAACTTCCATGAAACCACCACCTGGTGCTGCATTGAGTAAGAGAAAATATATTTTGTTCAAAAATCAACGTTGACTTTTCCAGAAGGAAAATCGAATCAGATGATTCCAGTGCAACCGGCTACTGTAACAGATACACTGAGTCTTCTCGCATCAGGTTTTCTGCGTGGAGGAATCGGGGGCTTCTTGAAAACTAGCTCGTCCTCTTTTGCAACGATGGGAAGATCCGATATCAGGATAGGAGTCAGTATTGTAAGTAATTAAAACTCCGTTGTCGTTGAAAAATAAACTTCCTTCAGTGTTACGTAGAAATGGTTCGAGAAATGGGATCAGTTTGGCTGGAGAAACATATCAGAGCAGTGTGTTCTCACATGGTAGATTTGGCATCGAAATGTGGACATCTCGCATACACCCAGTGAGTCTTCTGTGATTTATACGAAAAATGCTCCGAAAAAGGCTTCGAAACTTCTACTTTGGAAATTTCCCGGATCCCAAAAAATAGGGTTCAAAAACATTCAAACTGATATCCTAAAGCTAATATCTGATCTTGTATGGTATATAGATCATGATCATTTTAAAACAAGAAATAATTTCCAGAAACGCTTCTCACGTCACTGAAGCTCTCATAATCCGTCGTTGCATTGCTTTCATTCTCCGCCAAACAGTCGGAGGGCTACTGGGTGAAAATGCTCAAACGATCGCATGCAAACTTCTGGGAGAACTTTTGGGACAATACGTTGATCTTACCAGCATTGGAACTGGAGATAACTTGGATTCTTCAGTGGACAGCAATGATTATGGAAATGGATACGCGGTCATTGTTATTCTTCAGGAAACTTCTGTTCTCGTCAGACAGATCGGATCATCTGTTATGTCACTGTTCACAGAAGCCACCGGAATCATGGAAAACATTTTCAAATGTCTCACTCATCCGCTTGCATCTGTCAGATATTCTGCTGCTTGGTGTCTGAGATGTGTTGCTACAGCAGTTCCGAATCTGATGACACCTCTTATCGATCGATGTCTTCCACGATTAGATCAAATGTCATCATCATCCAGAGCCATCAGTGGATTCTCCATGGCTCTTGCAGCTTTTCTAGCATCATCGACGGACAGTTCTAAACTGGGAATACCATATGCAAAACCACTGAAAGTGTTAGATCTTGCTGAAGAAATGCTCCGAACCGCCACACAACAACCGAAGCTGACGATTGCTAAATTAGAATCCGGATGGAATCTTATCAATTCATTAATTCATTTGGGACCATCTGTGATGAAAGAGCATCTGCCACGCGTCATGAAACTTTGGAAAGCGGCATTTCCGAGAAGTGCACGAGAAGCGGAAACAGAAAACAATCGAGGAGATGCATTCTCGTGGCAATGTGCGATGGTTGCTCAAGCTGGAGCATTGTCAGTGATGGAAGCGGTTGCTTCTCAATCAGAGCTCTGTTCTACGAGTAGTGCGTTAGAAGCAATGAAAGTTCCTATTGAATGTAGTCTTGTTATGATGTCACAGTAAGTTTTCCTATTCATTTATTACAAGTAATTTAATATTTTCTAGAGTTGGAAATCTCATCAAAAGTTACGGAAACGACATGCGACAGGCTAACTCGATTGTTCGAATCCGTCTCTACCGTCTTCTTCTCCTTCTACCACACAAAAGTTTCGAAGGAAGCTACGTGGCCCTGCTTCGAGAACTCGTTGCTGACATCACGCTATCCGACAACTCGCAGAGCACAATGACAACTTCACTGCCGATGACCCAATTTACAGGCGTTGAGAAAGTTCTCATTTCACCGTTGTACAATGCCAACGACTATTCTATGGTGGAAGATTTGGTAAGCAATTCAATAAATTAACCCTAGACGCCCTATTCAGTTTCAGCTACAAACTCCAATATCATCAGTGGCAATTGGAAACGTCGAGGAAGATCTCTCCAATTTGATCAGGGCGTCTGCTTCTCAAATTGGAGATACGTGGCCGGAGAATGAATCAGAGTCTTTGACATGCTTGAATACCGCTCTGTTGACGTATGGAAAAGTATTCCCATTGGTCAACCACAAGCATAAACTTCAAATTACCAATCATTTCTTTGACACTATTCAAACGGCTACCAAGAATGTTGCAAGAAAGCAAGCGGTAGGTTACTGTTTTGATATACAACTGTTCATGTTTCCCGTTTCAGGTTTTCGTAAACGTGCTCACAGCAAAACTACTGGCCTACAAAACACTTTGCGAGCAACGAGGACCAAAACTCGAGAATGAAGAACTACAAAAGTCATCGTTCAAATTGATCAGCTCATCACTTTCTAACTCATGTCCAATGACACGATTGATCGGAGCAGAGGCATTGGCAAGACTTGCACAAGCAGTAGGACTCCCTCAATACGTCGCTGAAACCGCTCAATATTGTTTCAATATACTCAATAGTTGCAAAGACGAAGTAAATCGTTGTGGTCACGTCCTTGCTCTCGGATGTTTACATCGCCACGTTGGATCTCTCGGAAGTGGGCAGCATTTGAATACTGGAGTTTCTGTAGTGCTGGCGTTGGCTGAGGAAAGTAAAATGCCAAAAGTTCAGACGTGTGCACTAGTTGCGATGGCTTTGATAGCTGAAACTGGAAGTGGAATGTTCCGAGTTTTTGTGGAGACTACTTTGAGCTCTTGTTTGAAATTGCTCATCTCAACTCCGACTTTTGTGGTGGATGTTGTTCAAGGAATCAGTAAATGTGTAAGTTTTCAGAATCCATAAAGTTAGAGTATCTTTCATTAATTTCAGCTCACTGCTCTCATCACTTGCGTTGGACCAGAACTCAGCTGTCCCGGAGTTATCGATGGTGTCCGAACGTCTCTCCTTGCCGCGTGTGCTATCCAACTATCTCATGCAGATCCTTTCGTTCAAGCAGAAGCGATATCCGGACTCCAACAAATGCATTTGTTTGCTCCTAGATATGTTCATATGGCTCAGCTTGTGATAGATATCAGTTCTCTTCTCACTTCAACACATCTCGTCATAAGGAAACAAGCAGTCAGTTGTTTACGACAACTCGTTCAGAGAGAATCGAAAGAGGTTCGAAAACTGAAAAAAGAAAAGAACAACACACATTTTTTCAGGTTCGAAACCATGCTCAAGTGCTGGTTCCTCAGGGAATTGTGGAAACGAACAAGAAGAAGTTCGCTCTTCCAGAATCGGGACTAGAAGGAGCTCTGTTTGGAATGTTGGATACTGAAGTGAACAAAGAATTGAGACTTCATTTACAAGAAACATTGATCTCGTTAGTGCAAGGAACATCTGGAGAGTTGTTGAATAACTGGCTAATGTTGTGTAAAGAAATTCTGGCGACATCTAATGATCATGGATTGGCGAGGAAAAAAGAGGAAAAGAAGGAACGAAGTGAAGAAGATGGAGACGATGACGATGATGAGGATGGTGATGATGATACTAATTTGGCCGGATTGAGTTCTATGATGGAAGAAGACAAAGGAAAAGTGCAACCAAGATGGCCAACGAAAGTATTCACCATGGAGATTGTTAATCGTTTGATGAGTGTTTGTGACACCGAAAGAGCTCATTTGGATATGGCTCTGGCGAAAGAACTTCAAATCACTTCTGCTGGAAAGAATGATTATCTTGTTCTCCATCTTTCCGATCTTGTCAGAATGTCTTTCATGGCTGCAACCTCTGATAATTCTCTACTTCGAATTGCCGGACTGAAGTCTTTAGAAGAAGTGATCATTCGATTCTCCTCCTGTCCAGAGCCCGAATTCCCAGGACACATGCTTCTGGAACAGTTTCAAGCGCAAGTGGGCGCTGCACTCCGTCCGGCGTTCACTGACGACACGCCCAGTAATGTGACGTCAGTGGCTTGTCAAGTATGCAGTACATGGATTGGCAGTGGAGTCGCAAGGGACTTGAACGATTTGAAGCGTGTCCACCAGCTACTTGTTTCATCTTTGAACAAACTAAAACACGGCTCGATCAATGTACAACTTTATAGCGAAAGTGCGGCGACACTCGAGAAGCTGTCGATTCTGAAGGCGTGGGCGGAGGTTTATGTGACAGCGATCGAACAAGATCGAATGAAGAATGAGAATGAGGAGTCGAGGGATCATTATGAATACAACGGAAGTGGATCCCTCTTGTCCTTGGTGGAACCAGAAACGAATTCACTAATTGCTTATTGGCTGGCTACTCTCAATGATGCTGCTCTTCTCGCTCTTCCTGCTCACTATTCCGAGCAATTCTTGAGTCGTGGTGGAGCATTTTTCAATGCACATAGTGCTGAAGCATGTAGGGAATACTATCAACTCTGCTGGCCACCTATCCTCCTTGCCTGCTCAACCTGGCTAAGCAAGAACAACTTCGAGTTACCATCTGGAATTGAGTTATCACCGGAAACAGCATCAGTATGGAGAGACGAAGGAAACATTTCTAGATTCTATCTTCTCATTGGAATAGCTGTCGAGTCATTGAGTAACAAAACTCGTCAAATCGAAGACGAAACGATACAAATGTCTGTGAAGTCTTTGACGAGACTACTGTCATGTGAATGGTGTCAGATGCATCTCATGAGCGATGTTCCAGCAGTCATCGAGATACTGTATGTTCTCCACCGAAGTGTTCTCACAAGAGATTGCCTCACGACCCAACTTCAATGCATCGAATGTGTTCGATCTATTATTGATGCTGCTCAATTGGCAATGCGAATTTGCGATTCGAGAGATATTTCAAATGGAAATTTGGAGAATGCTGATACTTTGAGAAAGATTCCCAATGTACTATTCAGTGGTGCAGAAGGAGGAATTGAGGGACAGATTATCAACAAAGATGGAATCAAGACTATAAGCTATGCAATTTTGGAACTCGCCGTGTGTGCCATATTCAAGCAGATGCCACAGATCAATTCTGCGCAATTGAAAACGAACAGTCTTGCTGCTCTCCATCTCAGAAAAGTGGGAAGACTTCCGGCTGAAAGTACTCATTTGGTTATCAAAAGTATGCAAATCCTCGTCCAGATTCCCAGTCTCTGCTCGCCACAAGCCAAAATCACAGTACTTCCAGTCATCATGTATCTGTTAATTGGATTTATTCGAGAGTCAGCGAGATTAGATGAAGGATCAATTCAAACGGACCGAGCTGGACATCTTTCTGCTATTGCTGCGGCTGCTATTCAATCCATTAGAAACATCGTCAGTCAGCCACCAGACGATGAGACTGCAAACAGCTGGAAAGCTATCATGAGAAATGCATTCTATTCCGTTCTCAACATGTCAGAAGGTAATTCAGTGTTCTTTTAAATTTTGAAAAATCAAGAATAATTTCCAGAAAACGAGAGAATCCAATTGGATCGATGCATCATCATGTTGTCCGCTGTCGTCTTTACAACATCCGCTCCAGTCGACGTTGTTCTCGGTCATCAGGAGTCATTCAGCAAATTGATTGTTCTATTGAAACGGCACCTTCAAAGTGACAATGTGGCGGTGGTAATGAAGACTCTTCAGTCTCTGGGATCAATATTCGGACGGAAAGGATTCGGTGGAATCTTCGTGAAATATCTGGGAAAGGAAATCATGCCCGTTGTGAAGCGATACACTCTGAAAGTTGACAATGAGAACGAGAAAATCACAGAGTCCGATTTGGCAATTGTGCAAGAATGCATGAAGGTGATCGAAGTGTTGGCGATGAATGCAAGAGATGGAAAACGAGTTCATGTCATTTCTCTATATGTTCAACTTTTGGTTCGATTCCTCCGCGCCACCTCTCATACGGAATGGAGAAAAGTTGGACCGATTGAGAAGAAGCTTCACGAAATGGCCATTGGAAGATTGAACTCGGCTGCATTGATGTGGCCGAATGAATTCAAACGAGTGGTCGAATGGAATAAAGAATTGAAGTCAAGAGTGGAAAGTGCACTTTTACTACAATCTACAAGACATTCTCATCAGATTTCCATGGCAAGAACACAAGAAGTAAAAGTGAGTTTGAAACTATTAACTTCGAATATTCTTTAAATTTTCAGACAGCACCGGTCGTTCAACAGCCACGAATCAGGTTGACAATGTTTGGTGCTGAAAACAACTAAACTGCTATTGTATGCTCAATTTCCTACTGAACTCATTACGTGCAATATAAACCCCCCAAAAATATACGGTTCTTTTTCATAGCTATCTTCAAATCTTACTGTATCCTTTCGTGTATTTATTGTGTAAACTTTCTCTATGGTTTTAAATTTCTGTGATTTCTGATTTCTTTACTAGTGATTCTGTTACTTTCTTCTTATACACACTTTTTCAATTGTTCTCTTTTCCTGATTCGTGTACTGATTCAGAATAGGCTTATGTCGATTGCTCCATCAAATTTAATGCGGATAAAACAATTTATATATTCTTTTGGAAGATAATATGTACATACAATTAAAAAATAAGTCACCGGTAATATGTTTTTGAGAAATCGTAGCAAAATTGTTACATACTGAGATGGCATAGTAGAGAGGGAAGTTAGTATGGCACAGAACCTCTTCGAGAATAGAATTTCTTCTTTTTGAATGTCTTCTTGAATTCGTTGTCTTTTGAGAATGGATTTATGGAGTTCAAAGAGGGTAAAATGTTGGGAAGGTTCAAATAGGATTTCTTCTTTTCTTTTTTGTCCTTTTCATGAGGTTCGCCTCCACTTGTTGCTGGCAGTTTTGGAGTTCCATTTGGCACTTGTGAATTTGTTTCATCTGGAAAGAGAAAAGATGAAGTGGATTTGAAATTCATGGAATAACTTGAACAAAAACAAACAACTATTTTGAGATTCATCAATTTCAAAGTCGAGCAAAACAGTTGGCCGAAAAGTTTAAAGTTGATGGAATAGCAATATTCTAATACCGTAACATCTGTACATGTTGGTAGTATGTAATAGATATGCACCTTTAAATGAAGGACACCCCGAGGAGCTCAAAATGAGCCCATTGGGGAAATTGAAACTGATTGAATTTAGTTTTAGAATCCTCGTCTAAAGTGTACTGGAGACAGCACAAAATATGTTTCGAATCTCTTCTCTAACGGATGTTATGATGTATTTTGAGAATTTAGAGAAACATCTTTTCAGGTTTAGGAAAAATAGAAGGGTATGCTTTTCTAATACGAATATTTCAACATTTTTTACAAAAATAATAACCAATTCAAAAAAAGACGAACCTTCACAAACATGAGTCGTCAAACTATATTCTCTTCCTAATTTCGCTTCTCCATTCGGTTTACTTCTCCACGTCACCGATCGATTCCTTGTGACGTACGATGGATGATCATCTATACAAATTGGTTCATCAGTTTCATTTTTGTGTTCATCCGTTCCTCCTTTCTGTATAATTTCAGCCACGACCCGATAGTCTTTCGTCCTTATCAATTCCAAATATCCATATCCTTCAGTAGTCTGTTCTAATTGAGTTGCAAACATTGTTGAGAGTTCATCGAATTCCGGTCGTTTCATTGGCTTCTCCTCCCAACACGCAGTCATTATTTCTTCAATCTTTTCGGTTGCCAAAAGTGGAGTTTTTGGACGAGCACCCGTTTTCAGATGTGCAATTAATTCAGTAGGTTCAATGTCGGAAAATGGAACTTCGCCAAGAGAATACATTTCGAATATCACAATTCCAAATGACCAAACATCACTTTTATGTGAGAATTCTGCTTTTTCAAGAGATTCCAGTGCTAACCATTTGATCGGAAGTCTATCGGATCCTGTTACTTCTCCATTTTCAGATGGTTCACTTGAAATTGCCAGTCCGAAATCACTGACTTTCGCACTTTTCATTCCACATTGCTCAGTGATGAGGACGTTCCGAGCAGCCAAATCTCGATGAATTATTTTCTTATCCACCAAGAATCTCATTCCTTGTGTTATTTGCCAAGCAAAGTTGAGAAACTCTTTGTGACTATCAATTGTGTCATCGACACTTCGCGACTGAAAGCATGTTCAAGGGTGAACAAAATACCGTGAAATCTGTATTAGAAGGGCATGCCCCAAAAAATAATTCTGAATTCATAAAATGGATTGTAAAATCTGTTGGAGAAAAGTTATGAAACATATTTTGTGACTTGTCTAGTCAACTTTTGACGAGGTTTCTAATACGCCTTTCTTCAATCCGTTTCAATTTCAAAAATGTGGTCATTTTTGGGCTGATTGGGGTGCCCTTCTAATGCAGACTTTACAGTAATATTGAAAATTAAACTCACAATTTCCAAATCACACTTCTTGTTCTTCACATATCTCAACAGATCTCTATGACAACAATATTCCAGAACCAAACATGACTTTGCTGATACCGTAATACATCCAAGCATATTCACAATGTGCTCATTGAATCCCAAATTCTTCATTAGTTCAATTTCATGTCTGAATTCCTGTTTTGCAGCATCCGTAGCATATTTTGGAAGCATCTTCACTGCACAATCGCAGTCTGTGTAATCCAGTGCTTCTGCTCTCAAATACTTATCAATTGCAGGTGGGATTCCAACGATCTTTCCTTTAAACACATGACCATATGCTCCATGACCTAGTTTCTCATTCTTCACCACAAGCTTTTCCCAGGAAAGTTCCCAGTAATCAAATCTGAAAGATTCAGTTTACCGTCGTTTACAACGCCAAACTTACATTTCGTTGTCATCTGAATCATGAACATGTGACGTCTTGAACTTCTTCAATTTTCTCATCCACATATATTTTTGTCTGTAGAGCACAGTGAGCAATATAAGAATGAGCATTGCTCCAGAGCATGTTCCAATGATAATGAACATGATAGTGGTCACATTTGTTCCCTTTGGTTTCTCCTGGCACAACTTCAATTCTTTGGTATCTTGATAATCATTGTCATTCGTTATTTGGAAAGATTTCATGGCCAATTGAGATTTGTAGGCGTCATATGCCTCCTGAAATAATATTGAATACGAATGTTGAGAAAATAATGGAAACCTCTGTGAAAGCAATTATGCTGAAGTCGTAGTATTCTAAAAGAGGAAGAAGTGAAGTGTTGTAGTTAGCGATGAACGATTGAGATACGAAATCAGTTAGCAATACTACTTTCGGCACATGAACTGTTCCATCTTCATTGTAATTTGGAGGAGATGAAACTGCTTCGTAAACCAAATCAAAGGTGACGCTATCACTGCCAGGGAATAGTGTGCTTCGATTATCTGGAAACTTTGATTTCTAAAGTGTTCCAAAAAAGTATGACATTTGTATATGGATCGATTCAGGTTGTTGCAGATAAGATAAAATCCTCCTGGAGAACAGTCCAAAAATCGTCCTAAATCAAGTTACAAGCTCTCAAAGTGCGAAAACAAGCGCTTCCGTGGTCCTATTTTCAGCGAAAATAAACTTGAAAAAATTCCGTGTTCCTCCGTGAAGAACATAGGACCACTGAAGCGCTTTTTTGACAATGAGATCTTGTAACTTAGTTTAGGTCGATTTTTGAACATCTCCAAAAGGATGTTTTTGTCTACAACAATCTGAATCGATCCGTATAAAAATACTACTTTTTTGGAACACTTTAGTATCCCTTCAAACTAACTTACCAGCAGATGCGATCATAACTTCTTCAGGTTTCAACTGTTGCAAATAATCCGATGCCTTACTCAAATCAGTAAACCATCCCGATCCTGTATTGTTTCTCGCCAAGAATCTGATGGTCATTGCTTTACCATTACAATCTTCCAAAGGATCCGAAATGTATTTTACAAGTCGATTGAATTGATCCTGGGTTGTTCCGTTGGTTATTGCAAAGAGATATGTTATCTGCGAAGAATTGATGAAATCTGGGTCAGGAGTCGTTTTTGGAGTTGAAGGTGTGGTTACTGTAGTCGTTGGTTTAGGAGTTGTAGGAGGAGCACAAGAGGTCAAAGCTTGATTCATACAATCCTCTGAGTTTCTTATTCCACAGGGTTTAATGCAATCCTGAAATAATTGAACTTTATGAAGAATACCGTATTTACTCTAATAGACCGGCAGTCAAGTGATCATTTTGAAAAATAAACCGGCACCCTCCAATTATCCGGCACCCCAAAAATGAATGACGTTAGAAAGTGCAATTTCTAGAGAATTTCAAGTTTTTTTCAGTTTTTCCTCACACAAATTCGGAATTTCTCATCATTTTGAATGGTTTTGAATGGTTTGATATAACTGTTCGAAAAAGGCTTTATAATACATATTTTCAGTGAAAAAGCACCAATTTTTCGTTAATTTCTTGATAAATTGGCTCTTTGAAAAATAGACCGCCACTCTCTAATGAACCGACCGGTCTATTAGAGTAAATACGGTATAAGTTCAGAACAATCACTTACTTTCAGTGAATCCAAACAATTGAAATTAGGAACAACGTATGTGAAAGCACAAGTTTGATACTGATCGAATACCATCTCTGTTGTGACTTGCTCATTTCCCACAACGACTACAGTAAATGTAATACATCCAATATCTCTTATTGTTCCGAGTTCTTCTATTACTATTGGTTGATTTGACATATTGAACACTCGATTGGTTATGAGCACAAAATTATTATAGAGGCATGCTTTTTTTGTTGTTCCCACTTCTTTCAGCTGAAATTTTTGTATTTAATCATTTGGAAAAATGTGAAAAAACTTACCTCGTCGATTAGAACAAAGCTGAAATTGTATTCAGATGTTTGCTGTTGAACTGGATCCATATTATCATATTGGCCAACATATTGGTCATATTTCATGAATCCAAAGTTGACTTTACACTGCTGTGGATCACAACAAGTTGTTTGGGTTTGCTGAAAAATTGAACCAACTTTTAGTTTTCTCTTGGAAAATAAGGTTACATTATGGAACATTGGATAAGCAGTGACCACATAACCAACTCCTCTGTTCATACAAGTATCGGTTGCATCACTGATAAATTGAATGACTTGTGTGTAGTTCTCTTCTGACGTGAATGTTGAATCCAGATCGAGAAGAAATACAACATCACAATAGTTGGTCTGAAAACGATTATTTTTGTAGTCATGGGGATGATACTTACAGCTGAAGTATTGTTTTTGATTGGCGGAGTCAATTGTTTCGTGAAGTTGTCCGTGTTACAGATATAGTTACTATCCGTGATAATCGGAGTATCGTTGCCATCTGTCGCTGAAATCAAGGTTACGGTATTTGATTCAGGCTAAACAATAAGACATTTTTATGACTGGTCTATGCAATTTATCAGTTTGTGCATCTGAAACATCAATAACTCACCACAGAATTGGGCGCACAAGGTTTTGCAAACGAGGTAGAGAATCAGAAGTAGAAGAATTGGAAGTCGCGGGAGGGAAGACATCGGTTCGACGCATCCGTCGCCCGACCTGGATAAAGATGATTTCAGACAAGGATTGTGCACGATGTAAAAAATTACAAAGAAAGTTTGAGAAGGTAGGATAATCCTTTTCAGGACACTTTTTCATTGAATCATCTCTTATAAAAAGGCATTCGAAGTAGCTCAAAATGATCATTTTATTGGGTTTCTGTATGGCTGGAAGTTGAAAAAATCGATCAACGTAAATAGGGTATCTGGTAAAATCTATGAATTTAAAATAGGATTAAAGTCATATTCTCTTAGTACTCAAATGATCGTCCCAATTACAGTACTTCCGAAAATAACCATTTCTGAAATGGGTCAGAAAAAATCTAAGTTCGCTATCTGTAAATCGGTTTTCTCGAGTCCTATCGATTTTTATGAAAAAATATTGCTATTCTCGTAAATACCGTAATTGAGATGATCATTTCAATACAGATAAAAAATGGCTGTAATCCTACTTCAATTGTGAAATTACTGTAATTGAGTTTAATAGTGTCTAGAAGATGTATAAATTATTTAAAGTTGCAGGAGTCGCCGTAATAGTGAGAAGTTTGGTCCCTTCATGATGTGTTTTTTTTCAGTTTTTGAAAAAATAGCTGTCATACTGTTTTTGGACGACATAAAAATCTAAATAAGCAGGGTTGCGAACCCGGCCGAAACGGGCGGGTCACGGGCCGGCGATTTTCTCCCCTTTAAATGAGATTTTCAATACAAAAAATTCTAAATCCTACAGTAACCCTCCAGAGAAGCTCACTCTTCTCAATTCATTTCTGTCCCTCCCTCCAATATGAAGATTCAATAAAACAAACTCTCTAATTGGACGAAGAAACATAATACGCCCTAAATCGAAAATGTCAAAGTGAAAGAACTGATAAAACTGATCAATCTGGTTCTTAACTGTTCTTACTTCGTCTTCTGAATGCAACGGAAGCATTATCGTATTTCAGAACAGGGAGGGAGAAGGGAGCAAAGTGTTGTCTACTTTTGAACAAAAAGTAGTCACAAGATTCTACTGACAGCTGGGTCACTGGTGATAATGGAAATGGGTAACTTCAACGAATTAGTTTTGAAATTTAGAAGGAATGGGAAAAAAACTTGAAGCCACTTTTTTGGGAAGAAAGCAACTCGGACTCTCTGGTTTCTTACGGTAGCAAGTAATACTGAAACTTTAATCTCAGACCAGACGGGCTACGCCCCTCTGGGGCCCTTCGGGCAACGTGAAATTTTAGAAATGAAAATTTTGAAATTTGAAAAAATAATTCCGTGAACTCGCCACTCTCTCCCCTTCGATAAGAAAAACTACTGGATGGTCCCAAAATGGAAGGTTTTGCGCCCTTGTGACCTCATTTCTTCATGAATCGAAAAACAAAATAGACGGGCATCATCTCGAAGGAATTTGTGGTAGTCTGCCAAAATTTGAAAAAAATCGGTCCAGTAGGGACTGAGCTAGGGCCGGCGACAGACACAGCACAGACAGACAGACAGACACACAGAATTTTGCGTTTGTTAATAGTAAAGATTTTCATGAAATGTTTTACGATTACTAAAAGTGAGTCTGTAATTCCAGATGATAAAAAGGTTGGGTGCAGTTCATAAAACAGAGAAATTAGGCAATAAAAATGAGAGAAAGAACGCAATCATGGCAGTCAGTCAAAATCGATACTTCACGAGCAAATTTGCTGCTCTTCATGCCGTGTCACCTCCCCACTTTCAACTCTCCGGGCGCTATCATCATCATCTTCTAATCAAATTAGCAGAGACTAACACTAACAAATGTTACCGATAACAGTCACCTAATACTCGCTCACACGCATGGGTCTTCTCGCGCCATGTCGAGAAAAGTTCATGAATAATGATTGAGAGGATAGATTGTTTATTGATGGGGGTTTGATAAACACTGTAAAGTCGAATGAAAACAACAAAACACAAAACAATTCGTTAGAACCTGCATAAATGAAAAGGTTTTAGACGGGGACTTATTACTCAAGGCACTTACAAGGTTTGTTACATAAAAAAATGAAAAGAAAAAAAACGACTATTTTATCAATATGTGAAAATTTTCACGATAGCAAGAGAAATAGGGAGATAGAGCTAGTCGAAATTGGTCAATGGCTCGACGGGCTGATTTGAAGGGACAATTTTCCGATTCCGTTCCATTCTCCTTCTCGAACTCGACGTCTTCTTCGATTATCCACGTGTTCTCGCTTAACTCGAAATGGAAATCATGAGATGGTTCCGATTGAGTCCGTTGCGATAGGAAGACTGGCGAGAAGGTCTGGTTCGAGTCTCTCGAAGTGGAGACGTCAGTAGACGTTGATGGCTCGGAGACGGTAGACATGGTGGCAGTCATCAAAGCCAGTGTGAGACAGTAGACAAGGGAGGTGGAGCTGATGAACTCGATAAGTTGTTTGACAATGTCGACGATTGGAATGATTGAAGACTGAAAGATAGTTTAGATAAATTAGTATTCTAGAAACTTGTAAATCACATCCGCGGATGCATGTATCAAAAGGATTGCATAAAGCAGGACTCACCAATTGCAAGAGCTCATTGTAGGTCATAAAATCGTTCTTCTCGACAAAAGATCCGGCAACCCACTTTTCCATTTTCTCCAAATACTTTTCGAATTCTTCATTTTTGACAGCAACATTCCAATCCTGTGATAAAACAATTTCATCGCAGCCTCAAAATCTTAACTTTAAAACCTACCAATTTCTTCACAAAATCCCATTCCTTCGCATTCAAGTCATCTGCGTTCATTTTAAGTGATTCTGCCCATTCAGAATTCGAAACTCGATCGTAGGTGTCCGTATCGTGCATGTATTTCGAAGCGAGAACCAGAGCAGGTACGTAGAGAGAAACGGGATCTGTTTTATCGAAGAATTCCCTATTTTGATCACGAAGACGGTCCAAATAAACGAGAGCAACAACGAGTGTGCACGGATCGGCGAAACCATTTTTGGAGATCATAGCAGATGTGTTGGGTTCCATATAATCGAATGTGCATTTTGTGTCGAAGTAATCGACCACTAGTTCTGTAATCAGTAAAAATACATTTCGATTCAATTTAAAGTAAAAAATTTTAAAAGACCTATTAGGAGTGAAGCAAAATACTACTCCACAGTTCAACAAATTGTTGATCTGTTTGTCTTTTGGTTTGAAAACTTACGGGATAATGGATAGTTGAGTGCTGCAGGTTGTTTTGGTCCATAGTTTAATGATCGCTTCATCCTTTTCCGGATCTTGCGGAAATCAGGGAACAGTGGAGCCATCTGCAAATAAGCGACTAATCAAGTTGAAGTAGCAATTAAAATTGCGAAAGCCAGAAAATGAATCAATAACATGAGAACAGTAATCACGCGGTTTTATTTTATGAACTTTGTTCAAATTATCGATCGATAGGAAGGGGGGAAATCATAAAACTGGAAAGGCGCTCGCAGTAACTATTAACCAGCGGCAACTGAGAATTTCATATTTTTTAGCAAACAATCATCAACTGAGTCTATCAACATGCGGGCGCCGCACCCTATTGCGCAGCGGCCTGTAACAGTTACAATCATACAAAAAATATTTGAATCATAACTTTTTGCAGGGATCAGAGAACGTCTTGAGAGGATATTAAAACTGAAATAAAGATATTTACAAGGAAAAATGACTGTGCAGTATTTGTCCGAATTTTTTCGATGAAATCAAGCGGAGCGCGTTTGCATGATTTTTTTCGGTGATTTTTTTGAAACTAATATTTTTCCCATAAGCATGTTAAACAGAGAAATGCAAAAAAGCAATATTATGAAAATCATCTAGAAAAAAATCATTAAGAAATCATCGAAAAAATTAATTTGTCTTTTTATTTCCTAAACTACTTCAAATTCATAAATGGTCTCAAATCGTGTAATATGTACATTTTTTAAAGAATATACGAGTTAAAAAATGTGGGTAAACTCATGAAATGCGAGCTGAAAGTAGGAAAAATTGAGAAGAAGCGAGTTCGACAGCACGAAATTAAAATTTGCGAGCTAGCCACCGACTACACGTGAAGCCATGTCTGTTCGAATTACACAATTATCATCAAAAGGTGCTCAAAATCTTGAAAATTTTGCTTTTGAGGTACTTTTTGATAGTAGATAGGTCATCAAAAAAATTGCAAAAAAAGATTGAGCAGGGGTGGAATCGAACCAACGAGTGGGTTTTCACCGGTCCGCCCCACAACCCCTGCGCCGTCCATGCAACTGTCCAACACTGCGACAAAGGCATAGAAAAGAAGGGGAGGAAGGAGACGAGGGGAGGACGCGCCGAAAAAAATTATGCAAACGCGCTCCGCTGGATTTCATCGAAAAAATTCGGACAATTACTGCACAGTGGAAAAATGAGTCGTGAACAACATGACTAGCATTCAGCAAAACAGTATATTTCAATACTTCCAAACTTTAGAAACGAACAAAACGGAAGAGATCGGATTAAAGAGAAACTCGAAAGCGATCAATGAAAGATTCTTATTCAATCCAGCGGAAACATGAAAGTGACAAACAGGAGCTCTTCTTGCTCATATCTTAACAGTACTTGCGGTTTTCTGATGAACCACTTCGTTACTTTATAATCACTGTTTTTTTTTTCCGATCGCATTCTTGCGGTTTGATTACTGCACAAAAAACTTTTTGATAAATAACTTCTGAAATCAGAAAAGCAATTTCAATCAACAAGCAACGCTGCCACAGAGATGCACTGAACCAGAGAGACGCAGGCGTTAGACGGAAAAACTCCGTATCGCCGCCACGATAAACGAGTCGCTACGCAGCGAACCGCGACGCGTCTCCCCGCGCAGCGGTCGATTTGTCGATCCTCCCGCCGAAACTAAAATTCGAATTTCTAAATTTAAATTTAAGATTTCTCCTGCTTTTTGTTGTCAAATTAGTTGATGTTGTCTATGAATTTGATGAAGAAATGGAAATAAATTCAGAAAAGGAAACCTGAAATTGCAGAAGGATAAAAATCTCCAGCGATTTACTGTGGGAAAGGGTGTGAAAGGTTGTGTAAAAACAACCTGGGATTTCTTCGGAAATTTTTTTGACCTTTTTGTTGCCTCGAATTTTAGTATATTTTTGACAACACAATTTCGCTTCACCAGTTCATTCAGATTCTCCATTAATTTCGTTGTTTGTTTCTTCATCGCAGAACAATCCTTCCTTTAATAGAATTCTAGATGAAACCTCGTTTTTATTCATATATTTTCAGAAATGATGGACGAAACTGCCACCGTATCCGATCTTTCAAACCAGGAAACCAAGAAGGACATAACAGAGGCTGCTGAAGGTTTGCTAAAATGCTGAAGTATGTGTATCAAAGGTTCACTTCCTATTTCAGAACCGAAAGAAGCTGCCGCTGTTGCTTCCAACGGAGACGCTTCTCATCAGAATGGAGATTCTAAGACAGATACTGAGGTAAAGGCAGAGGATCCAGTTTCTGAAGAGAAGAAGGATGAAGCTCCAGCTGAAGAATCGTCCAAGAAAGAAGAGGCTGCACCTGCAGAGCCAGTCGTAGTACCCAAAGAAGAGGTTAGTATTACAACCTAATGGAGTTTTGTGCGAATCTGTTGTTTGTTATTTCTCCCTGATCGGCTGCGAACAAGAATAATTTGTTCTCTGTTGTAAATGAGAGTACGCCTGCCTCAGCTCAAATTTTGCATGTGCATAGGGGACGGGTTGCCTTCGTAGTCATGGTTACGTCAAGCAGGATCTACCTCTTAAACATACACCTTCACTAATAAGTAGTCATATGTGTTTGTCGCCCCACCTGGTTTACCCTAATTGAAACCCAACAAAAAATGGTAATCGAAATGGTCAATGTTAGTTAATTTTGAAAAATCAATGTTGTTTCACATTATTTTTTTTGTGTTTTCAGGCAGTGGAGGATGCTAAGCCTGCTGAGGAGAAAAAGGAAGAGGCTCCTGAAGTTTCTGCCGCGAAAGTTGAAGAACCAAAAGAAGATGAAGCTCCTGCTGCTGCAGAAAAGACTGAAGAGAAAGCGGAAGTAAAATCTGAAAAACCAGAAACCGAAAAGCCAGAAACAGCGTCATCGGATGCCCCGGAAGCTTCAACTGCTCCAGTTGCTGAGGAAGAAAAGAAGGTCGAAGAACCTTCCTCTTCGGAAAAGAAGGAGGAAACTCCAGAAGTGAAAGTTGCTGACGAGAAGAAAGAAGTCGTGACTCCAAAGGCTGAAGAGGAGGCCACCGCCAAAGAAGAAGTCGAGGAAGAAGGTACCGCCGAAGAACAATCTGCTTCGACTCCTGTCACTCCATCCGGCAGAGGACGTGGAAGAGGACGCGGCCGTGGAAGACCACCAGGCTCTGGAAGTACTGCAAAGACCCCAGAGAAGAAGCGTACTCCAAAAGCAAAGCCTGCAGTCAATCCGGAATCTGTTGCTGCTAGCAGACCACGTCGTTCCACTTCGAACAGAGTCGATTATGCTAATTCGGATACCAGCACTGTTCTGGCAGAAGTGGACGATGAGATTCCTGGAAAGCTGTTTAAGGGAAGGAAAGGCCCCCGCGGGAAGATTACCAAGTACGTATCTGATTCTGATGGTGCCCCATCAGATGATGACGATGTTGATTTCGGAAAGAAAAAGAAGGGAGGAGCAACTGGCAGAGGAAGAGGACGTCCACCTGCATCTACTAGACCAGTTCGTGCAGCTGCCACCAAGAGGAAGGCTAAGGTAATGTGTGACAGATTAAGAAAGTTATTTTGATTGATTATGTTTTAGGATTATTCTGATGACTCGAATGACGACGAAATCGAGTACGATGACAACAGTGACGAGGAAGAGAAAATTCCAAAGAAAAAGGCTAGAGGAGGGCCAGTTCCACCGCGACGCGGAGAAGCAGCCGACGAGGATCATGAAGAAGAGGAGGAGGGAGAAGAAGAAGCGATGGATGCGGAGGAAGTTGAAGCATAAGCTGTCGAGTACGCCTCTTTCAATTCTCTACTGTTACTTCTTAAACTATCTCGTTCCTAAATTATGTTACAATGCCAAACTATCAAACATCATAGGATGCCTTCTTTTAGACCACCAAGATTGCATTTATTACTTTTTGTTCGATAATTTCGTATCCAGATATGTTGTCAATCTATTTTCCTAATCGCCAATTCATCCCGGAAAATTTCAATTTGTCAGTCTGTATTTATAATTTTTACACCCCTGTTAATGTTCTGGCCTCAGTGAAGCCAACCACCCGTCTCTCCCATATTCGAGTTTATCGCGAAAACGTTTCACGAAAACTTGCTATTTTTGTTTGTCTGATTACTATTTTATATGTACGAAATCTGCCCCACCACAGTCAAATTTCGTTCATCACTCTTACCAGTCCACATCTCAGCGCTTGTTGTTTTTTCGAATCAAAATTCTATATATCTTATGTTTTAAGTACTCATTGATATTTCTCGAACTATTGAATAGTGAGAAGCTAGATCTCTATTTTCCACACGTTTACCAATTAGAAAGAGACCTCTTGCCCATAGAGCAAATATTGATAAGTACTTGAATCATCCGAGTTATCTCTGTCTTCAGTGGCGCCTATTATACTGCTGAGACGTGATACCCAACAAACTATTCTCCGTTGCCACCTATAAGGTATTCTCAAATGTTTTTAAACTTAATTTTAAAATGAAAAATTCACATGGGAAAACGTTTTGTATGTTGCAAGGGGTCTGAAATGTATAGTTACATCGTAGTTTTCCTAGAACTCAACACAAGTTTCAAAAAGGCATGACAGCAATAATTGGTTCAGGTGGTTTTTCGATGGTGAGCGGCTGTAATTACTTGAAGTCAAAGGAGAAGCTCGTGGACGGAGGAGATCGATCGAAAATGGAGGTGAGTAGAATATCACTGATAAACAAGCGCGCACTTACCTGAGTTCAAACAGAAAACATGACGGTTAGTTTGTATTCCGTCTTCTTCTTCTTCTTTTCCTCTTCATCAAACCAGGCGGCTCTCGTCTCGTGATTTCAGCGCGGGGCTGGAGAAGTGAGACTCTTCTGCCCAGTGCGAGCGCGCCTCGCGCCCCCCAAAAACAGAATAATTATCCATAGGTCTCTCACGCAACGAAAGGTGGTGCTCTATTCTCCCACTACGTTTTTTTTGGCTGCTTCCCTTTTTCCCCCGTTGTTGTGATGCCACAGAGATTGTCCAATTTCCGGCAATGCCCACAGAGCCGTCGGCATCGCAGTTCATCCGTGGCCAGATTAGAGAGTATTCTGCTGAATCGAAAAGAAGCAAAAACGCCCTTATCCGTTCTTTTTCGTTATTCTCTGTTTCAAAATCCGGACGAAGAGCCTTCGATAGCTTCTACTGAAATTCCGATGACTGCTATTCTATTAAATGGGAAGCCAATTTCTCAAGTGAGTTGGAATGTCCTTAATTGTCAATTCTTATTTCTCATATCCTATTCTACCATCTTAGGAACTGATATAAAAATTTTGAACATCTTTAGAGAATTAGATCATAAAAAAATTGAAATCATAATTTCTGAAGACTCCTAAGATTCTAATCTTATTGGGATACAACATTGTCTTCTTGAGAATTCCATTCATCTGAAATTGAGAAATGTATAAATCGATTAATTCCTCACCCTCTGGCACAACGAAGCCAAGAGAGCAGAGAGCTCACATACACACCCTTTGCCTCGGGGAGAGCTCTAAAAAGCGACGATTACATATCCGAGAGCTCTCTTTCCGGCGCGTGGTGCATGCTCCAAAAGAAAACGGAGAAAACGAGAGAAGTGAGAAGAAGGCGAGGAGATAAGCCGTGCGCCCCGGACGACGACGCCAACGGCTACGCAATTCGATCTCCTCTCCCAGGTCCCCCGCTTTCCGTATTTGTTCACCTCTAGTTACCACCAGTGTTACTCATCTTCACTTTCAATATTCCTCCTCCCCTGAATATTCCAAAATACTTTTGTAATTTCCGCTGGGAAATTACTAAATCCCAGTTGTTATGATACCGATAGGAGAGGTGGGAAATACTACTAGGCAGAGCACTCAATTATTATTTTTCCACCTGTTTATATTATTTCAGACGCACGATGGGCGGGCCGACATGACCAACTTTGAAATGGATCTTTTCGATACTCGAATAGAAATTCCCGTTGATAAAGGTGGTGGAGGTGGAGGAATGCACAGCCCATATTATGAAGAAGACGAATCGAAAAAGAGGTGTTGTAAGTGTGGGTATGTTGTTTTTCGCAGTCACTTGTCACGCTTTCTCAAACAAAAAAAAAGAACGAATCAAAAATTGATGAATGTTATTTTCATGGATTCTCTGTCGAATAGATCTGAATATTCATGTGATCAACTGGAGTCTGATGAAGGGTATGCTCTTTCAAGCACTTGCAAAAGTACAAGTTCGCTTCCGTCCGATTTTTCACACAAGCTTCAGCTTCCCACTTCACTGAAAACTTTTTTCGATCACTGGATTTTTGCTTCAAATTCGTGTACACGGAAAAAAGGATTTACTTTCAGCTCATCCCGAAATCGAATCATCAAACCTGCATGTGTCCCAATCTCGATCGTCTCTCTTCTCATCATAGCTCTCGTATTTCTTCCACTTTTCAACGAAGAAGATCTAGCTTCTCCCATCAAATTGACAACTGGATGTACTGTAGATTGTAAATCATATCTGATAGAATCCATCCCGACTGGAGTACCATTTCGCACAAATAATCATACGGCTGAAGCATGGATTAATATAATTGATAACACGAAACAGTAAGTCATCATTTTCAGTTTTGAAACCACATTCCTTTGCAGATATCTCGATATATCTGTCATGTACTGGAATTTGAATTCTTCGGACTACGAAACAGCAAAATATGGAAGAAGAGTGTATGAAGCATTGATAAGAGCTGGAAAACGTGGCGTCAAAATCAGAATAGCTCAAGATGGCGCTTCGAATCTTTCTGAAAACGAGGAGTCTGCTTATTTGGCAAGATCGGGATTGGCAGAAGTTAGAGAAATCAATGTGACTCGTCTAATTGGATCCGGAATAATTCATACAAAATTCATTCTTTCGGACATTGAAACTCTTTATGTTGGATCTGCAAACATGGATTGGAAATCTCTGAGTGAAGTGAAAGAACTCGGAGTTGTTATCGAAGACTGTCCATGTGTAGCTTCTGATCTCTATAAGATTTTTGCTGCCTACTGGAAACTCGGAGAAAACGGATCAGTGATTCCTGAAAAATGGCCGATCTCCTACCGTACGCCATTCAATTTCACGACCATGGCTAAAATGACACTGGACGGAGAACCTGCTGAATACTTCATTTCGGTAGTTAACTTTGATCTCCTTAATTTTTATAAGCTTCGAAAAATTCCAGAGCTCGCCAGGACCATTCAATCCAAAAGGAAGGGAACATGATCTAGCGGCAATTCAAAAAATCATCAAAGCTGCTCAAAAATCTGTATGCATTTCGGTAATGGACTATATTCCTTCAACCCTGTATATGAAGGATGGAAACCGATTCTGGCCAGAGATTGATGATGCTATTCGAGATGCTGCTTATAGAGGAGTTCATGTCCGAATGCTCATTTCGCATTGGGATCACTCGAGAAAAGAAATGCTACCTTTCCTGAAGAGCCTTCAAGATATCACAGATGGATTGCCTCGTTATAACGGAACTGAGCATGGACAGGTTCAAGTGAGGATATTTACAGTTCCAGCGAACGAGGAACAGAAGAAAATTCCGTTTACGAGAGTGAATCATGCGAAGTACATGGTCACAGAAAGCATTGCTTATATTGGTGAGTCGTTAGATATGCTTTGTGCTGTTAGAAGAATTTTCTCAGAAAACTAAACAGAAAACTATGAAAAAGCATACGGAACTACAGTAGTCTCGTTTGAAACAAAGAAATCGTAAATGTTATCACAACTAGTTACAAATTAATATAGTTTGGTTTCAAAGTGATCTGGACATTTTTCATGGAAACAGTCGGAAAAGTCCAAACACCAGTTCATATTCTAAACTTTCATTGAAAACGTGCAGTGAAAAAAGTAAAAATTATGTTGCAGGTACATCGAATTGGTCAGGAGACTATTTCATTAGCACAGCCGGAGTTGGAATGGTTGTGCGACAAGAAGCAGCTACGAAAAGGTTGCAAACCATCTTCGATCGTGACTGGAACTCTGAATATGCAAAGGATATCTGAGAAAACGGGCTGAACATTTACAAAATACGGATAGCTATAATTGTGTTCTATTCATTTTTATTATTGACATTTCAGTTGTTTTTCAATTGTTTTACTTCGGGACGAAGTTGAGACCTACGGGTGTGTATTAAATGAATTAAATGATTGAACAGTACAAAGAAACAAAGACACAAGTAATATGAGATCGGAATGGGAATGAGATGATTACGCGTAACGGGATGGGATTGTGAAGTGAAGAAGCCACATGTAGAGGGCAGCGAATCCACCGGCGACTGGAAGAGTGACGATCCAAGAGAAGGCGACATTTCGGAAGAGTCCCCAATCGATGGATCTTCCTGCTTTCACACTTCCGACAGCTACAACTGCTCCAACAAGACAATGTGTTGTAGAGATGGGAAGACCGAGTTTTGAGGCGAGAAGGGCAGTGACAGCGGCTCCGAACTCGATGCAGAATCCAGATGCAGGATTCACTTCACTCATTTTTGAACCCACTGTCCGAATCACCTGCAATCATGGATAACGAAAAGTCAACTGATACTCTTTTGATCTTTTTCGACCAATCAAAGAAAAGTTAATCCGATTACAGTTCATGCCACCCAACTGATTGTGATCAGAAAAATGGCACGAGAACTGTTTCTAAATGACAGGTTTTGGAATTCGTACCTTATGTCCGAGACACCATAATCCGACGCAAATCGCCAATACTCCGTAGAGTAATACGTAAATTGGAGTTTCCTTCTTTTGGTAAACGTCGAAATCTCTGTAGACGGCGATGAGAGCCACGAGTGGAGCGATGGCATTGCTGAAATCGTATTTTTTGGTTTCAAGTTTTCCGAGAATGTATTTTTTCTAGGAACCCCTCTACAGTAATCTAAACAGAAAACTAATTCACGAAATGCACTTTGAATCTACTACTCAACTTCATTTTTTTCCGGAAACGTTTACCGAGAAATGAAATGAAAATCATATTCGGCTCGTGATCAATGGGTTTGACTATTGATAAGAAGCGAAATAAATTACGAAAAGCGAGAATTAAAGAGTTACTGATAAGAATTGGTCTCAATCAAGAACGGTCAGCAGTTTCCAGTATTACAGTGTACATCAAGGACTTTTCAAGAGCAACTATTCTACTCACCAGACATCGTTGGCTCCGTGAGCAAAACCAGCAAAACAAGCGGTCAGAGTTTGGACGGAAGTGAACATTCTCAAAGTGTCTGGGCTCTCGACACGCTTTTGGTCAGGCAGGAGCCAGATGAAGAATTTTTTGACTTCTGGAAATGAAACATGAAATTGTAATCGAATATATGAATCTTACTTCCTGGGGGATCTTGTGGAACTTGCTCTGATTCTGATTCACTGCTGGTTACTGTAGTCGTGGAACCACTTCTGATTGCGACTTTGTCCAATTCTGGATCTTCGGATACAGATATCACAATAGAAGATGCATTGGAAGTGCGATTTTCCACTGCTTTTCCTTCTGAAAATTCACAAATTGAAATTTCGAATTTCGAAATCTAAACTTACTTGCAATATATTTCCGAATGCTTGGCACAATTAAAAAGTAACAAACGGCAGCTGCGATGATTCCAGCACCCAAACTGACGAGAATAGCAATCCAAAGGGGTACTGTAGAAAGATGAAGAACTTTCGAACCTTGATACGAAATCATGAACATATTGAAGGTCAAGCACACGAAATAGAAAATCGGAAGCCACATGAGTCCATTGGCAACTGGGTTGGACTGAAATTCGAAAGTTGATTACTGTAGAATATTGGAATTTCTTGCCGTTCTGAGAATAACATGATCCACAAAAAGATAAAGTAGAAGAGAGACACATCCAGCAAAGACTGGTGAGATGAACCAGGAAGCAACAATGTTCACAACCATCATCCATTGAATTCCTTGAAATCCCTTACATGCAATTGAATATCCGAGAGTTGCTCCAACCACTGCATGAGTGGTCGATACCGGAAGATGGAGGAATGTGGCAATCAGTAACCACGTGGCAGTTCCTCCCAATGCAGCCACTTGTCCAATCATAAAATCTCCAGCTGAATTGTTGTATACTGCCACATCGACGACTCCTTTTCTCATTGTATCTATCACATTATAACCGACTAGAACTGCTCCAAGTGTTTCGAATATCGTGGCAAGAAGGTATGCTTGAATCAAAGTCAGAGCACCAGAACCAACAGAAGTACCAAATGCATTCGAGACATCGTTGGCTCCCATACCGAATCCAAGTAGAAAAGCGAGACATATTCCAACAATAAGAGCCCATAGGAAGCAATGCTAAAAATTGAATAATAAAAAAACATCTGGAAGAGGAGACTACTGTAACTCACTCTGAAATCTTGTAGATTCACGGCCGAAGCCAATGTAGTCGTGACGACGTCGAGCACAATGTCCAACATCTTTCTCCGTGACTGAGGAGACACTTGACCACTGTCCTCTCGTTTTATAGATCTTTTCGAAGACGAGCAGAAAAAAGGAGGTGGAGAATCCGAAAAAGGTGGGAAGAAAGAGTAGTTGATACAGTTCTTATCGAATCGAGACTGAAACGGAGCAAAAAAATGGAAGTGGAAGAAAAAGGAGCAGAGGACGGACATACCGAGAAAGTACGTGAAGAAGATGGTGAACAAAGGGATGAGAAATTAATTTTTTGTTGAGTGTGGACGGAGAAAAGTAATGGAGAAAGCACCAGTGATTACAGTAACCGCAAAATCCACGCAACATAAAGTTGGCTTGGAAAGCGCAATTTCGAACCACGTTTAAAACTATTGATAGAAATTCCCCAAACTGACCTAGACCTTGAAATTCAGTATAAATCATCGAGCTCTATAACAAAATTAGTGTTGGAAGATGGGCTTACGTCCGGGTCTTTTCGGACCTTCCATTTTCTCAACTTCAAATTCAAATTTTTCGGTCAATCGTTATACCAAAATGTAGAACTCGATAAGATCTATAAAATGGTACTAAAATCACCCAGATAGCCTGTCTCAGTTTTTGTCTAGAACTTGTAGAACACACGGGCCCAAAACGCCTGGTCCGAACGTTCTACGAGTTCTAGACAAAGACTGAAACAGGCAATCCGGGTGATTTTAGTACCATTTTATAGATCACATCGAGTTCTACATTTTAGTATAATGATTGACCAAAAAATTTGTATTTGAAGCGGAGAAAATCAATGGCCCAGGTCATGCACGAAGAAGGGTATTCAAAACTCAAGGTTTGAATTAATAATGGAACTCATTGTTAGGAGTTACAGCCACTTCTTATTGTAGTATTTGTGACTCTAAACAAAAACAAAAAGCGGACAGAGATAGTGTGTTAAGTCAATATTGTTCTTGCTGATATAGTAAGGTTTGGAAAATCGAAGATCATTGAAGGAGGACTTCTAAATCCCTAGTACCGTAAAATCTCTAATAGAAGGACACCTCTAAAAGAGGGACATCGAAGTGCCCCCGAAAAGAGCACTTTCTCAGATTTGTGCGCATCTAAAAGTAGTCTCAATCGATTCCTTGTCAAAAATAGACTTGGATCAATATGAAATAAGTTACGGGTTGCTTCTCAAAAGTTATTTATGGATACTTTTGTGAAATTCGCATTTTGATTTTGAGGAGGTTGAACAATAGAAGGACATGTCTCTCTATTAGAGGTTTTACGATATATTCTTCTGAGTCCAATTCTTTTTTCAGATGGTATCCGATCTTAATTGATTTCTCACCCGGTCATCTCCTGTCGCTTTCTCATTTCCGGGTCATATTTCGTGATTCTCCCTCTTTTTCAACGATAAGCAAGTTCAAAACGCAATTATGTAAAAATCAGGAAAAAGTCAACCGAGCTATTTTTAGAAGGACGACATTCGAACTCTGTCTGCTATAAAATTTCGGTTTTATTCGAAAATTTTCCTGAAAACACACAAAACTAGACAATCTTCCGATTTCCAAGTGCACAATGTTGCATTCCAGATTATAAAAGTTTTTGGTGCAACTTCCGCTACACATGACACATTTTGTAGTTTGTGTTTCAGATCGTTTTTCAAAATTTGAATTTCAGAATGTTGTCGTCAAAATTATAAGCTCCATGTTATTTTTAAAACATACGTCATCTTCAATATTCAAAACAAAGAAAAATAGTACAATGGCGTTGAGTGTTTGTGATTTGTGGAGGTGTTGTATACATTATTCAAATATTTTTTATCACATGCTTTCCTTTTACTTTCTCTAAATAAGAAAACAAAAGGAAGTCACTTCAATGCACAAATTCTTGCTCTTTTTACGAGCCCGCGGTCTCGGCAAAATGTTCACAGGTTTCCTGGACATTGTCGATTATTTCAGACGAATGCATAAAATGTGAGACGAAGTTTGTTGCCTCGGGCCTGAAATAGAAAGAAATTCTTTCCAGAAAATGAAATTCGGACAAAAGCAATAATAGAGAATTTTATTGGGAATTTCGAAATTCGAAAAGTGATAAAGATGAGATCGTTTCACAGAACAGCGAATTGATCGTAGAATAGATTCCTGATTTTGTAATAGTCTTTTGTGAATGCCCCCTTCAAGAGAAATCCCGAGCATTTTCCTGCAAAGAATAAATATTATTTGGCACCTTGCCAACGTGTGACTTCCTACCTCCATTGATAAGAAGAATTCCACTGAAAAATTCTGCTTTGAATCCTTTTTCAGTGAGAAGAGTTTTGAAATCCGACAGTTTGGGATCGTTCACGAAAATCGCCTGGAAGAAAAAACCATGTGATCATTTTGCATTTTTCCGCTTTTTTTCAAACTTCACGAACAGACGCAACTGCACTTTCAATGACGCAAAACAAGCACAGAAGCAAAGAACAATCGCCTACACTGTTATCAGCTGGAAAGGAGAAATCATAACATTTGTGTTTGATTCCGAATGATTGAGAATTAAGTGCATGCGTAATAAGCGACGGGGGATTAGAGACATTTTTGAAAGTTGTTGTAAAGAGAAAGAAAGAGTTTCTATTTTTAGTTGCATGGGAAAGTGATCTTTGCATTGCTCGTAAAAGCAACAAATGATTCTACCTGGTAATGGTTCTCGAGGGATCCGAAGGACTTGGAAGAAGCTTAATAAGGTTTATGGTAGGGTGGAAACTTGTTTCAAGTTACTTGAAAAATATTTTGAGTGTTAAAAAAAAGTTTAATTTTCACGTGAATCAAAAACTCAACTTCTCAAAAAAGTTTTCGCGTGAACTCCTGATTTTAAAAAGCTAATTTAAAATTTCTCTATATCCACGTGTGCCACACTCCCCCCTCCAAATCAGTCTTCGGTTTTTCTATGAAAGGTGAGGTTTTACGAAAGTCTTTAACAACTCAATCGTCAACTTCAGGTTTCGTCCGGCACTTTGTGACGAAAATTGGAGAGTGTGGTCAACAACTTCCGGATCTCAACTGTCCCTTGGGTTCCAGAAGATGTTCAGTTTCTAGGATGAGGTTTGAACCTTAAGAAATCGGTTAATCGAGTTTTCGTTTCGCACTATCTTGCTTGTATATTCTGTGATTTCGATGCTTCCAGTGTTGACATCAGGTTGACAAAACGGTTCAGTTTTACTGGGAGTTGATGTCGCGGCAGCAGAGTTTCTGCTCCACGACTTCCACTCAAGCAATCTAGAAACACTTCTAGAATGACGCAAAGTCATAAACAGTTATTCTTTCTGTAACGGATTCTCCGTGACCCTTTCTTATCTTGATCGCACTGACATCAACCTTGACCTCTGGTTCACCTCCACGTCATCGTCAGTCGCTATAAAAGAAGGCAGAATCGCCAGAAAGATGGATTTCCCAAGGAGTAGTCCCTCGGAGTCTCTGGGACTTTCCTAATCTGAGCGCTACGGATGCCAAGGAAGGACAAGCTGATTCAACCAAGGAGTTCCAGCAAGTGAACCAAGGAGATGTCTACGGATCTGCCAAGGAGCACCATCCCCGACGCCGCCCTGATGCGATCGGATTTCTACTACGGATGACTGTGCCTCCAAACCGACAATCCTCTCTCCGCCTCTGTCAATTCAACTGCCTTCCTGCTCGTCCTAGCAATGCCGATGAAGTCTACAGATCTGTCGTGGCTCGTCAACTCAAGGATTCCGCCAAGAAGAACCAATTGAGGAACTCCCGTTACTGAACTAATAAACTGTGCTAAACCCCTATCCTTGTATCTATCTCGACACTGGGTACACCAGCCCATTAAGGTGTCTTGACATGGTGCATCGACCGGGAATCCATGGCACACAAATCCATGGAGACCCTTGGTGGCAAGGATAGAAGCATAGTTAGAGAGAAGTGGCAGTTCTCTCAGTCTCGTACACTCGAGACAAACCATTACCATTGATCATCACAAAGATCAACACAAATCCACTGAACCACCTCATTCAAACCAATCACATTGGAACAGTCCGATGCACATCAGGTGTGTCGAGGAGGCTCTCACTGAACCTGTAAACAGGGTTCTCTTCCTCCGCCCCCAGTGTCGCGGCAGCAGAGTTTCTGCTCCACGACTTCCACTCAAGCAATCTAGAAACACTTCTAGAATGACGCAAAGTCATAAACAGTTATTCTTTCTGTAACGGATTCTCCGTGACCCTTTCTTATCTTGATCGCACTGACATCAACCTTGACCTCTGGTTCACCTCCACGTCATCGTCAGTCGCTATAAAAGAAGGCAGAATCGCCAGAAAGATGGATTTCCCAAGGAGTAGTCCCTCGGAGGCACTGGACGACTAGTCCCTCGGAGTTGATGGATGCCAAAGAAGGTCCAAGCCGATTCGATCCAAGGAGATGTCTACAGATTTGTCAACCTGCACCATCCTGCCGACGCCGCCCGGATGCGATCGGATCTCTACTGCGGATGACCGTGCCTCTCCCCGACAATCCTCTTCCTCCGTCAATCAATTGCCTCCTGCCCATCCAACAACCGTCTGAGGAAGTCCCCAAGTGTGTATAACGCCGTCAACTCATGGTATCCGTCAAGAAGAACCAATTGAGGAACTCCCGTTACTGAACTAATAAACTGTGCTAAACCCCTATCCTTGTATCTATCTCGACACTGGGTACACCAGCCCATTAAGGTGTCTTGACAGTTGATTCTGACTGATATCTGGATGGCTGATTTGTGCATGTGCGTACACTGCCATTAGCAAGATCGGTATTTTGGATCTTACTTTTGTCTAAGTCCTGGCTCGTCAGTCATCTGGATTTCGTGTTAGGAAAAAACTATCAGTCTAACACAAGGGCCCGGTCAATCGCATTGGGCTCCTGCAGCGGGTTATTCAATCTAGACAAGTGAGTAGATGTGACACGGAGACAGGTTAACTGAATGAGAATACCCGTGTTTATCGATATGCTGGTTGACTGTGGTTCATATTTCTTGTTCTTTCACGCTTCCAGTGTTGACATCAGGTTGACAGAACGGTTCAGTTTTACTGGGAGTTGATTCTACATGATTTCTGGATAATTGATTTGTGCATGTGCGTACACTGCCATTAGTAAGCTCGGTATTTTGGATCTTACTTTTGTCTAAGTCCTGGCTCGTCAGTTGTCTGGATTTTGTGTCAGAAGGAAACCATCAGTCTAACACAAGGGCCCGGTCAATCGCGTTGGGCTCCTGCAGCGGATTGTTCAATTTAGATGAATCAGAGATCTAAACCACTATCAGATCAACATGGGTATTAATTGAGTAACTGAACTCTGCTGGAACCTTTGGGACATCCACGTGAGCCACGTTCCTCTCCAGCGAATGGCGTTAAGTGCAACACGGAAGAAGACGAAGAATCACCTCGTGTCCTCTCATTTTTCTCATGTTTTTTTTTTGTTGATTAGCACTGTGGAGTTGTAATTCTGCCTGGTTTGTTTTGGAATTTCGCTGGAAACACTCCTTGTAAAATTATTTCATCGCAATGCTTATCGTAAATGAATCGTTTTTCTCTGGGGTAACATAATTACGGTACATAAAGTACCTAATTATGTCACGGTTGTTTGAAGTTATGATATTTAGTTGTAGAAATATCTATCAGCTGGATCGAAAGCTTGTAGGAACTAGTAGATTTGGATGAGGCATATACAAGGTATACTTTCCTGGATAGTGGTTTAGTTTACTTCGTCTGTTTCAGTTTGTCAGTTTGGTTTGTCGTCGTGTTCTTAAGAAAAAGATCAGTTGTAAATAGCTATCTACGTAGGTTGGTGCTTCGATTCAGTGCAAAAACGCGGAGGATCTTTCCGAAGATCAAAGACTAAAAGAGAGGCTTCCAATTCTACCAGCAGTTCATTCATAAGTACTGTATAGTAAGACGCTGCTCATACGAATCGATTCAAGCAAATACTTGATGTGAAAGTGAAGCAAACGTCAGTATTTTGATCTAGGAAAACATCAAGCTGCAATCATTTTTGATTACCTTCGTTAGTCAACGCAATGGAAATGTTGAGCTCTGGAAGCCTCATCTTGAAATACATGAAATATCGACTAAAACTGGAAATTAGAAACTAGGACCGAACATTTTTTATGGAATTTTTTCTCACGCTCAGCCCGTTTCAACACTGAAGACTTTATTATGTTCATGTTGAAGAAAAAGATTCAAAGAGATACCAGAGACTACCCGATTCTTGTTATGATTGGCAATGAATGTGATGTATTTATTACAATTAGATGAACCCTTGAAACCCTCCATTTTGGACACATTTGAGAATAGTATTAGGTTGGCAAGTATGAAACCGGACTCGTCTTTCTTTAACTGTTACTCGAAGCAAAGAGAATGAATTATTTTGTGAGCTACCTCATTTAAAAGAGGGTTTTATTGCGCATCGTTTCATATATTTTTTTCTCGTTTTTATCTGTTCAACTTCATAAAAAAATTCTCCAGATATGTGCGACCGAAAAGTCCTCATGCGCGCTTGCTTGTGGTACGACTTCAAGCAACGCAAGCCAGCTTCTGAATTTCTTCGTACATTGTCAGAAGTATTTGGCGATGAAGCCATTTCTAGGACTTAAGTTTATGAGTGGTTTAAACGATTCGAAAATGGCGACGAGAACCTTGAGGTCGAAAAATGGGTAGACTCGTATTTCACATCGCAGCCACCGGGGTTTTTCCATAGAGGCATCCATCCATATATCCATTCTTTGCGGGCTCGCTGGCAGCAAGTTATTGATGATGATGGTGAATATATTTTAGATTGAAGTTATAAATTTCCGATTTTACGATCATTTTTCTTCCAAAAATCCGGTTTCATACTTGCCAACCTAATATGATAAGGACGAACAAAGTTTTTTTCAATTATTCTGTTCCCAAGAACATTTTCAACGAATTCCAGCAAAGAAATTGTATTTTAAAATTCTGACGGAAAACATTTGAAAAACCGCGCAAAATCGATGGCCGAACCAGTGTAGTTTTCTCTTCCGTCGCACTTCGGCCAGCATTATTTTGCGATTTTTTTGCAATTTTTCAATAGTTTTCGAGCATTTCTCTTCTGGAAAATGGATTTTCCGCTAAAACTTATGGAAAAAATCAGTGCCAATTCAATTTTTCTCATTTCCTTTCACTCCTCCTCTCACAAAAACTCTTCCCACTATTTATACAAGGTTCACATTTTCAGATGAAGAGAATTTTGAAGGATTTGACTCAATTTAATGAAGATGGAGTACTCGAGAAGCAAATCAAGTTGGAGCCAGTTGAAGAAATCGAGACGAAACCAGGGAATTTTCTATTTGATGAAGAATATTTTCGAAATAATCCCGTCAAACTTGAGGAATTAGACGAAGAACCGAAAACGACAAACGCCGAAGAAATAAAAAATACTGAACATTTTGAGAAGTCGATGCGCCTGGAGAACAAACTGGAGAATTCTGAAGCGCCTGTTGAACAAACGAAATTTATTAGACGAAGATGTTCGATTTGCACGGATATCGTGCCACTGAAGATCATGAAAAGGAGTTATGTGGAGGGAGACAAGTTCATTCTCGCAGCATTGATTCCCGATCACTTTGTTTCAAGCAAAAGTATCAGTCAGTTCATCGGTACGAAAAATGCTTCTGTTTGTTATGCGCATTATGTGGAAGCTAGTACGAGAATTGAAGAACATATTGAAGACCCGAAAGCAGTGGAGAAAATCTTAATGCCAAAAATTAGGTCTGTGAATCCGAATCTTACGACTGCACGGATTTTGACTCATTTCCTCTTCAGAAACATGAATAAATAGTAAGAAGTAGTCTTGATTTATACTCAAATAAACACTTCTTTCAGTATTCAGCCAACTGAATACGCTGTCAAACGCCGATGTTCAATTTGCAAATGTCGCCGACCGGCAGAAACAGTTAGTAAATTCTCATCTTTGAATTCGAAAACTGTAATTATGGTTGGATGCATTCTACGGGGTACACCCACTATCGATCAAGTCGAGCCCCACTGTATGTCCAAAGAAAAACAATTCGTGTGTTATGAGGATATCAAGATGATTACGAATACGATTTTCAATCATCTCAGAGTCAATAATTATGAAGAGTTTCTTAACTGCTCGACGGTTTTAATGGAGGACCTGATGGTAACTGTCAATAGTTTACATCCGGAAATGACAGACGTTCAATTCAAAAAATCCGTTAGAGAAATTGCCGGAAAGAATGAGTCACTCCCTCAATATGTAAGGTTTTTTCAAATTACTATGAATCAAAGCATATTTCAGACCGAGGCGACTTCTCGCCGTATATATCGTTGCTCAGTCTGCAAGTCTCCAGAGTCACTACTAAAAATGTGTCGTCTGCAATCGGTAAATGTGAAGACTTCTATTTTGACGGGGTGTATTTTAAAGCGAACGAATTCTCTGGAAGATGCACGACAGATAATTCAAAGAGGAAAAATAGAATGCGTTTGCCACAAACATTTCAAGGAAGTGAATCAACTAATTTGCAAACGGCTAGGAATCCGAAATGCTCGAGAAATTGATGGTTGCTCATATGAATTGATGAATAAGTTGATGAAAACTGTGAATGCCATTCTTCCGAGTATGCGGATTGCTCAGTTCAAAGATTCAGTTCTCGAATTAGCAAGGAAGACGGAGAAGTTCGAAAAACAGGTTGTTCTTGTGAAATAACTAACAAAGTAGCAAGATTTTTGAAGCAAACCCTAGCTCCAGAAGTTGTCAAACAGGAAGATACAGTCACTTGTGAAGAAGGCGGTACCGAATTTTGCGAAGAAAGTCGAAGAGTTCGATGCACATGTGAGATTTCTAGTTTTTTATCCAATTATAACTATTGTTATTTTTCAGAGACTACTTCCTGCATCCCGGTAAAAATGCACATATTTCGAGTCCGTTTTTTCATGTCATTGTTGATCTCGTTGTTATCTATGATCTTTTACTTCTTGATCTTTTGTTTATTGATTTCTATAGTTATTAAATTGTTTAAAAATGCATTTTTCTGAATAATTGCTCAATTAATTGTGTGTTTGCAAACCGTTCAAATCGATCAAAAATGCTTGGTTTCACTGGATTCCCGATCTCAACTCTCCCTTTTTCAGATGATTTTAAGAAAGAGGACTTTGATGGATTCGCCCGGGTCAAACGAAAAGGAAAGTATGGAACATTTCGAGAAGAGAAGAAAATTAGATACCGCTGGGCAAAAATCGGAGGATTCTAAAGCGCCTGTTAAACAAACGAAATTACGGAGACGAAAATATCCGATTTGTATGGATATGGTACCCCAGAAATCCACGAAATTAATGATGATGAAGGAAGAGAGGCTTATTCTGGCAGCATTGATCCCGGATAGATTTGTTTCAAGTGAAGCTATCAGTCAGTTTGTGAAATGCAAACAACCTCATGTTTGCTTCGAGCATGTTGTGGAGACAAGTACGAGAATCGAAGAGCACATCGAAGATCCAAAAGCTCTTGAGAAAATGTTGATGTCTAAAATTAAGTCTGTGATTGAGGAATATATTAAAGATCCAAAGGCAATCGAGAAAATTTTGATGCTCAAAACTAAATCACGGAATCCGAATCTTACGACTACTACACGGAAAGAATGCATTTTGATTCGGTTTCTTTCTCGGAACAAGAAAAGAAAGTAGGGCATCCCTCAAGATAATTTATCCAAATAGAAATTGTTTCAGTATTCAGCCGACAAAAGGCGCTATCAATTTTCGATGCTCAATTTGCGATCATCTTCTACCAACGAAAACAGTGAGAGAATTCTCATCAATAAATTCGAAAACTGTAATTATGGTTGGATGCATTTTACGGGGTACACACAGTATCGAGCACCACTGTATGTCCAAAGAAAAACAATTCGTGTGTCATGAGGATATCAAGATGATTACGAATACGATTTTCAATCATCTCAGAGTCAATAATTGTGGAGAGTTTCTTAACTGCTCGACGGATTTAATGGAGGAACTGATGGTAACTGTCAAAAGTTTACATCTGGGAATGACAGACGTTCAGTTCAAAAAATCCGTTAGAGAAATTGCCGGAAAGAATGAGCCACTCCCTCAAAATGTGAGATTTTTCCAAATTATCGTTTGTCAAAGAATATTTCAGACCGAGGCTGCTGCTCGAGATATACGTCGTTGCTCAGTCTGCAAGTATTCAGAGTCACGACTCAAAATGTGTCGTCTGACATCAGTAAATGTGAAAGCTTCGCTTATGGCAGGCTTTATTTTCAAAGGGACCCATTCTCTGGAAGATGCACGACAATTGGTTCAGTCAGAAAAAAAAAGAACACGTTTGTCACAAGCATTTCAAAGAAGTGAATCTATTGATTTGCGAACGCCTTGGAATCAGAACTTCTCGCGAAATTTACGATTTTTCGGATGAGCAATTGAATAAGCTGATGGAAACTGTGAATGCCATTCGTCCAAGTATGCGGATTTCTCCATTCAAAGATTCGGTTTTTGAGATAGCGAACAAGGTTGACAAGTTCGAAAAACAAGTACGTCTAGTGAAATAACCAACAAAGTAGTTAGTTTTTGAAGGCAACTCTAGCTCCAGAAGTCGCGGAAGCAGCTACAGAAACTGTCGAACAAGAAGAAACAGTTACTTGCGGAGTCTGTCAACTTATCCACCCAAAAAATAAATTCCTGGCAAATTGAGAGAATCGAAGGCTCTGATAATGCTCGGATGCATTATCCGGGAGTCGCATACTATGGAAGATGCGAAGAAATTCATTATGTCTGGAAATCAGGAAATCAGTTGTAGGAAGCATTTTCGAACCTCAATGAAGAAGATTTTGGATTTTCTTGGAGTTCAGAACGCTACAGAAGTCTCCAGCTGCTCTGGAAAGTTGATGAAGAAATTGATGCAAACTGTAAATGGTGTTCTTCCGGAAATGACTGTGCTTCAATTTAGATCGACCGTTTCAAAATTGGCGAAGAAGATCAAAGAGTTCAATGCACATGTGAGATTTCTAGTTTTTTATCCAATTATAACTATTGTTATTTTTCAGAGAGTATTTCCTGAATCCCAGTAAAAATGAATAAATTGCGAGAACGTTTCTTCAATTCTAATTTGTTTTCCCTTGTTATTTTTTGTTACGTTTTCTCATTATTGTTGATCTCATTGTTTAAAATTTTAAAAAAAAGTAGTTATTACTCCTTTCTTCTCACACTCATCTTGTTTGAATTTCTCAGAACTTCTATACTTGAATTTCATGAAAACATGTGAAATATATTTCACATGCTTTTTTTTCAGATTCCAATGTAAAGTTTTTCAGATGAGTTCAAAGAAGAGAACTTTTAAGGATTTACCCGGGTCAAATGAAAAGGAAAATATGGAGAAACCGGTGAAACAACGGAAACTTGATTCCGCTGAGAAAAACTCGGAGAATTCTAAACCGCCTGATGAACAAACTAAATATCTGAGGCGAAAATGTCCGATTTGTATGGATTTTGTGCCACAGAAATTCATGAAAAATGTTTCTGTGGAGGAAGAGAAATTTATTCTTGCTGCGATGATTCCAGATAGATTTTTTTCTGCTGAAAGTATGAATCAATTTATGAAATGCAGAAATCCTCGTGTTTGCTTTGAGCACTTTGTGCGAGCTACTACGAGAATCGAAGAACACATCAAAGATCCGAAAGCGGTCGAGAAACTGTTGATGCCTAAAATTAAGTCGATGAATCCGAACCTCACGACCACACGGAAAGGATGTATTTTAACTCGGTTTCTTTTTCGAAACAGAAAAAAATAGTAAGAAGCGATCTCTATTCATATTCAAATAAACATTTCTTTTAGTGTTCAGCCGACAAAAGACGCTCTCAATTTTCGATGTTCAATGTGCAATCGCCTTCTACCAACGAACACAGTTAGTGAGTTCTCATCGAAGAACTCAAAAACAGTCGTTGTGATTGGATGCATTCTACGCGGAAAATTCACCCTCGAGCACGCAAATGGTCAATTTCAAAGGAAGAAGGTATCGGTGTGCCACAAGGATCTTAAGAAGATGATCAAAACGATTCTAAATTATCTCGAAATCCAGAATCCTGTAGAGATTTCTGATTGCTCGACGGAGTTGATAGAAAAGTTGATGAGAACTGTCAATAGTTTACATCCGGAAATGACAGACTCTCAATTCAAAAAATCAGTCAAAGATTTAGCCAGCAAGGTGGAACTCCTTCCAAAACATGTAAGATTTTTAATAAATGAATTTGAATGCATGTGATGCTCTGAAATACAATACTCTTTTCAGACCGAGGCGACTTCTCGCCGTATATATCGTTGCTCAGTCTGCGAATCTTCAGAGTCACAACTAAAAATGTGTCAGCTGAAATCGATAAATGTAAAAACATCAATTATGGTAGGGTGTAATTTGAAAGGAACACATTCTCCGGAAGATGCACGACAGATGATTCAAAGAGAGAAAGTAGAATACGTTTGCCACAAACATTTCAAGGAAGTGAATCAACTAATTTGCAAACGCCTAGGAATCCGAAATGCTAGCGAAATTAACGATTGCCCCGATGAGGCAATGAATAAGTTGATGGAAACTGTGAATTCAATTCTTCCGAGTATGCGGATTTCTCCATTCAAAGATTCGGTTTTTGAGATAGCGAACAAGGTTGAAAAGTTCGAAAAACAGGTACGTCTAGTGAAATAACTAACAAAGTAGTTAGTTTTTGAAGGCAACTCTAGCTCCAGAAGTCACGGAAGCAGCTACAGAAACCGTCGAACAAGAAGAAACAGCTACTTGCGGAGTCTGCCAACTCATTCACCCAAAGGATAAATTCCTAGCTGTCAAATCGAGAAAATCGAGAGCTCTGATAATGCTCGGATGCATTATTCGGGAGACACATACTCTTCCAGAAGCAAGAGAATTTGTATCGTCGGAAAAAGGAGTACTCAGTTGTAGAAAGCATTTTCGAACATCAATGAAGAAGATTTTGGATTTTCTTGGACTTCAGAATGCTTCAGAAGTCTCCAGTTGCGCTGGAAAGTTGATCAAGAAATTGATGCAAACTGTAAACGGTATTTTCCCGGAAATGACTATCATTGAATTCAAATCGACTGTTTCAAAGTTGGCGAAGAAAATCGAAGAGTTTGATGCAAATGTGAGATTTTCCTAATTTTTCTAGCCAACTATAAATAACTTGTTCTTTTTCAGAGAGTTCTTTCTGCATCCCAGTAAAAATGAATAGATTGCGAGAACGTTTCTTCAATTCTAATTTGTTTTCTTTTGTTATATTTTGTTATTGTGGCGGTAAAATGCAGCTGGACCTGCGCCACCGCACTCCAGTGGAAAAATCACCGTGTCGGGGCCTTTTACCACAGGAGTGCGGTGGCGCAGGTCCAGCTGCATTTTACCGCCACAATACGTGTTTTTGTTATTGTTGATCTCATTGTTTGAAAATTGTCAAAAAAAAAAAAAAACTGTTTTTTGCTATTTTTACGAGTCCGCGGTCTGGCGGTCTGGGCAAAGTGTTCCTAGGTTTCCTGGACATTGCCGATTATTTTAGACGAATGCATAAAATGTGAGACAACGTTTGTTGCCTTGGGCCTGACACAGAAAGCAACAAAAAGTGTGAAATCTTTCCCGAAAATGAAATTCGGACAAAAGCAATAATAGAGAATTTTATTGGAAAGTTTGAAATTCGAAAAGTGATAATGATGAGATCGTTTCACAGAACAGCGAATTGGTCGTAGAATAGATTCCTGATTTTGTAATAGTCTTTTGTGAATGCCCCTTTCAAGGTAAATCCCGTTTCTTCACGACGGAGAGAGCATTTTCCTGCAAGTAAATATATAGTTTATTGCCAACGTGTGACTTTCTACCTCCATTGATAAGAAGAGTTCCACTGAAAAATTCTGCTTTGAATCCTTTTTCAGTGAGAAGAGTTTTGAAGTCCGACAGTTTGGGATCGTTGACGAAAATCGCCTGGAAGAAAAAACCATGTGATCATTTTTTATTTTCCGTTTTTTTCCAACTTCATGAATAGACGAATTTTTGAAAGTTGTTGCACAGAGAAAGAAAGAATTTCTATTTTTTGTCGCGCCGGAAAGTGATCTTTACTTTGATCGTAAATGCTTCCGACTCAGTTTTTAGACAATAGTAAAAAAATAAAGTGAAGATTCCAAATACCTGGTGGACAGGAATATTCTTCTTCGGCAGAGGATTCAGAATGAGTGCTCCACGAACTCTCTGTTGCGATTGATTTGGTGCAGTACTAGCTTCTACAGCTTCTTCGGATTCTTCTGCCTCTGTATTTTCTTTGATTTCATCTCCGTCCTGAAATGTTCATTTTTGATTTGAATCAGATTTTGATACTCACTGTTTCCATCGGTTCGCTGTCCTGATTCTCTGCGGTTCCCTGAGATGACTGCCCATTTCTGCCATCAGCAATCATCAGTTGCGAAGTTCCAGAAAGCAACTCTTCATACTGTTCTTTCTCTTTCACCATTGCATCAATCCATGCAAGACTGTTTCCATTCGAGACGTCTTTGAATTGAATTTCCGCAAGAAGAGCATCACTCAATGACACTTGATAAATGAATGATTCGACAGAAGCATCAATGAGTTCATTCGCCACTGGAGTATTCAGTTGATCTTTCGAGAAACCATTGTCCGTGAAATAAGCATAAAGATCTCGTGTATCGTCTCTCGATCCATGAACAATAATGATTTGTTTTGGTTGTAAACCGGCTAGCATTTTCTTCATTGACTCTCCATCTGATATACCCTCGTACTCTATATATTCAACTCGACAGGATACTTCTATTCTATTTCTGAATTCTACACACTTGGTTGGCATCTCTTCCACATGATCGTTTGGATTGTAGATTTCTTCCTCTTCTTCTCGTTTCTGCACTACAATAACTTCATCCTTCGTTTGTCCTTTTCGTAAATCAAGTTTCGATACCACTGTGTAGTCTTCTGGCTTGATTACTTCTCCGTAATCGTCCCATTTCACTTTCTCCTCGACGTATGGATACATTGGGAACGATTTTTTGGTAGACTTGAAGAACGACGCTCTGAAACAGAATAAATAATTAATAAATTGATAATATAACTTACTTTTGTTGGGTATCCCATTTTGACATGATATCAAAACAGTGTGCGTCATTCTCAATTCCATCGAATGATCGGTAGTCTTTTTCAGAATGCCTTGGAACAATCGGAGCAGCGATATCGTCGTCATCACTGTCATCACTTTCATTCGCCTGTGCTTGCCGTCGTGCTCTCTCCATTCTTATCCTCGTTTCTTCGGCATCTCTTTCTGCTTTCCGTCGTTTGTATTCCAAAAGTTCTTCTCCTTCTAGCGGCACTCGTTTTTTCACTAACAAACTCAGCAGTCGATCCTCATTTCTCAAAACTCCATCATTCGCTCGTTCGGCCAAATTCACCAGCTTCGCAGCCAATGTGAACGAAGCTGGTCTTGCAGTGAGGATAACACCGTTTCTCGGATCAGAACACCAATCTAGGAAAATTTCTCTAGAAAATCCGGTTTCCATATCTTGACTACTGCATAATACGACTTTCGGTGATCGCACCCTCATCAGTTCTTGATGTGAGTGGCACAGTGTTACGTGTTTCAGAGTAAACGGGTTATATCTTGCTGAACTGGAATCGTACTTGAAAAGCTTATCTTCCATCCACTCGAGCTGTGATTTCGCAAATTGAACAACAGAAGAAGCAACGTGAGACATCATTACGAGATTATAGGTAGATAGTCCAGCATCAGTACTGAGAATGCGACATTTTTGAAGTCCCGAAAGAAAAAAAAACTCACTTAGACCATAACTGATCAAGAAGCTGTGCAAGTTCTAATACTCTGCCAGCTGTGTCGATGACAATCATACAATCTCCTTTCTGACGAACGGTTTTCAAAATCTTCGTAACTAGCGCCTCGTCGCGACCTCGAGGCTTCATTTGTGGAAGGGAAATATGATGAGCGCCAGTGATCAACAGATGCGGACGATTGAAATTTTTAAAAGAGCATCCATTGAGATGTCGTTCTTTTCTGTGATTAAAGTCGACACAATATATAATATCTTCTCCCGTAAGTCGACAAATTCTCCAAATCGAACCTCCGATCATGTGTCCAGCTGGAATTGCTGTGAAATGAACTCCCGAGTCTCCTTTTAAATGAACTGTTTGATTGTATTTCACTTGTTCGACTTTTTCAAACGCCAAATCTACATCGTCAAGCGTATACGGCTCGAATTCCTCGACATCAAAATGACTATAAACTAAATCGTAGATGAACATTTGACCCATTTTGTAGACTGGAACCTGAAATAAGAACATAAATCATAAATGTAGCAGTCATTAATATATACTTACGGTCGCGTATACAGGAGCAGTCAAACCACATTTTGCCACTAAATACGGCAAACCACCAAGATGAAGTGGATCGGGATGCGAGATCAAAACTGCGCTGATCTGAAAACTCATAAATTTATTTTTTATAATTTAAGACTACCTACTTTTGGAATATATGGCTTCAGTTCTTCGAAGTACTTCGTCTCAAACCTCTCGTCCCATCCGCAATCCAATAGAATGTAGTCGTTGTCTACCTGCAGAAGGTAGCACAGGGGATCTTCATCTTTTGCCCCGGATAACACTTTCAGCTTGATGATTGAAGCCATGGAGAGTGTTTCCTAGGTTACTACCTTTGTTCTGAAAAATATGATTGTCAAAATGACGGTCTAATTTGCATTTTGAGAGAAAAGATAAACATTTTTCGAAGAAAAAAATGTTTTTTTTTCAATTTACCACTGCCTGTGCAAACACCGCACTCCGCAAGTGCGCATCATTTGACGACAATCGAGTGGGCGGAGTCCTAACTGTAGAGAAGAGTATGGGAAACCCACAGGGTGAGGATAGGCTACATCCGCAAAAGCGCTCTAATGAGAGGTCTCTGCGTCTAAAATGAGAGTACTCTCTCGCTACAGTACGCCTTTAAAGGCACATGACGATTTCTGCTCGGGTCTCGCAATGCAAACGCCTTTTTGGCAAAAATTTGATTAAAATTCATTATTGCGCCCGCGGCAATGTCAAAAAGGCGTTTGCATTGCGAGACCCGAGCAGAAATCGTCATGCGCCTTTAAATGTGTACTGTAGCGAGAGAGTACTTTCGTTTTAGACGCAGAGACCTCTCGTTAGAGCGCTTTTGCGGATGTAGCTCATCCTCACCCTGTGGAAACCTAAAATGAATCAGGCTCAATTCTAATGTGTTTTCATTCAATTTCATAATGGTCTTTTCATTTTGGCCAAGTATATCTGATCGATCCATCCAATCAACTGTATTTACTATACGATTTATAGTTTGTAAAAATATCGAATTGTTCATATTTATTTCCAATAGTTCTTCTATCATAAAGACACTTGAAATGGAGTGAATTATTGCTTGAGAAGGTACACATAACATATTTATTCGGGATCAGCCTTCAGAAGCAGATGAACGCCAAGTGAAGTAGAGCCAATAGGAAACACAGAATATTGTGAAGACAGTGGGAAACAGCCAGCGGCTATCTGAAAAATATTATTTTGAATCCATGTCATGACGAACACATCAACAACTCACATTCATCAATTTTCACTGCTATCCGTTCGTTCTTTTCCGAACATCTCGCACACGGCTTATTGGTGTCGAATTTGGTGAATAAACGAGTAGGAACAGGAGCCATCAGAGCCTGTTAATTATTAATTAAAGATAAGGAACACGAGGAAATAATATTACAGATGATTCACTGAGACATGCTGATATTCCATGAGTCAATGAGAACTGCTGCGATTTTTTGTTTCGATTCAAATCTGATCCTTCGGTATTATTGGAATTCGCTGCCTTGTTGTTATTCACGATTGACTTTCGTGCCTTAAAATTCAGAATTATTCCAAAGAAATTCAAGAGATTCCAAACCTTCTCTTCCCGTTTACATTCTTGTACTCTTTCTTCATAAAAAAGACTTCGATGTGAACAGTTCGTGGTTCTTTTTGTCATGTAATACGAGACAAATGAGTATTCCAAGAGCACCAAAAATATCAACGCCTGTGAGAATGTCAACCAAATATCCAATGCTTTGATATAGGAGACCTGAGGAAGATCTTGTCTTGCTCCGTTGCTCATCGTCGTCAAAGTGAGTAATGAGGTGATTGTAAGGGAGATACGGGCGGGACTAGCACGAGGATCTAGCCAGAATGACATCCATGAAATTGACACGAGCATCCCTTCAAAATTTTTTCAGTTCTATTGTTTTGTATTTGTAGTTGTAGTAAAAAGTAAAAAGAAGGATTCAAAAATCACCTGTCGGAATGTAAGTTTGAATAATGTGAAATAGAACTAAACGTTTCATGACTATATATCCTTGGATACAGCTCCAAATAGCTTCTCCTCTAAACATTGGATACGGTCCCGCACACTTGATAAATCGTTTGTTTGTAATTTGCATATCATTCAATTTAATATCCGGATTGAATCCAATCGGAAAGTTCGGAGGATCGTCTCTCCATGTCAGATTCACAATTTGCTCGATGTAGGCAACTGAAATGAGTAGGTCTTGGAGCAAACCTCAAAAGAAAAAGTGTTCTTACAACTCTGAATGGTCAATGGACATTCTTGATAGTCCAGTGGGAATAGTTTCAAGTCCATCATACACGAAAGTGTTACATCTAGACGCATTGTTTTGAATATTAGTCCGTCTGGATACACAATGACCATTAGGTTCGGAGTGGTCACTTCTTGGAGATATGCGTATTTGGAGTTGACGAAATACAGGTCAGGATACCACATCCGTTCAGCAATTAGCTGCAAAAATTGTTGTAATTCAATCAAATATACCGTAAAATCTGTATTAGAAGAGCAACTCTAATAGAATGGCACCCCGATGAGCTCAAAATGAAAACATTCTTGAAATTGAAACGGATTGAAATTACTCTTATTAGAAACCTCGTCAGAAGTTAACTAGACACGCCTCAAAATATGTTTCAAATCTCTTATCCATCAGATATTATGACCAATTTTGAGAATTCAGAAATATTTTTTTTTAAGGCGATGGAAAAATAGAAGGGAAAATAGCTTCTAATACAGATTTTATGGTACCTTATTCTGATTTCATGATTCCACTTTGTCTTCGTTTCAAAGTCTATCAACTTGAAAGAAACCTAACCCAACACCACATGACCCATCCCGTGACTACAACTCAAGACCTAATTCGTAAACCTAATTCAACTCACCTTACTTGTCACCAAAATTGGATGCGTACAATTGTGTGCTAACCGCCTATCAAACCACCCCATCGCCAAATACATATCCACTTCGAAATCCATAGATTGTGCTTTGAAAGACGACATCGACTCGATGTACACTGCCACGTGCACATCCGTCCGTTTTCCCTGTGACTGTCCCGGTGCCATGAACATATTGTACCCGTCTTCGACCACCCCGTTTCCAATCACTTTCAGTAGACGATCCCCTGATTCGGACCATTGCAACCCTTCGGTCTGTCCACCCGATTTGTGTGGTTCACAAAGATCGTGTATCACATAATCCGGATCGTACCACAGATTTTTGAGCATATACTCCTCATCTCGAACGGATTCTCGAACTTTCTGCTCGAAACTATGGGTGTAATATTTGAGCTGATCATTGACTTCGCCAGTGTCTGTGAAATGGGAGTACTGATCGAAGTTCTCTGATTTTCGGTTTCGTTGCTGCTGTCGGCGGGTGTTGTCGTTTGGTTGAACTTTCTGGAATAAAATGGATATTAGAAAAGCAGGGAACTACAAATTAAAGCTTATCTATGAAAAACCAACTCACTCGGATATTCAATTGTGGGAAAGTGAGGTGCAAATTGATAATGACGATAAATAGGGTCGCAAAGGGGACGTGGCGCATCGATGATTCACATCAGGGATGCTTCAACTCGGAAGGGGAGGGAATAAATCTGAAAAAAATAAACAAATCACATCCAAACTTCCACGGATATATTGGGGGTGGAGCGGCACGGGTAGTAGATGCCTAAAAGATACTAAACGATGTCCTCTTCTCTTCTTCTTCTTCCAGGAGCCAGAAGAAAAAAAGAAGGAGAAGACGTAAGCAGAGACGAAGATGTAGTAGAAATTGGAAAATGGATGGGGTGTGTAATGAATCGAGAAGAGCACCCCCGAAAAAAGGAGAAAATCGCCCCGAGCAAACATTCCAATGGAATCAAAATCAGAATCCAAGGGAGGATCCTCTCGACTAGAATTCAGAGGATCCGACGTCTTCTTGTTTGTCACCGAAAGACGACATCATCTTCATAACGATAATCGGGTTAGGCACCGGAAGGAAACGGCGTGTGCTCCCTTTTTGCCAGAAGAAGTTGTGCTCTTTCTCGTAAAAACAAGAAGAAGAAGAGAACACTCATGGGAATGTTATCAGAAAAGAGTTGCCGACGATAAATTACCGAAAACGGAAGGTCCGATTAGTGTCTCGGAAGAGGAAAAAGATACTTGTCTGCCTCGGATGAATCAAAAAAGTCATTAGTCAGACGTCTGGGAGAACAACGGATTTGAGGATTCATTCAAATCCAAGACTAAAAGAACATCTACACTTTCCACATGAGAGATTCGTGCATAAAGAATCCAGAAGGTTATGCAAATCCTTCTTCCTTCTCCATTTCTTTCCATTTTTTTTTCGGAAGAAAAGAATGCATGCACGACGTGGAATTCAGAAGGCAAGAAGCACACTAATTTTTAATGACGTGGCACCAGAAGGATGAATAAAAGAAGAAAAACTGAAAAAATGAGTGCTTTCCTGAAGTAGATGTCAAATACAGAGGGACAAAAAAGAATGAAGCGCTCTAAAATTTTGAATTGTTTATGTGCTAACATATTTTTAGGCTCTCCTCGACCATCTGGAAGTGGAAGTTCGAGAGAAAATAATAGACAGAGAATAAATATATAAACTGAAAGAAGCCGGAACAAAACTGAAAACTGGATCCAATCTGTGTGGAGCGGATAAACATTTTGGACCAGGAAACCGAAAGAAAGTATAAATGAAAAAGAGCAGAGGGAAGAACAGGAACCGTCCGGAAAAACGTCATTATCTTTTGGAAAGAGCGAAAGCTTCAGAAGAGTTCTAGCTGGGAAAAAAGTGGGAAAGGTGAAGTTTCTCACGAATAACAATGATGGAAACACAAAACTTATGAATAAGTGACACGTGCACTTTGAGGGAACACGGAGACAATGGGAATCCAGAAGTTTCCACTCTAGATTTCATGGTCGAAAAACTTCTGCTAGACGAAAGAAACCGTTCTGACAAGATTTTTTGTATTCGAGATTTCATCAACAGGGTACAAAGAAAAGTTAGTTACATTTTTTTGTTAATTTGGTGTCCACGGCGGTAAAAACAAGGGAATCTACTGAAAGTTTCGGGTACGGTATGTTATTAAATTGTATAAAACGCGGTTCATTTTCAAGCTTGAGCTATGAAATTGCCACCATTCGAAAGCTCTTGAAAATTTCTACCTAACAACAAAAGTTTTCCAAATAGAACGTTAAAATTAGTACCATTCGAAAGCTTTCAAAATTTGCCACAAAACCATGTACTTATGATAGGACATTATGGCTCTCAAATAACTGCTGTGAACGTGAATTGCACATGAAAAAGACATACACAATTTGATCCGTATTAGAGAATTAGAAATCTAAGTAAAAGGAGCCTGATGATCTTTTTGTCCTCAAAATGATCTTCTGAAGTCTGAAACCTGACACTGTCCGAAAGAACGAACTCTCTTTTAGAACGTGTCAAGTGATGATAAGTGTTTTTTTATCGGGAAAGGACCTCTTCCTTCCAAGTTCCGCTTCGTCCCACCACCCTCTACCCTCATCCGCCCTCCTCAATTTGGTTTTGTCTGTTATTCTATTATCTGCAAAACGAGTCAGTAAAACGAAGGAAGGGTAGAAGGAAAACGAAAAGTAGAAGAATCATCATCATCTTCGTTTTTCTTCTTAGAGAAATGAAGTTGGTGAAGGAAGTGAAGAAGAAGAGCCTAAGCGGCTGTCTCAATTCAATTCCGTAGGCCCCTAGGTGTATTGAGCCCCCACCGGAGCCCAACCGCTGCTCAATGAGTCGTCGTGTTCTTCTCCCTCGAGGTATGTATGTTTAGTAGCAAAAAAAAAAAGAAAAGGAAGAAGACACTGGATAGAAGTAGGGATCTTGTTTATGATGTGGTAACGACCAAAACGACTTGACTAGGGTCGTAACATGGCAAGAAATGTATTGTGAAGAGGCGATCTCTTCGGAACGACCTTCGACCCTTTTCAAGCCTATTCAAACCCTTCAATTATCAGCCATCAAGGGGTTGGGCTATCCATTGCTTTAATGAGGTGGCACGGCTTCCCGCTTCCCCAAAAAAATCAAATAAATTTAGAGTGGACTTGAGACTGGACACTGACACTAAAGCACAATATAATCGCTGGTTCGGCTAAAAACCATAAAATAAATGCTAATTCAACAGAGTCTGCTTTTTTTCTCTCTCTTGACAGCCGTGAATAATTCAGAAACTTTTGGGTGGATTCACGGACGGATAAGTGGTTGGTAGGATGGAAAAGAAGGCGGCGAAAAGAACTTTACGGAGCACGGGAAGGTTTTGGAACGAAGAGAGAGTGGTTGACAGGAAACCGATGGTGACATAGAATAGACTTCTCCCATTTTGATCGGAACGACAGCAAAAATAGCAATTAAAAAATGAAGACGAGGGAGGGAAAGAAAAGTAGTAGGTGTTATTGGAAAAAAAAACACATTATGAATCAGATATTAGGCACCTTCAGGCTAAACACGCAATTTTTCTTTTTCCAACGAATCAAAGGAAAACTTCAAAAACAACACGAGTTGCTCTTCCAATTTGCTCCTGGGCGGGAGAATCTCTTTTTCTTAAGATAACAAATGAAAACGAAACAATGGGAGAAATTACATCCATCAAACTGCCAGAATGACTCTTTCGAAGTGCAAACTTTACACTTTCTCTGATTAGACTGGACGGCTGTGGAAACATGATAGCTTAAGTTGTTCACCGAGTTTTTTTGCTTTCAAAGTGATCAAAATAGAGAAATATCGAATTACAGAAAAGTTTGTAACTTGAAACAATAATCTGAAATGTCAGTTGGAAAGTAGAATTTATTTTTGAGGTGTCAGAATGTTTTGCAAAACCGGAAGAAAATGCGAAGACCGTTCTTAGAAGAGGAATTCTGCGTGGAAAACATCATTACCATGCATTCAAAATTGAAAAATCGAAACAATGTGGTGTCGTTAGAATTCACAATGAACTGTCCATTTGTTCCACTGTTTTTTGAATGAATTCAAAATTTTTACTATGTATTCAAGACCTGAAAATAAAACTCCTAAATCGGAAGGTGACACGAAAGTTCTGTGGATCTTCCGAGCTATCATTTATCAGTCTCTCAAAAGGTTCTTTTTTCAAATTTAATTTTTACATTTTATTCAGGTTAATGTAAACCATGATTCCTCGCCGCAAGGCTACCGTCAGTTTTTCAAAATTTCCTCCAATAGTACATCTTTTTTCAAACATTATTTTTCTCAATATGGCCTTTTGTTCTAGACTGCACTTTTGTGATAAACCAGGTGGCTGTCGCCCCTTCGGGGCTCATCCACCTGGCTTTTGCTTACTCTAGGTTTTGAACCTACTGTTCCATTTTCAAAGCCGTCGGCTCTTTTTCCTAATACAGGGAACCTTCGGTTCCGTTTCTTGTGCCTTCGGCTCTTTTTTTCAATGCAGGAAACCTTCGGTTCCGCTTTAGAGCTTTCGGTTTTTTTCTTAAAACTGTGAACCTTCTGAACAACAAAGCGACACGTTTAGCACTTCTTGGAATCAGATTAGACACATTTTGGAACTTCAAACCACGATAACACTCTTTCAACCTCAACTTTTGCAAAATTTTCCTAAATATTCTGTCTCCTCGTGGCGAGACGAACAGAATGGCATAAACTTCGACCCCTTTATCTCTTTCCCTCGCAAATCTCACCCCAAATTTGGGTAATTGAACCGGCTTCCCCTCTCTCGTCGGCGGGGGTAGTTCAGAGAAGCGGCCGACATCAACCGGGTTCGCGTCGGCCACTATACTTTGTGTGTGCGCTGTCTCTCTGCCGCCGCGCATGCGAAAATGAACCCAGTTGGTCAGAAAAGTGCTCCAGAAGGTTTTAAAATTGGAATTTCGAAAAACAAAAAAGTCGTGCATCATCCTCAGATATTCAGGAACAAACTGTGAAAATCTCAAAAGAATCGGTTAACTTTGAAGCGAGTTATGACTTGCAACACATTTTCGATACCGAAATTAGTACTGAAAATTCACGAAAAGAGCCGTAACTTGCTCAATTTTTGAGATATCAAAAATCTAAACATATGGGCATCAACGTAGACAAATTTCTGATCTTTCTGTAAAAAATTTATGAAAATCGGTTCAGTTTGGGCTGAGTTACAACCTGCAACATACAGACAGACATACGGAAATCACTGGTTGTTATTAGTAAAGATAAAAGAAAATCAAACCAGTTTTATTTTTTCTATGTACTATTCTGCAGACATATGTGGGTAAACATATTCAACAACTTTTCAAGAAAATCGTTCAGATACGCAGTTTGATATTTGAGTTCAACCAACCAAATCACGAAACATTCACGTGGACAGTTGCGGAAGATACTATCGGAAGTTGCCCAGTTCGAGGAAACAGTTTGATTTCCGATCATCTTTTTCTGGATGTTCAATGAGCCTTTATTGTGTGTCATAGTATGGTTGAAATGTGACTTATGCCTTTGACTCACTTCATTATTTTCAACTTTCCATATAATCGTCATGTCACAAACTATAAAGTTGCAAGTGTATTCGTGTTGGTGGGCATCGAAGAGAACAGAGAAAAACACATTAGCCGATCTATATAAAGTGTCTGTTAAGACAGTCTGATGTATCATTTCTGCTACACAATATGAACTTTTTTGTCGCTCTCTATACAGTACTCTTGACCACTTCGTGTGCATACGGATTCAACTATTTAGTAGTGTCTCCAGCTTTTGGACACAGTCATTCGACGTTTATGGGAAAAGTGGCAGATGCGTTATCTGATTCTGGACATAATGTGGTGGGCGTATCGAAGAGAAGGTTCCATAATTATTTTGTACTTTCAGACTGTACTCACCATCCTAATATCTTCCAAATTCAGAAATAGATCGTATACAAAATCAACAAAGGATATAGTTTTTATTGATGTAACTAGTCTCTTGACTTAAAAACTAGTTATAATTTTTCAGTCATCAGAAGAGCTCGATCGAATGTCTGATATGATGGAGTCCGGGGATTTCTCGAGGTTTTGGACCGAAGAAGGAAATATGATAGACACGATTCCGACTTATCAAGGGTTCATGGACATGTTTGAGAAAGTGTATGCAAGTGAGTCGATTGAATCCTAGAAAAAAAACCACTGCTCATTTTCAGATTTACGACAGAACACTCATGTCCTAGATGAGCTCAAGAACACGAGGCCAAAGTACGACGTAATCATCTTTGAATCCTTCATGTTCATGTCTAAAGCTATTCAAGAATATCTGGATATTCCAGTCTTTATTCCAGTAACTTCTGTGACCCATGATGGAAGATTGGCTGAACTTAGTGGAGAGCCTGTCAGTCCTAGCTATCTTTCAGGTAGTTATAAGTTTTGGAAGTGTCAAAAAAAGGTTTTTCAGGATACTTCACGAACTTTGGAAACATCATGACTTTTCAAGAAAGAGTGATGAACACCATTTCGTATTTCCTTGGAAAGCTGATTCTCGTTTACCCGACATGGACTACTCTTCATGATCCCACAAAGCCTCTGGAACTCGAGGTATTGATTATTTATATGAAAATTGATCTCAATGTGACCATTATAGACTGCCTACCATCGCGCACCATACATTTTTGTTAATTCAAACCCATACATTGATTTCCCGCGTCCAATGCTCGCAAAAACAATTCAAGTCGGAGGACTGACAGTGGATTTAAAGAAATTGAGAGCTGAGAAAGTTGACGAGGTGAGTTTTTTGCAATTAAAACATCTAGATTATGCCATTTTCAGAAGTGGAACAAAATACTGGACAGAAGGCCACACACAGTGTTGGCTTCTTTCGGAACCATGTTCCAGTCAATTTATATGCCAGATTCTTACAAGTAAGTTGTAAGTGCTCTTTCACTAAAAATACATCTTGAATTTTAAGGCAGAACTTTGTAAATGTTATGAAATCATTTACAAATGTAACATTCATCTGGAAATATGAGTCAGATGAAACAAGTTTTGCCCAGGGATCAGAAAACATCATTTTCAGCAAATGGATTCCGCAAACTGCACTATTAGGTAAACACCAGGATAACTGATCAATTTGATCTTAACATTTTCCAGCGGATTCTCGATTATCTGCATTCCTTACACATGGAGGTCTCGGTAGTGTTAACGAACTGAGTTACTTGGGAAAACCTGCTATTCTGGTAACATTTTTCTTACCGTGATTGGATTTAAAATTTAATAATTACAGTGTCCTCTGTTTGCCGACCAGCTCAGAAACGCTAAAATGTTGGCTCGTCATAACGGTTCAATTGAAATCTCCAAATTCGATCTTGCCAATTATCAGTCCTTACGATCCGCTATTCACAGGATACTATTTGACAAAACTATTGCGGAAAATGCATTAAAGTTAGCAGAAAGACTGGAAAATCAACCAATGAAACCAAAGGAATTGCTTGTGAAGCATGCCGAATTTGCAGCTCGGTGAGTTTAAATCACATATATTTAAGAAAAGTGTGGCATTTTTAGATTTGGTGAACAACCTGGACTCGATAGCAACATTCGAAATATGAGCTTTGTTGAGTTTTACTTGCTGGACGTTTTTGCATTTTTAGCTTCAATTGTTCTTCTAGTTATATTCATGATCTTATTTTTTATTCGTAAAATTAGGAGTACGGTCTATAAGATTAAGCGGGACTAAATTAAATCGCGATATGTTTTCTTGTTTGTAAATAGATTCTGAAATAAAAAAATTTGTTTCGAAACTATGGTAAAGACCACAAAGTATGAATAACATGTTTATAAAAAGACAGAAAGCATTTAAAAAGAACACTAACAGATCAGAAACCCGTACACATTAACAATAAGAAAACGAATGTTGTAGTGGAGTTTGTAGTCAACGAGTAATTCAATTAGACTTATATTTAGCAGAGGATAACGTGAATGGGAGATATGCGATTAATCGTTTTGTGAATTGGAAAAATACATAAAAGAAAATAGTGAACAGGACAAAAACGACGAATGCAACATCAATCAAAAAGAAAGAAATAAAGGACATGTGTCGAGAATATGGATCCAAGGATGGAAGACGTCCGAATCTAAACATTCTTTGTATTTTCAAATTTCTTTCGTTTTGGGAGAACTTACTGTGCAGCAAATTCAGCATATCTTATCAGTAACTCTTTCGGCTTCACCGGCTGATTAGCCAATTGAAGAGCAAGATTTTCAGATGCCTCGGTATATGATTCATCGTACAGAATTCTTCTCAAAACATTCTCAATCTTCTCGGAATCCACCAAATCATATTTGGAAATCTCAATGGATCCGTTATGTCTTGCCAGCATTTTCGCATTTCTCATTTGATCAGCAAAAACGGGACACTGAAAATCGAACAGATTCAAAAATTGATTTTTTTTAAATCTTACTAGAATAGTTGGTTTTCCCAAATAGCTGACTTCATTGGTACTTCCCAATCCGGCATGAGTGAAGAATGCAGATAGACGAGAGTCGGCTGAAAAGCGTAATATTCAGAAGCTTCAATGTCAGATGGTCTTACCCAAAAGAGCAGTTTGAGGAATCCATTTTGGGAAATGAATATTTTCGATTTCCTTTGCGAAAGAGTCAGTGTCATTTGACTCATATTTCCAAATAAATGTGACATCTGGGAACTTTTCCATAGCTGATGATAGTGCTTTTCTGAAAGAATCGACCTATTTTAAATTTTCAGTGAAGTCAAAACTTACTTATTCTCAAATGGCATATCTTTGGAGAGCATGATTGATCCGAATGAAACGAGCACTGTTTTGAATCTCAAATTTAAAATCGCATCCCATTCTTCGTTCACTTTTTGACTTCTCAACTTCTCAACATCTACAGAGATTCCTCCAATTTGAACATTTTTCTCAAGTGTCGGACGAGCATAATCCAAATATGGATTCGAGTTGGTAAAGATGAAAGAGCTCATTGACTCCATCGAAGAAATATCAACTGTTTGATGCGGGAAACGGAGAGATTTGAATTGTCTTTTTGGCAAAAAAGCCAACATTAAAGGTTGAGTTATTGTGTTGATGATTCTCTCTATTAAAGACATTTTATCAGTGAATGGAGACATGGAACCTAAAAAGTCGGAATATGCCTAGAAAAATGAAGAAATAACAAACCTGGAACCACGCTTGGCATTACTGGTTCCCCAATTGAATTCGATAACATTTCATCAAAAGAAATAGAAGTCGCAGGCAGAATAGTTTCAATTTCAAGGTAATCCAGGAGAGCTGTAATGAAAATGTCCGTTTTCTTGTTAGATAAAAAAAAAGAAACTCACGATAAGCAGGATCCACAAAACTCTCAAATACCATTGCATCGAATTTCATTGACTTCAGTTCATCAAGAAGCTCGAGATTTCTTCCAAGAACCATTATTTGTTCTGTGAATGCTTTTTGGAAAGTATCAATCATCGGAAGCATTTCGAACAATGTCGAATCTTGATACCAGAACTTTGTGGTATCAGCTTCCTCGAATTTATCGCCCAACTTGGCTAGTTTTTCACTCGCTTGCAAATGAATCACATTCTTTGTCGACTTCACATAAGTGATAGTTTCATATTTTCTGATGATTGTAGGAGTGAAGAATGTCTGAAAACAAAAGATTGAGCTGGTATTCCATAAACGGAATACTTACCACATTATGACCAGCATTTGTAAGAGTATCCGCAATATTAGCGAAAAAAGTTGTATGACTGTGTCCAAAAAGAGGACAAAAAACAAGGAAATTGTATTGTAAAGTGAGTGGAATGAGTGATAACAATAATACAAACAACTTCATTGTCTTGAATGATAAAAATCCAAAAAAGGCGACAGTATTTATACAAACCAAACTGTCCGTTATGATTATAAGAGAGACGCGTTACATATATTTTGTGATAGTTGTAGGGTCACAAACCACGCACGGAAGAACCGTGCGATGTGTTCCTAATTGATTTGATTAGGCTGGAAGTGGTTGATAATCTGTTCTTTGCGCTGAAAAATGTGAAAACATGTGAAGTTTGGGAGAATAATTTCATGGAAAACCGAGGCGGGTACATTGCGTTTTTTGATAGGGGTCATTGGGAGAAATGGTTTGCCTTGAGCAAGAAAGTAAAATTGATTTTTCATGTCTTTGTTAAGTTTCAAATATATTCTTTATTTATTCGAAGTTTGACAAAGGTTCAAAATTTAAGAAGAATCAACGTCTCTCTTTCTATTTTTAACCAGAAATTTGTTTCAACACTCTAGCTTTTCTATTCAATTTACTATAACCTGATTTGAAAAAAAAATTACAGCTTTTGATCACATTATACCAAATTTTCGATTCTCCGATAAGATCCACCACAAAGTACTACTTTCGAAATGACCTATTCTTCACAAAAAATCGTCTCTTTATCTAATTTCCAATACGTACTTCGTAGCCAATCTTATCAATAAAAGACAAGTTTCGTCTTCATTCCACAACGCGTTTCTGTTCTACCCATGCGTTTGTTGATCTTGCTCTTCTCTCTGTTTTATTCCACTCATGGATACAATTTTCTAGTTTACTGTCCATTATTTGGTCATAGTCATACTAAATTCTTTGCTACCATCGCCGATGCTCTGACAGATGCCGGTCACAATGTGGTAATGTAATGTGAAGAGATATCTTGTTCAATGATCTCCCAATTCTAGACTTTCTTCACTCCGACTATTGTTGAGAAATATCGAAATGTGAATTACACAAAGTCCACGAAGGATGTAGTTCATATGGAACCATCAGAGAAACTAAGAGCATACGGAGAGCAAATGGAATCTGGAGATTTTGTTCGATTCTGGACAGAAGACTCTTCGGCGACGGAAATCACCCCAGTCATTGAAATATTCCAAAACATGTACAACGAACAAGCAGATGTGATGAGAGACAATTTGGAATTTCTGGATGACTTGAAGCGAAGAAATTTCGATGTGATTATTTTCGAATCGTATGTATTCTCTGCGTATCGTAAGTTTAATTTAATGCTTGTTTTCGTTAGTAAACATCAATTTCAGCCCTAATGGACTACCTTGACATCAAAACATTCATTCCTTCTCTATCTGTAACTCACGATGTTGCTTTGGCACAGTCAATTGGGGAGCCTGCAATGCCAAGTGTTGTTTCAGATGTTTGTTCTCCGTTTGGAGAGAAATTGAATATTTTCGAAAGAGCATTCAATGCATTCGTAGTTCCATATATTGACATAGTCCTTGGATATCCGATTCATCGATCCTTCAAACCTCCATACAACGTGATTGATATCAGAACACTTGAGCCAGAAGCTTCATTTGTGTTTCTAAATTCAAATCCATTTGTGGATTTTCCACGCCCAACTCTTACAAAAACAGTAGAAATCGGAGGAATCTCAGTGAACTTGGATCACTTGAGAAGTCAAAAATTGGATGAAAAGTGGTCTCAGATTCTGAATTTGCGAAAGAAGACAATGCTTGTCTCATTTGGATCGGTTTTATTTTCAAAAGATATGCCTTTGGAGAACAAGAAATCATTGGCAAAAGCAATGAAACAGTTCAAAGATGTCACATTCATATGGAAATACGAATCTAATGACACTGATGCTTTTGCGAAGGGAATTGAAAATATTCATTTTTCCAAATGGGTTCCACAAACAGCTCTTCTTGGTAAGTTTTTCCTGCTTTTTTAAAATGAATTATCATTTTACTCTCTTCAGCCGACTCTCGTCTATCTGCGTTTTTCACTCATGCCGGACTGGGAAGTATCAATGAAGTTAGTTACTTGGGAAAACCTGCGATCCTGGTGAGTATTATGTTTGGTGATTCGTTTGAAGTTTTTTTTTCAGTGTCCTCTGTTTGCTGATCAAATGAGAAACGCGAAGATGTTGGCTAGACATAATGGAGCAATTGAGTTAACGAAATACGAGTTAGCTGACACACAGAAGATATCAGACGCTTTTCAGAGAATTCTGTTTGATTCTTCGTACGCAGAAAATGCTGAAAAACTAGCAGAACAGTTAGAAAATCAACCAGTCAAGCCGAAGGAGTTGATGGTGAAGTATGCGGAGTTTGCTGCAAGGTACGCTAAATGGGCCTGAATTATCTAGGAAATACTTGCAATTTTCAGATTTGGCCGTCTGCCTTCATTGGATCCCTACTCCAGAAAAATGTCATTCGTTGAATATTTCCTAATTGACGTTGCAGTTGTCTGTTTAATTGTTTTGATCTCCATAATTTTTCTGTTTAGAAGACTATTATCTGTGTTTTGTAGTTTTGGAGTAGTGAAAAAGAAGAAGGTCGAATGATTCTTCGAAAATCAAATAAACCGATTATAACACAACTTGATCAGTGTACCCAAACTCTAGCCAACTTGGTCAAGAATTCACAGCAATCAAAATTGAACTCTTCTGAAGATAGAAAAAGAGAAACGAGAATCAATTGGAACAAATACACCCAAAATCAAATCAAAAGCGAACAGCTGAAATCGTAAGAACAATAACACATTTGCTGAAAACGACAAAGTGTAGACTAGACTTTCATACTATCATCACTGATAATTGTGACCAATTTGTGATCTTTTTATGTCTAATGAGACAGGAGAGAGTATTATAAAAAAGAAGGAATCAATCAAAAGGTACACAATCACTAGTATGAAAATATGAAGGTGCTCCTTATTCTTTTTTCCATTTTCCAACTTTCGATTTCGTATAATTATTTAGTGTTTTGTCCTCTTTTTGGACACAGTCACACTACTTATTTTGCTAAAATTGCTGATACTCTCACTGATGCTGGACATAATGTTGTAAGTTTAAAAAACAGTTTTTATTAAGAAAAAAGTGAGTTACAGACATTCTTTACTCCCACAATAATCAGAAAGTTTGCGAAAATGAACTACGTTAAATCCACAAAAAATGTGATTCATCTGGAACCAAGTGAGCAGCTTGAACGATATGGAAACTCTTTGGAAGACCAAGATATTTTAAGATTCTGGACGGACGATTCTTCAATGTCCGTAATATTTCCAATGATTGAACTTTTCAATAAAATGTTCTTGGAACAAGCAAGAGTAATGGGAGAGAATCTGAATCTTCTAGATGAACTGAAAGCGATGAAGTTTGATGTAATGATTTATGAAAGTTTTGTGGAAGCTGCCTATCGTGAGTTTTTTCAGGAACTGGAAGTTTCAATTCGAGAAGTTTTCAGCTCTTCTGGATTATCTAGAAATCACGGCTTATATTCCTTCCACATCCATAACATACGATCCAAATCTTTTAGATTCTATCGGAGAACCTAGAATGCCAAGTGCGGTACCTCGTTAGTTTTGTGAGGCGGAATCTTGATATTACTCTTGTTTTTGCAGTGCCTTTGTCAAAGTTTACTGATAAGATGACAATAATCGAGCGATTTGCCAATGCCGTTGCTCCTCCGATTTTCAACCTTTTCCTGTCGAAAAATGTATTCAAGTCCTTCCGTGCTCCATTTGACACAATTGATATTCCATTACAAGAATCTCTTAGTTCTTTCATCTTCACCAACTCGAATCCATATCTAGACTATCCACGTCCAACACTTGAGAAAAATGTTCAAATTGGAGGAATCTCTGTAGATGTTGAGAAATTGAGAAGTCAAAAAGTGAACGAAGAATGGGATGCGATTTTGAATTTGAGATCCAAAACAGTGCTCGTTTCATTTGGATCAATCATGCTCTCCAAAGATATGCCATTGGAAAATAAGTGAGTTTCAACTCGACTGAAAAATTGAAACAGGCTGGTTCTTCAGAAAAGCACTAGCATCAGCTATGGAAAAATTCCCAGATGTCACATTTATTTGGAAATATGAGTCGAATGACACTGATTCTTTTGCAAAGGGAATCGAAAATATTCATTTCTCCAAATGGATTCCTCAAACTGCGCTATTAGGTGAGATCATCCAATTATGACAAGTGTAAGAAAGTATAATTTCAGCCGATTCTCGTCTATCTGCATTTTTCACCCATGCCGGATTGGGGAGTATCAATGAAGTCAGCTATTTGGGAAAACCTGCGATCCTGGTGGGTATTATGTTTGGTGATTCGTTTGAAGTTTTTTTCCAGTGTCCTCTGTTTGCTGATCAAATGAGAAACGCGAAAATGTTGGCTAGACATAATGGATCAATCGAGTTATCGAAATACGAGTTAGCGGACACGCAGAAGATATCAGCCGCTTTTCAGAGGATTTTGTTCGACTCTTCGTATACAGAAAATGCTCAAAAACTTGCAGAACAATTAGAAAATCAGCCGGTTAAACCAAAAGAGTTAATGATAAAATATGCCGAATTTGCAGCCAGGTAGAAAATATTCGAAAATAATTGTGAAATTCAATAATTTCAGGTTCGGAAAACTTCCTTCATTGGATCCACATTCCAGGAAAATGTCATTTTTTGAGTACTTTTTAATTGATGTGTTTTTGGTTTGCCTGTTTATTTTTATCTCATCAGTTTTTCTTTTAGGAAAACTATTTTCTTTATTTTGTAGTTCCATTGTAGTGAAAAAGAAAAAATCTGATTGATTTTCATGAAACTGAAATGAATATATCCAAATTAATGGGCTGGTGTACCCAGTGTCGAGATAGATACAAGGATAGGGTGTTAGACACAGTTTATTAGTTCAGTAACGGGAGTTTCTCATTCGGCTCTTCTTGGCGGAGACGTTGAGTTGACGGGCCACGACAGATCTGTAGACTTCATCGGCATGGTAGGACGAGCAGGAAGGCAGTTGATTGACAGAGGCGAAGTGAGGATTGTCGGAAGGGAGGCACGGTCATCGTAGGGGTCCGACCGCAATGAGTGGCGTCGGCAAGATGGTGCTCTGACAGATCCGTTAACAGCTTCTTGGTTCATCGGATTGAACCTCATTGGTTGAATCGGCTTGTCCTTCCTTGGCATCCGTGACGTTCCGAAAGTCCCAGAGACTCCGAGGGACTACTCCTTGGGAAATCCATCTTTCTGGTGATTCTCCCTTCTTTTATAGCGACTGACGATGACGTGGAGGTGGACCAGAGGTCAAGGTTGATGTCAGTGCGATCAAGATAAGAAAGAGTCACGGAGAATCCGTTACAGAAAGAATAACTGTTTATGACTTTGCGTCATTCTAGAGGTGTTTCTAGATTGTTTGAGTGGAAGTCGTGGAGCAGAAACTCTGCTGCCGCGACAATCTTACTCAGTATGCCAAAGATTTAAGGGAATTAACAAGAATTTCTTGGGGTAATTCACAAACCAGGAACTGATTGATTAATTTAATCCAATATTAACTTAATGAAATTGTAAACAGAAAAAAAAGTTGAAAAGAAGTATGAAGAGCATAGATCATGACTATCACCATTGCCATTTATAATCAATTAGTTTCTAATCATTTCATTCCTGATTGAATAGGAGGAGGAATTATAAACAAAGAAAGAATCAGTCAGTATAATCACTAATTTGAAAATATGAATGTGCTCCTTATTCTTTTTTCCATTTTCCAACTTTCGATTTCCTATAACTATTTAGTGTTTTGCCCTCTTTTTGGACATAGTCACACTACTTATTTTGCTAAAATTGCTGATACTCTCACTGATGCTGGGCATAATGTTGTAAGTCTTTTGAATTTGCTATTATTAAATCAAATAATTATATTTCAGACTTTCTTCACTCCCGTAGTAATAAAAAAGTATGCAAAGATAAACTACGTTAGCTCAACCAAAAATGTGATTCATCTGGAACCAAGTAAGCAGCTAGAAGAATACGGTAACCTATTGGATAACCAGGAATTTCGGAGATTTTGGAGAGTTGATTCGTCAATGTCTGAAATGTTCCCAATGTTCGAACTTTTCAATAAAATGCTTCTGGAACTGGCGAAAGTGTTAGGAGAAAATTTGGAACTTCTGGATAAATTGAAAGCAATGAAATTTGATGTAATGATTTATGAAAGTTGTGTAGAGTCTGCTTATCGTAAGTTTGTTAAAAAAACTTTTAAAAATTTGAGACGAGTCATTTTAAGCTCTCCTGGATTATTTGAAAGTCAAGGCTCATATTCCCTCGACAACTATGACATATGATCCCAATCTTGTGAATTCTATTGGAGAGTCAAGAATGCCAAGTGCAGTGCCTTGTGAGTTTTGAAAAATCCTTCATATTTCTTTGTTTTTTTACAGTGCCAATGTCAAAATTTACCGATAAGATGACAATGGTCGAGCGATTTGCCAATGCCGTTGCTCCTCCGATTTTCAACCTTTTCCTGTCGAAAAATGAATTCAAGTCCTTCCGTGCTCCATTTGACACAATTGATATTCCATTACAAGAATCTCTTAGTTCTTTCATCTTCACCAACTCGAATCCATATCTAGACTATCCACGTCCAACACTTGAGAAAAATGTTCAAATTGGAGGAATCTCTGTAGATGTTGAGAAATTGAGAAGTCAAAAAGTGAACGAAGAATGGGATGCGATTTTGAATTTGAGATCCAAAACAGTGCTCGTTTCATTCGGATCAATCATGCTCTCCAAAGATATGCCATTGGAAAATAAGTAAGTTTGACTGAAAATTCAAAATATTGATTCTTCAGAAAAGCACTATCATCAGCTATGGAAAAATTCCCAGATGTCACATTCATTTGGAAATATGAGTCTAATGACACTGACTCTTTTGCAAACGGAATCAAAAACATTCATTTTTCCAAATGGGTTCCACAAACTGCTCTTTTAGGTAATCCACTAAATTATAATTGATTTCACCATCTTGGAATTCAGCTGATGCTCGTCTCTCTGCTTTTTTCACTCATGCTGGAATGGGAAGTATCAACGAAGTTAGTTATTTGGGAAAACCTGCAATCATAGTGAGTTTTATGTTTTAGGGTCTGTTGAAAGTGTATTATTTCAGTGCCCTCTGTTGGCGGATCAAATGAGAAACGCGAAAATGTTGGCTCGTCATAATGGATCTATTGAGATTTCCAAGTACGATTTACACGATACAAAACATATTGAAAGTATCCTGAGGAAGGTTTTATACGATGAATCGTGAGTTACTTCTTTAAAAAACTTAATAAAAACAGATGTTCAGATATCGCAATGCTGCGGAGAACCTGGCTCGTCAATTGGCAAATCAACCAGTCAAACCGAAAGAATCGCTCGTAAAGCATTCTGTGTTTGCAGCACAGTAAGCGAAAAAAACAGAAATTATCTGAAAAATTCCTTCTTCCTCCTTTTGTTTATTGTGGGCGGAGTCTTCTCATGTGCAAAACATAGTGACGCACGGAACCCGCGAGGTGTCGGTACACCAGCATAATGACCTTTCCGGGATTTCCGAGATTCGTCAGCTTTGCGCTGGGGCGATAACGTGACCAATGAGGCTTTGCCGAGGTGCGTTTATTGCTGGTTGAAAACTTTTCCCAATTGCCCGCGATGGCCCCTGAAACATGGGTGTCATACGCAATTTTTGAACGCCTCCAGGAGGCAGAATGATTGAATAACCAACGGAAACATTCATCATTGATTGGGAACGAATGAGACTTTGATCGTTCCTTTTTGCAGATTTCGTCGTCTTCCATATTTGGATCCTTATTCTCGCCAAATGTCCTTTGTAGAATACTTCCTTCTAGACATTGCAGCTATACTGTTGTTCTCACTTTTGTTGATAACTTTCACCGTGTTCCAAATCACAAAACGACTCATCAACAGTCTCCCATTCACGTTATCTTCAGACAAACAGAAAACTAATTGATTTGTTTCTTGTCTCTGATGTCATGTGTACACTACGAGTGTATTTTGTGATTTCAATTGGCGCCCCTTTTTCCGTTACGGTTTTTAAGGCATCTCTCTTGTTAACTTTTCGCTTCTTTCCCATTTTCAATGAACTTGTTATCACCCTGTTTAGCACTTCTTCTCTTGATAACTGATATTAATTCTTATAACATTCTAGTCTTCTGCCCCTTATTCGGTCATAGTCATTCTACCTACTTTGGAAGATTGGCCGATATTTTAACAGAAGCCGGACATAATGTTACTCTATTTACTCCAACAATTGTGGACGAGTTTAGGAATCACAGTTATACGACACTGACAAAAGATGTGGTGCATCTTGATGTGAGAATATAATTGAATTCTTCGAAAAATCAACCGAGATTTCAGCCCAGTCCGAAGCTGAAAGCAATCGGAGACTTGATAGCTGGGAATAGTCGCTGGTGGAATCAAGAGTTTTCAATTTTCGAAATTCCTCAATCTTCTCGATTCTTTGTATCTGTGACACAGGAGCTTCATGAAGTTCTCTCTCACAACCTACCCCTTCTAAACAAGTTAAAAAAGAAGAAATTTGATTTATTTCTATTCGAGTCGATTTTCACTTCTGCCTTGCGTAGGTTTTAGAGTCAAAATCATCCTGAAACTGGTCAATTTCCAGCTCTAATAGACTATTTGGAAATTCTTGCATTTGCTGTAACCCAATCGATCGCTTTCGAATCAACCACAATGAGATCAATGGGAGAGCCAGTTATGCCTAGTCATATTCCAGATATCATGACTCCAACTTCGGACAAAATGACTTTATACGAAAGATTCTTGAATACAGCTATTCAACTTTTCCAACACTTCTATAGGTATTCTCCCGAGTATTATCTTTCCTATAACAATCCAAACAAGAGAATTTACTCTATGGTAAGAACCCCTTCCATTCGAATACAAATATGATTTATTTACAGGAAAAGCTATCAGAAGCCTCGTTCATATTTACCAACTCAAATCCCTATTTGGATTTTCCCAGACCGATTATTTCCAAAAACGTGCACATTGGAGGAATTTCTGTGAATATTGAGACATTGAAAATGGGAAAACTTTCCGAAGAATGGGATCAAATTCTGAACCTTCGAAAAAAGACGTTTCTCATTGCTTTTGGATCAGTGATTTTATCAAAGGACATGCCTTTCGACTACAAGTTGGTTTTTGGCTCTCGAACTTTCTTCAGAAGAATCATCGTTCTTTGTTTTTTTTCAGGGTCTCGTTGGCAAAAGCAATAAAACAGTTTTCTGATGTCACTTTTATCTGGAAATATGAAGATAATGATACAGATAGATTTGCAAAAGGATTAGAGAATATACACTTCTTGAAATGGATCCCTCAAAGAGAACTTCTTGGTAGGTAATATCAAAAAAAGACAATGACAGATAATATAATTTTTAGCTGATCCAAGATTATCTGCATTCATGACACATGGTGGATTGGGAAGTGTGAATGAAGTCAGTTATCTGGGGAAGCCAACTGTAATTTGTCCAATCATGGGAGACCAGTTGAGAAATGCAAAAATGTTGGCTAGGCATAACGGATCTGTGGAAATTTCAAAATACGATCTCAAGGACCCGAAACTTGTCGAAGAAGCATTTAGGAAAGTGCTGTACGATCCCAGGTACTGTAACTCCTAAAAGCTATATCAACATTATTTTTCAGTTATTCTTTATCCGCAAAACGTCTTTCGGAACAATTGGAATTCCAACCAGTTAAACCTAATGATTTATTTTTGAAGCACGCAGAGTTTGCTGCCAGGTTGTAGTTTTGTTTCCAAATAAAACATGCAATTAATTTTTTTCATATTTTCAGATTCGGAAAACTGCCATCATTGGATCCATACTCTCGACAAATGGGCTTTCTGGAATATTTTTTGATTGATATCATTTTTATTTCTGCTTCCTTCATTGTTTTCCTTTGTCTCTTTGTGTACTACTTCCTCACAAGATTATACTCCAGATTGTCCGGATCAAAACCAAAAACTGAATAAATTCATTCTAGAAAACTACAAATCCAGAACATCAACTGACTGGTTCCTGTTTTTCGGAAACAGTAATCTTGATTCTGGATTCTAAATTTGGATTTTACATTATTTTCGTTTCTATTATCTTCTAGAACCCAGACGCCAACATTACACCATATTTGTTTTGCCCCCTGAATCATCCTAATAATACGAAAATTGTGCTCAGGAAATTAAAAGATTATTAGAAAATTACCAGACAGTCATACGACCCAACTTCCTGTGAAAATATTACTGTCTGTCCCAAAGCAATCTGAAAACACGTCGTCACCCTATGTCTGTTGAATAATATGTCTGATCGGAGCAGAAATCTATAATTATTTTAGGCTCCGCCCATTTATCTGAATACTCAAAAGGCTAGTACATTTCCAATCTTACCAGTTCTGTTCTTTGACTCTTGACGGGAATGAAAAACTCAAATTTTGCGTAGATTTCCGTAGTTTCTAGATCCTCATTTCTCGAATACGCTCTTCTGATACCGACTTCATTACTTCCTGTTCACTGATCTGACCTTTCTCTTGTTTTTTTCAGCCTAATCTTAATTAGTATCTTTCCTCATTCTCCCTTTCCAGGGTAATCATGAACGGTCAATTCTGGCTTGCTCTTGTGGACACGGCCGATATGGTCGGTTTCACTCTCACATTCTCAGTGAACCTCGTTCTTCTCGGATTGATTAGAACTCGTGGAAAGAACCTGGGTACTTACAAGTATCTCATGAGCTTCTTCTCGTTTTTCTCAATGTTCTATGCTATTGTGGAGTCGATTTTGAGACCGGTGAGAGCCATGACGAATTAGTATGATAGATAATTATAGAGAACGAATAGTGTTCTTGATCTGTAATTGTGGATTCTAGACATCAAGAAGACTAGAATTTGTCATCATTTTTTAGATCATGCATATTGAAAATGCAACATTTTTTCTCATCTCCCGTAAACGCTTCAACTATTCAACACGTCTTGGAAAAATCAATTCGGCTTTTTACTGTGCCTGCTTTGCCACCAGTTTCGTCCTTTCCGCAGTTCACTTTGTATACCGATACTTTGCCGCGTGCAAGTGAGTTTCATAGAATTAGCACTGACGAATTCACCTTATGACCTTTTGACACATCACCTTCCAGAACTCATCTCCTCCGTTACTTCAACCTTCCACTTCTCCTTCTCTGGCCTTTGGGATGTAGTATTCCGGTGACCGCGTGGGCAAGTGTCTCTTACTTTTTGTACCCAGACACAGAGTATACCGAATCAGCAGTCACGTATGTCGAAAGTCTTCTTATAGAAATCACGTTCTTCCTATTTCAGAGATGTACTTCGAACTCATTACGATGGAATCAGAAAGGAGAATGTGTCGTATATAGCATACGTTTATGTAGATGAAGCAAATGGGAATGCGAACAAACTAGACTCTTTTTCAGTACCAATACGAGAACGGAGTGCGACACGTGTACATCAAAAACTTGCTGGGATGCTTCGTGCACTACTTCGTTATGGTAGAATGATAGCAAAGGGTTGCTAGCAAAAATAAAGATACTTTTTAGTCTATGACGTTTGTGGTCGTTTTCTACTGTGGATTCTCGACATGGTGGACTATTCGAGAGCATCGTGGAGCATCTGATAAAACCCGTCAACTTCAGAATCAACTGTTCAAGGCTCTCGTTCTCCAGGTGCGTCGTAGTGAACATGACATTCATAGTCATATTGTTTCAGACGCTCATCCCGTCAATCTTCATGTACATTCCAACTGGCGTCATGTTCATCGCTCCATTCTTTGACGTCAACTTGAATGCGAACGCAAATTTCATTGTTTTCTGCTCATTTCTCTATCCGGGACTGGACCCACTCATTTTGATTCTCATCATTAAGGAGTTCAGAATGACAATCATCGGTCAGTATCTAGAAAGTTGTCAAAGGAAGTCTAAACTTTGTAGGAATCATCAAAGGGAAAGGCGGAAATAACGCAGTAATGGATATCTATACAACGTCAAGAGGAAAAATGTCATCAGTTCCTGTCATCGACCTTTCTGGATAATTTTAATCGATAAAAAAAACTTAACATGAAAATCATTCATTCTCTCATCAATTTGATTTCAAATAAACAATTTATGCAGACAAATGCAATCTTGAAGGAGATCTGTGTTGATTCGGATTGAGTTCCTGCATCTCGTGAGCCTCGCCATGTGGAGTTCCTGGAGGTCTTGGAGATGTTGGGAACCATGGAATGTAACGGTGCCAGATGTCATTGAAGAGGAACATTACGAGCGAGAGGATCAGTATGAAACAGCACAAAACCATGAATCCGCCACACCTGAAATTCAGTTTTTGAATTTGGAAACCAATTTTAGAAAGTTACATGTATCCAAATACACTATGGAAAATGCTATCCGAGTTTCCTTTCGAGTCTTTTGAGCAACATCCGATTCCGCAGCAACGAGATATTGGATGAATGCACGACCAGGCGATATCGGATGGTACCGTGTTGTCATGGAAACGGACCTGGAATTTTTGAAATTCAATAAATTTGGTTTTTCGCTAGCTACCGTTTTCAGAAAATCTTCCATTGAGACTTCCTTCTTTTCCTTTGAAAGATTAGTACGGTAATGGAAGGCTGTCTGGAAAACAAACTTTCGTTTCTGGAAAGCATGGATCACCAACCATATCCCGGGAAACTTCAATCAGCGACTTTATTGGAATTTTGCATCCAATCGATCCATTTCTCAACGGAGGATGATAGATGGCACCCCAGAAATACTGCCAGTCATTGATTAGCAGCGAAGTTGTATGATTCGTCACCACGAAATGTCCATCATGAGTGGTTGAGTAGTTTCCTGGACAATGTGTAATAACCAAATCTTGTACTTTTTCGAAAACTAACCATTGGCAAGAAGTCCAGTCAAAAAATAGTGACCACTTTCGATGGCTTGAGCTCCATCGGTTGCTTCCGGCAAGAAACTGAAATCTTTTGGGATTTCAGAACTCTCAAATGGAAAACTTACGGAGCAGTTTCACTAAAAGAAGTTGGTACATATCGGCTGATAAGACCAACATCGAAACCAAAAGATAATAATGGAAGGAATAGAGGTAAAAGTAAGAAAAGAGCTTTCATTGATTTTCGAAAGAGAGAATCGAAAATACGAATGAATGGAAAAATCTCTAACGAGAGAAGAGGTGAGAGCAGTCAGAAGGGAGAGAGACAATTTGTAGGTATGCACCTGATACAATTCACACATTTTTCTTATTTCTTTATTCTGTGTACATTTTTACATTAATCCGAAGAAATAGCGAGTGTTATTCAGAAACTAGAGAAATTATACTTTTCCTTGGGACTGCTTCCCATGAAACACGGAGATGATCGAAGTGGTTGCTCATCGTGTTGGCTTGTTCCAAAGACTTTCCAAAGCTGTTGAGAATGGGATTCACTTTGGCTGTGTTTGATGGTTTCATGATACGAATGAGAATGAAGAAACTGTCGATTTCATGTTTCCAGCGTTCACATGACTGATACATAATCACGGGATAACAGAAACTGTAGATGAAGATTGCAGTATCCAGACTGAATGTTGTAAACAGTTCAAGTTCTGGATTAAGATCGAGACTAGAGCAAAGTACACTGAGCACTACGATGAGATTCATGAACCCCATGTAGTAGATGATGTTGTTCATCATCTGAAAACGATTACTTGACAGAGTGACGTGTGAAAGTGTCGTACCTGTAGGGATTTGATGTTTTCGGCTACTTGGAATCGTGTTGTTAATGAGTAAGTAGTGATGAGAGCACTGTCATGAAGACCCGCGTAGATCTTTTTGTTCCACCATTGGAGGAAAATGTGAAGCTGAAAAAGTTTCAACTATATTCATCGACGGATATCCCTTGGGCACAAACCACAAGTGCAAATCCGTTGATTACCAAGAGTATGACGATCAAATAAAACGTGTTATGCTTATCGGTAATCACAAAACAAGAACCGACACCAAACAGCGAGAGGAGAAGATTCAAGAAAACGGAAATTGATTTACGTTGTCTCGTTTCGTAATCTACAATAAAGAACGTCGCACAGCAACGTTCGACGGCCAAGAAAAATAATGTGCACATGGCTGAAAATTGATTAGAAAAAGTTGAATTGGTTTAAAAAAATACCTGCAAATGTACAGGCGATTGTTATATTCATCGGAAGCCAAAAGAGCCAAGAGACAGTCGGATTAGAATCTTTAAAAAATCAGAGTCCAGATGAATCTACTCATGAAAGGCTCACTGTCAACTTTTCCCAAAACCATTGTGATTCTCAGAATCAGAATGACGACGTTGTCTGTGAAGTGAATTAGGAAAAGGTACCCTTGCATGCAGCAAAAATTGAAATGGAACTGATGAGCACGAATGAGAACGATGAAGTTGAAAAGCATGTTGAACAGACTGGAGATTTTTGAGTTTTGATTCGAATTTTGTTTTGAACTTACTCAAGGAAGTATAAGAAAATTTCGATGGACATGAACACTTTGACGTCAACTGCGAAAGAATCAGTTCTTTGTTGGAAATGTGTCAGGTTGATGTAATGGATGAATAACATTTTGAAGTCTCTGAAAACAAAGAGAATATGAAGAGTTCGGTCTGAAAACTGATAGACATGAATGAGGGTTCAAAACACTCAAAACAATCTGCGATGTGTTTCGGTAATTGGAATAATATAGAAGAGGGAATTGGAGGAGGAGACAAAGAGAAACTGTAAGGGGAAAAACAAAGATGACGTTGGAAAGCTGTAAGGGATATAACGTTAGTGTAGAGAATAAAGAAAAATAGGGTAATTATATTTACTGGAAGAAAATAGAAGTCATGTTTACAAACATAACAACATGAAAACTCTTGTTCCGCATCGCAAACTTTCTCAGATGATTCATAATGAACTCATTCGAATTCTAGTATTCTTCACATTTCCTTGTCTTAAAACTCAACGTCAAAAAAGCTCCCAGGCGAACAGGAAACGTTGTTTTTTTCTAATCAGTACTCCGAATTCCTAGATTACTTTTCTTCGCTTCCTGTGAAATTTACTTTCTTACTCACTTGTGGCTCAAGGAGATGAAATCTGAACAATTGATGGGTCTCTCTATTATTCCGGTAAGTTCTAGAAAACACTTTCTTCATAAATCTGTTCTTTGAATAAGTTGAATCAATTTATATATTTTCAGATGACGTTACTTGGAGTTGTCTGCAATTGGTTGATTGTCATTGCAATCAGTGCTAACAAATCATTGAATCATTCATTTTCCTTGCTCACTGGGACTCAGGCAGCATTCAATGGAGTGTTTTCAGTCGTATATTTAGTGTATGTTGCACCAATGATAATTTTGTACGTTCAACAAAGTTGAGAACATTCTAACCTGTTGGAGTTTCAGTGATATTCAATACTTGAAAATCCAGTCGGGTAATGTTGGATACGTATTGATGATATGTTACGATAGTACCATTCAAACTCATGTGATCATCACTATAAACCGATTCTGTGCTGTTTTTCTTCCCATGGTCTACAAGAAAGTCTTCAAGTGAGCTCAATCATAAATTTACTTTCAATTTCAAACCACTTCAGTGCGAAATGGACAAAAGTCATAATTCTCATTTCTATTTCCATCTCACTGATCATTCTTACCATATTCTTCCAGTTTCGTAAGTTGCCAAGATGTCATACTCTTCAACTTTGTTTTTTTCAGTACCTTGCCTTGGTTATTATTCCGATGAATACTTTGGATTCACTTATCCGAATCTCCCGATTTGTAACTCTTATTCTTTATACGGTGATATCGGAAAACTTGGGATCATGTGTGTATTCAATGTAGTCGTTGACACAATCACTATTTGGAAAGTTCGAAAAGTGAGAAGTGCTCAAGGAATGACAAAGTTCCAGAAGAAAGAAATCGACTTTTTGAAACAGGTAAAAATCTATAATATCATTTGACAAAAGGTGTTTATTCAGTCTTTCGGACAAGCCGTTTTTCTGATGTTTTGTATTTCATCTCTTTATGTAATGCCAATGGTCGCCACTAGTCGAGTTTCCGCATTTCTGTTAGGTTCTCTTCTCTGGCCGACTATTCACACATTTGATGGAGTTTTGACTCTTTATTTTAATATGGAAATCAGAAAATCTTTAACAATCAGGACTAAGAATAATACTGTTTCCGTGGCGAGTTCAGTTATTCTTGGAGGGAAGTCAAGTCTTCGAATGAATTGAAATAAACTGGTTTCTATAAAAACAAATTTTTAACAATTCATTTTCCTCGTTCCAGATAGAAATCAGAACAAATACTAATCATGAAAAAGTCTCAGGCTATTAAAATATCAACCAGAATTCGGACCGAAACCCAACCGAAATTCTGAAAGTCTTTTGATTGCTCATATCATTATTCGGGGGTATTCAAATATAGCCCCCCAAAATGAACCTAAATAAAGCCCCCCACCTAGTGGACTTCATGTTTTACACCCATTCAAAATAAGCCCCCCCCCCCCCCCCCCCCCCCTACCGATTCAAAATGAGCACCCCACCCATTCAAGTTCAGCACCCCACTTTTTATCAGGCTTAGTAAACACCAGGAAGTACTGTATTTCTAGTTGTTAATTCAAAATTGTCCGGCGGGGGGCTAATCTTGAATGGGTGGGGGGTCAATCTTGAATTGGTGGGGGTCTAAAATTGAATCGGTGGGGGCTCATATTTGAATGAGTGGGGGGCTCTATTTAGGTTGTGCTCGTGGGGGGCTTAAACTGAATGGAGTGGGGACCTATATTTGAATTGTCTCGGAGGGGGTGGGAGCTATACTTTAAGAATACCAGGATCTTCAAGTATAGCCCCCCAATTTGCATTGGTGGGGGGCTATATTTAGGTTCATTACAAGGTGGGGGGGGGGTGATATTGAGGTGGGGGGCTATTCTTGAATTATCCCTCATTATTCTCTGTCAACTTTTCAGTATACCTGAAAAGTTCTAGAAAAACTTTAACACATACACACAAAGTTCACAAAACTACTTTCGTCTTCTTTTCTGTACTGACTGGCCAGATGCAAGCATCTGTGGATCCCTTCCGCCACGGAGAGGCTCAGTACGTGAAAGGGAAAATTTTTTTGACCAGGGGAAAACTAGAAAAACCCCGACATAAGACAGACGATGGACAACAAGCAAGAAATGCAGACAAATAAGTTTCACTGTTCTGGAACCGCGCGTTTTGTACCTTTTATCTTTATGTATTTCATTTTGACTTTCTTTTTGAACCATTAACCTTTATTCGACGTTTTGAGCTTTTTCGATAATTTTAGGACCTTTTTAGAAATTTCAATTTTTATTCGAACATTTTATATATTTTTTATTTTTACTGAATCTTTATTTTTACCTTCGAACCTTTTTTACCTTTTTTTTTAACCTTTTACCTTTAAACATTTTATTTTTACCTTTGAAACTTTTTTAAACATTTTAAACTTTATTTTTTAACCTTTTTACTTTTAACCTTTTTACACCTTTGACATTTATTTTAACATTTTCGTTTTATTTCAACCTTCACTTTAGAACCTTCTTCAAACCTTTCACACTCTTTACTTAACCTTTTCATTTTTAACTTTTGAACCGTTTTGAACCAGTAAATTTTATTTTTTCAGCGTTTTTATAAAGCTTTATTTGAAATTTTCAACCTTGAACCTTTTTTAGCACATTTTAACTTTTCTCACAACCTTTTCTCTTTTAAACACTTTATTGAACCATTTTTTATTTTTTTTCTTCATTTTTGAACACTTCTTTTGTTACACACCAATTTTGACCCATTTTAGCACACATTTTCACTTAATTTTTACATTTAATAAATTTTTTTCAGATACTGTTTGTTTATTTTTCTATTAGCTCATACTACTCAACCTTTTTTGAACCACGGAGTTTTAATTCATACACAAACCTTACAAGCATTCCAATGTCTACGAGCCTCTAAAAACTGCCAAAAACGATCTGAAAGAAACAAGGTTATTTGGGTTAAGATATTGTGGTGTTGGGGTGGGGGGTTTTGGGATGTTTAGCAAGAGAACTACGTATCATTCCACATTCATGTTCTAAGACGCCCATAACCACCGCTGCCGGCTAGAGGATCAGTCTAACTGAACTCAGGCGAATCCTTAGGGAATCGTACTTTGTCATTGTCTTCCATATCACTTCGATATTCATGTACTCAGACACCCATAACCACCGCTGTCGGCTAGAGGATCAGTCTAACTGAACTCAGGTGAATACCTAGTCATTGTGCAAGTTGTGATTGTGTTCCATATATTATCGATGCTTATGTTCTAAGACGCCCATAACCACCGCTGCCGGCTAGAGGATCAGTCTAACTGAACTCAGGCGAATCCTTAGGGTATCGTACGTTGTGATTGTTTTCCGAAGTATGTCGATATTCATGTGCTAAGACACCCAAAACCACCGCTGTCGGCTAGAGGATCAGTCTAACTGAACTCAGGCGAATCCTTAGGGAATCGTACTTTGTCATTGTCTTCCATATCACTTCGATATTCATGTACTCAGACGCCCATAACCACCGCTGCCGGCTAGAGGATCAGTCTAACTGAACTCAGGCGAATCCTTAGGGAATCGTACTTTGTCATTGTCTTCCATATCACTTCGATATTCATGTACTCAGACACCCATAACCACCGCTGTCGGCTAGAGGATCAGTCTAACTGAACTCAGGTGAATACCTAGTCATTGTGCAAGTTGTGATTGTGTTCCATATATTATCGATGCTTATGTTCTAAGACGCCCATAACCACCGCTGCCGGCTAGAGGATCAGTCTAACTGAACTCAGGCGAATCCTCAGGGTATCGTACGTTGTGATTGTTTTCCGAAGTATGTCGATATTCATGTGCTAAGACACCCAAAACCACCGCTGTCGGCTAGAGGATCAGTCTAACTGAACTCAGGTGAATACCTAGTCATTGTGCAAGTTGTGATTGTGTTCCATATATTATCGATGCTTATGTTCTAAGACGCCCATAACCACCGCTGCCGGCTAGAGGATCAGTCTAACTGAACTCAGGCGAATCCTTAGGGTATCGTACGTTGTGATTGTTTTCCGAAGTATGTCGATATTCATGTGCTAAGACACCCAAAACCACCGCTGTCGGCTAGAGGATCAGTCTAACTGAACTCAGGTGAATACCTAGTCATTGTGCAAGTTGTGATTGTTTTCCTTTACGTGGGTTCTCTTGCTTTTTAGGATGTTACCGTTTTACGTACTTCTGTCCTGCTGTGATCCTGAATTCGATTCCTTTGATCCAATCCATCCATAAAACAAGGAACTTCCAGTGAAACAAACTCGACACAATCCTTCGATTCCTGAAAAACACCTTTTTGATTATGGGAGTCATTTATTTTTCCTAGGTGTAGCAAACGCGCTATCTCTCAAACAGAATTGTGTTTTCTCTAAGAGTTTAAGAGTCTAAGAGCAAAGGCTAAGAGTTAGAGAAAGCATAAATAAACATTCTCAGCTACAAGTGCTACAGCGCTTTTTCATTTTTACACAAAGAGTACACATGCCTTATAAAAGTTCCGCAAACTGCAAAACTACATACCGTAAAACATGTATTAGAAGGGCACCTAGAATGGCAGGCTCTTCTGATACAGGTTCTCAGGTAATGCAGGGCCAGGACTACACTAAGCGCACGAAAGACTTGTGGATATATCAATCAACTCTAGCGCTTGGTTTTCAAGTTCCAAAAAGTCCTCTCACAAGTCTTCACTATGAACAGTTGGTCAGGGCCGTTTTAGTTTTTATAAAAATGAAACAAAAAACACACCTTCAAACTTCGTACGAACTCCTGCCTCTCTACATTCATTCTGTCTTTCCGAATGTCGCTTGTGAAGGGACGACCCGATCCTGAAATAAGAGAAATATTGACTCTCGGTCAAAACCTTTGGAAAATCTCACCTAAACCATATCCACACAAACTCATCTCACAATCCATTGGTGGAGGCCAAACCGCGGTTTGATCATTACCCTGGAAAACAAATATTCGTTGATTGTGCACCAAATAATGTAAGCGGCAGAGGAAAAGGACACAAATGTTGGAAACAATCAATAAAATCAGACAGAGACCTACACACACACAAAAGAAAATGAATGACAAAAGAGACCCTCAAAGGGGTTACCTCAAAGAATTGGCGGGGTAGATCTTATTGTGTTGGGACCATAAACAAAGAGGCAGGTCTAGGAAAAAAGAAAAACTTTTTTTTGCATAGAACTGAAATTTTGTACCATTTTGTAGAGAATATCTAATTTCATATTTTCTCAATTTTAAATCCTATCAAAGCTATATTCAGCCGAGGAAGTAACAATGAGCCAGGCATAACTGTTGATGGTATTCCTCCAGATCATTCCGGTCATTCCAAGTGGACCTATACTACTGTTTTTTTAAATTTTAAGTCTTGTTTTTGTTCCCATGGCTTTAATTAGAATGCATTTTTGTAGGGGTAGTTGAAAAAAACCAGAGTTGGAAGTTATTATGGACTGGAAGTTATCATGAAGCTTGCTCAATGGATGGGTTTTACTATAGTTCCTGTAAGTATAGTCGTATGATAAAAAAACTGAACAAGACGGATTGCTGTTTCAGGTAGTTTTGATCGGAATTGTTTGTAACAGTATTGTGGTTTTTGCAATTTCAACAAATCGATCTTTGAATCATTCGTTTTCAATTCTTACCAGAAATCAAGCTTTGTTCAATGGTCTTTTCTCATTTATCTATTTGGTTTACATCACTCCAATGGTTATAATGTAGGTGGAAAATGCTTTTTAGTACTCACTACTTGTTTTCAGAGACTCAGAGTTACTTAAAACCAACTCTGAACATGTCGGTTACTTCCTGCTACTATGCTATGACGTTTCCATTCAAACACACTCCTTAATTGCTATCAATCGATTTTGTGCTGTTTTTCTGCCGTTGATATACGAAAAGTTATTCAAGCAAGTGAAGATACAGTAGATGCTTTCCAAAAGTTAGATTTCAGTAGAAAACGAACAACTGTGATCATGTTGGTTTCCTTTCTAATTTCATTCGTTCAGATCACTTTTTTCTTCCAAATCTGTAAGTAATACATTTCCCATTCTTTATTAATTTGATTTCTTTTCATTACCCTGTCGAATGTATTACAACGATGAAGCACTAGGATTCTTCTACACGGATTTACCGATTTGCAACGCCTATGCATTGTATTTGGATATGGGGAAACTAATGGCAATTTGCACTTTCAATGTTATAGTGGACACTATTACGATTTGGAAGGTTCGGAAAATCAGAAGTGCTCAAGGAATGACAAAGTTCCAGAAGAAGGAAATCGACTTTTTGAAACAGGTGTTGATAATTTATTTTTTAGCATTTAAATTTCTTAATTTTTTCAGGCTTTCGGTCAAGCACTATATCTATTCATCTGTGTCCCTGCCTATTACATTGTTCCGCTTTACACATCCAGTAAAATTTTGGCTTTTATGCTGGGAATGTTCTTCTGGCCGAGTATACATATGTTTGATGGAGTGTTGACATTATATTTCAATACGGAAATTAGAAAGTCATTAATGAAAAAGTTCAAGATTCAAACCGTGTCTGCAAATCATTCAGTGGTTCTGGTTGGAGGAAAATTCAGTAGCAGAGTTAATTGATACATTTGTTTTTTTCTGTTTGAATGACGAATGAAATAAATGTTCACCAGATCTTTCTTAACTTTTCAAAATCTTGTTTACCAGAATGTTTTCTCAGTAACATTTCCATTCCGGCCAGTAAGACAAAGCAAGTCAGAAACCCTGACATGCAGTTTTTACAATGGATGGGTCTTACATTAATACCGGTACTGATATGGTATTCTCTCTTAATTTTAAGTTTATTGCTTTCAGGTAATTATAATTGGAATCTCCTGTAACGGTTTGGTAATAATTGCCATTTGCACCAATCGTTCGTTGAATCATTCCTTCGTAGTACTAACTGGAAACCAAGCAGTTTTCAATGGAATTTTCTCATTAGTTTATCTGTTTTATGTTATTCCAATGTTAGTATTGTAGGTTCCATTTTTGTTTCTGATTTAAAAAAAAAGAATTTCTACAGAGACTCAAAATTCATGAAGGACAACTCTCACCATGCTGGATTCATAATTATGATCTGTTATGATGCTGCTATTCAAGCTCATGTGCTCATTACTATCAATCGATTCTGTGCAGTATTTCTCCCAGTTCTCTACAAAAACCTATTCAGTGCAAAGTTAACGAAACTACTTGTTCTCACCTCTTCTCTAATCTCGATCACAGTTGTGACAATATTCTTCCAGATTTGTAAACTCGTTGAAATGACAATTAAATATTGTGTTTTTTCAGTGCCCTGCCAATGTTATTATAGTGAAGTTACCCTTGGTTTCACCTACAATGAATACGAGATTTGTTGGGATTATGCTTTCATTGGGGATATGGGTAAACTTGTGTCAATGTGTTTATTCAATGCCATTGTTGATTCTATAACTATTTGGAAAGTTCGAAGAATCAGAAGTGCTCAAGGAATGACGAAATTTCAGATGAAGGAAATCGACTTTTTGAAACAGGTAGTTCTTAGAAACTCAACTCTCCAAAACTCAGAATTTCAGTGTTTCTGCCAAGCGCTGTTTCTAGCGATATTAATTCCTGCATTCTACATTGTCCCATTTTTCACGACTTCCGACTTGGCAAAATTTCTAATGGGAACTTTATTTTGGGCATCAATCCATGCTGTTGATGGAGCATTAACTTTGATTTTCAATGTGGAAATCCGTAAATCTTTAGCGAAAACTTTCCGTGTTTCTGGAAACGATTCAGTAATTCGGGTTGGCGGAAAATCGAGTTCAAGAACAATTTGAATCAATCGTCTTCACTTCCTTAATTTTTTGTTATTTCTTCCCGAATCAAATAAAAATTCCCACGAATTCGTTTTCAAATTCTCAGATGATTAGTCATGATATTTTTCGTATCCTTGTTCTACGTAATCTGAATTCAGACCGAACTGAGTTCTGTGGTTTTTGTGTTCAGTTGTTTTGATTTTGTATCCCGGATATTGGATTGATTAATTAGAATTTCTTTCCTCTGATTTTCAACTCATTTTTGTTTTCTGAATTTCCAAGAATGTTACGCCAGCAACTCATCGGTCTGTCTCTTGTTCCGGTAAGTTTCAGAGATCAATCAAAGTTCATCTGAAATAGATTAATTCTAAAATAAATTTTAGCCTTCGATCTTCGGCTTTATCTCAAATTGGACCATCGTCTTCATTGTCATACGCTTCCGTAATCTTCACAGATCATTTGCAATTTTAACTGCTACAATTGCTTTTTTGTATGCAATATGTTCAACGTTCGATTTGTTTTTCGTCAGCCCAATGATAATTTTGTAAGCTTCCATGTAACATCTGTTTTCCTTCACTCTAAATTTTTCAGCAACCTTCATTATCTGAAAAAATACTCTGGAATATGCGGAGCCATCAACATCCTTTCATACGATGCAACTTCCCAATTCCACGTTGTTGTCTCTGTCAATCGATTCATTGCCGTCTTTGCTCCTCTATCTTATAACACATTTTTCAATCCGAGAACCACAAAATTTGTTATAATTTTTCTGTTAATTCTATCTGCAATTTTGGTTTCAACCTATCTGTTTGCAGTAGAATGCAAATTTTCTTTCAATGATGATCGTTGGACATTCCTGATGACTGATTCGGAAAAATGTGATGTTCTTGGATGGGCAATGTTATGGGGAAAGAATCTGGCATTATCGATCATTGATGTACTACTTCATATTTTAACTTTTGTTCGCGTTTTCATGCTGAAAAGATCTGTTAGTTTTCAGTGAGAGTTTTTTCTAATTACTGATCTGAATTTCAGCCAAACCGTGGTCAAACTTCAAGAGCGTACAGCTTACAAGAAACCTATTTCTTAAAACAAGTACGTTATCCAAATACTTACTCCCTCAAACTGCTTAATTTTCAGACATTCGGTCAAACAGTTTTCATGTCAATTGAGATAATTGCGTATATCTTCCCGGCTATTAACATTGAACAAGACTACATAACATTCCTCTGCTCCACTTTCCTCTGGTGCACAATCCATGCTGCCGAAGGAGTCATCACACTTATTTACAATTCCGAAATTCGCAGAAAACTTCGGAAACGGAAGAAAAGTTATCGGATCTCCGCGACGAAGGTTGAGACAGCCTAATCGCCCCGATTTTTTAATCAATTCTAATCAGCTTCGTGTAATTATAAATTTGCATTTCGTAGAAAAAGAAGAATAACAAAGAAGCATAAAAACAGACAAAACAACTCAAAAAATTCAGAATTTTCTCGAAAAATTAGAAAAAGAATCGGAAGAAAAAGACTATGCAGGAACCACAGTTCGTTGGTATCTCTCTATTCCCTATTTCTTTGTTTGGGATGATTTTTAATTGGGCCGTTACTTTTATCATTATTCGAGAAAAGTCTGTGTCCAGTCCGTTTATGATACTGACTTTAGTGAAGTCCTTCTGCGATGCAGTATACACTACCGTATACTTTCTGTATATCACTCCAATGATTGTTCTGTAAGTTAGTGCGTTTTGGTGGTATTACTTCGAATTTTTCAGTGCTAACAAATTTCTGATCCGCCAATCGAATCATGCTGGATACGTGTTGGTAGTTTGCTATGAAACTTCAATCCACATTCATTTTCTCACCTCCTTGAACAGATTCACTGCAGTTTTCTTCCCTTTTTCGTACAAGAATACTTTCAGGTTAAGTCTCTGATGAGAAGACAAATTAATTGGTAGAGTTTTCAGCAATAGATCTACCGTGGTCTACGTACTGATAATCTCAATTGTGTCCTTCGTATCGATGACAGTAGTCAGCTACGGACGTAAGATCATCCATAAAATTCTTTCACCATTTTATAATTTTCAGTTGACTGTAAACTAGAATACAATCCAGTAACTTGGGTGTCATTCTATGATACCACTATCCCAATATGTGGTTGGTATGCATTTTATCTGGATTTCTTGAAAAATATGGTCGTAGTTTTCACCGATTTCATAATCGATGTTGTCACTCTGTTCAAAGTTCAAAAGATGAGAAAAAAGTTTCGGGATGGCAAAAGCTCCGAGAATTATACAAAGAAAGAAACTGATTTTTTGAAACAAGTAAGGCATCGAGTCATGGTTTCTACAGTAACCTTAAATTTTCAGACTTTTGGACAAGGAATATGTTATCTTATGGGATATGCATCCTATCTAATGGTTCCAGAAATGCATTCGAACAAATACGTGGCATTTTTCATGTCACTGGTCAGCTGGGATCTGATTGCGATGATCGATGGGATGTTCACTATTGTGTACAATTCTGAAATTCGAACGAAGATTTTCAAGGGAAAAGTTAGAAGTGCTGGATCCACAGTTGTCTCTGTAAATAATTGATTTTCAATTGAATAAATTTGTTCTCTTTTTTAAAATGTCATTTTTGAAAATCGTAGGAAGACGGGGAAGAAGAGTTCAAAAGTTTATGCCCACTCTTTCTTTCTATGTTCGTATTCTCTTTCTTTCCGTCAAAAGTCCAACAAAAGACAATGAATATTTCACCTTGACATCTTTCTTGCTCCATTTACATGTCGTCAACGCAAACTATACTTCTTGTCAAGAATATTAATGTTCGTCAGTTAGAAAATGAACTGCTGAAACTATGAAGAGTTCCCAGATTCCTTATCACGGTTTGTTCTTGATTCTGGTATTGACAGCGTTCGTCAGTTTTTATTGGTATTCTACTGTCGTTAGAATTGAGGCGCCGAAAATTGAAATGATGAGTCATTCAGGAAAGAATTGGGCTTTGAAACTTTATTTTTCAGATCTCCTGTGAATCAGTTATCAAAGAGCTCCAAAGAGTTACAAATATTCCGTTGTTACTTATTGATTCAAACTTTTTAGCGTTACTGAACAGTTCAAAAGAATGTTTCGTGAAAGAAGAAAACATTATTTTAGTTTGTACCCTTTTAATGCCTCGATACGATTTTTGTTATTTTTCAGTTATCTGCAGATGCAAAATACAAAAATGTCTCTATCCCGATAGGCAACACAAGTTTACCACTCCAATACAAGCTTCAATATCACACAAATGATACTGCAAAATATTATCTGGAATTTTTACCCGAACCGAAACGAATTATTCCCAAGTTTGTTGAATCTTCTGTTGATTCAAAATCAAAAATTTTAGAAACTTTCCGACTAAAGAAATCGGAAACCTCTCGATTCCATCAAACATCCCCATATTCCTTGGATTTCTGAAAAGATCTGCTTTTCGAGAATGCCTCGGCCTCAAGATTCAAAGAAATTTGACCAAAGTGAGTTTTTTTGTTCTTCAAAGTTCAAGGGCAAATCTTATTTTAAGGTTCGTTTACCTCCGATTAAAGCCACTGCAGCTCTAGCTCAATTGAGAGATGAGTTAGTGGAAAATGGAATGTTTTCATTTCTAAACGGTGGAACTTTTCTTGGATGGTATCGAGAATGCTCCATCATTCCACATACTTTGGATATGGACATTGGAGTCTTTGAAGAAGATTATCGCCCTGAATTTTTGGAGAGAGTAGAGAAAAATCAATCAAATTTCTTGTTAAGCAGAAGACTGGGAACGGTTGGTTTTCTTTAAGATTGATTAATTAATCCATTCATTCGTAGCTTAATGATTCCTTCGAACTGACTGTGGTTCCACGATCAGACTTGTCAATTTACATTGATTTATTCTTATTTTACAAGGAAAAAGGAACCGATAATCGATGGGTAGGAGGGATGGATGATAGTGGAGCAAAATTCAAATTTCCATACCTCCCATATGACCCTTGGTGTTCCGCTGACTTACACGGACATTTATTTTGGGTCACTTGTACTCCGAGAAAAATGGTAGAGGTTAGAAAACAAAAAAAGCAAGTGTCCAGATCTTCGAATTCACCTTTTTCAGGCTGAATACGGGAAGTTTTGGTTCCAAGATAGTCCAACTGCTAATTATACCTGGAATTCTCAAGCGACGGAAAATGGGAGATGGAGTATGCAGCAAATGAAAGAAGTTCGTAAAGTTATCTTTTATGATCTCTGATTCATTTTTTTCGGTTTTTTAGTTTCAGTGTAAACTTTTTTACGGTTTCTTTGTTTTTTGAAATCATTCAAAAAGTCACGACTACATCATAAGATATCCTGATTAAACATGTACCAAAGTAGGCTAGAAAGCAATGAAGTGCAACCTTAAATCTCAAGATTTTTCTTGTTTTTTGAACTCTCATGGTTAAGATAACAATGATATGAATCATGATGGTGTTTAAACATGAGCTATTTCAGTCTACGATTTATTCATGAAATAAAAAAAGAGTCGAAAAAACACTTCAATAGAGGCAAAACATGGTGAGAAACCCGTAAAAATGAAAAGTGGATCGGTTTGATTCAAACGTAGATATATTCCAATGCATTGGATCAAAGAAAGAGAGCTTTTCTTGATTGTTTTGAATGGATTCAAAGTGAAAGAAACGATTGGATTGGATAAGATGTCAACGCATCAGAAAAATGACAAGAATCACGAAAAGAAAAATGAGGAGATAAGGCGGCGACACGGAGAAATTGCAAAGATTATTGTGACATGCACAAAGCGAAAGACGGGATGGCTCGAGCTCTTGGCGTTGTGCTGTTGGAAGGAATAGCTCACGAGCTGTTGTGTCTGAAAATGGAGAAATTGTGAGTTTAGTGGTATTCAGTGATTGATTTTTCATTTGGATAAAAAATGGTCAAGCGTAAAACCTCTAATCCTGGGAGTTTCAGCTAAAACTTCACTAACAAAGTGCAACTCTGCAGCTGCAAAAGACAAGGGTCGGGGTGTCAATTGTGCCAATCGAGAATCGGAAGAGAGGAGATTTGTCATCCATCCAACTTATGTTTATGGATGACAAATCGTAATATCATAATATTCATCATAATGTTTGGTTAAAAATCGTATATAAGAGCGGCGAGAGCCACAATTGTTGTACACTTTTTTGTTTTATCTTTTTCTTTTTATCTTTCTCACTTCCCAAATAAACTGGTTTAATTACCCAAGTTTGAGGTATCTACACGAAGCGATAGTCTATTATCGAAAGCGTTAGTCTCCAATAGACTATCGCTTCGTGTAGATACCTCAAACTTGGGTAATTAAACCAGTTTATTTGGGAAGTGAGAAAGATAAAAAGAAAAAGATAAAACAAAAAAGTGTACAACAATTGTGGCTCTCGCCGCTCTTATATACGATTTTTAACCAAACATTATGATGAATATTATGATATTACGATTTGTCATCCATAAACATAAGTTGGATGGATGACAAATCTCCTCTCTTCCGATTCTCGATTGGCACAATTGACATTCCCGAGACAGCAGGCGAAGTGTGTGAAGCAGTGTAGATTGTAATTGATTTTCCTTGAATCATTTCCCATCGAGACTAAGCCATTAACCATGCAACGAATCTTGAACCATTGAATCCATTGAAGCAAATATTGAACCAAGCAAATGTTGAACCATTGACCATTGAAGCAAATGTTGAAAGCATGAGCAAATTCATAATCGAGCTTGAACGGCCGTGAGAAGTGATGAGTTTTTTCCACACAGCGGGAGATGATTGCTTTGGCTTGAATTTCGATTTTCGCATTCATCGTTCTGTTTTATGGACTCAATGGAATCATCACAGCACTCCTATTGTTCGATTGCATATGCACTTCTATCAAGTCAACATCAACAAAACTTTGGAAGCTGTTCACAAAAGGAATGGTCTTTTTTCAACGTCATCCCACCGCAGCTCAAAGCATCATCCTTCTGTCAATCATTGGACACATCTCGAGTTGCAATGAAATCGCATCCATCTCAGCCACAGATAATGTTTGCACCTACTCCAACGACAAAAAAACATGCATCCTCAACCATGTCTCTTCTCTCAACATCAGAACCGATGGACAAAAAGGATGTTATCACGTATTCGCCGACAACGAAAGAAAAAAGATGATTGCCTCAATCGAAATTCAAGCCAAAGCAATCATCTCCCGCTGTGTGGAAAAAACTCATCACTTCTCACGGCCGTTCAAGCTCGATTATGAATTTGCTCATCGTTGTGACACTGCAGGTTCTTGTACCGGAAACACTTGTGCAACACTGACCAAGGATCAACGAGTTCCCGAATTCACTGCGATGGCGATGGACGGCCCCGGATACAGCAAGTGCTACGCTTCATGTGGATGCTTAACCTGTGATTGGTGTGGTTCATGTGCTCCATCTTGCTTGTTCACCAGACTGTTTGCCACTGCCACAGAATTCACCGTCTACGAGGTATTTACTTGTCCCTCTTGGACAACATCACTAGAAGTACTCGTCAACTTCAATGGCACAGTGTCTACACATCGAGTGGAACACGGACTTCCATATTCAATTCACCCGAACATATCTTTCTTCATCACTGGATTCTCAATGCCTCCAGCTCCTCTCCACTCCTCAACATTCATCAGAAAACTGGTTACAGTGGGACCATCAGAATTCGGAGTCGAATCAATTTTCTACACCCTCTCCGCCCCTTCGCCGCCGGGAAGGCCCACTAAAGGAAGAGTGGGTGAACTTCAATGCTCTTCTCGTCAGAAAGCAGTAGCCTTCGAATGTGAATTGGCCACGGATCTTTGTGATTGCATTCCACAAGGAAAGGACATTTCATGCGAGTGCGATATTTTGGATCTGGAAACGTTGTCGACTAATACTATTCTCCCTGCACAGGAAGGAGAAATCAAGATTGAGAACGAAAACAACACTATCATCACTCGTGTCGATTCAAGTGGTATTGTCTCGGTGCAACTTCAACTCAAAAACTACACTGTGGAAAGGATCGTTCAAGAAGATCAATGCAATATTTCCGAGATATCAATGGCTGGTTGTTTCTCATGTAGTCAAGGATCAATCCTCAAAATGACATGTTCTTCAGTTCAATCAGACGTAGAAGGTAGGATTCTTTGTCCTTCCATAACAACATCGGTCAACTGCACGACACAAGGAGAAAGGAATCTACTGGCTCTTCATGTCAGTCGTCAAGCTGTCAATGAGAACTGTTCGGTCACCTGCGGACACACTACAACTTCATTTCTGCTAATTGGACAATTGATTGCCATCGAAACCTTCAAAGACCGAAATTCATCTCATTTTGCACCCTATCATGAATTCATCTCCAAGAAAGGTCTGGAAATATTCGAGTTTTTCAGAAACCTGTGGAACAACTTTTGGGACCGAATAAAAGGCTTCATGACACCCTGGATAGTGATTGGAGTATTAATCGTCATTTTCTTGGTTCTCGGACGAAGATGTAGAGGGAGAAGAAGAAAATATTATCGACGATTGGTTCGAAGATTCTGACTTCATGTTTTCAACTGCGACTTCATGTTTTCAACTGCTCAATTGCGACTTCATGTTTTCAACTGCTCAACTGCTCAACTGCGACTTCATGTTTTCAACTGCTCAACTGCGACTTCATGCTTTCAACATTTGCTTCAATGGTCAATGGTTCAACATTTGCTTGGTTCAATATTTGCTTCAATGGAAAGCATGGGGAGCATGGTGCAGATCTAGTAGAGGTTTTACGGTACTCAAAGAAATTTCGAAATGGTTTTGTCATGTTCTAGTGAGCTCGTGGAAGTTTTTTTTGCAGAACGATTTTGAATTCTCATAATTTGTTTCAGGATTGTGAAAAGTTCAAAACAGTTACTGGTTGGAATTCGAAACCATTCGATATTGGTAAACACGGTTATGAATCCAAGAACCGAAAATATTAATTTTCAAATAATTCCTACTAGCATTTAGTCGTTTCTCAGTTTTTTCATGGATTAATTTTTTTGTAATTTTGAACATTTCCTTTTTCAACGTATAATTTTGCCATTCAAAAATCTCACCCAAACATCCCTGTCGTTCAGCAAGAGTTCTAATCAACGAATGATTGTATCCGTGCAAATCCGATAGACATCCTCGCATATAACCGTGTCGCCGCCTCCCTGAAATGAATTGAATAAGGAACCTTTTCATCATAAACTCAAAAAATCACCCCCAACAACATCGTTGATCCTGAGAGTGACGCACATATCGGAACAATTCTTTGAGTAGAGATAACTTGTGTCTAGGCTGAAATAATTTGGTTTTGCTGAAATCCGAAGTCTTCAAATTTTACCTATGTTTATCGCAATGGATGTCGAAAGCAAGTGGTTTCCGGTATAAATGTGATATGTATGGATAATGGTCCTCTAGGTATGGGCTCATGCAGGAGTAACATGGTAGACGTAGTGCTGAAAATATATTTCTTTTTATTCTGTATTTCTGGTTTCTGGCCGATTGTTCCCCTCTGAATTCTGAAGTGGTGCTCCTTCATCTTAAGAGGCGCCCACTTCGCACTTTCCATTTTTCAACATTAGCTTCTTTTTTCTATCGAGATCTTCTTTTTTCCCTTTAATACATCCCTTTAAGTGTACGTTAGCCACGAGATTTATGACCAAAACTGGCCGAAAACCGAGTCTTCGTGGCATTTAATTTAGAAAATGAGGATGAGAAAAGCGGATCAGGAGACGAGCCGAAATTGCAGCTTTATGGCTCTCTTCTCATTGCTTTTTTTCGGTTTTGTGAGAGGATGAGAGTGCAAACTAGTTGAATTCGAGCAGCAGCGGTTCGGGTTTCGGTTTTACGACATCGTCAAACTTTTCGAAGTGTGAATGGAAACGATCATCTAAATTAATGGGATAGATGACGTGGAGCTGGGTTTCAGACGGATCGAGGAAGGAGCTCAGAGATCAAGTGGTTACTCTTGATAAGGGTATTATGAGCGGAGAATAGTTCAAGAGCACTACTAGATGCTCAGTGAGATCAGTAGACGTTGATTGAGCAGTTCAGGAGGATTTTCGAGTTTTAGATCTTCGTTGAAACTGGAAAAGGTTTACTCGGAGAATAATTTTCTTCATTATTTGAAGCTGAAGACAAGTCTAGGTATATTTCGATTCCATAAACCAGAATTTGTCCAGTTTTTCAAATCTCACCTCCCCTAAAACTAACATTTTGTTTGTTTTCTTTTCGTTTTTTCTCAAGTTTTTTCCCCAAAAAAGCACATACAAACAAAGTTTCGAAACTAGTGACGTTGTAGTTTTTGCATACTTCATTTGTGATTGACAGATGGGAAAATGACAGGGCAAGAAGAAAACTACCACCTAGATTTTCGACTTTTTTGAGAACAAGTTTCAGCATTTTTCTCACTTGCACAAGAATCCATTTAATCTTTGCATTTTTTTTTTCATTCAACTATATCTCTCCCCGATATTTTTTCTTTTTTATTCCTCTTCTTCTCTCTACAACCCTCTTTTCTCTTTTTTCTTCTCACATACAACAATCAAATCTAATAACCGTTGGGTCGAAATTTTTGCATGTTGAAAGTGAGTGAAACAGAAGAGATGTCAGACACGACGTGTACCTTCAGATGGCAAAACGAGTTACTTGGGACCCGTCGGGGAGCTCTTGTCAGAAGAGAGAAGGAGAATCAAAAAAGAGAAGAAAGTTATTCAATATATTGTCAGCAGAAAAAGACATCTATTTTGTCAAAAGTATAGATACTTAGAGACTTATAAACTTTTGCAGAAGAAACAAGAGACCGGAAGTGCATTTGAAAAAAAGAAAAAGGTTACCAAGGGTGACGGAAGTGAAATTCTCGATTGACCCGAAATCTATGGTCTTTTTGCACAAAAAAATGTTTTAATTTTCTTAAGGGAAGTGCTTTCGCGAAAGTGTACAAGTACTTTATATGAAAAAAAGGATGTAGTTGTAGAGGTTTTGTTGGGAAAAAATATGGAGGGAATTGCTCCTTACTAACTGAAAGCATAGAAAATTTTGAAACGGTGAGTCATCTCCTAACGTTTTTTTCCAAGATTCAAAAGAAAAATTTCGAAAACTCAGTTCAAAAGTTAGTTTCGAAAAGTGCGATTCCCTTGACCCATCTATCCAGTTCCACCCTAAATTCCAAAGCTCAAAAACCCCATCTACTCCTGACAGCATAAATTACTCCTAGACACTCTCCACATCCTCAAATCTATCGGAAATCTGTATTGACACGAAAATTCATTTGATGAATGACCCGGGAAATTGTATAGCTGTGAACCAAAGGAGCCGCCAGAATCCGTTATAAGGAGCGGTGTCATTATTTTTGTAAGCATCCGGTACATATTCATCATGACATTTCTTGCTCCTGTTCCACCAACAACACCCATCTTCTCTCGGAATAAGTTTCCTGTGAGTCCTCAAGGGAATTCTCCTCTTCTTTTTTTTGCTTTTGGTTCTAGAGGCAAAGCGGGCGCCAAAACTAATATTGAGGAGAAAGAGAGATGGACAGATAAACTTGTTTTTGGGACGTTTCCGAGAGCACACGCCATCGTGAGCTTGTCTTTGAGCTGCCTTTTTTGCAAGGAGTCTAAATTTGAATTTCAATCCGAAATTAGTTTCGGAAACTTTTTTGGTCGGAAAAAAGTTAGAGAGCTCATTAACTTTTTGTGCTTCGGTTAGTCCCCGTTACTATTTGGGACATTCTCAGCTCTATAATGAGATGAATTTGCCATTTGGAGCATGAAATCCGTTTTGGTGTGTCTTTCTCTTTTTGTAAAGCTGACGAGTTATACTGGTGAACTAATCAAATTAGACAAATGAAGAGGAAAAAACTAAAAAAAGAAGAAGAAGAACATGAGAACAGAAAGACCAAAAAATGGGAGAAGCTCACAGGAGGGAGAGCTGAAAATTACTGTTGCAGGAATACTGCGTTTTTTGATTCATGAGCAAATTGGGGATAAAGCGTTGTCTTGGCTCCGAGGTTTCGAAAACATGAAATCTTGTCAACTAGCTTTTTAAGAATTCTTTGAACGGGCATCTTACATAGAGACGAAAAATTAATTTCGGATCAATAAGAAAGTGAGCATTTTTCAGTTCGAAACAAAATGAACTTCACAAGAATAGTCCAGGATTTATCTTGATCGATTTAGAACCTGCTGGTAACTTGGCATCCCGAAAAAGTCTTTGCCAAGTTGAGACACCGAGATTCACATTTTTCAGTTGTTTTCAAAATATATTCTACAATATAAACTAGCCTTTCGAGCTCAATTCTGCTTGTTATGGTATTTAATTACGTTGATTTCAAATATTCTCACTTGCCATATTTCAGACCAAATTCATGTTACGCCTAGATTCCGTACACTAGAGATTCCAACATTTTCTTCTAACTCTAACGAAGATGGATAGTTCCCATGAGTCACAGAGTAACTGAAATAGAAGAAAAAGAGAGAGTTGATGCTTACCCGAATTGAAATCCGATACATTAGCAAGGAGATAAGAGACAATTTGCAAAACATCGGCCGCCATCCATCAGAGACAGTTAGACTCGATTCCACTCTCGGAAAAGAGCAAAATGCGGACAAACCAACTGTGTGGGGGAAGTTGTTTGGGGTCGACGGGAGGAATAACTTGATTGTTGAAGGGAGATGGAATGCAACACCAGAAAAAAAAATGGAGACGGAATAAGAAGAAGAGAATGAAAAAAGTGAGTGAATGTCCAGGAAAAATATTTCCAAGACGAATGGGCAAGAAGTGGTCCAATGGAGGATATAGAAGCGGCCTGGTCTCCTATGGATGAGTGACAAGTCTTGAAAGCATCTTTGCGTGTCTTTTTTGTTCACTTCTGCACTGAGAAATAAGACAATCTGGACTCCTCAAATGGGTTTTTCGTTTTTGGGAGGCGTCGCTGCTTCTTCGTATAAAGGGGGTACTAGATAAGATATGGAAAAGAATTAGAACTGAGAGTTTTGGGATGTAAGAAGCCTTTGGAAAAGGATAAGAAGAAGGCAGACTGGTTTGGGATGCCTATTGTTGGACGAGTTCCGCTGAAAGTTCCGGTTCTTCTCTGCACAGCTCAGAAGTATCAGTAATTCATCTTTGATGTGAAAGGGGGATGAGGAAGAAGATAGAAACACGAACGGAGCAAAGTGCATCTTTTTGGATTTGTTTTAATCTCGCTCCATTGGATTTGAATTTCTATGGCGGGAGATTCAAATTTGTTGTCTCGAGTTTCAAAATCAAAACGACAGTATCATTCCATTAAAAAGTTGCTAAAATTCTTTTATTTTCTTCTCTCAGGCAATTTATACAACATATGACTCTGATTAGCGCCGTTAGCTCTAAAGAAACAACGAAGAAGTAGCAAAAAGTGGAGTATTTTTTGCAATTCTACTCCGAAAATAGAGATTCTTTATCTGCACTAGATCTTGTGACTAAGTTTTTGTTTGAGAAAAGTTTGAGAAAAGTAAAAAGTGTTCAAGATCGAAAACTAAAAAATCTTTGTAGTAGGGAGAAATGGAACACTTGTCACAACTTTGAGATTGATGGCTATTTTCATGACACTTCATCATCATCATCATCATATTGCTGCTAAAAGCGATTTGATTCGAATGATGATGATTTGAATTGAAAGAAAGGAAGGACGGAGCACTTGGCAGCCTATTACGATTATGAAGTTAGCCCGTAAGTGACTGGGAGGCATTTCTTGATAGGGAGGAGAGAGCAAAAATAAGGAACGACGGATGGGAGAAGATTAGCGGATTTATAAACGGATGACACGCGAAGATATAAAGAAATGGAGATGGAGCGAGAATGTTTTGTTTCAGTCTTGCAGTCTTCTTGTTTATTTACTTACACAGGTGGTCTTATGGAATATCAAAAGATTTTTTCGTAATATGAGACAATGTATTCCTGTTTTCCAAATACTTCTGAATTTGAGATGAGGAATCTGGAGATCAACAGAAGGATACGTCAGTGTGAAAGTGCAACATCATGATTTGGCTAATAAGGTCTATTTCTATTTTTTCTGACATGTTTCTAGGTTTTCTAGAATCACTACATTGGGTTTTTGGAATTCAAATGTAAAATTCCTAGAAAAGAAGGGGAACGGATGTTCAGAGGTTCGTACTGTAGGCTTTAGATCTGCAAAAACCGAAATACTCACCTGCATCATCTGGAGCCGCAGGATCATGAACATTGGCGAGAATAAAGGAGAAGAGTTTCGTGAACTGGGAGGTCATCGGGCATCCCGACAAACGGACTGTCACCTCTCGGAACACAGAAGAGGGACCTTCTTCAATACCACTCGGTGCAAGTATCGCCTGTTTTGGGTTGAGCCCCCGCCCGGTGCTTCGGTCGCGACGTGGAGGACGTGAGAAGTGGGCGGAGACTTCTCTCCTACCCCCGTCGACAAGGCGGGGTCTAACGCGCTTCGCGCAATGCCAATTTCGAGGTAGACGAGGCGAGAAAACGAAGAGGACGGAGCTTTGGGGATGCTGCTCCATACACGAGGAAACACACAAGGACAAAATGATGGGATGCAGCTAAGCGCCAGGCGCCTTCTGTGCATACGGGGTCCCACACAAATATTTGGGCATGAAGAAACACAAGAGGCCTCTCCTTTTCTTGTCTTGTCTTGGCTCTGTGTTTTTGTGTGACGATACTTGAATCCAATTCTTGAAGATCTTTCCCTTTTCTTTTCCACTACTTTCCCTCTTTTCATGAAGAAAAAAGCGAAAACTTCAGCGTCTTGAAGTGGGCTCAACAAGGAGTGCAATGATTCATTCAAAACAGATTTCCCCCATCATCTGGATCATCCGTGTTGTCGGTATAAACAAGGAATCGGACAGCTTTGTGCGTAGTTCCAACACTATAGCAGTCTAGAATATCGGTTCCTCAGTTCTGGTCAGCTCGAAAAACCGTCAAAGATCAAGCCTCGAGGTAACTAGATAACTATTTCTGAACATGATGATTTCAGTCTGACCCTGAAACAGAAACAAAGATCAGAACTCAAAATCTTGTTAGTCATCTACTCAATTATTTAGATAAGAAACATCGAGAAAGGTCACTGTCTAGTTTTGTGTTCGGAAGATTTTGGAGCTATTCTTTTAGCTGTTGGGCGGTACTGTATTTCCAAAGTTTATCTTTCAATTTAGATAGTTAGTCCTTCAATAAATATAGAATCGAGATGATCGTGTCTCTCCATATGTCTTCTGAAGATTCGCACTCCGAGCCCTCTGGCTCCAAGGTTTCCAGCTCCAACCATTCTCAGCCCAGTTTCTTCTTTTCTATTTCACAACCCGTATGACTCATATCTCATAGATATAAAAGTATTTCGATCTCTTAAACTCAAAAGTCACAACCACGTCGTCAGCCATACACCGGAATAATCAAATGATCCCTTCTCTCTCCATTGGAGAAGCAGGAATTGCGGTCTAATTTAACACCATGTTTTGTTTCACACATCAATGAAGCTAATCACATTTCCCCCTCTCGATGTCGTCGTCACGACTCAAATTCAAATTAGCCTTGAGTCTAGGTTTTTTGAAATGTTCTTCAGTCTTTTTTATTTAGTTGTTGTTGTTGTTCATTTGTTGACGATGACCTAGTAGTCATACTACTTTAAAAGTGTCACTTGAACATGAAACCGAAATGATAAATAAAATATTGAAAAAGGTTCTTTTTTTTCGAAAAAAGAGAGGACCTTTCAGGAAAAACACTCGGATCGTGGCTCCATTCGCAGCCGACGCTAATAAATTTGGCCTCGGGGAGCAATTTCAAGAAGTGAAAAACGGCTTTCAACACGGATTCGGGTATCCGTCGCTCCATTTCTTCTTACCCGGTCGCCAATCGGAAATTCATGAAATCGGAAACATGAGTGGGATGGGAGAAATGAAAATACGGAAATAAAGGGAGCGATATTGAACGAATGACAGAAAGAGTTATGTCTGGAGTTCGAAAAGGTGAAAAGTTTGGAAAATGAAAAGTTTTGACAGGTGGTAAGAGAAGAGGAAGAAGCTCGAATTGAAAGTGAAACAAGTACACTGGGTTGGGATTGGAAGGTACTTGAAAAGTTTTAAAATCGAGTTAAGGGTTTCAAGAGTTTCAGCTTTGCGAATGGGAAGAAGTACTGAGATTCAAAAGATCAGAATTCCTAAATATCCATTGTGAGGAGATTCAAGTAGACTCTGATCAATCGAAATCTTGATAACTGTTCAATGAAAACTGAATACCTTGACTTAGCCTATTTTCAGAGAAATGAAAGGTGTACCTAGGCATAGTACCAGTGAAATCGTCACTTTTGTATTTTTTTTATTTCCGAAAAAATGTTCAACTTTTGAAAAAAAAACAGAAGTTCAGTCCAATGATTACTTTTTGTTACTGTTGATAAAAATAAATATCAGATTTTTATTTGTGATGGAAGTTCAGATGAAGTTGTGAGACTAATTTGAGTTCTGATCAGCATGTAACCAGAAACTTCATTACAAAGTAATAATTTTTATGAGGAGCTTAGCAATGGGGCGAGATACTGTAAGTTCTTCGATGCAAGGTATAACTTGAAAAAATTGCCTGTCCCTTTGAATCGCTAATAACAGAAGACGATACAATAATCATTTTTAAAATAGTTTGATTCCAGAAGCACATAATTCAAATTTCAAATTATTATTTACCATATTGTAATTACTCTAACTCCTCGCTAATCTGTATTCGTGTTCACAAGTGTTGTTTTAATGAGAAAATTTTTCATGGAACAAATCTCTCTAGATCAGATTTCAGCAAATCATAATAACTTCCTATGCTCATTTTAAACTCCCTAGCGGAAACTGTCGACCCCCCCCCCCCCCCTTGTTTAGCCAATCATTTATAAATTTTTCATCTGATTTCCCTATTTCCGTCCCTTCGGCCTCCCAAATAATTGCCCTGAGAACTTCTTATACATATACTTACAATAAATTCTCCATCTCTGTTGCGGATGCTGATCCTTCCAGTACTCGGTATTTGATCTCTCACGTGCCGCCCATCCTACAGTATTCCAGAATAGAAGAAGTCGAAAAAGGAGGCCCATTGAGCTTTGACTCAAATTTGTTAGGCGCATTTTTAACTGAAATGTAGAACAGAGATAATGAGACTTCAGTGAATTCGGTACCTTCAAACGGAGCGAGAAAATCAGGAGATTCTGAGAATGTTGGAAATTTCAGCTTGACAGGGAAACGTTGACAATCTGAAACAACTGTGATCAATAAAGTGGGAACGATAAAAGATTAGAGCATTTGAAGGACTGCTACAATAGCTAAAAACTGTCATAATTTTCGATCTACTCAGTACGCGCGAAAATAAATAATGAAACTGTAGAAAAAACAACAAGTTTAACAGAGAGAACTACAGAATCGAAAAGAAATCAAAGTAAAGAAGAGCTGTAAAAATCTAGAGTCATGGAGCCCGGAGTAAAAGAAAGGCGTGAAAGAGTGTGTGAGTAACACGATTAGGGACATCGTCTTCGTTGGATAGAATATGTGATAGTAATTGCGGGAGGCGTCGAAAAAAGAATCGAGATGAGATTCTTCTCTTTCTTACTTTTCGTCGTTGGATTCTTTGAGTAAACGTATAATTGGACCAACAGTACAACTAAAAAAGGTTTCTCAAAGTGACAATTAGTACAAAAAAAGGTGAAGATTGAAGACTCGTTTATTGTTAGAGATTTTGGAGGCGACAGGAAATGGTTTTGAAAATAGTTATTATCTCGTGACGAGAGGATGGAAAAAGGAAAGGAGAATGACAGAAATCCAATTTCCGAAATCTAGAGGAGACAAGGTGAGAATGATGCTTCCGGAGAGCTTAACATATTTTAAGTGGATAAAAAGCAACATTGAAATAGTTCACATAGAATGTTTTCAGCCAGGTGTAAAGGTCAACGAGGGTCCGAGATGAGACTAAAAAACAGAAAACTTGCAATCATAAAAGTGATAGTTTCTGAAAAAATAAAATGGGTCTGTAGAACTAGAAGGGGTTATTGAAACGCTTCAAAGTTGTTCCATACTATTCGAGAGTTTTGATTATATTATAGATGAGCTAACTATAAATTTTTCAGGGAAACGTTTCAGAGCTCTCCAAACAAAGGAATAATTCAATATCTCACGGAATTTTTGCTGCACTTCTATGAGCTAGAATCGAAAAAAACTTGGGAGGCGCTGTCGAGAATTTTGAAAGTCATTTACAGTACTGAAATCATCAAAATATTCACAACTTTTAGTAACTTTTCCGTTTTTTCAAAGGTTACAAAACTCCTAATAACCTTTGAAGGAAGTAAATCAATACCCAATCTTTTCCTTGATCTCACAACAATTGTAATTTTTTGCAAAAAAAGGTGGCAAATGTTACAAACAAAAAGCTTTAGCTGGAGCTGTAAATAGCAACTACTCGAAACAATAGAAGTGAGTAAAAAGGGAGTAAACAATGTCGGGGGACCCAATACATTTCTTATCTTTTGCTCTCAATCATTTAATTAAATTTTACTTCTACTCATTTCTGATTTAAATTAGGAGATGAGTAAAGGAAAAGGGAACAGAGCAAAGGAAGACAGATTCGGTATGTGAGGTTGACTTCTGAAGTAACTGAACAACTTTTACATAACTTCTTCGAGCGATTCAGGTTCCAATAATTGTCGTTTTGAAGCAACAAAAGAAGAAAAAAGAAGCAAAAATGGAGCACAGAAATGGGGCATGACCTTGAATGAAAAGAAGAAGCAGACAAATAAAAGAAGCGAGAGGTAAAGGGCCATTTAATACAAAGAGAGTCGAGGGAAAAGGTGGTGAAAACGGCTCTGATGGCAGTGCTATTGGCGGTGGTGTTGGGTGGTAAACCAATTGTCAGCAATCAAATCGGAACGGAAATTAGAAAACAAGATGTAGTTGGAGAGGAAAGTTCGCGGAGAGAAATAGGATTTATTTATGGATTGGGTTGAGAATGGAAGAGAGAATATGTATCAGGATGGAACTGATGGGATTAACAAGTTAAGAAAATGTGGGGAGAGGGAGGCGTTTTTTAGATTCTAATGAATAATAAAATTAGATCCAGAAAATTTGGTATAATTTCGTAACTCGGAATAAGAAAACTGTAGGTAAGGTTCAAAGACATAGTAAATAAAGGTAATCATAAATAAATGATAATTTCAAATGTACAGTTGAATTTTTAGAGATTTCACTGGCCTGCCTGTTTTGCTACTAAAAATTTTAGTCTGGAATCGATAAACCAGCAATCGAAACAGCCGCGGATAATTTTGAAACAGTCCACAATAGCAGAATGCAAAGCGAAAAGTTCACAAACGAACGGCCAATCAAATAATCAGTAAAATTGTTCATTGAAGGACTATTCAAAAAAGTCAGGGGAAATCCAAGTCAGGTAAGATTATTGGAATCGAGTGTTTTTGAGAAATATTTGAAATTCGGGCAAAGGCTACAGAAATCGAATGCAATGTTATGAAAAAAAGGATAAGTTGCAATCTTGTTTGGGTTTGCTCCGACAATATGAACACTGTTCAGCAAGACCTCTTGAATTCTCCGGAAAATAAATTCTTCAAGCCACTCGTGACTATAAAAAACCACCTTCTAAGCCCAGAAGAATAGAAAAAATCCGATGTAATCTAGAATCACAGCATCCTCATTTTTTACAGAATCGCGTGTCGAACAATAGTAAAGAAGAAGATTGGAATACAACGTCTTTTTCTTCTTTTATGGAGCACTAAATCAGTATAGGAGTCACAGCTCTTTCGCCGTCCGCACCTTCCCTAATTTACATTAGAAAATAGAAGAGGTGCCGTGAAATGTCACATTAGTGAATTAACAAGTAAGGAGGAGCAGAAAAGAAAGAAGAGCTAGAAGAAGAAGGAGAAGGTGTCCACATCTTCTCGTTTTCTTCCTTTACTTCATTCGATTTCGAGAGGTAAATACGAAGAACATATCGAAAAAAAATGAACAAAAAACAGAGTATTCTTGTATGGGAGTTGTTCATATTTGATGAGTATTACGTCTTCCAATCTGTTCCTACAGATATATTTTTTTGTCTCTGGAGAGAAAAAAAGAGAAGAATAAAAGAGTTGGATGATAACAACAAGAAGATTATGATGGATGGGAAGGGGTACTCAAAGAGGTTCTTGACAAATTGTTGTAAAATATGTTGACAGAGGATGATGGGTGATATCGTTTTGAAACATCGAGATTCCGGATTGCAAGAATCGGAAATAAGAGACTCCGGGATTTTTAAAACTACTGTACTTTTTCGAGTAATCCCTCACTTGTTCAGCCGTAGTCGGAATTACAGTTTCAGAGACTAAAGACTAAATACTCTACACTAAATCCTAATCCTGAATCAAAAATCTTTGGTGAGGATTTAATGTTAAGACGGTCAAAAATAGAAAAAATATTTTTGCACGAAGAATGCCTCCTTCCTCCAGGAAAGGTTAACAGATGGTCAAACTCAGATTTTTCAACTGCCTGGGTTCTTCTTCCGGTCCCCACGGAGCTCATAAATACTAAAACTGAGCTGCTGGTGAAAAGAAAGATGAGATGGCGGTGGTTCCCTTGCGTTCAGAAAGACGAATGACCCAAATGGATTAGAATCATTTTGACACTTTTGAGAAAAAAAAGCGGCGAGAATTTGAAAAAAAAAGGGTATTTGAGGAGCGAGAGGAGGAGGCCTCACACTGACAGAAGGACACATTTTATTATACCTGACTGTGTCCGTTGGGAATTCGGAGAATGGAACCATGAAAGTGGAGGAAGTCCAAGTATTCACGATGTTTTCCGGTTTCTCTCCATCCTAAAAAAAACTGAAAATAAGTTCACGAATGGAACTGCGTGGCAGAAGCTCATCACGACTTCAAGTCGACGTGTCGCGACAACAGCGGAAACGATTTGGTCGCCGTCTTTCTCTCTCTATCTCACTTCATACGGACGAGTCAGTAAAAGAAGAAGAAGGAGCAGTTCATTCACACTTCTAATGAAACACTGCTCCTCTCTCACTTTCCCCATCCTGCTCAGCTACAACAAAATTGAATTTGAGCCAACCGAGCGCCTCGGGGCTATAAAAAAGATTAGGTTGGGATGCATGGATGGATGGATAAACGAAGACTTCTGATCTGGAGAAGATGTCTTTCTTCAGATGACAAGAATCCTGGAAAGGGACCTCAGAATATCGTTTTTAGTCTCATAGGCATCGCAGATTCTAAATAATGAATGACGTGAAGAAATCAGTGACCAAGATGTCGAGCATCAAAAAAATTGGGTGTCCGAATAAATTGTTTTCTGGACTGTCACTTGATTTCAAATATTTATTTGGCCAGGACGAGCCTTCTCGAAATCTTGAAAAATCGTTTTGAAATCTTTTCAAATAAGGAAATCGCGATTCACTATTTTTTTCAGCTCGATCAAAAAAAAATCACTCTTCATCAGATCAAACAGAATAGATTAACGAAGAAAATTGCTGAGTTTGAGCCGAGATTCAAGCCTCAAGCTCGAACTTTACGGGCTCTATTGATGAAGTACCAAAAATTGAGCCTACAGATAAAATTCCAGAAACAGATAATCAAAAGTACGAAAAAGGTCAAAACCGCAACAAGAGGTCTCTCTGATTTTCCTTAACTGCTTAATTGAAAAAATTAGATTTCAGTAAGCCCCGAAGAGACGCAGACTCATAAATCAACTTCCCGTCTTTCCTCGGATTTTTCTTGGTGGCTAGGAATAGTTATCACTTGATTCCGGATTAAGAAATGGATGTGCTGCTGAGAAGGGTGACGTGTTGAATGGCGACTCGCTGAACGGCATTCCGGGATTAGTCGGTCAACAAAGATTGATGAGAAGGCGGTGGATTTGTGCTTGGCATCTAGAAGAGCTTTAACGCTGAGAAGGATCAAAGGCCCTGAAAAAAAATAAAGTGCCCTTTAAAGCTGCCCAAAATATATTTTCGCTTGATTTCTGATGCTAGTTGGACAAGTCGCAAACCCGTTCTTATCTCATCTTGATATTGCAAAAATCGGTTTACAGCTTCATATGGTTTAGAACACAAAGCACGAATGTTTCATGTTTCTCATAATCTTTAAACACTTTTCTATGGAAGTAGGACGTGCCGATCGGAACGATTGATCAGTTTGAATGTTTTTAAGGCTGAAAAAGATGAAGTATACTTAACTCCACGTCTCCAGACTAACCATGTTTGTAGTTATTGAATTTTCACAATGTTCTCGATTCCGCTCTAATTCTAGCATCTCAATAAGTAAGACGAGAACTTTTTTTCATAACTCTAATTGTCTGTATGTCATTGCTTCTGACGTGACAGCTGTCAAACAAGCATGATCTGATAATATCTCAAATCGAAAATACGTCAAAAAATTCAATTTCAGTGAGACCACTATATAGTTTGATTTGAACTTCAGATTTGTATCATTTGTAGTATTTCCCTTTGAACAAGCTATACATACTTGCTTATGGTTTGATCCACAAAACTTTCTGAATTGCTCAGATTGTTTTCTGAAACTGTACGGTAGTTCTAATTTTTTAAATCCCAGTACCCGTCTAAAGTTTTAGATCATTCTGAAGTTACCCCCATTCCACCTAGTTCCAAATGAATCCAGCTTTTCATGCGAAATCTTGTGCCTGAACTATAAAGATTCCGCGAAATGTCTCTCTCTTTCCATTTTCCAAGATCCTACTCTCCTTGATTCTTATCGAATCAAACTATCCACAGCCTTTTTTTGGTAATACGTCCTCTATTTTGTTCGCAATTCGAACAACATTGTAGTTTTACAAATTAACTTTTTTTTATTTTCTAGTTTGTTCTGCATAACGAAAATGTCCCCATTTCTTCAAGAAAAACACTTTCGTCTCCAAAGTTCTAGTTTGTGTCCTTCGATAAAATTATGAAAGATCACTTTGGAAAATTATTTGTTCAGCTTAAATCTCGATGAAAATAATAGTTTCGGGCTTGATCATTTGAGGTTTGGAGTTTCTGCCGAGATCTGTTAGTCACAATTTCTCTCATTCTTTTCAGTCTCAATTTGATAATTTCTTCTAGATTCAGAATATTTTTTTTCCAAATCTCTCCCTATCCCAATTCTTTTCGTGTTTTATAGTTTCAACATCTATGCGATGTCCTCTTTTTTCGTCTCTCTCGCTCTCTCCGGTTTGCAAACACTATTGAGTTTCAAATTTGTTCTTGATCTTTGCGATTTGAACGACATGAATAATAGCTTTTCTATATAGTTTCTGCCTTCCTTTCTTTTCCCATCAAAATTTTGATATTCCCGAATAGAGAAAAAAAGAAGAAGCGAAACCCAAATCACGAACACTACGGGAATTTGTGTATTTTGTGTGCTGGACACACCCTCTCCTTCTTCTTTTTCCAACAATTTTTTGATTGCTTTTTTCTTCCATTTTGCTCTTTTCCCTAATCTAGTTTCTTCTCTTGAATTCATTTTTCTTTAATTCGTTCAATTCGGTTCAAATGGATCAGTCAAGGTCGGATTCTACTCGATTTCTTTTCCAAATTAATCAAATCAAAACTACAACATAGAATCGTGTTCAGCACTTCTCTTCCGATGACTGTCACATTCACGTGTTTCCATCGTGTTCATCGGGATGAGGTGTTTTGAAGTATCCCATTATATACCATCTTTTTTTTTCTGCTCACTGACTCATTTTCGGAACTCTTTTCTCTCTTCCCCACGCACACAAATACCGTGTTTCTTCTACCATTTCATCCCAATCTTCTTGTTTGTTTCTTTTCAAATAGTTACTCATACTCTTCCTTTTTTCCCATTTTTCGTATGGACACTACAAAATACGAACGAATGCTGCAACTAGCAAGAAAATGACGTGGCAGTTTTCTGTGTGGGGCACGTGAAGTTATAACTGATCACACACCTAGCTATCACTCTAATCATTTCTTCTGTGTGTGTGTGTGTGTGTGCTCATATCATATTTGACTACGACCGTATGTTGTATTGAGATATGTTTGTTTTGATCTGGAAGAGCATTAGGTGTCTGGTGCAAAATTTTGGGCGGTGAGGGAGTTGGAAATTGATATGGGAAGGAATACTGTAGTCAGGGAAAAAGTATAAAACATCGGTGGTCTAGAAGGTTGAATTGAAGCTGTCGAGGGCTACCGAAGCCAAGACTGAACGCTTCGCTTGCGAAGAATTCTGAGTTTGCACTACACTCTAGTCTTCAATAGTTCCGACAAATACGGACAGGTATTGCTTGAGGTACAAAACGGGGCAAGCTTCCATTCAAATTCAATTAAAGAAATAGAGAATAGTCTCACTGATGGACTGTTTATTTAATTTAGTTTACTAAGTTTTTGTCTCACAACTTTTTCTAATTAGCTAGAAGATTATTGTAGAATCTGTACCCTCTATTCAGGAAATTTTCAATTTGACTCACTGCCTACTACTGTTTGTTACTGTATTCTTGCCCTGCTTTTGAAAGACCCTAAGAAATTTGAGCATTTCTAGTCTCTAGTCAATTTCTTCTGTTCAGATTTTCTCATCTTCGTCTTTTCAACATACCCCACAAGGGTCTTTGTTTTTTTCAGTCAAAAACCAAGCAACCATAGTTTCACTCCCTTCAAAAACAAGCACGAAAAAGTTTCCGTAAGATCTTTGTTTTTTTTCCTCCTCGTCAAAAAAGGAAATGTGTAAGATCACAAAAATAAATGTGCAAAGTCCAAAGCACATGGAATAGAGAAGCCGGATATAATAGGGAGATCAGAGGCTCCTCCTCCACCAACGACACACTCAGACAGAAAACAGAAATACGAAAAAATATAGCAAAAAAAGAATTTGAATTCAATCACAAAAGGCACAGAAATGTTGTGTGTGTATTAATCCTGCTCCTCCTTCTGTTTCCAATCATTTTTCTTTCAATTTCTAAGTCTCTTCAATTCTCTCACCATCTCACTTTTTCAATCAGACTGTCTTCTTGTTTGTGGTCTCTCTCACGTGTTCTTTCTCTTCCCCATCACCTCCCGTCCATACTTTGATTTCGGCCTGCGGGTACGTGAGAGAGAAATAGAGTGGTTGTATGTGTCTCCCTAACATTATGTGTGCTTTTTTATCGATTCATCGCACGTTTTCGACTATATTTTGTAGTCTCACCATCTTTTTTTCGTACTCTTCCTCTATTCCAAACCACACCTCCTTCTTGAATTCTCCACCCACTTTTATTCCTTCTTGAATTTTATTTGCATTTCGGAATCCATTCCTAATCCTACCGTATCCAGATGTCCCCACATCCATGTTTCGTTTGTAACTCGCCTGCCAACGAGTGTCACTTTGGATCCAAATCTCAAATCTGCAGGTAATTATCATCAATTTTCTCACCCAAATGCATATCAAAAACGGGACTTTTCGTGTAGATTTGATTGGAAGGGAAGATCGGTGAAACAAGACACTTGTCTGTCTTCATAGTTTGTAGCCGGTCTATGAACACATTCATCCTCTCACTATTTCTCTTTTTCTTTTTTTCCCGCTAGTGTAGAAACAAAAGAAAATCGAGATCAAAAACTTATCTCTAACTACGAAAAACCCATCGAAAAACGAATAGAAACTACGCCGCACGAACCGGATACTACTTTGTAGTGTCGATTGGTGGGAGAATACGAAAAATGTGTAGCCACAGGGGGAACGGAAGATTGAAAGTCTAAAGATGGAATCATCTACAGTAATCTAATAACTTTTCAGAGCCTGCTCCGCATTCTTCCGTCGATACGTTCTCTCGCCAAAGTCAGCTATCAAGTGCAGAAAAGATAAATCTTGCCGAATCTTTTTCAGTAAGTTATTATATTCGCAAACTTGTTGAACCTTTCATTCTCAGAGGATCCAAAAATCTGCCGTTTCTGTCGAATGGAACGATGCATCCTTGCTGGAATGAAGACGTCGGCTGTTCAACCGCCACGTGAAAAATACAGTGAAGACAAAAGCGATTCTTCTGAAACCAGTTCATGTTACAGTGGTGTAAGAATTCTCCCTATTACGTGGCAGTACTAAAAATCAGTTTTCTTCAGAGTCCATTCACTTATGAGGTGCAAAGTTGCTCTACGGATATCCCTCGTCTTCATCGTCTGAGTGTTCATTTCAAGAATCTAGAGATCGTTCGAAAACTGGAATTCCAAAATCAAGAACCACCAAAATCTAGGAACATGGTCGAGCTGATTGAAATTTTGAGAAAAGATATCAGATTAGTCTCCACATTTGTGGAAGGAGCTTATCCTGAAATGGGTAGAATGGGAAAAATGGAGAGGGTGAGCAGAGCACGAATCAGAATACCAAACAAGAATTATCTATTTTTAGAAGCTGTTATTCTTGAATTTCTTCATCAGATACATGTTGGTCGAACCTCCATTTCTTGGATTAGCTGCCGGAAAGAAAGATTTGATGTTACCAAACGGAGATCATTATGAAGAGGATATTAGTCAATTTTATTCAATGATGAATGTAGAAGCCGCTACTGGAAATACTACTGAAGCGTAAGAATTTTCATTTTGACAGTTATTTCTTAATTTTTTGGATTTCAGTGTATTCAAACCGTATTGGGATGAATACAAACGTACAGTCATTGATGACGTTTGGTTTCTAAAGCCAGATGTTTATGAATTTCTAACAGTTTCCGGTTTGATTCTCTGGGATACAGGTAAATGCAAACAATGAGTCATTGGTTCAAACATCCATATTTCTTCTGTTTTAGGTCTCGATGGACTCACTGATCAAGGTGTCGAAGTATGTCGTGCGATGCGTGAAAAACTGGTCGGCGAGATTCATTTCTACTATAAAAACGTGAAAAAAGTGGAAGATCCTTGTTTGAGACTCGGACAAATCATGATGTTACTATCGTCGGTTCAAAAATCATTCGGGAAATATCAAGAGGAACTTCAAATGTGTGGATTCTTCGAAATCTACAAGAATTTGGATCCCGAGACGTGTCAGATTATCAATGAATCTTTGCAGTTGTGATGTCAAAAAACTTCAAAATTCCAGTTTAAATTAAAGATTAATAATATCATTTCATATTTGATATTTTTTTGCATTTTCTTGCCATGGTTTTCATAGAAAAATAAAAAGTTTATCCACCTCCAAATATGATTTATGAAATTTATACAAAGTCTCCATTTTCAGGAACAACATAAAGTTCACCTGTCGAGAGACTATCGTTGTCTTCGTCTCTCTCATTTTCTCTCTTTTCAAACAATCAATGTGATACCACTCGTCTCCCGTTTTTGTCTCTCCTCCGCGACCATTCATTTTTCAGTTGTCGCATTTTCAGTTTTTGTATTGATTTCACTCCCAAAAAAAATGGAACAGATCTGTCTGGTCTGCAGCGCTGTATCCACAGAACCCCATTATGGTGCGGATGTTTGCCGGTGAGTCAAATTGGGAAATAAAAACGGAAAAATCATCTTTTGATCTCTGTCTCGGAGACTACGGGCGAGGGAGACAATAACTTTTTGATGTTCAGAAGGACATTGAATACACTTGTGAAGTCGAAAACATACTATTATACATCAATTTCACATTTTTGTCTGTTTTCTTTTTTTTTAATTGTTTGTTTGGTCAAGTTGATCTTAATCGAAAACAGTGGTTTGAACTTCCGATGACAGCCACTTGAGAAGTCCTTAACAAATTCCTTTCATTTTTTGAGACTAAGATCAAAAAGGTTTCCGGTCAGTCCAATGAAAGCAATTAATTCAATAAGTTGTCCCAGACTGAAAATTATAATCACATGTAATGGTTGCGAAGTGTTACCCCTGGATTTCTTTGAATCACCCATCATTTGGGTGCCCATACAGATGTAAGAAAAACCACGAAGGGATTTTTTTTGAGGGGCCCCCCTTCTCGAGATATTCCGATATTAAGATTTTTTCGGTGAGATTTTTTTTGCTGACTTTGACAAAGCATAACTTGGGTTGTGGTTGACCAATCAAAAAGTTTTTATAACCAAAATGTGCCAAATCTAATGGACTTTTGAATAATTATGAGAAAAAATAAATAAATTAATTTTTGAAGATAGAAAATCAAGAAAATTTGAAGATCATCAGAACCAAATAGGTGATGGAACCATTTAATTTTTCTGAAACTGTTACCAAACGAAAGAGCGTAGTTGATTTAGTCAAAAAACAATAAAATAAGAATAGGTTTCCCGAACGAAAACCGAGAAAAATTAATTTTAGTTGTCAAAAAATGCACTTTTTTCAGAAAACTTTTTTCCATGTTCGGAAAATGAATAATTTCAAAGTTTTTTCTTGGTTTTTTTTTCGGTGAATATGATTTAATAAATAATAAAAATTATAATTAATTGTTAGAAAAAACAAAATATTTGGTAAAGTATGATAAAAATTACGATCCAAAATTGGTGAACATTTGTGAACTATTACTATACTTTAACCATGTACTGTTCGATTAAAACTTCTCCAAAAGCTACAGAACTTTAAGAAATTAGTTTTAATGTGTAAATCTTCAGAATCCAACCTTTGGGTACTTACACCATCTACTTTCACATATTGAAAAATATCAGTCAAAGTTGAGAAATTACCAAGTGGTCAAAATTTCGAATTTTGACCAGGGACCTAAAATTTGTAAAGTTATATATTAGTTGCTTAATTTTCAACATTTTTTCAATTGACACCAACATATTAACTCTTACGGTTTTTGTTTTAGGTTAGTTCTTACACAGCCTAAAGATGTATTTTCATGGTTGGAAAAGCTTTTTTTCTGGACGACCCATTAGAGGTAATATGCTGGTGTCAATTGAAAAAATGTTGAAAATTAAGCAACTAATATATAACCTTAAAAATTTTAGGTCCCTGGTCAAAATTCGGAATTTTGACCACTTGGTAATTTCTCAACTTTGACTGATATTTTTCAATATGTGAAAGTAGATGGTGTAAGTACCCAAAGGTTGGATTCTGAAGATTTACACATTAAAACTAATTTCTTAAAGTTCTGTAGCTTTTGGAGAAGTTTTAATCGAACAGTACATGGTTAAAGTATAGTAATAGTTCACAAATGTTCACCAATTTTGGATCGTAATTTTTATCATACTTCACGGCATCCTCGATTGGAAATAGGAAAAATGAATTTTTGGCGTGAACTCTCGAATAGATTGAATGATTCAAACTTTGTTCCGTTTTGACCTGGATTTACAGAATCTAGTCAATTCTAGAAACTTTTAACTTAAACCAATTTTGGATCGTAATTTTTATCATACTTTACCAAATATTTTGTTTTTTCTAACAATTATTTATAATTTTTATTATTTATTAAATCATATTCACCGAAAAAAACCAAGAAAAAACTTTGAAATTATTCATTTTCCGAACATGGAAAAAAAATTTTCTGAAAAAAGTGCATTTTTTGACAACTAAAATTAATTTTTCTCGGTTTTCGTTCGGGAAACCTATTCTTATTTTATTGTTTTTTGACTAAATCAACTACGCTCTTTCGTTTGGTAACAGTTTCAGAAAAATTAAATGGTTCCATCACCTATTTGGTTCTGATGATCTTCAAATTTTCTTGATTTTCTATCTTCAAAAATTAATTTATTTATTTTTTCTCATAATTATTCAAAAGTCCATTAGATTTGGCACATTTTGGTTATAAAAACTTTTTGATTGGTCAACCACAACCCAAGTTATGCTTTGTCAAAGTCAGCAAAAAAAATCTCACCGAAAAAATCTTACAAGTAATGTCCTTGAGGTTGCAGATTGAACTTTTTATGAAACTTTGGCCCAAGGTACTTTCAACCATGCTGAATCAGATTCTGAAATAAAACCCGGCTAAATGTTCACGTAACTCAAGATATGAGCCCCCAAAGTTGCTCATAACGCTAACATTGGGGTACTTTGAGGACCCATATCTCAGCTCAAAATCACTTTCAGAACGTCTCGTTTTTTGTTTCGTACTCAGAATTTACCATTTAACACAATCTGATACTTTTTGGAGAAAAAATTTTTTGAGCCAAAACTTCGAATTTTTGCCACCATTTGGGTGCGGATTTTTTCGTTCGATTTGGGTTCATCAACTTTTTTCTTCCAAATCGAAATTTTTCGATTGGAAACAAAAGATATATGTGTAAAACGAAGTTTCTGACAAAATTCAGTTGCTTTCGCCCGAATTTGGATCCAGATGGCTCAATTAAGTATCAAAGAAAATTCAATATTTTCAGCCATCATTTCTCCTCTGACACTGGCCCACACTAGTCAAAAATGACTGAATTTTGTCAGAAACTTCGTTTTACACATATATCTTTTGTTTCCAATCGAAAAATTTCGATTTGGAAGAAAAAAGTTGATGAACCCAAATCGACCGAAAAACTCCGCACCCAAATGGTGGCAAAAATTCGAAGTTTTGGCTCAAAAAATTTTTTCTCCAAAAAGCATCAGATTTTGTTAAATGGTAAATTCTGAGTACGAAACAAAAAACGAGACGCTCTGAAAGTGATTTTGAGCTGAGATATGGGTCCTCAAAGTACCCCAATGTTAGCGTTATGAGCAACTTTGGGGGCTCATATCTTGAGTTACGTGAACATTTAGCCGGGTTTTATTTCAGAATCTGATTCAGCATGGTTGAAAGTACCTTGGGCCAAAGTTTCATAAAAAGTTCAATCTGCAACCTCAAGGACATTACTTGTTAATATCGGAATATCTCGAGAAGGGGGCCCCTCAAAAAAAATCCCTTCGTGGTTTTTCTTACATCTGTATGGGCACCCAAATGATAGGTGATTCAAAGAAATCCAGGGGTAACACTTCGCAACCATTACATGTCAATCGAATTTCCAGAGCATGCGCTGCCTTCTTCCGTCGTCGGGTGTTTTCGCGGTTTCCAGCGAAATGTGATCGAGTTGGCACATGTGAAATAACGAGTTAACTCAATTTGGTCTTATGATTCCAACGATTCTAGTTGAATTCTGTTGCAGGTGAACGAGAAGTGAGACAATGTAAAGCATGTCGAATGGAAAAATGTTTGCAGATTGGAATGCAGGTGTCCAGTGAGTTAGAGAGCCTTGGATTCCCAAATATCATTTATACTCAGATGTACAAAGTAAAAGAGACAAACATGACAATGAAAAGATGATCAAAAAAGTTGAAGAAGCAGATAAGTCGTTGGTTCCTGCGTGTTACTCAAAAGTCAATACAATACCGGCAGAGCTTCAATGTTCCTCCACTTATGAGTACAACAACATGCGTCTCAAATCTCTCCATATCAATTTCACTCAAATGCTCCAACTGAGAAAACGAATCTTCCCGAAGAAAAAAGCTCAAAGGGTTCTACATCATGCAGAAGCATTGACTATATTCCGAAAAGATGTAAAACTAGCCGTTGATTGGATCAATAACACCTTTCCGGAGCTGTCTCAACATTTGGAACCCTCTCAACAGAAACTTTTGTTCCGAAATTTTTACCTGAAACGGACTGTATTTGAACCCGCATATCTAGCAGTTCTTCTTGGTTAGTTTTAATGGAAGTTCCACTTAAAATAGTCACAACTTTTTGCAGGAAAACCGAATACGTATCACCTGCCAACAGGAGATATTGTTGATGAAGTCGGAAAATACTATACACGTCATTTGGGAACTCCGCCATCTTATAGTTTGGATGAAGTTTCAAGGTTTGATCTTTGAAGCGAAAAGAAAAGATGACGTGATTTGTATGGGTTTCAGAATATTCTCTCCGTACTGGACAGATTTTCGGAACACGTTGGTGGACCCTGTGATAGATGCAAAGTTGTCGATTCATGAGTTTCTATTGTTATGTTCGATTTGTTTATTCGACGTTGGATTGGACGGACAATCGGATGAATGCATTCAATTCTGTCAAAAAGTTAGGCAGGAGCTATTCCGAGAATTGAATGTAGTCTGCAAACATGTCGAATCTGAAAATTATTGCTTCCGATTCGCTCAGAACATGTTGCTTCTTCCATCTATTCAGAGAGGAATCGACGTTTTTGAAGAAGAATTACAGTTGGGAGGACTTTATAAACTGATCTCAACAAGTACCGATGACTGGTATGCCATGGTCGATGGCCCGAATTTTGAGAGCAAAATGAGCAAATAATGGAAAGCTAATTGATTGCATAATATGATAAATTTTTTGATTCCATTGAAATGTGTGACCCTATAAAACCGTGACTACTTATTGACAGGTGTGTGATAACAGAGTACGTAACTGGCTACTGAAAGATTTTTTTCGAAGTTTTGGCTCAAAAAAGTTTTTTTCCAAAGGTACATATTGTTAAATGGTCAATTCTGAGGACGAAACAAAAACTGGACCATCTGAAAGCGATTTTGAGATACTGGTCTTCAAAGTACCCCAATGTTACTGTTAGATGTAACTTTGCATAGTTGAAAGTACCTTGGGGCAAAGTTTCTTTTAAAAAATCAAAATGCAACTTCAAGTAAATTACTTGTGAGAAAAAGTTCAATTTATCAATTGAGATACTTTCAAAATGTACAAAGCTGTCATGTGGCGAAACAAAATCACTATAAATACGTTACAATTGATTATCAACTAAAGTAATCGTCGAAGCTTCCGTAGTAAATGGCTGATAGGAAGTCTCACTATCCTCACATCTCTCTCCAATATGTCCTTTTGGACAATCGTTGCATTCAATACGATTAGAGCGAGTGTTGTATGAGCATTCTCCGTTTTTCCTTTAAAATTTTAAAATTACTGATGAACCTGAATCAATCAACTCACGGGCAAGGGCACTTTGAGCATCCATTTCCTTTCGTTGCGTCTCCGAAATATCCAATATCACAAAGTTCACACTGATCTCCCATTGTATTTCCCTGACATCCCTGACACATTCCATCGATGCATTCCGTCGCATGACCATGACAGAAGCACTCAGGATCGAGAGCAGCTGAGCAATTTCCAGTTTTATCTAGTCGAAGATCATCAGGACATTTCTCGCATTGATAACCGGTAGTTCCGCCAGTGCAATTCAGGCACACATGCGTTTTTGGATCACAAGAGTTGGCTCGACCATTACAGAAACAACTTCCGTCGTAGTCAAGATAGATTCGCTTGCAAATTGATAAGGATTCTCTGAAAATGGTTTTGAAAATGAAATTGTACAAAACATGCATCATCCTCAGATCATCAGGAACAAGCAGAGAAAATTTCAAAAAAATTGCCCAACTCTCGATCGAGTTATGACTTGCAACACATTTTTTGTGCCAAAACGAGTAAAAATTTCTGATCTTTCTATAAAACTTGCATCCAAATTAGTTGAGTTTGAGCTGAGTTATAGTTCCGGACAATCATACAGACATACAGAAATCGCTGTTAAAAATTAAATTAAAGATCTAGAAAAACCCTACTCAATTCGTTTTTGGTGAGCCAACTCTCCGGCTTCCGCAATCTCATAATGTTTTGTGAACAAAAGAGCCGCTGTATGATGACTGCTTCCGGCTCCACCAGCCACTCTCAAGTCCTCGATATCCTGCAAAAATCGTTTTCATTTCAATCTGAGTGCTTCTTCTTCTCTATTTCATTCTTTAGCCCTCTCTTTCCCACCGAAATTCCAATCATTCACCTCAGCCAATTGGTCTCCCAAATGATGGGCGATAAACTTTCGACAGCCAAGAGTGATGACCTCGTCCGCTTCGTCTTTTGCATCGCCACTTGCTTTATTGAAAAACTCGTAAAGCTGTGGGAAAAAACGAGGAATTTGAGGATATGTGTGACGTCATACCTTCTCATACACTTGCTTATCGTTCACTTCTGGATCCTGAATCATTTCGGCAATTCTGAATCTTTGAGATGGGCTCAACCAGGACATGAGGTCGGCTTGTTCAATTGGAAGGAGACGGTAAATTTTACGACAAAACTGCCCATAATGTTCTGAAATTATGAATAAGGGTTTGAGAAAATAAAGAAAAGAAAACCTGCAGTCAATTGGTCTTCCTCGTTCTTCAAATATCCAATTATTTGCTGATACTTGTTCCAGATATGATCAATTTGCTCACTATCCTTGACCATATCTTCGAGTTGAGCGAAACTATCATTTCCAATTATAGCCAAAAGACTATCGTTGCAGTATTTGATAAATTGTCTAAAGAACCAATTCAAGTTTTAATCGGACACCGATACTTACGGATCATGCTTCACTCTGATGGACTTTCTCAAATGGTAATATTGATCTCCAATAGTGTTCATAACATCCCATTGCGATCCTTTCACATTTTTGAGCTTCAGAATAACATTTTTATGTCGTGGAGTCTGCCAGGAGAGCATTTCAGGAGTCAATGGAACTGGCTCCCGAGCAATTGTTCTACTAATTGTCGACCGACGAACTCGATATGGTTTAGAAGAGAAAAATTCAGAGAGCAGCTCCTGGCGACGTTTCTCTGGGATTCCGTGGAGATGTTGGTGAAGCTGAAAATTCAAAATTCAAATTCTTAGAGATTCGAAAGTTCACTCACCCCTTTCTCGATTAAATCAACTCGTTGTGTCTTCTCTAGTAGCATGTGAAGTTGATGGATTTGATCTTCTTCGAGCAAGTCCGTGAGACTGCTTTTGGTCGTGAGCAATCCCATTTTCAAATATTCCTTGTACTTTTGAATATCATCCAAACACGTATCCAGACAGTCTACACTTTCAGGGAAACTATCTACTGCCAACTGAATCGCAGCTTCTCGAAATTCATCAAACTTCGAATGCATCAGAAAATGATCGAGAGCTCGAGATACATTCTTCGGATACTCCGACCTCCATTGTGTGCATTGATCCAGACGAGATACTAATTTTGAACGGAATACCACAAGATCTTTTTCAGATATTGGAGAATGCAATAAACTAAATTGTGGTATGAAGAAAAGAATAAGTAGTAAAGACGAATACATCGTTTGTATGATGAAGTATCGTCCGACGACTGGGTCAGTCTTTTTGAGAAACTAGTGAAAACGAAAAAGAGTATAAATGAATGGAGACGACGATGAACCTGAAACAAACACACGATCAATTACTTTTGTGATTGAGAAGAAAGAAGATGAGAGGACACAGATATGGTGAAAGAAAGGTCGAGTGTTATGATAATGTGAGAGTGGGAATCTTCATCGGAATCAGGAGGAAATAGAATAAGAAGAACAAGTGACAAAAAGAAGGAAAAGAAGAAGAAATAGGAGGAGAAGAAGAGGCTCGCTTCTTATCAATCACATCGAACAGGTGTTTTGGTGTGTTCATCCGGTTCGTTCTTTTCAACTCTTCGTCTCTTGAATCTCCTCATCTTTTCTTCTTCTTTTTTTTTCTAGATACTTGATTGTTTTCTTTTTTTTGAACTCTATCTTCTTTTTGTGTTTTGTTGGTGAGATTCCAACCCAACAGAGGTCGAGAGGGTCCGATAGAACAATAAAAATTCCAAGAATACATCCCAAAAAACTCAATCGCAAAGGAACCATTGAAGAATAAAGATAAAAATAATCAGAATAAGCTACTTGTCTGGATCACCGGAAAAACTGCTCTCTATAGTCTGAATGAACTTCTTCTAGTTGTGAATTTTCCATAACACCCTTACCAATCTCTTTAAATACTTTTTTTTTTGGATCTTTGTCCTGTTTGTGAAAATGCGCGTTTGAATTCCCGCCAATTGGAGCGCACGCGGTCGCGGCCGCCTGGCCTAGGTTTCCCTTGCGCCTTCTAGTCCCTTGTCGATTTTCGGCTATTTTTTGAAATAATTTCACAATTTTTCTCACTTTTTTGCATGATAAAACTACAAAAATTACAGCAAAATCACTTCGAAACCATTAGAGTAAAAATCTATATCTCTTCGTTACCGAATAAATCGATAATTCTTTGTTTTCCGCCTTTTTTGTTCGATCGTTTTCTTTGCAGATTTTTAGCATGACCGAACCCAAGCAAGAAATTATAGAAGAAGATGAACAGTCGAGAGTAAATGGGTTCGATCCAAATGCATTCGAAAAAGTTATCGAAGGATGCCGGTTAAACGTCAAAATGGCTTCACAAGATGAGTGGAGTGAGTTTTTTAAACGCTGATTTTGTTTTGAACGCTTAGATTTCCGTGTTCCAGGGTTGGCGGAGATCATATCGAGATGCCGAGCTGCGAATGGCTCGATGAAGTTCTACGTACACTACGTGGACTGCAACAGAAGACTGGACGAATGGGTTCAATCCGATATGCTCGATATTTCAACACTGCGCATGCCGCAGAAAGGTGGAAAAAAGGGAGCACACCTAAAGGAAGAAAAGTAAGTTCTTTTCATAATTTTCAATATTCTCATAAGCAATTCCAATAGTTCTTCCAGTCGAGATTCAAACGAAACAGATGCCAAGCGATCAGGCAGGAAACGGAAGATTCCGCTTGTGCCGATGGATGATGTGAAGCAAGAGCAAAGCGAACAGTTGACGCCGATACCAGCGGCGCCCAGTGGATCAACGCCAAGTCTTCGTGGATCAATGTCGATGGTCGGGCACAGTGAAGACGCAATGACAAGGATTCGAAACGTCGAATGTATTGAGTTGGGAAGATCGCGTATTCAGCCATGGTACTTCTCGCCCTATCCGCAACAGTTGACGAGTCTGGATTGCATTTATATATGCGAATTCTGCCTCAAGTACCTCAAATCAAAGACTTGTCTCAAACGGCACATGGTTAGTGATATAATTTTTTTTAATGGCTAAAGTAGCGTATTTCAGGAAAAATGTGCATTATGTCACCCGCCTGGAAATCAAATTTACAGTTATGACAAGCTCTCGTTTTTCGAAATCGACGGTCGAAAAAACAAGAGCTATGCGCAGAACCTTTGTCTTCTTGCCAAACTGTTTCTTGACCACAAAACGCTCTACTACGACACCGATCCCTTCTTGTTTTATGTACTGACTGAAGAGGACGAGAAGGGACATCACATTGTTGGATACTTTTCAAAAGAGAAAGAGTCAGCGGATGAGTACAATGTTGCCTGTATTTTAGTGCTGCCGCCCTTTCAGAAGAAAGGATACGGGAGTCTCCTTATCGAATTCAGCTACGAGCTGTCAAAAATCGAACAGAAGACTGGATCGCCGGAAAAACCGCTCTCTGATTTAGGACTCCTCTCCTATCGGTCATATTGGTCTATGGCCATTATGAAGGCACTGTTCAAGTTCAAAAAGAGTCGACCGACCGAGGACATAACCGTCCAAGACATTTCACAGAGCACGTCGATAAAGAGAGAAGACGTCGTGTCGACGTTACAGCAGCTCGACTTGTACAAGTATTACAAAGGACAGTACGTGATTGTGATTAGTGACGAGAAGCGGCAAGTGTATGAGAAGAGAATAGAAGCGGCGAAGAGGAAAACTCGTATTAATCCAGCTGCATTGCAATGGCGACCGAAAGAGTACGGAAAGAAAAGGGTGAGTTCTTTTCGCTTCAAAATTTGCCTTCGTCAGACATGGAAAAACGGGCCGACGCGGGCCAGCGATTTTCTCCCATATAAATTCAGCTTTTTCGCTCGAAACCTATATAAAAATGTAGAACTCGATGAGTTCTACAAAATGGCATACAAAGCTGCTATATTCGGTCGACTCAATTTTGGGTTGACTTCCGTTAAACACCCGGGCCGGCGAAATGAACGTAAACCCAGTCGGCCAGGGTGTTTAACGAAAGCCAACCCAAAATTGAGCGGATCAATATAGAATTTTTGTATGTCATTTTGTTGATCTCGTTGAGACCTACATCTGCATATAAGTTTCCATCGAAAAATCAATGTAAATGGGAAAAAATCGCTGGTTTGCGTCGACCCGGTTGGTCCGGTTTGTCGTGTCTCGCCTCCATAAATTTTTATTTTCCAGGCGCAGATCACCTTCTAGCAGCATCAGGCTAACTCAAAGTGTACATTATAATATAACCATCTGTTTTATCTCGCTCCTCCTCAGGTTTTCTTAATTTTGTTTGTTATATCGAGCGTTCGGTCACTCATTTCGCTCAGAGCGCACGCATCATTTCTATTTTTTCTTTTCCCCATTCTGTGTAATAATTCGACTCATTGCCCAATATTGTTTTGAATGAAATTATTTTAGCATCGATTAATTTATTGTATAAGAAATAATTATTCAATTCATCATATAGACAAGTAAATTTATATATTTGCATGCTAGTTTTGAAGATATTCGGCGACCTCCTTGGCGATAAGGTCACGACGAGCACGGCTCGAAGAATAGACATGCTTGCATCCGGTGACAACCTGGAATTCATGAATTCATTGGATTAATACTCGAGCAAGCCTACCGCCTTGGCGAAGTTCTTCTTCTCCTCGTCTTCAATCTCTTCAACATATTGATTAGCCAATTTCTCCATCTCGGACTTATCGGCCTTCTCATCGGACAACTTCTTGAATTGAGCAACCTTTTCAACTCCGAACGCCTTCACTGAATACTCTCTGCAAGCTTCCTTCAGTTTGCCTTCAGCCTTTTCCTTGACGTCTCCGGTTGTTTCATCGTAGAACTTCAGAATCGCTTTCATCACTTCTGACTTCTTTCCTTCACTCTTCAATCTCTTCAACTCTTCCAATTGCTCTCCCGTCATCCAGTCCAAATACTTTGCAGCCTTCTCTTGGAATGAAGTCTCCGAATTCGGAACACGACGTCTTCTGGCAACATGCTTGATTCCCCAAAGCTTATAGCACACTCCTCTGACATGCTCAATCGTGTGCTTCTGATTCTCGGTCAATCTCTCTTCCAATTCCACCAACTTCTTCTTCAAAGCCTCATGATCCTCAGCAGCATGATATTTCTTGATTTCTTCCCATTCCAACGGCTTCGAAACTTCCTTCGCCCAAATCATACATTGATGCTGGAATTTCTCCTTGATATCGGTCTGCTTCTCTTCTGGAAGTTGATAGAAGAACGACTTGATCTTTTCAGAAATCTCGGAGAATTCAGCTCCAGAGTTGTCCAACTCTCTGATAGCCTCCTTTTGAGAATCATCCAACCATTCAATATACTTCTCGATGACAGCCAAATGACGTCTTCTTCTGTGATGATGTTGATGTCCAGAGTGATCTCCGTGTCCTTCATGATTAGCATGATCTCCATACCAGAGCTTCTCGCAGAATGGCAACGAAGCCTCCACTGCCTTTTGTTTCTCTTCTGGAAGTCTTCCGACGAATTCTCGAACCTTCTTCTTGCATGCTCCATGATCGACATGATGCAATTTGTGGAGGCTCTCGATCTCCTCTTTCGTCGCAACATCATCCATCCAAGCGTAGCATAATTTCACAGTTTTCGCCTTCTCATCAGCATCCTTCTCCTTGGCGTCAACAATCTCCAGAAGACGTTTCTTGATGTCTTCCTTACTCTTTCCGTCCTTCGTCATTTTCAGAATCTCTTCCTTTTCAGCTGGTTGCAACCAGCTCAAGTGCTTCTCGATACTTGCGGCAACGTCACGCTTTGATTTGCTCTCCTTAAAAACTTCTCCGCAGATCTGTAATAGTTATTTTAAATATAATCATGTGCAATTCTAAACTTACTCCGAACATTTTTGTGGCGATCTCCTTGACTTCTCCTTCCTGTCTATCGACAACAGCCTTAACAAGATCCTTAGCAGCATCCTTGTCTCCGGTTCCAACGAGTCCCTTGATCTTCTCACTCTCATCAGCAGTCATCAATGGAGAAAAATAAGTCTTGCATGTTCCCTTGAATTCCTCAGTAAGTGTCTTCTGTTTATCGGCTGGGAGTTTAGCGAACAGCTCCTTGACCTTCTCTTGAATCTCGCTTTCTTTTCCAGCGGTCTTCAAAGCAGTGATCTCTCCGAGTTGTTCTGGAGTCATCCATTTGACAAAGTCTTGGAATGCAGCTTCGATTTCTCTACGCTTGCGGCTGGTCTCCTTATAAACTTCTCCGCAAACAGCGAGCATCTTTTCAGCAGTAGCTTTTACGTCTCCCATTTGTCTGTCAACGACTCCCTTGACCAATGCTCCAGCTGCTTCCTTATCTCCTGTCAGAGTTTTGATTTTGTCAAGTTCCTCAGCAGTCATCAATGGGGTGAAGAACACCTTGCATTTTCCCTTGAACTCCTCCTTGAGTGTCTTTTGTTGATCGGCTGGAAGTTGTCCGAAGAACTCTTTAGTCTTGGCTTGAAGTTCAGCTCCGTCTTTTCCAGCAGCCTTGAGAGCTGTGATCTCTCCAAGTTGTTCTGGTGTCATCCACTTAACAAAGTCCTTGAATGCTTCCTCGATTTCTCTACGCTTACGGCTCGACTCCTTGTACACCTCTCCACAGACCTGAAATTAGTCAAAGTTTACAGCAAACTTATGGTTAACCTACTCCGAGCATTTTTTCGGCGGTGGCCTTGACTTCTCCTTCTTGTCTATCAATGACACTCTTCATGAGAGCTCCAGCTGCTTCCTTGTCAGCCTTCAATGTCTTGATTTTCTCAAGTTCTTCAGAAGTCATGAGTGGAGTGAAGAACACTTTGCATTTTCCCTTGAACTCCTCTTTCAAAGTGGCTTGTTGATCTGCCGGGAGTTCTCCGAAGAATGCCTTGACCTTATCTTGAATCTCGCTGTCTTTTCCAGCGGTCTTCAATGCAGTGATTTCTCCGAGTTGTTCCGGAGTCATCCATTTGACAAAGTCCTGGAATGCTGGCTCGATCTCGCGACGCTTACGAGAAGCATCCTTGTAAACTTCTCCGCAAACCTAAATTCGAAATTTCGAGTCAAGAAAAGTTCTAGTTAAACTCACAGAAAGCATCTTCTCAGCAACAGCCTTGACTTCTCCTTCTTGTCTGTCAACGACTCCTTTAACAAGAGCTCCAGCGGCATCTTTGTCATCCTTGAGAGTCTTGATTTTATCGAGCTCTTCAGCAGTCATCAATGGAGTGAAGTACAATTTGCATTTTCCCTTGAACTCTTCCTTGAGCGTTTTCTGTTGATCAGCTGGAAGCTGTCCGAAGTATTCCTTGACTTTGGCTTGAACCTCTGAATCCTTTCCAGCCGTCTTGAGAGCAGTGATATCTCCAAGTTGCTCTGGTGTCATCCACTTGACAAAGTCTTGGAACGCAGCTTCGATTTCTCTTCGCTTACGGCTCGACTCCTTGTAGACCTCTCCACAAACAGACATCATCTTCTCGGCGGTAGCCTTGACTTCTCCTTCCTGTCTATCAACAACAGCCTTCACAAGAGCACCAGCAGCCTCCTTATCTCCCTTCAAAGTCTTGATTTTGTCAAGTTCCTCAGCAGTCATCAGTGGAGAGAAGTATGTCTTGCATTTTCCCTTGAATTCTTCTTTCAGTGTAGTTTGTTGGTCGGCTGGAAGTAGTCCGAAGTACTCCTTGACCTTTGCTTGAACATCACTGTCTTTTCCAGCAGCCTTCAAAGCAGTGATATCTCCGAGTTGTTCTGGTGTCATCCACTTGACAAAGTCTTCGAATGCAGCTTCGATCTCTCTCCTCTTTCTTGATGGCTTCACAAGTTTATAACAATCATCTTCCCACATCTCAACGTTCTTTCTCGCTTTCTCATCCAAATCCTTTTTCAATTCTCCAATTCTTTCCTTGACCTTCTCCACATCATTGTCTGCAAGATTCTTCTGGAACGCTTCCTCCTCTTCCGCATTCTGTGCTTTGGCAGTCCACTCGAAGCAGTGCTTCTTATAGAACTTGTCCCATTCCGCTCTCTTCTCAGCTGGCAGAAGAGCATAGAACTCTCCAACCTTTGCCTTGAACTCGGCCGTTCCTTGTTGAATGTCCTTCAAAGATTCCTTTTGTTCCTCGGTGAGCCAGTCATGAAGATCATTATCTCTCTTGTGTCTGAAATGAATACTTTGACCCCAACCATTCTAGAATATTCTTTCTTATCATTCAAAGAAGTTCTGATTTCAGTCCGAAAACCGTAAACAAAACGTGTGCTTACCTAAGATGACGGTTGAAGTTGCCGGCCAATGCGACCTGTAAAGTACATGTTGTGGCTTGTGAAGTATTATTTCAATGAAAGACTTTGAACCGATTATCTATAACTGATAATGGTTAATTCTTTAAATTGTATGCTTTTCGTGTTTTATCTGCTTGAAATTTGTAGCGAATGGAGTGTTCAGAAGATCAGAAAACATAGAAAAAAAACAAAGAGGTGAGGCAGCCGTTAGAATTTCAATTAAGGTCTGCTATTTTTCGAAAAGCAGAAGTGATGATGTGAAAGATACAAAGATCATGAACACCTTCTCTCCATAAGTTTTCTCAAAATAATTGTTCGCAAAATTAATTTTTTTTACCGCAAGAAGTTTTACCGCAAGAAAACGAAAATTACAATCGTGCGGACTCTCGAAAGTTGGCCTTCAAGGTGTCCTTCTAATAGAGGTTTAAAAGTACTTCTTGTAAGATTAAAATTGAAAATATATTATCAAAATTCATAATTTTGAACCCCTCTGGTAAATATTCTAATTTTTCATCCTATCCCTTTATTCCAAACTCACCGCAACGAGTAGCAATAATAACAGAATTGGCCTCCTGTCGGCCATCTTTCGGTGTGGAATGGAAGACCAATGGCGAGAGGAGCTCGCTTCGAAATCTCTTATCACTATCGTGCTTTCCCCGTCCGTTATCACTCGGTCACAGTTTCGGACTGTTTTCAGTGTACAAACATAGTTTGTGTCAAACAACGTTTATCAACGGAAACACTGGACAGAGCGAGAGAGAAATAATTAAATGGGGAAAGAAGCGTTGAAATGAAAAAATGGAGAAAGATAATTGTTTTTTAGTTCTTCAGCTTTGAGTCGTCAGATGATTTGTTTTGATTTGATTGAATGATTCAATTTGGATAACAGAGGCAAGGAACAAGGATTCGATGAGGAGCTACAGTCGATTGAAGTATCGATTCAGCACATCGTCCGAGCCGTCCCTGTAATTCGAAATTGTTATCGAGAGCGTATATTTCAACATAAAAATGATAACCCCAACCTGAATCGGCCGTAATAGCGAATATGCGAGCCTTGCATTATTTGGTCATTGATACTTGGATGCGATTCTTCTGGCCTGTAACATGTTACTGTTGTGGTGGGAGTTGACAACAACTAGATATCATATTATTTAATGATTATAATATTCAATATAATTGAAAAAGAAACTAACTTGGTTGCCTTGTTGCTTCCGAATCGCGAGTAGGAAGCAGAGACGAGAGCTACCAGAAGGAGCAACACGATGATGGGACGGACCATTTTGATATTGAATGGGTGTAGGAGGTACCTAGAAAAGATGAGAAGGTCATTATTTTCATTAAAATTCCAAAGCTATTATCCCCAATTTATTCATAGGAAAATTATGGAAATATGTGCCCTTTCGCTGCATGACGAATTTCGAACCATTTCAAAAATAAGCAAAAGGGCGTTTAAAAAGAGTGGTCTCCTTCTCTTTTTTGCTCATAATGGTGCATTGTTATGGAGTGTTTTTGAGTTTCAGATGGGCTGACGCAACGGGACAAGCATCAGTGGTTCTTGACGATGTGAAAGGTTTTTTTTTCGAAGAAACCAAAAACGCGACGCTTGAATTGGTATGCTGTTGACGGAATGTCTTCATCATCAAAAAGCACAACGTCAAAAAAATTTCGCGGAAGAAAGAAACAAGATGAAGGAGAATGTTTTGAGAAAATTTTGACAGCTCGAAATTCGACACTTTTGAGAGCGGAACCACAAGGAAATCAGATTAAATACTGATGTTTCTGAGGTGGTAATCCGAAGTGGATGATTAGCACGGATCCTTCTGCTTCAGATTAGATGCAAGCTTCTCAGAAGAAAACAAAAAAAAACCAACGACAATGTCGTTAAATTTAACGCGATGAAAGGGTGAGGAAGAGGCAGGGCCGCCCACTTTCCACGATGAGCTTCTACTACTGATTACCTTCGTTTTGTTTTTCAGAATCTTATGATGAGAGCTAGACAAGAGATGATGAGTACACGGGGACTTACTGACGTATGTCATGGTCTAGCTGGAAATGAAATTGGATAGTTTCAGAGAGCAAAAACAATCTGGGGAAACTAGATGCTGAGATGGGTCGAGAAAGTTTCAGATGATTAATAAATGTTCGTATTTTGGATACCGACAAGAAAAAGATACTCAAATAAAGATTTAGCAAGCATCTTACAAGACTGATAGAGATTTTTCTATTACTGAACTTTCATTTTTCTTCGTTTGGTTTCTCGATGTAAGACTGCAGAGTTCAATCCTAGCGAAATAAAAGGCGAAGTTTTAAAAAGTTGAAGGTTTTCTAAGATCATACTTATTATCGTACTTCTATGGAACTCTGTCTACATCTATTTCCAAAGTAACGCAATTTCCCTAAAACCAAATCTCTAAATTTGTAGGTAGTAATAGAGTTTGCTTATTTCCAACCTCCTGACACAAGTTCCTGTTAATATCCGGTTCACACCTAACAACGACCAGCCTATATTTTCTCTGAAAACCCGAATATATCTAATTGAGCTCATTTAGCCTACAATGGCATCACTTTTTTGTTGGGAGAAGGTCAAAACACAAAAGGAAGTGAAGTGGTATCAATTACGCTTGCTTCTAATCCAAGCATCTGAAATTCTCTAGACAATTGAGAGAAGGAAAAATGATCCTTTTGTTTTTTCCTCTTCCCTTGTACCATCTGGTACCAAAATAAGAGATTTAATGTTAATTGGTTTGGTTTAAAAAAAAAAGAAGCTCGGTGGTAAAACAGAATTACTGGAATTTTAAGTTTCCTGAAATGGGAGTGAAGATTTTGCAGAATCGTACAGAATGTTTTCCTGCAAACGGGAAGCAAATTAACTTTACACGCATGAAACGCAAGCTTTCAGATGACTTGATTTTCAACTTCAGGCAAAAGTTGTACTTTCAAGAAGACTCGATGCCTCCGCTTTCTCTCACTTCATTTGCAAATTTTTCGTCTTACCTGGAACATCGAACTTTCGATGGAAAAACCTCGAGAAGAGGACGCTCTTCCAGAGGAAATATCATGAGAGCATTATGGCTATATATTCACCTTTTGGGCCTTCCTCGCACCCGTTTCGTTCTAATTTCATTAGTTGGAGTGTCCTCTCACGTGTGAAAGTAGAAAGCCGCCGCGAAGGCGAAAGTAGATGAAGCCAATAAGAAGAAGCAAATGCAGACGTCTCTTCTCTTCTGAGTCTCTCAAAAAACAATCATAATCATAATAATGGATAGTGTAGGTTTTTCGCGAGTAACTTTTTAGTACGAGTCATCAAAAAGAAAGGAGAAAAGTAAAGGACAAGAGATAGGAGCAGTAGTGATGACGTGGCAAATGAAGGCTCACAGATGAAAAAACGAGAGCACATCTCACACATGGATCCAGAGAAGGATTGACGGGTAAACACGTGCGAGAATGTGTCGAGGAGGGCCTTGGTCAGCTCCTTCTGCTTCTTGCCCAATAAAATCTTTCATTTCTTTGCTTATTTCGTGAAAGGCAAAGACAAGAAAAAGCTGGGTGTGAAATGGGCTTGTGCTGGGAGATGGGATGATAACGTGTGAATGGAACCGAATGGAATCAGATTCAGAAGTTCAATGCACAAAAATGGGAATAGGGGCGAGGAGAACACAATGTGAAACTGATATGCAACAATGGGGAGAAGGGTGAACTCAAATTGGGTTACGGCCGAGGTTTGTTACAAAGTTTCTAATTCCATAGATCATTTCATAATACGGACAGGGGGGTTTCCTGGAATTTTGCAATGAGGTTCGAAGAGATCACACAAAATTCTTAAAAGTTCGGGGGAAGTCTACGACTTAAATATGATCTTTCGGATCTTGATTGAAAACTCGAAGGCCAATAACTTTATCTGGAAAGTTCTTGGAATAGCAGAGAAGATACATGATCGTCATGGATCGTCATGGATCGATAGGTCATGGGCGTAGCCAATGATGATAGACAATGTACGTCAATTACCGTAAAATTCGTATTAGAAGGGCATGACCTTTTATTTTAGAAGAGATTTGAACCATATTTTGTGTCGTAAACAGTCAACTTTTGACGAGGATTCTAAAAAAAACTTATTTCAATCCGTTTGAATTTCAATAATGTGCTCATTTTGAGGTCATCGGGATGCCCTTCTATTAAAGGTCCCATTCTAATACATATTTTACGGTATATAATTTTCAAAAATTTGACAAACTTGCAGAATATTGAACTTGAACAAATCGAGCTTGTATTGCCGAGGTTTCATTGGAATTGGAGACAAAGAAGTTGAAACTCAACCAGCTTGAAACTCAACCAGCTAATCTCTAGAAAATGAAAAGAACCTGAATAGAAAAACGAGTGAAACTGCTAGTGGTCACTCGATGTCCCTCTTTTTCCACTTTCTTCCGATCCCAAACAATCTTAAACCGGTGCCAAATGCAATTTACTGCGTCACTTGTTTCCAAAACATTGCTCCGTTGTTCTCAACCTCCTCTTCTCTATTCAGAAATTCCTTTTGCTTCCCCGGGAAACGGCGAAATGAACAATAGAAAAATAGAAGCAAAAGGAAAAGAAGGGCACCGTAGTTGGAAGGGAAACACAGAAAATGACAATGGCTCTTCCGTTTATGGTGCCAAACGTTATAATTGCAGTAATAACCGAAAGAGGAAGGGCAATTCAGGATAGAAATGCCGCTTCTCATTCTCTCACTTTTCATTTTCGTTTTGTATTTGTTTTTCCAGATTCTTCTCTACCACTTCTACATCCCTTCAGGCTACAATTTCATTTTTCAATAACCACCACCACTACCAGATGCATAAAATAATAGTATTTCCATCTTATGATACCCAAAATTGATTCATCGTTTTTTCTATTATACTTTTTCCCATTGAAAGACCTCCCGTTCACAAGTTCACACCGTATAGACACCGCACCTAAATGTACGCGTCAGTTCTATTTATTCGCTCCCGCGCGAGCGCACAGGCTCCTTCTCTCTTCGGTTTTAACCCATCAAAACCGTGCTCGTCGGTGTCAACTCAAAGCGGAGGCTCATTTTTGTTATGAGAGGGCTTCCGTGTGAAACCACTTTGCACCTCTTTTTATATATCGCCGAGATGTTGAACTGTAGCCATCTTATCCCTATATTATAGTTCTTTTGATTACCAATGTCGATCGAGTTTCTAACTGTTTCAGAGACTCAGAATTCTAAAAGTTTCAGATCGCATTCCAGTCGAGATAATATTTGGTGTAATTCTTCATATTCCTGAGCTATCTGATACTAGATGTATTCAGGTTTTCAAGCGAATCCTGACGTCCACTGCCTATCTGTTGTTTTCAGCCTTATCTCCCATCTGCCACTGGTGTTCCTTTACTTGTCAATGTTCTCTCCGCTCCTCTCTAATTTCTCATTTTCCCCCACTTCCTGTTGACCCTCCAACCCCTCTGCTTTCGTCCTCCCATGTGGTCTAGTGGTTAGGATTCGTGGTTTTCACCCACGCGGCCCGGGTTCGATTCCCGGCATGGGAAGTTTATTTTTCCTCGCGTTTTTGTCGAGAGCTTGCTGCTAATGATAATCCGCAAAGAACTCGAGGTGAAAGAAAACACAACAATGCTTCGAGGGGAAAAGGAGAAGGTTGGCCATCCTCCTCTCCGCGAAATAAGATGTGCAAACAGGCGTTGGGTCGTAGTCGAAGTGTTGTTTCCCATGAAACTTCCGATCAACTTTTCATTTCTTATGTGATTGTGATTGTGTCGATATGAAATGCAGCTTCATGTTTCTGAATGTTTCTGGATTTCTAATTAAAAAAGAATTGGAGGAAGAAATGAATCAGAAGAGAACCTTTTCGTTACGTTTTCTGAACCAACCAGTTGCCAATTATCCGCTTCAACAAGCCACAAACACTCGATTAATCGGAAGATTTTAAGATTAGTAAGATTTCCATTTTCAAAATAGGAAACGTAAAAGTCAGTGTTCCCTCTTTCAAATCTTCCCACTTCCTAATCCATCTCGCCTCAGAAGACGTGTCCTTTTTCCATCAGATAACCGGAGAGAAAAGTCTCCGCAGAAGGCAAAAAAGACAGTATCCGGCCACCCCTGATGCTTGTGATGTCCGCCACGAGCCATTCAATTCATCCATGTATTTGACCGCGCCTCATTCTTTTTCATACTGTTTTTCTGTTCTCGTCCGGCCAGCATGCCTCCAATTTGTACTTTCACCTCTCGTTCCATGCGCAACGCTTGCAAGTTATTATTTGTTGGATTATTATATTCAAATCTAGATTTATTATCCTCATTTTCTCCTCCTGATGACCGTTGTATGTCCTCGTTCTTTCGCAACTTTCTCGAGATTCTCCGGAAAATCGAAGTTCATTATGTATGTCAAGAATCCAGATTCTTGACATCATATTTCCTTAAAAAACTGTACGTCTTCTTTGGTTTTCGTTATGTTCTCTGTTCACATATGACTTTTAGATGTCTGTTTGTTATATCAAAGAAGCCCTAAAATTCTCGAAAGCTCATAGATATTTTTCTGGATCTTACGAATCCTGACTGCCTTTTTTTGAAAAAGTTATCCAACCTGAAGCCCAATTCCGGATAATGGATTTCTAATTCGATTAGTTCGTTTTCGTCTCCATTCTACATTCTAGAACATTTTCCCTAACTTTTTTTCGAAATTGTTTTTTTCGTTTTCTGCCAAAAGTCGAAAAACCAGCTACTTCATAGAAGCGCAAGATTTTAGTTTTCTGCCATTTTCTCTTTGTTCCATTTGCAAAAAAAGTGAAAAAAGTGTCTCTTCTCGTTAATCGTCACACACAGCGGATTTTAAGACGTAACGGATCGAATGTAACAGAATAAAATGCGGGTGATGAAGGCGTCGAATCGCATACCCCTCCCCAACTTTTATTAGCCCAATTTTTCAACGCCATCAGAAGAAAAAAGGAAAAATAAGGTACGGGGCATCTTCAAACTTGTTTCTACCATAAATTCAGTCAGATCACAAACAGAAAACACTGAAACGAAACTACCTTTCTTCTTCCTTTCTTCATTCTGCCACCACCGTTCCCGGTCATCTCTTTCTCGTTTTCTCTTTTTAGAAAATGAGGAAACTGTTTCCGAACTTTCTCTATTTTATGTCTTCTTCTGAAGATGAGTTTCTTGGTTTCAAAAATGGGTTTTCGAATGATGTACATCCCTTTGATGGATTTCACCTTTCTTTACAAAGTTCCCTAAGAAACTTACAAAATAGTTGGAAATGTTGCGGTAAAGAAAACTTTGTACAAGATCTCGATTGATATGAGAACATGTGATGATTCGATTTCTCGCCTGAATTCTGGCCCAAGGTCGAATCCATCTTTCTCACTATTCACTTTGCAGTTCTGAAATAGTATAGGTTGCAAAAATTCTAGAAAGATATCGTAAAATGCTCTCCTATTTTTCCATCACCTAAAAAAATATTTCTGAAATTTCAAAATTGATCATAACATCTGTTGGAGAAGAAATTTGAAAGATATTTGGTGACGTCTCCAGTCAACTTTTAACTAGGATTCTAAAAAGTCTAATTTCAATCCATTTGAATTTCAAAAAAGTCCCTATTTTGAGCTTATCGGGGTGCCCTTCTAATACAGATTTTACGGTATTTCAAAGGAGTTTCTTTGAAAGTGACATATTTTTCGAAACCTGATGTATCTTGATCAGATTCGCTCTTTTTTTCTGAATCATCATCCCGTTTTCCCTTTCACAGAAAAAACCCCAAGATTCTGAGATGCATATTTTTTTGAATAATTTAATCTAGATCAACCTCTGTGACTATCTTCTCGAAACTGGAATCAACACCCTGGTTTCACCACGCTTCCTTTCTTTCGCCATCTCTCCTCATTTTACTAATGGCAATATTATTACAATGCAGTCAATCAGGTACCGATCCCTCTCTCTATTCGTTTTCTAACTTTTCTTCGGCTTCTCCGTCACGAGAAATCATTAGAAGGTGTGTGTTTGTCTTTTCATTGGCTTCATCATCTCTTTGATGTTCAAAAACCTTTTTTGTCATCTCCTTTTGATAAAACACATTGTTCTTTCTCTTTCCTCCTTTCATTTAATTTTTTTGGGTTTCTAGATTCTATTTCTTCCACCAACAACGGTTTTCACCTTCTCCTCAACCCTTATTACCGCCTTCTAACCTACTTTGTATATTGCTGGTCACTCCCCCGAAAAATCCACAATAATGCGATAATTACGAGGGGAGGAACAACGACGGCGACAGGTAGCTTCAGAACTTACCACCTTTAACTGGGCGTCTAGAGAACATTCAGGAACTTCAGGATTATGTTCCTGAACAATTTACTTTCTCTTTCCTTCTGAAGATACCTGTAAAAAACAACTGGGAACATACATGTGATCCGGGCTTTTTCGGGCCTTCGGGTGCCTTCAATTTTCTTAAATTCAAATTCAATTTTTTTGTTTGATTTTTATACCAAAATTTAGAACTCGATGAGATCTATAAATTGGTATTGAAACCACCAAGTTTTCATGTCTCAGCTTTTGTCTATAACTTGTAGAACACCTGCGCCGGCGTTTTCGGCCCCCGCCTGCTTGGCCCGGGCGTTCTACAAGTTCTAGACAAACATTGAGACATGAAAACTTGGTGGTTTCAGCACCAATTTATAGATCTCATCGAGATCTACATTTTGGTGGTAAGATCGACCAAAACTTTTCAATTTTAAGTGGAGAAAATTGACTGCCCAAAAAGGCCCGGATCAGATGTATGACTAGGAAACAGTTCTTTAGCCAACTCTCTCTCGAATCAATAAGTTTGTCAACACATGTCTCGGATTCTCAAGATGATCATTTGCTCCTGTATTGACACATTCCTCTCTCGGCAACACAAGCAGAAAACATTTGGTAAAAAGAACTAGTTCTCGTTCTTCGAATAGCTTGCTCTTTTCACTCTCTTTTTCGTCACCGCCAATAAATCGAACAACATCGATTAGAACCATAGGATACCCAAACAGTCTACCTTGTGCTCCAACATAAATCAAGAAAAAAAGCTCTTGATAAACTTCCCGTCGTCTGATTATTTGCTGTTTGTCCTTCTCTATTTCCGCTAGAAAAAATTGTTCTCTCGTTAACAACCGGATCATCTGCTCATCCCGTTTCTTGTGTTCTGTTCGTTCAAAAGTTTCATGTAAATCAAGATTTCAGATGAATCTTCTTCTTCTTCCACTGTTGATAGTACTATTAGCAGTTGCAATTGAGGCTAAATCCAGATATCCCGATCCACCCGTGTTCGCTTCTCCAGTCACATTTCCAAGTATTTGTTATCTGCCACCTGGTATGTTCTTGTACTTTCAAAGTTTGCTCTGTGTTTGAGTAGAACCTAAAAATATTATTCTTAAATTGGCTATAAATTTTCGGCTCCGCGACATCCCAAAGTGTGACATTTCGCAAGTACGACCTTTCGAAAGCAAAAATTTCAAACCATTCTGTGAAAAATACCTCGCAGAACAGTATAGCACTTCTGTACTGAAAGATATTTTTCCCCTAGAATAGCTTTGAAATTGTCACTTTCGAAATGCCGCGGAGCCAAAATTTCAGTAAAATCTGATGCCAAAGATCCAAGTTTTTACTAAACTGTAGCTAAAGCGATCTTTTGTTGATCTTTTTGTGAGTAGTTTCTTATGACAAATAGAAGAACAAGCAGACAATACAAACATCGAACAAATCGAATCCCCAAACTTTCAGATTCTGCATTATGTGACACTTCTGCAAACTCATCAGAAATGGATCTGATGACCCGTTACTATTTCGATGTGGCAACACAAGAATGCTATCCATTTGGAGTACAGAAATGCGGAGGAAATCAGAATCAGTTCAATAATCGTCTAGAATGCCAACAATTCTGTAAAACATCGGAGTCCACATAGCTGCAAAGTAATCTTGATTTCACTATTCTCTCGGGTCTTTTTTCTTGTGTTCTATCCCATTCGCACATTCTGTTCACACAGTTCTACGGGTTTCCCAAATAAATACTTTATTACTTTCTTTGGCAATAGACTTTCGAAATCAAAATGAAATTCAATGCGCCCGGAGAAATCAACAAAAGCTATAAACACAGTGAATAAATTAGTGTTAAAAGAGATTTTTGATCATAAAAATATCACATTTTCCAAGTTTTCTGTTTGAATATTTTTCGATGCTCAAACATAGATTCCGACCCAGAGAAGGAGAAACACTGATCCAAAGCCAAGGAAGATGGAAGAAGTGGCGGCAATGAACAACTCCTTGAATAGGTTACGGTTGTACTTGGTGGATGTGACCTATAAATTAAACTTTTTCTGAATCTTGTGATTTTATGAATCAAAACCTGGATCATCGTGAACGCGGCAAGCAGAAGGAGCCCGACACCACAGAGAACGGTGGTGAGCAGTGGAAGGCTCGAGAAGTGAACTGGAGCGGTATATCTGTCCATTTTGGAGATGTCCATGGTTCCTGGTAAAAAATGAAATTAAGAGAATCTAGACATTCACAGTAACTACAAGGTATTGATATTCGTCACAGACGAGACAACAGCATCAGCTCAGGAATAATTTTTAAAAAAATGTTTCATTAAAAAATAAGTGAATTTCGTGCAGACGGATGGGGTTCGGACAAAAAATATACAACTACTTTGATGGCAACTTCAGCGGAATTTACATCTGATTAGAATAAGTATGGTTCAACGAGAATCAAGTTCACAGGGAATAGATGACAATGTACAGTTTCAGAATATGTTCTTTTCAGATTTTAAAACTCTCTATCTGGGAACACCAACGGCGCAACAAGAGTCCAGCAATACAATCCGACGCATACCCACGAGGAAACGATCTTCACCCAGACAGACGCCATGTTCGAGTTCAAATGGGATAAGTCGTTATCTGGCCTGAAAGAAATACATTTATTCGAATAATAAAATGTAAAACACTTACTTATACCACGAAGTAAGCGTCATCATGACATAGAGAGACGCAAGGGCGAACATGAAATGGAAGAAACTGTATGAATAGGCTACACCTTCTTCCTCGTTGTCGTACACTCGCCTATCGCTTTGTGACTCCGTATCGTCTGCTGAAAAAAAAACTGATGTGAAAATGGAATTAGGCAGGAATGTGACTATAACAACATGTGGAAAAGAACAGAAGACAAAACACAAAAGGAGAAAAAACATGCACGAACCACCCTTCATAGACGAACTTAGTTGAACAGCTTCATCGGAAGCATTTCCTCCTCCAGTGATTTTCCCGAGCGAAGTGTTAGAAGAGTTGCGGATCGAAGCGTACAGAAGACAAGCGAACCAGAGGAACAAGGAGACGATAGATTGAGCTGGGAGTGGGATTCCATAGTGTTCTTCTTTATCCTTGTGAGCCGGATCCGTAGAATTTCCAGTGAAGATACTGATGAGAGATGGATTGCATTGTTTATCTGGATTATTGATCAAAGCTGCCCATGTCAAATACATAACGTATCCAGTAATCATGACGGCCTGAACAAGACCTGATCGTGGGGAGACTTCTTGAACAGCTGGTGCCAATGAGAGAGCGGTCAGGCCAACGCAGAGAAGGGTGTTGAAAATGATAAAGAAGCGAGGCAGACCGCATCCTTCACCAGTGGTGTAGAAGATAAACATGATGATGACAGACACCAAGGCGAGAGCAAATCCTCCGAATACGGTAGCAAGAAGTCCAGCGTAGCAATAGTTTGATTCACTCTCTTCATACGATGTCACCCAAGCTTCTGCGAGTCCATGAGCAAAGTCTACGATCAGAATCAGCTGGATAAGAATGAACATGAATCCTCCGAGCAGGCCAATATACATCAGCGCTGAAATTGAAAAAAAAATAGCGGGAATCCGATCATAAAATCTTACGAGTTGCAAGGCTCTCGCTACGGATGAAAAAGAATCCAACAATTAGCAAGCCTAGAAGAAGATATTTGAAGAACCAGAAGCCATTCTGAATCGACGATCGACCGTCTTTCGAGTCTTTCACACCAATCATCATCAACATAAACAGGAAGAAGAATGAAGCAGTGGCGGCGCAAACACGATAAACTGCTTGAAATCCTGTCGCATGAGCACAACTTATTCCTGCGTACTCGTTTAGTCCTTCACAAAACCATTTATTCTGAAAAAAAAATAATTGTGATATTTGAAGCTTTAAAAAAGGTTCACCTCTGCCAATTTATTCTGAATTCCCGGTAGCAGCATCACGCAGGATAGAAAAGTACTAGTGAACAGCATGAATGCATACATGATTCGAGTAGTCGTCGAGCTTTTAGTCGTTGGACAGATTGAGCAACATAATGAACAAGCTGCGCTTCCAAAGCAGCATGCTGACTGAAAATTCTAGTTTTGAAGGTTGAATTGATAGTTAAAGGAGGATTCCGACCAAAAAATAATTATGCTTTAAACTGTGTAGGAGAGTGAGTAGATTACGAATATCGAAGTGAAACAGCTTGAAAAAATTCGTAACGCTCAAAAAACGCGATCGCCGGTGCTCAAAGTGATCCCTAATGGAAGAGAAATTACGCGGCCGCCCGCAAATTTCGCAATATTTTTCAAATTTCTCTTCCATCAGGGATCACTTTGAGCACCGGCGATCGCGTTTTTTGAGCGTTGCGATTTTTTTCGAGCTGTTTCACTTCGATATTCGTAATCTACTCACTCTCCTACACAGTTTAAAGCATAATTATTTTTTGGTCGGAATCCTCCTTTAATCTTACCGAGGCAGCACACGCTGGAGCTGCGAGTAATGCTCCCATGTCACTGAAAAAGAAACTTGTTTGAAGTCGTCGTCAAGGAAGAGAGAGAGGAAAAACGTGGCATAAAAGAGCTATTGATTGGTTACAGCTGTGAGGCATATTTCACTGACGTTCTCGAAGTTTTTCGGAGAGGCGCCTATTTAAACATGCAGTTACACAGTTTTTACCCAAAAACCCAGAAAAACTTTAGAAAAGTAATGTTTGAACCGGTTTTTCAAGCAAAAAAAAAGCAGAAGAAATCATGTGGACTTGCGACGTAAGGTTGGCGCGTTTCTCGATTAGCTGCTATCGGCAAGCGCGCCAGTAATGATGCATGCTGGCCCCTAATTTTGAAAAGAAATGATGATTTTTCTCATTTTTCCAGGTCGTTTGTCTGATTTGCCGGTATTTAAATTGGCGTTTTTTGTTTTATAATTTTACTTTTAGTTTAAAAAAAAAACGAAGAAACTGCTCCTGGTCCATTTTAACATAGACTTGCAATGTGTTTTCGCATTTTTCACTTTGATCTTATAAGAAAATTCAAACCGCGAGTCTCCAATTTTGAAATTAATTTTGCCAGTTTTGTCAGCTCATTCGATTTCATTGTTTTTTGCCCAGCTTACTTTTCTTTTCTCACACTGCCGATTTTTATGTACACTTTCCTAGTTGTTTTTTCAAATTTATTTTTCTAACTTTTCAAAAGTCTACTGTTTTTAATTTCAGATGGCTCTTCTGAAACTCTCCAAGACTCGCGAAGAAGACTTGCTGCGGGACAGCAGCTCTGAGCAAGCAGAGTTCTTCGTCCAATCAGCAACGGCGGAGAAGAAGCCAAGCGAGGCCCCGAAAATGGTTAGCTCAAAGTTTTTTTCAAACTCCAATGTTCTTCGCTTTTCAGCCTAACAACGTCGTTGCTCACGAACTTCTCGCCGACGGATCTAGAATGAACGCGAAACTCGAGAACTACCTCAATGCTCAGCGCCTTCTATCCGGGAACGCGCAAGCGGAACAACGCTTGCTGTAAGTTTCAGTTTTGTTGAAAAATCAATTAGTGAAGATTTAAAAAAAACTGTTGATTTTTCAGCGAATTGAACTCGGCGGCCCAGATCAACCGCGGACCAGACGGAGTCTTCCAATCGTCTCGCCTCCACTTCGATATGCTTTTGAACCGTGACGAATCAATCTTCCCATCTGATTATCTCAACTTCGATGCCAAGATGAAACGCTGAATATGTCAATACTCCCTTTACTATTATTTATACGATCCTCTTTTCCCGTGAACACTGATAAATTATTCTGTCTTTACACTCAAACATCCTTCTTCAATAATCAAACTGTTATCACCGCAGATTACTATTGATATTACTTTTTGTCTTCGAAAAGAAGAAGCAAACTCTCATTCTACCGCTTCCAGACAAGATGATGCCGCGCATGGGAAGATCATCGAAGCAGGAAAATCCAATGCATCTCTCGTTTCGAAATCCACAATGGGCACCAAATTGGATATGCAAAGAGACTGTATTGGAGTACTTCTGTAATCAAGCCAACGTCTTCTACGAGATGAATTCGTGCAATCAACAGATTAAAATGCAGAATATTACAAATCGATCAGTTGATGAGTGTCTTCGGACTATGCAAGGAATTCAATACGTTCTGTGGTATGCCCAGCCACCGCTCTACATCATTTGCAAGCAGAGAAGAAACAACATTACAAACGGTTTACTTTCGATGACAGAGAACATTTTTACCTGATTTAATTTTCAGTCAGTCCGATCGCATACTACTACGTAATCAACGGGAACGTTCATCAGGCACCGGACACATTCACTCTCGTGCAGTCTCGTTTGTTGGGTGCTCTGGAGCCGCTTCGAAACGCATTCGGTGAAGTGAACAACTATTCAAGGTACAACACGGCAAAAGGATACTACTGGGAATTCAAAAATAAGCCCAGCCAGAAGAAGAAAGATGAGGAGAAAGTAAGTTATCGTCCATAGTTACCCATCTAATGATCCAAAAGCGTTTGAAGAGAGAGGAAGAAGAAGAGAAGCTAGAAGAAAGGAGCACAAACTTCCAAAAAACGCGGACAATGGCTCTGATGCATCAACTATTCGCCGAGTTTCCACCAAACGAAGCTCTCGAGCCGCTGGAAGTTGCGGAGGCAGAGGAACCCAGGCCAGAAGTAGCGCCTCAACCAGCAGCTGCTGTCGAACCGAGATTTGCTGAGCCAGCGGCGAGGTCAACAACTAAATGACATGAAGTGTATAATGGTTTCGTTGTCTATTGTATTATTGTAATTATCTCATATTTTTATCTTGCTGATAAAGTTATTTTGATCTCGTTTCTGATTTAGAAGAAAAATACTGGAATTTTTCAGACTCGTTTTGCTTATTCGATGACAATTGCATTTGAGAAATTGAGCGGAATCTGCTATCGGGGAACATTGAATCGGGAAACACCACTATACTCTTGGTCCCTCAAAGTTTTTCAGATGCTCAACGCTGCAAGATCTCAAGATAAGGCCACACAAACCGAAGCCCGGGGTTCCACAAATATCCTCCCAGTCTTGCGCCATGTCCTCAAGTTAGGATATGTGATTTTCACCGCCTCCGTTTTTAATGTCATCCGTGAGTGCAACATGGAGACCCTCTGCACACTGGCCGTCGTCTCAATCGGAGTGTTCTCCCTCTGGATTTATGTTCTTGTCGAGATGGCCCGCCGTAGATAGGCTTTTTTTGTTGATAAATTATTTTTGTTGCTCTTTTTCCAGTTTTGCTCAATATACAGCACAAATATACAGCTCAATATACAGCTGCACAATTTATAGATGACTCAAGAGATTACTACCAAACTTGGTTGTAGTATCAAAAAAATGAATAAAAAATCAGCAGAAGTACTGCAAATCAATCAGACAAAAAACGCTTGTTTCAAATAGGTTGTGATTTTCTTCTTTCCAGCCATTTATAGACCTTGTTTTAGTTTGGTAAACTATAGAGTCCACAGAATACATATTCTTGAACTCCTGGTCAGTTGAGCCCTCAAAGTGAGTGGAATCAAGCTTGGCTGCTCCAGGGATTCAACTTTTATTCATGAAAAACAGACTATCCGGATATACTCAGGCAAATCAATCGTAATCTTATTTGATATACAGAATCTTATTTGAACAAAAGAATCGTATTGGAAACTACTTGAATCATATTCGATATAGATATATGAGCATATATATGAGGCTTCTATGGTTTCACATAAATTCACATAATCTCACTAGATGCACTGTAGCTCAAATTGTTTACCTTTTTTTCTTGGAATAATTCAGAATTGCAACAGTTTGCTTATCGAGATCGCGCATCAAAGGTCAAATTATCGCGAGAAACTATGGTCTCTAGTTCCTATCCTGATCTGTTCTTTCCTTCCCTCATTTACTACTGTAATATGAAGTTATTGAGGTCAAGGAAAAATGATTTTTGTTAAACTTTTGTAATTTACTTTTAATTTGGAAAGTTATTACTGTCATGACAACATATTTTTATTTCATAAATATGTGACAAGAGGGACATCTGAAACCTCACAAAAAGAATAAATCAGATGGTGTTTCGGCTGTTCCTAATTCCTCTGCGTAGTTCAAACTTCCCAAGAAATGCGAGCACACAAATTATCACCTCAGAGATTTTAATATTTTGGGAGTATAATTAAGTGAGCACCATCAATTTATGTAAACTTCTTTTGAATTCCGTTATGACAAATATAAATAATATTCAGCGTTCAGACTATGCTGCATCACTTGTTTGGGCCATCATCGTTCGTCGAACTGGACAATAAATTTGTGGAGAAACTGCATATCGCATTTTCTATTGCGATGTCTGCATTGTTTACTCTATGGGATCGGTTAGAACCTGAATTGAGACTGTCCATACCAATTTTATCGGTTGGTCTGATTTTCAATTTGCTGGCTTATCGAGTGAGCAATGAAATATGGCGACACGATATAGGACAGTTAAACAGGGATTGGCGATCGAAGTGAGTTAGACATGTTTTATGTTAAAGAAAATTTCTACATCTTGTGTTCCTTGTAGTACTATTATCTTTATTTTCAGAAAAGGTTGAATCCATCGTTTTCTTTTTAGGATCTCCTCTCAAAAACGCGCCATTTCCGCATTTGAAACGCATAATGACACAGTTAATGAAATAACTGTTAATTTATCAGTGAGTTACGATAATGATACTTTTTAATTATTTTTTTCTAGTACAGACCGCTCGGGAAATCACAACTGATTTATGTTGGAATATGGCTTTTTATATATTTGTGCTCGTCAGCTCAACAAGTCTTCATATGGTTCGAGTATTCCGTCATGAAGTTTATATGTCTACTGATTTATTGATACCCTTTGGAATGTCGTTTTTTTCACTTTTGTCAAGTGGAATTCTTCTAAGCCACACCAAGAGGAATGTTAAAGAAATGGTTCGGATGTTGAATGCTTAGATCAAGCTGCCTCCTTTATCTAAAACTCACAGGTACACTTTACAATTCTTTCATATTATCATTACAGTCTCAAATATTGTAAGTATATCTATGCCAATTTCATTCCAATCAATAAAACATGATTCATATTATTCCCATACTTCATTAGAATCATTGTTTTCCTCCTCTTGGACGCTTGTTCTGCATCAGTTTTTGGAAAGCAGTACGGTCGGCTTCGGGGAGAGTTGCGAGCATCGCATCAAATTCAGCTCTTCCTGCTGTGCGATCTCCTCCCTTTTGTGGCTTGTGACTTTCCATGAAAGCAGAAATTGTGGAAGCACCAGCAGCAGAAACACCAGCAGCTGTCATTTCAGCTTTCATTTGTTCCGCTGCAAAGATTTATTATTAGAAAGTAGATTGCGATTTCTTGTCGGAGACTTACGGCTACGGTGAGCAAAAGCAACGATCGCGAAGAGGGCAACGATTGAGAGAATCTTGAACATTTTTCGATTCGTATGGATTCTGAAATGGATGGATGTCGTTATATAGTGAGAAGATAGAGGTTGATGTTTTGATAACCCTCATTCCGAATTTATAGTTTATCTGTACTAGTTTTCCAGGAAGAAAGATCAGCGACAAAAAAATGAAATAACAACTCGAAACTTGGGAAAAAACAGGAGCATCATGTGAATGTTTTATAATTGGGAAAAGTTGAGTTTGAATGATAAGCTTCATTTTTACGACTGCACTCCATTATGTCTTGATATTGATGTTTCATCTTGTTTGTTTAATTATCGATCTATTAGGAAGAGTGAAATGAAAAACTGCAGGTTCAACTTCAAGTTAGAATCTTCTGATCTTCTGGATATCTAATCTTCTCATTTAATCTCCATTTGTAAAAAGCCAAATTTTGATATACGGTATATCAAAATTTGGAATTGGTATATCAATTTGGTATATCATATACCGTAAGATCTGTATTAGAAGGGCATGCCCTTCTATTTTTCCATTACCCAAAAACATTTCTGAAAGCTCAAAATGGATCATGACAGCTGTTAGAAGGGTACTAAAGTGTTCCGAAAATTGGGATGTTTGTATATGGATCGATTCAGATTGTTGCAGACAAGAAAAAATCCTCTTAGAGACATGTCCAAAAATTGACCTAAATCAAGTTACAAGCTCTCAAAGTGCGAAAACAAGCGCTTCCATGGTCCTATTTTTCTTCACGGAGGACCACTAAATTTTGCTTTTTTTTCGTTGAAAATAGGACCACGGAAGCCCGTTTTTGGCATTTTGAGAGCTTGTGACTTGATTTATGTCAATTTTTGGACATGTCTCCAAGAGGATTTTTTCTTGTCTGCAAAAATCTGAATCGATCCATATACAAACATCCCAATTTTCGGAACACTTTAGTATCCCTTTAAAGAAGAGATTTGAAACAAATTTTGGGATTTGTCCGGCGAACTTTTGACGAAGATTGTAATCACACTAGTTTCAATCCATTCGAACTTCAAAAATATGCTCATTTTGAGCTCATCGGGGAGTCCTTTTATTAAAGGTGCCTTTCTAATACGGATTTTACAGTAGGTGAATAGTTTATTGAGAATTCCATTCAGAAAAAAAAAACGAAAGTTTAACCAACAAGAAAAATTGAACGATTGTCATCCGAATCGGCGAAGAATTTTTCGAGTTCTCTGCTTATGATTCTCTTGATTGATTCCTTATCCTCCATACTCAGTTTCTCCAGAAATTCACGAAACTCTGCCTTCAATTCTCCCGGAGTCAGATCATCGGAACGATCCTGCAATTCAGATTTTATTTAGCATAGCCAATCGAGAATCCTGACCTTGAATAAAAATGCAGTAACGTCATCTGCTCCAGCATCGGATACTCCTTCGGATATCAACGCGTTTTTGACGTCTTCCGGTGAGAAGTCGACTTCGGGAGCATTCGGTCGAGATGTCACAAGACAAACCAGTAAAAGAGTTACAGTAATCTTCAAGAACATGTTTTCTCTTTTTCATTTCATCAACACCCATGTTTTATTTATGCGAATTCTACTTATTGGATTCGAAACGATTCCTAGTTTTCCTTTTGGATAAACCAATGAGCAACTAATAAAAATTCTTTTTTTTTCACAACAAAACGACAGTCATCGTCCAAAATGTTATGACAGTAAACCAGATTACCTGGGATTTGAAAAAAACGGAGGGAATCACCCGTAAAAGTTTATGAGTGAAGATCGATTTGTGGTTTGAATGGATTGTCTGTTTGTGAGGATGATGATGATCGATGGCTGTTCGGATGTGATGATGAACTATGTGTCGGATGTTCTCGAATTGAAAAAAATAGAGATCAAGAGCTCAAGGTTTCAATTCAAGTAGGTGAAATCATTTCAGGGAAACCGGGAAAACAATAGGTTGAAAAAACCATATTGATGTAGACCAGACAGAAATCTTTCCGAATGATTTGAATGGATGAAACGAGCGTTCTGATTGTTGAAAAACACGTTTGATAATTGGAAAAATGAACTGAAAAACTGGAAAGGTATCTGTAAGAAGTTTGTATCCATTAGGGAAAATCGATTTCCTGATTCTTGGTCTCTATAATACCGTGAAACCTCTAATAGAAGGACACCTCTATAGAAGGATACCCCTAATAGAAAGGTACCCAAGTGAGCCCGAAAAGAGCACTTTCTCAGATTTCTGTGCATCTGAAAGTAGTCTCAATCGATTTCTTGCTAAAAATAGACTAGTATCAATATATAACACGTTATGAATTGCTTCTCAAAAATTAGTATTTTGTACTTTTGTGAAACTGGAATTTCGCTTTTGAAAAGGTTTAACAATAGAAAGAAATGTAGAGGTTTTACGGTATCTTTTCAGATTTTGTTATAGATTGCTCGCTAATAAACGAAAGCAGGGTATCGAAAAGAAAGAATGAAACCTATCAATTTCCCCCCAAAACTCATATTTGTTTGTTATTCCCTCGCGAGTATTATCCATTCAAAACGTCATTCTCGTGACTAACACCAATCTTTTTTTTCAAAATGATCGGATAAATGGTGTGCCAGACAGCGCGACATCTAACCGTTTGCCTATTTTTGTGCCATCCGCTGGATAATTGCTGTGATGAACCAACGGTATTTTTCTCGATTCCCAACCGAAACAAATTACAAACCAGTTATTGTCCCCGCCTTGAATCGAAGCCTTTCGTCTGTATAAATAGATTGCTGAAACTCTGAAAAAAAACATTGGCAACTTTCAGCCTTCCCATTCTATCCTTCCTCTGAAAATGTCCAAACTTTTCGTAGCCGTCGCCCTTTTGGCTGTTGCCGTCTTTGCTGCACCACCTGCACCACCAAGTGGTAAGAGTTACTACTTTAACTTTCCTCGACTAATTCTGACTTTCAGCTGAGGAAGTGGAGGCTCAGCTCACCGCTGCTGGTGTCTCAGCGGCTGCCGCCAAGGGAATTGTAGCTGTCGCTGAGAAGTACAAGGATCAACTCGAGTCAGCCAAGGGAGATAAGGAAGCGATGAAGAAGGTGTTTGAAGATATCAAGGCTGAAACGGACACCTATATCAAGACTCAATCGGCTGCCGACCAAGCTGCTTATCAGACCTTCGTCGAGCAAAAGAAGAAGGAGATGGAGGCTCACCACTCTTCCCCAGCTCCACCATCGCACTAAATTCATTCTGTTGTTGATATTTGATGTGCAAGATATGCACATCTTCTTTGTGTTTTTGTATTAATTGAAATAAATGTTTTATTGGGCAAGTATGAAAGGCTTTGTGTCTACGTTGTGATTGCGATCGGCAATGTCTAAAACCTGGTTTCATGAGAATGAATAACAGCAGAATCTGAGATTCAAGATGCTCATATGATATTATTAAAAACACATTATCAGGATTACTGTAGAGAAATTAAAAGCAAAATCATCAAAAGGATAAGTAGAGATCAAAACAATCCAAACGAGTTTTCATGGTTATAGTCTACTATGAAATGAACTACGGTGCTATAATCTATGTCAATCGGAAGGTTTTCTGCAACAGATTGAATTTTTGGAAAGATCTGCAACTCAAGACTTCAAAAAGGGTTATAGAAAGAATTCGATTTCTTTTAAAATTGGTATTTTTGAGACTGGAGAGGAGATTGATTGATTCATTGTTCTTCATATCCTTATTCTCCTTATTCGATATTCCTTATTCGATGAATATGATCTGAAAGATTCAGAGGAACTTACCGTAAAATCTGTATTAGAAGAACATGCCTTTCAAATTATCCAACACCTAAAAATGATTCTGAATTCTCAAAATGGATCCAAACATCTGCTGGAGAAGAGGTTTGAAATGGATTTTGTAACGTGTCTAATCCAATTTTGACTAGGATTCTAATAAGACTAATTTCAATTCGTTTGAATTTGACTGATGTGCTCATTTTGAGCTCATCGGGGTGCTTTTCTAATACAGATTTTATGGTACATTACTTTTGCTAATCATTTGGTTTTCATAAAGATTATGTAATTCAAAAAAGTTTAATTTACAAAACCTTCATTCAGTAAAAGATCATTATTCAAAAATCATAATAATTTAAGCGCTAGCGTTGGCTTCATGGGCGGCCTTGTGTGCCTTCATCTCCTCCATCTTCTTCTCGACGAATGCCTTGTAAGCAGTCTGGTCGGCCTCAGATTGGGTGGCAATGTAGGTGTCAGTTTCAGTCTTGACGGTATCGAAGAGCTTCTTTCCGGCCTCATGATCTCCCTTGATTGACTCGAATTGGCTCTTGTACTTCTCAGCGATATCAACGACTCCTTGAGCAGCAGCATCAGAGACACCAGCGGCGACAAGAGCGTTCTTCATTTCTTCGGCTGAAAATTTAAAAGTGAAAACGATCCAGTGAAATCAAGAAAACCGTACTCGTTGGCATGGTTGGGTGGGCATAGACGACAGCGAGAAGGGCAACGGCGACGAAGAGTTTGCACATTTTGAGAGATGAATCGAATTGAATTGATGGAATAACCCGACTATAGCATCGTTTTTATACGGATTGGTTTGTGACGACACGTAGTGATTAGTGGGGGTGGGGGCACAGAGGACACAGAAACGATTCTGAATTCCGGTTTCAGGTTCCAATTGGACTACACACAACTACAGGGGAGGTTACTCATACAATGTCTGTGATTTGTTACTAGTAGTGTTCATAGACATTCGCATCAAGTGAGGATCAAAATGAGGAAATTTGTATGAATTTTTATGAGAGCAATCGGAAGATGATAAGAAGGTGACATCATCTGAATTCACGTTTTCTGAAATCTGTTCAGGATGGGTTCAAGTGGAAATTTTCAGACAAAGAGACGTTCAAAAGTCTCGAAAGTTTTGTGTATAATTTTTCAAGTTATTGCAGCTTTCTTTATGAGTTTACAGAAAAATCGGTCGTTTTTCGTTCTTCTATTAGTGACATTTTGAAAGTTTCACCGCGCTCTATTGTGAACATGGCTGAAATTTGAATTGTGAGATTTCCCGCTCGAGATCGACTCGGATTTATTAATTTCTGCTAATTTTTAGATATCGAGTTATCCCCGATAGGAAAAAAGTAAACGGGGAAGCTTGTAATTCAAATTCGCAATAGAGTGCGGTGAAACTTTAAAAATATCGCTAATATCTCGTTTTCATCACGATCAACAAATGAGATCCCCCGAACAGTGATGTCCAAAGTATGATGATCATTCAACACATCATTCTTGTTTCAATATTTTTCCTTGAAAACAGCCTTTTGGAAGAATTTTCCATGATTTGGAGCTGAAATAAGCCCCGCCCCTTTTGCCAAGAAAATGGGCGGAGCGACGAAATTGCAACACCGCCGCACACTTTTCTCCGAATTTTCTGAAACAGTTTCTCGCATTTATTTTTTCTGTCAAATAAAATTATCTCGCCGAAAATGAACAAAGCGATCGTAAAATTGCCGTTAGCAATCGAAGAAGATGTCCACAATGAATTCAGAATGCATACGAAGCTTATGCTCACCGAGGTAAGCAATTTGTCACAAAAAATTTAAAAAAAAAAACGACTTTTTCAGCTTGGGAAGTTCCAAAGCAAGCAAGACAAAGATGGGTCGATTCGCCGAACACTTCAGCCAATCAGCAAGTAAACTAGAATTTGTACGAACCGTCCAAACAGTTTTTCTCATTTCAGAACAATCTGTGCATTCCTCAACACCGATGGCGGTCGTCTGTTCCTCGGAGTTAACGACGACAAAATGATCAAAGGGATCACAATGAGCAAAAATATGGTTTTTCTTCTAATTTTTATTCACAATGATTGTTTCATTTTAGCTCTATCACTTCTTCGGATCTCTTCGTCATATGTGCGAAAAGTTCAAGCCGTTCAGTCCGATTTCCCGAATCAAAGTGTCCATACTCGAAGTGATTCCATTGGACGACAAGACAAAAGTGAAACTAAGAAAAGTGGATATGGACAAAGAGGAAGTTACAGATTTCCCTAAATTAGCCAACCACAGTGTCGGTGGTTTCTTTGTGAGTTTTATTTCGATCTTTCCCTATCCGAAGCGAATAATTTTCAGTGTGATTGCTTCAAAGAAATCAACCAAGCGGCGACAAAGCAATATTTGTTGATTGTGCAAGTTGCTGCTCCGGATCCGAACTCCCCGACAGTCATTTATCAAAACGAAGAAGGCTTGGCCTACAGGTTCGAAATATCTAATCACTATCCGTTCATATCTTTCCTATTTACAGACGTCGTCTCGCATCGAATAAATGCGTCTACCTAGACGATCTCCGTCGTATGATGAACGAGAGAAACCGAGTTTTCGTCGATCTCCATGACGAAGTCCGCCACGAAATTGACCGATTCATCAAATTGCACTGAAGAATTTTATCGTTTCCACTTTACAAAAGTCTTCTCAATTTTTAACAGATAAATTTAATAATGCACCGAGTTTTGAGTTTCGGTTAACAAAAAGACAATTGATTTATTGGTGTTTCGGACTAAAAAATAAGAACAGTGAAAGTGAAATGAAGAAAACAATAAATTCAGAAATTACGCACTTGGGCTGGTGTGACGTCCTTGATGCTGAGCCTTCTTCTGCTCAATGAATGTTTTGTATGCAGCTTGATCAGCCTCCGATTGGGTGGCAATGTAAGTATTGGTTTCAGTGTGGAAAGCTTGGAAAGCAGCCTTTCCTGCTTCACGATCTCCCTTTCCAGCCTCGAATTGGCTCTTGTACTTCTCGGCGATAGCCAAAATTCCATCAACAGCTGTCTCCGAAATTCCAGCAGCAGTCATCTCAGCTTTCGCTTCCTCAGCTGGATAGTTCTATTTTCTTAGGAGTTCTTTCAGTGAATTTTCTTACCTGTTGGCATATGGCCAGCATAAACAGCTACAGCGACACAGGCGACGGCGAGGAAAAATCTGCACATGACTGAAAAAAAAGTAAAAACCGAATGGTATGAATATGAGGATCAGTGGAGGGGTTTATATGGCAGTTAGTGTGAAACTGATCTCGGGACTAGTTTTTTTCGATTGAATTTTTTATTGGAATTGATCATGCCCATCTTTTTGAACTGGGAAGTTCAAAGTTTGGAGTTGGGCATGAGTTTCGACGCGGAGGCCTGAATCAGATATGGGAATATTTCAGCGATTCCTTTTTATTTCAATTTCCAAGAAGTAGAAACTAATTATAACGCATTTTAGAGGTTCTGATGATCAGATTGAAATGCTCAGAAGATTAAATGTCCCCTGAGTCCTCGTCTGATTCATAGAAATACTTTTTGTGCGATACTAATTCTAAATTTGGTAATCATCTGATTCTTTGGCTTCTGACGTACTTTCCCATCTTTTAAAAATGTATACTGCACTTCATAAAAAATTTTTATACAGAGAAAAATAAATTAACTGATTTGTTTTTTGAATTCAATGAGATAATGACTCGGATCCACCTGCATACTTCTGGTTAGTGATGTTTTTTGCTTCGTGTCAAGCTGAAATTCATCTTATGAGCTTCAAAACTATTTCTCTATGCTTACCTTTTTCAGAGTATAATAGGCATACACAGATAGTAGAATACCATAAGTGGGAACGAAGTGAATGACTTCTACCAGTGCGAAATACGTTGGTCTTCTCATATTCTGAGAATTGAAATGAAGTGTAGTCCCGATGAACGAGAGAAAAAAGAACACGAAACAGTTGGCATTAATGAACATATTCAGAGCTTTGATTGAGCGAATTCCCTGCTCCAAAGTATAACGAGTGCTCAGACTTTGGAGTTTCTGGTTACTTCTCTTTCTCTGAAAAAAAAACCACATAATTTTCTTTACCCAATTACAAAATGACTCACTTTCGTTTGCACTCCAATATACCAGAATATCAATCTACATACACATTGTCCAACCATAACAACATATAGCGGTGCGTTTATTGTCCAGACGGATCCGTGACCGGAAGCAAGAGTCTGACAATAATAAAGTGTAACATTGGGCACTGGTGTGAAGGAAGCGTCAAAGTAGAGTTTGAAAAGAAAAGCAAAAGCAAGAAGAAGTTGAAGAAGACCAAGGAGTATTCCGAATCCTCTTCCACACATTTCATATGTCGAATTGTAGAAGAGAGCAACGGATCGTTCGATTACAAGACTTGTGGAGCACATGGCAGCAAGAGCCATTCCAAAGTTATAGAGACCTCTGACGATGAGACAGCGATAGAAGTTCGGAAGGGCATCGCAGCCAGTGTTAGAGAAATAGTTGAGGAGATCGAATGAGTGGAGACCGAATCTGAAAATTGTAGGGTACTGTATGTTGAGTGGATTTTTAAAAAGTTGTTATGTAATCATTTATACTGAATTTGCATATAGACAGCCATGATTTTAAAACTTCATTGTCATGTTTCACCAACTACCGTATTTACTCCAATAGACCGTCATGCCGTTTTGTTTTTCGTGGTCCTCATTTTGGTGCCGGTTTATTAGAGAGTGCCGGTCATTTGGAGGGTGCCGGTCTATTTTTCAAAAATCAGTTTCTCGAATAATTACCGAAAAAATGGTGCTTTTTCACTAAAAATATGTACGATAAAACTTTTTTCAAACCGTCATATAAGGTAAAACCCCTCACAAATGATGTGAAATCCAAAATTTGCTTGGAAAACACCTGAAAAATACTTGAAATCCTCAAAAAATAGTACTTTCTAATTCGATTAATTTTTGGGATGCCGGATAATTAGCAGTTTATTTTTCAAATGGATCATTTGACTGCCGGTCTATTAGAGTAAATACGGTAAGTCTACTTTTTGGAACTTCTAATGAATTCAGTTTTAATGAAACTTTCAAAGTTTAGTTGAGCTAAATTTTTCATTGCAAGATGATCCCGGAAGTATTCCTAATTCAAAAATAAAACTCATTTCATTGAAATGTTTCTAGAGGACCATTGTTCTGGCCCCAAAAAGAGAAACCAAATTCTACCTACCAAAGAACTAATCAAATTTATTCAGTACATAGCGTCTTTTCGAAGAGTCTCAAAAAGAATTCTGTAGTGAAACATTTTTTTTTTATTTTTTAGAGCTCGAATTCAAAATTGTTACTCATTGCCTTACCGTCCTGTTGAATGAACGAGGAGAGCAAAAATGTGCACTTTAATCTGTATCCTTGTGTTTCGATGGAACAGTTGTTGAGAGTTTATATAGTGTAGAGCAGATAAGAAAATAGGGAACGAGATGATTGTGATTGCCAAATTTCCGAATAACGATAACCGTAGCCAAAAAGAAGTGGCCATTTCGGTCATTTCATCGCATTCCGACATACTGGAAAATAGAAAATAGAGCTGTTTGAAATCGAAAAGTGAAAGCAAAATGAGAAGAGCGAAAGCTATATATATAACGAATCAGAAGGTGTTAGTGAGTCGTGTGATAAGTGAGAATTTCACTAATCAGCTATCCAATTTGCGGCTCTTTAGGGACTCCTAGAGATTTGTTGTTGTTGATGGGCACGTAAAGTGAAGTAAAAAGAGTGTGTGGGGGAGTGGAAAAAGGAGAAAGATAAACTTTTTTGGAAGGTAAGAAAATAGAGGACAATAGTAGGGAAATGAGACCAACTGAACTCTATACCCCCAATGCTTGCACAGAGTCCAATTCGAAACGGATGAGTCTGGTTTCCGGTGGAATAAGAAAAAGCAAGTAAAAAGAAAAGGAAACAAGGGCGGTGAAGAAGAAGAAGACACTTACAATACGGGATTTCTGAATTCGATCTGTGAAAAACAGAAAGTGGATACCACATCCTAACACCGTGTGTCACGTGTGGGAGGAAACGAAAAACGAAGAGCCAGAAGTAGAAGAATAAGAAGATGAAGATGAGTGCTTTTCGAGTTCCATTGCCACGCGGAATTGAAAATGAGTTGCAGCAGAGACAGTTGTGTCTCTATTTGGATCTTCTTCTTCTTCATGTCAAAAAAAGGAAGCCTCCATCCAGAAGCAAAAAGGGAAGCTAATTCGAAATGTTTCGTCTTCTGTGAAAATAGAGAAAATGGATCAAAAGGTCACATGAAATAGAAAAGAAACAAGCTCCAAGAACAAGAAGGATCTATCTGTTTTTTTTTCATTTCCGTCCCAAATTGACGTTTTGATGTCGTGAAGGAATGGCTTTCGAGATGTGAGAAAAGAATGGAAAAACGAACGGAGAACTGGAAAACAAGAGAACTCGGCTGGGTTTTGGTGTCGGAAAACAGAAAAAGAAGAGAGTTGGAGCATCAAATTATCACTGAGAAATCTGAAAATGATCAAATGATCTTGAGGATTTTGAAGTCTATCTCTCAATGTGGTGTTTCAAATTCTGATGGAAGCAAAATTCTTTTTTCAGGAAGATGCAATCAACATAAATTTTCCGTGCATAACCAAAAAACACACGCATTCCAAGATCGAAACATTGCCTTTTTTTAGGGATAGACGATCAGATAATAAGATTTCAGAATCGAATAACTACCTCGTGTGGAAGAAAAAGTGACCAGTTTTCTAGCCAACCAATTTCTAGTAAGAATACTACTAACACCATTCATTTTGGATTACTCAGAAAGACAAATAATCATTTCAAAGCTAGACATTGAGATTCTGAACTTCCTTTTTTCTACGAAAAAACGTCACTTCTCTTGAGTTTTTTCTCTGACAGCAACGACGCCTTCTACAACCATAATCCCCCTTCATATTCTTTGAAGTTCACTCATCACTCATTTGCTTCATCGTACCCTGAGAAGAAGAAGACCTTCTGTTGTTTCTTGTTGAATATCAAAAGTCATAGTTCTGTTTCAGATTTGCTCATCTTTTGATCAAAATCACAATGTCCAAAGTTCAGAGCATCAATTACAGATTCTTAAAATATTTATGTTTTCCGGAAACTTCATGGTCCACTGGTTTCAAGGTTTCTACCTCATTGAACAAACTACATGCATTTCATCAATTATTCCTTATCAGGTTGAAAACTAAACGAATAGGGCAAAGAACATCTCAAAATAATTTCAATTGAAGAAGCTCAAGTTCAGATTAGCCAAGCCACATTCCAAAGTTTTTGCTTCTTGGTTCCATCTCTACTTTTTATCTTTTTTTTCCGTCTCGAACGAGTTATCAAGAAGAATTGGTCAAAGTCTCTTATCGGACTACACATGTAGTACACAGAAATCAATTTGAAAACATTTATTTTGTGACTAGAAAACCTAATCTTTCATAGTTTCAAAAATACTGGAATGTCTTTCGTACAAATTATAGACCAATGATATTTCTCTTGTTTCATGAATCATATTCACGGTTCGTTGAATGGCTTGAAGTACCATGATGATCTGACCAACTCGATACGAATGATCGTCATTAATCCGAACATTTTTCTCATAATCCGTCAGCTCTTCAATGATTCGTGACCTCATTTTCTTGCACATCTCCACGCTATCGTCGGTTTGATCTTGGAGACCTGAACTCGGAAGTTTCTCTTCGTGAAAGTAAAGAAAATTACAAACCGTAGTCATAGAAAACCATTGCGCAAATGAAGAGAAGTTCTGGTTGATCGAGTTGAACATCGTCCAAATGCATTTTCAATGTTTGCCGATTCAATTTCCAGTACGGGCGGAAAACTCTGAATTCACAATTTTTAGTTGCAAATTGAAAACTCAAAGATCTCACTCGGCAGCTGCTTCGCCACTTTTATCATTCAAATCATCCGGGTTTTGATAATATTCTTCAATTCGATTTTCATCTATATAATCTCCATTCGGAAGGTAAAATAGTTCACTATCTGAGAAATTTTTGTTCTAGTTTTCAGGATTCTAGAGCTCACTTGTTGATTTCCAACCTCCTTCGAGTAGCATGAAAGGGACCATAAAATGAACATGAAGTACTTTCTGAAATTCATCTAATCTACTAAAGTTTAGAATTATGCCTTACTTGTTGATCTTTCCCAATTTCTGAACAATCCAACGCTGACACTAGATTTTCCATGACCAACTTGATATCTTCATAGAAAACTTCATTCATCTTCTTATAGTTGCAATTTTGTGGGACTGAATCATGCTGAAAATATGATGGTAAGAGATAATCTCGAAATTCAAAAGCTTACAGAAATATGGAATGCCTTCTTTCTTGCTTGCTCGAGTTTCTGATATGCGTTTTGAAGAGATTCAAGAATACTGCCAGGATTCGAAGTAGATGGTTCACATTCATCCGATGATCCAATTGACTTTTTATAGCTTTGATTCTTCTGAGCAAGTCTTGAAAGCACTGCGGATTCTCTCATTCCCATTTTCAGGCATTTATCATAACGACAGCTGGCACACAGTTTTCTCATTCCAGTGTCGACTTTACATTGACGATCACATCTTCGGAAAATGTTACGTCTTCCAGCTACTTTCCGGCGAAAGAATGCGGCACACGCTCTGAGAATATTAAACTTTTGAATAGACAGTTCTGCGAGTATCTTTCGAGATGGTCGTTCGATTAAACTAGCGGATCAAACATCATAAGTACCAAAAACGTTAGATTTTCTAGACAAAGAAAACAAACCTGCATGACAGAGCACCGAAATGAAGTGAATCAGCGGAATCTCCACAGATAAGACAAAACTGCGGTGAAGTCTGACGGGTCATCTGAAAACAAAATACTTTTCCGTACGGAACAGAAAATCAAACAAATCAAGAGAGCAGCAGACAATGAATGTATTTTACAGTTCGGGAAACCTACTTTCTCGACAAAGACAAACACAAAGAAGGGGCAAGTGCACGTGCTTCTTTTCCGATAACATATGTCTAAACTTTATTGATTTTCACTTTTTGCCATTTTCTGCCCTACAAACTACTTGATTCTGGTCACTTTCGTGACGATTCTATAATCGATTATCTCTCTAATTGGTTGGTAATAGATAGGACAAAAAAGAGACTTCTGTATCAATAACAGCCAAAATAATGGGCGAACGGTCAAAATGAATTAGTTATATGAGCGTGTTGAAAGAAAGGAAAAATACGTAGAGAGAAAGAATGTGAGAGGATACCTGAAAAGAGAAGGAAAAGGAAGAAGAGATTGAAAAAGAGAGACTTAGACAGTGAGAGATGGGAGAGATAGAAGGATAGGTGTACTTTCCAGCCAGTGGTCTTCGAGTATTTCGCTTTATTTTAAAATTGATATTTTAACTAGATATTACGGTATACCCTGGTACTAAAGAATATTGACAAAACCTGAAAAAAAAAACATTTTCGAAAGTTAGATCAAGAGTTCAAATCGGAAACCTGCAAAGGTTCGTTTCGAGGAAACGAAAGGTTGTTGTTAAAGAAATTGGAATGTTATTACCTCTGTTATAAATTTTATTAGAATTCTCCTTAACTCAAAAAGTTTGTGCCTCTATCTTTCTAACAACCTTCGACCATAAACCACACTCTCTCTCTTTCTCCCTTTCAACACGAATTAGTGTAGAATCAACCGGTCGATTTTCATGTTAGCGTTTTTTCCGATTATTTCTGTCTCTCTCGTTTCCTCCCTTTTTTCACTTTTTGACTCGTTCTCAAAACGTCATAATTTTTGTTGAAATTCAAATATCTAGAACGGAATTTCAGAAAACAATGAGTGAGAACTGTATGGTGTGTGATTCATCTTCTGCTCAATATCATTTTGGAGCAACCGTATGCAGAGCATGTGCCGCGTTTTTCAGAAGATATGTGAATACGAAAAAGTTGACAATTCTTTGTAATTGTTTGTCGAAAAAAGGTGAGTCTTTTCTTTCAGAATTGCACATTTTGAACTCTATGAACATAGACGCCTCCGATTTTAGAATTCTTGACATATCTGATTTCAGAAAGCCAATACCCTTGTAGACTATGTCGGATGAAAAAATGCATCGCTGTTGGAATGGAGAGATCCAGTAAGTTTTTGAAAGATTGGAATCAAAACAAAATTGTTTTTTTAGAAGTGCAAGGTCCTAGAGATATGAATAATCCTTTAAAGAGGAAAATGATAGAAGGATCATCACCTTCATCGTCATCATCGGGCTCTCCAGCTTCTACTGTTTCCACTATCGAAGCGAGTTCTCTAACAATTTTGTTATGAAGTAACATCTCAAGTTTCAGTTCGGAATTACATTGAGAAGTGTGGAACTAATCAATTTGATAGCAAAAAACTACCGTAACCTGGAAGCGACGAGATCTACAATATTCAACATAACTGAAGAGAAAAGTACATTGGGTGTGAACCTCTATGAGCTGTCTCTGGAAGTGAAAACGGATGCAAAGTTGCTATGGAAACTTTGCGAGACAACGTTTCCGGAGTTTGACCGATTGGACCGAGCCGACAAAGTGAGAAAAAAAAACAAAATTAGAAAGTTCAAAAGTCACAATGTTTTCAGAAAATCCTATTCTATAACTTCTACTCAAAATGGAGCATTTTGGAAGTTGCTATGTTCTCCGCAAAATACAATGATCCACACAACTTTTATTCTCCATCCGGAGCAATCGCCACATCGATCAATGATTTTTATGTGAATACAGTAAGAGAGAAAAGTGTGTTAAGTGAAGAAGAAATTATCAGGTGAGAGATCTTCATAGTTGAAATCTGACAAAACTGAATCGTTTTAGAATCTTCGAACCCTACTGGACGTATCACTTTCAAAATGTGATCGGTCCACTTGTAAAACTACAATTTAGTGAAATGGAGAATATGGCTCTATTCGGAATTTTGCTATGGGATGCAGGTGAGTTTTGTTTTAATGGCACTGATCTTTTTTTGATCAAGTGGGACATAATGTTTGGTTTTCAATGCTTCAAAGCTCATAATTATTTTCTTTCAGGTTATGCCAACGTCAGCGACGAGTTAGCTGAGCTATGCCATTCTATGCGTAAAATCATCTGTAGAGAGCTGAATTCTTATTTTGTTGAAAATGAAGCATCGTCAAGTAGATTCTTTGAAACTTTGGACACTATTAATATCATCGAGGTGAGTTCTGTTCTTCAAAACTTCTGGAGACAGTACCAATTTTTCAGCGAGCCGAGCACAAGTGTCAAGAAGAAATTGAACTTTGTGGAATCTACAACTTTGAAGTGGATGAAGATATGAAGCGAATGGTGCTCTGGGAGAAGTTTTGAAAACTAAATTAATTGTAACTGATCTGTAAATAAATCTCCATTTGTACTACTTTATCCTACATAAACTGGTTGTGTCTCCACTCAATTTCTAGAACAGGTGGAATTTCTTCGATTTCCTAGACGACTACTAAATACATTATTATTCATGAACATATTAAGCTTCCGGGTCTTTTTGTTCTCCATCTTGATCTCTGATTAGTCATGTGTGATTGAACTTTCATGCTCATACGTGCTTGATATTATGCACGTTCTGTCTGCTAAAAGTTCCTGCTCAACCACATATTTTTTCTCTTTCCGTGGCTTATCAGAATCTAATCTTTTCATCTTCTCATCCCACTCAAGAACTACTACTACAACTCTCTATCGGTTTTCATTTACAATTTTAAATTATTTCAAGTATCCGTTCCTAATTTCGAATTCCAGTTCGAGTAGATTTCCCTTCCAAAGTACGCTCAAAAACGTTCTTCTTCCCGTGCGGATGTGTGGCAACATCGTATTTATATAAAACGCTTTTTAGAGTAGAGAAGACAAATATAAAAACGAGAGGAAATAGACAATCAGAGGAAAAAAGAGGCAATATGATAGAGATCAAAGGAAAACGAGGCGCAAAAGATGGAAATGTAGAAACAGATGGAAAGTTGATCGAAGACTTGTACTTGAATCGAAACGGCCATCAATCTATTTTCATGATTATGTTCTAACTATGACGTGCTGATTCGTTTTTTTCTATTTCTCTGATTCTTCTATCTTTTTCCGTTTTGATTGATCTCTATTGGTCTTCTTAATTCAAAATGATTCAGAATAGTATTTCTTCGTAATCTGACTACGAGAGCTTGAACTTTTAGTTTTCTAATCGACATGATTCACGCTCTTAATGATGTCATTAGATCATTTTCCTTGCAGTTAACCATTTTTGTATAAAATGAAACTCTGTATACAATAGTTTATATAAAAATTCCTAAAGTAAAATATATTTTGTATTAATTCGAAAGCTGTATATTCTCAGAAAACAGAAGTAAGTATATGCTATTCTCATTTAGTCTGTTTACGGTTTATTTCCCATATTTGTGTTTTGATTACAAGCCAGACTAAAAACTATAGTTCCGTGTCTCTTCCAAACTCTTGAATTGATTTCCATGCTTTGTACGTTTTCATATCTTCAACTAGTATACACAATACGTTTTGACTACAAACTACTTGTGTGATTTGTGCTCTCAAGAACATTTGAAGTCAGTCTTGTTTCTCAAGTCGTACATTCAAGATTCAAATCTCTATCGACTGACTGGTCCAAGAAAACGAGCCGTGTCTCCAAAACAAAGATCTTTTCACATTGTACTCTTCCGTCAGGTAGTCTACGTGACGTCAAAGAGAAAAGATTTTATCGGGAACTGTTCTCGCCGGACTGCGTTTTTCGAAGGTGTGAGGAAAAAAATTGTTGAGGTGGAGGGTCAAAAAATCAAAGAGATTTGTATGTAGATCATTTTGCTTAGCGCCAAACCCGAACTCAAAAAGTTTCATTCAGTTGAATGGAGTTCTTTGTTTTTAGAATAGATCTAATATCATCTATTCAAAAATATGCTCCTTTTTGATGAACTGTGTTCTCCATCCAAGTCTTTCATCGGCTCTTTCATTTTTTACGAGAGTATAGTTTAAAGTTGCATTTTATATAGATTCCACATCGCTAATGTCAGTTATCCCTGATGACACAGCTGGCAGATACTCTTTTCAAAAAGTCTAATTTTAAGACCCGATACATTCTTCCCATGAGAACACGTCACCACCAAAGAACGGTCTTCTCGGGATGAGTAAGTAGGTAACAGGATCCAGTCGATATCTTGCCCATCTAATCTCAGTCTAGACAAAGAAATATTGATCTCTGTCTCTGATTTCCAATAGCCGTCCTCTTTTTTGTCTGAGTCCATTTTAAATCTTATTCGAGATTATTCTGCACGATTAAAAGGTCAGATTAACTTCCAAGTGTGCATGATAATCTTACTCTGACTTCCGTCATCACAGATACCAATGAAACAGGAGCTTAGGAAACGAATTTTCTTAAAATTTCAGATTATCCGAACTTCCTCCAAATCTTTTTGATCTTTGAAAATTGTCATTAATCTCATTCTCGGTTTTTCTCCTCCGTGAGCTGACCAAACAGCATTCAAAGAGCATGAGTTTTATAAAGTGTGAACATGGTCATTAAATCTTATGTCCGGACGTTTTTACAATTATGGAAATGTAATCTGACGTTCATAACTATGTATCCTCTTCTCCTTTTCTCTTTATAATTCCAAGATTATATTTTCAGATGATGTGCCAGGTGTGTGGAGCGCCAGACGCGGAACCACATTTTGGCGGAGAAAGTTGTAGGTGAGGATTAGAAATGTTCTCAATTATCAAAAAGTATTAAGGGCATGCGCTGCATTCTTCCGAAGGTTTGTACATTCAAGAAAAACTGAAATAAACTGTACATGTAAGCAGAGATTGGCGACATCACATCCATGTAGACACTGCCGGATGCTGAAATGTATTGCAACAGGAATGATACAGTGTAGTGAGTCTGGGCTCAATAAGCAGTCAACCTAGTTTGATTTGTTTTCAGAAGTACAAAAATCAAGAGAAAGGAACAAAATCAAAGCACTATGTGCACCTTCGATCTCAAATTTTTCATTGTTATCAGTGAGTCAATATTCTGAATCTTTCAGACAAAAATGTTTTCTTACAGTGCAATATCATCCCCCGAGAATGCTCCAACATGACATATACAGTCTCAAACTGGATAGAAGTCGACAAAAACGGAAATTATTATATGGAGATAGTCAATTTGAAATGAACTTCACACAGTTCTCAAACGTAACGAAGCCTGATACCCTTCTTCTTTGGGATCTTGCTGCTAAAATATTTCCTGATGTCAAATTATTGAGCGTATCTGACAAAAATGCAATTCTCTGCAATTTTTTTCCGAGGTGGATGATGTTGGATTCAGCGTTAGGAATTTGTACAAATTATGAAGAATCCTTAAAGTACATTGTTTCAAAAGACTATACGGATATGCTTCTACACTTCTACGGAACTTCGATGCCAAAAGAAAAACGATTGAATGACGAGGAAATAATACGGATCTGGAAACCATATTGGGACTTTCATTTCTATGAGACAGCTGTTCCAATACACTTCAAAAAATTGGACAAGGTGGAATACATGGCTATTTTCATGATGTTACTTTTTGACGATGGTGAGCCTTTCTTTTTTCTTTTTTAGACTGCTTTATTTTCGAAACTTGCAGCGTATGCAAACATCAGCGACGATGGATCAACATTATGCCGAAATCTGCGAAAAGTAGTGAAAAGAGAGCTGAAAGGATATCAAATCGATCATAACTGCTACGAGAAGAGATTCATAGAAGTGATGGATGTCTTGTTAATTCTAGAGAAAGCAGAAGAGAAAATTCAAGAAGAAGTAGTCATAGCCGGGTTGAACAATATCACTTTAAATGATGATTTCAAATCGATATTTCATGTCAAAAAACTGTAAAAAACCGAAATGTACACACTGATCTGTAAGTCTCATTTTTTACTCATGTCATTCCAATTCATTCCAACTGGGTACTGATTTAGTCATTCGATAAACTGGTTTGTCTTTCGATGTTCGATTTTCAAAAGTTCGGAAATCAGTTTCACTTCCTGTCGCGTCCAATTATTTCATTTAATTATCGAGACTGAAGCCAAGATTTTTTCTCTTCAGACAAGATTGACCTCTCTCTCGGATCACTGTCTCCGAGAGACCCGGTACTTTCAAAGATCAAAATTCATGATAGCGGCTTCTGTTCGAGCTTTCTAATTTGATTGAACACAAAACGAAACGTCATTATTTTCCGTCTCTTTTTGGTTTCTGGTCTTTTGAATATTTTTGAGCCAAAGAAGGTTTGGTTCTTCATAATTAGGTTTCCGAAGAGTTTCCCTGAACTCTCGCCATATTTTATCTGCAACTTTCCATCTGCAAACGTCAAGATTTCCCGTTCTCTCGATCATATATTTGTCTCTTCTCTTGTTCACTATAATTTGTCTTTGTTTTCTGTCTGGCAGCTGAATTCGGCGAATGACTTGTCGAGTCTGTGGAGCCGAGAATGCTGAATCACACTTTGGTGGGCACTCTTGTAGGTCAGTCTCGGTATAATCCTACAATCAAGTAATTGCGAACAAACAGAGCCTGTGCCGCATTCTTCCGTCGGTATGTCAACTCGAGAAAGCTTATAATTTTGTGCACTTGTAAGCAAAGAACCGATAAATCGTATCCATGTAGAAGATGTCGAATGAACAAGTGTCTTGCGATAGGGATGACCAAGAATAGTGAGTTGATAATGTTAATGATAATTTAAAAGAAGACATTCAGAGGTTCAATCATCTCGCGAGAAAAACACACGGCGAGAAATTCTATACAGTAACCTGGCGACAGTATCTCTTCTATCAGTGAGTTTTCCATTCTAAAATAATTCTCAAAATCTGAATATTTCTACAGTGCAACATTGTTCCGAGAGCCTGCATAAAAATTACCCACACCATTGAGAGTTGGCCAGAACTTGATCAGAAACGAAAAGCTTTGTACGGAGAATGCTTCTATGATCTTAATTTCTTGGAAGTCTCCAATGCGGCGAGACCAGATACAACGCTGTTGTGGAATCTTGGAGAGCTGATTTTTCCCGATTTGAAACTTCTGAAAGCGGCAGACAAAGAAGCAATTATATGCAACTTCTTCCCGAAATGGATCGTTATGGAATCTTCAATTGATTTCTGTACCAACCAAGAACATCACTTACAATTATTGGAAAACGACGGCCTTGATAAAATGATAATGAAATTCTACGGATCAGCGATGGCGGATAAAAGTGGAAAAACAGATAAAGAAATTGTGAAAACATTCAAGCCGTACTGGATTCATTTTTACTCTGAAATCGCAAAGCCAGTATTTGAGATGAAATTGGATAAAGTTGAGTGTATTGCTCTGTTTCTGGTGATTCTTTTCGATGATGGTGAGTTTGAAATTTTTAAAAAAATTGAGTTAAGTAATATTTCAGCATACACAAATATCAGTGGTGATGGTGCAGATCTGTGTCGAAACCTGCGGAAAATAGTGTTCAGAGAACTGAAAGGATATCAAACGGATAATGATTGTCATGAAACCAGATTCCTCGATGTGTTGTCAATTCTGTTGCTTCTGGAAAAAGGGGAACAAAAGTTGCAAGAGGAGATTCTGATATGTGGATTGAATAATGTTACCTTACATGACGACTTCAAATCCATTGTTCAGATTAAGAAAATCTGAGAATAAAGACAATTTGATTTGTGTTTCCCTTACTGAATCTTTTATTGGTCATTTTCCAAGTTTATTTTCTCATTCATTCTTCCATATTCTGTCTAATATGTAATCCAAATTCAGATTTTTCGTTTTCTCATCGAATGCTATGCCAGGTGTGTGGAGGTAAAGATCCCGAACCACATTTCGGCGGAGAGTCTTGCAGGTAAAATTGGATTACAATTTTGCTAGAACTGATAAAAAGTTTCAGAGCATGTGCCGCGTTTTTTCGGAGATATGTGCACTCTCAGAAACTGGTCATATCATGCACATGTGAGCATAGATTGCCTTCATCGCATCCATGTAGACACTGTCGAATGCAGAAATGTATTGCTACTGGAATGATGAAATTCAGTGAGTATAATTGAGCTTAATTTTAAAAAAATTTCTTATTCATTTTCAGAAGTGCAAGCAAATCGAGAAAAGAACAAGATCCGCTTCTTCTACCCAGGATACATTTCTCTCATCTCTTCACTGCCGGTTGGTACTCAAAATGTTAAAATTACATAGTTTTATCTGTATTTTTTTCAGGCTGCAATCATCCCAAGATCTTGTGACAACATTTCCAAAACAGTCGTCAATTGGGTACACCTTGACAAGAAAAGGAAAGAGCTGCACGGAGAATGCTTTTTTGATCATAATCTTGCTCAAATCACAAGTTTATCAAAAACGGATACTAAATTGTTATGGAACCTTGCTAAGACCATATTTTCCGATGTTTCCAAACTGAGAATTTCTGATCGAGATGCGATAATTTCTAATTTTTTTCCAAAGTGGCTTGTAATGGAGTCTGCAATCGACTATGCAACAAATTATGAACAATTTCAAAGTTTTGTGGGTACCGAGGAATACTACAAGAAATGTGCATACTTTTACGGAAGTTCGATGCCAGATGACAAACGGATCAAGGATGCAGATACAATTCGAATATTTGCCCCTTTTTGGGATTGGCATTATTCAGAAGTTGCTCATCCTGTATATCTGAAAAAATGCGACAAAGTCGAGTACATGGCTATTTTTCTGTTATTAATGTTTGACAATGGTTTGCTTTTTGAACTAACTTCCCGGAATCTGATATTCATTAGTTTCAGCTTATACGAATCTCAGCCAAGACGGGGCCAACTTATGCACGAATATTAGGAAAGTGATTCTCAGGGAACTGAAAGGGTACCAAGAGGACAAGAATTGCTCAGAAATGCGATTAGCGGATACAATAGATACTCTAAGGCTTCTGGAAAAAGCAGAAGGAAAGTTACAGGAGGAGTTTGTTTTATGCGGATTACATAATGTTTGCCTTCATGACGACTGGAAACAAATTTTTCAAGTCAAAAAATTGTGATGAAAGATTCTGAACTTGTATATACTTTTTTCTTTCGAGTGTTCAATAAACATTTAAAACTCGAAAGAGTAATTCAAGTGTTATCAAATTATGAATATGATCAATGCTCGATTTGTTACTGTTATGTATAGTCCCCTTTTCTTTTCACTGTCTGATTCTCTTTCGCAAATACTCTTTCTCTTTTTTCAATTGATTCAGCAGACACTGTTGATCGGGAACATCACATTAAAACACATTGACTGACGTCTACCTCATGTCAATAAGATTGGACTTTTGAAGAGGAAGAAATATTAAGTTCATCTGATCAAACTTCCAATTGAAAAATCCAAATACTCAAGTGCCTTTTTTCTAACGTTCCAGTTTTCAATTAGTCTCCTCATGTAATATTTTCTGATTCATTCTGCCCTCTCTCCAATCATCAATCCACTTTTATGTACGTGCGGATTCACATTTTGATCTATATTTCTTCGTTGATCTATGTCATAAACCTTTTATACTTCCGTGCAATTTTATTAGAACCCACATGAGAAGAGAAACAAACGCTAAATCGGGTATAGAGACCTCCCACGCAATCTACAAATTGTCACATTTCAAAATACATGTTTTCATTGTGTTGTTTCAGTTTGTGATGGCTACCGACGACACGCAGAAATGCAAAATATGCGAAACAGATACAGAGGCTAAGGAAAATCATTTCGGTACTCGTTCCTGCAAGTAATTATTCTTTATCATTCTTCGATTATTGGAAACATTTTCAGAGCATGTGCAGCGTTTTTCAGACGGTTTGTGACTTCCAACAGACCTCAGCTGGAATGTAACTGTGAAATTGATCGACCTCCGTGTAGATTTTGCAAAATGGAAATGTGTATACAGGCTGGGATGATGACTTCGAGTGAGTTTTGTACTTTGATGGTTCTTTGGAGCATGAAAAGATCAAGCAGCTTTTGAAGATTTTGATCTAGTTTTGAAGCTCTTTGCCAATTATTTTCCCATCAAAATATCATTTATTCAGAAGTTCAACCAAAACGAGACAAGAACCCGTCTAGAACAAGTGGCAGTTTTTTAGAAGTAAGTATTTCCTTTGAGATTTTTATATAGCAAAACATTACTTTCTTAGACTACTCAAATCGCTTTACGAAACAGCGATCGAATTTTCAAAGCCCTTGGAAACTACAACGTGTTGGGAAAGGAACGAAAAGTAGTCCATAAATCCAGTCCGGATACCAAAGTTGACTTCTTCGAGTACACCAGCATTGCGATAAAGGATTCAAAGTTGGTATGGAAACTACTGGAAAATACGTTTCGAGAACTCCGTGAGCTGAGTGACGCCGACAAAGTGAACCTTTTCTCAAACTTTTATCCAAAGTGGACACTTTTCGAATCGGGAATCATGGCTTTCCAAAGATCCGATGTTCACACTTTCTTCGCTCCGAATGGAAAACCGGCAAAACAGATTTCGAAATTCTACCGAGATTGTATGCCATCAAAACAACGAATGAATGATGATGAAGTACTCAAGATATTTGAACCATATTGGAATTCGTATTACGGACATGTCGCATATCCATTATTTGAGTTGAAGTTTGATGCGATGGAGTTTATGGCGATTCTGTCGTTGATGTTGATGGATCCCGGATATACAAATCTATCCGATAAGTGCACCGAGATGTGTCATAATTTACGAAAAGTGATTCAAAGGGAGTTGAATGGATACTATTTGGAAAGAAACAAACCAACAGAGAGATTGTTTAGAACTATCGAAGCTTTGTTGCTAGTGGAAGTAAGTGTTTCCACAAGGAATAATAGCTCTTAAACCACATTCCAGAAAGCTGACGCGTGGCTCCATGAAGAAGTCCAAATGTGCGGAGTTCACAGTGTGCCCGTCGATGAGGAGTTCCGAAAGATGGTGATGACCCCGAAGTTATGATTCGAAAAACTGTATATTATCTCTAATTATCAAAAAGATCTCCTCCAATCTTGTCTGAAAACAAAAAATCGGTGAATCATGCCAATGAAATCGTTATATACACTATGATGTTCGTATTATTCTCAACCTAAATTCTCTCTTATTTTTCAATGACCTTATATTATTATTCCCCAATAATCTCTTCTTTTCATTCCCATTATCCACTTGTCTCTATGGAAAACGAAGAGAGAAAAAATGAAAGAAGAATTTCTTTATTATTCTCCTCAAACTAAAAATTTGTGAGTTAGTTGAGTGTTCTGTTTAACGACAATATCGCCAGAATACAATACCGAAAAACCCAGTTTTGTGACGAAGTCTACTAGACTGCCGTCATAGTTCTTCTCCGGATCACGAGTTGATTTCAAAAATGCTTCTCATCCATTACTTTAACCTAACCTATTTTCAAAATCAAACGACTTATTTCACGCTTTTGAACTACTATCTTAAGTTTGAATTCATGTTCTATATCTACGAGTGAGCTCTTCAGAACATGCTTCTAAAGTTTAAAAAACAATTTTCAGCAGTCTCCAATTTGCCTTTTTTCTGTGGGTCTTGTTCCGTGCTAAACAGTTTCACTTCAACTTTACGGTTTTGTTGGCGCTCATCTACTTCGTTCATATTATTGATAACTTGGCTATCATTCTCATGAGAGTATATATGTTTTCGGGGTTGAATGGTGAGAGTCTTGACGTAGTGGGTATTGAAGGTGACGGATTACAGATACCGAAATCTGTGAAAGTGAGAAATTCGTTATACTGATGTTCATTTCAATATTTGGAATGATAATTGCATTGGGAATACTTCCCTGTCTTATTATCGAACGATGTTTCGCATCGTATTACGTGGCGGATTATGAACATAAGCAGAGGAAACACATCTCTTTCTTCCTGGTTTTTCTTCTACTCCTTATTGCGAGCACTTCATGTTACCTTGTCCGAAAAACGTCTAATACGGTTTACATCGTGATCATTTTGATATTTGCCAATGTTTTTGCACTGATAGTCAATGGAAATCTTCGACTCTACAACAATACCCAGTACAGTAAAACTTATTTGACAGGAGTTCAGTCAGATGCAATCAGAGAGTATTCTCTGACCAAAAGATATCAGATCACTGAGAATATCAAGACTTTGAGAGTAAGATCTGACATGTTTCCTTCTAGTAATCTTCAATTTTCAGATGTTGAATCTTGTGGTTTTCTACATGGGAATCATGAATCTTCTTCTGGTTATGTCTCTGATGATGTCAGGATTCAAAGGAATCTCTCCGGAGAGACAAGCCATCTGCAGTATCGTTCTGGATATTTGTGTCTTCGTCTACAGTAACTCTCTGTCCCACATCATTTGTTATTGTTGCGAAAAATGGCGACGTCAGTTATCGGCAACATGGAGAAAGGTAAGTAGCAGGAAGAATCTCACGATTCTATGAGGAAATTGCTCGTAAAAACCTAAACAATGAGTAATTCTCATTCTCACCCACGTAGACATAAGGATGCTTGGAACTTCTCGTTTTTTTCTAGAAGGAAATTGATATTTTTGTCTGGCAAAAACAGAGATGAATGAAGACATGTCTATAGAGTATAATTGTTGAACCGGAACTTTTTTTTCATTAAATTTTTATGCCGTAAACCAAAAAGATCATGTTTTTAACATCTATATCAGCAACATCATGTTCTTTGTGTTTTTGGTTAGAGAAGAACTTTTTTGTAAGCACAAAATTATGAGATTGTTACATTAGTCATGACTAGAAAGAAATGAAGTGAAATGGAACAGGACATTATTATTCAAAACATTATGATAAATTATTTTGACTTTAAAACTTTAAGATTGGCGGAAAGCCTAACGTAATTCATGTAACTCCACTCTGTGACACTTATGGATCCGAAATGAATATGAATGTGACGATGGATTCGTACTTTGATACTCTCCGAAATACATGGAATGCCGCTGTTCCCGAAGTCGAAAGTTAACCTGGAATTACTATAATCCTTTCTATTCAATAGATCTTCTTTTTTTTCTCATTTTGACATTTTCCTCTTTTTTCATTTTTCTTGCCACCTCCAAATGAAACTAATTTTCACTCCGGATAGCTTTTTCTTCCTTGGTCTAATGTATTCTAAACTTTTCGTTCGAATCTTTGGCTCTCATACACACAACGATGTAGTGTTCTTTTGATTACTATAAATTCGTGGTATCGGCACATTCTCATTTCCTTTCCTTCTCTTCTAGGTTCGTTTTCATTACATCATCTTCAGGTACCAGAAAAAATAATGTTGCTCATCCACTACTTCAACATGTCTCATTTCGAAACCTACGACAGTTTTCCACAAATCTGCTTGTTAGTTTATGGAGAGACTGCATTCTACGCCCTGGAGTAAGTTGGAATTTAGCCGAGATGTGATTAGATTTTGAGTTTTCAGCACATTGAACATGTTGTTTTACATATGGGTTCTGTTCACCGCAAAACAGTTTCACTACAATTTCAATCTAGTTTCGGGTGCTCAATACGTCATTCATTTCACTGATAACATTGCCATCATGGTGATAAGATTTCAATGGATATTTGGATTTACTGATGGTAAGGTAGTGATTCGTTTGTGACAAAACAACTCGAGGTTCTAACTAGGGAACCCTTTGAAGTGGGGGATGGAACTTTGCTTTGCTAAGAGAGTGGTACCAGGATATTTGACGTTCTGTTCAGAAAATTAGGGAAAAACAGTGCACAACTCGCAATATTCAGAAGATTTTTTACGCATTCTGGAGGTATTCCGAAAATTTTTTTCTTGAAATCTACGTTTCAGAACGTCAGTTATCCAATGGTACCACTCTCTTAGCAAAGTTCCATCCAACACTTCAAACCATTCCCCAGTAAGAAAGTTCGAGACATTTTAGCAGTCTATTCAATGTCATTTTTCCTGATTAAGAAAATTCTGTTCCAGATTACAACTTAGATTCCAATATGCTCTTCAACTGCGCAATGACCGTCTCTATATTCTGTATAGTGGCTGCAATATGTGCTCTTCCATTCTCTATAATTGAACGTTGCTTTGCCACTCTGTACCTCAAAGACTATGAGACCAACCAGCGCCCCTACATCTCCTATATACTAGTCTTCCTTCTCAATTTCATCGGTCTCATCGGAGCTATTCTCCTTCAAAATAGTGAGTTTGAACTTGCTCCGATTTTTTAATATTTGATTTCAGAATACAACACTGTCTACGTTGTCAGCAGCTTGATGGTTCTTAATGTAGTCGCGCAGACAGTGAGCCTTTGTTTCATTTAGTGAAAAAAAAACGTTTTATTTCAGATGAACATGTTTCTCCGCCGATGGAACAAGAGAAAGTACGAGGAATGTCACAATAACAGTTCCGTTAGAGTCAGTAGAATTGGAAAGTACTCTCTTGCGAAAAGATTCCAGATTTCTGAAAATATAAGATCCTTGCATGTAAGTTACCCAAGAAGTCATTAAGTTTTTGACCATTCAATTTTCAGATGCTGAATATCATAATTTACTACATGGGATTCATGAACGTCGTGCTCGTCGTCAGCGTACTTTTCTCCAGTTTCGATACGTCCCCAGAACGACAAGCAATCTGCTCGATCATCCTCGATGGAAGTATCTTCTTTTATAGTTTTGCTCTTCCTCAAATTATGACGTGTTTCTGTCAGAAATGGAGGGTGCAGACAAACTCATTCAAAGAGAAACTCGGTTGTCCGAAATCCACTTCCATTGAGCCATTGAGATATACATTTGGAGGTGATATGCGGGAGGACGTGTCTATGAATAGATATTTCGATCAATTGAGAGACTCATGGGAAAATGCATGAAAAGTTGAAGAGATCAAGTAGTCTCTTTTTTCTATTAATAAATAGGTTGTGATGTATTTTGATGACTGACGTGGGATAACGTCGCAACGATGTAAACGATTTTTTTGGAAATAAATTTATTCAGAAATAAAGAAATACTTCCACAGAAACATTAATTCATTCAAACCAATAAGAGATCACATATTTTCATTTGGTTGAAAGCTTTTGGTTTATTAGCCCTAACTTGATCAGCAATCAATTTGACTTGGAGTAGATTTCAGAAGAGTTGAGCGGATTTCCGAATTGAAAACCAAAGTGAGCAATCTGAAAACGTCAACTTCTTCTTTTGCTTTCCTGTCTTCCTAACCCTTCACACGCATGCAATAAGCACCAGAGAAATGTCTGAAAGAGGAATCCCATGACATTGTTGTTGGTGAAAAATGGGCCAAATTGGTAGATGAGCATTCCAATGAACCCGCAAGTCGCTTGGCCGCAAGTCTGAAAAAAATAATTTTGAGGAAAAAAGGAAGGAATGAAAACTGACCTGTTTTAGAAATCCCATCTCCTTCTTTTCAAGAGAGATGTTTCGTTGAAGACTCTGCGATTTGGCCTGGAAAAATTCAGATTATTGAGAAAACTAAAGAATTACAAACTTGAGATCGGATTTTTCTAACTTTCCATATAGTTATCACATTTAGAAGTGCATTCAGGGCACACAAGAAAATGAGCTTTCCAAAATCTCCAACATAAGAATATGCTTGGCAAATTGCAGTTTCAGAAAAAGTAAACCTCCAGAAAGTGTCATTGTAATGGACATGACATTGAGCTGAAAAAGCATATTACCGAAAGTTCACTTCTGAAATACCCACGAGCTTGAACAAAAACCACGATAAGAATTATTGACACGAAGAATGAAACAGCTATCATATGCTTTGTTCGCTTCTTGCTGAAATCTTTAAAATTGAATTTCAGAGTTAACTTACTTTAACCTGAACATTGTTGGGTATCGAACCGGTAGAAATACAGCTAGAAATCTGTTGATGCTTATGAGAAAGTTGGCTTGAAGTGATACATCGTAACAAATCACCAGGACAAGACCACACACATGAGAGTAAGTTTTGAGGGTGCTGATATCGCTGAAGATTCTGGGCATCAATTTAGGTGTTAAAGGAAATCTAGACTTACAAAATGATCATAGGAGTAACATAGAGAAAGTACAAGGTGCAATGGATTCCATTAAAAACTGCTTGATTTGCGGTTAATAATGAGAATGAATGATTGAGAGTATTCCTCTTACATACAGCAATAACTACTGACCAATTGCAAAGAACTCCTATTAGGGAAACCTGAAGCATGAATTCGTTAAAAAAAACTGAAAAATGAACTCACGAGGAGAAGTGTGAATCCCATTAACTGATGCGTCTCCATTCCCCAAAAGAATCCCGAAAAGAAGTCGTCGTTCGGTCATGTTCAGAAAAACAAACAAAAAAAGTGAAGGGAGAGAGATAGAAAAGGAGAAGAGGGAAGCGACTTAATTGAGTTGATGAGCTTTTCAGTTTTGAAGGGAAAAGAAGAAGGAAAAGGAAGGCGAAGTTATCAAAGAACTTTGATCGTTTTGAAGTGCTCAACAGATGACAAAAACTGGGACAAAATTGGGAATTCAGCCTCTGGAGGAATGCTTTCTGTTGTGTTCAAATTGAATTCTTTGCATACTTTGAGAAGTTCATAAACGGGAGTTCCTAGACGAAATGTATAGCTTTCGCGAGGTTCAAGGAACGGAGGAAATCTTCAAAAGCTCTCCCAATCGGATTCCTAAGCTCAGGATGAACGTTGAGTTTATTTTGACGTTTCTCAAGAGGAGGGTAGAAAATAAGAAAAATGTGGATTTTTGAACTAGTACCACTTCCGATTGACTCGAAGAAATGTTCCGCATCATTGCTTGGTACCTCAATACACAAAACGTAGATAGAAACCAAGTTGGCTTTGATGAAAACAAGAATCACTTCCGCTTTCCATTTGAATTCAAAAGTGCAGAGTGAGTGCTTAAAAGTAGTCTAGAAGTATCATCTTATGTTCGTATTCTTCAAAGAGCTTATTTTTTGTGTTGAAAGAAAAGGCAACAACCGCAATAACAAGAGCATTCAGAGTTGTAAAATGATGCCAATTTAGGTGTCTCGTTGCTTGAAAAGTATGCAATCATCAGAGTTTGATCCATTGTTTTAGATGATAATCGTTCTGTTGTGAATGTCAAGAAATAATCGAATTTATTTAAAAATTAACCAGAGACAGAAAATGGATTGCTGATATCGGCGAATTTCTGAGAAACCGTTTAGAAGATGGAAAAAAGTTTGAATGATTTGTTTCTGAGATGTTGTATAGTGGTGAGTCTCGCTCATTGTGTGTTACTGTAATCGAGTGAATACTATCTGGGAAAAACGGAGGAGACCTCGTTGAGAGCCATGGAAAAATTCCAAAAAATGTTTCTGTGCCTTATTCTCGAGCTTGAATCAAGATACCCGCTTTTCAGATTTTATCGGGTAAAAATACAAGTTTAGAACGGCTTTTCACTATTAAAACAATCAAAACTCATCGAAAATACATGAAAATTCACAAAAATGCAGTGTCAATTTTTTTCCAAATTCTTTAACTTTCATAAAACTAAAGTGGACATCGTGACCAAGACCGGACTGAAATCCAAGCGGTTTATATATAAGTGAGAAAACGATCACAAAATTTGAAATCCAATAGTTAATTCACATTACTGTCCCACTTGTGACAAAGACCGACGTTGATTTGTCTGAAACTCTCAATAATTAGATCTCAAATTCTTCTCTAAAACTAACTCTTCTTGTTCTTTTTCCAAGCTGCTCGCATTTCCTGATTAGAAGCTAAAATGATCCCTCTAAAAATTCAACGTTTCCAATTTCATCTTCTCAAAAAATCTCACCCTTCCGCAGCATGCATGAACGCCCAAAACGCAGACAAAACGAATAAAAGAATCACATTTTCAAAGAACGGAGCAATGATGTAGTAAGTGACTTGACCAGCAAAAATCGAGGTTCCTTGAAAGAAAGACTGTTTGATAAAGTTAATTTCTCTCTGTCTCTGGTGTTTTGTCATTCGAACTCCTGCAGAATTCATCAACATTCGGTTTGTTTTTCCAGCTTTGTAAGCGGTGAGTAGATTTGTGAATAATGTGATTGCAACCAGAGAGTTGTTAAAGACAAAATCAGTGTACCAGTTCATAGAAGTACATTCAGGAGTATCGATGTAGGCAAATGTCCAATATTCCGGATAGAATATGAAGTAGCATTCCAAAATTTCATAAAGTATCGTGCACTTGATAAAAGCAGTTATCCAAATAATATTTCTCACATGTAATGTACCCCAATTGTCCCTCGGGGATTTGGCTGAAAGTAGGCTCATTAAAACAAGCACAAAAAGTTATGCAAGAACACAAAGCCTTTTTTGCTACCGTTAAAGCCTTTTTTGCTAATTCACCAAACTAAAGTGTGTTTTGTAGCTAATATAATGAAATTTAAGAAATCAATTAAAAATATTTTTTTCACTTTGTGGTCCCCCACTTATGACCCAAAATGCAATGTTGCTCCATTGCCAAAAAGTGCCTAGCAAAAGTTTGACGGTCGAAATTTTGTTCAAACTAATTTTAAACGATTCAGCATGTGAAAATTACTAAATACGCAAAAATTTAAAAAAATTCAACCGTGGAAAATTTTTTTATAAAAGTTTGAAAAAATGAAATTTCGAAAAATTTTGAGAAAAGTCAATTTTTCAATTGAAAGTTGTACAGCAAGGTATAAATTTGTTACTGTTTTCAAATTTACCGTTTTATGCCCTTTCAAATGAGCTATAAATTATTAAAATTGCGCAATTTTGAAGCAGCTTATGAAGGTTTCAAAGTTACTGTAGTGTTTTCAGTGACGAGCCAAAAATCGAAAAAAATGGAAATGGAGCTAGAAACTCAAACTTTGTTGTATTTTGTAGGAAATTTTGATACAAACCAAATTGTCAACTACAACTTTTCTCTAACTCTACACCCAAGTCTGATAACACTGAAAATAGTGTTTGATACAAGGTTTTATCGAAAAACTGTGTTTCTACGACCTGGATGAAGAGTTAGAACAAAGTTGTAGTTGACAATTTGGTTTGTATCAAAATTTCCTACAAAATACAACAAAGTTTGAGTTTCTAGGTCCATTTTCATTTTTTTTCGATTTTTGGCTCGTCACTGGAAACACTACTGTAACTTTGAAACCTTCATAAGCTGCTTCGAAATTGCGCAATTTTAATAATTTATAGCTCATTTGAAAGGGCATAAAACGGTGAATTCGAAAACAGTAACAAATGTATACCTTGCTGTACAACTTTCAATTGAAAAATTGACTTTTCTCAAAATTTTTCGAAATTTCATTTTTTCAAACTTTTATAAAAAATTTTTCCACGGTTGAATTTTTTTTAAATTTTTGCGTATTTAGTAATTTTCACATGTTAAATCGTTTAAAATTAGTTTGAACAAAATTCCGACCGTCAAACTTTTGCTAGGCACTTTTTGGCAATGGAGCAACATTGCATTTTGGGTCATAAGTGGGGGACCACAAAGTGAAAAAAATATTTTTAATTGATTTCTTAAATTTCATTATATTAGCTACAAAACACACTTTAGTTTGGTGAATTTGAACAAGTTTGAACAAAACTGTGATCATTTGAAGTTGAATTTTTGAAATTTCGAAAATTTTATTAAAAAGTCGATTTTCTCAAAAAGTACCAAACGGTAGCAAAAAAGGCTTTGTGTTCTTGCATAACTTTTTGTGCTTGTTTTAATGAGCCTACTTTCAGCCAAATCCCCGGGGGACAATTGGGGTACATTACATGTCACTATTTTCGTAAAAGTAACGGTGAATATTTTTTCATAGTATAGAGGAAAGAAAACCGCACAGAACCTGTTCGCAGCAATAAAAACATGAGATTCATTGGATATGTCATAAATTGATGTTGCCCATATTCCAACATAATGAGAGTTATTTATCAAGTTTTGAGAGACACTGAAAAACCAGTTGGATTTATTGTTCGAGGTAATCAATGCTTACTTCAATTGCATCGGAACGATTAGGAAAATAAATATACAACAAATTATTGTATTACAGATCGCTTGATTTTTCGTGATTATACCAAAGGAGCTATTCATAGTGGAAAGTTTCTGTGCAGAGTGATAGACTAGTACATTTACAAATGCTCCAAGAGATGTGATCTGAAAACCGAAGGATTCTTAAAACATGGAACTGTTAGAGTACCAAAAATGTAATCAATACAATAACTAGCTTGTCGCTCATTTCGTTGTACAGTGAAATAGAAAATAATTGAAATTCTGACAAGGAAGAAAAACGGAATAAAACGAAATAGGAAAAAAGTCATCAACTCGGATGAGAAAGCAAACTGGTCGGGTGGAAAACAACTGTGTGACAATGTGAAGTTTGATGTAAATTCTGGTTTGAATTTTATGGATTGTTGAATTACAGTTTTATTCTTCATATTTTTAAACAAGTTAAAAAATCAAAATTTAATCGGAAACAGCTTTAAAATGAACACAAATAGCACGTAATAGGTAAGGTACAAAAAGCAATTTCATTGATTCCGAGAGCTGCTTGTGATGAACACAGAGACTGTGGATTCTGAAAACATCTTTTCAAATTTGATTCTAAGTAGAATCTTACGTTTTCTGTCGATTTTCCTGAAGACTTGCCTCATTTCTTTGTTAGAAAGTATGATGATCCCTCTGAAACAATATCGATACATACAGAACTAATGAACACCTTTTACCCTTCCACGGCATGCATGAATCCCCAAAGGGACCCAACTACAAAAGTGATTACAGGATTTGTAAGGACAGGAGCAACTACATAGTAAGTGATCTGACCAGTGAATACACTGAGTCCTTGGAAGAATGTCTGTCGAATGAAGTTCATTTCTCTTTGTCGTTGAAGTTTCGACATCTTTACTCCTGCTGCATTCATCAACATTCTACTATTTCTTCCTGCCTTGAAAGCCGTTAACAGGTTAGTAATAAGAGTCATGACGACTAGAGAAATATTGAAAGTGAAATCGGAATACCAAGTTAGTTGAGTACAATAATCGATTTGAATGAATGCTAGATTCCATGTAGGTATGTCATAATGCAAGTTGCAGCCAATAAATTCGTATAAAACAATGCAGCCAACAAATGATAGAATCCATATCACTACTATCATAAACTTAGTCTTTTTAGTACTGAAACAGCATTCATAGCAAGTTGGTAGAAAGACTGCAAAAAATCTGTTGACTGCAATCAATAAGTGAGACATGTTTGATATTTCATCCGATATCATCGCAGTAGTTCCAACGTAATGAGTGAACAGAACTACTGATTTCAGAAATCTGAATCTAATATGTTAGTCTTGCTTTCAACGATGATCATACCCCATCTGGAGAGGAACGATGAAAAGGAAGCAGAAGCACATCATAGAGTTGCAAATCGTTTGATTTTTAGTGATCGTTCCGAATGAACTGCTCATCGAGCTCATCTTATGAGCAGCAATGAACACATAAGTGTTCAGTGATATTCCAGATACAGCGACCTGAAAAAGCCTCATTAAAAATTGAATTGAAGTTGAGGAAAACTTACAAATAAAGTTATCAAAGCTACTACCACATTGTCTTGCATTTTTAGTTTTGAAATTTGCTAACGAAGTAATGGTAGTCACAAGAAGTAACTAAATAATCAGCTGTGGTTTGGTTTCAACAAAACTATTGTTATTATGGTTTTTTGTAAAAAAAACACGGGTGAGAAAAAGAAAAAATCCAAGTCTACTCTTAAATCAACACAAGGAAATTTGATTAGGTTCTCTGTTCCTTGTTTAATTTACTAAATCAGAATCAGAGATTACTGTTAACAGAATTTCAGAAAAACAATTCATCCTTGCTGAATAATCATAGGGATTCGGGACATCAAAGTTTCATTTGACACTTAAAAAAATCAAATTATTGCAAAAGAATTCATTGAGAACCCAATAAAGTTGCAGATCCACCAAAATTTCAAACGACGATAGATATTGTAGAGGCTGCAAAAACCGTATAAATGAGCGTTGTCTCTTTAATTAACTTTACTTTTCCTATTGCTTTTCATGAAGAGTTGCCTCATTTCCTTGTTTGAAAGAATGATGATTGCTCTGAACATAGAACAATCTTTTGAAAATTGCAACGCTAATAGTAAGTCATTCCCTTCTACAGCGTGCCCGAATTCCCACCAGGATGTAAACATGAACAACGGAATGGGAACTGTTATGAGAGGAGCCAATACATAATAAGTGAGTTGGCCCGTGAAGGTTGTCAATCCTTGGAAGAACGTTTGCCGAATGAAATTCATTTCTCTTTGTTTTTGCTCTTTCGATATTTGTAGTCCCACGGCATTCGAAAGCATCCGATTGTTTCTTCGGGCTTTAAACGCCGTTAGGAAGTTCAGAGATAATGTTATGGCAACAATGGAACTGTTCAGAGTAAAATCAGAATACCAGGTGAGCTGATTACACATTTGGGTTGGTAAGAATTGAAATGACCAAGTATCATATGGATAAAGACAACCTAGAACCTCGTACAGTGTAATACAGCCAACAAATGATACGATCCAGATAACAGTCAGCACGATTTTTGTTGTTTTCATGTTTTCATAATGAAATGATAAAAATACCGCACAGAATCTATTGATAGCTAAGAGTAAATGTGACATATCCGATATTTCATACGATATCATTGCAGTTGTTCCAATCGGATGGGTACTCGGAATGTAAGATTTAAAAGCGCCAAACTGAAATGGGGTCAACAACAAAAAGCATAAACACATAACTGAGTTGCAAATCGTTTGATTCTTAGTGATATATCCAAAAGAGCTGCTCACCAAGCTTATCTGTTCCAACGAAATGAGTATAAGGAATGTAGGATTCGAAGGCACTGGAATAATACTGCTTTTTTGTATTTCGTATTCAATTATGATTTTCCTACCCTAGTTGGAAAGGAACAAATGAAAGGAAACAACAGCACATCATCGTGTTGCAGATTGTCTGATATTTCGTGATAATTCCAAAAGAACTGTTCATAGAAACCATTCTATGAGACGCGAAGAATACAAATGTATTTAAAATAATTCCAGACACGGTGACCTGAAAGATTCTAAGCTAGATTCATAAAATGAAATGGATTAAACTCACAATAAAAGTTACAATCGGGATTATCAATTCCATTCGGATCATTGACACTGTAGCTAGATTAGGATTTTGAGTAGAACTGGAAATCTCAAAATTCAAAAAAATGGTCAACAACCGGGAATGAGTAAATTTTGAAATTGAAATCCATTTTCCTTTTCCGTCTACTTCGCCAGCGTCACTTTTTCTGCTCCGCCGATTCATGAAAAGTCAGAACATTTTTTCTCAGGACTCCGATCCACCTCATATGACTAAATGAATCATTTTGCGTTTGACTTTTGAAATAAAGAACAGCTTAATCGAAATGGTTTTGACGGGAAAATGAATGCTTACAGGGCAAACCCACCAAGTCAGAACTTTCATGGGAAAATCAGATGTTCTTATTTTTGATCGTGTCTGGCGATTTTGATGTGAGAAATAGATGCAAACTTCAGGAGTATGTTGATGAAGTCGTAGTAGATTCGCTATAGATATTTTTCTCACAGTCAGACTCAAAATATCAAATGGAATCTTTGAAGCACATTTGAAAAACATGCAACCAGAATCACACTTTCTGGGTTCAACAACTGTAGTTCAACGAAACAAAATCAAAAGTTATTTCAAAATATTCATTCAAGCAAAAGTTTTTATCAAATTTTCAACAAAAACTTGTCGTCAGAATTATCATCCTATTGAAACGCTCGACATGAAAACTGATGTCGTGGACTCTGAAAATGTTAAATTTATTACAAATTAATTGTCGATTTACATTTACGTCTTTTTGGTTTGAAAACTGCTCTCATCTCTTGATTCGATGCCAAAATTATGCCTCTAAAAATCTTTACTGTCCAATCAATCAGAAATATGTCTTCTCACCCTTCAATGGAATGCATAAATGCCCATAAAGAGCCAACAATGAAAATCAAAACTGGATTTGACAGTGCTGGAGCAATGACATAATAAGTTACTTGTCCACTGAAGACACTCAATCCTTGGAGAAACGTTTGTTTTACAAAGTTCAATTCTCTCTGTCTCTGCCTTTTCGACATCTTGATTCCTGCTGCATTCATCAACATTCTGCTATTTCTTCCAGCTTGGAATGCAGTCAACAAATTAGTAACAAGAGTCAGAACAACAAAGGAAGTGTTGAATGTGAAATCAGAATACCAAGTCAATTGTGTGCACATTTCAGTTGCCGAGAACGCCAGAGACCAAGATGAAGCATCATACGAGAAGTGACAACCAATCAGTTCATATAAAACCATACACCAAATAGCAGACGCAACCCAAATAAAATTTCTCATTATCTTGGTCCCGAATAAAGTGAACATTTTTTCATAATACGTTGGTAGAAAAACAGCACAAAATCTGTTGAGAGCAATTAAAAAATGAGACAGATTTGATATTTCGTAAATTGTCATTGCAAGAAGTCCAACAAAATGAGAGTGTGTTACCAGAATCTTCACAGCACTGAATCTTTCATTTTTCATGAGTAATTAAAAACGACCAAACCTTATCTGTAAGGGAAAAATGTACGCCAGGAAAATGAAAGACATTATGATGTTGCAAATCGCTTGGTTTTTGGTAATAACTCCGAAAGAACTGTTCATTGAGCTCATTTTTCTAGCCGCATAGAAAACAAGCGCGTTGGAAATTGTCCCGAATACCGTAACCTGAAAATTAGTAATCTTTCAACAGTATTATCTTTTTTAAAAACTTACCAAAAAGGTTATTAAAGCAACAATCATTTTTCTCTGCATTTCGAGTCAGTTAAGCCCAGAAAACTAAATAGACTCGATTCTTTCTGGTTCTTTCTGGACGTAGGCGTAGAAATAATCAGGAAGAAAAACTGAAAACAAAACAATCACAAGTTGGCTCGATTTCGGAAGAGAAATAATAATGAAGAACAAATGATTGAAATGAAATGAAAACAACGGTGAGACAATTGAAATTCGACAGCACAGTTCGATTAGAAAGATAAAAATAGGGACTTTCAACGAAGTACGTTTTTTCGAAATCCTGGAAAAACCGATATCAAGTTTTAGGAGTGGTGATCAGTAACAGTTGACCAAACTAGGAGAAATTTGACGAAAATATTTCACAGAAAACGATTGAGAGCTGATGCTGATACAATTAGAACCACTAATTGGTTCATAAGCTATGAATCATAACACGTGAAATACCAATTGTGTTTTGAATCCAACAAAAAACTGGAATTTTAAAGGCTTTCATACCAGAAGGGAATCGAAAGGTACGTTTCCGCACTTTTTGACTCAGAATCTTTTAAATATTTCGATTTTATCAGAGCTCGACGAGTTGGGTCGTCCCTACACAGGTGGCTGAAGATGGATGAAGGATGCACTTGACTGAAAGAGGCAGAAGCTAAAATGGAAGTCGAAATCCGGGGTGCCGAAGATTTAACGTTTTGAAAAACGAATTACAGAGGAACAAGCGTTCTAATCAAATTGCGGTTCCCAAATATACCACATAGACATCTTGAAAAGCATTATGGAAATATTCAGAAGGGCTAGACTTGGTTGACAGGAACCCAGTTCTCTTGAACTCATAGATTTTTCAGAATCACCCCCGTATTATTCACCTGCTAGCACATATATATGCCCAGATATGCCCAGTCTGAATAACTTCTGGAAAACAATATAAACGAATAAATACACAATTTCCAATGATAAATATTCCTGGAACCCAATTTTCACTCGAACAAAAACCAACTCTGACAATAACGTCAGAAATTCTGTTTTAGTTACCAAAACAGTAAGGAGAAATGAGTGTCTGAGGACGTATTTTTCAGGCAGTTAGCCTGAATTCTCTACCAACGTGGATTCCAAGATTTTTCAGGTGTGTCAAGCTGAATTCGGAAACTGGAACGAGCAAGCTACAAAATGAACATACATATGTACATTGATATGTAGTTTGACCGAACTAGAATAACAGCTACCGAAATTTTTTTATGAAGAAAATAGTTTCAGTTAATCAAATCGGTTCTCTCATTTATCAGGCCTATACGATTCTTTGAGACAATTTTGTTGACAATCAAACGGTTTGGGGAAACACTCTGAACTGGTATTTGGGAAAGCATGTCTACATGCAAATGGATAGTTTTTTAAATAATTTCTTCATTTCCATCGTTGCTTATTTCGAAGAGTTGATAGGAGCCGTTATTGTTTTATTCTCTATTCTAGTACATCACAATGTCTCCCTAACACATTAGATTCTAAACTATCGTCGATCGGTTCTACCAAAATGTATTAAAAAATAAATATTCTTCATCTGCTGTTCTAAAAGATTTTCTGATGTGGGGTAATTAATAAAAATTGAAATTGCTACTCCTCTAATCAACTGCGTCTCTTATCAATTTAGATCGAATCTCCGATCGAATCTTTCATTTCGTGTGTCAAGGTTGGAAATACGCCTCAGTACAGGTCTTTCTTCTTTTTTGTCGTGTTTCCCAAAAGATTGTTGACAGTTTTTCATCGATTTTTTTCAAGGTTCTATCTTCTATGTTCAATTTTTTCAGAAGGCTTGAAAATGAAGATGAACGGCATGTATCGAAAGAAGTTGCTCCTTACGGGCTCATTCCTAATATCAGCAGCTGTCATTCATTGCACAATTTTGAGCACTTATTCTGCATTCGTAATCCCAGTTTTGTGCGTTATGAGTCTCCTCAATTGGCTGTTCCACGAAGAATTGTTTGTGTTCAGAGAGTTCAATAAAGAATGGAGAGCAAAGTGAGTTTTTGAAAAGTTGGAAAACATTGGAATTATTCCAATTTTTCCAGAATATTTTCCGAGAAGAACAATATCGCCGATATGATGACTAACAAGAAAGCTATCATCGAGTTAGAAAACGACTTGAATGTAAGTTGAATGTTTCTCTCATTTCAATTCTAAACTTATTTTCAGACTGCCTCTAAAATCATTGCTAACGCCTTCTGGAACATTTTCTTCTACATCGCTCTCTTCTTCGCCTCGATCTGTGTTTTCACCTTGAGATTGCCAAACGAATCCCTATTCTTCTCTTATGACATAGGTGTTCTTATGGCTCTTTCACTTTGCTCTACTGTCGTTTACTTCCAAATCGCATCCGAAACTTCGTGGAGTAAGAAGAGCATGATCAGAATTTTGAATCATAGAAAAACTGATATTATTGTATAGAAACCTTTTGATTTTTTCCCGGTTTTTAATAATTTAATGAAGGAATATTATTCTCTTCTCCCGAGAATCGATTTTCGATGTCAGAAATTATTCTTTGTCTGGAAAAGGTAGACAAGTCGGCGAACTCATTGACTTTTTAGTATGTAGTTAAACAAAACTGACGAACAATGTTTCAGCGCCATCTTGTGGCAAAAAATGCAGAGAAAAAAGTTTTTTTTAAATAAAAGTTTAACAAATAAGAAAATAATTTGTCCTTGGATACATCGTAACTTTTTTAGTTTCTTCTGCATCACATCTGAAAACAGAAACCATCAAAATTTGGATACTCGAGATGTGGTTGACCTCCATGCTTCCACTGTTCTTGTTGGAGGATTTGAAGGGGTGTCGACACTGAAAAAATGACCTGAACTTGACTATAATGATGCAATAAAAAATGACATACCAAAAATTCCATTTCTGGAAACATATTTTCTTGAGTTCCGGATTACAAAGTATCGTAACCATTCCCTCAAACGCATGAACAAAATACCATGGAAGGAGAATTATCAGAAATCGAAGAAGCTCATTTTCGATAATGGTAGCTAACAAAAAGTACGAAAGGAGAGCAGTTGCATATGCACTTTCTTGTATGAATGTTTGCATGAGAAAATTCCTCTCCGATTTGGTTTTTCTTCTAGATGACGCGTGATTCAAAGTGATAGAAACCTGTAATTTGATGGACTTGAATTTTCAGAATTGGTCTCAAGAGTCTCGTAGAATTAAAAAGTTGCGAAATGTGAGAACCGTTTGATCTGGGAATGTTTCTACTCTGTGTTTTGTTACTCACCACTTTGTTCTGACGTCTAAATTGATAGAAAGTCAACGAGTTTAACACAATCATAATAGCAACGACGGCCATGTGCAACTGAAAGTCAGCGATAAATGTAAGATCTTGACATTCTGGAGTGAAAGTGTAGACTAGAGTGTTGATGGACTTTTCGTAGTACATTTGACATCCCGCTGAAAGTCTTGGAATCATTCAGAAGATGTCAATATTCCAGTTCTTACATAATGGGAAGACCGTCAAACTGATAATAAGACAAGCAACCCATAGAAAACCAAGGAAAATGAATGTGTAGTTGGTGCTGAAGAATACTGGATATTTATGTGGAAACCATACTGCACAGAAACGATTCAAGCATATCAGTAAATGAGTTTCAGTTGCCAAATCATAACATAAATACAGTACAAATCCAGCATAATGGGATTTGGTTGCGAGCCAGTTGATGTCTCTGAAAATTGAAATCATAAAGCATTGAGATATGATAACGAATTTTCATACAATAGCATCATCGGAGTGATCCAAATAACTGCAATAGTACAATAAATAGCAGTCACAAATGCTCCGTGAGCCGAGAGGTATCCAAAAGAACTGCGAAGCGTTGGAACACTACTCGAGAGAAATACAACTGACCAGTTAGTGAAACAGCCGAAAAGTCCACTCTAAACAAAAAAGTGATAAATTCATTTAAAAAATCAATTTAAGACTCACAACGAGAGTAAACGCTCCAAGTAGATGTTCGTTTTCCATCAACTATCCAAGAGATAAAAGAAGAAGTGGAAGAAAAAATATCCGAAGTAAATACTCAGAGCCTGATAATTACCACACCAGCATGTTATTATGGCTCGAGACAGCTGCTGACATGGCATCCCCGACTTAATCATATAATATAAATAAAGTCCAGTCTAGAAGAAGGCTTCTGCGACATTTCCTCGTTTACTTCTTGGAGCAAGGATCAGAATTTATTCAGATTTCATTATCTGAAAAGAGGGCGAAGTTCACATAAATTATTTATTTCCATGCTCGAAAGTTTGAAGATTTCTGAAGGTTCTACGAACAAAATTTGATAGAATCCCTCGAAGTTGAAGTTCAGAATGCTAACATCAGAACGATCCACCCATTATTTACGCTGTATTTTTTCCACATTCTTTCATTGAATGATGTTCCCATGGTATTTAGAAATCCTAAACCAAAATCAACCGTATTTTCCTTTAGTTTGTTCTGATTTTGACTATGAGTTTTACGTCATCATGAAATAATTTTCCAAACTTTTCTGATTTTTGATTATCTTTATTGGTTTACCGAACGAGGAACGAACATCACTGCTGAAAAAAATGACGAATGCAATTTTTACCACAAACTTTATTGAGTGAAGCTAAATTATGTCCGAGAATGAAGAAAAGAAAAAAATCTAGAATTTAGAAGAGGATTGTCTTTCTTGTCCGTGAGTGTTGGTCATGTAGGATCCATGAGTTGCTGAGTGAACATGAACAGTTCCACATGAGAAGAGATATCTCTTGAACTCCGGATTGAACACCATTATAATGAATCTGAAAAAGAAACTTCAGTTTTCCACCTAGATTTCACTGAAATATTACCCATCAAGAGCGTGAACAGAAACCCAAGCAAACGAGGTGCAGAAAAAGATGGCCCATTCGTTGGTCAGATGAGCTGGGAGCATAAAATAGGAAACCAGTTCCAGAGCAAAGACAAATCCTTGAAAGATAGTTTGTTTCAGGAAGTTGATTTCTCTCGCTGACATTCTATGAGTTGTTTGTAAATCCACACTTGTGCGAACCTGAAAATAACAAGATTTGGATTAAAATGTCTGCATGGATTATTAAAAGAATACCTTTTTGTTAATGCTTCGAACTTTCCAGATAGTGGAAATGTCGAGAGCAACAATCATAAGAATTATGACGAAGTATTTGCAAAAGTCTGCATACCAGCCAATGGAATTACAGAGAGGAGTGTCAGTGAAGAAGAAGAACCCAGTCTTCTGACTGTATTCTAGAGAACATAACACTGAAAAAAATTGAATTAGATGATAGAGAAGAGAACATTGTACCTTCGTAGAAAGTGAAGGAAAATCCGAGAGTGAGGATGAACACGAGAAATATGATGACTTTGGTGTTCCGATCACTAAACATAGTTTTGTATTTGTATGGAGCCCATGCGGCGAAGAAACGATTCAGAGAGATAACCAGATGGATTTGAACGGATAGTTCGTAGCTGAATAGGAGGATGAATCCGCAGTGTTCGGAGTACTCGGTCAGAAACTCGCTTCCCCTGGAACAATAATCTTTCATCGGTGTAAATTTGGAATTCTGAGATGTTCTACTTACGTTATAACCATTGGACAGAAATAGAGCATGAAAAAGGTTGAATGAATGGCATCAGCGAAGGCTTGACTGGCAGAGAGATATCCAAATGCGTGACGGAACGATGGAAGTTTGTAGATCACGAAGACGGCTGTCCAGTTGAAAAAGGTTCCGAGGAAAGCGATGGGGAAAAGGACAAGTCCAGTGAGTTGGATGTCGTTGAGCAACATTCTGAACATGATTCGATGAGTTTCGAAGAAAATAAATACTTTTATAGTCAAGAATAAATCAAGAAATCAGTTTCGGTCTAATGCGCGGGGCGTATGCCCTTCTGATTTGTATCAAAAATACAAAATGTATGCTGATCATTAAAAATAAAGAACGGGTGAGTAATTTTAGACTTTATCGGAAATCTGTAAAGACTGATTGTTTGAGCTCAGAAAATAGGTGGCAAGATTGATGGGAACCTCTTGTTTTTGAATATAGTGATTCTCTGAGGACTGTGACCGAAAACACAATGTCTAGAAAAACAGTTGGTAAAGAAAACATTCTGGGTACCACAAGAAATATAATATTACTTCAATTTCCGGTGGATGTTATCTTTAAGAGTAATAGAAAGGCTAAAAGTTTAGCTGTACAAAAAACAATCAGAAACACCGAAATAGAACAACTAAGAAGAAAAAACGGAAAAAATTCAGAGAAATACTTTTATGGGGACACTGTCTGAAAAGGGAGTTCTGACATCTGAAACATACGTAACTGTGTTTTGAATACTGATGTGTCTACGAAAATAGATATTTTTAGTTTTCATGAATAATAGACCCGAACTGAGTACTAAAAATATCTCGAACCAAAAGATGTTCTATTCTAGTTTATTCGAGTTCATAAAGAAGTAAGAAACTTTCCTCTTTATCAAAAATAATGTAACCTGGTTCATAGAAGTTATGAAAGTTTTATGTACCAGGTATCTGAGATCCCCAAAATCCGCCACTTCTTATATATCCATGAAACAATCGGATGCACTGACGTCTTCGTATTTTCATGACTCAAAAACTCATTTCAAAACACACGTTTGGAACTCGTACCGCCTCTTCATGCGGATTAACAACTCTTGTTGATTTCATTCTGTTTAGATTTTTTCTTAAGTGAAAAGATTCACTGATTGAACGCGTAGGACCAGGAAAACTAAAAAATACTGTTATTATTAAATTCGATGAATAGGAACTGATCAACCGAGAAAAAAGTAATATTGAAAAGTCAATCGAGATTTCTGTAAACATAATGAAGGGTTTGGAGTTTGTGCTCGTTTTATCTTTCGAACAGACATAGTGGAGGAAGTGAAGCGAAGAACATCGGATCTGTTTTCAAACTTCGAAGAATCGTCGAATCTGAAATTGTTATGGTCTGCGAAAAGCTGCAAAGTCCAAGTCTGTCAAGCGTAGAAGAAATCTGTTCTTCAAGAATCGGGACAGAATTCTGTAATATTCAAAGTTGATCTGAAAACTTGAAAAAATTGTGAATTGTTAAGGCACTATGCAGTACCAGGACCTAAAATAAGCTGGGTTTCAGAAAATGTCAGCTCAAAAGAAATCTGAACTTGAATACATGGTGATATCTGAGTCCTCCCAATTCGAAAGTCTAGAAGGTTTTCAGATCCGAGAGTTGCTTCTGAAAGGAAGAAAATTTTAAACATATCTATGTAGATTGAACCTTTTCTCGTTCAGAAATTCCATATCAATCCGCCTAAACAATTGGAATCAAACGATGAAAACACGACGGTACGCATGTCATTTCCTCGGGTTTTTATATCTTCCGTACTGTCGTCATGTCCTCCCAGCTATCAATGACTCACTTTTTTTTCTACAGAAGCTGATTGTCTTTTTATCCCCACTACAATCCATATCCTCCGCTACACCGCTATCTTCTCTTCTCCGATATCTGAATGTGTCCATCGATCACTTCCCATCGTGTCAGGATCGGCGCGCATCTTTCGTTTTCGTTCTTCCGAACGCCAATTACCATTCTCTTCTCTTCTCCCCCGATGTCTCTCAGTTTCGCGCCTGTCTCTGGTGTCATCCGGGAGATTCATGTGTCTGACGTCTCCATTCACTTCTTCTGCCAGAAACAAGGTCAGAAAAGACCCCTCTTTTCCCCAATCTTTTCCTTTCTCTCTCGACACTATTTGCTTCTCACAGTCCACAAAAAGTTTTGCGCTCGTTTTGGAATCCCCTTTCCTCACTATGTTTTTTTTCAGTTTTCCCTCTTTCCGTTCCTTTTCTCGCATTGTTATTAGGGTTCACCTTTCAAATTCAGGTTTTCTCAAAATGGGAATTCTTCGGAATCCCCTTGGAATATTCCAAGACTTCCTTGCCAATTGCTTTTATCAATACGGGTTGATAATATGTCGGAGTCCTCGACTATTCACACTGGGACCTCTCATTTTAACCATAATTTTCTCATTTGGAATTCTTAATATGAGGATAGAGGTGAATTGTTGTTGTTGACACCTTTCCGAAATTGAATAAGTACGTATTCAGGATGATTTGCGATTCTTGTACTCTCCCGAACATTCACTTTCTCGTGTTGAATATCAGGTTCATAAAGACTTCAGTGGAGATTCTAAGAATAAGTTAGTACTGGTACTAGTTGCAAATTTCAAATCTCTAAATTTCAGCTCTTTTGTATCCATTACCATTCAAACAAAGTCCGAAGATAAAAACTTGCTGAAAAAGGATCTCGCTCAAAAATTGATCCAACTCAATAAATATGTTTTGGAGAAGATGGATATTCAAGTGGATGGGAAAGTTGTGAGTTTTCCAAACATCAGTGGTTCAGAAACTTTCTCGCTTTTTTAGATTAATTTTGGTAAAGAAGTCTGCTCCCGAATGAAACAATGTGAATTGAGTAACACAATCGCGACGATTTTCCTCGACACTTTTTGGAGTGAGAAGGTATGGATTATTTTGAATATTAAAAACAAGAACTCTTTGATTATAATAATCTATTATAGCTTCGGAAAGATCCTCGAATTCAAATCGAGTACCCAACTATGAAGTTTTTCGATAACAAGTTCTTCCTTCCCACTCATTTCTACGGAGTAAAAACTGGAGGACCATTGGGAATCCAGTACATTGACATGGTTCATTTTGTCTATCAAATTCCGGCGTATAATGAGGTTCGTTGGAAATGTACTTTTCAAATATAACCAAACAGTTTCAGCATACATCTGAGGAAATGTCGAAAATCTTTGAACAATCTTTAACGGCAGTTTTGCAGAACCAAGACGCTTTTGACACATCCATGTTCAGTTTGTCTATTCTTAAGGTGTGTGATATTTTCTTGGTCTTTCTCTCATCAAAAAATTTCAGGACGAAATGCAGAAAAATGCAACATACACCATGCCTTTCATTTCACTCACAGTACTCCTTCTCCTCTGTTTTACCGTTGCGTCATGGTAATCTTTTCCGTCGAAAAATTTTCATTTGAAATCGAACTTTCAGCATGACTGATAATTGGGTAACATCAAAACCTATCGAAGCTATGATTGGTATTCTTGTGTCTTCAATGGCCATCGTGTCAGCTGGAGGTCTACTATTTGCTTTGGGAGTTCCATTCATTAATCAAGTCACTGTAATGCCATTTATCGCTCTTGCCATTGGAGTCGACGATGTTTATGTGATGTTGGGAGCCTGGCAGGATACCAAGAAAACTTATTCCCCTGAAAAACGAATGGCTTTGGCGTTGGCGGAGGCTGGAAGTGCAATCACTGTTACCTCTATCACATCAGTACTTTCGTTTGGAATTGGTACATACTCCACCACACCAGCTATTGCAATTTTCTGCAAATTTATCTGTGTGGCTATAATGTTTGATTGGTTCTATCAATTGACTTTTTTCGCTGCTGTAATGGCAATGGGTGCCAAGAGAGAAGCAGCCGGATATCATTGTGTTTTTGTATGGAGACGATGTGATAGAGCAGAAATTGAGAAGGGAAAAAGTGAAAAGGCGATTTCACCAACCAGATATTTCTTTGAGAACATTTTCGCCCCATTCATATGCCGTCCATCTGTCAGAATCATTATGGTAAGTTCAGAATTTTTCAAATTTAAAAATATAATAAGTTTTAGCTGATCACCTATGTCATCTACATCGCTGTTTCTTTCTACGGTTGTGCTCAACTGATTCCCAACCTCACTCCATCCCGTTTGGTTGTCGATGACTCTCCCCTGATCCCATATCTTCATTTGGCTGAAAAGAAAATTTGGGCAGAAGGCCTTATTGGAAGAATTTATGTGAACAAGGCTCCTGATTTCAGTAAGAATCCGGAATTGGTGAGATTGTATGCCTTGAAAATCCATAACAATGATTTTCTGTCGCCAGGTCGAGCGAATGTTGCAAATGGTTCATGAGCTCGAATCGACTCCATACTCAATGGGTCCAAATTCTACTAACTTCTGGCTTTCTGAATTCAACAATTATCGTCAATTCTTTTTCCAAGATGATTCTAAGTAAGTTTTTTATTGAATTTAGTAAGAAAACTTACAAAATTTCAGGTTCTACCAAACACTAAAATCTTTCCTCCAAGTCTCCTTCAACAGCCATTGGGAAACCGATATGGTCTGGAATACGCCTGATAAGAACTCCACGGTAATCTTTTCCAGAAGAGAACTGACCTAAATATCGTTTCAGGGCGGAACCATGGTCGAAAAGTTTGTCTTCACAACTGCATTTAAAATTTCCGACTGGAATGTCAGAACTTCTCTTCTGTTGACATGGAGGAACATTACATCGAGATATCCGGAATTCGAAGCTCTCGTTTTTGATGAAAACAATTTTTATAGTGATCAAATGTTGGAACTTCAATCCACGATTCTATCATCGCTTGGAACTGCTATTCTCACTTTGATCACAGGCAAGTTTCTAAATTTGGGTGAAATTTTAACTGTTGTTTTTCAGTGTGCATCTTGTTCATCGCTGAGTCTTCGATTGTATTCTGGGTTGTGTGTACTTTGATCTCCATGGATATCGGAACGGCAGGATTTTTGTCTTTATGGGGTGCCGATCTCGATCCAACAACAGTTGTTAATATTTTGGTAACATCCTGAATTCATTAAACTGTTTGAACGATGTTTCTCAGATGTCCATTGGTCAATGTATCGACTTTGCCACCCACGTCGGCTACCGAATCTACCGTTCCGAACATTCCGATCCGGACGAAAGGATCCGTGATGCAATGGGAGCAATTGGTTGGCCTGTTGTTCAAGCTGGATCTTCCACTCTCCTCGCTATCGTTGTCATGTTAATGGTCCCCTCCTCCGCAGTTCGAATGTTTGCGCGTACCAGTGTTCTAGTCGTTGCCACCGGTTTCTTCCACGGTCTAATAATTCTTCCAATCATCATCCGATCCTTCGCCACCAATGCCAAAGCCCATGTCCCAACTCATCCTCATTGATTTTTAGTTGTTTAAAATTCTATTTTCTTTTCTTTTTTCTTCATAGAATGCGGGTGTTAGAGAATCAAATGAATTTATTTCACTAAAGTTAAAATATCCTAACAAATTTCATGACACTGATTGGCTCGTAAAACCAAAACTGCAGCAATTGTTTCATTCTTCCTCTGGATTCTTCCTGATAGTCCATCCTTTGGGCGGTACAGAGGGTTCACGGAGTCTAGTCCAAAATAAAACGAGTACAAATTCTGTCCTCGAAGGAATGGTCTCAAAATATTACAGTACTCCTCTCCTTCCGTTGTACGATAGCTCTCACTGATGCAATCCGCAGAGCCTTGAATTGAGCAATAGTGAATATTTAGCACAGTATCTCTTCCAGATACATTATACCTAAAATTCATATTGAAGATCATTTTATTACAAGTTCGCATACCTGTAACCATAACAAGAAGTGTAATCCATCCACTGAGGATCTGATTTGAAGTAAGTTTGATTGAATCCATTCAGGTTGATGTGTCGGAGCATTGGAGTTTTGTCCTTCGGTTTGGATCCGGAGTCTGAAACGATTCGCTAGAATGGGAGTCTAGAAATAGCGACTCACAGCCTACTGGGAGTTTCACTTTTGCTTTCTTTTTGGAAGGTGGTGGTGCAGCTCGAGGAAATCGCTTTTCACATCTGGAACCTCACGAAATAAGCCCAATTAAATATCTTTTGAAACTCACTTTGTCTGACACTCTTCCTTTGTCAAAAAGTTATTCCCACTTTTACCACATCCCGTATAATGGAAACCTTTGCACTGTCGAGCCCTCTTATTGAAGTAATACCTATTTGACATGGCTTCACACCAACTTCCTCTGTCAAGAGATTCCATACAAGGATCTGTTCCTGTGACTTCACAAGCCTTCTGACAAATTTCAAAAGTCTCGAATCTATTCGGATTCCCGCCACATCCTCCGTATAAAAATTGATCGCATGTTCCTCGTGTCAAGTTGTAGAACCAGACATAGCGTAGCTGATTGCAAGATCCCCAGTCAGGAGGAAACGAACAGATTCCTGAAGTTTAAAAACTGCAAAACAAAAAAAAATCCGAAACTCACTTGGATCATTACTATTCAATAAACCCTTGCACGTCTTCTCACACAAATCTTGAGTCGCGAATCTGTTTCGATTGCCTCCACATCCGGAATATGTAAAGGATGTACATTTTTGCGCTCCATATGTCCATCTTTGTAATGGATAAGAGCTCGAATTCTTTCCACAGATTCCCTTATCTCCCGGTGCTTCGAAGCATACTGTAACTTTGTTTCCCTTCGTTAATCCATACATTGCACATCTCTTTTTCAATGTTTTATATGTTGTCATATCACTTCAATCAGTCCAAAAATTCTTTATTGGAATATGGTTACACAGGTAATAAACGACTGTTAGTAGAAGCTCAAAAAATTGAATTAGTGGATCAAACTGAAATGACAGACATACAAAAAACAGGAAAAAGGAGAGAAAAAGAAGCAGGCACACAACCGGGAAAATTTCAAAGATCAGAAAAAGAGATTCAAAAAAGAAGAAGTAAAAGATCAATCAAAGTTGTTGCACTCTAGCACGGATCTTTCGAATTCCAAACTTTGGCCTACCCTCGCTGCTTGCACGCGTTTTCCGTTCGAGTTCTCTTGGCTGGTCTGCTTGAGAGCAAGTTCTTTGACAGATTTCATACGAATAGAAGTTGTTTGCATTGCCTCCACATCCGAGGTACCACATTTGGGAGCATTTTCCTGGAAACAATCAGCCTACATATCAATTTTTCATTCAATTCTTACCATAATTCCTATCATAATAGAATCTGAATCCAGCCTGTGGAAGACAACTATCCTCGTTCTTTCCGTATCCAATGTGCATTGGAAGATGACAATCTACCTCTGCCTCATTCATCGAATTGAAGGCGAAACACAAGTTTTCACACTGGGAAACTGTCATGAATCGATTGGAATTTCCTCCGCATCCAGAATAGGCAAATGGTCGGCAACTTCGAGAAGTGCGATCGTAATAGAAGGCAGGGTATCTGGAAACGGGTATTTAGTGAAACCATCGAAAATTTGGCAAACGTTTCTTGACAGTTTCCAATCTCTACTGGCTCCAAACATCGGAACTTTGAATCTTCCGACGCAAGTTTCGACGAGATCTCAAAACCAGGATGTTTGCAGTTCGAAGTACACGATTTCTCATCTGGGAAGATGTTTTGAGATGTTGAAGTGCATCCATCCCACCAGAATGAAGTACAGTCTCCAGATGATTGCTAAAATAGAAGTGAAGAACAAAACGACTATAAGTGAGACTTACATCGAAGTACCACTTCTCGGTCCACTGTGAGTTTCCACAAGATTCGGTGTACTTCTGATCGAACTTGTCAGCACAAATAGCTGAAAACTAACAAAAAATGAGTTGTCACTCAGAATTGAAATACCTGGTTTCCTCTCCTCCCGTTTCCTTTCACAAATCCATTGACAAGATTCGAGAGTACTGAATATGTTCTCATTCTCTCCTTTGCAGTCTCCGAACCAGAACATTTTGCAAATACCCGAAGACGGATCAAAGTAATAATATTGTTGAGGCTTTTCAGCAGAGCAAGAGTTTTCATAGTTCTTGTCAAATGGTTGAATGCAAGCTTCTGTAAATTTTATTTTGAAAATTATCAAATTCAAGGGTAAAATCTCACGAGTCAATTCTCTCGGTGGCGATTCACACAAATCTTGGCAAACAGTCATATCAGCGAAGAAGTTCTGAGATTTGGATTGGCATCCTCCCCAGTGGAACGCCACACATTTCTTGCGATCATGATCAAAGTAGAATCGGTTTGTGAACTCTCCATGTCTACAGTCTTCCAGGTATCTTTCGTCAAACTTGTCCAGACATGATTCTGAATTGAAAGTTGTATTGTAGGATTATATTATGTTCACTCACTTCCAGCTGGTTGTGGATGTCTCCCTTCGCACTTCCATTGACAAGTTTCTTGGTCATCAAAATTGTTTTTGGAGGAACTAAAGCAGCCGTTGCTCCAGAACATTCGGCATGACCGTGTATCTTTGTCATAGTAGTATCTGAAACAGTAGTAGACAATCTGTATTATTCTCAAATCAAACCTATTGCTCCATGTCTTGCCATCTGCACATGGTTGTGATAGACTCTGATTGAAAGCTTCCAAACAGTCCGCTAAAGATTCATTTTCAATTCTATCTATCAATCAGAGTCATCTCACCTGCTACAGTAACCGGATGATCAACCATTTTCGAGTACTCCAAATCCTCCCGTCCCTCATGTTCCCGTTTGATATCTGCTAGCTTCTGGTCGAGGTCCACTTTGAATCGATGCTCCGGCGAGACGTGTGCCTTTATTTTCAGAATGATTGGACTTGATAGTTTTGTGGCGGCGGGCACCAAATGCGCGGATCCCGAAACGAAAATTACCGTGTTAGAAGACGAAGAAGAAGAAGATGATGATGATGAAGATGCGGGATCATGGATTTCAGAAGAGACGACTTCGTGACTTTGATCTACATTTGTGGCTAAAACAAAACTTTTAAAACAGAAAAGTTCGCGGAAAAACAGTTACCTCCAATCATAGGGGAGTTCTTAGGAAACTTGTGAGCACATGAACTCCGACAGGTCTGAAATCATTTAAACTACGCTACCAACTTTATGGTCAACCAAGGCTATAATACTATCAGATACAGTACACAAAGCATTTCCATGCCGTCTCTAAAAATACCTCCTTATCAAACCAGATATTTCTGCTGCTCGTGTGACATCCTCCGTACCAGAACGCTTTGCAAGCTTCTGCTTTCGGATCATAGTAACTTCTGACTACCCAAGAGTCTCCCAAACAGTCTTCATCCCACTTTGGGTCATATTCATCGTCACATGGATCGTTAATGGATCGAGTAGTTGGAGTTCTATTCGTTGGTTCCGAGTTTAAAATAGTCGTTTTCTGTTGGATTGCTTTCCATGTGATGGTGGGGACTGTTGGCGGAGATTTGTCAACGATTGTGACAACTTCTGGCTTTTGGAAATCATATTTGATGTAGTCATTGCTGGCGGCTTCGATTCTTCTCACAAATTCTTCTGGCTTCGTGTACCCTGGGTGCCCACCAGACTTCATGTCATGAACAACTCGATCAATATGACTGTAGAATGCTGGCTCAATTTCAGCCTTATCCCCTTCTGATACATTCACAATGTTGCCAGCCGTTGGGAGGGGATCTTTTGGATGGAAGGATTTTGTGGGAAGAAGGCGGAGAAGTTCTTTTTCTTCTACACGTTGGAAGTTTCCATCCAATTCAACAACTGTAACATGTCTTTGCTCTGGGAACAGATCTTCCGAATGCGGATATGTCAGCTTCAAACTTGTAGTCAGACGATCTTTTCTTGGCGGGATCGGGGTACTCAGATCACCAGGCGGGATATAGACCCTCGAAGAGAAGCTTGCAGGAGTTCCATATTTGTGAGCACATGTATGACGACAGTTCTAAAATTTTTAATCGATTGGTTATCGAAAGGCAGAAACTCACAGCATGATCCGGGAAGAAGTTTCTGCTCTCCACTTCACATCCTCCATACCAGAATGACTTGCATGCTCCTCTATCAGAATTGAAGAACCATTTGATTTCCCATTGATCATTTTTACAATCTTCTTCGAGCTTTGGATGCAGTGGTTCATCACAAAGATCGTCAGGTCGATCCAGAATTTTGATTGTTTCCAGAACTTTTTTCTTTTCTGCTTCTACAAAATCTTCAAACGTTGTAGTTGTAGTTATTTGGGTTGCAGCAGTAGAAGTTGTTGGTTTTTCAGTTCGTGTTACAGTTGTTTCATGGGTGCTCGGATCAAGTTTTGTTGTCATTGGAACTGATGTTGGTGAAGTTGGTTTTTGAGATGTAGAGAAGTTATCAGGGAGGGCAAGAAGTTTCTTCTGAAAATATCTGTATAAAATAGATCAGAATACTATAAACCAACTCGGAATTCAGCCATGTATTTCAGTCTATCAAATTTAGTAGTTGCAGTCACTTCTGATTTCATCGCAAAGTTAACAAAAGTTTTCTCATGGTTTGGAGGAAACTTTTCAGGTAGTTCGGATGACTCGTCGGGTTTGAGAGCTTCTGAATGAGATAAACCATTGGAAAACCTTACTGAAACGGGACTCACTATTCAGGATCAAGTTCAATGGGTCGTTTTGTTTATAGTTTGGACGTTTTGTTTCCTCCAACAAAACTGATGGCGTTGTAGGAGCAGCTGTAGTTGTCGTGGTGGTTGTAGTAGTGGTGGTTGATGTTGTTGAAGTCGTGAAAGGTACGGTTTCTGAATTAATTTCATTAGTTTTAATTTCAAATCAAACCAACTTTTCAGTGCCTCCCCAATCTTTTTGACACATCGGTTATTACAATCCTCATAACTTTTGAACAAGTTCTTCTTATCATAATCCGGCTCTCCACATGATGAATCGTACCAGAATGCTTCACACTCCTAGAATTGAGCTTTTAGAATCTATCTTCTCAGAAATTTTACCTTAAACTGCTCATTCCAATAGTAGAGCTCTGTCCAGTCGGCAGAAGTGCACTCGTTTCGAAGATCAGCATCATACTCGAGTTCGCAAGTTGAAGGCGACGTTAGGATCTTCTCAATGGTCCCTTCTTTTTTCAGCTCATCCAAAATATCATGCTCAATCTTGTCTTCTATTTTAGCTTTCACTTCTTCTTCCTCTTGTTTTGGAATAACTTTTTTGAGCTCTTCTTCTTGCTTCACTTTCTCCGCGTTTTTCCTCAAAAACTCATTCGGATTGAATCCATTGTGATGTTTAATTTTTTCCTCCTCCTCTGTGCTCAAAACATCTTCCAAATAGTTTTGGGGTTTCACTTTGAAGAAGAATCCATGCTCTTCGTGGGATTCTACTGGTGCCTTTGTTGTCGTAGTGGTTTCGGTGTTTTCAATTTCCTCTTCTACTTTCTCCTTAACATCTTCTGACCGATCCTCTTCTTCCTCGACTTTTTCTTCTTCCGTCGGTGTTACATAAGAAGCTTCTGTACCATCACATTTCTTCTTACAATCATCAAAGCTATCAAAAATATTTTTTCCAGCCGTATCTCTTGGGTCACATGAAGAATCGTACCAGAATGGCTCGCAGTCCTAAATAGAAGAAAATTATAATGTTTGATTTGTAAAAATTGTATTAACCCGGAACTCTGAATTCCAGAAGAACTTTTCAGACCAATCCGCAGAAATGCATTCTTCTCTCAATACGGGCTCAAACTTCAGATCACAGACATCTGAAAATTTTTCAACTTATAGAATTCAGCATTCAACTCGTACTATGCTCTGGAGTCAGTTCTTTGACCAGTTTTTCTGCATTCTTTGCTTCTTCATTTTTCTCATCCGTGGATTTGGTGTGTGCTTGTGAGAAGTCAAGGTCAAGAGCTGGTTTCAGAGTCACCGGCTTCAAAGGCCAATCATCGACAGATAACGGACGATCGGGACGGACAGGGGAAGAGGGAGATGAGAATAGGTCGATTTTATAGTGAATACCTGAAAATATAACAATTTTTGAGTAGGACCGGTAGTCGTAAAGTTTACTGTTCAAATCATTTCCACCATTCATATCAGAGGAAATTTGATGAGTCGGATGATGCAAGGATTTTCCATTCGACTGGATGTAATCGCGTTGATTAGATACACAGACGATGTCACAAGTCTAAAAAGTTTCTCTCGAAATTAAGTTTTTGATTATCAATGTACCTGTAAATCTGCGAAAAAGTTCCTTGATTTCGTTTTGCATCCACCATAGAAGAATTGCTTGCATTGAACTGATTCCGAGTCATAGTAATACCTGAAATCTCTAAAAAGTTTAAGAAAAAACTGATAAAATCCCCTCACTTGATTTCCTGTTTCCCATTGTTGCAATCTTCCTCCGTCAAATTCACATCAAATTCGTCCATACACGCCTCTTGTCCGATTTTACAATCACCGTTAGTACTAAAACCAGCATCACAAACACATTGAAACGATCCAATTTCATTAACACATCTCGCATTTGGACCACAAACCGACCCATTATCACATTCATTTAGATCTGGAAAAAACAATTCATGGAATGTTTCGAAATGTAAGTTTAAAAGTACTCGAAACTTCTTCCTTGTTTTATTCTAATAAATACGAAATGAGAGGGATATCAGAAGTTGCCAAAGTACATCTTTTTGGGTGTTTGAAAATGTTGCATTTATAATGTGACTACTCACCAATACAGACTTTTCCGAGGGATCGGAACCCTTTCATACATCCACACTTTCCGTCGATGCATGTTCCGTAAAGTGGATCACAGTCTTGACACGTGGCTCCGGTTTCGGGCTGAAAGAGTGGAGGATACGGATACCGTAAAACCTCTAATAGAGGGACACCGAAAAATCTAGTTTGGAAATCTTCTCATGAAAATATAATGCTTTCTGAGAATCACATGTAGTGCGTTTTGTAGCTGAAAAGTCTGTTTTTGTGTGCTGGAAGTTTTACCTCAAGAAAAAATATGGTCTCGAAATTTGGCTATCATGGTGTCCCTCTATTAGAGGTTTTACGGTATATCAAATCTAGTCGGCATAGTTGTTAGAAGAATTCATAGATAAGAAACATGCCGTTTACAATATGATCATAAAAATATTTGGTTACTGTAAATTAGTGTGAATGGTCAAGACCATCGGGTCAACTATTGTTTCACTAAACTTTACAACAGTAGCTCCCTTCACCGTCTTATGTACAGAACTGACTCACTTTCTGATGTCCTACCGAAGTTTCTTGTTTTCCAGTCTCTTCCACTGTCTTCACAGGTGCTGGAGTAGTCGTCGTCACCGTTCTCCGATGCTTGATTTCTTGAATCGTAACCAACTTTTCAGGTTGTTTCACACATATGTTCCGACAATGCGCCCTTCTCCTAAATCGATTCGAATTACCGCCACAACCTCTGGAAACAGTGTGATTTATGGGGAAACTTCATTCTCGGAATTCTTTTTTCTTTTCTGGCTTACGAGAAAGTGAATCGTTTGCATTCATCGACTGCCGGGTCATAATAATAGCGTACGAGTTGTAGAGAACACTTTCCAATGTCAACGGGTAGCTGAAAAAAGGTCAAATGCTTGATTGAATTACATAATTTCGCTTCTCCCCCGTCTTTTTTTCTTCCCGAAACTTTTGTCTTGTTTTTCGGCAAAAGTTTTGTTCGACAAAACTTCAGCTAGTTGAGTTGTCAGTTATATTATCCCTAGGGGAAACATTGGAAATGGCGATTGAGCGATGACAAGTGTAGCAAAAAAGTATAAGAAAAAAATAGAAAAACAGACCTGACAAATGTCAATGGCTGTGTCCGCTTGTAACTGTGTAGGAATAACGGGATGAGATGCACCAAGACCTTTATTTGAAGAATACCAAGCCACCTCTTTGATGGCAAAAATGGAGGTGAAGGGGAGAAAAAGGAGAAGGAAACAATTCATCTGAAAATTAAATTTTTATATGGGATCTAAATTTTAAGCCTACCTTTAGTTGGGAGATCTACCCATTAGGTTGTTCCTATTTCTCCTGCAAAAAAATGTTTAAAAAATGCAACAAGAAAGTGGACAGAAGAGAAAGGATATTGGAAACGTATGTGAGATGAGGATGTTGGTGGTATTACACTTGGGAATGTTGCCAAATTTTCTTGACAACGTTCAGTAGAAAGTGAGGAAATTTTTTGGTTACAAATGAACCAGGGGAGGATGAAAATAATGGGAAAAGGTGGTAGTAAAACCTATTGAGACTGGGGTTGGAACATTATAGGGTCATAAGGTGTTCTTAATATTCTTGTTTTTTTAATATTCTTGAAGGTTTCTAAAAAACGACTTCGGAAGTGGTTGAATTTCAGTTCATCAGAAAATGTATAGTTTCATTCAAGAACCGTAACTGAAAATTAGAAAATTTAGTAATAATATGATTTCTGATAGCCCAATTTTAAATGGATTCAACTATCAGTTTGACAAAAGCATAAGGATTCAAATCATCTTGATTTATTTTAAAGATAACAGAGATCAAAATGTTCCAGGCATCCAAAAAACAAAAAGATCCCGAACGAGCCACTTCATTTGATACCGTAAATAGTCATAGACCAACACCTCCCCCGCTTCTTCATTCTCGAAACGTTGAAAATGCGGGAATCCATGAATCCGACAGTGGGTCGTGCCATCCAGAATCTTCCTCACTCCGCCCCCTTTTTTCGCTTCTCTCGATTCTGTTTCCAACTACTCATCCTCTATGCATATTGGCATTGTCTTTCTCTCCGTCTCTTCATTTTACCCGTTCATATCCAATGAGACGAGCCCCAGTAGTTTTAGGGAAAAGAGAGAGAGGGGATCATCTTAAGGAACTATTCGCGTGCATTATACTACTAAACACGCGAATCACGCAATTCAGATTTCTGCTTGATGACTACAGAGAAAGACGGCTCATGCACATAAACAACTGGGTCAGATTGGTTTCCGGGTGGTCAGAACTGCTTGTTGAATTTTTCAAATATAAACAAATTCAAGGATTTGGAAGTTGTGCTGAAAATTGCAACTGGAACAAAGTCATAATGATGGGAAGAAATGAGAACACAAACCAAATTGTTTTTTGTTAAAATTTGAGTCTGATTTCTGCTCGTTTTTTTCTGAAACAATGGTGGACGATTTTTGAAAGTCAGAATTATATGGCCTAGTCATCTTGGTGATGCAAAAGTAGTTAGAAGTGTGATCTCGTTTTTGTAAATTAACATTTGTCATTTTTGTCATCAGCTAGTTGAATCCTCGATTATGCCTCGCTCACATATTACAAAAGTGTATGTAGATTTCTGGTGACAGAACGATTTGAAGTAGAGCAATCTACTGTTAGAGCTCGATTGTTTGTGATACTTGATTTTTAATTCCTAAAACTAAATCTGCAAAGTGTTTACTTCAAACTCTCCTGTTCGATCAAGTTCCCCCTAACCATTAATTTTATCCTCATTATGACCTAGTGCAGATTTACGTGGGCTGCTTATGCAAACCTAAGTGCTACTGAAACTTGTCATTTGAAATTTGAAAGTCTAGAATTCCTATATGACACTTGTCGACTAACTTCATTTTTGACTATTTGCCCCCTTTTCACACGAGCCGTGAGAATTTCTCCAGTTTTTTTACAAATTCAAAAACATCACAAAACATTTCCCAGGATTACTCATGCTCTGGAACACTCATCAAGCACAGAATCAAAATCCACGCTATGTTTTGTTCTGGATACTTGAGTTGGAAAATTTAGGTTTTTTTCTCATTGAGAAGGTACTAACAACTACTTGAAGGAATTTGGATCTTCTTTTTATGTTCTTTACTCGCTTAGATTTCCTAAGTTCCTCATTCAGTTCCAGACTTCATTTAGATCCATTCATGGATAAAACCATCTCATTTGAATATGATACAAATGACGTTATGTAATCAATTTGCCAGTCTAAATGACACCCTTATTTCTTCCCCCTCCCAGACCAAAATTTGTTTTCAAGAGACTTTTTTCTGGTAATTGCTCATAAATTTGATTTCCTCCTTCATTCTGTTATTTCCCCATTCCCCCCTTCATTTTGATTTCCAACTGTACTCGTCTCCATTTCAAAATGTACTTGGATGTGGTTGAAGATTTACAGATGATGTCTGGAGTTCTGGTAACTCAATTCGTGTATGGAACTATTTCCACCGTAATCTATACTCTTACTGTTATATTTCTGATCAAAAACTGGAAACATTTTGATAACTATTTTTTCAAACTTTACATCTATCAATTCGTTTTTGTAAGTTTTTCGAGATTCTCCGTTAAAAATGTTTCAAAACGAACATAGAATGATCTGGAATCAGACTGACTAATAACTCAATTCAGATAATTCTGCAATAATGTCCGGTGTCTAGAAACTGCGTGATGATCAATCACCAGAGTTTGATTTGTTCTGATTGACCTAGACAGAGTATTAGAGTATAGTGATGAACGCGTTGAAATTTTGCAAGCAAGATCCACAAATCAAACAACAATCGTTGCACATTCTGAACAAGTATTTTCAGAACATGTGGATGTACTGGAACTTCTACATAACCGGAAGACTTCCTGCAAGTACCTGTCGAGAATGCAATCTTTCCTCCTGGTTCAATTCCCTTTCCAAGACATCCGACACTTCATTCCCTTACAACTTTTTCTTCTTCACCCAATACCACCTGGGATTCATGAGCTACACCAACGTTTTACTGACGTCTTTCAATCGTTACACTCTCATTTTCATGCAGAAGAGCTACACAAAAGTGAGTCACTTCCTCCCGAAGAAGGTCTTCCCACTAAAAAAAGTACTTTAGATCTGGCACTACGGTACATATCTAATCATAGGTATTCTCTGTCTGTTGCCATTGGGATTCACTTATCCAATGCTTTCTAATCGTGCCTACGTCGAATACAATCCATTATCTGATACCTACGTGGCACGTACCACAGCTGACTTATCCTCTCTGTATTCAGCTCTTCTTACATGGATGATTGTCACCATTATTCTGAGTGTTTTCGTGAATACCCTATGTTGGTATAAAATCTCAAAGTACAGTCAGGCGACTCGCAAACAGAGTGATTATCGGTTATTCTTGGTTTCCTTTGTCACTTTTTTAATCCAATGTATGGTTTTTTGTATCGGGGTTAGTTTTTTGAAGATTATTTGTTGGTCTTTTAGATAACAGAAACCACCAATATAATAATTCTCCACTTTTCCAGACCATAAACAAAATCTCAGCAGACAGGGATCCTTCGAAACTCTTGTTGATCAGTCGAATTGGTCAAGTGTTGAGTCCGTTCGCCAATGATTTGCTCACATTGACCACTCCCTATGTGTTGATTGCTTTCAGTAAGAGGGTGAGTAATCTGATAAGAGACAGGAAGAAATGTTTTTTCTTCCGATGGAAGCATTTTCTAGGTGTGAGAGAATTCCAATGATAACGAAGTTATGGTAAGAAAAACTTCAAAGCAAACCCGATTCATAAAATTCCATATTTCGAAAACATTAACTAAGGAAGAAGAGTAAATAGTTCGAATTGAACTCGTTACTCATCAATTAACACTTTGTTATCTATTACAAAAATTCCGAGACCTCACCCAAACTTCTTCGACTTTCTAGTTTTCCTTTATGACGGTGAAGACGACGAGCAGCACATAATAACATAGAAAAAGCTGAAAACAGGAACTATAGTAACAGGAAAACATAATTGAATGAACAGAAGAAAAAGAAAAAAGAAGCTGAAAACAAGGTTCTTATTTAGCTGGAATCAGGCCCAAAGCTTTTTGATAATCAACAAAACCTTCATTTTTTCAGTTAGATTTTCTTACCTTTTTATCTTTTTGAGTCTAGAATGTTCTGTAGAATCTTTAAAAATCGGAACGCTAACACGTATTCTAAGAAGAAAAGAAGCCTTTCTCGAGTTCTAGAGCTTCCTCCTCACAAAAAAACGGGGTGGTCTTATTCCAATAACTTCTCCTCCATTCTCCAGATTCGTCAATCCATCAAACACCTCTTCATCAAAGGATCTTTCACCCATTCATCCATCACTCCCGTCCAGAATATTCGTACCTCCAGAAGTGTCTTATCCAAGATCTAACTTCCTCACCTGATCACTTCCTATTCACCTGTCTACAGCGGATTACTCACATATTTGTCTGTTACCTATGTGAAGACCATCCTTCCGGACCCCGCCCAACTCCTCCTACTCCCATTAAAATATCTCTGATAACATTCTGCTCGTTCCGTGTTTTTCTCCATATATAAAACGACTGGGCGGTTGCAAATACAGACAGTTTCACACTTCTCTCATTCTTTCTACATTTCAAGATGGTCTCCAAAGTGCTCATTGCTGCTCTTTTCGTTGCTATTGCTTGTCTCGCTTCGGCTGAAGACACACCAGCTCCATCACTCGCAACTGTATCTCCATCATCTGGAGCTCCACCGACTGGAGCTCCATCCACCGGAGCTCCAGCAACCGGAGCTGCTGGCCAATCCAGCTCGACACTCCCACCAGCTGTCAACGACACAACCGCCACTACTCCAGCTTCCAACGTAACTGTTTCCGCTTCTGTTGGTAAGTTCTAACAATTCACTTTTCTCTAATTAACTCTCTATCTTTCAGAAACCACAACAAAGTCCGCTCACGGAGTCACAGTTCTTCTTTCTCTCGTTCCAATCGCCATCTCAATGCTCATCTAAATCTCCGATCATTCCCCACCGGTGGCTTGCTTTATTCATTTATGCATCTCAATAAACCCTGTGATTCCTTTTTCGTTTCGAAAATAAATTAGTAAGAAATAAATAATGCTTGTTTACTAATGTCTTTTGCTTTTTGGATTAGAAATACTCGTCGGAACAAAGTGTCCTTCTGAAATGCCTTCATAAATCGGCAACATCAAAGAATAATAGTTTTTGTACTTTTCAACAGACACGACCAAATATGACCAAGTTTTGCAGAAGTATGTTATTTTTGGAGTTAGTTTCGTCATTTGTTGCTATTTGACTAGAACTGTGAAAAATGGTCATCCAGTTCAACAACGTCATGAAATATTTTTCAAGTTCCGTGAGCATGAAAATGTTTCGACATTTTAATGAAAAGAAGCTGAAGATTAAATTTTGTTCCTAATTTTTTTTTGCTCAACAACGAAACTAATGTGTTTTGTTACAAAATTTGTTTAAAAAACTGATGCCAGACAAAACAGCTTCATAAGTTTTCAAAGTTTCAGAGATATACATTACAGAAAATCTTCTACAATGGCTGGGTTCCAGAAAAAATAAATAAATTTAAGAAAGTATGTTCTATTTCTGTTATTTTCAAAAACAATATTCACCATTAATTCTTTCCATCCAAAACAACTATAGATTTTATGTTTCTTCATCACAGGAAATCCTGTTCACATCATCGTTTTTCTCATAAAATCTGTACACAATTTCAGCTGCATGTGTCACTTGTTGTGCCTCCTGAACGGAATGTTTGTTTTTTATTCGATGCCTGTTATGATGGTTGACTGTCCAGGTACTGCCCAATGGGATGGGTGGAATAGATATGATAAAACATTTTCCTTCCGCTGTTCCTACTAATAAAAACCTTGAGTGAGCGTTTTAGTCCTTCTCATTTTCATAATGATGATTGTTCCAAGAATTGTACTTGCGGCTATTTTCTTTTCCTGTGCTCTATGTGCTCCGACGACCGTAGGAAATGATTTTGAAACTACAACAAGTTCAGAGAAAATTCTCAGTGGTAAGTTTTAGTCGTGTTGAAGTGAATTGGATTTTTTTTAAATTCAGAAAACACTACAACAGTTGAGACAGAATCACCAGCTGATCTGAATACTGCCACACCAGAATCTCCTATCACAAAAGTGAGTCCGATGGAAGAGAGAGTGACGACCGGAAACACTGAAAAATCAGCGGAACCAACAACTGTGGAGCCTGCTTCCGAAAAAGGTATGTTTCTTGATGGCTTTTGAAAGTAACCACGATATTTTGTGAATTTCAGTAGTCACTGTAACAGAGTCTGATCCAACGACAGCAGAATCCATCACTGAAGTTGAAACAGCTGGAACTCCATTCATTGACGTCAAGAAGACAACATCTGAAACATCCACCACTTTGGAAGTTACAACTAGAGAAGGTACTTTGGATTTAGAAGACTCTCTAAATCAATCTGTTTCAGAAACCAAACCAACAACGGGAGCATCCACAAGTGAACCTGAGACTGCTGGAACTCCATTTGTCGATGTAAAAGTGACCACAAAAGCAACGGATACTCCAACCAAGTCAGCGACCATGGAACCAATGACATCTGGTAGACTATTGTCTAATTTCATTGGAAGCATATTATTCTTCTTCCAGAAAATGTTGTGACCGAAGCCACCACAACTACTACTGACCCAGAAACCGCTGGAACACCACTCGTTGAAGAAGTTACAGGAACATCAGCTTTCCCAGTGACAATGGATTCTTCTTCAACTCAAACATTCGGTCAGTTTTCAAGCGTCCTCTTTCTTTCTGAATACAAGGTTTCAGAAACCACGACAAAACATTCTCATCGAGTTTCCTACATCTTCTCAGCAGTCGTCTTGTTGGTTTCTGTGCTATCAGTCATGTAATTTTTAGAAATAAATGATCATTCCTTATTTTTACTTTTGTCATGTTATCGTGAGTAATACTACAAAAATGTGCATAACATTTGTTATCAAAGTGAACAGTTTTGACATCACCCTTAAAAACAACTTTCGAAATATTGAACCGGCGCAAACTAAATTCGTGCGAAACTGCTCAAAGTTAGACCAAACTGTATTTGTATGGGAGTACACATTCCGCAACAACTTCTCTACAAGTGGACGTCAAACAAAAAACTGGGATTTTCCGGTGCGTCCAGTAGCAACATCATCATACACAAAAACGTACAGAAGAAAAAGTAAACTCAAGGACGAGAGAAAGTCTCGGATGGACATCTCGGTTTCTGAGGATTAACATCACCTACTACTAACTACACCACAACAATCCCTTATAATTGTCGGCTAACAATGATCCACCTGCGTCTCATCGCCTCTCTTCAAATTTACCGTCCATTCTTATAATGACCCAGTTCGAATGGACAGACAATTAACTGCGTATCTTCAGATAGCCAATATCTGTCTCTTTGTAACCTCTTCTTCTTCTCTGTTTGTTGCTTTAGTTTCCGAGAAGTTTCCCGAGAAACCGAGTGTTCCGTGATATCTTCCTAATTCACCTGTATAGCTTTTATGATTTTTCACGTCGTCGTTCAAATTCCAAATTTTCAGATGAAAAGGTTGATACTTCTATCTCTTCTTCTACCTTTCTCATTATGCGTAGATATCATCACTGCTCCAAGTTCTGAAGAAGACACTGATATGACTGCAGTACCATCCACCACTACCCCGATTCTCTCAACAGCTCAAAACCCAGGATCTCCCAAGATTTCACCTATTCCAACATCTTTGAAGACTCCTGTTCCCACATTTTCCTTCTCTTCTCTATCAACTGCTGACTGGTTATCTTCTATGCCAACCGTTCAAACATTGCTCCCACCTCCATTGGCACCTACAACTCTGGAAGTTCCTGATAAAGAAACTTTCGGATTCAACTCCTTGACTCCCCTTTGGACACTTCCCACCAAGACTCCATCTCTATCCCCACTCTCCATATCTCCTATGAATGATGCTCCAATCAAACCAATCAATGATCTATTCCCCACATTCCCAACAATGCCGACTCTCCCAACTCTCGCACCATTCACATTTCCAACTCTTCCACCTCCGACAACAATGAAACCATTAAATATTACAATCGATCCGGAAGCTATTATGGATGTGGTAAGTATTTTTTCAAACCAAAAAAATGTTTCCGTAACTAATAATGAATAAGTTCAGCCGGAGATAATCGCTCACTGGGGATATCCGGTCGAAACGCACAAAGTCGTCACAGCCGATGGTTACATTCTCACATTGCATCGCATTCCGCATGGGAAAAGTAAGCTACCGTTACAACAATAGTTCATTTATCCATTTCAACACACAAAAACTTCTTCAGATGAGACCTCGAAATCCGCATCGAAAACGCCTAAACCGGTCGTCTTTTTGCAACACGGACTTCTTTGCACGTCTTCGATATGGCTACTCAATTTGCCTAGACAGTCGGCCGGTTAGTAAATGGTCATCAGAAAAACGAATATCTGGAAAAAGCTCTGAACTTTTTTTCCAGGATACATATTCGCCGATCAGGGATATGACGTTTGGTTGGGTAACATGAGAGGAAACACATACTCAAAACAACATGTTCGAATGACATCATCGGATCGTCGTTTCTGGAAATTCAGTTGGGAAGAAATGGCAAGATATGATTTGCCTGCAATGATCAATTATGTCCTCAAGAATACAAAACAATCCAATTTATACTATGTTGGCCATTCACAAGGTTCGGGCTCAAATTAAGAATCGGGAGGGTAATTTTCCATTTTTCAGGAGCACTTACAATGTTCGCAAAGATGAGTGAAGATCCGGAGATGTCAACTAAAGTCAGAAAATTTTTCGCCTTGGCTCCAGTGGCAAGAATGTCTCATGTGAAGGGGTTGTTCCAAGATTTAGGACAGATTTATGAGCAATATAATGTGAGTTTGAACAAAATTTAAATCAAACTGCTTGCTGTTACAGTTGGTCTATCAAGTATTCGGAGATGGAGAATTTCTTACCAACAACATATTTACTAAACTTCTAACTGATATCGTTTGTGATCAAGCTGTGAACAATCCACTATGTGAGAACTTTATTTTTGCTGTCTCCGGACCGAACAGCAATCAGTTTAATAATGTAAGTTCTGATCTGAAGAAAGATTCGAGATGTTGTAATTTCAGTCGAGAATCGGAATCTATCTGGCTCATAATCCAGCTGGAACCTCTTCTAGAAACATGCTTCATTTTGCACAAATGGTAAAAAGAAAGAGAATGTCTCGATTCGATTACGGAAAAGATTTGAATCTGAAACTATATGGAACGGTATGCTGAAGTTTGAATACGCGAATTCAAAAAACGGTTTTTAGCTTGTGCCACCTGAGTATGATATTCGAAGAATCAACAGCTCGATTTATCTCTTCTACTCTGATTTTGATTGGTTGGCAAATCCAAAAGACGTCGAAGGATTCTTGATTCCAATGCTACCAGCAAGAACACTCAAGAAAGCAACGTAAGGGATTCCAGATAACTTTGCACCCAACAGAATTATCTTTCAGAAAACTACGAGACTTCAATCATAATGATTTCCTTTGGGGAATGAGAGCGAGGAAAGAAATCTATGAGAAGATCATAAGTACGATCAGGCTGGATCAGCGAAGGGTGAAACTTCAGAATAGTATGGAAAGATTCTTTGACAGTGAGTTTGAAATGTTTTGGATACATTTTCTAAAGCTAACTAATTTCAGAACAAAGTAGAAACTCGACAACGGTGTACGATGATGAAATGATGATGAGGTTACGAAATGAGACAATGGATCTTGACTGATGGATCTATGTCACTCCAGCAAATAGATCTCTTATTCTTCTAGATGTTGTTCCATGTATCAATTACAAATCGAAACTGATCGGGTTATGTGTTATCATGAATAAATAACTCAAAACACTAGTTGTTTGTGTTTGCGTTCCGTCTCTCGTCATTTCTCCTGCTCCTCGCGCCTCCTCACCGGGGGCAACAAACCGAGGAGAGCCGCTCTTTTTTTCACTTGAGCTTTTCTTTCGGCGACTAATAAATGATCCCGCAGACGAGAGCCAAGCGCAAAGTATCCATCCGATCGAGAAGAAAGATATACACTTCACACACTCTACACCGGGGGCCACATACCCAGACTCGAATGAAGAGAATCAAGAAATGAAGAAGACGATTTTTGTGTTTTATTGTTTTTTATTCATCGTTGATTTTTTATGACCTAGTTGATTTCCAGCTCTTGATTTTTGTCATAAGCTGGATCAATTCGATAAATGAAGGTAGAATGGCGGAGGTGTTGAAACTTAGACTGTAAGAATTTGCAAAGCCTGCCGGGAAAAAAGTAGTGAAAAAGGTGATAGAAGTATTCAAAAATATTGAAGTTTAATGCTCTTGAAAACATGACCGATGTTTTCCGAATCAATATTTTTAGTTCCCGCACTGTTTTTATTCTGAGAGATCAAAAAATTCTTTTAAGTGGACCTACAAATGTTGATCTTCCAGTGGTGGGAACAGCGGGCGCACTAAGATTGAGATGGATCGCATAGACCACATTTTTGGAGACATAATATTTGGTCCTTAAAAATAAAAGTTTTATTATTTTTTCGTCTCTCTCATATTCAGGATGTTTCCATAGAGCTACAGGTTCATTGAGAATTGAAGAGTTTTCATTTTTGAAGAAAATTCCAGATTTCGGTTGTGGAAAGTCTAACGAAAATGGAAGTTTGCAACTTTTCAGTAGAGCTACAAAACGATTTTACAAATTCGAAATACTTTGAAACTGTATTCCATCTGAAAATCTCAAATTTCCCATTTCTTAAATCTCCGACAGGTATTTGTTTGTTGTTTTCCGCGCTCTTCCTCATTTTGCACCGCCCCTGGAATCAGTGTTCCTTTTCGAAAAAAAGTGAGTCAACTTCACTCTCTGGTGCACATCTGCATTCATAATAATCTTCTTCTTCTCATCCGCCACTCGGAGGGAAACTTCATCTTTCCCTCTATCTCTCTCTTCCTCTCTTTTTCCATCACTTAGAAAGCGAGAGACCCCTTAGACGCAGGCAGAATATCGTCAATGGCCATTTTACACTGTATTTCGGTCAAAGAGCACATCAATCCGAGAGATATCAGAGAGCGATGTGGAAAGGGGAACCGCGGCTGTTAAGACGAGAGAAGTTGGCGGGCTCCTGCCACTGAGAAGAAGAAATAGCATCCGTTGGCAGATATCCTCTTCTTCTTCTTATTCTTCTTTCTTCTCGGATCCTTTCGTTGACGTTTTCTTAGGTGTGTGACGTGTCCTGTGACGTTTCCTTATCAACCTATTATCCAAAAAAAACCTTTCCAAAGATTCCTGATCCATCAATTAAAGGCTCTCCAAAATAGCGTCACACAGTCACATTTTTCCTTTTTTCTAGAAACTACTGGCTTAATCCGATTCATCATCACACATACTTTTTGCTTCTTTTATATCTTCTTTGATCCTAAAAGAATTGTCACAACAACTAACTACATTACACATTCATTCCTATCTCATATAAATGTACTCCTAAATAATCAAATTTTATATTCTTCCTCTCCATCACCACCTAGTTTTCTGTTATCCTGAGATTAGACTTCTTCATCTTTTGCATTCTCTATTTCTTCTTCTTCATCGTTTTCGTTTTTCTCCGTCCGCATAATACTGAAGCAATAAAACCACCAGAGAGTTTAATTAGAAACCACAATTTCTCTATGCTCTTTTTCTGTTTTCCTCCATGTTTTACGTTTTATTCGATACTTTTCAACATGACTTTTCGTCTTTTCTCCACATGAGTCCCAACAAAATAATTGTTCTTTCTCTCGACTCCAAAAACTCACCTCTTGTCCAATTTTTGGAAAAAAAAACTAAGAAACCTTGGCAATAAATCTCCAATATCCCCATAATTTTACGTTCGTCTTGTCTCTTCTTCTTTTTTTGTCCCCTTTTCATCTCTTCTTGTTTCCATCGTGTCTCTTTTCCCTTGTGGTACCACCTCCATTTCGTTTTGTTTTTTGACAGATGCAAAACCAGTGAAGAACAGCACAAAAAGAACGAACTGAGTGAGCAGAAGAACGAAACCACGACGACTATTATCACTTTTGACGATCGACAATGGCCGATAAGGAGGAGCAGGGAGGAGGTGAACAGGATGATGTCTCTTTTCTCCGAACGGTTCGTTTTTCTTTTTTTGGAAATGAGGGTGGGTGGGTGAAAAAGTTTGAGATTCTTAGATGAAAATTGAGAATGAGCTGGAAGGGGATTCTTTCCAAAAAAATTGGTGGAGGTCCTTGTAAACTTCAAAAATTTGGTCAGGTGGTGATTTTCCAGAATCTGCGCTGCGTGGTCCGACGTTTTGAGGAAGTATACTTTCTCATTTAGATCTAATTAAAACAAAGTTGGTGAAAAACGGATGTTCCAATTCGTTGAATATGGCCTTCACAGTGAGACTGTTTTGAACTGTCATACCAAAGTCAATTTATTTTTCAAACAATTACTGTAATCATTGAGGACGACGGAAAATGAAAAATGAGAATACTAAAAAAACTGGATTCTCAAGAACTCGAATCTCACATGTTAGAATTGACCAATCTGGTTACTACTGTTGAATCTGGTTTTTCAAATTTACCATTCAAGATTTTGAAAAAATTGTTTTCTAGACTGAATAGTTTTTCTGAGAAAAAAATAAAATATTCAGTTCTTTTCTGAAATTAAAATAACTTAAAATGGAACCTTCATGAGTCTTGATTTAGTGTTATAGGATTTTTGATTCAATTTTTTTACCAAGCAAACTGAAATGAGAACCACTATAACTTTTTCGACACCATTCAATCGAATCGCTCCTCCTCGTCCTAAGATGCACTCAGACTTTCTCATTTCAAAGCGAGTTTTATTGAATGTTACTCTCTCACTTCCTTTCACTTTGAAACGTGCCAAAAAACTAGTGTCGCTTTGCATAAACGACTAAAGAGGACCCCCTTTCGTAGTGTAAATGCGCAATTGGCAAATCTCGTAAAAAAGAAAGAGGAAGAAGCTCTTGTTTTATTGTAACAGAGAGTGAGAGCATCGTTTTGCTCTTTCTATGTTTTTGGCAAGTCCACTCTTCCTCTTGTTTCTATGATCCATCCGTTGTCCCCCAGTAATACAAAAAATTATATTATCCCTCTCACTTTTAACCTCTGCACATCAATAAAGAGGCGTGAGAATTGGGAACTAAAGAGAGAAATGAATAAGAAATTGACTCCTCCGAAATGAATCTAATCCGATGGTGAGAATCAAAGATTCAAGAAAAAGAAGAGAAAATAGAAAAAAGCCTTCCGATTTGGCACATTTAATCAACAATTTTTTGGGCTAGAGTATCAGAGAAAAGAACAAAAAGAACACGAATGGAGAAAAAAAATGAGTAAGGAGAGAAATATATGGAGTGCGAGTTCTTTTTTCTTTTCCATGTACTTGCTCTCTCTCCTGACAACCACGTATCCGTTTATTCCCTCTTGTTGGTTTCAATTTGTTAATTCAAAAAAAAAGCACAGGAGACGTTGTTTTATGTACGCTTCTGCATTCCCAACAGCTCATCTCGAATTTCGGAGAGGAACCAACATTTTTTCATTTGTACAAAGTAGAGGGCTCAAGTCGCACGCATAGGAATTCCAATAGAAATACTTTCTTTGCTACCACCATTTCTTGGTTTTATGACAATGTCCTGGACAATATGAGGATGTAGTTGTAGTTGAGATGAAGAAGAAAAAAAGGAGGAAAATAATTGAAATTTGTGCATATATGAGTGGTGCCCAGGGTGGCGCTACTCTCACACGTCCTTCTTCATCCTTCTCTGCGGCCTTTTCTTAAATGTATGAAACGAGAAGGAGAACTTGTTAAGAGTATGCGTGATATTGAGAAACTTAGAGAGCTGACACTTCGTGTAGACGTCGTGTTTCATTTCGTTTTGCTCCCACCCCCTTTTACTTCTTGATTTGTTTCTCTCCTTTTTTCCAGAATTAGCACTTTCTTAAGGTGTATATGCACTCTCAAAGAACCCCCGCTAGATTCTAAAATGGCAAAAAGACTCTAGAGACTTCCATTTCTCTTTCATATTTGTCTCTTGATCAATCAAAAATTTCCAGTTCTTTGGAGAAGCGAGAAAAGAAGCAAGAAGTACGCGGTTAACTCGAAAAAAAAGGCGAAGGCCTTCTTTCGAATCCTATTCAGTTCCGTCTCCTCTCTTCTTTCCTTTTGGCCTCGTTTTGTGCATTCATCTCCGTCCGCCTTCCAACTTTTTGTCCTCTCCTACGCACATACAACCCATAAACGTATTTCTGGGGACACCCACGTCGGAATTAGTCTTCTTTCCTGGAAAAAATGTACTTCAGACGTTTCTTTGAGTCTACTATACCCCATAGTTACCCTGAGACTACCGGGTAACGAATTGAACTTCAGAAATTCCTCACGTCATCAGAAATTTCCGAAAACCAATTTCAGATTCTCAGATTCCCAGGCTTTTCCATTCTTTCTGTCTACACGTTTCAAGTACTAGCAGAGATCAATGAGGTCGAAGAATTGTTTTTATAATAGAAGTTTAAGAAAATATTCTTTGACGAAGTCAGTTTTCCATAAAAAACACATCATACGTCGACATATTCAGCTTCTTACTACTAAATCAGTTTAACTTCTCATTTCAAATTCCTCGCACCATTGAATCAAAGAACCGAGAAAAATCACCAAAGGCGTTTTTTTTTATTGATAAACGAAATTTGAAATCGGACAGGTATATGCCGACAGGAATTTGTGCAAATCTTACTTGCAAGAGAGTGTATAGTACTAGGAGATCTCAGAATGATAGTGATCTCTCTTTAGAAAACAAACAAGCCCCCTGCTTTTGCCGATTTGATCTCGCCTAGCCGCACTTTCTCTGCTTATCATCAATCCCTAATCCGAGATATGTTGCACATTATCACAAATAAGTACTACATCGTAGTTTTCCGGATATTTCCTTCCTTTTTATTTTTATTTTTTGGCTCCCCAGAGAGTCTGTGTTATGTCGCCCATATGGCATTCTGGCGTCCCGGTCCCGCCTATTGTTTTTTCGTCGCTTTCTCCTCCGTCTCGCTATTCTTGTAATCTTCGTTTTCTTCTTTTTTGATCGTGACTCTTCAGTTTTCAGACAAAAGAGACTCCTCTCTTCACATTAGAAGTCTGCTCTAGGCAGCATAGCATTTCGCCAAAAAAAAAGACGCACGCAAAAACAAATACAACTCAGTTATATTCATGTTCAGTGATATGATTAGTTACTACGGATATTAGTCTCCAAAGAGAATGGATTTTGATTTCACGGATATATCGGATGAGGATCACAATTATGTTACGAAGGTTTGTTGTAAGGAGGGACTATAGAAAACATAATCAAGAGAAAGACGATTCACGAAAGATTTTTTTTCAGGGAGACATCGTCTGCCTCTCCTGCGTTGCCTCACACAATAGAGATGGAGTTCTCGGGTCAGAAAGGTAAAATTTGGAAACGTCCATCATTAACAAGTACAATGCGAACATTTCAGAGTTTGTTTGTGCACAGAAGGTTTCGGTAACCGGATGTGTACACTGGAAAACGTATCGGACAAGGACATCCCACCAGACATCGCGATGTGCATGCTCTACATCGATAACGCACTGTCGATGAGAGCACTGCAAGAAATGATGTCAGCAGATAGTGATCATGTGAGTCCTTTTTTTCTTGAACAATCAAGAATGAAGGAGAATTTCAGAAGTCTGCATCTGGTGCCGGAGGTCACAAAACGCTTTTGTACGGACACGCGGTACAATTGAAACATGTGCAGAGTGAAATGTATCTTGCCTGCCTTTCGTCGTGCTCATCCAACGATAAACTAGCATTCGATGTAGGAGTACAAGAGACGAATGAAGGTTTGAAACTCCATTTTGATCCTGTTTTAAAGTTCAGAATGTTTCCAGGAGAAGCGTGTTGGTGGACCATTCATCCAGCCTCCAAACAGAGATCCGAAGGAGAAAAAGTGCGCGTCGGTGACGACGTCATTCTGGTTTCAGTGGCCACCGAAAGATATCTAGTAAGTCTTGTTTAATTAGTGAGATTTCCTCTCAACAAAAAAGTTTTAGCACTTGAAAAAACGAAAAACAGAACGAGAACAGGCAAGTTTTAAAATGTTGTCATGTGTTAGACTGTCAAGTATTCTTCTCGGTTTTTGGGTTCTAAAGTGAGAACTTTCAGCACATGGCCTATAGCAAAGGCTACATGGTCATCGCGTCTTTCCATCAAACACTATGGAACATTCAGTCAGTCAGTTCAGGAAGTATGAGGACCAGAAATATGGGTAAGCTTTTTAATTTTTCCTAACAAAAAAATTTTTAATACTTTCAGGATTCCTATTCGGAAATGATGTTCTTCGATTGTTCCATGGTAACGACGAATGCTTGACAATCCCTGAAAATTGGAGTGAGCATCCACAGCATAAGTGAGTTTCCTATTTTGACCTGTAACTCAATTTAGCAACTCCAGCAGTCCGCCGAGTTTCAATAACTCAATTACCCAGGATTATCCCAAAACATAACTTTTTCTATTTCAGCATGGTGATCTACGAAGGAGGTGCCGCAGTGACGCAAGCAAGATCACTTTGGAGAGTAGAATTAGTTCGAATGAAATGGCATGGAGCACTCGTTGGATGGGAACAAGTATTTCGAATCAAACACATTACGTCAGGAAGATATCTTGGAGTTTTGGACAATGCAGTTCAACTGTATCATAAAGAAAAAGCAGATTTTGAACTGACTGCATTCGTGATGTGCCAGAATAAAGATCCAAAGAAGCAGATGTTGGATGAAAAGGAAGAAGAAGGAATGGGAAATGCTACTATTCGATACGGAGAGACCAACGCCTTCATTCAACACGTAAAAACTCAGCTGTGGCTTTCTTATCAAACATCTGAAGTCACGAAGAAAGGACTTGGAAAAGTTGAAGAGAAAAAAGCAGTTGCATTGAAAGATGGACACATGGACGACTGTTACACTTTCTTTATGGCACTTGAAGAAGAATCGAAATCTGCAAGAGTCATCAGAAAATGTTCATCGGTTTTGAACAAATTTTTGAAAGGAATCGATGCACTTCAACTGGAAGGAAATCAGTCGACAGATTGGACGAGAGTTGATCTCAATGAAGTATTAAAACTGATGGAAGACCTCATTGAATACTTTGCTCAACCGAATGAAGAACAGGATTTCGAAGAGAAACAGAACCATCTCCGTGCTCTTCGCAGTCGTCAAGATCTCTTCCAAGAGGAAGGAGTTCTCAACATGATTCTTGACACCATCGATAAGTTCTCCCAAATGGAAGCACTTCCAGATTTCGCTGGATTGATTGGAGAGGAGACTCATATTAAATGGGAACAAATCTCAACATACTTGTATCTGTTGGTGGCTGCCATGATTAAGGGAAACCATTACAATTGTGCTCAATTCGCCTCTGCTCAAAGACTCGATTGGCTTTTCGGAAGATTGAGTAATCCACAATCAGCTGAAGGAATTCTTGACGTATTGTATTGTGTATTGACTGAATCTCCGGAAGCATTGAATATGATCAACGAAGGACACATTCGATCTGTAATTTCCCTTCTAGAGAAGGTGGGAAGAGATCCGAAAGTTCTCGATGTGTTATCATCACTCTGTGAAGGAAACGGAATGGCCGTCAGAAGTTCACAAAATCTCATCACACAATATCTCCTCCCCGGAAAAGATCTTTTGTTACAAACATCAATGAGAGATCATGTATCCAGTATGATGCCGAATGTGATGCTCGGAGTCGTCGAAGGATCGGCGCTTTTCCGAAAATGGTATTTTGAAGCAGAAGTGGAACACATTGAAACAATGACCAAACAGACACCATATCTTCGAATCGGGTGGGCGAACAGTGTTGGTTTCAAACCATTTCCTGGATCTGGAGATAAATGGGGATGTAATGGAGTTGGAGATGATTTCTATTCCTATGGATTCGATGGCAAATCGATGTTTTTCGGTGGAAAATCGAGAGTCGTTGGTCATAAATTACTGGAGAAAGGAGACGTCATTGGATGCTCGATTGATTTGACGATTCCTGAAATCAGGTTTAGTGTCAATGGAACGTATATGAGTGGAACATTCAAGAAGTTCAACATCGACGGATACTTTTTCCCTGTAATGTCTCTATCAGCGAAAGTTTCATGTAGATTCATTTTGGGAGGAAATCAAGGAAGATTGAGATATGGACCACCATCTGGATTTTCAGCTGTTGTTGAAGCAGTAAATGGAGAACTTGGAATCACTGATTGTTTATCTTTTGGTGACCTTGGGAAGAACATTTTCTGCGGTCCGCAGACAATTTTCAACAACTTGGAACCATTTATCCCAACTCCCATCGATGTATCAACTACTCAACTGACACATCATGCAATGGAAATGCACCAGAAGTATGCTGAAAATCTTCATGAACTTTGGGCAATGAGGAAGATCGAACTTGGATGGTCATATGGAGAGACAAGATCAGAAACATCCAGAAAACATCCATGCCTAACCAGATTCGAGTTATTGCCAGAAACGGAAAAGAAATACAACATCATGCTGGCACTGACTACAATGAAAACAATCGAAGCTCTCGGATATCATCTCATCACCGATGATCCACCATGCAGATTGAGAGCAGTTCGTTTGGGACCGAATTTCCAACAACCAAATGGATACAAACCAGGTCCATTGGACACTCATGAGATTCAACTTCCAGCTGAACTTCAACCACTCACAGAAGCTCTCGCTCGGAATACTCATAATGTCTGGGCGAAAGAAAAGATCAAGAGAGGATGGACGTTTGGATTGAGTGAGCACGTTGATGCAACACAAAAGAGGTCACCACATCTTGTTCCATATGAGCAAGTTGACGAGAGAATCAAACAAGCAAACAGAGAATCTGCAGCTGAAAATATCAGAGCCCTTCAGTTATTCGGAATTTTCCTGGAACCACCTGCACACGAGCATGATGAAATTGCTGAGAAGGAGTTGAGAGCAAGAAAAGATAACACAAGAACGTATCGAGCTGAAGCCACATACGCGGTTAACGGAGGAAAATGGTACTTTGAATTCGAAATTCTGACTGCTGGTTATATGAAAATCGGATGGATGGACATCGGATCAACACCAGAAATCCAACTGGGTGCCGATGATCGGAGTTATGCTTTCGACGGATATCTCGGAAGAAAATGGCATCAAGGAGCAGAGACATATGGAAAAGAGTGGAAGATTGGAGATGTTGTTGGTTGTTTCCTAGATCTGAATGACCGTACCATTAGTTTCTCACTCAACGGAGAACTTCTTCTCGATCCATCTGGATCTGAAATGGCATTCGATAATGTTGTATGTGGAGATGGTTTAGTTCCAGCAATGACACTCGGCAGTGGTCAACGAGGAAGACTCAACTTCGGACAACAATCGAATTCTCTGAAGTTTTTCACCACTTGCGGTCTTCAAGAAGGATACGAACCATTCTGTGTCAACATGTACCGTACAATGCCAATGTGGTTTGCTAAACAGCTTCCAAGATTCGAAGATATTTCTACTCTAAAATCAGGATCAATTTTGGAAGTCACAAGGATTCCAGCAACAGGAAACAGTCCACCGTGCCTGAAGATTTTGCAAAAAGTGACTATTTCCGAGGGAGGACCATCGGAGAAGGCAAAAATGGAATACATCAGATTGTCGCTTCCAGTGAAGTGCAATGACACTTTTGTGAAAAATAAGTGAGTTTTTGAAAATCTCATTTTGATTCAAAGTACATTTTCAGAGACAAAGATACAATTCGTCGTCAACTCCAAGACTACAAACCACGTTCTCAATCAGTGGTCAGTCAAATTCGTGCTCCAGGGATTCCCAAAGAATTCGATGATAACAAGGAGAAGAAGGGATTCTTGAGAAGTATGCTCGGATCGAAAGATTCTCACGAATCAGATGACGATCGAAATAGATCTCGAACAACATCAAAACAACCAAGTATTGAAGGAGATGAGCCTCCAGCAGTCAGGTATGTCCCTTTCTGTTTTCGTTTGTTGTTTTCTCTTTTTAATTTTTCGAATAGAAGTGAGTTTCGAGTGGTTTTCCTTTTATAATTTAACTAATACACCATTTGACTTCTAATGTGAAATATACTTTCTCCTGAAAACAAAAAAAGCTTCCATTTCAAAAGAGGCTTCTCCTACGCTGGTATGAACGTGATGGTATCCTTGCGTTCAACTCTTTCCTTGTATTGTTTTTAGTTTTGAACCCTTCTCTCTCTCTTTTTACCCTCAAAATATATATTTGATTTCATTCCAAATATCCTCTCTATCGCTTAATTCCTCTTTTCTTCCCAAAATGAGATAGGTGTTACAGTCAACGTCGGCGTGTTCTAACCCTAATGAACTTTGGTATGTATTCGTTCGACGAATCGATTCTGACGTGGTTGCACGTCAACGAAGAGGATAATCACAAATGGCAGGACGTGTTGAGGTGTTTGAAAACGTTCGAGAATGCCCTTTTAGTCGTTTTTCTGTTCTCTTTTTTGTTTTGAATACTACCACTTTGCATGTCGAATAAAGCACGCACTTACCGATTGCAAACTTCTAAGTTTTCTTCTGAAACCGATTTATTAAAACAATGAAAACAAACCAAACCCAAAGTTTCTTTCTTGTATTTTTCCGGTAGAGCTTCTTCGCTTTCTGTATTTCAAGCACATCTGATTATTCAGTTTCAGATCTCCTAACCAATACTGATTCCATTTTCAGAAGAAGTCTTCTTGAACTTCCACATGAAGAACGTCAAATCGCCGAAGAGCATATGAGAGATTTGAGTGATCGTCATGCTGAAAAACCGAAGAAGGGCGGTCTCCTCAGTAGACTCAGAGATTCTAGTAACACCCGAAAGAAGTAATTAAATCATAGAATAGAATAGATTTTTGAACTGAGAGAATATACAGTTTCAGGGATAGTGATAGAAGAAAAGAGGACAAGGCAGCTGCAATGAGACAAATGAAGAGTAATTCGAGAAGTTTCGATGCCGGAAGTCTTGATACTTCAACTCTTCCAACTGGTCAAAAGGATGTACTGGGTAAGCCTACTTTTATTTGTATCTGGTCCATTTTATTTCTTCCACAAATACACCACACAATAGAGGCAGTTAGTTATGAACCTTTAGTGAGTAGACCATATTCAGAAGAAGAATCAGAAGATCAAGATCCCATTTGGGTTCTTCAAGATCAATTTCACGAGGAAGATACAGTATCCGGTGAGCAGCAACAGAGCCGCATCTCCTATTTCTCTGGCAACAATTCTCTCAATATAATCTCTCTTCCTATCCCCCCAAAACTTTCTCCTCTATTTTTCACTGCAGCATGGTACTCGCATATCAACCATATTATTTTCCATATCCCTAAACTCTAATAGCTTGGGTTCTCTGATTGAATGGATTAAAAATTGATGATTTTCAGCCTCCAGCGAGATGCCTCTATCCGGACCAGGACGGCAGTTGACTATCAAGAGAAGCTCCATAAAGAAGAACAAAAAAGGAAAGAAGGTAAATACCTCAGTTTGTGGACCAACAATAAAGAAAACTAGTTTCAGGCTGAAATCGCTTTGGAAAAGGCTATGGAAAGAGAGAAAAAGGGATCCATTATTCCGATGGAAGCTCAGCTGGATGTTCTTCAAGAGGGAGATGCTCATGCTCTTGTTGCATTGAAAGAAAAAGTTGATGAATATTATTATGGAATCAGAATCTTCCCTGGACAAGATCCATCACAAGTCTGGGTTGGATGGGTTACCACTCAATATCACTATTATAATGTTAATTTCGATGGAAGTCAAGGAGTCAGAAAATGTCGATTCTCTGAGGCTGATCATCATGGAACTACTGTTGATAGGTAATCGTTTCTTAAAGTGTATTATCACGAATTCGATTTTCCAGCGTTCAATCTCAAAACTGCTACATGGTGAATGTATCCGAATTGTTGGCCACCACTCCAGATGTCGCTAATACCAAAGTATCTGGAACTCTGATTGGTTGTATCATTGACACTTCGATTGGAGAGTTGAGTTTCCAAGTTGGATCGACTGACACTGGAATCAAGTTCAAATTGGAGCCAGGAGCAATGCTTTTCCCTGCAGCATTCGTTACACCAACTGCAACTGATATTCTTCAATTCGAACTTGGCAGAATCAAGTACACGTTCCCGTTGTCAGCTGCAATGTTCAAGTCTTGCGAGAAATCCCTAGTTCCTTTCTGTCCCCCACGTCTAACAGTAGAACAAATCGAGTCCGTATACTGGGCACGTGTGCCAAACGAAACTCTGAGAACAACAGCGCTCAAATTATCCGAAGTTCGAGGTAAGCAAAAAATAAAAAAAGTATCTGCCCCATGCCAGGCTCGAACTGGCGACCTTGGCATACCCTATAGACTATAAGTACCACGCGCTAACCGACTGCGCCAATGGGGCACGTCCTCCTGTTCACGTAAAACACATCTTGTTTGTAAGAGAAAAAGAGAACAGAGAGAATTGTGGCGGGAAAAAACGAAAGAGAGCGAGGAGTGAGAGTTCACAACGTAAAAAGAGAGGATCAGAGTAGTCAGTGTGTGTGTGTGTGTGTGTATGGGGGGAAAGGGAGGAGGCTCGATGTCGACTAGTGTGAGGAGAAAACTAACTGACAGATGTTAATAAGGACAGGTGTAAGGGGGGAAACACGAATACATTGATTATTTTTCAGGATGGTCAGTCCTTTGCAACGACCCGGTTCGAATAATGTCTGTGTACATACCAGAGAAAGATCAGTCGTTGGATATTTTGGAAATGATAGAGATGCCAGATATGTTAGAATTCCATCGGCAAACTTTGAATTTGTATTGCAAATTGGCAAGTCATGGAAATCACAAAGTTGCTCACACATTATGTCAGCATATCGATGAAGATCAGATTATGTATGCTATCAAATCCCATTGTGAGTAAAGTAATTGAATTGGGTTATTCTAAAATTGGAAAAGTTCAGATTTATCTGGTCCGATGCGTCAAGGATTCCACGACTTGTTGATTGGTATTCATCTAATGAGTCACACAGCTGCTAGAAACAGTATGGCAAAGGAATATGTCATTCCACTGGTACCACAACTACAAATCAAAAACGTTTTGGATCCAGACAGTGAATCAAGGTGATCGGAATTTTCAAGATAATACATAGACTATTATGTTTCAGATACCCTCAAATCACTGGTCAATCCGTCTCAATGTTATCTCAAATGGCTGCAGAACCAGTAAAGAAGCATATCAGTAGAGAAGAAGAAATGAAACTTCTACCTCCATCTGTTGATTTTGATGCTCTGAAAAAACATGTGATGGAATCTCTTCAATCAGCCACTCATCACGCAGTTATGAATTGTCGAGATTTGATTGGTGGAGACAACACAAACCATTTCGAACCACTTTTCAAACTGTTTGATCAGCTTTTAGTCATCGGATTGATCAATGATGAGGAACTAGAGTGTCTCCTTCGATTGATTCATCCACAGGCATTCGATGAGAGTTATGAGAATGGAACGACACAGAAAGGACTCACTCAACTTGAACTCGCGGAGCCAGTGAAACTTCAACTTGTCAGTATCCTTGACCATCTTTGTGATATCCAGCTCAGATACCGTATTGAATCTCTTGTTGCCTTCACTGAAGGATTTGTTGGAGAATTGCAGTCTGATCAATGCAAGAGATATATGGAAATCAAACAGACTGACATGCCACCAGCAGAAGCTGCAAAGAAGACAAAAGAGTTCAGATGTCCACCAAAAGAACAAATGTTCCGTTTGTTGATGTGCAAGGTGAAGGAAGAAAGAGATCCGGAATTCTCGGAAGAGGATGCAGATGTCGATCAGTGTCCAATGGCTGAGACCTTACAACAACAATTGAGAGATTTCTGTGAATTACTAGTTGGAAAGATTGGAAATGTCAAGGAAGGAGAATCTGACGATCAATTGGCATTGATAGAATCAGAAGAAGGATCTTGGGTTGACTCTTTCGCCAGAATCGTTGTCAAAGTACCTCCTCCATTGGAAGAAGAAGGAATGGAAATGCAAAAGAAGGGAACTCAAAACTTCAGAGAGATTATTGTAACAATGCTTCGAGAATGGGCTCAAGCTGATTTCATCGAAAGCAAAGATCTCATTCGATGCATGTTCAAACTGCTCCTCCGACAATATTCTGGAATCAGAGAAATCAGAGACGCCATGTCACAAACTTATGTGTTCCATGAGAGGAACGCTGCTGATGTCACCGATTTCATTGTATACCTTATCCAGATCCGTGAACTTCTTACGGTACAATTCGAACATACTGAAGAGGCAATTTTGAAGAGAGGATTATGGAAGTTGATGAACAACAGAATCTTCTTCCAACATCCAGATCTCATGAGACTTTTATCTGTTCATGAGAATGTGATGTCTATCATGATGAATATCTTGACAGCCCAACAAGGGACAGTTGAACACGAAGGAGACGAAGTCAAGGAGAAAGCTCCAATCAAGGATGCATCTGAAATGGTTGTTGCTTGCTCCAGATTCCTTTGTTATTTCTGTAGAACATCAAGACAGAATCAGAAGGCAATGTTCGAACATTTATCTTTCCTTCTTGATAATGCAACGATGCTCCTAGCAAGACCATCTCTCAGAGGATCTGTTCCATTGGATGTTGCATATTCTTCTTTCATGGATAACAATGAATTGGCTCTTGCTCTCAAGGAAGAAGAACTCGATAAAGTTGCCGTTTATCTCTCCAGATGTGGACTACAACCCAACTCGGAACTAATCACCAAGGGTTATCCAGATATTGGATGGGATCCAGTGGAAGGAGAAAGATACATCGACTTCTTGCGATTCTGTGTCTGGATCAATGGAGAGAACGTTGAAGAGAACGCAAATCTTGTCATTCGATTGTTGATTCGTAGACCCGAATGTCTCGGAGTTGCTCTGAAAGGAGAAGGTCAAGGATTGTTCTCAGCATTCAAAGAAGCTATTGCTCTATCTGAAGACATTCGACTTCTGGAAAATGAGTCTCATCCATCTTTGCTGACCTCAGGACTGCTTGGCGAGAATCCAACATATCCATCGAAGGAGGTTGAAGGAGAGGACTACATCGATTTGGGAGCAGCTACTCTTGATTTCTACTCCAGCTTGGTTGACTTGCTCGCCAAATGTGCTCCAGATCCAATGGCTATTCAGGTATGCCCTCTAAAAACATTTCGATCCAATTTTAAAATTTCAGGCCGGAAAAGGAGACTCACTTCGTGCTCGGGCTATTCTTCGTTCTTTGATTTCTCTCGACGATCTTGGTCAAATCTTGGCTCTTCGTTTCACGATTCCAAATCTGGCAGCTCCATCTATTGAAGGTTGGTCTTTTTTGTTCCATTCTCATATCAATTTTCATGTCATTCGTCCCTTAAACGTGTCTAACCATCATGTCTCTCTGTCCTGTTACAGCTGTCCGTCGTGCTAACGCCGTTCAGGCCTCTCACACCCAAAAAGCCGTAATGGCACACACGTTTGCTATGGTTGCCTCACTGGCGTCTGAAGTATCCAACACCCGTCGATCCCAAACGTTTACCTCTGGTACCCAACTTGCAAGAAGAGGGTTTGAAACTAATCAATCCACTTGTTCTCTCTTTTCTAACCCACACCCTTTCCAGGTTACCATGTGTAGAAGAGGTAGATACTGATGACTCGAAATCATCTGATTATGCATCGGTACACACTTCATTCTCGAGTGGAAATGAACTATTTGTACCGAAATCGGAGAAGCAAAAAGCTGAACTTCAGTTGTTGAACGAGAAAAAATATCCAATTGTTCAAAGAAGAAGATCCAGCAGATACAATCCGATTGACAGTGAGATTTTTAATAGTGAAATTGTGTTGCATGAATCGTGGTTTTGTAAATATTCAGATTCTAGTTTTCAGAAAACATTTCGACATTTTTTTCAGACACCGGACCTCTGCCAGGTCTTCTTCCGAACCACAAAGGATCAGTTCTACTTTTCTTGGATCGAGTCTATGGAATTGATCAACAAGATATGCTCTTCCATTTCCTTGAGCAATCCTTCCTACCAGATTTGAGAGCTGCCACAATGATGGATTCGGTAAGAAAATATCCTGAAAAATCCTAAATAATATAAAAAGTTCCAGCCAAGAGCTCTCGAATCCGACACGGCTCTTGCTCTGAATCGTTACCTCTGCAACTCGGTGCTACCACTTTTGACAAATCACTCCCATTTCTTCTCGGATGCAGAACATCACTCTGCTCTTCTTGATGCAACTCTTCATACAGTATACAGAATGAACAGATTGAAGTCGTTGACCAAGAATCAAAGAGATGCAGTGTCTGATTTCTTGGTTGCCATTACAAGAGAACTTCCACCAGGAATGATGATCAAATTGTTGAAGAAAGTCATCAATGACATCTTGACAATGAACGATATGAATGTTCTTGTCCCACTTCGATTGATCACTTTGCACTACGAAAGATGTGGAAAATACTATGGATCAGGAAATCATTACGGAGTTGCCAGTGAACAAGAAAAGAGACTTTCTATGCTTCTCTTCGACGCCATCTTCGATACTCTCGGTAGCAGACCATACGATCCAGAACTCTTCGGAAAGGCTCTTCCATGTATGACAGCAATTGGAAGTGCCATTTCGCCAGACTACTCTCTCACCAGCGGGCTTGAAGACGTCAGGAATAAGGTGAGTATTTTTAAAGTTGTCCGTTTCTATTCCAAATCACAAATTTGCAGAAACGAGAAGAAGAGGGTGCATGGATTCCACGTACCGTTGATGTCTCCAGATGTGAAGTCAATCGGGATCTTGAAAAAATGACAGAACTCTTCGCTGAACATTTCCACGACTCCTGGGCAAGCAGAAAACTCGAAAAGGGATGGGTCCACGGAGATCTCTATTCAAGAGCCAACTTCACTCATCCTCGTCTCAAACCATTTGCCTTGCTCAAAGATTTTGAAAAATCGTTCTACAAAGAGAGATGTTCCGAATGTCTGAAAGCGTTGATGGCCTGGAACTATTCATTCGAAATGGTCGATAGAGATGCAAACGATCGTGCTTCAGCTGCTCGAACCCTCTCCGGAACTTCCATCTCCAACTTTGCTCCAAAACCAATCGATTTGAGCTCGATGACACTTGAAAAAGACATGGTGAATGCTGCAGAGAAAATGGCTGAGCACTCTCATTTGATTTGGGCGAAGAAGGTGATGAACGATTTGAATACCAAGGGAGGATTCATGCCAATTCCACTTGTTCCATGGGATCTACTCACTGATTTCGAAAGAAGAAAGGATAGGTTTAGAGCTTCGGAGATCTTGAAGTTCTTGCAATATCACGGATATCATGTAAACTGGTGAGTTTCTTCTCCAGAAAAAAATGAATATTTGAAAATTTATTTTCAGTCCAAAAGACGAGCAATCTCAAAACGATCGAATGAAGAGTGAAGGAGAAAGATCATCAGTAGAAAAGAGATTCGCATACAACCTTTTGGAAAAGCTCATCACTTATCTGGAACAAGCAAGTCTAAAAATGAAATCAGTGAAACCATCGCAAGAATTGACTAGGAGAAATTCATTCAAGAAGGAGGGACAAGATGTCAAATTCTTTGAAAAAGTGGTTCTTCCATTGATGCATGCATACTTCAATGCTCACAAAAACTACTTCTTGGAAGGATCTTCGATTGTACAGACTGGAACAGCAAGTAACAAAGAAAAGGAAATGGTTGCCAAGTAAGGATTCTACCTTGATTCTAGCTTCTAGTTTTCATTTTCAGCCTTTTCTGTCGCCTAGCTGCTCTCCTCCGTATTAAGAATCGTGCATTCGGAAGTGTCGCCAAAATCACAGTGAAATGTCTCCAAGGACTCACCCAAGCTCTTGATTTGAGGTATCAGTCATGAGCCATATTGTTTCTAAACTTCTGATTTTAGAACTCTGGTCAAAGTCAACTCTGACATCGTTCGTACATCTCTTCTAACCTTCTTCAACAACTGTGGTGATGATTTGTATGCAGCTGTTAATGAGCTCAAGGTGAGTTTGAAATTTTAAAAATTGTTCCATTAATTGAATCCCAACAGAAATTTATCTACTATTCTGAAATCGATCAATATGATGTAGGTGCAATAATGTTGTAAATCTATATTGTGGTTGTACATATATTTTCGTTCATTGTTCTTCTATTCATGAATGGAATTCGGAACTGAAAAACCGGAATTATTACAGGATGGAGGACAATATTCACTGATCAGAGGACAAGCATTGAAGTCATGGAACTCTTTCGAATTCGCCAATCAAATGATTGTTCCAGTTCTGACTACAATGTTTGCACACTTGGCCAGAAATCATTTCGGAACTGATTTGCTATGTAAGTTTACAAAAATAATTATCTGAACTATCCTTCTTATTTTAGTGGATGATATCCAAGCAGCCTGCTACAAAATCCTAGACTCCCTCTACATGGTAACCGGATTGAACAGTACCATCTCTCACAGAAAATTCATCAGCAGTGAGAGCGAGAAGTGAGAACATTTTCAATGGTCCTGTTGTCATGTCCAATTTTCAGACATCGTCCTGGACTTGGTCAATGTCTTGCTGCATTTGCATCTTGTTTCCCTGTAGCTTTCCTTGAACCTGAATTCAACAAAAGCAACAAATTCTCAGTTCTTGCCAAAACCCAAGATCAATCTGTTCAAGTTCAAGAGATGCTTCAGAACCTTTCCACCCATATCCCTCATCTCGAAAAACTGTTGACAGATCTTGAGACAGTTGCCAACAATAACACCATGTATTCCGATGTTCCGAATGTCTACGATGTGGATCTTCCATTGATGTGTTCATACATGGCACATTGGTTTAACGTTGGACCAGATGGAAAGAGAGATAAAGATGATCAGCGAGCAAGTGTCGTTCAGACAACCAGTGTTACTTGTGATCATATTAATCGAATCTTCAATGCACTTTTGAAAATGATCAGGAATCATGTTGGCATCGAAAATGCTCCATGGCTCTGCAGAGTTAATTGTGAGTTTCTTTTCCCACAACAAGTCCAAAATTTAATTTTCAGTCTTCGCTGTACAAATCATCCAAAACGTGACATCAGACCCAGTCAGAGAGTTCGTCCTTCCGATCGCCGAGAGATTGAGAAGAATGAGTGAGAAGGCGTACAAAGAAGAAGAGCACATGAGAACGCATCCAGACGATGCTGATGAAGGAACTGTGGCAGAGGTACCCTCCGATGATCCTAAGATCTTCCTCGTAACATTTATTTCAGGACAACGCTCGCCTTGTCCGTGACACCTACGCATTCTTCCCGATTCTTATGAAGTATACCGATCTGCATCGTGCACAATGGCTTAAATCTCCGACCTGGGAAACCGATGGAGTCTATGAAAACGTCGCCGTCATCTTCAGAATCTGGAGTCAAAGTCAACATTTCAAGAGAGAAGAGCTCAATTATGTTGCTCAATTCGAAGAAGATGCCGCAGCCATGGGCGGTGGAGATATGAAGACTGGAAAAGCGGCGATTGCCGAGAGGAAGAAAAAGAGAAGAGAAGGACAGGTTAGTTTTTGGAATAAGAGTAACAAATGAAAAAATGAAAAGAAAAGAAACTAAAAGAAACAAATACAGGATAAGATGAAAGAGTATTTCGACAGAAACGGAAGACCAATCGTAAGTTTTTGACGACGAGAGATCCTTTTGTTGAGCAACCGAATATGTTGTGTCGTCGTCTATTTTTTCTTCGATCATTCAGTTGATATTTCTTATGATTTGAAAGAACTGTTGCTGGAGGCAGAAAATTCTATGCTCAGCATGCTCCGCCCATTCTCTTTTCCTCTCCTATTCTGTCTTAGTCTATGTGATCCGTCTTCGGAAATTGGAAATTCTGAAAATAATGCAGTTTTGTTATAGATCAAAAAAGACAAACATGCTGCAAGTATCGTGATTGCCTGTCTCAAGAGGTTGCTTCCGGTTGGATTGAACGTTTTTGGAGGAAGGTAAGCACTCATAGATTATTTAAAGTGCACCTAATAGAGATTTTCAGAGAATTGGATATTGTCCAACAGTCCAAGGAAAAGTTCATCCAAAAAGAAACAGAAGAAAAGATCCGCGAATTCATCAAAGGATTACTTGAGATTCCAGTCAAAACTGATCCAACTGATAAGAATGCTTGGCAACTCTCGCTTTACCGCAAAATTGGTATTCAAAAGATTTGCTAGATGTTAAAACTATTTGTTTTTTAGGAAAATCCCAAATGCGCGGAAAAGACGAGATGTCTCAAGACGCCGTGATTGAGAAGATCTTCAACATGGGACAAGTCAGCGCTATTCTCCACGTGGTGCGTCTCTTTTGTAGCTTATTTTTCACCATCAACTTTAAACTAGCCGCTTTGCCGTCCTCGTTAATCTGTTCTCGTGTCCATTTGTCCATGTGTCCGTCCATTTCAGATCACTCGCACCAAGGATCGTCGTCGGCGTGCACATCATAGATGGAAGGTATTGTGTTGTTTTACTTATTTTTTGGTTTTATTAAGTTCTCTGAAATCTCGATTTTTGTACTTTGTACTAATCCTTGTCTCATTTCGTTCAGTATAATCGAAAACAGCATCTCAATCAGAAGAATAATTCGGACGTAAGTTTTTTGACAGTTGCAGACTTCTCTATAACTTTTCTGTCATTCTTTTTTCTCTCTTCTATCGCCAACAACATTTTCAACATTTTCGATATTTGTTGTCTATTTCTTGTCATGTTCTATTTTTTATTTAGACGGAGCATCCCCAAATGCAGTTGTCTCAAGCATGGAAAAAAGTGGTGTCAACGCAGAGAAAACGTGCAGTTGTTGCGTGTTTCCGCATGGTTCCATTATACGGAATACCGAGGTAAGAACTAGAAAAGAAACAATGAAGAGCTCTCTCTAATTGCATGTCGATGTGTGTCTGTTTCATGTTTAGTTGGTGTTATGGTGTGTTTGTTGTCAGGTCAGAAGGACGGCAAGCTAAGAGATACATTTCCTTTTATTCGGAGAGTGAGACAGTTAGTCATAATTTGTTTTCGTTAGATGACTTCTCGAATGGAGAAGGAAGACATTTGGAAGAAAGTGCTTACATTGCAAAGAAAGCGAATGGCTATTTCTCTCATCACCGCTTCTCATTTGTACAAAACCGAACTGTAAGTTTGAAATACTAAAAAATTGAAGTTGCTGATATCAAGATGGAGCTGAATTGTTATTAGATTAGTACAGAGATTTTCATGGATTGGAATTAGAGCCTCTACTAACTTACTAGGATATCCAACTGGTTCTAATCAACAGGCTACTCATCGAATGAAACATCTTCTACCTACAAGAAAATTAAATGAGATGCTAGAATTCTATTTTCAGGCATCGTGGTATCAACTTCTTCCTTCCTGCATTTTCAAGACTCTGGTTGGAAGAAGAAGATATTGGGCAAGATCAACTCATCGCTGATATCTGCGTCAGTTAACAAACTTTCGGTTCCAACCAACGATTATCTATTTTCAGACTGGAATTGAGGAAGAGGAGGGTCCACGAATCGAGATCATAATGGAAGAAGGAGTCCCGATCGTTGCAAGTTCTGAAGAGCCAAAGGAGAAGGAAACGAATCCAGACCCTCTGAAACAACTGATTCGTTGCTTCCAAAGAGCTGCGACAAGTGAAGAGACAGCAGCGTCGGCCATCCATGAAGACAGCCTCTACATTCGCTTTGCAGATGTTATGGCGAAATCCATTCATATTGAAGAGGAAGATGGAGATGATGGAGAAGAGGGAGAGATTGATCAAGCTGCGAAGGAAGAACAGACTCAAGCTCTTCGAGGAGAACAAGCAGTGCTAGCAAGTCGTGGAGCAGCAATCATGTGTCTGATGTATCTGTCAGCTTCTGGTGGTGAACCGAATGAGATGGTGGCTCAAACTCTTCAACTTGGAATTCATCTGCTCAGCGGAGGAAACGTTGAGATTCAAAAGGTAGTCATTTTCGTTGTAATGTTCTAGAATACAAAGGCTATTTTTCAGATGTTGATTGAGTATCTCCAACTAAAGAAGGACGTCCGATTCTTCACTTCTATGGCTGGTTTAATGAACAAATGTTCTGTTCTCAATCTGGAAATGTTCGAAAGACAAATCAAGGTATTTCCCCAACCTCATCGTTGTGTTTGATTCGATTGCATTGATCTAATCTTCTGATTCTCCAGACAAATTACCATTGGATGTTCTAGTTTGAAACCCCCTTCTAACCCCTAAACAATTCTTGCAGAACGTTGACGCCCATGGCGCAAACGCACTGCTCTTACGGCACCTCTCCTCCAAAATTCGACATCGTTCGCGACAAGATCGTCAGGGCGCACAGGTTTCCGAGCCCGCATCGTTACTCTATCTCTCGCCTTCTCTCCCTTTCTGTCTTTTTGCCTGCATATTTGCTTCTCTTTTTTTTTGGTTTGAGATATCATGACCTGAGAATTTCCAAAACTTCTGGCCGCTGCTCCTTTCTCGAATTTTCTTAACTTCTTGCTATTTCGAAATTTGGAATGTTTGCAGTGATTTTTCATTCAGTAACCCCATAACTAATACCCAGTCAGTGATTTCCTTTTTGAATGGTTATTTTTATATTCTATGGCTGAGACGAAAGATGGATGGCTTTGTTGATAAATATCAGAAAAATAAAATGACATTTTCAGGCCGAAGGACTCGGAATGGGAGCTGAACTCGCTTCTGGAGATAATCAGAATTTGAATGATGCGGACTTCACTTGCTCTCTTTTCCGTTTCTTGCAACTCACTTGCGAGGGACACAATCTTGGTATCCTGGCAGTTCTCAATATTTCGATTACCCAATTTTTTCAGAATTCCAAAACTACCTCCGAACCCAACCCGGTCATACAACAAGTGTCAATCTGATCAATTGTACCGTCGATTATCTTCTTCGTCTTCAGGAATCTGTTATGGATTTCTATTGGCATTATTCCAGCAAAGAAGTGATTGATGAGGGAGGAAAAGAGTACTTTTTGAGAGCAATTCAAGTTTGTAGTCAAGTTTTCAACACTCTCACCGAATCCATCCAGGTAAGAAATATTGTAAAACATTCAAAATACACTTCATTGCATTCCAGGGGCCATGCGTTGGTAACCAAATGACCCTCGCCAACTCTCGCCTTTGGGATGCCATCAACGGATTCTTCTTTTTGTTTGCTCATATGATGGAGAAGTTGTACAAGAATTCTACTCAACTTGAACTTCTTCGAGAATTCCTAAATCTGCAAAAGGATATGATCGTTCTTATGCTTTCTATGCTTGAAGGAAATGTTCTGAACGGATCGATCGGAAAACAGATGGTGGATGCTCTTGTAGAATCTCAACCATCCGTCGAAAAGATTCTGAAATTCTCTGATATGTTCTTGAAATTAAAGGATTTGACAACATCTCAAGCCTTCCAAGATTTCGACACAAATCAGGATGGATGGATCAGTCCGAAAGAATTCCAACGTGCCATGGAAAGTCAGAAAATGTACACAGTTGAAGATATCACCTATTTGATGATGTGTACCGATGTGAACAACGACGGAAAAGTGGATTACATGGAATTCACAGAACGATTCCATAATCCGGCCAGAGATATCGGATTCAACTTGGCAGTGTTACTTGTAAATCTGAAGGAACACATCACAAATGATCCAAGACTCGAAAAGATCATCGAGAAGGCTCAAACTCTCTTGGAATATTTCGATCCATTTCTTGGAAGAATCGAAATTATGGGATCATCGAAACGAGTCGAGAAGATTTACTTTGAAATTCAAGAATCATGGCTGGAACAATGGGGCAAGCAACAAATTAGGGACTCGAAGAACTCGTTCCTGTTCAATGTGTTGCAAGATGATGGAGGAGATCAAGGAAAATTGGAAGCATTTATCAATTTCTGTGAAGACACTATCTTTGAAATGCAACACGCCGCTGCCATCTCATCTGGAGACAGTGACACGAAAATGGAAAGAGCAATCAAGCAAAGAGATTACTTCTTGCAACAGACATCTGCATCAGAGTGAGTAAATAAGAGATAAGATCATTGTAAATTGTTTTTTAAATTTCAGTCACATCTCTGAAACCTTCAAGAGCGGTTACAACTACGGTATCTCTGCTGCATCAGCTCTCAGCCCACAGAATATTACAACTACAATCAAAAATGTGACCACTTCTGTTAGGCAGATGACATGGACACAATTACTGTACTCTATTATCATTCTTATCATTAGAGCAGGATTGGCCATCGGATGGGGAGGATATCTCCTTTTGATGACAATCTTCCGATTCGCCTACTTCTTGACAACATCATCAGAAGAGGAGGAATCAGCGAAACACGATAGTGGAAAGGAACTGCCAAAGATGAATCATGAGTACGTTGTCTTTATCAAGTCCGCATTTTTTATTATTTTGTTTTCAGCCACGCATTCAATCCTCCAATCGTTCAAGAATTCCATCATTCCCATGTCGGTGTAGATGCATTTGGAGTTGGAATGAATGCAGACCATCTGAATGTCAACTCAATGCCAGACTTCGTACCACCACCAAGACCAGACACGCCTGAAACTGTCTTGTCGGAAGAAGAAAAACCACTCAACCAGGAAATTCCATCGCCAACTTCTCCGGCAGCAGCTAGTAAGGCACCAAGTATTTATGAGTCGATCGGAGCACCGCAAATGGTTCAATTGCAATCTGAAGCTGATTTCCAACAGGGACAATATGAACCAAAGATCGCAGAGTCGAACTCCACAAAGACCAGGGGATCGATTCTCGTGAGTTTATTTTGGTTCAAAATATGCATAAAATTTATTGAATTTCAGAATATGCTCGCCAGAAACTTCAAAACCATCGAAAAGATTACCCTTTACTTGGCTTTCTTCATCAACGTTATTCTACTTTTCCATCGAGTAGATATCTCTCATGCAGAAGCTGGTAAATACTTGTTCAAAAACATTCACTTTAAAAAATGTTGATTTTCAGCTGAAGCCGCTTCTGAAGGAGACGACGATGAAGATGCCGTTGAAAACATCTTCATCTCAGGAATACAGTTCGCTTACATTGAATATGAGATCACAGGATGGATGTTGGCACAAGTTCTCTATTGGATTAGTGTACTTCATCTTTCAACATCATTCGCCCTGCTCGTCTCATTCTATCAACTCAAAATCCCACTCATCACTTTCAAACGTGAAAAGGAAATTGCCAGAAAACTCATGTTCGACGGATGTTGGATAACGGAAGAGGATTCAGAAGAACTTGGAATTGTTGCCACATTTATGTGGTATTTGGATAGAATCGTTATCTCTGCTAAATCATTCCCCATGATGTATTGGGACAAGTTTGTACGCAGAAAGACCAGATCAAAGTTCAAGGATCAAGTAGATGAGGAGACTCTGACTTCGATATTGGGAGAGGAAAAGATGTCAACTGATTCCAGCTACGATTACAGATATTCTTGTTGGTTGTGGCTTGGAGTAATCTTCACCAATGGACAATTCCTATATCGAGTCGGATACCTACTATGTTCAGCATGTGGAGTCTTCCTGTCACCATTCTTCTACGCCTTCCATCTCATCGACGTCGTGCTCTCTTTCCCTATGTTAAAGGCTATTCTTCAATCCGTCACTCACAATTTACAACAACTCATTCTCACCATCATGATGACACTTGTAGTCGTGTATCTCTACACAGTGCTTGCCTTCAACTTCTTCCGTAAATTCTACGTTCAAGAGGGAGAAGATGGCGAAGAGCCAGATCGTAAATGTCATAATATGCTCACCTGTTTCATCTACCATTTCTACGCCGGAGTGCGTGCCGGAGGAGGTATTGGAGATGAATTGGAGAGTCCGTATGGAGATGATCTGGAGTATCCGAGAATGTTCTACGATATTTCATTCTTCTTCTTCGTCATCGTTATTCTTCTTGCTATCATGCAGGGTAAGTTCAACTGACTGCTGGTATGCCATGACCTTCAGTTTCTCTTTTCTCGGAAGATCAGATTTGAATTATGATTTCTGGTTATAACATTAAAACCGAAACCTTCTCAACCAAAGTTCACTTTGATAGTTCCGTTTCAAAAAGAAGAAATACTTTGACTTTTTGAGCGAACCCAACAAAAAAAAGTTACCGACAGTCTATTCTCTCGATGAAATGGGTCTTATCAATGGTAAAAACTAAAAGTCGAAAGTGATAAAATATGATGAAACATTCCTGAAACCATAGAAACATTGTGTTTCAGGTTTGATCATCGACGCTTTCGGAGAGCTTCGTGATCAACAAGAATCTGCAACTGAAAAGCTCGAGTCGTCCTGTTTCATTTGTGATATCGGAAAAGAAACATTTGATCGAATGCCTCGAGGCTTCGAAATTCACACCACCAAGGAGCACAACTTTGCCAACTATTTGTGAGTCCGAAGCGGAAGTTTCAGCTTGTGACTAATCTCATTTTCAGGTTCTTCCTACAACATCTGGTGAACAAAGACGAAACGGAATACACCGGTCAGGAGACGTACGTTCGTGAGAAGTACGATAACCGAGATTGGGATTTCTTCCCAGTCGGAGAATGTTTCGTCAAGCAGTACGAGGATCAGCTACTGCAATCCTAAATATCTTTTCCCACATTTTAATAGCGCAATTCATCCGGGTATTCATTATATTTAGGTGTTATTATACAATTTCCGTTTTTCATCCATCACTAGTATTTTCCGAACTTGTTCTTTCTATGATTTTGTCGTTCTTCGTCGTTATTTTTATCCAGAATTGAGCGACATTTCTAGTCAGTTTTATTTCTTTCCATTGTTTTCTTTCAATTTCTCAAACAACCAAATCATAATTTGCAAAAGTGCCTTAGCGAACCAATCTGGGTGATACCTATATTTTGTTTATATTTTTCTAATTTTTTTTAGTTTGAGCCTCTGTGGTTCCTAATAAATTAATGAACAACAAAACGACATCCACAGAAAAAAAGTCCAAAAAGTTCGGTGCCTCATGCTGGAATCGAACCAGCGACCTTCTGTTTACTAGACAGACGCTCTGCCACTGAGCCAATGAGGCGGATGAGATTGCTGGTGTGTAATTCGTGTATGAATTGTTTGCTTCTGGACAGCTGTGCCTCATGAAAATCACGCGATGCGTTGTGTCTCCTGAAACATGAGTCCAGAGTACATTGATAATAAATTGAATGTCGTTGAAATGCTGCTGGAAGAAAAGAGCCGATAAAAAGTTGCAACGCGAGTTTTGACAGTTTCTTCTATTCATAGAAAACGGCACAAAATATTTGTATTCTGTGTTGGTAAAGAATGTCGATTGCCGTCGGACACAATAACCGGGCGATTTGATATCATTGATATGCAAATTGATAAAAATGAACCAGGTACGGTAGAGACCAACTACGTCGACGACCAAACGACTAAGATTCGTCATGAAGGAAGAGGAAGACCAGAATAGGGACCGTAAATATTGACGTCTGTTGGAAATATTCTAGGTCGAATGTACTCACCAGATGATCGATGACGTGTTGGGAACACCGAGGGAATTCAAAATTACAATGAAATGAATGAAGCTAGTCGAATACAATGAGACATACACTAGAAAACGTGACAGTATCAGTGTAAGTGTTGAGCGAATTCATGTGAACAAGAGATGGAAAATATAAAAAGGGAAGCTGAGAGGACACAGATAATATGTTTTCCCTGTTTCGTTTATGATGATGTTATCATAGACGAGTCAGACCAAAGTTTTATTATTTTCTGTCTCCATGACTATTTTCGATTCAAACATCTATCATTATTATTGTATGATCGAAACAGATCGTTGAACGGTCAATTATTGATCCACTAACAGACGCACCACTCTTCTTCTCCACCCTGTGGGTGCATTGCACCCAATAACCTCCATTCATTTCCTTTGTTCTATTTTTATCTTCACATCTCGTGTCGTATAATTTTTGGGTGTGGGTGCATTCTGTACTCTCATGACCGGCATCCCCCAACACCACATCCCGAGACTCCGCCCATTTCCTGCCATGTCTTTTGGGTATAAATGGCGACAGGGCGGTCGATGATAAGCCATTCCGCTTGCATTGAGATCGTATCAGTCAGCCAGCAGTCTACCTTTCCTCTGACCAATACCTATGCGTGTGTGCCCTTTTTTCTTCATATTTTTTTTTCTTTTTGGATTCTTCTTCTTCTATCTACCGTCTCCTCCATGTCTTCTAATAATAATGTGCTTTTTTCAGTTCTTAACGTTGTGGTGAACCTAAGAGTTTACTAGCAGCGTTTTGATCTCGTGCCTGGGAAGACCCATTGCCAGAAAATCTCTCGTGTTGACGAACCAAAGAGGCTAGCGGCGTCCGCAGCCCGGCTTCCGGCTTACAGCCCTCCTTCTTCGCAGATCCACGTCGACACCGTCGTCGTATCTGCCGTTGTCTACAACTACATCCACGATCCTCTACGTGCAGGCGCGCCGCCTTGGAGCTGAGATCCCTCAAGCCAATCACTCGAAACCTCAAACCAAAAATGATTTCCCAATTCGAACTTATCGGTGACAACAAGGTCGCAGTCTTTCCGAAGCAAGTCGACCAACTAGAAATGTGCCGCGAGATCGCTGCTCAGAAGGATTTGCACGGAAACGATGCATCTTTCATGGTTGTTGATCTTGACAAGATTGTTGAGAGATTCAATCTGTGGAAGAGAGAACTTCCAATGATCGAACCATTCTATGCTGTGAAATGCAACACTGATCTTGTCCTAATTCGTGTTCTTGCTTCCTTGGGATGCGGATTCGATTGTGCCAGCAGAGACGAAATTGACATCGTGATGGGGACCGGAGTGTCTGCGGATCGTCTGATCTACGCCAATCCATGCAAGACTCGCAGTTTCATTGCTCATGCGATGGAACGCGATGTTCGCATGATGACATTCGACAACGCCGAGGAGTTGATCAAAGTTGGAAAGCTGCACCCAAATGCTGAGTAAGTTCAAGAATCTCAATTTTGAAAAAGGAAATCTCTATTTTCAGAATGATTCTGCGTATCGCAGTTTCCGATCCAACTGCCACTTGCCCACTCAACTTGAAGTTCGGAGCTGACCCAGTTCTCGTTGCACCACAGCTTCTGAAACTCGCTCACGAGGAAGGAGTCAACGTTGTTGGAATCTCATTCCACGTTGGATCCGGATGCAACGATGCCACTGCCTACCGTACTGCTCTCGGACATGCCAAAAACCTGTGCGAGATTGGAGAGGGATACGGTTTCAAAATGGACATCATCGATATGGGAGGAGGTTTCCCAGGAGCTGAGCATCACAATCCATTCGAGAAGGTATATTTATTCAACTATTGGAACATAAACTCATATTGTCAATTTCAGATCGCCGAAACCATTCGCGACGCTCTCGATGAGTTCTTCCCAGAGACCGACAAACGTCTTATCGCTGAACCGGGAAGATTCTTCGCAGCTGGACCATTCTCTCTCGCTGCAAACATTATTCATGCCACCGAAGTTCCAGCATCCAAGATCACCAAGGATCCAAAGGACAGTGCTGACCACGGATACATGTACTACATCAACGATGGAGTCTATGGTTCCTTCAACTGCATCCTCTTCGATCATGCTCATCCAATCGGAGGTCCACTTTTCGATGTTGATCGCAACGAGAAGTTCATGACAACCATCTGGGGACCAACATGTGACAGTCTCGATCTTGTCGAGGATAAGAAGCTAATGGTCAAGATGGAAATCGGAGAATGGTTGTACTACCCAGACATGGGAGCATACACCTTGGCAGCTGCCACAACTTTCAACGGATTCGCGAAGCCAGTGCCAATGTATGTGATGAGCGAGGAGATGTGGGCAAGCATCAAAGACTCCACCCACATCTAATTTATTTGAATTCAAATCATGTTGACGAATAAAGTTTATTCAACGTTATCGTTTGTTTCATGACTACAACTAGAAATTTGTACCCGACTTGAAAGTCTTTTCAATCAAAAGCGTAAATGAGATCTGTGTAACACAGTTCAAAGAAAATCCTACGAGTAAAAGGAGAAACAATGGAAGAAGAAAAAAGAAATATAATATGACTTGATTTAATTTTGAGGGGGTAATTAGTTTAGTTATTCATCGTATCTTTTCGTTTTCGCCTTCTGCATCATGGAGTATACATTGTATCCAATCATTCCAAGTGAGAAAATTAATGCAATCACGGCTACAATGTTCCTTGGCAGGTGAACGTGTCCTTCGTCACTGGAGCAGTCGAGATTGGCGGCGTCGAGAAGATTCCAGGCAACCATGTCGATGCACAAGTGGAACAGCTGAAATCAGAATGCTACTAGAATCAGAAAAGAAATTTTCAACCTGATGTCCATATCCAACAATATCAAAGAATCCTGGAGCAAATCGCTCCGGAATATGGGCTCCCATGAAGATTCCAGAGAAGACAAGCCATTGGAAAGCTCTCGAATGAAGTGGCAATGCGGGATCTCCAACACTCTCCGGATCCTAGAATTTATTAGAAAAAAAGAGGAATTAATTATTGATTTACCTGATATCTATAATGAAGTGGGATGTAGAGCCAACAAGCCAAAAGGAAACAAGATCCCATTCTCAACTCCATTCGTCGTTTGTAATGTGGTTTGAACACGAACAAGTAACACGTCGAGAAGTATTGGCCGCCGAGAACAACGATTAGAAGTAGAGGTACGTATACCTGAAAATTAAATATTTTCAGTAATATAAAACTTTAGACACCCACTATTTTCATGATCAGACTCATATCATCACTGGAACTGTATCGTTGTAGACCAATGGTAATTCCGAAAAGTGCAATTCCAGAGAAGTCGATGAGAAACCAGAAAACATGATCGAGCTCCGAACGAGAGTGCTGAAAATTAAAATTGATTTCAGGTAAACAATTTATGTCCGGGTTACCATCAAATGAGCCATCGAAGACGCTATCAAAAGTAGGAAAATTCCAATTTGAAGGATCAGTACAGGGACACGTGGCAATGGAGAGAGAAACTCCGGAATGAGATATGCGAACAGTAAGATGACAGCAGGAATGAAGTGGGTCCAGACGTTGAACTGAAAAATTTTAATTCGAAAAAACTCGATTCGAAGAGAAACCAAAACCTACCACTTCATTGTGCGATGAGAATGCTGATTTCAAGTAAAATGACTTTGGTTGATGAAGAGGTCGATATCCTGAGACGACGTGCTTCCGTTTCAGGAGCAACGGAACTTGCTCGTCTCGGAGCAACATTGCCACGCGCCTGAAATGACTGAAAGGTCCTGAAGAGGGCAGTCAAGGTGAGTTGGATAACTAGGTAGGGTTCACGGGAATATTGAAAAAAATGCGTGGCTTTGAAGATTTTTAGGAATATCTGTATGGTTTCAATAGTAAGAGTGGTTGTGAAACACATGTCAGAAAAAAGTTGAATCTGGAGTGCTAATTTCAGAATATCGCCTGCTTCGGTGCACTTTGAAAGTCCAAGTTCATCACAATAATGGAAATTATTGCACATTTTGAGCAAAAAACTGACTTTTAGGAGTTACAAATTGGACCCACTAAAACCACAAAACAATGGGAACTTTTGTATTTTTGGCAGAACAAAGCTACAATTTTTGCACTGAATGGAAACCCGATTGTAGTGAGTCATTGGACAGATTGAAAGACCGTCGAGAAGGGCACACATTGAAAAGAAAAGAAGAAAAGAAGGAGGTGAAAATGGACAGTCGGACTAGTCAAACAGTTCAAAGTTGAGGGCTGCACCCAAGTACAGCAGAAGAGGAGAGAGAAGTGCACATTTTGGCATGATATGAAATGGGAAAATCACACTGATATGATCAGTGATAGGGGAGAGTTGAGGATCTTGAATTTTAGAGCTAAATGTGAAGATTATACTTGAAAACTATGCCAAAGGCAGAGAGGACATAAACGAATTTCGAATGCACCTGTTTTGCAGAGAGAGAGAGAGAGAGGAAACGAGAAAATTCGCGGTTTGGCAATATATATGATTGTGGCAGAGGACCAGGAACCAGCGACCAATTGAGTAGAGTGTTTATGAGACGGAGAGACGCAGCGGATGTTGGCAATTAGGCAGAAAGATGTTTTTAGGTTAGTCTATCGAGAGAGAAGGGAACAATGAATAGACATCGGGGAACTTGATTTAGAATGTTAATGAAAAAGTGAAAATTAGTCAAAATGTGTTCCAAAGCGAAGAAAACTATAAAAGCGAGAAGAGCACATCTCTCGGATTCAACTTATTAAAGTGGTGTGAAAGTTCTCGACGAGAATGAGGAGACACAGACGATAGGAGGGATCGATAGAGAAGAGAAGAAATATTCTCGCGTCTTTGGGATGAAAACGAAAAGAGGGCTCAATTGAGAGAAACAGAGAGAAGGGACGGCGAAGGAGCAGAAGAAGGCTGTGAGAAGAGCAATGGGCGGCCTTCAAGAGTTGAGAAGGTCTCTTGTAGTTGGTTTCAGGTTTCAGGTTATGAGGAACCAAAAAACCACTGGTGTCTTTTCTTTTGGTGAAATATGAAGGCTGGTCCGAGAAGGAGTTTCATGCTTCAAAATTCCATTTAGAGAAGGAGATTCTAGAATTTTCCAGAACACACAAGAAGTAAGTCACAGAAAGAATAAAAATAACATTGCCTCGTGAAGCATTTATTCAATTGAACCGAGAAGACGAGAATCTAAAGTTCTAGAATACTCTAAAGCAAATTCCCAAATATGTAAGAAGTCATGAAGGAATCAAATCAAAAAGTTCCTCATTTTCTAACTTCCTCGTCTCACAGCGGTTCTCCCAGAGCGAGAAGAAGAGTGATATGAAAACTATAGTTTTGACTATGAGAGTTGACGAACCGAGAATGATATTAGATTCTGATTTCGTTGCTGTGGAAACCGATGGCAGGTGAAATCAGGTGAAAAGGGCACACATCTGTATACTGAATTATGAAGAGAGAAAACCTCACACTTATTCAGTCAAGTTGAGTGTGTCAAAAAAAAGATGAAGAGGGGGAAGAAAAATGAAGAAGAAGAAGGAAGAGGAAAATGACGAAGGCAAGAAGAAGAAGGCTCAAAGAAGTACTCTTTTCCGTTTCGGGTGCAAACATCCAGTGCCTTTTCTTCATTTTTTCGGTCTTTCAGAGCACCGATCAGAGAGAAAAATGTATGTGAGAACACGGAAATGTGAAGGAATGTATCCTGAAATATGGAGACTGAAAATGTGCTCAGGAATGTCAAAGATAAAGTTCTTGTTTTCTAGTTCATCTCAAATTTTATATCTGAGCCAAGCGACATAAAGGTGGACCTTTCCCAAAATAGCTACTATTCTATTTCCAGAATTCGCTGACTAAATTAATTTCGTAAATGCTACGAATAATTTGATTTTGAAAGGGCAAATTGAAAAGCAACGGCTCAGTTACTGAAGCCAATATATCTGAATGATCACAAAAAAAGATAACTTGGAACATGTATCGATAAATCATTTCTGAAAATAGCCATGCACTTTTCCAAAGATTACGAAATCCATGGCTTACGAAAAAGTCGTTCAATTTTTTAGATGAATCATTCGTTGTTTTTGCACAACGTCCCATCATTGTGTATGTACGGCTTCAGGGAGGGAGAGGAATTCTCCAAACAAGCATCCGAAAACGGAGCACACAATGGTTTTTGACGAGGTTTTGCTCCAAGTCTTGACCAGTTTGTATACCAGTCGAAACGACGTCTTTCATTTTTTTCTTTTCGATTTTTTTCTTTCTGACGCCATAATCGTTATTCAAAGGTTCCCAGGGGTGTTGTTAGATTTGTTAGATATGAGTCTACATTCGCTTTTTTTAGTTTCCAATGATTCATTAGTTTCAAGTGAACCAAAGTTAAGATACAGAAAAAAACAGAAAGCTGCCACGGTAAAGATCCAAAAATAAATCCAAATTTTCTCGCACAAAAATAAAATCGAATACATTGATGGGACAAAAAAGGGGGCAATCGAAGGAAGTACAAGCGAATTTTCTCATAAAAATTCTGGGTCTCACTGCTTCCTCTGTGTGGGATTACTGTAGGTGGGGTGACATTCGAATTAAAAAGGGGCGGGGCTTTGTTTGTTGGTTAGAAAGAGTTATTGGGAATCAGAGAGAACAATCGGAAAGCAAGTATTAAAAGATCATTAGAACACAAAAAAGGCAGTTGTGAGACAGAAAGTTTTGGGGAAGGAATAAAGCACACAAATTTTGAGACACAAAACACTCAGACACACAGACAGACAAAGCACATTTTGATCTATTTCCTTTTTAAAGGGAAAGCATCTACTACAGTAACCTTTTTTATTCATGTGAAAGAAAAAGTGGAAAATTGTTGAAGTCTAGGGAAAGATGAAAGCGAGGGTCTTTGGTGCCAAATGAGAACCAATAGAATTGGTATTGAATTGGAAAAAATAAGAGATTTTTTGAAATTGAAAAAGCAGTGTGAAGCTGAAAGTAAAAGGAAAAGAAAAACAATTAAGAGAGGCACGAAAAAAGCTACAAGAATAAGTCTTTGGGGGTGAAATTAGGGAAAAACCGAGTTCGAGTGGCGTCCCGTATGCTAAAATGTTGTATTTCAAGAGAATTCATTTCAAGAGAAACAATCAGGATGCCGATTCCCAAATTGTTTCAAATTGAATGAATAGGAGAATACGATGCCAAACGGACAAGGCTCTTGGTTTCTACTACTTGTAATCTGCACAGAATAAAAGGCTAAGCATTATAAATGGAGAGAAAATATAGAGAGAATTCGAAACGAATATAATATTAATGCCTAATTGGGGGAGAAGGGAAGAAACAAAACAAAACGAAGAATGGGAAAAGAAAACGAAACCGTATGAATTGGGGAGCTCATTGGCTGACTGGGATGAAGAGCAAGAAAAAGATGAAAAAGGGCAAAAAGAAAAACAGAAACGAGAGGGACGGATCAATATAACAAAAAAAGATTCATAAATGAAAAAAGACTTTGAAGGGTGTTGATTTTGAAAGAAAGACTGTTTCGGGGACCGGGACGGAATGATTCGTAGCAAAGGTTTTATTGTTTTTGAATTTCCTGCCGATGGATATCCAAATTTCATTAAACCTATCAAATCAAGCCAGCTCGATCTCGATACACTGATACGTCCCACTGAATTTCGGTTTACTTTTTGCTTCGGGAGAAGAATCCTCCCTTCTTCTTGGTGGCACTGCCTTGTTCTGAAAATTTTTCCGATTGAGAAACTATCCCGAATGCAAAATGTCTTACCTGGAAGTGTCTGTGATCGACTAGCCTCTTCCAATTGAGCTTGTCCAGTGGCAACTTGCAGTTCGGTGAGCCATCTCTGCATGTCTTCTTCACTGCCGCATTGCAATAAATACTCTGCACCGACTGGTAACCTCAACGACAGTACATTTTTCTTCTTCTGATAGTCTGATGCCACGTTGACTGAACATCCTGGTAGTGCCATTGGGGGCTCTCCATGTACGGATTCTTCCCTGAAAATGAGAATTTATTAGAAACACTACGGATTCAGAAATGATTTACCTATGCTTAGGATCTTTATAGAATGCCAATTCATTCTGTCGCAACACTGCGTAAAGTTTTTCCCATGAGCGATTCGTCGCTTTCCGGTCGAGACTTTCGTATGTGTGCTTCCTGATGAGTGTTCCTTCGAATGCTTCACCTTGTTTGGCTCCTAAAATGTTTCTATTAAACAAAGAACTTTTTTCAGACGTCATGAATGTAGTAGTACTCCGAAAGCGACAGATATAGGTAAAACTCCAAATTCAAAATCACTTCACTACATCGATGAAAAGCTAAAAGAAGCACTACAACTATACCCTTTGGATCCTTGTTGTCGAACTTTGGCGCGCGGGCCAAAGATTTCCGCCAGCTGCTGGACTCGGAGTGTGCCAATCGTTTCTCTGAAAAAATACGGCACGATACAAAAACGACTACTAGAACAACATCGATTGGATTATGAATGTTGGTGTCAAAAACATAGAGAAGGATTGTATTAGGGTAAATGAAAACAAGAAAACAACTCTGACCATGTGACGATTTTCGGTGGCTCTCCAGACTGCTGTGGGTTATGTCGGCGTCTGAAACAAGGCACACAACGGGTAAGTACTAACACAACACACCAAAGAAGTTGGTTAATGATTGCACACAACCAAATGAATGAATACGAAAGTAAATACTTACCATCATCCTGGGCGCCGAAAGATGTCTCGGCGGCTGGAGTTGACCTGGAAGGACTGCCGATATGAGCCGGTCCTCGTCGTTTCGAAGCCTCTTCCTCGCGGTGTTGATTCTCTTTCAACTCGAACTGAAATACGGGAGTTTTATTTTAATCTTACAAAACGGTCTCTAAGACGGGGAAAGAAGTTATCACCAGTTGTATGTCTGAGTGAGCTAGGTGAATCATCATCGAGGCCCGCTGTGGAGGGTGAACCCCCGCTTCGCTAACGAGACGCAGCCTACCAACCGACTGCGCCACGCGTGCATCCCTCGTCCTCTTACTAGAGGGAGTAGACATGCCTTCCCCCTCGCCCTCTTTCTATCTCTCATTTCTTTCTTGTCGTCTCACTCACCGTTGTCAACTTCTCGAGTGCCAAGAATCGTTCTTCCTGTGCGAGTGCCGATTTCTCGAACGCCTCGTGCTTCTTGATGAGTTTGATGGTTTCTTCGAGGTTTCTACCGTATTCCCTCGAAATGAGATATGGCTCTTGGGCGAAGAGCCAAGATTCGGCGACAGCAGCGTCGCGGGCGAATTGGTACACTTCCAAGACTGAAACATTGAAAAATGAGAGCATTTAATAATTTTCGAGAAATGAAACTTACTGAGCTGCAGATACTCCCAACGATCCTCCCATCTGCGCATCATTTCGGCTCTTTCGGTGGTCAATTTGATCAATTTTTTCTCGATTTCGCTCGAAGCGTAATGTTTCCTGTTGAGCAAGTCTCTTCCCAATGAGATGCAAGCGTTGAAGTTCTCCTCGCGAGCATCGATTTCTGCCTTCAGAGATTGATGATTGTTCATTAGAAGTTCCACTCCGGATACATCCTTTGGCCGTTCTTGTGAGTTCATTTCTCTCTTCACTTCATCCATCCACAACAATAGATCACGGACCATATTCATAAACTTGAAGAGGTCAGAAGTATCCATGAGACGAGATGTACGGGCGTCACAGAGTCCACGGAGATGTCTCCATGCCTTGACGACTTCACTTTCACGAGATCCGATATCCAAAGCCTTGTCTCCAGCGTATCCATCTCTGAGCTCAGCGGCATCTCTCTCGATCTGAGCGACTTGTTCTCCGATGGCAGCAATATCCTTGAGATAGTTTTGATGTTTTCTTGACAATGCTCCAACACTGCTCGAGTCACGTCCAAGGTCTTCTGGCATGGCATGAGTCTTCTCCATAATTCTGGACAAGCAATCACGGCAGTCGTGATAGAACTTGTGAAGAAGTCGGGAAGCTTCGAGAATCTGGGCACGAGTGTCCATCAACTCAAGCAGATTCTCCCATGCCTCATTCAACGAATCCTTCCACAAAGCAATGGTTGGTGCATCAGTGTGTCCGTGGGCGATAAGAGTATCACATCCATCGTTGGCATTGGCAACACGCTCGGATCCAATGTTTTCAGTGTCACGAGCGAATTGTTGGAATCTCTCTTGGAGCATTTGAACGTGTTCGTAGTCTTGTCCATTCTCTTGACTTCCAGCAACAACTTCCTTGTCGGCGATCCATTGGAGAAGATCATCGATTTCGCGATGGAGGGCATAGAGTTCCAAGGTCTCCTCGAGTCTCTTTCTGCGTTCCTTGGACAGATCTTGGAGTCCAGCATAAAGTTTCTCGATTTGAGCTTGACGGACAGTGATTTGTTCGCTGAGGGGTGACTTCTCTTCAACAAACTTGTGAGCCTTGTTGGCAAGAGCACGAATGGTATCAGCAAACTTGTCGATGTCGCTTTGAAGACGTTCGTGTTTCTTGATTTGGTTCTTAGTCGAGAACTCGTCTTTTCCTCGTTCGTCTTGCATCATGTACAATTCTTGCTCACTCATCCATGCCTCAGCCTCTCCGCAATCGTACAAGAATTGATGAGCCTTCTCACTCTCTCCAAGATCTCCCTTTCTATCCTTGACAGCGTCCTTCAACTCTTGCCAAGCACTTCTCAATTCTTGAATCTTCTTCTCGAATGCTGGTCCATTGGCATGTCCCTCATCGATCAACTCCTGACCATTATTACAGATCTGGTTGATCCATGGCTCGTGGTTATCGATTTCGTTGGAAAGAAGTTGGAGGTTCTTCTGGAGACGATGACAATCTGGAAGACTTTCTCCGAGATTCTGAGCTCTGGCGAGCACGAGTCTCTCTGAAATCCACAATTTCTCATCATCGACATCGCGACCGAATTGGAAGGCGGCCTTCTTTCTCTCCAAAGCTTTGCGTCGGTCGTCCAACGGAGCTTGAAGACGTTGAAGTTGTTCTTGAACAGCCAAACGATGAGCTCTGATGTTTTCGAGCTCTTCTGGGTGAAGTTCCTCAAGTTGTGGTTCCATCTCCATGAGTTGGTCGATGTGTTGAGCCTTCTTAATCATCTCGGTTTCAATGAGATGTTGCTTCTGCATGGCCACATTGACAGTGGTGAGATCAGCTGGTTGATCTTCACGAGTCATCTCGTTCTCCAATTGAGTAGCCCATTCCTTCATGTCAGCAATGCTCTGGACGTACAATTGTTGACGGTTAGCATCGAACAACTTCTGTCCCTTCTCTTCGGTGGTCTTCTCCAACTCGTCCCATTGAGTAGCCAACTCTTCGATTTGTGGATCGATAGTTCCATGGTACTCTGGTTTATCGTCTCCGAGATTGATGGCGGCATGCTTGAGTTGGTCGAGACGTTCCTTGTTAGCAGCAAGCTCGGATTGGAATGCTTGATGTCTGACGAACTTGGATGTGATGGTCTTGGCATCTCTGTATGTCTCGTCTTGAGCACGGATCATCTTCTCCTCGATCCATTCTCTCAACTCGTCGCAATCGGACAAGAATTGTTGGAGTGAAAGAGCATCCTTCAATTTCTTGAGTACTTCTTGAGCCTTCTCGCGGTTGGCTCCACGACGTTCGTCAATGTTTCTGGCTTTTTTGTGGATCTTGTCAGCGGCATAGTGACCGTCTTGGCAGAGTTGATCTCCGAACATTCCAACGGCACGGATCTTCTCGTCGTTGGCGTCCATGGTGGTAATGAAGTCTTGGTGTCTCTTGAGTTGGTTCTCGGCTTGCTCCAAGGATTGTGGAACGTCGTCCTTGGCAAGATAGTTCTCTTGTTGGGAGAGCATAACTTCGGCTTGCTTGGCATCGCGGAGGAACATTTGAAGGTTGAGTCCTTGTGAGAGAAGGTGTTGTCTGTTGTCCCACATACGTTGCAATTCTTCCCATCCTTCTTGAAGTCCAGCGAGACGTTGACGAAGGAACATGTATTGTGGATCGGTTTGATCTTGGGTAACACGATCTCCCATAGCACGCATCTTCTTATAATCCTCAGCGTATCCATCAATCTCCTCACGGATAGCAGCGTGTTGGTTGAGAAGTTGTTCAGCCTCAGCCAAGGATTGTGGCTCTTCCTCGGAAGCAACTTGTCTCTGTGTAGCTGTGAGCCAAGCTTGGAAGTGATCCAAATCACGGAGGAATCGTTGAAGATCTCCGGCTTCGTCGAGTTTAGCCTCGTGCTCGCGAACCTTCTTGTTGAGAATATCCCAGACTTGATGGATTCTCTTGATATCCTCTCTGATGGCTTGAGCCTCTTGTGGTCGTTCTCTTTCAATGTCATCGGCTTCTTTGTGAAGCGAATCGAGCTTGGCTTGAATTGCTCCCAAATCGCGTTCCATCATCGAGAGTCTTCTCTGGAGCTTCATGACTCCAGAGAGATCGTTGGTCAACGCATCCGAATCTTCGAGAACACGGGTCTTGTCCTCGATCCAGGTGACAGTTTCTTGGCAGTCGATACGGAAGGTTTCCAAGCGGTGAGCTCTCTCGAGTTCGTTCTTCTTTTGGTCGACCATGTCGCGGAGTTGAGCCCAGCGAGCGTTGAGTTTGTTTTGGCGATGGAGAATATCGTCGGAGTTTGGATGTTCAACATTCAACAATTGGCGAGCCAAATCGTTGACATTGGCAACCTTGGCTTCTTGGTTCTTCATGTCTTGCTCGAGAGTGTCGAATCTGTGCTTCATGATCTCAACCTCTTCGATGTCGCGTCCTGGTACCAATGTTGCCAGAAGTTTTCCCTTTTCGTCGATCCAAGACTCGACCGAATCGGCGTCCGAGTACAACTTGTAAAGGGAAAGAGCATCGATAAGTCTTTGCTTGCGGAGCTGAGCAAGATTCTCGAGTTCTGCCTTCTGTCTGAGAGTAGTATCCAAACGTTGTCTGATATCTGGATGCTCTCTGGCTTCTTGTGGAAGAGATTCCGCCTTGGCGTGAAGAACCTTGATGTGTTGATCGAAGTTTTGCAACTGGTCGGTGACATCGTCGTGCTTCTTGAGAAGAAGTTGAACAGTTCCTTCGTCCTTTCCAACGTCTTCAGATGACATGACGCGGAGAGTGTCGTACAAGTAACGGTCAACGTCATCGGCATCGGTGAAGAATTGATAGTATTCGACTCCACCGGCGAGTCGTTCCTTGCGAACGGCTGAGAGACTCTTGAGTTTGTCGATGTAATCACGGATCTCGGCAAGTCTTGGAGGAATGTTGTCACTTCCTGGGATGTTCTCATCTTGCAATTCTTTTCCGGAAACTTCGAGACGGTCGAGGTATTTCTCCAAATCACGAAGGTTGTTCTCAGCGTTTTTGTGCTTGGCCAAAAGATGAGAGACGGTGACGATGTCACGTCCAGTGTCGGTGGAAGAAAGGACTTGTTCTTGTTCTTTGATTCCATGCTCCAACTCAGCAACATCCCACCAGAATTGGCAGAGTCTTTTGTTATCTTCAAGACGACGTTTGCGTTCAGCAGCCAAGTCGAGAAGCTCCTTGTAACGTTTTTGAAGAGTGTCACATCTCTCGTCAATAGTTCCTGGCTCAACTGGTTTGTAACCACTTCCGTCTGGTCCTTCTTCATTACGGAATCGTTGAGATTGAGCAATGGAATTGTTGACTCGTTCTCCGATGATGTTGATATCGGATTCAAGAAGAGCATGCTTTTGAAGCAAGTCTTCAACGTCCATGAGATGAGCTCCGAGGTCTTCGCTCAAAAGTCTGCTCTTGATGTCGTCCATAAGGTCGAGAGTGAGGAGCATATCGTGGAAGATCTTTTGGATAGCCATCGACAACTCCAATCGGACTCTGCGAGCCAACAGAAGTTGGAAGAGATAGTTCCAGAGCTTGAGAACATTCTCTTTTCTCTCGTTGATCTTGGCTTGATCGTGATAGTTCTCGGCCTCGAGTTCTCCAGCAACAGCGACGACAGCTTGGACACGTTCCTCGTAAGCGAAGATGTCGGTTTCGATGGCTTCGTGCTTCTTCGTGGCTGCTTCAACAGAAGACAAATCGTTTCCGAAGTTGTCTTGGCTGACGAGACGCTGGTTCTCAGTGAGCCAAGTCTCTCGCATCTCAGCCTTTCTGTTGAATCGGGCAGCGAGTTGTTCGAGCTTCTCTTGGCGGATGAGTTCTTCTTTCAAAGCAAGCTCACGTTCGTGTTCGGCTTTTTCGAGGGATTGCCAGGCCTGAAATAACGAAAAATAAAAAAGGAATGTTTTGATTTTTTTCTATTACAGCATGAGCATTCAAATTTAGAAAGAACTCACTCTATTGATATCAGCAATCAGTTTTCCTTCTCTCGGCACAAAAGGTCTCTGATTGTTGGCACGCATAGCTGACTGAAGAGTGAACAAAAGAACTTCGAGTTCTCCCTTTTCATCGAACTTTGGTGGTTTCTCCTGAGTACGGTAGTCGTTGAACTCGGTGAGTTGCTTCTGAACTCCATCCAAATTGTTCTCGAAATGACGATCATTCAAAAGTTGAATTTTGGCATGAATCCATTCGAGCAAATCGGATGAAAGTGTCTCGTATCGGTTGATCATTTTGTCATTCTCCATCAACTCATTGATGACTTTTCCGATACGTTTTCCTTGGATGTTATCCTGTTTCAGCTTGTTGAAATAATGATAATATGTAACTACATAAGTGATGATTGATTTCTCGTCAGGTTGATCAACGTTCACATCTTCGGCATCGAGGAACTTGGCCAATCCCAATTGATTTTCTGCGGTGTCAAAAGCAGACTGCAAATTGTAAAGAGCATTCGATTTCTGGAGATTATCATAATCGACGAGATCGGATCTATGTTTATGGATAAGTGCATTGAATGCGAGACCGTCTCTCCAACTGGTCGAGAAGTTTTTCACATTGACATTTGGATATCCGGCTGTCTTCATCTGGCACCACAACAACAACGCCTCCTTCGCTGAGCGTGTCTCATGATTGTCAGCGTCTTCGAATGTGATATCTTGGATCTGGAATCGGAGGATGATCGTCCAGATGAGACCCAACGTGAGACGTGAGTTTCCGTCAACGATATCGTGTGAACCCAAGTTTTCGAGATGCACATGTTGGTTGCGCAAGAATTGCAGACCCTTTTCGACGTTTTCGAGACAATGGATACGCATTTTTCCCGGTGTCGGCTTCGGCTGAAAATATGGAAAATGTCAATTTTTGTCTTTTGCAATTCTTTTTTTTCTTTTATTCAATTAGTCCTGGGTCAGTCTATCTCTTCCGGAAGAAATGTTTCCGTTTGCAGGAAACAAATTCTTCTCTCTTTTTTTCTTGGCCCACTTCCTCCCATTGATTTTTTTCGGGTGCAACGGAAAAGGGAGCAAAGAAAAAGATGGCACGAAGCGTTTCTTCTTTTTTGCAACGTCTTCCAATCGAAAATAGACAGAATAAGGAAGTTTGGAGGGGTGGGGGGTTACTACAAAATCAAATCTGACTTACCAGGCGTTCACCAGAGAGAACTGCAAGGAGTCGGAGGAGCATTTTTCCGTCTCGCATATCCATGTAGAGGTCCTGAAACATTCGGAAGATTAATTGAAGAAAACCCAGGTTTGAAATCTCACTTGTACTTTGCAGCTGACTCGAACCAAGTGTGAGTTGACCCATTTTGTGAACGTCTTCTTCTGCACAAGTTCACGTTCATCTGGAAAAATATGACGTTGGATTTCAGAACTCAAAAAAATGTTTATGTGTGGGATGTAATGAGCAATAAAAAAGACGTCAGTAGCTAGAAGAGTTTTCTACAAACCTCGCAATCCTCTGTATCTCAAATCGATAGAATTCACAGTTTTTTGACCGCAAACAGAATCAAAAACTTCTGCACTAACTGGCGATTTATTCTCATCGGTATGACGATGATTTGAGAGTGAAGAAAGAGCACCAGTTGATCCTGGATAGACGCCAGGACTCACTGATTCTCTAGTCTTCCTCAGCGATTTTTTCACTTTCAGAATATTGCCAAGATAGGTACAGTCATCTTGTTTTTCACAGTCAGAAGCACTTTGATATTCATCCGGAAGATCTACTTCAACAGCTGGATGGTCATCAACAGACGACATGCCAAGAGAGAGTATGGGGAAAAAGGACTGTTTGTTTGGAAAGTTTCCTCTATCAGAAAGAGTTTCTATTGATTTCTCGATAATATGTTGACGGCATGCCGACACTTTTTGAGGAGTTATCAGTTTTCATGGAGAACGGAGTGATAAGAATTCAAAAATGCATGAGAATTGTTTGTGTTAGAATGGCAATAGGAAGAAAAAACGAAACATAACTAAAGTTCTTTCAACTCCAAGTAAAGCTTTTTTTTTCAAGGACCATCGACTAAAAAAAGAGGATAACGTACTATAGCCAGAGTCATAAAAAAGAGTTTTATCGGTTTCGGACGAGACTAATGGATTTGAAAAAAAAAAGAGAAGAAAGAAAATTAAAAACTCACTTGCTAGTGCTTGAATACGGGAACGTTCGAAAAGACGGGCGGACGAGTTGTCATCATAGTCCTCTTCTTGGTTATAGGCGCCGGAATTGACGTCGACCTGAAAATGCTGGAGTTTTGAAACATCTCAAAGACTAGATTCATGTTGGATGTTTTCAACTTTGATGTGAACGGCTGATGAGAAATTTATCAAACAACACTCTTTGAAATTTCCAAGGTTATCAGATTTTTGGTCAACGTAATTTTTTGACAGAATATAGTTGCCTTCGTTGCCTGCGATTCTTCATCCAATTTTTCATAAATTTTAAATTCTTACCTGGGCCATATTGCCGACGTCGTTTCGCGCCGTTGCAAGTCCCGCCGAAATTTTGCTGAAAAACTGAGATAGTTGAAAACATGTCTTCGAAAAGGTTCGATTTTTTGGAATGAGTAAAAAAGTCGAAGAAAAAGAAGGCGAGAAGACGGAGGCAAAACCTCGCATTCGTTTTAAGCCAATAGGCTTATGAATTGGCGAGTTGACGGAAATAGTGGATGAGAGTAAGAGGAAGAGACAAAACATGAGGATAGTAGAAGACAAAAGAAGAAGGCGACAAAAAACAACAAAAAATGAATGGGACTGGGAGCGAAGAACTCGAACTGGGAGCATTGGCAATTAGTTAAGAGAACCCCGTGCCACCAATTGGCAAAGTGGAAAACAGAGGAAGGGGAAAGTTTAGGAAACAATGAAAACACATCAAGTAATGGGCGAAGAAGACACAAACAGAAATAGGGAAGAATCGAATAAATGGAGCAATGCTCTGTCCCCTCTGTGCTGGTTTTAAAGAGAAGGGCATCCAGTGGTTCGAGGTGGGGGCAAGAAAAAGAAAAAGAGGGCCTAGTGGCCAACCGCCCGGCTGGGGCCCTCAACAACTGCGGGAAGAGAAGGGCGCACTCAAACACGTACATACACACGGAGAGAAAAAGAAAGAGCCCCACAACTCGAACATACACATGGGTCCCTCTTGTGGCCCAAATGAGTGTCGAGTGGGAGCGGGCGATAAAAAGAGAAAAAAGAAGAAGCTCTAGAGAAGAAGAGATTACATTAGAGGGGATTAGAAGCTCGTGTATGTATCAATGTATCCATATGTATACATAAATCCATAAAGTGAAGAGATGGTTATAAGAAACATATGGGCTCATATCTATGACGAAATGAGTTTGGGAATTTTTTTAGAAGCTTTCAAACAATTCTTCGACTTGTTTCATGTTCCTAACTTTAAGAGTTTTGATTTCTCTACAGAAACTGATAGCTAAAGATTCGAAAAGCATACTGGAGAATTGAATAGAGAGATGTGTGACAACAAAAATAATGTTGAGTTCAGAATTTGGCATGTTTAGAGCAGCGGCAAAAAAAAGAAAACAAGCGTCATTTCGGGTAAACGCAACATCTTGCTGACGAACGGGATGTGTTTTTCTCTCCACTCTCTTTTCAAAAAGAACAACAAGAAAACAATCATAAAAAATAGAGACCGAGAGACGGTGCAAAAACGATGCTGCTGGAATTGAAATCGAGAAGAAGAAAAACGAAACGAAGGCAGCGGAGGAGTAAGAGGAAGAGAGGAGGATTGGCTAAACGACGGGACGGATGCGGTGACGGAGACGGAGATGGAATGATGTGGAAACAAGACACCTCGGCATTCGGAGAGACACAGAAAGCGTTAGAGAGAGGACCGTTGGTGTGCGCAAAAGATGCAGGGTTGGCACACATCCGATCGATTTGTGTGGAGAGAGAAAAGGGGGGGACCCCGGGGTTTGGGGGAGAAAAGAGTGCTTTGTGTACCACAGACGCAGGCGAATGCCCTCTCCGAACGCTTCACTATTTCGAGAGAAAGAAGAGAAAGAAGGAAGGTCGCGCACTTCACAGATGCTACTGGTCTGGTGGTTTATGATTGCGGGTTAAAAGAAGAAAGATTAATTGATGTTGTGTTCGAATTAATTTGAGCATTTGATTGTGTCAAAGTCAGGATTAAGAGATGTAATCTTGATAGATCGTTTCTAATGTCAGAACTGTAACTTTGAGAATCTTGGACAAAGATGAAGCTTAGTATTTGATGATTCATTTTATCGGAGAAAATGAAAGGACAGCTGTTAGTGAAAAAACAAACAAACGATCTAAATGAGCGAAGATCAATCAAAGATCGACTGATTGATGGCAAGTCAAAATCAGATTTATGATTTTTTGTATTTAAGAGTTTTCTGAGGATTGGCAACTAGAAACCTTTGTACGAATTTCAGATCTACAAAAGTCCGTTCTTTTTCTAAAGTCCAAATAGATTCTCATTTCAAATTCTCAACACAATGAAAAACAGCCACCGTTCTTCCCTCAATTTTCTTTCCAAATGACCCTGACTTTCTACTTGATTAATCTGTTCTCCTCTCTCCCACCAGCTAACATACCTAATTGTCATAGGTCATATTGTTCAATCAAATCTCATTTGAACTAATTGCAAAACGAATTTTAAAAAGTTGCGAAAGTGAAGTACAACAGGTTTTTTCCTGCCTTCAAAAAATGGGTAGAAGTGGTACTGAAAGGCGTGAAAAAGATAGACACCCGACAACAGGACCAGTCCTTTTTTGCCAATTTTTTTGATGGCTCGTCGTTGTGTGTCTCATCGTTGCGCCTTTCTGCCTAATTCGATTCGACAATGCCACCACCACAAACGCCTATCCTTCTTATTCTTCTTTCCCTTCTAGATGTATATGCCATTCATCATTTTTTTAGAGGAATTGAAGGGTGCATAGAAATCAGGAGCTTGAAATCAGTTAGAAGACAAAATGAAACAAGTACACGTACACAGAATATAAATGCGAAGGCAGAAGAGAGACAGGAGACGACGAGCAAATACATACTGTATTGTATGTATGTATTGTACAAACACATTTGATGATGAGGAGGAGGAAAGGGGAAATAGATGGGGGGGAACACGAGAGGGGGATCGACCTGACACTCGGTATAAATTGGAATCGGAGAATAGGGGTAGAATTGGAAGAAGTAAAACGAAGAAATAAGGAAGAATCTTCGGGATTTTGGAAGTGGAAGAAGAAGATGTGGGAAGTGTCCCTGGAGACGTCCAGTGTTGTGTCACTCAATGAGTTCAGAATTTGACTAGAGACATCTACTTTCTTTTACAAGAAGTTTAACGTTTTAGATTCGATTGGTAGATAACTCGGAATACAATAAAGACTTTTCAAGGTGACATCTTATTTCAGAGACGCCAAAAATTGTATGGACGAAAATAATTGAAGTGGCAGGTCTGAAAAAGAAAACAAAGAAATTGAGATGAAAACTAGAAATCAAAAACCACCGACATCCAATACTTCAAAAAAATATGAATAGAAATCAAAAGCTAGCTTCCCATTATGAAAGAAAAAACAAGTGAGCTCCAATCTAGAAGTTCAAAACCGACGTACAAAAAGTTGTCTGATTAGATTTAATGAATCAAATCGAAATGTTTACCTACCGAAGACAATTAGATCAATGGAGAAAAGTCATTTTGCAATGTATTCGGATAGTTTCTGCGGCTTTAGTGTTTCTATCGGATTGAATCAACAATCAACAGAAAAAGAAATGAAACATTTTGGAGAGAAAGAGAAACAGAGAGAAAGAATTGAGGAGCCTGGTGCGCAACCAAACAGACCCCGCAAAAATGTCTCTTCTTCTTCTCTAAAATTTTTTACTGCGTCCCTTGTCCATGCTTGTGCCCCATATACAGATATTGGTTTCCACTACAACAATAGGCTCTTCTTTCTCTTTTTTGATTTGTTCCTACAACAATCGACACAATCTGGCAACCCGCTATTATGTAACGATGTGAAACCAAACCGCGACGGACGGACTGGCATGCGCTGACGACGATGTGAATGATGATGATCGATTTTTTGTTGTTCGGTTGAAAATTGAAGTGATGGGAGAGGTAGGCGGCGACCTTGACGTTTCCGACCGCATACCGAAATTGGAAAAAGAGAGAAGTGAAATTAAAGAGAAATAGAAGGAGAGAAGATGTTGTGTGTTGATTCTAAATAGATTGGCAGTGGTAAATAACGCCTAGAAATGTTTCTAGAAAGAGCAAAATTAAGAGAAGAAAACAGAGAATTCTCTCTTTCTAGGGCCTAAACCAACAGAAAATATAACATAAACAATAGAAAAAATGGGCATGTGTACTATAATTAAGACAGAAATAGGAGTCACCAGTCGCGTTCTTCTTCTGTTTCTTGTGTCCTCCTTTGGCTGACTGCGCTCGAAAAAGTATAAGGTTTCACTGGTAATCGAGACTTTTGGACTGAAGAAATAACGGCCGGAACACAGAGACAACAGACGGAGGCAATTGAGAAAATGGGTCTCTTCTCATCGTTTATTTCGGTGGTTTTGGAGGAAGAAGCAGTTCGAGAGGATAAGATGATGACCACAAGATGTTTTGAGAAACTATAGGGCTCTTCTCAATTGATTTTTTCCCTTCTACTTTTTGGTGCTGGGAAAGGGGGAGATGAATTTGGGAATTGTGGATGGAGAATTAAGCAAATATACAAATACACTGACTGATGCTGCGAAAGTTGCATGTGCTGCACTCTGAAGCTCAAACACTTATCAAAGAAACTGGACAAGTTGGAATGTGAAAAGATTCAATAAATAGTTAAGAGATCCTGGAAAAGCTCACTCAGTGGAACAATTTTACTGTTTTGACACGGTTCGAAATTCAAACGACTAATATGAGTCATAAAATTTTCGTATATGTCAAAATGGTTAGAGAAAATACTCGAATATTCCCGACGGGGACAAAATAGATCCGGCTGAATAAAAACCTAGAACAAAAGTCGGGCGGACCCGAAAAACAAGACAACAAGGTTTAGTTCATTTTACTACACAAAAAGAAGAAGAAGAAGAATAGAACCTTGGACAAATTGTAAAAAGATAGAGGGACGGATAAATGAAGCGAGATGAGCCCCAGGTGAGAAATTGAGAAATCCCCTTCCTGTCGATCAGTGTCTCTCAAAACTAATGACAGCAGGAGACGCAGCAAGTGCAATAGTACAGCATACGTGCAGAGGATGGATGGATTTCATAAACTTCTTGAATGTTTGCCAGTCACTTTGCTAACTAAACAAGTACCATATGAATCACATTTTATGTTGGAACGGTTGTTGAAAGTCGAGAGTTCCAAAAAAGTGACCAATGATATATACAAAGTGAATTGTTCGGCAGGCGGTTTGGACAGAAACAGATGCGGGATTTGCAGTAAAAGACTAATCCGGCAACGGGATGGATGTCAATAGCCGGTAATACCCGGGCGGGTCAGTGGGGTTTCAATGAGCCAGAAAATCGGGGGAAATATTGAAGGTCAATGGGTTGAGAAGACCATAATTGTGAATATCTGGGAAGGATTGAAACATCTGCTTCGCCATTTGGAGTACCTTACTTCCAGATGAGTTTGAAAACGGAGGGTTAATCAATTTTTAGATTTACTGTGTTTATGAATTTTCCAGTTATAAAAGATAAAAGAAATGTTGGAAGCGTCTGGCCAGAATGGCTTTTGTCTGATTCGAACCGTTTTGAAAACACAGAAATTCTCAGAATACCAGACGACGATTTCAAGCTTATTTCATTAGTTTTAGTGTAATCAGGTTCTAGTTTTTCTACCAGTTTGACACTGATATGATTAGTTATTATGTGAACACCTCAAACTCTCCCTAATTTCCTTCATACATACTTCTGTCTAGAAATTTTCAGCACATTCACAGATAACTGGGTGTTACTCAAACTACTGCATGCATTCATGAAAATTGAACTAAATTCAACTGCACTGACCTAGAAAATTGAAACAGCTTCGTAAAAAAGACAAAAAGAATAGGACGGGTGGACCCGTCAACCCGCCAACACACACCAAACATGGAATGTCCCCTCGGCCGTTGGCTTTTGTGTGACACTTGAAAATTCATTGCTCCCTGGAGTCATTTGGTGTCTCGCACTTTCATGGGGCTCTTTTCTCAAAAAGAAACTTTATTCTCACCGCCACAACACAAAATATATACACATTTATGTTTGTCTGATGGAGGAAGGGAAAAAAGAATGGGGAAAAAAAGAGTGCAACCCGTTTTTTGGTATTTCGAATTTGGAATAATTCTCGTGGAAAGCGAATTTTCAAAGATCGGTGCATAGGAAATTGGCAATTAATAAAAATTAAAGTAACAAGTAAAACTACATGGGGGCGAATGATGATACATCTCTACTAGCATGGTTGGCACGGAGAATCGGGTTCTCCATCTGGAAGGTCTTCGCTGAATGTGATTGTGATTTCAGGCATTCCACGGTGCTCCACTGCCGACATTCTGGAATTTTGAGGTTTAGAACTCATACAGAAACCTAAGTATTTTTGAAAACGAATTCAAATATCAAAACTCACTTATGCAGTTTCTTCTTCCTCTTCTCGTTCGGCAATCTTGGTAATTTGTAGTCTTCGAAAGGAGCGAGGTGTCTGAAAACAGTCCTTCATTTTTCCAAAGATCCTTTTTTTCAAAACTCACTTGCACGTTCGTTCGTTGTACTCCGATGAGAAGCGCTCGCTTCTTTTCTGCATGTAAATTGGCTTGAGAAGAACGTCCGATGAGCGGCTGAAAAGAATACACAAATTATATTCTGAATTCGCAAAATCATGCGAGACATAAAAGAGGAGTTAGCTCATTCTTCTGAAAATTAGTATCTGAATGCGTTTCGATGCAAGTTTTCAGGACGGAACGAAAGATTTCCATAAGCTCGTGCATTTTTTAGTTTGATTAGAACTTGTTTGTCTTGCTTTTCAATTTTACCTCGGACAGATGCGCGTTCAGAGTTGGTTTTCTATAACTAGAATGACTTTATTATAACCTTCTGAAACATCATTTCAGAATACAAACCTGCTATTGCTCATTCTGGAGCCTTGTCGTTGAATCTGGCCTCCTGTTTCACTGGAAATTCTCATTGATGCTGTCCTAGACATTGCCGTATAGTTATTGTAGTCACTGACGGTAGCACAACATCCATTCCTGAAAAAAAGCAGTCTTGTATTCTGTTCTCCATCTTCTGATCCCTTACTTCAAAATGAAAATCAGTGTCTGTCTGTACTTTTCCGAGAACGTAAAGTAGATGATGAAGGTGGTTCCCGAGTTGAGAACGACTAAAAGGTTCGAAAGATCGTTGAGCCAATATGCCAATCCCCTCGTGCTCTGAAACACAAATTTTCAGATTGTTGTTTTGTGTTGACATGAAAAATGTCACGAGAAATCGACGCGTCGACTGGCGCGGTTTTTTGTAGTAAGCGACTAAACCGAATGGACGCCGACAAACACGCAATCACAATGACTTATTCAAACCTCGTCTTGGAACAATGTTGGAAAAATGCTTTCGGAGACATTGAGCAGGAATGGAAGAGTGTTGCAAATGGCAAAAACAAATGTGACTATTAGCAGCATTACTGTCGTCGACTGTTCTCGTTGTTGCTAAAAATAATAAGAATTCTCGAATGATGATGTTTTTATGGTTTTCAGAAACAAAAACTAGTCGAAAATTGGCTCTTTTAAGGTTTGGCCATAGACGAATTGTTTTAAAAGGCATAATAATTCCCAATTTTGGCTTTGGTTCCGCTGATTTTTGAAAAAACTTCCTCTTCCTACCTGTCTTGTTAGCATTTGTCTCGTTTTGCTCAATTTGCACATTGCTACAATCACATGTCCATTGGCAAAAGCCATCACGGAGAACGGCACCAAAAAGTGTGTTACGATGTACATAATGGTGTAGTATCCAACATAGTACCATCTGAAAATCTCAAATGCTCTCACCATAGATTCTTTTATTTTTACCGATGAGTTCCAGGATCTCGCAACCATTTTTCGTAAATTGCCCCTGTCTCTGTGGCAACAAATCGGTACTCGAAGAACCGAACAAAGTTGTAGAGGAATGCGGAGACGATGATAACAAGAATGGCATTTCTCGATTTCCTCGGAGTACACCATACTCTGACTTGTAAAGGTCGACACACGGCCACCCATCGTTCTAAAGTGATCATGACCATAATGTAGACAGAGCACGTCTGCATCATCAAATTAATTGGGTAGATCATTTTGAGAATGTAAGCCATATATGTTGATAACGAGCGATCGTCTGCCCATAAGTCGAGATTTGGAATCACGAAAATTGGAATAGACAGTGTGAGAAGAGAAAAATCGAAGAATGATAAGGCGCATAGTAGTACATTTACCTGAAAACGGAAGGATGGTTTTTCATTTTTTCATAGATGAAAATCAAAATTTTCAAAAAAAATGAACTAATTTCCAAACAAATCAAATAAACACTTACAGATGACGCTCTCATGTGCGGTCTGCTGAATAAAATAAACGAAAGTGTGTTTCCAAAAATTCCTACGAGCACGATGACAAGGATGGCACATGCCATCAACTGCTGACTTTCCATGTTCTGAAAATTTATAAAATATAACTGGAATCTGAAGTTAAATGAAAGTAGTCGAAATGATCGAGTTTGACTACTGGCAGAAAAAAATAGACAGAGGAGGAGGAGTGGAAAGAGGAAACGACTGGAAAATTGTGGCTAATTCAAAGAGCAAAGAAATTGGGGCAGAAGAACAGAATTCCTTCGAAGATGATGGGAGGAAACGAGAGAATGGGATACAATAATGTAAAATGTACTTGGGGGCAGGCGCGGTGTCATAAACAAGCTAATATGTACAATTTCAGTCTGGTTTCTCTTCTTGATTTTTGTTGAAACTTTTTTCGATTTTTCTGGAACAGTGTAAAGTGACAAACCGATTATGACCGGATCACGGAAGTTTGGCCGATAGGAAAGACCAACTTTTGTCTAACCTGACTTTCCCATGTTACTCTCTAGTTTTTTATCACGTGAAAACTTTTGGTTTTCGGGGGAGCTCTGGAGGGAATAAGAAGAGGTGGGAAAGACATCGAAAAAAATGAAGATGAATCATTGAATTGGTGGATGGATGGTGATGATGTGAGGGAAAAAATGGAGAAGTGAATGGAAAAAGCTGTTATGAATACAAACAAATCAGAGCGATATAGACTGCTGAGACGACTATATAATTGGGTTCGTTTGAAATCTGATAGAGAAAAAGATATCCGCCAGTTCTTGCTCAATGTTCTAATATTTCGTTTAACGGCTTTTTTGTTTTTAAGTTTCAATGAATCTTGAAAAATCGATCTTTTGATCGATCAGTGAAGCTTCATAGAATTTCACCTAGTTTTTCTGAAGTCGAGTCAGATAAACAAACCTAACTTTTCAATCGAATTGCATTGAATCATCGTATTTTTCCGTTCTTTTCATGTGTACTTCTTTGCATGAATATCTATCAAATTAGGAGGCTAGTCGGGAAAAAAAAACAATATTCTGAACGAGTTTTCCAATCAGTTTTCGTTGAAAAAGTCACTAAACGGAATCACATGAGGAAACAAAACGAACAGATTATTTTCCCAAACCCTATCCGTCAATAGTCTAAAAAATTGATCATTCAAAAAAAAATTGCGGAGTGAAAAGGGGAAAAAATATGTGTAGGCTGTACTACGTGAGTATCTGGGAGAAATTCTGATCGCAGATGAAGTCCACGCATTCATCAAGGCTACGAATGAATACGGGGCGCCGCGCTTTACCACATGATCTTCTGTCTTTCGGGAAAATGCACTCTTATTCTGAAAAGTAAAGGACTACTGTAATTGTGACCAATTTTGATCGTCATATAAAAATATGTTGCATAAACAATATAAACATGCAAAAAAGTCAACGGAGAGAGTGGGTGAGAGAGAAGAATGATCTACGAGTGAAAAACTCGCGGAAGGGCAGAATCGACGGCATAATTTGAAGTCATGTGGGAATATGAATGTTCCAACTAATTTCAAAAAAGAAATCATCTTGTCTGGCAGGCTCGAAATGTTTCTGTAAACAACCCTAGGAAGACAAGTAGTCCAAATTGGCCATGTTTAGAATATTGTGTAGGTGGAATCATAAGATGAACAACTACTTGGGAAAACTGTTTTTGTTAACTGTTCCGAAAATTAATACGGGAAATTATACTTAAGAGTTCAAGCTTACTTCCCATCCCATGACATTTTTAAAACATCCAGAAGTTCAAAGCATCAAGCTTCAAAATCTGAACTCAATACTCTCGGAAATCTGTAACATCTTCCTGGAAATTGAATCTTGTTCCTGTTTCAGCCTTATTATAGACCAATTAAAGGAGAAGTCCTTCTTTAGAATTAATAGTGCGCAAGTTTTGAAATTTTAAAAACCACGCATCATCTAGAATGATCAGAAATTACAGCTTCCGCCTCTCAGTGGGAACCAAGTTTCTGTCTCAAAACTAGAAATTAGAATAGTTGAAAACAAGATTGAGTGGTGAAGGATTTTCTATTTCGGTGTCACGATCAGAATAGATTTTCTTATCCGTGCTAATGATAAGCATGACGTTTCGAATGATTTTAAAGTGCCGGATGAAGAGGATATCAGGAAATATGGTAATACTTTCAACTCCCCCGGAGCATTTCCGTTCCGCAGTAAAAAAATATTTCAATTTTCAAATTTGCAGTTTTTTGCAGAAGGAAAAATCGAAATGAACATTGAGGATTGAATGACGAATAAAGGCAACTGCAGAAGAATACTTTTTTCTAGATGCGAAGGTGGGTCAATGATGCTAATTGTCGAGGAGAAGCAGAAAAAAGAAGAAAAAGAAAAAGAAAGGAGCAAAAGTAGCAGCTTTTCTTGGCTAACAGTGTGAATCACTTCACGTGGATGTGTGAAAATGTTGCCGACTATAATTATAATGAGGTCGAGAGGAAGTTAGAAGACGAAAAGATATAGAGTACGCAATTATTGAATGAAGAGTTAAAGAGAGACGAAAAAAGTAAACAAAGAGAAGGATAATTGAAGAGACCGGCTGATGAATGTTTCATGGATCATGGGAAATCCGGGGGACCCCGACGGCGACTTTTTGATTTAGACAGACAACGATAGAATACGTCTCTCTCCTTGAATCCCATTTTCCGAACTTGCGTATGATCAGAAAGAAGAAAGTTCTCAGCTTTTGAATATCTTCCCAAAGAATCAAAGAGTTTTCTCTAAAAATAAATGGTGGTTTTGGTATGGAGACCCCCAATTTTTCATGCCCTTCTTGAAAACAAAGCTTTCAAGAGAGGTCAGCATGATTCACAGAGTCATTTTTTATTGTTGACTGGTAAGAGAGCTCAATTAGGTTCCACGAAAAAGAATAGGGATCTTCGTTATCTACATATAATTAGAGAATCAGAAAATATTCAGTGTCAAAGGGAACCTTCTAAACTACAAACACCTCGATATCATCGATCCGGAACATGACAACAATAAGTGCTACGCAAAACTTTTTGCTTTTTGCTAATGAATCAAAATGTGTCGTCAAAACACATGACGAAAAAAAGTTGGTGACTAGAAAACACTAGAGAGACAAAAGGACACCATGACAACTTCTAAATTCGAAATCTGACACCTTCTGGGAACAACAAAACCATTCATTTCTGTCATTCTGCTGATGTCAGCAGAGGAACGTTTGCGATTTCTGGAAGATTCGAATCAAATTGGTGGAAGAAAACTTTGTGAATTTCGAAAGCGCCGAAAAACAAGAAGGGTGCAATTACTGAAAAAATAAACATGAATGAAGAGCGATATGATGCATTTCAGAGAAAGGGTGGGGGGACACAAGAATTTCAACCATATGAGCCTCGTAATGAGACAAAAAGAGGAAGAAGAAGAGGAGAAATGGACACAATTGAGAAAAGGACAAGAACATATCTCCTTTGAGAATAAGATTTGGTAATGGATTTCAGAATCTTCTAGGAAGCGTAGGAGACAGAGATTCAGAAGAAATAAGGAAATTTTAGTGGAGAAGTGGAACAATATGCGGACTTAAACTGCTTGGTCCATTTTTGGGAACAATTATATTCGAGTTAGAATGGAAAATCCAAAGGTTGAAAGTGAATTCTTGCTCTAACTGGACGGGATGAATATGAGAGATTGAAAAGAACAGTTTTTTGATTTCAGTGTTTGAGATCCAACGTCATTTTCGAATCTCTTCCTTTTCAGTTTTCAACGTTTTATCGCGTATTTCCGGAGGGCAAATGGATTCAGTCCGGAAGCATATTGAAAAGGAAAAAAAAGAAGAACGGAGGAAAAGTGCGAGGAGAGCTGGTGACGGGATAAGCCACGTGTGAAAGGTTTTGATTTGTTTCAGATGAAGAGTCGATGAAAAAAAAAGAGAAGAAGAACGGAATCAGAAGAAGAAGAAGGGCTAAAGTAGTAAACATGTACGAAAAGAAAACACATTCTGGAAGACAGAAAGTGAATTATAGTTATTAGAAAAACGCAGCGCTGGTCATCATTTATGGGTCTCTAGGATTAGCCATTTTTGGGTGGAATGGAGAGAGCAAGAGAGCAAAACAAAAAGTTAAAGGCTGTGGGAGAAGGAATATGGCATTTCAGAAGTTTCAGAGGCATTTCAACTTTCTCATAGTTTTTGCAAAACTTTTCGGAGAATCTCCTCATTTTTTAGGAATTCGATAACTACCGAGATCAGAACACAATAAATGCAGTAGATAAGGACAAACTCAGATACTAGGAATTCTCAGAAACTGAGTTTCTCATTTTCATTTTTATTGACTTCTCAAAAAAATTAAAATTCCAAAATATATCATAAAAATGCCCATTCACTTCCGCCTATTCTTCACTACCAATTTACTAGTTGGTGGATTTTGAAGAGTCAGAAATTTATTTTTTTCAAAACATATTTTCTCATCCGTTCCTTCTTCTTCTTCTTCTTCTTCTTCTTCTTCGTTCCCTCTGAAATTTTTATCCATTTTTTTTTGTTGAAGAATTTGATAGCACAACAAAACACGAAAAGCATCCAGAAGAGGCAAACTACTGTGTTTGAGGGGTCCCCCACGACTATATGAATATTTTTGGAAGAAGAAGAAAACGGAAAAGAGAACCCAGGAAAAAGTGCGATAATTTTGAGGTGGAAAAATAGTGGGATGAAGAAAAACTGAAATTTCTGAAAATGACAAGACTATCTCAAAATGAGAGAATAACATGGACAAATCTGGAATTTCAATCAATACATTTTTCAACACTTCAGTTGATATTTGGTGTTTGAAATGAGTGTGATGTCAAGAAAAAAGTAAATTGAGAGAAAAGGTTGACCTACCCACATGTGTCTGAAAAAATTGGATTCTCAATCGGAAAAACACCTGTTACGAAAAGAAGGTCGAAATTCGAATCGGGGAACCTTGGGATTTGGATCCGGAAGAATTTCGGATACAATTTGATGTCAATGATCTTCAAAGATCAGTCTGGTATCAAATACAAAACCAAGGAAAAAGAAGAAGTTCAGAGCTTTTCAAAATTGAATAAAAAAGATAGACGACCCGGAAATCAGACATCTTCAACTAAGTGAAGAATCCAAATATGAGTAGTCTCAATCATTCTCACATTCATCGTCATTTCTCTAAACTCAAACAGAGAAATGTCTCCGGTTGATACAAACCACGGCGACTAAATTGAATTATAGTATTTAAAAAAGTGCAGAATTATTCCGGGAAAAAACTAGTCTTTCGTGAATTGTGATATCTTTTTCTGCGATCAGAACGATCAAGAATCGAAAGGAACTCTTCTGGAACAAGAACTAAACTCTGGAAATAATTGCCAATCATTGCTTTTTCTTTGTGTTTTCAGAGCATCCGGATAACAAGTCCGTGGTGTGGTGACGAAACAATCGAAAATAACAAAGAAATCATGGAGAATTTGAAAAAGTGATAGCAGGTGGTCTCCACATAAGGAACAGATAGTGGATGAGAGAATACATGGGGGAGCAAAAATTCAAGATAATTGAAATAGTATTGATGTGATTATCAATGTTGGAGTAGGTTCTTCGAGAAGCACATGGACAACTTTTTAAAAGACTTTTGCCTGTTCCCAGTCATAAAATCTGTTTATTACTCGGAAAATCTTTTCTTCCTCTTCTATGTTCTTTTGATTTTTTTGTGGCAGTTTGAAATCAGAAGAACTTTTCATCCACGTCAGACGAATTTTTAAAAAAGGAAAGGTATAGTTAGAAGCAGTCTAGATTGATTCAATTCTATTTATAAAAGTTCTCCAAATAATTGTGGGTTAGCCAAAAGAAAACCTTTTGGTGACGTAGCGATACAGTAGTTTTGCTTCAAAAAAGCCTTCAAGTGAATCAACTTTTTTCCGTTGGGTGGCCCAGTCTTCAGAATCGAAGAGACAGAGTTCGAGATGATATCATTGCCTTTTTTGCGCCGCTGTCAAAATCTCGGATTCTCCGTCTACTCCTGCACAGAAAGAGAGAGCCCATTCTCAAACGATAACACGCAATTTAGGGGTCTTTCAGAAATTTGGTGGTGGCACCCCAAAGAACGGAAACTTGTGTGGTATTGTGGTATCCGGGGAAGAAGAAGAGAGATGGATTTCTAGAAAAAAGAGAAGCTCAATCGGATAAAAAACATGATGAAACTGGAATAGTGATGGTAATGGGAATGAGTAGGGTCATAAAAACAAAAGAGATGAGGATTTCAGAGAAAATGAGTGATGATCGGATACCGATTTTCAGGAGCAAAAGTATGAAAAACAGGTTCAATTTTATTCTGAAGCTGACTAGTACGTAGGACTTTTACTATTCCTTTAAAAAATATTATAACTTTCATCAAATCTCTTGAATCGACTCAAAAAGGACCACGTCCCATGAAGTACGTGCTCCAGGATAGAAAATTTCACAAATGTACCCACAACCTCATTCATAAGGTCAATCTAGGTCAACTCTATTGTGTTCTGCAACTTTTGGCCAACATTAGTTTCCAATTTGTAAGCGGCAACATCGAAAATAACACAAATTTCAAGACCTCAAATAACCGAAGGTTCTATGAGTTATCGGACTGAATGGTCAAGAGATATAAGAATCTTCTTGGAATGATGTATCGAATGGACTCTGTTTCCATGTTTCAACTCGGAAAAAGGAGATGCTGAGGAGATATTCAGCGGTGTACTTGTCAGTGTGACGGAGTGACTTGTCGGTTGAAAATGGACCAACGAAAAAGAGAAGAATCCGACGGAAATTCGTAGAGTGACGGACGGGAAACACGAGCTCGTCAACTGGGTAGCAAATGGCAGTCAGGATGGCAACAATAATAATAATATCAATACCTCTCTCTGGACAGGCAAGAGAATGAGAGAGAACAAATGATGAGTGGGAGAGAGCAATCTTTGTGTTTTGTTTTGAAACACTTTTTTTCAAAATTTACAAGTGATTTGCACTCGGAGAATCGGGATGGTAACAATAACAAACTCTTATCGATGTGTTGCCAAAAAAAAACATTTTTTTCCGAATGTTTGAAGAATCCAGTTCTCAACCTACGATTTTCAGATCGCCAACTTGAGATGCGACGAAAACTTCAAGCTGTCAAGACGATGCTCAATTGTGGGTTGTCTGAATCAGCAGACTTGTTCCGGCCATCACTTCAAACTTTTTTTGCAGAATTTCAAGGACCTACTTAAGGAAATATAACATTATTCGCAACATATAATGTAGTTATCTGGTGTGGTCCGGTTCTGGAATTTCAAAGGCTTCTGATTAGAATCATTGGTATCTGGAAATGTAGGGGCCCGATCAAGTCTATCTCAAGTTCATTAGACCAAGTTTAAAAAATAACAATCAGACTTTTAGAAACTGCTAATTAATGTCGAACAGCACGGAAATTCAAAAAAACAAGTATGATTCAAAGTCCTCTCCTCTTGTGAATTTCAGTTTTTATTCATGAAACTAGTTTTTCAACTACATTTTTCACTCTATCATCTCTCAGTGTTTGGCATTTACTATCGTTTCAATTTTAGCCTCAACCTAACATCTGAACCTTGATCTCCTAGTTTCGACCGGTTGTCTTCTTTATTTTTGGTCATTAGATGTTTTACTTGATGCACATGAGAAGCAAAAAAACGTAGAAAAGAAGAATGGCGTTGTGTTGAAATTCGGCTAATTCTCAAAAAATAAAACGAAAGATTCTGAATGAAACTTGAATAGGATAGAGAATACGTCAGTATCTTTTTCCCTTCCAAAAAGAGTTCCCGATTGAAAAAGGACACCCGAAAAAGGCAACCGGCGTTTCCGGGGGGCACCATTAGCTTTGGAAGAAGAAAAGCGGATTGACGAGAAAAGAATCTGAATGTCGGAAAGAGAATGTTTAACTCTGACCAAAAGAAAAAAGGGATTTCAGATTTGGACGTGAGGGATAGAGGGTCCTCTCCGAAATTCAATTGAAAGTTATAATTCTGAATAGAATTCAAAATGAACATATACTAATTATTAATAGAATGTTTCATGGAATCCTAATATTATTTCATATGTATATATTCGCAGGAAAATGAAAACTTTAAGAAAGAGAAAAGGATATCCGGATATGTATTCAATAGGTTGATAAATTATGGGCTCCAGAGTGATCAAAGATTCAAAATTAAACACGCATGAGGTTAAAGACTGTGAAGAAAATCAATAGCTGTGTTAAAGGCGGTTTCACTCTTTGTTTGGTTTCGGACCAGTTGAGTAGGAAGCAGTAGAATTAAAGAATATCGTAACTGATTCCTGAGGTTCATAATTTTCCTCGATACGGCACTGCAAACAACCCCTTCAAACTTTATTACTTCAATGCATTGTTCCAACATTAGGAAAACATGGCTTTGCAAAATGAATCACGGTTCCCAAAATGGATCACATTATCAATCCTTGTCTAGGTTCCAGATTCCCACACCCTATGTGACATATTGTGATTTTGATTTCTAGTTTTCTTTTCATAAACATTTATGAGAAAAAAACGAAAGTCTTCATGTCTGACAGGTGTTTCTTCAAATCCTTTCTTCCTTTTCGAATATCAGAACACGATGTGAATCGACATTTTGAGCATGTATCAAGAATCAGAGACCCCCCTCAATCTTTGTTTCATTTACTCAACACACCCAGTGGTTTAAACATAGAAACGTGTTATTACGGCTTCCAAACTCTCTAGTCTTCCACCTGTTTCTCTCGCCATGCTTTCATTTTTATTATTGAAATTCGGAATTTCTTCGAAACGGATTTCCAGTAGTTCCTCTGAACGGTTCCATTGGTGTCTCAAACTCATTTTTCATGTCTGATACCGCCATTTTTCCTTTTTATTCGTAGAATAAGGGAAAAAAATCACAGAGAAAAAAGGAAAAACCTAAAAACAAGATGTCAAATTTCCTTTGCTAATTGTTTTTTTTTTCTTTCTTACCTCACTTCTCTACCACAATTCCAATAACCAGAAATTGAAAACTTATCCGTCGATTCATTCAAATAAAGAAATCTTGCTGTGAGTATTTTCATAAATGAATTTGTTGAATAACTCGATTCTCTGTAGCTCTCCCCTGGTCTCTTTGAGTTCTACACTCATTTCTTTCTCTCCATTCTTACACATTTTTTGTCACTTCTTGGTCTACTGCTCCGATCACACAAACGTCACGAGTCCAGTGTTCTCATTTTCAGACCCATCGCGCCAATGTTTTCCGTCTAACAAGATACCAAACTTGAGCTAATCGTTGTGACTGTGCACTTGATTGGTTCCAATTGTTCGAATGTATCACGAGAATGGACTTTGCATAAACGTACATGACACCTTCCTAATTAGAAGCGATTTCGTCAATCGCTGAGCACACGATTTCTCAATATGTGAAATGTTACAGTGTCTTCAAGACTTTTCAGTTCTTGTCACATCTCTCTACACTACATTATCCTCGTGTATTTAAAAACTAGAATTTGCTTCGGCCTTATGATCTCTATTGCACAACCCACTACATTTCTTCCAAGAATCCGTGAAATCTGAATAATCCTCCCTTTTCTATACCACAAATTCAAATCCTAAAGGTCGAGAAATTCTAGAAACAGGCACGTATGATCATAAAGATAAGCGCAGTTCTGTTTTGTACTTCAATAATCCTATACTCTACTCTACAAGGAGTGCTGCTACCAAAGGGATTTTAGTTCCTTGAATGTCACGACGTATGCAGACGTACTTAAAAATACAATTTCTAGGATTCTGTACGGCGGAGGAAGAAGTTTATTTTCAATTCAAAAGATCGAGAAGAGAAATCTTTCTATTCCTGGAAAAAAGATAGATCGTTTTTCTCTTTATGAATATGAAAATGCAGTTTCCAAAAAAGAAGGTGGAAACTGTTTCAGACCCAAATAATTTCCGCCGCAGTTTCCGCTTCATAATTTTGGATTATCATTTCCTTCCTCTCTCCTTTGAATTCTGTCTGCATAACTTTTTGTTATTGTTTCTGGTATCCACATTAACTTTCTAACTTCCATGGTAACGGAACGTTTTCCCATGAGGACTACATATTTGCTTCTCTCGTCTGAAAATCTCTTATTATCTCTCTCCTTTTTTGCTTAACTTGTCATTCCCACGCCCAACAAGGCTCCAATTTCCACTCTTCTCGGAGGCGGAGTCCTTTTTTCTCCAGTTTCTATATTTTTTTTCTGTCTTCCATCCTCTTTGATACCCTTGTCTCCACGGAGACGTGAAAGGGTAGACTCTCGAGCCATCATTAAAACCTCTCGTCCGTTTCCTACTTATAATCAAAAGTTACAAGCTCTCACTCTCTCCTCCTTCATACACACTCTGCCATGTCTAACTCGAATTTCATTATAATCAAAATTCGCTCATATTTTCATCCAATAGAAATTCGAAAAAAACTTCATATATCTGATTAAGTTTTATGCTTCGCTTTCATGAGCATCAGAGCTCAGATTATTGGTTTCTTTGATTGCTCCAGAATGATAGCCTTCTTCAGGACGGAGGCGATTGACGGGTGTGATTTTCGAAATCACTCACTCTGAACTGTCCCTTTCGATATATAATGAGAGACAAAATCTTTTGTTTTTGATTCCGTTGGCTAGTATACACTGACGACGCCGTCCCTAGATATTTCAATTTTCATCAAAACACCTCGAAAAATAGTGTTATTAGTAGTTACCTGCTTGTTGATCATGCTCATTTCTCAATCCCTCATATTCAATGTTTTTCGTTGTCCAATTTAAACAATTTTTTTTCTAGAAAAATTGTCATTTCAATATCAGGATGGGTTTATGCAGTTCCATAATGATGACTGATGAGCTCAAAGAGCAGACGAGGATCAACAGGTAAATCTTAAATAGAATGGGTGGCCTGATCTCCTTCGAGTTTTTCAGGGAGATCGAAAAACAGTTGGTAAAGAAAAAAACGGCTCAGCTCGAGCAATGCGTACTTTTGGTCGGACCGGGAGAAAGTGGAAAGAGTACTGTACTCAAACAAATCAAGTGGGTTTAGCTGTTTTCTTTGTTAGGGCAGTCTTTTTGTTTTTTGCTCTTTTTACTTCGCACTCTACTTAAAGTGCATGTAAAAAACAAAAATAATATTAACAAAAGAACATCATCAGGTGAGTTACAGAGCAATGAGCGGAAAATACACGAGGCATGAACTTGAGGAGAAGAAACTTCTTATTATGAGAAATTTGTTCACTTTCTCTGAAATGCTTCTCGAATATGCAATGGCCAAACATTTCTTCGCATCGGATGAGGAGAAAAAGGTAAGAGTTGAAGTTTCTTTCAACAAAGAAAGTAACGTTTAGAAGTTCCAAGTGATGGTTGAAGAGCTGAAGTTCGTTGTGATGGAGGGACGTCCGTTGCACGACGAATTGGCAAACACGATGAAGATGTTCTGGAATTGCTCTGGTATTCAGGAGGCCTATGAACATAGAAACAAGTTTCACTTGACGGAAAGTGCTGAGTAGTAAGTTTCTAGATATTGCTAATGAGCATACCCTCGAGATCTATCTCTTTTTTTTTGAACTGGATAATCAGGGAACTAGTCTAGATGAGATCAATGAATGACAAATTCATTTTCTGAGAAAGCACCCACTAATTTCAGACTAGAAGACACAAATCTAGAAATGGCGAACACTAAATCACTACTTTTACAGCTTCTTCGAGAACATAGATCGAATCAAAATGCCAGACTTCACTCCGACAAATCAAGACATCGTTCGTATCCGTGTAGCAACATCTGGAGTCGTCACTGCTGACGTCATTTTGAAGAACATCAAGTTGTCGGTCATAGATTGTGGAGGACAACGAGGAGAGAGAAAGAAGGTTAGATTTATGAAGATTAGTAGAATAACTACTCAGGCAATTTTGGGGAGCAGGTTGGGGTGTATGTGGGTTGTATGTGGGAGTTACCCAAGGATTTTGGGAGTTACCGGTAGCAAACGGGAGTTACCCATAGAAAATGGGAGTTACCCGTTGATTATGGGAGTTACCCGTTTCGGGAACTATGTGGGGCCTACATGGGGATTGGGTTAATTCCCACTTACCTCCCATACACGCGGGACCTTTGTGGGGGATATGTGGGAATTATGCTGGGAGGTAAACGGGACCTACGTGGGACCTGCTCGGGAGCTAAATGGGAAGCGCAAAGAGTTTTGCTGACACAACTTATTTGTGGAAGGCACGAAAACTGTTTTATTGTTTAATTTCGAAATTAATTTTTCTACGTTTTTCCTATTTTTCCCATCTTCAAATCAACCCGATCGCTCGATAATATGAAAATGTAGGTTTGTTATTCACTTATTTTAAATGTATTATATCTTTCTTCACTTCAGAACGAATGAACCGAGATAATGTCATCCACTTCGAATTAGTTTCAACACCAGGGAAACAAGCGCCCCAACACCAAAGGGATAACCAAAAATAAAGTGAGTGGAATTAATTGAAAGCTGTCATGAATTTTCATGTTTTAGAGAACGTCGGGTAACTTTGGCTCATCATAACTTGCATGGATCACAACGCAGACAACAACCCGATGGCTTATGTCAATAGGAAATTAATTATTGTATAATTTTCATTATAGTTTTTGAAATAGTTCTATTCGTAGAATTCTCATGTACTTTCTAGTCATAATAAATTGTAGATTTGGAAACAAGTTTTCGTTGTTTGGGATGCAAGTGGGAGCTAAATGGGATCTAAACGGGGGCCATACGGGAGCTAAATGGGATCTAAACGGGAACCATACGGGAGCTAAATGGGATCTGCGCGGGGTGCATACGGGAGGTAAATGGGAGATAAATGGGAGCTAAGCGGGGGCTACCACCCGCCCGCGCGGCGTGTCAAACGGGAATTACCCGGCGAAAACGGGAGTTACCCGACGAAAACGGGAGTTACCCGACCATTTTGGGGCGGCTCCCATATGTTCCTGGGAACCGCCCCGAAATGGTCGGGTAACTCCCGTTTTCGTCGGGTAACTCCCAAAAATTGCCTGAGTATAGTTAGTTTCTAGTGGTATCACTACTTCGATGAAGTTCATGCGGTTCTGTACGTGGCTGCAATCAGTGAGTATGATCAATGCCTTGCTGAGGATGATAAAACCGTGAGTAAATAAAAGTGAAGATATTCTAACCCAACCATTTTAGAACCGAATGGACGAAGCCATCACTCTTTTCCATATCGTCTTCAATGGAAAATTCTTCAACAAAGCCGCTTGCATCCTGTTCCTGAACAAAATCGATCTCTTCAGAGAGAAAGTCAAATCTGTCAGCATCAATAAATTCCATAAGGAATACACCAGTAAGTTTTAGTATCTTCTTTCGTAATTTCATGATTATATTTCAGGTCCAAACACGTACGAAGATGGAGTGAAGTACTTCAGACGCAAATTCAGAGAAGGAATGCACGCTGACTTCCGCAAGAGAATGTGAGTTTTGTAGTGGAAAATGCGAGAAGAATGATCAATTTAGGTACACTCATGAGACGTGTGCTGTCTCGGATCAAGTTCAAATAATCATCAACACTGTCATCGATACAGTAGTCCAGGAGAACTTGAAGGATACTGGAATGATTTGATTCTTTATCTTTCCAGCTCGTATGAAATGTTGAATTATAACACAAGGTTGTAAAACAAGTCAAATTTATGTTATGTTTTTAAACCTTGTGTTATAATTGTATAAGTGCCTGAGCATGATCGCTTCTATGAATCTTGCACTCAATACCGTTAAACTCGCAAGTAATTATAGCGATATTTTTAGTGTTAGCCCCGTTGTGAACATGACTGAAATTTGCATTTCTACACTTTATTGCCGCTTTCGAGGTTTTGTTTACTCCTCGTGGACTTTACGAGACAAGGCTTGAATGCGGCGAAAAGGTTAAGGATTCAAATTTCAACAGTTTTTAAATTCAAAATCTAATTCCTAGAAGCCTATCAGTCTTAATTCTATGAGCTCCTTGTCTGTAAATCTGAACATTTCCTTCGCTTGAATGTTTGCATCTATAACTACGCTCACATCCGTTTATCAGCGAGTTTTTAGCTTCAAATCTAACAATCCCCTCCCTTCTTATCAACTGTAATTTTGTGACTCTTTACCTTTTCGTAGACTTCCAATTTTCCCGGTTCAGTTTTCCCTACCCAACCCATTTTTATATCATGCTGCGTATGACAATTTCTATGTGATTCTATAAACTCCCTCCCGCTGAATTGTAGTTTTTCTAACGAGTAAATCCAAAATGTCTTCGGTTTTATGTATCTGAGCCCACACCTTTGCGTCAGTAACCATTTTCAAATATCAATTAGATTGCTCCAATCTTTCAGTTTTGTGTTACTTGATTTTTCTGTACCCCATGATTAATAATCTATCTCTGAAACTGCCTTCTGTAGATTTTCAATTTCCACTCGCTCTAATCTATCCCATTTTGTATCATACTATGTATGTTGCTTTCAACTCTCTGTGTGATCCTATTATCTTTCCCGTTGAATTGTAGTTTTTTTCTTAACGAGTGATCTCAAAATGGAAATGTTTTTGTGTATCTGATTCCCAACCCTACTTATCTGAATAAAGGTGACAAGAAGCAACCCAGGAGACAGCTAATGAGCAGATTCATTATTACTTCGATGAAGAGAAAACTATATAACTTCCGGGTGTATACACAGGAACACAAAAAATGTAAACAACAAAAATATAAAAATTTTGAAGACTAATGAAGGGTCCTCAACGAAGAAAATCTCACTTGGTAAAAAGTACACTATTAAGGGTAGCAAGAATCATTCCGGCACATTATTTGGGTTTTAAATGCATCCTTTTTTAGTTTTTTGTCATTTCTGAAAATTCACAATAAAAACCCATAAAATTACATGAATATTCACGATGTGCTGGTGTTATTTAGGGAAGATCGTTTCTAGAAAGGAAAATTTTCAGTTGGGTTTTTTTCTGGAAAAGAAAAAGAAGACATCAAAGAGCACTTTGAATACTTCATTCTGTTGATAAGATCGTGAGGAAATAATATATCGAACCACTACGGTTATGCTCAATTTCCAAAGCTCGGACGAATCAAGTGTCAAAATCGCTTCAGTTAGAAGGCTCTCCGTTCAAAACTCGTCTGCTTGTAGTATATCCTTTTCCCATACTTTTGGTCGATCTTCAGCCAGTCAAAATCCAAATTCGAGAACATTTCTATAAGCCTACATCTTCATTTTCTTTATCTTCGCCTTCATCGGAGTCCGTTCCTGTCACGGTAATCTATCCATAACCTTTTCGAGATTGAAATTTCGAAACCAAATCCTTTATCTAAATCGCTTTTTTCCAAGAAATCGTCAAAACCGAAAGAGATGAGTACATGCCTCTGAGCCCTCCTTCATACCGTACACTATTTCATCCCATCTTCCCTCAAACAATCAAATTTCTACATCATCTCTCGACAGAAGGGGAGCCCATGAACGAAGAATGGAAGAAGAAATTTGCATATTATTATAAAAAGCCGAGGTGAATTTGTGTGCGGGGCGGTGCTCCGCACCCCTTGTGGCTGCTCTGATGATGGGTCCGACGAGAGCACGTCTTTTTCTTCGAAGAAGATTCCACCGCCATGATTTCTTTTTCTTATCTATTTTTGTGACTTTTCTATTTCTAACAACTCCGAAACTTTCGAACTTCTTGATGTCATCATGATTCAATATTCTAATGAAAAACAACACCTATTTTCCATTTCAGATTCAAAATTCATAGAGTGACTCCACTGTCCTATGTTCCTTATTTCATTGTTCTGATTTATGTGACTAGACCTCTGTTGGCTAGAAAAGAAAGAACGGAAAAACACACCTCTCCGAATCTTTGAAATTCAAAAAACAACAGAAGAAGAAAATTGTGATCTTAACAAAAATCTTCGTCTCTATTCAAAGTCTTTCTTAATTGCCTGTTGCAGCAGTCTGATTCTGACAGCTCCAAAGACGTCTTCATACTCTTTTTTCCCTTTTTATTCAGTTTCTTCAAATCAACCATAACTCTATTATCTTGACTGCCACGTTATTACATATTCGGTCCTCTTTTCTTCTTTTCCAAAAAAAGGTCCACTCTTCTTCGTCATCTTCTTCATTGGACCTCCTTCTTTTTCCAACTACTCCTTCCTCATCATCCGGAAAGCCTCAATTTTTTAAAAAGCATACATACAACACTCTTCATCTCATCTCCAACTAGCCTCTCAATCATCAACCGCTTTTGTTTACAAGCGGTTTTTGCCAAATATGTATCAAAAAGTTTTCATCACCATATTTGAGCATTCCAAGCCGCTCTGCTCACACTTCGAACCCTTTTGCACTTTGTGTACTCTTTCTGGGATTCAGATGGGGGATATTCCGGATCCTAGACTTCCCATTCGGTTCCCTATTAGAGTGTGAATGTGTATGAATCTAATTGATTAATTGAATTTTGAAGAAAAAGAGAAAGAATAGATAGAGGAGACATTTGCACAAAAAAGACATAATATGAAAAGTTGTATTCTCTTCCAGTCAAAAACACACATTGTTCTTTTATCTCTATCACATCCTCTTCTTCAACTGGAATTCAGCAAGTTTCTTTTGTTTCAGATGCTAGAATGACCAATATAACGGGACTTGCCGAAAGACTAAACCTTTTCACATTGATCTGGGGTCTCGGAAATGCCATCTCAACACTTCCGGAGACGCCGACTCCGTTGGAAAATTACGATTGGGACCAGTGCGAGTGAGTTTTTTCAGATATTAATTTTATCAGGAGCTTTATTAGGGAATGAATACTTATTCCACAGTGTTTCTAACCAGCATTCGGGTCTTTCTTGGATGCAGAATAGTCTCTGATCCATCCCAAATCCAGAACATTCCTGTAAATATGGATGAAATAGAACATTCATTTTTCCTTTCTACTCTCACCATATCCATTATTCCAATCCTTTGGTGTATATGCACCGTTAAGAGTCGAAAGGGCACAATTTTTTAGCCACCAACCACTAAAACCAACGGAAATTAGATAGGAAGTGAAGAAAATGAGTGGGGGTAAGAAAAACAAAAATAGGAAACCCCGTTCGTTCCCCTTGAAATGAACTCACCCCATCTGGAATTTGGTCACACATTCTTTTACGGGGTCGTGGATATTGTCGACTGTGGAGAATGGGGAACCGATTGAACAGGTCAAGTCGTACCAGGCAGTTGAGGCATTTCCAATTGGATGCGCCCAATCCATTTCTAGATTCAGAAGTGGATAATTTTGGGACTCTGGGCCAACCTGCAAGAATGAAATGAAGACTAATGAGAGTGTTCCTCCGCTTACTTTGAACTGGAAATAGTGTTCAAACCAAAAATCAGTTGCATTTTTCGAATTCGGAGTTCTATCCCCATACATTTCCACTCTCAACGTGGCATTTTTTCCATTGGTTAGTTGATACAAAGCCTCATTTCCCAACCAAAAGTTCGCATTCTCATCGGTGTCTCCAAAGCCATTCTTATACTCATCCCACTTTCTGTCCCAATAGCTTTCACTGTCGTCCAAACGGCTGAAAAAATATTTCATAGAACAGGAAAGGACAATAAATGTAACTCCAGACACCTCCTTTTCCACTTTTATTCAATTTCTAAAACTACTTACTTTTGGAAAAGAACCCATCCTCCTCCATAAGTTTGCATGTCGCACCAAACTTCCGTCTCAACTCCATTTATAAGAATTGTGTATTTCCCGGAACTGAAATTTTCAAAAATCATAGGCACTATGAAATATAAATTACATACTCTGTGTATCCAGCGGCCATCCAATCTTGACAGTTTTTCATAACTCCTTTGATTTCGCAAGCGATGCAACTTTTGGAGTCGCAGGATTGGGTGGACCAGGTTCCTGAATTTTGGTTAAAAAATGGTTTTTTTCTGTCAAAGGCCAGACTCACCTGATTTAGTATCAGCTACGACACAATTATCAGTTCCAGCATTTCCATTTCTAAAATTGGTATAATCAAAAGTGGTTCCATCAACCCATTTACAATTGCTACCAGCTTGACACTGCCCACCGAGCCAGAAGTTTGTACACGCCCCGCCCACTCCTGAAAGCAAGAAATATTGCAATTAACTTTCTGAAAACCTCACTTCTCAAAGCAGTCATATCAAAAGCATTGTGAACAGAAGCCAAATGTCCATTGTGAGCTGTGCAGAAGTTTTCAGCCTCTTGCCATGTTCTGAAATTTCTCAAGTTCTAGTTGTTTTTTTTTCAAGATTCCTACTCACGATGCAAGATTTTCTACATGAACACAGTTTTCTTGAGAATTCTTGACATCTCCTGGAGCACAATCTGAGTTTACGACTCCGAATGCCGCTAGAAAGTAGCACAATATGGGGAAAAAGATCATCGAGAGACAATAAGTGAAAATGGCTTCGTCTTCTTATCATGTCTCTTTTTTTAGGAGACAATTAAAAACGCATAAAATGTTGTTGCAGTGAGCCGGCGAATGACACAATTTCACAACTGGTTTTGAGGAGGTTATTCGATGACAATTACAACAAGAATACGGTTCCATCGAAGACGTCAGCAACGGTTGTATCCGTCGAATTTGGAATTCAGAACATTGCACAAGTCTCTGAGATTTCAGCCAGCTTCACTTTAGATCTACTCTTTAGTCAAATATGGCACGATCCACGTCTTCGATTCGATCATATCACAACGTGTCTTCAGAATCTCACCCTTGGATATTCTGTAATTCAAAAGATTACAGATTTTGAATTTGAATACTTTTTCAGATGGTAGAAAAGTTATGGACTCCTAATGTATGTTTCGTGAATTCGAAGAAAACGGAAATTCACTCATCTCCAACTCCGAATATATTCTTGATGATCTACCCGAATGGTACGGTATGGGTCAACTATCGTCTACAAGTTCAGTCTCCGTGTATGGTTGACTTGGTTTTGTTTCCAATGGATATTATGGTAATTGACAAGTTTTTTGAGGGTTTTTTAGTCGAAAGTTTTTTTTTTCAGAACTGTGAATTGATAATCGAAAGTTACGCATACAACGCTGCCAAAGTGAAATTGAATTGGCGAGAATGGCAACCCGTGTTTTCAATAGCAAAGTCCAAACTATCGGATTTCACTCTTTATGGACTACAGTGGACAAAGAATAGTTTTGAATATGCAGCAGGCCAATGGGATCAGGTTTGACCTAATTTCAAGCCAATCTTTTACTCTGCAATTCCAGCTAACAGTCTCACTGACATTTTCCCGTGCGTATGGATTCTACATCCTTCAAATGTACATTCCGACTTATTCCTCCGTTTTTCTTTCATTCGTCAGTTTCTGGATTGATCTGAAAGCATTGCCTGCTAGAATCACTCTGGGAGTCAGTTCACTGATGGCTCTAACATTTCAGGTCTGAAAGGAAAAAGTATACTGTCATCAGTGATCAGTGATCTTTATTTTCAGTATGGAAACGTTGCGAAGAATCTGCCAAGAGTCGGTTACGTGAAATCAATTGATGTTTACATGGTGCTTACCACTGCGTAGGTTGAGGTTTTTGAACCTTCTTAAAATTTAATTTTCAGATTCATATTCTTGACGATGATCGAGGTGGCGTTCGTTTGTTACTTGGAGAGTGAGAATAATATGCGAAGGAAAGAAAGACAATCTGAAAAGAAGAAGGAACGAGTTGCAGCTTTGCAAAGAAAGAAGGATAAGAAGAAGAATAACTATGGAGCAACGACATTAACGAACGCAACTGCAGCTGAAAGTGATTTGAGGAGCAACTATGATGAACCGTTTTCTGTATGTTTCTTCTTATTCCAGTTACGACATTTTTTTGTTTTCAGAATGGTACTACTTCCCATAAAATCTCCATATCTCGGCAAGCCAACAATATGTTCGAATCTCTCCACGCACTGGCACAATTCGGTAATCCATCGCGTCCTTCAAATTCATTCTTGACTTTCGTACATTTCAGGATTACTCGCCGACGACGATGATGAGAATACGAAATGGACAGCGCAAAACGTCGACAAATTCTGCAGAAAGGCATTTCCGATATCCTTCTGTCTCCTTAATCTCGTTTATTGGTGCTATTACTTATACCAAAATTATTTGGCCAAGGCAGAAGCTTTGGCTCAGATGACGCCCCCATCGTGATTTTCGGGTGCTTTGATACCACAATTATATACGGGGGAATAATTTATGAAAGATAAATAATTTTTTGTTGCAATTAATCTAGGAAAATACATAATTGATTTCTGCATACAGATACACGTAGTGATATGTCTATTGCTTCTTCTTGTTTCCTCCTCCGAGCACCTTCTTTCTCTGGCCAATCATGTAGAAGTAAAGTTGTGGGAATCCGGGAATGTAGGTGAGAGCGGCGATGATAAGTACCCACCAGAAGGAGATTCCCATGTTAAGACGGTTCGGCATCTCAAGAGTCAGAATCTTCTTCTCGTCGACTTCCTTCAATGAAGCGAACAGCGTCAGAAGCTCTCCGGATACTCCCATTGGGTAGAGAACGTAGAAGAGGGTGTATCTAAAAATAACTAATGAGTATTAATATTGAAACAAGGGGCTACCTAAGCCAAAGAAGGAAGTATGGGATTGGTTGCTTCAAAACACTGAGAGCATAGAACGAATACCGGATTACTTCGGTGACGGACCAGGCGACAAGAAGAAGTGGAACTCCAATGCTATAGCGAGCCTGGAAGAAGTTAGGGGCCTTGTCAGGATTATTACCAAGCAATCAACTCACTGTAGAGCACAAATGAAGAATTGGCCAGACGAGAACAACGCGAGACGTTACTTGCATTGCGGTCGTTCCGACTGGAGAACGAACAAGTCCGATGACAGCGTGGATGACCTGAACACAGAAACTCTTGAAGTTGCTGGTTTTCAAGTAATAACCTCGAGAATAGCAGCGGTTTGGAAGATCTTCAATTCAAATTCCACTGATTCATAGAGATCTGGCCATGTGAGTCCATTGAGAAGTCCGAGAACCGTCTTCACGAGTACCACTGACCATCTGAAAATTTTTTTCTTTATTTTTCACGACAGTTAGCTTCGAAACAAACCCCAAAATTTGAAGAACATTGTAGGTGACAAGATATAACTGAACACTCATTGTTACCCTGCAAGAAAAAAACGACGGTTACAAGATTGGAAACACAACAGAAAAAAGTATCACGCCACAAGAGATGAAAGGGTAGAATGGAGTGATACTAGAGTCTTATCAGTCAAGTTTACGGGTTGCGAAAAGAAGAAACATGTTAAGAAAAGAAGGAATACACAGAAAAAATGGCGGCGAATTTTTGTTTAGAGAAAGAAAACTTGAGTGGAAGTTTTGTCGTTTTGGAGAGGTTAGGCGAGCTAGAGCATAATATTGAAAAAAGAGGTGAAAAATCTAGAAACTAGAGAGCAGCTTTGCAAAATTTTCAAATTTTTTTCAGTTTACTTTCAGTTTTTGAGTGAAAAATAATCGAGAAAAGCTGCAAAAACGTGTGGAATTTGCCGAAAATGACCTTATTACGACACTCCGAAGCAACGCGGTGCGCGCTGTTTATCGTAAATCAACACAGATGATTTTTGGAGGAAGTTTGAATTTAAAATTTTCGACAATTTCGGAAAAATGGCTATTTAGAAATGAAAAATCAGATCAAGAATGGAAAGAAAGTATAATAAAAATGACAGAGAAGCAACGGACAATACAAGATGAATCAATTTTACTTCACATTTCTGCAGGTTTTCTAACCGGAAACCGCGTTTTCCACACGACTGAACTATGCATTAGATGGAGTTTTGGAGCTCATTTCATTTTAGTAATACAAGTTACCTAGGTCATTCTGAATATGCTACCAAAACTACGTCAGGATTCAGAAGAGAAGCCGCTCGATGAGCAGCTGGAACTTTTACAGGTCAGTTTTCTCATCTTCTACAGAATATATTCTAAATGTGAGAATAATCAGGAGAAAATCGCGGAGTTGATTGTAACGAATGAGGCGACCGAGAATCAGTTGACAAATTTGACATTCGAATCGAACGATGTGATTAGTTATCTGAAAAAGTTGGTGGAAGAGAAAGACGAAGAGGTAGGAGAGAAGCAGAGAGACTAGAAACAGAGAACGAACAATTTCAGACGGCTAGGTTGGAAGAGATGTTGGATGAACAGATGAAGGAATCGGAGAAGAAGTTTAAGATTCATAGAGAGAATTATGAGTTGGAGGAGAAGAAGTTGAAAGAGGAAATTGAGAAGTTGAAAAGTGAAATGAGCATCATGGGTGGGTTTTGAAAAATAGTTCCGATTTCCTTCAAAGTTCAAAATTCAGATACACAACTGGGAAATCAACATAGAATAGAACTAGAGATAATTGAAATGGGAGCAAAGTTGACCTCTTTGCAAACAGTTGTTGATCAACAAGAGGAGACTATCAGGAGGAAAGAAGCTGAAGAGAGAAGTGTGAAAATTGCAGCAATTGAACAGTGAGACTGGAAATCTAACGAGAATTGTAAAGATTGATTTCAGAGCTCGAGCAGACTTGAGTGCGGAGTTTGAACAAGCAGTCGCTGAAATCCGTGTGGAAGCAAGTTTGGAGAGCAAAGGACACACACTGATGAATAATCAAGTGATCGAGCATTTGGAGTTGGAATTGACGAGAAAGAAACAAGAAGTTCTACGAATGGAGCAGCTTTGTGAAGAGAAACAATCTGAATTGGAAAGAGAAATGGAGAAGACTCAAGAAAGGGAAGAAGAGAATCTGAAATTGAGAAGTCTTTTGGAGAAGAGTGGGCAAACTGTGAGTTAGTGCAGGCCTCATTTCTTTTTATTTATATTTGCAGACGGAGAAAGCACTGAAAGATAGTAAACGAAGACTGGAAGAATCAGAGAACAAGAGAAAGAGTACACTGGAGAAATATGTACAAATTGAGAATGATTTGAATTCCAAGTTGGATGATGCTTTACAAAATGTGGAAAAATGTCAGAAGATGACGTCGCTTCTTGAAGACCAACTTCTGAGAGAACAACAAACTAGGAAAGCAACTATTGATGCTCACAAAGCTCAAAATAAAAAGATAGAAGAACTGAAAGTGTTCTTCAAGGATGTGTTATCAAGTGAAGAAGGATTACTCGACGAAGTTATCAAAGAGAATCGAAACGCTGTCTTTGCTCATCTTGCGCTTATAATTTCTAGAATTCCGATTGTAAAATAAAATAGATTTTGAATGCTGAATGTTTATTAAAATACGACTGTTGCTTATGCGGCCTGAGCATGAACACGGGCTCTGCGTTGAACGGCAACACGACGACGAGCAGCGATGCGGTTGCGAGCAACAACACGATTGCGGGCGACATTGCGGTTGACGTGACGGTTGACGGCGACGCGGGAAGCCATGACAGAAGAACGGGCTGGGCATGGGCAGTAGGCTGGAAAACAAAAATTTTTAATTTCTGACAAAGAAGTTTCGACAAACCGGCATCTCCTCCTGGGGCTCCTGGGTTTCCTGGTGCTCCTGGGGTTCCATCGTTTCCTGGGTGTCCTGGTTGTCCATTTGGTCCTGGTGGTCCTTGTGGTCCTGGAGTTCCGGCTCCTCCGGATTGTCCTGGTTGTCCTGGAGCTCCGGCTGGTCCTTGTGGTCCTGGCCGTCCAGCTTGTCCTGGAGTTCCACGGCTGCGTTGTCCTCCACGTCCTGGCTGTCCTGGGGATCCTGGATGTCCAGCTTGTCCTGGTGCTCCGGCATCTCCAGCTGGTCCTCGTGGTCCTGGTGGTCCACGTCCTCCAGATTGAGCTGGGGCTCCTGGTTGTCCGTTGACTCCCTTTGGTCCTGGTGCTCCTGGTGGTCCGGCTGGTCCTGGAGCTCCAGCTGGGCAAGTGATACAGAATCCTGGTCTTCCGGTAGCTGGGTTGATTCTGGCTCCTGATCCTGGTTGTCCGGCAAGTCCTGGAAGTCCTGGCTCTCCACGAGCTCCTGGCTGTCCTGGTGGTCCTGGTGGTCCAGCTGGGCATCCACGGGATTGAGCTCCGCAGTTGCACTCGGCTTGTCTCTTGTTACGTCCCATGAGAAGGGAAGATCCAGAAGCTGGACGGGTGGTTGGGATCATTGCTTGCCAAGCGATTTGCTCGTATCCCTTGAACTCGGCGAGCTCTCCAATCTTCTCATCGTAAAATGAGTTGATGTCATTGAAGATCATTCCAACAGTGAATACACAGACAACAATGGCAATACCAGAGGCGGCCGAAGCCACAGTCACAAGAGTACTGGCGCTCATCCTCGCAGATGAGAGTGAAGTGACCGGTAACCCGATCACCCTTTTATACATGTTCTCCGGTTTCCAGGTAACCAACGAGATAGTGTGAAAAACAAAGAGAGTCATCTGCTTATCATCGCCTGTCTTGTGTTCAATAATTTCAAAACCAGTTTAACAAGGAAGAGAAAGTAACTATGCAAGAGAAGGGCAACGCCTCCAGAAAAAAAGAAAACGACGTGAACTTAACTGATTGGATCGGTACCAAATTGCCAACATGATTTTTGAGAGGAGAAAGAAGACGGATGAGTGAAGAGGGAACAGATAGAACGTAATTTTGAGAGACTGAAATTATGTGGAAAAGTGTTGTGAGTAATGAGAACCAAAGATGTTAGAATCGAATATACTTTTTCAGACATTAATTATCTTCTTATGCATAAACCAGGGATACACTATCGATCAGAATCTGAATAAGCTATGCTATCGACTGGATCAAAAACTACCGGATTTAGATTCGGAACTGGAGAATATGTTGCTTCCAAGCCCTTATTTCAATATGGTTGAGCAATTTACGTCATTGGAGGATATTGTAGTTCAGGTAAGGATTCAGATTTTGAGATTCGAAAAATTGATTTTTTTCAGAGAGCTGGAGAGAAAATTGTGATGGAGGATACCAATGTGACAACAGCTGAAGATTTCCGACTCGGAGTTTTCAGAGTATGGTTTTATTTACCATCAAATTTATTCAATTTTTTTGAAACTCCAGAAATCAAATTACTTTTATCTCTTCATCGCTTCCTTCTACCTCTATTGGCTTTTCTACGGATTCTTTCAATTCCAAGTTTCTAGAAACGATTTTGATGAGTTTATTGGGGTAATCTTCCCAGAATCAGAATACATATTCAAATTTTGGTTTTCAGAGACATCGTGGATTTTATAAGAGAAGTATTCTTCTGATCATCTTTGCGTTTTTCATGTTCTTCACAGTCTACAACTCCTTTTATATTTTGGAATGGATGAGTTACTATGAAAACAAATACGATGGAAGATCTGAAAGATTTGAGAAATTTCTGGAAGAATACGAGAATATTATCAATTCTACGAGCTTGAGAGCGTCTTGTGCTATGGAGGAAGCTGTCACCGAAAGAGAAGAGATTGAAGAGTTTCATTGGAGAATTAATAGATTTTATTTCAAGGTTATAGTTCTCTTGTACTTCACATGTAAAAAAATTTTCAGAATGTTCCATCGTTTGAATATACAAATATCACACTCTCGAAACTCCAAAAAACTCTAGAGGTCGAGTGTCGCAATGATACTGAACCAGTGTGTGGGAACGGGGATGAAGAGATGAAAATCCAAAACTGGACAGTGATTTCAAATCTGAAGGCGTGTCGACTCTAAATTTGAGTTCGAACTTTTTAGTTTTACAGAACATCACTACCGAAAACATGGAAAGCTGGGATGGAATACCAAAAATCTTCGAAACTATAATGATTGAAGCACTAAGTCACGATAGATACAACTTTGATGATATCCAAGAAGATTCCAGACAAAGACTTATGCTTTTAAAAGATGTGTATCGAAAAGTTGAGGGTCTTTTCTCGTCGCCAGTTAGTAATGTTAACTCCTAAACATTGAAAAAATACTGTTTTCCAGAGTCCAAATTATATCAAAATCAGTTTCTGGCTTCTTCACATCGCCCATATCTTCATTGTCATCTTTTCAATCATCTCCTTTTTGGCATTGCTTCGTGATCATGATTACCTTGAGAGTATGATTCGAGTTTCTGCAATTGTGACATTCTAAATTTTCAGATTACGGAGCTGTGAAACCTCTGGCAAATACCTTGAAGACACTGAATTACATTATTTTTGTTTTTGCCATCATCGCACTCTTCTGGTCATGGATCGTCATTCTTCTCAGCAGCGCTGCTCACAGTCTTTATTTGGTCGTGCTCAGAGACACTGAATATGAAGTTCTTGGAAAATTGGACGTTGTTGACTCGAATGGAACTGCATATTTCAATTTTGGGTGATTCTTGACTAGAATTTTTTGAAAAAATTTCGAAGTTTCAGGGGTTTCTTGAAAGCCTCGTATCAAACTTATATTGAAGAACTATTATCTCTGGATCCACGAGAGAAATGTGAGTCGAAATTAGAGTGAATGAATAACCAAAAAGGTATTTTTAGTGAAACACAATACGAATTCAATCGATCACTTCAACGAGTGGTTACATAAAATTGAACAGTTACCGGAAATGAATAAAACTCTGTATACACCTCCAATGAAGGAATTAGTAAGTAGTGACAATACTAAATCTTTTCGGAATTCAATTTACTTCAGTGTGAGAACATCACTCAACTATTCACAGAGAACAATGGATTGTGGATTGACAAGCTGAAATAGTAAGAAATTCCAATTGAAAGCGAACAAATGACATTTTTCAGTGACCTTCATCGAATCAGTGAATTTTGTAAATTTGCTGCAGAGGGATGTATTTTTTGCGAATTCAATGTATGCCTCGGGTTTTGTATACTTCAATTAATGTTGAAAATGTTCAGGAAGAACTCGAGTATACAGCAACAACAGCAAGAAAGATTAGCGAATGGAACGTAGAAATCCCGAATGTAAAAAGGAAAACCTTTCAATTTTCTGATTTTCAATGTTCCAGAGGAAGGGCAACGACTTGCGAGGATTACAGGATCTTCATCAAAAGTATCGTCTACAAATATGGAATGACTACGTGGCACCAATCACATTTCTAGAAGTTCCGAGTAGTAAGTGAAATCTTGGCGACTTCAATTATGTTTGAGCTTCAGTATGTGTTCTTATTTGCTTCTACGTGCTGAGTACGATGACAATCATAACTATTTCAATTGTGGAAACTGCTGAGTGAGTTGTGGATCAGTTCTAATCTAATCATTTATCATACTTCAGTCCGACACCAAAGCCCAAAAATCGCTACCAATACTACAAAGATCATAAGACGGATCGTGGATTATACTGGTTGAATACTTGACAAACTCTCTTTCGTTTTTGATATAATAAAGACTTTTGTCGAAAGTTCAATTGGCCGAAAAGAAGACAATTTGAGATGAAATTTTTATTGCGATTCTTGAAATGCTTCATGTTTAGGCAACAGCCTTCTGGACACGATGTCTTCTGACGGCGGCAACACGGCGCTTGACAGCAGCACGATTTCGTGCCACAACTCGAGAACGAGCAACGACACGAGAACGAGCAGCCACTCTGGAACGAGCAGCGACTCTTGAACGAGCAGCAACGGCAGCTGAACGGGCTGGGCATGGGCAGTATGCTAAAAAACTCAATTTATCCGTGATAAGCACACTTTGATTCTTACCGGCATCTCCTCCTGGGGCTCCTGGGTTTCCTGGTGCTCCTGGGGTTCCATCGTTTCCTGGGTGTCCTGGTTGTCCGTTTGGTCCTGGTGGTCCTTGTGGTCCTGGAGTTCCGGCTCCTCCGGATTGTCCTGGTTGTCCTGGAGCTCCGGCTGGTCCTTGTGGTCCTGGCCGTCCAGCTTGTCCTGGAGTTCCACGGCTGCGCTGTCCTCCACGTCCTGGCTGTCCTGGGGATCCTGGATGTCCAGCTTGTCCTGGTGCTCCGGCATCTCCAGCTGGTCCTCGTGGTCCTGGTGGTCCACGTCCTCCAGATTGAGCTGGGGCTCCTGGTTGTCCATTGACTCCCTTTGGTCCTGGTGCTCCTGGTGGTCCGGCTGGTCCTGGAGCTCCAGCTGGGCAAGTGATACAGAATCCTGGTCTTCCTGTGGCTGGGTTGATTCTGGCTCCGGATCCTGGTTGTCCGGCAAGTCCTGGAAGTCCTGGCTCTCCACGAGCTCCTGGTTGTCCTGGTGGTCCTGGTGGTCCAGCTGGGCATCCACGGGATTGGGCTCCACAGTTGCACTCGGCTTGTCTCTTATTACGTCCCATGAGAAGGGAAGATCCGGATGATGGACGGGTGGTTGGGATCATTGCTTGCCAAGCGACTTGTTCATATCCCTTAAACTCGTTTAGCTCTCCAATCTTTTCATCGTAGAATGAGTTGATGTCATTGAAGATCATTCCAACAGTGAATACACAGACAACAATGGCAATACCAGAGGCGGCCGAAGCCACAGTCACAAGAGTACTTGCACTCATCGTTAGACTCGATGAAGTGTGTCTTTTCCCATTTCCTGTCTCGCCTTTTATAGAATTTCAAAACGCCAAAACGGTTTTCCATTCTTTATTCCCGATTCGTTGTTTTTGGCCTAAAGGTGAACTTGACAGTTCTGAAGATGGAACAGAAACACTGTGTAAGTACGAGAGATCAAGAGAAGTGTACTACTTTTTTGATTCATTTTTTCGGAATTTCCAATCAGTGTACACTTCCAATTTCCGTGTTCAGTCAGTGAAGAGAAGAGAGGAGACCTTGAAACCGTTTGATGACCAAACAACTGTATGATGAGAAAAAAAGAGATTGAGTCTTATGATTGTGGAAAGGTCAGAATTGCAGAATTCTCATTTCGGTTTGGAGAGATAGTATCTTGTCATTTTATCTTTTCAGATGATCTTATTAGAATACGATAAATTGTACTTCGAATGCTGAAGGGTTTATTAGTTGAGTTTTTAGGAAAGTCTGAAGATTTAGGCCTTGTGGACGCGGACACGCTTGACCACACGACGCTTGGCGACGGCAGCCCGGGAACGAGCAACCTTGAAGACACGTTTGCGAGCAGCCATAGCAGCAGAACGAGCTGGGCATGGGCAGTAGGCTGAAACATGCAACATTAACTACTTTTTTCCTACAGTTTTCCTCTTACCGGCATCTCCTCCTGGCGCGCCGGAATTTCCTGGTGCTCCTGGAGTTCCCGGAGTTCCGGCTTGTCCTGGGTTTCCTGGTGCTCCTGGGGCTCCAGCTGGTCCTGGAGCTCCAGCTCCTCCCGATTGTCCTGGTTGTCCTGGTCCTCCTGCTGGTCCTTGTGGTCCTGAAGCTCCAGATGGTCCTGGGAGTCCACGGCTGCGTTGTCCTCCACGTCCTGGGTTTCCTGGGGCTCCTGGGGCTCCCGCGTTTCCTGGTGCTCCGGCATCTCCGGCTGGTCCTGGTGGTCCTGCTGGTCCTTGACCTCCTCCGAAGGCATCTTGTCCTGGTGCTCCTGATGGTCCTGGGGCTCCTGGTGCTCCTGGAGATCCAGCTGGTCCTGGTGGTCCGGCTGGGCAAGTGATGCAGAATGAATCGCGGCCAGTTTGTGGGTTGACTCTAGCTCCGGATCCTGGTTGTCCGGCAAGTCCTGGAAGTCCTGGCTCTCCACGAGCTCCTGGTTGTCCTGGTGGTCCTGGTGGTCCAGCTGGGCATCCACGGGATTGGGCCCCGCAGTTGCATTGAGCTTGTCTCTTGTTACGTCCGAGAAGGAAGGATTCAGCATTGACAGGACGAGTGGATGGAATCATAGACTTCCAGGCGTGTTGCTCGAGACCCTTGAACTCGTTGAGCTCTTCAATCTTCTCATCATAGAATGAGTTGATGTCGTTGAATATCATTCCAACAGTGAAAAGACATCCGAGGACAGCAAGACCGGAGATGGCCGAAGCCACAGTCACGAAGGTGTTGGTACTCATCGTATTGGATGAAGTATGCCTTATCTTCATCCAAAACTTCCTTTTATACAGTCTGTGATATTACTTCCGAGGTCATCTCCTAATTCTCATTTACCTTTTCCTTAGCTCCTCCTAGAAACGAATTGGGAAGAAATATCACTCACAAAACTACGGGAAACTGGAGAAGGCAGAAAAAAGTAGGGGTTTACCATTTTCCTTCCTAAACACAATTAATTCAGATGAACAGTTTCTTAAATTGGATTTCTCGTTCACATCATTACTGTCACTGTGGTTTTTCAACACGGAAGCGGAAGAAAACAGAAAATGAAAACACAGGACGGAAAATCGGCCTTGGGTGGTATTGTGAATGAATGATCGTATTACGGTGAATATATTCGGAAAATTGGAGAACATTGTGGCACGAAAACTAAATGGTAATATTGTGTAAATTTTTTGTTATTATCGAATATCTGAAAAATAATGGATACAGAGACAGCTGAAGAAACTGGTGTGATGTGAAGCTTAAGGACTTCCAAAATAAATTATTGATACCGTAATAAGTTTTTCTCCAGTTTTATAAATATTCTATGCACCCGTGTACAAAGCACGAAAAATCTGAAACATGCTCTAATGTTTCCCAAGGTGTGGGAAACTTTTGTTTCCCCCTGACAAACAAGGAAATATCATTTCAATCTCTATAAATTTGCAGGTGAACCCATAATAGAAACCGCCCTGAAAGTGGGTTGATAACATGTCCCAGTGCGTCATGTTTCCAGAAAATAGATTTTCGGAATACGCAGAATCATGAACCTTTAGTTCTGCACGCACCTTACCCCACAATTAACTGTTAGTTATTTGATCCCTGCCCACAATATCAACAACAACGAGCATTTTGGAACCAGGAAAAGTTTTGATTTTCTTAATAAGTGTTTCCTTTTTTCATAATCTCATTGCTCCCAGATACGAAATTGTGTAACTCGTTTGTTTGTTACTTTTATTGCTAAACACATTCACTTAATCCAATAAAAACACGTTGACAGAATCGAAAGACCGGCAGGCTAGAAAATGGCGAGTGAGTTGAACTGCTCTCAATTCACGGATCCTTTTCCGGAACCTGGAACCGAAGAGGCAGGGAATAGTACGATACCTTGGCTTATTACTACGGTAGTCTCGTAAGTCTTGAACTTGATAATAAAACTATTCATTTATTGGTTCAGATTTTACCGCCCATATCACTACTACTTACTCACTTCAATCGTTGTTTTTGCTTTCTTTGCCAATATTCTCATTGTTATAGTTTTATCTCAAAAAGAAATGAGGCGCTCTGGAGTCAATGTTACTATGTTATTGATTGCTGTTTGTGATTTTGGATGCTCCGTATCAGGACTAACACAACTGTTTCTCAGAAATTATTCTGAGTGGGTCAAATTTTTTCAAATAATCCTCCAACTCCTGTAGTTTTAGCAACTATTCTTCCTATCTAACTGCCTACGGTCAGATTACGGTGGACTATTTGGCAGTTGCATTCCATGCATCATCGTTGTATCTTGCTGTAGGAATGGCTTTTTGCAGAGTCATGTCGTTGAATTTTGCAAACAAGCATCGGTTAGTTCAATTTTACTTCCAATTCACTCCGAAAAGATTACAGAGGTCAATGGCAATCTCCAAAGTATGCATTACGTGTTGCTTGTGTTCTGTGCTTTCCTGTTTTCGTAGTTGGTACTTTTGTGATTTTCGTAAATGCAGTGAAAGAGTGAGTTAATTTAAGGGTTTATTACACGAAAAATCAAATGTACAGAACGGAGGAAGACGGTATTTATTTGGAAACATCTGACTTATCTCTAATGAATGAATGCTTGTTCTTGAAGATATCACTAGTTGGTAGTGGATCTTTATTTAAGGTTGAATTCCCTGTATATTCCAAAACGAGACTGTTATTATTTCAGATTTTACCGTGCATCACTATGCTGTTTTTCTCATTTTTTCTCTTGCGTCGGATAGATCAGGGGAAACAAAGTTCCACAAAAAACAGAAGCGACAAAAAGTGAGACAACTCTGGAAACTTCTCACGCAATTTTAATTTTCAGAGAAAAGATAGACCGATCTTCCCGATTCATCCAGTTTGTTCTAGTTGTATTCCTTGTCACTGAATCACCTCAAGGTGTTTTCAGCATTATAGGTGGTTTTGCTATTATTGACTACATAAAGTGAGTCACCTCAACTACTGGATTTCCCGAACTACCTAAATTTTCAGCTACCTCCAAACGTTATCAATTTTCATGAATATTCTTGCATTTTTCAACACTACCACTAGTTTTATCATTTACAGTGCTCTGTCTGCCAAGTTTAGACGACTATTTATCCAGCTGTTTTTCCCAAGACGTTTATCAATTAAGATCAACATGGTATGGTTTAAAGACTTCACAATTCTTGATATCGAACAATTTCAGAAACGATCAACTTTGGTAGTACAGTCGATTGCTCATTCGTCAAGAACCGCATGAATCACGATTGTTTTTTCAGAAAGCTGAAATTTCATTATTAGTTGTTTCATAAATTCAGCATTGTTTACAAGTGAAATAAATACGTTTCCATTTTTTTCGTGTCACTGCAGGTGGTTCAAAAATATCAACTTTCTCCCACCAGGAAATTAATAAAAGATCAAAATCAGATTAACACATTTTCAGGTTTCCTCAAAGGGTTCACCTAGAATTGGGAGTTTTCTTTCAATCTTAAAAAGTTGTCACACTTATCCAGAAAAGATTTTCTACGTGCGTTTTGTAATTGCTATTATACATTTGGTTCAGTTCCTGGAACTGGTCGTGGGTGGCTGAAACCAAAATTATGCTCTCAAACTTCGCATTTGACCACAAATTTTTTGATTCCACAGCCATTTAACCTATAATCAACGCTGAAATTTTGTTAACTTGATCTGTTCACACATTTGCACTTTTTATTTGTTCATTTCCTCACAAGTCCTCTAATTGAAAAATATAAATTGGCAGAACACGTTTAATAATCAACACATTCACATAATCTATAATAATAAAAGCAAGTTGACAGAATCGAAAGACCAGCCGAATTGAAAATGGCAAGTGCGTTGAACTGCTCTCAATTCACGGTTCCTTTCCCGGAACCTGGAACCGACGAGGCTGGGAATTATACGATACCTTGGCTTATCGATACCTTAGTTCTGTGAGTTAGAAACTGTTTAGCTTCAAATTTAAATAATTTCCAGAGCTTATCGACCATATCACTACTATTTGCTAACTTCAATTGTTATTTTTTCTTTTTTCACCAACATCCTCATTGTGATAGTTTTATCTCATAAAGAAATGAGGCATTCTGGTGTCAATGTTACTATGCTGATAATATCCATTTGTGATGTTGCATGTGCTCTTGCGGGATTAGTTCAACTTTACTTACGAAACTATTCGGTGTGAGTGAAATTATTTTATTTTCAAACGAAATTCCGTTTTCAGTGGTTACTCGTCGTACCTTACTGCTTATATTCAAATTACTGTTGACTACCTATATTCAGCATTTCATGCCGCATCGCTGTATTTAGCTATTGGAATGGCTTTTTGCAGAGTTATGTCGTTGAAGGCATCAAATCAGAATAGGTTTCAATTTTCAACTCGACATAATTAATCAATTTTGAGGCATTTAGAGATCAATGGCAATCTCCTGTATATGCTTTACGTATGGCCGCAGCAATGTGTACTTTTGCTTTCACGTTTCGCATAAACAACATTTTTCTTAATGGAGTTAAAGAGTAAGTCGAGATTTTGTATACAAGCGGAATTCCGATCATTTCTAGAACAGAGAAAGATGGAATTTATATGGAAGTAACAGACTTAGCCATTGCAAATGGTTGTCTTTATCTGAAAATATCCGTTGTATCTAATGCAGTTATTTCTAAAGTAAGATTTTATTTATATTTTTTTGTTATATATATTTTTTCAATTTTAAGTCGAAGGCACCTTCCATTTATGGTTAACGTTTTTCAGCTCGTTCCATGCCTATCAATGATTTTATTGTCAATTATGATTTTGAAGCGAATGGCTCAAGCAAGAAGAAGTGCAGTTCAAAGCAGAACCAATAATGAGTGAGTACCACGAGTAGATTTGAGAAAAAACATCTTTTCAGGGACAAAATCGAGCGTTCTTCTCGATTCATTAAAGTTATTCTTGGGGTCTTTGTCTTATGCGAGGCTCCGCAAGGGATATATTTAGTTATTGGAGGATTTGTGATAGTTGATCACTTAAAGTACGTTATACCTTCATAGTTGAAACTCAAGAAAATGTGTTTCAGCTACATTCAAAGGCTGTCAATTTTCATGAACATCCTTGCCTATGTTAATACCACAACAACGTTCATTATCTACAGTAGTCTCTCTGGAAAGTTTAGAAAATTGTTCTTTCAAATTTTCCTACCGAGATACGTCGCAGAAAAGATTTACAAAGTAAGAAGTGTTTCGCTATTGTTTGAAGAAAAGGTTTCAGGGACGATCCACTTTGGTGGTGCAATCTGTCGCTCATTCGTCACAAGCAGTGTGAAGTGAAACAAAAAATCACTGACTGAAAACACATCCGCAAACTTAATGAACTCCTAGGTTTCACTTCAATTTCATCAACTCAGGATGAATAATTCAAGATTCAGGTGAAAATTATTCAACTCAGGTTACTGTGTGTGAAAATCAAAATCAAGGGAAACATGCTGCACCCAGTGAAGTCAATAAATGCGACAGTTTCATTTTCAACTCATTACATCCTTTTTTCAAAGTCCACTTTTCTGAAAATTTTATACTTGTTCTATCTCCTTGGAAACTTTTAACAACTTCTTCTAGAATCACTTTTTCGAATGTTGGCAGTTTCTGACCTCGATTCTCAACATAATTAACAGCTTCAATAAAAACTTCTATCTCCAGAAACACATAAATTTTTCTGTCCTCTTGAACTTGATAAAAGTCGACACAAATCCAAGCCGAAAAGAAGTACATATTCCAATCTTGTGACCCTTCGGACGTAAATCTCGACAAGATCTTTACGAGGCGCTCGTACCAATTCAACTCGTAAACATCCGCGATTTTGTTGTTTTTTCGACGCCGCCGCGATTACACGGGCCACACAACACGCTTTACTATTATAGAGAAGAAACTTGCATTTTTTTCCACTCTGTCAATCTTTGGGAGAATCACGATGAATGCATTTGTTTGAGAGTCCCTGTTTTAAGCGTAGGGTTTGGAAAAGTCAGGGTCCAATTTTCATGTCACGTTTTTCGCTTTAAAGTTTACAAAAAAGGAACCACCAATTAGAGAATTTAGTATACTTGTGATATATGAATTCCAGAAGAGTACTGTTTATACGATATCTACCTTAGTTACCACTAAAAAGAACAAAGAATCGTTCAAATTGCGGAAGAGACTGGTTGCCTTCCTTCCACTTCTCTCATCTTGCTTTTCTTCCCGTCCCCTTCCCGCCGGCTACCACATATTCGACCAGCTACGCGCATTTCTCTCCGTCTCCAACCGTTCCTTTCTCTCTTTCTACATTGAACATTAAAAGAGAATGGGAAGATATTGAAGAAACTGAATAGACACAGGCAGTGAAAGAGTGCACACACACTAACCCGGCCAATGACTAACAATACCAGTGCGAAATACAACTTTCCGGATAACTTTGTGGCTTTTCGGTCTCTTCAAGAATCCATGTGATACTAAAAGTTGTTCTTTTTTTTCTGCAACGACCTCCTTCCCAAAGCATTTCACAATTTTATTGGGAAAAGGCTTCGTATTCATACACGTAACTGACTTTACTGTCTGTTTATTATCAACATTTGCTGATTCATTCAATGATTCACATTTTCACTTTTTATGGATAGAAGATGCCCGCTTTTGTTTTTAGAACTGTTTGCTTCTTTCCTAGCTTGAAGCACACAATTTTTTCGTACGAAAATTTGAATCCAATTCGACAGTATCTTAAACTTGAAGCATATTTTTTCGTAAAATAACAATTTTTGCTAACTTTGAATTCTAGATAAACTCAATTTCGTAATTGTACACTTTCAGTCGTTTCTAAAAACATTCTAAAATTAGAATTCAAGTTCAACTCAATTCATCTTCATTCTTTCTGAATCTAAATCTAGACTCACTGGTTTTTACCGCATTCCTAACTTCCTCCATTCCTAATTCTAGTTTTCTTTATAGTTATACTAGTTAAAAATAACAATAACAACGGGTAGATCAAACGATCGTGGCAAAAAGAAGAAGAAGCAATCTTCCTTCTCCTATTTTCCACTCATGTCCAGTTCTCGTGAGAAATTGCACCCTTTTGTCCTTTTTTCTCGTAGAAGAACTATATTTTTGTCGAATCTCACAAAAATCATAAGAACCTCTAGAACGCAGTAGTAGCTCCTTTCGTCAAAACAATTTTCTTTTTCAAAATGAAAACGGACACGTTCTTTTGCTCTCAACTCAGACAGCTGCCCCTTGCTGACAGTGGTCACCAACTTTTGATTCATCTCTCATCGGCTACTTCTCAACTACAACATGTTCTCACTCTTCATTTTTTTTGTTGTCGAGAGAACCTACATAACTATTATTTAGTGTCGAGACCTGTAACAGTCTTATGCAAATAGTGCCTTCCTCACACTACTATTTCTCTTTTCCCACTATTCGAAAATTTTCCAATGTGGTTTTCATCGTTCCGTTTTCATATACAAGAAACACAATAGATTCGTTACGAAATTAGCTGTGTTTTTGTTTCTCTCGTGCATGAAAGATTCGCGTTTTTGTTTTCTCAGTCACGTATTACCAGATGTCAGCAGTCGTCTTGAAAATTGCTCTCTTTTTCACTATTTTCTTCTCATTTCTCCTCCACTTTTTTGAAATTAGGTCCAATTCAGTATCATCATATTTTTATCTTTCTTGGTAGTATACAGTTTATTACAAAATAATGAAGCTGTGGCTACAGTAAGTTGGGTGTGGTAGTCTAAGGTAAGCAACAGTCAGAAGGAACGTTAATTCGAAGAAGATACCGTAAAACCTCTAATAGAGGGTCATGTCCTTCTATTGTTCAACCTCCTCAAATCCAAATTCGAATTTCACAAAAAGTATCAATTACTAATTTTTGAAAAGCAACTCAGAACGAGTTTCATATTAATCTAAGTCTAGTTTTGACAAGAAATCGATTGAGACTACTTTCAAATTTACAGAAATCTCAGGAAGTGCTCATTTCGGGCACACTTTGGTCTCCTTCTATTAGAGGTATCCTTCTATTAAAAGTTTTACGGTATAAAGTAAACTAGCGGAGTGATTACAGATAAGAGAATTGGTTTGCCATTTAGAGTGGAAATATACAGAAAAGTTAGATATTCGTTGGGACGGGATAATTTTAATCTGATCAAGAATAGATTACTGTAGCAGAGAGACTTACTTTTGGAATTGGTCCAAGAGTTTGTCGAGATCATTCGGTTGATCGAACTCGTTTGTCAGAATGAGAGTGTGACACAGAGTTGAATTACGTGGCTTAGCAACCGTCTCGATCTTCTCTTTCTCTTCTTCCTTTTTCGGTCTGAAGTGAACTCGTATAGCTATAAATCAAGCTGTCCGAAGTGCCGCTAACCTGAATCTGCAAACTGCTTTGCTCGGATTGCAAACGACAACAGCTCCGCAGTTCACTGGCATCATGTGGACCATGTCCCGAACCGTAATCAGTTTTCCCGTTGATTGATTCCCATTTTCTGTCATTGGTCTCGGAATCGCTGATTGAAAGTTGTGGCGAGTGCGTTTAACACTGAAAATCATTTTAGAACGCTCAAATTACTTCTTCAAAATTGTACCGTTTCGGTGCAGCCTTCTCTCCACGAACCGCTTCCTGCAACTTTCTCCGCTGTTCCTCTTTCTGAATAATGTCGGCACACCTGGAAAATATATCCTTTTATTAGGTCAGTGGACGTTGGCTTACATTTGTCTGGCGAGCTCCTTGATCACATCATTTTGTGAAGGCTGTCCTGGATATGATTGTCTTGGGCGATATGGACGCCTTGAGGTTACACGTTGCACCCTACAATAGAGAACTATAGTAACCCTCACTCATACCTAGTTTTCTGAAACGCCCATGTAATTCGAGTGTAGATCTGAGAACTGCTAACGCCAGCGCCTCCACTATTTCAGTTGTCATTTATTTTTCGTCTCTAACTTACGCATTATTCCTCGGGACTTGAGCGTCCATCTCTCCAGTTGATCAATTCTCTCGAATTATGAAGACTTCAACACCGTACCTGAATAGGAAGATGTAGTAGACGAACGTGTTCCAAAAAAAAGCTTAAGATCAAAAAATGCGTAATCCGGGAAAGGGAAGGAAGAATGGAATGGGGATGTCCTTCTTCTTGCATTTTCCTTCTTCTTCCACCCAATTCTCTCGTCTTCTAGCGCCCACTAAGGACAACAACACTACTCCTCGCGGTGCTCTCTCTTTCTCTTTCTTTTCTTCATCATTATTTTAGGAAAGACACCGGGGAGGTCGGAGACGGGGCGGCGAGAAAAGGGGGGAGCAACGCCGTTTCAACAGAGAAGAAGAGTCCCGACGAATGCCTCACACCGACACCATCGCCGTCGTCGTCGGGACGCTTCACTGTCTTCCGGCAAAACGACTGTGTGACTTACGATTGTCTGCGTCTATGAGCTACCGTTGATGGCTGCTGCTCCGCCGGGGTTGCTCCACACGCCTTCTTGTCGATCTGTGTCTTCGCACTTTCAATATTCTTGATTCTCTGTATGCTGGTTGCGAACCTCCGGATAAAGAGGAAAAAAGAAGGTTCGCATGGGGCAAGAATGGAGAGTTTTCGTGTGTTTCTCTGTGTCATTAGATGGATTGTGCACATCGATTGCATTAGAATAAGGGTTTGAAGGAGGAGAAAAAAGTGGCAGTGCAGACGCATATATACATCAATTCTTCGCTGCTCCCGCGATGAATACAACAACGTAGTCAGAGGGGAAGGAAATGAAAAATCGAGAGGGAGCCACTCATTTCGGGACGATGACCTAATTTGAAGAAGAGGAATGGGGTTCGGAGCAGGGCTGGGCGGTCGGCAATTTCGGCAACTCTTTCAAGTGTAAATAATTTTTCAAGGAGATCGGGTAAAAATACGGTCAACAAGAAAAATTATCCGTATTAAAAAAGCTATCGATTGGTTGTAACATTATTAAATTTCATTGAAAATTAACAGAGTTACGGCTTGTGTTGCCGAAAAGTTGCCGAAATTGCCGAAATCGGCAACTTTTCGGCAACACGAGACGTAACTCTGTTAATTTTTCATAAAATTTAATAATTTTACAACCAATCGATAGCTTTTTTAATACGGATAATTTTTCTTGTTGACCGTATTTTTACCCGATCTCCTTGAAAAATTATTTACACTTGAAAGAGTTGCCGAAATTGCCGACCGCCCAGCCCTGGTTCGGAGCAAGGGGTGACATCTCTGCATGCGGTGACATCTCATATATGGGATACGGTAGTCGTTGCGATTCGAAAATTTGAACTCGCGCCGATTGAATACAGTATCGGTGATTGCGGCCAATGCGCGACATCTGACGTCGGAGTTCTGTAAACAATTTCTCTTTTTTCTTTTTTTCAATGCTTTTGCTGATAAATGTTGTAATAAATCACATATCGCGCAGGAAACTGAACTGAAAATCGTATGATCTTTGTTCTCATGTGACTCTGAATAGTTTTGTCGCCAATGGTAATCTCGATTGATGAGATTGCAATCTCCTCAGTTTTGAACAGTTTTCAAATAAAAATAACTGAAACCAGAAAGCGAGTAGGCGTAAGACTCTAATATGATTTGGCTAATGCTAAGCCACCCACTGATTTTTTGTTTGTTTCTCTTTCCCTGACCAGCCGTTGGCCTATTTGTTTCTCTTGTTGTTGTTCCGTTCGATCATTTCGAAATTTCAACACAATATTCGAATATTTTCTTGTCGCCTCCTTTTTTCACTGACAAATTTCATTGGGAATTTATTTTTTCAGGGTAATGAGTGCCGATGTGATCAAACGTTCGAACCCGGCGGACGACTATGAACTGCTGCAGCGTGTCGGTTCGGGAACTTATGGAGAAGTTTATAAAGCACGAGACATCAGAAGCGACACGCTGGCAGCTGTGAAAGTCGTGAAACTAGAAGCCGGAGACAATTTCGCTGTGATTCAACAAGAAATAATGGTAATTCGTGAGTGCTCTCATCCGAACATTATAGCTTACTTTGGAAGTTATATTCGAAGGTGATTCATTTTCCATTTTCATTCGAAACATCAAGTAGCTTCGTTATAGAGACCGTTTGTGGATTGTGATGGAGTATTGTGGAGGCGGAAGTCTTCAAGATATTTATCATTGTAAGTTTTTCTATTCTGTTATGGCGACAATTTCACTATCTTTTTCAGTAACCGGACCACTGTCCGAACTTCAAATCGCATTTGTTTGCCGGGAAACTCTTCGAGGGCTCAATTATCTTCATCTGAATTCCAAAGTAAGTAATCGAGCTTATAAAGTTCCCCATCACGAAAATTCAGATTCATCGCGATATCAAAGGTGCCAACATTCTCCTCTCTTCCAATGGAGATGTGAAGCTGGCTGACTTCGGAGTCGCTGCACAAATTAATGCAACAATCGGAAAAAGAAAGTCATTCATTGGCACCCCGTATTGGATGGCACCAGAAGTTGCACGGGTGGAAAAGCAAGGTGGATACGGGATGGAATGCGATGTTTGGGCAACAGGAATCACTGCGATTGAGCTTGGAGAATGTCAGCCACCTCTTTTCGATCTTCATCCGATGCAAGTTCTCTATTTGATGACAAAAAGTGGATACAAACCTCCGCATCTCAAAGACAAGCATCGTTGGACTCCACTGTTTCACGATTTTGTGCGACAATGTTTGACGAAGAATCCGAAAAAAAGGCCGTCACCTGAACAACTTCTAAAAAGTCACCCATTTGTACTCGGATCGCTTTCAGCGAGAATGACAAGGGATTTATTAGACAAAGTGAACGGAGCGCCGACGGATGTGTATGATCGAATGTCGAAAACTGTGGATGACTTAACGGAAGAAGAATCAGATATTGAAGATGCTCCACCACTTCTCACACCAGATGCCGCACCGATCAGGATAGGGCTACCCTCTCATTTGAACGGACTGAGGCTGGATGCTAGATGCTTGGAGAATTTGACATCATCACCAACGTCAACCTCTTCAGAAACCGATCGTAAAACGCCTACATCAACACCGCGGGGATTAAACAGAGGATACCATTCTGAAAGGACACTCCCAGCTAAGGAAATGCCGTCGTTACCTGATGTTATTGGAGGAGACGCTCTTCTACATTGTGCATCTGGGAATGGTGTAATCCATGACGACGACGAAACAATCAGGGCACCAAGAGCACCGCCAAGGACGTTGAGAGCTGCACAAAAAGCAGCCGCCTCTGGATCAGAAAACCGATTTAGTTCTACTTCAATCGCATCGACTCCAAGTGAAGATAGTATGTCTACTTTTTTCGGCATGCCGATTATTCCAAAAGTTCCGATGGGTGCGTGCTTTTCAAAAATAATGGATGGAACCGATTTGAAAGTGAATTGTGCGGCGTCGTGGGTTCATCCGTTGACAGGAGCGCATCTCTTGTTATTGGGAACAGAAAAAGGAATCTATTCATTCGACACTAATTCCTTGCCAGATGGTAACCTCACAAAAGTAAGATATCATCTTCTCGTTTCAGTATCATTTTAATTCATTTCCAGATTCATCATAGACGTTGTTCATGGATGTTCGTCTACTCGGATAGACTCACTGCAATTCAAGGAAGTACGCCATACCTCTATCGACATGATTTGATTGCATTGACTCAGAAGAACTTGACACTGAAAATGAGTAAAAATCTCAACAAGATTCCTGAAAAGTTTGTTCCAAAGAGGTTTTCGATTACTGTCCGAATGGCGGAAACTCGTGGAGCTCTTCAATGTACAGTCAAAAAAGGAGAAGGAGCCCATTCGAATACACTGTTTTTGTGCTGCGCTATTCCAAAAACAGTACAACTGTATCAGTGGTACAAACCAATGAATCAATTCGTGCTGGTTCGCAGCGAGCCTCTCCGAGAAGACATTCGATTTCCCATTCGCCCGTTCGCTCTCGTCAATTCTCGCAACTCGGATTTCCCAGAATTGTGTATCGGTGTAGGAAAGATGTCAGGAGCATCTGAGTACCAATTCAACATGATAAACTTCTGTTCGTCTACTAGAAACTCGGAAGTTAGTGATGGTTTCAATTCGTCGTTTGGAAGCCTCGCAGAAGACGAAATGCTCGAAGTGGGGAATATGCACCAAATCGATAGGGATACACTGTGCTTCTCGTTCCGAAATAAGGTTGTTCTTACTGATTTATGGGGCTTCGAACGACCAAAACCATCAGTGTTCACTTTCAATTTTCACATCGAGTATCTTCATGTAGTTGACGGTACGATTCTCGCGTTCCATGCGAATGGAGTTCAAGGAAGAGATTTGAAGACGAATGTGAACACTCAAGATTTATGCGATGTATCCCGTTTGTATCGTGTCATTGGTGACGATAGGTGAGCATTGTTTTAGTTGTACATATGAAAATAACAGTCTTTTTCAGAGTCATCATTCTCCGATCCCAACAGATGACAGCTCGAAATGCAGGTGACACATGTGATATCAGCCTTCTCATGGGACACTCTGACACTCCCATTCTATAGTTTCCAGTCGTCCACTCATTGTTTTTTTTTCTTTGCACGCAGTATTCAACTAACACCTCCCCTCTTATCTCGGGTCCATACTCATGTATTCTAGCATTCTCCACCTCCGTTTGATTCTAGTTCTTCTCCGTGTCTGCATAATTCAAGTCGAAAATTTAATCACAAAGTCAACATCGATTCCTGTACGATACATCATTTTTGTTGATCTCTCTGCTCTCTCCCTCTCCCCAAATCTTCTCGTCCGTGTTCTGTTGCTCCCATTCATTTTTGCCTTACTTTACGTTCACATTACCAAAAAGTGCCCTAGGAACATGTTTCTCTCTTTTTTCATCCATTCTCATTCACTTTTTTTTTTGACACAGCGAGCTTTTTTCTTTCCTTTTCTTTCATGAAAATTGTTTTAAAAAATATTTTTGTGAATAGTATAAACTGTGTTATTTATTTCAATCAGAGAATCTGATAACCGGGAAAATTGCAAGAAGAAGGAGAGTGAGGAACAAGGAAATGAAGCCGAAGAAGATGAGGAAATGAGTTGGCGTTGCTGCAGAGAGATATCTGAAAATATGAAGATTGAACCATATTTCAAACAAGCCAAATTCACTTCGATGCATCACTTGCATTCCGTCTCCCATTCGATATTTTTCCACTTGAAGTTTTCTTGGGACGACTGATAGAAGGATTTGACTGAAAAAAAAACTAAATTCAAAATCTCAAGAAATATCCAACTCACTTTGATTTTAGTCATTTTGCTGGAATGTTCAGGAATGAAACGTCCACAATTCCCTAGTGAAGATGAACGTGAAAAGATAATCTAACCAAAAAATTATTTATTTACCGGCAAGCTTTTTTTCATATTACAAAGAAGCGAAAGAATTAGGGAAAATGCTAAAACAACTAAACAACCGAAGTGTGAGCCAAGTGAAATGAAGCGCTAAAATTTGATTATGCATGTAATTATTTTACAGGATTTTAGGGGTGTTAATATTATGACGATGGTGACAATAAATATGGAAAATGTACATGATTCACTTCCATTTGATGGAGGTGTTGTTGAGAGCTGCAACAGCTTTGAAGGATTCCACCGAGTTTGGTCTTAGCGATTTCGCGTAGGAAGCCAACGATATTCTGTCTCCTTTTTGTGTCATGCACTCGATCACCATTTCAGGAGCATCGAACAAAAGAGCCAATCGAAGACGTTCTTGTGCATCACTCTCGCCTTTCAGAATGCGGTAGATGAACTGAAAAATTAATAAGTTTTTAAAGTTCTGGAGAGGTAGACTCGTACGTCAGTAGGTGGGGAGGGATGAGATCGACGAATTATGGTTAGCAAGTTGTGATTGTTGATAGAGACACCCCATTTGCTTGTCGATTTCTTTCCTTTGAACACACCTGAGAAAAATAAGATATTCACAATTAATCATTTAGAACCTTACTTTTGGCTGCACTGAACGTCATCGTTATTGTTTTCGGTGTCAACAATTTGTCGATATCAGGCCATCGGCTTTGTCGCGTCAACGCAGAAACAATCGTTTGGATGGCTAACCGATCATTGAATCGAATAAGAGTTTGTACTGATGGAAGCGATGCTGATGACGTTGAAGCGTCGTCATAGTGATACATAGCCGAATAATATAATGTTGATAATGCCGGTAATCCGATGATTGAGCCATTTTTGGGGAACTTTCGGAAATGTTCTCCCTTTCCGCCGGCGTCCATTTTCTAAAAATTGAAAGCGTTATAGAAATATTGTTCAAAAAATGTATTTATAAATTCTAACCTCCATCTGAAGTTGAATTTCATAATTTCTCATCAACGTTTCCACTTGTCTCGCTTCAAACTTCATCTCTGGAATTGAAAAACTTCCATGCAACATGGTTCTCAACAATGGAACTCGTTTATCCGGATTCTTCTTGTATTTTCGTGTTGATTCGAATTCGATCACGGATGCGTGTTGATATTGACCAACACCTCTGTAAACCAAAAGGATAGAACTCAGCGAAGGATTACTTTTTCGAACCTCAAAAACTTATTCATCTTTTCCCATTCTCCGGTGATTTGAAGATGACGTGTGTAGACTCGACATGCACTTTTCTGATCATCCATCGTTTTGAAAAATATGTTTTCTTTGAGGGTTCGTTCCAAAAATATGACGATCTGCAACATAGCCTTATGAAAAATAAAGGTTTCTTATTGATTACTTTGAAAATCGTGTTATTGTCATATGTGGCAACTGCCTGTTTTAGTAACATCGTCTTGTCACGAAGTGATCTGTAACAATCAAGTGAGACTATGTGTCCTTGAAGCATTCTCTTGATACTGGCTTCTATGGTCAGTGGTTGGAAACGTTCATGACGGAGAACCTGGAAAAATTCAAATGATCGTTTAACTTTTCAGGTTGCTTACTTCATGTTGATCTTTCAATTTTCTGTGTTCTTGTCTTAATCGATTGTAATCCAAATCAAGCCGCTGTGCTTCACTGGGCAAACTACTCGCACTCGCTTCGGAAACAACTGACGGTGCAGATTGAAGGATCGGTGCAGGTTTCACAGTTTCCGCATATTTCATGTTCAGAAAATCGTCGACAATCTTTCCTGAAGCACGTGGTGATGTGCTGAATAAGAAATATGAAGACGTTGCTGGAGATAAGAGTGCATACTCTGTCAAGCGAATATTCGCTTTGTCTGAAGCTGCAGCAGCTCTCACATCAATTTGTGGAGGCGGACCATTTGCAGATGTCGTTGTTGAAGTTTGCGGTGGAACATACGGCTTCGGAGTCTCATCGCCACCGAAAAGATTGTCGACTGCTGCTCGAGCTTGAAGCTTCAATTTATGAGATATGCACATGACTACTTTTAATTTTTGAATGAATCACCCCACGTGTACGAAGGAATAACGGAAACTATTCTAATGTGATCACGTTAGGGTGATTAAATAAATACTTACTTGTTTAGATTGTAAATCATCGAAGAGTCCTGATGAATTGGAATCCGATTCGTTCCAATAGCTGTCTTCTGGAAGCTCGAATGTGAATTTTCTCCGAAGCGCCATTATTTACATCATTTTTCAAAATGTCTGAAATTAAATATAAATTTATTTACAGCATTTTTCAAAGTATTTTGAAGAAAATTATAGTGCTTCCGTAACGAAAATATCTGTAAACCGAGAATAAAACGCAAAAAACTTGTCAGAAAAAAAAGTCAGAAAAGTAATCTCTGCGCGCAAACTTTGCGAAAACCACGCGCCAGGGTTGCAAGGGGCGGGGCTTTCAAGAAAGCGCGAGTTCAAACTTAGTTTTTCAAGCTTGGCCCAAAATTGTTTTTCAGTTTTTTGAGCCGGAAAAACTTTTTGATCTGCGATTCCGATGCCGCTAAAGTTTCACACAGCCCGCCAATTCCGGAACATCACTCTTCTCGCTTCATTTTCTCCCATTTCAGTCAGCGTTCGCCCTTTTTCCCTCTCGTTTCTTCAGGAGGTTTCAAAATTCGTTGTCAAAGTTCTGCTCTCTGAGCTTTTTCGGTTCTCAGCCGTTCTTCAATATCTCTTTTAGTTTCTAGCGCCGTCGCTTCCTCCAAATATCTTATTTTTGCTTTTCAGAATGCAAAACACGCAGCCACATACTAACTTCGCCCCGGGCGTTCCCGAACTGTAAGTTTTCTGTGAAACTCTACTTGTTTTGATAGAAACTATTACAGACCAAAGTTCATGAGCCACATGATGCAAGCGAACACCAAGGAGCCAGTGTTCACGATGCCAATATCGGTCAAACCGAAAACTCGCGAACCGGCTTCCTTCACAGACAACAGGTACGTTTCCCAATCACATTATTTTTTTCAATAAAAGTTTTCAGAATATATGTCAGCAACATCCCATTTTCGTTCCGTGAGCAAGATTTGGCCGCCATGTTCTTCACGTAAGAAGATCACTTGCATGCCATCTCAAATTTGTTATTTTCAGGTACGGGCGCGTCCTGAGCGTAGAAATCGTTACTAACGATCGTGGATCGAAAGGCTTCGGTTTTGTCACATTGGATTCGATTGAGTCATGCGAGAGAGCCCGTGCGGCACTTCACGAGTCCCACGTTCAGGGGAGAATTATCGAAGTACGAAGAGCTACACCAACAAGAAGGAAGCTCATCAACAATCCTCACAATGAGTTACTCCCACCACCAAAGCTGTGCGTTGATCTCCGTGCCCCTCACAACCAATGGAGAACAGAGCCAACTCACATTCACCTCCAACCGAAAGTTTTCCAAGAAGAAACAACAGGATTCCCGTCCGGATTCATGATGGCTCCATTCCATGATCATCGTTTTTCGCAAGGTTGTTCCACTAGTTCTTCTAGAACTCCGTTCGGAGAACTCCACTTCAACCAAGTACCACCACGTTGTACGAAGCACAGTCAACTGAAGCTGTCCTCCGCTGGTGATTACTTCTGTAAGAATGGCGAACCTACAACTGATAACAGTATTCTGATGTGCATGAACAGCCAAAGCATCTTGCGCAGTAACAAGGATTCTATGAATCACGAGTTGTCAGATGTGGAGCCACATTCCATGTTCCCCAATCATCTTCATGATCAGATAACTGCGCTACTTGACACTTCCAATCATTTTGCATCGGCCAACAACAGCGCCAATCAAAAGAGAGCGCCATCTGTCACATCGTCCGGATCAGGAGTCAGGTCATCTGAGAGTGAACATGGTTCAGGTATGGTACTACATAATTGAATCCCAATTCAAACCTTGTTGTTTACAGACGAGGAAAACCAATGGAATCCAAACTGCAGTCCAGATCTTCTCGCATCGCTCTACGAAGGGTCAACATCGTTTCATGGGAGACTGGCCTCGCCACAGAGAGAACCAACGCACTAAGCCCATGTATCGGACACACACATTGTCATGTCACTAACTGTTTGTAACTGTTTGTTTTGCATTCTCCTATCACCTTTATCCATATTTTTTTTTCACTCATACCAAATTTATTTACCAATAGCTTTACGGAATCTTCTTGTACAGCGACATTTCGTTGTCTCTGTCAAATGATTCTTGCCTAAATTGTCCACTCTTGTAACCACGTTGATATTTTTTGTCCCGGTGCTATTTTGTCGGAATGCTCACAGCATAATCCCTATTTTGCCATTTCACACGCTCAACATACTAGCAAGGTGGAACAAACTCACAGTTGCTGACCCTTTAACCATGCTTGCTCAAAATATTGGATGTGTTATATTTCAGAGCCACCTTTAGCTTTCTTTTGTATTTTATAGTCACTGTTTAGCAGTTATTTTTGCATTTCTGTTTGCTCTTATGCAATGAAGAGCTTTTATTCAACACTCTGCATGTCACGAAACTCTTTACTTTAAAAGAAACCCGTTTAATTTAGTTTCCAGGTTCAATTATAATCACAAGTGCGAGAGTTCGTTATCCCGATGATGCATTGAAAGATCGAATGTTATCTTTCGACACCTTTTGGCCTTTTTCCATTCATGATCAGAAGATTCGCTCTCTTCGAGAATGACGTCGTGAGATACAGCGGGAAGAGAGAAGGACGATGGCTGTCGGCACTTTTGGGCGGCCGCTGAAAAGTTGAGTGAATTTCGAAGTTTTTTGGTTTTTGATGATAATCGGGATGAGAAGAAGAAGAAGAGAAAAACCTACGAATTTGGAGAGTCGGAGGGGAGGATGGGTACAAGCTATTTCGCTCTTCATCGTTTCCGGTTCCACGTCTACTTCTGCTTCGACGGCGACTCGAGAAGCTTCCGAAGAACGACAAACGACGAGATTTGGATCGTCGGCAACCGCCGCTGACCCAACAAAAAAGGCATGATACGGGAATGAAGATACCTGAAAATTGAAAATGAGTTGTGCCCATTCTACAGTTATACGATTTCAAGATATGCAGTATAATTGTATGATATCATTCATCTCAAGGAAGCCCAAAAAATCTCCCCTGGATAATTTTATCGCCGTCAATTTTGACCACCCTTTCTTTCCTCCCTCAATCTGGAAATCCTTTCAATCCGGATTATCCGCTTCTTCTTCTCCGTTCGTTGCTTATTCATCAATGAGATGTGACGAACTAAAACAAACACTAAAAAACCGAAGTTCCGTCTGCAATTACTCTTCTTTCTTCTACACCGAAAAACGAACAAACATTCTAAAGACTTCTCCGTTTTCTTCTTCCTCTAATTGAGAATGCCTTCTAGCACTACAGTAATCTTGTTTAGACTATCTTGGAGCGATCTCTATTTTTACGATAGAGGAAAATAGCTCATCTCTGGTCTGTATCCTTTTTTTCTAGTAAATCTGATTATTAATGAAAGCCACTTTATGCACTCTACATACACTACCCCCAGCAGAGCCTCTATTTGGAGCGAAAGAAATTGAAAAGGAGGCATTTAGATCATAACACAAAAGAGATTTGGGTTATTATTCATTTCTTTTCGGGTTTCTGTTAGAGACTGTGACGTGGAATTGTTTTTGCGATTCCCCAAATCCTGATAACGAACACCGTGCGACTTTCGTCAAGATTCTTGATTAGTTTTCTGATAAAAAGGAAACGAACCTGTGAAAATGGCAAAAAAGATAACAGCTAGAAAGGCAACGAAATTGAGTTGGCACACAAGATTTGGCATATGACCGGTACAGTAAGAAACGAGTGATCCACATTCTCGAGTGCACTCTTCCTGAAAATTCGTAACGTCATCAAAACACACTTCTTTGCTCTTTTCTCATCTTTTCAACCGGAAAACTCCGCACTTTTCCAGTAATTCTCGCCTACAGAATAAGGGGAAAATATTAATAAAGGAGAGATCGAAGTCCTTGAGACTTTTCAGCAGGTGCAATTTATTTTAAACATTTCCAAGTATTTTAGGGCTTTTTAGAATGAAAATGAGAAACTCACCAATGATGAATATACCGGATATACAGTATCCATAGTAGAGAATTCAATCCATTCCTGTTTTTTCACCAGACGAATGGGTTTTGGAGGAGAATTGGAAACTGGAACCGAATAAAATTTGAAATTCAAAATCTAGAAGAAGCAATGATGTGATTCTTAGTACCCGAAATAACATCTTTCGAGAAGTCAAAAGTTAAGGAATCGAACATTGAAAAAAGAGAGAAAAACAGAAAAAAGCAGGATGAGCTGAAGTTGAATTGCGAAATTTTTCAGATCTGCTCCCGCCATGTTTGGGTTGTAGAAGGGAAAGTTTGGAGTCCGGACGGAGGCGGACTCTTCTGAATGGAATGCGATAAAGAAGAAGGGGCTGGTCGAAAGAAAAAGAAGAGAAGGGGAGGGCGAAAGATGCAAATAGAAAAAAGAGTCTCACAGACACTATGTGTCGAATAATAACGGATCGAACGGAAAAGGAGTAAAAATTGGGGAGAAGAGATCGGATGGAAAAGGACCGGATGGTTAAGTGGGAAACTATTCAAGGGCAGACATGTACTCTCAAAAACACATTTCTCATTCAGAGGCCAGTCTATGATCATTTTGAGCTCTGAGATATTCTTTTTTCAACATGGATCTGATTTTCTCTCCAAAATTGACATCATTAAATGTTTCTCAAAGTTTAATCCTATCAATCTAGTGGGCGAGCAATTTATGATGGGGAAATGCCAAGAGAAGAAAAACTAACTTCCAGATTGGTCAGATTACATCTCAAACATCTCAAGTTACCAACTATTTATGTATTTAATAAAACTATTCCAAAGTTCTGAAACAAAATTTGGTTCCTTGTGAGGCACCAAGAGACACGAAGAGAAAATAAGAAGAGCCTATAATTATGTCTTGGTATTTGAAATTTGGAGAATAGGTGTTGTTTTATAACTTTCGATGAATCTCTATTTGAAAATTGATTTTGTATAAAAAGTTTCCCGAGAATTCTCGTGGGCCCATAAAACTTTATCAACCGATGTTTGAACAACTTATAAAATTTCGGAAATCACAGACAGCTGAATCTGATGAACTATGCATACGTGAGACTTGAAGAGGAGGAATTTCAGGTTGAAACTTATTTGAAATATTCATTTCTAGGCGAAAAAGGAAACGCAGTCTTCCGTTAAACTCAAGACCTTTTGGTCTTTCCATGCAGTAACTTTGAATAATGGAGACTCTTCATGCAAAGAAAAACAGGAAAAGCAGACACCCCCTGCATATGTACGTGACGATACAGAGCTGAAAAGAGTTCGAAATGTGTATGATTCTCGACTCCTAGTCTCCTCCTAGCCGAGACTTCCTCGTCTCACTTTTGACCATTTATTATTAGTAGGTCAGCGAGAGGAGAAGAGCAGAGATTTGATTCGATTTTCGAAGAAAAAGGGATTCACCCTCTTGAGAGGCGAGGATATGAATAGTAAGGGATCACTTTCAAATGTCCGTCTGGAGAAGCTATTTGAGAGAATTCGGTCTCCACATGAATGAGACAAATGGAGTCTTGCGACCAGATTTTTTGTATCACATGGTGAAAGGAGTCATTTTTCACACAAATTAATTACAACTCCAATATTTTTCGAACACTCTCACGATGTCTGGAAATAAGAAAACGAGTTTTTATAAAAATAATAAATAGAAAATTCTACAATGATAGATAGCATGAAGCAGACTAAGAAAATCGTACCAAAAAGGTTTAACAATCTGGACCCATTCTGCATTTTATCATTCGTGGTGAGCCCAGCTCACTTCTCCGCGTTCTATCACTTCAAGATCCTTCAGAACTTGAAACAAGAAGATTTTCTCCTGTAAACATTTGATCAGATTCCAAGGAACAAACGGATCGTAGTCCTCATAGCAAAGACAAACATACATTGTCAGGAACGAAATGGAATAACAATCAAGATTCCCAAAAGACATATGGAATTGGCTTCTCCTGGGAAGATGCGTTCTCAGGAGCAACTGGAAACTGTAGAGCTTGGGAAGATCAGTATACACCCATAGATATGTTCAGGTTTGTTACACCTTTGAATTTCCAATACACTTTCTGTTAAGCTCATCCCTGAAAAGAAAACAGAACATCATCCAAACACTATCGCGGTAAATTCTTCTGATCTCAATGTACCATGCAACTCTTTTATCCACTCAAAATCACTTGTTTATTTATCTCAAACATCCATCAAAACATCAGTGTACCCAAAATGAAATACATCAGTATCGTGATCTCTTGCTCCAAAATCGAATTATATTTCGCCTCCACAAGTCATTGCCCATTTTTTTCATATTCATGGACTCTCGGAACGTATTTGGAAAAGTTCATGGATAAGAATTTCAGTCTTTCATTTTATCAACATCAAGACAAGATAAAGCAACAAATTTCATACCCCTTTGTCAGTTAGCTATTTTGGCAAGTATCAATGCCCTAGGTGCCCACACGATCTTTGGAGGGTGATCACAAGAGCCTATGTAACTTTTCTGAATTTGATAGATGCCGGCCCAAATTTTGTCAGCATGTTTATCTAAAAGATTTTGATACACTTGCCAAATTTCATAAGATTTGCGCTTGTCTCGTACGTTATGACTGCGCAAAGTTGCGTTGCAATGTTTATTGCGCACCCTGTACAACCTCAGCCTCTCAAGAGGGTGAATCCCTTTATCTTTTTGTGTTTGCACACCATGCGTCAAGTTTGACGAAGATTAGATTTTTCACTGTATTTTCACTATTTTCTTTTCAGAAGACAATACGGTAATTGTCGTGAAATTTTGTACATTGCGGGCGACAGGAGGACCAACGAATAAGAATGACCATTCTGTTGTAATCCGTCGCACTGTTCCACCAAACACCCTTTGTCTGCTTGTTTCTTTCCCCATCAAGGAATCATTTTCCCAATATCTGTCACTTTTTTGTTTGTACACAAATAATCTTTAAATATTTTTTTAAAGGGAGAGTGCGCTATTCCAAAAGTGTTTTATTTTTTGTACGGATCGACTCAAAATTCGACATAATCGGAGTCTCAATTGAAAAAAATTCTGAAAATTTGGTCAAAAAAAGATATAGGATGACAATGGTGCTAAAAATGGTCCGTTCGGGTAGCTATTTCCTCATATTTTCTATTCAAAATTGGTTTCGGGTAGCTCGGGAAAAATGAACTTTACATTAATCTTTTTTTCAGTACAAAAATTGAAAAATTAGCTACCCAAGAGGACCCTATTTAGCTCGTTTTTCAGCCTTTATCTTCTTTAACATAAATTTTCAGAATTTTTCATCACAACTGAGACCCCTATTTTCTCGAAATTCTGAATCGATCCATATGTATATTTCTAGAATGCCATTCTTTACCATTCTTTGCGTTAAAAATGTTGTTTTTTTATTGGTTCGCCACTCCATGAACACTCGCCCAACGACACTCCGCTGATTTTCAGAGCGTTGTTGATCGAACGCGTTGAAATTTAGCGGAGTGTCGTTGGACGAGGTTTCATGAGGCGGCAAATGGATGGTAGCTTCGAGATGATAGAGAAAGGAGAAGGAGTACGTTTGACTGTGAAAAAACTCTCACTCAATGAGAAAACTGAGAAAGCTGAGGTTTGTTGTACTAAACCAGAATTACTCGAAATCAAAAATGAGAATTCAGATGAGTTTCGAAGCTCCGAAGGCGTACGATACAATTGCCATTGTATCACTTTCAATATTTATTCTCCTCTTTCCATTCCACGATGAAACTACAAAACACTTGAACATGTTTCTTTTGTTGCAAACATTCATAACATTTGCTGCTTTGATATATCACTTCCCTTCTACTAGCTTGTGGATTGACAACATGACAGAATTCGTCTCTAAATGGCGGGAACAGTAAGTTACCTAGTTTTATTTGTAAAAACAGTTTTACATTACTTCATGCAGAAAATAAAATTATTTTAATTGAGCTTTTTACAAGCTCCCATCCTCCGCGATGAAGTCAGAGCGGCGATCAAGAATCTAAAGCTAAACACGGCTCCGGGCGCGGATAAAGTTGATGCCTATATGATAAAGAAAGGTGGAGAACCAGTGGTGGAGTGCTTCACAAATTTGTTTAATGATGCCCTCAAGAGCATGTCCACGCCGGATTACTGGAAGAAGTCATTAGTGAAGTTGCTCCCGAAAAAGCCAAACCCGATACGTATGAAAGACTATCGCCCGATATCTCTTCTTTCTCTCCCCTCAAAACTCATGACGAGCGTACTGACAAAGAGACTCTCAAGAACTCAAGAAGATTTCCTCGACGAAAGTCAATGCGGCTTCAGAAGGGGAAGAGGATGCGTAGAGCACATTCAAACAGTCGCACAAGTCATCGAGAAGGGCAACGAATTCAATATTCCTTGGATTTTGATATTCGTAGACTTTTCGGCTGCCTTCGACAAAGTCACCCATTCCGGTGTACTGAAGAGTCTACAGGAAGCGGGCGCCGACGACTATCTAGTCGACTTCTTCTCGGTCACTATGGCAAGCGGTACAGCCCTTATTCCAATCCATGGCCGCTCTATCAAGATCCCGCTGCACCGAGGCGTCCGCCAAGGTGACTCCGCTTCTCCATCTCTCTTCGCAATGTCGCTCCAGTCTGCTCTCAACAGAGCCGATGAAGAGTATGAAGGTGAAGGGCTTTCGATAGACGGAGCAAACCTCCGCCGACTGGAATTCGCCGATGATGTCGTACTACTCGCCTCCGATGAGATCGAAATAAAGGAAAGACTAAAACTGTTGAAGAAATATGGAAAGGACATAGGGCTCACCATAAATGCTTCAAAAACTGTCCTGCTCTCCAACATTCCGACGCTGCTTTCCATCGATATAGATGGGGACAAAATCCTAAAATCCTCTGGCTGCCGTTACCTAGGACGTTGGATAGAAAGCTCAGGCAACCTCGACAACGAAATCTCCAGAAGAATCCAGGCAGGCTGGGCAGCTTTTCATTCCCTAAAACCCCTAGTCAGATCCTTGGACCAGAGGGAAAAGAAGTACATGTTCCACCAGAATATCCTCCCTGCCCTATTGTATGCCGCCGAAACATGGAACACCTCTGCCCCTATCATAAATCGGCTCCAATCGGCTGCCAACGCGATCGCCAACTCCTGCGAAATCTCCAATTGGCTCCCCGACATCCAACATATACTCCTCGCCAAGAAGTGCAGATGGGCTGGACACATCGCAAGAGCCAGTTCTCTCAGATGGTCAAAAATCGTCACAGAATGGCAACCGAGGAACGGCAAGAGGAATTGTGGTCGTCCGAAGAAACGATGGAGTGATGACATCAAAGACGCCCTAAGAGAATACAAAGACGCCCAGTCGAGACGCAATGGCATTGTCGAAGGAAGGAAAAGGCTGGGAATCCTATTACCGAAGACCACCTGGTCTACCGAAGCCAGGAAGGACCGATCCTTGTGGTCTGATTTTGTCCGCAGCTGCTCCAGCTTGAAACCCACGGACATCTAAGTATCTAAGTAAGTTAATTGAGCTAATTCTTTTCAATCCTGCTCACTATAGAATCGCAATTCTGATGATTCGGCAACCGTTCAATAAATGCCTCATTTCGATATTACAGATACTACTGCAAAGAGAAATTCATGACGGTGGACGACAGAAAAAAGGCAGAAAATGATCTCGAGGTGAGTTTTAAAAATAAGTCATTGAAAATTATGGCAGAATAAAACTTCTTTTCTCTCGTTTTAATAAGTAATAGTAAATCCAATTTTGCAGATCACAACAGAATTAGTCCAAACTCTGCTCTGGAAAGTTCTTCTACACACAATTATAATTGTTACTTCGATTGGTTTGCTCTTTTTTGATGATTCTCATTATTCATTTTTTCACGTATGCGTTATCGTTGTATTAGAAGGGTTGAATTTCCTACTTCATTTTCTAACTTACATCGAATCCAAGAAAAACAAGGATTTTTTATTAGTACTAATTGATGCATACGATTCGAAAAGTAATTAACACGTTTCTTGATTTTGTGAAAATATAAATATATGTATGTACCATTTCGAAAATAAAGTTGTAACTGAACAACTTCAATTTTCTATACAATGTGTTGCAAGCTTATACGTCTACCCTAGTTGTGTATCGAGAGTGTATCGGGTCAGGCGTTCAATATTCGAACTTGGCACAGGGTAGCGCATAATTATACGCACAAAACTTTGCGGCATTGAAAAACTAGGTTGTCGGCTTCCCAACTCCATGAAATTTTGAGGATTTGTTAACAGCCCTTCTATCAGAGTTTGGTCCAGTTTTCAGGTAAATTCGTAATGAAACTTAGACAATGTGGTGTTTGAAAGAGGGCTAACTTACATGTTATGTACCAGAATTACCGTATGGTGTTTTAGTTGAAAGCAACAAGCATCAAAAGTTATGTAAGGTGTCGGAACCATTTTTGCTACCGTTGGATATTTTTTCTGAAAATCTAGTTTTTAATAAAAAATTCCGACATGTGAAAATTTCAATTTCAAATGATCACAGTTTTGATATTCAGTCAAATTCATCAAACTATAGTGTGTTGTGTAGCTGAAAAAATGAAATCATTCTTTAGAATCCTTTAAAACTTGAAACGAGAAGCTAACATGCATTGTACCCAAATGATGTTGGGGTTTTGGGACGAGTGTAGGCCTATCATTTGGGGTACAATTTAGGTTAGCTCCTGTGAACATTATACATATCAGTTCCCCAGGAATGAAGGAGCCATAGTCTCTTCTGTTAAGACAGACATACAGGAACAAAATTGAAGGTTAATTCAGGTTCCCTATATAGACGTTCTGGGAAAAGTGCTTAAAAAAGTTATGGCTCACTTTCAGTTAAGCGCATCCCTGAACAGAAAACGAAAAATTATCCAAACACCATCGTGGTGGAATTTTCTAATCTCAATGTACCATGGAACTCTATTTTATCCAATCAAAACCACTTGTTTATTTATCTCAAACATCCATCAAAACATCAGTGTACCCAAAGTGAAATACATCAATATCGTGAGCTCTTGCTCCAAAATTGAATTACATTTCGCCTCCACAAGTCATTGCCCACTTTTTTTCATAATCATAGACTCTCGGAACGTATTTGGAAAAGTTCATGGAGAAGAATTTCAGTCTTTCATTTTATCAACATCAAGATGAGGTGATCGATAAGTATCTAATAACATCACTAATTCTTCCTATTTTAACGTTACCAATTTATGTCGAAGGTGCTTATTGTCTATATTCTTGCAACGATAAGTTGCAACAACATTATGTATCTGTTCTGAGAGTTCATCTCTCCCTGTAAGCAAGTTTTCATTATTCGGAACTTTTATAAAATATTTTCAGAAGTCTGATCGGCGAGATTTACGGATTTTTCTTCATGCGACCAGTGGTGTTCCTACCCGTTGTTGGATTATACTCGACTGGACTATTGGGATATTTTCCTTTTCATACTTTTCTCCAACTCATCATCCTGTTCTTTCTTTACCAAATCAATGCATGTACAATGATTCATCTATTAGTGCTTCGATTGAAAAGTATTCTTCCTCTGACATTCCGATTCTACCGTGAATCTTTAAAACTTGGAAGTCTATTCGTGTATGGAACATATTTCATGTCTACCGTCTCGTTGACTGATTTTGCATTGTTGTACGAGGATCAAGATATTGCGAAACATCAGTGGTCCACATGGTTGAATGGAGTAGTTCCCAATAAGTTCTGGACGGATAATTATATTGTCACAAGTGGAACTAATCGGAGATTCTTTTTGTTTTTAAAACTATGCGGAGTCAGTTTGGTAGCTTATATTGCTGCATGTGTTGCTATTCCAACAGCAGCATTTCAAATTCTGAACCGAATGAAAGAACGATTGTCAACTCATGTCGTAAATGCTCAGAAGCAATACATCAAAGGATTGTTATGCCAGGTAAGATAACGATGCTAGAAAAAGTGGAAATATTTCTAAAAATTCAGATCTTCATAATTGTCGCGTTTCTCTTGTTACCATTCACAACTTTCATTGTTGGCCTCGAAATGAGAATAAACAAACCAAGTGGGTTTTCAGAGTTATCAGAATTTGAATAATTATTTTGAATTCAGTCCTGGTTTCCTTTTCTATAACTCTCGCAATGGTGCATGGGGCGGCTGCAACAATTGCTATGATTCTTGCCAACAAGCCTCACCGAGTGATATTTTTTGCTCATTTGAACTATTGTGAGTAATTTATTCCCTGAGCAACATTTGTAGCCTAAAAAGTTCCATAATCCAATCAATTGCATTTGCAGGTTATTCAACTCTAACATGCACAAACAACTTGAGAGATCACAAAGTATCGGACACCTCCTCCGTTTCGGTTCCAAAAAACTTTGTCGTCTCCATATAATAATTATCACCCACGCTACAAAGCACATTCTAAAGCACAAACGGCACGATTCTTCATGAATAAGAATCTCAAGACCAGTTTAATCAGATTCAAGAATGACACGAGTGGTGCCTGCCCGTTATGAAAGGAAAGTTGATTAGTGGGCAGCCGTCATATATAAAAATGAAGGCGATTTGTCCATTTGGCGAGAAAATGAAGTCAGTTAATATGAACATGGGTGAGCAGGATCATATCTACACTGTTTATGTTAATGTTATGAAGTTCATCCCAATTATCACTATTCCTATTTATGCAGAAGCTATTTATTGCATTATCAAGCGAAGCCCCAACTTCCAAAGACATTACACTATCATCTTAACAGCTCATATTCTAGGGTGAGGCTCTCTGAAAGTAACCGTTCTAATTAGTTTTAAACTTTAGATGTCTCTATGAAGAATTCTACGGGTTCCAACTATTTCGTCCAATGGTTTTTGTCCCAATCGTCGGAATCTATGCAGATGGTATCCTTTCAATGCTCGGAGTCCATCCATTTATTCAACTTTACGGAATGTTTTTGGCAGTTCAAATCAACACTGCAATTCTTACTCATATCACATTTTATCGAATGAAAATAATCATTCCAATGTCCTTTCGCTATTACACTCGTGTTATTCAATTTGGCATTTTTAGCACTGTGTTCATTTATGTCGGTGGTATTTTGGCAGTTAATACTATACTTTTGACGATGGAAAATCAACTAGATGCGAAAAATTACATTTATTTGGTGAGTATGAAATTTGATAACAGTTTTGATTCGCCGATTTTCAGCATACGCGTCCGATTCCTAACGTCTTTTGGTCCGAGAAGTACATGGTTTCGTCTCCGAAAAATCCAAATACTCCGTTGTTTCTCATTTGTGGAGCAGTTTGTGTCGGGTTCTATGTTACGTTGTGCATCACTCTTCCAACAATTTGCTTTATTATTTTACATCGAACCAGACATTCTCTGTCAGACAAAGTTATCAAAGCGCAACGAGCATATCTACGAACGATTTTGATACAGGTGAGAATACTAATCTGAAAATCGCGAAAACACATATGTGCTCATGGGGGGTCTAGAAAAATCAACTGGTTCTGGAAAACCAGACAAGAGCAGCAGATCAAGCAACCAATTGAAAAGTCTTATAACTACAAGTATTATGCTCTCTTCGAAAAATACTGAAAATCAGTCTCGTTGTTCGTCTATAAAACTGAACTTCTAAACGTTATCTCGTCGGTTTCCAGGTAGCTGTCGTAGTTGCATGTATCATAATGCCATTCACAGTATTCTTCGCTGGAATGGCCAACACCATCACTAACCCTGGTAAGCCTTCTTCCATAAAAAACCATACATCATTTTGATTGAATAACTTTCCAGTGATCATCCCTCTTTCTCTTATCTTTGCCATTTGCCATGGATCCGCTTCCACTCTCGTCCACCTGCTCTCCAATAAGCCATTTCGTGACACAATGAAAACGCAGCTGTCTTGGGGTAACATAAGTTTTCACTATGCTCAATGTGCATTTTCTAATTTTCAGTCAAATGCATTCTGACATGTTCAAGGCCCAATCAAAACAGCAAAGTCCACACGATGTCATCGATTGTCGGCTGACTTCTGAAATGTAAAATTGTTCTCATGTCTTTCCGATATTCTTACTACATAACTCATTTCTGTTCTTCTGTTTCTTCTTCACTTTTCCACCCTCACTTTTTGCGATTTACGATACGTTATCCCAATAAAAATTGCTCGTTTTGCGGCTGACAAAGAAATTGAATGCACATGTTTTAGTTGTGTTGTACAATGGTTGAAGAGAAAAAGATCTCTCAAAAAAATGAGAAGAGCATCGGAGAAGGCTTAAGTGACAACGAAGGGATCGGGTTGTGTGATCATTGGGAGGGAGGAAGGGGAGCAAAAACATGAAGAAGGGAAATAAGAGATGAAGAAGAAAGAAAAATATGATGACATGATAGAAAGACATAACCACAGTAACCAGTAGACAAGGAAAGATGCTCCGGGGAAGTTTCAGATAATTTAATTGTATTCTAAGCCCGGGATTTAGGTTTTTACAGCTGGTTGCAAGACTTTCAGAAGCTTGAAGTTAGTCAATATGGCACAAACTTGAACGCTACACTATCTGAAATTACAGTATTGTTCCCGATTCACCTCCATCTAGATGGCTTCTTCTTCCTGTTTGTCCCATCTCGATTCATGTTCTCGGGGGATTCCCCTCTTCTCCTGGCGTTCATGTACTTTTCTACTCCATGCCACAAATACATTCCATCGAGAGTTGGCATCTGTTCTCACTCGATCTGAAATCTTCTCTCTTATATCATTCCTTTCTCTCTATATTTTTCCTCTTTCTTTCGCTTGTTTTGCTCCTCTTTTCTCCATGCTACGTCTGCTCTGCCCCCGAACCACATTCATCCATCGGAGGAGCTCTTGGCATCTTCTTTTTCTTCTTCTTCTTCCTCTGCCGGGATCCCATCCAGAAGCGTCGAAACATTACACCCCCATCGGAGACGAAGAGTCGGGAAGCGTCGACGAAACACGCCGATAAGTCAAGAGATTCTAAGAATATTACATTCTGCCTCCTGTGCTGGTTGTGGGCGACGTCTCTCTCGATTTCGATATCTCTGATCCCGCGACCGTTGTCGTCGGGGAAGAAGAAGAAAGATGTGGCAGACTCCGCCCACTAACTTTGAGCGATCGGCGGCACCCCCCAAGTTGGCTCTCATTCTGGGACGTGTTTAGGTCTCGTATCACTACTACATCGCATTTTCAACCATGTCTGACGTCGAGGACGAGTACGAAGACGAGGAGGAGATCGAGGAGGACGAGCCAGTCGCCGATGAAAACCAAGAGCCAGAGGTAACACCACTTTTTCCTTTTTTAGTTTTTATTTCGATCTGAAAATTTTAAGTTGATCTGTCTGGTTCATCTTACAAGATTTTACTTCATTTCCGTTTGTGAAAACTTGTGAAATTTAAACTAAGCTCTCCGTTTTTGAACTGAACTATTTTAATTTCAAAAGCTTGTCTCCATTCCCTTTTTTTTAAATTTTGACCATGAACTGTTTCTGGTTTAGTATCAGTATTGAGATTTGCATTTACATTTGCATTTCAACATATTTTCTTATTCCCTGAATATTTTTCTCTTACTCGTTCCGTTTACCAGTTCTGATCACTTAGTTCCCAAGTTCCAATTTCACAAACATTCTCCCCCCGTCCTCTCTTTCTTCTTTCTACTTCTCTGTCTTTTGTCATTTTCTTCCGATGGCACAGTTGTAAAGTGAGGGAGCACCTCCAAACTGCTACCAACTCTCTCTTCTCCTTACTCACTATTTTCCCGCCTTATTACACAACTCATTCAGCACATTGAAGATTTCTGATTCTAGTTCGACAATAGAGAAGATGATAATCGTTAGAAAGAGTTAGAACGTGAACAGACAGATTAATGCACTTTGGTCCGAAATCAGATCACCTCGTTAAATTATTCAATGAAACTTTCTCGATTTCAGGCTGAGCCAGAGGCTGAAGAAGAGGCTCCGGCTCCGGCCGCCGCCGCTTCTCCAAGAGCCGCTGCTCCACCAGCATCGCTCAAGAGCCCGACGCCAGGAAGACAAGTCAACTTCACTCCAAGCATTCCACAGAGTGTTTTGAGAAAGTAAGGGAATGAAAGAGACATGAAAGGGAAAAATATAATTTTAGGCAACAGAACTACTCTTCTGGAAAGCCATCGACCATCCACACCAAGGAGAAGTTGATGAGATCCGAGGGAATTATCCCAATTCAAGCTGGATCCAACAAGTATGCTTCCCAAAAGGGAATGACCGGATTCGGAGTTCCCCGTGACGTCATCGACAAGATCAAGTCCGAGAACTTGGCTGAGATCACTGATGAGAAGAAGATCGCCAACCTCAAGGGATCCACCTGGCTTCAGTCCGGAACCAACAAGTTCGCTTCACAAAAGGGACAAACCGGTTAGAAATTAGAAATTTTGATTTCATTTGCATAAGCTTCTGTTTTTCAGGTTTCGGAGCTGTCCGTGATGTCAACTACAAGACCAAGGGAACCGGAGGAGCTTCAGAAGTTCCAGAAGAGAAGGCTCGCGCTTCCGATGGAATCGTTCCACTTCAATCTGGAACCAACAAACTTGCCTCTCAAGCTGGAATGACCGGAATTGGAATGCCACGTATTGTTGATGGTGAGTTTCAGGATATTACAAAGGTGAAAATCTATAACTATGTCGTTTAGTGAGACGGACAAACGACCAGGATCGTGATTCCCAAGGATTCATCCACCTCCAAATGGGAACCAACAAATTCGCCAACCAAGCTGGTATGACCGGATTCGGTATGCCACGTCACAACATCACCAAGTAAGTTTTCAGAAATTAAAAAAAGTTATCTTCATTGCATCATAATATTTCAGATACAAGGACGAAGTTCGCGGAGACATGCCACACGACGAGGGAACCCTTTCAAGACAGACTTCCGGATGGAAGGAGGGAGCTTCACAGGCCGGTATGACCGGTTTCGGAGCCTTCCGTAACAACACCGTCGCCTTCATGCAAGCCCAAGACCAGAGATCACAGGGAATGATCCCATACCAGATGGGAGTCAACTTCCTCGAGTCTCAAGCCGGAAAAACTGGATTCGGACAGCCAAGACAGGTGTACACTCCATTCACTGACGATTCTCATGAGGATCTGCCAGCTGATATCGCCCGCCGACCGGATGTTCCATTCTGGACTGGACAGAAGGAGGCTGAGCATGCTAACCAGGTAACAATATCAGTTTTTGTATGACTAGAAGTTACACTTTAATTTTCAGACCGGTATGACTGCCTTCGGTACTCCACGTGACGTTCGCGGAGAGTATGTCCGTCGTATGTGGTAATTCCATCTTCCCATCAATTGATCCATTCAAAATCCATCATCTCTTCCAACCAAACAAAAAAATTGATACCGCTTTTTTCATATTTTTCTTTCATTTGATTTTTGAATTTTAATTTTGAATTTGCAATTCTTCTGAGATTGTACCATAATAAAACTATGAGCCTTGCCCAATTTTACTTTCAATACTAGTTTTACCGAGAATAGAAAAATGAATCTGATTGCATTGAAAATACTTGTTGGTTATGGGAAAAGGGGTATTACAAGGGAAGCAAGATTTTTTTATTGAGGGAAAAATTGCAATAGGAATTATTCTGCAGTTGATTTACTATAATTTTTCTCGAGGTTTGCTGTTCCCGTTTATGCTTGCTCCACTCTCTTTCTCTGTTTCTCTTCATTTCCATATGTCTCTCTCCCTTCTCCCAATTGCCCAAAGCGCGTGATCCATCTCCATGACAACGGTCTAACCTCCGTCTCTTCCCGTTCGTCTCCACACTCCTAATTTGATATTCATTTCCAAAATGAGTGAAGAACCAGTGGTCGAGTTCACTGGTTTCATCAAAGCACTTCGCCTTTTCCGTGATAATCGCCTTTCCGAAGCTGAAAGGGTCTGTACTGAGCTTCTCCGCAAGAATCCATTGGATCAGGTATTCATTTGCACTTTCCCTCATCTCTTTCTCTCTTATCGAAAAAAAAAACACGAAAGTGAAAAATCAAACGAATCGATGTGTACATGTGTGTGTGAGTGTGCTCGAGAGGGGAAAAATCAGTGTAATATTGTGTAGGCGAGACGAAAGCAGATTCTTCACTTTCTTCATCTATCTCTTATTGAAAACGGGGGATTCAGATTGAGAAAAAAGAGAGAAAACAAAAAGAAGAACTTATCAATTTTAAGGCAACATGGGCTCTGAAATTGCAATGTCTCTCGGATTCTACATATGTGGATGAGTTGGAGAATGAGGATATGGGATTGGCGGAGGCGTTCATGGATCAGAATGTGATTGCTCCGAATGCAAGACCAGGAACTAGTTTTCAGAAGCCCAAGACTTCTGCAAAAGGAGTCAATCCGATTCTGAGGTTACCAAGAGAAACGAGAGGTTAAATTAAGATGGGATTCCTTTTATAGACCAACCACAACTGCCGGTCGTCCTTTATCCGGAGTGGTCCGCCCTCAAAGTGCATTCAAAGCTGGAACTATGGACCAAGCCGTTCGAACTGCAAGAACTGCAAAGACTGCAAGAGCTGTTAGCAGCACATCTGCACGAAATATGCGTCTTGGAACTGTTAGTGAAGAATTCATTGAATTTATTTTAAAATATTACCTTTCCAGGCTTCCATGGCAGCTGGAGCAGATGGAGAGTTTGTGAACTTGGCTCGTTTGAATATTGAAAAATACGCAGCAGATCCACAAGTCAATCGTCAACTTTTTGAATACGTCTTCTACTTTGTCAATGACATCAGAATCGCTCATCAGATTGCTGGAGCAGCATCGAAAGCTGCTTCTTTCGAGGACTACTATTGGAAGAATCAGCTGGCAAAGTGCTATATGAGGTAAGAATCCCCCGTTTGTAAAAGCTTATCAGACTGGAATTCAGATTGGGAATGCTCCAAGACGCGGAAAAACAACTGGTGTCTTCTCTGAAGCAACGGAAGTTAATTGAATCCTTCGCATTCTTGGCAAAGGTGAACAAAATTGTTTTCATTTTTTGTTGACTTTTGGTTATTTACAGGTGTACAAGCGAATGGATCAACCAGTGGCTGCTCTAAGAACATACGCAGAAGGTCTGGTCTCTTTTCATGAAGACGTCACAATGCTCACAGGAATAGCACGTGTACAGGAGGCATTGGGAGAGTATGATATATCTGTCAACATGTACAAACGAGTTCTCGATGCTCAATCAAATAATATCGAGGTGTTTTGATAAGCATAAAATTGAATAATTTCAATTTCTTCAGGCAATCGCTTGTGTCGCCACCACATATTTCTACGATGGAAAGCCAGAGATCGCATTGCGATACTACCGGAGAATCATGCAAATGGGAGTCTCCCAATCGGAACTTTTCCTGAATATCGGTCTTTGCTGCTTTGCCTCACAACAATTTGATTTTGGAGTCTCATCTATCCTCAGGTATCTGATCAATTTAAAAATGAGTCTGGAAATTTTGAATCCTAGAGCTCAATCCACCATGACAGAAGATGTAGCAGCCGACATCTGGTATAACATCGGACATGTCATGGTCGAGACTGGAGATCTCGATTCGGCCGCCAGAGCTTATAGTATTGCTCTCACCCATGATCCAGATCATAGTGAATCCTTGGTCAATCTTGGGGTTTTGAGACATCGAGATGGTATGTGACTGCTGGAAGATTTTTCAATCCCATTAAACTTTCAGGGAAAATTGAGGAAGCTCGTTCACTGTTCAGTTCCGCTATAGCCAAGAATCCTTTGATGTTCGAGGGAAACTACAATTTGGGATTGATTTACATGGCACAAGGAAAGTATCACGATTGTCGACGTTTGATTCAGAAGGCTCTTGAAGCATTCCCAGAACACGAGCATTGCAAGAAACTTCTCAATAACATGAAGCCACTCTACGAATCCATTTAATATGTGATCAAAAATTCAAAATCGATTACCTTTGGTCGTCTTTTCCAAATGTTGTCATTGTCATTTGATACTCTTACAAATGTACATACGCCAATTTTGGTTGGCAAAAAGACGTTCTTTTTCCTCTTCCAAATGAAATTCTATATTTTTCTCTGTTAGTGACACATTCATTGCCTCTTAAAACTCATCATGTGGTGGTGGTCTATATTTTTTCTAGTCTTCGTTTTGGCTGAAGCTGAGAATAATACTGGAAGAGTTGATATTCTATTGATTATTGAGAGACAAAAGTTATTGGGTTTGGTGAGTTGGGAATTGATGGTGGATAAACAAAATATTTATGCAGAATGAAGAAAAATCCACCGCCGATATTTCCTTTGAAGTTTGTTTCGAATGGGAAACACGAAGAGGTGGAAAAGTTCCGAGAAGTCGAGAATTGGCCACTTGGAATGAATTAGACGCATTTGGAATCATCACCGAGAACTTGTAAAACTTTTGATTCTATCCAAAAACCCTTTAAAAAATATTTCAGAGAAAGTTTCCAGGTCTCCAAAAGTATAATCACTAAAGAGAACCAAATTCAAAATGTGCGCTCAAGTCGGTTTACATCAATACAATCCGACAAGCCACTGGATTTTTCCGCATTTCCAAGCGATACTCATTTGTTCCAAATAAGGTTCACTTCGATTACAAGGAATTCTTCACAGCTGACTCTAAACCCTCATTTTGTGTCGACGGCTCAGGAACAGGTAATCTAAAGTTATCAAGTAATGATTCAAGTTTTCCCCAGTTTCAGACAAACTCCCAGTGGCAGCTAGATGTGTCAAAAGCATTTGTACAATGGGTGGTTCATAAGAATGAATCATTTGAACAGGTAGTTTATCTCTGAAAAGCCCTATGAAACAATCGCAGAACTTAAGGCAATTTTCGAATTTCGTGTTACTCGAAGCTCTTCTCCATCGATTCGTGTGTCAATGTTCTTATTGTTCCTGGTCAATGTCGCCATGATTTTCGACTATTTTCCAGTGTCAAGAATATTCCAGAAGACTTCGTTATCCGTACGATTTCATTCAAAAACTATAGCAGAAATTCAAACTTTTTCAGGGATTCTTTTTGTGTTGCGGACTCTTGATCAGTGTGGTCGCGTCATGCCAAGGTCCTAAATCTGGATCATTGACTAGCTTCGGTTAAATATTAAATATTGAAACTCAGTCTGAACATTTTAGTTTCAGACTACCAACTAATGGCTCTTCTTTTGTTGGGGGTTCTCATTGAAATCCTTCATCAGTTACTTCCATTTCTGATTTTCCATTTGAGGTGTTGCCCGTTGGAATCAGATCCCGCTCCACCACTGTTCCCGTCTCCGAGTGACCAGTTTAGTTTGGATACCGAGAGATCAAAGTGAGTATTTTAAATATAGAATTTTATATTGAAGAGAGTTTCAGATGTAATGCAGCGCTAGATTCCGCCAGAGCTGAGTCAATGAGGAGTCCAAGGATTGCTAATTTTGATATGTGCCTGGTAAGCTTTCAATCTTTTAGTTATTACTTTCTTCTTTTTTCTAGGCAGAAGTAAAATTCACCATGTCGACTTTCAATGAAGTTTTGAACCTACATTCTTCTGCAGAATGGAGGAGGTACACTTTTTTGCTCAAGGGTTCTTCAAACATTCAAATTTCAGAAAGCTCTGGTACAATGCATACAGACGATTTGAAATCCTTGCATTCGTCATTCTCCAAATCATAAATTTCGTTTTGTTCACTTCGTTCTGTCAATGAATAAATCCTCAGTTTTCAAAATATTCATTAGCAATACAAACAAGAAAAATGTGTGTGGGGGATCAGTGCATACAGACACAAAGAGAAGGCGAAGGCGAGATCTATTCATTTGAATTTTTGTTGTTTTGAACATTCAATTCTAATCGAGTGAAACATGATGAGAGTGAGAAAACGACAAAAGAGAGAGAGAGAATGATTTTTGTGTGGAGAAACTGAAAAAAAGGTGAGAAAAGAGAAGAAATGAATGATGTCCGTCTTCAGAAAAGAGCTCGTGGTTTGGGAAAAAAGGAACATTTGGAAGGAATCACAGGAGACAAGGACAAACATCGGGAAGAGAAGGACAAATTAATAAGGGAAAAAAAACAAGAAACAAAACGATGAGAAAAGGAGAAGGACCCGTTACACATTGCACCAAAAAAAAGAGAAGAGTTAGTAAAAAAGGGAATTAGAAGGGAAAGGGAAAAGGAAGAAGACAAAAAGTGGTAATGTGCGACGACGTAGAAGAAGAAGGCGGGTATTACCGGCACCCGCAAGAATCGACCCGCATGTCGGCATACTCTCTTATCACTATTCTGAAAATCAGATAATTTTTTTATATTTCTGACATCCATTCTTCAACTCACACTTTATCTACATCCATGTAGAGTATCGAAAGAGGGCTTGTTTCAGTAGGCACACAGCATGGTGGTGGTACCTAGAAGAGCTCATTATGACTATTTCATGAAATTTTAATAACTAACTTCATCAGGTTTTAAAGAGTGTAAAAGTGATTGAATAATAGCGTGGTTAGTTGCATTCAACTGAGCTGGCATTGGATTCGGACAAGATCCCTGGCATTGATACGCATCGTAGCCCTCTGAAATTCGACACGTTTTCATTTTCTCTTCTCTATTTCATTTTGAAGTTCTCTTGCTGTTTTTTGCAATTTTTCAATTTCTATTTCCACTTTTATTTTGAATAGAAAAAAACTTACTGGGTGCCATAATCCAGTCCTGCCAACCCAGATCATCAAAATCCACGTAGAGATCTGTTCTTCGGCAGAGATTACTCTCCGCCTCAATGTTATGATGTTTTCTACCCTAAAAAGAAAACGGATGACCTTCGATTCAAATGTGGTCTACAGTATACCTTCTTTCGATTTTTTCGTTCGCTGTTGCCTGTTTGTGCACTTCGTTTCCGCCTGACACTGGACGGTTCTGACAGGTCACTGAACACAATGAGCGGTGCACTCTGAGCTCTCGCATATGGTAATGAGCTTAGTGAGCTGCTCTGTGTTTCATCGATTTCCACGTCTTCCGGCAGTTCAACGAAGAATCTGATATGATCTGTCCGCCTTTGGAATGCAGCGGTTACATCGAAATCAATCCAATCGGTTAGGTTATCGACGGATCGAGATTCGATTTGAAACCGATCATTGTTCTGAACACATTTCAGTGTTATGTCAATTTTTGTAAAGTTTGAATCAACTTACCATATCATCTTCGAAGAAATAAATAGAAAAGTTGCCGGACCTCCTCGCTTTGTTGTTCGTTCGTAATCGAAGCTAAATTTTTGAAGGTTTTTGACTTTGTTTCATTTGAAAACTCACTTTCAAAATTGCCTTAGTGACTTCTTCATTGTGAGCATTTCGTGCTGCCAGTGAAAGGTTGTAAGACAAAATGAATCCATCGTTATCTTCAATAATCTCCTGAAAACAGAAAATCACAACTTGTAGAAAGTTGATAAGACCCACCCTCGGATAATAATGTCTGACCCAGTCGACATCGTTTTCATCATCATAAATGTCCCACATGTGTTGCGGAACATTTATACTCGGACCAGTCTGTACCGGAACGTGCTCAAGTCCAAGTTTACGAAGCATACCACGTCGCAAACCGTTCGAATCGGAAGCACGGTGAGAATCAGAAGCACCAGCAACATTCATGACGATCGGAGTGAAGGAGAGGAGGAGGAGGTGGAGAATGGCGGACAGTTGGAAGCGGAGAACAAGTGATTTTGTGCTTGAAATCGTTGTCGTTGTCCGCACAGAGTCGTTCATAGTTGAGTTGGGCGCATCAGGCAGCCACTGGACATATCGTAGGGGATGTTGAAACAGAACGGACAAAGGGAAAAGAGAAAGAAAAGAACAGGGGACAAGGACTTCTATGTGGGCTCGCCAATGATGACCGACTCTCCTCTTGTTTAGCGCATAATCAGGCTGCAAATTTGAGAAATTGAGTTTAAAGACAGGGAAAGATTCAAAAGGTATCAAGAGAGAGAAACGAAAAATCCAAACAGCGACTGGAAAGAGATAGATTCCGAAATAGAATCCATTAGGTGGAATCAGACAAGCTGAGCCCTTTCTATTTGCAACCAATGAAACAGAAAAGGGCAAAGCGAACTCGGTTCAGAGTATCAAATACTTGCAAAAAATGTGTGCATTGGACAGATTCGGAATGTTGAGACACTTGTCACCCTATATAAAAGTATAAGAAAGCATCTCCCCCGGAAAAGGACATGACGAGATGGACGGGGGAGGCGATGGGATGGAACACCCACCCGTTTCGAGTGGGTGTTGAAAAACAATAGCTTCATTTTCAGATGAAAGAAACAGAAGAAACAAAAAGATTGAAAGAGTAAAATGAGCATTGAATTTCCATTGAAGGGCCGGAAAGAAGGGAGGAGAATATTTATGAAAGATCTTTCGAACTTGGCAATAATTTTGAGTTCTAGAAGACAAAAATGACAAGAAAAATCACACTTTCTATTTCGGGAACATTCTCTCTTTGGCAACAAAATCGCAACAATTTTCGGATGGGCACAAAGAGGAGCGAAAGATGGGAAAAAGAAGGCGTTTTTGGTTATGATAAGTTTCCTTGTGCTCTCCTCAACCCGAGTAAAAAAGTTCCAGAGCACTAATGATGAATTGATCCCGAGGGAATGTGCAAGGTTTACCATGCTCTCGTCGGCACCCAAGAAGGAGCTATGGGAAAGAAGTTTTCCGACGAGTTGCAGATTTGGTAAACATTTGCAAGATGTGCCCATACCAGAAAAAAAGTATGGTCAGAAAGTGAGGGATCAGGAACCGAGGTCAGAATGTGTCAAAGCTCAACTGAACTGAACGGAAGGTTCCTCGGGAATGGATGAATAAAAACTTGAATGGAATGCGAAACTTTAGAGTAAAGTTAGAACGAGGAGCATCATCACATGAGTGTCAACCGGTTGGTCTTCGCAGGACAGCAAAAAAGTTGCTTCTTCTTCTCAAAAGAATGTTTTCTCTACCCTGATATGATATTCGATACGAAGCCGGCGGCAACTTCAAAGTCTTCTTCTCGGTGCGATAGTTTTCAGATTCACATAGAGAAAAACTCACCACTGGATGTTGTACCGGGTTCCGTGCCGACTCTAAATTTGGAACGTTTTCATGCTCGAGTGTCAGGTTTGTGTTTTTCATGAGATTTACTTTAGGGATTCTTAGATTTCAGCTGATTTCTTATTAACTGAAGCAATGAGGGTTGGCGAATACGGGTCTAACTGAATTTCAAACTTCAAGATTACAGTTTCCTGAGAACTCAAGAAGACCAAAAAATATACGGTCTAAGATAAAAAGTTGCATATTGAGAGCATCCAAAAAGTAATCGATACCAACCCAAATATACTTTCAAATTTCAAAATCCAAGCGAACAAAGTTATTTTGTTCGAAACAGAAAGGTGATGCTAGAGAAGATGTTCAGTAAGAAAAAAGTAAACAAATAGTCATAGTGATATATGTATCAACCAGATATCTCAACTTGCTCACTACTTTTTTTCGACAATTTCTCTCAAATTACTTCTAGTGTCTCAGCTGGTCGAAAATCGAAAACACGACACAAAACGTCACTGAAGAGGTCTCTCTCTCTCTCTCATCAAAAAAGGTCGTAAGCAAGGATAGGTTACGGTAAATGGACGAATCGAAGGTTCCGGAAACGACATTCTGGCGCCATTCAAAATAAGGGGACACGAGGGGATACTGTAGAATTAGAAGACGTTGTGGAAAAGGTCAAAATGGTGAGGAAATGTAGAAATAGAGGATTGAAGAGGGATGAATTGAGATGTGTAATTAGAAACCGGAGTATTGAAACAAAAAATGAAGAAAAGAAGAATATTAGTCCGCCCTTTCGAACGGAATCTATTTGATTAGCGATAATTTAGTTATAATATAGGTCAGCTATTTTTTATAATAGTAAAATACCAGTATAAAAGTTTAACGCAGTTTTTAAAAGTTTGGAAAGAGCAATCCAGAAGAAGATACTAATAAAAAATCCGTAAATGTCACCTAGTGGGCACTTTTATAGTGTTGTACTTTACTCATTCAGCACCGCCCTTTTCGCTTTTTTATTCATTTTGTTCCAAAAAAGTATGAAATGAGCTATACGAAATTGGGCACAGATACAAGTCTAATTCCGCCTCCACACATGGGGTCCACTTCTCTTTAACAGAGAAGTTTTGCAATTGTTTGGAGGCGGTTCGAAGGAGAAAATTGAAATTGAATCAATCCCACTACTTTGCTTCGAAACGACTAGAAAAAAGTGACGTGCGATTAGGAGTATACTTTCTCTGTGTGTTTTTTGTCTGTTTGTAAAGGACAGATGGCACTTTTTTATACTTGTTCGCAGTTTTCTTAATTCTCTTTTTTTATGCATGTCTGACCGATTGACGTATGCACAAACTTCTGGTAATTTGATATCAATTCGACGATAAACGACGAAGAGCAACGAGGTCATGAGAAACGGATAATAAGGAAGAGAGAACAGGAAGATTCGAAACGGAATCATCGTCAGAATTCAGAATCAAAGAAGGGGGTGGAGCCAGAGAGATATGACGACATATGGATCAAGAGCTGCTCGGTCATTTTTGGAATTTCATGTCTATTATTAGCTTCGCATTCAAGGCATTCTAGAAAAGTACAGACCTCGTGGTCCACATATGTTCTTGAAATAGGTCTGGACACATATGTTCGCGGTTTCGAACAACAAAAAAAACAACGACTCGAAATTCTAGTAGATGTTTCTTAGAAACGAACTCCCTAATGTTGAAAGTTTTAGAAACTATCCAAATTAGGAGAAAATTACAAAAAAGACGAAAAGAGAAGACGAAAGAAACAAAAGAGACCACCCGAGTCGTGGCGAGCAGATTTGTGTACACGAAAAGGGAAAACAAGAAATAGAAACGAGGAAAGTTACGGTTCAATAAGTTTCCAGATTCTTCTAGAACATTGTCGAATCAAGAATCAGCGGAAAGAACTCTGTGATGCATGTGTTTGCAATGTGCGATCGCTTCTTCCGATCCTCGACGAATTCATCTTCGTCAGACACATTTGGTCGTGATTTCCGGGATCAGAGGAGAGCGTCCAAAAAAAGGAGAAAAGTGAAACACATGCGTCGATTTTTGAGATAATAAATCGATTTGGGACATTGAGAAAAATCGGGGTGTTCGGTGGATTAGAGATGATCGGAAAAGTTGGGCAATGGCTCGTCGGGTTCTTCTCATGATAGATGCTTAGATGCTCAGATGCGACAGAGACATAAGAAAATGGATACACAAACAAAAACGTGGTTGTCTTGTTCATGTCGATGAAGCTTTTCCGACGACTCGAGCATTGTCACATGGTGGTTTTGGTGTGGTGAGGGAGTCTGGACGGGCATTGTTCGGAAAAATCGAGGGAAAAAGGTCAAATGAGTCATAATGGCTAGTTTTGGGTACAGGTGGAACAGATGTCGGCTGGTGACTTTTTACTAGTAAGACTCATTTGACATAGTTGTACTGGGTTCAGAGATTAGAAGGCTTCAAATTTAAAAGAAGACGTAAGAACACGATCCGATTCTATGAGCATCAAGGACTGAATACATATTCTGAAAAGTTGAATATAGAGAATTAGTTTCAGAAAGGTTTCAAAAATATATTTTGACAAAATTCGTTTAGGACAGGCTGAAGAACTTTACTTTTCTGTTATTACCGATCTCCTTCTAAAACTCAAAATCGAGAGACCGTTCCCAACTATTCCAGTATCTATACAAGATCCCTTAACCTAAACACTATAACCTGGCGAACTTCTGCTCGATGCTCTCTAAACTTGAAATCTATTAGTTTTTGAGATACTGATATCTCTGCCCTCTGAGAGCAGCAGCACGTGTTCAAGCAAGAACACAAAAAATGGGATCAAGGAACCTAGACAGGAGAGAATCTTCTAGATGGATTCTGGATAATAATAATAATAATCATGAGGTCGAGATGTTTCTGGCTATTTATAATCGTGGTGGTGAAAGAAAACAAAAACAAAATGTGTTGATTGTCTTACTGTACTCGTCTAGGTGTTGAAAATCGGCACACACTACCGTAATCCTCTACGATAATGATCTGTATCCTATTGTGTAAAAAGAGACGACGTAAAGTAAAATTTTGAACTCTCTCTCTCTCTCTCTCTCTCTCTCTCTGTTTTTATCAAAAATTGAGATTTGATATCAATCGAGTGATAAAAATCGGGTGCCCTAGGGTGAGAAAAAGAGATGGAGACAACGGGCGCCGACTTGAGGGCGGCGACGCTTGAACGATAGGAATATCACGGAAAACGGGAGAGCGATGAAGAGCCCGCCAGATTCGCCGTTTGATTAATGTTGCTGAATGTGGCCCCAACAGTCGCGCCCGATGCTTTTTCTTCTTTTTCTCTTTTCTCTCCTCTTCTTCTTTTTCGCTCAAGACTGAATCTTCTTCATTTGTGTCGTCGTCAGAGTCGCGTTTTTCGCAAAAATAGTGTTAAAGATAAGGAGATTTTGGGAAGAACCTGTGTACTTGGTGGAGCACCGAAAGGGATGGCTCCGCGAGGAAAAAGAAACGGGCAACAGGTTGAAAACGAGGATAGAAGGCATAGATCGGATCGGTGCAAACTCGGTTTTGCTATGTTGCGTTGATCGACTCGTCTTCCCTCCCCGACTAATAATTCATTTTGCAACCCCTTCTTTCTGGACACGTGTCGATGTAGTGTCCTCTTCAATGGCTCTTCTCTGCTCCGACAAATCAGAGGGAGGAGAAGGGTCATCGTGCCATTGGCACCGAGCCAATCGAATGTCACGTGACCAATCCGGCCATGGAACTCCCAGAAATACATCGGTGCCTTAAAATGTTCTAGAACCTTTTGGAAGTTCCTTGTTTTTCTAGCCTAGATATCCCAATCCTAACAGTTTCCCATAACTCAATCAACTAACAAATAAAAAAGAGACGATATCAAAGAAAACGTGCGAGTTTCAAGGGAAATATGGAAAGTGGCTATTTTCCAAAATGTTTTGTGTGTTGCTCTTCGTCGTCCCGCCCACGAAAAACTGTTTGGAATGTGTCGAAAATGTTGCAGAAACAACGAAGAGTAGCCACAATTTGTGCAAGAATTTTGCAGAAGTGGAGGCATCGGGAACTGTATAACTTGATCCTACTATACTAATAATTCAGTGTTAGTGTTTTCTTGTTGTCTACAATATTACATTTTCACAATTAGATATTTTTAGGAACGAATTTGAGCATCCATCAGGATTTTGAGGCTTCATCTGTGAACTCATCAAAACTGTAAGGGCCCCGCGCACTGTTTAAAACTACTACAAGCTAAAGACCCATAGCTTCTGGGGATATTTTATTACAGTACTCTTAAACTGTTCATCTCAATTATACTCAAAAGGGTAACATCCGTACGATGTCCACAATAACCGCAACAGTTTTGTTATGATGGCCGAACGCACGCTGTGGAAATTATTACACAAAAAAAATTCAGACACATGACATTAACACAAAGAAGTCGCAGTCTTGACACTAGTCTAACATTAATGAAAAAAAATACTGTTTTCCAAAAAGTGCCGTTCGATGAGTAAATTAGTGTGAGAAAGTGACTTTCGGAACGCTCCATTGAGTACAAAAGAGACAATGAGTGAGGGAGAAGGCGGCATTTGTAAGGTAATAAAAAAAGGAACATGGAGAACATAAAAAGGCGGCTCATCTCTTTTGTCATCACTTAATTGAAAAGTTATGATGTGCGCGGAACGAGGCGACAAAAAAGGGAAAGCCGGGTTAAACGGCACCATTATGGCGCCAAAAAGTGGTGCGCGGAAACATGGAAACGCGGAAAAAGAGACAAAAAGGAAGAAATTGAAATAAAAAATGGCGACGATTTGAGACGATGAAAGTTTCTAAAAACAGCAGATGTGTGGCAAGATTGATGATAGGCATATCGGGGAGAGAGAGAAAGGTGTTGTGTCGGGATGATGGAAACAACGTGAATCCAAAAATAGATGAGTATAGTATCTTTTGAACCTGACAACAATTCATAATAACCTGTTGTGAGGGAGAAAACGATTTGAGAAATTTGGTGGGGTTTTTCGATTATTAGAAGGAATGAAACAGTTCAATGCGGGTTCGTCTTTGAAAACTGCCAAAAAAGTTTTAAAACATTGACATTAAGTAAATCGTTTGTCAATTCAAGCTGGAGTCAGCTCAAAAATTATCGCGTCTGAACAGAATTTTGAACAAACTGGACACGGAAGTGATGGAAGGGAATGAAACTAAGAACGCGTTTTTGAAGGATTTTAGAATTTGGGAATTGGATACAATTGAAAATGAAATTTCCTGATTGAGTTTCTAGCTGATGGTTGTATTTTTTTTTTAACAAGGTTTTGGAATTTCAGATTTCCTCTTTCTGACCATTTTTGTCCGGAAGGGAATGAAACTAAGCACACTTTTTTGAAGGATCTCAAAATGAGGATTTGAAACTCTTTCAAATTGAAAAATGAAATGTCTTGATTCAGTTTCTAGCTGAAAATTCAATTTTTGAAAGAACAAGGTTTTGGAATTACAAATTCCTGCTTTCTGACCATTTTGCACAAACTGTTCAGCTTGACTTCAAACTAAGCCAATAGTAATTCGAAAAGGAACTTTGAATTTTCCTAACCTTTATTGAGTTACAATGACCAAACTTAACCTTAACCTGCCCTAAATGCTTTTGAATCTGCACCAGTTCGACCAAGATGATAAGAAATAGCTACATTTTTTTTGCTGGAAGTATGATGATCAGTTCTGACTTTTCCACTGTTCGTCGAACTTCGGAAGACAACACCTAATTATTTACTGTAACATTCTTTCAATAACATTACCACCTCGGGAATCCCCACCCCATAGTATTCACGCAAATGTGCTTTTGTCTCGGTCTGTCGCTTACAAACAAGCACAAACGGGTTCATACGTATATTCTCGTGTTGACTGTTGAGATGATCTGATTAGCTGATAGGTGCACGGGCACGCCGATGAAAAGGAGCAAGAAAATAGAGACAAGTTGTATTAGAAAAAAAAGAACTGGCTCTTCTTTTGACATATGTACAAGTATTGTTTTTGGCCGCGTGGGAGGAAAGAAGAAACAATGTGGAGCAAAAAAAGAACGAAAAGGAACGAACGGATTGTGTGTGTTTTAGTTGGATGATAAATGGATGGAAGTGCTCTGCAGAAGAATGCATGTGCATCAGAAGAATGTATGTCTGACTTTTCGAAAATCTTTGAAGTTTTACTTTCCAATCTAGAGGTATACCTCGGGCGCCAAGAGCCGGCTTCTAAACGGAGGATTTACAGAAGACTTTTATAGAATTTTCAACGAGATCATAAGTTACTTCTGCTATTTGACGGAGTAATCATGACGAGGTCAATAGCTAAGTAACTGCGAACTTGAAATAAAAACGGGCCTAACAAATTAAAAACGAGAAAAGCGATATGAGTTGGTTGAAGAAGGCTCATCATCAAACTGTAAATTTGCTCTTTCTCATTGTCGTTTTCTCTGTCGAACAATGTTTAACGGAGAGATTATCTGATGAGTCCCTCCGATTCTCTCTCAATTCGCAAAAAAAGATTTACAGGCGCCAGTATTCTCGTTTTTTTTCTGTTCTGTTTTTCGTTTTATGACTCGATAAATCTGTTGATTCCATTGAGAAAGAGTTTTTGATGCGTACAGTTTTATTGGAACTGAGATTCGAACATTATTGACAATTAGTTACAGGCACAAATGATCTAGACGACAAGGGACAAAACTAGAAATTCGAGGGAAAGAGAAGTGAAATAGTACCCGGAAGAGAATTGATGAGCCAAGAGAAAAAAAGAGGAAACATGGTCTTGGGACATTTGAAAGTAACCGAGATGACAGTGAGAGCAGTGGTTTGTTCATTAAAAATGGAAATACTGAGCAATGTTGTATGATGTTTTGTACCTTTTGGTACAACTCCTGAGGGCAGTGAAATGAATTCTGCCAATTTTTAAAGATGTACAAAATGACCTAAGATGTACAGACTAAAGACTTCGTCTCGTTGACACGTTTCGTTGAATGGTGGGTGGTTCGGATTCGAACGGAGGAGGCGGAGAGGAGCTCGACGGAACATCGGGAGCTCCTGATAATCGAGGAGTTTCAGTTATGGGTGGTGGTGGAGGTGGTGTCCCATCTGTTGTGGATGTTGCTTGCATTTCGATTACTGTTGCTGCGGGGCTGAAATTTACGGAAGTTTTTGAAACAAGGTTCTGGATCTAAGGTTCTAAAGTTCTGGATCTAACGACAATAAGGTTCTGGGATAAGGCTCTAGATCTTGAAACACCGCTACAAACACCGCTACAAGACTAACCCAATAACAGTATCTTTAGTAGCATCTTCATATGATGGTAATGGTGGAAGAGTTTCTCTCCTAGCTGCCCTTGAAACTGCATAAGGTGGTGGTGGCTGAATTCCAGCGGCCACGAATGGAAGTATCCGAATATCATCTCGACTTATCGTCGTTGTGCCTCCACCCCCTCGTTCTGAAATATCACACTTTCACTAATAGCACTAATCAGTAAAATTACCAATTCCATAAATTTGTGCAGCTCGATTCATCTCTTCTCTCCGGGAAGAGGTGTACTGTGATTGTACCTGAGAACAAATTTCGAAATATTTCTTCAAATATTTGAGGAAAATGATACCTGCATTCGATGCTTCATCAGTAAATACATTGAGACGACCAATACGACTATCATGACAAGGCTGAACACTGTACCCGAGATGTCCCTGCTGAACAGTTCGCCGTTCTAAAATCAAGGGTTCTTTGATGCTTCAAAAGCCAAATAACTTACATCTACATTAGACTGTGGTCCATACTTGGTATACCTCGAATTGGATTTCGTTTTGTTTGTATCAATCTCACAATGATATCCGACAAAGTTATGCGGGCAACTGCATCTTCCTCTGAACTCATGTCCTCCATTCAAACAAACGAGATCAGAGCATGTCTCTCCTTGATAAAACGGCAGACAACTACAGTAATTATGTCCATCAATTCCAACGAGAACTTGTCCTTGATCACAAAGTTTTTCACAATATTCACCAAAGTATGGTTGAGGACATGAACATCTTCTGCCCATTGACTGACTCCGATATCCTCCGTTCTGGCAAGCTGGCAGCTGTCTGCAGTGTTGGTCTAGTTGTTGCTCTTCTGCGTCTGAAATTTTGGAATTTCAATTGGATGCTTTTCAAATCGAGAGGGTACCTGGACATTTACATTGGACTCCATAACTGATAAATGTGGAGTTGTATAGAGCAGCAGCGGAGAGCAAGAATGTTCCCTGGAAACAATAGATTTTCCAAATGTTAAACTTGATCGGTCAAAAAAATAATCTTATCACAAGATTCAAGTGTGTAACATAGTAGCATTATTATACGAACCAAAGTTCCAAAAAATCAAATTTCCTGATCAAATCATTCTTACCTGAAACACTCGACAGTGATCATCCTGCTCTGTGCCAACCAACTTCTCATCAACCGCATAATCTGATGCAGTTTCTGTCCAATTGCTCACTAACTGTGGATTCTCTGCAACTGGAGTTCCTCTTCGACAACATGTTATTTTATATGTCCTTGATAACCAAAGAGGTCCCAGAAAGTCTACACCATGTTGTGGTTTCGCTGGTGGCGTTCGTCTGGTAGGAAGGAGGAGTTCTGCTGAAAATGTTATTTTTTACATTCCCTATCAGAAAAAACAGTTCATTCATAACGGTTTATTCTAAAAGATTCTCATCGCCTTGATCAGTCATATGTGAATAATACTGGCCGTTTTTCGAATTAAGGGTATTGAATAAAATTCTGTGAAAAAAAGGAAAAATTGTGTCTCTATCTCTGCAAAAACTGGTCCTATTGTGCGAATCGCCCTCGGCTTGCCCTCTTTGTGATTGCGTGTCTCTCATCTCGCAATTCGTTGCGCAACCGTGATTCACAAAAAGCAAGAATAAGATTAATATGGATGAAGTTTCTAAAACTGAACTACATTCATTCAGAAGATTTATGAAAAGTGGTGGTCTTTGGTGGTTTAGAAGGATACAATAGGATGAATGACATCCGCTACTTTTTTAGAATGTAAAGTTTTTATTGCAAAAACTTTCTATAGAATCATGAGAAATATTGGCTTGAAAACTGGGCACAACAGAAACAGTATCATTCAAGAGACTTCTTGACTTTTTATCTCCAGATTTCAGCACCAATCCATCCACTCACCACTAGTCGCATTCTCAGTTTCAGCTGCCGCAAGTATCGTAATCGGAATCAAGGAATAGACGAGCAGCGAGTTGATCATCGAGTCTCACATATGCCCTGTCGTCTATCTACTTCTTCGAATTGAAACCTAGCTGAAAATCCAGACGAGATATAATATATGACTTACTTTCAGACGAATCGAAAGTGCGAACAAGAAGAAAAGAAAAGGCCGAAGGGGAAAAGGGTGTCAGGCAAACAGTGCTAATAAGCGAAAGTGAACTAGATGATACAAGCTGTAATGACGGAGAGAGTGTGCGAGATGAAGAGACGCAGAACCAGGAAGAATGGGCGCGGAAGGGAGAGAGAGAGAAATGTGGTGTTGGGTTTCGAGAATGTACTTGTTTTTCGAGTTAGTTTGCATTAGGTACAACAGAATGTACAGTTGCTACCGGGTGGATTGAGACAAATGATGAATGTAGCAACGACGACATCTAGAAATCGGGTTGGGAGGTTAATGGAAAAAGGCGTGACGAGCAGGAGGACAAAGGAGATTCAGACACCATGGAAACCTTTGAAATGAAGGAAATTGGGGATTTTTGGTGATTGAGAGAAAATTTTTTATCTTTTTGGAGAATGGAACTTGCCAGTTGTCAGTTTAATGAATCTGGAGATTCAAGTCTAAATACCAACAATGTTTACTTCAAAAGTTAATTAGAGATTTCAAAATGAGTTTCAAAAATATCGAATAGTCGAAAAATTCACATCAGAAAACATTGGAGACAGAAATCTTTGGAGTAGAAGTATTAGAATAAGATCTACCCAAAAATATAATTGTTAGCCACATATTTTTGTATCAGAACTCTACCCTGTTCTCAAAATTTTCGGCATGAATCCGAACATCTGAAAACGAAATCGAAAGTTATCTCATCTGTGTTCTGCCCGACAGATAACACAAAAAACACCTAGTGATAGTTTGACGATACATTGAACTGTCATCAATCATTTTTCTCTCTTGTAACTGTAGAAACAGAAAGGAAAAGTAAGTCTTGGATGAGAGTGTAATAGGGGAGAGAGATAATATGACAAATGTGATAATCATATTTACGAAATGACCATATATTGAAAAACAGACGGAGAAGCAGAGATGATGACGAAAGAAGAGAAGGACAACGAGTTCTGAACAAGCACGAAAAGGCGATTTGGAATCATAGACCGGGAGGTTTAGGCAGGGGGCATCGCACCGTTTCGGTTTATTATCGGATTTGGTCACCGCCATCGGTCATTTTTTTGTGGTGGTGAAAAGGGCGCTCCACCGGAACGTATTGACACCGGTTGATACTTTTTTAGAATTTTTTTGACCAAAAAGTATTCGGGTGAAGGCCATCAGATAGAGAATAATGCTCTGAACTTCCGTTTTTCAGGAAGAAAAAAGAGAAGGAGAAGAACTAAAAAACAAACAAATTCGTCAAGTTGAAATGTTTACGGCCAGAACAGTTTACATTCACTAATGTATTCTGAAGAAGTTTTCTAGATCTATTTGACCTTAACCCTCAGTTTTTGCATGAATATGGATATATCCAATGAAACCGAACGAAACGCTCGTAATACCGACAGAGAAGGGCGGGAGAGACGTACTTGAAGGTATATATTAGGGCAGTACATTGGATATATTGAAAACAAATAGTATTGGGTTACGCACGAAGGGTCCCTATACTTCATGAAGGTTTTGTTCTTTTCTCAATTGGATACTTGTGCATAGATGAAATGAGCAAATCTTTCTTGAAAGTTTTATGGATGAGAAGAGGCAAAACCAAAGGGCAAATGGGAGAAAAGGATTGGGAGAGCGAGAAAAAAAAGAAAGTGGCCACAAAAACCAGATGCACATGCTGCTATTCACGTAAAAAAGTTTCTGATGTAGGTGTTTGCAGTTGGAAGAGCTTTTTGTTTCAAAAAGAAGCCCATTTATGTTTGCTCTTTTTTATTGTTGAATGCATTATTTATGATGTGAAAATATTTTAGTGACGAATTGCAAACTTTCACACAAAATGCTTTTTAGGGGTAGTTCGATCGCTGATTACTGTGTTTTCATCAGAGATTAATGATGTCATAATATGAGAAAACAATAAAATCTTCCATAATTCTCTATATGTTACAACACTGCGGAAACAATTTCACTTTCTACCAAAGGAAGTCATGGAAACTATAAGGAAGTTGTCAATCATCTAGAGAGCACAAGGAACAAAAAGATTGCTCTCGACAAAAAGAGCACAACGAATGAAATGTGCAGAGTCGTATCCTGATCCGGACACTGAGACCATACAGGGTTAGGCATCACCGAACAGGAACACAAGAAAGGGATCTCATGCCAAATCTGCCCATTGAGCTCTCATGAGATCTTTCTTGTGGCAAATTGAAATGAATAGCTTCCCTTCGCACAGAGCCGCTGTTTGCACCTATTGCGCGCATCTTGACGGGCTCCGCGTCTTTTGGGGCGGACTGGCATGTTCGCGAAAAAAGAGAGAAATGTTTCGGGAAGAAGCTCATGGAAAAAGTGATAAGTGCTTGTGATGGTGGTGGGTTGTCCACTCATCTTTTGGTTCTGCTCTCCGTGTCCATAGGTGACAACTTTCTTAAGGAAGTGGAAGCAAAAAAAAAGTAGATATCGGAAGATGAAAAGGGTTTCAGGAAGAGACAGGCGGCGCCATATTATAATTACATACATATGGACAGAAAAAGGAGTGAAATGGAGAATGAAGAAGAAGAAAAATGTGTTCGTGTCGGGTTGGAAGAGAGGAGGACACAAAAGATAAATAAACATAATTGTAGTACGAACACAGAAAAACTGACAAATTGCTTATGTAAAACAACTGTGACGGACAGGAAGTTGCTCATAAATAATTCTGATGTGACGACTTTTACATTATTTGTTCCAGATCCGGATTCTCTGTGAAGAAATTACAACCTAGATCATACTTTACTATGTTCATCCTACAGAAAAGCTCGAGAATTTTCGATAGCTCGAATCATTTTGAAAAATGACCTCCACGTTCTAGGTGCCAGGCCCATAGACCCTAGAATTCAAGATTCAAACAAGGTGTATGACAGAAGAAAAGTAGATTTACTAACTCTTTTCTACAATGGCGGATCCTCACTGAATAGAGCTTGATATACTCGAAGTAATTGATCCGAACGATCTGATTTTTTACAGGTCGGAGCATTTTTTTCCATCATTCCTCCAGGGTGATATCCGGTTACAATTTGACACGTTTGTGCCATCGTGGTCTTCATCTTTCATTCATCTCTTTTTCCGACTGTTGGTTGATACTCTCTCTCACACATTCGATCCGATTAGTATACTGTGTGCAACAGTCACTCCGTCAAAAACGACGCAAAGCTAGACGGTAAACGCGTTGGGCGCAACACGCGGTAAAACGGACGGAGAGAGAAAAATGAAGAAAACCCGAGTACAGACCGGGCAGCCAGCAGTTTTTTGTGTTTTGTTAGGTTGGCCGCGCGGACGGTTTTCATTTGCCTTTTTTCTTCTGGGCAAGCAGTACTGCTACTGCTGTCAATGTCAATTGTTTTGTGATTGAATTGGGAGGGAAAAGATGGGAGAAGAATAGAAGAAGAAGGTTGAAGTTGATGAGGTGGAAGACTGTATGGGAATGGTTTAGGGTCAATGCGATGCCCATTGAATCGAATCAACAAATCGGAGTTTACAGAATGACTAATTGGTTGGAATTGAATTGATGAAGATTCAGACGAACGTTCAATCGTAAAAACGAAAGTTGGAAAACAGTTTGAATAGCATAGAGCTGGGATAGAGAAGATCGGAAATTTTCAGAGAACGTAGGATATCCTAGACAGGAAAGAAAATAGAAACCAACACTGACGTAAACTCTTCTGAGGTTACCCAGTAACGGGAAACAGGCGCAGACAACCGTTCTGACTCTCACAATTCTCATTATCTAATGAGTTCTGATCATAACAGACAAATTGATAACACCCGATCATCCAAAACAATAGATCAGAAAAAGTGCACAAAAACAAGAATGGAAGCGTTGACGAGAAGAAGGAAAAGCGAGAAAACGACGCCGACAAAGGAGGAAAAAAGATATAAGTTCGTCACTTAACGAACAGCAAAAAGAGGTGATTAGACCTCATCGAAAACGGCTTTCGATTTTTCTCGATTCCATTAGCGGTCTTTTATTCTTTGAAGAGAGTGAGTATGATATAGGTTGGTTCGCTCTTGAACCCTGGGAATATAAACACACTCTAGAACACCGAAATGATTTGCATAACGGGAGGATCGAAAAGAGTTTTTGAGAATTCGAAAAACCAATTGTGATGGTATTCTCTCCGATCTCTTTTTCGACTGCGGTATTATTTCGTATTTGGCAACGCAAATAGTAGTTGAAAAAGATCACACCAACTATGTACACACATACTCACAAACACACACATGACTTTAGAATTTATGAAAATTTCTGGCTGAATGTCGATTCGACAGAAAAGGGCTGCTGATCTGACTGACGCGTACAAACGAACTGTTCGATGACAAAAACAACATTACTTTCAGACACAAAAAGGGAGAGAATGAATAGAAGAGAAAGGAGAAGAATGGAGAGAGAGATTACTTTCGTACTTTAGAATAAACGCTGTGTTGTGATTTCTGGACTAAAAAAAACTTTAGTTTGAGTTTTGTATGAGGACTTTAAGAATTTCTAAATTGGTTGATGGGTCTCGACATCTTTAGAATATCTTTTAAAAACAGTCAAAAAATGATGCGATGTATAATTTGAACATTTCTATTTGACAGGTCAACTTTGTGGGTCTGAAAAAGTGGCTTCCAGATATCCGATTTTTCTGAAAATTTCGGATTCTAGAACTTCATTTATTTAGTAGGCAACTTTTTTTGTAGAGCTTGACTCCAGTCAGTTGACTGACTCGACCTCAAATTCCGTCACGTTTTGATGCAAATTTCGATCGTCAGTTCAAACTTTTATCGCTTTTCAGACCCCCGAATTCGGCCTGTTCAACTAGTAATGGTGAATCATATATCTCCACGGTAATGTTCATGAAAATTGGAAAATTTTCAGAACAATTAAGAAAAGAAAGTAAAATGAACAAAATGTATAATGCCTGGACCGAATAAAAAAGGAATTCTCAAAATGAAGGCTTACCGAGAGAGGATGTGAGTTCTAATGAACATTTGATCTACAAAAATTGTGAACTAGAAAAAAAAGTTAAACACTTGAAACATTACTGCAAACTTGTGGTCAATAATATATCATATGATCGATGTGATCCACTAAACCCCCTCTATTGTTTGTATTTCTTTGTATACCTTTTTTGTTGATTTTCAATAGTTTTATTTTTCTCCTATTTTCCTAAACAACCCACAATAGTACACATTTCTATAGATATAAAAATAACTGTACACATTTCCAGACACACCTTTTCAGAAGAGTATTTGCAGAAATACAGGGGAAATCTGAATTCTGTTCGACAAAACGCACTCTCGATTGTTCTTCTCAAGAGAAAGGGTAATGTATTCCATATTCTCGTCTCAACAATTAAATGGAAATGGTTTTTCGATGGAAAAAGGAAGTGAAAAGAGAAATGAGTACATGATGCCATCGACCGAGAATAGAAGAGGTAGATCATGCAGTAAACCTGTCGCTCACTTTCACTTACAACACAAAACAATCATCTGGCCGAATGTTTCTTTATCAGTCTCTTCCTCTCATCCAATATCCATTATTTCATCATCTCTAATTTTGTCTTGCATTAGTCTGATTATCGGAAAACTTGGAATCTCCCAAAGATTTTGTTTTAGAAGAATAAAGATGTTTTAAAATATTTTATGAACTCTGACTCTTTGAATTGAAAAAAACAGAGATGACATCAGAGAGACGGAACTAATTTTAAAAAACTGAACAAAGAATGAGTCTTATTCGAAAAACCTGCCGGATTACAAAAAAAAGAGGAATTCGAAAATGGAAGGTCGAATGCCAAGGCAAAAGCTGCCTTTCGAAAGATGACCTTCCCTGTCGAGATTTCAGTGAACGATAAGAAGAAGCCGTCGTCAACGTCTTCTAATTCTGATTCTACTTGTTATTTGAAACAATGGGGGCCACACCAACACCACTAGAAAGAGAAGGGGCCTCTCTTGTATTCGAAAAAAACTGGTTGGATCCCTGTCTCTCTGTCTCAACGTATGTTCTAGTTGGATGCAATTGTGACAGTTATGTAACCGTCGACCAAATTGTGAAATGAATCACATATTGTAGAGGGCAGAGGAGGAAATGAAAAGTGATGGAATAGCTGCTGGAAGAGGAGGTTTTTTATGGGTGAGAGGAATCAGAACCGAGAAGTGAACATAACGATCAAAATAGTTGTTTCGGTTTTACTGGTTTTCACCGAGAAAAAAAGGGACAAATTAGTTTGTCTGGAGAACACTGAGGTTGTAACATTCGCAAGAAATATAAATTTGAATTGAGAATAGGTGGTTTGCTCTATCACACATTTCAGAACTATTATTAGAGTTTTAGTTCTCTAACTAGGAAGTAAAACTTTCCACAGAGCGTAATAAAAGTTGCGCAAGAATATGAGCTCAATCAAAAGCACATCGTCATCTTTTTTCCACAAAACGAATTCTGAAGAAGTTCGAAACTAATTCTCAAGCACAAGTTAACACAGCCTTGTCCCTGGAGTGCCAACGAACGGGGCGAGCCCCTCGTTCTTGCATAAATTTCGCAGATTATGCCATTTTCGAGTAGTTGACGAGGGGAGGGAAGAAGAAGAAGGGAAAAGCCTAGATGAACATGAAGATAAGAGAGGACATTAATTCGAGAAGGAAGGAGAAAATGGAGATAGTATCATTTTGGGTAGACACTCTCGAAATGGCATTAGTCACACTCATTACATAATATTATGAATGGAGGAATGGAGATTTTTGGGTTGACAAGAATTCATGTTTCCATTTCCGGAAGGCTTTGTTGGGAATGAGGATGAAATGAACACAAATAACAATACTCATCAAGAAAAAACCCAACAAAAACAGGAACTTCTCTGGTCTCGTAGTGGTTTCCGGAGCATGCATATTCAGTAAAGAAAGCTATGTTTCCATATCAGAGAGAATCACAAGACAAAACAATTCTCACGATATTTTGTGCTGCTTCTGTTAAAGGAATCGCTGAAAATTTTCTTCTTTGGAAACTTTCAACTTTTTTAGTCAAAAAGAAATGTTAGACTTTGATAAAAATAAATGTAAAATATGTCGCAAGATTATGTTACTTGATCTTCAGTAATCATTCATTTGGCTATTTTTTGGTTCAAAAAAGCAGAAGGTTGCTTGTCTAGATATTTTCAGAACAAAAAAGTTTGGAGGTTGCTTTTACCGTAATCTGAAATTTTGTGTTCTGATTGTAGCTCAATTATCTTGTCTGATAAGAGAAGAGTTTCTTGTTTTTCTGACTTTGGATTTTATTTCTTTTTGTAGTCCCTTCGTTGGACTTTTCAAAACTGGAATTTCGTTTCAGGATTCGTTCGAATCCACATGATATCATTACTGTACTTTTCCATTCCTGACCACCCATGCATAAATTTCTGACTCACATTTCCTTCGCCGATCAAAAGCTTGAATCAGATCTGCAATGTTGATCCTTTATTTTCCAGGAACATTTCCCTACAAAAATATGATAAATCCAGAAGCTTATTTTCGATCTTTCCCAGCTCATTTTCATTTTCACCTGTTTTTGCTCGAAATTATCGCCTACGGGCCTATTCCTCTTTCTTCACTCTAAAACTTCTTTCAGAATACGGACATTTTTCTTACTTCTCTTTTTGAAGTCCAGAGAGGTGTTTGAAGACAAAAGAATAAAGTAGAAAGTCATCTTGAAATATTTATAGTGCCGGCAAAAACGTCTCTTTGGGTCATTTTTAGGATCAATGGAGGCTTCAATCTGTGCTCTTTATTAAAAATTCTTTGATTTCTTTGCTCCTCCGAAAAGAGACCCATCAGAATAAATAATTATGGTAATTGCCAGAAGGCGTCTTATTTTCCTCTTCTTTCAACCCATACTGCTCGAAAACTTTTTTCTTTTTTAGTCCATTGAAATCCAATCTCATCGCATTCGTACCTCCTGCTGTGTTTGCCTTTCACACTTTTTCCATTTCAATTTATTTCACTTTATTATTCAACAAACAATTTGCAATAACATGAATCCATTTTAGCACCCATTAATGGCAATTGAAGCTTCAAGTGTTTTTTTTACAATAAGTTCACACCTAATTCGAATTTGAACCGCGTATTCTAATGCGATTAAGCAGCCAACTACATACAAAAATTTTTTTTTATGTTGTGTTTTCTTTCACAACTGTTTGTTTAGGTACGGTATAAAAATGGAAAGTTTTCTTTCAGATTTGCATCCACAAAATGTCTATCAAGTCCCTCCTTCTTCTGTCTTTCATCTCTGCTACTTCCTCAGCCATTATCCCACTGCCAAGTCCCCCTAACCCGATCCCGGCGCCTCCAACGGTAATCCACATCCACCATTTAGAAGATTGAAATTTTAGTCAACATTTCTTTTTAGGTCGACGATTCTAGATCTCTGACGTCTGCTCTGGAAATCACATCATCCGAGCATCACCTGCCAACAAAAGCCAGTGAGAAGAAGGTGTCAAGGAATCGAGTTAGATTACATTCCCATAATTCAAAAGTATCGAGAACTCGAGAAGTTGAAATTCTAAGCGAAAAGTGCAATGATGAAAAACTACAACAGATTATGCAAGATGTAAGAGGATTTTATGAAAAAAAAAATGTCGAAACAAAAAATCATTCCTTTCCAGGCAATGACACCCAGTCTGAGCACTTCAAAGATGGTTATTTCGGAAAGAGCGACCAGAGATTTCGGTGAAAATTTTGATGTGATTTGTGCTAGAGGGCATTTTTCGTATTACGTTGAAGCTGAATCTTACTGTGAGCTTACACGGAATAATATTACATGTCTTGCCTACAAGCCAACATCTGAACTTGAAAGGGAGAGTGAGTCAAATGAATTCATCGATATTACGGAGCAGGTAATCAAAAATCGAGGCCTTCAAGAAACAGAAGAGGAAGCAGCGAAACTAAACCGATAAACTCTTTCCCCTCCATAACTGGTCATTTTTTCTCCCCGCAATCGAGTATCTTCTCATTCTGTCATCGTTGTTCCTATCTGTCGATAAATAAACAAATTAGCAACTTTGTCACTATGATGTTACATCCAGACACATACAAAACCGCCCGCCTGTCTTCATGATAACGATAAAACTGGTAGTTTCGTAACCAGTCGCTTCGAGGAAATGGGTATATCAAGTGGCAAGTTGGCATAGTTATCGAGATATCAACATGACGAGGAGTTGGCTTTTTGTCGTTGTTCTCCTGGCTTTTGCCGAGGCGTCACCGCCGATGTGCCATTGTCCGAATGGACAGCTTGGAAGTGAGTTTTGGCTTGGTTTTAGGTATCAGGTAATGTTGGTGTCATGAGATAATTTCGGATATGTTGACACTTTCATTTCATTGTGATTCCTTTTCTGCGTTTTGTCGAGCTATCGTATTAGGTATTAGCGATATTTTCCAAGTTTAAACGCGCTTCATTGCGAACTTGCCTGAAACTGGCCATTCGAGAATTCCCGCTTACCTGTTTCCTGTTGAGATCAACTGGAATTCTCAAAATTGAGTTCAAAAATAGTTCATTCGAATTGATTTTGAGAGGAAAAATCGAGCGGGAATTCTTGAATCTCTTGCAAGAGTCTCTTGCCCAGTATGTTCAGTTTCAGGCAAATTTGCAATGGAGCACGCTGAAACTTGGAAAATATCGCTAATACAAGCTACAATAGGTTGATCTCGAGGCTATACTGAACGCGTTTAATAAAGCTGAGTAAAGATGAAATACGGAGTCTGATGTTGGCAACAATTTTACAGTAACTAAATTTAGCTTCAGAAGGTCATTCGTTTTTAACCACTCTCGAATTCCAGTGCAATGTCCTAATCCAATCAACTTCAACTGTCCTCCCCAGGCTCCATGCCCTGCTGCCCCACCATGTAACATGTTCGGTGGACTTCCAACTCTCCCAACTTTGGCACCACAACAGTTCCAGGTTCTTTTACCCCTTACTTTCCACACATATTCCTTCTTTTCTTCCAGACCCTTGCTCCATTCACCTTGGCTCCACTTCCAGGAGCACCTCCCGGTGTTACAGGAGCCCCACTTCTGCCTCCAGCAGTATCACCACCTACAAACGGACAAGAGACTCTTGTCGGAATCAACAATCCAAATCAACCACCACCACCGCCTGTCCAATATAATCAAGGACCACAATACGTGGAAGCACCACCACCTCCTCCACCACCACCACCACCACCACCGCCGCCGCCGCCACAGCAACAGGTTCAGATTCCTGTTCAAGATGCTACAACTCTCCGCCCATCTACTCTCCCCAGTGAGACATATGTGGAACTTGAGAATCCTGAAGCCGTCGTCAACGAGAACGCAGCACAGGTTCAGAAGAATCCAGAAGAAGCGAGAAACACAGCAGAGAAGATTGCCGATGAACCACCACCACCAGTTCTTCAGAATAAGGCCGAGAGAGTTTTCGAGTCGGAACCAAACAGTAGGTTCAATTTCGAATCATGCTAGATCTTCAAATTCTGATTCAGATGGGTACCGCCAACCAGTCCGTCGTCAAGCACCTCCACTCAGTGACAAGTGTAACGATGATCGTCTTCGCAGAATCATCGAATCCAACGTGGACGATAACCCATCCACCTCCAAGAGAAAGATTCAGAAGGCAGCAGCTGAAGAGATCGGAGGACTCTTTGACGTCATCTGCTCAGCACATGATTTCTCGTATCTTGCAAACACTCAATTGTTCTGCGAGTCTGGTAACGATGATGTCACCTGTTTCGCTTTCCTTCACTCCCTCATCCAATAATTTTAATTTATTTAATTTATTTTGCATCTGTGCAATAAATCGCATTTTTATAGGCTTTATTTTCATAAATAATAAACTAAGAAATACGGATCGGAGATCACTTTTTTGTTTGAAATCACATTTTTTTCAGTTTTCGATGGGGTTGAGCATCATCAAAAATCACGATTAGTCGGTTGTCGTGCAACTTCTGACCAACTCCTTTGCTGTTAACTTGGCCACATTCTTCCGGCATAAACTATGTCTTTCGTTCAACGCATTTCGGTCAATTGTGATATCAGTTGACTTCATGATATCCGCACAATCGGCAAGTAGTTGAGATCGATTAGAATTCCAGAGAAACACTTGTAAAACATTGTCATCCAAATGATCACTGTCTTTCATTTCAGCACTTTCCGCGCTTTTCCAGGAGACTCGCATGTAGCTTTCCCTGTAAACAAAGTTTTTCGGAAGAGCCAAAGACAACTAAATACCTTCTCAAAATATTAGTCTGATGAATCAAGACACCCTCGGCTGACGGGAAGTTTATCACCAAATGATAGTTGTTATCGATGGCAGATTTCTGGAACTTTGAACATAGATTTTCCCCTAAATAAAGAATCTCACATCTTCAGGTTGAGGTCCAAGTTGAGCAATCAGTGCCAAAACTTCCCATGGATTGCTTTGTGGAAGTGCATATAGATGCCTGGCTGTTTCACTATCAGGTTCCAGGCCAAATCCAAGGAAGAAAATTTCATTGTGATCTTTGTAATAACCACGAATGAAGATCAGTCCAAGATACGAATTTGGAAAGATGCTTTTGATCACCTAGAAAGCATGTTTTTAAAAACAGAGAAAAGCCGTATGTACCTGAATACAAAACGATTCTAGTCCAGGGAAAATGTCTCGTGTTTGATTGGCAGAGAGATACTCGAGTGCATATGGTTGTTGATTTTGAATACATTCCAAAACAGAACGATGCGTCTCAATGGCAGAGATACAACCTGACATATTCGGTATTAATTAAATCTATCGGGACTCAAAGATTACCAAGAATTCCATCAGCTGAGGAGCACACTGCATTAAACTCGTGTCCATCATCAACATACTCTTGAACCACATAGTGCTCGTTTCGATGGACACTTGAGTTTCGCTGAAACTAAACTAAACAATGCTGGGAAAAACGAAAATCTAAAACTGACTCTGAACCAGTTTTTGAATTCATTTTCGTTCCGAATGAATCCGACGGAATGGGCACAGTGATGGCGGAGCGGACGAACGACTGCTGGGAATCCACCAATCTGAAAATCCATTTTATATAATAAGTTTAGAGATTCAGGTACCTGATTCCTAACAGCTTCTGCCCATGAGTCAGGCTGAGGCGTTCCAGATAGAGAACACTGTCTCAAGCTAATTGCAGCTAATCCATTTCTCATAGTAATCGCCTCTTCAGCATGAACAAAATGAAGAAGCTGTTCCGGTTTGAATCCATCAACTTCCATATCTCTTCGGATTTGTGCAATTGGACGTTGTAGAGATCTCTCAAACACTACCAATTTGGGATTTTTCGACGAGAAAATTGAACAAAGTTCCCGGACTTTGTGCATCAATAGACAGTGGTCGTGGTCTCGAATGGGTGGTTCCACTTGGTAGTAGACGTCGACACTGAAAACATAAGATGAGGGGAATGTTATTAATTTCCAGAAGCACATGAGGATGAAAAGGTGTGGATGGATGTTTAGAGTTTGGAAAAGAGGGTTAAAAGCTTCAGAGAGTATTCTCGCTTCCTTGAATATTCTTGAATCTCAATCTTAATTTTAAAACTCACTTGGTCTCGTCCACCAACATCCGCGGAGGAGCCACGACGATGATCTTGACATCATCTCTCCGTTTCCAGCGATACAAACTCAGACGATATTTCCATAGAACAATGATGATGACATTTTCAGTAGAACCCACAGATGTCATGCCCCCAAAAAGAGACACTGAAAAGTATGAAATAGGTTTGGGAAGAAGAAGAGACAAAATGTGTCTTTAATTAACGGAATAAAAAGCAATAGAAACGAAAAGAAGAAGCGTCGACAGGAGCAGGATAGATGAGGGGCTCGATTATTTTTTGCATGGCAAAACGAAAACGTACGTTTTTCGCTCTTCTTCCTTTCTTTTTCTTTTTTTCCCATAAATTATAAATAGAGAAATGGGGCGCGAAACGGGAAAGAAGATGTTTTCTGGGCTCAAAAAAAAGAAAACAAAATTGAAGAAGGTGTGAAGATTGGGATGACTTTCCTTTATCCTTGGAAGATTTTGGCATACTCCACATTTTGCATACAAAAAGAAACATACGAAAAAGGAAGGAAAAAAGAGACTCTGGTTAATTGAGTATTAACAAGACAGGCGGACGGAAACAGAAAGAAAAGGAAAAGGAAAGAAGAGGTCTGTTTGTGGGAAACAAGTAGTAAAACAGGAGAGAGAAAAACAACAAAATGGCTTGTAGGCTTATCACCTTTTTTTGGTTTTATTCTGCAGGTGTTTACGTAGGAAACTAGATGAAGTCTAGAGAGGAGAAATTTAATATGCTCATTTCCGGCACATTTTCTTAGGAATCAAAAGAACCTTCTGGCACTTCAAGACTTCTGTTCTGGATATAGAGAGGTGGAAGATGTTAATCCTCTTTGTAAATTCAATCTTTTGTATTCCATTTCCGTCACAGACACACTATAATACACAAGATTATATGATTGAATGATTCTGAGTCAGAGATGCAATATGAAAGTTCTTTTGAGAAGGCATCGATTCATTCTCAGTAGTTCCCATGGAAGTTCCCATAAAACTCCCGCCTGAAAAAAAAACGAAAATTTTGCCTGGATTCGGAAGAAAATAAAGTCTACGAACTCAAGGCTTTGGAGGCGATATAAGTCTTCTAAATCTATAAATAAATCCTTCTGGGATTTGTATTTTCTGATGTTTTTAGGAGAAGATCAAGACAAAGAAGTCGTATTATGGGTTACTGATAAAACTGGTGGGGAGTTATTTAGGCAAATATTTTGACACGAACTGAAGACGGAAAAAAACGAAATAGAAGATGTCGAAATGGAAAAAAGGAAGAGACGAAGACAAGAGAGAAAATAAGCAAAATGAGACGAGATGGACGTGTGGGCGACAAATAATGAAGTGGTCTCAGGAGGGATCTGGATCGAGAAAGAGGAGAACATTCATTCAGTTGGAATAACAATATTTGATTAGGGACTCTTCTTGTACTGAACATTATTGAACTACGAAAAGGAATTCGGGTTGACTTCGAAAAAGCAGAAATGGAGTAGAAGGAGCGGCAGTGGAAGAGCTCAAGGGACTCGTTAAGAATAATGGGATCAAGAATGTGAGAAGAAGAGGAAGACGTGCAATGTCTGGAAGGGTTGATTGACACGAAAAAGGATTTGATTTTAGGAAAGAAGACGGATGAGCTGAATTAGAGGTCAAACAGCACTTGATGTCATATCAAATAGTTTTAGTTTATCTCTTATCAAAGGTTTCAAAGTTAAGGATTTGTAACATCAAAAATTTTCGTAGAGTTTGAAATTATCCTTCGAGGTCTTCTTACAACAAGAAACTTCCAAATTTATGAAAACTACTTTTCTTGGAGTCTTATGCATTTGTTATGAGCGCCTCACCCAAAAAGGAAAAGTTGACACATAAAAAATAGTGCAAGAAAACTTCCTCCTCCGAAAGAAACTTTTTGACAGATAGACGAACGCACATTTGTCAAAATATGGACGAGCCGTATACTTCTTGCTCTCAGAGCAACCAAAAGAAACGAAGAAGAAGAAGAGAGAAGGAAAAAGAGAAGACAATTGAAATTCTGGGAGCGTGTATGTCATTTTCTGGGCTCCCGCCACTCACTCGGTTTTTCTCGGTGTTGGCCCCTTTTTCTGACAAAACGAGCACCATAAATTCGAAAAAGATATGGAGACCGGAACTGGAGGGATAGAAACGCGGAGGATGAGTTTATTTTCTTCCGGATGAAAAGTGCAATGGACATGTAAGTAAAAGGAAACAAGATGAGGATACACAGTCTGGAGTCCGATGGAACAAATGGGTGGGAGGAAAAAGGATAGCAACGGAAGGTCGAAGTAGGATTCTGACATTGAGGGGAGAAGTATACGGATGGAGCAGGAGAACATTGAGAGGCTATAAGCAGAGCAGGTGAAACGTATTTCTAGGTGTTTAGGGTTGCTGACAATCGGATACATCCTTTAATGCTTGTAGATGAAGGCGTTGAAGTTGATGAGGTTAGTCACCACAAGGTTCGGGATTAGAAATTAATCTCTAATCAAACTAATTGTCGTTGCTGTGAACTTCCACTCCGAATATTTTTCAATGAATCTGAAAATTCACTTAATTATATCACGGCTTCTATAAAAAGAATAACCAAACCTTATAACTTTTCGAACTCTACATTCTTTACAGGAATGCCAAAACTTCTGTATTATTACAAAGACGAACTATCTAACTTCGATTACTTGGAACTAGACGTCACAGATTCACTCATACGGCTCCCAAAGTGTTCAAATTCAATAAAAAATTTTCGTTTCACAGATTGTTTTTGACAGAATCCCAATATTACACGATGCAATTAACTTTTGTACCATCAATTTTGTGACGAAGACTAGATTTGATTTCCAAACAACCTTTCCGTGTTCCGTTGATATCACCCCCAAATCACTCTGCAAGCCGTTATTCGGGAGTAAAATATGATTAGAATGACCGTCGTTGAATGGAGTTGAAGAAAGGAAAACAGAACAAGCGAACAGGAAGAAATTCGAGAGTTGGCCTTGTTCCGTGTTCATCAAATGTGCTTTGAATTTTCTTTTGGTATACTCTTGAAAAGAAGTTGATTACAAGATTCGATCATCAGAACATTCCAAGAAATCTTCTGAAAGTCTTCTTTCGATGAATTTTCCTGAAAAATGCAACTTCAATTGATATCAAACTCTTCAGAGCTCATATTATCAATTTCCAATTTCGAAAACATTTTAAAGGGGTACTAAAGTGTTCCAAAAAAGTAGGATATTTTTATATGGGTCGATTCAGATTGTTGTAGAAAAGAAAAAATCCTCTTGGAGACATATCCAAAAATTGACCTGAATCAAGTTACAAGATCTCAAAGTGCCAAAAAATCGCTTCCGTGGTCCTATTTTTCTTCACGGAGGACCACGGAATTTTTCTAAGTTTTTTTTCACTGAAAATAGGACCACGGAAGTCCTTTTTTGGCACTTTGAGAGCTTGTAACTTGATTCAGGTCAATTTTTGGATATGTCTCCAAGAGGATTTTTTCTTGTCTACAACAATCTGAATCGACCCATATAAAAATATCCTACTTTTTTGGAACACTTTAGTACCCCTTTAACTTAATTTCGGAATGAAAGCTGAGTAACATTCATCAATCATGAGTCAGAATCAGAGTCTCGGTGTGGAGGGGGAACTTATTACCCGAGCCTTTTATCCAGTTACGTCGTCAATTATCAACCGCCCAGACAACGTGCTCAGATCTTTAGATTTCTGTCAATCTTCAGTCTTTTGAACCACTTGTTTCATGTTTTGTTTTGTTTTTTCATTTTTTGCACTTGTGTTGATTGGAACTTTGGATTCTCTCGGGATCCCCTGTCTGGTTGATTACTAACCGATTGATTACTGATACATCACCTTAACTAGCATGTCATTTCAGATTTGTGTTCGTTGTTCGGCTTGAATCTTTCCTTTTACATAAGCTAGAACTTTTGATGAAAGAGTGTGCCAGCTTCACGGCGCGGACATTTTTCAGAGCCGATGTCCTTTTTCGGATAATTCGATTGAGAATCGGATTTCAAAGTCAGAAAAAGTCGTTCAGACTTCGATTTATTCGTCATTTGGATTTTGTCTTTTAGTTCAGTTATAGATTTCGGAGACCAAATAACCGGCATGGATAATATTTCCATGAAAACAATATCAGAAGCAATTGTTCAAAACTTTTAATGATCAACTACTTTCTTTGAATATCTGAATATGAAATCGAATTTTCAGCTTAGACTTTTTAAACTTTTTTTGAAACGTTGGTGCAAGTTGGGATAATTCTTGGTGTTTGTTACTCAGATGGTATTAAAAAGAATTCAAGCAGAACATAAAAAGTATTTCCAAACTATATTTAGATGTTCCACTTAGAAAACTATAGGGTGGTTCCTATTAAAGCTCTGGATTTTTAGAAAGTTTCTATTACTTTCTTTCAAAATCTGTATCCCTTTATTGTATCTTCTAATCACATCTGCAACTTTCCCGATCATTTTTCTATCTGATGTATTTTCAAACATCACCTTCCTTGATTCTACCAAACTACATTGTGCTTTTCGTTTTCTGAGAATCTTTGAAAAAAGTCATTAGACCAAAAAAGTACAATACTACCTTGTTTGCAGATGTCAGTCTCCGCCCCTTCATTATTTATACTTCCTGACCCGGCGTCGGTCTGTCTTGCCAATTCGTCAAAAAGAATGGAGCAATCGAATCGAGTTTTCATTGGAGCCACTATCCTCACTTTTTCCCTCATCTCAATTATTCTCAATATAACTGTGATTGCTGCATTATTTTTCAACTGGAATTCATTTCGAAGACAATCATTCACTCAATTCGTTTTGAGTATGATATCTGCTGGAACAATTTATACAAGTGTCAATTTCTTTGTGTCGATTCCGTGCTCTTTCAATTACTGTCCATATTTACAGTGAGTGTGACTATTCAAATGAGATTAGCCTCTAATAATAGAATGTTGAAAAAAAACCTAAACATGAGTCAAGACTCTAATCAGTCTCATTTTTACGTAAAAAGTTAGTCTGGTATTCATTACTCAAATACAGAATGAATCATCAACATCTACACCTTCCCAGTCCACTGAACTCTGATTTGAACCTGATATCAAATTTTCAGGGATGACAGCCTTTTGATTATATTATCACTTCCAAATACGTTGAGCTTCATTGCGTATCTTTTGGCCAACTTTGGATTTGCAATTTATCGCTCTTGTATTGTTTTTGACCTATTTCGAAACAGTTTGAGAGCTGTTCAAATGGCAAGTTTTTTCTTTAAAAAATTCATTTACATCAGTTTTTTTCTAGATAACGCTATATCTTCCTTGGATCTTATCGCTCTACACTGTAATAGATACAACATCAAGAAGATGTATCAAAAGGTTCAATCGCTGGTCAATTGGATACACATATAACTGCTCGAGTTGCAATGTTTGGTGTGAGTCCTAACATACATAAGAATGCTCGAGCAAAGTTTTCAATGTGTATTTTTCAGTCGGAATCAGTTTTATCGATGTGAATTTTTATGCTGGTCAAGTCCTTCCAATTCTAATGTGTATAATGTATGGGGTCATGATAGCTAGCATCTACTGGAAGAAGTCACGGAACAATGGAAACTCGAAAAAATTCCAGGCTTTCGATGTCAAATTGGTATTCCACTCAACTATATCTGCAAAACTCATTTCAATTTTTCAGGCATTTCAATATCTTCTAGTTTGCTCTGTTCAATATCTAGCCTCTTTTCTTTTCTACATTGTTCCAAAAATCGGAAATGGCAGTATGCTCGCTGTGATTGCCATGAACATCATCGGTTTGTATTTCGCAAGATTCACATGAGAAAACTTGAAATTTTCTCAGGCGTAATCGACATGGGTCTAAATCCTCTCATTCTTCTTATTTTCAATGCAAAAGTTCGTTTTTCCACAGCTGTTTTATTCCGATTCGTTCCATGCGTACGTGTCAATAATGCAAAATTAGCCACCGTGACAATCGTTCAGAGGAAAAGCACATATTAGTTCTGACTTTGTTTTTAGATTTTGCCATTTTCTCGTATTACATGTGTCAATTTAGCGGGTTATTAGCGGGTTATTCCGGAAAATATTTGGTTTTATTTTTACATAAATATTAGTCTGCACAACTCAATGAAGTCAAATTTTTTTTCGTCTAAAAAATTACCGCAATAACATATTTGCAATTAGAACTCCGAATAAAACAGGATACCTGTGAAGTTCACATCCGAGACAAAACATTTCGAAAATGCCAAACACAAAAGGTATCGCGTGGCCTACCACCTGTCAACGAGGCATAAATTGAAATGTCCCAATGTGAATGACCTAATCTCACAAAATGTTAATCTAGACTCGATCAGGAACATAAAAGAAACAAATGAGAAATGCTCCCTCCAATCCTGCTTCCTTTCAAATGCTCGCCTGATTACACTTCTTGAATAAGGTGTAAATTCTCGTGGATCGGTTTCCAAAAGAAGCCATTGTTACCGGATATGACGCCTTCTTCTTCTTCTCCTTTCTCGTCTTCTATTTTCAACGGCTTCCAACCACTAAATTCCCGTGTTCGCTGTTTTCTCGCAAAGTGGTTGAAATTATATTTTCTTATTTATATATTTTCTGCTTTCTTTTCTTGTTAACTCTTTTCTTTTCTTCTTCAGTTAGGTATTTCGCTGTCAACAAGATCTCATGGAACCACATGTTTTTCTTCATGAATTATTCAACTTCTCACTTTCAGATATGCTTCACTGTCATCCTGGATTTCATACAAAATTGGAAATTTTGAAGTATGCTATTCAAGTGATCTACTTTTTGGTCGGATTGTTCTTTCATGTTTCTCTTCTGAAAGTTTTGACAAGAAAATGGGTTGTTTATTCCAAGTTTCCATTTCTAAAACTCTACTATGTGGATTCCATTCTGGTACTTTTTTTAAATAGATAGATGACTCGAAAAGAATTTTCAGAGCATTTTGATCATCCTAATTGACGTTGGCATCATCCGAATATTCAACTACATCCCTCCCCTCTGCCCATGGGCATTGAAACAATATCCTGAACCATCCCAATTTATATCTTTTCTGTTCATCGAACAATATCTGAAATTTGTGAAATGTCTCATTTTCTGCTTCATGATGGTCAACCGAGCCAACTGTGTTATATGTCCAATGTCCTTTGCAACGGTATAATCCATGTCAATTTTCAATAGAATCTCGATATTTCAGGTTCAAAGATGTGTGATTCCTCACGTCGTCGTTTTCTGTTTTCTGAGTCCTTTGATCGGTGTTTGGACAGTTTTCCTATCAAATAGCCAGTTTGTGCCATTTCAAGGCGGATTCATTCATGAAAGTAAAATGAGTTTCAATTGGGTAAGAATTCTAAACCGGTAACTGTTTCAATGGTTGTTTATCAGATCACAGTGTCTCAGTTCTCAGTGATTATCTCTAGCATAACGATCGTTACTGTATGCATTTGTTCATTAATTTGTATGATATGCATGTCAAGAACTCGATCTGAAAATAAGCACACTGAACAGTCCCTGACAGCTTCTGCTATCTGTCAGAGTATCTTCTATGTATTCGTTCTGTCCATGGACATCTACTTCCACAAATCTCGTCCTTCGTCGTTGGAAATATTCGAATTCTGGATGGCTCTCACTTCATTCTCATTTGATATCATTGTGGTTTGGTAGGGAACTAATTTCTTAAACAAAAGAATTTCTACAGTATATTCCAGCCCTCCCGTCATAATGCTGTGCCTGAATGTGCGACTTCGAGTGGATGTGTTCTCTCGAGAAATAACACAACCGCGGAGTTCACCTAAATAGAATCGAAATAAAATGGCCTGAAGTCTAGACTTCTCCATGTTGTTTCCAAAGAAAAGAATCCTGAATTCGTCATGTTGCGTGCAACCCAAAAATGATCTGATTCTCAAAAACAAGAAAAGAAGGAGTATTGGATCTGTCTGGATCTGAACTATGAAAAATTCAATTCGATGAACGATTCTACTGCTGACACAATGGAGCAGTTTTTAAAATATATCACTCAATGTGTATTCCTTATAAATTCACTGATTCTCCATGCTAGAATAGTCTTCGCTATTAGAAATCTGTACAAGAAAAACTTCCGTTCAAAATCATCCTACTCATTGCACATCCTGCAGTGTACTTTGGTAAGGTGGAGATTTGAAAATGTAATTTTAATCGACTTCCAAATTCTAGAACATTTCGTCCATCTTGGTACTAATTTTTCTTATCAAACCAGCCAGCTCTCTCAGTTTTTCGGTCTTCAGCTCACCCTTTCTAGTGAAATTTTATTGGATTCACGACTATATCCAAATGTCAAAATTCATATCTCATGCAATACTGGCTTTGAATCGTGCTACTTGCGTTGTTCGTCCTCTGAAATTCTTCGATTGGTGGTCAACACGGTCACATTTTTTCATTATATTCGCAATCTTGCTTCCTGTTTTCGGGTTTTGGACGGTTATCTTCGAAGAAAGATGTTCAACTGGATTCAGGCACACTTCAAATGAGTTACTCTACATATTCCAATTATCTGTATTCTGTGTTCTTATTCTTGTTATATGGATATCTTCGATTATCACGATGGTTTTCATTCTGAAAAAGAAAGAAACGATGAAGAGAGTGGACAAGAAAATCTGTTTGACAACAGTCCTATCAACCGCTAATGTTACTGTACTTCTCATCCTTCAAATTGTTTCCATCGCTCCTTTAAACAATAATCAAGACATCTGGAAACAAATTTCAGATTTGGCATATGATATATCGTTGTATCTGTAAGTTTTTAGAGTCTAAAAGGACCTCCGAGTAATATAACTGATTGCCTTTCCAGTGAGCCAGTGATCAAAATTAGATTGAATACTTCGCTGAAACTGAATTTATATCGATGTGGTGGAACGGAAGACATAGCTGACTTGAAGAAAATAGCTAAACCTGGAGTATCTATTATTGGATTTACCGCGGAAGAAATGAAGAACAAGATATTCTATAAACGTTCAAGTTGACTTTCTTGCTGATATCATTGTAATAAAGATACTAAATATGATGTTTGTAACTTCTCCAATTTCATAATCTTGTCTAGAAAATCGGAGATCATTAATGTCACTTCTAAACCTATTTCAGTTTCTGTCGAAATGTGAAGACTATTGGGTACCGCTAAACAACGCGCGCAACGACACTCCGCAATTCCGATAGATTTTTCACATTTTCGAGTTCACTTGCGTTGCGTTGCCTGATCGTTTTGAGTAGATTCCGTATTCAAAACAATTGAAAAACGCAAGTTTTCCTCGAAAAATTTTGTTTTCGTTACATTTTAAACCAATTTTTGACCGTTTTGAACATGGCAGATAAGAAGGTAGGTTGGCAAGTGCCCGCCCTTGGAAAACGACGACATCACATTTGTCTTTCTGTCAGGTTCTGTATATTTTATAAACTTTCATGATTTTGCAGGATTATGTCGCGATTGCCGAACTTGAGAAGCAAATTGCGGAAAACGCTACGAATTTCCAAAAATGGAAGAATGCGAATGCGTGAGTTCAAATGCAAAACATGGAAAAAATTGAAAATAAGTATATTCAGAATGCAAAGAGGATCGATAGAGTACAACGAAGGAGTATCTCGGTTCACAGATTGGGACAGAGACCTTCGAGCACGATTGGCGGCACACCAAGGAATAAATGTCGAATCGGGACCAAAAAGCATTGAAGCAGTACTCGACGAGCTTCTGGATAAAGTAGACTTGACTGGATTCGCGCAAGCTATTCAAATCGCAAATTCCACAGACCCAACGTTCTATCCGAGTTTAACTCAAGCGTTCCAAAACTTCAAAAGTGAGTTTGTTAACAGCTCGTTAGACTTGTATTCAACAAAATGCTTTCAGTGCAGCCAAAACCCGTATTCCAAATGACAAGACCTCAGTATTATCCTGCTTTTGGTGAGTTTGTGAGTATTTTTCGTTTGGAAATACACAATTTCTTTCAGCATCAAGTCCATATGGTTACGCTGCTCCACAAGTTACGGCTACTGCCCCACTCTTCAGACCAGCTCCTACAATGGTAACAGTTCAACGACCAGTGTCGCCTACTCGTGATTATCAGAAAAAGACAGGAGCCCCATTCCGCGACTTCAGTGTTTAAAAATAATTGAAAACAACGTGTACACTCTCCGAGAGTCTCTGTATCGAAAACTCTGTTCAGTCTCACCTTTATACATTTGAAAATTTCCATTGATCTTCAAGAATAAAAATCTCAAATAAAATTACCTATCATTACTTCTTCATCTTCTTTTGTAACATGTCACTTTTGCATCAAACATGTCTTGTTATCTTCCTATTTTAATGATGAGATCGCATCTGAACACGTGGTTGCAAAAAACAAAGTGATTCTGAAGCAACAGATGAAAAACCAACAATCTGCGAGAAGCGTGCGGTGGTTTGGCGAAAAGCGTGCGCGCCGGTTGCAAACTAGCGCCCGTCCGACCACGCCCTCTTCTCGAATTGTTGCAATCCGACTCGAGTGTAATTTTCTTGAGCTTTGTTGAAAATTTTGCGATTTTAAAAACAATAATTCAATTCTTGAATATATTTTTTTTGCAGGGTAACCAAAAATGATCGGTCGTCGTGCTGTATCAGTTCAACGGTTCCTGTCGAGAACGGCAAGACAAGTGAGTCATTTGAAGAAATTATTAACAGTTTCAAATTTAATGAATTTTTAGGGTCTCACTGCTGGCTCATCTGCTCAACCAACTCTCCAAAGTAGGTTTTTATAAATAAAAAATATCTATTCATTCGAAATTTTCAGCTAAGGCAAGTCTGTTGGAACCACTCGTTCAAAATGTGAGAATAAACTCTACTGCCAACTTTCACATGAGCGCTATCAGAAGTGAGGGAATAGTTAAAAGTTAAAAAAAAATATACTCGACTTTTCAGTGAGCGATGTCATCACTGTCGATGGACCAGCTTTTGCTGAATCGATTTCGGAAGGAGACATCAGATGGCTCAAACAAAAGGGAGATCACGTCAACGAGGACGAACTTGTTGCTGAAATCGAAACTGACAAGACTTCAGTCGAAGTCCCAGCACCACAAGCCGGAACAATCGTTGAATTGTTGGTTGAGGATGGAGCCAAAGTTACTGCCAAGCAAAAGCTCTACAAACTCCAACCAGGATCCGGAGGAGGTAGTGCCGCTCCCGCTGTAAGTTCTCATTTTCAAAATATTTCCCCCTAGTAGTTCTTTTTCAGCCAGCTAAAGACGAGTCGAAGTCTTCGGCCGCCGTTGCCGCTTCCCCAGCTGCTGTGAAGAATGACCCAGCACCGCCATCATCACCGTCTCCACCACCACCAAAGCCAGCTGCTGCTGAAATTCCAAAATCCGCTCCACCAGTCGCTCGTCCACCATCTACTCCATCTTCTTCTACCCCAGTCGGAGCCGTTCCAGTCACTCGCGTTGTCGTCCCGAAAGGAGTTGATCCATCGCACGCAATCACTGGAGCTCGTGATGAGGTTCGTGTGAAGGCGAACAGAATGCGCATGCGCATTGCTCAAAGACTGAAGGATGCCCAGAACACGTATGCTATGCTTACCACTTTCAACGAGATTGACATGAGGTGAGTTATATTTCAGATTCGAAATAGTTCTAATACGAAATTGAATTTTGCAGCAGCCTTATCGAGATGAGAAAGACATACCAGAAGGATTTCGTTGCCAAGCACGGAGTCAAGCTTGGAATGATGTCACCATTTGTTCGTGCTGCCGCCTACGCTCTCCAGGAATCCCCAGTTGTGAACGCCGTCCTTGACGAAAATGAAATTGTTTACCGTCACTTTGTGGATATTTCCGTCGCTGTTGCTACTCCAAAAGGACTTGTCGTGCCAGTATTGAGAAATGTCGAAAGCATGAACTACGCTCAAATCGAATTGGAGCTTGCTAACCTTGGAGTGAAGGCTCGCGAAGGAAAATTGGCTGTTGAAGACATGGAAGGAGGAACTTTCACCATTTCGAACGGAGGAGTTTTCGGATCAATGTTCGGAACCCCAATCATCAACCCACCACAAAGTGCCATCCTTGGAATGCATGGAGTGTTCGATCGCGTTGTTCCAGTCAACGGAAAGGTAAGCCTTGTCGTGTTCTTAAAAATAGAAAGCAATGCTTTAAAAAAATGATGTATTGTATTTTTCTTTTTTTTTTCAGCCAGAAATCCGCCCAATCATGCAAATCGCTTTGACTTACGACCACAGATTGATCGATGGAAGAGAGGCTGTCACTTTCCTCAAGAAGATCAAGACCGCTGTTGAAGACCCAAGAGTCATGTTCATGAACCTTTAAATTTTCGTTTTCTTTTCTCATTATTTTTTTTTCAAATTCTTCTCGGTTATCGTTTGCCGCTTTCAGAAAGTCTCTATTGTTCGTCATTTGATAATTTTAAAATTTAGTAATCGATCGTAAAAATAGGTACGATGTATCGCTTTTAGCCCATCATGCGCTACTATTTTCGACTGTGTCCTCCACCGTATTGAAAAAGATTCTTTTAAAATTAGCTTCGATTTTTCTTGAATAAAAAATCTAAAAACCTCTTGACTTTTGAAACACATCTGCACTTCATTCGTTTGATTAAAATATACTTGTGACGTCAATCCAAAGTCAAACTGATTGACTGAAACAGTGATCAGTGATAAATGATAATCAATTAATGAAGTTTGTTTAGGTGTTCAAAAAGACATTCTTGAGAGCAATAAATATAATGGTAAGTTACATAAAAACTGAATCTGAAATAATCCGCTATTTCTAGAAACGGCCTGGAGAATTCACTCCAAACACGACGCCGTCAAAGATAGCAACATGGACAGTCAGCGATACAACGCCATCAGAAAGAAAACGCGGACCACAGATAAATCTGAAAGCAAGTCCAACGAAACAGATACAAAAAAGAAGGTTTTCAACAATCTGTAGTTTAAAATGTTTCCATTTTTTTAGTGCTTTCGCTAGAGATTTCATCAAAACGTACGTCTTCTTTGATTTGGAATGCACTGGACTTATCAAAAACGACGATACTCGGAACATGGCATCCCGTCAATTCGAAAAATCTGAAGAGCACTACAACCTTCTGAATCAGCTATGCATAGAAAGTATGTGTATAGGTTTTACGTTCTTGCTCAATAAAATAAACTTTTTCAGCACGGAAAGATGAGGTTCCATTCATTACTGAAATGAGTTTTCTAGCTATTTCGAGTGAAACTTTCGACGATTTGAAGGTGGAAAGACAGAAAAATCTGAAATGGAACGAAGAGCATCCAGAGAATACAAAAGAACTCTCAAGGTATATTCCGATGAACACTCACACAAGACAAATCAATCCAGAAATGATGTCGGAAAGTGAATGGGCTGCCTATGAAAGGTTTAGAATGGCAGATAGAAAAGGTTTGAAAACAATTGTTAGCACCAAAAGGAATTAACAGAATTCAGGAGTTCTGGTGCATTCAAAAAAGGATTGCCAAAGAAACAACAGTTTCAAAGATGAATGGCCAGCTGTGATTCAATTCTTCAATTCTCTTCAAAAGCCTGCGTTGCTGAGTAAGCGAGCTTCCCGAATCCAGAAGAAATTAGCATTTTTCAGTTGGTCACAATGCGATCAAATACGACCTCCGAGTGATTTATGCGGAACTTCAACGAAACAATTTGTTAGAGGACTACGGTATCCCACCGGATGTATACTTCATTGACAGTTACTGGATGGCGAAAAAGGTGGAAGAGACTATTGTTAAAGAGCTGGTCACCGTATGCAAGTATATAAAGTTTCCAAAAAGTGAGTAACTCTGAATTCAGTTTTTGAGAAAATCACGAAATGTTTTCAGTCCCAAAACAAGAAGAGCCTGATGATGATGATATCATAGTTGCTGATTCATTCAATGGTCCAGCCACAGTTGAAGATTCGTTGAGACCAACATCATCCAAAGAATCTTTTGACAGTGATCATCCATCGAATATTTTAGATTGGGATAAATTTTCGGTGTCTCTTCGGAAGCGTATCCGGAAAGACGGGTTCGTAAAAGTTGGAAATAGTTGGACCTACCGACATGGGGATAATAAATTCGGTTTGTCTCTGCTTTACGAGCAACTTGTTGGAGGAAAATACAGTGCTCACTACGCTCAACAGGATGCAGAAGCTTTGATGCATGTGTGTCTCAGCTACGGGGACGAGTTCACTCGATACGCCAACGAATCCGCCAGTGCTATTCCATTTTGATTTCTTTTTTTTTCATTCCTCTCATATCCGATCTAAATCAATTGTACTCGATTCACATTCTCACTGAATTTTCGCATCTCACTTTTTAATAAATAATAACGAGTATTTTTCGGCTTATAGAGAACATCTCACAACATTGCAAACAAGATTTCAAAAATATTCAGTTCAACTTTTAGTCAAAGAATGTTTGCCAAGAATTGATATGTCTCTCTACTTTAACCCTCAATAAACCCATAATCTATTTGAAGTTTTGCCAATATGTTTTTCTGAAACAGTAATTAAACCACCTCACCCGATTCCCCTGTGAAACGGTCTCGGTGAATCCTACACTCTACATCTAAATAGCTTATCTCCGTCTCTTCATAATGTATGTTCCCTCGATGCTCCTTCTAACCTCAACACCCCCGGGGTCAAACTGTTCCGAGAAGAGGACCAAAGAATAAGAATGACTCTATTCTGTTGAAATCCGTCGCTCTGCTCCACCAAACGCCTTCTACCTGCTTGTTTCTCTCGCCACGAAGGGATCTTTCTCCCGATATCTATCACTTTTCTGTTCGTACGCTATTGATCTTGAAATATTTGAATGATGATTTACCATTCCTTGTTTAAAATAGTAATTTGTTTTAGCATCGAGATGGTAGAGAAAGGAGTACTTTTATATGTGAGCAAACTTTCACACAATGAAAAAATAAACGAGGTTCGACAGGTGGGTTTCACACCTCCGAAGGCGTTCGATATAATTGTCACTGTATCACTTTTGATATCCATTCTTCTCATTCCATCCAGCTATGAACACTACAAATACATTGAAGTGACTCCTTTGTTTCAAGCACTCACTTTGCAAGTACTCATAGCATCTGGTCTTACGTTTTATCACTACCCAACTACTGTCGCCTGGATTATAAACACCATGAAATTCGTCTCTAAATGGCGGAAACAGTAAGTTAACTAGTTTTATTTTTAAAAGAAATAGTTGTACACTACTTTATGCAGAGAACCAATTTATTTTAAATGGGCTAATACTTTAAAATCTTGCTCACTACGATGTCGCAAGTATAATGATTCGGCTACCGTTCAACTTTTCACTTCAATATTACAGATACTGCTGCAAAGAAGAATTCATGACGGCGGGAGACAGAAAAAAGGCAGAAAGTGATCTCGTGATGAATTTTTGAAATAATTCTTTAATAACAGTAAATTCATTTTGCAGATAACAACACAATTAGTCAAAACTCTGTACTGGAAACTCCTCCTACACAAAATTATAATTGCTACTGCGATTGGTTCGATCCTTTTTGGTTATTATCATAATTATTTCCTATCATACTCATATCATATTATCATACTCATTATCATACTCATTCCCCTTTTATTTAGGAACTTATATCAAATCCAAGAAAGATAAGGATTTCTTGTTAGTACTAATCGATGCATTCGATTCGGAAACATCCGTTAGTAGCTTACACTATTTTGATTTTGTAAAACTTTGATTTTGCATATATGTAAGTACCATTTCAAAAATAAAGTTATAACTGAAAAACTTCAATGTCCTAGATTCTTGTATGGAGGCAGAGGTATTCTGAAAAAATGTATCTGATGCAGAATTTCTAAATATGTAGACCGCAGAAGCTTTCAGCTCAAAATATGGTTTAACTTTTCAAAAAATCCAGCATTATCTAGCCCTACTTCCTAGAATACCGTGCAAAGTGACATTTTAAAAGTCATTATAGAGAAGAACAAGTTTGTCAACATCTACAAAAAATTAGTTGAGCATTTGCTAGCATTGTTGTACATGGAACGTTCAATCCGTTTCAGAGACCAATGCCGAACATTTCGATGAAGGACTCGTGCAGGAACAGCGAACGCGTTGGCATCGCTTGATCGACCATGAGTACGACGTCTTCTATCATCAAACCAATTTCTCGTCGTCTCCAGAATTATCGAATTTTACAGCATGCTTCTCGTACGTATTCGTTGTATATCTCTGTGGAATAATTAATTTCCACACTTTCTAATCACTTGAACCGATTCATTAATTTTCTTGCACACCCGTTTTTTCATCTCGCCCTCGTACATTTTGTTGTGATTTTCCTAATAAGGTTGCCAACAGGTAAAAACTTTTGATTAACAACACTGTAAGTTGTCAGATCTTTGTCAAGTTACTATCTGGTCTGTAATCCGATCAACTCCCGATCTAAGGTTAAGTTTCCTACGACACCAGAGAAGTGAGTCATTCCTCGTTTTATACAGCCAAGAACCGAAGAAAAGGCTATGCAATTGCGAGACTAATAACCATGTCCGTTGTCTTGAAAACTGTTGTAAAAAGATGTCAAACGTTGTGATCTTTGACAGTCGTAAACCGAGGGCAACGTTTTGCATACTACACGAAATGGTCAGGTTTCTCGAGAACTGGATTTTATTCGTAAGGTTACAGAAGATATAAAAAGCTGCCAGCTTAGACAAACTTTCAATGAAAACCCGAGCAACGAAAAAAGCGGTTGGAGAGAACAGAAGAACACCGTTCGACTAGATAGAGATACCAAAAGATGTATATTAGAAGTCAGTAAAAGTATTGTCCGAATGTTGTGTCTCTGCTGACAAATAGTCTTTTTGCCAATGTACAATGGCAGTGACAAAGAAAAAGAAGAAGACGTTCGGATAATGTTTCACTGATGCGTATGTCGTAACACTCGCAAAATCGTTTACGCTGGTGGCGCCATCAGCTTCTCCTTTTCCCTTTGGCTTGCAATCTTTCATTTTTGTGGTTGTGATGGCTAACAGCTTCTTGCTTCTTCTGCTTCTTCTTCTTCGTTGTCTTTTTTTGCCATATTCTTGGTTTTGTCTGTTGCAAAGATGCCAATACCCCTGGAACCGGATGAGACAAGTTTAGGTGGGAGGAAGGGAATAGAGTGACCTGGAAAAGGGCAGTTCTACTACTTCTTTTATTGTTTTGTCTCGAAATTGTAAGAGGTCGGTACGAATACAAGGATACACAATTCAAAAGAGTACTTTTGTTCACAAGACTGTATTGTTTCGAAACTAGTCGGTCATTCAAGGGACCCTTCTGGGAGGAAGTCAATTCTCATTCGCGGAACGCTATCCTTATTTCCTTTTTGATTCGTTTTCTTTGTTTCTTGACCATGTTATTTTTTTCTGACGTATTTGATTCGTCACCCGGTTTTTGACCAATCCAGAACGTTTGGCTGATTTCGAATCAGCTGATGTCGGAATCGAGATACAACGAATTCCAACAACGAGGGCAGTTACAAAAAGGTACAAATAGTTTCGATCGCTTTGGTTTTAAAATTTTCAAGTTTATAGCTACGGTATTTTCCAAAATTTTGAACGAATAATGACTCATATCAAGAAATCAGTCTATCCGAATCTCTTTCTTCGTTTCTTTTCTCCGTTCATTTTTTCTTCCTCTCATCGAATACAATCCAGTACCAATTAGTTTCAGACTCTCAATACTACTCTAATAACCATTTCGTCTAGATGTCAGAACACATTTCCCGTCATTGTTCGCAGCTCATTTCCCCCCATCATCTCCACCTCCGCCTCCGCCAGTCATTTTCTGCCATGATCTGAGAATGAGGGGGCGAAAAGAGTGACTTTCACTCTTCTGCGGTTGCCTCACACCCCGAATATTTTTCTTGTTTTCTGTATTTCCGTAGGTGATGTGAAAATCGTCTGTATATGTGACGTCTTCTTTTCACTTCTTCTCCGAAAAGACCTCCGATTCATAGGTTCAGTGGCGTCGTCATGCCATTCTCACCCTTATCATTTTCGTTTTTGTTTCGAAGGAAAAGAAGATGATAAATCTTTGAAATTGCAGATTGCATATTTTTATAGCTTCCGAAGGTTTCTCAGAATCTTGATACGTTTAGGGCCACCTGGGCTCAGTTACCAGGAAATGTATCCCCATTTGAGGTTTCAGAAGGTAATAAAAAAAGCTGAAACTGATGTTCTAGACCAAACTTTCTCTAGAAACTTGTCGTTACAAGATCGTTACACTATTCCTATTGTTTCACAGTTCTTACCATCAACTTTCGATTTTTTCCCTTTTTAATTGTGAAAGATTATTTAGTTTTCAGACACCGACATTCCAATCATCAAAACATGGAAACAATTTCCCAACAAATGATATAAAAATGATCATATCTCCATCTAAAAATAAACAAAAATCTCTCAAACATAACAAGAACATATGTGAAGTGTAGTTTGTAGCGTAGCTAAACATAACGGATAGTCCCGTGTTCACTCTCGGAAAAGACAACGAACTGTATGCTTTTTGTGACCCAATGAGCACAAAAAATCCAGCAGAGACCCTACAATTTTGTGACATTTTTATGGCTTTCGAGAGGAAATGGGCGGACGATTTCGGAAAAATAGAAATCCCTAAAGCTCACGAGTCATAAATTTCATTTCATGATGGACCAATTATTCTCGATTCTCATTTCCTTATCTGCTCCTATTATCTACCGTACCCTTCCATTTCAAATTTTATTCAATCACCATCCTCTCCACTTCGTTTTCTTCCATTTTTCTTCCGGCTCAGAATGTATAGTTTGTATTCAAAAGTGCGAAAGATGAGCATAAACGGGAAGCCCCGCCATAGAGACACACAGACTCGAGTTGCTCATTAATTTTTGACAAGTGACATTCTGGAAAAACGGAGGCTCCGCTCAGACTACAAAATCGGATTTTGACCTCCTATTTTGGGTATATTGTTTGTAAAACCTCGGAGCCAAAAATTTTTATTATCGTAGTCGTTAAAGTAGATTTCATATGAAGGACTCTATGCTTTTTTCTCCAGTCTGGGCTCTCAGTTCAACAGCGTCCTAAACCACAAAATGTGTGTCGCTTTCGGACCCTTTTTCCCCCGATTCATATTCCTCCAAGTATACTGTAGTTGAGCACAAATCCAGTTTTTTATGCCCCACCATCGAGGCACGTGTTTTCCTCAACTACTTTAGCTCAAAGTAACCACTTTTCAACTGTATGAATTTATGTGTACTGACATGTGCTCCTTTGCCTACCTACCGATTTGAGGAGTCTACACAAATACACTAGTTCGTTCAGTGTTTCGAGAAGACTCCCGTGTCAACACACTCCATCTTTTATTCCCCTTCTTCCCCCTAGAGCCACCTTATGATGACTAAGTTTTGTGCCCTCCTAGAGAAGGAGAAAGAGAGCTCCGCCTATTCTCATCCACTTTTCACATCGGAAATTACTTTTTTCCATAGAAACCTTCTCCCCTTCTACGGACATATGATAGCTCTCCTCGTGTCACTTTCCTTCTTTTCCCGATCAGACAATCATCGGTCATTTACACCATCTGGAAAGTACAAACTCGTGAATCTTGTCACCTTGTTCTTTTTTCATTTCTTCTCCTTTGTACCAGTAGATCAGGTTCTCATTCTTCTCTTTTATGACAGGTCATTTGGTTACGTTGTTCTTTATATCTTCTTTGTGACAAACGCCTTCTTCTTCTTAATTTGAACGTCTTCTCGTTGTAACTTCTTCGAAATCAAATCAATTTCAGAATGGACAGCATAAGTATAAGTCGGTGGTTTGAGTACGAATCAGGACATGCGTGGTGTGAAAGTGCCTACAAATATCAGACGTTACCGTATGTTGCAGAGTTTGCGAATACAGTGAGTTGACTTTTTAAAGAAATGTAAATATCGGGAATTGTTCTTTGGTCAGTTAATTTCACAAATCTAGTGTTTTGAAGTTCTAAACTAAAATTCAGAATGCTATGGCTTCAGCTCTAGTCGGATTTCCTAGAATCATAAGTCTTCAAATAATCAAAACTCTTAATTTTAATACAGTTTTCTTATTGTAATGTTAACGGTGGTCTTTGTAAGAATCAAACACGAAATTTGGAGACCAATCATGAAATCTACTAGGTGGTATGACAGGAAATTAGTTTGATCATAAGCTACACAAGTTATTGTGGTCACTAAAACACCGAAAACAGGAAATGATTTGCTACGGTGATTTTGCATTTTGGAACTCTTTGCCAGAGGTACCATCTAAAGTTAAACAAAACAAAATCCCCTCGAAATCAATCCCAAACCAATCTATTTTCAGTGCACAAACCTTCCCATAATCGTCCTCCCACTCGTCAACATCATGCTTCTTCGAAGGTATCTCCAAGATGTGAACGGAGGTCTCGTGTTCCCTCAACTACTGTTAACGTTCAATGGATTAGCCTCCACTTATTATCATGCCACTCTCAATTTGTTCGGTTCGTGTTACTTTGATCTTCAACAAAAAAAGTGTATCTTTTTGCAGGACAACTGGTTGATGAACTCTCGCTGGTATGGATCATCACAGTGTTTCTTGTGGTCTACATTCCCGTTATGAAGTGGTTCCCCGAGAGATTCTCAAAGAGATTGTGAGTACTAATCTGTATACGACATTTCACCACTTTCTGATTTCAGAACTCTTGTTCGATGGACTGTCTTGATCGTCACTGCCGTGGTATCTGCCCTTTGCTTCTTGGAACCGAATCTGAATGCAATCGCTTTGATGCTCTTCTCCATTCCAGCTGCAGTTGTTATCAGATACGAAGGAAAACAGTGAGTAGAGAAGCTTCCAGAACCTACTGAAACCACACCTTGAACTTTTTCAGGTCTGGAATCCCAGACATCGAGAACTTCCCAAGCAGAATCCTCGCTCTTTGGGGAGTAGCGTTTTCCTTCTGGTTTGCCGATCGACTTCTCTGTGACTTCTGGCTCTATCTCGGTAACGTTTTGAACTATTTCGAATTGAAAACTGTGAATCATTCAGGAACCCCATACCTCCATGCTCTGTTTCACTTGCTCGCTGGTCTTGCCGGCTACACCATCTTCATAATGTTCTCAATGATTGATATCGAAAGCCGAACGAAGACTCACCGATACACAGCTGCTGTTCGTTATTTCCCAGATAAGAATGGATCTATCTTCTCATTCCCGTACATTTCTCTCAAAGAACGTTCTCAGTAAGTGACTGTAAATGTGTAAATGTGTAAATGTAGTGTCCGTCCATATTTTGTTAAATGTATGTCCGTTTGGTATGTGCAATGTCAATGTCTTGTCCATGTCTATAAATGTGTAAAAATATTTTTTTTTCAATAAAGGAATCAATAAAGGATAGTATCAGTCATTTCATTTTCAGCAAAGTGGCAGTGCCAATCTTCGACTCAAATGGCAACACAAAAACGGTTACCGATGATATCCCAACATGACACTTTTTCCCAGTTCTAGCTCTAATTTTACATTAATTTGTCAATTTCAGAATTTCCTAAGCCTCCCAGCTTTAATTCGTATTTCTCTTTTCCCATTTTCAGTTCAATTCTTCTCCCGGATTTTTCGTTCTCTTCCCAGTTGTCTGTCCATAGAGTATTTCCTTCTATTTTGCCTCTCACTCAATTGAATTGCCATAAATATATATGTCATCCATTGTTTTTAATTATACAGATAGCAAACCATAAAAGGCGTGGAAATTAGTGAGAGATTCTGAGAAGCATACGAAGAACATAATCACGTTTTCCTCTCTTCTCCTAGAAAACTGGTCGATCCGGGGCATTCTCCTTCGTTCCGAATCCTTCATTCTCTTTTCACTTCATTTGTATTCGTTTTCAAACCGCCATGCCGTGTCCATGTGGTTAGTTTTTTCTTCCAAAATTCTGAAAATTAAAAGCTCACATTTGCCAACAAATGAGAATAAGCTTCGCCAAATTCCGAACTAGACTCGATTCTTGATGTTTTGGTAGTCAGTATAAAGTTTTTGATGTTGATAAAAAACATGTAACAAATGTGATTTACAGTAGTATCCATTTTAAAAATAGAACCAGGAAATCAAGTTTTAATGATGTGAACAAAATTGAAAATTGAAGTTTTGTAATTGGATTTTGTAAAAAAAAATTTACTTTGAAAAACTGAAATGCAAAAAGTTCTAGGTTCTAACCAGCCTCACGATCTCAAATCCCAATTCTGTTTTTAGCCTGCAAGAACTGCTCATGCGGAGCCAACTGTAAATGCACAACTGACAAATGTTGTTGTGCTGAAGAGAAGAAATCCTGTTGTGGAGGAAAAACTGAGCCGACTGAGGAGAAGAAATAAGCCGAAATACTTTCAAAATCCCACCCAACCTACTAAATTCTACTTTGATCTATAATTATTTCCTTATCTAACACATTGTCCGATGTTTCCAATAAAAAATTGGTTAATTCATCAAATTTGGAACGAAACACGTGCTGAATGTTGTGCTGGAAACGTCACAACAAGTTGTTGCACACACTGGTCAATAACTGATAAAGTCAGAAACTAGAGCTGTGTTAGAAGGGGGATGTAGGCGGAATCAGCAAGAATACTCTACTTTCAGCGTTCGAAAAACAAACAAAAACAGGAAAGAAGGATTAAGAAATAAAAAGGAAAACATTAGAGCTCGAAATCAACGAGCAAACTCACATACGTTTTTGTTTTTTGGCCTCCCAAAATCTTATGATCTCTTCTTTTTCTTCCTACGTTTGTACATTGTGACAGCAGAGAAACCACCCCTTTTTATCAAAAATTATTAGAAGTAAACAACAAAAAACTGAAATAAAAAGAAGCGAAAAGAAGAAGAATTTAGCTCAGTATCGGCTGAAACAAAGCATCACTATGGCTTGCAAGTGCAGTGAGTTCTTTTTTCTAGTTTTTAGGTTTTCTAGTCTCGATCCTGAATAAGCATGAGCTCACCTACTAAAAATGCAAAAGACTTCCCGAAATCCTGACTACATTCCAGATTGCAAAAACAAGAACTGCAAATGCGGAGACAAATGCGAGTGCAGTGGAGACAAGTGTTGTGAGAAGTTCTGTTGTGAGGAGGCCAGTGAGAAGAAGTGTTGTCCATCTGGATGCAAAGGAGACTGTAAATGTGCCAATTGTCATTGTGCCGATCAGAAACAGTGCGGGGATAAGACTCACGCTCATCAGGGAACCGCAGCTGCACACTAAACTGTTGAAGGCTTTTGTAATTTGTAATTTCATTCCACACGTCCTACTAAATCTTGAAATGACCTATTATTTTGTAAATTTTATATTCAATGAATATTTGTATTGCAATTTTTCATTTGTGGTTTCAAAAACAGAAGTGAAAACGTACTTTTAAGAAGACTAATAGGGGCCTTCCGAGCTTCACACCACCTTAAGCTACAGATAGCATTGTCACTGTATCACGTCTGACCTTCTTCTGGTAACTCCATTCCTCTGTGAACGCTACTGTTACTTGGAAACTTATCTATACTGAAGATCACTTCCTAATTAATCAAATCCTGCTCTGGAAGACACTTGAACATTTAATTGTTTGTACTGTTGCGGAAGAATAAATATTATAATTGAATCAGGAATTCGTTCAAGATTAGAAACTTGCATGTTCAAAATTTTCTACATCTCTTTTGTATTCAAATATCTTCTGTCGGTTCTAGACATCAGGGATGTGCGGGAAATTTCCCGTTTTTCCCGGTATTTTTTCCAACATTTCCCGACCGTGAAATTTCCCGAAAATATTCGGGAAAATCGTGAAAGTTTTGGACTCATTTATGTCATATTTTGGTTAGCTTGCCGAGGGGAACCGGCAGTGTTTTACATATTGAAGACAAAATTAGAGACACTTTTTGACAAATTTTTGAAAAAAGCATATTTTTTTGCATCATCAGTATCCGTGAAAGTCAATTCTGTATCTGTGGCCGCAGCGACCGCAATAAGCAGAAAAATTCGGTCTGAATTTACTTTCACGGGGACTTGGACAATGGCAGATGGCAGTGGCAGTCGTTTTCATATGTTTTTTTTCTTTCAATTTTAAAAATTTGAAAAAAATGTTGAAAATCAGCCTTGAGAAAATTTCCCGGAATTTCCCGGAATTTTTCATCGGGAAAAACTTTTCCCGAAAAATTTCCCGATTGGTCTTTCCCACACATCCCTGCTAGACATCGTATCAGAAACTCTTACCGCCACCAGGAAAAAATATTTTTAAAAATGTTGATTATCGCATTCTATTCCGAAACATTACTTCACTTTTCTAAATTTATATTTGGATAATTGATAAATTGGAACCTCAATTAACCATAGTCGAAATCATTTTTACCGATAGTATAATTCAATTAACCTTTCATTAAAAACTACTGGTTCAATAATCAAACAAGTATGCCCAATTGGAGGATGACGTCGACAAAAACCGATTTTCAATATCATCATAACTAGAAAGATCAAAAACTGTTTCGTCTACCTGCCAAACATCCAATTATCGATCGTTGGGATAATCGCTCGAAACTGTTTCGAACATCAAAAACGTTCGTTATTTTCAACTCTAAAAATCAAACAACCACCATGATTCATCTCACTTTTAAAAGTCACTGTCTACCTGAATGCTATTTTCAAAAGTTGAAATCAACCTATTATATTTTTATTGTACACTTTTTAATAGGTTTTTCAAAAGAAGAATCAAACAAATAGAAATAAAAACTTTTGAAAAACAGTGAAAAAACAAAGAGAGAACAATTGTTAAATCAACGGAACAAACAGATTAGTGTCTCTCTCACGATCCTTTGGTCACTTTTCTCGGATGAACTTCTCGTCATTTTTTGACCTTCTTGTTCCAGAAGAACGATTTCTCTTTTTCTTGCTTCTGATTTGTAATCCCTGTTCGCCAAACATTCTGATCTATGACGCCGTGATTTTTTTCCTTCGCAATTGATATATCTCTGAATCTTGTTCTTTACAAATTATCATGTCATCAAAATATAAAGAAGTAGGAGGAGACAATGGAAATGAAGAATAGGTCGAGACTGTCTTCTATTGATTCGAAATCAATTGTGAACTACTTTTCAGATCATTGTCTAGACCAAACTGATTCTGCTACCCTTGTAGGATAATAATTTTTTATATGAAAACGTTTTTTGTTTCCGAGTACAGTCATATTTTCTAGAAGCCCTCAGAAAAAAAATCTGATCCAAATTTGTAGTGTTCTTCCTGTTTTTTGAACGGATCATCGTTCTTCGGAATTGTATTCATAGTACCGAGCGAACCTTCGTCACCATGTAGACAAAATTAATGAGAACACAGTTCATAGTCGGATCAAATTTTTAATACCATCTGTTTTTGAGAAAAATGTTTCGTTTATTTTTAAACTTTTCGCAACTTCCCAAAATCTTGATTCAAGCATTTCCACGGGGTTAGAGTCCTTCCAGAGAACCAAAAAGATCTTATTGAACTCTCCTCCGTTGTCCATTCACCTGTATTTTCCATGTTTAGTCTCCATCTGTTCTCTTCTTTCAATTCTTTCACTGACTCATCATACAAGTCTCCGCCCATTTTTCCATATAATATGATTTCGATGAGTTTTTTTCCAACATATAAACGGTGTTATCCATTCATTCCCACTCACACCAACATTCGAATATTCAGATTTCACAATGGGTTTGCTCTCGAACAAATACAGAGTGCTCGTGGTTCTCGTTGGTTTTCTATGCCTTGTATCCGTTTGTTCCAACTATGTTGTCATGAATTTCACATTTATTTGTATGAAAAACGATATGAGTTTCACGAGAGAGGATCGGGGGAATGGGGTAAGATTCTGTAATCAAAACAATTAAATCAATGATTCCTTTCAATTTCAGACCTCGCCTGTCAGTCTTTTCGATTATACACCGGATGAGAAAAAGTATTTAATGTGGGCCGTGGCAGCAGGTACAATTATCGGCACTTTTCCGGTAAACTATGTGTTTGTCCGGTTTGGAGGAAGGTGAATTTTGAAAATACAATCCCAGAGAACAGGAGTCTTTAGACACAAAAATTGTTCTAGAAAATGAAATACAAACCAAATAATTTATAGATGGACATTCTTCATAGCCGGAATCATCTCGGTCATCGCTACAACTTTGATCCCGCTGGCCGCGCAAACCTCTTTTCACACACTTCTTGTCGCACGATTCTGTCAGGTTTGTCTTTGATTGTATTCTCATTGTTTCTGATTATTTATATGTATGTAGCATATATCACTGACCTCTATTCTTTTAGGGTCTCGCGTTTGCGGCAGACTTTGCGGCGATCGGTCTACTCACTGTCCGATGGGCACCGCTATCTGAAACTGCTATTTTCCTGGGAGCCCTCACTTCATTTACGAACTTCTCTTCAGTTCTGACGAATGCGGTTTCGGGAGCGGTAATCTAGAAACATATATCCAGAGCCACAAAAAAGGATTTCAGATCTGTGAAGGATTCGGATGGCGAACTGCCTTCTATGCTCACGCTGCTCTTGGATTGTTCTTCTTCATCTTATGGGCAATTGTGTACACTGACACCCCACAAAAATCTAGTAGAGTGTCTTCGGTGGAACTTCGGAAAATCCAAAAGAACAAATCTGAACAGCACTTGGACACTAAGAATGTTGAAGTTCCTTACAAAGTGGGTATTTTTGTTAGAATTTTTCCAAATTTTCACAATTCCAGAAACTTCTCACGTCACCAATCGTTCTTTGTGTCTGGCTGAACGCGTTTGCCGAAATGTCGATCATTGTTTTCTTGCACACCTACGCGCCAATATTTTTCAATAGAATTCTGAAGTTCAGTGTCGCTGAAACCGGATTCCTTCTTGCACTCTCCGTGTTCTTCCCATTGCCACTCAAACTTGTTGGTGGTGTTATCAGTGACAAAGCAAAGTGAGTAGCTGAAAATATCGGCTGTGAACAAGATTTTTGAAATTCAGATGCTTCTCGGAACGTGCCAAGATGCTCTTCTTCAACACGATTTCCGTGGGACTCGTTGGAGTTTTGATTGCTCTTCTCAGCTTCATTCCTCAATCATACCATTATTTTTCCGTTGTTTTGTTCTCTATTATTTTCTCCTGCTTGTCTTTGAACTGTGCTGGATTCTACAAGTGTGCCACTCTTCATACAAGGTATAGAAAAAAGAGAGCGTTTTCAAAACTTGGGAAATTTTTCAGACAGTTTGCCCATGTCGTCATCTCCACAATTCAATGGATGAAATCAGTAGCATTGATCACCGGGCCAGCACTTGTCGCTGCCATTGTCAAGAATGAAGAAAGTGTGGGGCAGTGGAGAACTGTGTTGTGTATTCTTGGAGGTTTAATGGTTACTGTAAGTCTCTTTTTGGAATATTTCTGAAAACAATTAGACCATTTTCAGGCCAACACTCTCGCTCTCTGTGTTTTCACCGACAAACCAGCCGAGTATACAATGGCAGATGCTAATGAGAAGACTATCAAATATGAAGCTAAAACAGAGGAAGCCTAAAATTTCATAATTGTTCTTCTGAGTTTCTTTATCCGGTTGTTCATACTGGTCATTATGCATTTTTCTCTCATTGTTTTCGATTTCAGAGTCTCTATTTCAGACTCTCTTTTCTCTTGTAGTTCCACTACTGATTACGAGTATTCACTGCCGTTTTTGTTTCCTCCCTGACTTCGATTCCTTTTTCTTTCCAATGAACACATTATTGGTTCGAGCACATCTCTCTTGAGGCATAAACGTGTCCATCTGCCCAGTCCGACCACTAAAACATCTGCTTTTCGACTCCTCTCGTTCCTTCCATACCATGACATTTGCATGTCTTCTTCTTTTCATTCCTTCTTCGTCCCCCTACATTTAGCCATTCGGACACTGGCACCAAAAAAACTGTCACTTTCTTTCGAAATGCGGCAAACACAGGAAGTACGTACACGCTCGTAAAAACTGGACGATTACAAATCTTTCGAGTTATTAAGGATTGAATTTTATGGGTCTCGGAAAGAAATTGTGTTTGGAAGATATATGGAAGAATAAAAATTGGAACAGAACTTGAAATGAAGAGCGGAGATGGCCTTGCACAGAATGATCTGAATTTTCACCAACTCCGGCTCCATATGAAATTTTTGGGGCGTTGATGGAACAATGTAGCTTTTCAGAAAACTGACTATCAGAAAAGCTTCTAACTGAACCATTCTCTAAAGTTATCTCCCTAATCTAACCTCAAATCGCCCGGTCATTCACTCTACCTAATACGAGAACACCTGCCATCCTTCAATGTGTATCAGTCTCGTATATATGTTTGACCCATAACATGACCACTTATATCCCTTGTCCACTTAATTACCTCACTCCTCCATAATACCAATGCATGCAGACACAACCCAGGAGGCACCTCCATTGAATTGAGTATAATTACACGAGAAGGGCATTCAGTTTCGCGCACTGTGCATGGGAGGAGCAGGTGGCTTCCAATGACCCGGTCATTCTTATCCGTTCCAGCTGTTTTCCTTCCGCAGGCCCTCATTCCATTCCTCTCCATCAACCATCGAAATCCCCCTCCTACGAACGTTCGCTTTTCTGAGGATTCGGAAAATGGATGGTGACAGCTCGGGACAGATGCGAAGAAATGAAAAGAATAGTGCGGGCACTGTTCCTTCGCTAATTGGGAAAAGTAGTATCAATCCTTTCAGCACTTTCAATAATCCAATTTCGGGTTATGAAATTCGAAATTGTGAACAATGACCATTAGTGTGAATCATCATACAAACAGATTTCAAAGGCAGTCAAAGCCGAATTGAAACATTTGAATTAGTTGAATTCCTTTTTCGAGTGGTAAGCAGATCATGGTCGATTACGGTATAAGGTGGGTATAAGGCTCCCTCTCCATGTGACTCTCGAGAATCTGAATTGAAATTTAACGAAATGTATGTTTGTGGCAATTCTGTCAACAGAAGGTGGTGATGTGCCTACCGGACAGGTTGGGGAGCCATGTAACAATATTATAAGCTAGAACATGTCAACCCATATATCTCGGTCCCATTTCGTCATCTATTATTCATTGTTTGTCTCTCCGGGTACGCGATGTGTGGCAGCAGGTCCAGCTCTTCAATGCACAAACACACCTCTTCTCTTCCGGAGGATTTTTGATTGACACTTCATTTCGGTGCTCTCTGTGCTCTCAAATGCATTCGAAATCAAAATCGTTGCAGATTGTTGTTTACGTCTTCTTCTTCTCTCGACTATTTTGACACTTCTAAGGTACTCCTCTTCTGATTCCCCATGGGCTTACTACAGTAATTGGATGGAAGGGGGGATTGACCCAGTTCGACCGGAGCATCATCTGCTTTATTCTGAATAACCTACACTTTCCCCAAATCCTAATTGGCACGTTACCGATTCTCGAACAGGTGTCGATTTCGATGGATGGCTGAGGAGGATGGCATCCAAACACGGAGACCTTCGATTTGTTATTCTTGTGACGACTGACTACGACAGATGCAAGTAGTACAGTATGCAAATCGAAATGATACGGCTATTTGCGAACGTACAGATGGCCTGGCCTGCTGCAAGGGAACGAGACGACATGCTGACTGATTGATTATCTTTTAGGTATTCATCAACATGCGACTAATTGGGCATAGTAAGGGGAAGCAGGCAGGAGGCTGGAGGCAGCTGTCAGACTGTAGATGAATGGTGATGTAGGAGAGTTTCAGAAGCAGAAGTTTCCAATTCGGGGCCAACGATGAAAAATATTTGGCTGAAACTCTAGTTATCGTAGTCTGTGAACCCAATGTCTGGACTCTCAACCATGGAAATGAAACATGTTTCTGAAACAAAGTCCCACAATCAGATTTAGTAATGCGCAAAACCCAGAGACCTGAAAAAAGTGAAATAGGAAAATGGGAATCTTAGCAAACTAAGCGTTCTCTGAAAGTCTCAATGGTTGTAAAAGCTTTTCTGTTATTTTTTTTCACATATATTTTTTTGGCTATTCAGTTCTAGAACAGGCGTTCCACTTTCTCATCCTGAATTCAAATCTAACATTCGCAAAATGCCTTCCCTCGAATCCACCACCACCTTCTGGCTCCCCTCATCCTTCTTCCCCCAAAATGAAGCATCCATCACGTAACCTGTTCATCAAAGCACATCTTCTATTCCCCTCGGCTCCATCTCGTCCCAAAAGTTTCCATGACGACAAATCGGAACACCGCGAACGCGCGCCTGGCACCACCGGTGTCATCCTCTGTCCCAACCACGGCGCCGTCCCTTAATGCACTCTTCACTTTGTAATTTATGCTCTTCTTCTTCTTCAAGTCATCATAAGCACTTCCAAACACGGGCGGCTCGTCCCAAGAGACACCAGGAGACACCTGCCCCACGGAGAAGAAGAAGCGGGTTGCCACCCAATACAGAAGAAATGTGATTGACTCTCGGAAGAGCATGCAACAAGTGGTAAACAATTTTGGAAAGAGTAGAAGAGAAGTGGGGGAGGTGAATGGGCCAAGTCTTCTAATTGACGCCTTCTTATTACGTGTGGAATTATACAAGTGTTCCGTAACACATATTGTTCTCCAATTAGGTGAATGGATAGGGACACCTGGTTGTACCGTTTATAATAATTCTGGGGGAGAAAAATTTATGGGTTGAAGGGGAAAAGTGTTACTGTACATGGAAATTCAGAAAATCGTTTCTTACATAACCGAAGACACCAAGTACCGTATCCTGATTGAAGTTGAATCAGGAGCACCAGACGATGATACTAACATTAATCTATTTTTTTTCTAATTTTCCGATTTTGGCCCAATTCTTATTGGTCCAGATTTTCAGAATCGTCTAACTCTAAAGTCAGAACAGGAACGAATAACAGGCTGAAAAAAAATTCCATAAGTTAAATTGATACCAATTTTAAACATTTTTCCAATATTCTGAAGATCCTGGAAAACCTGAAAAACGAATCCTTACAAATCGGAGGGAGTTGTTTTAAACATACCAATTTTCTTCTCCAATGTAAGAAAGTTTCGGCAAAAAAGTTTGGCTGGTGCTTGAAAAGTATCTTGGTGCTTGAGGACCCTTTTTACATTTGGAAAATATTCTTCCATTTTTCATTTCTATGGTTACTGTACTTTGAAGGAATTCCAATTTTCTCAAGACATCCAAAAATCCAAAATTCTTATTTCAGTTGAATATATTTTCTTCCAGTCCCTTTCCGTTCTCGATTAGTCATGACGTCCCAAGCTCAAAAAAAAAACACCACTGCTCATTTTCCACTCAATCTCCTTCTAAATTTGGACACCTCGCATATCCCGCGTGTATTTGATAAATCGTCTGACATCAACATTGCCCTTCTGACTTCACAACCCAAAAACAAAAATCTCGGTCCAATTTCTATGTTAATTGCTCCTCAACCGCTCCCCATCCCATCCTTTTTCTCCTCCCCTTTCCATAGAAGGTGTCTTCGGGGCGGAGACTCGGGAGCAGCAGCTGCCAGCCTGGTGCCTTCGAATATAAAAGGAGGTGTGTGTTTATACGTGCCACGGTCAATTGCGGCCAACAGACGGTTCAGGGAAAACGACTTTTTTATTTCTTCTCATCTACCGTAATCTTCTGAATTTTCTTTCCTCACTTCTCGCTTCAAAAACAATAAGTTCCATTTACAGTAGGCCATGGTGCCTATGGGTGACTTCTGGGTGAAAGCAATACTGTCTTCAACGAATCCCAGTCCCGTTCCGTCGACTACATCCACAATCTCCAATGATGAAAATTTGGATAAAGGATTTGAGTTCGAGTGCTCAACTCAGACTCCAATTCCATCACAAACATTTCCCACAATGCCAATGTTCTGGAATCCCTCGTTGGTTCAACAAATGTTAGCCTTGTATCAGATCCAGCAACAACAACTTCAGTTAAGCAAATTCTCAACGCAACCGGTTAGTATTTCTTTGTGTACTGTATTTTTCGAATGATATACTTTCAGTTGTTCCCGGAGACTTTGCCCACCAAAGATGCTCATCTCTCAACTCCATCCCGTAAACGCCAACTGGCACCAGAGCCGAAGAAATCCAAGATCCGAAAGCTCAATGAGGATACCGTGACCAATTCTCCAGTCAGCGGAATGTTTATAAAGGTGAGCCCGCATTGTGATCGGTTTATTCTAAGCTTTTGCTCCGCGCTCTCTTTTTGTGAATTGCTCCGTACCGATTTTCTTAATTAGACGTGATTAGCATATGAGAGCTTTCGAAAGAAAAAGGACAGAAGGAGCGGAAAGAAAGAGCGGCGCAGAAAAAAGGGTGGAAAGGAGCAAAAGCTTCAAGGGTTAATTACCACCCGCTGACTGGCGACCGTCTGCCACTTTTGTCGTCGTCGGTATTCTGTGACAAGCGTCTCATCGAGTGGTGCAGACTTGATTTATGGCTAATGACACTGAATAGGATAATGTTATTTTTGGGATTTCAGGAGGAAACTGACGGGAAATCCGTTGAAGAGCTCCAGAAGGAAGCGGATCTGTTGGATGAGACTGCAGCATATGTTGAGGTTTGTTTGAATATCTGAAGCTGTCAATAGTCAGCTTCATGTATCTCACGATAATTGTCAATTGTTTTGTTTCCAGGTGACTGAAGAGTCAAGACAAAAGATCGACGAGATTCCGAATGTCATTGGAGACTGTATCTGCCGGCTGTGCAAGGTGAAATACGATGATGTGTTCAAGCTGGCACAACACAAATGCCCAAGAATTGCGCATGAAGAATACAAATGCCCCGATTGTGACAAGGTTTGTTTTTCGGATAATTATAGTCTGAGTAGGAGATGATGAGACAAGACTTGAGAAGCATTTTTCGATACGAAAGATGGTACCGTTACCTACTTAACCTTTCGTTTGCACCTGTCCAATTAGAAAACCATCTGAACCTGTCAAATATCACTTACGGACTCTTCTGGTGTACCGTCACATACACAAACGGCTTGATCCGTGGGAGGTCCACTTGACAAGAACAGTAATCCTGTGCTCTTCGCGAGTCGGTTTCCCTTGCCTTGTCTGTTTATCGACACCCCCTGCTGAGTGACGGCTTCTTTACAAAACCAACCAGCTGGTCCAACGCCTATTCTCAGCTTCCGCTTCTTATTCCAAACACAAACAATTCACCATTTTTTGCAGGTGTTCTCGTGTCCGGCCAATTTGGCATCGCACCGTCGTTGGCACAAGCCTCGTAATGAGTTCGGAGCAGTCTCTCCATCGGCACAGTCCTCAACCATCGTCTCGTGCTCCACCTGCTTCAACTCGTTCCCAACGAAGAAGATGCTCAAGTTGCACTCCGCAACGTGTCAACGATCACCTCTTCAAGATCTTCTCTCAAGAGTCATCCCGACAATGTAATACCGTGTACAATGCTTCTATTCTAGTCAATCTCCCCGGTCAACCGTTATCAGTTAAATCCCACGTATCTCCCGAGTTGACCTCGTTTTTGTTTCCTTTTTTTCCATTCAATTGGCTTTCCCATTGATCTCCATTCCCAGTTAATCCATTTTTTGATCTTGTCACAGATCTCCCTTTTTTGCTGAGTGAATTCTAGTCATGCCATAAGAGTCCGTCTCTCTCCCTTTTTGCGTCATTTCGCAGTATTAACCGCAGTACATTGCATTTCTACCGTACTTCGTCTACATTCCAGATTTTTACTTTTTTTTTCTTTTCCAACTTTTTTGAATGCTGAAAGTGATTCTAGTCAATTGTCACCTTTCCATTTTTTTTCATTGTCAACCCCTACTAATCCCTTTTTTCTCTCAAGCTGTACTATGTGATCTCTCTAGTCATGGTGGTTTCCCCGAAACCGGACCATTCCTTTTTTTTCTTTTTTTCTCCTTTGTATATTTATTTTTCCAGAACACCAAAATAAAGTTTATTAAAATATTTATTTACAAATAATCAGTCCATCTTCGTCCCATATACATTTTGCTGAAAGCACTTGTTCTTCTTTCGAATTTCCTCGAGGAACTTCCATCTTCCTCCACAGTACTCGTCTTGCATCTGACAATCTGGATAACTGATTCTGAAGTGTCTTCCTGGACGACTCGGATCGTATTTCTCCCATTGTGATGATCCAGTCTCATTGGGATTTCCATATTTGGCAAAGTTGGCAAACATCGATGTGAATCTGTCGAGCATTTTCAACTCTTCTTTGGTAGGCTCGAATTTGCTGAAAATTCCATCACCGAACAAATAGCGAAGCTCGATTCCATGAGTTGGTCCTGAAAAGCCGAACTATTTTGGACAACACAAGTATGTTGATGACTCACCAACATATGGAATAGCATCTCTGACCAATCCGAAGCCATCTGGATTACAATAATCGAACATGTACAACCATACTTCATCACCATGTCTTGCTGCACTTTCAGCTGTCGCCAACATTCCAGTATGGAACAATGAATCTCCCACATATTCAGCAGTCCTTCTCATCATTGAGTCTTCATCATTTGGAATGTCCTTGGTGTAGTAATCGAAGATTTCTTTGCGAATTCCTTCGACGTCATCAACAACATCTTCCTTGTAATCCAATGCAATCCAATTCTTCATAAGATCGGCGTAGTTTTTGTAGGGCTCACTTAGATGGTTGAAAGCTAAAAAAACACAACATGTGATCTTGCTTCTCTCTTAAATGTTACCAAAAAGAATTCCTTCATTTCCAGCAATTCCAGTCATCAGAATCCTCTTCGAAGCATCTTTCCTGAGCTCATCCAGTGGCTTTGGGAAGAAATCACCGTCATAATTCGGACACATACTCATGAATCCTGACTTGTTGTATGTGAAACCAGTTTTTCCAGTCAGCTTTTCCCATGTGAGACTTCTCATAAACTCAAGTCGTTCTTTGGATCCTGAATATTGATGCTTATGATAATGGATCTCCTTTTCACTAACCTGATCCAGTGAATCCGAGTTTCACTATCATATCATCGAACACTTCAGCTTCGTTTTTTGCAGTTCTCATTGCAAATTCACACAGAGCCGATCCTGACATTGGAATCACTTTTTTGAACAAATCTGAAAAATGTGAATGCACTTTAGAAAACGTTGTTCAAATCACTTCTAGAATGAGGGCTCAATGTGAGCAGATCCACACATGCTCCTCCAGCGCTTTGCCCAAAAAGTGTGACATTTTCAGGGTCACCTCCGAACGAAGCAATATGCTTCTGGACCCATTTCAAAGCGAGAGTTTGATCCCACAATCCAAAATTCCCACGGCAAACATCATCTCCAGTGGTGAAGAATCCAAGAATTCCAAGTCGGTAGTTGAGGGTGACGAGGATGACATCTTTCATTGGGAGAGTACTCGACATTGAATAATCGCAGAACTCTCTGGATGATGAAACTTCGAATCCACCTCCATGCACATACACCATGACTGGACGTTTGTCTTTCTGAGAACACAAGATTTTTAATTCCTGGAACTTTGAAACTGCACTCACATATTCAGTAGACTCCCATCCGGGAACGAAGACATTCACAGTTAAACAACCTGCTTCATCCGGGACGTCTTTATTTGTTAACATTCCTTTTTCGTTTCCAAACCCGGAAGGTGGACATCTTGGTCCGTATTGAGTGCAATCTCTGGTTTCAGTCCAATCATCTGCTGGAAGTGGTCTTGCGAAACGAAGATTCCCAACTGGGGGCTGAGCGTATGGAATACCAAGATATCCATTCACAGTTTTATCGCCCTGAAAATAGTTTGAATCTTAAATTATTTTTGGTGGTCGCTTACATGTCGGTAGCTATTTCCTTTGATTGGACCACAAGAAGCATTGAGTACAGTATCAAGTTGTTCGGCCTTCAGATGAGAAAGGTATCCTCCCATTCTACAAGAATTCTATGTGACAAAAACATTCATGAAGGACTCGAAATAGCAAAAAAGATAAGATGATTAAATTAGCAACTACTGGTTCTATAAAAATCAAAGAACAATAGACATCTTTGACCTCGAAACTCGCGGGATTATATAGGAGATAGCTGGTCGTTGCCAAACGTTGTGTAATAGTTGTCTGATCAAAGTGTACTCTCTTTTCAAAACGCTCCGCCTCTTTGTGGTTTATTGACAACACAGTCGGTCACAAAATTGCAAAACAAACAGAAATTGAAAGGAACGAAATCACTTGTTTTTGCCAAAGAAAATCTCCAGGTAACCTTTGTTTTGTTTGTTCATTTCTTTGAGGAACTGACAACGACCTTCATGGAATTCTTCTCTCATCTCGCTTTCTGGAGAAAAAATGTGATAGTGTTTGGACCCTTGACACGGCTTGTAGATCTCCCATTTGGTAGAACCAGCTATGTTTGGATTTCTGGAAACTTCTGAATATTGAAAGAATGAAAACTAGGTCACATACCCATACTTAGCAAAGTTTGTGAACACTGTTGTCATGTATTCTACCATTTTCAATTCCTTTTCATTTGGTTCAAATTTACTGTAAACTCCTTCTCCGACAATATACCGCAGTTCAGTGCAATGAGTCGGAACTACAAATTATAGTTAAAATTCTTCGTTCTTTTTTCGAATTCTCACCTTTGAATGGAAGTATATTTCCAATGGGACCAAATCCATCCGGATTACAGTAATCGAATACGTAAAAGTATACATCGCTTCCATGAGTTGCCAAACTTTCCGCAGCCAGAAGAACGCCTGCGTTGAAAATTGAGTCTCCGGTGTACTGAATACGAGAAAAATTAGTATTTTCGATTCTTGTATCATACCGCCACGAGTTTCTTTTCGTTGGAATCATTCCCCAGATTGATGTAGTAATTGAAAACGTCATGATGAAATTGTTTAGGATTCTCCACTAAATCTTGTTTGTATTCCGCATTTATTTTCTTTTTCATCATTTCATCAGCAGTTGTAAAATTAGGGTCATTGAATGCTGAAATTTTTTCAGAGTATGGGATTAACCGAAAAATTCAAACCGAAAAGAAGCCCTTCATGCTCTGTCATTCCAATCATCACTGGCTTTTTTGATGCTTCTTTTCTCAATTCATCAAGTGGTTTTGGAAAGAAATATCCGTCTAGATTGGGTCCAAAAGAAACCATTCCAGATGCCGAATGCTCAAATCCTGTTCTTTCCAAAAGTTTCTCTGTTGGTAAGTTTTTCATGAACTCGAATAATTCTGTAGATCCAGCTCCTGTGAATCCTTTGTTTCTAGCGTATTCTAAAGAGACTGCTTGTTGATTTGATGATGTTCGAATACCCCATGGAACATGAGCACTGCCGGACATTGGTATGAATTTGTGGAATGAATCTACAAGAAAACCATCAATCCATTTTTTTTTTCAAATTTACCTCTCGAATGAGGACTCAATGACAGCAAATCAACACTAACACCTCCAGCACTCTGACCGAAGATTGTAACATTATTCGAATCCCCTCCAAAAGATGCAATGTGTTTCTGAACCCATTCCAGTGCTAGTGTCTGATCCCATAAACCGAAATTTCCAGGACAAGTTTCATCTCCAGTCGAAAAGAAACCAAGCGCTCCGAGACGATAGTTGATAGTGACTACGACCACATCCTTTAGTGGAAGAGTACTGAAAGTAGACAATGATTGACGAGTCTTCAATTTAACAATACCCTGTCAACGAGTAATCACAGTAATCTCTAGAAGCACAAAGTTCGAAGCCACCACCATGAATGAACACCATCACCGGTCTTTTTATCTGAAAAAATTGAAACTATCCTAACTCCACCAGAGAAGAATCTCACATATTCTTTTGACTGCCATCTCGGACGGAATACATTCAGTGTCAAGCAGTTTCCTTCATCGGGAATGTCTTGGTTCTTCAAGTCAATTTTTTCATAAAACATTCCAGAAGAAGGGCATCGCGGACCATATTGAAAGCAGTCTTTAGGTTCAGTCCAAACTTCTGATAACACTGGTTTCTTGAATCTCAAATCTCCAATTGGTGGCTTCGCATACGGAATACCCAAGAACCCATCAACAGTCTTGTCACCCTAAACACGGATAAAAAGTACTAAAATTTGAAAATGCAATACCTACATGTCTATAGAGATTTCCACGAACAGGACCGCATGATGCCAGAAAAACGTTCGAGTGATGTTCCGGTTTGAGATGTGAGAGATGGCCACCCATTTCAGTTTGATCCTATTAGTTCGACTGTTCTTTTATATTGAAACTAAAGTGGAAGGGGAGGAACAAACTAACGAGGCGAACAAACCAACCGAACGCGAAAAAAACAGTCTGTCTGGGTTTCGAGTCGAAAACTATTTGTATTAAACTAAAAGATCAACAATAGTACGGGAGGTCTGTCTTGTGGGTTTTTGAATGGTTTCTTTTGAGTTTTGACTGTAGCCATTCAAGCTTCGGAAGGATGTTCAAAAACTGGTGAACTTCATCTAATTTCCTTTCAAAGAAATAGGTTTGAAAAGAAATCATAAAAGAAATTAATTTAATTTGAATTATTGATGGCAAAAATATCTAATCCAGATTCAGAAGTTGATCTGACGATATTTAGAATTGAATAAGACAACATTACTTCATTGAAAGTAGCATACAAAATAAAACAATCTTAACATTCGAGCACATTCACAATCGTCCATGAACCACAATCTCCAAATTCTTATTGTTTCTTCTGACACTTTCCAGATACTTCATTCGATCCGAATTCCAGTCTTCTCTCATCTCGTCATTTGGATAACTAATTCGATAGTGTCTTCGTGGATGATTCGAATCATATGGTTCCCAAGCATTCGATCCCGTCTCGTTCGGATTTCTAAAAATATTATTAACTTTCTTGACGATTTTCTCGTTATTAAGTTTCTTACCCACTCTTAGCAAAGTTTGTATAGATCTCTGTCATTTTATCAATCATCTTCAACTCATCATCAGTCGGATGGAATTCACTGTAGAATCCTTCTCCCAGAACATATCTCAAATCAGTACCATGCGTTGCTCCCATCGAAGACATGAACTCTCTTTGAGGACCATATCCGGATGGCTCACAGTAATCGAAGATGTACAACCACACATTGTGCCCGTATTTCAAGCAACATTGAGCATTTTCGAATATTCCACCGGTGAATAGAGCATCCGCGTAGAACTGAATATGAGCTTTGAAAATTTTATTTTCGGAGTTCTAACCTACTTCAGTGACGATTTCCTTTAGTCTCTGCTCATCCGACTTGTCGACACCCCGAGTGTAGAATTCAAGCATATCACTGCAAACTTTCTTGTAATCCTCTCCAGTGTCTTCTTTGTAAAACTGATTAATATTTCTCTCTAAAGCTTCCAAACGTGGTGTTGGGTCCCGAATCAGGAACTCGAAAAAGAGACCCTCTTTCTCTGTGAATCCAAGCATCATATTCTTTTTTGAAGATTCTCTCCTCAGTTCGTTCAGTGGTTTCGGTAGGAAATCTCCATCCAAGTTCGGAGTGTATGCAAGGATTCCAGAGGCAGGAACGACGAATTGCTTCATGTTTTGTATTTCCTCAACTGGCTTTGTTCTGATCCAGTCAAACACACTTTTTGAATATCCGTTTCCTTCGTATCCCAGATGACGTGCGAACTCTTTACAGACGTTTCCTTGACTCTCAGCTGTACGGACTGCATACTCACAAAGAGCACCACCAGACATCACAATCACACTATGAAATAGATCTAGAAACAAATAAATATTGCTGGGAAGTATCTTTGTGACTGTCGCACCTCTTGATTTTGGGCTCAATGAAAGGATATCAACTAATGCGGCACCCGCACTTTGCCCGAAAATCGTCACATTATTTGGATCTCCTCCGAAAGCAGAAATGTGCTCTTTAACCCACTCTAATCCCAACGTGAGGTCCCATAGAGCAAAATTTCCAGGACAAACACTGTCTCCAGTCGAGAAGAATCCAAGGATTCCGATTCTATAATTCATTGTGACCACAATAACATCTTTCAATGGAAGGGTTCCGGAAATTGAGTAGTCACAGTAATCTCTTGATGCTGAACACTCGAAACCACCGCCATGAATGTAGACCATCACAGGACGTTTGTCCTTCTACAAATCTTATTTTGAGACTTATTGAAAATAAGTTGAAAACTAACATAGTCTTCAGACATCCACCTTGGTGCAAACACATTGAGAGTGAGACAATTCGCCTCATCAGCAATATCGTTTTTCTCGAAACGGATGGCTTCGGCGAATGGACCGGATTGAGGACTTCTCGGACCATATTTCGTGCAATCTCTTATTTCTTTCCAAGGCTCCACAGATTCCGGTTTCTTGAAACGAAGCTCACCAATTGGAGGCTTGGCGTATGGTATTCCAAGGTAACCATCGACAATTTTGTCTCTCTGGAAAGACGATTTTGTATTGATATATCTTTTAAAAAGTAACTCACATGTCTATAGACATTTCCTCTGACGGGACCAAACTTTGCATTGAGCACTTCAGAGTGTGATTCAGGCTTCAGATGTGACAAATGACCTCCCATTCTGGAAAGAAGTTATAGAGAAATGTACTGATTAGATTACAGTAGAATAGCAACAAAAAATAACTGAATGAAACAGAAAAAATCCACAAGAAACAAAAATTTCCCATTTGTTGTAGATCAAATCTGAAAAGTTGTAGACATACAATGCCAAAAAACATAAAAATGTTGCGTTTTGATGATCTACAACTGATAGTTGGATGACATCTATAGTCACAAAAGTGTCAATCAAGAAGTATCATCAAAGAGAAATCGTCTTCAGTTCCCGTAGAGTTTCGGTTTTATATGAAAGTCAATAAGCTACACAAACAAGATTAAATGAAACTTTTTTTGTTGTACCACCCGGTACGAAAACTATAGACAATCATCCCACACCAGTCATTTTATAAAGAAAGGATTATAGAAATCAGGTAGAAAAAGTGTTATGATCGGATTAGAAAATGTTTGAGATGGCGGGAGCGGCGTTCCGTGTTTCGTTGAGCACTGTTCCTTTGATCAAAAGGTGATATGAGCGAAATGTTCTGAGAGTTTTATTGGAAAAATATATGCAACTGTAGAATCCAAAAAAAGTGATTTCAGGTAAACTCAATTAGAGCATTATCTTCTTCCTTCGAATCAACTTCAATTTTTCCAGTCGCTCATTCAAAAAGCCATTTCTCATCTCACTTGTTGGATAATCAATCTTGAAATAAGCTCCGGGGTACTTCATACTGTACTCCTTCCAAATCTCACTTTTATCCACCCCGTTAGGATTTCTGAAATTAATTTATAGAAAATAAAAAAGATAGTCAAGTTACTAACCCATATGTTGCAAAATTGGTGAAGATATCCGCCATTGTTTCTATCACATGGAACTCATCTTCAGTTGGATTGAAATTCTCGTACCCGCCACTTCCAAAAATGTATCGAAAATCGTTTCCATGACTTGATGCTTTGAAGTCTAAAAGTTCATCCAGTGAACCATATCCATTTGGATTACAGTAATCAAATGAATACAGGAATACATTGTTTCCACATTCAGATGCTTCTTGAACCGAATTCGAAATCCCAACATTGAAGACTGCATCCCCGAGAAACTGAAAATCTAATAGTGGAATTTGGGAGTTTACGCTAGATTACAAACTTCAATGAATCGTTTTCTAGCAGATGGAGCATCTGATTCATCTATTCCTTCCAACTTTTCAAATATTCCTGTATATTGTATGCATCCTCAACGACATCGTTCTTGAACAACTTTGAAGCGGACACACCGATACTATCTCCGATTCGGGAATAAATTGGATCAGGAATGGCTAAATTCGAAAAAAAAATGTCGCTCCGGAAACAAATTCAGAACAAACCCATAATCAATCCTTCAAACTCGGTTCTTCCATAAATAAAACTCTTTTTAGGTGCATCTTTTCTCAATTCTTCCAGCGTTTTTGGGAAATAGTCTCCATCCAGATTAGGAGCACACGACATGAATCCGGATGGAGAGAACTTGAAGGTGCTTAACTTATTTAGGACTTCCATACTTTGTTGTTGATACCATTTGAAAAGGCTCCATGAATCTGAAGAGCTTTTTTTGTGAAAATTGTGCGGAAATAAGAAATTACCTGTTTCGAAGCATCCGTTGGATTGAGCAAATTCTTTGAAAATGAATGCCTGGTTTTCTCTCGATCGACAAGCCATTTCGCAGCCTGCACTTCCTGACATCGATATGCACTTTTGAAACAAATCTAAAAGTATTAAATACGATAAAGCAGACACCTAAAATTACCTCTAGAATGAGGACTCAATGTGAGTAAGTCTGCACAAACCCCTCCAGCACTGCACCCGAAAACTGTAACGTTGTTCGGGTCTCCTCCAAAACTATGAATGTGATTTCGAACCCATTTCAGAGCCAAAGTTTGATCCCAAAGTGCCAAATTTCCCTTGCAGACTTCATCTCCAGTTGTGAAAAAACCAAGAGCTCCAACTCTGTAATTAACTGTGACCACTATAACATCCTTCAATGGGAGAATTCCGGAAATAGAGTAATCGTCATAGGCAGCTGATGTTCCCATTTCGAATCCGCCACCAAATATGTTCACCATTACTGGTAGCCCACTTGGCTGAAATTTAATGAGCTCAACTAAATCAAGGATCTTGGAAAACTGACCAATTGCATTGACTTCCACCTTGGGGCAAACACATTCAAAGTGAGACAAGTGTTCTCATCAAACGTGAGGTTGAGCTGCTCTTTCATCTGAACATGAAACTGTGCTAATTTTTCGAAAATTGGCCTACTTGTTCAAATACTCCACTTTGAGGACAGCCTGGACCATACTTCGTGCACTTTTTGACCTGTGTCCATACTTTCACTTCAGTTGGTTTTTCGAATCTTTCTGTTACTTCGCCATATGGTATTCCAAGGTAACCATTGACTATTTTCTCTTTCTGAAAATCATAATGAATCCACTAAAAATGTCTACAAAACTCACATGACGGTAGATATTACCACGTATCGGGCCACAAGAAGCATCGAGAATTTCAGTATTGGATTCAGGTTTCATATGAGACAGAAAACCACCCATTTTTTGAGTGGAACACAATTTCGTTTTCCCCAGCTGTTTTTATATCCAATGCGGCAGAAACTCGACACATACACAAACCACGGCCGATTGTTGATTTTTTGTGATTTGTGTGTGGACAGCTGGGGCGCTGTAGACGCATAAGGAGAAACATTTTCATGGAAATCAATCAGACTAAACTGTTTCTTCTCTTTTGAGTCCAAACAATACACACTAATTACAATCTTTTCAGCTCACCAATGCAAACGTGACAGTTCATAACTTGCTCTGTAAGCTTTTTCGGGAAAACTCCGTCTTCATTCATTTATTCTCGTACAACACAGATAAGAAACGCTACCGATAAATCAATTCTCCACTGATAATTCGATTCGCAGATATAATCTCCCTGGTCATAAATAGGTGCATCGAGCCACTTTTTCTTCATCGGTTGGTCTTGCATTTCATTTTTCGATTGATCAATTTTCGGTCTCTTTTGTTTCATTGGTATTGTCTTTTCTTCCAAAAACCGTTAATAAAATCATTCGATTTCACTGTTGCAACAAGAAAACACCGTCTCATTTTTCTCCCGGGTGGTACTCATCAATCATTTTTTTTTTCCTCTATATCTATCCATCGTTTTTGTCTGTTCGTGTCCATTTTTTTCTGACCTACATCTGTTTAGTATCATGACTGATTTCGTCGTTCTACCCACAATAAATAATGATTGTAAGTTGTTTTGAAATATCAAATTTGCAACAAAATTGTGTAAAGAATGCAGAGCCGTTTTAGTCTCGATTTCAAAAACATTTTTAAGCCTGATGCGTTCCAAATATCTCAAATTTTCTCCGACACAATTTTTTTCGGTGCATCAGCACAAACAGATTCTAGTTCGCTGTAACCCGATTAACTTCCAACCTGAAGTCGACAACCGAAAGTTTTCTTATCAGTTTCAGGCTGTAGATAATATTAATTTTTGTGAATTGAAAAGTCGGGGTCATAGTCTTCTTTGGAAAATGGAGCTGGTTTTGAAGGCTCATTTACATCTATTCTAGGTGTTGATACAATTTCAAAACGATTCCGGCTACCATAGTAACCAGACAAAACAGTCAAAAATAGCTGTTTGATCTTACAGACTGAAGAACGGTTAGAACTATTTTTTGAGAGTAAACACAACTACAAGCGATAAATCGTGAAAGTAATGAGAAACGCCTGACCCTATTAGCAAAGTAATATTTCAAAAAGGTACTGAAACTTTCTTGATATCTCTTTTAGTGTAATAATTCCTAAAAAACCAAACAAAACTGTTATCAATCCGTCTCCTAACCAACCGCAAAAAGCACTTCCCGATCGTTCAGATTGTGTTCTCTTCAAACTATCCGTCGCTTATATTCCTCTTTCCTTTTTCTATCAGTTCATTTCATCTCTCGCACTCTCTTTTTTCTCTAACACTATTTATCTGCATACATCAAAGTTCATTGTGTGATCAGTCTCCGCCTTCTGTCCCTATCGCATCTCAAGTTTCCAGATAAAATGGGTAAGCTGCAAGTGATTGAGAAGAAGTTTCACTTCGGTTTCCGTGTCTTCTACAATCTCTTCCGCCTCTTTCCGCTCATTTATTCGAACACTTGGCTCACTTTGGCACTGACTGCTCTCACTATTGCTGCTTCTGTTGGAAGTCAGTTATTATTATTCCGAACGGATTCATCTCTCGGAGCACCAACGACGTATAACACTGCAGAAATATGTAATACGTTATTGGTGGACCGAGAGTTTATCGTTCTTTTTCAACGGGGTAAAATTTAGTTGATGCAAATTTTGATTTCAGATGAAATTGTAAACTACAAAACTGGAGTGATTCCTGGAAAGTTTTACGTAGCTTTGATTGAGCGAGATGAACCGAAGTTCTGGCACATTTTCTGGGTTGCTTCCCTGTGTTATCTTGGTTTATGCTTGGTATAGAATCCGACGACAAACTGTCCAATTTGAATACACAATTTTCAGCTCATGGCGCTGATGAACTTCTTCTCTTGGTGTTTATACATTCAGCAACGCAAAAATCTTGTTCAGTGTCTTCATAAAATCTACTACCGAAACAATTTCTATTATCAGTTGAACGGTGTTGATGATCATGGAATTGACAACCCGTTAGTCGATAAATTTTAGTCTGAAATCAAATTGAAAAAAGTTATAGAGATCAAAGAATCACTCAAGACGCTGATAAGTTGACCAAACTTCTGGGTACCAGCATCATTCCAACTGTTCTGTTATCGCCATTCATTATCTCATATTATGGAGTTAGAGTTTGGGAAACGTAAGAATAAAAAATGCCGGAAAACAAAAAAATTGATATTTAGTGCTGGAGGATGGGGATTCGGAATGATCTTTGCCTACTTCGCTATTGGTGTTATCATCAACCGAATTCTAATTGGTCCAATTACACCATGGGCTGCCAGAGTTGAGAAAGCAGAAGGAGATTTCAGGTAAGCCTTCAGAATACAGCGCACCTAGAACATTGAATATTCTAGATACAAACACGTGTCAGTTCGAGTCAACGCTGAAGAATCGACATTTTTCAAGTCTGCAGAATTTGAACATGTTTTCTCAAACCTCTCTTTCGATGTTCTTTTCAGAAGACTTTTCGCCTTCATGTGCTGGAGATTCCCATCTCAATGTGAGATATTTTCGTGATCGTACAGACTTCAAAATCAACGTTTTCAGTTTTCCAATCCTTCTTCGATTACTATGGAGGATGCATGTCTTACATTCTTCAACTTTTCCCACTTTTCGTTTTCCATATGTACGACAACTTGAAACCTGCTGATCTTTCAGGACAAATCAGTAATGTAATAGAAAGATTATAGAGGAATTCAAACAATTTCATTAGTTTTCAGAACGCTTTCTACTTCATCTACTTGATCAACTGTTTCACAAGACTCACGGATTTGGCAATGAATATCGCAGAATTGGGAGGATACATTATGAGGTACACCTTTTCAAGATTCGTTTTTTAATATCTTTTTTTCAGAGTGAGTGAGTTCGTTGACAATGGAAAACTCTATCAAACTGGAATCGAGAACGATGGATTCCGCCGTAACTCTGATCCATCTCAAAAGACATCTGGAGATGAAAATCTCATCGAAGCGGAACATTTGTCGTTCGGTCCACCGACAAATTCGAATATCCGTATTATCGAAAGTGAGTTTTTTTTCTTAGAATCTGAAAATGGATTATTCTAATGTTCAGATTAGTGGGTGGATTTCTGATATGAATGCTTATTTATTCAGATTTGACATTCAATCTCCCACGTAACAAAACCATGTTGATCACCGGAGACAGTGGAATTGGAAAGACATCTCTGATGAGAGTGATTGCTGACATGTGGCCACATCATGGAAATTTGAGAAAGTTTTATGAGAAATCGGATGCATATTTCTTACCACAAAGACCATATTTCCCAGTTGGAAGGTTATCTTTGAAACAACAGCTTTTGTTCCCAGCAATCGGAAGTGTTGAGAAATCTTTGGAAACTGATGGTAAGGGAGTGAATCAATCTACGAACAAAATTATGAAACTACAGAAGAAATCGTGTGCATTCTCCATGATCTGAAACTTGGCCACTTGCTCGCAATCGTTGGAAATCTCAACGATGAAGTTGACTTCGAATGGTTCGTCACTCGATTCTCTCGCTTTCAGCCTCTCCATTTTACAGGCAAGAAACGCTTTCTCCTGGAGAACAACAACGTCTTTGTTTTGCTCGAATGCTGCTCGCCGAGCCCACAATTGCCTTCCTTGACGAATCAACGTGCAATGTGGACGAAGGAATCGAGAACTCGATGTACGAAATGCTCAGAAAGGTCGGTCCCATTTCTTTTTTTTCTATTTGAGATGAAGATTGAAGGGTTTCGAAAGAGAGAGAGAGGGGCACCAATTTTCAATAATGGCTTCTTGCTTCTTGCGCCCAGGAAATTGGTTTTTTCTTCTTGGTTTGAATGAGAAGGGGAGCCAATCGTCCGAAATGGATTGGCAGAAAAAAGTGCACTTGAGAAAGGAAATGAATCTCTTTTCAGCGCTCTATTACGTACATCACAGTCGGACACCGCAAATCTCTCAGAATCCATCACGACTTTGAGCTCCGAATTCCATCTTCCTCGTCTTTCCTTTTCCATGAAATCCACAATCAGAAGTTTTAAATCTTCCAAAAAGAATCTCCATTAAAATTTTACTTCCTTGTTACTCTTGTTATTGCCCTTTCTTTCCCATTCATAAAAACAGAAAAAAAATGACGCGGTTTTTTTGGGGTGGACTCTAAATTTCAGGAGATGGGTCCCGTTTGGTTTGAAATATGTGTATTCTGTCAAGAAGACGCACTGCACACATACACAAACACACATCGCCACAAATTTCTCATATTTCAATGATATACAAGCATTCCCTCTCGTTTTTTTTTTGCTTCATTCATCGTCCTAGTCGTCGGCTCTTCATATACATTTTCGCTAATCGAATATTCTAACGATATGAATATTAGAAGCAAGAAAAAAAAAGAAGAAGCGGAAAAGTGTCCGCCTCCTCGTTTTTTGAGAAGAAGAAGACGATGGAATTGATACTGAGAAATGAGAAGAGAAAAACGAGTACAATATGGAAATGTCCTTTTCAGTTTCACTTCCGAGAATTTGTTCTTTCGCCGTTTTTTCTTGCAAAAGAAACCATTTCGAGGAGTTGATGAATTGAATTGGGAAAGATCCAAAATGAATTTTAAAAATTAAATTAATTAAATTCGAATATAATTTAATGAAGTTTCGATATTCAATGATCATTTTGAGAAGTTCAGTCTATTCTCTTCAAATCTGAAATCAGAAATACTCCAACTTGACTTTCTTCGATCATCCTGAACCACCTTCTCTCTTTCTCACTGGCTCCTGTTTTCTTCACCCCAATCTATACAATTTTTTCTCACACTTTCCAATTTCCTGGCCATAATTGGATAAAAAGAAACGGCACAACGGAAATTGCTTCTACGTATCACTTTCTTTTCTGAAACAAACAAGAAGAAGCGTCTTGGTGAACAGATCCCTCCCTCCTACTACTTTTTCAGGTAACTTGACGTTTTGTTTATGATTCTACTCCATAAACTCAGTCACCGAAGCAAAAAAAGAAAACTTTCGTTTCGGGTTTCCCTCCCCAATACTCTCATCTCTTCATGCAATCTCTTTCTGGAGGACCACTCTTTCCCTTTTTTTGGTCCCTTTTTCTCTTTTCACCGCCACAATATGTGCTCGTTTTGAATGACATTGCCTGCTAGTCACTCTTCCGCTTTTTGTCTTTTCCATACACGTTTTTCCCATTTTTCCTCCAATTTTTTCCAGGAGAGGTTATAGGTTGAAGAGTGTTTTTTTGGTATTTGGACGAACTCTAATTTATATGTTGTGTCTGTCGTAATCGTATTGTTCTCCAACTTCCCGCCACTTGACACGGATATTTCTCTATCTCAATATACCCATTTATCTAGATTGGCACTCTCGCTTAATTCATTTATTATGTATGACAATTTATTCATGCATTCATTTATTTCCAGCAGAGGGGCGATTAATGGGTGGGGAGTGCCTCTGAAAGTTGACACTGAAAAGTGAACTGGTCGGAGCATTCGAGTTAGAGCTCTTAGCAGACCCATAATCCTTTGAGGATTATGTCATTTCGAATGACGATCGTCGAAGGAATTATTTAATTCCATTCCTTTTCGAACGTTCTGACCTTATTCTTTCTCGTCACTTTGTTTCTTCTCCACACAATTTGAACATAGGGTGACGTTTTCAGAGAAAACCATATGTATACCATGTTTATGTTCTCTACGTGTCAAAAAGTAGAAAAACAAATGAATAAAGCTGGCTTTCTATAATACCACCAGATTACAGTAATCCACCCACTTGATATTCCTCTTGCTTCTTTCATTCACATTCTCTTCACTTCTCTTGGTTTTTCTTTCTAGAAGAAAATCCCAGTCACATGTTCATGGTTTCTAGAACTGTTCTTTTCTATGTTTTCGTTTCTCACCAGTCGTACAGTTTGCCATTTTAAAAGCAAAATTTTTTCTTTTCTCGGAGAGACGTCTTCGTTTCGTTTTGAGCCCTCTCGAATGTGCATTCGGAAAATGACTACTACGGTAGCTGTGTGATGAATGAGATGTCCCCAAAAATGGTAGTGAGCTACTGCAGATGTGCATTACTCATCGCATCCATCTTCTCAGACCCCTTCTCCCTTCAAAATCTGAAAAATGAAATTTGAGCTCTCACACACAAGATCCCATTTTTCTTCTTCGGGATCCTCTCCTGGTTTCGCTTCGTTCATCCGTAGTTAGTAGCTTTCCTTCTTCTGCTTTTTTTTCAACGGCACGAAGAAAATGGCAAAAAAAGAGAAGAAGAAGCACGTCTTCTACTTCTTCCATCTACATACGCACACACACTCGTCGACGACGTCTTCTGCCCATATAATCCTTGTGCTTCTGCTTTGCGCGAGCGACGACTCCGTGAGCCCGAAAGCACCCACTGCTCTTTTCTTCTCAGTTTTTCGCGCATGCCCACTTTTTTCTCTCTCGTTTTTCTCGTTTCTTGTCCTTCCTCGCATTCTTCGTGGCTCCTCTGACGGCAATGGTACTGCTCTCTCTCTCTCCTTCATGGGCTCCGTAAGCGCGCGAATTTTCATCGATCTTTTCTCTTGCTTCATCTACACGCCCACAGAGTTTCTTCTCTCAATCTCTCGTTCTCTCAGTAAGCACCAAACTAGTACTTTTTATTTTCCTCCCTACCTTCTAGTTGTTTTTTTCTGGGATCATGCCCTATTTCTTTTATTTTGAAATTGTTTTCTAGAAATTGGGAATAACAGAATCATAATTGAACGAGTTGTCCCTGGGGAGAATTGACGTCGAATGAGTAAACCAACAGACAAAAAAAAAAACAGAAAGAAGACCGCCATTTCTTTTTTTTCTCCTCTTTTGTTGTCAAAACAGACTCAATAGAGTTAGATTTCTTCCAAAAAAACACAGCAAACTGATCTTGAGTCACACATATGGTTTCGGAAAGAATCTCATTAGTCTCTATGTTTTCAGCAATACACAATAAAAACAGTCTCAATTGTTATATTTTGTTATTCAAAAGTCAGACTGTTTACCGATTCTCCACCCATCGATTCTCACTCCATGTACAATTAAACACACATTCATTCTCTTCCTGGTTCCGCCTGATTCAAAATTCCCATTCAATATATTTTTCAACAACTTTTTTGTTTTTATCAGCTGATATAAAGTGTGAGTCAGCACCATTCCTTTTTCGTATTCACATAAGCGATTCCTTCCTCATTTTTTTCGCTTGTTGCCTATGGAAATTTGCGAGACATCGAATGATGAATCGGATGCGACATTTCAAATGGTGAATTCGTACAGCTCTTGAGATCGGGTATCCGAGCAACATGACGTGGATTCGAGTCGTATCCAATGTGTACATGGAGACTCGAAGTCACCGACGGAGCTCGACGCCCGTTTTCATTTCATTTTCGTACTGGAGATACGCCTCGGGCACTAAACGTGCATGATCCCAGATTCAACCATTTTTATGGAAACTTCCTTGTATTCAGCTTTTTCTTTATTTTCTTTTATGTCTGACTGAAAAAGGATTTAGCTCCAATTGTGTGAAATCGGCATAGAAAAGAGCCGACCAAAAAAAGGAGAAAAAGAGAGTGTGTGCGCCTTCTTTTCTTCTCCCATTATTAGTTTCGCCTCCCACAATCTCCTGGCTGCAAAGCAATAAAAAGTGGCTTCGTTATTTGTCTGGAATGCGTCCCCCACACAATGTGTCTTCTTCAATACAAGTTACCCTCCCCAGTCATGGTTTTTTTTTAGTTATTTTTGTTATTTCTTTCGATGTCAGCAATAATCAGTCGCAAAAAGAGAACAATCAATTGAAATCTATCGAAAACCTGTTTTTGATTCGTGTCACTTTTCTCAAACAATCAACTTTCCCCGATCGAAAAGTGAAACATTGCTACAATGCGCGTCGATTGTAGTGCAATGTACGCGGAATGTTTCCAGAGTGTTTGCACAGATTTCGCAAGTTTTTTTTCGGCTCTCACACACTCATCGATTCGTCATCTGACCTCGTTCGTTTTTGTTTTTTCTCAACCTTTTTCTATATTTTTTTCTGTTCTTCCTAATCCGAAAACAATCTTCTTATTTTTTGTGCGCACACATCGCATAATCATAATCCTACTATGCAAAAATAGATATATTTCATTTTGGAGTTCGCCTCGGTTTTTTGAGTGCACTTTAGTCGTTCAAGTCGTTTCCGGCGTCTTTCTTCAATTTTGAAACGCAATTTCCTCTTTCTAAAATTTCTTTGTATTTCAGGGCTGTGCCTGTAATCCGGATCGGAACATCTACACGAAATGGACGCTCAAGGAGACGCCGGTGCACAGGGAGGAAGCCAGGGACCACGTCCATCGAACAAGCGTCTTCAGCAGACACAAGCTCAGGTCGATGAGGTCGTCGGAATCATGAAGGTATTTAGAGAGCTTTTTTGGTGTAGTTCTATAGCAAAGCTTGTATTCAAAAGTTTTTTTTTTCATCAAAAATGTTTTTCAGGTAAACGTGGAGAAGGTCTTGGAGCGTGATCAGAAGCTCTCGCAATTGGACGACCGAGCTGATGCTCTCCAAGAGGGTGCTTCGCAATTCGAGAAGTCAGCAGCCACTCTGAAGCGCAAATACTGGTGGAAGAACATCAAGATGATGATCATCATGTGCGCCATCGTTGTCATCCTTATCATCATCATCGTCTTGTGGGCCGGAGGAAAATAAGTACAAATCTTTCCCATCCCTGATTTGATGCCCGAAACTGTAATTTCTCCCATCCAGAAGCACTTCTCTTTCCCCAATTTGCCTATTTTTTCACCCGTTTCCCTTCCTATTTCCCATAATAGAACCTGAGTATTCTATCCTTTTCTCGAAAGTTCTTATTTCACCATGTACTATAGATTAATTATATATTATTTCTCACTTTCAATCTGTCCCTCTTTCCCCTAAATATTTATCTTTTGGCTGAGCTGAAATCTTCTATTTCTGAAATTAATTTATTGAGACTGCGCGGCCGATAAGCTACATGATCCTCCATCTCATATGAGCTTATCCGCGCATCCCTTCGAGCGTGTGTATGTTTTTCAAGAATTCTTCTATTCTCAGACTAACGTCATGCCTTCTAATTTCCCCGGAAATTTCACATTAGATGCGAATAAAATGGTGTTGATAACCAATACAGACTTGCAAAGTTTTGGAACGAAATTAAAATGTGTATATATTCAAGTCAAACTTATCTTCGTGAAAAGAAAAACTCTAAAATCACCAAAGTCTTCTACAGAATGACAATTGATAAACCTCCGTGCTTCGATCGTTCCGAGCAGTTTAGATCTCTCGCCACATCGATCGAACAGAAGCATATTAGGAGACATAATGAGAATCCAGGTAAATATGCTGTATGAAAGCATCGAAAGACGATTTTATTCGAATAATCTGTGGCAATGAAGCAAGATTCTTCCAGGAGTTTCAAGACGAGATGAAAACCGTCCTTCTTCCGTCTACTCCTACATTTCCAGCGTAGTTCATCCACTAGCCACAGAAATGTTTATCTTCCGAAAAATGCTCGAAGACCGTTCACAAGATTATATCTTTGCAACGCCAGCCTACTCAAAAATGAGTTCAGACGAACGAGAGAGCTTTGATGTCGATGTCAAGGAGGTTATTGGTTTCCATCGCTCATTTTGCTTTATCCATTTTCGTTTATAATTTCAGAAACTATCTCAATTCAAATCGTTGATCGATAAACTAGGTCATCGAGTGAATAGCAGTGACGGATTACGAAATGCGACTGAGCGGGGACATTTGACTCGAGTTCAAGAGGGACTGAAGGATTATCTGAAAGAGACTGCTGATTTTGTTTCTTTGTTAAAGTGGGGAAGAAACCTATAAAACTGATCTCAAATGAACCAAATTCAGAAAGGAACACTTGAAACGATTGCAAGCGAAAAATCGTTCACTGGCTGACGAGGTGAAGACGGCGAAACAAGACGGACACAACTTCAAATACCTCAGTGGACTCGATGAACTTTTCTTCAATTCGGATGTGGAATATAATCGTAACTATATTTGTAGCTTCACCGATCCGAGTATACATTTTTTCAGCAACATTGATCCGTAAACTAAAAGAATTGTCGTCGAAGCGTTCGTGTCTTCAGTTCACACCACAGAAGGAAGAATCTGTTGAAAGCGATTTCGACATTGTTGAAGATGTCACAAATACCAAATCAGAAGAATCTCAAGTAGAGGACAACGGCGGCTGGGATGAATTAGAGTTTGATGATGTTCTGAAAGAGAAGCCGAAAGAAAATCGTGCATCACCGATTCTCTTCAATGAGACTGTTCGCAACAGAAGACGCGTTGTGGCTGTATATGACCCAGACCAAGATGAGCTACGTGAAAGTTATGATAAATGGAAGAATGATCAAGGAGAACAGTTTTCTGAACAATTTCAGCAGCAAACCGCAATAATAAAAGAAGAGTTTGTGAAGGCCGACCGAGACGATGAAATCGAAAAATTGGAGCAGCAGATTTCGGAGATTCAATCGTTGTCCTCAGTTTTCTCCGAGAAGGTAATCGAAATTTCACTAAACTCATTCTTATTTTTAACTTTTACAGATTATGGATCAAGAACGAGACATCGATTTGATCAACGATATGGCACTGCACACTTCAGAAAATCTGATCGATGGAAACGAGTGGATCCGTAAAGCGATCACCAACTCTTCTTTCCAACGTGTCTGGTTTCTTTTCTGCATAGTTGTGCTCACTTTCACTCTTCTCTTCCTCGACTGGTATAATCCATAATCGTACCACAGTACTTCTTATCGTAATTCGGATGTAACTTTTCGCGTAATTTATTGTTTCAATGTGTTTTATACAGCATGTATTAAGGATTTAGTTCTTGTTTCATAAAAGTTATGAAAAATCAAAAATTGGTTCATGGGGCAATTGTCGTCTTGCGCCATACATTAGTAGACGGTACGTGACTTGTGTTCTTTCCGAACACTCCGACGAGGATCTTCTCAACGCTTCCCTTCTCAGTTAACCAGTCCTTTATCAATTTGCGATAACCTGAAAAAATCGAGTCAAAATAATACGAAATAGCGGAAATACCTTCCAGATCAACAGCTGCTCCAGCTTTATTGAAGTTTCTATCGATAAAATCAAGACCTTCTTTACTCATTTTTTCAGGATGTTTTTCATAATACTCGCGTATTTCTTTCGGTGATACTTTCCCATCTTTGTCAGCATCTCTAGCCTGAATTCTCAATGAAAGCCTTCTCCATTTCTTGGACATCTCTCACCTTGAATTCATTCTTTATCACTTCATCAAGTCTCTGATCAGCAGTTTCGGCATTCCATGGATTCTTCTTCTGCGAGAAAGCGATTCCGAAGAGGAGAACGAAAAGTAAAATTCGGCGCATGACTGAGAATTCTAGAATCGATTAGAAACAGTTGAATGAAAGTAGCCAAATGACACAAGACAAATGACCCGTCTTTCCCCTTTTTTTGTTCCTTCCACTTTACACACTAAAATCAGAAATTTAGTTTTATTGAGAACAAAACGACTGAAACAGTCTAAAACTTGAGATATGGAAGGAAATGAGAAAATTTGGAAAACCCGCGAGAAATGGTCAATATGGACAATTAATCAGTAATCAGATAATCACAAAAGAGATCAGATGAGGTGGAAGGAAAATATAAATATTATTGTTTAGAAAAAAAAAGAAAGTGTTTAATGATGTTTTAGTTAGAGAAATATCTCGCTTTCGTTGTCATTACTGTCCGTTATAACGACGATCGAAGGTTTCGAAGTTCCCAGTTTTGAAATCACCTGAAAAATAGAATTGTATAAAAATTAGATAGAAATAGTCTCACCATATTCGGAACACCCTTCACAAGATTACTGAACTGCCCGCTAGCATCAATGCTTTTCGAGTTACTTTTTGGAGCCTTGTCGCAGTTTATAAAGTCTCGAATGAATTCGACCTTGCTAAAAATCAAAAAATCAACCTCCGAACAATCGGGTAATCAACTCACTTCAAAGCAGCACGAATCTCTCTGTGTCTACAATTGTAGAAGAAAAACGAGAGGCTCCCATAGCAGTGATAGCCAATAGTCACAATCGGTCCCCATTTCATAAAGTGTACTTCCCCGATTATCATATCGTACAAATAGAGAAGACTCGGTAGCACATTGAATATCACGACAAGCAGAATGACCATTACTGTAAGGGAATTGACCTGAAAATGAAGAATATAGAAAACAATGTCTTCTTTGACTGGAAGTGTTCGTAAATCGTGCAGTTAAACTTTTTTCTGAAAATTCGGGTATATCCACAATCTACCACGGGGAATACATTTCTGTAGTCAACACTTTCAAAACGGTCACATGAACCGAGTTATGACCTCATAAACGCCCGGCCAGTACCAAAATTGTGGACTGTGAGACTGATTTTCTCAGCCTCAAGACTCAAGAAGTCATTCATACTTTTTACGATTTCGGAATTTTCCCATCCCTTCAATTTTCAATGTCGTAAAAATATGAATATGTAACACGTTACATGTAATTCTAATTTTCAGAAAAAGTTTGACTGGACGGTTCACGAACACTCCTAGTGAAACTACTATACCTGCTGGAAATTCTCACGACTCCGTTTTTTGACATTGATGACTCTGGTTTCTCGGAGAACGAACAATTTGCAGATGAACAAGAAGTATGCGAGTGAGAGAAGGACTCCGAAGAAAATTGTGGAAAGAAGAAAGTATAAATGGAATGTAGGTCCTGATGATGAAGTCGTCACACAGTGGATCCGAATCTGAAGTTTTAAAATTTAACGATCCTCAACTTCTGGAGATTTCAAAGTCCCTTGTCATTCTAGTAAGCACCACATCTTCTGTTCTGCTTTGTAGTCTTGTCAGAAGTATATTTTTCCCGATTATTCATAAATTTCTTCTTCATTCCACCTGTTTACCACTCATTCTACTCTGTTCCTGACGCAAATAGGTCTGCCGTTTTGATTTGACATTCAACGACTACATTTTTTCAGATGTTGCAAGTACTCTTTGTTCCTTTTCCATTTTATTTTCAGACGACTCACCATAAATATATCGTCCTCAAATATCAGCCATATCATATCGGCCACGCCCCAAACAACAGCGAATGCACAGATTTTCAGCGAGATCTAAAAATAAACGGTTAGAATATGGACAGAACTGCGATTTTACCATTTTATGATCGAGAAAAAAGTATTCAGATGGCCAAAAAAGGGCATGGATTCTCTCTCCTGCTATCGAGAGTGTGATAATGTGTCGGATCTTGTCGAGTCCGATTTCAAAACTTGATCCAATCAAAATCGACCATCTAGGGCAGTTTAGATTGTTTCGAAAGAACAAGTTCAAGTATGTGGGTATTGTGAAGAATCCTGAAAATTGAGCAACATTATTCTGATGTCTAGGAAAACTACAGACTACAGAGTAATATAAATTCAAAAAAAAATTTGTTCTACAGATCACACTAAATTTCATTAATATGGAATTGGAACTAACAAAAAAAGTTTCATATCTCACCTGTAAAGAAATTCGTAACTGCAAATGCATAAAACAGGTAGAGATGATGTTTTGTGAGTAATTGAGGAGATCTTCGGAATGCTGTCCAAATGAGACCATTCAGAAGGCAATTTATGGTTCCCATGAATAGTGCTGCCACATGTACAGGTGTCACTCCCTGTAAATTGGAAATGCTCTTGATGCTTTTGACTCAAAATTATCGAAATAATCTCGAAAAATCACTCACCCTATGCCCAAATTCTATAGTCGTTCGATTCCAAGATGTATCAAGTACCATTCTGTTAAGAGATCAATCTGAAACTATTGAGAATTTGATGAGCAGAATTCAATGAACATCCAAAATGTAAACTAGCATAATCAATTCAAAAAGCGAGCAAGTAATAAATCAGATATTAATGAGATGCTAACCTCTCCGAAAAAATGAAAGGTGTGGTATATGGCTAAGGAGATTTAAACTGGAAAGCATTGAATGCTGTATTTTATGTCAAAAACACAGGATCAGCTGCTAGAAGACTAGAATTAAGAAAATAAGGAGGAACCGCCCAACTAGAAAATAAAGAAAAGTAAAGAGGTGGAACTTTGTGACGTGATGAGTTGAAACGAGGAGTAGTGAAAAGATAAATTAATTGGTGCTTGTTGCCTAAATGTTTGGAATTCAAGAGTTAAAGGACATCCAGCATCATCTAAATACAAATAGAAGGAGATCAACAAAGGCTTCATTTGCACCCGGAAATCAATTGTTTCCAAGTTTGGAACATGTTCTTTTGCACGGAATGAGAGAAAAGAAGAGATGCGAGCAGTTGATAAAATGAAAACGAGAAGAAAGGTAGGATTCCCTTGAGGATCCTCACACATCCAAAAGTTTAGAGGAAGTACATGGAATGAGTAGATTATAAGCTTGCATGTGTAATAATCTTCATAAGTAGCTCTATACTAAAAACTCATAAATCAGAGTAGAGTCGTGAAAATTAGAAAACGTTTGTTTGTCCGGATGTCAGAAAACTCCATAAACTTCCGCCTAAATCGATTACGTATTAATCCGATGGCACACTAGACACGTTTATGATGTTCAGTCTATCTGGGAACAATTCTTTTAATGTGAGCACATTAATTTTTTATTTTAAAGATGGTAGATGTTCTTATCATCAAAACTAGTGACTATATTCTATTTTTAAATTCTAGAAGCGAAACGGATCGCTAGTTTCCAGACACCTTGAATTTTAGATAAGTGAATATTAAAAAAGGTTTTTTTGCTGAAAGGATATTCAACAAGATTCCTGCGCACAGACGCATGAATATTTTATGAACAGTTCCTTATTTGAGACCAAACGAACATGTCAGAAATAGGATATGAAAATCCTCATTTTATATGGAGCTATTTTTGTTTGAAAATGGTCTGTCGAGAACTCGAGGTACTCAGAAACAGCAAAAAAACCTGTTTGAATAACTTCACGACGTAGACAAAAAAAGTCGTGTTTCTAATTATAATCTACTCATCAATTGTTTTCTTGTTTTCTTGTGCTTTCTCATATATTTCTAGAACCCTAAGTACAAGGAAGTCAAAAACTGGACGCTAACGTTCCCATATTCTCGTCAACTAAGCTTACAGGATTCTGTTTCCAGAATCCGAAGGACATAGGAGAACATATAAGGAGGCGTCAACAGAGGACCTTCTTGTCTTGGCGTGCTTTCCGGAGAAGATTAGAAAAGAGAAACACAACTAGAGGAACGGAAGAACACGTGGATCAAGTAGCAAGTTCTTTGAAAATCACAAAAAGGAATGAAAAAAGCGAAAACACACTATTTGAAATTTCAAGAAAAGTGACGACGACTTCATTTAACTACACCAAAATAATTATAGGGATCAATTTTCCAGCAAAGAAACATGCAGAGAAAGAGAATGAAAGTCGTTTTAAAAACGTTGGCCAACAAGTTAACCCATCTTCTATATTTCTTTCCCTCTTCCATTCATCACGTTTTATGCTCAATTGTAGTCTATCTTTTGTTTATGAAGTGGAAGGTTCCGCCTACTGGGATACTTCTGAGTGCACGGATTAGGAGATAAATCTATTCTATTATTATGAACTCATTTACACACCCACCCTTCGGATTCTTATTACTAGAATGGTACTATAGCACGTTTTGTAGGGATGTTAGAAAAGAATCGAAAGATAATTGAGATTTCAGAAAATCAGTGAAGATTACAGTGAAGTCCAAAGCCTGAATAACAGTATTTCATGTTACGATGTTTAATATCTCAAAGGATTTCAAAAATTTCATGTAATTCAGCTACGTTTTTAGGCCAGATCTATCAAAGACTTTATGTAGCGTAGTAGCCAGGGATTTTCAGGGAATTGAAAATATGAAACCTAAATTTTGCATAACAACTGAATTTTGAAATAGTAAGCTTCTGAAAGGCAAGATCAAATGATGGACTCATGGGCAGGTGAAACTTTTTGAGATTATTAAAATGATCCCGAAGTGAGCCCCAACACCCCCATATGCGAACAGTGTCGCGCCCATCGCAAGGCGATAGGCTCGACCTTATAGGCAATAACCATTCTAGTCATTGCTAAGAAGAGTTATGCATTGATAGCATAAACTCTTCACGTTCCTTTCGTTCACATCATCTTACCCCAAGCAATTCCATCGCAAGCGATGGAAAACAGACCCACTTCTTCACCGACGACCAATGCATGCGCGCTCCACGGCACTTCCCGCGGAAACACCCGTTCAAATTCGGCGGCAACGATTTCGCAATAATTGTTTGTTTGGCCTAAAATCTCCCCTCATTCACTTCACTTGTCCCAAATTCTCCCCCCGAGAACGGTGATGTTATCCATCGCTCTCTCCCACTCTCATTTGTCCCCCAGCGTGTTTTACTAATAAAGGGTTTATCCCATAACTCGCCTACTCTAGTATTCACATAGCCGAAGTGCTATCTTTACAATGAACCACCACCGATGACGAACCACCCGGAGGAATCGTGACTGTTGTTAAGTCACTCTTCTTCCTCAATGGAACACGTAATGGGACATCACTCACAGATTGCGTCACTCCGAGACCCCAGCTTCACGCCCGTAGGCTGGTAAAACTCCCACGGCGCGACATGGTGCATCGACCAAGATAGGAGAAGGCGGAGTCTGCTGTTAAGAATCTGCTGGAAATTGTCCGAAATCGAGCCCACAGGAGTGAATCATCAATCGCAAATAAATCAGTTTGAGTAAGCCCGAAGTGGCGAGAGAGACACGGAGAAGTCAAACCCCCAGCATATAATGAAGTCCCCTTCATTTTGGCACCCAACGACACGTCTGCAGTCAGTAAAAAGTACTCCGCGATGATTGGTAAAGGAGCAATTATCGATTTATCATCGGAAATACGGAAAAACAGCAATAAATGACGTGCCAAAGCAGAAAAAGTGCTGAAAATAGTAAAAATATCCATCAGCCCTGCTGTTAAGGGCTCGGATAACGAATCAGCAACAGAGGAAGTCAAGAAGAAGGCAGAAATATGCTGAAAAAGCCGAGTAATCGGAAGCGTTACGGGCTCCACGCAGACTGGAGCGAGTGGCAACGTATCGACGCCGAAGAGCGTCTGCACAGCTGAGTGAAGACGACAAGAGCAATCCCCTAGCACGTGTTAACCACCGATAAGGATATGGGCTTCCTTAGACACTAAGTCACGGATCATTGGTTACCAAATGCTCATCACTCAGCTGCTCTAAACGACTGTAGTTTGTATTAGCTCAATGAGCACCCTCTCGGTTGATTGTTTCGGTGTTTCTAAAGCATCGGAACCAAAATTTAAAATTTTAATTTTCAAAATTCAAATTTCGCGCGCACTCCCCCTCCCCCATCTATCGCCCTCTCTAAATTCCAATTTTCGCACATTTTCGTCATTTTCTTTCGCAAGTCGTAACCAAAGACTAAAAAAGAGGGATTTCAGGTAAAAATGTCCGACAACTACACCGAAGACGTCGACATGCTCGCAACAGAGACCGAATCGATGCTCCGCACACCAATACCGACGGAAGTTCCGCAAGAAAGAAACAGCCTGGAATTCGAAGTAATTCCCCCAGCTGGACAAGACGGAAAAGTAGGAGGAAAGGGTGAAGATGCTGCTGTCAAGCATCCGAAACTCGGACCCCAAGCAGAAGCGACTCTCTCGGCTTCGATGACTAAGCTCAAGACAAAAATGGCGCATTGGGCAGAAAATATGACGTCCGAAATCGCACAGGAAACCAAAGTCGCCATCGAAGAAATGGCTAAGTTGATAAGACAAGGAGAGGAGTCGAAGAAGTCGGAGGAAACTGTAAAGTTTCTAAAGTCAATGGTGGCATCCCAAGCAGTCACGATCAGGAAAATGAAAAAGGAAATGGAGTCGGCCAGCAAGGAACGAGCCGAAGAGCTCGCATCGATCAAGAAAATCGCCGATGAAATAGCCAAAAGCTACGAATCCCAGATCGGAATCAAAACTAGGCTCGGTGAAGCACAAGGCCAAAAGGAAGCAGAAAGCACCCCCCAGCAAGCCACAGTAGGCTGTTACTTCTGCGGCAGCACCAAACACGCGGCGCTCCACTGTTTCCAGTACCCGACGGCCAGAGAAAGACAACACACGATGCTGGTCCAGAACCGTTGCTTCATGTGCTTCCAGAAGGGACACGAGGTCAGCGACTGCCCATCCACCAAAAAGAAGTGCAGGAAATGCAAGAAACTCCACCATCGTTCGCTATGTCACAAGATCGCGACGAAAGAACAAGCAATCCTCAACAAGAAAGAGGAAGAGCAGCGCCAGGAGAGAGAGTACGAAGCGTGGATCGCTGAAAGCAAGAAGATAGTGGTGACAGTCGGAAAGGAGGATGGAGAAGATGAGGAATACGGAGGAATCGACGAGGACGAAGACGTCACGGAGGCCCTGGAGCTCTGAAAGAGTACCCGAAACCCCCAGCAGCCTCTTTTTTAAATTATCTTTCGTTCTAAAAATTTTTTCCTTTCTCTCAACTTCCTTTTGCAAATCGCGCTAAAAATTAAACACCCTTTTTTTGTAGTAAAAATTAAAAATCAATAACCTTTTTTGTAATCAACCGACGAGTTCAGGCTCGAGCAAATACTTCAGACACACCGTTTCATCATACACCAATCCTAAGCTAGTCGGCCAACGGCATATGGATCATGCACTCCCGTACTTATCCAAACGAGGAAGGTACATTGGCAAGGGAATATGCAGGGAAGCAGTGTGCGCTACACGGACCCCCAGCATGGTCAGGAGGATGGACATGGACCGAGGAAGTCCAATAGCAAGGAACGAGCCGTCGAAGCGAGGACTCGTATCAAGGAGCGCCCTAGCTAACGATTAGCAATACATCTAGTTTAGCAAAATTAGGACCTAGTTAAAAAACTACCCTTAGGCCTGGGGTAACTAATTAGCTCCCAATAACTTCCCCCCAAACTAGGTAAATTCTAAATTCCATTCAAGTCTAAAATCCATACACCTGCTCACAACCCAACAGGGATACCAAGTATGGCGCTAACGTAAGGGGCCCCTTATGCTGGTAAAAATAGGCTAATCATCCAGGGATGGTTAGTGTCTCAGCCCCGGCGCCACCCAAGGACAACTGTCCTCCTAGTTTACCACTAATAAGCATGCAAATAATTAGTAGGTGACTCTTAGGATAGTTTAAAAAATACGCCCAGCTCATCTAGTCACGCGTAGGGCAAAAAATAGAAAGCCAGTGCGGCGCCCAAGTCCTTGGGGGACCTATCCGAGATCTCGACGGCCAAATCGGGATGGTCCTAAAGACGGAAACTCGGAGTTCCTGAAAAATATAGAGGAACCAGTGCGATCTAGTCACCACGGCACTAGACGCCACCCCAACACAACTACTAATGTCCGAAGGACAATTCAGCTCAGAATGAGCAACAACTCATCATGGATACCCCAGCTCGGAAAGAGCTCCTTCACCGAAGAAAAACAACAATAAGCAGGTGTTGTTAACCTGACCGAGGAACAACCAAGGATACCTGCAATGATATCGACTCAACGGAAACCGAAAACGGCGATAAAACAATCACGCATCCCGGCCCGTACTTTGTCGCGGAGCTGCTGAAAAGGTCTCGGCATACAGTCCGGGTCGAAGCACCAGGAGCCGACCTTTTTCCTTTTTTTCTTTCCTCAAAAGTCTACCTTCCACTTCTTCTTCACATCATCGTTCAACCTACTCAAAACGAAATGCAAGGCTAAAACAGATCGTTTTTGCAGAACTTGGATATCAAGTAGCGCAAGCAACAATCACCAAACCCCAAGCATGCAACCAAAAAACTTCAAAGCAAGAGTGACGGCGGCAGCCACGAAAGCGGACGGATTGATACAGGAAGCCAACGTGCTGCTGAAACTGGAAGAGATTGCACCGACCAATCTCATCAACCAACGCCAAAAGCTCACGGACCATATGCGCCAGTTGGAAGCATTCCAAGCAGAAGTCGACGACTACAGAGGAGATGATGGGGACGAAGATCCCCAGAAGAAAAAGACGGCGGAGGAGATGGAGGAGCACCTAAACCAGAAAGGAAACGACGACAAAATCAAGGATCTTCACAACATGATCAACGAGCTCCAGGAGAAGATCGACAAGATGGAGGAAGGAGAGGAAGAAAGAACCCAAGCACCGGGAACGAAGGGAAGATCGGAAAGACCCGACCTGAAAGCCTCGAACGACGTCGGACAGAAGACCAAGCCCAGAAGCAACTCCTACTGTCAGGGAGAGGCCAGAGGTCGCTCTAGCACTCCAGTGGTCCAGATTGGAGACGAGAGTGAAAACTGGTGGGACCCAGAGAACGGATCGGCCATAAACCTTGGCGAAGTCCAAGGAAAGAAGACCAGCATGGACTTCAAGACCATCCACAACATGCTCCAGCAACGCAGAGGTCGCGAGACCCCACACCCGGCCCTTCCAGACAACAAAGAACTGGAAATCATCATGTTCGGACGCCTCAGCGAACTAGAAGCCAACCAGGCATCTATCAAGCAAGATCTGAGAATGATAGCCGAAGCAATCCTAAACAAGGACGAGAGGAAAGGACAGCAAAGTGCCGGACAACCCCCAGCTTCCCAGGAGCCAGAACAAACCAAGTGCATTGGTTTCAACCCAAAGACTGGAAGACCGGACCTCCAACCGTCCTACGTCAACACGCAACAAAAGAACAGCTTGATTCCACTCGAAGCTAGTGCGAATCCAGTTGATCTGGGAGCAGTCATGACGGAGCAACTCAAGTCAAGCCTAGTCTCATCGCTAATGGTGGCAGTGAAGCGATTCGACGGAGAGGAACACAAATACCTGGAATTCATGGCCCAGTTCGATGCAATCGTTCACGACAACAAGTTCTTGTCGGATGCCATGAAACAGTCAATTCTCTTCACGCTCCTGACTCCAAAGTTGTCATTAGAGCATGGTCCAACAGAGTACTCCACAGCGGGGTACTACAGATTGAGAGATAGTCTTCATAGACAATTCGGACGAGCCAACTCCCAGATAGCAATCATCATGGAATTGATGGAAGAGCTAGAGTTCCCGAAGGACGACAACAAAACTCTATCGGATTCTCTGCACACCTACGCGACATACGCCAACAAGCTGAGACCATTTGGAACCAACCCAGACGACCCGTACTTCGTCAAGGGATTCATCAACAAGCTTCCAGAAAAAATGGCCCTAGCACTGAACAAGAAGAGAGCCAGAGCTGGACATAACGTCACCTTCGACAGCTTGATGGAAGAAGCCCACAACTTCGTGGAATTCGAGAAGATCTACAAGAAACCAGTGGTCAAGGAAGTCTACAAAACGGAGATTCAGACGGTCCGAGACCAAAACCAACAAAGCAGATACAAGAGGCCAACTGTGACAGCAGGACCACAAAAAGGATCCACACCCCCAAGCAAGCAGTTCCCGTGCCAGTTCTGCGATGACATCAGCCACAGCGCAAACAGGTGCCCCCTTCCCGTAGACAAAAAAATCAACGCAGTTCATAAGAAGTCGTTGTGCTTCAACTGCCTCGGTCGAACACACGCGGCGAACGAGTGCAAATCAAAGTTCAAGTGCTTCCACTGCAAAGGAAAACACTACACGGGAATCTGCACCTTATACCCCGTCGGAAAGCAAGAAGTCAACGTCATGGCCTACTTGGAACAAGACGAAGACGAGGAGGTTCAACAACAGTGGTTTCGAGACGAGGAGGATGGAACCTCCGAATTCTAAAACCCCTCAACAAATCAACAACCTTTCCTCATCGCTCACCGACTCACAGCCACCAAATTGTTTTGTTCATTCACCCCAACACCCCCAGCAGTCATCCAACCAACCCATCACATCATCCCCAAGTTTTTCTCCGTCCCCAGCTATCTCAACATCAAGGAGGGACAACCTCGAAGCAGGCCCCCTCCTATACTCACGGTCTTCAAATCAAGAAGACATAACAATAATCAACGGTATGCCAACGAAACTGTGGGATAACTTCGCGTCGTCGGAGGAATTCCCCAAGCACATCCAATCCATAATTACCGGTTCACCAAACGACTCCACAACTCCAACTCCACTGGAAATACGAATCAACAAGATTACGGACGCAGACTCCCAAATGCCATTCATCCAGCTCCGAACACCATCAGGAGAGACACTCATAGCCCTAGCTGACACAGGTGCTCAAGTGTCAATAATATCCAAAGCAGCAGCAGAAAGACTGAAGCTGCAGGCAATAGGGAAAAAGATGACATCGTACGCCGGTTTCGTATCTGAAAGTGAACCAGAATGGTGCATTTTCTACAAATTGGAGATCATGGACCTACAAGGAAAAGGATGGACAGCAGGAATCCCCAGCTTCCATAAAATGACAACCAGATTCCGTGCCCCCAATCACACGAAAGAGGACATGGAAAAGCTAGAAAAGCTAAATCTGGACGTCGAAGGAATAACCGACCTACAACCGATCGACGGCAAACCGATTGATATGATCTTAGGTAACAACATCCTAAACAAGATCCGAAGTGTCCATAAACCAGAAGTTTGGCATCTACCAAGCGGAAGGTCAGTCGAAAGACTACAAATTGGATACGTCAACAACCCACCAATTAGTGAATCTTCCATCGTGCCAATCGAGGGCGTCAACTACGTTGAAGCCAACGAGGAAACCGAGGAGGAACATTTCTGGATCCACACAGTAGCTTCAGAAGAATTACAGCCCCCAGCTTCTGCTGTTAAGAAATTGGAAAAGGCTGTGGAAAACATGTGGTCTCTAGACGTACTTGGAATAGAACCACCGCCAAGAAGAGAGAGCAAAGAGACACTCAACAACGAGCTCATCGAGAAGTTCAAGAAGTCTGCTGTGAAAGACAAGGAGAACCGCATCCACGTGGCACTTCCTTTCAACGGACGACAATCGGAGCTGAGCAACAACTTTCCTATCGCGAAGCGAAGATTAGCGTCTCTCCTCGACAAAAAGCTCACTGACACAGCGAGCAGAGAAGACTACCACAGCATCATCATGAAGCAACTGGAGTCAGGCATCATAGAAGAGACGGACTTCGATCCCCAAGCAAAGAAAGGAACGGAGTATTTCATCCCGCATACAGATGTCACCAAAGAGGAAGGAACCACCAAACGTCGAATTGTATACGATGCCTCATCGCATATGAAAAACGAACTTTCTCTTAATGACGTAGTATACCCCGGACCCTCCATTCTACAAGGAATCCTAGGAATACTCATGAGAAGCCGGTTGACAAGGTTTCTCATGATCGCAGACATTGAGAAAGCGTTCCACCAAATATCAGTGCAGGAAGGCTTTCGCAATCTAATGAAGTTTCTATGGATCAAAGACCCCAGCAAAGGCTTCACAGAGGAGAACCTGGTGGCATATAGATTCGCGAGATTGCCATTCGGAGTAACCTGCTCACCATTCCTATTGGCAGTCACCATCATCGCTTACCTAGAGGAGGACCCTGACGAGATCAACGATCGAATCATGGAGAACCTCTACGTGGATAACGTACTGTTCACGACGAACTCGGAAGAAGACTTGAAGAAGTGCTACGAAAAGTCTAAAGAAAAGTTCAACAGAGGCTTCATGAACTTACGAGACTACTTGAGCAACTCTCCTGCTGTTAAGGAAGTTGTGAAAGAAGAAGACAGAGCTAAGGCAACCGAAGCGAAACTTCTCGGACACTTGTGGAAAGTTCAAGAAGACGTCATCGTCATCAAGATAGCGTCACCCCCAGCTGGAATTCCAACCAAGAAGCAAGTTGTATCGTTCTTAGCCCAGAATTACGACCCTAGTGGACAGTTAGCCCCACTACTTGTACTACTCAAAAAAGTAATATCCGAGATGTGGAAAAAGGAGCTGAAATGGAATGATAAACTACCAGAGGACCTAGTGCCGTTATGGACTGCTGCTGTCAAGCAGTTCACGGACACGTCCTACACCATTCCAAGACAACTGGTCGACAACTACGACTACGAGTCAATCCAGCTAGTAGTATTCACAGATGCATCCAAGGACCACGCAGCTGCCACAGCATACGTGAGATATGGATACAAGGATAACACCTTCAGGAGCAGACTCATTTTCGCAAAGTCGAGAATACGCCCAAGCAGTGGAGCCGAATTCACCATTCCAAGGATGGAACTCTACGGAATGGAGATCGGAGCAAATGCCGCAGTGACCATTGCCAAGGAACTTCACATCAAGCTGAACGGAGTCATGTTCTTCTGCGATAGCAAGATCTGTTTATACTGGACCACAAGCAAGACCATAAACGAATACGGCTCAACATGGGTCGCAAATCGAGTGAAGAAGTTCAAGGCGAACGTAATGACGCTCAAAGAGGAGAACCTCGACACATCGATACGTTACGTGCCAACGGACCAAAATCCGGCGGACGTGGCCTCGAGAGGATGCTCGCTGAAACAGCTCCAAGAAAGTAAGCTCTGGCACTTTGGACCGGAATTCCTGAACGAACCAGAAGAGAAATGGCCAGAGAAACTCAACGACATGTACTCAGACCAACACGAGTTCCGAGAACACGCCAAAAGTATCGGAATAATAAAGTCAGTAACCCCAGCAGGTAACCAGGACAAGGTCAACATCAACACACTGGAGAAAGCAGAGGAATACCAATCATTTGTGCCGTATGAGAAGACGAACAAAATGATGGTATTGACTAGACGGATTACAAGAGTACTTGATTGGATCTGCACCGTTGTGCAACGGAGGAACAGAAGGTATCCGGATCGCCCCATCACCTTCAAATCCAGCACATTGACCAAGTTTTGGACGTCCTTTGCACAAGGAGAAGCTGTTGAAAAGCTGACCCTCGCAAGGAAATACATCGTTGAAGACCACTACAAGGATGCTCAACACCGCCTCAACATAGTACCGCAGAAGCAGCTCGCCCATGCGCACTACGATGACGGAATATGGAGATATGCAACGAGATTCTCAAAGTCAGAAGACAGGAGAATTACTCACGACATGAAATTCCCCATCATAATCCTGTCAAAGCATCCACTAGCAAGAATGCTGGTACAAGAAGCTCATGAAAAACTTCGACATCAAGGAGTGAGCGACGTGGTCAACGACATAAATCGGAAGTACTGGATTGAAAATCTAGTCACGATAGCCAGGAGGACGAGAGCAAGGTGCTTCACTTGCCAAAAAGCTCACGGACTCCCATTCCAATACAACTACAACCGTATCCTTCCCCCCAGCAGAACTACTGTAGAAGGTCCATTCAAACATATCGGACTCGATTACGCGGGACCAATCTACTTCAAACTCGGGAACGGACAAGGAAAAGTATGGATCCTACTACTAACTTGTTTAGTGGTTCGAGCCGTCCACCTGGAAATCGTAAGCGACAACACGGCGCTAGGATTTATCAACGCTATGAAGAGATTCATAGGAAGAAGAGGAACCCCCAGCAGCATTGTCTCCGACAATGCAAAACACTTCAAGCTCAGCTACAAGATGGTCAATGCGGACCTCAGGGCCTTCATCGACAACAATGAGCAAATAAGGACTTTCATGGCGCTTCATGAGATCAAAGTCAAACTCATCACCCCACTGAGCCCGTGGCAAGGTGGAGTGTACGAAAGACTCGTCGGCGTAACCAAGAAGATAGTGCAGAAAGCTTTCGGGAAGGCGTTGGTAACCTTTCTGGAGCTAGAAACACTAATCATTGAAGCCGAAGGAATCATAAACTCACGTCCAATCACAGGAAACAAGAGAGACGTAGAGGATTCTCAACCAATACGTCCAATAGACCTGATCAACCCAGGCGCATGTCTAATCCTGCCATCCCCACAGCAAAACAAGGACGATAATCGATTCGGACCTACAGAAAGGACCTATCGAGAATTACTCCAAGTGATGGACGAACACAGAAAGCAACTGCTCGATGAGTTCTCCGCTGGATACTATCACACAATCAGGGAATTGAACCTGAAATCAAGTGCTCATTCAAGGATTGTACCAAAAGTAGGACAAATGGTTCTCGTGGAAGACCAGGACAGACCAAGGTACACCTGGCCACACGGAATAATCCTGAGCATCACAAGAACACTAGACGGTTTACCCAGATCTGTAATGGTCCGGGTGAACGGTCAAAACCTGGAGAAAGCCGTTAATCAACTTGTCCCCTTGGAAGACCCAAGCTACGAGGAGGATAGGAACAAAATACCGGTTCCAACGACTACTCCATCTACGATTCTACCGTCCATCTCACCTAAATTTTGCTCAACAAAGGACGACAAGGATACAAGTCAATCAACGACACCAACAAGATCTGGATCACCACCCCCAGCTACAGGACAAACAGTCAAAACAAGCAACCCAAGAGGAAGACCAAGGAAAGACAACAGTCGTTCTGAAATCGCCAAACCGAAGATCACCACACCAGAAAGTGCCAATCATGGTCAACCTGACGAAGTTCAGAAAAGACCACGAGGACGCCCAAGGAAAGACGAAAATGTGAAAGGAACCCCCCAGCAGTCAGGTCAAGATAAACCAAAAGGAAGTCACCCTAACACAAAGCCAGTCAAGGACATCAGAGACCCGTTGACAGGGTCCGAGATGGCAAACCAGGATAGAAGAACATCCCCGCGTTTCCAACAGTCAAACAACTCCAACCCTAAGATAGGAGAGGAGTCCAGAAGAACAAGAGAATACCTTCCGAGGACAGTCAAAGCCAAAGTCAACATCACAGAACTCGAGGAAGGAGACGATGTTCTCTCAACTACCCTGAATAATCCGCTTCCCTACGACAACTCCGGGAAGCAGATTCTCCTGGCCCCCCCAGTGTCGCGCCCATCGCAAGGCGATAGGCTCGACCTTATAGGCAATAACCATTCTAGTCATTGCTAAGAAGAGTTATGCATTGATAGCATAAACTCTTCACGTTCCTTTCGTTCACATCATCTTACCCCAAGCAATTCCATCGCAAGCGATGGAAAACAGACCCACTTCTTCACCGACGACCAATGCATGCGCGCTCCACGGCACTTCCCGCGGAAACACCCGTTCAAATTCGGCGGCAACGATTTCGCAATAATTGTTTGTTTGGCCTAAAATCTCCCCTCATTCACTTCACTTGTCCCAAATTCTCCCCCCGAGAACGGTGATGTTATCCATCGCTCTCTCCCACTCTCATTTGTCCCCCAGCGTGTTTTACTAATAAAGGGTTTATCCCATAACTCGCCTACTCTAGTATTCACATAGCCGAAGTGCTATCTTTACAATGAACCACCACCGATGACGAACCACCCGGAGGAATCGTGACTGTTGTTAAGTCACTCTTCTTCCTCAATGGAACACGTAATGGGACATCACTCACAGATTGCGTCACTCCGAGACCCCAGCTTCACGCCCGTAGGCTGGTAAAACTCCCACGGCGCGACAAACAGAGCGTATTTTAGCCTGGGAAATGATTAATGAAGATCTGGGAAAATAATGAACCAGGAGAGCCAGAAAAAGCAAAAAAAAGCTCATTGAATATGACGAGAAATCATCACAACAAAACCAAAGGAATCCTTGAAAAATGTAAATAAGACGGGGGTTGTAGCCTTATAAACACTTTCAGGATTATCCCCGTACTATGGTATCTCAATTGTTAAGCTGATCGCTAGAAATGTTCAGTGATAAATATTTGCAGATTCCAGACGGATTTACAATTCTAAATTAGTTAGGAAACTCGGAGAACGAGTCGTCCAATGAGTTCACACTTTTTGCAGAAAAGAAATTCAAAAAACCAGACCTATTATAATTATTCAGAATCTATCAGTACTTTATGCGGAGAAGATGTTACGAGAATTTTGAAAATTGTGCTAATTCTGGAAAAAAGTGAAAGAAAGAGCAAGAGTAGAATTGAAATGATTTTCAAAGAAAAAAAAATAGAAGTGCAATTAGATAGCGAAAAGGGTAACAACTTGAAGTCAGAAATTTAAAAGAGCACAGTTCAGATTTTCATGAAAAATCAGAAAATTGATAATCAGTAAGTGATGTAGTGCCCGAGATTCTCTTTAGAAATATGAGAATTGATGGTCCCACGGAAGAATCTCACTCCCAAAGTTCGAATTTTTCTGATTGGCCTTGTTTTCTTAAGGAACAAAAAATTCAGTAAAACACTTGAGACTTCTCGAAGACGTGACTTTTCTAAAGTGAAGCTAATTTGAGATATCCTAGTTCAGACTCAAACTTTGTCTGTGGGCATGAAAAAAACAACGAAACAATGCAAACACTTTTCCAAGAAAATCAGGAATACCAGCAGTTTCAAATGTCTTCTGGCATTACTTATTTATACCTGGGAAAACAATTTCAGGAGGTTTCCAGCAATACTTAGAGACGAAAAAATGTCAGAATAATGAACCATTTGAGTTCTTCATTTTGAAACTAGACTCATTTCGCTGGGACCAAATAAATATCTGCACAAAAAAGAGATGTTTGGAAAAAATGAGAAAAAGGTCCACACTTTTCACACCAACGGATTTCGAGAATTTCGAGAAACGAAAAAGAGAGAATCTGTGAAAACAAATTTGTGAAGAGACAACGGAAAAGGAAGTCATTGAATCCTCAAAACTTGTCAACAATTTTTTTCTTTATTTCAGAAAAAAAAGCGATTGCAATGTGAGAGTCATGTTATATGAAAAGGACAGTCTGTTGGGAAGCAAAGCCACGAACTCTTGACATGTAAATATTTTTTGGGACCACTCTCAATCCAATCTCATATTATTTCTATATTAAAAACAAGAGGGAGTGGCAAGCAATTATTGGTAAATAAAAATACAAGTTCTATTGGAGTACAAACAGAATCAGAACACAAATCAGAGTTGAGAGGTTTTCTGGAAATTGGAACGGGTAAGATTCAGATAAGAAGAATGAAGAAGACAGGTGAGATTTACGTCAAGTTCTCATGAGACTCAGTACAGTAATGAAAACATTTATAAATATCTGTAGACTGAACTCATGGTTTCAAAAATCTATGATGTCAAAAAACTTGTAAGAGCATAGACTAGACTTCTCGAAGCACGAGACAGTTTTCATCGGCACATAAGATGCATTTCTGAACAGTTGAGTATTTTCAATTTCAGTGATAAACAACCCCTCGAAAAGTCCATGGAACCTTTTTACGTGCTATCTCAACTTTCGAAGGTTCCCCACTGTTGTGAGACGAGGAAATTACGGAAAGTAGGCGCTGTTTTCCAGACTCTTTTCCTCAGTAATTTCCGAATGAACGTGCTTTGGGATGACACGGAAAAGAAGAGACAGAATGAAGAAATAAATAAAAAACGACCAGAAGTAAACACGATATTTTCCGAGGACATCTCCGAACCCCGCGTTTGGACTTGAATGCAAATAAAGTGAATGAGGAAAAATTACAGTTTGTTTAAGAAATGGAGGAGCACTTGTATGGAGATGCTGAAATGCAATAGGTCGAAACTTTAAAAAACAGAGATCTGAGGTTTGTAAATAATGGAGACTGGCTTATTAGTAGAAAGCTAAGATCTCGATGACTTTAATGTATTATAACCAGACTCTTATAGAAAGACTAGACAGAATTTTGTAGTTAAAGTAGCCCTATGTACATTTATGACACATATTTTCCAGAATCAGGCTCTCTTATGGAGAACAGGGCTCACAAAAACCGAAGTTTTTTTGAGCAAAATAAAGTGTTTAGAATTGGAAATAAGAATTTGGGAAATTGCTGTACTGACATATTTAAATAGTCTTTGTTTTTAGACTTGCCCTTGGTTTTTTGTCGGAAAACAACCAGTGACTTCTACTCATTCATTTTTAACTACCTTTTCAATGCCCATACGAACTTTTGGAACATCATCCATCAACAATAGGTAATCCTCATTTTTTCACTGTATTCTTTTTCTGGAAGAGAAAACATTGGAAGACTCGTGTTTATGTAAAAACTGCCACTTTTGTTATCATTTCAATTCAATGAAAAACGAAAATTGGCTGAAATATAGGGTTCAAATTGTGTCAGACAAAACAAGGAAAATAGGTGAAAGAATGGGAGTAATAACACAAAAAAAGGGTGTACCCTGAGGACACAAAACGATAAATTATTTGCATAATCATACTATGACATCGTTTCGGAAAATACTGTTGGGAGGACCAAATGTGTTCAAGATCAAAAGAGACAGTAAGAGTGCAAAAAGAGAACACCTGGAATATTCGAGAATGTGCTGAAAAAAAATTCTTTTGGGCCACCACCATTAAGATACTTGACTTGAAGCTTTTGGGCAAAGGTTGGCACAGTTGATCATACGTGGGCTCAAAATTTGGGATTTCATGCTTCTCGATTTTTGATATATTCATTTTCGAATGATCTACATTCTGATTTTGTGTTTTCCTAATCATCATTAAAGGTCAGACTGAAACCAAGTCAAGGACCACTTGTTTTTGATCACACTTTTCGTACATTTACGGTATTCGAAGAATAATTAGTCAACGGAGCAAAAACTGGAACGACAACATATCTAGCTCTGTTTCAGGAGAGCAAACACCGATTCAAGATATGATCTGTCGAAGGTATTCAAAGCATGAAACGGTTAGAGAAAATTCACTAGTAAGTTTTCTAGTAAACCAAAATTGAAATCCTACATTTTCGTCCGTCGGACACTTCACACAAATTGAGACATTCCAAAAAGGAACATGTGGTCTCTGATGATGAAAATAAGGGCTTCGCTGATGATCTATTTTGTGGTGATTGAAGAAATGACTAATCACTACGACCAACATTTAACGTAATCCGATAAGCATTACGTACTTGTTTTTTTTTCAAGATGAAGCAATAAAAAGACCAAGAATTGACAGACTTCCTGATTTCTCCCTTTTCTTTATTTTCTCACCGGATCCATGGATTCTGAATTTTCGAATCTAGTTTGGCTCCGTCAAGCGTGAGAAGAGGAAATATCGAAAAAGCAATATGTGAAACTTTTGCCCGCGAAAGTGTGAAAAATAACAACAAGCGGAAACATAAAAACTAGAAAAAATGATTTAGAGATGATATCCAATCCTCTCATAAATCGAAAAACGCCAACTGACGGGAAATGATGTGCAAAGGTGCAAGATACGTTTTTGTTAGTCAGTTCAAAGATCTCAATTTTTGTTTCTTGTCCGAATAAAAGTTACACCCGGAACTGGAACCAAATTTCGAAAACATGAAAAGGATAGATGGTATAATGATCTAAGCATAAAAATTGTGCTCAGACCTAACCGAAGTAAAAATATCGAAAAAAATACCTGATCAAAATCCATTAATTGTGCAAAAAATTATTGTTTCGCACCTGGATTGAATTCGGTGGAAAAGTTAAAAGAACAAATCAGAATTTGATTTGCAGAAACAAATGTGAAATGGTCAAAGTACTTGGAGTCTTTTATAAGTCTCGTGTTTGCATCTGAATAACCCACATGTGTTGGATATGATCGATCGAATTTTGGATTTGATTGAAGACGATTTGGAAATAAATCGAGTGGGAGGAGGAAGTTAGACGAAGATCAGTAAATCAAAACACATAATAGAGATGTATGTTTTAAGAAAGTACTGCTAGAAATCGTACATGTCTGTGGGAAAACTTCGAAAACAATTAGGATGGAGGAGGAAGGACTGCTTTCCAAGAAGAGAAGAATCCCCGGAGACAGTATCAAGGATAGTACCCAAATCATAAGGGGCAAAACGTTTACCTGTGTGTTGGTTTCCTAAGTCTAGAGCCAGATTTTTTGGCTTCCTCAAATCGAAAACTTATATTTTTCAAAAGCAGACCTTTACAGTACCCCTACTCCTATCTGAATAATTTCGATTCCTGGTTTTTTATTTCTTACTCATCGTCCGGAAAACTTTGATTTGCAGAACCCACTGCCAACATCACTCTTTCTTTTTCAGAAATAGAAAATTGCTCCAATTAAAATTATGAGCAACCGGATCCGAGAACTATCATCCAGTGTGCAAGTTTGCAGAGCCAGTAATGAGGATTAATGTAAAAGTTGAGATTCGAATACGGAGGGTTTTTTTTTTTTGATTTTTGAATATATTCTTGCAGTAAACTAGCACTATTGAATAAGGTGCTCCTGAATAGAACATAATTCTCGGAAAGTATTGTTGACTTGAAAGTGACGATGGAGACAATTTCAGAGATCTTAGAAGCTTTTGTAATAGTCTAGATAATCAAGGGCATCCTTTTTTGCATAAGTAGTATCTTACCAAAAATAGCAAGTTGTGAGATTTGGCCCTACGATGAGGATTTAGGTAATCTCCCCCATTAATTTGAATGGTTTTCATTTACTAATCCTAATACCAAAGTTTCGTTCAATGCTCAATCTGGAATTAACTAACGATATTGTATACAATATCCAAAAAGTAATGAACTTCTGATATCTGAAAGACTGTGAGACATTATTTCTTTTTTATGTTCTTTTTCTAAATTTCGGCACGTCCAAGATCGTCGAACCGAAGCGGGATGTCAACCTGCACGTTTCCAGTTGGTTGACTTAAAGTTATGGTTTTTGTGACTAAAGGCACCCCAGAAAGTGTTATTTTGGGTTGAGTTTGAATGGACAAAAGTTAGAGAATCTATGAATTTCGAAAGCGTTTGATGCAAATCATCAGCTGTAAAATTAGTCACAAAAAAATATTAATCCGAATACGAGCCCCGCTTTGCAAAACACTGGAATGTTTTGATCCCGAAAGGAACATGTGGAAACGAAAAAAACGAACGATTTACAAATTCAGTCAGTTTATTCACACAGCTATTCGATTTCTATACAACAATAACATTCAAGGGTTTTTTGTTCATTGAATGGAATGAGATACCTAAAATGGGTATGTTTTTCTTGCAATTCCTTGGATATGCAAAAAGATTGGAATGTGGAAACATACAGTATGACAGAGAAAAAAGAGATCGTCAAATGGAAGAGAGATGTAAAAACCCGGATATGGTAGAAATATACCGGAAAAATCAACAAGAAGGGGAAAAGATGAAATAAATTATCTGGTTTGACATTCGAGTAATGGAATTGTACTGTTGTAGGGATCGTTGAAGTTCAGAGAATCTGGTCGATGAAGTGTTGGACCCTGAAAAAATAAGTTTAAATTCCTAAAGCTTTTCGGAAAACATACTGTATTTTGTACTGCGAGTCTATTGAGATCAATAAGAGACGTCGGTGGGGTTTGTTCGATTACAGTGTTACTATTTGGAATCAATTGAGATGATTCATCTATACTTTGGGGTGATAAATATTCTGGTTGAGGGACGGAAGTCATTCCAGATTCATATTGAACTCTGGCAAGATCTTTTCGAAGACTGTCCACAACACAAGCAGTCATATCAGAAGTGTATGGTTGCTCTCGTTTCAACATCATTTCGTGTACTGAAAAATGAAAACTAATTTGCATCGGGACACTAATTCTTACATTGGATTCTGTCTTGCATTTCTTGCTGAGCATTGCTTATTTTTACAGTTGATGCATCAGTGAATGCACTATTCAGCGATACTTCAGTTATTGCAGTCATCGGAGTTTCCACTGAAACAGGTGTCGACTGAGAATGAGCGAAACTTGCTCGAACGGCTGGATGAATGGGGAATGGCATTCCAACAGACGATGGATCATCAAGAATCTCTTTCAAACCGGCTACAATTGACTCGAACGATGGACGTTCATCTGGAGCAGTTCTCCAACAAGAGCGCATCATTCGGTACACTTTAGTTGGTATTCCATATGGATATTCCAGTCGGGCTCCTTCTGTTAGCATCAACATCACTTCCTCGTTTCTCCTGTTTGGATATGGAATTACTCCAAGAGAAAAAACCTCCCAACACAGAATTCCGAAGCTCCAAACATCGGATTGTGTTGTGAATAAGCCATCGATGAATGCTTCTGGAGGAGTCCATTTGATAGGGAGTACTGCTCTTCCATGTACTCGATAGTATAGGTTGCTGAAATTAATTGATGGTTACATGAGAACTGAGAATTGTTGACTAACTCATTCTTGATTTCTTTAGCCATTCCGAAATCTGCAATCTTGGCAACTCTGTCCATTCCTCTCGTTGTGAGTAGTATATTTCTTGCAGCAATATCTCTATGTACATATTTGAATTCTTCTAGACGCTCACAACCAGCTGCCACGTCACAACAGACTTTAACCAGATCACTCATTTTCAAGTGCAACGGATTCAATGATTGATGCTAAACGCCATCAGGTTTTTATGAGAAAGTAATTCTATCACTTACGTTTGGTCTTGAATCTTTAACAAATGAAAGCAAATCTCCTCCTTCCATATACTCGATCGCTAGCATGAAGGGAACATCATTGAAATCTATTCCAATCAGATTAACGATGTTCTCATGCGTGAAAGTTCTGTAATAAATTTTTCAGTTTATCATTTTTCTAAAGAGCAATTCTTACCCCATACACAGCGCTTCATTACAGAAATCCATTTGAGCAGCGTTGCTAGTGGCAAAAGTCATTGATATCTTTTTGACAGCCATTCGAATACCATCCACTTCTGCATAGTATACTTCTCCAAAGTGTCCTTTTCCCAGAAGTGTTCCTAATGAGATTGATTCTCGTGATAGATGAGGTAAACTGCCGATGGCTTCGTCTCTCTTTTTTCCATGGAAAACCATTTCGTCGTAATTGCAACCTGCCTGGTATAACTCCTGAAAAATTATCACTTATAGAGATGAAGTTTCTGATTTTTCTTACCGCTTGAGTCTTGTTCAAATGCTTCAATTCAAAGATTTTCTCTGACATTTGGCTTTGCTTCTTTTGATAGTAGAAGATGATTCCAGAAGAGCCAATTATAGTTAAAATCACAAAGATCAGAAACAAGTAATTGTGCCATGTCCAGGGTTGAGATTCTTCTAAAATTATAAGATTGACGTAAAAGAAGATTTTCCAAAAAACAAACCACAAAAGTCCGCAGACAAATCATCGAGGAACTTTCCATTATTGCAAAGACAAAATGGTTCAAAAGTGAAATTTCTGTACTGGCAAACTGACGAAGATGGGCAGGTGAGAGGGCAAGCTGCAACAGAAAATATGATTTATTATTTTCAAAAAAAAACAAACCACAAGATTCAGGAGTGTCTGTAAAGTTGGAACCATCTGGACAAGCACAGTACTCTTCATCATAGTAATCCTTGCGGAATCGACAAACTGACGGCTTTGCACATTGTTTTCGACAGAATCCTGGAAGCCAAAACATAGTAGGCAGAAAAACTTTCTCGATAGAGCTTACTGATTTTGATATAACCCTCATCGACTTTGTTTGATTGGAAATACAAGACATCCTTTGAGAAGTTATCAGTAACATTACTAGTTCCACTTCTCTCTCTTCCCTTTCCGAATGGATTTCCAGCCCGATATCCTGCTCCACTTCCACCCAACATTCCACATGAAATTCCACCTCCTCCAAAACCACCGTATACCGTTGAATGATCATCTTTGTGGCCTGGACATCGATTACGGGAATCTTTTTTCAAAAATTCAGTTTGAGATACTGATGTACAAGTCAAATTGCATTTCTCATCATACTCCACTGCTAACACAGACGCTCCATAACCAACATTATCCATCTCCTCATGCCCATCAGTCCACGATGCTCCAGCTCCTCCACCAACAACAACATTCCACTGATCTGATTCAACTTTAATCAAAGTTGCACCACCACCACCTGCTCCTCCGTCTCGTTGCTCAATAAGAGAAGATTTTGGACAAGAAGAGAAACGGAATTCTTCCTCCTGCTCAGTCAGGCATGCAGTTTCTCCAACTTGGCCTACGATCATTCGAAGAGCAATGTTCTCCATCAGGTGAACCTGTGTGATACGTGATATTCTCAAGATTCCTTCAGAATCTCTTACCTGAAGTGTGATGCAATCTCCTGGTTCTCCACTAGTTAGTGACGTCGATCCTCCACCAGCACCACATGCATCGATGCGATAGAATCCATCAACTGGAACCGTCCACTCTTGACTTCCGTCTTCTTTCAAAAAGTGTCCGGTTTGCCCATCCAATTTTCGATCTTTATCACAACTCAGTGGTTGAATTGATCCGGAAGCACCACAGGTGGAAATTGTTAGATCTGGGATCTCCCACGTGGATTGGTTGATGGCTGAAAACAACTGAAGTGATTAAGAAGACGGGAGAAGTCATTACATTTTTCAAAACAAGATGGACTGAACGAAAGATCGTCTACTGCGAAGAAATTGTTATCTTGTGGCAGATTGTCCACAAAAATTCCCAAACGGAATCCAGCATTCTGTCTTGGAATCGAGATGAGAACTCTTTCCCATTCACAAATCTTCCTGAAAATCTTGCTTTTTCCTATAATTCATTAGAAATTAGGACTCACTGATGAACATGATCTGGGTCATACTTTCCCTCGTAAAGTAATGTTCTACCACTGTCAAATGGGTTTCCAGCTTTAGAGATAATTGATATTTCCCAAGTCTTTGGATAAGTTCGAGTACACACAAAGAAGCGAAGCTGAAAGTTATACTATTTCTTAAGAAGTTTGAACAAATCTTATTACCGTGCACGTCTCGAACATTGGACTATTTTGATCATACGCCGCAGGATTAGTTCTCGGAAAAGCAGGTGATTGTAGAACGGAACGTCTTCTTGAAAGTTTACTAATCTCTTCATAATCATAAACAAGCATTTGTCCGGATCCTCTTCGAGCTTCTCTTATTTTTGAATTCGGTTGTCTTTTTCGGAGAAGATAACTCGGAGTTTCCTCGAACCTGTTAACTGGAGCAACAGTAGTTGGTTCGAAGAGATTCTGCGATGGGCCAATGATTCTTGTTGTCTGAAGCCATCCATCACAGAAGCCGTCTGAACGATCGAAACTGCACATTGTTCCAACGACCGACCCTAAAATTCCCGATTTCTTGAAGCATCATATTTTTCAGAAACTAACCACAGTCCATTTCATCTGATCCATCACTACAATCCGTTCTCAAGTCACACTGAGCATCCGTCAAACATTTTGTGTTTGCAGATGTTGAACATAAAAATTGATCTCCACGAGAGCATTGTTCAACTGGATTCCTAATGTCTGAAAACAAACAAAAAATTTAAAAAGAACTAGGGGGCACCCGGAGTTGAACCGGGGACCTCTCGATCTGCAGTCGAATGCTCTGCCACTGAGCTATACCCCCACATCTCTCTCGTCGTTTCAAATGCATACAGTTGTCTATTTCTCTGGTCACTCACCCATACAATCATTGAACTCTATGTTCACCAGACTGCAGGCAAACACTTTCTTTTCTTCGTTCTTTTTTCTCTTTTTCGGCGCCGATCCTGTTTCACAATCAATTGAGATCTTGAAAGGTTCGGAGAACGATCCGATTCCGACCACCGTTGGTTTCCACCTGCAAATTGAAAGGATACCGTAATCCAATAGCGTCTTGACTTACAGAATTTTATTTGGTTTCTCATTATACTCATACAAAGTTCTCCGTTCCCCACTCTCCATTAAAGCTCTCACAACAAGTCGAGATGACGTTGACTGATGGGTAAAGTGATGCGTGAAATGAAGAGAGCACTGAAATTATTTACGGTTTCATTATCTCTACAAATCTTATAATCGTACATTAAAGCCACTCTGCCGGAAATATGATTCGCTGATCATGGAAACTGTTTTTCGGTTGAGAAGAGCTGTTGGTGATCCTGCTTGAATGATTTTCTCTAAAAATAGCATAGATGGAATAAGGAAACGGATAAAGAGTCTTACGAAAATCCGGAAGTTGTTTTGTTTCGAATATTTGAAACACCAATGCTTCGTGATCACTTTTCTGTGTCCACTGTGGACATGTTCCTGCTTCGAAATCGCATTGTTTCCCTGAAAAAAAAAATCTTATTTTGATTGCAACCTCTACAGTTTACCTTTATGTCCACACAAACAACCTGGGTAGAGAATCATTCCTGATGTAGAATTGGCATCACTGTCACAAAAATCTACATTACATTCACAAGAGTTTTGAGAAAACTGGTAAGTTTTGAATGTGGGTGCATTGGAGTATTTGCAAAAAGATTCATTTTCTCGGCAGGAATATTCTTCGACATCTGAAAACATCAAATTCCATTAAAAATTAAGAAATTTTAGCCTGACCATTGAGTAAAGAACAATTGGAAGATATGATTGAGAACTTGTCCATTGCATCTTCTCTCTAAAATTCAAAAATTCAAATTAAGATTACTGTATTGGCACCTACCGTTTCAGCAGCTACAAAATACGACCTTCCCAAACCATTATCCCCAGTTTTTTGAATATCCAGTCTATCTTCATAGTATCTGGTCAAATCGAAAGTCTCATTCGGCAGTGTACATGATACAAGGACACTATGGAGAAGGACCAACAACTCCCTCCACAGTCCTCGCTTCCGCATCGTACCGCCCGTGTTCAATTGAAAATTGAAAGCATTTTTCTGCAAAAAAAAGAAAATGTGACAAAATAGGAGGAAATAGGAGGGAAGTTGTAGAAGGAGGAGGAAAAAAGGAAGAAGAAGAAGAGATATGTGGATAGTCGAGAAGATTAGTGAAGGAGCAAGAGATGAGAAAAAGAAGGATTACTGGGATACATACAGGGGGGAACGGGAGGAGCATTATATGAACGAGAAAAATAAGGAATTTTTTGGGAGAGAAAGCTATGAATCCGGCATGTGATTGGTGATGACAAGCCGGATGTTGGGAGAAAAGGAGAGAGAGAGAGTGAGAGAGGAACATGAATAAAAAAGTATGGGATTGGAAAATAGGTTTGCAAAGGGGATATGAATTGAGTTTTAGTGCGGATTTGAACTTGATCCAGGAAATTACTAGAGATTAACTCAAATAGTGATAGCCGCGTTTTTAAATAATCGTAGGAGAGATGTTCCAAAAGAATTTTACAAGGAACAATATCGAGATTCAAAAAAGCTAATCAGGAGGTAGTTGTCTCGAAATTTCGAAATCGAGTATTAGCGATATCTCCCAAGTTTCAACGCGCTTCATTGCAAATTTGCCTGAAACTGGACATTCGAGAATTCCAGCTTGCTTATTTTCTGTTGAGACCAACTGGAGATCTCAAAATAAATAAAAACATTTTTTTCGAATTAGGTTCCAAGGGAAAAAAGCAAGCCGGAATTCTCGAATGGTCAGCTTCAGGTAAATTCGCAATAGAGCGCGTTGAAACTTCGGAAATATCGCTAATACAACTTTAAAAAATGATCGTTCAACAAACGAACATCGAGTTAGTGTTTAGTTTCTATGTGAACTTGTTATATCAAAAGTTGCACCAAATTTGTTTTGAAGCACTCCAATACTTGTTTTGAAGCACTCCAATAACGATTAAAATCCGTGGCCTAATGATATCACTAACACTCGGGCTCAGCTGATTCCATCTTTCTTACGACGGCTGAAAAGAGAACAACAACTAGAATACGGTACCTCCTGATAAAAAATCAGGCAAACCAAAATGTCATGATTCTTCTTTGTTTACTTTTTTCTGGCAGGAAAAATCAGTATCAATCTGCAAGCTCATGGTGGTAGCAAAAATAGGAGAAAGCCACCTGCTCCTGTTCTGTCTTATTTCTAAACCTAATTTTGGCGTTTTTGTATTGAGAAAAATCTGACATTCTGAATGACGACGGGAAAGAATAAGTTAGACAAGGTACTCTTCGGAGAAAAAAGGGAAAAAGTTGCAAAGATTCTGTTAAAGGAAAAATGGAGAGCTCAAACGAGAGTCTCTTTTTCTCTTTTCTATTTCTCTCGTTTTTTTCTCCTGCTCCTATCTCTAATTAATTCGTCGAGAGAGCGCTGCGCCGTCGCTTCTACCCGTTTTTCTCAGTCTTCTTATTCCTTTTTCAACGTCTTCTACTCTTCCTTTCTCCTTATTTATTGGCAACAATTTTTGATGCCAAGAAGAGCATCCGTGCGATATCTCTTCTTATTTTGCAAACTTCCGAACCAAATGAAACAGAAATAGAAACAAGGTGCGGAGAAGACGTTGGAGCCTACAACCTTTGGCATGTGATCACGAGATATACACCGTTTGGCTCATTTGGTTTCAGCCGGAGCGAAAGAGATGGAGACACGCACTTTTGGGAAAAGAGCGAGAGGGAGAGAGGAAATATCAGAAGACTGGCTGTGGTCAGTCTGGTGACGGAGAAGAAGGACGAACAAGCTAAATAGAGAATCGAATGAAAAGAAGAATTGCAGAGATAGAAGAAGAGAGTTCCGAGAAGATTCAAGACTAGACTTCGAATGAGTGCTAAAATAATTCATGACGTGTGGAAGAAGAGAGAAATAAAAAATAAATGGAAATGAACCACACGAATTTCAGAGAAAACCAGAAAATGGTCTGTGAAGGGAATTGTACATTCTGAGAATGCTCTTGATATAATTTGACTGCTCAAAGTGCACACCACATGCTTGAACAACTTACGATTTCCATTCAAATGAGAGAACAAATCAACAGAGTATTATCTTTTTTTCTGAAAGCAGGTGACATGTCTAGGAAAAAATGCCTTTGAATGTCAGTCATGAGAAGTTTTTTCGGGAAAAAAATACATGACTTCTTCTCGAGACATTTTTTGCTCTCTAGTATTAGATAAATTGTTCAACTAAACTGATCATTAGAGCTCTCGATTTTCTAAGAATTTCAAAATTCCTTATTGAAATCGCTACGTGCAAACTGCAGAAATACGAATATTTGAAATTTTGTAAAAATAGAAGATGCTCATTAAATTAATAAGCTACACAGACTCCATTCGAGGCTAGTTGATCCTATCCATTAATCCTATCACAATTTTGTAGTCATGACTTTCTAGGAATCAAGACAAAAAAAAGCAATCCAATTCACGTGAATTCGATTGAGGAATAAATCATGAGGGTTTGGAGATAAACGAGTAAATGGAATAAGATAAATGTCAATGTTCGAAGGCGGGTTTGCAGATGTAAAAAAATGAGAGAGAAAGGGTATCCAAAGATTACAAATTATGGGTGTCACTACTGCAGACATGCTTGTGTCGAAAAATGACGTGGATTTATTTTTAATTAAGTCGGCGGAGGAGGAGAGCCTTTTGAAAAGACATCAGAAAAGAGCAGAATTTATGATCATGGTACATGAGCAAACATTAAAAATGTCGAAGAGGACAAATCCGAGACATTGCAGAAATTATCATGGAGCCTACGGAAAAGGCGAAGAAGGAAAGCCCGCGCAGGATAAACCAAACATCGAATGCTTTCTTTGGAAATTAAATTTATCAGCGAAGCTTTTGCTAATACTGACAGAGACAAGAACATAATCGGTTCGAATGAAGTTTTGAGCAGGAAAAAATAATGTTTTTAAACTTGATGAAGAATGGAATGAAAAGAAAATAAAAATAAATGGCAGATACAGTAACCAGATTAATGACAAAATCACCTGGATAAGAATAGAGAATGCTCGAATCGGTCTATTCTATGTATAGCGAAACTGACGTCTGATATAAAATAGAAAAATGGGACAGGCATTTGTTGTCCCCTACAAACAGAATTTGTGATCCATAGAAGGAAAAAATAAAAAGATCCAGACGATTCTAATCAAAAGTGCTTTCCTCCGCCTCTTCGTTTGTCTGATTGGCTTCTTTTTCTCTCTTGAGGATTCATGTAAAATGAGCACGACGACGTACTCCAGAAGGCGCAGAAGCTCGTGGCGCTCCGTGGCGACAGATTCAGAAGAAGCAGAAAAAAGAGATATAGGCTGAAAACGAGGGAAGAACCAAAAAAAAGAAAGAGAGTGGCGGAGATGGAGAAACCGGCGAGAGAAGTGTGTGTGGGGGAAGAAACTAGGATAGAGGACAAGTAGTGGTAAACAAGAAGACGTCGAGCAGTGCTTTGAAGAAGAAGAAAAAATAGAAAGAAGACAGACGGGTTGGAGCTGAAAATGGAGACTGACGAGTGGATGGATGGGGAGGTGAAAAGTTCAAATGGCAATAACAATAGCGGATATATGAATACTTGAGAGGGTGCACACACACAATGACTGGAGAGACACCACACGTCTTGAAAAATTGTAATTGGAATTTGGAAATTGGTAGGATAATAAAAATGTTGTTCTTGGTCCTATTCAGGAAAGAGGATTCCAGTGGCATTACTTATTCAAATTAGTCTGGCTTATAGAAGCTTCGCATTCTAGTGATAATATTTGAGAGGAGTTACTAGGTCATTTTCAGTTCAATGAAAGTACTTCGACTTCTCAGAATCATCACCTTGTACTGAAGCACACATATTTATACTCATTCTCAGAGGAAATACAATAAATTGTTTTTCTCGAGTTCAAATCAAAGAAAAACAAAGAAACTTCTGACTTGTGCTCTCTTGAACATTTTGAAGTTTTCGTATTCTTTATCTTATTTACTGGAACAAACGAGATCATCGGAACAATACAATGTGATAATTTGTGATTCATAATATCAGAAGATTTATGTCCTCAAAGGACAACTAAACATAATACTGCACTAAATCTAACATCGTCAGAAAAAAAAGAGGGGAAAATATACGGAAAAATATGGAATAACACGAAAAATGAAAAAGTGTTGCCAATAGAAACCGAGGAGCTTTCATGCAGTCAAATCGCTGATTATCACATGATTTCTCGGCTCACTTCATACATGTTTTTCTCTTTGCTCCAAAGCCTAGGAACATTCGAAAAGTCTCATGAAAAAAGTGACGTTTCGTGACTTATGAAGCAGAACACATTTTGAATTTGAAACCATCGAGAAGTTCCAATTTTTGAGAAGAGAGAAGATGAAAAAGCGAAGAGAAAAACCAAAAATGATTCGATTATATGTTGGTGTCGTCTTCGTGTTTTTCTGGAATCTTGAATAGTCTAATTCGATGAAAATGAAGAAATGCATGTCTCACTAAAGTTTAGAGTGTCATTTTGGAAAATGTTATTAAAACATCTGGATAAAGTAGATTGACATCGAACAGCTCGTTATATAGACCTGAAAAGAAAAAAAATCATTGCCTGAAAGAAGAATATTTTGTTCCAAATCTGAAAAAAACTAAAACGTTCTTGAAAGCGGAGTTTATTATATTAGGAAGTCGAATCACCGGAAAATTATGAAACTCTTATCAATCCAAAGGCATGAGAGTTACATTTTCATAAACTCATCAACCAAAACTAATGGCAACTAAAGCCAGTTTCGCCATAGTAATGTGGTCCTTTCACAGTTTTCTTGTTCTGGCTCATTCTGCTTCTGGCTCACTGGCCAATTTTATAACTTTAAGTTTCAATAATTAATTATCATAGTTTGAACTTTCTTGGATCCCATTCTCCGTCAATTAAAGTGCCACATCCCAAGCAGTTGTTTTCAATGGTCCCTTTCTTTCTCTTCCAATCAATAACCCGCATTGCTCTCTTCTTCTCTTATCTAATCACCCCAGTCAAACAGGTGACCTCTGTCCATTTTATCTGGTCCCATTTCCTCCACTCTCATTCTTCCATCAAATGACTGCTATACTTCCATTTCTTCTCATATTCCCTTTAATATTTGCAACGTCACTGGCAGATGTTCAATTCAGAAATGGCACCAAACAAGTTCCGATTGTCATGTGGCATGGAATGGGTTAGATAATTTGCTTCGAGTTCAAAAAAATGCAAAGACATTTTCAGGTGACTGCTGCTGTAATCCTTTGTCTATGGGATCAGTAAAAAAGTTGATCCAACAAGAAGTTCCAGGAGTCTATGTCCACAGTCTCGAGTTAGGAGGAAGTATCACAAAAGATATTGAGCATGGATTCTTTGCCAATGTCAATGAACTTGTCTACATGGCGTGTATCAAAATCAAGAACGATCCTGAGCTCAAGAATGGCTATAATGCGATTGGGTTCTCACAAGGAGCTCAGTTTTTGTAAGTAATCTTCATTTTTTAAATTGAGTTCACAGATGAAATTTCAGAAGAGCCGTCGCTCAAAGATGCCCGAATCCTCCAATGAAAAACTTGGTTTCTGTCGGTGGACAACATCAAGGAGTATTTGGAGCACCTTATTGTATCGGAGACAATGTGATGTGCAACAGTATGAGAAGACTAATTGATATGGGAGCTTATCTTCCATTCGTTCAGAAAAGGTGACTCTACGAATAATTTTTCTCTGACCCATCAAAATTTTCCAGGGTTGTCCAAGCGCAGTATTGGCATGATCCAAATTATCCGGAAGAGTACAAGAAGAAATCAATCTTCCTTGCTGACATTAACAATGAAAACGTAAGATAAGATACCGGGTCAAGAGAAAACTATCATTATCAATAGATCAAAGAATTCGTGTTCAGAAAAACAACCCAACCTACAAACGCAATCTTCTCAGTTTAAAGAACATGTTACTTGTGAAATTCAATCAAGATCACATGGTTGTTCCGAAGGAGTCATCGGTGAGAAATTTAAAGTTCCAATTTTTCAATGTCTCTCAATTTTTTCAGTGGTTTGGTTTCTACAAGGACAACGACATTGATACTATTCTGCCTATGAATGAGACTGATTTGTATTTGGAAGATAGAATTGGACTGAAAAAACTTCACGAAAGTGGAAGACTTCAGTTTTTGGCAGTTGATGGAGACCATCTTCAGATTCCAAGAGATGTTCTTGTCAACGATATTATCAAAAAATATTTTATGTAACTTTGATTTCCAGCAAAATGAAGACTCGTATTTTAAAAACTCGTATAAAATAATTATCATCATGAATTTTGTGTCATTTAATTTTAAAACATTTCAAAGAAATATGGCTCAGAGATGTCTGCATGATAGACGTCGAAGAGCCAGATGAGTTCCTTGATTTTCGATTTTTCTCGAGAGATTCTCTGTAAAAATGCACTTTTTGTAAAAGTATAAAACTACAAGATCACCATACCTTCATAGATTTCACCAATTTCATCAAGATCAGAAGACGATGAGAATACATTTTAATGTCAGTTTGATTCGTGTAGTACGTATGCATTTGATCGGCAATATCTGCTCTCATTTGTTCGCACACTTCTTGAGTCTCTGATGTTAGTTCAGCATCTGGAAGAATCATATTGTATTGGTTTTGAGAATGTAAAATGACAAACCATCTAGTCCTATGAGATGAACCATGCAGAATACAACTTCTTCAGTTGTTGGTTTCAAATCGAGGAGTGGCCGTGCTACTTCGTCAATGTATCGACTCATGAATGGCTCGAATAATCTGAAAATACAAAATGAACTCATCATAGAAAAGACTATAATCTTACTTGTTGAAGTATTGGTTTGTCAATTCGGTGATTGAGGCAAGATCAACATAGGTTTTGTCCCATTGCATTGCACAATCATCAGTCAGAACCATACACTAGAAAAAGATAATTTGGTTTTTTTTTACCTTTTAGAGACTCACCCCGGCCTTATAGACATCCTCTTCAAAAACTTTGATAGACAGTTCTAGTCTTTCGAAAGTTCTGACCACATTCCATGACGACTTGAAAACTTGCATCTTTTGTTCCATTGGAAGAGACATTAACGATTTCGAAGCAGCAAACCAGCAAGAGTATTTGAAGATTCTGTCGTTAAGCCACTCTACAGTAGTCGTCACATCTACTTTCTCCAGAAACTGAAAATGTATTCATCAGCACTCCATTTTAAAAGAACACTACTCACTGTCATTTCATTTTGCGGCTTTTGTCCCTGTCTATAAGTTTCCAACGAGGCCGTCAACGCTTCTAGCTCACTCTCATCTTTCATAGTTTTCACCTGAAAGTAAAAGATGTTTAACTGCTTTCAAGAACTCATTGACTCACTGAAAAACAAGATTCAATTTTCTTTACCAAATCGCTGAAGTCAATAATCATGTTTGGCTTATCCGGAACCTTTGGGGCGAAGGTGAACAAAAAGTTAGGATCTAATCCCGGAGACTCCACTGAACTTTTTCGACTTAAGTTAGTTGGACTATATTCGGATTGGGCTGGACTTCCAGTTGGTGTGGAACATTCGTCCTGAAACAATACAATCGGAATGAATAATGATAAATGATCGAACTAACACTTCCACTATCTTCCATCAATCCACGGAACGAATACGTTGGATCATAGTCCAGTTGAACCTCTGCAATGAAATCCAATTCTATTTTATATCTTATTATAAATTCTTACTTTCTTCGTTCATTCCAATCGCTTTGCACTTTTTCAGTCTGCATTGACGACAAACGTATCTAGAAGTACATGATATGAACTTCGGTTCCATTCTGCACTACCTTACCTTCCACGTCCATCAATATTGCATTGAGAGTTTCCTTGTTTACACTTATACTGTAATTTCAATACAGTAGCTCTTCGGAAAAATGCTGCACAAGCTCTACATGTCAACGCGCCAAAGTGCATTCCATTCGAAGACTTCTTGCAAACCAAACATGATTTATCGGGCATCATAGCTATTCTGAAAATGATGATTTTAGTCGTTTCCTAACTTGGGTGTTGTCTTTCCGTAAGATCTCTACCAGTGAAACAAGACAAAGAGACAAGAAGGGAAAGAATTGCATAGATCAAATGTTCATTACAGTATTATAACCAAGATCTCTGAAAGTTCAAAACTTACCTACATGTGAGTTCAGCCATGATAAGCGCAGTCTACCCAAATCACAAAACATATCACATAAATTTTGTGTTCATTTTTTGCGTGATGAGAAAAGGAAGATCAAAAGAGAAACACTTTCGTCTTTCGGTCGTCTCTCTCAGATGACGTGCCCAGACGACGCACTGGCGACGTGTTCTCTGATCGTTACGCTGATCGAAAGAAAAAAAAGAAAAATGCGCTGCAAACAATCGAATCGCCCTTCTTAAAACAGATAGTCTAGTTGTGGAAAATGAAAAGCTAACAGGAGTGTGAAAGAGAGAGAGAGAATGACAGTTGTCAATTATCTGGAAGAAGTGGAATTCTTACAGTATGATGTGAAGTGTTCGATTTCCTAGACTGTATTCGAAGAACGAGAAGTTGGTTTTCAGATCTTGAAGAATGAAAAGATGTTATGAATAGAATCTCAGAATGAGGATGTATTACTGACATTCAGACAATCTTCTGACTCCTACAAAACCAAATTACAAAACTATCCACAAATCCCTAGAGTACGCGCCCATTTCTCAAAGTACATGATTTCTCGGATCTTTCAGAATTTCAAAAATAGAGTTTTTGACCGGTTGACAAAAACGGAATGATTTGGAATTTCGGATCAAAAACGTTGAGCTACCTTATATATGGAGGCAAGTGATCTCCCTCCACCTAATTCGAAACATGTCTGTCTCTTTGCGACCTTCTTATCAAATGTATCTGCGTCTCTTCATGAATTGTCAATCTCTAACTGTCAATTGCTACTCGGCCCACTACGAGCACCGATTCGTTTGCGACCTGTGTTCGGCGAATTGGACTTCCGATAGTTCCGAAAAAGACTAATGTCATCTGATTAGTCTGCGTCTCTACACGAATGTCATTTTCTTTTGTTTCGACCACATCTTTTGCATCTTCATTGCCACCATCGAATCTTTGCCAAATGCTGCAAACGTTTTGACAAGACCCGCCTCCGACCCTGAAGATGATTCGTTAATGCGTTTGGGCCCGATGTTTCTTTTCTCACGGGGCGACAATTGACTCATGATATAGGACATGGAGACTGGTGAAAAAAGAAAGAGAAACTGTTAAGATCATGGACGGGACGATACCTTTTTTGTTGAAATAAGTAACAAAGTGAAAGGCTTCGAATATTCTTTGAATGTTTCTTGAAACTTCGGTTCACAGGATCTAGATTTCAACTCTTAATCAAATTCTGTGATTCATAAATTTGATATGTATTTCCTGAACAAGTCATAGAGAACAAAGTAATAACTTTGGCCAACTCGTTCAGAATTTGACTTTCAAAAAACATTATTTTCAGTTTGACTAACCCGATTTTTGAGATTTTTGAAAAGTATCATTGATATTCCATGTTGCCTTTGGATAACAAACACTTTCATTTTGCAAGATCACTTTCCCTCCATAAATTGATAAAGATCTACTTGTTTCCCTGGAAACCATTTTCGGTTTCTTATTCAAGTATTAAAAATCACAACAATGACTCATTTTTGTCAATTTCCCACCAATTGAGCTATTCCGAGAACAACGTAGATCTGAACTGTTCTTTTAGGCAATTTACGATTTTTCCCGTAATTGTGTCTTCTGGTAAAAACAATTCGGCTAACGGGTAAATCATGCAAACAACTTCGTGTAAAACATTTCACACGGTCGTTGATATTTTTGGAGAAAAAGAGAAATGTACAAACTACAATTAAATGCCCTACAGAGAATACTATCAAGACTAGACCGTTTTTAGTAAAACAAAGAATAGCGGATCTTATTTGATTCATTTTTTCATAGTAGCTTTGAAATTTCGAAAAAGATCTTTCGACCAGCTACCTGGCGAAATTTCGAATTTTAGCTCAAATTTTTTTGTCCAAAAACATTGGATATTGTTATACAATCAATTTTAAGTCCAAAACAATAAACGAAACTTTCTGAAAGAGCCTAGAAGCAAAGTTACAGGCTCGCGAAACATCCCCTTTATGTACTGGATTCAGCTTTGTCGGCTGAAATCTCGGTCCACGTGACTTTGGGGGACGAAAACAGTTACCATGTTTTTCAGCATAATCGAAAGTACCATTGTACCAATTTTCAGAAAATTCTCAGCCCCTATCTAAAACACCTTCCTTGTGAGTTACATGCGAGGTTAGGATTCGTCAAAACAGTTTTAAAGTAGGATTACAGTCATTTTTTTTTATTTTCTCAAATGATCGTCCCAATTCCATTATTTACGAAAATAACAATATTTTTGCACAAAAATCGTTAAAACTCGAGAAATTCGATTTTCAAAACGCCAACTTACATTTGTTCTAACCTATTTCAATGAATGTAGAATTTTTCGCTGATTCGAATGCACCTAATATCGCTGCTCAAAACGCAATAGAAACATTTTTATTAACAAATTTTCAATTGTCGCGCCGCCCGCTGAATACGCATGAGCATTCAGCGGGCGGCGCGACAGCAGATTTAAATCGGCAGCGGGCGGCGCGACAAAGTGAAATTTTGTTCATAAAAATGTTTCTATTGCGTTTTGAGCAGCGATATTAGGTGCATTCGAATCAGCGAAAAATTCCACATTCAGTGAAATAGGTTAGAAAAAATGTAAGTTGGCGTTTTGAAAATCGATTTTCTCGAGTTTTAACGATTTTTGTGCAAAAATATTGTTATTTTCGTAAATAATGGAATTGGGACGATCATTTGAGAAAATAAAAAAATGACTGTAATCCTACTTTAATATAGTAAGGCATCCTCTATTAGTCGTTGATTGGTATGGGTTACGGTAGCAATTAGCTGATTAGAGATGAAGCCAAATTACGGTCATTCTAAAATCAAGATTCGTCACGTTAATTCTTGATTTTCACCGTTGATTGAACAGAGGTATACGGTACATGTCAATCAGAAAGTTACTTTCAGTCCGATCAGCCATATAAATAAAATCATGAAAATACAAAAGTAATCCTCAACAAATAAGGATACTTGTTTGGATGCCGCCACTTTGTATCTCTTGTTGTCTGTCCGAATCTCAGTCCCACGGAAGTGTGTCATGCTTTTCGGGAGCATCGAAACTAATTGTTCTCAAACAAAAGAGCACGGTTCGATAAGTGATTATGAGCACAAAGCACGTGCGATCTTTCGATTCTCCCCCCAATCCATGTCGCTGTTCTTTCAAGTTGCTCCGAATGTTCGAATGAGTTTTGATGTTTATCTAAACATAAATAAACAATCGAAACAACGAATCAAACAACAGTCCTAGTACAAAGAGCACTCTCTTTTGCGCCATCCTATTCTCTTCCTGTCTCTTATATAGGTCATTTTTCTCTATTTTACAATGTAGCGAGAAACTACGAATATCTGCTCCGCCTCGTGGCTTCCGAAATGTGACTTTTGAGTACTATATGCGTATGTGCCACGTAACGAAGAGAACACTAATCACCTAAAAATAGAACTAGGTGAGTTTAAAAGTGGAAAGTACGTCAAGATCGTTTGGACACTCTCTCTTCTTCCGAAAGATTCTGATCTCTAAGTTGTAGTCTTTGCAAAAAAAGTGCTCACAAGACAATTGTGTGAACAAGAAAGAGAATGAGGAAATGGACGGCAGCGGTGTTTTTTGGCGCAGAGTTTTGCAAAATGGGACTGTTTTGTCGATTTGGTCTGGGTATGGATTTGAGGGATTTGAATTATACCGTTGAGCTGTAATGTTATCAATCATAAATATTATTTCAAATATATCTACTTGCCCATAAAACTGTATCTCACTCATAAATCATTTTCATTGGTTCCCAGCTCAATTCATGGAAAACTGTAGTACTTGAATTGTGTCATGATATATAACAGAAACCTATAAATCGTCGTGTTAGAATTAGTCAACATAAAAAACATAGAAAAACACTAAAACGTTGCAACTAAATTTCGAAACCAAAAATTAACAATTGCACAATCTAAATCTTTTCAGCCGTTGAGAGTTTTCGAAATGGTTGCAAAACGATTGAATGAATACTGTAAGCTGATCCTGCTACTACTCTCAGGTGAAACTTTTGAGGATCCCACAAACCCTTTAAAAATTCATAAGCTTAGTATCGAATCTTCAGAATTAGCATTGAAGCTTTCACAAACGTCAATTCAGAAATTAAGTGAAATTAAAAATCTAGTATCAAAACCGATCAAGACATTTGAGAAATAGCCGTTTTCAGGATTTCTTCACTATAATCAAATTTCAGGTAATCAGTCTGGATCGATTTCATCTCAATCAAAAACAGTGTCATCTTTGAAGCTTACGAGAAATGACAATTCATTCATCAAGCATCTGTCACTCTATTTCCGTCAAAAACATTGTCACCCCCACACTTCCGGTTCATCATTTATCGGAACTGTCTCTATTCATCAAAAGGTGATAAATTACTACTGATAATTGTTGTTGTTGTTGTTCAAAACCTTTTGGTGTATATCATCACCCAAACACCTATGAGTAACAGTTCTGATTTTTGTTCTTTTTTTAATCATTCAAAAGTTTCTTTTTTTCCGAAATGAATCATGATCTGAAGATACTGATACTAGGTCCCAAAATGGTCACAACACACAATGAAGACTACTCGAAAATGCTATCAACGAGACATGTATCAATTCTGTTCTTTTTTCCAAAAAAGAATGAATCATTGCGAGAACATCTGATCAGTCTTGCAGACGGAATCGAATCAACCAAAACATCGGAAAAAATAGCGTGAAAAAAAACGTCTGGCTTAGCAAAAAGCTCAGCTGGGCAAAGAGTTGTAGATCGCGACAAAAATGAGCCAATACAGAACAATTCCAACTTTTTCATGTTTGTTTTCTCTCTTCTTCGCCGGCGGTCACTTTGCGCACAAAATGTGATCTGTATCTTCCAGGAAACTGTGTGTGCTCCTCCGGTGTAGCCATTCGGAGCCAATGTTCCCAAACATGAGAAATGGAGTTTTTGGTTTGTATTGGTTGTATGTGTCTCATATGGTCCTTCTTTTTTTGTGGAAATACATTCTATTTTTAGATTTCGACAAACAAAGAAAGCATATTTTAAGATTTTTTCCTTTGTGTGTGTTATCATTTTTAACTGATACCTTCCGAAGTTTTTGATCTTTTTTGATTCCACTGAAGAATAAAAAGAATTTGCGTCACATATAATTACTGATAAGGGGTTGATGGAATGAATTGTTCGAGCAACTAGAGTTTTCGAATCGGAAATCAAATCAAACTTCAGAATAGAAATGGGACGGAATCTGGAAAGTTTATTTAGGAAGTTTGAGGTGGATCCTTCATCGAATTAGCTCTTTATTTTTTGAGTTCAGATAAATTCTGAAAAATTCCTCATTATTCTGGTTATTATCTACATATATTTATGCTTTAAACACAAGCTATTAGTGGGTTTGCTAACCAACGAAACATGGAAAGTTCAGTTTTATTATTATAGTCTCCTCGTAATTAGAAAATTTTTCGAAGTTTGATAAGCAGATAATCCTTTGGAAAACTATAATCTGCTACAAGGCTCCGTAAGGTTTCAAAGATTCTTGAAGCATTTTTATGATTCAGATTGCCCATTGGAATTGATCATTGCAGCATAAGGCATAAAATGCTTCTTCGTTTAATTAGACAATCGGACAAGTTCTCTCATTTAATAATGATTCATTATTCATATCTATATACACGTATGATATGTCAGTGTGTTCAATACATATTCAAAAAAGAAATACAGAAATTTAGACCTTTGGAACTCCTCCAACAACAGCATGCTCAATTCCGCACTCGTTGGTTCCACGGATGATACGGAAGTATCCGTTCTCTCCCCAGTTGACGTTCCATGAGTTGGCAACCAACCAGTATGGAGTTCCGTTGTCAGTTCCCCATCCGAGAATTCTGATGGCGTGTCCTCCGAGCTCTTGTCCAGTGGTGTGAACGTAGACTCCGGTCTTGTATTGGTAGAAGTCTTCGTAGACGGTGAATGCAGCCTCGACTGGTCCGTGGGCCATGATTTCGGCTTGAATCTGAGCAACTTTCTTTCCGACGGCGTAGGCGGTGCTTCCGAAGTGCTTGTCATCCTTGTAGGCGATGTTGTAGTTGGCGTTGGTGCACTTGTTGACGCAAGATGGGGTGTTGTAACCGTCTGGTGGGCAGGATGGCCAGGTGGTGTTTCCGACGGTTTCTCCGCATGGAGCAAGGGAGTATGGCTTGCATCCGAATTGAGTCTCGTATGATCCTCCGGTACAGAATCCACTCTTGACAAGGTACTTCCAGGCATTGATTGGGTATCCTCCCTCACATCCGTATCCACAGTTGGAGCAGCAAGAAAGAACATCTTCAGCGGAGAGAAGGGTGTTGACGGCTCCGTTGGAGGCAATGCAGAAACGATCGGAAGCGGCTTCAGCGGCGGCGAATGCCCAGCAGGATCCACAATCGGATTGATCACGGATGTTGTTGATGGAGACACAGCTTGGCCATTGGGTACGGGCATCGAAGGAAGCTGGGATGGTATCCTCTTGAATGTCGTGCTTGACAACTTCAACATCTGGAGAGTGTGGGGCAACGAATTCGGTTCTCATGAGACGCTTCTTGACCTGCTCAAGGGAGATGCTCTTTGGAATCTCGGCCTTCCAGAGGGATTGCTTCGAGTTGACATACTCAGTGATGGCTTCTGGGGTCTTTGGAACAATTGGGAGGACGAGTCCAGTGGCAAGTGCCAGGAGAGAGGCAAAGACAACGTACTTCTGAAAGAATAAAGATAATATTGCATTCTGAAAGGCAGAGAAAAACTCACCATTATTAGAATGGAGCAGATTGAGCAAATGCTGAAGTTTCCAGCACTCGGCGCCTTTTTTATACCGAAATTCTTATCAGTTGAGTCGCTTTTTTAAACCGTTATCAGAGGAATCCGGGAATGAAGAGAAAGAAATTGCAGTACCTGGTAGTGCGCCATCTAGAAAAGATACTGTCTAATTAGGAGAGAGTCATGTGACACGACGCCCTCAATTGAGCACAATGATCTCGTGCAACACTGATAAGAGAATTAAAAGAGGTAGATGGTTCAGTGAAAGTTATCTGTGGAGTCAAAAATGAAAGTGCGGTAGAAATGTACTAAAATAGTTAGTGTTTTGAACTTGAGGTACTAGTTTTGAAATATTATAAATTGTTCCGGTTGCACTTTGCAGGTGTGATTGGATGATTGGAATGTCGCTATGATCATATGGAAACTCAGGGAATTTTGGGCAAGCAATCGGCAAGCTGCTGCGCGTAGGGCAACTTGCTGGAAAAAACAGCAACTTGCCCGAATTATTAGCAATTTGCTGGCTGAATCGGCAACTTGCTGCTTCTTGCTGCGCGATTTGAGACTAGCAAGCAAACGGCAACTTGCTGTCGTTCCGGCAAGTTGCCGATTGCTTGCTACCGTAGAAGCAAGTTGCCATTTGCTTGCTGCATGAGCAGCAAGTTGCCGTTCGCTTGCTGCCTTCTGATGACGCGTCAGTTTGCAAGGCGCATTATTCGTTCTGAACATTTTTTTTCAACTAAGTCCAATTTTTTTCGTTTTTCGGCTTTTGAGATTGTAAAAACTATGTGAAGGACATGAATCGACCGATGAGGTGGATGTTATCAAAAGGTGAGTTGAAATTAAAAGTCGTTTAAATGTCCGAATGTTTGTTTTTTCAGCATGAACCTCAGTATGACAAAACTATCCACACCACAATTGTAAGCGCGAAAGCATGGGAGAAAACTGACAGAAAACAGAGAAGACGGAGGATGGTTTCGAAAGTTCTTAGGAGTTCATCGACCTCCATCGACTTGAAGCCTGTGCCGATTTCGTTTTTGGATTTTTCAAAGAAATTGTAAGCGCTACTTGTAAAAAACTTTAATTAGAAATTTTGAATTTAGGACATATTTGGCACTCCACGAAGGATAATACCAAAAACGATAGAAAGGGAAAATCCAACAAAAGATCCAAATCGCACTCATCAAAGGAGCCGGAAATCATTGGAACAGGAAGCAAATAAGAAACTGTCATGGACTCCTAATTTTTTCATAATTTTTACTGTTACCTTGTTGTATTTTTCTTTTTTCTCAATAAATTGCTGTGTTTCAGTTGGCTTAAACCTTGGAAATGCGAGAAAACAATTTTAAATTCGGCAAGTTGCTACGCATCTAATGACAAGAATCGGCAAATTGCCGCCGAAATCGGCAAGTTGCCGTGCAAAAAAGTTTGCTTGCCGTTTGTCAGCGGCAAGCAAACTTTTTCACGCGGCAACTTGCCGTTTTTTGCGGCAAGTTGCCCAAAAATTCCCTGAGAAGTTTCGAGTTGAAACACCGAGAAATGCGACAAAGTTCAATATTGAATTAGAAAATGTCGTACAAAATTGGCTCAATCTGAACAAAATTAACAGGCCTGACTCCATTTTTTCAGATTTGAACTGAACTTGAAGTTTTCAATTGTTCTGTTTTCTGTTATCTGATAGTAAGCCATGTTATTTCCATTTTTTGAAATCTAGATTGCAGATCATCGAAACAGATATAAGCTGCAAAACCAACAAAATCTTTTCTCATATGTGAGATCTAATGGATCTCAAAATCTCCTATTTTCTTCCAAGTCTGTGTTTTCAAAACTACGTTTCTTCCGTAGTTTCTATTCAGAGTTCAGTTCCAATTTCCTCATACATCGTCCGATTTCCGAGCTCGTTATCAAAACTGTTTGCTTCTTCATCTCAAATGTTTTCTTTTTTTTCTCGACTTTTCTTCTTGATAGGAATCGACACCAAGAATTCGAGAAACTTTTTCCTCGATATCAGTATGTAGCTCAACTGTTGATTGCTTAATTCTTGTTTACAACGTGACTTCTGACGCAAATTTCGAAATGGAAGGAGCAGAAGAGCAGAATGAGATGTTTGATTTTCAGTGCAATCAGTTCAAAAGACTGAATCACACAGATTTATACATTTGATTGTTTGATTTCCACTGATTTGACAACTGGTACGTGGAATTGGGCAAGGAACTTGACATCATTTAAACATGAACTCAATGCAAACATCCGGAGGTACGTATCTATGACTTGAGAAAGAAGAAATTCTTCAGCAATAACCCTGATAAACTAATAAGTTGTTTCACACATACACTGCAAATTGAGTCGATTTTCAGACTCATGAAAAACCAAAAGATCTAAATATACAGGTTAAAGTTGGAAATTCAGAATAACAAGAAGAAGCCAGAAAAATAGCCTCAAACTGATCGTGAACATGATACCAAAGTTGTGGAAAATTTCGACTTCCAACTTCCGGACATTTTTTCCCCTTCCGACTTCCGACTTCTGAATAAGAAAGTTCACTTCCGACTTCCGACTTCTGAGCGTCAAAATTTCACTTCTTTACAACTTTGCTGAATACCTCTTTGTAGGAATCGAGCTGTTTTGACTGCCAACTTCTCAATAATCCTTGTCTTCCTCTTCTCAAAACATTCGTTTAATCATAAAGAGTCAAAAAATTGAAAATACATAGTTGAAATTTTTAAAAATCTAAAAACATCTTATATTTCATCGAATCAACTCAAAAAAGAGGTAACTACTGGAAGCAAAAGACGAGTTAGGTGGGAATAAGAGTATTAGAGTAACAGCTAAAAATTAGTAATATTTCAAAAGAAAAATCATGGTACTGTGAATGTTTTTCAGTATTTTTTCAAAAATTTACCAACCGAAAGTAGTAGTCACAATTACATTTTCTTAGAATCAGCAGATTTGAAAATTCGGAAACAATTAAATTCCTAATCCAAAAAATAACTCGTAGAACCTTCTCTGGACATCTAAAAATAAATTCAAGATTCCCAATTCATGAGCATCACATACACCCGCAAACCCATTTCCTAATCACACCACGGCGTCATGAACTAAAAAATGAAAAAAAAAAAAGATGAACTACTATCCACCACATATCGTCACACAAACACTGTTACCCTGGTTTATTTATACGGTACTACGGTATGCTGTATCCGCAAATAACAGACCCCGTGTTTGCGTACCAATAAATTGAACGAGACCCACCAGCGATCTGTCCAACTACACCCCCCCCCCCCCCTCTTCCAAATTTTCTGCGAGAAAAGATTTTCAAATTTCTTTTCTCTTCTTCTATCCTTTTCTGATTACACTTCTCAGATATCAAAATTTGTTTCTAATAAATTCGATCTAAATATCTTTCCATAGTCAGAATTTGTTTTGAATATCTGATTGTTTCTTTTTCATTTTATAGTGTTCCGTTTTCGCGGGAAAACTTACTATACCTTCCCACAGACAATGCTTTCTTATTGTCGAATCAATAAAATACTTGCATTCGACCACAATGCCATACAGTAGTCCCTCACGCGGTGCCTGCACATCTTTTCTGCATTCCTCGTCGTCGGTGTTTGCGGATGGTGTCTATAGTACTAACTTCAAATTTATTGTTTTTAGTTCATCTATTCTTTTGTGGAATATTCTAATCAAAGATTCCGAAACTTCCTAAAAAATGAGAAAAACGAAAATTAAAATCTTCGCCTCTTCCTTTTTTAAATCTATCTTCAGCATACGACACTATGTTTTGCTATGTATCTTTTCCATTGACTCAATTGTCCGCAAAATTTCGGCGCGGTGTTTGCGGACCGATCGCAAGAATTAGGAGGTTTTGGATACAACAGTATGTCCACTCGAATAAGTACAGTAGTTGTTCTGTCTCATTTGAAGTTTAGGAGTCCTTTCAAAAAACAGCTGTTCCTCCAGATAAAAAAATAAAATAAACTTATGCTTCGAATGTGTCAAAAAATGTATTTCCTATTCGCTTATTTTGCATCAAATGGATGACAAAGAAGACTTTTTAGGACATTTCAGTTTCAGAATTATGTTTCTGGAACTATCAAAATACCCCTATTTGCTCTATGTTCTGATGGGAGTCCTGTTTTTTCGGAGTGACCCCAGAACTGCAATATTTTGCCAGTCTTTTGCCAATCAGTGTCAGTTCTGGCTGAATTTTCCCGAATTTTTGGCCGCGATATCTCGGCACGAAAACGCTACCGTAATATATTAAAATTTAAAGGAACATTCCCTGATTTTTAGGTCAATTTTTAAATTTGTCATGTTTTTCGTAAGATTTTCAACAAATTTCGTAGCGAAAAATGATTTTTGTTCCGAAAATCACATTCCGCTCCGATTTTTGTTGAAAATCGTTCGAAAATTAAAAAAATGTAAAAATTGACCTGAAAATCAGAGTATGCTCCTTTAAATTTTAATATGAATATTACGGTAGCGTTTTCGTGCCGAGATATCGCGGCCAAAACAACGGGAAAATTCAGCCAGGACTGACATTGACTGAGGCACCGTTTTTCTTACCAATATTCTGAAAGTTTCTTTACTAAAACTATTTTCTATAAACCCACTTTTTTGTTAAAAAGTTTAATTTTTAATAAATCATTTTTCCTCTCCAAAATGTGTACGAATTTTTGAAATCAAGATAATTCGCAATTTTTTTTAATTTTCAGGGCATCATGAAGTATCTTTGCGTTCACTGTGGAGTTATGTTGGAGAAGACCAGCATGATTTTGTTACCGAAAAGCGACGGAATTCTAAACGATTGGATACGTCAGTACAAATTGCAAATTCCAACGTCTAAAGGCGGTGATCAATTCGTCTGCAAAACTCATCTAGCAGAGAGAAGGGTTCCGGAAAGAGTGAGTTTTTTCTTCGAAACTTTTTGAGCGTAAGTTTTTGAATTTCCAGGTTTCTCTTAAATCCTATCCTGAGCAGCCATCCATTTCTGGCGACATTATGCAAGATGTCAAGCTAGAAGAAGTTTACCAAACAGAAGAATACGGAAACGGATGGGAGGAACCCCAGCTACAGGCAGTAAAAGAGGAGGATTACGGAATGGGATTTGAAATGGAGGAGTCAAGTTACGAAACGTATGAAGCCGAAGAAGAAAGAAATTATGATCAGAGGAGCATTGAGATGGAGAGACCATCTACATCGAACTCAAAAAATTCTCCGAAAGCTTCAAATACTATGCCACGAATGGCGGAGATTGTGAATCTTCCATTGTGCTATCCAGAACTATCAGATGATCAAATTATGATATTCTGTGTGAAGAGAAGTAGCAATATCAGTGGAGAGATATTATTTGAATGTGGGATGTGTCCGGAACAATATTTGAACACTGGGGATAGTCGACCAATTCGTCTCCATTTGCAGAAGAAACATTGTGATATTATGGACACTTTCATCGCAACTGGACAAGCGTAAGTTTTCTTCAAAAAAATTTTTTCCGATATTCATCCAAAAACAATACCTCAAAATTGTCGTTTTCAGAAAAGCAGCACCAAAGGAATATACCCCGCTTTCGGAAAAAAAAATAAATCAAGCAAACCGAAAACTTTGTGAATTTCTAATCAAGAACGGTCTTCCTCTGAAATGTGTTCGAGATATGAATCTACAAATGTTGTGCTTCAATATGAATTCATCGTACACTCTTCCGTCTGAGGAAACTCTTTCCGAATATATTGACATGATGGTTGCGGAGAAAGAGGTAAGAAGTTTCTCTCCACACATAAATACATTACTTACTAATTTCAGATTAAAAAATCCAACATCGTATCTGGACCCGTGTCAGTGACATTCGATACGACATCATTCAACAATCAAAACTATCTAGCATTCACTGTACACTATCTTCAGAACAGAAAGAAAAAGAGATCAATTTTTCTTCGAGAATTCGAAATGAATGAGTAAGATTGTAGAGATTCGAAAAATATTTTTATAGTAAATGTTTACAGACCAATTGTTTCCTCAATAATGTGCACTATCAGAAATGCAATGGAAGAAGCCGGAATTCGAGCACAAATAACGTCTGTTGTATCTGGGAAAGTAGAACATGAAGAAGCTCTGGACACAATTGGATCCTTCAAACAAGTGTGAGTTCTTTTCTTTCAAGTCAGAAATATAAAGTAAAATACAACTTTTCAGAAACGTCTGCTTCACTGAAAACATCAACAAGTTCGCCGAAACTCTCATTCAACATCCAATATTTGCTAGTACCCTTCAAAAATTACGCGAATTCATCTCGAAATTTCCCACGAATCGTATTGTTTGGGGTCGATTCAAAGCGTACCTCATCAGGAAGCGAACGTACGGAGAATATCCCGAAATTGACGGCAGTCACTGGTATAGCACTTTGGATATGCTAACAAAGTGTTGTCATATGGTATCCGTTAAAAAAGAACTCGAATGAGTAGAATTCTGATAATTTTCAGCATCGATTGTTCAGCGAGTTTGCACACCAAAGCACCGCTCATGTGAAATATATTGCACCTGGAGAGAATGTGGAAGTTCTTTATCTTCAACATCTTCTGACTGTAATCAAGAATAATATGAAATCGGTTAGTCACAGTTTTAAATCAGTGACTGAATTATCCTTTTTCAGCTGCTTGAGTCAAATACAACAATTGCCGATGTTATCCCTGCCATCATGGATATTCATAAAGAATCAGGGTAAGTTCAATCTAACTTCCCAAAATCAAACGCAATGTGAACTATTTTCCAGACAAACATCAAACCCACTAGTATTAGATACAGTTAATATCATCTTCAACCGACTTTTGCTCCCATTCGTCTGTGAGGCCGATTCGCATCGATTTGCTCTCTTCCTCCATCCACGAAAGTATGCTGATGACACAGTTTTCTCACCAAAAGATTGGGAATCGATTGGAAGAGATATTTCTACTTTATTGGGTAACTTACATTTGGTCTGAATGTTCTTTTCAATGCAAAATTACAGCTGTCCGAGAACAGCGAACTGGAATCAGTATAACCGAATGTCTCAAATCATCATATAACGAACCCGTGGATGTGAGTTTTTCAGAAGATTTATTTACAAAAAGTTGGAACTCTTTCAGAAAGAAATCAAAGATTACACATCATCAATTGGTCGTGTGAGTGGAATCGAAGCGGATGTCTTGGATTTCTGGCATCGACACGAGAAACGTTTCCCAAGGTTGTCGAAACTGGCGAAAGAACTTTTCCTCATGCCAGTATTCTCCATTGATGCCTCTTTCTACCTTGGGTAAGTGGAAGATCCTATTTGTATTGTTTTCAATTCAAAATATTTTTCAGCGAGTACGGCCTCCTCACTTATACACTACAGGAGATGGAAGCTTCTAAGCAGAAGACTTTACTTTTAGCCTCAAGTGATCTGGTTGATTTCCGGTAAGTATTTTGATAATTTAATGGGAAAATGTTCCTCAATTTTCAGATCGAAGGGTAATGTAATGTGCAAGACGATTTGTGTGAAACGGAAAAAAGAAAACACCCATCACGATGATCTGTGGTATACACCGATCGATTTGAAGGCTCTTCAAGTCGGAGAACCAAGACCTATCGATACAAGTCGACCACCGAGATTCCCAACCACCTTAACTGCTCCACTAAATAAGCGAAGGTAAGACTCAAACTGTGACTATCCAAATAATTTGTTTTTCTCAGTTCTATCAGTTCTCTTCCGCCTCGACGTCCCCAGCTTTTCCATCCTCCGAGAACAACTTTCAAACAAGAATTGGCGAAAATCCAACGACCTGCTCAACCACAAAGAATGTATGCAGTGGCAAATCGTCCAGCACCCTACCCGAGACCAATGTATATTCCACAGAGACACGTTCCCCAGACTTTGGTGGAACCGAAGAATGAACCAATGGTCGAGGTTAAACAAGAGCAAGTTACGATGAGTCCATCTACTTCCGAAAAGAAGTTTTATCCAGTGAGAGTCATGCCTGGCACAACTCAGAGAGTGATAAAAACTATCGACGGGAAGTTAATGAGACTGAATAGACCTCGTGTTCCGTAAGTTTTTGTTCAAAAGTGTACAATTTTCAGTAACTTATTTCCAGAATCTCAACCATTTCCTTCAGCAACGGTGATGCATCGACTAATCCGGATCCCAATAAAAAGTATTTTGTTCGAACGAGAACCGGTGGTGTTACTCAAATACAACGACCGCCTCTTCTATAATTCCATTTGTTCAATATTTTCAATTGCAACGCTAGTTTTTTTCTACTATACATGTTCCCCTAACCGTTTTCTTTTAAGCTTCTAGGTGTTTCTACCCCAGTTTTGTTTTATAATTGTACAATTTGCTTCACTTTCATTCTCAGGTAATAATCGCGTTCTTATCATTTTTTTTCCAATTTCGTTTGTATGTATTTGCCCATACTTTTTCTACTAACTGTGTCATTCAAGATTGTTGACCCAGCAATAAATACCACCGGAATTATTTCTTTTTCATGTTTGGTTAGATGCTAACATCTTTGTTTCTTTCAGACTTCTAAACAGATTTCAACTTTTCCGGCACTTCTGAGAAGAAGTCCTCCAATTCTCGACTCTAAAGATCAACTATTTCTCAGAGCGACCTTTCATTGTTGTTTTTCGAAACATTCTCTTCTTTACTTTCTCACTCTAAGTCTCTATTGCGAAATGAGTCACCACAAACAAATTGCGAAACTTTGCCAGTTTCCACTATAAAAGGCCAACAACTCGCACTGATAGGGGCACATTTCTATTAGTTTCAGTTTCACAATATACATATTTCGAAAATAAACGGAATATTAACTCATGGCTGGTTGATTGTGGTGTATTTACAAGAAAGTGGCGGATTCTCTTTTCAGTTTTCGAAAACTTGCGAATATAAATGGAGGGTATATATACAACCGTATTGGGCGACATTTTCAGATTTTAGGTATCCATTTAAAAACAGTAACCCAAAAATGAAAAAAAAGGGTTTTCAGATTGTTCAAACTTTTACCGTTTCATTTTTCTAAAAACTCATATTCTCTTGAGACATGGCCTGTTTCTATTTTTCATTTTGTCTATTTCATCTATGACAGCTCTTTTATAATCAACTCATTTTCAGAATGACCGCTACCATAACCACCCATGAGCTCGAAGCTCGGGATCAAAAGATCGAGCAAGTGAAAGTTTTCACGGACAGAGCCGAAGTTCGTCGACTTGTCAAAGTTGCTCTAAAACCTGGAGTCAATGAAGTTATTCTGAAAGTGAGATTCATTTTGAATTGAGCCAGTTCTAGAACGAAAATAATTTCCAGAATCTCTCCACTAATTTGTCATCTGGGTCGATGAGAGTTGAAGGTAGAGGAAAAGCAGTGATTCATGATGTAGTCGTCAAGAATGTTTCTACTACCAAGGGAGAGTCGGATTCTCCAAAGGTTTATCAGAAAATCATTTCGTTTAGTGAATTGGAATTTTCAGATTGCAACCATTCGTGCCAGTCTTCAAGAGGAGAAAATGCGTCTTCAGAACATTGAGGATCGTGGAGCTGTGATTCAAAAAAGTATCGAAAACCTGGATAAAGTGTTTGGAGAAGTTGGAAGTGGATTGGTGAATCCACCAAAAGAAGGAGGCACTTCACTGAATGAAGGAACACTGACAAGTCTCAAAAACTTTTTTGATTTTTATGGAAACAATTCGGAAACTTATAGAGAAAGTGAGTGAAATATGAAATTCACAGGAAATCTAGTATCAAAATTTCAGAACTACGAGTGATTGAGAACGAGCACAAAAACCAAAAGGAAAAAGTACAGAAACTCGAAAAAGAACTAAAAAACCTTCAAAACAGAGGCAATCAAGTGTTCATGTCACAGTGAGTTTCATATGATTAGAAATTATGATCGTAAATTATTATTACAGAGCTGCCACAATCACTCTAGAATGTTCCGAGGCATGTGACGCTGAATTGGATGTGATTTATCAAGTGCATAATGCAGGATGGTCTCCTTCTTATGATATTAGAGTGGATACTGAGAAATCATCAATGAATATCACTTATTTTGGAAAGATCAGACAACATACAAACGAAGATTGGAACGATGCTCCCCTCGTGCTTTCCACTGCTCAACCATGTCTTGGCGGGAAGATTCCTGAGCTGGGAACTCTTGAAGCTGTACTTAGACGTTACGTGCATTATACTCCACAACAAAGGGCACCACCTGGGGCGCTATTTGGGGCTGTTCAACAACAACAAATGCAACCGCAATGTTTTTCGGCCACTGCAGTTGCAGCACCTTCGCCACCGCCACCAATGGCCGTTGCGGTTTCTTCTGAAATTACTCAAAACACGTTGAGTACTGAATTCAAGATTCTGAGACAAGCAACTATTTATCATGGAACAAATGATCACAAAGTCACAGTCGGAATCGTGAATTTTTCACCAAAGCTTGTTCACGAGTCAGTTCCAAGCAAGAATGCTTCAGCTTTTCTCACTGCATCTGCCGTTAATACTTCTGAATTGGCATTCTTGTCCGGAGAATCGTCTGTTTACCTCAATAATGCATTTGTGGCAAAGGTAAGAAAAAAGAAAATGAAATATTAGGAAAACTGAAATAAATTAAATTTTTAGAGCCATCTCAAGAATCTGTCTCCAGGAGAGAGATTCAGTTGCTCACTCGGAGTCGACACAGCGATTCGTGTGGAATACAAACCAGCGAAAAAATACCACGAGGAAGGTGGATACATCACGAAACATTCTGCAAACATCACCGAACAGACCATCTCAATTAAGAATACTCGCAAAGAGCAACCAGTTCTGCTCACCATCAAACATCATGTTCCACGTAGCACTGATGAGAAGATTCGAGTGAAATTAATTTCACCATCTGCTACGCCATATGATCCAGAGAAGGCTAAAAACGATAATGAGAATGCAGAGCCATCGGAAGGAGCTAAATTCAATTCAAGCAACAATTTGGAATGGACTGTCAAGTTGGCTCCGAGCTCCTCGAACGATCTGGTTATAAAGTATATGGTAGAACATCCAAAGGATGAAACTGTACAATATCAAGAAAAGTATTAACAATACGAATACCACAACAAGGAAAACCCTTTTGTCTTGAATTTCCTGAATAAAGTTTTTAATTGTTCCCCATCCTGCCATATTTGTCCCATTATTCATCCGTTTATCCGGTTATTATCTCTTCATTTTTTTTCGTTATTTTCTAACTAAACTATTCAGATGACTACAATTCACGAGTTCGACATTCGCGACCAAGTAATCAGCAACATAACAATTTTAAGTGATCGTGCCGAGGTGAAGAGGATAGTTCCAGTTTCAGTGAAAACTGGAATCAATGAAGTACGGTTGAAGGTAAGTACTGAGATCAGGTAGTTCAGGTAGATCATCATGCTTTTCAATTTCAGAACTTCTCCACTCGCCTTCAAAGAGATTCGGTTCGGGTAGACGGTCGGGGGAAAGCAACGATTTGTGATGTAACAGAGAAAGATATTCCTGCATTGCGAGTGGAAACAGACTCTTCGAAGGTGGGATTTTCTCACTTTCAACTCTTATGAATATGATTTCAGATTGCTGAGTTGAGAAAAGAACTTGCAAACTATGAAAGTGTCAAGAAAAGTCAAGAAGATCGAAGAGATATTCTCACGAAAAAGATACAGGGGTTGGCTCGGACTGTTGGGGATATCGGAAAGGGAGTTATGAACCCATCGAAGGAATCTGGAAGTGTTGTAATTGATCAGCAACTTTTGGAAGGCCTTCAGAAATTGTTCAATTTCCATGAGACAGAGTCAGAAGCACTGACAATCAAACTGCGAGAAACTGAACAAGAAATCGAAAAAACAGTTGAGATGTTGAGTAAAATTAGGAATGAGCTGGGTAGAGATAAGAATGGTGGTGTGACTAGAGTGTCGCAGTAAGTTTAGACTTAATTTTCTAAAATCATAACATAACTTTTCCAGTTCGGTCATTATTACACTGGAAGCATTCGAAGAAGGAGATGCTCAATTAGATATAACTTATCAAGTAATCAAATCTGGTTGGCAACCATCGTATGATATTCGTGTTGACACTGAAAAACCATCCATGACCATTACTTATTACGGAAAGCTTTACAACCATTGTGGAGAGGACTGGAATGAGTTCCCAGCTATATTGTCGACGGCTCAACCATCTCTTGGAGGACATATTCCTGAGCTCGGAACACTCGATGCATATTTTTATAGACCTGTTCTAAAAGTACGCTCTCTCGGTGTGCGGAGCCCTATGATGATGATGAGAAGAAGTGCTGCTGCACCACGAGCGTATGAAGAAGCTGATGAAATTGAAGAGGAATGTGACATGGATGTTCCAATGGAACGTCCACAAATGGAGGTAACTGAGAAAGCGTTGAGCACAGAGTTCAAAATCGCTCGTAAATCGACGCTTCCAAATGGAACTATCGATCATAAAGTGATCATCGGAACTGTTGTTCTAACTCCGTCTCTAATCCATGAATGTGTTCCTTCGAAGACTGCTGCTGCATTTTTAACGGCGTCCGCTGTGAACACCTCTGCTCTACCGTTCCTTGCTGGTGAAACTTCGATCTTCTTGAATGCCGCTTTTGTCGCAAAGGTATACGATTTCAATAGGATTTTTTTCATGATTCTTTTTTCAGAGTCATATCAAAGACGTGTCTCCCGGAGAGACATTCACATGTTCTTTGGGTGTCGACACTGCAATTCGTGTAGAATACAAGCCTGCCAAGAAGTTCCATGAAGAAGGAGGCTATATCACTAAACATTCCGCTCATGTCACGGAGCAAACCATCTCTGTGAAAAATACCAGAAGTGGACAACCAGTTTTCCTCACTATCAAACACCATGTTCCTCGCAGTACTGATGAGAAGATTCGCGTTAAACTAGCAGCTCCAGTGGTGGATCCATACGATCCATCCACAGATGTGGATAATGAAGTAGTGGTAGCAAGAGAGGGAACTAGAATGAACAAGGATCACAACTTGGAATGGACCGTAAAGTTGGCACCAAACAATTCCGAAGATCTTATAATCAAATGGATTGTTGAACATGCTAAGGGTCAAGATGTTGTTTTTCAGGAAAAGTTTTAACTCAGCTTTAATATTCATGTGATAATTTCTGTACATTACATATCATCTAAAACCTTCCTCTCCAATAAATCTCTTTAAATTTGATAATTCCTTCATTCAGATAATAATATTATGTCAGACTCACAGACCCGTTCATCACCTTTTATCACCGTAGCATCATTTCAGTCATTCTACAGTAAGAATTCACTTGTTGAACTGCGATTTCTTCTTCAAAATTTCGAAGACTATTCCGTATAGCTTCTTTGTTTCCCCGGAGTCGAGGATCATAAGACCACGTTTTGTTTTGAGGACTGCATTTATTGAGATCTATCGGACCAATTAATGGATTGTACCATTGACTTCTTCCCATTTGCACTGGTCTGAATTTTCGAATTTACTTTTGATTCAAAATAGTTATGAAACTAACCTCATTCCAATATTTGGAGTTTCCCTCAACTGATTCGTCTTCCATCCATGAAACATGAAATCAATATCAGAATGCCATAACATTGATGTCAACCACCCATCTCGTGCCCATCCGGTTCCCTGAAGTTTTTTAAAAATCGTCATCTGATTATCAGTTAATCTAACTTTTCTCATAATTCGAACTTTTCCGAAATCAGTTCCTGCTCCAAAAATTGCTCGGACACAAGCTTCATAAGTGAATAAATCGTCGAATCCCTCCGATTTGTTATAAACCCTCTTGCAGATATTCGTTTCTATTTGAGCATGAGGGAAGAGTTTTTCAGCTAGGAAAATCTTAAATACGCCTTTGATAAGTACACTTTTGAATTGTGTGACTTACGTGAAGTGCTCCATTGTCAGTTCCATGAAAGCTTTTTGGGAGTTTAAATTCATAGTCAGCGAAATCTGAATATCGTTACTCATATTTTTCCAACGTTTAAAAAAACGGTTACCATTGAGTAAATCAATTCCGTATTGGGTGTTTCGAGCAATATAAGACCCCGCCATAACTTCCCAATTATAAAATCTATCGTAGAATGTGACATCTATGCCAGGGTCCATGTAATCTTCAATTTTCCTATGAGGATTCACGATTCCAATATCTGCATCGAGGAATAGAATTGTGTCAAAAAGTGGGAGGATTTTTGCAGCTACGCAATGTCGACGGAAGAATTTCTGAAGAGTAAATATTTTACGAGCTACACCATTCTATTTGGAAGTTTACATCTTTATGAGAACAGTTAAAATCGGAATCCACTGCTAACACAAACTCATATTTGTGAATTTTGCAATAACATCGGACTGATTCTGTAATTCGCGATTGAAATTTTGATACATCAATTTGAAAGGTACTCACGAATCGCAATGTCGTAGTATTCTGGTTTCGTTTCCTTTGTCACCACTATCACAATTGCTATCCGATTATGCGGTGACTCTGTTTCATTAGTTCCGAATAATTTGAAATTGATAAGATCACTGAGCTGAAGTTTCAAGAGTACAAAGTTCGGCAAAAAAATTTCAAAACATACACTTCCATTAAGAACAAACTTTTTTCTCAGCTCTTCCGTATTCCAAGCAACTTTTCCTTCCGGTATCTGAAGCTCTTATTGAATACTGAATTCAAAAAAGTCTGATACTAACCGTGTCAAAAACTAATACAATACCAGTGTACACAAAACAAACGAATAAGACAATTAAGAAAATCCAAGAGTAGCTGTAATTCTTTTCAACTCCAGGAACCAATGAGTACCTTCTGAAAAAGTATACAATTTACTGAAAACAGAAAAAAAAACTCACATTCTCCACGAAGACATATTTCAATCTGTCCTGTTTCTATTTTTCCCTTTGTGTTTGCACATTAGTCACCTCCTCTAAAGTCGCGGTCAAAGCGGACGTTTTTGGAATTTCGGCAAGCTGTGCCAACTACCTTGGATGCATTATTATTACTAGTCAGACAAAGATAGGAGCGGATGTTTGATAGTGTTCTATAATAAATGTTGAGTCGGCTAATTGTTTTTTGATTCAAAGAAAATTCCGAATTCTTTTTTAGATAAGAAATGGGTGAGAACGATTTGCACGGAAGTATATAAAACATCGCTTCAAAATAACAAAGAATGTTCCACAATTCCTTTTTGGAGTTACCCTTGGTAACGTATACAAATGTTGTTCTTCCGTAAGCTTGTTGCCAATAACAACATGTTTTTTTTTCAAAACGTTTATTCAACAATAGAAAAAAATACGACTACACATAATAGTTCCACCCGTAACGTAAAGAGAACTATTCAAAAACGAAATTAGAAACCGTAACAAAATAATTCTCATACAAAAGACTTCATCCTGTAGAAGAAATGAAACTGCTGCTTTGTCACCTTATTTCTGTACTCTGTCAAACTTGTCATCATTTCTTCGGAATCCCCTAACAACCGTTCATCGTAGTTCCACGACATGTTTTTCGGATGACATTTGTCGAGATGAATAGCACCGATAAGCGGATTGAACCACTCGTACATCGAAGTCTTCACCGGTTTTATCCTTCGATTTGGAATCGTTTGTAACTGACTCGTTTTCCATGAATGGAGCATGAAGTCTCCGATTTCTTTATTCCAAACTCCATCGGTTATCCAACTGTCTCGTGCCCAACCAGTGCCTTTTTTCAGGATTTTCACACGATCGAATTCAGTTCTCGCGCCAAGGATTCCACGTAGGCAGGCTTCATAAGTGAAGACGTCATCAAAGTCTCGGGAATATTTGTATGGTTGACGACACAAATCGATCATGTACATTTCTTCCGGGAAAAATCGTTCAGCGATGAAGAACTGAAAGTTAAAAACTTTTGTCACACCTGATTCATAGTCATTTTGGCTGAGCATAAATCATTTTTGTTTTCCTATACGTACCTAGATCAAGTAGTTCGACTCTAGCTTTAGTTTTTTTTTTCTGACATCTGACTTTTTTTCTGACTACAAACTGGTGCATTTCTAGTGTAGAGAGGAATTTAACTTTGTTTAAACCCTTATTTACTGAAACTTCAAAATATAGGCTTTCTTTTGTTTTTGAGTTTAATCAAATTGGATAAGTTTGAGCAGAGTTATGGCTGCCCAAAGTGCGTCCTACCGCTTTTCAGAAAAATTTATTAAAAAGTAGGTCAACTTGAAAACTACGCATCCACAAAAAAATTCCTCCACGTGACCCACTTATTTTTTGATGCTCTATCTATTGGTAATGTTTTCAGCCCAAAGTATCGTGGGCGTTCCATGTGAATTGTTTTCTTTTTAATTATTTAAGTTTGATAAAGATGATTCAAGTTTGTAACAGTTCCCCTATCAGATTTTCCACAAAAACTCACATGAAGTGCTCCATTGTCAGTTCCATGAAAACTGTCAGGCAAAGTGTTCTCATAATTCGCGAAATCCATCAAAAACTTGCTAGCGTATGGAGTATTCATGACCAAATAAGAACCTGCCATAATCTCCCAATTATAAAATCGATCGTAAAAAATGACATCAAAGTTCTGGAACATGTATTCTTCGATGCGTCTCTTTGGATAAACGACGCCGATATCGGCATCTAGAAATAACACGGCGTCGAAGTTCGGCAGGATTTTTGCGATTATACAATGCCGCCGGAAAAATTGCTGTAATAGAGGGCAATGATTATCTACAATATCTAAATGGCCAAAAACCAACATCTTTTTGGTAGCAATCAAAATCTTTTTCCACCGCTAAAATGTAGTGATATCCTTGAATTTTTGCATAGCATTTCACTGTGCCTGAAATTAAAAGTGGGGCTAGAATTTTTTTTCGAAAACTTTGAAAACTCACTTATAGCAATATCATAAAACTTTGCCTGTTCTAATGAACGGAGTACGCTGACAATTGCAATTTTTGGTTTTTCAACAACATTATACTGTATTTCATCTCCAACTATTTCGTAGCCAACGGTTTGTCCATCCTGGAAATTGAAGCTTTGTGAATCCAGTCTCAGAATTCATAAAAATCTAAAACTCACTTCAGGATCATCTGCTAAATACTGCCTTCTTAAAATTTTCAGTTCATCTTGTCTCTGTTTACTTTTCAACTGAAAATTCGAAAATTTCGCTTTTTCTCCCAAATTGAAACTCTTACCTGATAGTCTATAATAAAAATAAACCCAAACAATGAGACCATAACCAGTATCCTCAGAATATTTTGTAACTTGCATAAATTAAGGAGCATTCTGAATTTCGAGTTACATTCTTCAATATATTGCATTCTTCACAGAAAAACAGTAGATAGAGGAGGAGAACGGTCTGGCTAGAAAATGAAAAGGACAATAAAAAAGCAGGGGAACATCCAGTTTTCCGATTTCAATGAAGAATTCGAAAAAAAAGTTTGATGAGAGTTGCGCAATTGCCGATATGCAGCTGAGGATCAGAAACTAGCACTCGGCATTCATACAGATGTTTGAATGTTTATGTTTATAAATTAGTGCATATCGGATTCGTGAGCATAGTACATACGATATCTGAAGTTTGTATGTTCTTAAATTCAAGCGTCCGAAACGTTTTACGAAGTGTTTGAGTGAAAAGTTGCTTCGGGTTGATTGACTAGTACATTTTTTTCCGTAGTTACCGTAAAATCTCTAATAGAGCGACAACCAGAAGTCCGTACGACCGCAATTTTTGCTATTTGGCGGTAAAAATTTGAGCAAACAAAGATATTTTTTCTCAGATACAACACTCACTAAATATGATCTTCAGAAAGTTGAGAATATTTTCGAAATAAGTGTTACTAACTTGTTATTCGGGTGTTGCACCATTAGAGGTTCTACGGTACCTTAAAATGGTAGAAAATTAAGTCAAAAAAGTATTGATTAGATGCGAAATGCACTATTTGTGCAGCTGCCTGAACATTGTGGAAATGTTCCGAATTGAAAAATGCCACGATATGCCTTCTCTCTGTGTCTGTCTCATGTAAAGATATCTGCCTTAATAATCTGCCAAGAAACAAGAAAGCTTCGGAAGACTCCGTCGGTCGTACAGTTCATGTAGTGGACCGTATCTTGCCGAAAAATCATTTGTCTCTTATTTCCAATCGGTTTTTCATAACTTCCGAATCTCCAAAAATTTATTCGATGATCACGCACAGAGAAAAATGTCGAAAAGAGATGATGAAAAATAAATGAAATACGCCTATATGAAATACGCCGATAATATGAAATACGCCGACAGTTTAAAGTTTTCGCAGAACCAATGTTCGTTTCAGATGATCGAATTTATGCAATCTGTCGATTTCTGGTCCAGTTATCTCCGTCGATGTTTCAAAGTCTTCGGAAAACGTCGCAATCCATTCGAATCCTGGAAGATTAGTGTTATCTTGTAAATCGTGTGGGGCTGTGTGTATGTTTCTTTCTTTTTTACAAGAAAGGGAAATTTCAACCGAAACAGAAGCGGCAGACAACTGGAAATACTTATAAACAGAACATCAATCAAGCAGATTCATGGCACAACAAGAATGAATAATAAGGAGCTAGAGGTTCGTTTCAAGAGTTTTTCAACAATTACAGTTAAAGAAATCAAATCAGTTCAGCACAACTTTTGCTACAGTATCTCCCCGATCCTCACCTGAAATGAGCATTGGCAGCCGAGCATGTCCATAAATCCTCTTTTGATTGAAAATAACTGCATCCCTCCCAATTGAAATTCCCAAAAAGAACAATCCGCCTTTCTTCAACGAACATCCCAACATTGCCATCATTTGAAGATCCCCAAATGCATCCAACACATCCCCATACCTTCCTAAACCAACACTTCCGATCGTTTCGTATGTTGCAACAAAATCAAATGATTGACCGTATCTAAAACTGATTTGAATCATTGAACAGTTCCTGGGAATGCAAACAAACTTGTGATGTTTCTCTGCGAATTCCACAAAAGACATAGACGAGATATCATTAGTCTCTCGAGCCACTTGTCCGACGGAGAGGATTCGAGAAGCACCTGAAATAACATGAACGGAACAATGATCGGTTGAACTTTTGAAAGGTAGCCAGATCAAATAGCAGAGTTCTAATTCTGTAAAACACACCATTCTGAATTGCCTGAACTTCAACAATCGGATGATCACCAGCTAGAACAAGACCTCGTTTTCCAGTCAGGTAATAACTTTTCATCGCATTGTGCATTGAAACTAAAAATTTATTACTAGTGTGGAAGATACAGACAAAACTAACTTCCCGACATGTCATCCACTAATCTCAAAACATCTCTCGCGTGCCAGGTGACAATATCAGCAATGTTTTCCCAACTCTTGTACGTTATGTTCAGTTTAGCTCGGTCATCGGTGTACTTCTAAAAAAATAAATAGATTTACGACTCCAAATGTGAACTCACATAAGAAACTCCACTATACTTGTTCGTCAAAAAGTCTCTCTGTCCGCCATCAGGAAGATAGGCTCTTGGGCGACGATTCGTTCGTTTCTTTTGCAATTCCAACCAGTCAGAGAATTCCTTAAATCGTTAATTTGTAAATTAGAAACGCTTTATTTCAATTACCCATGTGCAATTCATTTCGTATTTTGAGATCACTGTTACGAACGGATAAGTAGGAATAGTCAGAATGTAACCGTATTTTTTATAGAGCTGAAAGTATACTTTTGGTTTTCAAATTATCCTCCCAAAACTTACTTCCTCTCTGAATTCAAGAAAACTAATATCTCCAACATGAGTCCGTACATTTTGTCGTAGATATATATTTGGGTCTTGGAATATGGTTCTGATATCTCCTCCCCCGTACGTATTCCATAGAACTGATCTTCCGAGCAGGATTTTGTCATAAATGTATCTGAAACCAGTTTTGTGCAACTTATCCTATTTAGTGATATCCTGCTCACACTTTATTTATGTAGAAAACAATGATAACAGTGCATATGAATAGCAAAAGAAAAAATCGTGGCATTGTGGAAACAAAAAGGGAAAATGATTGGAGAGGAGAGAAGAGGAAACAGTGTTTAGTATCGGTTGGGGAGAGTTTATGGTTCCGAACGAACAAAAAATACATGCACGATATTGATTCGAGTACGACAAGAATAGGTTAATGGCTTCTTTGAGCAAACTTTGGAGTTTCTAAAGCATTCATCCCACCCTATTTTCAATAATTTAAACTCAAAATTCAGAATAGAGAAAAGTTACTCGTATCGAAACAACAACAACTACACGCCTTGAAAAATGAAAGACATTAATTAAAGTTTCCTCAATACAATAGTGTTCTGTGTCATTGAGAACAGAGGCTTAGAGTGAAGACGCTCCGCAGAGAGATCCTTCGATTCTTCGGTTTCTCCAGAGAAAGTTCCAAGCCACTCAAAACCGTAAAACATCATCGCAAGACGAACGGATCCGTAGATTCGGTGAGCGTTATATTGAATGGCGTCCGTTCCCAATGGGACTCCAAGGAACATAAGACCTGAAAACAAACTTTTTTGAATTTGAAGTCCATGATTTCGATTCACCTCCTGGCTTCAGGATACACTTGATTTTGAGCATCTCTCGCAGATCACCGATCGGATCAATTGGGTCGCCGTATCTTCCCAATCCAGAATGTTCAATAGACGAAAACGAAGCAGCAAAGTCGAATGTGTTTGCGTATCTGAACAATCATTTCTGTTGAAGAACTCATTTCCGTTCAAAAAATTGAAAATCACAAAAATAGAGATCAAAATAAAACAATGAACTGTTGGTCAAATTCTCACGTACTTCTGCCAGTTGGACACAAAATCGTGTGGTAGAATAGAAGACATCTTATCTCTGAACTCCTCCTGAATCGTCAAGTTATTGTACTCCACCGTCAGAATTTTTGAGGCACCTGAAAATCTACGATTAAACAAACAGAAAAAGTTCGATAACTTGCCATGAACAAGTGCTGAAACTTCGACCCATGGCTGCATACTTCCGATGACAACTCCACTCATTCCATCCAACCGGTAATACTTCATGGCATCGTACATGGAAACTAAAAGAAGAGAACTGAACTTATCTCTGGTGCATCTTCTCACCTCCATCTGTTCCATATGCCAATCCTCCAAGCCTCCGTCTCGGCCACGTTATCAATTCGGACAGCTTATCCCAATTTCTTGGTCTCTCTCCCTTGACCGAATTTTTGTCGTTGATGTACCACTGAAAAATAGAGGCAATTCAAAAATCTCGAAACTTGATAATACCGTATTGATAGCAGTGTAGTTCTTTAGAAGAAATTCATCAATTCGATCTGCCGAAATCTCTTTTGGAGGATACAATGGTTGTGGAAGTTCGGAAATTCTCTTCCATTCGGAGAACACTTCATCACATGTTGGCTCATTGAGCATCCGTAATGTTGGAACTGGTAAACTGGGATGAATGATTTCGTATCCAAACTTTTTGAATACCTGAAAGTCTCCCCAGTTGTAAGAATAACCTAACCAAATGAACTAACATTCTCATTCAATTCCTCCATTGAAATCATTCCTTTGTGGGTCTTGACACTAATTTCCTTCAGACTGGATTCTCTTGGAAGCTTTGGATCAGACGATGATTCTGCCGTTCTCAGTCTTAGAACCGCATTTCTCTCTTGAATTAGCCTGAAATAAGTAAAAATTTTAGACTCAGAACTTCCTAATTTTAGAATCCGAAAAAACTTACAATGTTGCAACCATAAGAAAGAGACCAATGAATAGAAGTAGTGGGTACCAACGAGAAGAAAACACAATTGGATGGGCTCTGTTGATCATTCTCGTTAGCTTTACCTGAAAACGAGCACAAAATCACTGGAATCATGCGTGTATTTTGTTTGCACATCTGGACAGGACAATGGATTAGAAAATCGAGAAAGTGGGCGGAGCTCAATGGGGTTTTGAGAGAGAGCGGAAGGTGGTGCTAATCGCTTCATTTATAAGGACTAATGTTTGTTGAAAATTGTGTATATAGTTTGTTTGACGAATCTGTATTTTGTAGGGGTAGAGTCTCTGAAAAATCAATAATCGAGAGATGAACCAGGCACCAAAATAACGAAACCAAAACAAAAGACAAAAGTTTGAAAGCCAGAGCAAAAATTACCAGGCTCATATCGGAGATGGTCGTGTTTCCTGAAAACGAAATTTCCATATTAAAAAAAAATCTATTGTATAGGGACCACTCTTGAGATCACACTCTTTTTTGTAAACTACCAAGGTATGAAAAAATAATAATCGTTTATGAAAAAAAGAAGGAGCATTGTCTTGAAGTGTATAAGCTTGCAAATGTCAAAAAAATGAAACTTTCCAAGTGCCTGCTCTATCACCAGTCACAACAATAGAGATCAAAGTTTCCTCAAAACCATTGTGTGTTGTATCATTCCGAATTTAACATTTGAATGAAGACGGTGAGAATTCAAATCGAATGGTTTCTCTTGTTTTCCTGAAAACGTATCCAACCATTCGAACCCATAAAACATCATTGCGAGTCGAACAGGGCCGTAAATTCTGTGTGCATTGTATTGAATTGCATCGGTTCCCAACGGGAAAGAAAGGAATAATAAGCCTGGAACAGAAATGAAATGATTGAAGCCAAAGAGTTCAACAGTTACCTCCTTTCTTCAGGATGCACTTAATTTTCAACATCTCTCTCAAGTCACCAATTGGGTCCAGTGGATCTCCATACCGCCCAAGTCCAGAATGCTCAATTGAAGAGAATGATGCAGCGAAATCAAAAGTATCAGTATAACTAAAGCAGTATTTTTTTGGGAATACAAGAGCAGCTCAACCTTACTTTTGCCAGTTCTTCACAAAGTCAACTGGGAATATTGAAGACATTCTATCCTTAAACTGCTCTTGGATTTCGAGTGGATTGTATTCCACTGTTAGAACTTTCTTAGCACCTCAAACAAGAGAAGTTAATGTATCAAATTCTTAAGTTTCCCCAAACCATTCTTCAATGCCATCACTTCTACCCACGGTTGCATACTTCCAATCACAACTCCACTCATCCCATCGAGTCGGTGAGACGCCATTGCGTGATACATTGAAACTAAAATCTATTTCTTTATTTGATTTTGAGACTTGTTTGTGGCCATAACACGAATTACGATTCAATTGGTAAAGATCTTCCTAGTCTCACTGCTCTTTTGTTCTAGAGAAATACTCGTGACTAATCATCAAAACCAGTATTGGCATTAGAAGTCAATAAACCTGTGCAAACATATTTGGATATTCATTGAAGAAGTAACAAACGTTTACGGATCAAAAATCGAAATATTTGCAATGTTTTCAAAATTCAAATAAACCCACCTGATTCAATATGATATGCCATATTCGCTAATTTCTCTTTCGGATACTCCATCAACTCTGAAATTTTATCCCAATTTCTTGGTTTCTCCCCTACAATCGAGTTCTTGTCGTTCATGTACCACTGAAAATATTTTTGTTTAGTTTACTGGTGTAACTCGATTCCTCACAGTTCCCAATGCTGCATATCCGAAAAGAAGGAAAGCATCTCTCTCATTAGTTGGAATATATTCTGGTGGAAACTCTGGTTGAGGTTGTTGGGAGACACGAAGCCATTCAGAAAATACTACATCACAAGTCGGTTCAGCGAGCATTCGAAGTGTTGGAACCGGGATAGTAGGCTTCTCGATTTCGTAACCGAGAAGTTTGTAAACCTGAACAATATCTTTCATACTAATTAAAAAAACAACTTACTTTTTCATTCAGCTCCTGCATGGTCACATATCCCTTATAAGTCTTCACATTGTACTCATTCAGATCGTATTCTGATTCTTTTGAAACACCGCTATTCATTATTGGATATCTCAACCGAGAAGTTATTCTATTAATATAATCAGAAGTTGAAGGTGTGCTTGTGTACCTGTAACAATAATCGAAATAATCTAGGTTACGAACAAACACTTACAAAATGAATACTATTACTAGCAGAACGAGTAAAATAAACGTTAAAACTACACGAGAGCATGGATTCGGGGCAGTTGCTCTATTGCTAGGAATCATTGAAGTATTCGAAGGAATGAGATATTCCCAAGTAGGAAACGTAACGGGCTTTATCTTCAAAAGATCTTCTCCTGTCCTTCTTATGACTAAAACCTTGCCCTCCCGAATTTAGTCCAGATGATCACTATCTCTTCATTGGACTTTTGGATGAATTTTCACATTTCAAATATTTCCACAAAAAATTATTCAGATTCGATTACCTGAACACACCCGATTTCCTACCATGCATTGTGAAAGTGTTAATCCGCCTGGTTTCCCTTTCCAATCTGTGTCGAGCTATTATTACCACTACTTTCACAATTTTACAATACATTCAATAGTATGTTTTTACTTCTCCTCATTGTTTCTTCCTTATTTAGCATTGCTCATTCTATCAAATGTTTTGGAGGAGTCGCTGAATTCGGAATAGATAAAGGTGTGTTTCGATTTTTACACTCATGAATCCAGACTAAATATTTTGAAGATGACTACGTCGATTATATCTGTCCTTCTTTGACATCTTGCTACATACGTTTGGTGATTGAAAATGTGAATAAGCCCGATCAAAAAGCACTTATGATGAAAGGATGTCTAGAAAAAGCGATGGAAGATTCTTATCAGAACGTGGTACGCATCGGAACTTGTTTTTTGTGTATAGAAAATTCCTGATTTCAGCCACTTTGCTCCAGTATAGACTTCTCCAACATTACAAGTGATGATGCACTTCCAGCAGAAATCAAATGCACTTGTTCTAGAGTGAGCGTTCTTTTTTCAATAATGTAATTCAAGTTTTTTTCAGGATTTTTGCAATGGCAGCTTCGAGGACGACCCCAATCTAACTAGAGGAATTTCAGCAAACTTTTTAGTTTTTCTTGTCTCTAGTTTTTATTTAATTTTTTAGATTAATAAAGGTTCTGAACCAAAATAAAAGTGTGTCACATAAAAACTGAATCATCATCACTTTGCCCGTCGGCTGTTCCGAATGCATTGTTGTCAAAACCAAACCCATACAAATATTGTGATGAACCTGCAAAAAAAGTTCGAAAATCGGATTCCGAAAACTTAAGCGCACCTGATGGATGCCGATGATCAATCATATCAAAATCTAGATCTGGTTCGAATGCAGTACTTTTCCTTGTTTTTAGCTCTTCCTCTTTACTCTTCCATGTAGTTTTTCTACTCATTTCTATTCCATCTTCACCTAACACTTCTCCATTCGCCTGCTCCCCACCACTCGTACCCATTGCGCTCACCTGAAATTGAATCTCAAAAAAAGGAAAGTAAAAAAATAAAAAAGAACTAGGGGGCACCCGGAGTTGAACCGGGGACCTCTCGATCTGCAGTCGAATGCTCTGCCACTGAGCTATACCCCCGCATGGGTATCTCTATATGTGGGGAAAAGATATTCGGACGGAAGACTGGTTCACGATAACGGACAAACACACGAGGCTTGCGGCGATCGGGAGAAGAACGGTCACAGAACAAAGTGTACAGTGAAGAGTGAAACAATGGGAAAGTGTGAGACGCAGACTTACGTTTATCATCATTCCCATCCGTGCAAACGCTCCAAGTTGGGCCATTCCAAGACCAAGTCCTCGGTTGATGCTGATCTTCTGGGCCATCTGAAAATTAGAAGTTGTTATTATTCAGTTTTCCCAAGTTTCATCGCGCTCCATTGCGAACTTGGGGAAATTCAAACTTTTGATCTTTCCCGCTCACTTTTTTCTCATGTAGGTCACTTAAAATATAATAATTTGGTTGATTTTGTGTTTTCGACGTGACCTACATGAGAAAAAAGTGAGCGGGAAAGATCAAAATTTTAGAATTTCCCCAAGTTCGCAATGGAGCGCGATGAAACTTGGGAAAACTGAATAATAGGAAGAACGAAATTTCAGACTAGACATTCTTTTGTCTTCCCAGCTGTATCCACTGTTAAAAACTCAACAAAACAGGAAAACAATTGTGTTTTGTTAGCCGTATTTATAACTTCGAAGTTACTATAAAAGGTACAAGCAATGACATGAAAAAGGGTACATTGGAAATGCATCACTTCTATATTTTCATCCTTTTTTCTACTGTGTACAGTCAAACCGTGCCATCTGGAAACTCAACAAACTCTCCGAATATACTATGCGATCTCTGTAACAGTGGTCTTTCTCTGGTTCAATCTCAACTTTCAGTTCTAGAATCAATCACTAAAAATAATCTCGCATCTCTGGTGAATGTGAGAATCTTCTTTCCATTCAACAGCTTCATGTTTTTCTATTTCAGAAGATGTGCAAAGCTGCTCCAACTGACATTCCAATTGTCAAAGCGTTATGTGTAGTGCTCGAGGACGATCTAGTCAATGCTTTGATCACACTGATTCAGGGATTAAAGGATCAGACAAGCCCAGATATTCTTTGTGGATACTTGAAAGTTTGTGATAAGAAGATTTGAAAACAATGAAAACTTCACATTTTTTCAATTATTTTCTGCACTCAATCCGGCACTGTTCTAGAACGCCGGAACGAACGAAAAAAATCCCGGAACGAAAAAAAATCCCGGAACGAAAAATAAAATCCCGGAACGAAAAAAAGAATCCCGGAACGAAAAAAAATCCCGGAACGAAAATTAAAATGCCGGAACGAAAAATAAAATCCCGGAACCAAATTTAAAATCCCGGAACCAATTTTTTTTCTCTTTTAGTTTAAAACAGTATGTGTTTTTATTCATTGAACCCCACTTTTTTGAAAAAAATACTTCATAACTTGAGTTCAGGAAATCGTTAAAAAAAGGGACCTATTGCAGATTAGGGTCTCTTGAGGTTTCTCAAAAAAAATTGGGGTCTTTTCAAATTTTTTTCTATAATAGATTTACAATCTTACTAAATAGGCTTAGTAAACGCCCCAGATCTTTCATAATCACCCCTCCTGACAGATACCATTTTCACCCCCACTTACTCTAAAATCACCACATTGCACTTTTCAGGATGACCCCATTCGATTGAAATTTTAGCTCGCTCTGGGGCGTTTCTAAGCCTGTGTAGTAGGGGTGGAGTTTGTTCACCTAGGAAAAAGGCTAAATATGTAGTAGTTTTCCTCTCAAAACTCACAATGGTAGAGAAGCGTCATCATGCAATACGTTTTTAAAAAACTCAAAAATTAATTTTAAAATAGTTAAGGAAATGGAAATCTAGAAAAAATTTGAAGGAACCTCTACTTCTCCTGAGGAACTTGAAGTGACTCCAATTTTTTTGAGGCAGGTGAAGGGACTCCTATTATTCGAAGGCCCCTAATCTGCAATAGGTCCCTTTTTTTGAACCATTTCCTGAACTCAAGTTATGAAGTATTTTTTTCAAAAAAGTGGGGTTCAATGGATAAAAACACATACTGTTTTAAACTAAAAGAGAAAAAAAATTGGTTCCGGGATTTTAAATTTGGTTCCGGGATTTCATTTTTCGTTCCGGCATTTTAATTTTCGTTCCGGGATTTTTTTTCGTTCCGGGATTCTTTTCGTTCGTTCCGGTGTTCTAGAACAGTGCCCTCAATCCTAATTTCTGAAATTTTCTAGTACCAATATAAAAAAAAACGGATAATCATAACAAGTATTCTGAAAATTATGTCAAGGAGGATTGGCTCTGCTTTAACATAACAAACTATAACAGAACTAGTTCAAAGTTAACGAGCTCAAATGTCTCCAAAACAAACGTGTACTATCGCTCCAACTCGTACGTCTTGAATAACAATGTGACGTCTGCTTCCAACATAACATCATAAACCGCAGTGTGTATAAAGGTATGTTTAACTGTATTAATTTTACCAGCTTTCTATCAAAATGAAGTATTTTCCATTATTTATTCTTCTCATATTCTCAATTGCCTGCTCTGCCCAGACACCTCCTCCAGCTTCAAATTGCAAGATATTCTGCAATGTGTGCCAAGAAATTTTTGGATTGATTCAGAAAAATATTGCGCTAGTGTAGTCTATCAGTCGGGATCAACTAACAGGATTCATTGATGTATGTTGAGCTATAAAAAAAGTAACAAAAACGGTTTCAATTTCAGCATGTATGCAAACTAGCTCCGAATGTAGATATCGTAAAACTTGTATGCGATATTGCTAAAAATGATGTCGTGGATGGAATCAACAAATTTCTGGAGTATATCAAACAAAATGCAGACCCTGTAACTACGTGCCATCGGCTATCTGCTTGCTAATTCACACGTTTTTTGTCTACTGACCAAGAATTTTAAATGGATGAAACTTTTTCGCATGAATACAAGCTCCTCTTGTGGCAGAAACGGAAGCGAAGCATTAGAATTTCAAAGAGTTTGGTAAAACAGTGCTCTAGTATGGGATCTGAATTGAAAACAATTATTGAAATGATAAGAGTCGAGCGAAAACAGCAAATCAAAATTTACACGAAAAGTGTCTGTGTAGTTCTCGAGGAAACCTATGCCGATGGAGTCATCTGTATTATCATTTGAAGCCAACGGCAATTGAGTCCTACTGTCGTTTTTTGAAAATTGTGTCATTCAACTTCCTTAAAACTTATCAAAAAGTTGGCTACAATCAGTGAACAAACAAGAAGCTTATAATGGAAGTAGTATTTTGAAGTTAAAAAACAAATAGTTGATTGATAATAAGCGATGATTAAGAGCTCAGGAAGCTGAATGATGGGGAAAAACAAACAAAAAATTAACATAAAAACAGAAGATATGACATTGGTTTTAGTTCAGTTCTCAACTTGCTCAATATGTTTCGCTCAGTTTTTATTCTTGTTCTAGTTCTGACTTTTTCAACTGGAGTTTCTACAGTGAGTTGCTCACATGGATACAATGATCCAATTGTGTTTAATTTCCAGTACGACCCCGCAGCTATACTCATATGTAATGGGTGTCAATTCGTTATGAGCTTCATCGAAACTCATCTCAAAAGCATTGAGATGGTAAACAGAACTGATTTGACTGCTTTTGCAGATGTAAGTTTTTCTTGGATAATATAAACAAAAAATAGAATATTTTGAGGCTGCATGTGCTCGAAAACCAGATCTTGAAATTTTCAATACTCTTTGCACGACCGTGAAAGATGATCTGATAGATGTTGCCGTTCAAATAATTGAAGGATTGGAAAGACAAATTAGCGGAAATGTGACTTGTGTGGCCCTCAGACTCTGTAACGCCCCATAACTCACGCTGAGCATCTTGTCTGCGATAACTCTTGCTTTTCCAACTTGTCGACCCATATAATGAATGTGATGAATAATGTTGGCTGCCACTACATCGACTGAAAAACAGAACTGAGATAAGCACAGTACTTTGAGCTCACTTACTAGCTATAGTCACTAGAGCAACTCCAAAAACTATGAAGATTATCACAACGTATACAGGCACAGCTGGACTGAAAATTTCCCATTTCAGTACAAAGTTGATTACATTGAAGTGTACCTGATGTCTCCGTAACCTATAGTGAATATTGTTATGGTACTGAAATAGATTCCTTCTATCATGGATACTCCAGTCACTTTGGAGTATGCGATCCCACCGATCATTGAGTAAGCCACAAGAAGAAACAATAAAACGACCATGAATGCAGTGATGTTCTGAAATCAAATTATCAATTTTCACTTCTAAACTCCTAACCTCGTGGAAGAACTTGACGAAAGCATCTGCAAAAAACTTTCCGACATCTGACATCATGACAAGGGCCAAAGGGATCCCACAAGCAGCATAAATACAGAGAACAATTCTTCCCATTGATGTCAATGGAGCAATGTATCCATATCCTTCAAAAAAAAACAAGATGAAGACGTCGACATCACTGAATAAATGATTAGACTTACCAACAGGAATGATGGTAGTTGCGGTGAAAAGAAGAGAGGAATCTGTTGTCCAGAGAGGAGTATAGTTTGCTTTGGAATAGAAAAGACAGTCGAACATGTTTGCAGCGACCTGAATACCATTTTTATAGTCAAGGAAATCGAAAAATGAGTACCGGATCTTTGAAAAGTTGGAAGATATGTTTTGAGTAGTCGTCAATAAGTCTAGCCATCGATGCATTGACTCTCCATTCATCTGAAGCGTCTTCCATTTTCACACGTTCAACATTCTCCAGAAATTCTTGCCGAAGATCTTCAAACTTTTTGGATACCTTTCGATGAATTCGTTCCTACAAAACATATTCTGCTTCAGAATAATCTGAGAGTTCTAACCTCTTCTGGACTCTCATAATACATAAAGAATAGTGCACCGAAATGAACATACAGTATACAAACAAATATCAATCCAACATGAAGTCCACCTTGTCTAGTCAACTGCAACGCCGAATTCATTGAATCAAATAAACTGATGTCCTTACATGACGAAGTCTCCAGAATACACTTCTTTTTTTAACCACTACCACTGGTTGTCCGGACATGATCGCAGCGAGTCCTCCCGCTTTTCGAGCCATTTTGACTAATCAGAAAAGTAGAAAGAAGACCGAAAAAAGATGAAGTTTGAACAGGAGACAGAAAAAAAGAAGCCACGATAGAAAGTTTTTATGGTTTATCCACTCGAATCGGCAGTGCTTTTTGGTGTGCTCCTTTCCTCGACGTCTTCTCAGGAATGCATGAAGGAGAAGAGTAGAAGACCGTTTGGAAATCCTCTATCTTCTGTTTAGACCATCTCCATTCGTTTCGTTTTTTATGAGCACTTCGCATAGTAAAGAAATGTCAAGCAACATAGACAACTCCATATTCAGAAAGTATTTTTCTGTTTTCCATATCATACACGCTCACAAGTAAGCACACTGGTTTCCCTTTTTCTCCTCTCTCGGTTGTGTGTTCGAGAGAAGAAAGGGCGACGTTTAGAGAGAGAAACAGAGTCTGCATGTGTATACACACTGAACGATTCTGCTTTCGTGATCAGGTGGCCGAGTGGTTAAGGCGATGGACTGCTAATCCATTGGGGTTTCCCCGCGTGAGTTCGAATCTCATCCTGATCGAATCTCTTTTGCTTTTTTTTTTTGAAAACTTTATTACTTCAAGTCTACAGCAACAATGTCAATTATCCGTTTATAAATTTTGTCGGCAGCATTTGTTCCCCAAATGAAATGAAGATGATTGTAGTTGGGAATCCGGTAGCTTCCCTGTAACGGAAATAAAGAATATGAATGAGAAGGAATAAAATTTTTACCTGGACGACTTGGTTATTCAACTGCGCGAATAGGGTTTCTTGCAAATCTTGTTTCGTTGACAACCAATCATCCTCACTCCAAAATAAATGAATGTAAACATTTGAGATATTTGTGAAATTGTACTGTGGTGGCAGTTTCTGTCCATAAACTTTCAGATTCTTTTCCTCGCCCATATCAAATGCAGGCATTCCGCCATACGAAAACATTTGATCTAAATGAGCCATGACATTACTTGATGATCCCGCGGGAGTATGTGCCAAGTATACAGGAACTCTAGTCTGATTCCAATTATCACTTGATGTTCCAACAAAAAGCATTGTGATGTCTGAACAAAGTTCCTCGAGTGTATCGAACAGTCCACATGTGTACTTGACGACTTTCTTGAATAACCAAGAACTTCCGAATAGTTCATCTGATCCATATTTGTTCACATAGTTGTTATAATCCGCTCCAAAATGTCTTCCCAGAAACGAAAAAGCTCCTCTCGCATGTTTTATCGTGCCAACTGGAGCAAGGGCAAAGTACTTTTTGATCTGAAAATTAATGATAAGAGAACACAGAAAACACACTTTTTGCACCAAAATATGGTCTTACATATCGAGTAAAAGATGGATCCACTGATAGTTTAGCAAACATAGTCAAAGTTCCCATTGAAAATCCAGTATAATACAAAGAGTCTTGCCCACTTATCTCCAGTGCCTTTTCGATCATTGCTGGTAGATCATACTCGGATATTTGATCCCAACTGAAACATATTCTTCACATACTTCCTCATCTGTTTCTCACCTCCAATCCCAGAATGCGTGATCCCTGTCTGGATTCAAAGAGACGTGTTTTCGACTGTACGTATTGCCGCGGAAATTGCCCAACCACACATCAAAACCGGCGTCGGCGAAAACGAATCCAGCACTTTGATGAGGCAAATTGGCGACCCAATCGAAACTAGAGCAGAGAAAACCGTGTTGGAGAAAAATGACGGGACGGGGATGGCTGTGATCAGGAGTATCGTCTCGGCCAAATGGAATACGGTGGAGTTGGAGGATGTAGCCGTCTTTGGTGGTGGCATTGTGCACTTCAACTGGGTATCCCCATGACTTTATTACCTCTGGCTGAAATTAGTGTTTTTGTTGAGTGGAGGGTGTAGTACAAGGGGAATTTAATTTTGAGTATACACAGCCGATTCCTTCATGTTTTTTGGTAACTAAAACACTCTTATCTTTCTTATCAACAAGTTTGGGAAGAACAACAGTACAAAACCTGATCACTTCCGAGACATCATAAACACTTACAGTATCCAGATAGAATTCAAGATCCACACTTTTCGTATACTGAGAAAGTAGGAGTACAAGTAATAAAGGCAGCATTACAGTTATCAAGTCGCTTATTTTCTCTCTCATTTTGTGCTCAATACATGTTATTTTTTCTCTTCCTCCTATCTTCGATTGGTTTGTTTTTTCTAGTGAACTATGGACTTTTGGAGGAAGGAACCAAGTCCGGAAAATAATCACTGATTTTGTTTACACCAAATCAATACCCAATTTCATCACTATCAGTTCACACACTATCTGGAAAACCTGATACTTTTTTTCTAATTTTCCTCATTATGAACCTGTCGATGAGTTCCTTTTCCGAATGAATTCGGACGGTTTGTAGGTCGAATTGTCGCCTTGTCTCAGTCATCGCACAAAAGATTTGTGTGTGTATGTATGTGAAGTGCAAATCGTTTGAGGGTTTTTGCGAGGAAAATATGTGGAGACATGACTTGAGAGAAAACACAATTAAGATTTGGGAGAAGCAGACGAATGGAAACGACCGAACGGATGGAATGGGTTGAAGGAGATGCTATTCGATTGCTTCTTCCAGCACGATTACATCAGCATATGCAATTTTTTTTCTCTGACAGTCTTTGATTATGACAACGAATAAAAGTTGGTGCTGAAAAAACTATTCTTTGGCTCTTGTACGGAATCGGAAATTTCAAAAATTCCTGGATTCTCGAAACTCGTCCATGAGAGCTTTCAAAAACTGAATCTAGGAGAGTTTTCTAAAACTTGAGCTAGATCTGAATTCAAAAAAAAGTATTTGAACTTTTAGATTTTCCATGATTCGTTTTTAAACTTCCAATAATTTCATCTCGGTTACAAAATTTAATAATCTGTTCAAGAAGACATCTGTAGGATGGCTAATAATCCCAAAAATTTCGCATGGAATCTAAAGTATTTTCACTTTTTCTTTCTCCCTTTGAACATGGTCAGCTGATTTTATCAATGGTTTATGCGGCTCTTAACTTATCAAAATACTACTTTACTTTTTTAAATCATCATCAATGTACCGAATAGTATACATACACTAGACTCTTTCCCATTCTCAGATTCCTAATTCTTGTCAGTTGCTCTTCCTACTGATTACGTCATAATGCCTTGAAACATCTGAGGGTTCGGCGAGTTTCAAAGTTCGCCACCCGTTTTCTCTGCTCCTCTTCATCTCGTGTGCTCTTTCGGAGCATCTCCCAAAATAGTAGTCAATATACAACAATCTGTGCGGTCAGCAAAGGCGCGTGCGTGTCCGAAATGCAAATATATATGAAGAGAGAAATTGTATTGGAATAGAAGAAAAGAAGAAACGAACGTACTGTTCTGTTCCGCGATTGCTCCGCGCGCCGCGCCCTTTTGATACTTATCTTCTCTCTTTTATTTCGGTGAAACACCTACTCTTTTTGGATATTTTCAAATGAAACACATAAAGGCTTGACCCCTCTTTTCATTTATTTTCTCAATTCCAAAGATATCTATCTTTGTATGGAAAAACCCGCGAAAAAATGGTGTGAATTTGAAACTATTTTTCTTCCTTCTTCATCTTCATCTCCTTTTCCTAAATCCGTCCGGTTTCATTTCGTCTTTTTCTCTTTAGATGGTGGTGAACAGACTTGTTCAGCGTTCTAGATTTCAACGGTTCGATAAAAGTACAGTTTGAATACCATTCCTGTTTTTTTCTCCATTCAAACATGTTCACACTTTTTAATGATACTTTTACCACATTCCTATTCGTTTTTTTTTTCATTCTAATAACACCTTTTCCAACATAGTCATTTCCTCTGAATCATCTCTCGCTGCTGTTTTCCATTCTGGCACTCCCCTAATTTATGTTTTTTTTTCTTTTTCGAAAAGAAAGCTCAGCGTATTCTAGACATTTCATCAAACTAATCATAATGCCTCCGACTCATTTTACGCCTTTTCTGTGCCTGCAAAACTATATAATAACCAGCCGCGAATCATATATTCCGTTTTCTTTTCAAAAGAGCTCATCTCTCTCTCTTTCTCCAATATCGCCTTCTTCTAAACAAAATCCAAAAAGTCGTATCTTCCTTCATAATTTTCTCCCCCGATTCGACCGGCTCGTCACATTTTATCGACCCCAAACTTATCATTGAATTCGATTGCTGATAAAAGCATTTTCACATTTCCACGTCGTTCTCCTTTTCTCCTTTCGATTTCAGTCTCCTCGATCGTTTTCTCGTGACTTATTGGGTATTCAGGGAAACAGATAGGAGGGTAGATTGTCATCCGAATCTATCATTTTTTGTTTCATTTTCTACCACTTGCACCAAATGAGCAAAATAGAGAAACTTGTTTTTTTCTGGTCCTTTTTATGACATTCATAGTAATAAAGTTGTTGTCTAAAAATGGCTAGACTTTAAAAATTCACTATGCCTGTGGTTATTTTTAGCATGGAAGACACCATCGTTTTCGTCACTTATAATTTAGAATTCCGAGCTCTTTTTCTTTTCTTTTATACTCAAAATACCTCTATTGCTCTCCAACCCTAAACTATAAACTTTCAGAAATCGAACGATGTCGGAAGAGACGACAGCAGATGACGTGCTTCTGGGTTCGCGGCCTTCTCTCGTCACAACGAGAGCCGCCCATCTTTCTCCGAAACTTCAGAGAAGAGGATCCTCGTCAGCACGGAAATTCGGTAAGTCTATTTCGGACAGTATGATATATAGAGACGGAGCGGTGTTCGATCATCATAAGCTTATCGTGTGTTTGTATGTGAATGACACTGACCTCTGTGTTGACCCGATGAATTCACATACTATCTTCCCGATGTATCCATTTCGTCCATCCGATAACTTCATCCCTTCTCGCATCATGTTTGTGTTGATCTTGACACTTTGAAGACTAGAGGAGAGGCACTAAATGTAGGAGATGGAGAAATAATCTTTTCGCTTAGTGACCTTCTTTGTTTTTCCAAATAAACAACTAGCAGAGTTGACAACAACGTTTACTGAGATTCAATACCCAACTAATATTGTTTTTCAAAATAGTTAATCATCCTTCAGAATGTGCTTATTGAGCCCGCTGAGACATGTTTTTATATCTTTATGACTACATTTTGTTCCTGGTTATACGTGGACTCACTGGAGATTGCTCAGACAGTCTACTGTCACTTCCTTGTCAGCACAGTCTTCTCCAAGTTCAAGTGCATTTAAGCCTATAAACTACTCCATTATCTGATTTAGTAATGAATACAACACAAAAAAGGTCGAGAGGTTGCACCCTAGCACAGACTAATGGGATGTATCGGTCCGTTCTTCTCCTCTCCGCACCTCTTCAGTGAAGAAATGCCAGACGGCAACAACAATAATATATGGTTTTGTTGGATGTTTGGCGAATGACCATTATAAAGACAAAATGTGCATTTGGGCCCCCAGTTTGTTGGCTCATTTCATTTTTGACTTTTTTTTTTCTTCAATTCTTCTTACCAAGTAACTTGAGACATTTCAATAGAGAGAAAAAAGAGAGTCATCAAAAAAATTGAGCAGAGTTTAGCAGTGTGAATCGAAGAAATAAACTACTTCCGGCTTTTCAATTTCCTTTCTGTTCTTTTTTTTCGGTTTTGCTCCATAAAGTCTCGAGGTTCCATTATTGATCAGCATCGTCTAGAAAGCACTGAAGATTCTTGAAGATTTATACACCTAAACTCTACCCCCATATCTCTAAATTTCTCTTCCTAGCAACCGTTAACTATTCTCTTTTGCCTTGTTCTAAGACCAAAAAGACACCCGATCCTGTCTTTGATATAACTCTAAAAAGTGGGTGTGCAAACAGTGACCCTGGCACGGCTTGCCCCTTCCACAAACCAATTGAGCCGGTGCTGCTCAGTTAGTTTCATTCGTCTTCCCACTTTTTCCCCTCTAATTTTCTTCTCCCTATTCCCTCAATTTTAACACCAACGGATCCACGCCCCATCTCTTCTCTCATACAGGCCCAACAATCCAGTTTCAATTCTGCTTCTTGCCCTCATTTTCCTCTTTGCTACATGTTGCCCGTGTTTCTATTTTCCTTCTTCATACTTTTGTCTGTCTGTCTCAATGTCTGATTCTCTCGATCTCTCAGCACCTTTCTTTTGAAGTCGTCAAACCATCATCGTACAGTGGACACATAGTGTTGGCCATTCAAAAACTGGCCAAAGGCATTTTGGACGTACCGTGCTGAACAGAACTGTATTATGAAGAAAATACATCTATGCTTCTGTAAACACCAATTCTGCTTTTGTGAAATTCATGTTTACGCACCTTTTCTCTCTCTCTTCCACATTTTAGAATTTCTATTTTTGGAATGTTTCTTCATTTCTGGACACAGACTGTTTTGACATCTCCTCGTGCGATATTCTATTGATTAGATCATTCTCCGTTCACACGGTCTTCTTCCATCTTCTACTTCCTTGAATCATAAACTTTTATGACTTCTTCCTCATCTTCTTCATCCTTCTTTTCTTTCGGTTGAGATAACCAGATTCTGCCACGTCACAGACACATTCTGCCATTTATCCGATCACAAAACCCATCCCGTTATCCTCACATTCCATGTTTCTTCTCATTTCATCATTCTTATCCGTCTCCTGTCGAATTAGATGAGAACTTTAGGTCATCGTCGGAAATTCATGTAATTTTAGATAAACGGTTTGAGGCTCCAAATTGGGGAGACAAATGAGCCTCACACTAGAAAAACGAAACATTTCGAAAAATTGACATGAAAGAATTACCTCAAGATGAAAGATTCTTCGTGTGAAGAGTGTGTAGATTATGAAGAAGCACTCATAATTTCCTCCGTGATGTTCATTGTGTAATTCCTTCTCCTCCTGCTTCTTCTTCTTCACTCTATTCCTTGGTTATTCATTGCGCAGATATCGAATTGGGACATGAAGGCGCGAAATGAATCGAGGAGAGCGCAGACGGACATGCGCGCATCATCCAAACAATGACCCAAATAAGATAGAGAGAAGCAGAGACAAGAACATAGAGGACACGGTATTATGTATGTGTCTCTTTTCCTCATCCTTCTGTTTGGCGCGCGCACAGTCACCAAAGCATCTCTTGAAAGTTTTCACAGCAGAGACAGAGAGGGAACCCTTCCTCCCGAGATACCTCCGGGAGAATTCGACGATTCTCGCCTCTCGCCCTCCGTCATCTTCGTCTCAACGCCGTCTTCTTCCGAGGCCATCGCCCCCCAACACCAGGTACCTGGTTGCATCGGGGGCAACGAGAGTGTATGGAAAGTTAAGAGAGGAATTGAGGTACGTACCAGCGTCGTGTTGTACTTCTGTGTTCACACTAAAACACTGGCACGACGGTCTGGCGGACCCAAGCTTACAAAAAAGTGCAGTCGGGGCGGCGTCAAGTTTTCCAGGTTCTTTGTTTTTGGTTTTCGTAAAAATTGTTGATGCCCTCCAATCTGATTCCAGTTCCTGTCTCTGTCTCTCCCTTCCCAAAACAAGACCGCCGAATGTTTCTTTTTTCCTTCCTTGATCTTAACTAATAAAATATGTCAATAGGTCAGTCACACGTTGAACCTTTGTCAATTCGTCTCTTATTCTCATCTTTGATATATTAATACATTACACCTCATTGAGACATCGATCGCCAGTTGCACAATAATGATGTCTCTCAGCTGATATTAGCTCTCAGCCAGCTGTCTGGTCTTTCTTCGTGTTCCACTTCTTAACAATATGTAGTCTTCTTATCCCAACCAATTCTTCAGATATCCTCTTTCTGATTTCTAATTGTTCTTTCTGATTTCTAATTTGTTCCGTTTTCTGCTAAAACTTCCAAAAACGATTCACCAAACTTTCCTGTTCCCCTTCAAAGAACATCAATCTTCATTTCGTAGTTCGTTTTGTTACGTAAAAGTTTGTGATGGTGTAATTCGTGTGTCTCCATGGGAATCTTCGGAACCAGTCTCTTCTATAATGATCCATAAATTGGTCGACCACGTGATCAGTTAGCTTCGATCGGTTGATCGATGTTTGAGCTTCTGCAAAAACAGCCTAGAATTGTTTTTGTTTCCTTATATATTTCCCTCCAGTCTCACAAATTTCAAGTTTCCCTCCGCCTCCCCCCACATTCTTCTCCCAGCTTTTCCAATAATTTTTCCTTATTCTAGATGACACACTTCGCATACATACTTCTTCGTCTTCTTCTTCTCCTTTGTATAGTTTACGATCCCGATTTGTATATGGTGTATGTGTCGTTTCGAAACTCGTATCATTTTTTTCTTTTCCGAAAACCTCGTAGGCTGTATGCTTGAGACTTTTTTTCACGAACACAAAGAAAAACGGAAAATGGAGAGCAATTTCGAAGAGCCCAAATGTGGCTCTTTCTTCCCTTTTTTCCCATGCTAATCTTCTTTCTTCTCATTTTTCATGAATTTCATATTCAGAAGACAACAACTTCAAGTTTTGATGGCTCTCTGCCTATTTTTTGAACCAATTTTTGGTTATTGTGCTAATGCACTAAAGCTCCAAGCCTAGATCCTTCTCCCCAAAAGCCGCCAGAATCCTAATTTCCTTTTGTGACTCAGAAGAGAACCAAAACTGAGTCAATTCTCAAGTATAACTCCATTTCGACACACATAGTGCATTCGATATCATTTGCATTCATATTCAATGCTCTCTTTCCGTTTTCCTTCGAAAAGCTTATCCAATCCAGGAACTTCCTCCTGCTTTTTCTTTTTCTCATTTGCTATCTCATTTCTATTTACGAAAAGAAAAGGGAAAAAACGGGCACACATTCACAATAGTTTGTTGGTGTTGAGATGGTTACACTCATCCCGAACACTTCCGCATTTTTAAACAATTTTTCTTTAGTATTTCTGACCGAATTTATAATCACTGAAAGATGTGACTCTTTGGAGTCTAGAAAGCTCACGATGTCTTCATCCTCTCCACACCCGTCTATATGGACCTCCTTTTATTTTCTTTATTCTTCCCCTCCATTTGCCAATTTTCTAACTTTTTTTTTCCATTTTGCTTCCTGTCCAACGCCTTCTTTACTTTTGTTTCTTGTTATTCTGTCCCTGCTTTTTTTCGTTTTTTTTTTTCTCCGATGAGCATAATTCATCCTCCTCTATTTCGTCTTTTTTCTCGACATCATCTTCCTCAAAAACATGTCGACGTGTCTACTAAGAAGTCGTTCTAGAATTCTGAAATACTGGAAATTTGATTTTAGTTGTCAGTTTTTGAAAGATTGACAGGATTCACAAATATTCATATACCAATTATTTTGAAGACGTCACCAATCGGATTCTTAGATTTATATTTCTTTTATTCGAATTGAAATAGAAATGTATTTAAGCAAGAAGAAGCTGAAATCGGCATTTATTTGGTGGTGGGATGCCATTTCATTTGAGCAAACAACTTTTTTTCTAGCTCCATCATTCCATTTTTTTTCTAATGACTTCTACTCTTTGGACATTATTTCGATTCTAGAAACTCAGGTTTTCCTAGAATAGCACGGCTCTACTTCTAAGAATAATTATAGTTGTTGCTATTGGAATTCCAAAGTTTCCCAGGGTCTTGTAAAATTTCTGATAAAGTGTACCTCGTGACACTTTTCCAGAAAGTGCATCCAACGTTTCCCATCACATTTATCTTGCAGAAAATCGTTGTGATTGGTTACAACGAGGTCATTTATTCGATTCCAGACAGGTTCCTTACTGTCGTCCGTTCGTTTTTCTCATCCATCAGTATCATCATCCTTCTCTGTTCACATTTGTCCTCTTCCGTCCACTCGATAGAAGGAAGAACCGGCATTTTTGTCCGTTTCTGTCATTCTTTTCCTCGTTTTCGTCTTTCTGAGTCTCTCTCCCTTTTTTCTCGTCACCCCCCGTATACTCCACACATTTTCAAGTCCAGGCCGTGGGCATTTTCTGTTGCTCTCTCTCTCACTAACTCACTATACATACATGCGTTTCTTGGTGTTTCTCAATGTCACTTTTTTTTCCCGGGTGGGACACTCATTGAGCTTGATGCTCATCAACTTTAAATTTCAAATCTGTGTCAAAACTTCTTCAAAACTCCATTTTAATCAAAAAAAATTACTTCTAAAACTTCTTCCTCCGTCATTTGGATTATGCGTCACTATAAATGCCTGAATTATTCATTCGAAACTCTCCCATCTGAAAATGCTCTGCTTCTTTTTTTTTCATAATACTTATTTTCAGCTATCCGAAATCCGACGCCAGCTAATCAACGTGTGACACGTCGCTCAACTCGAAGCAACGTTTCAACGACGTCGTGCGTGGCTTCAGAAGGAACGATGTCGTCGTCGGTGGGACCGGAGGAGATGTCATCGTCCTCATCATCTCCATATTTCCATCCTCCAACACCTCAACAGGTGATGGATGATTCGTCTCAACAGTCTCCCAGCTATTCACAGGACTCGAATTCTCCACCACAACACACATTCGAGTCGTTAGAATCGTCTGACGGAGGAACACCAATCCGATATTCACCATCTGGAAGATCCGATATAGACAATCCAAGTCTTGGATTGTATTCTTCACAAGCTTCTTATCCGTGAGTGTTTTTAATTTTCCCAACAAAAAAAAACAATCATGTTTATAACATGATCTCGTGTCAATCCTCGAGCACAGCTTTTCGTGAAGTGGAGCTAAAACAACTTAGTTTTTCCAAATGGTAATCCTTGACGTATTTACAGATATTCCCTACGAAAACGTCGGCCTTGTTGCACAAAAGATGAGGATTTATGTTTTCCGATTACAGCCGCAACAGCTGATGAGACACCTCAACCAACAATGAAGAAGTTCAAGTTGGAGTGTTTTTCACCTGGAGAGGCTAGAAAAGAGTGAGTTATTACGTTGTTAAGATCATTAAAAATGAAATTGCGGAAGTAAACAGAAATCAGAAGAAACGATTCATTCAATTTCAGTTTCTCAATCGATGATGATGATACGGAAGTAGAAAGTGTAATCAACATTGAGAATATGGATTCCGATGACGATCAGAAGGATATCAACGATCTTCCGGATGAACTTCTTCTCAAAGTATTCTCCTTTCTTCCCGACAAATCCCTTCTTGCGTGTAGTTCTGTATCATATCGATTCAATCAAATTTCAAATAGTCATGAAATATGGAAAGAGTTATATCGGAGTCTATACGACTATCAAATCCCTCTTTTCCATCCTTCACATGCCAAATTTGAATTCCGAGAACAAAATCGTTGGAGGGATTGTAATCCATGGAAGGAATCACATCGACAACTTCATCATGGAGTACACGTCATGAAGGAGCCTCGCCAGAGCTTTCGAGCAATTAATTATCGTTGTTTCGATCAAATTGAACATGCTCAGGAGTTTCTGGAGCAGGATGAATACCGAGAGAAATTGATATTTTTGCACTCTGGAGTCCATGAACCAATCGAAGGCATTGTTATCAAAAATGATGTGCAGATAATCGGAGCAAGTGATTCACGAGACATCACGTCTTCTGTTATCCTCGAAGGAAGCCGAAATACTGCACTGACGTTCCAGGATGGAAGTGCAAACGCCTATTTTGGTTTCATCACCGTTCGGTTTCGTGCCGATCCCCAAACGAGAATACAACAGCAGCAAGCACAAATTGCTCAACAAGGACCTCAAACAAATCATAATTATTCGATCCTTGTGACTGAGAAAGATGCGATGCCATACATTGAGAGATGTGATATCACATCAAAAATTGGCAACGGTGCAGCTGTTTGTGTGAAGAAAGGTGCTGCTCCGAAGGTACGTGTATTGGTTTTTGAGGTAATTATTTTTAATTGGAAAACGTTTTCAGTTCAAGTATTGCACTGTGTTGGATTGTGAGAATGTGGGAATCTACATCACTGACAACGCCACTGGACACTATGAACATTGTGAAATTGCTCGTAACACTTTGGCAGGCGTTTGGGTTAAGAATCACGCGAATCCGTACTTCAGAAAATGTACAATTCATTCTGGAAAAGATGTCGGTGTATTCACATTCGAGTATGTTTCACTAATCACTTCAATAGTTTAACAAAAATGTTTTTAGACACGGCCAAGGGTACTTTGAAAAGTGCAACATCCATTCAAATCGGATATCGGGTATCGAGGTGAAAAACTCAGCAAATCCGGTTGTGATTCGATGCGAAGTGCATCACGGCTATACAGGTGGAATATATGTTCACGAGAGAGGACGTGGCCAGTTTATGGAGAATCGAATCTATGCGAACGCGTACGCTGGAATCTGGATCACTTCTCATTCAGATCCGACGATTCGAAAGAATGAGATATTCACTGGACAGCAGGGAGGAGTCTACATTTTTGGAGAAGGAAGAGGACTCATTGAACAGAATAATATCTATGGAAATGCGTTGGCTGGAATTCAGATCCGTTCACAATCCGATCCGATTGTCCGATTGAATAAGATCCACGATGGACTTCATGGTGGAATTTATGTTCATGAGAAAGGAAAGGGTTTGATTGAGGAGAACGAAGTATATGGAAACACTTTGGCTGGTATTTGGGTTACCACTGGATCAAGTCCTATTCTGAGAAAGAATAGAATTCATTCTGGAAAACAGGTTGGAGTGTACTTCTACGATCAAGGTCATGGACTTTTGGAAGAGAATGATATCTTCAATCATCTCTACTCTGGAGTTCAAATCCGAACTGGATCCAATCCGAAGATTACGAGAAATAAAATTTGGGGAGGCCAGAATGGAGGTGTTCTGGTTTACAATGGAGGAAAAGGATGTTTAGAAGACAACGAAATATTCGACAATGCGATGGCAGGCGTTTGGATTAAAACTGACAGTGAGCCGACACTTCGAAGAAACAAAATTTATGATGGAAGAGACGGCGGAGTATGTATTTTCAACCGTGGAAAAGGTCTTCTCGAGGATAATGAAATCTTCCGAAATGCTCAAGCTGGTGTTCTCATTTCAACGGAATCCAATCCAATTCTTCGAAGAAATCGAGTTTTCGATGGGAAATCTGCTGGAATTGAGATTACGAATGGTGCAACGGCAACATTGGAAGAGAATCAATTATTTAGAAATAAATATGGAGGTGAGGAATCATTGACGTCTTGACGTTCTTATCATATTATATTAAACCATTGAATAATCGGAGATTGAAAGAGATGAATGATGTCATTCACTTCCTCTTCCGATTGTTCCTCGTGGATTATATCGGATATTATTTTTCATATTTTTCAGGTCTTTGTGTAGCTACTGGAGTCAATCCTGTCCAAAAGAACAATCACATTTATGACAATCACGATACGATTGGACGAGCCATTAAATCTGGACAATGCCTCTTCAAAGTGAGCAGCAACAACAGTTTTCCAATGCACAACTTCTTTAGGTTAGCTTTCACTTTCATTAGAAATTCTGAACTAACCCGAAAGTTTATGTTTCCAGATGCACCACGTGCAACACAACTGAACGCAATGCAATCTGTTACAACTGCATCAAACATTGTCATCGGGGGCATACTGTAGAACTTGTGCGATTCGATAGGTATATTTGAGATTTTGGAACTCTGCCATTCACTTCTACCGTTTCAGATTCTTCTGTGATTGCGGTGCCGGAACACTGGAACGTCACTGTCATCTCCAAAACGTGCCGCGTGACAATGACACCGTCTACGACTCGGCGACACCAATCTCAACCGAGACGGGCACTGATATTTGAAACTTTCATGCCATTTTTATCCAACTTTTTGGTATCTTCCCTCTCCCTAATTATCACATCACACTACCCATTTCGTTTTGTCTTTCTTTCAAAACCCCGATTTGAGATCTCTTCTCTTTCTTTTTTTCTTTTTAAGACGTTCTAGATTTTTTCCAACATTTCTTACCACTTTTATCTTTCAGACTTTTGAAAGTGCAAACTCTTTCTGTGATATAGTTGATCCCAATTCTCTTTAATTCGGCCCACTTCTCTTTTTCCTCCTGCCTTGTTCTCTTTCTTTGATGCTAAAATGGTTAAAGCTTAATAAATTCTTCTTTTTTTTACCTTCTGTTCTAGCTAATGCATGAAGTTGCAAGAAAAGTAATAAGGAAAGTGAATGGTTAATTTTTAAAACAGTTCAGCGAGAACAGCGAGAATAGTTATTCGAAAAACATTAAAAATCGTCGAAAATCTTTGTTCGTGCGTATTTCCGTTGAAATGAAACTTCACACAACAAAAACCACCTAGAACGATTCTATAAATCCAGTTGTTTGTTTCTATAAACTTTTTTGCGATTTTCTTTGCGTAGTTCCGAGGAAATTGCATAATTCCATGAGAAAAAAATCACTAATTAAAGGAACATTGAATATATTAGATGTTGGGTCTTGCAACGGACAACTTTTTACTGTAGCAATTAATGTCAGAATTTTCGTTTTTTTTATTGCTTTTTTGCTGCCCTGCAAATCAAAGCAAAAAATTAAACAATTATTTTTTGCTACCCTTGTATTTATAACTGCATAACGATTATTATGTTCAAAGCAAGATGAACTTCGGCAATGAAAAAATCCGAAAATGTGTGAATATTAATTTCAAGGCGCATCGCCAAATAATTAGCTGATATCTCGCCACGAAGTACAGTAAGACAAGCGCGCCCATTTTTTTCAGAGACGATGGAGTTTGTTCTCGTTTTTTGGCAGCTGTTTCACTTTGATTTTTCACCATGACGGAACAAATTCAAATGAAGGCGATTGCAGATTTGAAGTTTCCTTCAGTGAGTTCTGTTGAATTTGATAAACGATTTTGCTGTATTCCTTATTTTTAGGCCGTATTCTCTCCACTGGCCGCGTCGTCACCGAAGCTGACAAGAATGCGCTTGCCATTGAGTCGTGATCAATCCTGGACTTCTTCATCAGACGAATCAGTTGGAAACGTGACCGAGCGTATTGTCACTGGAATCGATGAGCTGCCAATGTAAGTACGCATGTTCACAAGTGTCAATCGATTGCGTAAATGAGGGTATTGATTTGCAGGGATACATCGAAAAGGAGCAACTTGAGCAGCACATCATCGTGTTCTGTTCACACTGCACTCGAATATGTGCATCCAACAGTTTTCGAAAATAAAACAATGTCCGAGACACTCACTCGGCTGGAACTCCGTTCTGCGATCGCTGAGTGTAAAATGGTAGAAGACGATTACACGAAAGAAGAAGCCGAAATTTATGCCGTCGTGGTGAGTTCAACGATTCCACCAGATAGATATGTTATTTCAATTTATAGGTGACTGAACGAATTTTGTGGAACGCATGCCGAACATGGCAAGGAACAATGCCAGTGAACAGCAAAGATGATGTCCATAAATACGCTCGGAATGCCTGCGATGATTTCTATATGAGGTGAGCGATTACATACCTTTGACAATGTCAGAAATAATTATTTTCAGATGCACAGGACAACTTTGCATTGACGAAATGCAACACATTTGCAATTCGAACGGAAAATACGACTGGCAGTCTGTAGCCATTTACTGTTACGAAAAGGGAATACCCACGAAAATCATCGACAGAGTGTTCACGAGTAATCTCGTGCGTCGTTCATCAGGAGACTATCTGGATGATATGGAAATGACATGGCTGCTGTTCGCCATGATTGGAACCGATGAATTACAATCTGCTGAGTACTGGTTCCGTGTTCTAGATGTTCATTCCACCGGTATCCTCTCCATTCGTATTCTTGAAGGATTTTACGAAGAAATCACAAAATATCTGGCTAAGGAAAACGTGACGTCGTTGCCGTTTTCAAATGTAATAGCTCAATTCTCCGATATTCTGGGAACCGACCGGTGGACGTTGCGTTCGTTCAAGAAGAATGTCAACCTAGTCTATCGAGTCATCAACGGTTTCACAAACGCTATTCGCTTCCTGGATCAAGAAATAAATGAGAGTGAGTATTTTCTAGCATTGTCCCATAATTCTCGGTTCGCTTCAGAGACTAATGGCGAACGTGTCGACGATGAACAGTTCGGGCAGGGACAGCGAACGCGTTGGCAACGCCTGATCGACCATGAGTACGACGACTACTATCATCAAACCAATTCCTCGTCTTCTCCAGAGTCTTCAAATCTTACAGCATAATTCTCGCACTTATTTATTGTATTTCCCTGTAGAATAATCAATTATCCTCTTCTAGTCGCTTGACCCGATTCATTAATTACCTTGCACACCCGTTTTTTCACGTTTGTAAATTTTTTCCTGTACATGAGTAAAGCTGCCAAGAGCAAATAGTCTTACATAATAATCTGTAGTTTCAGTCAATCAGAAGTTCACCATTTGCCGGATTTTCACACCTTCATCACATTTTGGTGAAAATATGCTCTTTCATCTGACTGGAAATTTATTGGATTTCAAAGATTTCGGTCGGCTTTAGTAGCTTGCTGGTCCGTCAACTGAGAAATTTCCTACTTCTAGCGATACCCAAGCTCCCGAATCATAAATAATTAGAACCAGACGGGCTACGCCCCTCTGGGGCCCTTCGGGCATGTCTAAAATTTTTTTTTTTTTTTTTTGAAAAACAAAATAGATGGGCATCATTAAGCAGGAATTACTGATAGCCTGCCAAAATTTGAGAAAAATCGGTGTAGTGGGGACCGAGCTAGAGCGGGATCCGGACACAGCACAGACAGACAGACACACAGAATTTTGCGTTTGTTATAAATAATTAGAATGTCTGTGTAATCTCAGCACTATTTTATAGGATTCAAAATTCGAAGACCTCCATTGTTGCTCCGATTTTTTTTTGGAAAAGTTCGATGTTGGGAAGAAACAAACTCAAGTTTTGATTTGGTCTAATGTGTGCATTTAGATCACGTCATTTCGACAAATACCCCATATTTATACTCCTTCTGACACTTTGATCTCCTGTCAATTGTAATTGAGACCTCCGAAATCCATTCCAGAATTATTCGTGGAATTTTCACCCATCCCATCTTGATGTTCAATTGATCTCAGCTAGTTAGCCTATACTATTTACCCAATTACCGAATCTCGGACAAAATACGAAAAGTGTGAGTGAAGAGTATTTCGAGCAACAGACACCACCCAAAAACTCAAATAACCTATACTTACACACACGGTCGCGTCTTGAACTCAAACGGCAAACAATGACAACAAGATTGCCAGTATACAAGTGTGCACGGGGAACAAGGATGGTATAAAAGGCGTTAAAAAGTTAGTTTATTGAAACGAAAAGAACTAAAGATGAGAGTGGCAATTCTTCTTGTTATTTTACCACTTGTATCTGCCAACGTTAAATCGACGAGTATCAGCGAAGAGAGCAACGAAGTTGCTGTTTCACGAGGAAAACGACAGATTTATTACTTGTGTGGAAACTTCCCCAACCAATATCTCAGTTATACACGTAAGTTTCTTTAGGTCTTCAGATTCTTATATAACATCCATTTTCAGCATGTAACAATGGCTGCAGTACCTGCAACAATTGCAACACAGCCACATGCAGCACTTCCAGCTACTGCCAGCAGATTCGCAGTAACTGGAGATGTATCAATGGATGTTGCAGAGTTCCAAATTACGAGCCAACGCTTCCACCAACCACCACAAGATCCCCTGTGAACCCGAATCCAGTTTGTGGAGGGCGCGAAACTTCTGGAGGTTACTGTAGATCTGGAAACCTGTGTGGCTCTGGTTACATGTGTACAGACAACAATGTATGCTGCAGATGCTCTTATGGTACTTCCATTGGACCATGTGTTAATGGCCAATGTCCCGACAATACCTACTGCTCACCAACGAATAATTGTTGTCCATATTTGACATCTGGATAAAATTTTTTCAAATAAAAATATTTTTCTCATTCAATGAAAGGTTTATTTATCTCGCGCAAAAGCGAAAGCGATGGGAAGATGAGTAAAGCGTCGAAAATTTCAAAATTGAAGAATTAGAAGATTGAGTATATTCAGTTCTAAGGCACTATGCTATAAACTGATGCCGCTTTTTTTTCAAAAGGGAAGGGGAAGAATGTCATATAATGAAACATGAACTGGAAAACTCGTTAGTCACTCTGCTGTGAAATTATTGAGAGAAAGAGAGGGGAAACGGAAACAGACAAAAAAGATGGTATGGAGTATGCGAAGATAAATCGAAATATACACGCAATTGGAATGTGTCAGGCGAGAAAAGCGATGAGCTCGAGACGTTTGTAAAGACACTTAAAGCTCGGAGAAGTGAGAAACGACTTGTTGAAGGCCTAGTTCGATCTTGGACATCTCTCGAATCTCGAACTTTTTCACCTTTCCAGTGACTGTCAGTGGGAACTGGTGCTCCTTTTTGAAGAGAATGTAGCGAGGGATTTTGAAGTGAGCAATCTAAAACATTATGTTTGATTCATGGACTTTCATGGATTCTCACCTTTCCCTTGCACCATGCTTTAATATCTTCTTCTGTTGTTTTTCCTTCTGCACTCTCATGCAATCTGACCCAAGCACAAACGACTTCTCCGAATCGTTCATCTGGCACTCCAACAATCTGAAAATCCAGAATTCAAGTTTCAAAACTTCGGAAGATGATCACTTACATGTACATCTTCTACAGACTGATGCTTAAACAAGAACTGCTCGACTTCAGTTGGATAGATATTTTCTCCACCACGAACAATCATATCCTTTGATCGTCCCACAATTGAAATAGTTCCATTATCATGCATAACAGCAATATCTCCAGTGTGATACCATCTATCTTGAGTGATTTCTTTCTTTGTCTGCTCCTCACTGTTCCAATAACAACGCATGACTGAATATCCTCGAACAATGACTTCTCCTTTGACTCCACGTGGAACAATACAATTTCTCTTATCAACGATGGCGGCTTCCAAATGATCCATAATATGTCCGACTGATTTGATTCTTTGCTCTGGTGGATCATCACGAGTCGACATGAATGATACTGGAGATGTTTCAGTTGTACCGTAGCACACTTGCATATCAGTCATATGCATATCTTGAACTAGTCGTCGGCAGAGAGTGATAGGACATGGAGCTCCAGCAATGAATCCACTTCTGATCGAGTCGTAATTGTAGTTGTTGTACTCTGGATGATTGATCATGTCGATGAACATGGTTGGAGTGCCATAAAGAGCGGTACACTTCTCCTCGTGAATCGCTTTAAGTGCAGCAAGAGCATCGAAAGATGGAGCAGGGAAGACGCAAGTTTGAAGATGAGTAAGAGCAGCCAACACTCCCATGACACATCCGAAACAGTGATAGAGAGGGTTTGGAATGCAGATAATAGTCTTCTTCTCACTGTATCCAGCTCGAAGACCAACGAAAAAGGCATTGTTGAGAACATTATGATGAGTGAGTGTGGCTCCTTTTGGTTGTCCAGTAGTTCCACTGGTGTATTGGATATTCAATGAATCGTCTGGTTGAGTTTCTCTTTCAATCTTTGAAAGTTGATGTCTGTCTTCTTCTGTTCCCATTTTCATTACATCCGTGTACTTCCATGCTCCTCTGAAAATCGTTTTCCGTTTGTGAGAAAACATAAACATTTGTCTCAAAAACTCACGGATAGATTTTATCTTCTTCGTCAAACATGATCAAATGCTGGAAGCAGGAGAAGTTTCTTGAGCTGATTCCACTTTTTCCTGGCTCTTTCAAAGTGACTTCTGGTAGAATATCCTGAAACTCAAATACTCTTTTTTCTGTAACAATGGAAAATGGAATTCACCTTAATGCTCTGATAATAATTGGATTTTTTGAATCCTGGCGGTGTGATGAGTGCTCTAATTCCTACTTTCTCAATAGCATAACGGAGCTCTTCTGATTGATATGATGGATTGATGTTGACCTAGAATCAGAGATTCAGAAGTTGTGATTTTAGTCGAGACGGGAGTTCAACTCACTAGAACCATTCCAGCTAAAGCTGATGCGAACTGGGTAGTTGTCCATTCATAAGTGTTTGGTCCCCAGATTCCGATACGATCTCCTTTGTTCAAACCCAAGTGGAGGAGCCCGCAAGCCAGGTTCTCTGCCTGAAAACTTTGAGAATTTCGACCGGATTCTCGACAGTTCAACTCACATCGGTGGCGACTTGCGAATACGTTTTTCTGATTCCCTCTCTTTTGAAAATGAGAAATTCCTTGTCGGGAACCTGGTCGACAGCCGAACGAAGTCGATCTCCAACAGTTTCAAAGAGCAATGGAACCGTTGAACAGCCGTGAACATACGACTTCCGACTCGGTGCCACCATCACGTCGTTGGCGTTGAGAGCGGCTTCTTCCAAAGAGATCGGCTCCTCTGAAAGAGAAAAAACGATTCGACAGATGTTTTAGTGTGGGTGTTTTTGAGGGGAATGGATGGGATTGCAGTTTCTGAGAGCACCTAATGGAATCGACATCGGTTCGCTGCCTACATAAACACATCTACAGTATACCTTGTGATACGTAGAAATAGTTTCGTATAGATAGAGAATGAAATGACTCAAGAATTGAGCGTTTGGATTGAACGAAAGATGGGAACGAGTGACCGAGAAAGTGCATAATCTTCTGTCGTCGTCGTGTGCTTTCTTAGAGAATGATGATGTCGTCTCCAATTGAAGCTCTAGAGCTCGCCGAGCCTTATTTTCTTCCTCTTCTCCGTTGTTTTGCTTTCCTTCCCCGCCCCATCCAACACCACCACTTTTCAGGATGACGATAACTCGATTTTGCTGTGTTTGCGTGTTTGGAGTGGCGTGGAGAAACAAGCAAAAAGACGAAGAAATAGAAGAAGAAGAAGAACTTTGAAGACTAATTTCAGTGACGTCAGTGATGATTGGTAAAGTTGGGTCAGGTAACCAAAAAAGGCTCTCGAGACATAAAAGAACTAGTTCCGTCATTCAGGAAGAGGATAGGAACAAATCGAAATTTGAAAACTGATTAATTTTGGTGAGAAGTCAACAACAATCTAGCTGGGACACAGAACATTCAATTGTTAATTTTAGAATTTACCAAACTGGCAGAAGTCTCAAAATTAGAAAGGCACAAAACACAAAATCTAGAAATTTAGGATCCCCTTTTTTTGAGCAATTATCATCAAAATCGACGGTTTTCATTCCAACAAAACCTAAGATTTTTTTCTTTGGATCTGAAAATCTAAGAAAAACTAGGAAAATGGGCTATAATGTACTGAGACTGTAGGATAAGAGGAGGATGATAAATTGTGATTATTGAGGGGCGCGACGTTGAAAAAAGACACGAGAGGCGGCGAGAAGACGGCGAATAACCGTGGCGTACTATCCGTTGAAATGATGCTTCTTTTTATCTCTCTTCTCTTTTTTTTCGTATTATTGCACTTTGTGGGATGTTATCCAATTAATTTTGCAAGGTGCAAAATGAGCTTTCGATTTCTGACTCACCGTACAACATCTTTTTGCGGTCCTCTTCCAAACTGGCAGTGTCGAACTGAAAAATGAAAGAAATTGGAATTGAAGAGGGATTGAAATGAAGTGGAAGAGCAGCCGAGAACAAGGTCATTTTTCAAGCAAGGATTGCAATTTCTGGGGGCACGAGGTTTTTAGTGGAAAGATGAATAATGAGGTAGGTCGAAGAGCACACCGTTTTCGAAATTAGAATATTACATGTGTCATGAGAAGACAGAACGATACTAGAAAGATAGACGAAGATGGAACACCCATCATAGAAAAACGACGGTGGGATAGATGATGATCCAAGTCGTCGACAGTCTTCTGTGTTTGTCTGCCGTCTCGTCCGTGTATCCCCTATCAGCATCGTCTTTCAACGTCTTCTATCTCGGGTCTATGCGTGTGTTCGAAACGGGTTTTCTCTTTTTCGTTGGATGCTTTGGAGTGGGAGGCGGAAAGGAGCGCGCCGAATTTGAATCTTTTGGAGTCATCGCGCTCCGAACTTGTCGGTATCGGGCACAACGATCAGATTTGGAAAAAAATGAGGAGAGCCATATTACGAGAGAAGTCAGAAGCTCAGGTTAGTGAATAGAAGTAGTCAGTTCTTTATTTTGTTATTTGAAATGTTTATTTTTAGTTTTTTGTTCGAACTGATTGGAGCCAAAGGATCTTTTACGAAAAGTCTACATTTCGATAATTATTTCTTAATTAAAGACTAGAAGAATATAAAAGATCCAGACAGTATGCTCTGCACATTGAAGCACATCAATGAGAATCGGATAGTATCAATAAATGTTGAACTCTGTAGGATGTCAAACATCAAGAAGATTCAGACATTTTTTCAGAATTCCGTCTCCCATGGTTTTAAAAAGATGTGGGTGGATAGGAGAGAAGAAACAAAACAAAACCGATACAATAGAGCCACCACCTGAATTTCAGCAATGCTTGCTGGGATGATGGCAGCGGTCTTCTCGAGTGATGATGGACACAAAAAAATTGGATTGCCTGAAGAGAGAACGAGATGGCCAACGAGAAATGGGAATGTAGGGGACGGCATAGGCAAAAGAAAAAGGAAGAGAGGGATGTTTTGTCGAGGAATGGATGGACTTTCGCAAGGAAAAATAGAATGATGTTGAAACATATGGAACGGAAAAGAGTTGCCAACTGGAAGACGTAATCCCAGGAAGATGACGTGGTGGAAATGGGCGGAGTCAGACGAGATACACAAAGTGACAAAAAAATGAGGGACTGAAGTGCTATCGAAGCGAATTTAATTATTCCGGAGGCGCGACGAAGAGCCCCGTGTGAGCAATCCCGGTAACTCATTTGAAAGTTTTTGGAAGGAGAGGACCATAAAAGTTTAATGGATGGAATGAGGACGATAGGAGGGATAGGCATGAAGAAAAGGAGAGAAACACGACACAACTTTCAAGATGAGGTGGATGTGGACGCCGATCTCGAACGGAGATATTCATCGGAAACACGGAGACATTCTCATTCCTTTGCCTCCTGCCCCTGGCACTCCGTCTCTATATCGTCTCTTTTGGACTTTTCAGTTAACAAGGATGGATAAATGTGGGTGGATTGGAATGGAAACAGACAGAAACAAAGTGAGAAGGTAGGCGGTGTCGGGTTACGAGGATCCCCCCAAATATAGTGGATCTTCAAACATTGGAGAAGATGAACTTTGTTTTCATTTGTTTTCGTAGTTTCAGCTTCTGGTCTTCATCTTTATTCCAGTCTAATTATTTCAGTAGGTTTTAGGAATCTCTAGAAAACTAAGATCCCTATTGCTTATCCATCAGTTTTTCGCCCGACTAGCTCAATCTTTAACGTACCTGTGTTAGAAGCCGAAGGTCCATAGCGGTCATCATGGACATTTTTTGATAGCAATTGGTGGTGTGACTAGCTGAGCCTTCAGAATGAACAAAGTATGGGCTTGAATACTGATTGTCGCCTCCTTATCTACTCAATTTTTTTAGCTTATCACGATGCAACACCCCGCGACTCTTTATTTTTTCCGCATTAGATAACACCCACTTCCTGACTTTTTCGTTGACACGACGCAAGCTTGTACGAAAGTCAACGAGCTCCAGATTGGGGCGGAGCGTAGCCGAACAACGTTGGAAGGCACATGAATAGAACGTGAATCGAGAAGAAAACAAGTGAGTGTTTTGGATACAGTGATCAAGAAGCTGGATTGGATTTGGAGAAGACTGATGATTACTACCTGTAGCCTCCAACACTTCTCAATGCCAGAACGAGGCTCCGCGTGATCGGTATGGTCTCAAAAAGTATAAGCACAAACGTCAATTTTTGCAATGACGAATATTCCAACTTTCGAAATTTTAAAACAAAAGTGATCAAACAGAAATGAGTTAGAAACTGTAAATGAACAAGGGAGGCATTGTTCCAACTGAAGAAACTACATATTCTAGTAGGAGAAGATGTAACATTCTTTCCATTTTCTCTTCTAGTTCCTCTCTTTATCACTTTCTCATTTTAGTGAAACTTCTGATCTTAGCTGATTTCCTTGACAGAAAAAAATGGGTAAAGAATACAGCGTTGTTCAAAAAATCATCTGATGAATCGTTTCGAAATCTCTAAAAGTCGGATGTTTCCTAAAATCAGATGACTAATAATACCCTAATTTGAATCAAAACATTCAGAAGAGAATTGAAACTGAAAATTAAAGTTCTATTTATAGAAGAAAAAGTTCGCTACCGGACTGTTTTGTACAACAAACTATAAACCCTTTCAAAGGAGATACACCTATTTTCTAGAAAAACAATCTCATTTGTTTGTAAAGTAATTTCGATGAAAAATAAAAGTAGTGGTATTTGATCACTAAAAGTCATCGTCTTCAAAGATCAGAGAAAATACATTTCAGCTCAATTATCCACTCAATCCATCTTCTTCCCCGCCCTCACGCTCTTCAAATATATTTCTGAAATCGGAGAGATTTTCGACGCAGACTGAGAGAAAAATGGAAAAAGGATATTCCCACATCAAAGAGATGTTTCTATTCCTCCCTTTGTGTTTTGTATCAATCATCCATTTTGGTTCCAACGTCTTCCCTTTCCGATCTTTCGTCATACTACCTAAAAGATCACTTAACATCTTACATCACTCTATCGAGAAACTGTGAATAGAACCACCACAAATCATCGTTTTTTTTTCTCCTAAATGTTCTGTGTCCAGAGTTTTCCGAGTGATGGCTGAGTCAGGAAGTGGCCAGATTCGGAATGCGGCAGTGCTCACTTGGAAGAGATAAGAAAAGGAAAAGGGGAGGTATTGATGAGGTGATTTCGTGATGGAACAAATATGGAAAAGCATAAAGACTACTGATAGGAAGTAACAAATAAATGAACATTAGTTCGATACACGGTCTAGTCTTCGGCTATCTCCTTAAATATGGATCTAGATGAGAGCCAATTTCAGATGAGCAAAAGAAATGTGCACTTGTGAGAGACCTACATTTGAAAAACTAAGGACAAAGAATTATTTCAGAAAAATCCAATTCTACTTGATTGAGTCATTTAGCCCTAACTGACTATAAAACTAATCTGATTGAAAATATTCAAAAACTGCGGTAATCAAAATACTTGACTATTGAACGAAAATGGAGCAAGAGTTTAAAAATATTTCGTTGATTTCTGAAGTCTTATTTCAATTCCTGGAAATTGTTTGAATCCTGAAGTTAAATTCTATATCAATTCAGGAATTGAAGGATCAGAAAAAAAAGAATTCAGGACAAGAAATCGACGAACGATGACAAGCTGTTGTGAAAGTTTGACAAAGGCTACAGAAAGCAAAAATGGCAGACACCAAATGTTTGTTCCATTTCTACATAAGATGTACTGTAATGAAAATCATCTGTGAAAACTGTATGATAACAAAACTCGAAGACTCGAGTCAATATAGCGAATATGAATCATAGTAAAGAAACAAAAAAACAATTGGAAGATTCATTTGTGAGATCAAACAGGGCACAAGACCTTGTGTCAAAGTATGTAATTAGAATAACACCAATTCGATTTCATTTCATTTCGACGTCTTCTGGATTTTGTAGGCAAACTTTGCATCTGGATTTCGGAGTTCAAACTGTTTTTTCGATTGCAGACGAATATTCTGGAATTTGGAGATTAAGAAAGTTTCGAGATACGGGATATGACTACTTTTTTCATTGTATCTATTTCTTCCTTAATTTGTTCTTGAGGAAAAACAGCCAAAGGTAATTCGATTGCCGAGAAGAGAGCATTGGCAACGGATTGGGCTCGAGATGGGAACCCGAGACGAGGATTCGGTTCCTAAATATTGGTGTCAATATCCGTTCGGGACCATGAACAAAGTTCAATTCCACTTACATTGATCAATGCACCATTTGCAAAGACTACTTGGATGACGAGAAAAGATGAGAATAGGGCAGTTTTATTGAAACGCATACCAATTGTTTGTTTTATAAAGATGGTTAGAAAAAGAAGAAGAACGACGCCAAAATAACAAGAATTGGGCGAATGAATTCAACGAAAAAAATACATTATGATAATATTATTGAGTGTCACGTCTTTTTAGAATGGTCTTCCGTAGAATGGTGGTGGTGGGGGTCCGTGATGATGATGATGGTGGATTGGCCCTCCGAATCTTGGTCCCCCGAAACCTCCGTAACGTCCATAGCCTCCGTATCGACCGTATCCTCCGTAGCCGCCGCCTCCGTATCTACGAACAATTCGTTTAATGAAACAAGTAACACAGGGTTTCCTATACCTTCCGTATGGTCCGTATCCTCCTGGACCACCGATTCCTGGTCCACCGAGACCTGGACCTCCTAGACCCGGTCCTCCAAGTCCCGCAGTTCCAACGGTACCGTAGGATCCAACAGTGTTGACTCCGTTGGTGGAGACCGACGACCAACCTGGAAGAAAATATTTTAGATGGTAGCTGATGGTTCTAAATTTTATAATTGTGGAGAATTACTTACTGGTGACGGCCAACACTTGGCTCACGCAGAGTCCGAGGAGAGCAATGATGACGAGACGATTCATCTGGAATAGGTAAAGTTTATATATATTAAAACTTTCTAATAACTTTCTAAGCGGGAAATAACAAAGGTGAATGGATTCAGAAAAAGAAAAAACAAGACAGGATTGAGAAAAAATCAGCCATCCTGCTCTGGTAAACGAATAAATGAATGAATGCCACCGATGGTCTTCTCGTAGCCAGAACAACATATTCATAATCGAGGGGTTGTTCACCACAATAGATCATATCTCTTCTCCTGGGGAAGAAAGACAATGGAGGACACTTGGCAACCGAAAGGACAATGAGTGGTCGATCGGTGAATTATTGGATGATTTCAATCTCCTGGGTTTGTTCTGGAACAACAATGGATGTGTGATAAGATAAGAATACGATGATGGATATAGTGTGCATCGTGTTGTTTGATGTTCGATTGTAGATTGACATGATAGGTCGGCCTTTCTGAGCTTACAGTAGTAAATGTTCTGGAAGATTCTTGAACAAAAAAGGATTGTCTGAAACGGTGTATCAGATCGTTTAGTGGATAGGCATTCTTCGCCGTAAGATTCATGGGAGCATCCTTGCTTCTCGGCACCTGCTTATATCTATTGAAATTCAATGTGGTTCCTCAATTTCTAAAAAAAGTATAACCCATGGAAACTCGACGTTTCGCTTTCCAAATAGTTCAGGCTTTGACTACCATAAAACCTCTAATAGAAGGACATCCAACTGAGCCCGAGAAATGCACTTTCTGAGATTTCTGTGAATCTGAAAGTAGTCTCAATCGATTCCTTGTCAAAATTAGACTAGGATCGAAATGAAACACCTTATGAGTTGCTTCTAAAAAATTAGTAATGGACACTTTTGTGGAATTCGAATTTCGATTTTGAGATGCTCCAGCTTTTTACTCCAAAACTACTCAATATGATCAATGATGTCCCATAATCCGGTGAACATCTATCACTGTTCCACACGTCATGTGCGGTTCCGTTCTTTGAACTTCAAACATTCCCGTTGATGTCTCTGCGATCTCAATTGACCTTTCTCTCTCATTGCGGCTATAAAAGTTCTCTAGAATCTCAAACGTGTTTGTGGTGAACAACTTTCTCATTTTGCATCTTCACCCAGAAACTGCGTCTTCTCTCCAAAATCTTTTTTCCAATAGTGTGGTGCTCTCTTCTTTCTGCTGACCTCGGGAGTATTCTCTCGTCCAGTTTACGTGACAAACAACAACTCGCTTCCCTTTGCCTCTTCTCTCTATCCAGTTTACAGCAATGTCTGTTGGGTCATTGGCAGACCTTTTGATAATCATCTAGATGTTGCATTGTCTGCTCTTTTGATTCTGCAGATACCCTAGAATCTGATCTCCCATAATTTATTGAGTTGTTTTTGTAATCGACGAACACTTGAAACGACACTCCGTTGTTTATTTTTGCAAAATTTTACGCGCGCGCGCTTCATTTTTTTTTTGGCTCGAAGCGCCGCCGCCGGTAATTTTTTCTCGTCAATTTTTCCACTTCATTTGCGTTTCTCTGAAAATTTTATTGCTCAAAATGTTCACAATTCCCTTTTTTCCTGTTCGAGGCATCGACCTAAACAACCTTCCTCTATTTTCAACAGATTACAAGTGAACCGCGGCGCCATCAATTTTTGAAACGTTCAGCGCCGCCATTCCATTTTGTTTACAAGTTGAGAGCGCACTCTTTCGGACAGTGAAACGAGAGAGAAAACGACACGGGCGGCGCGAATCTTCTCTTGCATTCACATCGTCTCTCACTTCTCGCGTTGGGCATTTATTTTTGTGTTTTTTCTGCTGTCTGTTTGGTTTTTCTTCTCTTCTCCTGACGCTCACTCAACTCAGAAACCACCCCAATCTTATCATTTTCAATTGTGTTGTCTTGATTAGGCAACACTTTACCCCCTTACTGCTGTTGTCGCAGTCACCTTCATCTTCTTCTTACTTTTTCTTATATCTTCATCTTTGCTCTTCAAAAAAAAAACGTGCGAATCGGCACTTCTTTTCTATGGCATCTTTTGTCCGAAATCTTGTTTTCGCAATAGCTCTTCCTTTATTTTAGCCTGTCCCTTTAAACTTAATTTTTTCCAGAATGACTGCCCCACTTCGCGTTTTGGTCACCGGAGCCGCTGGACAGATCGGATACTCGATCGTCATCCGCATCGCTGACGGAACCGTCTTCGGAAAGGACCAACCAGTGCAACTCGTTCTTCTTGACGTGCCACAATGCGCCACCGTTCTCGAAGGAGTCGTTTTCGAGCTTCAAGATTGTGCTCTCCCAACCCTCCACAGTGTTGAGGCCGTTACCGAGGAGAAGCCAGCCTTCACTGGAATCGACTACGCTTTCTTGGTCGGTGCTATGCCAAGACGCGAAGGAATGGAGCGCAAGGATCTTCTTGCTGCTAACGTCAAGATCTTCAAGTCGCAAGGAAAGGCTCTTGCTGAATACGCCAAGCCAACAACTAAGGTATCAGTTGTATCTGTTCTTCAATATTATCGCTAATTTTCTAGGTCATCGTTGTTGGAAACCCAGCCAACACCAATGCCTTCATTGCCGCTAAGTATGCCGCCGGAAAGATCCCAGCCAAGAACTTCTCTGCCATGACTCGCTTGGATCATAACCGTGCCCTCGCCCAACTTGCTCTCAAGACCGGAACCACTATCGGAGATGTCAAGAACGTCATTATCTGGGGAAACCACTCCGGAACCCAATTCCCAGATGTCACCCATGCTACCGTCAAGAAGAACGGATCCGAGACTGATGCTTACTCCGCTGTTGGAGACAACGCTTTCCTTCAGGGACCATTCATCGCCACCGTCCAAAAGCGTGGAGGCGTCATTATTGAGAAGAGAAAGCTCTCGTCTGCCATGTCTGCTGCCAAGGCTGCCTGCGATCACATTCATGACTGGCACTTCGGAACCAAGGCTGTAAGAAATAACTTCTCATCTGTGATTATCTGATTTTATCGTTTTCAGGGAGAGCACGTCTCGATGGCTGTTCCATCCGATGGATCCTATGGAATCCCACAAGGACTTATCTTCTCTTTCCCAGTCACCATCGACGCTGCCACTCGTGAATGGAAAATCGTTCAAGGACTCAGCTTTGACGATTTCGCCAAGGGAAAAATTGCTGCTACCACCAAGGAACTCGAGGAGGAGAGAGACGATGCTCTTAAGGCTTGCGATGACGCCAACATCTAAATTACCTGTTTATAACGTACCATTTTTCTAACGCTAATGTTTCTTGAAATGTAAAGACAAAGTAGGTCGTCTAATTTAATCGTTGTACAATGAAAGTATTGCATCTTTGCCAGAATTCGTTTTGTCCGTCTTGTGTGTTTCAACTAGTCACTCGTTCCTGTTCGTATTTCTATTCCTGGAAGCAATCAGTTTGCCAACGTGGATGTTTGGAAAGCCTTGGTGATGCAGAAAAAAGGAAGAAGCCAAATCATCTGCATAGAAAGCAGGTTTTAGGCAAGAGAATTGCGAGAAGTCGTGAAAGGAAAGAAGTAGGAGGTGGATGCATTGACCAATTCATTCCAGCGATCCCTCACTTATTCCTTCCTTGTTCAACATTGGCTGGTCTCTTGGCTTCAGTGTTTCTTTTTTGACTCAAATTGAAATGAGGAATGCTGAATCGTCGATCTTTTTTTTGAAATTTATCATTGAAAAGCTGCTGAACGATTTTTCTATTTATATAGTTTCGGCAACTAAGAATCTTTTATGCGTCTGCTTTAGCAGTCAGATTAATCCTAAAAATCTTCCGGCTTCCTCACAACCCTCCACTATTATGCCAGTCTCAGTCAATGTCAGTCCTGGCTGAATTTTCCGGATTTTTCGGCACGAAAATGTTACCGCAATGCATAAAAATTTAAAGGAACATTCTGATTTTCAAGTCAATTTCTCATGTTTCTCGAACGATTTCCAGCAAATTTCGCAGCGCGAAATGTTATTTTTTGCTCCGAAATTTGTTGAAAATCTTTCGAAAACACGGAAAATTTTTTTTTAAAAATTGACCTGAAAATCAGAGCATGTTCCTTTAAATATTAATAAATTACGGTAGCATTTTCGTGACGAAATATCGCTGCCAAAAAAAATCGGGGAAATTCAGACAGGACTCTCATTCATTGAGAGCAGCATAAAAGCTTTCTAAGCGCGAAAAGCTCTTCACTCTCAAAATAACCCCAGATTTTCCATAAGAATTAGTTTGATTATTTCTCGAACGTGCATTCCGTGCAGAGTATCAAAACGAGAATGGATTGTTGATCCTCGTCACTGATTGACCCAAATCGACGCGTCGTTGGTTTTTTTTTTCGTCTATCACAGCCAGTATCATTAATATCCGATAGAAAGACCTAGTTATCCACAAAGCTCGATCGATAATCGCAAATCGGTACGCCGTGTCTTCACGGAAGAGATAAGTTGTTTTTAGTAGTGGGCTGTATGCGTATGCGTCTGTTCGACAGTACCGGAGTGGGAGGATATCCTTGACCCTGAGAGAGAGAGAGAGAGAGAGAGAGAGAGAGAGACCGAGATGCGACTTCCCCCTTCCCTTTCAATACATGCTCTTCTTATTTGGTACATTCCTCCTATTAGGTTTCTTTTGTGAATGTTACAAAGTCGAAGGGCCTCTAAATAGGGTATTTCATAATTCAACAGATATTATTTTTTTACTCCATATTATTTTCGGAAAATGCTATTCACTCTATTCCGTAAACAAACGTTCAACGCGTTCACTATGTTTGCGTTAGGCATGAATTGGACTCTTCCTACGTTAACAAGTATACATGTTTCACATTTTGGTTTCCTATCTCTACTCTTGATGTTTTGATCGTTTTCTCTTCTCGTACATCTTGGGCTAGTAATACGTGGCTTAAGAAGAAACCGGTAGCCATCTCTGCCTCCTTCCGAACTGCAAAACGAACTGCGGCGACGGCGATAATGTGTGTGTGCGTGTCTGCCGACCGTACATCGCCGAGATATATCCTTTGCATCCGTCCATCTTCTACTTCTTCTTGTGTCTTCTTTTCTTCACACCATTTCGTAGCCGCTTTTCATTTCTTCTTCCGCTTTCTATATGTTTTACATTCTTTTTCTTCTTCACTCTTGCTTGTATCCAACACCTCCTTAACAAACTATTTGTTTTCAGAATGCTGCTTCGATTGCTCGCCGTGTTCGGACTTGTGGTCGCTGGGATCTCAGCCGGGCCAACAAGATCCTCCAAACTTGTCTTCCTCAATGAAGACAACTGGCAGGACATTATGAAGGGAGAGTGGATGATTGAATTGTGAGTTCATTCAGAATCAGCTCCTTCATTGATTAAAATTTCAGCCATGCTCCATGGTGCCCGGCTTGCAAGGACCTCCAAAAGGCATGGAACGCATTCGCCGATTGGTCTGATGATCTTGGAATCAAGGTTGGAGAAGTCGACGTTACTGTCAACCCAGGACTTTCCGGAAGATTCCTCGTCACTGCTCTTCCAACCATCTATCAGTAAGTTTTCACAACATTTCATTAGGATTTCATCTAATTTTTTTCCAGCGTCAAGGATGGAGTTTTCCGTCAATACTCTGGAAGCCGCGACAAATCTGACTTCATCTCCTTCGTCGAGGACAAGAAGTACCGCGTGATTGATCCAGTTCCAGATTACAAGCATCCAAATTCCAAGCAGTGAGTTCTCTCAAGTAAAACTCTTTTGTATTAACCTTATTTTTTTCAGAATGGGAGTCGTCGCCGTCTTCTTCAAGCTCTCCATGGCTGTTCGTGACTTGCACAATCATCTCGTTGAAGACAAGGGAATCCCATCCTGGGCTAGCTATGGACTTTTCGCTGGAGTCACTCTTGCTCTTGGATGTGTCCTCGGATTCGTAAGTGTCTGATATTTTTAGAAAATTCCAGATGAATGATTTACAGTTCATCGTCATCATCATTGATCAAGTCTTCCCAACTGGGCCAAGAAAGTCGCAAGCTGCCGCCAAGAAGACCGAGAAGAAGGAAACCAAGAAAGGTGATTTTTTGTGATAAACATAGCATCGATCTCAATTCATATGATTTTCAGATTCTGGAACCGAGTCTCCAACGAAAAAGAACGGAAACAACAACAACACGAAAGAAAATAAGAAAACCAAGTAAATTGGAACTCCCGATCGCTCGGATTTGTTTGACTATGTGCCTGTTGTTATTACAGTTTTATTCCTGATTGAAAATTGTTTTCCTTGTCATATTTATCCTAACCAGCAGTATCTGCCCTCACATCATTTCCAGAACCGCAACTACTTGTTAAATTCGAATATTGCCTGTCCCAAAATATAAGTCACTTCTTCCTATGGGTTCCCGTTTTTTTCTCCCTTCTTTGTTTTCATTACCATTGCTTTTCCTCTCTCGCATTTCATTTCGGACCCTGCAGCCACCATTCGTAATTAAGGCGACATCGTGCCAAGCAGGCAGGGAGCCAGTCGGTGCCAGTTGGGTGTGTGTTCGCTCCGGCGGCGTCACGCCTTCTCTCGCCGCTTCTGCTTCTCGCCTCTCGCACAATGCATTGATCCGTTTTCTTTTTTGTGCCTTTTTTCGCTTCCTCTCATTCTTTTTTATTCCAGAGGTTTATTAATAAAAACCAGTTCAAATTAATAGAATTCTCTCGATGTTCGACATTACAAGAGATTTCACAGATTACTGCTCGATTACAGCAGTTATCGGCGTCGATGAAAAATATCTGAATTTTGAGATCCGCTGGTAAACAAGCTATTGTTTGTGAATATAATCAAAAGTTGTTTTGAACAATAACGAAGCGCTCGTCACTTTATAGCCAATCTGCCATATTTCTTATTCCAGAACGAATAACAAATTTCTTTCGTTCAAAAAAATTGAGATCGCTGCGAGACCTCTTCTTGAAAATATACGTTGCGTCTTCAAAACTACGGTAGTTTTCCATACTGTAACGAAGGAAAATATTTTTTTGTTTCTTTTTCAAATTTTCTGATTTCTCGCAGAGTTGTTTGACTTTAATAACGAATTCGATATATTTATTCAGATCCCAAACTTCTGTCTCGAAATGGCCGCTGTGTGGACTCCGCTCGAATCGAATCCAAGTGTCATCAATCCGGTTCGTCGTCTCGGTGACTTGTTCACCTCAGCAATGCAATCTAATTTATAATTCTTCCTCCGTTTTTAGATGATCGAAAAAATGGGAGTGAGTGGCGTGAAGACAGTCGATGTACTGTTCTTCGAAGACGAATCTATCGGACAACCGCAGCACGCACTCATTCTTTGCTTCCCGGAGTACAAGAAGGTGTGATGTTTTCATTGGAATTCGGAAAAATCGAAAAAGAAAATTTAGGTCGATGAGATTATGAAGCCGATCTACGAGCAAGCCAAGGCCGCGGATGATTCCATCTTCTTCATGAAGCAGGCACGATTATTGTGAAAAACCCAGTGGCGACTAAAGGATTTTTTTCCAGAAAATCTCGAACGCTTGCGGAACCTTTGCTCTGTTCCATTCTCTCGCTAATCTTGAGGATCGCATCAACTTGGGTAAGCTTTCAAAAGCCAAAGAAAAGGGAACTTGCTTCTACAGGATATTTAAAAATTTATTAATCAATTCTATCTGTTTTCAAAAAAAAACTTCTTGTTGTTTATTTGAATAGTGTTCGGTTCCTCCAATAATCGATGCAACTGCGCCCTTTTGCCAGTACCTAGTCTTGTGTCACATTATTTTGATGACAATTCTTATTAAAACGCTATTTAGTTCTTGCCTCATCGATTTTCAAAGTCTATATACTTTATAGGCGATGGGCCGTTCGCGAAGTGGCTCGCTGAGGCGAAGAAAGTCGGCGTGGAAGAGCGTTCAGATCTTCTTGCGAACAGTGAGTATTCAAAAAAAGATGATCTCTTTTATTCTATTGTTATTACAGATGCTGAGCTAGCTGGAATTCATGCGGATGCTGCTACTGATGGACAAACTGTTCCACAGGGAGTTGTCGAACACCACTTCATTTGCTTTGTCGGAAAGAATGGTGTTCTCTATGAGATCGGTGAGTTGAATTGCCAATTTTCAAAAACATGGATCGAATACATTTATTTCAGACTCACGTCGTCCGTTCGCACGGGAAGTCGGTCCAACTTCGGATGCAACTCTCGTCAAGGATGCCGGTGCTGCCTGCCAACATCTCATCCAGAAGCTTGATAACGTCAGCTTCTCTGCAATCGCTCTCGTCAACCAATAACTCCCTCGATTACACATTCTTTGCGCTTTATTCTTGCTTTACGCCTGTGATTTTGTAATTTTGTAACATTCTCAAAATGTAATTTTTTATTGCTTTTCGCATATCTATAAAACATTGCTTATTATGATCGAATTATTATTTTTTGTATGTGTGGTGATTGTTCTATTTCCATAGATTACTTCTATTAGCTAATAGTTGTTTTCAAAAGACGATTCTAAACTTCAGATGGCCAAGAAAGGTGGTTGGCAAGCACTGGAATCTAATCCAGAAACGATTAATCCGGTATGAAACGAGTTACGGAAAATGTAAATTATGATTCATGTATTCAGTTTCTCAAGAAGATCGGAATATCTGGTCTGGAATGTGTTGATGTCTACTCGTTTGATGATGAGATGCTCCAGTTCATTCCAACCCCACAGCTCGCTCTCATCCTCTGCTTCCCAAGTGCTGAAGCTCGCGAGTTTCTTTCAAAGCAATACGAGGAGGTCGAGAAGAACGGAAAGAAGCCTGAAGGAGTGTTTTTCATGAACCAAAGCGAGGATATCGGAAATGCATGTGGCACTTTTGCCTTGTTCCACTCACTCGCCAATCTCGAAAATCGTGTGAACCTCGGAAAGGGAAAATTTGCAAAGTGGTTCGCGAAGGCGAAATTGGTTAAAGAAAACGAACGTTCCGATTTGCTGTCGGAAGACACTGATTTGGCTGAGGCTCATGAGGAAACTGCGGAAGAAGGAGAAACCGAACAAACGGAACATGTTGATTATCATTTCATCACCTATGTGAACAAGGATGGTCAACTCTTTGAGATCGGTAAGCAATATACTTTTAAAAAGAAAACGGAGAAGATAAAAAACTGATTCCTTCTGAATTCAAAAACTAAACAGATTTAGAACAGGCTTGTTCGGAAAACGAGTTCTCGATTTTTCTTCCCAAATTATTTTTCGGAAAATCGAGTTCTCGAAATTTTTTCCAGAAAATCGGTTTAAAAAATTTTGCTCAAAAATGATGATTTATCGGTCTGCAATTTTTCGACGAGAACTCGTTTTTCCGATTCCGTCCAGCCGGATTTATAATCAGAAAGACTAGATGACACGCACACACACATGGGCGACTTTCCGGAAAAAACCGGGAAAATTGGTTCGCAAATTTGACATGAAAGATGATAAATGCATCCTTATTATGTGGTTCAAATTTGAAGAATCAGTCTCAAATTTTGTTTGGTTCGTGCTTTTCCAATTTCCAAAGTTTCGGTTCGCCCGCCCTTGTGTGCTGACACATTCAAAAGAAAAATTCAAGTAGCAAACATATAAAAGTTATTTTCTGCTTCCAGATTCATGTGCTCCATTCCCACGAGCCCTCGGATCCACCACCGACTCTACGATGATCAAGGATGCATCAGTGGCTATCAAACAACTCATGGAGAATGTCGCGAATCTCAACTTCTCCGCTATGGCTCTGGTTGGAAAGTAAAAATTGTGGTGTTTGTGAGTGTTCTTGTGAATTCATTTCAGTTAATATCTTGTTATTCTTCAAATACTGGTGAACAGCCAACGTTCTTCCAATTTGCCTTATGTGTATGTTTTCACTTTGTTTTGAATTCATTTTTCACATTTATATATAAAATGATTCTTGCTGACCTTTTTTCTTCATATCGACCATTAAACTATGCTGTACATATTACACCGAAGGAAAGTCGCATGGACAAAAACATGTTATTAAGCAAATTAAAGCGATACGTTTCGGTCATTTCGGCCCTTTCTTTGCCTTGTTCTCTTCTCTTTTGTCCTTTTTTTGTATTTCCATGTCGTTCTTCCTCGATTTGATGTGATGTGTATGGGATCCCGTGTTTGCCATCAGCCGATTCATGTCAAAGTTTATATCCCTTGATTTTATCGTTATCTTGTTATCTCAAGTCCAAGTTTCAACTTTTTTGGCGCCAGACAGCCGCTTGATTTGATTTCGGAAGGTGTAGTGAAATCGAGTCGCGGAGGTCGTCCCCCGAGTGCTAGTATTTAAAATCAGCGCATCGATGAGTTTTTAATTTTTGTACTGACAGTACATTTTATTTTCATGAAGTCCTAATTCTAAATTTGAGACTACGCTAGTCTTGAATTCTTTCTCCAAAATTTAATTCGCTGAGTAAAATCCATTCTAGCAGGAATAAAAATCAGGCAAAAACTCATTGACTGCAGCACTCATTGACTGCAAGCGTTCATTGACTGCATATTCTCATTGACTGCAAAACCTCATTGACTGCATTTATCTCATTGACTGCACTTGTCTCATCGACTGCAAAAACTCATTGACTGCAAAAGTCTCAATGACTGCAGATGTCTCATTGACTGCAAACGCTCATCGACTGCATTCACCATATTGTTTCATTGGCTTCGGGTTTTTGGATCTTTCAGTAGTGAAATTTAGAACATTTTCCAGAATTCCTAAGCCTTTTTCTCAGTTTCCTGTAACACGGAACTACAAAATTTTTTGTATCTCCCTTCGCAAACTTTAAAAAAGGCTTAGTTCTCTGAAAAGTCTCCATAACAGTAGCTTGAGCACCATGTATTCATTAGAGGGTTTTCAGAGAACTAAGCCTATTTTTAATGTTGCCAAGGTAGATACGCGAGTTTTCATAGTTCAGTGTTACACAAAACTGAGAAAAAGGCTTAGTAATTCTGGAAAATGTTCTGAATTTGACTACTAAAAGATCCGAAACGCGAAACCAATAAGACCGTATAAAAATGCATTCGATGAGCCCTTGCAGTCATTGAGACTTGCAGTCAATGAGTTTTTGCAGTCAATGAGTTAAATGCAGTCAATGAGATAAATGCAGTCAATGAGGTTTTGCAGTCAATGAGAATATGCAGTCAATGAACGCTTGCAGTCAATGAGTGCTGCAGTCAATGAGTTTTTGCCTAAAAATCATATGATATTCTACTCATTGATCCTCTCCTCGTTTTCCCTCGTTCTTCTTCTGACACCCATTTCGAATCCACGTGACAGAATTGGAATCCCACGCCTTCTTTTTTCCAGCCTCCGCCTTTTTCTCTCCGTCCCTCCGTATCAGTAAACCTCGTTGTCATAAAAATACAGGTGGCCCATAGCCACCAATGTCTGATTGATAGTGTTTTCAATTTACTTTTCAATTTTAATTCTTATCATAGCAAGAAACTTCCAGAATGCGTCGAAACTCTTTGACCAATATGCTAGGCGAGTTCGTCGGATTCAACCGATCGCCTGGAGCACGACTCTCATCCCTGTCGAATCAGGAGCTCAATCATGCGGTCAAGGAAGAGAAGAGAACTTTCATGGTGAGCCTTCAATTCAGAATACATAACTAATTATCAATGTTTAGGAACAAGAAGCAGTTGTTCGACCGGAAAAACGAAAACCACGTCAGAGATATTTGTCAGAAGGAGATATCCGCGTTGTTTCGTCTCATCCAGTTTCAGTCAGCGAATTGAAAAGAGGATTCAGTGGAGAGCAACCGACAACTGTGGTTAGTAATAAAGTTATCAAAATCTGGAATTGATTTCGAAGTTTCAGAAAGTGTCAGCCAACCCAGCCGGTGACGATCGAGCTTCAGTTGATGTAGTTCTGAGAACCAAGAATCCAAAGCGGAAGGATCGGCCAACCAGTTTGATTGAGAGAATCAGAAGGAAGATTAGTTATACCAAAACTGGGGTAGAAATATCCATACTCATTTCTAAGTGATTCTAATTCTTTTCAGGCTATTATCGAGTCAGACGAAGAGAAAGATCATGTCGAGGATGGACCAACAGGATTCCCAAAACGGCGAGACTCCACTCGATCCGAACGTCTCTTCATTCCGATCACTCCAGTCGAAGCAGTTCCGATTCGAATTGTGCAGGTTTCAAATTGAAAGGAATTAGAAACGTTGGAATGTTCAAATGCACTCAGGAATCTTCTTCGATCTCTTTTTTCTCTCTCTATTTTTTGTTTCTTTTTTCACCTCTCCGTGTCACTTTTTTTTTCTTGTACTGTTTCTTTTTCTCGTTCGAAACCATAAAGACGTATCGATTTCTCCTTGCTGTTCTTACTATTGATTAAACGTTTTGCGCGATAGGATATTTAGATATTCAGAATTACCGTAAAATCTATATTAGAAGCCCTTCTATGTTTCCATCATCTGAAAAATTTTCTGAATTCCCAATATTGGGCCCTAAAATATGTTGGAAAAGACATTGGAAACATTCTTTTCGACATGTCAAGTCAGTTTTTGACGAGGGTTCTGATAAGACTAATTTCAATTAGTTTGAAATTCAAGAATGTGTTGATTGTTAGCTCATCGAAGTGCCCTTCTAATACAGACTTCACGGTATTTTGATATTCAAATTCATAATGACGAATTATTCTACTTCCTTTTCTTTCTTCTCTTTCTTCGCAATTTCAGCAGTCATTCCGAAAACTTGAACTATAAATCCTCGCAGAACCATAAATTTTCACTTGAATTTGTTTACAGAAGACAAACGAGGAACTGAAACACGGCGAATAAAACGAAATGAGAGTGTCTGTGATTACAGGTGAGAAGTCAAAGTATCAAAGTTTTCGAAGATGGATCTTTGGTAGAAGGGAAATCCAGCGAACATCTAAACAGTGTCTAGACCATCTGAGGATTTCCAAGATGATCCATTAAAAAAATAATATAACGAAAGTCGGTTTATCACTTACCATAAAACCTCTAATAGAAGGACACCCTGATTCCGCACGACCGTAGTTTTTGTTTTCTTGCCGTAAAATTCCAGCAAACAAAAATTGACTCTTCAGGTGCAAAACGCACTATATGTGATTCTCAAAATGTTTATTATATTTTCGAGAATTTTTACAAACTTCAGTTTTCGATAGCCTTCTATTAGAGGTTTTACTGTAACCGCTTGGAGTATTGAACATATACAATCCATAGAGTCTATCCTTGAAATCATAGACATATGTTTATTCTGAGTCGGATCCTCGACAATCTCTTTTCCTTTTTAAATTTTAGATTTTCAGTCAGCGATTCTTCATTCGCCGGAACTCGAAAAGACGAGAGTGGACCGAAACTTGTTGAACTCGTCGACCAGTCACTCAAGTAGGTCGATTCCACGATTCATCTCATATCCATAAATATTTTCCTATGACTCATTAAAAATCCGTTACATATCACGAGTTTGTTTTTGATCAGAATGTCGCTGACAGCATTCCGAAAAAGTTGAAATGCCATACGAATCTCTCATTTTTCGTCTCCCCCCGACATTACCGCCTGATTGATTGATGAGTCTTTTGATATCAATGACAAGACGAAGAAAGACCCGAAATAATAAATCAAACGGTCCTTTTTTTCTCTGCAGGGTCAACGCGACAGTCAATGCGGGAAGTCCGAGGGTCGTACCAGATGAAATTTCAGCGATTCGAGATGCTCTTCTTGAGAATTGCAAGAACTCGGGTAATTGAAAGAAATTTGTTATGAAATCGTTATCTTAATTATAGATGTGATCATTACTACCGGAGGAACCGGATTCTCGAAACGAGATGTCACTCCAGAAGTACAGTAACCACGTCATTCAGATGAATATTCTATTAATACTTTTCTATTTTAGGCAACACTCGAAATCATTGAAAGACGCTGTTCTGGACTCGAGGTTGCAATGCATATGGGATCTATTCAAAAAACTCTAATGGCTGCTCTCTCGAGAGCCATCATTGGAATCCGTGGGAGCACTCTGATTATCAATATGCCAGGAAGTGTGAAGGCTGTTAAAGTGAGTAAAAGACTAAAGTGTTCCAAAAATATGATATTTTTATATGGATCGATTCAGACTATTTCAGACAAGAAAAAATCGTCTTTGAGACATCAATTCCGTAGTCCTATTTTCAGAGAAAAAACTTGAAAAAATTCCGCGGTCATCATAGGACCACGGAATCGATTTTTTGGCACTTTGAAACTTGTAACTTGATTTAGGTCAATTTTTGGATATATCTCCAAGAGGATTTTTTCTTGACTGCAACAATCTGAAGGGATCCATTAAAAAAATCCTTTTTTTTTTGGAAAACTTCAATACCCCTTCAAGTAGATATTGATAATTTGCCTTCAGGAGTGCTGGGAGATCGTGGAGCCTCTTCTGAATCATGCTATTGACCTACTGAAAGACACCGACGACGGAAGTGAGCATCGCAGAATGATGAAGTGATTTTTCGACTTCAAACTCTCCTTTTTTTCTATGCATTATACTTGTTGTTGGCATTATGGTTTTTATTTTAATAATTTGCTTATAATACAAAAATTTACTGTAAAACATCTGCGCCTAATCAAGATCCTTAACGAATTGGAAAACAGAAGCAGCGAGTGGTTTTGGAGCTTCAAATGCAGCAAAGTGTCCCATATCGATTTCAGTGTAGTGAGTGATGTTGAACATATGACGAGAGACTTCGACTGGAGTACGGTCGTAGAGTTCATTGAGTCCACTGGCATGGGCAGTTGGAATTGGTACGTATCTCCTGAAATAATATGTTTTCTAGGAGGAATATAATTGGAGGATTTACTTGGCAAGAGCTTCGCATCTTCTATCAAGGAAGAATTCTCTGTAGAATCTCTGTGATGAAACAATATTTCCATTTGTCCAATAGATCATCACAATTGTGAGCAACTCGTCGTTGGTGAACCTTTTGTTGAGACCTCCATCTTGAAGAGCTCGATATTCGAGATTGGTCCATGTGGAGAACTTCTCAATAATGTAAGCAGCAAGTCCGATTGGAGAATCGTTCAAAGAGGTTCCTTGAAAATTTTAGTGTTAAGGAAATGGTACCAAGAGTAGAAAGTACCTGCAGTATCTGGTTTGGTTGCCTGAATGTGCATGTATCCAGTTTCGACGATCAAGTTTCCAAATTTGGCGAAGGGATTGTGATTCTTTTGAAGTTCTTTCGACGAAAGAGTCTGAAAAATTTTTAACTGTGTACTAAACTCTTAGCATCCCTTACCGATGGAATAAGCCAACCAAGAATATCATTGAAAGTTCCGATAAGAGAGGCTCCTGGCATAACTGGAACCATATTCATGTGAAGAGCAATGACGCTTAAAAAAATTGATTTTGATTATTTTTGCCCTTAAAAAACAAACTGACTTTTCTGGGTACACCTTAGTAAGAAGACTAGTAATAATGGCTCCCCAATCTCCACCTTGAAGGTAGAATTTGGTGTATCCAAGACGAAGCATCAGTTTACGGAAGACACGAGCACAAGCCAATTGGGAGAATCCAGTTTTCTTTGGTTGTTCAGACCATCCATATCCAGGAATCGATGGAGCGATCACTTCGAATGCAAAGTCGGAATTGATTCCAAATTTCTTTGGATCAGTAAGAATCGGGATGAATTTATAGAATTCGAAAACGTTTCCAGGCCATCCGTGAGCCACCAAAATCGGCTTAACAATTTTATAGGTTTTTGGTGGTTGGACACGAAGGAAATGCACTTGGAGTCCTTCGATTTCAGTTGTGAATTGGGGGAATTGGTTGATAATTGCTTCTTGTTTTCTCCAGTCGTATTTATTGAGCCAATAGTCACGGAGTTTCTGAAAACGACACAGATTAGTAATTGTAATAGGAGAGGAAATGTTACCAGAAGCTGTTTGGAGTTGAAACCATAGTAGAAGTCATCGGAATCTTCGAGAACAGTGTGAGAGATGCGAGAGTTTTCAAGGCGGTGTTTCAGATCCTGAAATAAAACCGAATAGTCTAACCATTAGAAAAAAAGATTATCAAATATTTATAGATACCATAGAATCTGTATTAGAAGTTTTGAAATATTTCTGAATTTTCAAAATGGATCATAACAACTTTTTTAAAAACTTGTCCAGCCAAATTTTGACGAGAATTCTAATACGACTGATTTCAATCGGTTTCAATTACAAGAATGTGCTCATTTTGGGGTGCTCTTTCATTAAAGGTGCCCTTCTAATACAGATCATACGGTATGTTATTTCGAATCTTATCCTCAATATTGTTCACTCACATCGATCACTTTTTGCTCCACATTCACTTTGAATGGCTTGATTTCAGTGTTATCTGGTCTCACTTTTCCACTTCCATAAAAGTTGTTTTCTTCAACGACGACCTGAAGGAAAATATTGAATTCTCTCCAAAATTCATTGACCATTTACCTCTTTCTCTGGAATCAAATTCCAGACGGTGGCTATGAGAACCCCGACTGCCACGGGGACAAGAATCAGTTTTAGAATACCCATCTGAAATAAATGAATTTTTGAAAAGGCGAAGAAAATGAAAGAAACGATCAGTAACCGAACAGATAATTGATACAAAATGGTATTTTGTTTGTGCCGTGCGCACGCTTTTATATCAGAGAAAAGAGGCGATAAGAGAACACAGAAAACAGGAGTGTAGTCAGAATTTCTGATGACACCAGACTCAAATTTAGTTCAACACATCACAATAACTACAGAAAGCACGACTTGAGACAGATGGACTACACGTGGGAAGAGTGGAGATTCTGAGAAAAAAACTACGAATTTGGAAGAATGCAAGGACGAAGAGAGGAATGTTTCCCATTAGAAGGTGTACAAATTGTATCGTTGAAGAGCAAAAGAGATGAATCGAAGCGGCTCCGGACAAGCGGATGTGAAACATTCGAAATAAACAAAATGAAGCATTTCTCAACGTTCTCTCCTTCCATCTCGCAACTTTTTCTTTTCTTTATTTCCTCTTTTTTCCTCTGCCATTGGAGTAAACAACTGACACAAAACACACACAAACCACGCTATGCCTCTGGCGGGTCACAACCATTCGAAAGATATCGAAATCGCCACAAAGAGTTTGTCATCTACACTTAGCCTTCCAAAACTTAGTACCGGATTTATTCACAAGAAAACTACTGTATAGACTTGGCAATTAAACAATCTGAAAAGAAGAACTGAGAATTTCAAAATATGAACAAAAGCAAAGTGAAAAGAGTCACTGGAAAATGAGATGAGTATCGGGAGGGATAGAATGAAGATGTTTGTATTCTTCGAACAGATCGTAGAGAGCTTCACAGTATTTAGCGTGAAGCTGGTCGACCTCTTCGTTTGTAGGCTCGTCTGTTTGGGTGACTCTGAAAAAGAGATGCATCGAATGGACATAAACAAGGTATCTTACCGAATGGGTCTTCCAACGACCGTTGTGACGGGTTTCCGGAATGGAAGCAGTCCAATGATGTACTGGTTGAAGATTGATCGGCCACGCAGCAACGGAGGGCACAGTCCAAAGATATCTTTGATTTTCTCCTGAAAAAAATTGTAGAATTCGTCTAAATCTTGAAGGAAAACAAACCTGAACAGCTCTCAACCTCGATCCTTTCGGATTATCATACTGCTCATACAGATCATTTTCTCCGAAATTGTACATTGGGACGAGGTCTGCTCTGAAAATTTCGATTTGCAATAAAATTCTTTATACGTTTGCCTCACCCATATTTCAGAGCATATCTACAGAAACCACGTCTATGTTTCAGTGTCAAAGTGTTCTTGTTCGGGTGAGCATCCAGAGCTTCTGTCGCCCCACCGACCACAATCGCACATGCTCGCCCTTTTCCGCACTTGGTGAGAGTGTATTCCAGTGATTCTTTCGACACCTCAATACCACCAAGCACGATTCCAAACTCTCTTCGAAGTGGGAAGTAGAACTGACCATTCAGAGTCATAATATGCGATTTGATGCCAGGAAACTTGTCTTCGAAGCCAGTCGCGTTGGTGCTCATCGCCATGAATCCTCCAATTGAGAACATTCCGTGCGGGTGAGATCCAATTATATAATTGCGATCAGGCGGCAACTCGGCAGTTTTGATCAATCGAAGAGGAAAATAGTTGGCAAAGTATTTCCAGGCGACATGTTTTCTTGCCCAATTCTAAGATATAATGATAGATTTTCAAACAAAATATTCCTTACCCATCTCCTTGAAGCCTTTCTGGGCGTATCGAAATCATAGTAGAACCAGACGGCGTAGAGTGGAACAAGGAACCACCATCGAGTATTGAACAAGATGTGGAAGGGAACCTGAAACAGAATATTTGATTTCAGCAAATATGCAGGTTAAAACGTACCCAAAGGTCCATAATCGGTAAGATTACCCACATGAAAATGAAACCCATGACGGCAAGTGTCTCGAGTCGTCGCGTCCATGGCACCAGTATCGGTGAAAGAATAGTTGACAATAAGGAAACGACCTTTTTGTCGGGAAGCTTTGTCTTTCCTGATATCGAGTTTAGCCGGAGTCTCATTTCTGAAAATCGACGGGAAATATCGAGCGGCATTGAGAAAGCATTTCTATGGCAACACAACTGGAAAAGGAAGAAAATGCACGCATATCACAAACAAATCAAACATCAAATTTATGAATGGAGTTATTTTGCAGGTTTTATCATGGCTGAAAAAGCTGAAAACTTTATTTTTTTCGGAAAAGGAAGTGAGAAAAATGAAAAAATTCGGAAACTTTTTGGTGCTGCGTTGGGTACGGTATCAAAGGCGCATGCACATTTCGTTGCGGAGGTCTCGCGGCGAAAATATTTTGAGCGAATTTTTCGCATTTTTCTGAAGTTTGACTTGAAAATTTTCAGATTGAAACGATACGTTCTCATGGAATTGAAAACGCATGAAATACCGCTTAAAAATAACTAGAGTGTTTCTAAAGTGAACATCTTCAAAAAAGATTTTGGGTAGAGGTGTTTTTAAGTGTTTTGTCGTGACTCACGAGTACTCTTGTCTCATCATCGAGAATTCTTCCTCCATGTGATGAGAGGGATGATGATGCCTGAATTTGGAAGTTCGAATTTCTTGGAACGAAGTTCGACGATCATCAGAGAAGAAGAATGAGGTTATCTGGAGTTTCGGCTGAATGAAAATGTTGGATGGATTGAAAAAAAAACCAAAATAAGAGAGCCATTGAAGGTTGTATGTAAGGTAAGACAAGGGTGGAATCTTACTATTTACGATGTACAACTACTAAATTTAAAACAATTACCGTAAAATCTGCATTAGAAGGGCACCACGAGGAGCTCAAAATGAGAAAGTTCTTGAAATTCAAACAATTCGAAAAAAGTGTTATCAGAATCTTAGTCAAAAGTTGACTCGATAAGCCACAAGATAAGCTTCAAATCTATTTTCCAACAGATTTTATGATTTATTTCGAGAACTCAAAAATATATTTTTAGGTTTTGGAAAAATAGAAGGGCATACCCTTCTAATACAGGTTTTACGCTATATAGAGCCTGCAGGAATTATATTCTTCAAATTGGATTCTGTGTTTCGAATACGTGGCTTCCAATTTCAAAATTACTCATATCATATCTTCACCCTATTCTGAAACAGCCTCTCAATATATCCCAACTGTCGCATTAACCCAAGATTCTTCCGGAAAACTTTAGTTGCTGGCCTCGTTCGTAGCCTCCAACTGATCCATTAGGCCTCATCATTCGTCTTCAATTTCAAACCCAGCTGTGCTTTGTTCCTCCTGCAGATATATCTCCACAACCTGGCTACAACGTACCCTCAGCTTCCCTTTCTCATTCCGATTCCCTTTCCTTTCCTAACAAAACCCGAGTTCGAAAGTGGTTTGCGCCGGCGGCTACTATCCCGAGAAAACGACCCGATAGTAGGTCAGCCAGCAGTCAAAAACTTTCTCTCTATCATTCGCCGTCTTTGGTCATTTTTCCATACTATTTCTTCGACTGTTATCTGTCAATTTTCCATAGGAGAATTCTATCGGTCATTTTGTAGAATGGTGCTCCGTTGTACTTTATGGAAAGTTCAATAATTAGTTTTTGGGAGTGATTGATTGGCACGAATTTGTCTTTCAATGGGACTCCAAATAACAAAGTTTACTGTGCCTCAAGGATAAAAAAGACAATCTAATCCTTCTTCCCATCAACCACAGACTAATCTATTGTCTTCTCCGTGACCTGCACCAAAATGGTTATCGATCTTTCATGGACCATCTTCGCTCCATTAGAGGTCTCACCTCTTCTTTTTTATTCTCGGAAACCTTTCTTACACTTCTCTCACGCTCTACGTCGTCTGCAAAACGCATGAAATGCATCTTCGTGTGCCAAGAGCTGTTCTTTTCTATCTGTTTTCTCTTTTTTAACCCTCTGAACAGACACTTATTTGTTGTTTTTTGTTCTCTCTCCACTGGCAAAGGGGTCTGCTCAATACTCGACTCAATTTTGTACTATCACCTCTCTGATCACTTTCTATCAGTGCAAATAAGTATTTTTTGCTTTGAAAGGCCCCGCTCCATTATCAACTTTGACCGAATGCGAGCACATGATTCGACGCTTCTCCCTTGAAATTCTTGATCAAATTCTGATAATACAAAATCAGCTAGAATAGAGTTCGAATACACCTAGAATTCTTTAAAAGACTTCCGAAAAATTCATTTTTTTTTTCACCTTCCCGTCCTCAATCACTTGCAGGTGGTCTTCTGGTTGATTTGATAAAAAGTTGAATTCCATTTTGTCAATCCATCAACAAATCAAATTCGTTCATTTTGTTCTTTCTCCCCACAATCACATATTAAACAAACGAAACGTTCTATTTTTATTTATTTTTATTGTTTCAGATGTCGTCAGAAGGAAAGAAAAAGACCGTTCGGTCTCCGTATCCTCTACCAACGAAATTTCCATCTCCTCTCGAACAGGCATCCTACAAGACCTACGTGAGTCGAACAGACAGATCATCTGGTCTAGAATTAGAAATTAGCTTCAATTGACCTTTTTGAAACTTGATGTCATTTTGAGGCGCAAAAAAAGTGCAAATTACCGGTGGAAAACAAGTTTTGAAGTAGTGACAAACTAACTAGTCCAGGTGAAAAGAATTTCAATGTTTAGATAGACAATGGAAAATGAAAAAAACACTCATATTTATGATTTGGAGTACTGTATTTTTGTTTATTTAATGATACCTACAGTGCTAATAATAGTCAATTTTTTGACACAAAATTCTGTGATTTATGACAGTACTCCGAAGAAAGTTACTTCAATAGATTTGGGGTACTGTACCTTCTCATTTCCAGAACTGGATTGAAAACAGTCTCTGGCCCGTGAAACCACTCCCATTCGTTGCCACAACAGTTGCTCTTGCGGCCACATTGCACTACAAGTACCCAGAGAATGCGATCCTCGACGTCCTTCCAAAGTTCACATCGGAAGCTGCTGAAATTGCGAAAACAGCGGTAGTTTCAGCTGTGGGAACCTATGCAGGAGTGTTCACACTTCGAAAACTTCTCAAGTATTTCTACTTTTCTTACAAGGGTTTCCTGTTTGACAACCCGAAGAAACCATGTTTGAAAACAAAAATTTGGGGTGTAAGTTTACTGATCTGTTTAAAGTCTCTATAATGGAGTTTCAGATCGTCCGTCACATACTTTCAATTTCCCCACCAATTTTGGAATCTTGCGATCGCCTACTTCCGAATCTTCCAGTCCCAGCTCTCAAAGATACCATCAATGAATACCTGGACTCTATGAAACATATTCTAACTGATCAGGAACTGGAAACAATCACAAAACAAGCGCAGATATTCCTGGAAGAAGAGGGAAAGAAACTACAAAGATACACGAATCTTTACTCTCTTTTCACTGACAACTACGTTACCTCTTTTTGGCAAAAGTATGCATATCTCCATGGAAGATACCCACTTCTCATTAATAGCAGTGTTGCTCATTGTGACTTGCTTCGTGACAAAGATGCCACAAGAGCTCATAGAGCCGCCCGTGTGACGTGGATAGAAGTGATGTCTCATTTGGCAGTCGATCGACAACAATACAAACCCGTAAGTTTTTGTTTCTAATTTATGATCAGACTTGTATTTTGTTCTTTCTTATCACTAGGCGACGTTTCATTAATGCACCGAAAAATGTGTAAAGTATTTCGATAACACGGATTGTTTTTCAGCTCGGAGATGGATTGGTGTGCACTCGGCACTATAAAAATATGTATGCAGTGACCAGGGTACCAGGAGAGGAAATTGATCAATTGAAACTTCATGGAGTACAGAAGCATATTGTGACAGTGTTGCGTGGAAAGTATTACAAGATTCATGTAGTTGATGACAAGAACAACATTTACAACATTGAACAATTAACAAAGTAATATACTGGCAAACAATTAGTCAATATATCAATGGGCTATTTTCAGAATCTTCCACGAGATGATTTCTCGAGATGAGAAGGAGGATGGAGTCATTGGAAAAGTGGCTGCATTGACTCATGATACCAGAGATTCATGGTGCAAGAATCGCAAAAAATACTTCCTTGAAAACGAGACGAATGCTGAAATTCTGAAAGAAATCGAGAGCGCAGTATTCTTTTTGACTCTTGATGAAGATGATGACTACGGTTATGACCCAAAGAGACCAGAATTGCTCAATAATTTCTTGGCCAATTGTCTTTCTGGAGATGGAACAAATCGATGGGTTGACAAGTCACTCAACTACATTTGTTCTAAAAATGCTCGTTGTGGAGGAACGACTGAGCACTCGATTGCTGATGGGGCAGAATTCGATCATATCATGGAGAACTTTGTCTACGTGGATTTGGAAATTCTGGGATACAAACCAATAGAGGAACAAGAGAAAATGGCAATCATGTCTGAAAATGAAAGAAGCTCCCTGAAACTAGCCACTCCATTGAAATTCGATGTTCCAAATGAGGAGGTTTGTTGTCAAAAATACGTTATTTTCTATCAGTGAAACAATTTCAGATGCTCTCCGAGATCACTCGCTGCTATGATGCTCATCAAGTTTCCAAAAATGACCTCGATCTTTTTGCTCTGGCTTTTCGTGATTTTGGTAAAGGGAGAATCAAGAAATGTGGAGTTTCACCAGATGCATTCATTCAAATGGCGATTCAATTGGCGAACTATAGGGATCAAGGAAAGTTTGTGCTCACTTATGAACCAGCGTCCGTTCGTTTCTTTGCCAATTCAAGAACAGAAACTTTGAGAACTGTCAACGATGATTCGTGCGCATTCGTTGAAGCTATGTTGAACGAGAATGAATCGGTGAGAATAGACTTGAAGGAATTGTGCTAACTCCCGATTTTCAGAAGGATGCAAAGATTGCTCTATTGAAGAAAGCCTGCGAGACTCATGTTCTTAGAAACAAGAAATGCATGGTCGGGCAAGGAGTCGATCGTCATCTCTTTGTTCTTTATATTCTCTCACAAGGAACTGGAATTCAGAGTCCGTTCTTGGACAATTACATTTCACAGAAATGGAAACTCTCTACATCTCATGTAGGTATACGAATTGCTCCTTGTTCTGAACATTTCCCTTTTTCAGGTTCCAAATGTGACTAACCAATGCGACGAGGATACCGATCCAGATAACACTTGGCTTGGTGCATGCTTCGGAGCAGTAGCTGCTGATGGATATGGTAAGGATTACTAAAAACGATCATCACCGCTCACTGCTTATTGTTTCAGGTATCTGCTATCGATTTGGAGGAAATCATGGAATTTTCGCGAACGTCACCAGTTACAAGTCAGCAGCCAATACTGACTCCACTAGATTCGCAAAACTTCTCTCCGAATCTTTCCACGAGCTTTCCAACCTCTTTGTTTAATTTTCTACATTTACGGTTTCTGTACTATTTTGAACTCAACTCTCCTTGCTACATTATACCCTCTTTCATATACTATTGCCAGTCTGTAATTTCATTGATACATGATGACACACAATCTTTCGATGAAATCTGATTCTGTGACTCAGAATCAGTTCATGATTTCAAATGTCTTGGATTGTGAGTCATCTCTCAAAATGTCAAATAAAGTTTCCGATCGAAATGACAATTGTTAGAGCATGCCTCTTTTTTGATTGCATCACTGAAAATAGTGCACAAACAAAGAGAAAAAAAAGACGAAGATGATTTTTTTGAGATGCAAACAACGGAAATGGCCGTAACTGTCGATGCTCCTTCCACGTGTACTATGAAGTACAAAAACTGAAAATTGTAATAATCAAGTGTTGTGCAGAAAGATTACTGGGAAGCGGCTGAAAATTTCAGAGAAATCTATAGAAAAGAATAGGTGGAATCAAGGAAATTTGAAAAAAAATAATATTCAAGCTTTTTTGAAATATAAAAATCAAAGATTACGGAGCTGTTATCTATGAAATCAAAGACAAAACTCAACCTGCTTAAGTCTTCCGAAAAGCTGAATTTTTCTCTCTTAATGAAACTTAAGTTTCTGATGACAAAACTTGGCCGGATTAGTTCTCATTTTCCGTTCAAGAGCGACTAGCATGACTGAGTTTGTCGAATTCATACACTTGGAATATAAAGTTCAAACTTGGTAAAGAATGAAAACTTTTGACGAGAATTCTAATAACACTGCTTTTAATCCTCTCTCCACTTCGTTACTATACAAGAAAAGTCTTCCAAAAATGCAATATACCTTACTCTTCTTATCATGATCGCCTCTCTCAACTAAATTTCTTCTCTATGAGACATCGTAGACTCAGATCTAAACTTCTTCTTCTTTATAATATGCTCAGCGGCACCTCTTATTGTCCTAACTTATCGACATTCCTAAAGTTTTCGGACTGTCCTAGAAGACCAATGTCCCTTATCCTCTCTTCCAATTGTTCTGATGATTTCTTTAGTACCACCGTCCCTATCTGGAATGCCATAGTTCATCCCGTTCCCGTTTTCTTATCCCCCAGTCAATTCTCTAGTTTAATCCTTGTTTCCATCACCCGGTTCTGATGTCCTCTTGCCTCCCTAATTCTTCGGTTATAGTCTTATATTTTCCCTTTTATCTAGGTTGATCTCGTGAGGGATCCTATCTAGAACTATTGTTCTCTTCTTCTGTTTATTTACTTGTCAATAAATACAATACAATACAATACAATCCGTTTTAAGTTCATGAATGTGCTCATTTTGAGCTCATATGGGCGCCCTTCTAATACAGATTTCACGGTTATTACTTCGAACTATTCCTTCCTTCTCTACAACACCTTAATGAACTATTTCTTCCTTTTTTCCAGAAACAAAAAAGTTAAGTTCAACTCTTTCTCTTCTTCCCTTCTATTTGCCATCGGTTTTCGCCAAGTATGGAAATGTCTGATACCTCCCACCGATTCTTAGTCTTTAAACAAATAAAACTCGCCTGATGTCATCGAATTCTCGATAAGAGTTTGAATAAAAGTCGTGTCCTTCTCCTCATTCCGTATCGGTTTGACTCTCCCAATTCAACCATGCACTCCTATCACAACCCAGTAAGTTTCCCTACTTCACGTTTTCTCTAGAATTCCTCATTTTGTTTCTAGGGTGTCCCAACTGCTCTTTCCATTTTCGAGCCTCTTCAAGACGGATCCACCGTCTCCGTTCACGGACATGTCCGTCATGGACACCACAAGAACTTTGCCGTTGAATTGTTGAGTGGACCAAACATTGTTCTCCACGTCAACTTCCGCTTCCACCATGAGCACATCGTTGCCATGAACTCCCAGTTCAATGGAATGTGGGGACCAGAAATCCGTCACAAGAATCCACTCCACCACTCCGAGCACTTCCACCTTACCATCAAGGTCCATGCTGGATACTATCATGTAAGTTATTGAGATCCGAGGATTGTTTCTAAATCTATCTCCTTTAGATCGCTGTCAACGGACATCATCTCGCTGACTACCCACATCGTTATCCATACCAATCGGTTCAAGCTGTCGGACTCAAGGGAGACGTTCATGTCGACAAGGTTCACTTCGAAGGATTCCACTTCCAACGTCGTTGGGATGGACACATTGACCACGGACACTCTGGATACAGTGCATACGGAACTGATTCCTATGTTGCTCCAGTCTTCATTCAGCCAAACTTTGCTCCATACGGTGCTCCACCACCACCAGTCCAAAACTACAACCCATACAGATAAATGTGCTCTATGTTTTCAAATTGATTTTTTTTTGTTATACGACTCTTTGTAATTTTCATTTTATATAAACTTGGCATATATTAATTTTTATTAACAGAGCCGTACATAGGTAAAAGGGATACACTTTTTTTCGTAAATAATAACTGATATCAATGGAAAATTCTCTTTTTCAGACGAGAATCATAGATAACATTTTGGTTTCAATCTTATATACAGGAAAGTCACCGAATTAAGTGGAAAAACAGAGATAAATATTCTCAAGTCAGTCAATATGATTGGAGAGAAACAGAAAAAAAGAGAGAGTTTTTGAATGGCAAAATACCTGAACATGGAGATTTTTTTGGGGGAAAGTTTGGAAGATTTTCGAAATATTTGAAAGAATTTGTATTGTGAGAGTTGAAGTAGATAAGGGGGGAGAATTTGTCTCTATAATCTACATTTCTAGATTTTAGAAAAGGTCGGGGGAGATGTTTTATGAAAACAAAAAAACTCAAGGGGAAATCGAATCTACTGGTTTAATTTGGCGCCTACCCGGGTGAGAGATTACAACAAATAACAAACATTGGGATGTCAAGATATAAATACTGATTTTAGACTGGCGGTGGTCCATTCACATAAGTCACATGGGGACCGAATGGTTTTCCGAAGACGTGGTAGTAGAAGATGGCTGCGAGAGCCGAGAGGAGGGAAAGAGCAAATGTGAATTTGATGAGACGAGATGAGGAGATAGCTTCGGATACTGTCAATGGCTCTTCTTCAGTTTCAGATTCCATTTCAGCCGTCTGAGTTGTCATACTTCTTCCCTTTGATTTTGATGGAAGTGGCTCTGGTGGATGGAATTGAACTGTTGGTGGAGTTGGGACACGGACCATGTCGTTGAATCTGAAATTTAGATAATTTGATTAAAAGCAATATTTATCAACAGTATTACCTGTCCTTGAGTCTTGCCAATGCATTGCTGTAAATCGAGAGTTCAGCTTTAAAGTCTGGCAGATTTTGACTGTTCGACTCGTTCTGAATGGCTCCTAAAGATGCTGTCAGGTAGTTGCACATAGTCTCCAAACTATTCATTCTTTCTTGACACAACTCCATTTCCTCGGCAATCATCTTGTTATCCATTTGTCCCTCTTTCAGATGAGATTCAATTCGAACCATTGCACTTCGAATATCATTCTGACGACTGTTCCATGCGTCCCATTCTCCTTTGACTTGAGACAGTGAGTTTGCCATTTTTCCGATTCTATCGACTGCGTCGTCGTAGCCTTCAGAAACTGTTTCGAATTCGCAGGAAAGATCTTTGGCGACGTCACGGAAGGTTGAGGAGGCGAGAAGATCTCTGAAAATTGGAACTGTGCATATTATTTTGGGCGGAAAATATGGAGAAGAAGAAAAAATGGCAACATTTTTCGTTTTTCTCCTTTTTTGTATGCACACAATATACAAAAGAACAATAACTTTGAATCTGACTCACCGCAATTCCTGCCTCTCACAACTCAGACGACGTTCAATTGCTGTCACAGCATCCAACGTCTTCATGACGTCTTCTTTTGAACGAATATCAACGTCTCCGAGGGATGCCATTGATGAAACTTCTTGAAGAGTCGCCGCGAACTTTTTGACTTGGTGCATAATGCGAACAAACGGACTTCGAATCGATTCATAAAGTGTCGCCCAGTCGTTGCGAAGCTCTTGAAGAGTGCTCGTTTCCAAAAATGATGGTTGATATCCAGATTGGATTTTCAATGCTTCATCAACTTGTCGGAGGTTAGAACGAGCGATCAATTCGAAATTGGAAAGGTGTGGAATATCTGCATTACTCTCTTCAAGAGCCTTTTGAACAACTCTCAAATGAGATTTGGACTCCTCAATAAGACGATATGCACTGGAAGTTCCGAAGTGCTCAGCAAAGTCATCATCAATATTCATCAGTTGGTTTGAGATGTCTGTCATTGTCGGTGTATGACGATCGGCTGTTGAGTCGTCTTTTTGTGGGGGCTGAAAATAGAGAAGTAATTAATGACCATCAGTTACAGAGATTGACTGAGTCGTTTCTAAAAAGAGACTTCTAAATCTAGTACCGTACCCTGTTAACTGTATGTTTTCTAATAATCGGAGTAGCAATAGCAGTCAGTTTGACAGTTTTACGTGTCATCCGCGCAAGCATATACGGAGCGGCGAGGGAAATGAATGTAATAATGTTTACAGGAAAAGGGAGGGGGAGAAAGGTGAAATGTGAAATGCAATGCACTCAGTTGACCAGTCCCCTTATTATTATTCATGTGTTCCTGAAAAGGGGAGGAACGCATGCATGTCTGTTCATCGCCACCTGGATGGGCATATTGAATTTAGAGGAAGAAGAAGAAGAAGAACGACCCTTTAATTAGAGCCTTCAGGTCAGTGCGCGAGAGTCTTGGTCAACCCACGAAAACAGATTATTGCACAAGAACGAATGGAAGACAAATGGGGCTTCCTATATATGGATTAGCTATGGGAAAGAGAGAGAACGGCAAAGTGAGAACCCCGAAAAAACGTTCAGTGTTTGTTGTTCTGCTAGGCGAGATGAGATGATCTACTTTTTTTGAAAATGAAAATGACACTGACCGTTTTTCCGTCACCTATTTATTAAACTAATAGATTGTATCTTTTGGGTTTTCCAATAGTTTTTGTATGAGAAAAGTTGGGAGAAATTGTCAAAACAATTTTTGCTTGCATCGGAATCAAAACCAAGGAGCCGATATGATTAGAAAAATGAAATAGTTCTTCCACTGGACTGTATTAGTGAAAGACAACAGAGTGCACAAAACATACTCATCTTTTAAACATACAACGAAAAAATATGTCAATATAGAAACATTTTTGTTGGTTGGTTGGCAGAAAGCTTTTCCGTTGCCAAGCCACAAAATTGTTCTCTATTTTTCTTTTTTTTTCCTTTTTGGAGGAAGTTTGTGAAAAAGGAGACAACTTTTCTGAGAAAAGACTAAATTCGATTGTCGATGGAAATCAGAATCAGACAATCATCGTCTTCGGAAGTTGAACATTGACAAAAATCGGAGAGAAACGTGTCGCTTCTAATGTCAATCAGTGTTATCAGACTGATTGAATTGGGAGGTGTTTAGAACAGTGGTTTTAAAAGATTGACAAGTTTGCTTTTGTGATAACCATATAAAAAATGAAAACTCACATTGTACTCATCCCACTCGTAAGCCTGTGCAGCATCACTGTGCTCTGGAGCAGTATCACTATCACGATTCCGAATCTGCTCATCAAGTTTTCTCAGAAGACGTCGAACTGGAGTGGATGGTGGAGACACACGAATCATTGGAGTCATCATTCCTTCTGGTTTACAGCTAGCAACTCCCAATTGTTCTCCGTCACTCATGCTACGTGGCATTCTACGGACTCGAAGCTTTCGGCGAGCCAATGATCGGGTCTTGCAAGGAGGGAGCATCTCGGAACGAGTGGAACAGAATGATCCATCCATTTCAAGACTATCATAGAGGAATGAAGCATTTTTGAGTCCCCGGGTGGATCTTTGTCGTTTCAATGGAGAGGAAGTGTCGAAGGAAGCAGAGTTGAATGATCTGAACATTTATTCGAAGGTTGAATAAAAAAAATTCTAATTTGTATTGTGTCCCTTTGAAGTTCACTTACACACTCATCATCTCCGATTCATCCTCTAGATTTGTTTGGTTCTCTCCATCCGATGAGTCCTCTGAAGAAGCGTCACACGAGCTCTGCAATAAATCAAATGACGGTTTACGATCTGAAGATTTACAACTTTTCCCCCACTTGCTGCTCAACTATATCAGATAACATGGCTAACTAGTAAATGAATAATTTTCTTATTGGCCAATACCAAGGAAAATACGAGAAACTGATGGCATCAATCAGACAAACGGAAACGTTTTTTCTTGCCCCGTTTCCATTCATCATTCCGTCACACCAGTAGGTGGACAGTATAACAAATCGACAGAAATATAAAGATCTAACCTTGGCAATCAGATCCATTTGTTCACGACTCGGTCGAGATGCACGTCTCAATGGCTTCTTCTGTCCATGAATCTCTCGCCATTTCGTGTTGAATGATTCTGTCATTGACATGTCCATAGGAATATCATCATTGTCCATAAGAGCCATGACTTCGTCTGAAAATATTGAAATTCGTTTTGCAAACTAAACTAGCAAATACCGTATTCTGGAAGATTCTGCGTGGCCAAGAACGTCGAATCGTGATTGACATACATCGAATCAGACAAATTTGGTTCTTCATCGATATCGTGGTTAATGGCTTTAGTCACTTCCAAATCTGACATATCCTCCAATTGAACAGTCCGATAGAATGCCTTCACTGGAGAGCATTCGATACGTTTCCGACGCATGTCACTGGTTTCGGGGAGTCTGCAAAAAATGTTTGGATTTAAGAAGAGGGGAGAGAAATATCAAGTTTCTAGTATAGTTTTGAATAAACAAAGAACTGATTACAGAAACCATGATCTTCAAATTTCGGTTTCCGGTCGAAACGAAAGTCTTCGATTATAAATGATAGAAAAGGGCACCAAGGGAGGTCCCAAAAGGCGCAAAGACTTTTTGACCCGACGTAACCCGAAACTAATAAATCTCAAAGTTGTCGGTTAGAGGGCACAAGAAGAAAACGAGGTTTTGAAGAAACGAGCAGCGTTTGTTTGGCGGCACAAGCCAATGAGGAGATGAGTATATGCGGGTGAGACGAGGATATCACGTATCACTCGCCCTCGGAGCCACTCATCACTTTCAAGGCTGTCCGAATGGACGTGTCCATTTCTTGTCCACTGATTTATTTCGTTCGCGGATAAGCAACTGGTCTCTCTCTTTCCCTCGCGCGCGCGAAATATGGATAGTCATTTATCTTAAAAGGTGTTGGGAAACCATTTCAATTGGGTCATTCTCTGGCAGACGATACTCTTTTGAGATTGGGAAGATAATTCCTTCGTTAAATCTTGAATCAAATCGTAATTGCTTACCGTATAAACTTGCTGAGCATCTTAGCGCTTCTAAAGTAATGAATAACCACAAACGTCTGTCTCGACCCGCCTATGATCGTAAAATTTACAAACACATGTTGCAATACGACGGTCTCTTTTCAACAGATGCACTAACTTATACGAGTCATCACATGATTTAGTTTTCCTAGACTATGGTTGAAGGGAAAGGATATCTAGATGCATACTTTAGATCTTAGAAGCTGAAGGTCATCTACATAGTAAATGCGGATTCAGATGATAATTTGATAATACAGGATTTCTAGAAAAAGAAATCTTCAAAGTTTTTTTCAGATTATTCCCATTGCACGGCATCCTCGATTGGAAATTGGAAAAATTAAATTTTATCAAATTTTTCGCGTGAACTCTTGAATAGAGTTAATCTTTTACATTTTGTTCCGTTTTGACCTGAATTTATAAAATCTAGTCGATTCTAGAAACTTTTAAGGTTGCTCAAAATGTAACTCATCTTTCACTGATCATTTTGAACCTAAATTTGCCTATGATCGTTATTTTTCAACTAAACAACCTGTTAACTCAAAATGTAAAAGTCAACATGACTCGGCTCGGGATGACCCATATATCAAGATGAATATACCAAACTGTAGGTCTGACATCAATCTACAATTCTATCTCGGCGGATTTTTGAATTAGGTCCTCAAAATTTTTTAAGGTCCAAAAAACCAAAATTTCAGTACATTTTTAGGCCAAACTTTAAGTCAACATGACTCGGTTCGCACCAGACGTTCAGAAATAATTTTTACACCATCAGATAGCTGTCATTGTTTTTAACATTTCTATCTCGGCCGAATTTTCAATTTAATTTTTTATCTCAAATTATGACCGAAATCACGAATTTTCAGTACTAATTTTTGCTGTTTTTAAAAAGATAAAATTTACCCCAAACTGTCAGAAAAAAAAGATCGCCGTGAAACCTATTTCCAGTCCAGGATGCCGTGCATTGACCGGTCCCAGCTGTCAATTCGTACCAGCTCGAAAGACTTTAGAGGAAAACTTTAGGGGTCACTTACAAATGGTCGGCACACGTGTTCAGCGCTTCATGTATCGAATTCTCTCCACTTGAATAACCAACGTCTTGTTGCACACTCTCCCATTTTTTGTTTGACGATTGCTCAGCCATCTGGTCTTCGGAAGAAGATGTACACGAGTCGACAGTTATTCTGAAAAGGATGAAGAATGTTTATGAAATTGAGATAGAAGACGTATTGGCAAGGAGACACCCTTAACCGAAAAGAAACACATTCATTTTCTTGAGAACGGGAGCGGGATAATCTCTAGCACCTGACTGTCACAAAGCTATTACCAATAAACGACTTTTGAATAACATAATGGGTGAAAGATGCGTTTCTAATTGCCCATTGGATATGGAGACAGAAGAGGAGAAGCTCTTAGGGGGGACCCTGTCTTTTTAGGGGGACCTTGTTTAGAAATTGAAGAAATCCGAAGAAGTAAGAGTTGAATAAAAAAATCCAACAATGCCCTGAGTTTCACCTAATTCTCCGTTTTCCCCAGACATTTTATGCTTACCTTCCATCCATGATACTCTCGTATTCACTCTCTGCAAATGGAAGAACGTTATCCTCGTCCGTGACCACTGTCTCCGTTTGACTGTGTCTGTCCTCGTCTTCTTCTGAATCGTCAGTGTCCGATGGTGTCAGACAGGTTCGCGTACGAGCCCGCTTGATCGGTGGTCCGACGAGGTCCGGATCGCTTTCGGAGTCTTCTGATGCTTGCTGAAAAATCGGAAAGAATAAGATGACCGAAAAACGAGAGTGTCTATAATCGTGGGAAGATGCGCGGAGCGGAAAGGCGCATGCATAGGTAATTGTACCTAGGCACTTGCCGAACAAACACAGCAACGAAGCCCATATGCGCAAATGTGTGTCACGATACTATTTGCGTGTCAGAGATTCATGCAACTGTGCAAACTAAATCTCAACCTAAAATGGACAGTAAAACGGAAAGCTAATGTTCTTTCACACTTTCATTCAGTTCAGGGGACCGTAAATGGAATTAAAATGGGATTGACAAATTGGAATTCCACCCTGCCAGAAAAATGTTAAAGTTGTAAGAGCAAACTAACTGTTTTTCAAAAAAAAATTCAAAGTTAAAACAGAAGAAACCGAAAAGCTTTGTAAATGAAGAAAACTGGAAACTCAACCCTACTATTGAATACACACTCATTGTACTTGATACGCGTGTCTTTTCTTGTAGTAGTAAGCCGACGAAGACTATGCAAAAAACGATAGTTAATACCAGGCGCAAACAACGAAAAATTGGAGGAAAGGAAATGAATGCGGCAAAAGGTTAAGAAGTTTTTTTGAGGAATAGTCGGCAATAACAAAATGATGGTTGTCACAAGAACAAGGGATTCGTTGTGTTCGAGGAGACTGGTAACCTACATTTCTGGTCAGAAAGAGAGAAATGCAACAAATGGGTGCGGTTGGTGTGACAGGAATGACAGAGGGCCTTGTTTGGACCAAACGATATGAATCAGCACCAAACATCGCGGCACTGCCCCTTTTGTGCAGCGGAGCACAATACAGATTATTGAAAAAAAGAGTAAACCGATGCAGAGGAACATCTACGGAACATGAGAAACTCTTTCCGAACTAAACTAAATGAAAAAGTTCCACTTCCACTTTCACAATTGAAATTGGAAACTCGCGGCGGTTGGCGGAAGGGCGAACGTGTGAGGAATCCGCATGCAAACACTTTTCCACTCTTACACACTCGGTTACACAACCCCTCTGGACCACCGCATCGCTACCAACATCAAGCCTAATTACATCAGAAGAAATGATAAAATGATTCTCGGTTGGAAAATCTGGCAGAAAGAGGGCTTGTTCCGCAAGATTTATTGCTATTTGATTGGCCTCCAGAGAATTGTATTAGAGGAAGGGACACTTTGGATAGACTACTACTAAACTATTCAGTCATTGAAACCTCTCTATATCTAATTAACGATTCTGTATAATAGTTCAATCTTGTGGATTGTAACAATTATTATGACAGTCGGAAAGAACTAAAGGATCTGCCAGGAGAACCCGCGAAAGACACACGGATGCCCATTTTGGGTAAACAAATAAATTGAGTCGAAACGATGTGAAATCATGGGGTTCATTTGGGCGAGATTAATTCATATCTAGATTCTTCACCCCAATTGAGCACGGAGAAGCATAGCCTATAATTAATTTTGGGTCATACATCTACAGGTGCAATATGCATTTATAACGAAAACAATGCAGAATTTGTGTGTAGGAAAATGAGGAAAAAGCCCCGAGAAAGACTTCTGGTGAAGAAGTATATATAATAATGAGTGACAAAAAGTGCGAATAATAACGAGATGACTGGCAGCCGTGGAGGTGGGAGATAGGCAAGAATCACAGCTGTTGGCACTGGCACCGAATTCATATGTCGAATATGATATTGAAATAGAGACAGATGAGCGAAGAAAAGGTCTCTTACACCACCTTTACGTATCAATTTTCATTTCTATGTCAATCTTAATTTCAAGTTATTTGAGAGTTTGAAATCACTTTGATAACCGGATGTAGATGATATTGAATTCTGATTTAAACTTTTCAGTTCTAGAAAAATTGAGATAGCTTCGAGCAAGTTGCTGTTACAAAAACTAGCTTTCTCTAATTCTTATAGTTTTTCACTCGGTAGAAAATAGGGCAATTAAAGTTGAAAAAGTGCATAATCATCCTCTAGAAACTGAATCTTTTTAAAAAGTATCATCACGAACTCTGGGAACTAAAGTTTTAAAATTCCCAGTGCCAACTCACTGATAATAAAAAGCTACCGCCACCTACTATGAAACTGTTACCATTCACAAAATAGTAGCAAAAAAATGGAATAGATTTGCATAATTCAGAAAGTAGTGAAACTGTTGAATGACTGACACACAAAGCGATTTCCAAACGGAAAAAGGAAACGGCATCGTTTTCCGTGAACAAAACTGGAGAAAAAACGAACTGTTTCGCTTTCAAAAGAAGTGTATATATCGTCCGAAAAGGGGAGTTTTCATGGATCAATTGATTCTCTCATGGACAATGAAAAACACTTTTCTCGTTCACTGGAAATGGCGTTTTGTACGATTCGAGAAATGGATCAGTGTTGGTTTGTCACCGAACAAACGACGTTGTTTTCTCTTATCACTTCATATCACTCTGTTTACAAACAATAACAAGCTGAGAAAAAAAGCAGCTTGCTAAGATGACGAGAAGCACTCCATGTGTTACACCTTTTGGGAAAAAAGGGAACCCATTTGGATGAACGAGAAAATAGAAGAAGAAGGGCGGTTCATAAAGGAAACGCCTCAAATTAAATGGTCAACCCGTTTTCATTCAAAATAGTTATAGGGGCCAAAACTAATGAGATTTTAAGGAAGGAATAAAAAAGGGATTGCAGACATGGAGGTCAAGACAAAAACATTAAATTTTTGCTTGAGAATCCTGCATAATTTGAGAGATCACATTTTTATGTTTCTATGAATTCCAAAAGTAACCATCCTAACTTTTTTCCTGAGCTAACAGTTTGCTTCAAAACTTCAGAAAATATTTAGCATGAATCATACTTCTAGACTAAAATTTCAATAATCAATGCAGTTACAAATCTTGACAGTATTCAAAATATACAGACCGCCGAATTCACGTCTTAAAACCAACCTGATGTTTAATGAGTTCCTCAATCCGACAGACCAGTGACAAACTGTTCAAGTAGATTGTATGCCACCGTTTTCGAATTGCATCCACGCAAGTTTTTCGTCGTTCTTCTTCAATTGAGTCTGTATCGTGATCGTCTCTGAAATTTGCACTTTTGAAACTCAAAAACTCGATAAAATCTCACTTGAGTTGTTTGTTAAGTCGATTGACCAGTAGTTGTCCTTCGTGTTGTATTTCAAGTTGGAGAGCCTGTAAAGAGACATGATTCTTTCCCTTGATTTCCCACTAATTGGATTAAAACACAATTGTACAACAAAACATTGATCGATTCTCTAAAACAAAATGGGAGAAAAATTTTCGTTTCAATGGAGAGGGCACCACCGGAAGAACTTATAATTGGCCACCCATTTCGCGCAAATTTCAAGGTAAAAGTTGTCGAAGCGAACATCGAAATGGTTTGAAATATGTGGAGAATGAGAAAGGTAAATTGGAGGAGAAAATGGGCGTAAAATGAGGTGACGACTGGGATGAAGAAGATGTTTTCGAAGGACAAAATGACATTCAGTTGAGTATCCAATTGGTTTTCGATGTTAGGGAGAACAGTCGATCCTGGGGTTTCGAGATCGTTATAGGATATGTGAATGAACTGAATCGATTCAACAATAGTATGTGTTCGCTGGTTGTAAAAATATTTTGGTGTTCTATTTTAAACAAGACCATCAAAGAGGTAATTCTCTCACTTTCACTTGATGACAGATGGAAAAACATGAAAATAAATTGGAAACATTAAAGACACAGTGTTCATCTTCCACAACTGAAACCTTCCAAAACTCTTATCGCTTGTTCTCGATAAGAACTCATTTGTCGGGAAGGTAGAAATGAAAGGAGTTGTCTAATTAGAGAAAGAAGATGCAAAAGTGCATTCGGTGACAAGAAAGAGGAGAAGAAGAGAAAGAGAGATGGCGCCAAGAGGGTGATTTGAATTCTCAGTGGTGATATCATCGGCGAGTTCTTTGAAGTTGTTAGATTTCGAAAGTAACACTGTTATTTTTTCGAAACATTGAATTCCTAGAAGATTGAAAACCTGATCTAGTGTGTCAAATGAGAAGTTGTAAAAAAGAAGGAATCGAGCAGTAAAATGAAAAGAAGACACAACGAGATTGGTCATAACCGGGGAGTATCTAGGAAAAAGGGAATCACCGAAAATCGGAAGAATAAAGGAAGAAACTCAAGTGGTTATGCCAATCGAACGGTTTTTTCGCCTCGTCGAGTGTGCTGCCGGATAGCTAAGATAAGAAAACTAGGTCAAAGAGTTCTGTAGAATACAGTGAACTTTGCTCAGAACTGTTGTGTACAAGACAGATCATGTGGATTAGTGGAATTTGGGGGAGAACGGTAATAAAAAAGTGATGATTGTGGTGCGGAAAAGAAAACGGAACGGGAGAAGAAGGAACAGATGAGTAGGAATATATAATAGAAATATGAAGGTTCGTCTACTCCAGACAAAAGAACGAAACCGAGGTGACGACGGGATGGCGACACTAAAAAGTGCGAAACTGCGAATTGTGGTCAGTGGAAAAGAGTGAGTCGAAAAAGTGAGGTAAGGGATGACATGTCGAATACAAATAGAATCGTGGATGCGGAAATATCGTTCTTTTTTTCATAACCGGGAAAGTCGGGAATCGAACTGTTAGATTAACGGGATGGTCAAGAGATGAAATCAGTTTTTATCAATTTGAAAAAAAATTGAAAGGTATTGAATAAAGGGGAAGGGCTCGGACGTCTGAGAATCTCAAGATGTAATCCTACTGAAGAAATCCATACCACCGAAAGGTTGGAAAACTAATAAAGGTCTGAAGCAGTAAAAACTTGGTCAAAATACAATAGACCTACAACTATTCTTAGGTTCTTAACAGTTTCTAAATACAAAAGGAAATCTATTTTCAAACCCAAAACTAAAAATTTCAGAGTTCTGAAACTATCGCATCTCTTCTCTGTGTACAAGTTGAAAGTTCTCCTGAGCAAGGCGAAAACAACAAGACAATTTGTAACAAAAGATGATGTGAGAGGAAGGCGGTAGATTATATAATTCCAAAAATAAACAGTGTGCTGCGCATCATTTCTCTTTTCTTCATCTTATTCTTGTAATACGGAAGAAGAGAAAATAATACGATCCGCGGCATTGCCGTTGTTGTCGGAAGAATGAATTACATAACAATCCGGCCGATGACAATAAGTGGGAAAAAGAAGAAGAAACAATTGAGGAAATTGGATAAAGAGATCGTTTTCACCTCGGTTGCACCTAGAGAAATGCTCATTCGGGAATAAAAAGAAACAGGAAGGAAACTCATTGTTTTCTGAAGAGCACAAAGGTTGGGTCAGGTCAAAAAAGAAATCCGAAGAGCTAGTCAGTCTTGTAGCTTCATCCGATGACCGAGCTTAGACTTATTATAAGAAACATGCTATAAGGAGTAGATTCTCAAAGACAACTTTATATCTATTTCATGCCTATACAAACCACTTCCTCTCCTCTATCTTACATCATCAGAAAACTGTAAACTCTACAATAAAACATTTGGCAACCTTTTGACTGATGAAGACAGATGAGAGTCAGGGTTTTCTCGTGTCACTGCACAGTACAACAACCCGAAATGTATACAAATGCGTGAAGAAAGAGCACGAAATTAGTAGAGAGCGCAGAGTCGTCAATCTTCAAGAGTATTTGATTGATATATAAACATTATTGTATCGGGAAAAGGATATACAATCTACAAGAGATAATATGCGGGGAAGACTAAGAACTACTGAAGGAAATGTATAACATGGAAATGTGATATTCACGGACGTCGAGGGGAACAACCGGACAAGAATGACGAAATGACAGAGTAGGTGGTTTTGTTGAAAGGACGAAGAAAAGTGTTAATTGTTGTTTAGAGGTATAGTATAACGAATGGAAGGTCGAGAGGCTAAACAAGACAAAAGTGCGTGGAATGGCTGAGCGACACGCAACGGGACCCTTTCAATCCGCACCTGCCGACGCCGCGTCCGTTTCTTTTAGAATATGAGAGGAGCGGTAAACGAGCGGAAAAGGCCAAAAAAGAAGAAGAGGTTCTCACGGATGTCAACCGAGAAATGGACAGGGGCCGCCCGTCTCATGTCGGCAATCCGTCATCTGAAAATGCACGGCGACATGCAAAAAGAGCAACTGGTCACTCGATGCAAAATTGATGGGAAGGCAAAAAGAATTGACAATGAGAATTGTGGACGTTGAAAATTATTCAACGAGAATACTACGGTGAAGTACTAAAAGAGAGGACAAAAGGAAAACAAAAAAGTTGGGGAAAAAAGTTTGAGGAGGATATGAAAAATGCAAGAATAGCTACTACTACTCATACAAACATCATAAGGAAATAGAGATGAAGAAACAAAGAAGTTCGATTTTGAGTAAAAAGCGGATGTATACCATAAAACATCTAATAGAGCAACAATCAAAAGGTAAGTTTTCAGAAGTCGATGAAAAAGTTTGGGCCTTTTGCTCGCTCAATTAGATATTTATGGTATATTCCAAATGTTCGACTTTGGCTATTCTAGCCAATAACTTTTCAAAGTGTAAAACCGATCAATGTTGTTCTAATTGTTCGAAAAGAAACAAAAACTAACCTGCTGATCAGCGAGCAACACTGACAAGTTTGGCTCCGCTCGAATCCGTTTCTCATTTATTTCAAGTTTTCTTTCGACTTCATGCAACCATGATCGCATTTCTCCAGTCGATGATGACGTGGAACTGCGTGCTGAGCCTGTAATCATTTGACATTCAAAAAAATACCCGGAAGAGCACAAAAAATCGTTCTATGTGATCAGTGTTACGGCATGTCCGATAAGAAACGAACGCAAAAAAGTGGCCCGTCCGCGGACACCTGACTTAACAAAGGTGTGTTCGCACAGGTTTCTGATTTGAAAATGGAAAAGAGAAGAGACTCACTGGATGTGTCAGATTCTGCACCACTCATCAGTTTTGCGTGATGTTGGACACGCAATTGTTCCATGGCACAGCATATTGTGTTGAGTCGAAGAAGAACCTGGAAGATGGGAATGAGAATGGTTGAACTTTAGGGAGAGAATGGTTCATATCTTGCAAAATTTTCAAATGAAAACCGTCCAAAAATCTTTTTTATTCGATGAATCTTCCGAGCACTTCTTGAGAAAATTGAAATAAAGTATTTTACATAAAGTAAGATAGTTTACAATACTGAAATTCTTTGGAACACAATATGATGTTCCAGACATAAGACCCACAGTAACACTTACCGAATTCTCGGCCTCCGGCCGTTCGGCGAGAATTTTCTTTGCCGATTTTTCAAGTGAAGATGTCATTTCGTCGAGACATTCACATGATATCGCCTGAAAAATGAAAGATATTAGATTAGGAGAAAGTTGTAGAAGCAGGAAAAGTTTTGGAAAATGTTGCGAATCAAGTGTGTTACGGATTATGGATTAAAAAGAAATCGAATCACACTGGCAAATCGGGTGGAAGGTGAGATTTCATTCATTCTACTCATTCAACTATGAAGAATCTTTCTATTAAAGGAAGCTTCTCAGGAAACGAAAGGACAAGATGGAAAAGAAGCGGTAAGAATGAAAAGAAAAGAGTTCAAAAGACGTTCCTAAAATGCTCAAGTGGCCCTTCTTTTCCCACTTCTTTTCTCCGAAAAGGGGGTTCCTAATTAATCCTCGAACATTTGAAGACGGGCTCATCTTGTGTGAATCTTCCTCCTAATTTCTTTCTCACAAACAATAAAATGCATAATACCTAATGAGCTTTCTTCTATTATGGTTTATCGTCTGTCTCCATCTCCAGAAAAGGAACGAGGAAGACGTCAAAAGAAGAAGGAGAGAAATATAATCTCGATGATAAATGAATACGTTCTCGCATCTGAAGAAAGATCCCGTAATTCCCGATGATGGCTATCAGTGCTCGATTCGTTTATTTGGGGAGAGGTGACAAGCAGATCAAGATCAACCCAAATCGCTAATTCGATTAGTGCAACAACAAAAAAACTGTGAGATTTTTCGAGAAGACGTTGATTGAGAAGTGACAAGTTTGAATTTAGAATCATCAATGATGGAATGGACGTTGATCTAATCTGAATGTTTAAAAAAGTATAAATTACCATTTTTCAATAGAAAGTGTCAGAATAATATAATTTTTAGTACGATACTAAATGAGTGCAAGAAGAAGACAGACTAGTAAAGTAAGAGTCTCCAATGGAGAAGTGTAACAATGAGAGAGGTCAATGCACCAAATGGTGGCCAATATTGCGTAATGACACACCCTGTAGGTCCACAGACAACCATCCTCAGAATATAAAAAAGAAAAACGATCCGGGTCAGAGTTTCTACCCCGGATCTCGATTGAAAAGTTCTTTTTTGTCCAAAAAGAAATGCCCAGTTTGTTTGACGATTTCTCGATTCTAATCACATTATATGTGCCGATTGGCATACAAATCGAGAAGAAATCGACGGCTGTCGGATTTGGATTTAGATTTGTAAGTAATGTTTATTTATACACGGGCATACATACAAACTAATCCGTATAGGTCATAAATCTTTCTAGCTGAAAAAAGTATACCTAGAAAAAAACTATGGTCTACATGAATATAGAACAAAGAAAAAAGAGAAACAGTGGGTAATGTGTAGTACCAAAAAGTGTGCACATGTGTTGTTGTCAGACCGACAGCCCCCAGCTATTAACCCCTTCAGACCGGTGCAATTTCCGCGCAGGACACCATCGGGTGGTCGTGTGTTTGTGTGCTCCAGATGTGCAGAATCTCATCATAGCACGATAAAAACTCATTCATTTGTTGAAGAGATGAGAGTAGTGACAACCAGTACTTAGTTCCAAAATTAATGAATCAAGGAAGCGTAAATGAGGAAAAGGATGAACAATATTGGTAGGTTAGAATCTAACCTCTTCAAGAATCGCAAACTTTGAAAGTATTAAACCAAGATCTTCCCAGCGAGAAACAAAATCTAATAATATAACTCCTATTTCTAATTCATTCTGAATATCTGGATAATCAATAGAAATTGAATCCAAGGTTTAGAAAGGAAAAGAACAGGTTAAGTTGTGATGGCACGCTTACGATAAAGGTCATTAGGAACATTATTTGCTCAAACTGATAGCATTTGTTTGTGTTATTAAATTATACTGATGATGTTCCTATTATTCTAACATTATGAGCCATCAATAGAATCAGAAAAATTTTCCAGTTCTACTTAAGAGATGTTCCACGAATTTCTCGAGTGTCAGGCGGCACACAAAAATTCAACTGGTTCAAATCGATTGATATTTCATAAATATGAACTACTAGGACCAGTGTGTACAAAACCATATTTTTTGTCTGGCCACGCCCCCTTTCAGTAGGCAAAAAATCCATCTCAATGTAAAAACTCGTCAGAGACCAAAAATTTTTCTACTGAAAGTTATGAATGAAATCTCATCTGGAATAGATAGAAGGCATTATTTTGAGCAACTTATGTGTTCAGACAAAAATTCCAGCTCAGCTCCTTGCATGAAAAAAAAGTTGATTTTTCGAGAGACTTTTTGAAATTACGAATTTTTCGGAAAAATAATACTCTCCTGAAAAATTTTTCTACGGAATACATCGAGATAAGTGAAAATTAGGATGCACCAACTTATGAGGAAAATACAGCGAAAAAATCTCCCTCGATACCAGGGTGTCTCAAAGGTGAAAATGGGCAAAGTTTGCTCTTGGGTACCCAAAAATCAACGTATAGGGATACATGGTGAAAAATTCGAAAATCACTAAATTCGATTGTTTTTCGATGGAAGGTTTTACTGATGTTTTCCTATCATTTCTCAACTTTATAGGATAATATCTTGCGGTTAAATCATATTTTGTCAGAATTAATATCAACGCTAGCCAAGCTAGCATAAATAGGCTGGTCGTGAAGAACTTGGCTCAGATTTCACTGGAAACTATGAGAAATGATAGGAGAACATCAGTAAAACCTTCCATCGAAAAACAATCGAATTTAGTGATTTTCGAATTTTTCACCATGTATCCCTATACGTTGATTTTTGGGTACCCAAGAGCAAACTTTGCCCATTTTCACCTTTGAGACACCCTGGTATCGAGGGAGATTTTTTCGCTGTATTTTCCTCATAAGTTGGTGCATCCTAATTTTCACTTATCTCGATGTATTCCGTAGAAAAATTTTTCAGGAGAGTATTATTTTTCCGAAAAATTCGTAATTTCAAAAAGTCTCTCGAAAAATCAACTTTTTTTTCATGCAAGGAGCTGAGCTGGAATTTTTGTCTGAACACATAAGTTGCTCAAAATAATGCCTTCTATCTATTCCAGATGAGATTTCATTCATAACTTTCAGTAGAAAAATTTTTGGTCTCTGACGAGTTTTTACATTGAGATGGATTTTTTGCCTACTGAAAGGGGGCGTGGCCAGACAAAAAATATGGTTTTGTACACACTGGTCCTAGTAGTTCATATTTATGAAATATCAATCGATTTGAACCAGTTGAATTTTTGTGTGCCGCCTAGTATAAGGTCAGACTCGAGAGTTTCGCATAATGTCTCTTAAACCGAATACGTACAAGTTGTACGGAAGAAAACGAGAAAATGAGTCATTTCAGTAAAACAATAGTTCCTTTTTCTATAGAATTGATACATGTTGTCATCAACTCTGACCAACGGACTGCGTATCGTCTCCTTGTCGTTTTGCTAATGAATACCTAATGTGACATGTTTCCAATAGAAATCGTTCTAGTCCGCACACACACACACACACATCAGAAGAATCGAAAAGCGAAGGAATGGGATAGAATCAAAAAGATAAATGGTGAGTGGTTCGATTTAGCCTGTTGATAAAGAGCACAGCTCATTATTTTTATTACACACTTCTGGAAACCTCCGACCAAAAGTCATTAATTTAGATTAGGGGATGGTGACAGGTTTCGAAGGAGGAATCTTTTGGAAATCATTAGAAATCAAATCATCAATGTGCAACAATATCACAGATGGAGGAGAGAGACATGTGTTGGGTACTAAAATCTACGCTTTTGCCAAAACACGAAAACATAATGCCATAAAATGGCATCAGATTGGAGGTTCCCGGAATCATGTGAGCCAAGTTTGTGAAAGTCAAGAAAGTTCTTGTTTTTGTCAACTGTCCCTAACCTAGAACCTAAAGAAGAGTACAGTGAGTGAAATGAATGAAGAGACGGGTATATCGAGTGCGTGAAGTGTACCGCTTGGTGCTCCTGTCGCTAAGCATGCTCTTGGTATAACTAACAATCCGCAAACAACGGGGAGACACTGTCTTCTTGTTCACGCGTGTGGTCATATCCGACCAAAGTTATTGTGTAATACATACGGAATTTTGGAAGCTTAGATAGGAGGACACAGTTCAAAGTTTGTCTGGGAACATGGTCAGTGGTCATTCGGATTTGAAAAAGCGTCTAGAAATTGAAAAGTGAATCCCAAAGTTGTAGTAAATTTTGAAAGTCCTAGAAGAGAGGAGAGAGTCTGCTCACCCATTAAAAGGAAACAAATGATCTGCTCAATCTGTCTCTGTTTGGGATTATGTTACACTCTAAGATGGATAGAGTGTTCGTTTGAAAACGGAAGAGAGTAACACATCTCAAAAACGCTGGTCAATCTCAAAATGTGGCGTCCCTTGGGAATTTTTTGCGGAGCAACTTATATTTGCTCAAACTTAGACTGAAAGAGTGTCATTCAATCAACTTTACTTATAAATTCTATAGTGTCAGGCGGATTTCAAAAATAGCCCCGGATCCCTCTGAAGTGTGAAAGTTATTTCCAAAGTTTTAACAATAACTGATTCGAAAGTTTTCTGTTCCCAGCCACCCTCCAATAGTTCTCCAATTTCAAATGGAACGGCACAGAGGGCTCTGCGCAAGGGGTCACTTTTCTTTCTGTCTATGTCATTTGATATTATTTGGAATAATAATTTAGGAAAGCTAATTGAATCGAAATGTGCATCCACCTCAAAAGTTTTCGCCGCCAATGATGATGGCTGGCAGATGAATGAAAACAAAAGCAACTGGGGAGGAGAGAATCTTCCTGGATTGCACAATCCAACTACATTTGATTAATGGGTGACCTTCGAAACTCACGGCAATTGCCACAAAAATTGAGTTGGCGAACTAGAGAGTGTGGGAGAGTAAGAGACGCAGAGAAAAGTTGCAGTGGTCATTCCTTATCTCAATGAAAAAGAGCAATGTGAAAACTTTTCTCAATCAACGGGAGTCAATAGAAAATGATTAATGGTAGGATTTAGTGGAATTAAAAAGATGATAGACTTTGGAGGATTATCAGAGTCCCTTGGAATTTGCAAACATGTTTTGAGCTTGTCAAGAACCTGCCGTAATATTTTCGTACCAATTCTTGTGTTCAATTGACAGACAACTAAACGTTTCTCTTTTTTGATAATTGATGACCCCACGAACCTCAATGAACAACTGTCTAAAAACTTCAGTGAGCTTTGAGACAAGATTAGAAAACTTGAGCCAAGAATTAATCTAGGTTGACGGAAAAGAAGTGGGTAGGAAAATTGGCAAAAATAAGTGACCTTCTTTCCTTTTGGGGTTGGCCCCACACCTGGGGTCCCGTTTATATTAAATCCATGACAACCGGGGAGAGCAATGGGAGCCATAAACCAAATAACACTTACTTTTGAGGTGAGGTTGTGCAACGAATCGAGGATCAAATTGTAGAGAGAGGAGCAGTTCTCTAAGAAGATGTCCACTTCCTCGCCCGATGATTCGATGACCTGAAAAGAGGATGATTAAGGGTGGATTAGAAGAAAAAAAAATGGAACAGCTTAAAATTTTATGAAAGCAGGTGTTGGAGACTTATTTGCAGCTGCATTTTTTCGGAAAGCGCAGATTTGTATTTGATATTTGTAATATAATTTTAGAGCAGATTGAAACTGAAAATACTAATCAAAAGTGCACAATATTTTATCTAGAAAGAGTTTATTTCAACTAAATAAAAATGGGAAACATCTAAACGAGTCTCGCCCTTACTCTAAACTGACCCTCGGGAGGATTTAACGACAATCAACGACCACCAATAGAACCTTTTCAGTGAGACTGTAAAATTGGTAATTTCAACTCAATTTACGATTTCTCGACCTTCCGGGCGGCCCTATTTCACCCATAAAACGAAGAGTCAAATCGAAGAAGACGTTGATCGATTTGGATTACTGTCAAGTTAATAATGGGTCAAGCAAAAAAAAAAACGTTGGAAGAGTCAGTACAACTTTTGAACTCTTCGGGGGTGGTCTCACGCAAATGTATTAGAGTTCTTCTTGCACTCGAACGACAAGTTGCAAGTTGCTCTTCACTGCCGAGATGCGCACCTCGGGAAACACTTATGGTATTGGGCACCACTCATTGGGGAGTCAATTCTCTTCTTTTCTTTTACTCACAGCTTTTGCCAAACATAGTACTGGGGTGAATGTGAGAAAAGAGAACAGAGATTGACGGCAAATGAATAGGGTCCCGAAGGACAAAAAAAAGAGAAAGGTGTCAGTCAACAATGTGCATTGTTTGAATCGGATCCAGGAAAAATATGTTTCCGAACAGTACGCATTCTATTTTTGCTCCCTTGAGTCAAGGGCCTTGACCCTTTTTTTCTTGATTCTTCAGTATTACCACTTCATTATTCTTTCATAAACAGTTTCACAGTTTTACACTTTCTCCCTCTCTCCCCAATTTTTCTTGTTCTTCCCCTAGATAACCACAGTTTTCAATCTAATTTGCGTTGTGAAAAAGGATCGTGATTCAGATCGAAACTAACGATAAGAGAGAATGAAACGACGCGGAATTTGAATGTGCGACACTAACTCCTCAGTTATAAATCTTTGAAGCACCGGCGACAGACAAGGTCGACAATTTGAAACGAATAAAAACAAAACGGGGATGAGAGAGAAGATAAAAAAGTTTGGAACGATGCCAACTTCATGTGTTCCATTCGAGAGAAAAGAGATAGCGTGGAATTTTGGATTTTACGCTCGCAGATTGAAAATCGGCATTTCGCTTTTTGACAGCTTTTTGTCTTTTGACAAACAATTTCGGAGCGCGAGAAAGAGAAAATGCTCAAGCATTTTTGCCCTTTCAAAATTTGTTATCTTTTTTTATGGATCATTTTATTATTGCTTACCTTGTAGAGATCATCATCCTTTGACTCGGGCACCTCGACCTCCGAGAATGAGTCCATTACATCCATTCGTAACCTTGATTCGGGTTACTGTGGAAAAAAAAGAAATTCAGAGAAGTTTGTATCCAGTCGAGGGATACTGTAGATGGTGGGTGGGCGATCAATTACGCATCTGCGCAATATGATCACGGATGAGAAACGGATCTGAAAAACGGAGTATATGTTGAATTGTTTGAGAATATGAAAGAATGAAAATGTAGGAGAATACATAAATCTGTCACTGGGCTAATAATGGAATATGTATACTAATATTTCAGATTAAAATATCTCGTAAATAACAATTTGAAATCAGCTGATTCTTGGGGAAAATGAAAGTCTTGTTGACCAATGAAACTGAGATGTAAACAATATCTGAATCTACGTTTTTGAAGAAAGTGTTTAGAGAAAGTGAACGAAGGGACTATTCAAAAAATGAAAAAGATTTTCGAAAAAAAGTGTACTGGATAAGCGGAAAGAAACCCGGAAGAGGGAACAATTGGAAAAATGACTAACAAAGTCGGAATATTTTGAATTGGCCATCAGGGCAACCACAAAATGTTCACAATTAAAAGATAAACATGGTTGGGAGAGTGTGAGAAGCTCGGAATCTCCGAAGAATCTCCGCCTTAATAAACAATAACACTGATGAGAGATTTTGTGGAAAAGTAGGAGGAGGTGGCAAAGAGCCAGTCGAGACAAGAATAAGAGGGTTGATGATGATGGATCATCATGTCATTCACACAGTTTTCTTTTCGTTTCGACACCTGATAAAATAATAATGAAGATGGAAAGGCATTTTTATGAAAAATTATGAGAAAAAAGATGATATGAGAGATCTGGGAAGGTGTGAAATTCGAAAAATGTATATAACATTGGTGTTGGATCATTAAGACTTTCTTAAAGCGGAGCTACAAATAATGCCGAAAAAAATTACGATGAAAGTTGGGACAAGAACCGAACAAAACTGAATGTTTCACGAATGACCGGAACACAAAGATATCCAACACATGGCTCCTGTCCATCTGAATTTATTCGTTTTGTTGCAATAAATGTGACAATGCGAACACGGTGAAAACGATGGGATAATGGACCAAGTTAATGGAGTTGGAAAAGAAGGGAAAAGCGTTCGGAACACTAGAGAGGGCTCATTTATCACCAAATGTTGTGATATTTGAGAATGGACACTTTGAAGCGTTGGAATTAACAACAATAAAGTGAGTTCAAATATAAGAGTTTCAAGGGAAAACTCCAGAAACTTCGTTTCTAGAAACATAGAATCAATGAAAACTTTTTGACTGTTGCGAGTGGTGCTCACTTTACTATCTCTTGCTCCGAGTGTAATAAAAAGAGAAGACAACCGTTTTTATTTGATAATGTAACAAACCGTCGCCAAAAATGTGCCGCCGTGAATCATTTCTGTATCGACTTTTGACATTTTGACAAAAAAAAAAGAGAACGCCGTAATGCGAATGCAAAAATTGCACTTGTCGCATGTTCGAATGACAGTATTATCCGAAAAAATGAACTGAGACTCGGTGTCGGCAGTCTGTCGATTTACGAGGCACCGCCCACATATCGCAATGGGCGCACGCGTTTTCTGCAAGGGCGCCGCACGGTTTATTTTTATCGTAGGATTTATTGGTTCGCTGACCATTTTCGTTGTTTTTTTCGCGTTTTGCGAGTTTTGCTCATATTTTATGAAAAAATATGATTGAAATTTTAAAAAAGTGTTTGTTCTTTGTTTAATGGCAGGTTTAAAAAACAATCAATGGATAAGGAATTTGGTAAAGCTAAGTTTTTTTTCTCATGATAACAATAGCTAAAAACAATAATTCAGGCGATCTCATCATCCGGCACTTCATCTTCATCGGCACTCATATCTTCGTCGGATGGAGTGATCTCGTCGTCGAACCCGATGTCACCACCATCATCTTCTTTTTTAGGTTTCTTATCGTACTTTTTGAGAGGAAAAATAAGTAATAATTGAAGTTTTCTACTATAAATTGTTGAATTTTATTGCTTTTATGAAGAAAATGAAAACTTGTGTTAAAGGCAATCAGCAACACACAAAATGAGCCAACAACACAACGCCAATTTGAGACAACCGGCGAGGTAATAATACGATTCTGTTTAGTTTTTAAGTGTTTATTTTTTACAAAAAGGCCACATAATGAACATTATTAGTCGAGAAATTGAAATAATTATAATCCGCCGCTTCTCCTTCAGGTCTGTCCGCCATTCAAAAGTGTCCATTCTCAAGTTCACCCGAAATAGTGCATTTCAAATCGTTTGAGACTGAACGCATCGATACCAGCTCCACCGGGACACAATGTGTACCGGCTCACACTGACAACAAATCTGGATCTTCTGACACTGGAAATAGTAGAGATTCTTCTGAGGAGGTACTTGAGAACCTTGAAATCCAGCTCCTTGACGATGTCTCACCTGACGGCACTCTTTGTAACATTCTTTTGGCTGAAGATGATGGTGGTGACATCGGGTTCGACGACGAGATCACTCCATCCGACGAAGATATGAGTGCCGATGAAGATGAAGTGCCGGATGATGATCGCCTGAATTATTGTTTTTAGCTATTGTTATCATGAGAAAAAACTTAGCTTTACCAAATTCCTTATCCATTAATTGTTTTTAAACCTGCCATTAAACAAAGAACAAACACTTTTTTAAAATTTCCAATCATATTTTTCATGAAATATGAGTAAAACTCGCAAAACGCAAAAAAAAAACAACGAAAAATGGTCAGCGAACCAATAAATCCTACGATAAAAATAAACCGTGCGGCGCCCTTGCAGAAAACGCGTGCGCCCATTGCGATATGTGGGCGGTGCCTCGTAAATCGACAGACTGCCGACACCGAGTCTCAGTTCATTTTTTCGGATAATAGTAATGTAGCAAAACAGTTGGCGCCTTTTTGGAAAAAAAGACAAATCGGTCAACATCACCGGGCGACGAAGAAGAACAAGAAGAAAAAAGAAAACGAAGAATGATAATTTGTGAAAGGAGACGCAGAGGATGGAGAAAAAAGTCAAACAGTTTGTGTTGACGACGTGGGAACCATCATCAGGAGACAGCATACACACACTTTCGATTATCGAGCTGTCCTAAGTTATTTTTTCAGTTTGGTGGTGGGGGAGGACAGAAGAAGAATTGATAGGAGAGAAAACAGATGGAGACGGTGGAGAGAGAGAGAAGATTGCAACAATTTTATTGGCTGGGTGCCAAGTATTTCAAATGTGAGATCATGTGAATGAATTTGTACTGTCTAACTAGAAGGGCAGATGGTGGAGAAGCAGCATTATTATGGAGAATAAGATGGATTGGAGAGAATGGTTTGAAATGTGGTAAGAAAAATTATGAAGTTTAAAAAAGTTCAATATTATGTAAGAGTTATATTTCAATGTGATAAATGAGTATAAATCCAATTGTGTGCGGTTGACACTTGAATTCATATTCTAGAGGGAAAGTAATGAATAAACTTTTTAGAAATCCTGTAGTTCCTTTGACAACTACCTAGACTGCATCCAGCAAAATATAACAGCAAGCATAATGCTGTTAGCACAACAATACATAGTATAAGCACCCTAAAAATCATCATATTCTCTTCTTCCTACGCTTCATTTCAAACGGATAAAGACGCCTTCATGATGACGGTAGTACAGATGATTCAGATTCAGACAACAAACCAATGCTTCCTATACTTTCTCTCTCTGTGTTCAGCTTCTTTTTTACCTTTGTATCGTGTCGTCCGGAGAGAGAAATGAATTGGTAGGGGATTACATTTCCGACATTGATACGAAATTACCATCATAATCGAAGCGACATTTGAATCGGTGGTCAACATGTGGAATCTTTTTTCTGTTGAACGTACATTCGAAACTCGATTATATTGGGCGGATTTATAGCTCATTTTCGATTTGATTTTCAATTTTTCGTGTTGAATGAGACTGGGTCTCAGTTATTCGGTCAAATCGAAGAGTACCGGGTGGTCGCGGAAATACGTGAAAACTACACGATACTGATGATTGCAGCAATCACGAGAGATCGTAAAATGGACCCGTTTATGGTGACTTTTTATTATGCGCTGAGTTGCGACTTTTTTCGGTTTTATCCCAGAAAAGGTGGACAAGTTTATGTTAACAGCAAAAATCAACTTGTTTCTCTCTAGGATGAGGAAATCTAACGTCTGAAGCTCATCATATTTCTCAAGATCTTATGAACTAGATAGTTTTAGATGAGCTCAAAAAGGATATTGAGACAGTACTGATAGTAATTAATCAATCAATAGTTGATAAGAAAAACAACTGAAAAAGAATAGAGAAAAGAAGAAAAAGCATGAGACAACGGAACAAGTTGTACGCTGAGAGAGAGAGACGTCCTCATTCTCTATTTTTATCACCTCTCGAAGCCATCAGAACATAAAAATGCTGCTGTAATTAGCAGATTGTTCAATTAGTGAAAAAAGGCAAAAAGTCTAAATGAAGAGAAACAAAAATTAGTTCTCCTCCAGATAAAGTAGTCTTGATAATTGAGGAGAACCGAAATTCTCCGGAGTCTGTTCGTCATGATAGACTCACGCACCATGCGGCGAGAAATGCGCAATTTTCGTGTTAAACCTTACGCAAACGGTAGCGATTCTTTTGAAGCAGGGGGCTCTTTCCGGTGAAAGACGGAGAAGTGTATTGTTTTTCTATCGACTTTTGAGCATGAGAGCAACGAGATGAGCGTGTAAAGGATAGCATAGCAGTACGGTTGAAATGAACTAGTTGAGAAGGGGTATCGTAGTAAAACTTCTCAGTTGACCAACTAGGTAATGGTAATTGGTGGTAGACTCTAGACTCAAAGTTGCGAAGACATTAGAAATTCAAAATACTGCTGATGAATACGTATTTTGTTGTATTTTGTTGTAACTCATTTCCGCAGATAATTGAAATTTTGTGACACTTTCAACACTTGAAAATGTTAATTGACATAAACTTCATAAAACCGAAAATACAGCAAAAAGGTAAAACAAAAAAGTAAAATGTAATCGATTCAACCTAACAAATATCCTAGCAAAACTTTCTCCCTCCTCCGATCCCACATATGTTTTTTTTTTGCAAAAACAAACAAAAGTGCAAATCACGGAAAGTGGCAATCCGCAATTGTATAGAGAGAAAAAGAGACGGATCACAAACGCATGTCTCGGTTTCCATCAAATCGCATGAGATCGGTCCGATGAGATGGGAATAGAGTGAGTGTAAGGATAAAGTGCCCAGTAGTGGACAGAGAAACAAAAGACTATGCCAAAAATTTGACACTCGGCGACGAAGAGATAAAAGACAACGAGACAAGGGTCCGACAAATTGGATGTCATTTTGGAGGGAGGGGGAGATATAAAAATTGGAACCAAATGTTCTTCGTGTTTTTGAGAATGTGTGATTTTTCGTATAAATTGATAGCATGAGTTCTAGGATTATAATAGTGAGCAATCGAGATCTAAGACTATCGTGTACATCTGAAACTGAATTTGAGGCTCAATTGGATAATGACAAAACCATTGATTCTAGTTTCAGTTTTGGAATACAATTGATTTAGAAAAGCCAAAATATAGTGCACGAAATTTAAGGCTTTTGGCATGAAAATGAAAAACGAGTGGTGGAACTTTGTGTAAATTTATTTTTTCGTATAAATTTATAGCATGAGCTCTATGTTCCTAATAGGGAATCTTGATCTAAGGCTCAAAAGAAAAAGAATGAATTTTCTAATTGTCGCTTTCTGAGAATCCATTTGTGTACCTGCAACTTTAGTTTCAGTTTTGGAATCTAGTTGGTATAGAGCACGAAACCTCAATGCTTCTGATATAATAATGAGTAACGAGGTACCTTGAAATTAAAATTTCAGATTCACAAATCTCATATACCTGAAAAGCCTCCTGGAGTCAATTTCAAAATTTGAATAGTCGAAATTATGCAACATGATCTAGTGGGATAAATCCATCGGTTGTGACCCGTTGAGAGTAACAACAGGTACACCTGTCTTCTTGAAGGTGCCGAGAGAGAAAAGACAATAAGAAACTGATAGAAATTGAGACAATGTAGATACATCTGTCCCGTGTCAACTCACTGACATCTGAACCTTTTGGCTCTAAATCACGATTCGAAATTTGAATCTCTTAGCACCCACAAGTATCTCAAGAAATTTCGAAAGAAAAAAGGACTCGTTACAATCAATTCCGATCACTTACGCAGACATGGACTGCCTCGAAACTGTATTTCCGCTAATTCGTTAATTTGTCTTCTTTCGTTTTTCAGTGACACCGACACTCGCAACTGGCAATCAATTAGCTTTGACGGGACCGCCAAAAGGAACTGATAAATGAGATATCAATCATCAAAAGGCCTTTTGGAGAAAAAATGAAAAAGATGGAGGTCTGCATGAAATGTGTGAAATTGACTGTAGAGTAATGGAATTTGGCAGGGCAGGGAAAAATAAAAGAAAAATAGAACGGAACGAGAAAAAAAGATACTGAAGTAAGCGGAATGGTAGGGAAATGGAGAGGAGAAATTGTGGGATAGAGAAGAGAGTTTAGAGAGAGAAACAACGCCAGCAAGGACGGTTTGAATTTGGCGGGTGGTTGGCGCCATGGCGTGAGGGGAAGAAGGAGGAACACAGTGGGGGAGGGAGTGAGATAATTGAAGAAGAAAAGAAGAGGTTGGCGATTAGAAACTGTTTCATATATTTCAGAAGTCTGGTACATACAAAAAACAAAAAACTAGTAGAATTCTCAAAAACATCTCTGCATGAAATGGTCTAGATTCTCAGGATCTATGTAGATCTAGGTTCAAATGAGCTATTAAAAAATCTGTGACTCCAGTCGTCTTTGAAAATCGAAAACCTGTTGGTCAGTTCTTTTTTGACTTCGATTTTCAAGAGTGGAACACAATTGGGTCAAGTGGGAGATTCTTGTCTAGACCTTTTTTTTCATTTGAAACATAACACAAAGAGTTCTAAAAACTAAAAAAAAACAATCACAGATTCGTATATACGTATATATACCGTAAAACCTGTATTAGAAGGACATTCCCTTCTATTTTTCCAACATCTAAAAAATATTTCTGAATTCCCAAAATGGATCCTAGCATCTGCTGGAGAAGAGATTTGAAACATACTTTGTGCCATGGCTAGTCGACTTTTGGCGAGAAATCTAGTAAGACTAATTTCAATGCGTTCGAATTTCAAGAATGTGCTCATTTTGAGCTCATTGGGGTGCCCTTCTAATACAGATTTTACGGTATTTCGAAATCTTTTCTTTAAGCCTAGAAGGAACTTGAGAGAAACAAACATCCAGGAATCTCAGTTCCCAAATTAACAAATTCATGGAAACTGGTTCCCATAGTTTCAAGAAACAATTAGATTGCTGAGGTCGAGACATAGACAATTGGTGAAAAACGTATGTAGTGATTGTGTCGGCGCGGCGGCGGGTGGAGTTGAGAAAGAGAATGAGTGTGTCAGTGTCACTCACTGATAAATAAATGACCACTGAAGAAGAAAGAAGAAGAAGAAAAGAGTACCTTCAGAGTCTGTTCGAACGGCTGTCACCTCGAATTCTCTTCATTCAATGTGCTATCCATCCGACCCCATCCATCCCTCGTCTTCTTCCCATTTTACTTTTGACCATTGTCCAGAGAGAGGACTTGGGAAAACGACGAACATAGCAAAAAACGGTGTGAAGAGAAGTAAAACGAATAAAATGAAATGAGAAGAAGAAGAAGAACATAATAAAGTAATGGGGAAGCACAACATAATAAAAATTAGAAGAACAACGGAATATTACGAAGGCAGGTGGAGGTGCTAGATCCTAAACAATGAATCAAAATCTTTAAAAGTATCTAATCATTCTAAAAATTTCGAAAGGATGTTATTGAATCAGAGCATGTAACATGCCGTAAAATCTGTATCAGAAGGGTACTCCAATGAGCTCAAAATGAGAACGTTCTAGAAATTCAAACTAATTGAAATTAGTGTTTTTAGAATTCTCGTCGAAATTTGGCTGGGACAGTCACAAAATATGTTTAAAATCGCTTCTCCAGCAGATGTTATAATCCATTTTGAAAATTCAGAAATATTATTTTTAGGTTATGGAAAAATAGAAGGGCATGTCCTTCTAATACAGATTTTACGGTATATTATCTCGAATCTTAAAACAAAGATTTTCTAGTCCCATTTTTTCTTGAATTCATGAACCTGACTTGAAAAATAACCTATTCTTTGGTTCAAAATTTTTCTGACAAATGAGACTCTAAAACGGAACATTTCTCCGGTCAGCTAGTTGTAAGTGGTCAGGTACGTCGAGGCATTCAAATGCAAATTACGACACTTTGTTGCAAACGGTCGAATGTTTAGGGTCGATGAGACGACAATTTCCAAAAGGAAGAGGTGTGTTTCCGAAAAAGGTTTTGGAAATCGGAAGTTGATGAACCAATCTTTAGAAATTGGAAAAGCCGAAAAAAAAGTTGGGAAAAAACACCGAAAACATCAAAGAAAACAGAAATTGAGACATTGTAGATGAGCAAATATTTGATGAATTTGAATGTGCATCGGGATCATTTCCTTCCCGACTTATTATTATTTATCGAAAAAAAACGACGAGAAGCAAGTTGAGAATGAAAATGTTCATTTGAGAAATAAGGTTTGAGAATCCACATCAATTGCAATAAGATCTTCTTTAGAACGGACATTTCGAAAGTGTGAAATCGCGTTTTGCCTTATTTTTAGAACTTTTCATACCTACTTTTGCGTTTTTTTATAATAGGCATCTGTTTTATCCACAATAGAAAATGCGAAAAATAGGTATCCAAAGTTCTAAAAATAAGGTAAAATGCGATTTCACACTTTCTAAATGTCCACTTTCGAGATGTCTTACTTTCGAAATGTCCATTTTCGAAGTGTCCTGGAGTCGAATGGGAGAACTCCCACCCTGAACAGTGTAATTGTCGAGGAACGGTTAAAAAGACTGTTTTTTTCAGGAGTCTCTTACGACGCCCCAAAACGGAATCCCCACATTGTTGATCTCCTTTCATCAGGAACAAATTTATTACATGATATTTTAGAAATCCACAGACGGAGAAGAAGATTTACATGCGTGGTATAATAAGTAACACAATCAATCATCAGTTAGTTATCAAGTCCCCAAACAGAATTCTTTCCAAGAATGCGTAGATGTAGAAAAGACGAGAAAAAATGAGATGGCAAGCACAGAGACAGACAAGAGCAGAAAAATAGATGTGAATATGAAGACACTGTTAGTAAAAACTTCTGATTATGAGATAGATACATTTCAAGTATTTAGCACTTCTGGTTCCCGTCCGACGACTCCGTATTGTTTTGAAGCATTGAATCGATCGATGGCAAGAAACTCGAGGCCACCGTAGATTTTGTGAACTGCTGCGTAGAAAATGCAGGCGATGACCGCCCACCAGAACATAAATGCGCTCTGTAAAAATATGCATAGTGGTTATAAACTATCATTGATCTCACCTCAAAGAACATCCACATCCAGAAAAGAGTAGTGAAGCACCAGAAGCCAATCAAACACTTTTGAGCCCTGTCCGTATTTTGGTCCAGATCGTACTCATTACCATCAGGTGTATCTGGGAACTGGCGGATGTTGCGGGGCATTTCGTAGAATCTAAGAAAATAATATAGAAGAGAAAGATAAATGAATTACCTTCTAAGTTTTTCTTCTTTGTCTCTCCATAAATTGATCAACCATTGTCCGAGCGCTTCATCGCTTTGAGGGATTCTATTGATTGGATATTTGACAACTTGATAATAAATTTCCTTCGGACAAACGCCATGAGCTGCGATATCCACCTCGGACTGAACGATAGCATCTCCAAAACCAATGGTAACATCATAAATGTAATCAATATTGTTGGCTCTTCTCATCGCTTGAACAATGTGAACGAATCCAGTGACACGTGGATGAAGAACGTATTGATAATGAACATGTCCTTTCTTCTCGGCAAATAATCGACTTCTTTCGGTGGCTTTTGGGCATTTATCGGTTCCTTCTGGGAATAACAGCAGTTGGTATTTGTATTCGGTTTCCGCATAGTAATTCAGAATATTGTCCAGTTTCGTTTTATCCGTATTGAAAGAGCGATCCAAAAAAATATACGAAGCTGCTTGCATTGCCCATCCGGCTCCAGGAACGTATTTTAACATTCCCTTCAATGAAATCTTTTCAGATGTGCACAACCATGGATCCATTTTGTAGAGAGCATTCCAGAAGAAGAGCCAATCGAGACGAGTACGATGATTCATAATGATGAGTGAGGCTTCGTCGTGCTTGATGAAATCTCCTTTTATTCTGATATTGGCTCCGAATATGTAATTACATAAAGCACCAGGCATAATGACCCAAATACCAACAAGTCGATCGAGCATCTGTCGCCAGAGACGTGGCTTCACGAAAAGTAGAACGACGAGTGGAGTGACAATGTACAGTACTCCTGAAAATGAGAAATTCGAAAGAGGGGCTTCAGAATCGGGGTCTTGGACGGTTTTTGGGTCTTGATACTCAGCATTTTTTACAATATCATTGTAAATAATTCAAGCATGATATTTCAGAAAAAAACCCTGAAAATGAGAGATTCCAATGTCCGTTTTCTACACTGCAGCACTGGAACAACGAAATCGGCCTTTTTTCAATTTTCGATCCAAATGTGGGTTTTTAAAGTTTTTTTTGTGGTAATTGGTATCCTTATAATTATTTTGTTTTCTCGTGTAATAAGCTTAGTAAAAAGATCCCAAAAAAGGTTCCAATTTCAAATTTTTAAGTGCAAAAAAACTTACCAAAAAATGCTGACAGAAGCATTGCTGCAGCGAAGAACCATCCTTTCAGACGGGTACCAATCGGTTGACCAGCACCTAACACTGGTGGCTCATTTAACGAGCTCATTCTGAATCACAAAATCAGGAAAATGTTAAGAAATTTTAAAGAAATGAAGGTAAGTGAATGCCAGGCAATATACTGGATGATGAATAGTTCCAAAAACAAATGAAGTATGATATTTTTATTAGGGTAGAAGAAATCACACAGGAAAATTTTGAGAACAGAACAATTAACTTGAGAATAGCAACAGAAACAATGTCAATGGCTTACAATGGGTTTTCAATGCGGAATGATGACTAGAAGAGAGAAAAAAGGGGGTAATCACAATGAGGAGTGATCAATCTTTCGTTTACAACGAGAAATACAATCAGTGTCTACTCCGATTTACTTCGTTCTTTATCGTCGCGGGGCTTTTTTGCTTCGAACCAGTTGAGAAATACAAATTCGGCTCCGTTGTAGAATCGAAGTGATGCAAGGTAGAATGAAATGGCGCTAATGACATAAATCTGAAAATTATTGGATTGTGAAGATTATGAAAGAGTAAGAGATCATCTGATTAATGTCGCCTTCCCACTAAGAAAACAACAGAATCTGAACACTGGGAACACGGAAAAAACGGGTTACTTACCTTGACCCATGGTAGAGAGTATATGGCACCAATCCAAAGAAGAGAAGCGAGTACCCAGAAGGAGAAACAAACACAATATCCTATTCCGGTAGTGGTCTCCTGCAAGATGTGAAATGTCACGTTCCATAACTGTCATGATGAGTGAAATAACCGGATAGAGATAATTTACGTTACTCTGGGATCCTAGATAGCTATGTTTTTGATATTCTACGTACTTTTCGAGGTTACTATTGTTCTTTTCAGAGCTGTGAGTTATCACAAAAAAATGTGGGTTTCGACATACCGGCCATTCATAGCGATCTCCACTTGCTTCTAACTTCTCTTCATTCTCATAAAACTTTTTCAGTCGTTTTTCTTTTCCTTCCCATAACTTTGTTAACCATGCTTCACACCCGTCGCCTTCTGGAATGTCTTCGATTTTGTACTTCTTGACGTCCAAATGAACTTTCTGCAAAAAAAAAGAATAGACATGGTACAAGGTATTGACACTCAAAACTCACATCAGGAAAATTTCCACCGATTAGTTTCTTCTCTGTATCGACAATAGTTCCGCTGTACGCAATAGTGAGATCATAAACGTTTTTGATATAATTCTCTGCAAATCCTCATATTTTATATTCGGTTTCAATTTGGAATTTAAAACACATACCTTTTTTCATCATGTCTAATAAAAACCTGAACCCAGTAGTTCTCGGATGCAGTACATATTCGTATCTTGGTAATCCATTTTTATCTGCGAAAGCGTGGCTCAACTGTGTCGCTCGTTCTCCTTTATCCGTTCCTTCTGCGAACAATAGAATTTGATATTTGTTGCCTGACTCTGAATAGTATTTCACGATTCGTTCTAGCACTGGCTTATCCTTCTCGAAGTTTCGATCAAGGAAGATGTAGGATCCACTGCTCATCGCCCATCCAGCTCCAGGAATCATCTTTAGAGGAGCCTTCAGGGAAATCTTTTCAGAAGTTAGTAGCCACGGATCCATTTTGTAGAGTGCATTCCATGAAAAGAGCCAATCTAACCGTGTACGGTGATTCATAATTAGAATGGCAGGTTCATCCCTCTCGATTAGATCTCCAGTTACACGGAACTTCACTCGGAATACCCATTCGATCAGTGCCTGAAAACAGAAACGATTTTCTTTACTAATTATGAATACAAATCAATCAATCGTCAAAACAACTTACACAAGGGAACGTTAGCCAAAAGCCAACAAGCCGATCGGCTGCTACTCTCCATAACTTTGGCGCAATCCACGCGAGAGGAATCAGAGGAAAAAGGAGAAAAACTGTTCCGAGAAGAGAGGAGAGGAAGACGAGAACGATGAACGCGACGCCTTTCAAAACTTTCATATCGTCATTCTGAAAAAAAGAAGAAATACAGAAGACACAGAGATACAAAAAGCTTGCACAAATCATGAAAAAACTGTTTGTTTGCATAAAAGTCTGACGTTTTTTTTGTTGCTTCTTCGAAAAAAGGAGAGAAACAGAGCTTCAAAACTTCAAACCGAGAAAAAAGAGGAAGATTTTCTTTATACTTTCGATAACAAAAGGACGAAAAAGCTCTCGAAACGGAGCTCTATGTTGTTTTTTACTTGTGAAGCGCAGCTCGAAAAGCAGTAGAAATGTCAATAAACCCACTCTGTTCGGGCAACAAGACTCCGTTTGTTTGCCGCCTGCGTCTCTTCTATGCGTGCACTCTCTCACTTTGTGAGAGTAAAGGTGGCCCAGAACACGTTGAAGGAACCCCCTGCTGGCAAAATAGGTTATCTCTAAATTTTTGAGAATGAATGAGAGTTCTGGCTGAATTTTCCTGATTTCTCGGCTGCGGTGTCTCACCACGAAAATGCTACAGTAGTCTATTAAAATTTAAAGGAACATACCCAGATTTTTCGGTCAATTTTTCAGTTTTCCTTTTTTTCGAACGATTGTCAACAAATTTCGGGTAGAAATATAACATTTTTCTTCACAATTTGTTGGAAATCGTTCGAAAAACATAAAAAATTGAAAAATTCACCTAAAAATCAGGGCACGCTCCTTTATATTTTTAATTTATTACTGTAGCATTTTCGTGGTGAGACACCGCTAAAAGAAATCAGGAAAATTCAACCAGGATTCGCATTCACAGAGATTTGCTTAATATTTCTAGTTGCCATTGTGTAATATGTATTTATTCAATTCAAAAAAGAAAAAAACATTAGATCCTTTTGCTCCTGTCACTTCCTGTGTTGCACTGCTCTGAAAATGAAGCACATTATAAACTACTATTCAGATTACTTACTTTGTTCCCAATAACATTAGTCCATTACTCTCACTGTTAACCTTTCGTCTTCCTGGAAGAGGTTCCAGTCTTCGAGGTCTGGAGGGAGTTTCAGCTGCACTCGGTTCTAGAAAGCTAGATGCCCTTTTCATGGTTTCCAACGTCTCCACTTCCTCTCTTTCAAACCAAGATAACATTGAAGATGAGACCATGCTGAAAATACTGTACTTATTGTATTCATAATTTCTTGCTCCAATACCTGCTTCGTCTACTCATTGATATCAAATCATTGGCTCTTGACAGTCTCCTCTTCGTTACTTCAATCTCATTACTCATTTGTTCATCATCCAATTTCTTCACTGATGACACATTTGCCTTGATGAAATCCACATAAACTCTTCGTTCTGTCACCGAGTTGTTTCTACAATCCAACGTTTCAAGCAGTTTGAATTCGCACAACGGTTTCAGAGAGGCACAGGAAGCAAGTCTAAACTTTTTCAGTTATTGTAGGACTTTTCTCAAGCTCACTTGTTATTGGAAATATCGAGAGATATTAGGTTCGGACACGATAATGGGGTGAGAGTCGTCAACTTGTTGTTTTGGAGATTCAATGATGTAAGAGATCGAAGTGGACGACGAATGATGGTTTTGATGCAGTTATTACTCAAATCGATTGACTCGAGATTCGGGGTGTCAAAGAGAGAACAATCGAATCTGAATTCTCAAACTATTTTTCCTTGTGAATGATACTGTACCTTGATAGGGCATTCGAAGATAGGTTGATATATTTCAACTTCAAAAGAAGAGGTATTCCGAGACGAAGGATCGTTGTATTGTTGATTGAGTTATAAGAAAGATCTAGATTTTCAAGACAGGGAAATGGTTGCAGTGCTTGTCCATCTGCGGCTGCTATCGTTTTCAGACAATTATTGTTCAGTATCAAATGAGTTATATTGAAAGTGCTGATTTCTCGAACACTTGATAGCCGGTTCTTGGACAAGTCAATCAATCGGACATGAGACAATCTAAATTAATATTTTGTTTAACTGTCTAATGTGGATCTTACTCCTCCATTTGCGCCTTTTCCAGAATAATCTGCTCTATTTTCTGATCACAAATCATCAGCTCTCTTTTGTTTCTCCATTCAGGACATCTGAAAATCCATAAAGTATGAAACTGAATCCAGAGGGAACTCACATTCTCTCAACCAACTCCAAACTCAATCCACGTGTCGTCTGTTTTGCACTATTCACATGTCGCTCTTCCAATGGAATCTGAAATCGAAACGAATCAATTTCGTCTCAATTTTCTGAACATACAATTTGTCTATCCAACGAAATGAGGTATTGGGCAGCTTGCATAACTTTCGATCTGTACCCTTCTGCAGCACTCATTGGATTAGCAGACATATCCAAATGAGTTAGTTTTTGCATTGTCTGTATTAGGAGACAGTTTGATTATTCATGGTACAATCACATACTTTCAAATGTTCCAATTCACTTTTGTCTTTCAGAAGATTATCGTTGATGAATAAAGTCTCTAATTGCACACATGATTCTATTCCCTTCATAGACTTTATTTGATTTCTATGAACTCGAAGATGGCGAACATTCTGAAAAGTGAAACTACCGTAATATTTGTATTAGAAGGGCATGTCCTTCTATTTTTTCCAGCACCTAGAATAATGTTTCTGAAATTTCAAAATGGATCATAAAATCTGTTAGAGAATAGTTTTGAAACATATTCTGTGCCATTTTCTGAAAACTTTTGACGAAGATTCTAAAAAGACTAATTTCAATCCGTTTGAATTTCAAGGATGTTCTCATTTTGAGCTCATCGGGGCGCCCTTCAATTACAGGTGTCCTTCTATTAAAGGTGCTCTTCTAATACAGATTTTACAGTATAAACCTCGTAAACTTGATAAGACTTACTCCCAAACTTTGGCAAACTGATAATGTTTGTAATCTATTATGGCTCAAATCTAAATGAAGTAAAGAACTCGGCAACTGTTCCAGTTTTGATAAATGGTTGAATGATGCATCAAGAAGTTTCAAACAAGGTAGCCGATTCAGTTTCTGAAATTACTTTCAGTCGATAATAATGAAGAATCATGCTTTACTTTTAGAGATGAAAGTTTGTTTTTACGAAGAGATAGATACTGTAAACTGACAAGTTCCTGAATTCCGGCCAACTTCGTTAGTTTCTGGTCACAAAGTTCCAAAGCGGTAATTCGAATCTGAAAATAAGGAACTCTCTTACTTTCAATATAGTTTAGTTACCATCATATCACTGATTTCTTTCACTGGTTTGAAATCAAAATAAGCCAATGCAATCTCCAACGGATTCCTTATTGTGAACCAATCGAATGGGATCTTCTCATCACAAGCTCTTCCAGTGAGATTACTGATATTTGATAGTACATCTGACACTTTTCTGATTTTCGATTGTTGATTACTGACTGCTTCAATTGAAGTTTCAGCCGGTTCTTCATTTCTTCGATGTCTCTCCTCTTTCACATCCAACTTGATATTCATCTCATTCAATTTCTTCAATTGCTCATTATAAGATTCCTCAAATTGATCCATATGTCTCAATTGATCAGTCGTCAACTGTCCAATTGGTTGAATCTCCACAGCCAACACACCCACTAAACTGATATCAGCCCATCCCAAATTATCCGTTGAAGATGACATTCCATCTTCATCAATGAATTTTGAAGCACCACGAGCAGTTGCCATTTTGGAGAGAACCAATGGAATGAAGAATATTGTCGTTTTCTCTTTTGCTTGTTTCTTGATTACTTCGAAATCTCTGGCCAATCGAACTTGATGTTTTGTGTAATCTTTTCTAGTAAATCTATCTAATAAATTGAATATTGTCCTCAAATCAAACAGTTTTTCCGTTGAATCTCTTTCTAGAATGAATAGTCGTTCTGCTTCGTTTTTAGTGACATTTCCAACCAGCGAACAAGACTTGACAATTATCTGAAATGGATTGGATTTCAACTTGAATCTTCAAACAACCCCACCTCGTAACTATTCTTCATCGAACAACTGTAATTCAGAGTTTGTGTTATAAATGCAATTTCTTCCGGAGTCCCATCTCGCAAATCAAAGGTTTGACAAGATTCCATATCACAAGAAATTCGGTATTTTGAGAGAGCTCGAATGTATTCGGACAGCAGAGTGTAGTTTTCTTGAACACACAGTTTCTTCAAATTCCCCATATCCCAAAAACTCACTTCTAATATTCTTGACCGCCTTTGAATTGTTCACACATATCTCATGGACCCTCTTCACAATTTCCTTCTTCGCATCTTTCGTCTGCATTCCATCTTTATAAACTGTCAATGCTTCCGCCAGACATGCCAAACGGTTTTCAATCTTTCCCGAATGTTTTTCTGCCATTCTCAAATCCTTATAATACTTCTCATCTGCCTTTGCCAATTTTCCCAGTTTTTCAGCAAAAATCGTATCGACCATTGGACGGAACGTAGCCACAAACATTTCAGTTATGGGATCATCATCAATTGATTCAATGAATCGAAAAGAATGAGCAATCCATGCAAAGAAGAGATTCGGAGATATTTGAGATTGAGATGTAATCGGATCAACATTCAAAGAACGGAGTGAAGAGAGCATTGTTAATGGAAAAAGAGCACGATTTGAAGAGAAACAGTTTGCAGAAATGTCCAGATGTTGAACGTTTTCAGGCCAAACTGCAGTAGCAATAACTGAAAAAATGAGGGATTATGAAAGCAACATTTTACAAGGGGCTTCCCTGAACACTTGAGTTGAACTTTTTCTGCTTTGGTCCTAGACTACATTGACTTTGAAAAGCCCAAATCCGCAATATAAAGTGGCTAAATGTTGACCGAACTCGAGATATGAGCCCAGTTGTTAAAATCAGCTACTTTGAGGACCCATATCTCAACTCAAAATTACTTTCAGAATGTCAAGTTTTTAGTTTTGAACTCAGAATTCAGTGTATAACAACATCCCTTACTTTTTTGAAAAAAAACATTTTCTAAGCCCAAACTTATAGCTTTTCCTACCATTTGGGTAGGAATTTCAGCCTTGTCTGCAACTTTGAGGGCTCATAACTCGAGTTACGTTAACATTTGTTCATTTTTTATTGCGGATTTGGGCCTTTCAATGTCAATTTAGTCTAGGACCGAAGTTTCAGAAAAAGTTCAACTCGAGTGTTCAAGGAAGCCCCTTGTTAAAGTAAACCTGAATCCTTCATTTTATTATCAGCCAATGATAGATTAGTCAAATCTTTTAAATCTCGTAGAAACTGGAAATTATAAACCTTTTGAAGAGCAATAAATCGGACTTACCGTAAGACTTTTTAGTTTGTTGCTGGCCAAACTGAGATACTGTAGATTTGTGAGAGAACTGAGACAACTAGCATCTTCAATTGAATTCTCATATAAATATAGCTTTTTGAGTCGAACACAATGATCGATTCCAGCCAAATCCTTAACTGCTCCCTCGCAAACCCAAAGTTCTTCAAGAGTCGGTGCAACTTCTCCCAAAGGTTTCAGACAAGTTATTTGTTGTCCGAATAGACGAAGTGTGGATAAATGAGAGAAATATTTCAAACCAACAAGAACTGGGAGACCTCCAAAATACATTTCCAGAATCTTGTGGGAATCTCCTTCCGTCTGAAACTTCACCTCTTTTTTCCGGTCAAATTTATTTTACCCACTTTGAGCGTTGAAAGATCTATTCCATTTGCAGAGCATAATGTTTCCAGATATTTTATATACTTTGCTTTGAGATTAGAAAGAGAATTGGCTACTTGAGAGGCCGTCGCCAAAAGGTTAGGCATTTTCGAGCACGAATGACTTTGAGCCGACCGTTCCGACTCGATGAACTCGTTTCCGGATGTTGCGATTTGAAGAAGGAAGAATTCATGCTTTGATGGAGTTTTAAATTTAGAAAAGTGAGTCAAGTTTTGAGAAGAAAGCTACACTAAATTTCTTCCTCTTTTTATCTGGATGCCTTCAAACCGAGTGAAAAATCACATATTCATTGGCAAACACTGAAAAAGGATAGGCGAGAATTCGAGACTATTTCACAAAGAAAAAAATAGAGTTTTTAGAAAAGAAGGCGATTAGCTGGATCGTGCTCGAGTTTGTCGAGGTTTGGAGTACACGCGAAGTTGATCATTGGTGGTGGTCCGCACATGAGAACTGCTGAATCGGCGCCCGGTGGGAAGAGGTTCTCCTGAAAATTAATGTTTTCTCGTCCGGAATACGATTTCTCTACAAACTAAAAACAACATACCTTTATCATGTTATCATTGATGAAGCCAGACGAATATTTCCATGCCGCTGGTGGTCGATCCACAGTATACCAGACACGGAAACGATCTGGATGCTTTGCCTCCAAGTCGTCGAGCTCTTGTCTGCACAAAATATCGACTTCGGTCTGGTTAGCGAACAAGAGTCTGATTTTAGTGGCATCAGTTGGGTCGCGGAGAATCGCGGCTATGACTTGAAGCATTGGAGTGATTCCGGTTCCTCCAGCAATCATGGAAAGATTCTTGAAGGTTCGGTTCTTGGGCTCTGATTTCTTGTCGGCACGCAAGCTGAACAATCCGTGTCCCTTGTACACAATGTTTCCTTGTGGTCCACGGAAGCTGATCTATAAAAAAACAAATACACATAATTTACATCAAAATTTGGTAAATTCCTACAGTGTCTCCGATCTTGAGGTTTTCCAAATACTGACTCATTTTACCACCATCTGGGAACTTCTCATTGGTGTTCTTGAAGTAGACTTTCACCATCAAATCAACGAATCCCTTATCTTCATCACTTGACACAGGTGTGTAGGGGCGAACAATAAGTTTTCCATCAATCTGAAAATTAATTATAATATCGAGTGGTCACATAAATCTAAAATCATACTGTTGCACTGAGATACACATGTTGTCCGATTGGAAGTCCGAGGATGTGATCTTTGCTTGGTAGTCCGAATCGGAACTTTCTCGTGTCATGACTGATTTCAAACTTTTCGATGAGGGGAAGCGAGTATTTCACGGAATCGTCCAGCAGTGTTCTTTTAGAGGTCTGAAACAATGCATTTTGAAAGCAATTTGATATTATTATGAGAACCTTTTTGCATGCAGAGAACGGACATGTCTTTGTGGTTTTCAAATAGAAGTAAATTGCAATACTCGAGACGACGACTACACCTCCCGTGATTATGAGAGTGTTATTCTCGACCATTATGACCTGGTTCCACCTGAAAAACCGAAAATTTCAAGAAGGTTCAATTAGGTTTAAAATCGAAGAGTGGAAAGTTAGGCGGCCTGCGTTTTCGCAATTCTTTCGATTTTCACGTTTTTCTTCTTATCAATCATCCGATAAAAAACCGTCATTTTCTCATGTCATTCAGTCAACTTTGCACTCCGAGTTGATCCATACAGAATTGATGAATACTTTAAAAGTGGAAAAAAGAACCAATTAAAACACTCAAAATTGAAATAGTTGCAATTTTTATGGTATAACCAACATAAATATCAGAAACAAACACCGATATTTCTAAATTAATCCAACCAGAAAAAGCTAATGAGAACAGAAATATATTATTCAGACAAGAGAATGTCATTGGAATTGCGAGTAGAAACATCCACCGAATGAAGCGAAAGGGTTGAAGTCATCGAGTGTTTGTGGGTCGCCCGTGCCTCTACCTGCAATGACATTGTGTAAACTAGTTTTAAAAATGATTTTTGTAGCCGGGTCTCAATGATAATTGTCATCTTAGGAACACAGACTGAGTTTTCACTACGTCAGTGAACCGCAACATTAAATGACTTTCTGGTAAACAAAAAAATCCTTACCTTAGTCCTCATGTACATTGTGCCAATAGGATGCTTGTTCCAAGTGTGGAACGTTTCTTTTCCAGAATGCCGGCATGCCTTGTAGGCGATGCCAGCTGAGCTAAGAGCATCAACAGACCAAACGGAACGACAGTAGGGAGGGACAAGGGGCGCCAACTCGATAAAGTGGAATAAAATAGTAAAAAGTGCGATATGGAGTTCAAAAATTAATGAGGATATTATATCATTAGAATAGGGAGTTTTTGGATAATTTACGGAAAGAACAGATAAAGAAGACCTTACAGTTTTATATGGATAGAAAAAAGAGATTGGCGCCCAATGGCTCACTACTGCCGCCCGTAATCAATAGTCATCAAGGTCAATGTTGTCAAGCTCGTCTTCCAAGTCAACATGTGCCAAGTCTACTCGGTAACGGAGAAGGCCTCCAATTCCTCCGAATCCTCGAACGAACTGGGCTCCTTCCTGTGATTTGTCTGTGACGATTTCTAGTGCAGCTCCGAAAGTCTAAAATGATTATAGCTTAGTATGTGAAATAGTCAACCATGATTACCTTGTAGTTATTGGCAAACCATTCCAACAGGGGCATAGTCTCAACGATTTCCATATCTTGTCCGGATTCCTTATCGGTGAAGTGAGTTTTGTCTTTCTCTTCATCGGGTCTCAAGTGAATTACAATGTCTTCTCCATTAGTGTTCTTCATCTTGTATCGGACAATGTCCAAGTTCTCCCAACAAATAAGAGTCTCAACAGCACCCATCTCCAAAGCCACCAATGTATCTTTGACTCCGAAGACATACTTTCCAGTGTCTTGACTGATTTCGTCGAAATATCCTCCGATGAGTTTCTTTTCTTGAATGAACTTTACACTGGCGAGAGTATCAGCGGCTAGCTCAATTGCCTGATTGAAACCGTTCTCTCCTCCATACGCAATATCAACTGTCTTGATCATTTTTGCTTGAAGTCTTTGATCGAACATATCAGACTGACCGAGTTCAGTCTTGAAATCGGCACTACCGGCGAGGATAAGTCCAGCAACGGTAACTTTGTCGTTCTTAATGAACATTTCGACAGCGTTTTCGGCGACCTTGCGGACGTAGTTGTGACGCTTTTCATTACGAAGACGAGCGAAACGAACAGCAGATTGTCCTCCTCGACCGTGCTTCTTTGGTAGATCGACGGTAAATTTGTGAAGAACTTCACGGGTGTTTCCTTGCAGTGTTCCGAACAAGCAACCGTTTCCGTCCATGATAATGAATCCAAACTTATTGTCATCCGCAAGAAGACCTGGAAAATTAGAAATTATTTACTACCAATTTCTATTTGATTATACCTTGCAAAGCTTCGGTGTGGAATTTGTTATCACAAAGATAGAGGGAGGTGTTGATTGGCTTGAAAGGTTCGAAGTCAATGTTGACCTTCTTTTCCTTTCCTTCGTCTGTCATGATTGTTCCACAATAAACGACGAGTCCGTTTGGTGGAACTTTGTTGTACAGCTTCAGTCTTTGCTGTACAGATGTAATGGCTCCCAAAACTGACAATCTGTTCACACGGGATTTGATATTGGAAGCTGTTCCATATTCTTCTGCCAACATTCTGTTGATTCTGGCGACTTGATCCTTCGGTGGAATGATAAGAGAAATCATCGATGTTCCGTTTATGAAAACAAAGAATCCGTGTTCACTATTCGTTTAACGAAAAAAAAACTTACCCTCGTGCGAGCTCTAAACTCTTGATCAGCCGCTTGATCTTCCACATTTCGACGTTTCTATCGGCGGCATCATCGCCTCCGGCGTTAGCGCCTGCTGCAGGAGCACTCATTTCCCTTTAGAGTTTGAAGGCACTGATCACCTGAAATTTATATTAATAATGTTTCAGCAAGACCAGAAAAAAAGAGAAAATGAAAATCAAAGCTGAATTATAAAAGAAATAATTTTTCATTCAAATTAATAGTTTCCAAATTACCCAATATTGTGTTTCAGATTGGAAAAATGTATCAATAATTGCACAATGTTGGAACATGTTGAAAAATGCTAATAGTAAAGCAAAAATGGCATTCATTAATGTTTTTTTGAAGATACTGAGTCAGAATTTGATTTTCAGCAAAAGTGAATCAATAATTAGTGACGTCAAGGGTTCGAAAACGTAAAAAGTGGGCAATTTATTCAAATGGTACCAGGACTACAAGATTACGGTTTTTGGGCTTGGTCTTGTCGCGAAAATCGATCTGACGGTCCGAACTTGCAACCGTGGAAGAGAAATGCGAGAAAGTCGGCCACGGCCTCGTTGGCGAAATTTTTATTTTTCGAAAAACACTCCAGTTTTTTTCCATTCGGTATTGCTTTTTAGTTTTTTTCAGTAATAAATATTTTTTTCAGTAATAAATATATGTGTGAATTTTATGGGCTTTTCTACAGACTGCAATCATTTTGAGTAATTCAGCCGAACTCCCCTCAAAAATGGAAGAGTCAACTGATGTCAAGAAAAATTCTGAGAAGAAAGCTCGCGTTTTCGATCTCCAGACAATGATGGCACAAGCTCTCAGTAATGCTCCTAAATCGGAAGAACCCACACATGTGCAGCAGTCAGTTCCTGTTGCATCGGCGTCGGAGTCTGGTGTTTCTTCATCGGCGGTTTCAGATGATGAAGACGGTAAATAAAAAAAGGACTGAGAATAATTGAGAAAACCCTTTTATAGATTTCATGCCGGCTCTTCCACCTGGTTTCCAGAAAGCCGGCGACGAAGCCGGACCATCATCTTCTTCGCGCAGCGCGGATGATATGGAGGACAGTGACGACAGCGATTTTGACGAATCTGAAGCGATTTCCATTATCAAACTGATCCCAGCGGCGTGTGAAGCGAAAATCAGTCATGGAACGCAAGCTATAAGTGCATTGAGAGTAGAACCTCCCGGAGTTCGTTTCGCTAGTGGAGGTCTTGATTATTACGTCAAGCTATTCGATTTCCAAAAGATGGATATGTCTTTGAGACACGATAAAGAATTGCTGCCTGCTGAAAGTCACGTCATCAACTCACTGGCTTTCTCTCCAAACGGCGAAACTTTAATCGTAGCCAGTGGAGAAGCGATCATCCGTCTTCTTGATCGTGCTGGAAAACAATGGTCAGAAACTGTTCGCGGAGATCAGTATATTGTCGATCTCAACATTACCAAAGGACACACGGCTACAGTGAACTGTGTTGAATTCAACCCGCTCAATAAAAACGAGTTTATCTCATGTTCTGACGATGGAAGCTTGCGCTTATGGAGTTTGGAGGATCATAAAGTTATAACCAAGTGTATCAACAAGCACAGAAAAGTCATCAAAACGAAAGGAGCTAACGGAAAACGTGTCAGTCCGCAAGTTTGTACTTTCTCGCCTGATGGAAAATGGATTGCTGCCGGTTGTGACGATGGATCAATACAAGCATGGAAATACGGCTCTCAATATGTAATTTCAGGGTTCAAAATTCATAATTATAACTAGAATTTTGTAGGTCAACGTAAACTACCTTGTACGAAAAGCTCATAACGGATCCATCACTTCTATCGCATTCTCACCGGATTCAAAGCGATTGCTGTCGAGAGGTTTCGATGATACTTTGAAAATGTGGAGTTTAACTAATTCGAAAGAGCCTCTTCTAGTCAAGACTGGGCTTGAGAACGCTTTCAAAAGGTTTGAAAATCAAATTATTATATTTTATAGTATTTTTTTACAGTACGGACTGCGGATTCTCTCCGCGAGCTGAAGTTGTCTTCACTGGAACATCTTCCCCTAACAAGGATACGCCCGGAACTCTGCAGTTTTTCGATCCGATGACCTTCGAATTAGTTTACAAAATCGACTTCCCAGGAGTTTCTTGTCACCGAATCCAATGGCATCCACGTCTCAACCAAATTATCGCAGGATTGTCTGATGGAACTATCCATGTTTATTACGATCAAACAATATCACAACGAGGAGTCATGTCATGTGTCACGAAACCGTTGAAAAGAAACCGAGCAGCAGAAGTTGTGCGAGAGGACATGGTTCTTTCACGTAAGTTGAAAAATTATTTATTTATATCACTATGTTCCTTTTTCAGCTCTCTCATTGGAAATGTTCCAACCTCGCGGAGAAGAAGGAGAAGAAAAGGAGGTCACTGGATGGAGAATCAAGAAGTATCTACGTATGAAGGACAACAAGCTTCGCCCTGAATTCCGAAAACCAGCCGATATGCCAATAAACGGAAAAAGTGCAAATGGCCGTGTGGCTGCCAGTGGTGGCAGTCTCCACTCTTATTTGGCGCAACAGATTGGAACACAACGTAATGCGGAATTCCTACGAGACAAAGATGTTCGTGCTAGTATCTTGAAACATGCCAAAGACGCTGAAGAGAATCCATTATACATTGACAAAGCCTATCGAAAGACCCAACCGAAAAAGATTTTCCAAGAAACATCTGTCGAGCCAGAGGATCAAGATGATGAAGAGCTACAGCCCGTATTCAAAATGCCGAGAACGAAGTAGACTACTATCGATGATTCGATTATTGTGTTTTCTTCCTATTCTCTTCATTTTTTCTAATGTGTTATTGTTTTTTTCTCTGTCCTTATTCTCTCATTTTTACCTTCTAATAAAAAATAACTTAGTCATGAGATGGCGGTTGCGAGCGTGTTCGAAACAGTCATTATTTCTTGTTCAAATATCTAATCGGGGTACACTCTAGCATGCTCACTTCTCTCATTCTTCGCCATTCCCGCAACTCCTCCCGTAACAATTTTTTGTGTACGTGTGCGTTTCGGTCACTGGCTACACTTGTATTCCTTCTGTCTTCGGCAGGATTCTAGACTCAATAGATGTTCCAGTTAAATTTGATCCTAGTTTTTAGAGACGAAGAAGGTGGTACGATTCTTATTTATGTTGCCTTATAAAAGTGTGCACACCATGTGCATTATACAAGGTTGACCTTCTCACCAGTGCAAAGTTCTAAAACTTTTCACTCTTGTTTTGGTATTTCGTTCCTTTCTTTTTTTGTCTGTAACAGGAACAGTAGCATGTAAACAAATAGAATTGTAAAAAATAACGAAAATATTCGATTCACTAAAAACATTCTCTTTCGCGTCCTTGGAATTTCACTTCTTCTCTTGAGACACCCAGCGGTCAGTATCTATATTCCGATGTTCGTTGTCTGATGTTTTATCCCGTGTTTTAATCAGCAACGTTGTCTTTCCCAACTTCATGGATTGATCCTTTCAGCTTTTTTCACTTGTTCTCTTCGGAAGAGTCTAAGAAAATCTGTAGTTCGGACTGATCATTAATTAGGTGATCAGATTTTACGAAGTGGCTAGATGTGGTTCCCATAAGGAATGACATCATTCAACCTATTGTTCCCAGATTTCTTGTTCAGCTTTATAGCGAACAACATCTTCTAAAAATTACCTCTTTTCAGTTCTACGCGAAACAAGGTGTTTCCTGAATGCTACACTCACTTCAATTTATTCCATTCCAAACTTTCTTTTCAGTTATAATTTTTTTTTTCTTTCTGACGATTAAAATATTTCGGCAGCGCTTCGTGATTGGTTACTTGTTTGCGCGAAATGTCGTCATGTGGTCATCATCATACTGACCGCTTCCTCCTCTACTTCTCCGAATATGTATTTTTCAATTTTACTGCGTCGCCTTCATTCAACTTTAAACTCGTATCAAAATTTCTTATAGATTTATTTAGGTATTTAGCTGGAATTGATAACGATAACCGGTCACTATAAAACACTGGCTGACCCCTGAAGGTCATACCGGCTACTTCAGTGACTCTCATTTTTTTCCGTCTCATTCCATTCAAAAATTCTTCTAATTGAAATCATCATTACAGAAATGGCATTCACTGAACTTGTTGAAACTCAACGCAAATATTTCCGTACTGGAGAAACAAAACCAGTCCAGTTCCGGAAGCAACAACTTCTGAAACTGAAGAAGTTTATTGAGGAGAATCGTGAGGCTCTGTCTGAGGCTGTGTGGAAGGATTTGAGAAGAGTAAGAGTCAAGTTTGAAAAATAAGTTTCTAAAGATGAAAATTTCCAGCGGCATGAATCCACTGAGATTTTGGAAATCGGAATGACAATCGGAGAAATCGACTATTTCCTGAAGAATATCGACGAGTGGGTGAAACCAACACACGTCGAGAAAACCTTCACAACTGCTCTCGACAAGCCGGTCATCGAAAAAGATCCAAAAGGAGTCGTCCTGATTGTATCTCCATGGAATTATCCAGTTTCTATGATTCTTCTTCCGATGGTTCCAGCTATCGCCGCCGGAAACACGGTTGTTATCAAACCCTCAGAATTGTCGGAGAATGTGGCTGCTACATTCGAGAAGCTTATTCCAAAATACTTCGATTCCAAATACGTGGCAGTTGTGAATGGAGGAATCCCAGAAACTACGGATTTACTCAAGGAACGATTTGATCACATTCTGTACACCGGATGTCCACCAGTTGCCAAGATTATCATGACGGCGGCTGCCAAGCATCTGACACCAGTTACATTGGAATTGGGAGGAAAATGGTAATATATTTGAAATCATATAAAAATCTAAAATGTTTCTTTCAGCCCTGTTGTTGTGGAAGACGATGCGGATATCGATATCTCCGCGAAGCGAATCGCTTGGGGAAAATGGTTGAATTGCGGACAGACATGCCTCGCACCGGACTACATTCTTGTCAATAGTACTGTCAAGCCGAAGGTCAGTTTTATTTTTCTCTTTTCCACCATTTCTGATCACTGATTTGGAGTGGGTAGAATACATGATGACATGAAAAAATTGTTTGTCGAAATAGAGATGGTTTGATAAATGAAATATGATAAGGGACTACGAAACAAGACTACGAACAATTTGTTTCAGCTTGTTGCTGCAATTCGCAAATATGTCAACGAGTTCTACGGAGAGGATGTGAAAGCGAGCAAGGACTATGCTAGAATCATCAATCAGAGACATTTCGAGTTAGATCTGGTTATCTCCTCAAAGAAAATCACCAATAATTTTCAGTCGTATCACCGGACTTCTTGATAAGACCCAAGGAGCCGTTCTTCTCGGAGGGGACAGTGATCGCGCAGACCTCTACATCCCACCAACTGTCCTGGATGTTGAAAAGAGTGATCCTTTCATGCACGACGAAATCTTCGGACCAGTTCTCCCAATTATAACAGTCAAATCGTTCTCAGAGTCCCTCGAATATATTGCTGACGGAGAGAAGCCCCTGGCTGCTTATATCTTCACCAGAAACGAAGCGAAAGTGAAGAGACTTTTGAACGAAACCAGCAGTGGAGGTGTTACCGTTAACGATGTTTTGATGCATATTACTGGTAATATTTTGGTAATACATGATTGTGAAAATACAATGATCTTTTCAGTGGATACTCTACCATTTGGTGGAGTTGGGGTTTCTGGAATGGGGCGATATCGTGGAAAGTTTGGTTTCGATACTTTCACTCATGAGAAGTCGGTTCTTCATAGAGGATTCTTCGGAGAATCTCTTCAAGCGTATGCATCATCAGCTCTATATTCTACTCATAATAATAATTTTCAGTTCGCGTTATCCTCCACTTAACCAGCAGAAGCTTGATCAAATGCGTCGCCTCACTGGAAAACGCATTTCGTTGAACTTGATCAATGTGGCTACACTTCCGATTGTTATGGCATCTTTTGTGTTTGGAATGCTCTTCCAGGTAGGCCGCCGAAGCCTTTCCGAATAGATACTAACACCACCAACACCAGCTTCACTAGATTTCACGCGTTCACCCACTTACTTTCAGAAATGTTCTAGAGGAAGACAAGATGATTAATTAGTGCAAAATACGTGAATCAAGATGCATGTTCTAGCTTGTCGTTCCCCTTCTCCATTGTGATGTAGTGTGATTTATGTTTAACCAAAGAAAAATACCAATAAAACAATTTTAACAGTTTTTTCTGTTCTAATCAGTGTTTTGTCTGTGAGCCGGGTAATAAGTCAACCAAACTGATGACGTTTGTGTTCAGGCCTGTTGGAATTGTTTTGCTTTTAATTAAACTAACAGGTACAATATTTTCACACAGAAATATTCGTAGTTTCAGTTCATTTTCCGCTTCTCGGCGTAAAAAAACGAGACTGGCTGGTGGTGGTGGCACTCGCGAGACGTTGTACTGTAGAAGAAGTGTTTGCGGACTAAATGTGCGGTCATTGTTCACTTCACGTACTTTCGCACTATTTCTTTCTGCTCTTCTGTCTCGCCCTATTTCTTCTTTTTCTTCACATTTCCTAGTCATTTTTTGATGGATTCTCTAATCAGCATTCCAATTCTAGTCTATTAAATACGTACGCATGAAAAAATCCCCTTTCTATATGTTTCTGTAGAGCCAACACTAACCAACCTCGTTCAATCGATTTGTATTTCTTGTTTTCAGAAATATGCCCGCAATCTTCATTGATAATTTTTACCGATATTCGATTTTTTTTGATTTTGTTCTATTTTAGCGTTCATACTTTATTGTAAAAATTGTAAATATATAATAAAGCGATAATGCTGATAACTGTTGATTTTTCTCTGGTTTTTTCCTCGTTGCTGATATTTTAAAATCGTCGTCGTTCTTTCTCTACTCGAAAGTAATTTAATTCAGTGTTAAATAGTTACAGGTATGTTCCGCGCAGTCCAATCAGTCCGATCTCTCTCGACCACCGCGGCTTGCCGCCAGGACTTGATCCAGCAGACCTTCGTTACCAAGATTCGCGAGATCGCCAAGAACGCCGGTAACCTTGCCAACTCGGACCCAGCCGTCAAGAAGGCTCTTCAAGAAGAACTCAACAGACTCGCAACCAAGTTCCAACTCGCCAACGCCGATGTTGTCTCCAAACTCCCAACAAACTTCGAGACCGCAAAGGTAAATTTTTAAACTGAACTTCGTTAATTTTAAAATATCGACATTTTCGAAGAATAACAAAAGAGAACCAAGATTGTGTTCTTCTCCAAATAAAACGAGAATCAGTTGACAAAAAAATATATTACTTCATTCAGTACGTAACCTTTTCCGCAGCAGAAATTCTGCTTCGTTTGCCGAAAACTGACATTCAAAAGTTATGTTTTTCAGGTTGACTCCGCCGTTCAATCCGCTCTTGAAGGACAAACTTTGGCTCAACTTATCGAAGGTGTGAAGAAGGAACATTCGGAATACATTGCCTCCCGTGACGCCAAGAAGGCCGAGCAAGCCGCTCGTAACGCTGCCCTCAAGCAATAAGTTTCAGCTCTCGATTTTAAATGGTGTATTGTTCCTTTTTTGTAATAGATCTTCTATAGATTTTGAACCGAATGAACTTTTTTGTTCCTTACTTTTATGCAAATATCATATTATCTCCCGATCTAAAAAACTGTTGTTTTCTTCACAACATTTACTTCTCGTACCTGACAGTATCTCTGATAAACTGTTTTTATCAGCAGTTTTTGTTTCCAAATCATGAGTTGTACGATTGTTCGCCAAACAAACACATTCAAACTGTTTTTCTTGTATTAATAAGAGTGGAAGAGGAATATATTGGAAAAGGTGCACGGCTGGCCGCCTGCCTACGTCATCGTCTCCATTAGTGCCTGCTGCGCAGACAAAGCAAGCAACCCCTTATTTGAATCCCCTATGTCTTCACACCCATAAAATTCGACTTGCAGGTATCGCGCTTTCAGAATGAATTCAAAACTCTAGTCATTCTTCGATTAATAAAAGGTTGGTTTTTCTCTCGCAAAAAATATTGCAAATTATTTAACTCTTAGGATGGTCGACTTCAAACAGAAACAAACCACCATAATTTTCCCGAATAGTTCCCGGATAGACGTATCACCAGTTCCGCAGCGAGAGCTCAAAAAACGAAAGGTGCGTCTGATTATGATCTGTTGAGTAGAGCGAATATAAGAAGGCGGGGAAAACGAAGGTCAGTCACAAGATGACATCATCGTGACCTACGCTCGGTGCTCGTTTTGTAGATAGTATTGGTCCCGACTACTCGTTCTCCCGGTTCATCTTGATGTGCCTCTTCAAAAAGTATTTATCTGACTGGCATCCAATTATTCTAACTGTAAGATAAACGAAAACTAGTCATTTATAAATGAAACTTCAACATAATGTGTTCAAATGATCTGTTTACAGCAAGTGCATTTCGAAGACGAAAATCCAGAAGGTGCTGTGGCGACTTCCGATTTTGTATCACAGGCGAATCGAAAATGGACATTTGTCGCCACATGTTTGTGAGTGAAAACGACTTGAAAATGTTTTCAAATTTCTATGTTTCAGCGGCTTACCACAAGAGGCTCGTCCCGTTCATCGAGAAAGAGACGATGAACTTCTCGATCTATGCAAATACTTCGACGGAGACGAAAGTGTTCCGAATCTTGAAGGTCTCCTACAATTCTCAGTTTTCCTCCTATTCTCCTTTATTTCAGACGATGCAGACGATTCCTTGCCCTTCGCTGTTTTTGCTGAACAAGGAATGTGTCTAACTTGGCAAACAGGGACAACGTAAGTCAATTTTAAGTGAAACTGTCTCACGAACATCATTCATGTTTCAGAAGTTCAACTGTGAGCACTCTCCGTCTGTCGAGTATGCTTCGATTAGAAAGTCGCAACCAAATTACGACGCCTTTCAATGAGTAAGTTTACTCTATATTTTGCTTTCTCTCGTATTCTAGCTTTCCGGTCTACTGGATGCCGTTCTATTTTAATATAGCGTTTTAATCCAAACTTTTTCAGGACCGAAAACCATCTACAATCGAGCTTTCAAAGTGAAGTAGATGATATTGAACAAGCTTTTCAAGGAATCTTACCCTGTTCGAATCCTCAAAAGAGCGTGCGGGAGCGACATTTTTCCAAGACCGACAAAGTCTCAGACGATTTTGGAGGAGGGAGCTTTTGGGAAATTGTGGAGTTTTAATTTTTAAAAAGAATTGACCAATTGAGATTCCAATCAAAATAGTTTTCCCTGTTCCCTTCAGAAAAAAGATTTATTGGTCCCCGTTCTTCTATATATAATTTTGTTCTATTTTTGATTGTATTTCCGTTACTGACCCGATTCACTCCTGTTCTATCACGAAATCATGTTCTAATTCATCTAATCTACAAGATACTTTAATTCTGATTTTCATTCCGACAGTTTTAAATCTCGATTCCTATCGCCATTGACAGATTTTAGTAACTTATTCAATTCACTTTCCTTTTTTCCATTGCCAACTTCAATAAATTATTACTTAGTACTCAACTCTGCTGTTTGCGTTTCAAAAAACAGTTTCTAAGTTTACTATTGATATATCTGAGAGATTGTAAAAAACCTGAAACACCGAAAATGTGATCAGATGGGATCAAAAAAGAAGATTATATCCAAACTTGCAAAAATCGCGGACAATGATTGGATTCCAAACGAAGATCGTCTCACGGAACTTGTTGCTTTGCTGAATGACGCAAAAGATGATGTAGAGTCCATTCCAATATTCTCATAAGCTTAAATTTATTTTCCAGACACAAACTCTGAACGAAATCAAAAATATAGATCAGAAGGTGTTAGTAAGCCTGCTGACTGCCTATCGTGCCACATGTTGCGATCTCGATATTGGGATATTTCAAGTTTTGCAAACGCTCGAAAAATTCGGCGTAGACTTGAGCCCTCTACAACCTCTTGTCTTTGGAGAAGAAGCCAGAAAAAACTACGAAAATCTTAGAATGATGGGATTGGATTTGCATGTCAAAATTCCACCAGATGATGTGAGTAAAAGTTACTCTTTCAAACATAATCTGTTATTTTCAGGCTATCAAAACGTTCTTCGATGCTGCTACACTTTGGAATACTACGAAATATCATGTTCGACCGGTTCGTTCCAAACATACTCATATTCTTTTGTTAAAATTGAAATTTCAGCTAACAGAAGACAACTCGGAGAAAATTTACGATGTCCGATTTGTTCTTCGGTTTTTCTACTCAATTTTAGACCCGAAAGCACCGTTTGGGCGGGTAAATAATTTTCTATTGTGGCGGTAAAATGCAGCTGGACCGGTGGCGCAGGTCCAGCTGTATTTTACCGCCACAATAGTTGTCTCAATTCTCCTTTTTGTTTCAGCTCACTTCAAGATTGTTCGTTGAGCATAACTGTCTAGCCCTTCTATTCTCATGCACCTCGTCAACTGATTCTGCTGTTAGAACATTGGCTTTCGCTTGTCTCCAGAGATACATCAACCATTTGCAAGAGCTGAACACGGAAATTTTTGCCGAGAAAGCGCTCATTCTTTATTTGATTCGAATCTTCAAACATAGTTTCGACTCTTCTGTCCCAAGGATTTCAAGCAGTGAGTAATAATGCATCATTTCCCAAAGAAAACATTCTATTCAGTTATCACCCATTTCTTCGCCAGAGTTTCCAAACTAATGTTGAATCCGTCAAGCGACGTTTATCCACAGATCATGGCTTTCCTCTGCATGAAGCCGATTTTTGATATTCAGAACGTAAGAACTTCATTTGAAGTTAAGTTTCAATCAACATTTTTCAGGTACCAGAATTCTACAAGCTTCTCTTCTCATCTTCTCCAGAACATCATAATGAGGAAAGGGAGTGGGTGTTAACATTGATTTCTGAAGCAATGCTCGAGCCAATCGATTATCAAGTACTACAAAACAGAGCTGGTTTGAAGCTTCTCCTCACATCATTTGCTAGTGTTTGGTTGGATCGCAAAAGTAGAGCATTGATCCTTCGAACACTTCAGAATGCCGTACAAATGCCATCAGTGGCGCATGATTTGTTCACGAGAGAAGGCTTGCACATGTGGATTACTTCTATCATTCATGTACGTCGTTTTGTTAACCTCAAAACATTTAAATTCTCAATTGACAGAGTGGTCGCTTCAATCGATGGGAGAAAAACTACTTGGCTCAAGTATTCTGCAGTTTGCTCGAGAATGAGAGGAAGTATCAAAGAGGAGAAAAAGGAAAAGAACAAGCATGTAAAGCTGCAACGGCTGCTGCCAGAATCTGCAGTAAGAAGATTGTGTCGGTTCTCGATACAATCTCGAAAGATCCCCAATTTCCTGGTGAGCAAACGAAAGCATTCGCATCCATCGAAAGAATTGAAAAAGCGATCGGAAAGAAGTGGAAAAGAAAGAAGAAGTTCAATTTGGAGGAATAGAAATTTATCTCATTTTGTTATTGTTGAATTTGTTGTTTTCCCTATTCTTGTTGTGGTTTTGAAATCTATTATGAATCAAGTTTATTTACAAATAAGTTAATCAGCGTTTCACAGAAACCATCTTATTTTACAGTCACCCCCTGATTCCGGTTTTAGTCAGCCTGATTTTAGGTTTATGCTTCAAACATGGCGAGTTTCCATCATCCAAACGGAAAGTTTCTGGACTCTCATACATACTGTAGACACATCGTAACCGATTCCTGTCGTTTTGTTTTGTGAATTCATGTGGGTACAATTTAGGATCATAATAAGGCAAGGGACCACCGTACGGAGCTGGAGCACAATCACATGATTGAGATTTCCACATGTTTCCCCAATCAGGATGCCACGAATACATGTGTTGAACTGCATCGAAACCATCTAACATTCCTGAAATCCAAAAATTTTGTTCAACTTTTGAAGTTCTTCCTACCTTTACAACTGAGAGTTCTTTCTGATCCCACTGGCACTTTAAAATATTTACAGAACCATTTGAATGCTTTAATTCGTCTCGACTCTCCAGGACCTCCTGGTTCATCTGGATCTTCTCCTCCACATTCATTGTTTATAATAAGACTCGTCGGTCCAAATATAGCTCCCTGATATCCGGCTCTTCGGTTTTTCGACGATGGTTTCCAGTCTCCAATTATAACTTGATGCATTGATGGTTTCGGTGGCTGAGGTGTCATATAAAACCATAAAGATGCCATCATTGCCAATGGAGGATCCATTTTGGTCATCACAAGATTCGGATTTTCAATAAGGTCAACTTTCACACCTTTTGTTAACAAGAATTGTTGAAAAAGACCGTAATTGTAGTTCCAAGAAAGTTGAAGAGCTCCTCTACCAAAGTAACATCCCTTGTGATAATCTTGATCAGAATGTGGTTCTATATCAGAATTGCATGGATACCAAAAGTCCAATATTGGGTCACTCTTACAGTATCTTCCCTCATCAACACATCGTTTTCCATCAGCTGGATTGAATCCAGGAGACGTTGGAAGAAGGAAAGAGGAATTCGGTCCTCGTTCAAACCAATTGTAGAATCCGCCACGGTAGAAGCACTCGTGAGCTTGTTCCAGTGTCAAGTCGGTGTTGCTGGAAAATGGGATATTAGAGGAAGAACTCTGTAAAAAAAGAAAACTAACTTATAAACACTTGCATCATTCTCTCCAGTTTCCTGCAGAGCGTGTGCAAAAAAAGCGGCGACATCTCTCTTGTGGTGTTCATCTGCTTTGAACTGTTTATTCGGATGAGATGCTCCGAATTCTGGAAAATATCGAGCAGCAATCACGAAAGACTCGTAGGAATACGGTAGACATGGGTGTGGACCAACTCCAATGTTTGATTTTGGGAATAGATCATCGAAGATTTGTTTTGTGAACCATTTTTCCAGTGGAGACTTGGGAAGTTCGTTTGGATCTGATGGTTGAGCACAGTCTTCTTCTGGCTCTTTTCCATACACAGGATGCTCTGGGCAGAAGTCAGGGCTCTCTATAATATCATTCGTAAAAGTACAGAAAAAGAACCTAGAAAACCGAAGTAATACCTGAGATCGCGTAAGGTGTGAAAAGCAAGAGAAAGAGCAGTTTCATCGGGTCGAATTTTCGTCACTCAAAGTACAAACAGACACTTTCCTTCTCTAAAAGACGCCGACAGACCGGATCGGACAAAACACGGATTATAGGCGGTGAAGGTGCGATGGGAAGAGAGAAGGAGAGAATGGACGGAATGTGCGCGGAAATCGAGCTTCGACTAGTTTTGTTTGCTCATTCCACAACTCCCATTTTTGGACATTTTTCTGTTTCTGGATAAATGGCAGCTGTTTTTTGAACTTTCCAGGGGGAACACTTTTTTATAAATAGAGTGGAAGATTCCCATTTCCGATTCCCAAAGAAGGTTCTTGACCACTACTGTTAGACTTTTTCTGAAACTTCGGTTCTAGACTATACCAGCCCAGAAAAGAGCGAATCTGCAATAAAATTCCTCAAAATGTTTACGTGACTTGAAATATGAGCTCACGAAGTTGCAACCATCCGGGCTATTGTCGATTTAGTCTAGAAACAAAATTTCAGATAAAATGCAACGGTAGAGGTCAAGCTTCCTTGTGAGAATTTTTATAGGTCTAAGGTTTTCCAAATCTAAGGAACAATTCTCTAAGTAGATAAATCTTCAACATTCTTTTTCAGAAGAAGTCGACTCATCCAATCAATCTATAGTCTGATATTTGAAGCATTTTACATTTTTCCAGAGGGCAAATCTCCTTTTTCACATTTTTTTCATCGTTTCTTCAGACTCCTCCAATCCCAAACCGTCCCTTTCCCTTTCTAACAAAAAATGCCATTTCAATTGATGTATGATCACAGAGTGAGAAACCAATGGCAAACCAGCAAATTATCAGTTTTTGACGTTACTGCTCCTTATTATCAAAGACTTGCAAACACTACACACAGTGGCAATAAAAAAGTTTTCAGGTGCGACAAAAAAGAAGAAGAAGAAGCCAACGTAAATGTACGCATTGACGAAATTCCATCACATCTTTACCAATTCTCAGATGATGAAAGAGATCTATGATGGATGACACGGAGGTTCTGTTTAGTGATGTTCCAGTTGTGAAATGACATTGGTTTCATGATTTTTTGGATGTGGGAAGAGGAATAGAAAAGACTTTGATGTGATAAAACTGTAATTTCAAGAAAAAAACTCTATAAAATCGCAGTAAACATAAAAAGTGTCATATCAAAATTTTAGTTACATCTATTCAACGGGAACTTTTTTGAAGATGGAATTCCAGAAAAACTAGCATATGAGTTGTTCAGAACATTTGTAAAACAATACGTATCAGGAAAACTTCAATAGAAATGAAGAAATGAAGACAATATCAGATTTGCTTCTATAGAATTCCACTACATCTTTCCGATTTGCATCAAAACGTTGCAGTCTCCAGTGTCTTCCATTTGAAAATTAGATTTGAAAATTCAAACGTAGTCCTATCTTTTACAACGTTTTCAATCCTGTTCCTTGCTCTTCCTTTCATTTCATCATAATCCGATTCTAGTTAATACTCCTACAAACACTTTTTGTTCTCGTGTAAAAGTCTGAAATTAGATGAAGAGAATGGGGTGAATCAATCCAATTCTTCTTCCCAAATTTGACTTCTCTAATCGCATTATTCTCTTTCACGTTCCGGCAATTGTGGGATAGTCCTCTTTTTTGATAAGACTCTGGAAGCGATGGAATTCAGAGCGTAATTGAGTTGCCACGATGCACTGAAACATTGAATCCACACGTTTCAAAGAAGAAGTACTACTGCTCAATTGATAACATCTTTTCCTTTGTGTCAACTGATAAATCAGTTTAATTTGATGGCACTTTGTCCACAGCTTGCCCGCTATAAACGGCAGGAGAATGAAAAAAGAGAGAAACTTTTTGTTTGTCACAAAACTCTAGTTTTTCGATTGAAAAGAGAAATCAAATAATGATGGGTGTGGTAAGAGGGTTGTAAATTGTGTGTGCTCCTGACTGAAAACTGAAATTGAAAATAGAAAAGGAGCCGACATGTACTTCTCCTTATGATAACTATGAATTGTGTTTGATGTACAGTACACCGTTAATGCTAGCAAAATGATACATAAATATTTTCAAAGTAGTTGTTCTTGTTTGTTTCCGTTTCTCAATGGAAATTTGTATTTCAGAACTGGTTGAAAATAGATCAATGCACTTTGAAATAGTGAAGAAAACTTACCGGCTTTCCAAGTGTATTAACTTAAAATCGCTAGATCTCTAGAAATCTTGTAATCGCTAGAATATCACCCTGTTATATGCGGATCATAGTTTTCAAGTTTTTTTCCAACTATTTTTGATTCAAAATCTATATGTCTTCAGGGCCTAAAGATTATCTTGAAGTGCTACATCAGTATTTGATATCCGATGTTTTTGGATCATGATTTGATTTTTTTCCTGGAGAGAGTTTCCTCATTCATATTGTGGAATGGAATTGGTACTTTTACCTTTGTGAATTCTCAATTTCACTAGAGCCCGTGCATGATAAAACCTATTCTCTAATTTCTTGAGAACATTGCCATATAGTGTTGCGGCATTCCCGGAATACTTTTTTGCCATCTATTACTCCTGATAATGAAATAATGATACAGTGTATCCAGCCATTAATTATCAGAAGAGTTACACGTGCAAACAGTTATCGGCGTAGTTGTGCTGTTTTATAGGTTCGTGGAAAACTGAATAGATCGAGTGAAGTGCCAAGCAGAAAGAGCATAACGGAAACTGTGACTGAAACACAAATCATGTATACAAACTACGTGAATCGAAGAAGATGGAATATATCATAAAATAGAAATTGAATATTTTAATATTTTGTATACGAGACTTGAATCATGAAACATCGGATGAGATCAATAAATGGTACAATACAGTCTGAGAAGGATAGCAGATATTACTTATTTGTTTAGGCAAACGTTAACAAATTTAAATGGATTGACTTGAATCTGAAATCAGTTGCAATTTGATTCTCATAAAGTGTCTCTAATTTTTTTTTCTACAGAAGTTTTTTCAGAGGTTTTCAATTATTCAAGTTTTTTTTGAAAGGAACACATCTGGAACAGATTTCCAACTCCTCGGAAACTTGCAATAGCTAAAAGCTAGAAATCCTCTAGTAAAAATAACAACTGAATCAGTTTTTTCGTTCTTTTCAGAAAACTGCGTTCAGCTCTGAAACAAACAGTTCATTTATATCGATGCTGTGATTCGGGGTTATCAGTTTCTTCAGTTCGGCAGTGGCTATTAATAAAAAAGCCACAATATGCCCTCTTCTTTGTCATATCGACCTCAGTTAGATGTACTTCGTTACTGATATCACTTATTGAACTGTAGGCAAAGACCTTAAACGGAACTCGTAGGATTAAAGATGGAACATCAGAATAGCGAATGAACGAACTGGAAGCGTTTTGATGGGAAACTTTTCGAATGATATACTTTTGGAAGATCTATTCTAAGTTCGGATCGCAAATAAAAAGCTTCGACTTATCTAAACCTTCAGAACCGAGTTTTGATCATTTGATATTATTACCGCTTTCATTTTCGGGTCGATTCGGGTTCCGTGAAGTATTTGTTCTGATAAAAATGCCAGGCGACAAATTTCAGAAGGTAATTGCAGAGTGAGTAGTATAGCTTGGTGTTGGAAACGACAATGTTTCGATGAAGTTTTGGCAAAATGGTTCCGGGAATGAAAAAGTTGGAAATATTTTATGAAGACGGAGAAGTTGTTGGCAGCTAACTGAATGAATTGCCTCGAAGGATACATGGTACATTTGGAAAGTTGTTGGATATCTGAAATGAGAAAACGCGGAAACGGTCATATTCTTGAAAATTGTATAGTTTTTGGTAATGGCTATGATGGAGAAACCAAGGTTTTCTGTTTCAGAAACTTCCCAACCCATATTCGACTTCGGCAAAGTGATTTCACCCAAACAGTTTCGATGAATTGGATGACCAACGCTAACCAAATAAAATCTGAAACAAATTTCAACACTTTGATATTTTTTCGAATAAAAAAGACGACGAGTCCTAGTACAAACCACACTCCAATTTAATGGCTCGATGAAGTGACGAATTGACACTTTGAGATAGCTGAAACTAGATTACAGCTATAATTCGAATGACTAATTATTTGCGTTCACCCCATTTTCCATCAATACTGATTTGTTGCTTCCACGTATAACATTCCATCAAATACGTTTTTTTGAATCTCGCCCTTATTCTTTCTTTTGCAGCAGAAATCACTAATTTCCATGTCCTGCTCGGAGAGAGTTGGCCGTCCTCTTTTTCCATGACTCCACCCACTTTCATGCTCTTATCAAGAGAGGGCAACTACCGTATAACACGGACCGATTGGCGACCAAGAACCGATTCGACTGTTCATTATAAGAGCCTCATTCTATCTAATTTACATCTTGCCAGTCGGGTCGTCTTCCAATTTCTCCTCTCATTTTCGAGAGACATTTATACTTCACTGAAAATTTCTAACTTCAACTTGGTTCTTCTCTTCTTCATATACCTTCCTACTTATTCTTAACTTGCTCTTATTTCAGATGCGCTTGGGCATTTTCCTGCTGGCTTTGGCCGGCTGTTGTAGTTTCGTTAGTGCTACCCACAACTGTTTAGTCGGAAATCTACTTGTATCGGAAAATGTTATCACATCAAAGTCTGTTGAATTGGTAAGTGACTCTACCCTGTCTACTATACCCCTAAATCTTTGACTTCTTTCAGAAATCATGCGAAGGATTGTGCAGAAAGCAAACGATCTCTTCTCCATCTGGAGGACTCGTTCTGTTGACATGTGAAGAGAATAAGGTCATGACATTCATCAACCAAGGACAAGAATGCTCCGGCAGTGAGCTTGAGACATCGTGCTTCTGTAAGGGAGACGAATGTAACAAGGTCGACTTCAAGGAGGATATCCCACAACCAGTCTCTGTCCCAACTGCTCCAAAGTGAGTTTTGTTATCATGCTTTTAATGATTGAACTGATAGAAACTGATAGTTGGTTTAACTTCTTTTGCGGGCAAGTGATAACGAATTCACAGGGAGTCTGGCAACTTCTGAAACAGTATTTAGTATGAGGCGAGCTCAGACTTTGAAAAAAAATAGAGGAAGTGTATGAGAATCTAAAAAATAGTAGTTTTTCATCAGGATATCGGATGACCTTTTTCAGTAAAATGTAGGTATCATAAATCACTAGAAATTTATGCTCGAATCGATCACTCTAAAAAGCGAAGTTTTCACTGGAAAAGTTGAATTTGATAGAGCACTATCCAATTGGCTCTGTAAGATTTGAAACCTACAGTGACCTAAAATACCCCTATCGATCGTATAACAGAAACAATTCATCAGTCCTGATTCTATTAAAGAATCGTATTCTAGCACATATTCTGTGTCCTCCACTATACTTTGTCCTGATTGAATTTCTAATCAAGGTGTTACGTTTTTCAATTTGCCAACCGACTTCATACTGATAATGAAAACGGAATAATTGGGTTACATTTGAGACGCTCCTTATCGGTATGTGCCAATAACGCAAGCAGCCATAAAACGTGTTTAGTTAGTAGCTCGTTTGGCGTTGAAATTTAACAAAACGTGGCGCATTCTAAAGCGATGATAAGTTTGTACTGATAGTACATTTAGAAAGATTACCGAAACAGGCCATGAGAATATAATGGAAGATTAAAAACCTGGAAGACAACATCGATATATTTCAGCAACATCCTCTGCTACGTCGGATTCTTTGCAAACAACACATCCCCATCCTTCGGTACCGGAGACACCGTCACCTGCTCCCCAGGAAACGTGTGCACCAGTGTGTCTGGAGTCTACCAAGGATATGATGCTGGAGTGTACGCTTGTATGCCACAAGGTCTCTGTGATACCATCTTCCCACAAGCTCAACCAAATTCCGTCCAATGCACCAACCTCCAAGGAACCAACATTCAAGGATGCTGTTGCTACAAACAAGATTGTAGAGAGCTTTCCCCAATCCCTAATCCACCAACTCCAACTCCATGGGACAAGAACAACCAGACTTGCTACCAAGGAATTGCCCTCAACGGAGCCACTCTTTACGGAGGAGCTTTCTCTCAGTGCTCTGGAGAATGTGGATCAGCTCGTATTCGCACTACCTACAACGGAGCCAACGTCTGGGCTGAGGTTTTCGTTTGCGATCCAGTCAACGTTTTCACCGGATTGAATCTTGACAACGAATGCAAAAACATTGACACCACCAACATCAATGGAGTCCCAACTGCCCTCATCACCGGATGTGCCTGTAACAGCAAGGACAAGTGTATCGACCCAACCGTCGTTCCACCAGTTTACCCAATCAAGCAACTCAAGTGTGCCGTCGGACTTTACAACGGATCCACCTGGCTCGGAGCTGAGATGAACTGCCAAGGACGTTGCGGACGCCTGAAGTTCAATGCCAACGGACAACAAGTCTCCTACTTCACTTGCATGCCATACGACGTTTGCGCTGGATTCGGACTTGCCTCTTCCGAGGGACAAACCTACAATCCACCACAAGACGATGAGCTTGAAGTCTACTGCTGCTCTGCTTACAACAACTGCAACGTTAACAACCCAGACATCCTCGGACGCGTCAACAACTCTGCTGTCTCCACCGCCAAGTATCCAGTTCTTTGCTACGGAGGAATCTGGGTCAATGGAGTTCCAATCACCAACTCTGCCTATGGACTCTGCCAAGGAGAATGCGCCTCTGCTAGCTTCACCACCACCTTCGCCAACCAAGTTCACAACGCTACCATCTACACTTGCGATCCAGTCACTATGTGCCAACAAGCCGGGATCTCCAACTCCTGCGGATCCGTCCTTGGAGGAGTAAACGCTTGCTGCTGCGACAACGATCTCTGCATTGATCCAAACAGAGGAGGACAACGCCCACAACTTCGTTGCTATTCTGGAATCTCCATCCCACAAGACAACTACAACACCGGAGGAGACCAACTCTGTGACGGATGGTGCGGATCCTTGAACTCGGTTGTCAACGGAAAGAACGCTACTGTCTACTACTGTGCCCCAGTTGGAATGTGCCGCTACTTCGGACTCGGATTCGGAGGAAGCTACGGAAACTGCGCCCAGATTCCAGGAGCTGATCCAGCTGTCACCGGATGCTGCTGCTCTGATTCTGACAACTGTCTCGCTCCAGCTGGAGTCAACGTCACCGCCATCCCAGCTCGCAAAGACCCAAGAATCGTCTGCTACGAAGGAATCCATCTTAACGGACAAAACATCAGCCAGCCATACTACCGTATGTGCGATGGAGAATGCGTGTCTGTCTCTCTTGGAGGAACCGTCAACAACATGTCCCACTACGCCACACTCTACACCTGTGACCCAAGCAGCGCCTGCGCCTCGATGGGACTTCGCAACAACTGCTCCACCATTGACAACTCCTTGACCGCTTGCTGCTGTGACTCCGATGAGTGTATCGACCCAACCTACAACCGTGTTCCAGGAAAGCAACTCAAGTGTTACGTCGGACTTAACACCAGAATCGGAGGACTCAACGTTGGAGCTGAAGTTCTCTGTGACGGATACTGCGCAAGTGTCCAGTCTATTGTCGGATCCGACTTTGTCACCGCCTTCCACTGTGCCCCAAGATCCATGTGCCGTTCCCTCGGACTTGATAACTCAAACAACACCCTCTACTTGGACAGATCCATCAGCGCCTCATGCTGTGATGTCTTCGACAACTGTAACTTGGTTGGATCAGGAGTCAACATCACCAACATTCCACCAGTTGCTCCAAATGAGATGCCACGTGCCTGCTACTCTGGAATCTTTGTTGGAACCACTCAAGTTTCTGATGGAGGATGGACTGCTTGCAAGGGAGATTGCGTTGCTGTCAACTTGAACACCACATACAACGGAGTCCAAACTACTGCTTCCCTCTACACTTGTGATCCATCATACATCTGCAGAGCCATGAACTCTACCAACAGATGCCACCAACAAGAAGCAAACCTCGAGACTTGCTGCTGTGACAGCAATGCCTGCCTTGACCCAACTGTCACCCCACCACGCAAGCCATACGGAGATGGAAACCTCTGCTACGTCGGAGCCTACTCGTACGATTTCTCTGGAAACACCATCTTCAATGCCGGAGGAGAACAATACTGCCAAGGAAACTGCGCCGCCGTTACCTCCACTCTCGGAAACGCCAACGTCACCGTCTACGCCTGTGTCCCAACCTACGTCTGTAACAGCTTGTACGTCTACGACTCGTGCCAATCCATCTGGTACGACAGAACCATCACAGGATGTTGCTGTACCAACGGACCAAACTGCAACTTGAACATGGTCTCCCCACGTCCACCACGACCATCAGGACCACAACCAAGAAGACCAAGAATGGAGTATCCAATCACTTGCCCAGCTGGACTCATCGTTGACGGATTCAACCAAACCCCAATGGAGTTCGCCGTTTGCGACGGAGAATGCGCTTCAGTCAGCATCAACGCCACAGTCAACGGAGCCCAACACACTGCTTCCTTCTACACTTGCGATCCATCATCTGTCTGCTACCAGCTCGGAGTCCACAACAACTGTGCTTCCCCAGAACCAGGAGTCACTGCTTGCTGCTGTGACAGCGATGCTTGCCTTGATCCAAACCGAGGAAAGACTGTCCCAACTCCACCACTCAAGTGCTACGTCGGTCTCTACTCCACCAGTGTCCCAAGTCTCCAGACCGGAGCTGAACAACTCTGCGACGGAAAGTGCGCTTCAGTCAACGCCCGTGTTGCAAACGACAACGTTACCCTCTTCGCATGTGTGCCACACTCTCTCTGCCGTTCTCTGGAACTCTACGACTCCTGCGCCCGCATGGAGCCATACTATCCAGAATTCAGAGCTTGCTGCTGTGACAATGCTGACAACTGCAACGTTGCCCAGACCCATCTCAACGGAGTGATCAACACCACCATCCCACTCACCCCACTCAACGATGCTCCAATCTCTTGCTACTCTGGACTTTTCATCAACGGAACCGCCTACAGTGCCGCCGGATGGCAAACTTGCCAAGGAGAGTGTGTATCTGTCTCGATCACATCCCAATTCAACGGACAAGCCGGAACTGCCGCTCTCTACACCTGCGATCCATCCCGTGTCTGCCGCAACTTGAAGATGAACAACAAGTGCACAACTCTCGAGAACGGAGTTACTGGATGCTGCTGTAACACCAACGCCTGTATCGATCCAACCGTCTACCCAGCCCGTACCCCTGGAAACGGACTCATGTGCTATGCTGGTATCGCCTCGAACTACCCAGTCAATGGAACAGCCATCAACGTTGGAGCTCAAATTCCATGTAACGGACAATGCTCATCCCTCTCCGGAGTCGTCAATGGATACACTGTCAACACCTACCACTGCATGCCAAACTCGATCTGTAACTCTCTCGAGCTTTACGATAACTGCAAACCAGTCTGGAATGACAACCAAGTTAACGCTTGCTGCTGTAACAACGCTAACAACTGCAACATCGCTAATACTACCATCACTCCACCACCACCACCAACCACTACTGACTTCGCCATTGCTTGTTACACTGGACTCTACGTCAACGGACAACCATCCACCCCTCTCGTCCTCGGAGCTTGCCAAGGTCAATGCGCCTCTATTGCTTTGAACACCACTATCAATGGAGTCGTCAATACCGCTGTCTTGTATGGATGTGATCCAAGCACTGTCTGCCAGGCCCTCAACATGAACAACCAATGCGCCAACCCAGAACCAGGAGTCACCGGATGCTGCTGTAACACTGATCTCTGCATTGATCCAACCAAGAACAAGACCAACCCAGCTGGATTCCGCAACTGCTTCGCCGGAATCTACTCTCAAGGAAAGGCCACCGGAGCTGAAATCAGATGTACCGGAAAGTGCGCTTCCGTCAGTGCCACAGTTAACAACGACCCAGTATCCGTCTTCGGATGCGTTCCAGAACAATTCTGCAAGACTCTTGAACTCTACGACGAGTGTAACACAATCCAGGTAGACCGAGCTGTCACTGGATGCTGCTGTGACAACTACAACAACTGCAACGTCGACTTGGCTGGACTCACTGGAAAGATCAACACTTCCATGCCAGCCAGAAACCAACGTGACTATCCAATTGCTTGCTACTCTGGACTCTTTGTCAACAATGCTCCAATTTCAACTGCTGGATGGCAAGCTTGTCAAGGAGAATGCGCTTCTGCCACTCTCAGCACCATGTACAACGGAGCTATGACCAACGCCACCATCTACACTTGCGATCCAGTCTCAACCTGCTGGCAACTTGGATTGAATAACAACTGCACCACTATCGAAACAGGACTTTCCGGATGCTGCTGCGCCACCGATGCTTGCCTCGACCCGACTGTTACCCCGCCACGCACTCCAGCCAACCCACTCAAGTGCTACGTCGGACTCAAAACCACTTACAACTCATTGAGCATTGGAGCCGAAAGCTACTGTTCTGGACAGTGCGCCTCATTGTCTGGAATCGTTGGAGGACAGAATCTCACCACATACCACTGCGTTTCTAATTCTATCTGCAAGAGCCTTGAGTTGAAAGATAGTTGCACGAGACTGTGGAACGATAGAGCGCTGACTGCTTGCTGCTGTAACAATGCAGACAACTGCAATGTCAAGGACCCGAGCATCACTCCAGGACCACCAGACGCCCCAGGTGTCCCAACCGTATGCTACCAAGGATTGTATGTAAACGGACAACCATACTCTGCCGTCAGCCCTCAAGTCTGCAACGGCCAATGCGCTTCAATCACCATCGCCACCACCTACATGAACCAAAATCAAACCGCCACCTTGTACACTTGCGATCCAACCTCCGTCTGCCAACAACTCAATGTCACCAACTCCTGCACCACTGTCGAACCAGGAGTCGTTGGATGCTGTTGTAACAGTGATCTCTGCATTGATCCAACCAAGGGCAAGACCAATCCTGGAACCCGCAACTGCTTCGCCGGAATCTTCGCTCAAGGAAAAGCCACCGGATCTGAAATCCAATGTGCCGGAAAGTGCGCATCCGTCAGTGCCAAGGTTAACAACGACCCAGTATCCATCTTCGGATGCGTTCCTGATCAATTCTGCAGAACTCTTGGACTTTACGACGCGTGTAACACAATCAAGGTGGACCGAGATGTCACTGGATGCTGCTGTGACAACAAGGACAACTGCAACGTCGATTTGGCTGGACTCACCGGAAAGATCAACACTTCCATGCCAGTCAACAACCAACGTGACTATCCAATCGCTTGCTACTCTGGACTCTTCGTCAACAATGCCCCAGTTTCAACTGCTGGATGGCAAGCTTGTCAAGGAGAATGCGCTTCTGCCACTCTCAGCACCATGTACAACGGAGTCTTGACCAACGCCACCATCTACACTTGCGATCCAGTTTCTACCTGCTGGCAACTTGGATTGAACAACAATTGCACCACTATCGAACAAGGACTTTCCGGATGCTGCTGCGCCACTGATGCTTGCATCGACCCAACTGTTACCCCGCCACGCACTCCAGCCAACCCACTCAAGTGCTACGTCGGACTCCAATCGACCTACAACTCGTTGAGCCTTGGAGCCGAAAGCTATTGCCCTGGAGGACAGTGTGCCTCGTTGTCTGGAATCGTTGGAGGAAACAATGTCACTACATACCACTGCGTTGCTAACTCTATCTGCAAGAGTCTTGAGATCAAGGACACGTGCAGACCACTCTGGAACGATAGACAAGTGAACGCTTGTTGCTGTAACAACGCCGATAATTGTAATCTCAAGGACCCGAGCATCACTCCAGGACCACCAGTTACCCTTGACTTCCCAACCGCTTGTTACCAAGGAATCACCGTTGATGGAAAACCATACTCTGCTATCACCATTCAAGGATGCTACGGAGACTGTGCTTCCGTCTCTATCAGCACATCATACCAAGGACAAAACCACACAGCCACCTTGTACACTTGTGATCCAACCACCGTTTGCGCACAACTCAACGTCAGCAACTCCTGCAACACCATCGAACCAGGAGTTAGCGGATGCTGCTGTGACTCCGACGGATGCCTCAACCCATACACACAAACCTGGCCAGGACCACTCAACTGCTACGTCGGAGTGTACACTTCTGACGGAAAGGTCAACGCTGGAGCTACCGCTCCATGCGATGGATACTGCGGATCCCTCGAGACCACTGTCGCCGGAACCCTCTACAAGTCCTACCATTGTGTTCCAAAGCCAATTTGCAAGTCTCTTGGATTGAACAATCAGAGAAAGAGCATTTCCACCGATAAGGATGTCACCGGATATTGTTGTACAACTGGATCCAACTGCCACGTCACTGAAAAAGCTGTCAACACCACCAACTCTGCCCCGACAGTAAGTTTGAATATAAGTGTATAGAAAATAATTCATTCGCTTTCAGCCAACCGGAAATCCAAACCCAATTGCTTGCCGTTCCTCAATTTATTTTAACGGAAAACCAGTCACCACTGATACCTTCACCGCTTGCTACGGACAATGTGCCACCGTTTCCTACTCGGCTCAATACAACGGATCAGCAAGTGTCCTCACTATGTACACCTGTGATCCAACCGCCGTTTGCACTGCTTTGAGTAAGTACAATGCCTCTAGGAAAACTCTCAAACTCAATTAACATCATCCTAATTCACTTTGTTTCCAGATCTGTCTGACTCCTGCGCCACTATCGACGGAGGACTCTCCGGATGTTGTTGTAACACCGACAACTGTGTCGGACCAAACGTGTCGCCAACTCCACCAGGTGGATCTGGATCTTCCATCACTTTCTCAATTCTTGCTCTCTTCGCTGCTGTATATATCGCGTTGACAAGACATTAAATTAGGCTCCAGATCTAGAGATTTTATTTCATCACTTCTTTCATGTATGTGCTTTTTTCGCTAAGTTTTCTATTTGTTTCCCTTCTCTCTTCTCATTTTTACTTGTTCTCTTTTTCTCTTGAAAAATTCTGAAATCTTTTTTTGTTGAGCTCAATTGAGTAATTTTTCATATCATAAATTTATTTCTCAGCAATGTTTAAGAAATAATTATAGAAAATGAGCAAGGCACAATTTAGTTCTGTCTCTTCAACTTTAGTTGATGATTCTTTTAAGAGTTTTATTCAGAAGACGTCGACCTTCAAGATACGTAGTTGCGTGTACATAGTGCTTCGGAACAACAGTCAAGACATTCGGATTCTCAACACTTTCCATTGTGAAATTGAAAACGTTTGTGCTGATACGAGCCTGAAGTTCGGAAGCTATTATTGCAATTCTTATTTCAAATTTACCTCTTGCCCAAGAGTCGGATTGTTAATTTTGGCGAGTTCTTGCAGATTATTTTGATCCGAAATCGAAGCGGTTACTTTCACTTGAATATACTTTCCATCAGTGTAGGTGACAAACGAATCAAAATGAAGAACATGACCGATTTCGACGGCTTTCGCAAATTCAATATGATCCATCGACCGGATAGCAACTCTTCCTTTACAGTACATCTTCGCATTCGTGTATGCCAATTCAAGAGCTTTTCGCATCAAGAATCCACCGAAAATCTTCCCATACATATTCTGGTATTCAGGAAAACAGATTTCAGTAACCGACAACATTGTTTTGTGCATCCAAATCTCAGATTTCTGAAAAATGTATTTTTATTTGACTGTAAAAACCTGAACTGACTTCAAGAACTGGAGTATCGTTGACCATGTTCCTACCAATCAACTTGCTGTACATTCGATGAATCATTCTAAATTCCTCATTTGTTGGTTCTTCATCCCTGTTGCTCATAGTCTTGAAATGTTCCTTTGCCTGATTGATTGTCTCTGCTTCGTCTGGAGTTTTGGCCACCAAACCGTGAACTCGAATCTTCTTGGTTCCATCCAGCGGATCCCGAGAAACCATGATAAAATCAGCTTTCAGAATATGGACCAGATTTCCATTCTCATCGTTTTGAAACAAACGGATCGAGATTTGCATGCTACTTGTTCCAGCATAGGTGACTTGTCCATCGATAATGATATCTCTAGACGAATTGATGTCTTCTCTGGAACCTCATGAAATTAGTACTCTTCATCTTGAAGAACTCACTTATGGAAGTCAACTCTCTTCACAGAAGCCGTCACAATGGTACGCGGCAATGTCATCAGACCATCGAGAGATCCATTCTCAGAATTGTGGATATATGCCACGTGGACAGCCATATGATCCAAATCTTCAAGAATTTTCCCGATTCGAACATTTCCCATCGCACTCAAATACTCTTTTTGCTTTTCGATATCAGTGCTCAATGGGATCACGAACTGAAAAAAATTTATGAAAAATGTAAATCTTTGATTCTGAATACTTTTCGATAACTGTTACTGATTGTTCGTGGTTCCAGAATTTTCTTTTTCTTGTCTTCCTCGGTGAAATCTTCCGGACGACACTTTGCTACATGGTCGTAGATCGATGAGACCATTTTATCGATGAAAACATCGGGTTCAGAAGACAAATTTGGAATCCCGGAGATGGCGGAAACATGCCTCGAACTCTCTTTGAACACTGTGGAATCCGTTCGGTGGAGGTTCTTTGGATTGGCAGCATAGAAAAATAGAATTTGAAGATGAGAATAAACGAGAAACCTACGATTGGAAGTTTGATTCCAGAAAAAGTGCGCACTTGCAAAAATCGTTTACTAGCGTTTCTCGCTAACATATTTTTTTCTTCCACCTTGGGAATATCAGGGAATACTTGAAGATCACACGTGGGATTGTTAGAAGTCGAGTTGGAACTTTTTGATGAATAGAAAAAATGGAAAGAGTTCACGTTTCTTTTCATTGTTTCTGTGTGTAAAGTTTTGTGTTTTTTCTAGGTGTCATCCTAAAAATGTTTGAAATGGGTTTCCTAGAAGTTTCCCCGATTTTCGCACTGAAGTGTTCACTCATTTTCGCTCGTTTCGAAAGACTATTCATTCAAGAAGATATTTCATATCAAACAAAACCGAATCTAATTCTCAACATCATCATTTATATTTTGATCTCCTTCAGATAGCATTTTGTTTTCTGAGATTCTCTGAACATTCAAAAAATTAGATTTATTTATTACGTCTGGAAGTTGACACTATAAATTGAATTTTTTTGATTCTCTGCGTACTTTGTACTTTTTCATGCAGCTCTTGGAACTTTGTCAGAATTTGAAAAGCGTTACATCAATTATCTCCTTTTGTTACTTCTCAAGTGAAAATCATATCATTTTCCTTGTTTTTCGTCTTCATTCACGACACGGTCCAGTCTTTGAACTACCTTCAAAACTTGACAATCACTTTTGAACTGTGTGCTTCTTAACCGCTTATCAACCACATCAAACAGACATAATCATAAAAATACAAAACACTTTTGGTCAAAACATTGTCTGTCATACTGATCTCTAACAGTTGAATCCGAGTATAAAAGAGTTCCCAGTTTCAAGTTTCTTATCGCTTCACTCAACAATGAAGTTCATTCTTTTTGTTTTCTTCTGTGCTCTTCTTGCGGTTTCTTTCGCAAGACCCCAGCAAACGCTCCAGAAGAATGGTCCTGCGAAATGGTACAGAGCAGATGGAGACGGTGACGACGGTGACAACGGTTATGGAACCGGAGATGGTGGTAAGTTATGAAATAATATAAATAAGGTCAGAATATTGTTTCTAAAGGACTCAAGCTTGATGGAGAAGATGGACCTTACGACCTTGGAGAACCGGTAGCAATCACTGGGGCACCAAGAAAGCTCTACAGATCTGCTGGAGATGACAAGAAGTCAGATAATGGAGAACCAGTAGCTGCCACAGGAGAACCAGATAGATACAAAGTGGCGGACGATGGTGAGGATCAATGTGATAACGGAAAGCCACTTGCGGTCACCGGTGGTCCACGAAGACACTACAAGTCAGACGGAGGAGATCAGTCGGACAATGGAGAACCAGTAGCGGTTACCGGAGGACCAAAATCTGTCTACCTTCGTACTCATCACGTTGCTGGTAACGCCTACAATGTTTCGTCAGCTGTTGCTCAGAAGTACAGACACGGTCAATCAGTTGCTCATGTTTCACACAACGGTCCACACAAGCTGGTCGCAAGAAAGTGAATCTAATCTGGCATTGTTTGTCTGTATTTTCTGAATCGTAAATGAATCTTTCGCATATCGTTTCACCTTTTACTGCAACAACTGCCTTGAGGAAGGATTAGGAATATCCTCTCGAGAACAGGAAACTTTTGATATTCCCTGTCGCTCTTCGATGTCATTATTCATTTTTCAATAATAGTTTTTTGAAGATAAATCGGATCTGAACAGACTATGGCTTCTTTGTCTGGACCTCTTGGTGCATTAAATAAAAAAAATAAATGAACACTTTCAAAATCAACAATTGCGAGTTCATGAAAACATGTTCAACATTTCTTTGCAAAATTTTCCCTCCATTTTCTGCATTTCATCACGAATTCGATGATCTGCGATTGTCGCGCATGCCACTTTTCGTCATACTTTGCATTTCTTCTCGATCTTTTGCTATCTTTTATAATTGCTCCGTGTGTGAGCATGCACACATACTTTCTGTGTGTCACGAGTCCCAATTAACTGAGATTACTCACGGATTCCGATTCGAGGTGCAACATATCCGGTCTCCACGTCAGTTGGAGTCGTATTTTTCGTACTTTTCTGTCTTGTTCCGATAGACAGTAGACTCGTTGTTTTTCACGGTAATTCGATACCCACTTGTTGACTTTCCACTTTTCACATTTATAGCTTTTCATCGGAAAAAAACATGATGTTCGTTAAAAAGAGCTACTTTCAGTGTTAAACTGAGTTGTAAATCCTTGTAAAAACTACAAAATCGGCTAAATATTCGATTACGTGTCAAAATGCTTAGCTTGTTCCTCCCGCCATGCTGAGTCCTTGAGCACCGAAAAAATGAAATCAGAAAATTTATGTCTCACTCAACATTCCCAACATGATTTATAGAATATGATGGAAAAGTTCTCTGAAACTAAGCAACTACGAGTCTGGTGAATAAATCATTCCGTGCGTGCAAAGACTACAAACCTTACCGACACTAATTTTGTGCGTACTCTTTCTTATTCCGAGTATTTTTTTATTTACTTTATGTTTCTTTTGCATTCGACGAAAACCCGACTCAAATCTGCTTATTTCTCCGTGTCAATCACTCCGTTTATCACATTTGGAACGATGTTTTCCCAGAAATAACATGTATCTTGATCCGGGAAAATCGTATATTCTCATGGGAGTAAAACATCTCTCACAGTTTTTCTTCTCTTCATTTTGAGTCTGACTCATTTGTGTCATTTCATTAGATATAATGTTCTGAAATAACACAAAACAGAAACAAACTTATCATTAAAACTTTTGAATAATAACAGCATATATCTAAAAACCAAACATTTTCAGCCTCCACTCTAGGCCAAAGTTCCCACATTTCGGTTATACATTCTTCTCCATTTTCTTCCGTTTCCTTTCTTTCAATTGAGATGCACACCCTCACTTCCTTCTGAATTTTCTCAAGATTATAATGAATTATGGACAACACTAGTGAAACTACGACAACTTCTTTTCATAATTCTTCGTTTGAGATATACCACTTGTGTTCTGTCTCAGCTTCTGTTTTCGACTTGAGGTTTTTAAGTTAATACAGTACAAGTAGTTTGAAAAATCGATCGTTAACCTAGCACAGAATTGTTACAAAATATTCGCCTTTTTTCCCAAATGTTACATGTCTTTTTGAACAAAAAACGATAAATTCAAACAATCAAAACACGATGTGGCTTTTCCAGAAAAAAAAAGAAAAATCGGAAGAAATTTGATTCTATTTGATTTTGATTCAGGTGATGGACACCCATTAACCTATATTGTTTTTCAGCTTTTCAGATGTTTTTCCGTTTTATTTTTGTGTCGTAGACGCCATCGGGAATAGGTGAACGTTCAGAGTTTTCCGTCAAAGTTGAGTGAATCAGATTATAATAGTATTTATATAGTATCAGTAGGATGACGATTGTATTCCTTCCTTTCTCGAGTACATCTTGAAACAGAAAAACGACTTCCTTGTCCTTTCGTAGACCCAGAAACATCAGAATTCTAACTCACCAACGCATTCTGATTCTGAATTCCGATTCCAAAGGTCTCGACGACACTTGCCTTCTTCATTATTTAACACAATGTCTTCTTCTTCTACTCTTCCGCATTACTACATGTGACGTGGCGATTTTAGACGTACTTTAGAATACAAAGAAGAACAAAAAGGAAAAGCTCATTGATGTCTTCTTCGATTCAATTTCGACTCATTCATTTTGAGCCCCAAAATCTCATTTCATTTGTTGTTTTGTATCCGGAGCGTCCTTGACTGCGGTGGTTACCCTTAAATATTTACCAATGTTTCTTCTAGATGAATCAGAGTCTGGAATTAGATTCAAGGATACAGAATACTCTGGATCCTTTTCCCGAATTCCGGAAATAGAAGTATTGTTATATTACTCAAGATCATTGGTCATTTTTTTCCCCAATTTTCAAAATGAAGAAAATAACCTGAATTTGCATTTTCAACCCACATAATTAACGGTTTCTCCTAAATGACATTCATTCGTTCTATTTTTGAATTTTTATCGAAAAAAAATTTATAGGTAGAGAAATTTCGAGGATCCTATTTCCCATAAAGTTAGCCTAATTCTCAAGTATTGAACATGAACTTCGTCAACAATAGTTCGACTTTTTCACAGAACACCACACTAAAAGTATATATGGAAATCTGAGAAATAGGCGCATAATGCAATAACACTACCTTGGGTTAGTGGGTTCAGGGAAAATGGGTCTTCATAAATGAATCCTAATGGTGTGATCCTTCTTGAAAACAGTATAAGATTTGTGCTTGTTTGGGAATGTACTAAGAGCTGGAAATGGGCAGTACCTCTTTTTCGGTTTTCCATTTTTGAATCCATTTATCTTGTTTTTACATTCTTTCTATTGTTCCTTCCCTTTTGACTGATATGTCACTTTCTAGAGAGACACTTCGTCTCTGATGTTTCTTTGAAAATGACCACTTTTCTGAACCTAGATTTTCACCGTTTTGTTTTTCTGCTCACAACTTGTTTGTTCCTTTTCCTGCATTCCATGGCATCTTCTACTCTATTTTTCACGATGACTTTTCTAAATACTCATCAATGATGGCCTGCAAAATAATGATCCAAAATGATGCGGAAGCCTTTTTTCTCGTCGAGGATTGTCTGAATATTCACCGGTTTTTGTTTATGGGTCTCAATGAGAAGACGCCAATTGGCGCGCCAAAAAATCACTTCTCATTTGTTTTCATTTTTGTACATTCATGCTATATTATTCTACATTTAATTTTGTCTAACTTGAATCATTTTGAGTTTAGAGGTTGCTGTTGAGCCAAATAGGAACCTGAAAAGTTCTTGTAGATTTGCTTTGTTATGCTACTTACTTCTTGAATCCTAGTAAGATGATACTAGATTTGGGACAGTCCAACTAAAGTCCACAAGTTGAATGTCTTTCTCCTCTTCTTAAGGGGAGTTTGTAAGATCTAGCAAATCTCTTATACTCTTGACCATTACTACATGTTCCCAAAAGTTTTTAATTCTTCCCCTTATTGTCTCGTGCTTAACAAGATTATCTTTCTTCAAATCAACATCATTTGACAACAATTAATCCTGTCAACAACTCGAAAGTTGTGGATTGTATCTGGTCAAAAGCCGAAGGGGATTAGAAAATTAGAATCCGCCCTCACTTCTTTTTTTCATTCCTCTCGCCTACCCCACCCTCTCGGATACGTATAATAGAATAAGTCTATATCAGTGGAGTCGGGGAGATTTATCTGTTTTGACTTGACTTTTTGATTTTCATATGTAAAGTCAAATGTTTTTAGCCAGACATGTGAGCTTGTTCAAGATTATGTATGATTGATGATAGGATACGTGAATGGGAAAAAGAAAGGATCAAGGAGTCACTATAGAAAGGTCCCGCTATAAGTCCCACGAGTACCTCTGTTATCTGGAATCTAGACGAAGTTTAAGATTCGATTGTTAGTTCGAATGTTCATATTTCTTCGAACTCTAGAGCACCCTATTAGAAAATATAATTAGAAGAAACTGTTTCCTTCTTCCTTTCTCTCTCCGAATCCCAAAGGTATTCCTAATTAAGTGTCCAGCACTACCTGGCTCTTTGCAGAGCATTCCGATTGTTATCACTCTCTTTTCTATTATTTTCAGCAGCTCATTCTAATAGTTTTCTCTCGAGTAATGCTTTGCGTGTCGACTTCTGCAGAGCAAGCCAATCGTGTAAAAAGCATTCTAGTCGTTTTTTTCTCTCTTAAATTTGATATAATTACCCATGCGAACACGCCAATAACACGGAAACAAAACCGCTGAATAAGAAAAAGAAGAACGGAAAAAATGGAAGAGTCTTTCTCTTTCGGTTCAGTTGTTTTTGAACACAATGTGTTATCATTAGTCTTGAGAGCTCTGTTTGGTAGAAGGATACAGGCGACACAATTCCAGGAAAATTGGTTTTTTCCAATTGGGAATTAGGTTAGTGGAGATAACCAGGCCTTGTTCCCAATAATGAATACTGAGATTGCAACCGGGCAGGTCAGTTTTTCAGACGTAGGATACAAATAGAATATGATTCTGAAAATGAACCAGTTTCATTAACTGCATCGATTCATACTCCAAATTATAGCCAACATCTGTCACGAATCAAAATTCAAATTCAAGTATTCAGAATTCATCGAACATTGGACAATCAAGACGTAATTCATGATCGTTTAACTTTCGAAAACAGTCGAATAAAAAGCAGAGTGACTCAAAATTGAAAATATTGTATTACTAGTTTTCATTCTTCCACAGTGATTCATTCCAGACATCTTTGTTAAATTGTGTTCCAGAAGGTACCCATATGGATCCATTACATGTTCATAATAGATAGAGCCTGACCTATATACATTACGTAATGAATTATTTAGGTCTGTATATTATGAGACACTCGCCTTGTAGAAAAAGGCAATTTCGAGATGGAACAATTTATTTATTATTGGTCATGAGAAAAAGGAGAATTCACAAATGCTTTTTGAATCCTTCTCATTTAATTTTTCACAACAATCCGTTCTCTTTTTTTTGTTCCCTTTTCTCATCCATCTCTTCTCATTATTTTGAGTTCATTCTCCTTATCTATCCCATCCTCGAATCTCATTTTTGCTACCAGAACGGAAAGAAAAGAGGATGCGTAAATATTTTTTAGGGGAAGAAATAGAGAAAGAACACGAAATATGTGTTCCAGTTTCTCGGAGAAGAATATCTATTTCGGTAACTATCCTTTTCTTTTCAATATCCCATATTCGTTTCACATAGAAGTTTCAAATTTCACTGTTTTCTAATTCTTTTGTTGTTCCGGTCATCACTTTCTGAATACCCAAAATAGTCCAAGTTCCAATAGAATGTGTTTTGCTCAATCACCTGTCCGAACTTCCCAAAAAGGAATATGTCGATGGGAGTTGTTATATAATTGTAACCAAGCGATGATATTCTTTTTGATTCTTACTCATGAAATTTTGCTGAAATCTGTCAGCTAACTATAAGGATTCCGTGATGTTTCAAAATCCAAGCGTAGATCTTGCTCACTTTTCATTCGGTACTTTTGATCTTTTGGATATTTTCAGAAAACTCAATACGTGCTGAAATTCAAATTCAAAAAGTATTGTAACATGAAAAACTACTTCTTAGTATCAATTGTATGTACTTGTAATCTCGAAAGATGTATTATTCTGACCTAGAAGTCCAAAGATAGAAGCTAATTGATCCTAAGGGTTCCGGATTCTAGCTGATCATCAAAACTTTTTCTTGGGTCACACTGATTGGGTATTTCCCAGTTTTCTCGAGTATGTGCCAAAAATACAAGAAACTAACCATTTTCCTAGTACTTTTATATTCATAAAATGTGCATTTCTGACTTATACAATTCCAAAGATATCTTCCTCGAAATGTGATTCTTGCTCTGAAATTTTCCAAATAACTTGTTCTTCTTCTCCTAGCTTCTTTCATTTGTTCTGCCCTCACATACACCTATTTCCGGATTCGACGTCATTTTCATTTTCTACTTTCTTTTCAAACCACCGCCATGTGGATGATGTGTTTGCAATATGCAACAACTACTTGTGGTTCGAAACTCATTGTCTTGCAGAACGAAAGATTGCATTCAGAAGACGTCGTGTCATCCTGCAGCTCCTTTCTTATTTTATTCATAGTCCAAGTACACATCCATCCTCTTTTATTCTTGTTTCTTCATGACTTCTTCTTCTTTTTTTGTTTTTTTTGTAGACGACTCGAAGACAGTCATAGATTAGATGGGTTCTCCGAGATAATCACAGGCTGCACCCTGAAACATTTTTGCAGCAGTCTTGCTTCAAAATGCTGCTCTCTTTCCCTACGATACTCCTACACATTTCATGTCTATTAAAATTGTACTTTCTCAATGATTTTTGGGTTTCAAAAGATTAGGTGGGATGTGCCTGACATCGTCATAGTGATCATCGAAGATCAGCGAATTTTAATAGAAATTTCTATTCAAAAATCAGGAAAAGTGGAAAAGTATTTCAATTTTGATCCCATCAGTCTTTGTCTTTTTTTTCAATTCAATAAAGGGTGAGATTGGGGGATTTCTTTTTCTCTCTTCATGTCATCTCGGGAAGAAAATTTTCATTAAAAAATTCGTCGTTTGGTATGAGGTGGCAAACGGATTAGCTTTTTGGTTTGATTTTTTTCGAAATACGCGTTTATGTGGGTGCAGAATCCCCACGAACAAAAAAAACCAACATCAATTTTCATTCGTACAAAAAATAATCAAAATTTATTCGAGAACCTTTCCTCTACACGGTAAGTGGAATCATATGAAAACCGTGAATTTGTGACAATGTCACATGCACCATTTGCACTTCTGGACCATCTTCTCTTTTCCTTTCTTGACGTCATCAACCTCAAAAACATTACTTTTTGGTCCCCTTTTTCTCAGAAATCTGTCTGTTTGTCCGAAAAGTCTGCTGACTGTTCCCCACTTGTTTCAAGTTCCTCTCATGAGAAAATTTTGAATTTTTGAATTCTGAACTGAACTTTCTGAAAAATTAATTCATCATTCATTCAAGTAATCAAATGGCTCATTATGTTAGTTTGCATATCCATAAGAAAAACTTCTTTTTTTTCGTTGCAGAAGAAAATAATGTATAATTGTTGATTTTTTGGAGAAGTTCAGTTTGCAAGCTCGCAATTTTCAAAAGATTGTGAGTACCTATTCCTTCTTATATAAAAATTTTTGAAATTCAAGACCAAATTATTTCTTCCCAAAGTAAACTAATTGAAAGTTTATAAAGTTGGAATTCTCCATTTCCAAAAAACAGCTGTTCGACCCGTTCCTTTCTTCAAAAAAATGATTTGAAAATAGTGGTCGTCGACCGCCAATCGAATCTTCCTCTAACCGAAAACTCAATTCCGTTCCCATTTCCTTGGTCCACTGGGACGAGAAAAAGGCACGGGGTGGACTCCCTGTGGGTCCTTCCGAAGCACCAACCCACTTGTTCAACTATGAATGTGAGAACGAAGGTGTTGTCACGAGTGGCGTATTCTGACCAACCGAACCGTTGCGCATACTCAAAAAAAATGACATTCCCGGAAGACAAAACAAGGAAAACAACTCTCGTCATCTCATTACACTCTTTTCTACATTTTAGGACCTCTTGTTTTTTCAAGAAGCGCAAATTCTTCCCATTCTGGTCTCTAGGTCCATGATGAACTCATAGAAGAAGAAGAAGACGTGTGAAAAACGTGGTGGTTGCTCTTCAGATTAATCCAGATTAGTGACACATTTAGCAGAGATATCCAAATGTAGAAACATGGTAACACACAAATAGAAATGTCTCCATTCCCTTTTCTTCTGATCTCTGTGTGCTGACGTATACGTGCTGGATTTCAGTTTTTATTGGGTCCCGATTTTGCAGGAAAGCAAGAAAAGGAGGTTCCTGTTCATCTTGAATCGCAAATATTTGTGAATGAACCTCTAGATCTTTTGCACATTATTTTTTCTTCGTCTGCAATGAAATCATACATCCGACTGAAACGTCGTCAACGCCTTCAAATGGGAAACGAAAGTTCCGGTTGGAGGTGGAGTAAGATGTACTAGAAGAAATGTATCTTATAAATGTCGATGCTCTTTTTTTTGAGAGATAGGAAGAGATAGATGACCAAATGTTCGTTGAGAGGTTATAGTTCTTCCCAAAATAAATAAATGAGCAAATAAAAAAAGGAAGAAGGTGGAGACTCCTGTTATCTCTCTCGTTTCCAAAAATCAAAAGACTTTTTCGATTCTCTTCCATTATTATAAAACTTACCTTTCTGTTTTTTTTTTTGCAAACGGGCCATGAATAGAATACGAAAATATACGTTCTTCTAGTAATTTGAACGTGTTTCGTTTCTTTCCTTATATTTTTTTTCACCTGCATTTCCATCTGCAATTCCACCTACTACTACCCCTAGTACCCGATGTATCCCGTCATCCAATGGAATCAACCTAAATTAAACCAGATGAAGAAATGGGATTTTCCTTGGAGGAGATTTTCGATTTCGGATGATGACCCGAAAAACTCGAAAAGAAACTCATTTCTCGGTGCCGTTTTACTCTTTACTCATTGCTGTATTTGCCCTCATTTCTTCCCGGCTTCTTCTTCCACGTCTTCTCATTCTTGCCACGAAGAAGACGTGCGGCTGGGCGATGCCACAAATAGATTAACCCATATAATTAGTTTTCTCAACTATGCAGTTTTTTCTTTGGTGGTTGAGTCCTTTCTCTTTTTCGAAAAGCTCACTCTTTTTATTATTGCCGTTCCTTTTTTATTGCTCTGAATTCTATACGAGATACACTTTTCTGGCTCTGTTCAGGACAACTTTTTAGCAGAAAACTGGTGGGTAAATCTCGAATCCGTCTGACTTTTGAACGTTCAAAGTTTCAAGTAATATGACGCATATGCATCTAATAATACTGTCATATTCAGATCTTTAGTATCTGGGACCATCCTTTTTGCAAATTGAGAATTATCACGCAATGTTCCATTTGCATAATTTTCTGTGCCACCCACCCCATCATCTTCTCCTCTAATTTCTGATTCCGATGTATTAGATATTTTCAGCTGCTCACCTATTTTATACCTCCCAATACATCATTCCCAACATTCTTGACGTTTTTCTCAAGGATGCGTAGTTGAATAATCAGGTCATCTACATACATTCTGAACTCTCCTGTCTCTTTTCCCACGTCTTCTTCGTCTTCGTTTTTCCCTTGCCATGAGGCCCCGCCCATCATCTTCAAAAACGCTTCCAGCCTTCTTCTTCTTTCCTGCTCATTTTCACTCTGGTCTTTTCCATTTCTTCCTTATTTCAGTTCTCATCATTCTTGAATTTAGTTTTTGAATTTCAGCAATGGTGAAAGATCCAATACCAGCAGACATCGTGAAGATGTGTGTGGAGCAGTTCGACAAAGTTCTCGAACCATACAATTGTGTCCAGTGAGTTTCTCTTTCGATCTTTTTATAAATTCTCAAGTCAACGACCAGGTGTCCTATTTCCATTTTCTCATTTATTATTAGTATCCAAAAGAGTTTCTGTTTGAATTTTAAATCAACCTGAAAACTTGGAATTTTCAAGATCTGCACGGCGACCCGAAAAAATGTCATCTAAATTCAGAAATCTTTTTTGCAGAGTCATGGCAACGATAGAAGATTTGGAAATGAGAGGGGTTCCCAAATGTTCAATGCCTTCCGCACTTCCAGAATACAGACATATTATGAACTTCACTTCCGGATGTGATTGGGCAGAACTTAGTGAGTATCGAATTCTGAAGACTCTGAATAACCCGAAGACCAACTTCTGATCCTTCCAGCATATCTCCAATACGCTGTTCCTCCTTTGATGATGCTCTGTTTCGTCGGAAACATGCTGAACGTTCTCATCTATGGTCTACCGTATTTCGAAGGATCCAGCTCTGTGCATTTTCTACGCGCCAAAGCTATCGCCAACATGGTGTTCATGTTTTCTCGAATTCTGGAGGTACATCATTTCGTCTGAAAATAACATAGTTAAAAACGAAAGGAAAAGAGAAAGGAAAAAGCAAATTCAATTAGCCAAAGACTCATTTTTTTCTCTCCTTCCCGGTTTTTTTGTTGCTGAACAAAAGTACAAAGGAAATAGCAATTAACTGAGTCAAAATGAGCTATAAATATTCATTCTTTCAGGTACTACATGCATCAAGTACACAACCACTCTCTTGGTTAGAACCTCTTTTCTGGAAATCTCGTCCCTACTTAATGATGGTTTCGAATATCAGCGGAACTATGTCAACATGGCTTACTTTGATGGTCACAATGGAAACAGTCATGTGCATCATGACGCCTTTCATTTTTAGAAAGTATTGCACTAAAAAGTGAGTTTTCACAAATCTCTATGATCACAATAGCCTCTTATTTTCCAGAATGACATGGATTGTCTTGATACTTTCTGCTATTGCTGCAACTCTTCTTCATGTTGCAATTGTGATTGTGACAGATATCCAAGAAGTTACTCAAGTCAGACAGTACATTCAAGTGAGTCTTGAAATCAGGAATACCTGAAATAACGCTAAATTTTTAGAACTTCAAAAAGGAAAATGCTGCCTGCTGGTTCCTTCAATCAGTCTTCCGTGCAAGGAATAATCCAGAATACGAAATCTATCGAAGATTCTATGCCACTGCAACCATGGCTGTTTCCATCGTGATTCCAACCGTCGCAATGCTCGTTTGCACACTTTTGATTATCAAGAAGTTCACATTCAAGGTATAAAATGGCTTTGTTTGTTTCTGAATCAAATGTCCTTTTTCAGAATCTTGGAGAAACATTCTCACAACGAAGGAAGTGTGTCATCCGAATGACAGTTGCCACAACTCTAACTCATCTTGTCTTTGAAGGACCAGCCACACTCACTCACTCCGCCAGTGCCATTCAGGTATGCTTTTTTGAAATCTGAATTCTATGAAAACTAATTATTCCCGGATGATTCATGACACTAGAACTGAAGCTTTGTTTTCATAGAGCTATGCAATCTAAATGAGCTCGGACGGCGGCAGAAAAATGATAGATATTCGTGAAAATGCCAGAATGAGATAGTAGTTGGAAATCGTTATATCGAGAATTATGAGTTCAAATGAAAGTTCTTTCCAGGGAGACAACTACAGTACACTAATGTGCCTTCTGAATCATGGTAACAATTTGGCGTCACTTGTCAATGCAACAATTCCATTCTTCGTTTTTCTCTTCTGTAATCAACAATTCCGCCATATGACTGTCATGTATATCAAGGTAACTCTTTTTTCCTCTGATTTCCAGTACCTTATTGTTTCTATTTTCAGGCCGTAACTCAACGGGATGAAGTCAAGAGAAAATCATATTTCTCTCAAGCAGGAATGCGTTGTGGTCGAATGTCTCGAATCGAAACGGATCGCTCTATGGCTGAAACTCGCCTTGTTTCGAGACCTTCCAATGTTTAATCATTTTTTCTTGTTGCTTTCTTTTACCAAAAAACTTTGATTCCGGTAGCATGGAGCAGTTATGTTTACTCCTCCGGCCTCTTTTTATTTGTTTTTTTCAAAGCGGGAGCTCCTACGGTGTTTTTTCTAGCTTTTTCAATGATTTTCCTGTAATTTTGCACATTTTGTTCTCGCTCTCTCTACCTTTATAGTGTTTTTCAATTTTCCGTATTTTTTTAAACAAAAGAGCTTTATAAAATGTTTGAACTCGTTCGAAGTAAAGCAAGAGGAACCAGGCGACTTCCAGAGAAAAACAAGAAGACGTTAAATAAATTATAACTTTTTCTCACTTTGGATTCAAGACGTCAGAAGGTTTGGTTTACTGTTGTTGGAGAAGGAAGTAAAGATTCAAATGGCGTGGAAAAAGAAATCTTAAAATATAGATTTCGAAAGATAATCACAATTCAATACCGAATGATGAAACTTGCAAACTGAAAAATCCCTTTCTATTCTATCACAATTTTCTCTGTTGTCTGACTCCAAACCACGGAGGGGCGTAACCAAAGGGCAGAAACTATGAGTGGAAAAGTTGAACATTTCACAATAGGAAACGCAGACCGATATAAAAACCGTGATTGATTCGAGGAAAACACAATTGACCCTTCCCTCTCATATTGTTTTCAATATCATCATTTTGTTTTTTCTTCAAAGTTCGATTCGGTTAAAATTCCTATTCTACAGTTTTAGTAAAAGTCTAGTCCGTAGTTTTTAGAGTCTATCTTACAGGTATTACTATATCGTTCAAAAAAAGTTACGGATCAATGAGAAAACTGTAGTCAGACCACATTGCGCACGTTGTTCCCTAGTTTGTGACATTCTTCTCTCTTTCTCTGATTCTCTTCAGTTTCTTAATCTCTTACCCCACTCTAGACCAATATAAATAGAAACCTATCATACTCAAACAGTTTATTTTTCTTCTATTGTTTTCAAGAGTTGTCCCCTTGATGTTCTAATTTCAGAAATGGGTGGATTCTTATCTCATCTTACCCCGGAGGAGAATACTGAAGTCGTCAATGCCACGTGTGGTCCAGTTAGAGGGAATGTTTATAAACATGTTAGTGACCAATAAGTGAACTCTATCATTTACTGATTTTCAGGATGATGTCATTGTAGATGGTTACCTTGGAATACCGTATGCCAAACCACCAGTTGGAGAGCTTCGATTCAAGAAACCAGTTCCAGCGGACACTTGGAAAGAGACTAGAGATTGTTTCAAGTATGGTCCAGTTTGTGTTCAGACTGGAGGATTTGGAGAAGTAATTTAAATATGATACGAAGAACCAAAAAAGTGGGTTTCTTTCAGATCGCCGGACCAAGATCAATCGAGCCAGAAGAAGCAGGTTGTCTAACTCTGAATGTATTTGCACCAAGAGCTCCATCATCAGAATTTGTAATTTTTATAAGAGAATCCGAATTCTTGAACATTTTCTTTCAGAAATCTGGACGCCCTGTGATGGTCTACATTCATGGAGGAGGATACGAATTGTGTGGAACTTCAGACTTTTGTGCATCGTCACTCTCAGGGTTTGTATTTTATATTCCTTCATCAGAACATGGTGGTTTACTACAAAACCTGTTGTTTTATCATGAGCTGTCATTTTTTATCAGTATGAACTAGACCGTGAAAGTTGTTCAAATTCAGAACTCTCCCATTGAAAGATGTGATTATTGTCTCCCTCAACTATCGTCTTGGAGTCTTCGGTTTTCTCACGACTGGCGATAAAGTGTGCCATGGAAATATGGGACTTTGGGATCAGACTCTTGCCCTTAAATGGGTTCAGAAGAACATTGCCTCATTCGGAGGCGATCCTAATTGTGTCACTGTTTTCGGACAAAGTGCAGGTGGAGCCAGTACGGATCTTTTGTCTTTGAGTCCACATTCTAGAGGTAGAGCTTTGATTTATGTAAGAAAGATATACAACAAGCATTCCAGATCTCTTCCAAAGATTCATTCCAATGTCCGGATGTGCCCACTGTGATTTTGCAATCAGAACTTCGAAAAATCAAGCAAAGATCTTTAGAGAGTTCGCGGAGCATCATGGATTCCCGGGAGGAGATTCGGAAGCCTTGTTCAAATGGTATCAGGAACAGTCTGCGAAGACTTTGAGCAATATTAAAAAGTTCAAGAAGACTCCTTCTGGATTCTTAACATTCATTCCGAACTTGGACGGGGATTTCTTCCCAAAACCATTAGATGATCTGAGAAGAGAAGCACCGAAGAAACAAATGATGATTGGTGTCACAGAGTACGAGGGACTTATGTTGGCAATGATGAATCCAGCATTTGCACCAGCTTCCGAAGGTCTGAAGCTCTGTCCAGCAGGTCTTTATGGAAAGGATGTCGTGAGCAATCCAGAAGAAGCACAGAGAATGTTCTATGAGAAGTATACAGAGTTAGTTGATAAATCTGATGAGACTGCGATGAAGAAGAAACTATGCGAAGCTGTTGGAGATGAATTCTTCAATGTTGGAGTTCTTCAAGCCGCAAAGGCAGCTGCCAAACATGGCAATGAGGTTTACCTCTACACATTTGCCTATTCCAATCCGGAAGGTTTCGGAATGTGGGCGGATATGTTGCCATTCAAAGGTGTTAAAAATAAATACGAAAAATAGTGAACAATTATATTATTTCAGCCGCTGTTCATTGTACCGAACTCCGTTACCTTCTCGGAGAAGGAGTCTACTCGAAATTCGATGCCTCCGAAGAAGATTTGAAAGTTATCGAGACGACTACCACACTGTTCTCCAATTTCGCCAAATATGGGTTTGTTCTACTGTCTTTTCTCTCACTCATCATTAAATTTTCTCTCAGAAATCCAAATGGCAAAGGTGCAACTTCGAATATATGGGAGAAATACAGCTTGGATAATCCGGAAAGACATTTCCATATCTCCTATCCGATCTGTGAAATGAAAGATGTTTATCATGAGGGCAGATGTCAGTTCTTGGAGAAACTTGACGGAGAAAGTGACAAGTATCAGGAATTGATTTATGGAAAGAAGAAATCGGCTAAAATTTAAGAAATTGTATAGATGAATTAATGAAAATAAATATTTTAGAACATTGAATTGTGTTTCATTATGAAGATTGTGTTTCATTATGAAGGGAATTCATAAAAACATATATGATACTAGATTCCAATCTCAACCTTCTCATGACCCTCTATCTCCAATTTCTTCCCATTGTCTTTATCTCTTTTTGTATATGGTTGTCCGTAATTGAAGAGTAACTGGGCGGGAGGGCCGTAATAAACAATCGTATAATGACCTTTGTTATTCATTCTCCTTTGCGTTTTCAAAATTTCTTTGCAGTTCGGTATTCAATCCAGTTATTTTTATGAAAGATGCAGATTTTATTGCGAAAACTGTCTGAAAATTGTTGATTTTCCCTCCGAGGAGTACGTAAACACAGCGACGCCAACCCTCCGGCCTCCTCGAATTCTCTAGGCCACTTGTACCATTTGGTTACCCCTCATGACCGATGTCTCTTCTATAATGAGCACGAGCCTAGTCGAGCACATGTTTCCAAGCGCGAATTAGCCAAGTTTTATTCATTTAGAGATCTGTTGAGCTTCAAATTCAAAGTTTGCGGCGGGGGCTCCTTTTCAATTATATAGTACCGACATAGTTTTACGCTGTCGTTGCGAGACCGGTCAGTTGATGGGAAAGAGTATGTAATAAGAAGAGAATTCGAGAGAAAGAGAATCGCCTCTTGTTCACATGCCGTTCGTCCTCACCCCGCTTTCACTACTCCTCGTTGAGTTAAAACTCAATGTTTCCAATATTGCTCATAGTACAAAAATATAATTCAGAAAATTTAGTGGTTGCTTGAAATATGGAAAACTCATTTTTAGCCTGCTTTTTCTGTGATTTTGTCATTAAGGAAACAAAAAGCTTGTTATCCAGCTTAATCAAGTTGCTTTTATCGATTTTTGGTTACAGTCTGAGAATTAAAACGAAAATGAAATCAGCAATATGATATTGAGACTTTTTAGTTCTTTTTTGAGTGACTAAATATGAGAATTGAAAACGTTGTGGGCCTCATTAGCTGTTCTGAATGTTTTAAAACCAATTGACTGCAAAAATAATTAATTATAATTCTAAAACTCCCAAAAAAAGTCTTCGCAGTTCCGATTGCGAAATTTTTTTAGTTGTACTGATTTTCGAAACTGTTCGTATTGGTTAAGAATGCAATCGAGTTATTCACCAGCTTTTAGAAAAAAAAAGTTTTTCTTGACTTTTTGAGGTCACCAGCCATCAAAAAAGACACTTCGCTGCGAGACTCACAGCGTCGGTTACGGTAAAAATAGGAGCATACAGGAAAATATTCTGTGGATCCGCAGCGAACTACAGTTTTGATGGCGGCAGTGGCCAGAAAACCTGAGCAAAAACATTTTTTGCTTTTTTTAAATCGTCGTTTGATTTTTATGAGAAAGCCCCATAATTATGTGATTTAATCTTTTTTCACCACAAAAACACATAGAATTCAATAAATTCAATCCAAATTTCCAGGCTGTATAAACCAAACTTCCACATTGGTCCGAAAAGGAAAGCAAAGAGGACGGAAAGGCCGTCGGCAAACACCAGGTAGCAACAATCGACAAGTTCTATGAATTCAAACCTCAATTCAGGTCCGGCAATGAGTGGAAACTCAGAAGATGTTGAAGGAGAACAGCCTCCCGCAAAAAATGATACTTTCTCACATGTTTTGTATGTTCAAGAGCATGTCGGAGATGATAAGAAAGATTCGGCGATAATTGATTTGTGAGTGAAATTTGAAAATCATGGAAATTAACAATTGTTCATTTCAGGATGTACGATCAGTTCAAACAAGAGAACGCTGGAAGTATCCTCGCGAATAAAGCAATATCTGCAATAGGACCAGCACGAATCAGCCAAGTTGTCATTGGCCCAGGTCATATTGGACTTTTGTTGAAAGACGGTGCTGTTTGTCGAATCCCATATCATCTTTTACAAATTCAAAGTGGCGAAGTAAAAGACACAGAGTCCGCTCGCAGCAGTGAATCCAGCCGATTACAAGATGTTTACGCCCGCGCTGGTGCCGGAGAAGTTGAGGTCATTCCATTGAGTGGTGGTTTGAATTCGATAAGAGCCGCCACCGGACAAGCCAAATATCGCAGAGTTATGCTAACGAATAGGTATTTGCCGAATCAAAAATAAGGTTTGAGATTACAGTGAAACAGTTTCAGAGCATATTATCGTCTTCGAGGAGGGCTCGGTGACGCAAGAAGCTACATTCTAGGTGCACCACGACCCCCAGCAGCTAATGTTCCAGAAGATCTTATCAATCAAGTCCAGGTTTGAATGGAATCGCATTACGCATTCTGATTTTACGATATTTTAGCAAGTCCTTCAAGGAAAATCCAGAGATGTGATCATCAGAGAGCTTCAACGAACTGGTCTCAATGTCAATGAGGCTGTCAACAATTTATTGTCTAGAGACGATGGAGATGATCAAGACATTGATATGAATGGAGAACATCTGATACCTGAAGAGTTGCTGCAAATTTTAGAAGGAGGAGTACCACCAGGAACGAGTAGTGGCGTTTCGTCAATTGCAGAGAGTATTCTTGAAAGAGGTTGGTCATTAGAAAGTCTGAAATCGAATTCTTTAATAGTTGCAGAAGAGCGCCTATTAGATTCGCTGTCAGCTCGCGGCGGTGAATTCCGATACAGCTTAGCAGGCTCCTCAACAGGCAGCAGTTCCAGAAAAACGAAAACGAATGAAAAAGAGAAAAAGAAGAAAGACTCGGAGACGAAAAATTGGAAAAATTGTATGCAATTAGACGAAAAAGTTGAGTGGTGGAGTGGAATTGAGGGCGATGGACTTCCTTATCATGCACGGAAGGATCCAGAAGTCGAATGTCAAAATGGGAAAAAGAGTCCCGCATTAAGCCTCACAGCAACGAGTTTTGCAATGTACGTTCTTCACAAAAACGGTCAGGTATATCCCTGGCTGTGGAATGAATCTTGTGGACATGAATATCCCATGGACATTGTCAAGAATACAAATGCACCAGATGCCACTACGATTGGAACTGCTCAAGATCCAGTTGTCGAAATTTCTTCAAGTAATCTACGAGTGGCTGTTATCACCCAAAGTGGATACGTTGTTACATGGCTTGATGAAAACGCAATCGGAGCTCGAGCGTCGATGGCAACAGAAATTATTTCGAAAATTCCAGCAGAATGTGTGTTGAAAGTTCAGGATTTGGTTACTAGTGATCATCTTTTGGCTTTTCGCATCGACAATATAGTACATTGGTGGTAAGTGAGCGTTTTGTTAGAAAAAATCCATTGCGAGTTTTTTTTCAGTGGTATTGTTCCTCTGTTGGAGAGCACACGCACATACGAAAAAGAAAAAGCGGACAAAAAGAAACATGTCTCATTTGGAGAAACAACTGTCTCTACAACACCTTCAACCTCCATCCCCGAATTTGCTGTGGGACAACATGTTCAAATGAAAAAGGCTCCATTGTATCCAGCTGGAAGTGTTGCTGTTAAGATTTGTATGAGCACTCCAATGGTAAAGAATTCATATAAAAAGCTGTTCTAACCTCTATTATTTTCAGATTGGTGTACTCCTAGAGGATTGCTGGGCTGCCACAGATGCTTGCCGTTTTCGAATCATGACTCCGCACGAGTACGATTCTGAATTGAGAATCAAGGGATTCGAATTGACACTGTATGAATCTGTATCCACAGAACAAGCTGCTGCAGATTGTGACCCACTCTCTGGATTACCTCGAAAACGTCCTCTCATGCATCCAGAAGGCATGCCAGAAATAGCCCCTTCACACGAACTTGGTAGACGAAAAGTCGATGTCTGGAATGCTGAGGATGTTGTTTGGATTCATGAACATCGGAAAAGAGACCTGATGAGTGTGCAATTGATCGATAATAATCTTGTAGCTGTCAAATATTTGCCGAATGTCAGTCAAGTACCATTCTTCAAAAGTTTTTACAGTGATCGACTGGAGTTGGATGGAATGGTAAATATTCTAGTAATTAAAATTGATTTGAACAGTTTATTTTCAGCCTGACTTCGTTTATCCGGAAAACCAAACCATCGATTGTGAGAAAATGCGGTTACTTCGAAAGGAAGATTTACAAATTATTGACAAATGTCCACCGAGATCACCGGCCATTTTCCAAAGAGAATTACTCAAATTCGATGTGGATTCGAATCGTACGATTGTCTCAATGGTAGCTGACTTGAATGAACTTCGAGTATTGGCGAGAAGTAAACATGTCGAACGTGGAATGCATTTGTACAGAGTCAGCACAACTGGAAAAGTTATATCAAGAAGACGAGTTCCTGTTTTCTTGCCAGCTGTCGAGCGTACTATACCTGGTTCAACTGGACCGAAACTGATCAGTTTTGGAGATCCGAGAACATTGTTCCTTCGTGATACTGCTGGACAACTGATTCCACTTCAACGTGACGCCTTGAATGGATTTAGAGAACCACCAGCCATGCATTCTCAACCAATTCGTCACATTGCAACTAGTTGCAGACCAATCTTTTCATGCCCTGAGGTAGAATTTCAAACAAAAAGCCAACTCTATTTGAATAGTTTCAGAAACGCTGTCGCTGGCAAGGTTCAATGCTCATCATTCCTGGAATAGAGCGGCTATGGCATACTCTTTATATTCAAGATGGATCACCATTAATGCAAATGGTTCTGTACTGTGATCTAGAGGGTGTTATTAGCTTTTTGGATAGAATGCATGAAATGAGAGGTTAGTCAATAATTTACTGACATCAAATACATGTTCATAATTTCTAGTGAATCACACAATATCTGGTTATGAGTTCCGACAAACCATGAATGAGCAGCTGTTCATCATCAGCTCCGATCTGTGCTCCAACGTCCTTCATTCTGCGATTCGACTGACGGGTGCTGAGAAAAATGCAGATGATTGTGATAAGGCACATCCGGATTCTCAATACCCAGAGTTGTTTGCACAATTTCATGAAATCATTCAACAAGAAGTTGTAATGGAAGAAGAAACCACGCAAGTTCCTCCAACTGATGAAGCAGGAACATCTCAACAAACCTATACTGAGGAAATTGTAGAAGATGGAGGAGAAGAACAAGGTAGATGGTCGAGAGTACTTCGAAGCAGACCAAATAGAGGTCCCGTGACTCCATTGAAAAAGAGAAAAACGAGAAGAGCTACTTCAGAAGATGTTGAACATTCTTCCGAAAACGTATCGACTGGCGGCAGATCGGAGCTTACAGGAATGCCATTTGGATCCACGAGATCGCAAGAAGGTCGTCAAAGAGCTGCGCTGCAAATTGTTGAAGTTCTCTTGAGTCATCCGGCAATGTTCTACAGTACAGAAGCAACAGATGATGTTGGTGAGTGCAATTGAATTGTTTATTTATTTATTTATATAAAAATGCATTATTTTTACAGAATATGAAGATGAAGAAAGGCTATCATCACTGAAAGCTCTTCTTGTCGGCCGAGACTTGAGCGGATTAACTCCTTTCCAATTAGCAATAAACCAAAGAGCATACGGTGCTGCTCACAGCATCTGGAGAGCGTTGCTGCAACTAGACTTCCGAAATATGAGAGACGAAGAAAAACTGGAATACATCTTTCCTAGTTTCAATGCGGACGGAAGCCACAATGCAGACGATTCTCCACTTTTCGTTCTTTGCTACAATGATGTCTGCTCGTTCACCTGGACAGGAGAGGATCATATCAATCAGGACATTTATGAATGCAAAACATGTGGATTGACTGGTTCTTTATGTTGTTGCTCGGAATGTGCACTGACGTGTCACCGTAATCATGACTGTAGACTGAAGAGAACCTCTCCGACGGCTTATTGCGACTGTTGGGAGAAGAGCAGCTGTAAAGCTTTGATTGCTGGAAACGAGATTCTCCGTGACTATTTACTTCTTCAACTCTTAACCCACACTCGTCTTTATGAGTATCCAAACGCAAGAAACGAACATGTCATTTTGTTTTTGGCTAGAACTGTTATTCGTCAAACACGCGAGCAGACTTACTCACAGAAACGAAGAGGTCGCTATCGTAAGTTTTAAAATTTTAGAGTCTCATTGAATGACTACGATTACAGGCCATGTCTTACCACCATCATCTACTGCTTCGGGAACTCCAGAACACAATTTGCAACCCCCAAAGTTTGCAAAAACTGCTCTTGAACACTGTTGCAAGAACCCAAATATTGTAATGGACTCGTTAAAATGCGGAACAGGAAAACAGTGAGTAATCAAGATATAATATTCACAGAATTAAGTATTTCAGAGTCGATTACGCCGCACCTTCCCAGCTTCATTTTGTTCTTCAAGGAACTGCTTCCCATATTGACAAATTGACGTTTGCCTTGTCGAACAAGCATCTTCTTCGATATTCCACCATGTACATTTCAACTCTTCGAACTCTTCTCTCTGGACCAACACACGAATTACACTGGGATCAAGATACTGAGAATTGGGTTGGCCGATTTGTTCGAAGTCTGGTTCGCGTACTGACATTAGCCATCAACGTGTCGCCATTGGCCCCAAGTACAATTTTGGCAGCTGAAGAACCTATGGATGATCTAAAGGATTCAAGAGACGATGGAAGAAGTCGTATCAATCCATCGGCGTCATATCATATGTTCCATGCTCTCGTTCTGCAAAAGAAAGAAAGTTCGAAGTTATCAGAAAAGTCAGCATCCTTTGTTGCCATGGTCAACAGAATCATGCATATTCTTCAACAACTTCCAACATTTGCTGTAGTTCAATTGGCCATTGCAGCTGATGCTGTATTCGAGCCTGTTCGCGATGGAATGCTCAAGCCGATGGTTAATCCGGCGTTGGCTGGAAGTACAAACGATCCTATAGATATATTGGAAAAGTATTTTGTCAGTGATCTATCATTTGTGGAAATATTGAAAAAGTCGAAAAAAGAGGAAAAGTTGGCAGCTAATGCGATCGAGAAGAAGAGAATACGTAGAGTGAGTTTATTCAACGGTTAGGAAATGTAAATATACTATTTATTTTTAGTCAAGCCGTCGAGACACCGACAAAGAAAATGGATCAGATAATCAGGAAAGTATGGAAGAAGAACGTTCTGCTGGTGACCGTGCTTCAGAGTCTCATGAAACTGCACGTGTGAGACACGATTCGGCGGCAACGTCAACACTTGCTACACCTCATCGACGACGTCTTCTATCTGGAAACACCACAAACGATACGAATGAGGATAACGAAGAGAGAACTGGTCAGCAAAGAGATCCCGAAGCGGAGTCTAGTAGCTCGGATGACGAAGAAGATGAGGATGAAGACGGAGAGGAAGATGACGAGGATGATGATGATGATAATGATGATGACGATGATGAGGATAGTGATAGACAAGCTGAAGATCGTCAGGAAGGAGATGAACGAGACGAGGATGATGGTGAACAAGAAGAAGAAAGTGTTATCAATATTGATGAAATAAGAAGGGACGATGGCGATGAGCTTGCTGCCATTGTTGAAGATGCTGTTCCGATGGTTCATATTGGAGATAGAGAAGACGAAGGAGACTGGGATCCATATCAACCTGGATCTCCGCGTCGAGGAGATTTCGATGATAATTCATCTGATTCCCAGGAAGGTGGAGGACGTGAGCCACCGATAGCTGTCGAAAATGTTCCAGCTGAGGAAGGTGAAAATGCAGGAAGTGTTAATATCGCAAGACCAGTTGCTGAGCGTGAGTTGATTCGTATAGTTCTTCACAAAAAATTGGATTCAGATTTAGGTGCTTCCTCTAGAACTCGTCAAAGATTAGGAATTCGTGATGCCCCATTCGGTGTACGGCGGACTGGAGAATCTGGAAACCAATCTGTAAGTGCGTGTGTTCTTAAACTGCCTAAAATTTAGATTTTCAGAGAATCGAACGCTTCCTTCCATACCGCTTTTCGTCGCGTCGCAACGATTCAAACTCTCGTAGAGATGATTCGACAAACTCTTCGGCAAACAACGGAGGTAATTCTGGAAGTACTGATCAAACTGCTTCGGGATCATCCGCTGCTCCATCATCCAGTTCAAACAGTCAAAACCGTTCATCTACTCAAACGTCTTCAAGTTCTGGAAATGGGTCCTCAAATCAAGAAGCACCTCCACCACCACCTCCAAAGAAATCTCCAGAGCATACAGATCAACCATCGCTTGAAACTGCTCGCGAGCAACTCGCCTTGACTTTCAGTGTTCTTGTTCGAGCTGGTTGTGATATTCTTTCTAGAATGACACGACCTGTAATGGCTGTATACACTCAAGCAGATGATAACGCCAGACGTTCCCAACTGAAGGTAAGATTAGAGTAATATTACAAGAAAAAAAATTTTTTTCAGGCTCAAAAAATATTCGGAGACATTTTACAAGAGACATTCCGTTGGATGGGAAGAGTTTTCGAATCGACAGAAGCTAGGATAAGCTTTAATGAAGCCTATGAAAAAGCGTTGTATCGTTCCGTTTCGCCGGGTCCAGAAGATAAAAGAGGACGAAAGGAAGCATTGAGCTATATTCATTCCTTATTGAGATTGGCTACTGATGAAGGAAAAGATACGTTGGCTAATGTTGAGGTCGAACTGCTATATCCTGTTGGTTTTGTGGCTGACGCTTATTTCCATTTCTTGAATTGCCTGGCGGAGAAGCCAATCGTGAGTGCCTGTCATTTTCTAGACTGTTCATAACATATCCATCTTCAGGAACTGAAACAAATAGTGGACACCTATGAGGATACACAACGTCGTCACTTCCGTGAACAGTGCGAACGAACGGATATGGATTTGATGGTTGGATTCTTCATGAGACCAGCCTCGTTGAGCTGGCCTGGTCATCTACACGACGGTGCTTGGGATACGCTATCAGGAAGACATCATACTCAGCGAGCATTGAAATTCGAGGAAGAGTGCCCAATGGTCGGTAGTGCAAAGATTTTAACAATGACTTCGAAGGCCGAGGAACTGTTTAGAGAGTCGACTGTAGACGATGTGAAACGAAAGACATCGAGTTACATTAACGTGAGTAGCATCAAATGATGGACGTTTTCAGCAATTGTTTTCTTCAGGATCCTGTCGAAGAATACACCTACAACATCCTCGATCGTCCGTTTGAGTACCGTTGTCCGGGTGCTAGTCTCGCTATTGTTCCACATCGGCGTAAACAGGAACAAGAGTTTATCAGCATCACTCGTGATTTCTATCATCACAGAAGAACACCGGATGATGAAATTAGAAATTACTCGACTGATCCTGAACGATTCCCTGGTTACGTAGCAAAAGTTGACGATGCTGTATCGAAATTCAAGGATAAACTTCTGATTCATTCATGCGAACGGGAACAATTGTTCTTCTCAAAGTGGCATAAGACTTTATCAATCATTGGAGGACGCTTTTACGATAGACTAGCTGAAGCTCTAGGAACTGATGTTGCATTTGAACGATCGGTTTTGCTTCGAAAACTTGCCACTTTCGAAACTAAATATCAATTGTTCAATAAAGCAACGGAGAAATTACGAGCACAATATTCGACTACCAAGGAAATCATATTGGACGTCCGAAGAGAACCAGGCGGCTTATTCCGTGACACAATGGTCCAACTTCACGGGCTATATGCGAAGAGAATGACATCAGTTCGTTCATTGGAAACTCCACTTGCTGGTACTAAACTTCGCGTTCATTTCATCGACGAACCAGGAGAAGGATCAGGAGTCACCCGAAGTTTCTACACGGCGTTTGCTGAATGCTGCATGGGAGAAGTGGCTCCTTTTGCTCCGGAAACAACTCATGAAAAATCGTTGTTGATTCAATCTGTACTCCCACCGAAAAAAGATTCTGATCAAGGTATGTTTTCTAATATTTTAAATATCATAATTAATTGTTTTCCTCAGATACAGATGCATTCAAGAGAGCTCGCCGCGAACAAGCTATTCGACTGAAGAACCATCTTCGCCGGTTGAAGACATTCCCAATAAATTTGAATGCGCCTCGTTTCGATATCAAAGAGTACACCGGAGATAACAACTGGACAAGCTCGGTATTGAAAGACAACTCTAGAGAATCAAAACCGAAAACTCCCATCAACTGGGGTGACAACGAAGGAATTCTCAGGAAGATTCATACAATGTGAGTTATTTCACTATTCAAATTTCATTATCTCATTGAAAACTTTCAGCACATCCGGATTCCTGACTGACGAGAAAATCATCGGGCGAGTAATGGGAATAATGTGTCAACTTCCAATCGAGACGTTTGTGACTGCTGTTCATAACGACGATACAATGCGTCTTCACATTCAACTGATTCTTGCTGAACTTCGCGCTGAAGGAGAGCTTGAAGATTCAAAAACGTTACCTTACTCGAATATGTCGACTCGATCAGATGAAGAAACGTTCTCTGTTTTGGTTGGAACCGAAGATCCAATGGACAAGTTGTTCGAAAAAGCCCCATACGGAGAGTGTTATGTTCCGAAAATTGGAAATGGGGCTCCAATGAGAATTGCTGCTTACCGATGTGTTGGACGAATCATGGGAATTTGTCTCGCTCAAGGCGATATCTTCCCAATGAGATTCTCAAGACACGTTTTCTCTTTCATTCTCAAGGAACCCATTTGTTGGCTTGATCTCGGATTCTACGATCCGACTCTTTTCAACAACCTTCGTTTGCTGATTCAATCAGAACAACACGAAATGGATAACGATTTCACTTTTTGGGAGGAAAAATCTGGAAATCATAATCAGCTTGTCGATTTGAAACCAAATGGAGCAAATATCTCTGTGAACAAGGAAAATGTCGTCGAATTCGTCTACAAATATGCAGAAAGAGTTCTTGTCGGAAAACGAATCTCAGCGTTGGAAGCTATTCGTGAAGGAATTCTGGATGTCATTCCAGAGTGTATTCTTGAAGGATTGACACCAGAAGATCTCAGACTCATCATTTGCGGTATCGAATCGGTGAATAGATTTTTTTTACAAACTTTTATTGACATTCCCCTTTTTGCAGGTATCTATTAGTGTTCTACAAGCAAATACATCGTTCCTTGATGAGAGTAGAGCCTCCCAAGAAACTCTGAATCGTTTCAAACAGTGGTTCTGGCAAGTCATCGAAGCGTTCACTCCGCAAGAAAAACAAGATCTCGTATTTTTCTGGACTGGTTCTCCATCTCTTCCAGCTACTGGGAAATGGCAAAGTTCTGCTAGTGTGATGCTCCGCCCACAAGAAGACATCTTTCTTCCAACAGCCAACACGTGTATTTCTCGAATCTATGTTCCGGTCTATTCATCAAAACGAATGCTTCGCTCGAAGTTGTTGGTGGCGATCAAGGCGAAAAACTTTGGATTCGTTTGAAGTGCATCAATACCCACGTTCTTATTTATTTTCAAATTCACTACTCTTCTCCCATTTTTAACACTTTTTCTTTTGTCCATCTGATCACCCAGGTTTTTCAGCGGGAAACACCCGACATCTCCTGCATATTCTTTTTTCTTTGTAAAAAGTTTACTTTTTTCTATTTGTAGTGTTTTAGGCCCTCAACCTGATAATAATTTTTACCTCTTTCGCTCCAGGATTCGAAACGTTTTCGGGATTCACTCACCCTATCGGCATTTTATTTTCTGTCTGCGACGAGCATAAACTGTTTTTCTTGTATTAATAAATGAGTTTTACTCAATCTTTCTGAAGTTATCATGGAATTCAAGTTTGCATTTTATTTGAAGACAAAAGTCGGAAAGAATAGATGGGTAGAACTTGGGGGAAGGGGGGAAAATAGCTTGACAAGTTTTAAAGTACACCAGCTAACCGAAGAAAGAATGAAATAGGTTTTCCGAAAATCTCTTCAAAAATGAAGAGATTTCCGGATTGAACCATCTAAACGAAAGCGGGGACAGCAACTAAAGAAGGATACAATAAAATATTAAGAGGTTGTGAAAAGAGGAAAAAAGAAGAAAAAGACAATAAAATAATTGGAATAATTGAAAGAGGTTTTGGGGAGTGACGAAGGCGTATGTATATAAATGTATGTATATGAATGGTACAATTCTATCAGTCGGACTAAAAAATACTACTTCCAGGGGTAACTATGGGGGCCAATGAGTGGGGGGAACAGGGTCTGTACAACAAATCACCGGGGGTATCTGCAGAAGAAAAGGATCTGGACGGCACCAGAAAAGAATAATTATGGATATTAGAGGATAGCAGTGAATATTGTTTGAAGACGAAAGAAAGACGATTGAATTGGAGTTTTAGGGTCTGAGTGGGGAGATGCGATTTGGATGGATTATTAGAGAAAGAATGGTGTAATTCACTGCGAAGAGAGAAAAACAAAAGATTAAAGCTGCCTGTAAATCAGTTTGACGGGGATGGTACTGTACGGGGACGGAAGAAGAGGGATCACAATCTATTGGGGAGGCTGAAAGTGTGTGTAGGTCTTAAACTAGAGGTGGGCTGAGGATCTAACTGGAATCAGAGAGCTCAAAAAACTCTTTTGATTGCAAATAGAATCTCACTAACAGAGAAAGAAAGAGTCAAATGTAAAAGCTATTTTGCATGTTGTTTGTTGAAAGTCCTATGGGGGTAATACAAAAGAAAAAACGGGCTTTAGAAACCATTGATAATACACTAAACGGGGGCGATTAAATCTTAAAACACAACGAGGGATATTTTGTGCGTTCTTTTTGGCACCGGGAGACATTATAATACGGACAGCTAGACGGGGCGAAATTTGGGAAATCACTGGGTGAAAATTATACGGGGAACGAATAGAGACAAACACACACGGGACGACAACACAAGCACAACACTGAAAGAGAAAACAAAATGCTAGACTGGGGAGGAACGAAGACTAGATGAAGACTGTGATTGGAATATAGCTATACATTCTGAAAGCGTTGATGAAAAAAGGTAGATGACGATGAGAAGATGACTGGCGAGATGATTGAGATGGAATGACACTCGGAGGTGATTAGTTGGCGACGGCAGCCACCTGGTTCGATTCAGACTGAAAATTTATAGAAGTTAAAGATTTTCGGATTATTAAAGGGGCGCCCGCTAATTCCAAAATGTTCGATTTTTTATACGAATCGACGTAGAATTTGATTTCGGGAACAAAATCCTCTTGGAGGGTAGTCTGAAAATTACTTCTTTTCAAATAAAAGGTCAAACAGCTCAAAAATTAGTACTGAGAGGGTGCGAAAAGAATTCACGTTTCTATTCATTTTTTCGCGTGCACCCCCAGAGATTCAAATTCTGGTAATGCACCTCAAATCTCACCCTCATGGTACTAATTTTTTAGCAGTTTTTGACCTATATTTTGAAAATGAGTAATTTTCAGACAATCCTCCAAGAGGATTTTGTTCCCGAAAACAAATTCTACGTCGAATCGTATAAAAAATCGAAATTTTTGGAATTAGCGGAAGCCTCTTTAAAGGTTTTCTAGAAATTTGATACTCAAACTAAAAAAAAACTGAAAAAGGTTAATGAACCACCAGCTCCTTCAAGCTCTCTTCCAAGCCTGCTCTCATCCCATTCTCACCAAAATTTGCTGTGGCTTCATTTCGCTTGCTTCCGTCTCTTCCATATCTTCATCAGCCTCAATCATATCTTCTTTCGAAGTTGCCGTTGGTGTACTGTTACTGGCATTCAGAGCTTGCAACCAATTCAACACGATTTGGTTGCTCTGACTGACAGCACTCGTTGGCGGCTGTGGAGCTGGAAGAGATGGTGCAGAGAGAGCAAGAAGTGATGTTGCTTCTGCCAGGGCGGATGGCGATGGACGGATTGATCGCTCTGAAATTAATTTGGTTCCAGATAAAAAAATTAAGGTATAGTTATACCTGGTGGAGATGCTCCTTCACGACGCCCTCCTTGCGTATTCACTACACATTTTCTCATGTGCTTTTCAAGAGTTGAATGAACCGAGAAAGGCATTCTGCAGATGTAACAATGATACGTTTCCTTGCCTTGTTGTCCATGAGTTCTCATATGTCGAGTCAGTTTACTGCTTTGAGCACATGCATATGGGCACAGCTGACACTTGTATGGTTTCTCGCCTGTATGGGATCGTAGATGGACAATCAGATTGGATCGGTTCGTGAAGACTTTGTTGCAAAAATTGCATCTCTCTTTCTTGATGTTATTCTGTCTTCGAGCAGCTGGCTCCGCAAGTTCCGAATCATCCACGACGATCAACTGATCTTCCTCTTCAATCTTCATACTTTTCCGTGGAGGCGTCATCTCTTCTTCTGGAGATGCACGTCGTCGGATTGCAGCTGATGCAGGTCTTGGTGTGAAGGCAGAAGGTTCGTCGGAAGTACTCCTGCAATTTTCAACTAGTTCTTGATTGACCAAGAGCAAAAATACTTACAGTCTATTCAAACTCTGAAATAAAGGCGTCGGGGCCAACCGTGGTTGAGGTGTGGTAACTTGAGGAACGGCTGCTGACATTGTTTGTTGTTGTTGTTGCTGCTGTTGTTGTTGTTGAAGATTGGTTGAAAGATTCAGAAGAGCCACAGCAGTACTATTTGTCATTGGATATGACATCTGTTGAATGGACGCATAATAGTCCTGCATCGCAGCAAGCATTGATGGTTGCATCCAAACATTCGGCACTGATCCAGACGTCTGGAATCCTTGTGGATTTGCTGTTGTTGGAAGCTGCGGTTGAGAAGCTCTGGCATTCAGTAGGGATGTTGATGTGAATGCTGATACTTGTTCTTCTTCTGTTTCTTCGTTTGGCATTAATCTTCGAAGAGCCATCAACGGTTTCTGATCTTGCTCTCCTGCTCTATTGGCCAACTCTTTTAACCTATCTGAACAGTAACTGTTGAGCATAGTCGAGTCTGATTTCATGGATGTTGGATGAAGAATCTTGGGTGACGAATCAGTGTGATTGTATCTTGATGACATTAACATCGAGTCGTTTGATGTTGGTGATGACGTTGACGTTACTGATACATCTGATTCTGGAATCGTCTCCTGACACACTCGAAGCCCGTGAACATTGTAGCTGTGTTTCAGAAGTGTCCACACATCTCCGAATCGTTCTTTGCAAGCACAACATGTCAAGGATTTTGTGGAGTTACCTGCAAATCGTATTTTTCTTTTTGAACTGCAAAAACTTCATATGACAATGGCAGTTGGATAAACTTTGATTACTCATTGCGTGGCTATTTCCGACGAAACTACGCGGTCAGTCTGTGGACTCAACGTCGGATTTTTCGATGCCATCCATTACTACTTCACTTGTGCACACAAAAAAACTTAATTCTTCGAAAACGGGTAGTTCAATAATACAATGGTCGTTATTCTTTTTTTTTGGGTCACACGGCCATGACGTGGTCTGTTTGGGAATAGATCAACAGGTAAAGTCCCTCTAGGTAACCTGACCTCTCATTGAAAGATCCAAAAAAGAGCCAGCGACCGGTCTTTGACGACCCCGAGGTTTTCGATCTCCCTCCTATTCACATTCTTCCTATTCACGTACGAGTGAAGTAAAAGAGGCGCCGAGTTTCAAGAGTCTGTCGCAGAGTTGGTGCGTTGCGCGGCGCCCTGTCTCAACTCTCAAATTCTTCTCAAATTGCCGGTCAAAACTGGTCCACTCGGCAGTACATAGTCATTCTGCGTCTCACTGATCTCTATGATCTATGCCCACGTGGTTACTAGGCGTCTCTTCACGTTGCACACTATCTATGGATCAAAAAAAGAAGTCTGTTGGTGCCCTGTGCGGTAAACAACGCAGGATGGCGAAATGTGGAAAAATTTCAAGTACCGTAACCCTCTGGACAAATAAAAACTGAAAGTCGAGTTGGAAGTTCTCAATTTGTATTTCCTATCTAGGTGGACCGACAGAGTCCGGAAAGTGCACTGTACTAGAAGGACAGTCAAATATGCTCTCTTTTTAAGTTGACCAACTCACCTAAGTCGTTGGTGTCTGTCGTCACATCCATATTGTAATTCAGAAGAAGCGGATTTGCAGATGTTGATCGACCACATCGATTCTGAAAAACTCTCAGTTCCTTTTCATATTCTTGTTGTGCCCCACAAAAAATATTTGAGATTGTTGATGGCAATGGCATAGTGACTCTTCTACAGTTTGTCAGAAGGGTCGCTCTGTTTGCACAGGTACTACTATCTCCTATGGAGAATTTCAGAGCCCTCTGCGCCGTCCGACAGTTTTTCAATGTCCAGAACAAACAAGAAAAGACGTGGAAAAGAGGGGACTCTAACCCTCTTGGTCATGGGTCGTTTCAATGGGGGAGCGGGGCGCCAGAGGTCTGTTGTGCCCGGGCTAAGGCTCTTTCCAGGGTAAATATTGGTCAAATAATTTCAAAATCAACTCCTACCAGCGCCGCCGGGTTGAAGGTTCGCCGTCTTGATCGGTCGAAACTGCGTGGTGTCACTTCACAGTCATCAGATGGGGTCAGTTTTCCGCCGCAGTTTGACACCTGAAAAAAGGAAACAATTCAAATAAACAACTGGGAATCGAGAGAGATGACATCATATGAATCAATCATCTAGAATCCCCCTTACCTTGTGCTCAATAAAGTTGGAAAAACAGCTCAATGAGAAACTTGTATGACATTCTCCACAAACTACAATATCCGTTCGATCAAGTTCTTGTCTCGGAGAGTCAGCACCATCATGGGACATCGGAGAATCCGATGCTTTCAGTTCACTCAAATCATGTTCAACTGTTGATTCAACTCCGGAAACTCCAGAATCAGATGAGGCCATTTGAGAGTTACCTGAAAAAAAAGAGAAGTCTATCATTCTTGCTCTCAAAAGAAACATGTCAAATATTGCTTCAGCGATGGCACATTCCCCCGAAGACCCCCTAACTGGATTTTCGATGATCTACAACTTATGAATGTACGGTAAACTTGGGAGAAACTGGGTCACGTCATGTCAACTTTACTTTCCGCCTGAATCCTATGCTCGCCTAACTTTCTTGTGATTCGCTCGCCTTTTTTTGGCAGACATGTCGTTTTTTTGTTATATTATGTGTTTTTTCTTCTCTGGATAGAAAAAATTGAACATTCAGTGTGTTGCCGTACGGCACACTTTGTGCTGCATTTTTTTTGTGTTTGCATTGTCGTCGATCTGATCAAATGTTTGCGGTCGATTTCCGCGCGGAAGACACTTTTTGGCGCAAGCGCCGCGTGTGACGTCACACGTGTAATCACACTTCGTCCAGTCATTGATATCAGGAAAAAAATGAAAGGGTGCGGTGGGAATGTGGGGAACGGGAAATGGATAATAACATGAGGAAATGGGGAACTCACTGGTTAGAAATGTGGTGAGACGTTTCTTCAAGTCAAGGCGGTAATCTGGAAAATGAGAAATTTGAGAACACAGTTTCTTCAATTATTCTAACTTACCACTTTTGTCGTCGTGGCTACTCGTGGCTGTCGGCTCTTCACCTCCACTGTCAACTTCACTATTAGCCTTCTTCCGCCGACGCCCCGACGAAGACGTTTCTATTGTCTGCAAATTTCAGAGTTAAGATAATTCAAAGATCTCATTGATGTATTTTCCATACCGGTAGATGCAACATTTTGCTCAAAAGAGTTTCAGGAAAATTTCAGTTCACACTTCAGGCAGAAGTTTCAGAATAGGAGGGGTCACTTTTGAAACACTTCAGGTGTGAGAGATAGTTAAGAAGATCGCAAAAGTTTGCGTGGAAAATGAGCTCTCGGAAAGAGAAAGAGCATATGACTTGGCAGAGGGGCGTAGCGGGGGGCGCGAGAGGGGTTACAGTGTATGTGTACAGTACTCGGGGCATCAGAGCCACAATATAACTAGAGCAAATACTTCTCGTTTTTTTCTGGCAGGAGAGAAGGCCGATTGGTCGAGAAAGACGGGAAGAATCGAAAGGAGACACGCTTTTTTTGTTCACTTTGAAACTTTGTCGTTCATTCATTCCCTCGAACAGTTTTTTTTTTTTTTGGAAGGAAAGAGGAAACTCGGAATAAATGAGTCAGATTTTCGAAATGTGAGAAACATTTCAAAATATGAAGATGGCAGGAATAATTCCAATAGAGCTTATAGATCAAGACTAGATTTTGGATTTTAAGAAGAAAATGAACATTGAAAGAAGATCAGAAAACCTACTTGAATGCATCTGGGACTGAGCAAGATCTCATTTAGAAAATGCATCTTTTTTGAAATAGGAAATTTTCAGGTTGTGAAATAATGGAAATGGTCCTAAATGAGTGTGACAAAAACTGGACGCCGCCTATTCTTTGTCATTGTCCTTCCAGACTGATAACAAAAGTAGTTGGCTCCGCCCCCCGAAACTAGGAACAAAGGAATCGCAAATTGCAAAAACGGATGATTATAGGCTGGAAAAGAGTTGTTGGTCACGCGGCGATAAACTGATAAGGTCCCAAAAGTGCATTTTCAGATCATATAGTACAAACGGATTTGAAAACAAAGATGAAGGAATTTGGTATTACCTGTGATTTCGAACGTCCACTACTCATGTGAAGTCGCTCTTCTTGTTTCTCTTTCAACCGGGAAATTTCTGATAAAATCGCGGCCCTCTAAATATGGTTTGGTATCCAATAGGTGAAGTAATATGGTCCTGAAACCAGAAATACGTGTTTAAATGTAACTGTAAAATCTAGAAATTACTGTATTGTCAAGACACATAAAACATCAATTTGTTTGTTATTCTGGAAGACACGCTGGAAGATGTGCTGCCGCGCGTGACGTAGATGGTGGTTGCGGGTGTACTGTAATAAAAAAATGAATAAATATCGGAAGTTCTAGGAAGAGTTCGGTAGAAAAACGAACGGTGGAACAACAAGAGGAGAAAAAAAGAAACATTACGCAATGCTGTTATCAATGCCTATTGATTGCGTCGCCTTGCTCCAGGCCTTCGTCAAAAAAAAATCAGAAAGAAACACAACGAAGTAAAAAATGGTCACTACTGATAAGAAGGGATACTGCGTCCGGCGCCGCGGCAATTTCAGAAGAAGACAATGGAAACGTTTCGAATAGTTTCAGAGCACTGGGAAAGTGATGCTAAAAATAGAAACGGCGATGCTAAAAGCGGTGTCAGATGTTGCTTTTTTTGGGTGTTGATTTGATCGAGACAGCAAAAAAAATGATGGACAAGAGGAAGACAATAGAATATGCGATAAGAAACAAAAACTAAATGAAGTGATAGGAGAAAGAGTTACGAACTTGAAATGAGGGGAACTTGAGAGAAATAATAGGGGGTTCTGGTATGGTAGGCATTGAGGAAGAGAACTGAACGACTAATGGGAGGAAAGAAAAAATGGAAAAGAATCGGAATGAAAAAAATTGGATTCGGGAGGGAGGAAGAAGAAGCTGAAGCTGAATGGCCACCCACCGAGTCCTTTTTTTGCCGGACAGTATGAATCGGCCTATGTGGGAGAATGGCGCGTAAGCCCTAGGTGTCTCTGTGCAAAAAAGTGCAAGTACTCATGTCTCGTTGAAACATGCTGGCGCCGCGCACCGGGCAGACGATCCGCGCGGACGGGAGGAGGCAAGCTCCGCCCATTTCCGTGTGACGTCGAGCACAGAGCATACATTGCAGAAAAAAATTTGCGTGATGCCAGTGTGAGTCGTCGGTTGGGGTTTCATTCTGTGTGTCCCCCGTTGGCAGGGGGAATACACACTCACATACACACGGAAAGTGACGCGAAAAGCTGCGCAAATACAGTTCTACCCCTCCGATTTTTTCCGCGCCCATCTCGATCTGGAAGTGTTGGAAGGGTGTGCGGTTCCAGAAGACGCGGAGAGAAGAAAAGTGATCGGAAGAAGAAGAGGCCTCCTCACGCACACACACAAGCCACACACAGTCACTTTTTATTATTTCGCTTTTATATTCAAAAAAGCGGAGCAGAGAGAAATACAAGTATAGAAAGTGGAGAAGCAGACGTCGAGACGACGAGAACGGTTCCATCGGGGTGCTGAAAAAGAAGAAAGAAGAGAGGATGCACAAGGGAAAGAAAACAGTAACAATGTATACAGAAAATACTCTCTCTGGAACACATTTTCACAGTAACGTCACATGTGACACAGAAAAGGTAGATCTGATGAAGAGAAATAGAAAACAAGTTGATCGAATGAATGGACGAAAAGGGATACTCTCATTTTGTCTCAAAAGTTTTTGATGGACACACACTCACTTACACACCTGAGCGAGACAGAGAGAGAATGAGATTCGATTTGATTCAAAATTCAGGTCGAGAGAAATAGACAGAAGACCACCGGAGATTATGGGGGCACCTCGACACAATACGGTCATTTTTGGTCATCTTGACCGTAACTGGTATTTTACACAGAGACATCAGGATGCTGTTGTGTTTATTTTTCAATGGACATGGAACGGGAACGGAAATCGAAAAATGGTGAAGTTAAGGTACTCTCGGGTAAAAATTGTGCCTTTTTGGAAGATAACGGAAGTTGGAAAACATTTTGAACATAGAGGAAGAGCTCCTAGAAATTGACAGGTGCACTTTACAGATCACTTTGCATCCCAAACGAACATATAAATCCAACTGTATGCTTATGAGAGCATCCCTATCTGATCCCTCATTCGTCTAATTAGTGTGCTCCGATGCTCCCCGAATTCAGTGTAACATGTGTATCAAAAAACCAGAAAATGGCCAGACAGTGAGCCGTGTGCCCACGGTACACGTGGACGGCACTTTAATCCTCGGCGCCCCCACTTTCCGCGCGGAAGACAGAGAAAGCTCACTGTATGCACAAGTTGCGCAATAGATGCGGCAAGGCGTCCGACTGGTCATTGGCTTTTGACGTGCTGGTAGGTTCAGCGATCGGAATGATGAAGCAACACCACCACCATGAAACGAAAGGGAAGGACGGGATAAAAAAAGTGAAGACGTTAAACGAAAGCAGTGAAAGCGTCTTCTTGCGCAATGCATCACCTAGCGAAAGCTTCTCTTGTCTCTGACGACTCTCTGATCCGAACGCTCTCTCACTGCCCAGATCAGGTCCGGTGGATGCCAGAAGTGGCGCGGCGGTCTCTCTGTTATGTACTATTGACGAACCGGTGGATTACAGTATACCATCACCAAATGAGGGGGAGATGTTTGTGATGCTGGTGGTGGAAAAGGTGGTGGTTGTGTCATCGAATGAAAAACAGTTGTAAAATAATGGAAAAGGAAGAAGTGGATGAGGCTAGAAGAGACAGGTAAGTATGGAGGGAGAAGGATAAATGGAAATGAGGTTTGATGTTCTTAAAACGGAAAGGGAAGATGCATGATTAGTTAAAGACAAAGATCTGTATGGTATACGGAATTGGAAATCTGGATGGTACGTTCGGCTTCATCTCTAAACCTAGTGACTGCAGCTGATTTTCAGAAGTACTACTTCCACGAAAGACTGGAAAAACAATGCTCACAATCCAGGGGAACTTTTGACAAAGTCGTTGGAAGAAGCGAGTCTTTCTTGGGACTATGAATACTACTAGAATACTGTAAGCACTAGAATACTGTAAGCATAGGAATAAGAGGCAATCCATGAGTTAAAGGTAAGGCACAATATGAGACAAGAATAGGGAAGGGAAGAATTCAGGAAGACCTCTCACCAAACTCGGCGGATGCAGGATGAGACTGACGGGCACGGATCAGGAAGGCGTTTTCTTCCTCACGTCACCCCAGGAAAGCCTCATCCGATGGGCAGAGAAAGTGAAGTGAGGATTGGCGGAAAGTGAATGGGACACACAGGAAAAAAACGAAAGCGAAGGGAGGATGATGGGTGGGACGTCGTCAACGACGATACATATCGCGACAGTAACAAACGAAGGATTACGCAAGCGACGACGACGACGGCAGTGAGGCGAAAGTGGCTGGCCACAGGAGCGAAATCTAGAACTAGATGATGATGAGGCACCAGGAGACTGGTCGACTTGGCATTCGTATTACGCGATCACGGAGAGGATAGAGGGAGAAAAAGAAGGAAGATCTCTGTGTGTGGACGGTAGAAAATGATTGGTGAAAGCTGCGGCTTTCCTTTCGATTTCAGCAGTGAGAGTGGGCAAGTAAAAGCTGTCAGCTGTAGAAGGCGAAATCTGAAAGGAAAAAGGAAGTAGCTGAGAGATCTTGGTGAAAACACGAAAGTGAAAGAAACGGGAGCAAGTTTTCGGGAGCGGGAGAAGGGGGTACGGCAGGATCAAAAATTTAGGGATAAGCTCAGCATCATGGCCGAAGAAAGAAGACAATGATTTACTCTGATTTCACAAATTTGAAAACGAGGAAACAGAAAGAGTCTATATTTCTCAAATAGGTAAAGTTCCGTTCAGCTTTCCGGAAATCTGGGTTCATGATGGCTGGCTCACAGCAAGGTGTAGGTTTTATAGAGGTGCACCATCTCAAAAGGGATCAAGATTACAGAATGTGAACCTCAGATCGGTATTTTAAAGTCAGATGTATGGGATCTTAGTCTACAGGTATTGTTGTCAAGGCAACGACTATTCTCAGAATGTATCAGAAAGTAAGGACTCAATTTCAGATACCCTTTCAGATTACTAATCGTTACCGTAATTGAAAAATCACTAAACGAACATTCTAAAACTGGAAACTCTCTGGAACTCCTAGGATAATTTAAGATTCCCAATGGATAACGGGGAACACTACTCTCGAAACATCTCAAAATAGGAACACCATCTGAAAACATGAAGGATGGTCTGCAAAAGCCTCGAGTTTTTTGTTGCTATTCTCCCTCCCAGCCTTTCTCTTTTTCACAACTTTCACCTACCGGCCACTACGCATTACGCAAGCAAAAGCGGCAGTGAAAGTCGGATGGATATCAAAGTGAAAGTGGTTGCGTGATTGGAGAAAATGGTCGGTGGAGGCAGGAAAAGGATAGGAAAAAAGTGAACGGGGGAAGGATTCGAAATTGGATGACTGGATGCCATCAAGAATTATGATGCCTCGATGGCGTTGACTACAGATGGGAAAATAAGGGAAAATGGGGGATGAGAAATGGCTGGAATATGGATGGTTTTCAGAATAGGCTACTGAAAGACTGCCTGAATCCAAGAAACTTTTTGTTACTGATTTCTAAAATACAAGAAACGAAACTGAAATCTATTGAACTGAAACATTTCTACTTATCGAAAACTGAAAACTGACCAGCACTTTCTTTTGCTGTGTATGCATTTTTCGTAGTATTCTACATTTTTACTTTTTGCAGTGTTCGAGAACAGAAATTGATAAGAAACTGAAAGATAGCAAAAACGGAAAGACAACTTCGGAACATTTTTAATATGTGAGAACTCACGAAAACTCTCATGTACAGTTGTTGTTCTTTTTTCTTTGCCCCAATCCCATGGCATGTATTTGTTGTATACTAATGGAACTAAACCCATACTAAAACCGTAATCGAGTTGTATTTACTAGTATTACTAGAAAAAACAATAACAAAAGAGTGATCATGACAAAAGTGAAAGTAGGCGTGGAGGAAGAAAGAGTGTTTTTTTTTCGTGCAAACTCACAGGCCGGTTGGCAGTCTTCTCAAAATCATTGCCCCTAAATTGCAGTGCCCCGGGCCATCACATCAATCCCACCTAACCGGTTACTCGTCTCTACATTATTTCGTGTTCCTGTCCAGAGCATTATTATTTCCCTATTGCAGACTGTATATGCAATTACAGTCCAAAGACCAAAAATACACCGTAACTGTGTTCCTTCCAAGAGTTCGAGACCTCCGTGAACACAAATATGACGTACTGAAGAGCATTGTCCTTTTGTGAGCATTTGCGGAAACCTCCTGTGCATTGCTCTGTTTTTTTTGTGTTTGCCATAGTAGAAAAAATCGGAACGAACGGAATGGCACAAAAAAGCTTGATGATGGAGGATGGAGGCTTCGATCAACATTTGATACTTGAACAGTTTATATTGAAAATGTTTTGATCAGAAAAAAAGACATTACACTTTGGTTATCTCAACTCTCGAGCGTTCAAATTTCTCTTCAAAAAAATCCACAAAGGGACCGGTTTCAGAGACCACTTTCGTTGACTTAGATGCCACTTTCTCCCAAGTTTTGGCCATCACTTTCCCTCCACTTTCCATTTTTGGCCACAAGCTATTACATATCCCTCTCTCTTCATCCACACGGTAGACGGTGTCCACTTGCACTTTCAGTTTTTCTAATGCATCTCTTTTCCTGCTACTGTCTGCGCTTGCGCAACAACAACTGGTTTTCTATAGTAGTGGCCATTTTGAATTTGGCGCGTTTAGTGTTGCAACATTTTTTGCTTCGGTGAAAGCAGCGAAAGCGAGGATCAAATAGGGGAAAGTGAAGCGGGCGATCGCCAGTAGCTTTTACAGAGAAAGTGAATTTGGAAGAGATGAGAGTGGACAAAAGTGCACAAGGGAAAGTGAATGGAAGTCCGAATGAGGAAGAAGTGGTTGAAAAAAATGGGATTCGAGGGGATGAAATTTGGAAAGCTATGAACATTGAAAATAGGGGAGAAATCGAGCACAAAAGAGTTCGAGGAGAATGTATTTTCAGATACTAGCAAAAGAAACTGTAAGTTAAAAGTGGATCATAAGAATGCTCAATCAAAAGAAACACAATTCAGAACACACAAAAAACTATAACAAGAGCTGACAGAATCGCCAGGAAGGTTTATAGAAAGACTGGCTCAAAGATCTTATAGATCTCAGATCAAGGAGTAGCAATCTAGCAATCGGAATATCTAGAATTCTGATTAAGAATAATACGAGCCGATGAAAAACCTTTACAAGACCTGGTCAACTGAAACCAGACCCTCATCGACGATTGGCGTCTGAAAGGCAAATAGAGCTCAATCCCACTATTCTAGAATGCTCAAATATACAAATACATAGAACGAAAGTATGTTTTTTTCGATGACTTCGCTGACCACCCCGTGCTCACCATGGCTCCAAAGAGAGCTTCAATTTCATGTACTTTTTTGGCATCCTTTTGATCAAAAAAATATGAAAGCCACCAGGACCAGACATAAAAAGGCTCACGCAACAACAACAAAAAATACTAGTGGGACCTTTTTGTGCTTCTATCTATTGATGTTGTTGATGTTTTCGACGCATCATCGCTCCTCCCCTCCCGTTCTCGCCAACAGCTCCGGGTGTTCCATTCGGTTCCCATCCGAGTGTTCTTCTTCTTCTTTTTCCTATTTTTTCTTTTTTCTATTCTTCCTTTTCTCTCTTTTTTTCTTTTTTTCGTTTTTTTCTTTTTTTCTACTTTGCCATCCATCACAACACAACAGCATCGTGTTCAACGACGCCGCGCCCGCCGCTGGTCGAGACGACGGACACTAACAAAACTATACGAAAACGAGCAGTGAGAGCATAGAAAAGAGAAAAGAAGAGAAATGCTGGATGGATAGCCTGGAGCTGCTGGAGCAGTCGTTTTTTGCTTTGCTTTGCTTCTCTTTCTATGCTTTTCAGATTGTTGTGATTGCTGTTCTAAAGGAAGGGGATAGGAGCGGCGACGGGGCAGCCGGAAAAAAAGAAAAAAGAAAAATAAAATAGTAAAGCAGCAATTGGATAGCCCCCCAAAGAGCTCCGAAGCTGCTCCCTGGCTCCGGAAAGCAAGAGCATGTGTGCTGTTACTTTTTCAGTTTTCTTTCTTTTTTTCTGGATTTTCAGACACTATACAGATCTTGGCTCTGAAACAACATCCGAGAAGAAGAAAACAACAACGCAAAAAAGTTGTCGAAAACTACCAGGAGGGATTGGTCATGCGTGGCAAAATACAGACAAAAATGAAAAAAACGAGGTGAGTGGACACACGGCGCCCCGGTTCAAGGACGGAAAAGCGAATTTTAGAAGTAGACAGTCAACTGTCAGAGAGTAGTTGTAGTGGTAGAGGTGGTGGTCAGTTTGGCAGAATTTTTTTTCATCAAATGTACATTCCGATTCACGCGACGATGGTGAAAACGAATTAGGGGGCACAAGTTGTTGCGGTAAAAATGAAGATAAGAGTAGGGGAAAAAAGTAATGGTCAAAAATTGAAGATTTTATCAGGAGAAGAGGTTAAAGGAACAGCTGAATAGTTATGAGTCAGAAGAGCTCTCGATTTTGGAACTCATGCTATTTCCGGTGATGTTCAATGAAAGTGAACGGTGCTCAACTGGCTTTGACATATTAGAGAGAGGTTTTTTATGGATGAACTCATCCTAGACTCTGTTCGGAAATGGCTCAGCAGTGTCCGGAAATTCTAAGTTTGGAGAAAACTGGAGAGTCCAAATGGTCAACATATGTATGTTTGATTTCCACAAGGTCAAAATGAGCTTCAATCAAAACATAAGTCTAGACCGTCGGCTTCAAGGGCAAAAATTTTCTAAGTGTTACTCTAAACATTGACGACTTTGGAATCTTATGTGAATACTTCAAGCCTCATCCTCCAACTGTCTCGGGTCTCATATCCGCCCTACAGTATCCTTGATTGAAACTGAAAAAAAAAAAACGATGGAAATGAAACTTTCCTTGTCATGGCACAAAAAAAAGTTGTACTAGTTGAGTTTGCACTGAAAAGTGGCAAACGCGTTCTTCTTTTCCTTTCGTCGAGGAGGGCAGCAATAGTAAAAAATGCAAAGATGTCGCACTTGAGAGATAACTCGGTTTCCGTCGAAGGAAGACGAAGAAGATGTCTTCTTCTACACTTCTTTCTGACCGCCGTCGCAGGAAAATGGGACAAAAAAATTATAGTCTATACAAGCTCAAAACTATGAAATTTTCAGATTATTTGGAGTTTCGGAAGAGATCTGGGAGCAACTCAACATCATGAAGATTTTATCTGGATCTCCAGAAAGTTGTTCTATTTAAAAGTTGATTTGAAGCATCATCCTTCGCGAGCATTAGAGCAAACCTTTATTAATGAAATGAAGGCTGTAACTGTTTTAATTAATCCAGTAACTACAGTAATAACACCAAAAACGTTCGAGGAATACTGTAATCCTTGCTACTAACGAAAACCAAAAATGAGGGAAAGTTTGGCGGAAAGCGAAAAAGTGCACATGTGAAACGTCAGGGTGATATGCCACCCATGTACTCATCGTGGTCAGTCAGTTGCCCTTCTTCTTCTTTTTCTCTTCCACCCATTTTTCAATTTCACGCCACCAAGAATAATGTCTGCGTCTGAATGTCTCGCACACTCTCTCGCCGGCTACTCGCAACATACTTCGACGCCGCAGACGCACAACTTTACCCTCTTAGACATCGTCCTTTGTTCTTTTCAATGCTCGTTTATTTTGCTTAGGTCGGTTTTAAGAAAATGCAACAAAGAGTGAATGGGATATTCTTTCTCTCCTCACTTCTCAGGATGTGTTGGGTTGATTTATTATGATGATGAAAGTGTGGAAGACATCCGCAAGTGGGAATGGAAGGGAGAAGATACCGGGGTTTCAAAGATTCCAGGGAGTAAAGGATATATGTAGGATCAACTATATTGAATTCGAATGGTAAAATTGGATCAAGATGCAGATTGAATACGGTTCAACTATTCCCAGATGATGGAAAATCTTAAAAATTTTCTTTAACAAAACGGAGATCAGGAAGAATACATAAAATAGACAACAGAATCTTGGAGATCCCGAGATCCACCGTCGCCCAGCGCACCTAGTGTCGAGTTTCCCTCTCATCAAGTTCTACTCATTTCCCTCTCTCGCCCTCGCTTTTTTACAAACAAATCTCAAAATTTTAGTATTACTTCGTACATGCGAGCTAAAAAAGTGCAAGCCCCCATTGTCTACGACTCTTCGTCTCCCACAGTCTCTAAATGTAACAAACAAACGACTGGACATCGGAGGGACCTCCTCTCCACGCCCCTCAGCGAGCCTATGCTGCTATCTCTCCTGGCAATGAGCATGAGTTTGTTGCTTCAACCCCTTTCTCCCACTATATACTTTTGAATCGGAACAAGCTCTTCTCACTTCTTCTTTTTTTTCTTGTATGTTTCTTTAAGAAGGAAGCTCCGCCCACTGAAGTGGTCAGCAGAAGCAAAAAGTAGAATGACGCTAAAAATAGAAAATAGAAAAAGAGCACAGGGGGTCTCGAAGAAGGAGGATAAGAGTGGTCAGATGATTGAAATGATAGATCATGGTAGACAACATGAAATCGAAAAAAAAGAGAAAACAGGGAAAACGGAGAACTGGTCAGATTTCGAAAAAACTTTCCCTATTCAGGTATAGTGTTGTGAATTCAATTGACTATATTACGCAAAAACTAGATCCCTTCATCGAAAAAATGGCATACGGCTCAGGTGTTTATCATGGTGAAAAAAAAGAAAAAAAATCGAAAGTGAGGGAAAAAACTGTGTTGAAAAAAAGGAAAGTGACCGTCGTTATCAGTTGATCTGATGACGATTTGGAACTTGAAACACTGGTGACACCGATTGCACAAACAGAATATAACATTAAAGCACATGGGGCGCAGAGGGCAAGAGTTTCAGGCGCCGAGGACTGATAAGATGGTCACTAGGTTAACATTATGGGAAAAAAATGAGAATGGACACTCTATAATGATTGACAGGAATTGAAGACATTTTAGGATGAAATGAAAAAGGAAAAGTCACAAGGAATTAATGTAGAAGTGAAAGAAAATGTAAAGAAACATTTGAAATTTCATTGAATGATTTAAACGGGTATGATTGAGCTGGTTGCTATGTGTCAGTATTATAATTCTGAATATCTTAAAACATCCATGAGGCCTTCGAAATTTTCATAAATTTGGGGTTTGTTTCCCGAACAATTGAGGTACATCTAAATCTACCGATCTTCTGAACTATTTCCCACAAAAATATCCTCAGGATTTCTGCTAAAATTGAGAAACTAAAAATTCATCTCACACTTATTAATTTTGAACTTTAGAAAGAATATGCAGTCATTTTTTGTTTTCGTGGGACTCAGCAAAAACTAGTGCCCATAGTGCACCTAGGATTTCAGCAAGGAGTACGGTACTAGAATCTGAAGATAAGTTCGGAACCACATTTGTGAATTCGATGCCTAGCAACGCAAGATCAAAGGCTTGTGTCAGTGGAGCCAATGAGAATAAAAACTAATTGGGTGATTCTCTGAAACTACTGGTTGCTGTGCACCACGTGGCACTTCAAAAAATGAGCTCATAGAAGTCGTTTTCTTCCTTCTTCTTCTTCTTTTTGCATGCTTTTCTCTCTTTTTTCGTTTTCCGCGAGTACTGCTGCCCACCGAGAGCCTCGTCGATATCATGTTTCGCGATACTATCGTAAACTAAAAATTTGCTGGCCTTCTTTTTCTTCTTCTGGAGGCGTGGAAGCAGAAGAAAACGAAAAACCGACTAGCACAGGCGATAGGATCAAATTTCCAGTAAAAAAAAGAGAAAGAAACCAACAAAAAAAGAGAGAAGAAGGAAAAAAATGGACGAAGGAGGAGGACCATCCGGAAATCATCAAGTGTCCGACACATGAAACATGCTATACACTAAACAACTGGCCACGAGAGAAAAATATCCTTTCTTGCCAACGATCGACGAGTGTATCAGGTGTTGATAGGAAACATCTCAGCCAGCCAAGGCACACCATCATCATCATTTTTTGCACTTTTTTTTCATTTTCTTCTTCTTTTTTTCTCAATGGTCCCCCACTTCTCTCCGCCCGCCCAACAACCACCAGACATACACACGAAACAACAACCGAATGGCCTCTCCCTGCTCGTTTGTATAGTGAAATAGCAGAAGGACAATCGAAATTTTAGAAAAAAAGAGAAGAAAGATGAAAGAAAATCTGCTTGATGCTTGAAACGTGAAAATGATGATCCATGGGTCGGGTGGGCAGAAAGGAAAGGTTGACGAAAGACGTCATGACAGCTCGAAAAAAGGGTTCAGTTCAAGATCATGGGATGGAATGGGATGAAAAGAAGTTCGTGGAAAGAAAGAAAAAAGAACATGAAAACTGAGAAGTTGGTGGGGAGATGAACCTATGAGTTGGAAAACAGGTGATGGGAAGGTTCCAGATTCAGTAGATCAAATTTGATGACCTGGACTCGCGGACATTTTTTAAAACGACAAAGTGAAAAACTATTTGAAATGTGAGTCTTCGATCCAAAGTTATCAACGAGACAGTAGTCTGTGCTCAGAAACAGAAATCTAGCTTTCCAACTCTAGTTAGAATATCCCCACAAAATCCTCGGTTCTAATCTGAACTTTCAAAAGTAGACGAACTCGCTTTTTTTCAGTAAAATGAGAAAGGAACAGCTGTACTCTCAGAGAGATTAAAAAGAAAAAGTTCTAACTTGCAAATCAGCTGTCCTGATCAGAAGGTTATGTCGAGAGGGCTGAAGAAGAAGTTACAGTAATCCTGATCTTCAAAATCGATGTCATCTGAGCAATACGAAAAAAGACGAGCTAAAGAAGAAAAAGAAGAAACAAAGAAGTAGCTAGAAAAAAAGAACACACATCCATACAACATACACACGACATGGTCGTCGTTCTCATTCCTTCTAGTCGCCCTTCTTCAGCAAAGTGAAGGCTCGTCCGACGACGACGACGTCGACGCTGGAGATAAAGTAGAAGATGTTGGAGTCCCACAGAACGTGGCGGCGGCGCCTGGAGAAAAGGGGCCGCCGAGACCACACACAAAAAAAGAACGACGAGAAAAAACACAGGAGGTGGGCTCGGGGCGCCCCCGGCTGGCCGTTGTCTGCGTCTCTTCGACCTCAATGCACTCTCGGCGCCTTCTTTTCGTATAGTTCGCGTTTCTTTTATAACCAATAGAGTGAGAGCTCGGAAGAAGGGCTGCTACTGCTGCGGTCGTCAGTTTTTTGCTTCCCGGACTCGTCAGCTCTCGCGCCTCGATCTTTTGTAGCGCCAAAGGTCCCCCTGTCGCCGAGAAGGCGGAAATTCAAAACCACTTTGGAACTAACCACAGGGACGAAGAGTCGGTCAGTTCTTGTTGATAGGACAGGATGAGGCATGTGACCGAAGGAGGGACTCAAAAAACAGATGCCGAGAGTTGGTGGGAGAAAAAAAAGAAGAAGAACCAATAGACAGCTGATCAAAATGTCATTGAGATTTGATTCAGCCATTTTCCCGGGATCCATGAAAAATGAGAAACAGATACATGTCTATCAAAAAATATCCTCTTTTTGTTTGGACCTACTGGGGTTTACCGGGGGTTTTAGACAGTGACGCGCTCTCAAAAATGCATGACATCTTCTGGGTTTTCCTTCAAAAAAGCGTATTTTCCCGGATACTTGGGTTGAGGTTTCCATTCGTCGGGTTGGAAGAAGTTTCTATCAAAGTCGTATTAGTCGATAAAAGTGCAACGAATGTGTGCGAGTAACGAAATAAAGATCTTATCCGTTGTATCCCATTCCCCTCTCAGTGATGTCTTCATCGTCTTCGTAAGGTTACTGTAGTTTTTCTCTGCTCGAATCCTATCTCTCTTTCTCGACCCTTCTAGAGATTTCTGGAACTCGATTCCAAAACATCCAGAACCCGGTCAATTTTTGCTCTCTTTTTCGTGTTTTCCTCGGGGGGTTCGTTCCGAAACGTACCGCCCATTTTTCAACATGGTCATATGTTGTTTTTTTTCTTGTCTGCTGCCCTCTACACTTTTCCCTCTGGCCGTCAGGATCGGTTCCCCTGCCATCGTTTTCTTCCATGTTCTTGTTGTTGTTTAGTGTTGTTTTTGCAATCGGCGACTGCTGCGACACTAGTATATAAAAAAGACGAACGCATCGGAAAATGTGTGTTTGTAGTGAGAAAAAAACCGAGAGAGGAAAGGGAGCAGTCTGAAACGGAAACAGGGAAATTCTGACGACGAAGGGCAAGAAGGGGTCTAATGGTGTGTTCTGAGAGAGCGAATGTGTAGATGTCAGGTTGACGATGATTCAGTGAGAAATGACCCAAACAGAAAAAGAGAATAACGAAAAAAAGGGGCAGTGACCAAGTTATTGGAAATTCACCAAAAAAATCTTTTCACTCTTTGTTTAGAAATTTTCGTTTGAAAAGGGGAGTCACTGTGGCCACAACATTCAGAAACAAGAAGGTTTGAGAGCCTAGGTTCCTAGGAAACTCGAGACATGAATAGAGTGTTTTATCTTCAAAAAACAGAATCACTAGCTTGTCCAAGATTTTGAGATGACCAATGGTTCTTCTGAGGGAAGGGGGTTGTGAAACCAAGAAAACGAGATGATTACAGTATGACATCTTGAGCAACCAGTTATCATGATTCTAAGAGGACTTCCTAGCTTCTGCCTTCCAAATTCCTCTGATGACAAATTTCTAGCGAATCATCAATTCCTTGATCTTCTTGTTGACATTCCTACTGGTCATTCATAATCCGAGTCTTAAATATATGCAATCGAATAACATACCAACAGCCTCAAGTTCGTCGCTCGTTTTCTCCCGAATCCTAAATCCATCTCAATCTTCAAATCGAAAAGAGAAGATTCTTCAAGATGGAAAAGAACAAGGTGGTCTTGTTTTGTATCATACTCTATCCGTTTTCTTCCCATCATCATAACCCATATTCTTCTCCAGATGCTTCTGAGATTTCGAGAATGATCTCAGGCTTCTTCTTTTTCTTTCTCAACTTTACCATCTCCTCCTTCTGCTCATCCGTTATTTTGTGCATGTGTTTTCGATCAGTTACACATAATACTCACATCGTCATGAGCAGCTGTTTCTCGCTGCGTCTCGCGACTTTCAGTCTACTATTTCGCTCCCGGGGGCCGGCAAGGGTCCGCTCGTTTGACCGCGTTTTTTGTCCACAAAAAACTTTTCAAGCTTCGCATTCCACGACATTCTGCCTTCAAGTCGTCAGAGGGTTTCAGAAGTGCTTCGAGGAACACATGCACAAGAAAACGATGAAGGAAATAGAAAAGAGAACGAGCATGAGCGACTAAGAACATTTCTTTCGGGTAGGCCGAGATTAGAAAGAGATCGAATCGAAGGGAGATTAGAAAGATGAACGAAATAAAAAGTAGAGAGTAAAAAGTGAATCATTGGGTTGATAAAATGAATGGAGAAAAAAAGATATTCAAGGGGGATGATTTGGTGTTGAGAAGAGGTTGATGGGTTATAACAAAAAAATGGATTTTCAGATTTGATTGGAAGATATTGAAATGTCGTTCGAAATCTTTGTAAATTTCTAAATCGCTGAAAACACTTACCGACAGTCACCGGTGCAAAAACTTATGACTAAAAAATGAAATTATTATTGGCAAACTGTCAAAAACGAAAAAATGTAAAATTTGTGGAGGCTGATGACTATGAATATCAATTGTAATTCTAATTAGATTTGGCTATTTTTTTTCCACTATACAGAGGGCGTTGGTTATTTGAAATTCAGAATTTGGAAGTTATCATTCTGGGAGAAAGACACTTATTACGTAGCTCACTCTAGTTTGATACCCAAAAAAGTAGGCGTAACCATATTCTCCAAAAGTGATTCCTGTTTCGTATAGCTTTAGCATTTTGGCTTCAGATATATCGAGTATACTAAACTAACTTTTAATCTTTCAAAAAGAAAACAATACAAAAAACGAAAACGTAAATTGACGAAATGGGATTACGGTAGATTAGGAAATGGGGATAGAATTTGACTTGAGGAATTCGGCTCTGAGAAAAAAAAAACGAAACAGAAAAGAATGTCCACTTGAAAAGGTGTGAAAGGTGAAAAAAGTGTGTGTGTGTGTCCAGTGGAGAAGGGCCCTTCCCAGAATGAGGCGACCCGTCAACATGAAGAAACTGCCAGAAGTGCTGTCATGTTATGTGCGGTGTGCATTTTTCGTTTATTCTCTCGTTTTTTTTTCCTTCAACGCCTCTGTCAACGTCTCTCTTCCATTAAACATTGGTGGTTTCCCCCATTTTCAGTCTAAGTCTCTTTTAAAAGTTCATCCCTTCATTCCTTCTTTATTCTCTTCCAGTTTCGGCCAGTGGCCTCTCAACCTCAACCACTTTTTAAGGCACGGCGGCATTCAGATTGGATGGGGAAAAGGAAGAAGGAATAAGAAAAAGATGGTGATGATGATGATGATGGACAAAAAAAAAGAATTGGGGGCACAAAAAGAAGAAAAGGAGCAGCCGACGACCAGCTGGGTGGACACTCAACGATGAAAAAAGGATGAAAAAAAGAAGCAGTGCGTCAGCTGATCGGGAGCAGAGTGGGCATCCTCAAAACCAATAAAAAAGAAAAGCATAGCAAAGAAAAGAACTCAATGATTTGTTGGGTGGAAGTTATAGAAGTCAAGTTTTTTTTCTTGGGAGTTGGGGCCAACTTCTTGGCCGAGGGAAGAGGAAAGGATCTAAGGGGATAGAGTAAAGGATCCGAGGAAGAGTTGGATCGGAGAGCAAAAGGAATGTGAAAAGCAACTTGATCAACTTCATTTTGAACAATTAAACCGTTTTCAAACTTGATGGAAGAACTCGGATTTTGGATGGAAATCCATCTGGACCAATTTGAGATCAAGTACACATATTCATGAGGCGCTCCAAAACAAAATCGGATCGACCATTGTTAGAAAAAAGAAAATTAGGAGTATTCAAAAAATTGGAGGATGCTAGAAATAGTTGGATCGGGAAGGGGAAGGAATGCGGAAACCGATCCGATGAACTTCATTTTGAACAACTGAACGTTTTCAGGCTTGATGGAAAAACTAGGATTTTGTTTTCATTTACATCAATTTTAGATCAAGAATACATCAAGTGAGCTGCTGCACTCAAAAACAAAGCCAGATCAAAAAAACCACCAATTCAGGAGTATAAAAAATTCAGGAGTGTTCAAAAAGTTTAAAAGATCTCAAAATCACTTTGAGTAACGATATCAAAAACCGGGAAAATTCGCAACTAGAAACTTCGTATGTCGAATTGCTCCGGAGCCATCAAAAATTGAGACGCCATCTAAGCATCTACGAATTCCAACTCCTTATGTACAACTAAATTCAGACAGAAACTTCAAAGTCTCATTGTAAAGCTCAAATCATGATACTAATAATTATAATCATCATGAGCCTTCCAAATATCTCGAACTAATCCTACTATACAACTATTACCCTAACAAAGTATCACCTTGGCTCCGTGCTCGTATCAATCCAATTATACTTCCCTAGTCCACTCACCTCTTCTTCTTCAACACGAGGTTCATCAACATTACCTTTCCTCTCACTTGTTGCTTACTCTTTCTCTCTTTCTCCCCATTTTAGTTTATCCGCGTGTTGAGATTAATCAGTGCCCGCGCGCTCTGCCGCTTTTAGACGCCTTCCTCAAACAACTACTATACGAAAACCGAAAAAAGAGCAAGACTGAAATACCAAGTGTACTTTTTCATGGCTACTGCTGTTGATGATGGTGATGATGGGGAAGACTGAGCACAATGAGACATCAGCTAATATAGAGTTTGATAATGAGCAATGTGCTGCTGGCTCAATTGACTGATATGAAGTTGTGAATGGAATAAAAACAGGGGTCAGACCTCACTTTTCGAAACCCTGGGGGATCTTGAAAAAGGCGCGAAAAGTGAATTTCAAATCGAGTCGACGTTGCCGTGCGATTATTTTGAATATGGGTATAAGTCAACTTGATCCCTTTCTTCGCATGATCATTTTTTTCCACTTTCAGGAACCTGAAGATCAACGAGACTCCTGGTCTACGGTCGATTACTTGTTCTTCTTGCCATCCGACAACTCATACTTCCATGTTCAGGTTCAGAGTCCAGTCCTTCTTCTTCTACCATCAGCACACAACCACCACCTCCATCTTCAACCATCGGCAGCACGTCCGTCTCTGACTGCACTGTATCATGAACACATAAAGCCGGGACGCCGAACACAAAAGGTGTTGAATAGAGAGTCGTAGTCAGTGTGTCAACACAATAAGACAAACCATTTACGGTGTCTCTACATGTTTCCGTGCCATAAAATGCCGACGTCTGCCACTTCTCGGCTCACTCGGCTCATTCCAGCTTAATTGACTCTGGTGAGCAATGTATCAAGTGTTACGTGAATTTTCTTATTAGTTGAGTGCTGGAAAGTTTAGAGTAGTTTTCTATAATGATGAGTGTAGAGTATCTCGCATTGAGCCAATCTTACCTAGATCCTTCAGCCTGTAGATATCCTTCAGCCTGTAGGTGTCTTTTTTCATGAATTACTTCTCTTAAGAAAGTTCTACTGATTTCCCTATTATTTTTTTTATAATCCATATTTCCGTTCACCGATATTCCAACTTCCCGATATATTAGCATCACTTCCCTTCCACTTCACACTGCTTCCTGTAATTTTCAATTGTTCCTCTATTGTTTCTTTTCTCATCTCCTCCTCCTCCTCAAATTCTTATTTGTACTCAAAATGAATTATTTTTCCTTGTATCGGAAGGCTTCAAAACAACTCAATGTGTTGTATTTCTCGTGTTTGTTGCTCTTTACATACATCTGTTGCTCCTGATTTTGCCGGCCGGCGCCTCCCGCATTGCTCCGCGCTCATGTGTTGCCTCTGATCCGCAACGCATACGATCTTTTTCTCTTTTCGTTTCACACCTCGGTGAGATTGAGACAGAGAAAGAAACACGCAACACTGACTGACTGTTGCCGCTTCCTGTATATCAATTACCGCATTCCCGATTAATCCGACCCGTGTGAGCACAGAAAAAATTTTAAAGTCCCAAAGATCAACATCTGCGGAAGATGACATCAGTGGAAGAATCTGGAAGCAATTGAAAAATTCTCTAAAGAAAATGAAAGCAGCTCTAAAGTTCCCATAAAAAGGAATCAACTTCAATTTCTTTGATAATCCTGAAATGGTCAGTTAGATCATAAACCGCATATACACCCTGTAAGCAGACGTTTGGGATCATTGAAACGAAATCACAATAATTATGTTCTCTACCTTCCAACCTCATGATACTTGAGTTTCATTTTAGCCAATTTTCTGATAACCTTAATCACAAAACTATCAAATGCCACCTTGTTTCTAGTAATCCCTTAGTTAATTCTCCTTCCACATTTTGATCCGCAGTTCAAAAAAGTGCCTCTACTCAATCCAATCTCGACCGTTCAGCCTAATACACAAAACACTTCATAGTGCATATAAGTCTCTCCGAATATCCCTTTTTCTCTGCACCCTCAGCTCTTTTTTATCGCCCGTTTATCGCGTGAAGGACGGTACTCACTCAATTTTTGATACGGTGTGCCCGATTTGCGGAGCACACCTCAAAAGACCAGTTGACGCTTATATCACCGGAAACAAACCGATTGGCACCCCTCTCCCTTTCGCTCTCCCTTTTTTCACTGCTTCTGTTTGCGTTTCGGCCAATTATTGCCACCTTTCGTATTATGATCCAAATGACTGTATTAGAAGGAAAAGACGATTAATTTTTGCATTTTTATGTCTGACGTAGAGAGTTTTGCTTCCGAACAGGTGCCGCCTGTTTGGGATGAGCCGGATCACGTTGGAAGGAAGACAAATTCTGTGGCACATTTCACTATTGTTTCAGCTTCTCAGCATGTATTTGATCCAGTTATAATTTTTTCATTTTTTTTTTTTTAGTATGCTTCAATTTTTACAGTTCTTTGTGTCCTCCTACTGGATAATAGTTTTCTCAATCGATTTCTCGGTCCCAAAGTTTAAAGTAGGATGTTCCATGTATCCAAATACTTTTTTGACTAATTTCTAATAATTTTTGAAAACAAGCCCGGCGACTTTCCCCAAAACAGAAGTATGTTTTTCCTCTTCGTATCAAATTTTGAACTGTAATCCTTCGGAATTCGTTGAACTTCAGTTTCTAAAGATTTGACACACTAATCTTGCAAAAAATTCAGTATTCCTCTTTCATTTACACTTTTAACATTTATATTTCTACTCTGCCAAAAATAGTCTTGTTTGTTTTACCGCCGGTGTTCTTTTCGAAAGAGCACCTGGTCAAGCTCATGAATATTTCGATTCCTATGAATCTCAGCATTTTTCAGTATAATTCCCAACTAATCCCTCAATACCCCTCATTCAACAAAGTTCCACCATTTCCAGTTATCTGTTATTATTTTGTCTAACCGCACCCCCTTGCTTCCAGTACAGTACAAACAATAACACACTCACTCGGGAGGTACGGTAAACACACGTGGGTCCACACGTTGCACCGTATTCCGGATCGTTTTTCAATGTTGTTTCCAGTCTGCCAGTCGACTCAGTTACAACAAGACAATCCAATGACCAAAGAGTGAGAGAGTGTGTGAGACGAAGACACGCAGACATTAACAAAAGCGCCAAGGAGAAAGTGGGCGGAGCAAGAGCGCAAGGCTCCGCGTGTGTTTTCATAGAGTTTTCACGCATTTACCATTTACAATATTGGCATTTACTGTACTCACCTAATTTACTTCGACTCATATCTCCTCAAGTGTCGATTCTCTTCAAGTCCGAATAATTTTCAGAGAATGATACAGTTGCTGCTGGTTGGTATCACAGTTGTAGGATCGCAGCATATGACTCTCTGTGATTATTATGAAAAACTTGGTGAGTTTTTTCGATTTACGTTTATGTATACTAACTGCCATAACTTTTAGGAGTAGCAAAATCAGAATGTGGGCACATCATTAAACCACAGAGAGATATCGGATTCTTCAATCCTCAAACGTATGAAGCACCCAATACTTTTAGGTAAGTTTGTCAGCTGCCGCATTATGCAAAAAATTTTTTTTTTCAGATTCAGCAGTTATAATCCTAGCACCAACAATGTGAATCCCCAATTCAACGTTTTCCATTCATTTTCCAACAGTAGGTATCTCTTTTTTCCGATTAAATTATCTATCCAACTCTTCAGACCTTGTTGGTACTCTTCCCCTCTGTCGAAACTATTTTCACTCTTGTATGAGCTCATCGGCCTGTGAATCAGGAACAATTTGTACAAACGGAATCGAACAAGGTTCATGCTGCACAAATCCACACCAATCCAGTTGCCCTTCAGTCACCTCAATGAATATCAATTGCAGAAAAACTAGAAGTGTCAATTGGTAAGTTTATGTTTGAAAAAAAAAACAAAAAAGAACTAGGGGGCACCCGGAGTTGAACCGGGGACCTCTCGATCTGCAGTCGAATGCTCTGCCACTGAGCTATACCCCCACGGTGGAAAAACGGAGAATAGTGACAGATAAGAAAAGCGGAAAAGAAGGAGAAGAAAGGAAAAAGAGAGAAAAGGAATAAGGCCAAGAAAAGACAACGGGAAAGATAAGAGAGTGTCTCTTGCAGGTGCAACAGTGATATGGACTGCCGTGGAGGATCAACAACAGCATCGATGTGTTGTCCAACAGGGTGTAATTATAATATGTGTGTGCATGTTGGAGCACAAGTTTTCCATCCGAGAAGAAGTATTGGTGAGTTAGAAGGGTTGAACTGTTTGCGAAAATTTGATGAATGTAAAGTTTTTTTTGTTTTTGATTATTTTAATTGTTATTACAATTTCGTCGTCTGTTGTTAGTCCGATTTAAAGCTGCATGAATGGTTCTCACCGTGAATAACTGCGACAGTATTTCACCGCAGTGAATTTCTGCAACAGCTAGATTACTGTCGAAGTTATTCGCGGCGAGACTCATCCGAAATAAGTGAATCGGACTGACAACAGACGGCGAAAATGTAATATCTAGAGAGAGTCTTGGCGTAACTAAAACTGAAAATCAAATCGTTAGATTTATATTCTGAATGCTAATCAACTATAGCTTGTTGACTAAGCTGCTCAGCTACCAGCTAAGTTTTTGATCTTTATTAAATCTGAAGATTTACTTTTTGCTATATTTTCAGTATTCAACTCTCTATCCCCAACTGCTGCTTCTTCTGATCAATGCCCTGATCCATTCCAACTCGGAGTGAAATGTGTTTCGTCAAGAGGTTCCAATTGGTGTCACACTGATAATGATTGCCGAAGTGGACTCTATATCAGAAAGTGAGTTCTTATTATCTTTCGAACCCAAAACTCCTCATTCCCCTCCAGATGCTGCGCCACAAACTGCGGATACAATACGTGTGTAATGAAGTTCAATGACAAGTGGATCATCGCTTAATACCTCAAGTGGATTCATTCAATTAAATGTGTCTGTAAATACGTCAATTTTTGGGGTTTTTTCCTTTCCTGCAGAACCAGTTACTATATTTTTACTCAGATTCGTTCATCTCTATTCTATTTATCCGAGTGTCCTTTTACCTTTTCTGTCTGACTTGCTGAGAAATGTTCGAGAATTTAATTTATAATTACAAAAAATAATACGATTCAACAATGAATACAGAATCCGTGATTTGTGTTTCCACTTTAGTTCTCTGATTGACAAGAGATCGTCGAATCTTTGCACTTCTTGACCACTTTCAATGGGACTAGTCTTTTGTAAAATATCAAAATTAATAGCATGGCGACAAGAAGAGTAGTTGCTTGAAGGACGATGACGTAACGGTATCCCGAGTATTTGAAGATAGCTCTAGAATCAGATATTTGAAAATTCTGGAAGATTTATAAGTAACTCACGTTGATGAAATTGATGCAATGACTGGCGCCAAGCTTCCTCCCAATGAGAAGAATCCTTGCATTGTTCCTTGTTTTCGTGGACCCAGAATCTCAGAGAATAACGCAGGTGATGGAGTTTCAACGAATGGAAATGCGACTCCGAAAAATACGATGAAGCAGAAGAAATAAATTGGAAGGGGAACTCGTGTAGTTTCATTGCACCAGAGATATTCGGCATAGCATCCACCAGCCTCTGTAGTCTCCATGCCTTTTGGCAAAAAGTCCAAAGGTCCAGAATAGAATCCCCATGGATACATAAATGCCTGGTAGAGGAGGAAGAATGAGAGACCGAAAAGCATTTGCTTCCTTTTGTCACTAAAAAATTTAAACCATTTTTGTGATTCCCAGAACGTCAATCTTACATTTTTCCGATTCTTGTGGCTCCCTGAGCAATGTTGAAAGAAACCGAGATTGCGCTGCTGATTGCCAATGCGATTCCATTGTAGAAGATTGAGTCACTATCCTTCCAGTCAGTGTGCATCAACGGTTAAGATTAACCGGTCAATCGAATAATTTAACCGGTTAATTAACCGATGAATTAACCGACGATTAACCGGTGAAAATTAACCGGTTAATTTTAACCGGTTAACCGTCGGTTAAAATTAACCGACAATTAACCGGTTAATTTTTTCACCGGTTAATTTTAACCGACGATTAACCGGTTAATTTTTTCACCGGTTAAAATTAATCACGGTTAACCGGTTGAAATTGACCGGTTAAACAGTGGATTCACCGACAGTTAATCGGTAGAATTATTTTTTCCAAAGCGTTCATTAAGTCATAAAAATGATTTTTTTAAACCTAGCCATATTTCATGATCTTTATCAAGAATTTATAAAGATATCCATTTCAAACGGAATAATTCATATTAATCGAGGATGGGCAAATGATATTTAAAAGTAACAAAAAACTCAGGCGTAAAAGTCGAAAATTACCAGTGATATTAAAATGATGTTTAAAAGTAACAAAAAACTCAGGCGTAAAAATCTAAAAGTAATATGGAGAATCGGGGATGGGAAATCCATTACTCAGTAGGATATCTGGCGTTTATTGTGAAGTCATCACTATCCGAAAAACTTTCATCATCTGAGTTTTCCTCGTCGTCTGATTCCACATTTTCATCTTCGATTTCAGCTGAAACTGCTTCTCCACCTCCATTCTTCATCATTTTCCTGCAATAATAGGAGTAAATAGTCACAATTCAAATTAAACCTACTCCAATCTATCCATTCGTTCTTGATGAGAGAGCTCATTAACTAGAAGAAGAGAGTTTGTGGTTTCCAAATTCATTCTATTTCTCTTGATTTGTCTGAAAATGTCGGTGCATCGACTGAAAAAATCTAGTTTAGAATAAATCGTCAAAAACAACAGTACCTAAACGTACGCTCTGAAACAGCTGAAGAAGCTGGGGAGCTCAAAAGCTCTGCAGCAACAGAAGATAATTTCGGAAAGTTATGACTTTGTCCACGCCAAAATTGAAGCGGATCTTCAAAATTGGGAAACTGTTCGAGTAAGCCGCATAATGTTTCTCCGATTGAAACAGCATCATTTCCTTCTGTTCCACGAATTCCGCAGAACTGAGTTTATTTTATTATAATAGTTAATTGCAAAAAACTCACAAGAGTTTTTCTATGAAAACTTTCTTCAACGAAGCTGACATGTAGAGAATAGAAGTGAAAATTTCTTCTAAAATCCGAACATCCATCCGTAATTATTGTGAATTTTTTAACATTTTCCAATTTCTTTTCAACGGACATCACATGTTCATCACTCAAAGTTTGAATTAGTCTACGCATTTTCGACGCACTGGGAACTCGAAAAATTTCCTTGTATTCCTGCAGCAATTCCACAAAACGTTTGAACTCGAAATTTTCACAAAATCGGAATGGGACGAGTCCTACTGCTAATGCTCTGAAACTTTTTCGTAAATTAGTTAAATTCTTTTCCTGTTGTCCCACCGTGCAAGCGACTTCTCAATGGCGACCAGGAGCTCTTTTGGTGACATTTCTCCATCAGAAGATATCTGAAATTTGAAAAATAGTAAAGTCTACCGTTTCACACATGAAAATTACCGGCATCTTCGTAATTCTTGCGAAGTCTTCTGGATGAATGTTCTCGAAATGATATCTTAAAGCAGTTGTGCCACCAGAAAAAGATATTTCTTTGCAGCATTTTGGACAGGTTACACTAGACGCATTTGGATCCGGTGGTTTGTCGAAAAACTGCCAAACGATCGATTTTTCGCATTTCTTTGGCTCTCTTTTCAGTTTTTTTACTTTCGGCGGCATTTTTTTTTGCTGGAATATAGAGAAGATACAAAAAATATATAATTTAGACGTTTTAACACACTTTCGCAACGAAAATGTTCGAAGGAATCACAAAATGCAAAAAAAAATCACGAAAAAAACAAAAAATTCAAAATTGTTCACAGTCCGCAATTTCCGGTGACGGTGTTTGCGTACACGGTCAAAATTCACCGGCGGTTAACCGGTGAAAAGCGATTAATTAACTGACGGTTAACCGGTGAAAATTTATTTTAACCGGTGAATTAACCGGTTAATTTCGGTTAATTTTAACCGGTTAATTAACCGAAAATTAACCGAAAAAAAATTTAACCGGTTAATCGTCACCGGTGACACACACTGCTTCCAGTTATAGAGAACAGTTGTTAATGGTGATGACATTCTGTGAAAATGTGTTCCTGTTGATTTGACTATCGGTAAGAGCACTCTTACACTTCGATATTAGTAGCTGTCATATTCACAATCATGAATAGATAAATACAGATCAATGCAGCTGGGATATCAAACATCGGAACCTCGACATCATCTTTCTCTTGTTCTTCTTTAGTCACTATTCCAACGTAACTTTCATTGAAGAAGAAATAGACAATTACACATGCCAGGATGCAAATGAAGACCATCAAGTACGCAACAATCGTGTACATGTTGATAACGAATGCTCCGACTCTGACACCTTCTTCACCCAAAGGAGTGAAAACGGCCTGCAAAGATGAGCTCAAAGAAGTCATTGAAATAAGAGACTTACCGAAATAACCGGTCCGAATGAGAATCCAAGTACAAATCCACCAGTTCCAAATGAAATTGCTCGCATTCTATCTTTTGGTGTGGATGCCATTGCTGCATAAACACGAAGTGCAGCAATATTTCCAACTCCTAATCCAGTCAAGAATCGAGCAAACATCATCATCCATTTTACATTTCCAAAGAAACTGAGAAGTCCATACCATCCTTGACCGATAGCTGCTATCACGAATCCGGTGATCACTGGCCATTTGACAGACATCGTTTTTTGATTCCAGTATCCATAGAGTGGGTTTGACTGAAACTTTTAGCATTGAATTTATCACTCGATTTCAGAACTTACAATAGTACATCCAATGCTACAGGCTGCAACTACCCATCCTAAGAAATCAAAGTCTGCAGTTTTGTCCAGCTGAAATTATCACTCAACTTGAGAATTCAACTAAACAAAACTCACTCCACTCAAATATGGCCACATAGACATGTAATAGACAGAAATCTGAACGCCGACCACAAATTGAAGGAAAATACAAATCCACATGGATCTCCAATCGGTTTGCTTATCACTTGATACATTCATCGATGTCATTTTCACTGTTTTTTCGAAACAGAACACAATGAGAAAACAACTTCTGAAATGGAGTACTTGCTGGTGTTTAAATAGCACAACGCCATCTGAATAATCTCTCTTTTTTCAGTATTTTGTGGAGGCATTTCACTTTTTATCACTACAAAATGCGGGTTTCTCATAGATCAAATTCCAAAACTTGTCGTTATCATAAACTCAAAATACTCATTCTGACAAGAATTTGTTCGAGGAAGTATTTTCATTCCTGTTATTTTCATTTTTTTTTATTTTTACATTTCAAACACTTCAAGTGAATAATACTGGGATTTTAACCAATTCTTTTCCAACTTTTTAAAACTGTTCACAGTAAATTTCTTCATTCAATCTCTAACATGCCGATCAGCGCTATTTTTCAATTTCTGGTTCAAAAGAGGTGGAGCGTAAAAAGTTAAACAACAAGGAATGTTTAATTTCTCAAGGTACCATGAACTCCTTCCCAGGGACCAATTTCTTCCCGCCAAAACACTACCGACTGTCTTATTACCTCTATTAATTGACACGACATCTTGTGAAGAAACAACGATTCTACAACGCATACCTATTTTTCACTATCGCCTTTGCTCCATTATCTCTTCTTGGCGGGTTCTTAAAAGTTGGTTTTATTGATTTTTTTTAAGTTTGCAGCTCAATTTAGTTTTTCTTGAATCAGTCTTGATTTTCGATAACATTTCCATAAACTTCTCTAATTACTCACTTTGAGTACAATTTTTTCTGTTGCTCTAAGTGCTTGAATTCAAATAATAAAAAAGTGTCTAATTCACTTGTCTCTGAATAATTAAAGTGTCTAGAAAGATTCGAATAGAGAAATGGGGTTCGGAAAATAGTTGATTGTCTTTTTTGTAGTCTCCTAGTGTATTCCATCAGTGTTCTACCCACACTCATGGTCCCCGAACAATAATCACTTACATGGAGTTGATAAGGAACATTTTTATTGATGAAATTTTATAACCTAACAACTAAAGAAACAACAAGTTTAGATTGCTCATTTCATCGATCCCTTTGACATCTTCTCGCTTTCGGACTTTTTAATCACTTTCAACGGTACAAGTCTCTTGTAAAAGATTAAAATGAAAGCCGCTCCAACGAGAAGGAAAACTGTTTGAAGGACGATGACATAACGATAACCGGTATATTTAAAGATCGCTCTGAAAATGATGTGGTTCAAAGACTCAGATCATTTGGACATACGTAGATGAAATAGATGCAATGACTGGTGCAATGCTTCCTCCGAGGGAAAAGAATCCTTGCATCGTTCCTTGTTTTCTCGGACCCAAAACTTCCGAATATAAAGCTGCAGATGGAGTTTCCACGAATGGGAATGCTACACCGAAGAATACGATGAAGCAGAAAAGGTACACAAAAAGTGGTACTCGTGTTGTGTCATGACACCAGAGGTATTCAGCATAGCAACCTCCAGCTTCTGTAGTTTCAACGCCTGGCGGCAAAAAGTTCAATGGTCCCGAATAGAATCCCCATGGATACATGAATGCTTGATAGAGAAGAAATACAAAGATACCGATCAACATTTGATTCCTTTTATCACTGAAAAGATTCAAAAGATCATTCCGGTACAATCACAGTTCGCATACATTTTTCCGATTCTACTAGCTCCCAACATCACGTGAAATATCACACTGACGATACAACTCAAAGCGAGAGTAATTCCGTTGTAGAGAATAGAATCACTATCTTTCCAGTCATAAAGAACAGTGGTCAATGGTGTTGACATTCTGAAACATTGTATGGTAATTCTAAAAAGGTGAAAGTTGATCTTACACTTCAACGTTGGTTGCGATGATATTAACGATCATGAACAGGTAAATGCAAATTATTGCTCCAGGAATATCAAACATGGGCACCACCAAATCATCATTCTCTTTCTCTTCCTTTGTAACAATTCCAGCGTAACTTTCTTCGAAGAGAAAATAGATCACAATGCATGACAAGAAGCAGATCAATGCCATCAAATACGCAACTACCGTATACATGTTCAAAACAAGGAAACCAATTTGAATACCGTGTGCTCCGAGAGGTGTGAACACTGCCTAAATATACAAGATTGTACGAAATTGTTCAACAATTAATTCACCGATACAACAGGACCGAACGAAATTCCAAGAACAAAACCTCCTGTTCCAAAAGAAATCGCTCTCATTCTGTCTTTTGGAGTAGAAGCAGTTGCTGCATATACCCGTAGAACAGCAACATTTCCAACTCCTAATCCCGTAAAAAATCTAGCGAAAAGCATCCACCACTTGATATTTGTTGACACTGTGAGGAGCCCATACCATACTTGTCCGACTGCTGCTATCATGAATCCCGTAATGGCTGGCCATTTCACAGACATCGTTTTTTGATTCCAAAATCCATAGATCGGATTGGACTGAAACTAATTCATTGAAGAGCATGGCTCTTGTTTAGTACTCACTATAGTACATCCAATGCTGCATGCTGCTACAATCCATCCAAGAAAGTCTACATCTGCAGTTTTGTCGAGCTGTAAACAAGAATAATTTCAGCTGATACACCTTGTTCTCCGCCTCACTCCACTCAAATACGGCCACATTGACATGTAGTATACTGATATCTGAACTCCAACTATAAATTGCAGGAATATACAAATCCACATTGACTTCCAATCCGTTTGTTTCTCATTCAATATTCTCCCAGCGGACATTCTACAAGTTTTTGAATTTCAACTTCCATTGAATACTAAAACTAACTCAGCCTCCTCCTTCTTCTTGTCCGCAGTTGGCCCAACTGATCCCGTCATTGTGTAACGTTCTGAAAAAAGAAAAAGAGAGTTCAATCGTTTACAGAATCAAAAGTATTAGTATTAAAAAATGAATGTTGTGTCCTGAAAATGTCAGCCCTGTGCATATTTATATGAACCAAAACTCCCTCCTCTTTTAAATTTGAATAATCTGTACTTGTCTCTAGAATTTGCATCCTGAACCGCTTTTTTGACCTCCCCCATCGAACTCGGCTATTGCATCATATAGCAAAAAAAGTCTCGAGTAGAAATTGTCATCATTTATCATGAAAAATTATACAGACAAAAGAAAATACTGAAATCGGGAGTGAAAAGCTAAGAGTGAGATCATTTTGCTGGTAAAACTATACAAACCTGGGGAAAAAAGTGGAGAAAATATGGAAACATGAAAAGATAAAATTGAAAATTCTACAGTAGAAATTTAGCTAACAAGAATGTGTAGACTGTTATCACTTCCAGAAGAGACAATGTTCGGAACAAAATCAACACGAGGAGAGATTGGAGCTGTTGCTTTTTCCTCGTAGAGCATTCCAGCATGCTCTTCGTATAATTCCATACGATCTCCATATAAAGTTGATTTCATCTCAGGCTCTGGTTTGATACTGAATAGTTTCATTTGCTCGTCGTCCGATGAGATCCGTTCCCAAATTGGAAGTTGGGAATTCGGTCCGTTTGGTGTTCTGAAAAATCAAATAATGAGGAATACATATCAACTGAGACTTCATAAACTAAAAATCGAGGTTGAAATGACTCACCCAAACTTGACGAAGTTCGTGAAGTAATCGGCGGTCATTTCACTAACAACTTTGTCGGTCTTGTTCATTCCAAGTGGCGCTGACATGTAATTGCAGTCGAAAAGGTATGAGAGTTCAGAAGTATGAGTGCCTCCGGTGAATGGAACCACGTGTTGTAGCCATCCCCACATTTGTTTGCTTTGATGGTCAAACGAATAACCGTAACATTCAGTTCCTCTTCGTTGGCAGTCTCTCATGAAACGGTAGTTTCCGTAATTCGCGAACACATCCGAAATCAACTGAAATCAATAGAATCGGTATAAAATTGATTGACAGAACACAACTTACATTAACATAAAACAATTTTCTTGCTTTCGGATCAGCCCTCAATGCGGGAGTGTCTCCGTAAACCTTCTCGGTCATCGCCTCAATCTTTGACCTGGCTAATCCGCTTTTCTTGGACAAAACATCGATGGCACTGTTAATTTCCTTCTCGGTACCACGAAGCAGACCAATTGCACCTGTAAGAGATAATACTTCAATTACTGTTCGGAAAGGATTTGTTGTAGATCTTCTGGATAATAAACTCACAGAAAAGAAGTGCTTCGTATTCTCCTCCTCCAACAAGAGATGGTACATGTTCTTGAGTTTCTCGGAGAATCTTCAGATTGTGTGGAAGGATATCTCCATCGACAACTGGAGCCAGTGGAAGTTGGCATTCTTTGAAAATGGTATTCGAGAAGAACATAGTCATACCAAGCCTGAAAATTTGAGGTTGAATTCTGATCATACTACAGTTTCAAATCCATTTCAACCTTGAATTCCCGGAAACCGTATACTTACTTTGAAGTGGGTAGTTCGTTGAAAAAGTTGAAGATGTCGACACTTTCTTCTCTTTTCGTCGCATAGTCTAACTTTGGTTTCCAGCCGAGGCGTTTCGCCCACTTCTTGCAGTATTCTCTGATTTCTTGCTTGCTTGTTGTTGCCCAATGACAGTATGAATTACCACCCATCACGATTTTCTTGTTGAAGAGACCCTTGGCAAGTGGAGAAAACGAGAGTAGGTCGGCTGCAGCTGCCCCGGCGGATTGTCCGGAAAGAGTGATGTTGTCCGGGTCTCCACCGAACGAAGAAATGTTGGAATGAACCCATCTCATGGCTTCCAGCATATCAAAAAGTCCAAAGTTTCCTGGACACACGTCATCTCCGGTAGACAGGAATCCCAGAAATCCGAGACGATAGTGACAAGTGACCACAATGATTTCACGGGAAACGAGTAGTCTGCAGATGTTCTTGGCTGTATATCTTTCTGCAGAATCCATTACATATCCGCCGCCGTGAATGTAGAACAATACAGGGTACTTCTGAAATGAAACTTTGATTTATTTGTCTTTGACGGAGGTCTTTTGAGATTTCGTTTCCGGTAAATTCCGAGAGAAAAAAGTGATGTTTGAAAATCTCACCTTATCTTCTCTGATTTTCGGAGCGAAGACATTCAAATACAGGCAATCTTCACTTTGATTTGCTCTTGGCAATGCTTTATCCCATGGCATTTCCTTATGAATTGATCGGTTCGGATACTTGTTACATTTTCGAATGCCATCCCATGGCTTTGGAGGTTGTGGTTTCTGCAAAAATCATCAAGTTTTATTTCCAGCTGTCTATAGATAAATCATGACCGAACACGCCCGATGAAGGTCATATCTTCAAATGACCACTACAGAGAAAAAACTGTCTAGATATTTCGAAGAATTCGGCAAATTTCTTCATTTCTATCAGTAGGTGTGACCCAATGCTGACGTCAAAATCGCATACTAGTTTATCAATAAGTTTACCTTGAACCGAAGATTTCCAACTGGAGGCTCAGCGTATGGGATTCCATGGAAGACGTCACAGATTTCTCCTTTTGGAGTTTTCACTCGGAAACTTTCAAGAAGTCCTTGTTGAACACGAACAATCTGGAAACGTTGAGTTGAGATGAATCGGAACTTTGAAAAAGGCTTACCGAGCTTTCATCCTTTCCAGACTTCAAGTTTGAGAAGCAAGTGCCCATGTTGCTCTGGTTGCTCGATGTTCGAACACGGGCTGAAAATAGAGAAAATAAGAAAGTTTGGAACATGAGAACTCTTTCTAAAAATGTAATCCCAAAGTGTTCCCTATACCTACCTTTTCGGATTGGAAATAGTAATTGCGGCATCTTGAATTTGCAATGACACTTTTTTCGTGGTTTGACTTTTAATTTTTGAAAGTTTGTAGTAGGCTTTTCAGTTCCTCTGACAGGATAGAGATGACTGAACGGTAGCTGGCTCTCGCTGCCCAATCTCGGCCCTTTTAAATAGTACCATGCTGGTAAATTTGATGACGAAGAGAAATACATTTCAAGATGGGCGGAGACTAGAGAGATCACGAGACGCAGGAAGGAGAAGACCAAGAAAAACGTCTCCGATGTTTTCTGAAATGACGGAAGAGAGAAGAAAATGAAGAAAAGAAAATAAGAGACGAAGAGAATAGGAATATTACTTTGGTAGAGAGATGACTCCTTCTTGCAGGTCAGATGGACGAAGAGTCAGTTACCGGCATAAACAGATACATACTAGATATGTACTTTCTTTATGTAGTTTGTGGAAGACACAAATGGACACACATAAACTTGGAAAATGTTTGTCAAAATGTTATGACGGATCAGATAATGTAAATGAGGAACAATCGAGGAAAACAAGAATGACATGATTTGGAAAATAGGATAACGTTCGAGGAAGAGAGTAGAAAAATTAACCAAACAATTAATGTACTCATAGTCAGATGACACTTCGGAGAAACAAATAAGTGGATATTCTTGGGGTATCCCCATTTGGAGTTCAGTTAGTTGATGATTGGTCCTTTCACTCTAGTTTTTTGGGCTACCAAAAATGCAGACTTATATTTTGAAAAAAATAACAAAATACCAATCAAAGAACATTGAACAACAGATGTGATTCTCTGACCAATCTATCAAGAAGCGACTTGTTTTCTGTAGAAATTTGCTAAAACTAAGTGCGTCAGACTAAAAGATAATGAAAAAAGGATGAGATTCTAGGAAACTCAAAATGTAAATAATAAAATAGGACCATATAAGAATACGGGCTGTTCAAAGTTCTAGTTTTTGTTGTCCTTTTGTTACAGGTTTTACTGTACATGCGTTCCATTTTTGCATAACTGAAAGATTGCTTTTTGAAGCTTTACTTCCGTTGTTTATTCCAGACTATGTGAGCCCAATCATGAGCTCTATTTATATTTCTGGGACTACTTCATCAGAAAAATGTTGCTCTTTTTTACACCGATTAGAAATTTCGAACTGACATCTTGAATTCTTTAGTCTTTGTTTGAATTATTCCAATTAAGAAACAATCTTGAAATTGCAAATTATTGTTGTTGTGTTCCTCCGTTTCCGCTACAAATTTACGCCTTTTTTTCTGTAATTCACTACACATCATCATTATCACATGTTCCACTCCGTTCTTATTTTGCACACCTCCTCCTTTGTCGTATTGTTTTCTGATTCAAGTGCATATTCTGTCCGATCATCGAGAGTTTTCCATAGTTATCATTATTTACCACTGTAACTACTTCTCTGTAATCTTAGATCATCAACCTTATAGAAAGTTCGAGACTCCTTTTCGGGCTACATTTCCTGCTGATCGGAAAATTTGATCATGGCTATACTGGTAAACAGGTTCTCAAAAACGCACACTACAACTCTACCTGTAGTTTGTGACAGTGGAATTCCTTTTTTTTCAAATTTCTCATCAGACACAAAAAAAGGATGAGATCATCTTATCTCTACTCTCACACCCTAAGTTTCAATGATTTTTTTTTCGAAAATGGAAGTTTGCAAATCGCAGTCGGAAGCAATATCATCACATTATCGTAAGTATACACATTCAGGAAAAATGTGAATCATCGCTTCCCATTCCCTAAATTGACCAATTCTGTTGATTGTACGTTTCGGCTAATACGCGTAGAATTGGCATTACCCCTAATGTGAGCAAGTAAATTGAAAAATACGTATTTATTTTTAGTACCTATCTGGAATTCGACAATGGACCAAATCACGTTCTAACTTTTGAACTAGACTAGTTTCTTGATAAACAACTTCAGGATAAATACGAAAATATTGTCACGACACGTATCGTTGAATCAGCGAGATGATAAAAATGTCTCGAAGTTTATTGAGAAGGGGTGGAAATGTTGTTCTAGGGATTTGAGACTAATGAACACTATTGAGCTGAAAATGACTGCCATTACCAGAAACTTGAGAGCAAAATTTCATGAGAAATTGAATTCGTTTGAAGTTCAGATTGAAATGAACATTGAACCCAAATTTATTGAACCTAACAATGGTACTCAACTGTGTCCAAGTGCATAATCCTGTTACAATTTGCACTCATTTTCCAAATAATACCTAAAATGTTTCTTAGTTTACTCATATTCACCGGGAGTATACTTTGAGCCGTTTCAGCAATCATAACGTCATTATTTATTTTTCTTAAATTTCAGAATGGAAAAGTCGAGAACAACCAGATGATGTGATGTTTTGATATTATATTGTGTCACTCACAATAGATGACAAAAGTACCATCACAAATATAGGTCGGAAACAAGTCTCGTGGACTTCAAAATAGTAAAAAAATAGTCAGAGATCACGAACTGTTAAAAAACTGGAACACGGAGAAGAAGAAGTGAGAAAATAAAAGAAGAATAACCTTTGAATTCTTGACTCAGTTTCAGATGAAGGAGGTAAGAATGAGACTATTGAGAACAAGGTTAGTATGATGACCGACTATGGCATTTAGCAAGAAGGAAGAGAGAAGAGGGGCTTACAGGCAAAAGTGTACAATGCCGTATATGAGGAAAACGACTGATTGCGGAAGATTGAGTGAGAGAGGGAAAATATCTGAAGAGAAGCAGATGACATTGGCGGCTTCTGTGTTGCGTAGTCAAAAAATTAGAACTGGAAAGAAGTAGAGAGGAAGAAGAAAAACAGATGAGGAGGAGGTAGGTGTGAGGTGAAAAAAAATGAAAGAGGAAGCTAGATACGAGATTTAATTCCTAGAATTTTTACATGTAGGATTAATGAAAATTCAGAATTTCCTCTTTATCACTATCCTAGTTGATTCTCGAACTCACCAAGATCATGGTCTGATCTCTGGTATGGTTTCAAAATCGTTTTGATAACATTTGATGACGTCGAAGTCCCCTATCAATCATACTCTTGCAAAACTTCTTGAAAATTCTAAATCTGTTTTCTCGAATCAGTCTCTTTTATTCCATAAACACTTGTCTCTTTCGTGATATTATCAATCACCTCGATGTGTTTTGGTTTGATTAGAAACTGTTTGATATTGATTGTGACTATTAGTTTCTTTGATCCGAACCCATCCTCAACTTTCATTCCTTGGCAATCCAAAAGTGACTAATTTGATTTCTAACACTTTCCATTACTTTCCCGTTCCTTTCTTCAATTCAGTTTTGATTGAATCTAAAACGATTATTCTTCGGTTTACTGAAACCGCCAAAAAAGGGAAATTTCGAGAATCTCGTTAGTTGTTCTTTTTCTTCTCATCAAAATGGTTAACGTCACTTTGCCCTACAGGAGAGGTGATCAGATGATCGATGATTTTATGGTGTAAGTGACTGAGACTAGAATCAGTTAGTGGGTGATACAAGAATACACACAAATACATGATTTCAAAGTTTACAAATCACCGCACAAAGTATTCGGAAAGAGTATTGTGAAATTGGAAAAGTGGGGATCTTTTGAAAAAAGAAAACAAAGATATATGTAGAAGAAGAATGAGAAGAGATTTGAGAAATGGCAGAACGTCGGGAGATGATGGCAACGAAAGAACCAGTTGGAGATGTCTGTTCGGGTGAATGTGGCAAATCATAACCAACTTTTTCTCTTCTTTTTACTTATTCGAACTTTCTTCCGACAACTTGTTTTTGTTTTGTTGTTTTCTCTTTCTGGATTGTCGTTAAAATGGGAGGGGTCCTTCTACTGGTGACAATTTGATTACTAGGAAAAAAAGCTACTACTACGATGTTGAATCCATCCGGAGGAAATGGCTGGAAAATTTAATAACTGGAAAGAAAAGTGCCCGAGTACAGAACGGTAGAGCCGGGATGGAAAACGTTCGATTGGTACGATAATTCAACGAAGCAACCGCCTTCGTTTGAAAAAACGAAATACAGTATTCACTTTCAATTTAGCAACTTTCTAGAAAATCATATTTCGACCTAATTCATGGGAACCTACCTCAAGTGCGTTTGAGCTTTAGTAAACTTCTGATTTCAAAGGGTTTTTTCATCTTTCAACTTTCCTAGTTTCTTAATAATTTCCACCACGAACAGGTCTACCCGCTCATCAGTCTTTCATGCTTCATCTTTCCAATTTTTGATCTCTGTCTTGATTGCAACATCAGAAAAAACGATATTCCCGAACCTTAACGTTGATCAGACATTCGGACAATATTCATTGAAACCGGTTCAGAAGGCAGGATTACGTGGTTTTGGCGCAACCTATTCAGTTTTCTGTGTTTTTTTCTCGATTCGACAAATATATGTATCGAAAATCTTTTTGACCCGCCAACGCTTTCGTTGGTAAAGGGAACAAGTTTCGATTTGAACTTGAAACTATATACGAAATCATAGAGGAATTTCAATGAATTCTAATCGAGGAAGTCACAAGAAGTTAGGTTCGAGGTCACTGTTGACTGGTCTTATCAAAGCTTTTGATAGTAGAGAAAGCTTTCTTGATTATCAAGCTAAATAGAAAATGGAAAGGAATTTAAAATGAAACAGAAAGTTTCGAAAGAAATTGAAACGAATAAGTGAGAAGGAAGGGGAACGGGGTCAATGAGATTCACCTGGGAATACTTTTTTATCCGATTCCTCAGGGATGAACTGAAGAATATTTTGTTAGTCGTAGAATTTACAAAGTTAAAATTGTCCAAGGTGAGCTTTCGAGCTCAACGAAATTTGATGACTGAAAATCATCTTCTAAATTCCTATCAGAAACTTTCGAAAATTCCTATCAGAACAGGAACACCATACTATCTTTTTCCCAAATTCAGAAAAACTCACCTCAAGCCGCTTTCAGTGGTATTGTGGTAGTGATTCTTCTAAACTTTTTTTCTATTTTTCATTTGCTCAAATTCTATCTAATCTTGGTCAACTAAAAATATGAATATCTAATCTTTAATGCTTTGTTATTCAAAAATCAATCATTAATAACTTTCAGAAGTGGGTCACCTGACTCTGAGAGTTATTTTGTCTCTGGAGAAATTAGATTTCCCTTTTCAGCATAATTTCCATAAACCCAATTACATTAATAATAAAAGAAACTCACCTCAAAAAAGCATAAAATTCCAAGAGAATGCAGCGCAGTGGCTTTCTATTCGTATTCAGATGAGTTTTCTTCTTTTCTCGTATCGCATGACAACCAGCAGAGAGGTGCTTCTTAGTGTGTTGTCCCCCCAAATGCAGCTACCTGAAAAATGATATTCGTTGAAGTGAAAATAGGCGAGAAAAAAGGTGTCGCAATGACTTCCGTTTCCGTTTCACACCGAGTAAAACATATATAATAGACAGGTGTTTTTGGCTCGCTTTGTGTAGTTTTTTTTGTTCGTCAAGGGTTTTTTTTTTATTCTATTGCGGTTTTGTTGACTTGGTTAGTGTTAGTCGTTATGAAGAATCAGAAAAAAACATACCTCGTTTCCTTGAAGTATCAGTGTTGCTGAAAATTTGATTTCCGACAGCCTCGTATGATTCCAATCATAGTATTGTAATTCGTTATCTTTCTTAAAAATTTGAATGTTTCATTTTTTCTGAATTCTTTAGTATACATATGTAGCTATAACAGAAAAAAAAATTTCATTACATAGAATGGTTGAAAAATACAATGTGAAACATTCGAATCTGTGAAAAATACAAGAAAGTTTCGGGAAATTGTCAGTTGTATCAGGAGAAGTTAGTTAACCCTTGAAGTAGACAAAAAACTGGAACAGATGAAAAAATGAGAGGAGTTGCATGAATGGAGCAAGGTTCTGTGAGATTGAATCGGGCGAAAAGTTTGAGACTTTTTGAGAAAGAAATATGAAAAACCCGGGACAGCCAAAAATGCTCTGAGAAGAAAATGGCAAAAAAATGGTGGAGGTGTGGAGGTATGGGGTTAGAGGAAACAACAGAAAAGTAGCAATTTAAGCATTGAATCGAACGCCTGCGAGTGCCTTTCCGAGGTATCCCAGCTCTCTATTAGTAGCCTCCATGTCGATTTCTCCGTTCGTCATGACTGGTCTGAAAGTTGCTCGGTTTTTTTACGTGCCCAGTATATTTGTATCTCTTACCCTTTGAGAGCTAGGACAGCCGATCCGCGCTCACTAAATTCACTAGCCAAGTACAGAGGACATGGAAGAGACACTGGAGAGTAGATGATTTGATGGTTGAAGCACAACTTGTATGTCAACATCTGAAATAGAATTACTTGATACATAATATTCCAGATTCAAGATGATACCTCCAACTCGGAAATATCCTGTTTAGTATCAGTTGTAGAGACAAGAGTATACTTGGCAGTCTTGACGGTTCCCTGTCTGGCAACAGCTCCAGCCAAAAAGAATTCAGTCAGAACTGGGCTCACGATGGTCTCGTCGATGACTGTTCCTGGAGTGATGTTCACAAGGTTACCCTACAAATTTAAAATCAGTTTAATGCGTTAGAAAATTCAACTGATTACCTCGTTCTTCTTATAGAGTCTGGTATTGTGCATCTTCGAAACAGCGATGAGAGTGATATGAGGTTGCGAACCATCTCGACGGGAAGCCATCCAAGCTTTCTTGATGGTTTCCATGTAGATCTCATTGATACGTGAGTATTGTCCCTCGGTGACCCCACTAAAGTAGACGTAAATGTGCTCAAATCCAGTTGGGAATTTGGGGTTAGAGCCTTTTTCTTTCCGATTGTCCAATGCATCTTTGAAGATTTGGGTTATAACTTTTTCAATGATTGGCCCATAGTTCTGAAATTCAGAAGAATATAATACTTAAAAGATTTGTTCTAAGACTTACATCTCCTGACTTTCTTGCAAAGACGTATCCTCCATTGAACTTCAATGTGTGGTCTCCAGTGTTGGCACTGTATCCAATAGCGATCGGAGCCTGCAAAAAAATATATGCTCAGAAAAGGGAGATTCAAAACTCACATCTCCACCTCCTCCTCTCTGTGAGATTTCGAAACCGATGAACAGACGTTTCTTGCTGTCAGCTCCCTCAAATGCATAGTTGAGTCCTCCCAATTTGACGTTGATCTGAAAAAGAGGATTTGCTTGATGCCAACCAAATGAAAGCTCAATTAACCTTGTTGACAATGTTTCTTCTCGTCTGTCCTTGTCTCTGCATCTTCAATGCGGTTACGTACTTCATGTCTTGTGTAAGGATGTCGAATTCTTGCTCCAACGCCTTGATCTGCTTGTGGTAGTTGTGCTCGGCTTCAGTAATGAATACGAGAAGTTGAGGATTGTGTGGTTTGGCCCTCTCGAAGACGCTCTGAAAGTATTCATGTTCGGAAAGTTACAATATAAAATTAAATTACCCGAAGGTCATCGTTCTCGATGTACAAGAAGTTTGGTTTCGCTACCGACATTCCCATATCGGTCATCTCATTCGCCAGCGATTTGACGATTTCCCTGAAATTTAGAAAAAAAATGCGTTTCAAATCCTAAAAGATAAACACAAAAAAATACGCTTACATATCAACTGGCTTGTTTCGAGTAGCGACAACAGCCCAGACATTCAAAGCCTTCGGCATGAAGAATCTGTAGATTCCAAAATCCGTTCCCTTGAATTTGGGGTTGTTCCAATTAACCGATTGCCTGCCATTGATGTCAAATACGATTTTTGGCTTCGGAAGAATATGTCCGCGAACTGTCTCACTTTCAGGAGCAAGTTTCACTAGTCCGGTTGGATCTGAGCCAAGTTTCAGAGAGCACACAATTTTGTCAGTGAGCGTTTTGCGATCCGACGGAGCGGTGGCTGACAGCTAGAAAGAAACAAATTCAATTATTTTTAGGACAAAATATTAGTCTCTACAAATTTTTTAACACTAACTTTTATGAGATCGGCCTGCTGTTGATCAGTAATCTGCTCATTATTCACCACCTGTCCAGGGCAGAGAACCAGAAGTTCAGCAGGAATGTTCAAAAACTGCCCGTTTCTTCCTTTCACAACGATAGTGAACAAGTCAGGATAGCTGAGGGTCGTCTGATATTTCTGTTTGAAGTAATCCAAAACGGACACCAGCTTATCGTCCTTATTTCTGAATGTCTGCTTGCGGGCGGTCTCTCCAAAACCATGGATTTGAATCATGTCTCTGTCGTCTCCCAACGCTTTGCATTCACCGTAATTCTCATAGCAGAAAAGACCTGAAATAGCGACAATGAAATGCTTCGTTGAAAACTCAAAACTTACCTTTGAAGGCATGAACGACAGTGAGTCCCCACGATGAATTCGCCGTGGTGTTCGGAGTAAAGTTTCTGAAGGTGCCGAAAACCTTGAGAAGGTCCACTCGAGATGGATGGAAAAGTGTTGTTTTGACTGCAAAACGATTCTTCAAATATATTTTGATGAGGTTCGAAACTTACGTTCCGCAGCCAAATAGAATGCAGCTTTGGCCTTTTCATCCTTTCCTTCCAGGGTTTTGACGGACTTGGTGGCTCCGAAATGCTGCTCCCGCATTCCGGGTCCTTTCACTTCTGGGACTTCGAAGTCTTTATTGCATTTCAAGTAATGTACACAATTCCCGATAGTGAGCACTTCAGGGCTAAAATGAAACAATAAACATGTAATCTGGAATATATTTCAACATACTTTTCAAAGACTCCTCCGGATACCAAAAGATTCAAAACCTCAGGAAGAGTTCTGTCGATCAGAGCAGGACGGATATTGGAGGTTCTACTGATGTCGTTTGAGGAGACTTGGAAGGAGTCGGCCACTTGGCTGATTGTGAAATCAGTTCGTAGAAGATGAGGTCTACGGCAGATCTCATTTTGAACAAGAGACACTTTGACTTCCTGGAAACTAATAGGTTTGTCTTGAACTTTTACATTTAGCACATGAAACTTACGTTCGAGGGAAGCTTGGAGAATGAATACAGACACGCTTGTCTGTCGTAGAAAAATGGACCGCCCTTTTGAAGCTCTGGGCATACACTACAAGCAATCTTGTAGGCCCTGGAGCATACGATCTTGTCATATTCATGCACGGCACCTTTTCCTTTCGATTTGGAAATTTCCTTGACTCTCTCGGTGCCGTTTCCTTCGAAGATCAGCTTGATTTCAACGGCGTACTTGTAGATTGGGATATTTGGTTTGAGGGCTGTAAAGGTTTGGATGTTAAAAATGTGATGAGATGTACTGAAGAAGAAACTCACCCATCTTTGTCAAGTTCGTAAAGATTTCCACTGGAATTTCTCCCTGAATCGGGTTTCGTTTCAGCTTTCCCGCCAATGGTCTGTTTCCGACACCACCAGGGTTTCCGTTCAAATTCACGGCTCCCATTTGCTGGTTGATGACAGCAACGTTGGCCATTTTTTCAAGGTTCACTCGGTTTATTGTTATAAACCGCTAAAAAAATGAATGTTAAATTGAAATATCAATTTCTATATGAAAAGAGTTTACACGAATAAGAAAGGTTCTGATAGACAAGAAATTGAGGAAAGCTGAGAAATTTTTTTTTAGAAAAGTGGAATGATAATAAAATGGGATTCCTGATTTTTCAGAAAATACTCCCATAATTTTCACAAAGTTCTTGAAACAACCATGGGCCCTGGGAGCCAACCTTGAATCCCCAAAATTCTTTTGAGACCCACGAATCGAAACAAAGTCAAATTTTTGAACGGGTTCTTTTTCGAATATGGGTAGATTCAAGGTCACATAGATGTCCAAATTTTCTTGTAGAAAACAAGAGGAATAGGGATCTCGAGAAAAGTGGTCTACACCTGTTCGCACTTCGAAGGGTAGATGAGGTTATTGAGATTGAGGATACAATCTCTCAGATTGGGGAGAAGAGGAAAAAGAGTTGAGAGAATGACATGACTGGTCGAGTGGAGGGCTCAGGTCTCCCCTGGGGGAATGGGCGGAGTCAGAGACGGACCAATCGTTTGCCTCTACCAAACCGTTATGCCACGCCCCTGGACTACTGTCAAAGAAATCGGGCTCTAATACAGTTTAGTAAAAATAGTGATTCTTGGAAACATCAAAAGCCAGATTCGCAGGTGTCAGAAAAGTGTCCAAATTTTTACATAATTTGAAACTTCACGACGGAAATTCGAAGAAATCGCCCTTTTTCGAAATTTCTGGCAATTATCGGGATACTGGAGGAAGGCTGTAGAGGTTGATGTGGTATCAAGCTATTCAAGATAAGAATCCTTTGCATTCAAATTTTCAAACCAAAAAGTTCAGAGCTCTGAGATAAGCTGAATCTTAGAGCAAGGAAAATCCCATAGGAATACTACTTTTATCTCTTTCAAAAGAATAATTGGGACACTCCTTAGTCGTTCAAAACTAAGGATGAGCAATGCCGCATCGAATCGTTCAATGTTTTTGTCTGCGTCTCGTTAGACCGATGAATGAAATGATAAAAAGCTTGCAGAAAAAGTGAAAACAACGCAACAGAAAAAGGTACGGAGTGGTACGGGCTCTTCTCTCTTTTTCTCTATCAATCAAAAAACGCGTTGCGTCTGGGTCCAGGCACAGTGTAAGAAGAAAAAGAAAGACAATGTTCAAAAAGATTCAACTCGACGGAAAATTTTACTTGCCAAGAAGCACCAGACAACCCTATATAAAGGAACCAAGCAACCACGAAGTGCTCTCTGACGGCAGTTTATTTTCATTAGGTGTACACTTCGAAGATTTTCAATCTCAATTGGTGTTAAAATGGAAAGGAGGTAATGGTAGAGATAAGTTATTTCCCGCAAAAACCTATTCTCATTATTTAGTACTGTCAGCTCGCACCTGTCTTGTATTTTAATCTCATAATTACTCCACTAAAAAAGACAATCATGGACAGTCCACTTTGTAAACAGTCCGCCTTGTCTTGTTGATAAACACAAAAAAGGATGGGAGACCGTACCTTCTTTTTTTGGTGTACATAGAGTGTGAGAAATCCATTACATAAGGAGAAATTACAACGAGGGCTTATTTGAATACAATTCGAACACTCTTTGTTTTTTACACATACGAATGTGTACAAAAAACAGTATGCAGAGACAGAAAAAGTGGGGTCCTGTTGTACAAATGACACATTTTGGGTCAACTCTAAAGTTCAGTAACACTTGATCACGGTTTGAAAAAAAAACAAAGTACAGCTTGGAAAATCAACTTTTTTCGCGGAAATTTTAATGTAAATCTGTATTCATGTGCAGTTTCTTAATAACTTAAAAACAGCAATAAGTGGCAACATCTGCCATTCTTTTAAATTTACCTTGACCCATTTATGATAATCTGATCTGCCAATTATAATTTAATTGCGACATTCTCGTAATATGAGAAAAATTAGACCAGATTTAAAAAAAGGTTCGAAAATTTGAAAAACGGCAAGGTCAGTTTGTCGAGTATTTGTGTACAGGTCACCGAGAAAGTGGAAAAAATGGAGAATGTTAGACATTGAAAGAGAGCAATGCTGATTTGACTGTTGAAAAACGAGTTAGACAACTGAAAGTTTCAAACTGAAATTTGTTGATAATGTTAACTGATCATTCCACCTCTTCTACTAGAGCGTGAGTCTGCTCTTCCCCGGTTATCAAAATTGATTGAGTAAACAAGTATTCTCGTTATGAAAGCTTCAGATGTCTGGTCGTAACTTCCATCCATCTTCACACCGTAACCAATTCTCTATTTTTGTTTGATTCTTTCTCGATTCGTGCTACTGATCAGAAAGTGTCTTTTCTTCTCAAAAACTGCCACGCTTATCATGTGCTTCCTAGAGCCACGCTCTATCATAAAAATCAATTTACAACCTTTCATTGCGTCCATTGACTCTATTTCGTCTTCTTCTACTTCTCTCACCCCGTAATGACCACTATTTCCATCGGTCTGTTTCTACTCACAATCGTCCTTATAACAACATGTAATCCATTACAAAACGCAACCGAAGTTATTGAAAAACCCAGAAAACGGTTGTATAATCCATTGGTTTGCTATGTAGAGACTGAAGGTGAGATTTCTTATTTGAATTAATGAAGTGAATCTTGAATTCAGGACAACTATATGGAGTTGATTATCATGAGAGTCAACGTCACGAACCGTGTGGTCCAGATGTGAAATATTGCCAAAAAGTCACTGCGCATTTTAGTAAGTTTTATTTTTGAAAAATTGTGAGATAGCAAGTAGCTAGTAATGATGTTTCAGTTGCTGCTGGTGGAGAGATCACGAAAATCACGATGAAAGGCTGTGATACTGTATCATTGCTTCCTCATTTTGCGGGATTGGAGTGCAAGGTAATCTTTTATGTGCAAACTTTTTTTGTTCTAACAATATAAGTGCAATCCTCAAATTGACACAAAAGGTTCTCCAAATCTATTTTATCCCAGGGTAACGGATGTGCTGAGAGATCCGAAGGAGATGAAATCTACAATGTGTGCTGTTGTAATTCAGAAACTTGCAACTCAACAATTCAACCTTCTCTCTTTGTTCCCTTTTTCATTTTCCTTATCACCACTTTCGTTTTTTTCTAACCCATGCTCTTCCGTTCCCATAACCTTTGACTATTTACGGTCACAATCCGGACATTATGTATGATATTTATTGCCGTTTTTTTACGACTGAAAAGTCAATTGCCAACAATTTTTCTTTTGATTATGATTTATTTTTCAGTTTGATACGGGACACTATAAAAGTATGGAGCTTGATTTCAAGCTTTTGGCAAAATAATTACAAAGAACAGTAATGTTCAAATTAATGTTGAGGAAAGACGAAATTAAGTGAAAATTCAAAACATAAAGTGAAATCACGAGCTCCTCTCATTCAGTGGAATGTCGGCTTCGTTTAATGCATTTTCCTTACCAGTTTTGAAAACTAAGTATATGAATACGTAGATTGCAGCTATCAGTAGAATTATCATTCTGTAAAACACAAAAAAACATTCTTTGTCCAAAAGTTAAGAACCCACCCCGATGCAAAAATAACAGTTTCAAAGCAACATTCTGTCCCACAACATCTCTGGAACTTCCAACATCCAAAAATAATGGTACTCACTGAAGAGCCGTCAGTGAATCGAACCTGAAAATGTTTACAAGTTATAAATATTTAAACACTTTTTTCTTGCATTTTCCATTTCAGGATCCTTTCCAGCTGGATAGTAACATGTTCTGGAATTCCTCCAGAATGAGTAGACCAATCCATACCAATAATAACTTCGTCCTTCAATTTCAAATGAAGAACTTTCATCTCGGATTATTAGGTGTCCATCGGCATTTTTTGTGAACAACTTTTCCGCCTGTTCTGGAGAAAAAACTGCTGCATAAAATGCATCAGTGTGCTCGGTACGGTCACTGAAAGGAAAGAAACTTGAAATACAAACTGATAACGATGAAAACGAACTCGGTGTCTGTCAGGAGCCTCATGCGTTTTACTCGTTTATGAGGAGCATTTGTGTTGGCTAGTACTAGAGAAACGAAGATAAATACTACAGTAGCGACCTTCTGGTACATTGAAAAAAATCAATTTGTGACCAGTGAAAAACGAAAATAGTGGAAAGTTAATGTGGGCGCAGGCAGCAGAAGACACACATTGAAAGAGATACTTTGGGAGAAGGCGAACAGATGGACAATGTTTTTTGATTCTTGAGAAAACTGAGAATTTTTTCAAGAGATCAATTATCATTACTGTCACTTAACGAATTTGCAACTAGCCATTTCGAGATCTCTCTATTTTGATCTTGACACACCCATAATTATCTGAAGATTTTTTCCAGATTGTCCATTAGCTCAATACTGTTCTTCTTTGTAATTTTCTTCCATGTTTCCCAAGAAAATCAGCTTACAGGAAATGATTTATTCATAAATTTATACAAAAAAGGAAAATATGGAATTAGGTTTTGTACATATGAAAGAAGTCAAGATGCAAATGAAACAACCTAGGGGAGGTATATGCAAGTGAGATTAGAAAAAATACGAGCATTCATAGATGACATTATAAGAAAATATTCGAAGCATACTGACTGGGCAAAAGCATCGACAATTACCATCAAAATCGTCGTAAAAGTAACAGCTCTGTAATTAAAATAAATCAACTAGAGTTAATTCCAAACACGATTTAGATCCAGACTTTTGACTAACCTCCCCACGAGAAGAGCATTGATTATGACAAGTATATGGCCAGTGTCTCATGGATACTTCGAAAATTAAATAGAAAAATAAAAATACTTTAAAAACCGACATTCTCGAAAGATGGAACTGCACACTTCTGAACAGGGGGCGATCAAGAAAAAGGTGAGATAAGACGAAGTGTGAGTACTTTATGTCTGTGGCGTGCAATCGAACTTCTTTTCCGATCTTTTGTGTTTCCATGCTTATTTTTTGCCTTGCGATTCTACCCGCCTCCTGGTGAATTATTAACAGGAGAGATGGGATTGACATTGGAACGGTTCAACTTCCAAGCTGAAAAAAATAATATGAACAGTCAGTATCCAGCTGGTGTTCAACAATTTGTGAACCTCTCCGATGTCTGATGTTGAAAAGCAGATGAAATTTCGTAATTTTTCTAAAAGAAGATAATTGAAATAAAATGTCAGGGATCCAAAATGAGAAAGAGTTTTGGTAGATGATGTTTAACATTTCAACCTAAAATTCCATTGGATAAGTTCAGTATTTATCTGCAGTTGTTCAAAATATCTTTTATTAATCTGGAATGGAACATTACGCAATTAACTTGCGACTAATGTTGTCTAGACAATGAAAGGAATAAAGGAAATCATCAGTTGAACGTTATGAAAATTTTTCAGAATTCTCAAGAAACCAAGTTATTTAAACACTACGTACAATGAAAGACGGTAATTGTCCCTCAACCATTTTCCAATCATCCAAAATTTTGAACCAAATTAGTATTTTGAAATTTTGAGAGATTCTAACATCGGGAATGCAATAACCTTTGCCCCGTTCTTTTCCTCAATTCTTGAAAAAGACAGCAGCTGAAAATAACAATACTTGATGTCGAATATGCAAATTAATCCTTCCTGCTTTAACCGAAAACTCTTTAGTCAATCACACCTCAGATGTTTTGCTTTGTTTTACATCAAATACATCCATTTTTCCCTTGGTTTTGTAGCGGAAATTGGAACAGTCTGAACGTATTCACTCATTCTCACGTATTGGTCATGTGTGCGAATTGAGATTAGTAATCTATAATAGAGTTTTGTTCCAAGAACTGAAAAGTTATTAGCTGGTTTTGAAGAAACTGAGCAGCCCTACTATCGAATATACTGTATATCTGCCGTCATCACTGACTTTCTTTGTTTACCATCGTCACATCCTTGCAACTCTCATTAGTATATGCGTATACTATATAGTTTTGGTTCTTTCAAAAAGAAAAACAACATTAATTATGCTAACAACAACAATGCGAACTTTTGAAGTAAACAATATCCTCATCAACAGAGTCTGATTCCACATCCCGTATCATAGAGCAAAGATCTTTCAGTATGATTTTCGAAGTTTGTGGCCTCTTTCTTTCGAAGTAAAGGTGTAGACTTCTTTTCAAGTTCCTTGTGGGAAAAAAGTTTTGAATCAAATCATTAGTTAACTTGTTCCACTTTGGCAGACAATGTCCATTCACTCGAATACACAAGGATCTCTTTTCAAAAAGCAAAAATTCATAGTTTCTGCTACAGGAAACTTTCTTTTGAATGGAAATACGTATTGTCTGTGAGATTAAAGCACAGAAGTTCAACACAATGATCCAACTGGTCCCGCGTAAAATTTTATGACCTTTGCAATATTTCAATAGAAATTAAACAATTCAAATTCTTTTTTCGAGATAATCTATAGAAATACGTAACTCCGCCTCTTCTCCTTTTAATCCCCTCTACTCATCTTTACAATCAAAATACTTCTAATTTCTCCATCACTTTTTATATTTCATAGAGCACTTTTCTCACCTCCCAGAACCCACAGCCTTGCAATTCCTTTTTTTCTGATCCTAATTCCGTTACGTAGTCTATGAAGACTCGATCACTCACCTGTTTTCCTTCTCCCACGCACTCGTTGTTTCCAGAAAAAGAATGTCAGTTGTTGGTGAAGTTGGCTCAGACGGAATGCTCGAGGAGCCGACGTTTGCGGTTTTCTACACGATTCTGGTGCTCATAAGTGATGTATTCTCAATATTCTTCATTTTCACTATCTTGACTAGATCGACGGCAGATATGAAACTATATAAATTTGTATTGTTGAAATTAGCGGTAGGTTGTCTTATTACAAACTTGAATAACGATTTCTGAAATTCAGATATGCGATTTACTATTCAATTTATCCACTGCTCTTCTTGTAACTCCAGATCTTTTATGTCCATTACCAGCAGTAGCCGTTCGAAGTCCAATCGGAGGTCTCAGTGAGACACACGCGTTTCTGACGGTGATTTGAGAATCGCAACACAGCTAATGCATTTTATTCCAGATATCGCTAACTATTGCAATCGCGATAACAGTCTTCACCTCAATCAATGACTGCTGTTTCATTAGAGTTTGTATTTTTTATCAGTGGACTCACTTCTTGAAGAAAATCTACTCCTGGAAGTAAGCAACCTTTTTTTCATATTAATTTCTTAACCTTATAACGTTTCAGGGGTGGTCTTTTTTTGTTGCTGGTCAATGGAACTACCGTTGGCGTCATAGTTGTTGCACTTTGGTTGGCTAAAAGAACTAATGAGGTAGGTGGAAAAAAATGGGAAATTCGCAATGTCGGAATTGTAAAATCTCATCTTGAATCCTCTGGAAACTGACTTGTTTTTTCAACTCAATGTGATTCAGTTCCTGATTCAAATATATCGTTATTAAATTTAAGAAACTTAATTCCATTTTTTGTTTATCGAGTCTATTCATGTAACTCCATTATGACGCATTCTTTTTATTGTTTTCACACTGAAAACTCTTCTCCATTCAATTACATGTTCAGACTAGAATAAACCTAACTGCTTTTAGAGAAGGCGAATTTTAATTAGTTAATAAGTTTGTACAGTTGAAAAGAAACACTAACAACATTGAAAACCAATGACGTTCGAAATTTCAGGAGTTTCTCAGTGTTGTGGCAGCTGAAAACATGTCACATGCATTGGGTAATTATGCTTTCGAACCGGAAACCGTATACTTTTATGTCGACATTTGGAAACCACAAGTTCTTCCTCTGATGGCTTCTGTTTTGGCTGGATTGGCACTGATTTATATATTGAATTTGCTAGCATCTAGACTAGTCTGGAGAGCCATCGCAATCAGAAAAAAGAATATGTCTTTCAAAAGTTATCAGAATCACAAGCAACTTACATTGTTGGTTCTATTCCAGGTATTGATAATCATTATTCAAACTTAATGATTCTAGATTTTTAATTTTCAGAATTTGGTACCAGCAGCCGTACTTTCTGTTCCTCTTCTTCTCGTCCTATTCTCTTTCGCGATGAGTTATGAATCAGATACATTTGCTGAAGCGATCAAGCATTTCGTCACGTTTACAGTAGCCATCTACCCAGCTTTGAGTGTAGTTTTGAGGTTAGTCACGTACCTTCCAAACTCCGAAAAACTCCAATATCTTCAGTTTCTTCTTCATTCAACCATACAAAAAGTTTCTCATGACAATCTTATGCACCGTTTCAATCCGTCGCTCAAAACAACGAGTTTCTGATGTCAGAATGTCTAAAAAGTGTTCATTGGGTGCCGAGGAATCATTCGACAGTGTTGGCTATATGTGAAGGAAAAGCTCAACTTTCAAATAAAACGGGATTAATCTATCATCTTTTATTGAATCTACATGAAAATATGAAATGAACGTGTTTTATGATTTCTTGATGCTTTTTTCGATTGGAAGATTGAAACTATCATGACTGCTTGCTGTGCTCAACTCTCTCTAAAAACTCATTGTACGACAGAAAATCGTCTTTCTTCTCGACTTCTTCCGGAGTCTGCACAATCAATAATAAGATTAGGAAAAACTAGAGAATAGACAAACCATCAATTTTGACTTCTGATCCGTTATCTCTTTTTTAATGACCATACATGCGTAGCACTTTCCAAAATTGTCATCAATACAATCTTTACAAAAACCAGACTGACATTTCACTTCTGAACAATAGAGCAGTTTTCCAGCATGAGTCTTCTCTTGACAGAGGAAACATTTTGCCGTCTTGAAAATTCTTTCGAAGACGTGTCGCTTCAAGAACGATCCACCCGCTGAGAACTCTCTGAAATCAAAGTTTCAAGGATCAGGGTTGACGAAAAAGTGTTAACCCTTTGTGCAAAGTCTCAATCCTTCTCCTATCTACCATGAATCTAATTCGGGCTCTAGCTTCCTTCCGATGCTTCTCTCGATTTACCAGACACTAAACTTTCGATTTGTTTAGTGAACTGTCTAAGTTATACCTTATTGTAAAAATGTATCAATCGAACTCTTGATCTTCTAGGGAACATGAAAGGCAGGAAGTAGTTGAGAACGATTCGACGGATAGCGAACGAGAAAACAACCTGAAATTTCAGTTAACTTATTTTTAGTTTTCGTTTTATATTTTCCTGGAACAAAGAACCACAGAGTTCAACCTTCTGATCGCAAGATATACATGTCTCACTTTTCTCACAACTTCCCAGACATGCTTTCAAAACTTAGGAGTCTCCAATTCCCACAATCAAATTATTCTTTGATCCCTTCGGCGCACTTTTGCTGTGGAATTACCTGGAAGAGAAATGAGAGAAGAAGTGGAACGCCCAACCAATAGATCAGGATATCAGTGTTCGGGGACAATGGCTTCGTTAGGCAATGTTCATTGGACAGAGTCTGTAAATATAAATCGATCAGCCAGACTGTAGTATCCCACGTACTTGATCAATCTCGAGGCTCTCATTCGTTGACGTCATCGTCTTCAAAAAATCTGCAAGCACACCTTCTCCTGTAATGTTGAGTCCAGCAGGTGCACTTGCTTTCTGTTTAATCTGTTGCCTGGCCGATTCCACAACCTAAATATAGAAATGAAACAAATGAGTAAGAGATTATAGATGGCGTACTGAATCAAGAAAAACAAATAGATAATAATCCAGAATGGAGATGACGGCAACTGTGAGGGCGAGCACAAACCACTTGAAAAAGGGACGAACGGCTTTGGATCGTTCAGCTTTTGTTGGGAAACTGGAAACGAACTATCAATAAGGAATGGAAAAGTTTGTGGAAAACCTGAATACTTCCATAATATTCCATTCCACTTTTTCCTGTTTCGAAAAATGAGACAAGTGAGTTTGCCCTTGGCTTTCACGAAAACGATCGATCATCCAAAACTCTCTGAAAATTCTTTAAGTAAGATGAACAGGGAAAAATATGAAAACTTTGTAACAAATGAATTGGAAAATGCAACATCATCCTGATACTTCCGAATCATTCCAACAGAATCTCGGAAAATTGTGTAGACGAAATAGATGAAGAAGGCTTGAAAAATTTGCTTGGACACTCCAACAAGCGCCTAAAAGATAGTGATGTGGTTGTTTTGATGATGGAGGGCAACCTTGAAGTAAATATTTGCAGCTCGAATCTTGATTTTCAAATCAGAGAGTCTGTATTCGATTGCAACCCGTGGAGTTTCAACCCGAACCGAATGCAATTCAATATTGCTGTCTTCTTCCAACTGTTCCGTTAATTCCATAACATCCATTATATCCTTCTCAACAGTCGGATCTACGTGACTATCCTCTAACTGATTCTTACAGATATTCATCGATTGAACTCTTCTCTGAACAGCCTGAAAATTGAAACTACTTGATAGACTGGTATTTATATAAATGACATCACAAAGTCCCTCCACGTTCAACTTTGGGCAAATGAATGCATCAATAGGCCAAATGATTGCATCTTTGCAAGAAGTCACCAACTCCGTTGCAATATTTCTACACTTGTCGATCCCTTTGTTGAACATTTCCTCACAGTTTTTTGACATCTTGTCTGCCATTTTTTGAACAAGCTGAAAACGAATTCAATTCAAAAATCTCAACTAGATAGTCCTACCGGAGTTTTGAATTTGTGCCAAATCGGTGGCTCTCCAATTGTCACATTGTTAATCAACTCTTCAGCTGGCAACAATTCATCAGCAATTTCATCGTCTTCTGTCAATTTTCTGTTCATTGATTTCTCCCACATTTTTAGAATTTGCTCTTTTCGTTTCTCAATATCCCTCAATTGACTTCTTTCGATCTCAATTTTAATATCAGTTTTCGTTTTCTCCTTTTTCAACAATTCCATGAATGGGGTTATCAGAGCTCGAGTCTCTCGAGAAACCGCTTTCATTGCTCGTATTCCTTTGGCTGAAAATATATCATTTTTTGAACTTACAACTGATTATTCCCCTCCCCATCAGCTTCTCAATCAGTTCTTCCAGAGGGCCAGTTAACAATGCTACTCTATTAGCCACAATTTTCGACTGCAGTTCAATATGACACATAACAATTTCGGATGTAGTTTCATAATTCGACATCATATTTGTAAACGGTCCCTCTTGAAGATTACTCATCACTAGCATTGTGAATGGATCTGAAAAGTTGGAATCAAAGGCATTTCTATCTTTTTAATCTATTTACATTGTCCTTGCTTTCCAAAGGCACCAATCAAAACACAGAATAGAGCACATCGAAATGTCTGAAATTGAATCCAGGTTCCCAAAAATTCAGAAGTATTCAAGACGAACCGGACTAACTGTAAATGCATACGTGGAAAACGATATGATAGTCCATTTCACAATCAACCCAGCAGTGTAGTCGAAATCTCCGAAATTCAGATTCTTCCAGCCAGCATGGTAGAGGGAAGATGAGATCAAGAGGCCTAATATGAAATTGACAAGAAGACGAAGACGATAATAGTCGGTAATTTCACTAAAAATTGGATGTCCATAATGAAATCGTTTTTTGCAGATCGTTTGTTCCAAACCCTTCAGTATTCTTACCTTCTAATCAGATAATCAGTCAGGAATCCTGTATTCTCTCTTTTCCTGACCTCATCTCGCTTCTTATCGTCAAAGAATCCCATTGAAAAATCTGGTACTACTCCCCTCAATCTCCACGTATCTCAAGCTTCTAGCGTTTTTTGTCCTAGAAAAAAGAAGGAGAGCATCACGTTCTACGAAGCGTGGTTCCGTTTCCATGGAATTTTTTTGTTTGTTTCGAGACAATGGAAAAGCTTCTCGAAAATTCCTCCGTGCCTTCATTCGACACCCTTTTTGGTCCTTAGCCAACAACTTTTTTTGTCGTTGTTCTTATTCTTTTTCACCATTCTTTCCGAGAAATGACAACCGATAAAGTTTGTGGTTGTAATGTTGTAACCTCCGCTGGAGTTGTTACCAGTTTGCAGGTAAGACATTTTGAAATTTAGAATCTAAAAACATTTGTATTATTTCAGTTAATCATTCTTGTGCTCACTCTATCTAGCACTGGGCTCATTCTCAACCGATACAGAACATGGCAAGTTTTCTATCCACAGACACAGCCCAATGCGACTGCACAGGCAGCTGCGGTCAGTTTTTAATTCTGTTGTTAGCACCACGAAAATTGAAATTTCAGAATGGCACATTGAAATTCAATGCTACCATCTGGAGTGAGACCTGGGTTGAGCTCGGAATGACTTGGTATGTCGCGTTCGCGGCATTCTGGCTCTTCTCAATACTCATTCTTGTCTTATCGTTTAAATACTACCGTCCCGTGTTTGTGGTTCCTAACTTCACTGCTCTCGTCGTTGGAATATTCATGAATTTATTGGCATTCGGAGTTCTTCTCGCTCGCATTCTCACCGTTTCCAAGGATTATAGAACCGATGAATATCAAGAAGCAATTATTATCTATGTGATGGGACTTTGTCTGTTTGCTGCCATCTGCTGTCTTCTCTTCATTTGTTTCATTTCCAAGTATCATACATTCCTCAGAAACAGATATGGTCATCAAGTACCGAAGGTAAAGAACTGGATTTTTATAAATCCTAACCAATTTTTCTTTTCAGTTCATCCAATCTCGAGCGAGGACGGGATACCACGACGAAGCTTACTGATTCCCCATTGAAATAATTTGACACCATCTTACACCCTGAAAATGAAAGTTTACTATAAGCTGTCTCTCGAATCACATGACAAATAAAAAAGATAATTCTAGAAATGACTACGAAAATGAGTTCTTATCATACACTTTCCCCTTATAATCCGAAGACATCACACATTTAAAATCAGCTTTATTGACCGATACACAAGAACCAAATGGAAGAATCAGTGATAATTTACAGACATGGCGATTGTAATCGTGTTTCATAAGGTTCACACTTTTTTGGAGACTATCAGTTTGTACTGATCGGATGCAGTATTTTCCTTGCTCTGCATATGAGTGAGCGATGCGTAGATGATCTTGTCGTCACTCAACGGAATGAGTGATGTTGGTTTTCCCCAGACAATGTCACTGTTCCCAATCAGATCATCAGCTGGAAAATAAAGGTTTTGAAATGAAAATTCTAAAACTGTTTACCTTTACTCCACATGCTGAAAACATAAGCTGCATCCTTCTTATTGGAAGTATTCATTTGTTCCAAAAAGCTAGAATATGAGGAGACGCCGTTACATGGGATAGCAGAAAGTCCACAGTATGCCGAAGTGTGTGCACCACACGAATCTCCGGGCCAGAATCCATTCTTCTTATTGCAAGTAGCAGCAAACAATCCGATTGTTCCAGCACAGCTACAAAGTCCATAATTTCCACCGGCGATTCCCACAAAAACATCAATCTTGTCACTAATCGATGCTCCAAGATCACAGCTTCCATCGCTTGCATTCACACCTCCTCCACTAATCAGCTTTCTTCCAAGAGTCACTCCCATACTGTGACTCACCACTGACACTTTTGATGATCCTGTGTACGCTAGAACAGCTTCGAAAAATTTACGAAGACGTGTTAAATCTTTGCAATTGTGAGTACGAGTTGAGGCTTTTGCTGCAGAGGTATCTTGCCAAGATGTAGCATAAAGTTCTCCTTGAGTGTATCCTTTAGTTGTGAAATAGGTAATAGAGTTGTCCCATCCTGTGGCTTGAGAAGAAGTTTTCAATGCACTGTCTGAGTTTCCATGCAAGAAAATAACAGGTGGGCGAGTAGCTTTTGTGATCGCTGAGGTGAATCCACCATAGCTTCCTTTTGTTCCATAATCACTCCTCACAAAATCATATGAACTGTATCCGTTGCTGAAATTTTTACAAGAATATCCAACTATCTCAACTCTAGCAACGAACCTCTTCAGCCAATTCTGAAAGTCAGTGGAGAGTGGGCCGGTAACAGCAGCAGATGCTGACCCGACAATTGCAAGCAGTAGAAAGATAGAGTAAGACATGTTGAATGCAAATGGAAACGATTGGAGCACAAGTGATCGGCTTTGCCTTTTTATACCCAACACGCCGAGGACATGTGTTATGGACTGTGTGTCTTGAACACTGATAACTGACGAAAATGTGTGTAGGCGAGAAGCTCATTTTTACAAATTGAAAAAGGGGAATAGGAAGAAGACGAAACAGTAGACCAAACATGTGTAGGTGTAAGTGATATCATATGGGAGGTTCTGTGAGTTGAACGATGTGTGATGTATGGGTCGGCAAAATTTATTCTGAAACCACTTTATTTTCCAGAAATCAGTGCAAACGTGATGTAGGTAGGATCTTATTTTGTTCCCATCATTCGGAATAAGTGTTTTGACACATAACCAAATATGGATTCGTTTAGTTTTCAAATGAAGTTTTCAAACTTTTTGGACACATCAGGAATAGTTTTTCGGACCATTCGGTTATAGCCCAACCTTGGAATTTCCGGAGACTGATACTCCTACCGAATAGGTTGTTCTCGGCCACTTTCGACCTCCGGATAGTTCATTATCTTTTCGGAAACATCAGGAATAGTGTAAGGTCATCTCGGACACATCGGACACATTGTTTAAAGTCATTCTGGACAATTTCGTTATGTCATGTTGGTTGCATCCTGTAAGTTGCGGTACCGAGATGAAGGAGATCTGTAATGAAATGCAATTTTCAAAAAATTAATACATGCTTTTAAAAGCCAATCTATACGAATATTGTCACATCGGTAAACGAAACAAAAAAAGAAAATAAAGAAAATCGAGGTACTGAAAATTGAGTAGGAACTGAGACGATCATTTTTCTTCTCGCCTGACAGGCGAATCTGTAAAAACTCTAACTCTCTAAGCTCAAATGATGGAAAATCAATTTCTCAAAAATATACAGTGCTCAAAAAACAGACGTTAAAATTGGGACTCAGGAATCGCAGAGCAGGTAAAGGTGACTAATCTCAAAATGTTCCCCAAACTTCTTTCTAGCCTCTTCAATTTTTGAGCGACGGGAAATACCGCATCTACTGATTTTAGGTGGTTAGTAAAACTTTTTCTTTGATGAGACTTCATTATCAAAATGAGTGAAAGGATCTAGAAAATCGATTTTGGAGAAAACCGAAAATCAGGAGCCAATAAGAAAATGAAGGATAGTTGGATAATAAATGAGAGAATGAATGGACCATTACTGTTTGCTGGCTACAGGCGGAGTCAGGATGACCGGAGGTAAGGATTTGTGACAGAAGAGAGAACAATAGTTAATTCCCGGGAGCACCTCTTATCCTTGTTTCTACATGAATAACCGCACCAATAAAAAGATATACCAAGATTAGTAGGCCATAAATGAGGTTCTGACGGGGAATTAAACGGGTCCCAATTGAAGAGAAAGAGTTCGTAGTACTGTAGGAAAGCAATCTGTCTTTGAGGATCTGCTCCTTTTTAATTAGAAATCGCTGATATAAGAATGTTATCTTTCGATTTTTACAATCTTTCCTGAAAGTTTTAGGTTCGCCAATTTTAGGAATCAAAGATTGAAAAAAGTGCAAAATGTCTCGCTTCGCTCAAGGATTGATCTCACTGATTTATCAATGAGATCAATCCAAAAATTCAGTGACAAAACTTGGGGATAATTATAAATAAATTTTATTCATTCTATGTTGTGGGTTAAGTCGGAAATTCATAACACAAATCATTTAGCATGGACTGTGCGAGACCTCATCGGTTCCGAAGATTTTGTGTTGTGGGAAGTCCATCATCTCCTCGGTGAATTGATGACGATACGCTTGATGCGTGTCAAAATTATCATTACTTATTAACGATAACAAGCTGAAAAACAAATGTTTGATTGGTCGGGAGTACTGTAGCACGTACCGTGGCACGTCGTTATTGGCGTCTGGGTAGATTGTAATTAGACTTGAAAACGAGCGGAAATTCGGAATCGCCTTGAGGATAGTAGCGACCAAGGCAGTTGCAGCGTCAAGTGATTCAGCATACAATGGAGCAAGGATAAGTTCATCTCCAGATGCCATTTTAATCGCTCCGAATCCAACGATCTTTCCTGTTTCGTTGGTGACAAGGCGGGAAACAGTTCCAGCCAGAGACAAGTTAGTCTTCATATACTTTCTACGATCAAGATCACAGATTGTTTCGTCGTACTCGTGGAGTTTCTCCCAGTCGTTTTCTTCGATTTTCTGAAGTTATAATGTTGATCGATGATTCAATAATCAGATATCTGGTACCTTGCAAGTGTACCCGTGTGGAATTGCCGGAATGACGAGATCAACAGCATCCATATCAGCGAAGTTGTGCCAGAACTCGTTCATAATAGAGAAATTAAAGCGTGTTGCGTAAAGAGGGGACATCTCTACAGCTCCAAACAATGTACAATTATCTTTTCCCACATGTTTCATGACCTGTACAAACAGTTTGTTACTGATTCCTTTTCCCCTCCATTCCGGCACGCAGTAGTAATTTCCGATCGAGTAGAGCTTCTTGCCTTCGGCATTACGTTGAAGAGCCAATGATACAACACTGACGCATTCATCGTTATCCTCATCGATGGCCATGTACAACCAGAACTTCTCGAATGCAGTGCACCAGAGCTTGTACTCGGCACGTCGGTAGTTCCAGCGTTCAGTCTCAGTGATCCACTCTTGGAATTGATCGAAATACTCTTGTGTGGGGTTGAGCACAACTTTGATGCCTTTCCGCATGTTTAGATCTGCTGTCACACCCATCGTCTTATTGAGCGGCTGGTTTGTTGGGGAAATTGGATATCTGAAATATGGAGTGATGAGTTGGGATATTTCTGGAATATGGATTCATTCGGATTCCAGATTCCATTCGAGAGCGAGCACCGGCACAAATGGTCCTGGCATAGACCATTTGGGAGCATCTGTCTTCTGGGAGGAGAAGGAGAGGACCTATGGAAAAATAGAGATGATATTAGATATTTTGTCAGTGAGAGCACTCGATCAGTTTGACTTGCACTCACACCGACAAAAAACACAAATGAGGACATTCACAAAGGGAAGTAGAGACTTTCAGAATATCCATCGCCTGACGCGTCGCCTTCGATTTGCCATGATCGACGGCCACGTGGCAGACTGAGGGCTTTCTGCGTCCCGACCGAATAGGACAAGGTCAGAAATAGATGAAGTTGAGTCTCCAATTGATAAGAGTGTGGGTACCTTGTTTAGGCGCCGGCCTTATATGCAGGTCGCGAACAGACTGAAAATCACGAGACCAGTCCACTATCTGATGATAATGGGCGGGAGAGAGGGAGAGAGAGAGGGGCGAAAGAGTGTTTATCTGTCCCAAAGAAACGACACTGGACAAGGTTATCAGAGAGAAGCGAATCACAGAATCATGCTTGTTTGATTTGGATTCAAAAAAGAAAATAGTGCAGGTTCCCAGGATGCAAAAAGATCCACATTATCAGCCAGTGAACTTTGTATGGGTTTTCCGCTCCTCAATCGCGGAAAAGACACTGAGAAACACTGATAAGTGAAAAAGTTGTTATTGAAGGTAGAAAGTGAGATTAAATCAGCTGAACTTCTGATCCATACTAAGTAAATAAACCATTTTTGAACTGAAAGAACGACAATCATGAACTCAATCTGTCTGTCAGGGGTTCGGTTGACGGACGTTCCGAATCAAAGTTACGGTATTTCTATCAGTTTGTGCTGGTCTGTGGCCAAAATGATGTCAACAACTAATGAAGCCTCGGTGTCAGTGTGGGTAATGAGCGGGGTGTTTACCTAGTGTTGCTGAAACTACGATTATGTTCTTAAAATAACCTTCTTTTCGAGTCATGATCTGAACATTTGATTTGCCTCTGGTTATTGAGAATTCCGGTCATATTTCTAAATTATCTAGTTGACTAGTAGAAGCAGAAAATAATCTCCGATTATGTTTTTTCTATTCATTCCTCTAATGTAGTTTTTGGAATGGTCACACGCCTCGCTGGTTCCTAGAAACTGATATGATTTTTTTTGAACCTATAAAACTTTTTGTCTGATTTTCCTCTCGTTTTCCCGCATCGAAACCATTTATTGATAACCGAAGGTACCTTGGAAAAAATTCTGACGCAAGTCCAGAAAAAGTTACTGCGAAGGAAAAAATTAATATTTTTGGTGATAATGGATCATTTTATGTAGTCTCAAGACAGACCCAACGTCCTTCGATAGGCCAACCTTTAGTCTTGGTTTCTTGTTTTTCTCATTGAGAAATTGAAAAACTCTAGATATATGAGTTCAATGATCATCCTCTCGCTATGATAGTAATTGTCATGTCTTCTTATCTTCTCTCAGAAAAGATCACCTTCAAAAATGTGATCGTTAGTGACCTCCGCGGATTTTTGACACGAAATTGAAGAGAAATCGGTAAACAGGTGTGAAGCGGAGATAGCTTTCTGATAATACGACAGTAGACTGTAGGCGCACAATTATAACATAGATCGTTTTCTTCGGACGAACTTAGATCATTCTGATGAATAGACACTTCTAAGTGCTCCATCTTTTTGATAAAATACAATTTGACATCTTGATTTCGAAAGAGTTCAAAAAACATTTTCTTAGGAAATGGAACCGGTTTCACCAAATGTTCTCCTCATCTCAAAAGTCAAAAAGATCATCTCGTGGGTCATAGTTTTCGAAAGTCGCCGTAACAGTGATTGTCAATCACGTCATCATGTTATTTTGCGTGTTTAATGATCGCGACAGACACATGACATTCAAGGAAAAAGGATGATAAGAGGAGAAGTTGCAGTTGCAGCTCCAAACTATTGACTTTTACTTTTCAAAAACGGAGGGAGGAATTGAGATAACGAGAAAATATGGTAAACACGGAGATGAAAGTATATAAACTACGAAAATAAAAGAATAAAGAAAAATGTAGAAATAAATACTGGTCGAATGGCCGAGAAGTGGGACGAAAAATCGAACGGAACGCATGGGACAATGCTGGAAGAAATAAGAAAGTAACCGGTTATTTTTTGATCTGTTATCTACTACTAATAATTCGACAACACCGAGACCAGTAGAATATAAATTCAGTACAAACCAGTAAACGTATTTATTGAAAGATCAGTTTTTATGAAAGACAACATTTCGGATATACGATTTCAGATTATTTCAATTTCTAGAACTTCTCTCCTTTCGCTTCTTCTCCTTCTCGATAAATGCACTATAATGTTCTGCCCATATTCTCTGTTGTCTCCATAACCAAATAGCAACACTTTCTCTCTGATGAACTGTGAAGACGCTTCCATCGAATCGAGTGATTGGTACCAATTTGTCTTTGTTGAATGATCTGATGACCACTGCGAAGATCTTCACATGTAGACGATCATGAAGATTCACACTTTCCTTATCAGCACTGTCATCCGAATAACCATCAGAGACAAGACATAGAACCTGAAAATTATATCTTCAAAATATATCAAAAAGTGCAAAAGTCACCTGAAGTCTATCATGTTTTGGGGTTGGCAGGAATTGATGTCTTTTTGTCGTTTTCTTCAGATTTTGTTCATGATACATTATTCCTCCAGCGAATGCCAACGCCTTGGACAACATCGTAGCACCTCCCGTATAGGAAAGTCTCATGACTCCTCGGCGAACACTTTCAAATGAGTAATACTGATCAAATCCGAATACTACACTCGGATCTTGAGCATATTGAACCATGGCGATACGAGATCTTCCGGGAGCGATATCTACATCTTTGAGAATCTCGCAGATAAAGTTCTTTTGCTGAAATTTCAGAAAGTGTTGATGACTACATAGTGAATACTTACAATATCAAAATTGTTGATTCCAATACTACTCGATGTATCAACTAGAAACATCAGATCGATCGGCGGAAGCTTCCTGGCTGGGTGATCTCTTGGCAGATGAGTTTTCTGATTCAACTCTTCCAAATCCTCCTCTGTGCTTTCAGTTATGTCACTTCCAGATGAACTCAATACACTTTCAGATGTTCCAGATGACTCATTATCCCCCTCATTTCCTTCCTTCGTATTGTCTATTGGTGTTGGAATAGGGGTCACTTGTATTTCTACATCTCTTGGGGACGCAAAACCGGAGTCTCTTCGATGGTCTCCTTTTCCCCTTCCTGAAAATTCAAAGAATGGGATTCCAGAATAACTCAAACTCTTTCCTTTCCTGAATGATCCGTATGATGATCGTGATGGTGGGGCATTGGTTGAATGAACGGAGGAATAATCTGAACCTTGGATCCTTGTTGATAAGCCATATCCAATTGACGATCGAATTGGGACTGCATCATATCTTGTTGTTTCTTCATTTCCTCTGCATGCTTCTCTCCGTTCGCAATCTGTTTTTGCATTTCCGAATGCAGTTGTGATGTGAAATATTCGTTTTGTTTCCGCAAAAGACGCTCGGATTCTGCGATTCGATGTCGTAGACGACGATCTGAAGAATAATAAATGATAGATATAGAAGTTCCCTGAACTTACTCTCTTCGTTGTAGTTGTAGATGGCGTAGGATAGGAGTAACACTAAGATTGTGGCAATGAAAATGATTGCGCCGATTATGATCCAACAGAGAGGACCAAATCGAGTAGTGGAAGTACCTGTAACAGTCACAAACTATTTCATTTTATCACTCTCCTTTTCTCTATTTCAGAACCAGAAAAACCTACATGGAACTGTCCAAAACACTGTCTGCTCAGAGTTTTGTCTATGACAACTTGTGGAATTCCAATTAAGAAAATTCCACCAAGAAACATCAGCAATGATTTTACTCATCCATAAAGCGTTCGGTCCAACTAGGGATAATATAGAATACGTTGCGGGAAAAAAAAATCAAAATTCGTATAGGTCGCGGAGTGGTCAAAAAGGGAATGCTTTTTTTCGCATGTGCGCACATGGGCACCCATGACAACGAGATGGGCTCGGCGAGCAAGAGAAGTTGGGGACACAAAAAAAGATGACACCAAACACTAAAAAGGGGGATCGCGGTTACGAAACAAAACACAACCTTTGATGTATCCATTAACACTTTGGCATAATGGTGCAACCAAATGAGGAAGATGTTCGAAATCTGTCACTTTGATTCCCACTGTGTGAGCAGATGGTTCAAATCGGGATACATGCATATTCGATCCGATTACAATGTAGAATACGTGAAGAGGAGATGATGGAGAAATCAGAGGCTCGTTTGGAAGCTGAATTCATCCGAACGGTTTTCGAAGTTCAAGTTTTTCTTACCACTTCCACTAATGGTTGATAGCTGTTTGATATCACCAGAATTACATCAGGAACTGCCTTTCGATTTGCTGAATTCATAGTGATTCTTGTTAATGAATTGATACTAGTTGATGGACAATTATCCAGTTCACATGGACAATACGGGGCTTCTTGAACTCTTGATTCCGGATATGTTGCATTGGCAAGACTCCATTCCACTCGGGACCATGGAGTAAATTGAGCCATCGCAACTTTTGACGAGCTCATTTTCATTGTGGACATTACCTAGAAATATGATACTCACAATTTCCTTTGAAGGAGAAGTTTTGGAACTTCTTTCTTTTTTTCAGTACTCTTTGATACTTACCTGTCTCAGAAAGTCGATTTCTGCGCGATGTTGAAATGAGGTTACTTGTGGTGTTGAATCCATTATGAATAGAGCATCCACATCAGGCCATACACATCCCATGATTTCATTAAATTTGGATAATATCAGAAGTAGAAAAAACAATAATCTTGGAGGCATTTTCTTCTCTTTATGTCGTTGGTGTCCGTAGAAAAAGTATAACAAAAAACAAAAAAACTTCGCTCTTTTCTCGTCTTTTTTTGTTGTGATGTTGCTAGGCGTTTTTGGCGTATTGAAATGCGGATGGCTTTCTTTTTTTGGACGGATTCGAAGTTGTATAGTTGTTTCGGAGCTCTCATGAATAATTGAGTGATTTATGTCTCTGTTGTTCCGATGGAATCATATAAGAAATTTTGGATGAAATGAAAGTAGAACTACTGTAACTTTATCGGAAAAAAAAACCAAAAAAAATCGAATATGCACAGTCCTGATGTAGACACATAAAATCTGTATTAAAAGGGCATACTCTTCTATTTTTCCAACACCTAAAAACTTTTTCTGAATTCTCAAAATGGATCATAACATTTGTTGGAGAAGAGGTTTGAAACATATTTTGGAACGTGTCTAGTCAACTTTTGACGAGGATTCTAGTAAGACTAATTTCAATCCTTTGGAATTTCAAGAATATGATCATTTTGAGTTCATCTGAGTGCCCTTCTAATACAGATTTCACGGTATCCTGGTTCAAACGCAATCAATAAGATTCAGTCGGAAAATCAGAACCTCTATGATTCTTCTCACAAATTTCTGTAAGAACGGGCAGATCAGATACCGAATTCACACTTTTCAAAAAATTAATCTAGATTTCTCCAACATCATTCTATATAACAACAACCCTGGTTTTCAGTAATCAAAAAACAAAAACCTGAAAATTTGAAAGAACAACACAGAGAGCCTAATTTGGAATGCAAATCCTTCTACTCAATCCTCTTTTTTGCATCATTCTGTCTCTGTTTCTCTTTTTTCTTGTGTCCACTCAAACGAGTATGCACATACAGATCGAGAACATCTGTCCACGCAATATTTATCACTCCCCCCTTCTTCCTCTCATCTTCTTCCTTCTTCCTGACAATTTCATCCGTCCGGCAAACCACTTCACCGTTGTCTCCATCAACCGACCGGTGGGGGTGGCCAGTTCTTCTTTTCGCAAAAGAGCAACTGCTCGGCGCGAGAGAGGCGGGTTGGGTAGGGATGCTCTCTATTCCTCTGCAGCACATTTGCGCACTTATGTAAGTACTATAGTTTGCTTAGTGATTATTGACATTAGTGGTGACTCCAGTCAGAACGAAGGACTTCCTGAATATGATTTTCCTGCGGCATGTGTGTTATCTCTTTTGTCTTTTTGAAGCATAAGATTTGCGACTCTCACAAGATAGGGAACGCTCAGATGTTTTCGACTGTATTTTTCTGAAACATTTTGCATTGTTTGACCTCAACCCAGGTGATTAGGTCTAGTTCCGAGGGCTGATCATTTGTTCTTCCCGAGAACTTCGATTGTTGATTCTTCAAGACTGGAAATAGTTGACACTTTCTATTCGTAGTATATTTGAAGACAACGCAGGATTATGAAACTATTTTTGACTACTATATTAGAAACAATGCACCAGAGATAAGAAATGTCGGAATCTTTTGAGTCACCACAAAATTTCGCAACTCTCTTTATGAGAGAACCGAAGTCTTCCCCCAGCCTTCCCCACATCTTCTATCATCCCTAATTTTTCTCCCGGATTCAATTTCAACTTTTCTTTTTTTCCTCCCGAAATACTCTTTTTGCCTCTCTTCCATTTCCCCCACACCCAAAGCCCATCCGAAACACGAAGGCCGAGGGTGACGGCGATGACGATGGCGAATGGAGGAAGAAGAGGAGAACGACGACGACATCGAAATGTATATTGGTTCCGATTTGTGTAAACATAAATACTTTAGTAGTTGGCTGCGAACTCCTCTTGCTTTGCTGACAATGGGTTTAGGTAGACTTATGTTGCTTGCTTTTTGCGCTCTTAATTTAGGCCGTCTTGTGTTTCCGTTCAGAAAAATCAGTTCAAAATGAGTGTTTCTAAAGACAATAACTAGATTTTGAATTAATATTTAGCCGCCTCCCACAACTTGTATTTCTTCGGCACTTGTAAAGACTTTCTTACTTCAAGAGACATTTATTTGTTCTGCTGTTTTTTTTTTTGAAAATTGCTGATCAATCATAGCTTCAGTCCTTTCTGTAGAAATAAATTTTGTACAGACTTCTTGTCATTTTTTTATAAAAAAATATTCCAAATTGGTTGTCGAAAGGTACTGTAGATTTAAAGGAACATGGCTATTTATGTTCTCGGGTCTCGAAGCGACAAACTTGTGAACCTTGAAAAAGTGTTTTTTTTCTCACATTCGGATTTTTTAAAAACAGAAACACCGAATTTGTTTTTTATTCTGATAAAAAACTTTATAAACTGAAAGAAGTAATGACCGTTAGTTCTCATTGCTTATCTTTTGTTATTTTTTCTCTACTACTAACCTATTTCATGACTTTTATTTTCTGTTGTTTTCACCACAATTTTGTACTGGGAAGCGTAATAAAAACCTTTCTTTCCCATTGGGTCAAATGTGACATCTGGCCCTTTTCGAAGAAAGAGCGGGCGCACTAGAAGCACGCCTTGCGAACGGTTTGCGCACTAGAAGTGTCGCGTGAAATGCGCAAGTTAATCAAATCAACCGATCTTCCTCGGCTGTCCGTCCGGATGGACAAAGCGGAGAAACCGAGGGATAGAGACGAAAAATAGTGTAATTTTCCCACAACTTGCCCCCTTTTTCTCATCTTTTTTCTTTTTCCCAGCTATCCGTTCAACTGCACTTTGAACCGATTTTTAATTTGATGTTTTAAATGCAGTTTTCTGAATTCAGTATTATCAAAACATAATTTCAGCCTCATTCCATTCCTCTTTTCTTTTTTCTGTTATCATTGTTTTCAATTCGTTCGCATTCCGTCATAATGCTCTCAAAACAAAACAATGATGCCTCTATTGAAAACTTCCTTCTTTCATTAATTTCTTCTTCAATTTATCAGAATTGTTTTTTCAGACATGGCAGAACCACCGCCCGATGATTCGGCGCCGGTTCGGCTGAAAGACCTCGAGGGAATCTATATGGATGGGCCCAGCAAAAGACCAGAAGCACTTTCATTTGAAACTTTAATTGGTAAATATATAATAGCATTCACAAAAATAAACTTTTTCAAATTTCAGATTCTCTGATTTGCTTATACGACGAATGTTGCAACAGCACGTTACGAAAGGAAAAGTGTATTGCAGAGTTTGTAGAATCAGGTTTGTCAAAATTGTAATTATTCTCTTCTGATTTGACAAAATATCTCCTAATACAAACTGAAAAGAAACAAAAACTGTATTGAACATCTTTCAGTAAAATCAGTAATCAGTAAAGCAAAAAAGCTACGGCTCTGTCGCGACGATTTCGAAGTTCTCAAAGTCATCGGGAAAGGAGCGTTCGGAGAAGTTGCCGTTGTCAGAATGCGTGGAGTCGGTGAAATTTACGCTATGAAAATACTGAACAAATGGGAAATGGTTAAACGAGCAGAAACAGCATGTTTTCGCGAAGAACGAGACGTTTTAGTCTATGGAGATAGGAGGTGGATAACGAATTTGCACTATGCTTTTCAAGATGAGAAAAATTTGGTGAGTTGATTCGATTTCACAAAAATTAAAATCGCTATCTTTTAGTACTTCGTTATGGACTACTATATTGGTGGAGACATGCTGACCCTTCTTTCCAAATTTGTCGACCATATACCTGAATCAATGGCGAAATTTTATATCGCTGAAATGGTACTTGCTATCGATTCACTTCACCGATTAGGATATGTGCATCGAGATGTGAAACCGGACAACGTTCTTCTGGATATGCAAGGACACATCCGATTAGCTGATTTCGGAAGTTGTCTCCGAATACTTCCTGACGGATCAGTAGCGTCAAACGTAGCTGTCGGAACACCTGATTATATTTCACCGGAAATTCTGAGGGCAATGGAAGATGGAAGGGGACGGTATGGAAAAGAGTGCGATTGGTGGTCACTTGGTATTTGTATGTAAGTTATTTCCGTCAAGTTTCTATTCCCAAAATAAAATCTATGATTTTAGGTACGAAATGCTTTATGGAACAACACCTTTTTACTCGGAACGACTTGTCGACACGTACGGAAAAATTATGAGTCATCAAGACATGCTCGATTTCCCTGATGATGAAATTGATTGGGTTGTATCCGAAGAAGCGAAAGATCTGATACGACAACTCATATGCTCCAGTGATGTCAGATTCGGACGGAACGGTCTCAGTGATTTCCAGTCACATCCATTTTTCGAAGGAATTGATTGGAACACCATTCGAGATTCGAGTCCACCTTACAAACCTGAGGTTTCAAGTCCTGAAGATACCTCCAATTTTGATGTCGACGTTTGTGAAGATGATTTTACGCCTTGTGTGAGTTTTTTTTTTCAAATAAAAATGACTGAAGAAAAACTATGTTGCTTTCGAATCTATATTTTAAATCCAGAAAAGATTGGCGTTCACTGTTGCTAAAAGTTTCAGGAAACACAGCCACCTCGAGTGTTAGCTGCTTTCACTGGAAACCATCTTCCATTCGTTGGCTTCTCATATACCCATGGCAGTTTGCTCTCCGATGCTCGATCATTAACAGACGAAATTCGAGCGATAGCTCAACGGTGTCAGGGTGACGCAGAGTTGATGGAGAAAAGTGTCGATGGATTTATGGTTGAACTGGAGAACGAGAAAGCGGAACTTGTTCAAAAACTTAAAGAAGCTCAAATTATCATCGCTCAACATGTTGCAGAAAACCCAAGGACAGACGAAGACAGAAATTATGAAGCAACAATAGCTCAGCTAAAAGACGAGATTCAGATTCTCAATAAACGATTAGAAGATGAAGCTGTTGCTCAACAACAACAAAAACCAAAGGATGAGATAGTTGTGGAAAGTGAGAAGAAAGTAAAAGAGCTGAAAGAAAGGAATAAGCAATTGGTTATGGAGAAGAGCGAAATTCAAAGAGAATTGGATAATATCAATGATCATTTGGATCAAGTTCTGGTAGAAAAAGCGACTGTTGTACAACAAAGAGATGATATGCAAGCGGAGCTGACTGATGTTGGAGATGCTTTGCTGACTGAGAAAGATTCTGTCAAACGGTTACAAGAGGAGTCTGAAAAGGCTAAGAAACAGGCAACAGAGTTGGAAGAAAAATTGAAAGCCGTGGAAGCAGAGAAGATAATATTGATCAAGAGTGAGTTTTGTTACATGAGAAATGTTTCGAAAATGAAAAAAAATGGATGGCACAACAGTACCGCCGCACAAAAAGAGACAACGAAAGCATGTGATTGGCTATCATTTGTATTGAGACATCCATCTTTCACGCCTTTCGCAACAGTTTTGTTTTACAAAAACCTGACAGTGCAGTTTTCGTTTTTCTAATAATGAAATCGGTGTGAGGAAGCAAGAATTGTTTTAAGAGAAAAAATAGATGGCTCATGTCTGAAATAATTCGCAAGCCACACCCGATCCAAAAAAAATAAATAAACCCAAATTCTTACTGCTTGCTGTCAAATCTTCATTAAATTTTTGATTTCAGAGCAAGAAGAAGTAACACTCGAAGCCCGTAAATCAGTTGAAAACGACGATCACCTCTCCGAAGAAGTCGTGGCTGCTAAGAAGAACATCGCCACGTTACAATCGGCTAACGAAGAAAAGGAAGCTGAAATCAAGAAGTTGAAACAACGGATGGAGGAAGAACGAGCTTCACATACCGCTCAATCAGAACAGGAGATGAAGCAATTGGAGGCCCATTACGAGCGAGCACAGAAGATGCTTCAAGACAACGTTGAGCAGATGAATGTCGAAAATCGTGGTCTTCGCGATGAGATTGAGAAATTATCACAACAAATGGCGGCTCTTCCTCGTGGCGCTCTCACCGAACAACAACTTCTAGAGCTGTTTAACTGGGTTAACGAAGAAAAGGCGACACGTGAAGAGATGGAGAACTTGACAAGAAAGATCACAGGAGAAGTGGAATCGTTGAAGAATAACTCTCCATTAACGACTTCCAACTACATTCAGAATACTCCATCTGGATGGGGATCACGAAGGATGAATAATGTGGCAAGAAAAGACGGGTTGGATTTGCAACGACAACTTCAAGCTGAAATCGATGCAAAGCTCAAATTGAAGTCTGAACTCAAGAATAGTCAAGAGCAATATCTTACTGCAACCGCTCGTTTAGAAGACACCGAGAAACGAATGGCTTCATTAATGAGAGAAGTGACGATGCTCAAGCAGCAGAAGCACAACGATATTTCATCTGATAGTGCTTTCTCTTCATCGATTGGACGTGGTGATTTGATGATAAGTATGAATAATGATTACGAAATGTCGAATTCATCCCTAATGCGACAAGAAATGATCTCCAGACAATCGACTCCATCTTATGAAAATGCGATTCTCCTCCATGACCATCAAGTTCCGAAGCGTGTTGACGATTTGAGATACAAGCAAAAGCCGATGAAGACTTCAAGTGGAATCTTCTCTCCAGTGTCGGCGTCTGGAATGGAAAGGGGCCACAATTTCGAAAGAATGAAGATCAAAACGCCCACCAAATGCGGACATTGCACATCGATTCTCATCGGACTCGACCGCCAAGGACTTTACTGTCAAAGTTGTCAATACGCATGCCACGTGTCATGTGCTGAACGCGTATCTCAATCATGTCCTGTGCCAGAAGAAGAACGACGACCATTGGGAATCGATCCAACTCGTGGAGTGGGAACCGCTTACGAAGGACTTGTGAAAACACCAAGAATCGGTGGAGTTAGAAAAGGATGGCAAACTGCTTATGTGGTTGTTTGTGATTTCAAGCTCTATCTCTACGACTGTACCGTGGATAAACAGAATAAGATGCAAGACGTAAAGAATGAGATCCGATTAGTACTCGATATGCGGGATCCTGATTTCACAGTGTGCGGAGTTAGCGAAACCGACGTCATCCATGCACAAAAGAGCGATGTTCCGAAAATCTTCCGAGTAACAACTACTCAAATTATGAACTCCTCGTCTGAATACTCTTTAACTCCCAAGTTCTACACATTATTTATGGCAGAATCTGAAGAAGAGAAGAGGAAATGGGTCGTTGCGTTGAGTGAACTGAAGACGTTGTTAAGAAGATCAAAGCTGGCAGACAGAAAAGCATTCCTTGTCAAAGAAGTGTTCGACGTCACAACTCTTCCATCCATTCGAGTTGCCCAATGTTGTGCAATCATTGATCGCTCCAAAATCGTGATAGGATTTTCTGATCATGGACTCTACTGCGTTGAAATCAATCGACAAGTTCTGATACCTGTTGGTGGCGAAAAAGAAAATAAGCAACGATGTGTCGAAACTGTTGAGTATGACGAAGGAGAGCAACTGCTTATGATGATAGTAGGGCCTGCCAAAGATCGTCATGTGAGGCTAGTTCCAAGCGCTGCATTGGACGGAAGAGATTTGAAATGGATCAAGGTGAACGATACAAAAGGATGTCATCTAATGGCTGTTGGAACGAATAGTCCTGGTGGTCGAGCCGGATTCTTCGCTGTTGCATTCAAGAAAAGTGTCACAATATTCCAAATTGATCGGTCGGAGAAAAGGCATAAAAAGTGGAAGGTGAGACAGTTTCTGATTGCAATGAATTGTAAATCTCTTTATTTTTCCAGGATCTGGCTATGCCAGGGACGCCACAATCAATTGCAATTTTCAATGGTCGTTTGTACGTTGGTTTCCCACACAGCTTCCGTTCATGGTCCCTAGCTGGAGTTGATGCATCACCGATGGGTGGAGGAGACGCTAGTGGAGCTGTTCTTCAGCATATTTGTAAGATAGTTCTACTTCATTTTCTATATTAAAGTTTGGCTTATTTCAGCACTTGTTAATATGGAAGACACTTCGCTTCAATTCCTCAACCAACAAACCCAATATGAAGCTAAACTCATTGTAAACGTTCCCGGATCTCCCGATGAATACCTTCTCGTCTTCAATATGATTGGACTGTACGTCAACGAAAGTGGGCGACGATCTCGTCTACCAGAAGTGATGTTCCCAACTCAAGCCAAATATTTCGCTTATCACGAGCCGTATTTGTGTGTGTTCTCTGAAAATGAAGTCGACATTTTCAATGTGACACTTGCTGAATGGGTTCAAACGATAAATTTGAGGTAGGTTTCGTTTATTATTAGTGAAAATATTATTAATGAGAAAAACATGAGAAGAAAAAAAATCAAATCAGCTCATGTCTTGGGCAGTGATTCCGCACGAAATCATCCTGATCAATTTGGAAATAGCTGGTATGATCTGCCAAATTGCTCAATGCCGTGTTACGGCATCCCAAATCATCTGCTACTGAGCACACGTTGAAGTCATCTCCCTTTGCCATGTTGTTATTATAATGCACCAAATAACGATAATGCATAGCTTGTCTGTTGTATTGAGCAGCGGTGAGAACGGCTGGATTCAGTGGAGCTGGCATGTTTGGAACTGGGTCTCCGCGTTTGATAACACGATAACGGAATGGAACATTCTCTTCAATTTCCTTAGCGTATGCAATGTTTCCCGTACGTGGTTCTCCGAAAGTGATCAGTCGTACGCGATTCTTATCGACTCCCTTCTTTTTGACGAGGTGCAGAGCTGTCATAGAAGCAAGAGATCCACCGAGAGAATGTCCGGTTAACTGAAAAATAGTTCAATTTTGAACAATAAAATGGATATTGTGGCTCACCCAAATTCTGTAGTTCTTATGCTTTTTCATCAAATCCATCAGATCGTCTTCCATTCCACTGTCAATGAAAAGACGATAGAAGGCTGTATGGAAATAGTTGATGACTCCTGCATCTTGAGATTCGAACTTTTCCCATGCTCCAAGTTGAGCAGTCAACCCATGTAGCATTTCCGCAAATACTTGCTTTCCAGCAGTACTTCCCTTATAGGCAACATAAAGTGCCTTAGCCTCCTCACTCTTCGCAATGATTCCCTTGCACAAATTGCCTGAGCCATCGCACTCTACTTCGTAGGAACGCGAGAATGAGATATCTGGTCGCACATTTCTAAGGCATGCCGTTACATTACTGTCACGAACTGCAGTAGAAATAGCGAAAAGAGATCTTCCCAAAGCATCGGTGTATCTCTTTCCAGCTGTTGGTTTATACTGGAAACAGAAATTCCCTCTATCACCTAACAATAAGAAATACTTACTGGAGTTGGGCACTTGAAAGGATCTTTCTGAATAATTGGTTTTCCTATTGGGCAGGAAATGGGACCACCACAAGATTGAGTTTCTAGGCACCATCTACAGTCCTCTTTGAATCCAAGAATATGAATATAGCTTTCTGCACAGGTGTTGCAATCTTTGATATCTTTACAAACAAGAACATTTCCAGCTTCCGTGATTGATACTGCCAAGAGACCGAAGAGAACGAGAGTAGGAATCTCTCGAGCCTTCATTTTTTGAATTAAGATAAAAGTATGAAGATCTAGAGAACCGAACGTGAAATCGAAAATTCGGTTGGAGATCCGACGATCCAAGAGAGAAACAGGAGGCAAAGAAACTGGGTTGTTGGCCTAGTTTGATGCGCTGCGCGAGAAGCGGTGAAAAGAGAAAATTATCATCACCTATATCATTTCGCGAATCCTTTCGCCTTCAGGATATTCGAAACATCAATGTTATCTTATCACTTGATCACTATGAAACGGATTGAAAACAAATTATTTGTTTAAGAAGAAAGTGAAAAACGAATGCCGATTTTAATTTCTGAAACAATTTCAGATCGGCGAAGCCACTGTCCAACGATGGAATCTTGTCAATGTGTCTGTGCAATGATTCTCCAATATTCGTGCTTCTACAAAACGTTCTTCACGATCAAGATTCGATAGACGTTCCTGTCAATGTTGCATCCGGAAGCACTGATGGACGCAAAGTGACACGAAGAAAGTTTACGTTCAAAACGCATGGAAAAGACGATAGGTAGGGGAAAAAGGCAAAACGATTATTTTGAAAACAAATCGTCAGCATACTTTTAGAAGTGCTTCGGAGCGTAGGAGTCACATCCAAATATCGACGCCGTCGGATTTCATGCATATAGTGCATATGGGTCCGGCGCCTGCCACGGAACTTCAGAAGAACTTTATCGATTTGCAATCGAACCATTCCCACACTTCGTCGGATAAGGTGAGTGACAGTTATCGCTGAATTAAAGAAACAAATTTTTTTCAGGATTCGCTGAATCGATCTGTAAATAACGACTAACTCTGCATCTCCATCCCCAGTTTTCTCTTTTTTTCCAAAATCAAAACGATGTACATCTGGTGCTACTTTTTAAAACATAAAGCCTTCATATCTGGTGTCCCTTTAAGTTACCCCATTCAACTTTGTACTTCTTGTGCTTTTCTTCTTTTTTTGTTATTTTTATCTTTTCCCTTTTCGAAGCAAGCATAATTCAAAAACAAAATAACTCTCGATTATCTATTTATTGACTGTTCTTACTATCCCCCCATTGCGCACATTGTGCACTTCTACCACCTTCTTCACTTTCCTAGCACTATAATTTATTTTTTTCTTTATTCTGTTTTCTCCCCTCTCTGATCATGTCTCATTTCAAATTGCTCTCTTTTGTTTTGTTTCTTTTTCTTCTCAACGAAACGATTACTATTATAGATTTCACGAATTTTTTTTCGACAGAGAAAAATATTTCTAGCTTTTTGTTTGTAACACTTTTTCCGAGTTTTATTAAGATATTGCTTCAAAAGAGACATTTTTCCAAAAAAAACTTTCCTCACCCGCCTTTTCGCTCTACATTCTGGTGTGTAATTTGTGTGTCCGTTTTGTTTTTTATGTGCTGGAAGTCCTTTCAAAGTCTCGCTGTGAGATAAAATCTGAAAATGCTTTTCTATCTTCATTATTTTCTCGATTCTTCATCTTCTCTGTCTGGGCAATTTTAGAACATTGGTCAATGAGAAAACTGACTATTTCGAACACCTTACTACTATTTCTAGTTAGTCTAGTTGCTGTTATCCTATTGTGTATTCTATTCATTTATAGTCGTCATAATGGTACCACAGTGTCGTTAAAAGTGAGATCGTATCATACAGAAATTGTGAAGAGTAGATTAGAAGAGGTTGGGTTTGAGAGGATTTCAAGAGACTAGAAGATGATTTTAGAAAAATGTGAAACTATTATCAGCTTTCGATTTTTGTGACGGATTCATCACAGTAACAACAACAGATATCCACCACAAAAGGTGAATGAATATATGAATAACTATCATCTAGAAAATATTTTCAGCCCTCCAGTTTACTGTCATTATTTTGATAAGAACCGTCGTCCGATTCCTGATACATCTAAACCCATTTCTCTGTTCACTAAAAATACGGCTAGATGTCCCAAATTGGGAGATCCATCGTTCATATCATTGAGCTATTCATTCCGGAAATCTCCTCAGCTTGTTCCAATTCCAATCAAAAAGCGCCAATTCTTCGAAAAGAGACACGATTTGACAGTTTGTGTTGAATTCGAACCTAAACCAAATTGGCTGGAGATTTCTGCTTTTATCGAGTATCATACAAATTTGGGTTTTTCATTCTTCCATTTTACAACTATTGATTTGGATGCATATACTAGAAGAATTTTCGATGATTATGTCAGGTATTCATTTCAATTAGAAACTATCTTTAAACTTGGCATAATTTCAGATTAGGAATTGTCAAATTGACATCTTTAAGGAATTCGCAAGGAGTTCTAAATAATATCGACGATGTCAAAACTATTCAAAGAACAGTGAGATCCCCTTTTTATTCTCCAGTGACTTTTAAAAATACTTCAGAACTGTCTATTCCATGCCAGGATAGATTCTCGAATGGTTACATTTTTGAGAATTGACGAACGAGTAGCAAACATTTCTTCATTCCTTGAGTCAGTTTTCTCAAACACTTTCCCAGCGAATCCAATTCATTTCAGAAGTTTATCAGATGAAAATGTGACAGAAACCAGAATAGTCACGAATACTGTAGTGCAGGAAAATATTTTGGACAGGTATTTGAATGAATCGGAAACTAGAGAAACTCTTGGATATTTGAATTACAAGAAGCATGTGCAATTTAGAACAGTAATTGATCCGAATAAGATGGAGGGAATAGGGCAGATTTCAGACGATTTCATTTACAGAAAGTGAGTTAAAACTTTTTTTTTAATTTTGAAAATTACAATTTCCAGAGCCTCTACATTCTCTCCTTCCATCCCAGAAACCGTGACATCTTCAATTATTGCTCGAGTGAAATACAACTACGATACTCGCCCGATATACTGTGATGAGTTTGATATAAATATTCTCTCCTGGTGCCCTCTGAATTTATATCATTGTCAATTCCGAGATGAAGAGGATAAGAGAAATATTTTGGAGAAACGAGAAGAAGCAAGAAAAGTTAAATATCAGCAGGAAACTGTTCAATGGTAGAATCTTCTCAAACTGTTCAATAAAGATCCCCTTGTTGCAATTCATGTTCATTCCATTCTGTGATCCATAGCTATTTCCGTAGTTCAATAAGGCATTGTATTCATGAAAATATATTCTGCAGAACTATCAATTACAGTGAAATACAGAAAAGAAGAGAGGAAACGAGAATTAGAACATCGGCAGCAAAAATCGATAATCCTCTCGAAAGTGAGTACAATTGCACTCGTTGTCCATTTTGAGCCGATTTGCCGGCCGTCTACCGACTGGTACGACATTCAACTAGTTCAAAGTATAACTACGTAAATTCTGACGATTCGAAAGTTTCCGAATTTTTATAGCCAGATTGTTGCATTAGTGATCCGTGGTGTGGAAGAAACATTTTTCATGAAAAAATATTCTACAAAATCATCAGTTCTCTTTTAAAGGAATTCGAACATTGATGTTCAAGATTTATCTCCGTTTAGGTTCTCGTCCAACTTCTATCCAGCTTCAGTACTCAAGTACCCAAATGTCCCTGGAGATCTTCGAAACAACTTAGAATTCAGATCGTCTTCTCTTCTCGGCCTGTTTCACCTTTGTTCTCAGTCGGGATACCGATTTACCTAATCACCATGATCTATTGTGTGTAGGTCGTCTAATTTTGGCGCATCGCAAGATAGAAGAACTCAGTTGGATTAGGATCTTTGAAGAAATAGACGATGGTCGACCGGGAGATAAGGAACAAGGAAATGGACATTTGAGAATGGTTAAAAAAGTAGAGAAGTCAGAAGTTAAATTATCCAAAATCAGAAATACAATTGTTCCAAAGTTTGTTGATATTTCAATGAGATGGTGATAATTTCAAACTGCTTTGAATGGAAGTTAGACTTTACTATTCCGTTGCATTGCACAGAATGGCTCATAAACTAGAAAGTTCTGATACGAAAAGGAATACTGTACAGTTTCTGAAGGAACTCTCATCTTCTAGAATTTAATTCCACTCAACCCCCATTATTAACGTCATTATAAAGAAAATTCTATCGAGAAACGACCATAAAGATTCTATCGCTACATGTTCCAAATGTACAGAAAAACTGACAGCATGGTATACACAAAACATTATCGTAAATTGGGAGAAGGCCACTAAAACTTTTTAGATCAGTCCCATCTACAAACCCATCTTCAGAAACATCACGTCATTTGTTTCTACTTTTACTTCCTGAATCTTTTAACGAATTCAAACTTTTTCGGACACACCATAACACGCACTAAACTCGCATTCTATTCCTTTTTTTCGCTTCTTTTGAAACAACGAAAATAGAGAATATTCTGGATGCGATTTCGATCTGCGTATTTTCGACATACAAAAAGCTGCCTCATGCTACATACAGATAGGACATACATTTATTTTCGAGAGGAAAAATCGGTCCAAAATTTTGGTGACATTCGGAAAACAGAGATCCGAATTCGAGATTGTGAAACATTTTCGAGAGAATCCAAAAGGCTAAAACACAACGAAAAAGGAGATGAACAGAAAATATCTAGTACAGAAAATAATTCCGAATTCATAAAAATCGTAAAGTAATGCTCATTGCGACATGTGAAATGGAGCATTGCCTGAAAATACACCCTAATCAAAATATCTTATTAAAGCTTCAATTTTTTGAAAATTTGAACCATATTAGGACGGAGCTGTATTCAATGAACTGTATTCTCAAATTGTTGAACTCATTAATATTCTTGTCTGTATTTTCATGCGTTGCACATTAATGAAAACGAAATTGTATTTAAAAGTTTTTATATGAGTCGAGAGAGGGGGGAGTGAACCCGATATTGTTTTTTTTCAGACAATCACAAACGAAATATGTGGGGACAAAAAACAGAAAAAAAAGTTATATACGATTTTGTTTTCTGAGGACGAGAGAGAAGGGGAAAAGGTCAATCAAGTATAGGGGTACAGCTAGAAAAGGATTAGGCGACAAAAAAAGAAACCAACAGTAAAAAACGAGATCAGTCAGGGAAAAACAAAACAAAAGAATATAGGTTGTTTGATATCGGTTCTTTTAGGAAGAGCACATTCAAGGTAAAGCATACCAATTCTAGGTGAAAAAAGGAAAGAGACAAGAGGAAATTAAAAGGATAAAGTCCTAACTGATCTAGATATCATTATTGGTGAAAAAAACAAGAGAGAAAGGAAAAAAGAACCTGCTGAAAATGGGAGGATTTTGTTTATCGTAACCGTTTAGGGTTTCGCATATAGTCCAAAAAAGAGTTAAAGAAAAAACGAGGTAATTTTTTTTTTGTTTTTTGGGGGGTTTTGTTTTGAGGCTCCGAGGAAATGATTCCGGAAAGTCTGTAAATTAGAAAACACTTATAAAATCAATAAATTAATATTCCCGAGAGTGTGCAAAAATGGAAACAGAGAAAAAGAGAGACTGGAGAAGAGCATTAAAACCAATAGATGTGGATGTTTGAAGACTAATAAACTCTACAGAATACGGGTAAATATGACAAAGTTGGGTATGATGGTGATGTGCTCATCTGTTGCTCAGTCACTCATTTCTGATCCGACGGAGAGCATTCTCTTTTCCAAACTGCATACACAGTCGATAAACATTTGGAAGTTTGGATGGTTACGAGATGGTGCATCAGGGGAAATGAACAGATTTTGGTATCCGATGGACTCTTGGATCATGTCCTTCACCTTGATCTCTGGTGGTGACTGGTCTCCGTTGGTAGTGAGAGAGCAGGCGGCTGAAACAAAAAGTTATTATTAGTTGCGGTTTCTCTAAAAGTCACAATGATAGGAAAACTGATAAGAAGTGAATGATCACCGTGCATTGAAAATTGAAAAAGGAAAAGAAAACTCACTGTCAAACATATGTGGAGTCAATTTGGGTGCCGAATCAGTAGCACAAATCGGACTGTTGGTAGTGACCGCAATGTTCAGATCATTGAGTTGAGCAACTGCTGGGTTGACAATGGATCCATCTGTTGAGATTTTTCTCTCGATATCCTCGTATTGGAAGATTCCAGAAGAACTGGTGACTTGTGGAGTCAAAATCATCTGAGCTCCATTCATGTCGGCATTTGTGTAAGTGACACCATTTGGAATTGTGAAGTTCGAGAACAAGCTAGAGTTGTCAAAAATGGTTGGAGTTGGAGCAGTGGTGACAGCAACATCGACATTCTGTGGATTGAAGAGATTTCTGATTGCTGTGATTGTCTCTGGAGTTAACAGAGAAAAATCAGTCAGCGTTCCAATTCCAGATCCGTTTTGAGTACCAACAGGTGGTGGAGACTGCTCCAATCCGAATGTTGGCTGTCCGAGAACTTGTTGAACTTGTCTCGCTTGTTCCACAATTGTTGGTGTTCCTCCGTTCTTTCTATCAAGTTCCTGATCTGATTGACTTCTTTTCACAGGGAATGGATTTTGAGAATTGCCAGACTCTGGGATAGCAGTTGCTGGTGGTGATGATTGAGCCAACACACTACTAAGGTCCATCTGCATTTCAGCTGGATGTCCATTTCCATTTTTTCCCTTGTCAGCGAAATGGATCGTGACTGCATCTCGCTCTGAAAGATACCCAATAGAATGTTAATAGGGATGGGAAGGAAACCAACCATCGATGTTCTTTGGGAATACTCTCAGTCTGGTGTTTCCATTTTTGAAATGCACTGGTTTCAGAACCAATCCTCCTTCCAAAGTTCTTGTACGATATCTTCTGATGATTGCATTTGCTCTCATTGACATGACATTTGTGCATGTTTTGCAACCACAATTGTTGAATGGGCATCTGCTAGCATGTCCTTTCAGTACAACTTGCTGTCCGTGGCCTTCGCATTTGCGGCAAAAAAGTGTTCGGTTTGATGATCGTGCGGCACCCTGAAATACAGTACTCTCTATATTGGCTCCATAGAACTTTGGATTCTCGGATCTTGAAAATTACAGCCATTTTGCATCATTACGTGTACAGTTATTTTCCCACTTCTTTTCGAATTGCCCATGTTTATGTTATTGTTCCTTTTTATTCTCTTCCATCTTTCCTCTTTTTCTTATTTCAAAATAACAACATCGATTACAGTATGATTCTTGACCCAATTGGGTACATCAAGAACTCAGAAACAGAAAGAAATATTTTTGTTTTTTTGGCGGAAAATCGACGACGAACAAAAAACAGAAATTTTCAGCCTGTTGTCCTCTTCGAAAAGTGAATAATTTATAGTGTTGGCAACGATGAGAAGGATATTTTTTCTCGGAAAATTTTTCCACTCAAAAGTGCACGAATTCATTTCTTTAGAAGATTGAAAAGGAAGAGACTACTGTAGTTTGGAAATCTTTAATATGCTTCAACTCACCCCGCAGGTCAGGCCTCCACCATGATGTCGTTGAAGAACTTCCTGTCGAACCTCTTCAATCGTATGATCAACATCAGATGTGAGCAATTGCGCTTCTAATACAACTTGAGTTCCTTGTGGTAATGGGACGACGATTCCGCTGAAATAATGAGAACCTGGTATTTTGGTACAGTAATCCTCGACTTTTTCCAGTCGTTTTTTGTTATGTTTGTACATGAAGATTGGAGATCAAATTGAGACACAACCATTGTAAATACAGCCACTCGTCTCTTTTTCCCTTTCCAACCCCGCATCGTCTACCAAATAGCACTAAAACGTTTTGGGGTTGAGGTGGGGTGACACAACACAGAGATCTAGTTTTTCGACTCGATTCGCTTCTCTCTTTTCAATTTTCAAAAAGTTTGCCTCTTTCCCTTCCGTTTTATTGATCGGAAGATCGCGGCGGAAGATCCGAGAAGAATCGCATTAAGATATGACATCATTGCATATCCCTCCAACATACCTCATTCTCCGGAAAATCCAGCAGTTTGATGAGATTCAGAAGAATCAACAACGACGAAGAAGATTTGGTCCGGGGGTGTGCGCGAGATCCACGGGGGTTCCGTTGCAGGGAAGCGACCACGAGCGGCCCCAAAAGGGCAGGCCCTGTAACAAAAGATAGTTTAAGAAGGGGTTGCAATGGTAGAAGAAATGAATATAAGAATAATAGAAAACATCTGACAGAGGGAGAATGGAGAATGAAAACATTCTTTAAAATCAAAGGAGTACTGTAGGAAAAAGGCGGTCTTCTTCCTCTTCCTGACCGCCCGTTTTTAATGACTGACAAACATGAAAAATAGAAAAAAAAGAGAAACACGTGATGATCAATAAAGATGATTACAATGATTTTCAAAGATTGTTCCCGCCCTTTGAATAGTGTCAACTGGATTCAAACATCATCACAAAAGAAATGAGAAAAAGGAAAAGAGAATGGAATGTTGATATGGCCCATCCAACAACCCCGACAATGTGAAACGTATAAATTATTGCATATAATAATGTCAACAACGTTGACATTGGAAATTTGAAAAACGAACATTATTGAACGACAGAGATAGGGATTGTGGACATAAATACAATAGTTTCAAAATTTTAGGGTCTATCAGACACAAAGAAAACGGTAAATAGAAAGAGAACCTGAGAAAAGAAACGTAGTTTCTCAATCGAAAATCAGAACTCTGAGCTCTGAGCAAATCAATAAAAGCAAACATTGCTCTGCGATTTTCGATGATTTCTCCTCTCAAATGTGATATTCTTTTTTTTTCGTTCTCTCATTTTCCCTTGCTCACTAACATTCTTCGAATACATTGATTCTTTGAAAAGCACTCTGTTCTCTTATCGCTGCGGTTCGTTTTTTGAGAACAGCTGTTGTTATTGGTTGAAGAGTCAATCGATCTTTGGATGCATGTGAAATGGAAAAAAGTGCGCTCAATGAAAGTCGAAAATCACGAGAAGAGCCTTCCGGGAAGTGTTTTCGTTTTCAATTTGCCGTCTTGACTTTTTTCATGGAATCGGTGGAAAGCGAAATGAAAGATAAAGTGGCACATCTATAAATATCACTAATGCAACACTTTTGAAATGATAAATTCTTGATAATGAATACTAGTTTTGCCTAAAAATAGGATGGTAATCAGAAAGTGCACATTTAAAAAATTGTCTTTTAAAGGGTGAATTAACTAGGGATTACTGTACAGATCAATGATCTCACTGTTCACTAACCGATCCGAAAATGAGGGGAAAACTAGTCCGATGACCATTAAAAGTCCAATTGGATGTTCAATTGACCGTATTCTTCGAAGATCATCTTCTTTTCTTCTGGGTCCACAGTTCATGTAGTTCATCGAATCAATTCAATGATAACCCACTTCATGCTTTCGGACCGATCAAAGATGGACTGTGCGAAAAGAACGTACAAAACAGGTCCGTATTTACGACAACGCAGATAACGTTTTTCTTCGTAAAGATTTATCACTCCTATCTAATCTATTCTTCTTCTTCTTCTTCTTTTCTATCTTCTTATTCTTCCTGCCTCATTTCCAAAGAACTGTCATTTTGATGGGTGATGTGATAGGATATGATAAAAAAAAGAATACTGTAGAGAGAAGAATATGGAACGAAACGAAAAGAAGATAGAATGTGAATCAACAAGTATTAGACGAACATACACTGTTTCACTTTCTTCATCATCTTCTTCTTCTTCTGAACCTTTTGCACCGAGTACGTGCTGTTTCGAAACCTAAACAAGAGAGGTTGTGTTGGCTCCGCCCATTTTCGAAGGTCTCCATTTAAGTTTTTCTCTCCATCATTTTCAAACGTTTGATCGAACGAAAATGGAACAAAGAATGCGAGAAGGAAAAGATTTAGAGACAGTACAAGATGATAAGAATTGAATGGAAAAATCGATAGAAAAAACTTTGAAAAGAGAAAATGTTGGAAAGTTTTTCTTCCAGATGTTGAAATGTTGCAATAGATGGGAAAGTTATGAAAGCGGTTGGTTTGGTTGGTATAGGCGTGTGCACACTTTGAAAAGACGAACAAAAACCAACGAAGAGCAATGAAACAGGCGATGACTCTTGAGTCGAATCGGAGAACAGTAATTCTACGGGTGAATGTAGTTTGTCCTCAATCGGAAGTCACTTCACAGACAAAGAACGAGAACATTTTCAAAGAGTCTAGGCGCACATTCCACAGTTTACATAGCTCTCTTCGGGAGTTGAATTACGAGCTGCATTTTTGAAAAACAAGAAAGACTATTTGGTTACAACGATTCTTCGAAAATTTAGAAGGATCAAGGAAACAGCAGAAACTAAGAATCTTTAAAGTTATGAAACTTTAAAACATCGAAGAATCAGAAGAGCAACTCATGGCTAAATACTGGAACACTAAAGCAAGTTACAGTAACTGTTTGGCGGGAATCAAAAAACAGAATCATCCAGAAAACATCAGGATGAATATTTCGGAAAAATTGAAATTTTTTTTGGGAATTGCAATAGTCAAATAGATGACATACACACATTGGGGGTCCAAGTGGAAAAAGAGAAAAGGGAGGCAAACGGAGGGGCTAGGCGGAGTCGAGACGAGATGGATGGACGTAGGGACAGTCGGCGATAGAGCCGTCGGAGAACGATGAAGAAGACGAGACGGAGACTGAGAGGGAGGTGCGTACATTCTGGGTGCATGTGTCCGACAGAGAGGGAAACGCATTTCAATAGTGAGAAGACGCAGACGTTTGAATATACAATAGAAGTCAGTGGTCTCTTGATTCTTACTGATTCTTCCATCGTCTTCTGCTCATGAGAGGAGAAACAGTGGCCAAAATTTACAGAGATTTGATTAGTGTAGTAGAGAGAATGAATGAATGAATGAATTGGCGACGATGACTGTGATTGCAAGAAGATAATGAAAAGAAGATGAAGAAGAAGAACAAGATGGTTGGTACGGTGGAGTGATGCAAAAGAGAAATGTATTTGAAGAGAAGACGACGAAGGCGTCGGCCTCAAGGTTACACTATCACTAATACACACGAGTGTGGGTACATTCGGGAATTTCCCCGCTGTCAGAAAATTAGCAATTCGATTGGAAAAAAATCAGGAGACATGAGGAAATTTAGGTGGCAAGGTTCAAGAATATACTGATTTTCAACAGTGTCTTCAGCCTAAAAGTATATACAGTAACTGCCCTCAAACGACCGGATGTCTTATCTGCAGGACAGTGTTTACCCGATTGCTCCTTGCAAGAGTAATGGATGATTGTGATCTTTGAGAACCATCAGAAGATCTTGAAAACAATCCGTCTTTCGAAAGATCACAAACAGAAACGAATACATTGTTTGTGATTCTGATTTATAGAGCATCCCTATCAGCATCATCATCACCGTAATCCTGTCTATCTGATGTGTCACGAAAACTCTGAAATCATGATGATGCTGGTGATCAAGGAAGCCCTTGAAGCCACGTTTTGGGATTAACCAAATTTCGGAATTGCAGTTTGGAAACCAGATTTCCTGACGTAGCCATTTTAAATCTGGTTAATCTCTCCACTCCACTGTGCCTTGAGAATCAGACAGAATGTTTGAATTTCATAGAGAAAAGTTCAAAGAATGAAAACAAAAAATTTCGTTTGGTTTTTTGATTGAGCCAGCTGAATTTGCTTTTTTGAGAAGGAGTCGTATTACAGAAACGGGAATTTGACTAACCTTTTTGAAAATTCTCTGCGATTCTAGTGGCAGATGGTTTCAGAAAAAATCAGACTTGAAACGTATTGGGAAGGGAAGCAGGACAGTAAAAGTTGATCCTGCCCAGAAGCAGGATTCAAGAATATTTCAGAATATTTTGGATTTCAGATGGAGCAAAATTGATTTTGCTAATGAAAGCCTTATTAAGCTTCGGATCAGAAATTTTAACAAGGGATTGATCTATCCAATACGAGCGGCTACAGTATCCTCACTCCCAATTTCTCTGTTGAGCATAATTTTTTGAGTTAAAGTAATCTATACCTGGTCATACTTCATGAGTTTAGCTTACGGTTTACGCTCCGTAACACCTTCATGGGATGACTCTGAATCTGAAACAGACGGAATGAAATTTTCGAATCTTTCCAAAAACATAGAATCGTGGCTTCGTCTAGGACGTAAACAGTTAATCAGAAAAGACGAGAAGACGCTTCCGTCGCGCTCACATCCCATGGTAATTACCGTAATTTTAATAACAAGCAGATAATACAGACTATGTGCTTCAGACGTGTTTTTTCACCAATTTTCAGACGTAAACACGATAATAAACAAGTCTAGAATTCAGAACAGTCTCTGCTTTAACACATAGATCCAACTGGGTGCAAAGAGATACGCATGCACCCAGAAAAGTGTTTGGTGGTGGGGGGACTAGAGGCCCTTTTCTCTTGTTCTTTGCAAATCGCACGTTGCTTTTTCTTCTTTTCATCTGCTCTCCGTTTTTCCCTTTCCTCTTCTTTTTCCGTTTTTTTCCAGTTCCTCGTCATGTCACATTCAACGTACTTTGGGCTTGGCGCTCTATGACTAACCACCGGGCTCTCATTTTCTAAATATGTACATGTCTCGGCAACAAGTGGTAAACAAGTTTTCGTTCTTTCATTGCGTTTTTCTGAGAAACTGAAACTAGAAAAACGGAAGAGGAAAAAATGAGTAGACGTCGACAGCCGACGACGTGGAAGCCAGAGTGCGAGGTGGGATTGGCAATCAAATTAAATGCAAGCCAGTGGAGTTTGTTTTCGGAGCAGCGCGCACCAGGCTTCCGACGACGGAAAAAGACGGGCAAAGATCGTCGACGGTGAGCACAGAAAAAGAGCAGAGAAACAAGTCGGCTCGAAAAGAAATATGTACTGAGAGAGCACCCGTCTCTCTCCGACAGCGTCCAAAAAATCATTGGAAATGAAAAGAAGAAATGAAAGGCGTTGAAGTGAGGGAAAGATCAGAATATTGAAAAGAAATGGCAATTTGAGAAATACATTAAATATGAAATCTGAGAGAATGTTTTCAACTCGAAAGAACAGATCGCACGAATCATAGATACCGTAGTCTTCTAATAATCAAAGAATCAGAAATCTGACAAAAACAATCAACCCGAAGTGAATGAAAACAATTGACAAGGTCGAATACGATAAAATGGTTGTCACTTTTCCGATATCAATAGGAATCGAATTCTGTGAACTGAGGTGTTGGTAGAAAGAGATATGGAGTCAACTATGACGTTAAACTGTGTTCGGCTTCAGTTTAGACGTTCTCAGGTATTTCGTAAGAGTTCAAAATCGGTTTACTTAGCAATTCTCTTCCTCATCAATCAACTCGGAAAAAATTTTTGAAATATTCAGAAATAGTCTTTGTATTTTCAACTTTTTTACCTAGAACCATTGAATCCAAGTGACGTTATTTCTGGAAGTTCTAACACGAAAAGCTCAGCAGACCGTAAGAGTTTTGAAAGCGCTTCGATGAGCACGAGAAGTCAGGAACATAGGAACTCGAATTGAAAAATAGAAAAACAGCTTCCTGATTATAACTTAAATCGTTGGAACACGATTTTTCAGGATGTTTCCCAAACTCGATTGATTTTATGAATGCATTGTCTGTTTCTCTCAATTCTCTTGATTTTCCGTGCTCTCTAAACATAAAACTTTTATGATTAGCGGCCTGCGAAAATCAAATTGTCAAAACGAAACGTGCGCTTCTCCATCGGTTGAAGATAACGCGAGCCGTCTATCACACGGGTACACATTGCTTCTTTCTCCCCCAATCACTTTCAAAAGTTTCCCTTTCTGTTATCGATAAGCTTCTCCTCCGCTTCTCTCTTCGTTTCGTCTATCGACCACAGCCGACCAAACACACACAATTTTTGTAAAGATTTCAGAGGGAAACTCACAAAACGTTCCAACTTTTCTTCCTCCGAGAACAATATTTTTCTTTTCTTTTCCAAGTGTTCATTGTATGTTTCCATCGGAATGAGGATGCGGGGGAAAGGAGAACAAGAACAATAGATCAGACTAGAGACTTTGAAAATTGAAATCGACTGTAGAAAAGAGAAGATTGAAAGAAAAGAGAGAAAAAGAAAAAGAGAACAACAATTGGGATGGGTGGGTGCAGATTGTTGTGGAAACAAGAAGGAATATATGATGAGAAGAAGAAGAGGAAATCAGCTGGTCAAAATGAGAATACTGTCTGATGATATGAATACAGGCGGAAAGATGGAGAACTTGATTAATTCAGAAGAAAATAAAGATCAAATTCTGTTCGAAGTTAGAGGCTACAACTTGTTGATTATCAAAGCTGACTAAACAGAAAATTTCGTTCTGTGAAACCCTGTTAAGAGCGGAGAGTACGATATTCAATGTGAGAATAATACAAATTAGGAGAATCGGGAAACTGGAATCGAACTGTTTTACTAAACTTATGAATATGCACCTAGATGAGAAGATAGCAATGTTCAGGAGAGAAAGCCGTCGATCCTCTTACAAATGGTTCCCTCAAGACTCCAGTTTAATGATAACAATCATACTGTAGCCTGCAAAATAATCAGAGCCCTTCAGACAGTTTGGTGTCACGCTACTAGGCTTATTACTGAAAAACCAACCTATTACTTGAAAAATGACTCAAACAATTTCAGAGTGACTTTCCAGACAGACACTAATCTACGCGTGTTTTCTAAGAATTTTTTCGTGCGTTTTCAATTTCTGTTACTCTCCTTCCTCATTCGTTCTGCTTGATGTCTGTCTACGAAAACACCTGTGATTAGGTGTGTCTCGATTCAAAATACACATTTTGAACTGAGTGCTTTTTCGTGCTGGCTTCCGCTTCTGAAAGATCTTTTTTTATAACATTCACGACTAATTTAGGGACTGACATCAGTAATGGTAATTTAATCTGAAAGTTGGGAAAGGACAGTCAGAAGAAAGTAGAACGTGCAAAAAAGACTGACTGAAGTAACATTCTGATTTCATGGTATTCTAAAGGTTAGAATGGAACAAAAGGTGTCGACATTGGTTAGGGAGCAAAAGATTTCGAAAGTTACTTTCGGCTGTAACATGACATCACACAATCAAGAATCGTGATGTAGTAAAACCGCAGTAACAACTTTGCACGAGACTTTGCACGAGAAACTACAGTATCTGGTCTTACTAGAAATAGCCAGAAATCTTTTGCTATGAACGATCTTTGAAAATGATTTGTCATTGATCACCAACTTTCCGTCTAGCGAACGAAAGATCCAAAGAATAAATAAACGGATTTTCAAATACAATATTGTTAAGTGCCTCTTGCATTAGTTCCCCTATTACGGTAGTTTGTTATCAAGTTTTCACTTCGACAACTCAAAGCCTAATTAACAGTGGATTGTGCGCTGCGGAGAATACAAATATCATTATTTCACTGCAACAATTTCGAATTTCCAAAGTTTCACCCAATTTGTCTCGTTGTCCCTTGTCATCAACACATTTTCGACAAATGACAAAAAACTGGGAGTACTTTTTTGATCTTTTCTCTCGTTTCTCCTCACCGATCCACACGTGCATTCCACGAGCGTTTTCGCATCGTTTTCAAGGAGGCAAAACGAAAGAGGGACAGTTTTACAGTAAACCTCCTCTGGTTTTTACATCTGATCAAATAAACACCCTTCAATACATTGTGACGCTTTAGCGCCGCGCACCGCATACATACACGGCACCGCCCGCAACACATTTTGTACGTACTTTGGACATTTTCACATAATGCCATATTTACTGTATAGTTTAACAAAATTGTTGAGAGGAACGAGGGAAATGTATATTCTGCTGACTTTTGGTTGTTGCGGAAAAGGATTGTCAGGGATTTAGAGATTTTAAACTATTACTCCCAGAAACAAGCACTTGGTCCACGAAAGAAGAACAAGCTTCTGATCTTACAAATGAATTTCGCAAGAGATATCTTATTGGGAAACGCGCTCTATTGACACAGTTATTTGAAATTTTGTCTGCTTCTTAATGATCATCAACATGACGTTGAAATGAGGCCAGAATGTTTGAACTTTCAAAGGCTTCTCTTCCTTTGTGTCGATGTAAAAGATAAATTGATTAGGGGGGCTTCTCTCACTCCTTCTTCCTCTTCCTTTTCATTCATTTCTCTAACACTATCATGAATCGAAACGCACCGCAAACGCACTCAAAACGAGTAGACTTTCACTTTTGGCAGTTACGTCGTCTATGTCGATTAGTAGGAATCGGATCAAGCGGAATCCAATTTTTGCATAGAACATAAAAATGTCAGAATATAAAAGTGGTTGGAAGGGAGGAGGGAAAGACGAAGATAAATAGGCAAAAAGATAGACTACGGTATTGTACAAAAAATCACGTTGGAGGAGACAGAAAGGCGGATAGAAATTGTCGGGCGGTGCGCTTAGTCGTCTATGAAACAGGGACAGCTAATCAAACGAGAGAATGGACGATTGTCTGTGCAAAATGGGTACAGATTTATCGAAGGCACGTAGCAAGGGAATGGAAAAACAGACGAGCATTGAAACAGGATGAAATTTTCAAAATTTTATCGGATTTCGTATAGTTATGGCGGAGGTGCTATATTCTATTTCTAGGGGCTGGAAATATGGAAAGAAAATCGGAAATATGAAAAACTGAAAAGTGCTGTATCAACCTTCCAGTTTTATACCTGCGATACTTTGAACATACCACTTTTGAAAGTCGAAAAAAAAACTGTTTGATGGTCAGTTGATAAGTGATAACTTTTAAAGCCATATTTTATGATGATTGAAAATGTTCGATGGTCTAGACTAACTAAGACTGTATCTGTCTGATGTGATACTTCTGGCACAAACAGTGGATTTCGAGAATCCTTACATTCTTATTTTAAGTCCGAATGTATTCCAAAGCTAATCCTCTAGCGGATTAGAAATATATTTCAACACGCTAGATAAAGATTTCTAAATTTCTAAAATTAAAACACAAAATTTGAACGAAGAAAAAAATATTTTGCTCAAACTCTGACATTTATTGAGAATATTACCGTTTTTATCATCATCAACACGAACTTTAGTCATTGATAAATATAATCTATTCGGTACTTTGATAAAACATTTCTTCACATTTGAGTACATTTCGGTTTTGAAAAAATGAACAGTTTTTGAAAGGGATTTAGTGAAGATCGGGAATTAAAAAAGATTCCGACTGCCGATTTCTGTCATCGAACTTTCAACAGTCCATAGTTCGATATGTCACTTTTAATCCGACTATTTTGCATTTCAGAATCTGTTTATGGTCTGAAAACTGGAGTAATACACACTGATCCACTCTTTGGTCGGATGACGTCCCAATCCTTTTCTCTCTTCAATATTTCTCAACTTTTCAACTGTGGTCGATCAACCAATCCATTTCCAATCTCCTCCTTCATTTTTCATCAGTTTTCCAATCCTTTGGCCTTAATCACAATCACACTAGCAAAAATATTTAGCAAAAAAAACATGCGACTATAACATTGAAGACGAAAAACAAGTTGTTCTTCCGCCTTTCTTGGGTACATCATGCACCCAATCGTCTTCTTTTTCTTTTAATGATTTTTCATTATCAATCACGGCGGGCTTTCTCACTCGCACACACGATACGGCGAAGAGGACGTACTCGATCATTTGGTAGGTCAAAGAGTAGAAAAAAAGATGGAAATTGATGGAAATAAGAAGACGATTTTGAAGTGTTTCGAAGAGGGAATCATCGGAACAGAATTAGCATACAATGCACCCACAAATAGTGGATTAGCATTGCATTGGATTAAAATATTCTACACTGCAATTTGTAAAATGGAAAGAGAATAAATATGGACATTATGTAGACAAATGGATTATCAGAATGTTAATTTTGTGAAACTAACGCTTCAAGAAAAATAAGATTGAGATATTTCTCCTTAAAAATCGTATTCGTAAAACCAAAATATTGTTCTGAAAATCTGACAAGACCCCAATCACTTTAAAGTCCAACCACAAAAATATTTACATTTAACATTTATCCTCTGATTTATAATCGACTTTATTTTTCCAAATCAGATTTGTTTATCTGTCTGATTGAGCTATTAGAAATGTTAAACCCGAATAGCACTCAAATTTATTTTTCACAAACAAAATAACACAATTCATCACTTTTTTCAATTCGCATTGGACCGGGTATTTGGATGTACTTTTGTTGGAATAAATGCCATTCTCTAATCATACTCCACGTTGTTCTCAATAATCATGTTCACAGCTTCGACGAACGAGTTTGCCACATTTTTTACCTTCAGCTCATCTCCTGGAAATGACAACAAACTCAAGGAGAGTCTTGTAACCAGAAAAACATACCATTTCTGAATTTTCCAGTCTTCACTAGAATCGAACGCATTCCAACTTTGATGGCACCCAACGCGTCGTCATTCACATCATCACCAATCATAACGGCGCTCGAAAAATCTAAATTATCTCCAAGAGTTCTCAGTGCGGACTCGAAGAACAGTTTCTCTGGTTTTCCAACTATCTTGGCCTGCAAAAAAACTTTTTTGGATTCATAGATTTTCTCGCCGATACCTCAACTCCAGTGGCATATTCCAAACCAGCAACGTACGCTCCAGGACCAAGATGAAGTCCATCTTTCTTCTGATGGTATCGACCTTTGTTAATGCCAATCAAAGACGCGTTTTCTGAAAATTACTTCATTTAGGGAATATTCAGGAAGTTGTTGACTAACTTTCTTTGATCAAACGAAAAGCTGCTGTCATAGTTGCGTCGTTGAATTTCTCAGGTGCCAGACCAATTACAACTGCATTTGGATCTTCTGTTGAAATTCCTAGAATACATATTTATTGGATTTTCAGTTTACACAATATTAACCTTCAAAATCCTCCATCGCCTTGACATCCAAAATAAAAAATGGACGATATTGATGTTTTATTATCAGATCACGAGCGGCACTCAAACTTGTGAAAATCTCATGCTTATCAATTTTGAATCCGCAATTGATCAACCGTTGGTGTAATAGATTTTGAGATTCCTGAAATCAATTTACAATTAAAAGTATGGATTCCCTAAACGAACCTTGGTGGTGTTGGTGACAAACTTGACTTGAACATGCTTTCGAAGCAACTCAAGAGCAGCTTGTGCTCCAGGAATGGCTAATTCTTCAATGTGAAGAGTTCCACTCAAATCAATCAAAACTGCAGAGATTTTTGACATTTGGGTACCTGAATGTTTTTTGTTATTCGATATAGGAAAGAGTTGGGAAAATATTTCAACGAAGTTCATTTTGATAAAAAAAATAGGTCGATAAAAAACACAGAAAGTTTATTTTATTGGAGATCCAAACCAGAATAAAAACAGAAACAAAAATTTTAAAGTAGGTACCCGGGGTGTTGTTGATCTACCATTTATGTTTTGAGTTTGAAATATTATCGAAACATCCCAAGTTTCATCGCGCTCCATTGCGAACTTGGGGAAATTCAAAATTTTTAGGTTTCCCGCCCACTTGTTTCTCTTGTAGGTCACGTCAAATATAAAAATTTTGTTAACCAGCCTGCTTACCGCAGGCTGGATTCGCGGCGCTGCCGCTCAATTTCGCTTAGTTTTTATACGCCACTGGCCACCTAGTCTCTGTATCACGTGTAGCGCATTCGGTATCGCGCTGCACTGCCGCGCAGTAGTCGCGGGTTCGATTTTGTGGCGCGACCAAATTCTTTATCTTTCGGAAAACTAAAGCGGACACCCTGACCAAGACCGGACAGAAATCCTAGCGGATTATATATAAGTAAGATTTTGCGGTTTCGACGTGACCTACAAGAGAAACAAGTGAGCGGGAAACCTAAAAATTTTGAATTTCCCCAAGTTCGCAATGGAGCGCGATGAAACTTGGGATGTTTCGATAATAGCAGGTATCATTTTGGACAGTCAGTAGTCGAAGAAGTGATTTCGCATGAAAATGAGAAGTTTTCAGAAACGTTTTTCTCGTCTTGAAGCCTCTTTTTCTTTCTCATAGCTTTTTCGAGTACGTATATTCTTCTTGACTTTAACGATGGTTTTGTGTTAATTTTCTGAAAATTATGATATTAAATCAACTTAGAATAACTTCAAACTAACCTCGGGAATGTTCATCACCATATACAGTTCGCTTGTAAATGTCTTGTGAAAATCTTTTCAATATCATTCTCTAGAAGATCTGGAAATTTGATTCTGTTGCTCGCAACTGAAACAGTTTGAGTTCGACAAGAAGCTATACCATTTGGATGAGACATTTCCAGCATTGTCAAAGTCGAGTTTATCTGGAAACAGTTAATTGAATTTCTGACTTCGGTGTTCAGCTTACCACTGGTTTGAGATGGCTCAGACAACATCGAGCATTTTTCATTGCGTACAGTTTCTGAGCCACTTCCAAAGAGAAGATCCTTCAGCAAAACTGGATCCTAGCAGTGGTGGTTCGCAATACATGAATAAACTGAGTTTGTAACATAATCATGAAAAGTATGAACATTTCAATAAAGAATCATGAAAAATTATAGACTATCGATTTAGTTCATGCATAATATGACTCCACACAGGAAGAGAATGATAAAAGAAAACATTGTCCTAGAGGTATTGATCGATGAATTCATCTGCGGATTGAACTACAGTAAGAAAATTGTGACAGTTTTAAATAGTTATGAACCTCTGTTATATTCGAAAATAAGCAACGGAAGAAAAACTATGGAAAAAAAAACATTTATTCGATAGAAAACCACCTCCCTCGTGAAACATTTGCAAACGCGCTCCATCGGACAATAAGATGGAGCGGTTGATAAAGTTTTATGGAGAATACTTTGAGTTTTGTTTCTAATTGGAGTTTAATTAATAAATGGTAAAAAATATTAGTAATACTGTATTACATGCAAGCAAGCTTCTGAAATAATTTTTTGAAATATTTCATCATTCATTCTTATCACTATTCTCCGAGATTTGTGTATTCCAAACCATTTTCAATGAGTGCTGCAGCTCTAGTTTCAAACCGCTTTGTTTTTTTTTGTGTCAGCTGAGAAAAGTAGAATAAAATCTACATTTATTGTCACCACCCACACAAGAACATTTAATGCCGGTTTGGTTTATGGTTTATTCTTCAACCAAATGCAACTGGCCTCGGTACAAGTATCTCATTGAATGCATGTTCATTTTTATTTCATTTTGTTCATGCATAAGATTCCCCAAAAGTTTTGAAATACTTTTGAAGAAACTCATTTGGTGAATCCCTCATATACTTTCCTACTGTCGGATCCCCAGTTCTACTTCAATTAGTTTCTGCTTGTTCTGCTGTCCGCTTAATCTCCAACACCTGCATCTCGATTGTTTCCATCTGAACCTTTTTGTCACTCTTTCGCCATCCGTTGACCAGTCAATCGGAGAAAAAACAAACGGAAAAGGTCAGCAGATGGTCCCTCTTTCTGTATGCAAACGAATGGCATGTATATCTATGTGAAAGTGGACACCAGAGGTCACACCCTTGTCAAGGGGGTCCTCTTTCTTTCTTCCATTCGTTTGAAGGTCTTCATTCCAATCGGTCATTTTTGTGTCTCTTCTCTTTCTAACCAAATAGTTTTCAACAAATGGAATTGAAATCAAAATGGAAATCAGTTAACGGTTTTCTGATTTTTTCCGGTTCAAACCTAATCGAATCATCGAATCACTCCTAAATCACCGTGTCCGTCATTCTGATTCTCATTTCTAATTCGGTATCGGTGGCCAAATTTACACCCAAATTAATTTTTGCTAAAGGAGAAGACAAGAGGAAACTGGAAATCAAACAATTTCGTGGAAACTAATTCACATCATCGATTACACTTCTGTAATGATGGTACGAAGAAGAATGTTCGTGAAGAATTCGAAAACTTTGGGTCATTTTGTCTTCTTTATTCTTTCCTTTCGTGTCAAGACCCACATTGTGTACTTCAGAAGAATGAAAATGAAGAAGAAGAAGCATTTCGGTCTATTACCTCATTGTGTCTGTGTATATTTCTGTGTGACAATAGAAAAATGGAAGAAGCACGAAAGGGTGTGTACTCGTCAGGACGACGACAGAAGAAAGCATCAAAAGAAGTTTTCTTTTGTGTGGCGGTGTCTGGTCTTCCCTTCTTCTCGTCCTATTCCAATCTTTATGTCCCGATTGACGACCTCTTGTTTAGTTTCTCTTTCTCTGAATCCTTTCTGGATCTCGATCTTGATTTTATTCATGCAAAGATGCATCATGGAACAGGAGTTGCAGAGAAGATAAACCTGTAATTTCGGTTTTCTGCACTTTAGATCTCCGTTTTCTAAAAATTTTTACTAGGTGATTTATTACCAACTATATCGACGCCGTCGGACTGTTTGTCAGATGACTTTTTTCTTCAAACCCTTGAGATCTTTGAAAACTAGTAGTAATTATTGAGTCGTGCAAAACCCATTACCAAGACGGATATAACTTTGACCCTCTTCTAGAAACCTGTCTAGACTTATGACGGAACCTATGACAGTCGAGTACATAAACTGATCATTGTTCCCCTCCCTGTATGTTTTCTGAAAATCAAAACACGTGACGCCCACCCTCTAATTTTAGTATCCCCTTAGTGATTGTGTGTTCTGATTCTGAAAATACGTGTTATTTTTTATTTCCAGTTGACAAAACCGGCTGATGTCTGATATTAAAATCATAAATCGCCCACCCAACGTGATTTTCAAAAGTTTACGTTTGAGAGCCAACAGAATACCGTATACTCAACACTTTTTTAAAACGGGACAAAGTCAAAAACCTGTCTTGAATCTAGTCAATATTGACACCATTTCGACTCGATGAGAGGAGACAAAATGGCAATTTAGATGGAAAAAACATGAATGAAAAAGTTGTTTTCGGTTTTTGCAAACGGAGAGATTCTGGACTCTTCCCGATGACTTTTAAAAAACAGAAAAAGATAAAGAAGGTGATCTTTGCACAAATAAAAATAATGTTATTTAAAGGAAATAGGGAAGGTTCTAGAATAGTGGGAGCTATAAAATAGAGCTTCTTTAGCAGAAGAAGACACAAGATTCTTCGAAGATGAGATTACTGTACTTTTTCTCTTTCCATTCCCTCAATCCAGATTCTTGCCAGTTTCAGTTTTCCTTTTCTTCTCAAGTTTCATCGAATGACGCCAATACATTTCTCTCTTTTAATAAAAACATCTGAATCATAACACGATGCTCTTCGTACCGTGAATCTTCATCCAACCAAATAATGATTTTTCGCCTTAATGCTCATTATCTCCCAACCAAACCACACCTCATCCCTTCAGCGTTTTTTCAATTCTTCGTGCATAATGAAAGGCTATTTTCTCTCCTTCCCTTCTATTCATTTTTTATCCATTCAAACAAAAATAATTGCCTTCAATTATTCGGCCTGTCCACATGAGAGGTGTCCTTCTCCCAACCCTCGGTCAATCATTATCGGGTGAAAAGCGATAATAATAAGCCTCTTATCGACGTTGTATCGAAAATTGAACATTGAACAAGACGTATTGACAGAACAGCCCTTCGCATTTCACAGTTTGTACTTTAGTTTTGATGGAAAAATTTATTGACACATCCCCCCTGTCGACTGAAAATAGAAGGCAGAGAACGACCGAACGAGGGTGTTTTTCTGGAATTTTCTCCATCTTTCCAGTTGGCTGAAAATATTGTAGATGGACACTTGTTGACGAACCGAACGGGCGAATAGTAGTGAGTGTGTAGGAGGTTGAGCGAAGACCAGCTGCCAGCTTTTTTTTCGCTTTTTTTTTGTGGGACGCCTGTGGTTCACTCGAATGGCTCTTGGGGGTTTCGCGAACATAAACACATTCTTAGCGATTGGAAAAAAGAGAAGCTCTTTTTTGTTTCGTTTACTTTACAACTCTGGGAACGAAGAGGAATACGGTAGCTGATAGTTTTCAGTAGTCAAGTGGGGGAGTATAACTTGCTATTTGGAGTTGATCGGTAGGCAGATTTCGTAGCTTTAGCAATATCTGAAATTATAGAATGTTATTGGAAAACCCCTTTCAGGCTTTTGTATTAACAGAAAAAAATATTTGAAAATATTCAAAAAGCATCTTTGAGTATGAAAAAATTTTATAATTCCAACCTACACATTCATTAAACATAATTTATCTTTCAAATCAGAATATCCTAGAATAAAATTCCCAGAACACCTCGTCCATAAAATCGACTTTAAAACTAAAGCTCTGAAGAATAAGCGTTCTCAACCCCCACAACTAATTTCGTTCACCGGATATACTACTTTGGAACGGATTTCCTATTTCTCACTTCAACCCAATCGGATTTATGAAATAATCTTACAAAACGAATTCAAACAACTTCCGAAAAATTCTTCATTCTTTTGTTCCTGCTCTTGAAACTTGATATTTTTCCCCTCAAATCCCAACTTGATCTTTCTAAAGTTTCGTGATCTCAGAACTCGACGAACGCGAAAAAGTGTTTTCCCTCTCCCTCTTCCGATGTTTCTTCGTATTCATTTTCTTCTACTTTTTCCCCCGTTTACACTTGTGTGCGAGACACTAAAAAGTAAGGGGAATGTCGTTTCTTCTTCTTTACCCCATCTCTCTTTCTATTGACATTTTTTTGCCCCGCCGATAACGACGAGAGTGAAGGGACAATTCTTCGAAAGGTTCTTTCCCAAAGGTTATCAGTCACTATCTCTCCTGGTCGACGATCGTCCCTTCTCTTTATCGCCGAGTTTTCCGTTTCTCCCCCTTCCAATCGTTTCGATTTTCAATCTTCTCACAATTCCTTTTCGTCATCGCTTGCAACAACTCTTTTTTTATATTTTCACATGTGACATGTCTCTCTTTCCTCTCTCTTCTTTTTTTCTTTTTCTCGAGGGACTGATCCTTATCTGTATAATAGCCCAAACGCTTATCACCCATTCAGTCAGCTCCTCCTCTTTCTTTTTCTTTCTATAAAGGTTCGGCACGTAACGGAATGAATGTGACATAGCGACATCAAAAGATTCATCAATTCATCTTCTTATCAAGAAACGAGTGTGTCTCTCTTATGTCCCAAAAAAGTGGATACGGTACTCATCGTCCCCTTCATCTTCTCATTCGTCACCAAAGCCACACCGCCGTATGACAGAATGTTAATGTAAAAAGTATAACACATGTACCGTGCGATGATGCGCTTTGTGAATCATCATCATCATAATCAACACTACTATATTTTTACGGTACTGATGTGATGCTAATGAGATGGTTGCCCCTCGTTATCTACATCTGCTTTTTACCCAACACAACCAGTTATGAGTCATTACTCGACGGGGTGTCTTTGCTCAATGACTCAAGAAAATAACAACGCCGTTAATCAACTCGCTTACTAGTTTTCGAGAATATTCTAGCATTACACTCGCTTGTTGTTTTCGACTTTTCGCACTAGCAGTAAGCCGTTTGCACTTATTAGTGGCGGATACGTGTGTAGTTTTTGGTGTGTGTTTTCGGCTGAAAGCACGAGATTTATTATTTTCGAATTTCCTAAATCCCTAAAATCTAAAAGCGGTGGTTATAAATAACTTATTTTTGGCCATGCTAACTGGGTTAGTGGCTACCGTACACTTCTAGATTAGACCCGTTGCCGAAAAACAAGTTCAAATCGTATCAATCATTTCAATTTTGAACTTCCTTTCTAATCTACTCACGACATCTTTCCGGTCGAATCTTACGGTAAAGTGTCCGTCAGTAAAAGTAAAAACCTTGCGCAACCACTCTTCTTCGATGAAGGAGAGAGTCCTTCCTCTTTTTCTATTCTTCAAATGATGTCATTTCCATCTCTCCCACATCAGTTTATGTTCGATGGTCCTTGTGTCCATTTAATTATTCCTTTTCTCTCTATTTCCATCTGTGACGTTTCCCCGTTTTTTTAAATAGAAATGCAAAACCAAACAGTTTGCACGTCGTATCCTACAAAAGTTTTGTAAAATGAGTTCATTTGATTCACCCAGCAAAGTCAATAGTGTACATCCATCCTTTTATTTCTGTTCAAACTTCCTCGAGTTTTCAAACACCTGGTCAAACTCGTAGACATGACTATTACAAACTCAATATCCGCATTTAATGATGACTTCCTGATAACTTCTGTCTTTTCTGACTAGAACTGAATCATTGCCTAATCTGCAAATTTGTCACATTCCGTAGAACTGGAATTTGATAATCTGCGTTTTTGCCAAAAGCACATACGTTCTCTGGATTCCAGATTCTTAAAAGTTAGTGAAAACAAAATAAAATAAGGATTGTGTCTTCTTCCCCACATCTCTCGAGACTAATCTTGCCCAATTCAGTCTAATTTTTTACACTGTCGTCTTCCATTGTGTCAGAAAAAATACAGAATGTTCAAGTTTGTTCGGTTTCTTGATTTCTCATACTGTCTCCTTATTTTCTCAATTCCTCCCTCTACATTTTCCACACACAATAATCCAAATTGGGAAGCGATGAGGCGGAGAGAGAGAAAGAGTGACTGAAAGCGGATCACTCCCCAACATACATAATGATATCGGAGTCAGAGAAGCGTGCGCAGAATCTATAAAGAGGCATAAAGGAGTGAAAAAGAAGACGAAGGGACGGAAAATGCAAAGTGGGAATGGAGAGAATAGAAGAGATGGAGAACAAACATGTGTACTGTCTTTTCTGCTTCTCTCATTTCTCTCTTCAACTCTCCTTTTATTCTATACTATATCTGTCCCCAGTGCGAAGCCTCTTCTATGTCGTCAACAGACCGACCGACCGACTGCGCTGATGTTTGCCCGTCGAGGCGACGTCGCGGGTGTCGTGTGTGGCGCTCTGAGTCTCTTCAATTTCACTTCTCTCTGATCTCCGCCTTTATCGCCTCAGGCAGGCTCCACCCTCTTCTTCTTCCTCTTCGACAGCCCCCATTCTATTTCCTTTTCTCTCTTTTCTTTTCTCTCTTCTCGCTCTCTCTGTGCGATTCGATTCGCACGCTCGCATTACAGCGGCCTGAGCGGGCAGCCCTCGGGGCCGTCGATAAATCGAGGAGAAGGAAAGAAAGAAGAAGAAAGTGGACTGGTCTGGTTTCCACTAGGACTAGAGGCAATGTAGATTCAATTCATTCGATTCTGTTCCGTTTCTCTTTCCTCTCTCGTACTTCTTTTTCCTTCATCGATTATCGATCTATACACTTTTTGTACAGTCGAAAGAAACCTGCAGTCATATGGATGATCGAAGACGCGAAGAATGTTTCAGAAATTTCTGGAAAGAAGTTTCACAAGACGCATGTTTTGAAAACAAGTGTCATACTTGAACAGCTGTTTGATTAGTACAGCAATAAATATAAAAACCCTTTTGTATTTATTTGCTCACTCTCCATCCTTCTTCTTCTTTTTTATATTCCATCTCAATATTTATTCTCTTCCCGTAGTAATTGATAAGATATCGTTTCAGTACTATCTTTTCCAACTTCATTCACTTATTTTTACCGGTTTTCAGAGTATTAAAAACCACCCCCGGGTCAAAAAATGGTGTTGTTTTTTACGTCCTGTCCAACCTCATCCCTGGTGAGCCAGTCCCCCACCCCGTCGTCCACGATATCGACGACAACGACATCAGATGTCTTCTTAGAACATCCAAAGTCGCAGCCGATCCCTGTTAGGTACGTGACAAACCGACAGAAATTCAGAGTTTGGAATTCTGACTTTCAGAAACAACGGTCAATGGGACAACAGCGATCACCTCTCGTGTTCGCCGCTCGAGCGATTCCCATCTCCGCTCGCCACGTCAGCGGAGTCTGTTAACTCGATCAAGTCGAGGTAAGAATCTGAAATCATTCTGAAACTAAGTGCTCATCATTCCTCATCCTATAGTTGCTCGTCGCGCTCATCGGCCGAACGTGAGACGGAACGCGCTCAATGTCGACAATTGCTCAATGCCAGCCTGAGCAAATTGCGGGAGGAATCGAATATGCCACTTCGGAAGCATCTTCTGATTTTCAACACCGTCAAAACGATCCAGGTGAGAAGACGGATTCTGAGTGCTGAGCTCGTTCTTATGGATCAGCTGGGCTTACTGAATTGATCACGGATCGAAAACGATTTTTCGAGAATTATCAGTCGAAATCATCCAGGATTTTCATTCCATTGACGCACGGAGTAATCTCTGGCTTCGCTCTAATAATATAATTCTCTCTGGTTTATCTAGAAAGTTAGGATTATCTTGGTGCAATCCTGATCTATCATCACTTTTTGGTTGTTTACAAGAACGAATATACATCATTTGAAAGTCAAACTAGAAGAAATCTTTACTCAGAAAAAAACATTTTGCAGAAAGATTTGGATCAATTGGACGATGAGGAATTGTACTGCTCTCTGGTGGGTATGTCGAACGAGACGACGATGCTGATGGAAGTCGATGGTACCGGTGATGAGTGTTGGGGCAATGAGAAGGATTGCTACAACGATGGAATGATGATGATGATTTCGAACGTCAACGATGTCGCCGACTCCGCTGTCATCTGCGGAGCACCTCTGAAACAAGAGGAGCGCGGCGCATCGTCCGACATCAGCGGAATGATGTTTGGAGGTAATACTTTTGTGTTTCTCACTAAGCATCTCTCTCTCTTTTTCTTACTCTGAGCGGGGCCCTTTTGGTTGTCGTGATTTATGGAGCTTGTCTTTTATGCCGCGACGCCGTCTTTTTGTTGGGTGGTGTATCGGCGCGGCGCGCGGTAATTATGTACGTCCTTTTCCTTATGGTCACAAAGAAGGATTGAAAGGAAGAAAAAAAAGAGGAAGAAGAAACTGGTTTTGTTTAGTTCTGTAAGAAAAAAGCATAAATTATTTAGGCGATACCGAGTGGTGGATTCTTGATTCTTGTATTCTTGTATTGAGTGGTACTGTAGTTGATTTGTGAAGTACTAAAAATTGGAACAAAAGATAACGTAGTCTTTCTGAAAATCACGTATAAACATGAAACTAGTAACGGTAATTATCTTTCCATGGTCACCGAATTCTACGGTATTACCAAATGTTTCTTCCTGTTTCTTTCCGCTTGAGATATCTTCATGTGTGGGGGTGTCTGTGTTTTTTTACAACCAAAAACTCAGAGCGTGCGCATAAACACGCACACACTTACGTCATGCCTAATTTGAGCCGTCCTTCTTGTTCTCGTTTTTTTCGACTAACGAACACTCCCTTTTCACGGCTCGAAATGCTATAAACAAGATATGTGGGAGGAGGGTGCGGCAGATGGCTTTTTTATTGCTTCGCGTCACGAATAGGGAACCAATTTGTAGGAGGAATTAGATTATATTTATGGAAGAGGCTTGATCTTCATGAAATCATTTCTATTTTCAGACGATCTCGAGATGGATGAGACCGACACGAAGACCTGGTCCTGGTCTACTGGTTCATCAATTTTCGATTCTGTTCAGGTATGTTTTGTGCTTTCTTCATCTATTTGTTCCTAGAAAGGGGCGCCGGACAGACTAAACTTCAGAGTAGAGAGGAGAGTCGCCTGCGTCTCCTATTCCCTCGATCACGAGACTTGTTTATCGGGCCTTTTCTCTATTCTCTCTCAATTTCTAATTCTGTCTTCCCAACGTCATAATCGTTGGCAGGCGGTCTGTGGTGGCCTTTTGCCTGCGTCTCTTTGGGCTTCCGACAGGGAAGAAGAAGAAAAGAAGGAATAATAGAAGAGAATAGAGAGGTCGAAAATGTCACATCACGTGTTGAAGGGGGGGGGGGGGGGGGGGGGGGGTGAAGTGAGATGTATGTGTGGCATGAGAAATGAGAGAAATTTTGAAGGACACACATTGGGGGCACATACGGATTGGAGTTTTTTGAAAATAACCTTGTGATTTACGGGGTAGAAATATATGAGGCAATAGAGAAATAGAAACGTCTGGATGCAACCGAAACTGTCCGATCATGTGAATCCATTGTTGAGTCATATGTGTGTATAGGATGAGGGGATCTGAATAATTCATGATGTCGGAGGGAAACAAAACAATAGATTTCAAATTTTCCAGGATTCGAAATCTGGCTCGATGGATGCTTTGTTCAAGTGGTCCTCCTCGTGCTCTGATGCTGCCTACGCTGCTCCGATAACCAACAACTCGTTCGGAGGATGGGCTGATTCTTCGCCAATCGGTGGAGATATCTTCGGACTCTCGGATGATTCGACCTCTTCATGGTCCCATGGTGCAACTGGATTCGATATGTGGGGAAACACCGACCCACTTGGATCGGCTCGCTTCGACATGCATAATTTGCTTCTTTTGCAAGCTTAGAACTGATAGTTGAGTAGTATCAGCAGAAGAAGCAGTAAAAAGAAGAAAAACGAAAGATCAAGTCGAAGACGTCGTTTCTAAATCAGAAGACTCGCCAGAAAATACCATCTCAATTCAAACATCAAAGGACACACCAACACAAAAGTTAAGAACTCTCTTTTTTAAATTCTCAAACTCTAAACCCACCCCTCCAAAACTCTTGTCATCTACCTTTTCCTCACAGCATATCCTGTACAATCCATTTATAATTCATTCCCGTTTTTCTCTTAGTGATTAGTTGTGTTTGGCATGATTCGCCTTCCGTTTCATGTCATTCATATCGTTGTGAATAGTCTCTAGATTTCCCTCTAAACTAATATTTTTGGTGTATTACTGCCTAGTGATCTCCCGACCGGGCCTATCTCCCATTCTCTCTATTTCGGTTCTCTCATTCAAAATGGTTCTCTTCTACACTTTCTTGTTTTATTCCCTTTCAATTCTGGTTTCCCAATCTCAGTTTTTTCCAACTCTCAAAACATGTGCATTTCTTTTTTTCCATAGTCATCACTCAGCTTGTTTTCTTGTTTAGTTCCGGTGTTACAATTGTTGAGCGTAATGTAATAAGGCAAGTGTACATAGTTCTTCCCCCTTTTTTTTGAAATGTGTATCATATTATGGTAACTTGTTTGTATCATCACTCACCTTGATCCATCTCCATCCTATGCAATCTCGGTTTCCCTTTTACGTGGTCCCCTATTCCATCAAATGTGTGAAATACCTTTCCCCATCAGGTTGCTACGTCAAGGTTCAAAATCTCAGCGAGATGTGTACAAAACCGATCCATGACGTGGCAAACTGCGGTGGTCAGTACAAAAAGCCTTTTTCTCTCATTGAACAAAACGCGGTTATACTCTTATCCAATTCTCATGTTGCCTTTTTTCCCCTCTCATCAACTCCCCGTCTAGTCATCATCTGTTGTTCCCATCCAATCTTACCGTACTTGTTACACATTTCTCACCTGTTTTATCTGCCCTGCCTTAAAAATCTCATCACCATCCGTTCCCAAAACGAGTATATTTGTTGTTCCCATCCTGTCCCTATACACACAAAAGTCTAGGAGTGTAGTAGGTTACTGTAGGTTAGCTACTATGTGTATCTGCATTTTCTCTTATCTAGAAAACGTTCGGGTCCCCCTAAATTCCATCTCTCTTTTCTCCTTATTACTTCGTTTTGTTTTGTTGTCTGCGTTCAGGGATTTCTTTCTCCACTACCAAATCATCATTGTTGTTTTCTTCCGTTTGCCACCTTCGGGTCACAAATCTTTTCCAAATTTCGCTATTAATTTCCTCCTCATCATTTGGTGAAACCGGTATATCATTCCATCTCCATTTCCCTTCCCCAAATTTTTCCTCTGTTCCAATCTCAATAATGATTCAGTAGTTTCAATATCCTTTTTTCTTTAATCCTCTCATATCTCTTCATCTCTAACCGTTTCCATTTGCGCCGCGCGCAATCCCCTCTCTTTTTTTACAGCTTTACCATTTCTGTAAGTGCCCATTCCTCTCTCTCCCCCGAATCTCTCTTTCCACTCATTTGTTCATTGTTCTTCTACTAGATCCGTGAGTGTGAGCGAGTCTTTTGTGAGTGTTGTGAGTGATTTGCGCCGAACTGCTACAAGTTTCTGAAAAGTTAGGCGCGCGCGTGTGGCGCAGTGTTTCGGTTGGGGATTTGTGGATGAAAGGATTCAGAGAAAAATAAGGAAAATTTCGGAAAAAAAAGATAATCCACAGAACCTTTCAACAAACAACCGAACGCTTCGATCCACGACCCAGTGTTATTTCTAGATCGATAAGATCGAGAAACCAAACCAACTTCCCCGAAAACTTTTAATTGTATTTTTCAAATATTTACTCGCTTCGAGAACTTCCCCCTCAACATTGTATCACTGGACCCACCGGCGTCAAAGATGTGAAATTCCAACTTTAAATCTTTGACCGGTGAGCCAGACCGACCTCGAATCCATTCCATCATCTCAAAAACAAAACATGCCAAAAGAAATACATGTATGAACAAACAAAACAGACATCTTCTCGGATCCCAGTCATTTTCTTTATCTAGTTTTAAGCCTTAATATTTCCTCTCTCTCTCTCCCAATGTGCAACCTGTTAAAACACAAAAAGCTCTTTAACGTGAATTTAGTCGTGTATAAATTTCCATTCTTGTCTCACCATCCCAAAAAAAACATAATGTGATTCCCCACCTCAACTAATTCTCAGTCGATTTTGCATTTTTGTGTCTCATTCTTACCATCCCAATCCCGTGTGTACCGGTGTACGTTTGTGAGTGAGTGTGCTCCAAATTGGAGTCTCGCGTATCAACGGTGTCCTTTTCTATTTAACCGATTTATTTGACTTCTTCCGCCCCTTTTCTTCTTTTTAATGTATTCTTCTCACATTCTCTCATCAATTCTCTTCTTCCCCTAAATCCCGATCAACTCAGTGTGCTTTTGCCGAACCTTTTCTCTCTCGATTGTGTCGATAATTTATGTATTTTTCTTTCATCTCGAAAACTAATATGTTGATTATCCGACCCCTTCGGACCCCCATAGTGTCTTATTTTCCATTCTGTATCCGTTCCCTTTTTCGTTTGAACTCGATTTCATACGCGGTGTGAAGGCTATAAATAAATACGTTTCATGTTAGAATCAACTGTGTTTTCATTAAATTCCACAAAGAAGATAACAGAGCAAACAATGGAAGAATCTTAATGAACACTGTATACAATTGGAATCAAGTTTATCGATAACATTCTATTAAAATTTGACAATGTGCTTGTTCCGATTAGAAGAACAAGGAACAATAGAAGTTATTACGATCACATTTCAGAAGATAACCGTGTACTATTAAGAGTTCGGAATATTGTTCTTTTGAGAATTTATGAGGGACATTCGAAGCTCTGTAAGCAAAAACAAAAGACGGCGATTTGCTTGATCATAGTTGGATAAACTTCTCAATTTTTAATTTCATTTTACCCGCGACATTCAAAACACAAATTTTCTAATTAAAAATGTGGTTTTTCAAATAATAAAATTGTTATTGAAACAAATCTGAATTCCCCTCGGGAAATCCATTATACGAAAATCGTTGATAGAAAAATAGTATTCTATAGTTACGACGACACACACTATACGAAACTATCATTGTTTTGAATCTCCTCAATATATCTATTCCACAGTAAGATTCGCTCCAGTTTCAAAATGATTTTGTCTTGGGAAGAAGTTCAAAATGTTTTTCAAATCGTCTCGGCTGCTGTGGCTCTTCCTTTGAATACTCTGCTGATTTATCTGATTGTCAATCACTCGCCGAAAGAAATTGGAGCCTATAAGTATTTGATGATATACATTTCGATGTTTGAAGTCCTTTACGCCATTCTTGATGTCACAGTATCCCCGTTTGCTCATTCATATGGCTCCACTTTTTTGGTGCTGGTTAACATGAAAAAGACAAATATACCTAATTGGATTATTGAGATCCTTTTGTGTATGGAACTACGGTAAGAATATAAATTCAAAAGTTAAAATTTCAGCAGTTTGGTGTGGTTTTTATGGATCCTCGATGGCAGTTTTTGGACTTCATTTTGTTTACCGATATCTTGTTGCTAAAGGATCTGTTCTCTTGAAAACATTCCAGTCATGGAAGATTTCTATCTGGCTCTCGATTCCTATTATCATTGGTACAACCTGGACAGCTCTGACTTATTGGCCATGTAGACGAAGAGAAGCCACAGATAGATACGTGGGAGATAACATTTTAGAAACTTTTCATCTGAATCTATCTGATGTCGAATATATTTCTCCATACTTTTATCAACTGGGAAAGAATGACGAGTTGGAAATCTTTTGGCCCAGTTTCCTCGGGATTGGTGTGAACTCCTGTATCATTGTAACAAAAAACCAGACATTCTTCATGAATAATGTGATCATATTTTCAGAACGCTTCAATTTTCAGCATACTGTATTTCGGCTTCAAATGTTATAAAATTCTAAACACTCTCGTTCCCAAATCGAGTACTTCCGAGAAAAACCGACGGCTTCAAAAGCAATTATACATTGCGCTCGTAGCTCAAACTCTCATTCCAGTGATTCTGATGCATATTCCTGTATCTGTACTTTATTTCTGTTCATTTGCTAGCGTCAATCTGGGATCAATCAGTGGACTTGCACCGGTCACAATTGCTTTGTATATTATTCTGGATCCTCTTCCAACCATGTTCATCATCGGACAATATCGTTTGATTCTCTACAGTTAGTTTCCACTTGAACTAAGCCGATATGATCAAGTATCTTCAGAGTGGTTGATTTGGATCCCAACGAAAGTCGGCTGCATTAAACCGACGCCATCTGTGGATATACCGATGACGGAGGGAAACCGGACCTTTTCAGATTTAAACGGAACACGGAATCCAGCATAGTAGAAAGGGTCACAATCCGATTTTCTAATAGCCTGTATTGTCTTTTACTTCATTATTGTGGATGACAGAATACAGTCTTCGATTCTCAATGATCGTTTGTAGAGCACAAAAGACTACTTCAGCATGAATAGAGTTTGAGAGATTCATTCACTGACAAAAAGTTAAAAGAAAACAAGAAAAGTTACAATATTTCTCCCCACACAGAAACATTATCATCTTCTGGCAACTTTGAAACTCTTCTTGAGCTCGCATCGTCGACATGTCCGACCTTCGCTACTTCCTTGTTCTTCAATGTTCTGCATAACTTCAATGGAGACATCACAAACTTCTTGAGACCTTCTCGATAATTTTTGATGATAAAAATAGAAGGTAGGGGATCGATTACAGGATACAATGCAATTGTGATAGATGTGATATTGATCATTCTTCCCAGTCCGATATTGAATAGAGCTCCAGAATAAGTAATGAGAAGAGGAAGGTGCATGAGGGTTATTGGGATAACTGTCTGGAGAACCAACGCTATGAAAAATTGACGTTGTAGAGCTTGATAGTTTTTTGAGAATCCAGATGACGTTGGGTGGACATTTGAAAGAGATTTGTAACATTTCCAGCCGAAGAAGAAAATTGTAGTGAGAGAAGTACCCTAAAACTTTAAAAGTTCAGAGAGGCGATTAACAGAAATCAAAAACCATTATTCCCATGGCTCCAATTAGTGTCGTCACCACATCGATGTCCAGCAAGAAATCACCATTTTCAGTATAAAAATAAGGACCCATATAAGAAACTTCATCGGTGGACAAATTGAATTCTGTCATCAAGTTGTTCCTGGAGCTTTTAAATTACAAAAAACTGTGCACTTAATCTAACCTGATATAATTTGTCATAACTTCCTTGGGCCCACAACACAAATAAGAGACCGTACCCCAAACTGCTCCAAAAACTACTGGAACTATCATCCAAAATATGATTTTGTGACCTTTGAATGTAGAAATCTTCTCACTCCTGATAAAATTTGCATTAAAAGATACTAATGAAAATCACTTACCCACTGACTGCCAAGTAGCGGTATATAAAATGAATTCCAAAAATGGCCATTGAAGATCCAAAGAATGCACACCAAACCGCTTGCATTATCAAAGCTTCGGACTTCCCAAAGAAAGAATGAGTAAGAGGTGTCATTATTTAGAAAGAGGAACCATAGGAATGCATAACTGGCACAACCAAGTAGTCAATTACGGCATAACAGACTTCGAAGACTGAGATGAAGTTCATCAGATGTTTGTATGGACCCAACTTCTTTGGTGATTTCGTATGGATTAGAATGATAAGAACAATGTTACAGAAAAGAGATAGAAATACCAGAACGGTTATGAGACGGTATTGGAATTCGAGCCATGCGGAACTCATCGCGCAATTGAATCTGAAATGCTTCTGGGTTTGTTAACGAGAGAAGATACTCTAGAGGATAGTACGTCAATGAGTTCCATGTTATAGACTAGACAAAAGCAATCACGCTAAACGGACTGTTGGTTTATTAGAACATTGATCAAATCTAGAAAATTGAAGAGCACAAACAGTCTACGATGGTTTCTTTGGGATTATACTAGTCGCATGATTATCAACTAAACGGTCGAGACTATAAAAGCGGATACCTAGAATACAATCTACGTCAGTGTTCCCTCAAAATGATCGGAAAGAGCTGGTCCTTGATCCAACACGATATTCAAATTGGCTTTGCAATTATGTCATTCACACTCAACTCCATTCTCATTTTCCTAATCCTACGTCACTCTCCCACATCATTGGGTGCTTACAAGTATCTAATGATTTACATTTCTGCTTTTGAATTATTCTACTCATTGATGGATATCATCGTGAAACCGGTAAGTTGACATCATTCAAAAAAAAGGAAGGATGGTGACAAAAGAAAACGAAAACGTTTTTTTTCGTAGATGTGATTATAGAAGTAAATGTCATGCCAAAAAATGAAAGAAAAACAACAATTTTCTGAACAAAATCAAAAACCTCAATTTAGTGAGGAAAGTCTATTCACCGGGGATACTAATCTCTGATCATGATATGTACCGAAAGTTCGAATTATCAATGTAATGTCTCTCTTGCAGATTTTCCATTCGTACGGATCCACATTCCTTGTGATGGTCAGCACCAAAGAAACTGGATTCTCATTGAAGGTTGCTTTGTTTTTGGGAGGTGAGATGAAAAGGAAACGGACCAGGCCTTCGATTATGTAAAGATGAGTTACCGATTTTACTCTAATAGACCGGCATGCCGGTTTCTTTTTATTGGTCCCCATTTCGATGCCGGTATATTTCTCAAAGAGTCAATTTATCAGAAATTTAACAAAAAATTGTGCTTTGTCACTGAAAATATGTATGAGAAAGCTTTTTTCGAACAGTTATAAATGCAAAAACCATCCGAAAAGATATGAAATTCCCAATTTGTGTGAGAAACACTGGGAAAAAAAAACTTGAAACTCTCAAGAAATAGTACTTTTATTTTCATTGAATTTTGGGGTGCCGGATAATTGGAAGGTGCCGGTATATTTTTCAAAATGATCATTTCACTGCCACTCTATTAGAGGGTGCTGGACATATGGAGGTACCGGTTTATTAGAGTAAACACGGTAATTCACAACAGTAATTAGTGGGTTCTAAGTATTTCAATGTTAGCCTTCGGCACCGTTTATCAATGAGTTCGGAATCTTATTGAGTTCAAGCTCCATTTCCTTTTATTTTCAGCCGTCTATTGTGGTTGCTTCGGAGCTTCCATGGCAATCTTCGGAATCCACTTCATCTACCGATATCTCGTCGCTGCTGGATCCAAATTATTGGAGAAGTTGAATCTATGGAAAATTGCATTTTTCCTTTTCGTTCCAGTGGTTTACGGTATGGTGTGGGGATGGGTGGCTTATGATCCAGTTGGACAGCAACCGGCAACTGGGGAGCATATTCGGTAACCATAGAATGTGTACTTAGCATTGAATTAATTGTTTCAGAAGCAATATAATGGAGACTTTTGATCTAGAATTGGAAGATACCGTTTACATCGGTCCATACTTCTATCAAAAACAACCGAATGGAAGTTACAAAGTGGATTTTCTCTCAATCGCTGGAATGTCTGTTGTCTACATTATCGTATCTTCATCCTTCTTCACTATTTTTTATTTCGGAATCAAGTGTTACAGTATCATTTCGAAACTTGTTCCTTCCACAGATTCTTTTCGAAGCAAACAACTTCAGTCTCATTTATTCTGGGCTCTCGTTACTCAGACAATGATTCCAGTTATTCTAATGCATACTCCAGTCACACTTGTCTATGCATTTGCTCTTTTGGATAAAGATATCGGAATGCTGAGTGGATTCGTTTCGATGACAATTGCTGCGTATCCAGCAATTGATCCTCTTCCAAGTATTCTCATTATTCCATGTTATCGAAGAGCTTTGAGAAGTGAGAACTACAATAATCCTATCTCGGCTTTGATTTTGATTCGGGTGCCGCCGAAAAAAAATATGACCACTTTTTCAGAAAAAATCATTTCCTTTGATGGGTTTAAATTTCCCTAAAATTTGAGCACCCGATTCTGCAAGAGCCACTGATATATAATTTCAGATTACTTGACTTGTTGCCGAAAACCTAAACGGAAGGCTGGAGAGCAAGAGGCGATCGCTGCTGGACCACGAAACGGATCAATAATGAGTCTTCCTCCATCCTAAACATTTGATGATTTTTCCTTTGGAATAAATCTTGTTAACAATTCAACATTTTCAAAATGCAAACATTTATTAAAATCACAGGATTCGGGGTGAAGATGAGGGTGAAAAAGTAAATCAAATACTACGAAGCGATAAAACATTTTTTGGTACTGGATTTGGGGAAGCGATTCGAAATTTAAGGCAAAATAAATTATTTCGATGTGAAGAGAGGGTGCAGAAAAATCACAAATCAGAAGGGAAATGAACATAATGAATTATCGAATTATGCGTTAGAAGCATAGTAATATTTCAGGGATTGAAAAGGGAAGAAAGGGGGTCGTATCACAAAACACGCTCGCATGGTTTATTTTAACTAGATGGGAAGTTTTCTTTTTATTTGGGAAATTATTTTTGGCTTTGATAAATAGTTCATGACGACGGTACCTAACTTTGTCATTTATTCATCATTATCATTGAGAGTTGGATAAACTGGATCCTGAACGCCACGCTTCGATGGTGGAATGAGATGTTTCGGTAACTCAGCTGGGATTTCGTGTCCTGAAAAATTAAAATTTGTAGACCTTATCGAAAGTCTTCGTTTGACTCACCTTCCAGTTTCAAGTTGATCAAATAGTTAGCCAAAGCGAACTCATCGGCATCCAACTGTCCGTCTTTGTCAATATCGGCCAACTTCCAAACTTTTCCGAGTACTGAGTTTGGCAACTTGCTTTTAACCATATGCTCCTTGGCAGCTCTGCCACTCAAGAATCCGTTGACTGGTCCGAGACTCTCGAATGTCGAATCGGCAGAAGTGCGCTCACGATTCACGACCCATTCGGCTTCATCGGCGCCCTTGTCGAATCCTTCTCCCTGAAAAATATATTTTTTGCAAACGCACAGACGACGATTAGCACTATGCTGGGGAAAAGAGGAATGTGAGGAAAACGATAATTGATAGGAAAAGTAGCATAGTGAGAGGGAATGGATTGACACACATATTATCATTACTCTTTTGCCAAGAAACAGAAAGCTCCAAAGGGTACATTTCAAGGATACAATAAGCATATAGAGTCACTCGTCAACTCATGCTTCTATTCTCTCCATTTTAAAACCTATCCGCCACCAATATATTCTAATTAGCCATAAACCAGCTCACCCAGCGTGTATCATACTAAAAGAAATAGATTGAAATGTAGCTTCAGAACTACAATACGGGGGCTCAGCTCAAAACTCACACGTCCAAATCCGAATGGAGTCTCGGCTTCCGTCGTTTGACTGAAGGCACCTCCCTTGACAGTTGGGTCCGCAGCACCATTGGTTCCGGCGGGTGCAGATGCTTCCTCCTTTGGAATTTGAGCCATCAAACGGGCTGAAAAAAATTACATGATTTTTTAAATTTTGAAAATCTTGGTGTTTTCGTCAATAGAAATCGCAAAATTACATATGATTCGAACTTACCTATATCAGTAGCCAGCATTCCGTCGACAACCTCCAAAAGCTTGGGCTTGAGTGGATTGAATTTGCTGAAGTCTTGAGCTTGGAGCTTCTCTCTCATCTTGTTCACATCTGGGAAGTCTCCCGGAGAGATGTTGTGCTCACGCTGGAGCTGTTCGTAGATTTTATCGAGATTCTGAATCAACTCCTTCTTCTTTTTTTCCTTTCCGATCATTGATGGCATCTGTTTACGGAGTTCGGCAATGATGTAGGCGTGCACTTTGGCAAGACGGGCCCTCTTGATGAGATCGTTCAGTTTGCGGAGAGCAGCGTTACGTGGCAGCGCTTGCAGATCTTGGAACAAGTCATGTTGCTCATCTTGGAAGAGGCGACGATTGATGTCGTAGTGAAGTGGGTGATCCCAGAAGGATCCCAAGTAGACACGCGACACTTCAGGAGTCTTGAAGACCTTTCCCAATGACCACATGAGCGCTCCGTAGACTCTCATCAACTGCTGATGGTCGACCATATCAGACTTGTTGAGAACAATACGGATCTTGTCCTCGTTTCCAGCCAAAGCCTCGATGCATCTTTTGAATTCGTCAGAAATATCGAGTTTGTGTGCATCGAAGAGAAGAATGATGCGATCGACGCGTTCGGCAAACCACTCCAAAACTCCAGTGAAGTCATATCCACGATCGATTCTGCAAAAAAAAGCGAATTACTCCTTCTGTTTATGATTTATTATCTTGCTTCTCATTTTTGCAATCGAAAGAACGTTTACAGAGGCAGTCAGAGTTTGAAATTTGATACCTTAGGAATTGATAAATAATAAACAATCCATTCGGAAGCACATTTCCAACGTTTTTTGTACAAAACTATATAGAAGTATGAAATGAAGTACCTTTGTTTTTCTCCGGACAATATTCCAGGTGTGTCCACAATTGTGACACTTTCCAAAACTTGATTTGGCAGAGTTGAGCATTGGAATCGATTCAAGAAAGCGTTTCCGAACCCAGAAAGAGCACGGAACTGCTTCTTAGCATCTACTACGAGGGCGTTTCCAGGAATGCTGCCCTCTTCGTCACCATGCATAACAGCGATGAATCTATCAGTTGTTGGCTCTGGGCCAATACGGATTCCCGGGAAATCGGACTCGAGAAGGTAACGAATGAATGTAGTTTTTCCGGTCGAATACTGTCCGACGAGCAGAATCATTGGTTTGGCGTCGAAATCCGGATCATCTGAAAAAAAGGATAATTCAATGAATAAATAAAGAAGACGCCGATCGGACGAACTGAAATCGGGGTAGTTTCAGTTCGGCAACGAAGAAAAGTACGCATAGGAAAACTCACCGAGAGCTGGGCTGTGAAAATCGTGATACTTGTGGTACTCTTCGAGCGGCAGCAATTTCTGCTTGTAAATCTTGCGGAGACCTTCAGAAACCGTCTCGAGAACCTCCTTGTTCTTCTTTTTCGACGAGTCACCACCGAGCCACGAAAACATGCTTCTCTTCTTGTTTTTCTTTTGTCCTTCTTCTGAAAAAAAACGTTCAAAAAATTAAAGAGATCGTGCAAACAAGTTCGTAAATGTCCAACTAGATTATTTTCATGAGAAAAAGGAAGTGATTAGCTTCAGTCAACATTAATTAATGAGATCACATCGATTTAGAGTGAGGTTTTTTCAGAAAAAATTGGCGGTTTCGATTGGAAATTTCAAAAATTCAAAAAAGTGCGGGCGCGGGAAATACGATTTTCAGAAGGTGAACATTTCTGAGTTGGCTGTCAACGAAAAAAATTCTGTCCATTCAAATAATTTCAGCCAATAATAATGTACTCACTTTTTATTTCATTAAAAATACGGGAGCTTCCACGATAGAAATTGCCAAACATTGTTCGAATTTTGGGTAAAATATTACAAATTTCCGAAATTTTTCTAGACAGGGAACTGTAGTTTTGCAATTCTGTTCGAAACCCGCTACGTTTTTTTTTACTTGCGCCTTTAAGATTACGGTGCCCTTGGTGACAAAATTTTTGCAAAATCTTCCATCATTTTTTGTAAAATTTTCGCCAAAAATTAAAGATCTTTTGAAAAAATTCAACTAAAAATTATAAGAAAAAATTGAATGACTCAAAAGTCACAATTTCGAAACGGAATATTTCTAGAACGCTGTCTCTGCCGTATAAATGAAAACAAAACTGGCTGAAACAAGAGTTTCGAGAACTAGACAAAAAAGGAATTGCGAAATATGGGGCTCTATCCTCGTGTCTTCTTGTTGAATCGAAACTGAGTCATCATAGCCTTCAGTCAACCAACAATCAGGCGGGCAGAGGCTCTCTCTCTCTCTCACACGAATAATGAAAGAAGAGACGCAGAGATGGAGAATGGAAGTTATGTTGGAGAATGTTCAGTAGTTCATTGAGGGAACAGAGAAACCGAGACAGAGGACATAGAGGAAATAAGAGGAAAGATGACGTGGCAATTGGTGATGATGCACTTGATTGGAAGTCGCACAGTGGTCGAGCGACTGAGGTATGCAAACGCGCTCCCCTGATTTGGCACTTTTTTCCGAACTTTGACGCCTTCTTATTCAAATTCCAGTGCTTTTTTCTGAATTTTTTTGCTTCAGAAAAATTCTCGACTAAATTTAGTACCGGAATAAAATACAATTTTCAAAAAAATGAGCGGAAATCGGGTCTAAAAAATTAATTTTAGGCCCGGCTTCTCCAGAGAGCGCGTTTGCATACCTCAGTCGATCGACCACTGTGAAGTCGTAAAACAAACAGGAAATATCAATAGAGAATTGGGAACATGAACATCAATTGGTTTCAGTTCCTGGGAATAAATGTGGGTGGAACAAGAGAAGATCAACTTAGGAATCGTAGGAAAAGGGGATTTCCTAATAAAAGAGAGAACAAAGAAAGTAGATCTAATTAACGGTATATATCTAACGGAACTGCTGAATACAGGATATTATGTATTCACATCGTCGTCAACGCTTCAAAATGACAGATTGTCCGAGAAGACGAGAGAACAAGAGGGAAAATTAGGAAAGGATCAGTAAGACGAATTGAGAGAATAATACAGAGACTGACCGACGGACTGCGCAAAAGCCAAGACTAGGGATTCGAAGGATCGTGGAGGCGCGAGACGATGAAGACAAAATAATACGCGAACTGACCACCACAGTCCGAACTGCAAAGATCTATGAGAAAAAGAAAGAGAACACACAAAAAAACGAATTGTGAATGGTTGGTTTTGTTATGAAACTAGCGCATTCATCTTATAAAATCATGTGTTTTTTTTGATGTCGAGAGCTAATCTTACTTATATATAATCCGCTAGAAAGTCTGTCCGATGTTGGTCAGGATGTCCGCTTTAGTTTTCGAAAGGTAAAGAATTTTGTCGCGCCACAAAATCGAACCCGCGACAACAGCGTGGCAATGCAGCACACAACCAACTGCGCCACACGTGTAACAAAGTGTAGGGTGTCGGTTGCGTATAAAAACGCGAGATTCCTAAGCAGAATTGAGCGGCGCAGCCGCGAATCCAGCCTGCGGTAAGCAGGCTGGTAAAAATATAATTGCTATGTTGGGAATATGATGTGATCGAAGCAGAACTGTACAGAGTCAAGACATTGAAATCAATTATTGGAATGAAAATGTTTTCAAATTTGGATTAATCTTGGAAAAAAAGCTAGACTAACGAGCAACTACAAACTTTAAATTGGGCTTCATAGTTCCATTAATTTCTAGGCTACCGTATCAAAGACCATTCTGAATAACTCGTTCCAAAAAAATAAATCCTGGGAAGGAAGTTTTGTGGTTTCCTAAATAAAACACGAGGTCCAGAGAAGACACCACCAACTAGCAGCAGAACGAAAGAAGAAAAAGTTTAGTTTATATAAAATGAAAACGCTCTCGCTTTTCTGCTCTCGGAGCATTATAACCAACTGCTGGTGCACTATCGATTCGAGGTCATGCATCAAGAAAAACGAGACGACCGCAAAGAGGGCGTTGTATTTGTGTGTGAGACAAATGGAAGATTGGGAGGAGAATTGAATCAAAATAAAGTTGGGTATTTCATCGAATTGTCACACACAGAATAAGAAATTGGAAGAAACAAAAGGATAGAGAAAGAAATTTGATGACGCATGATTAGCTTGTTTCATCGTGGGAAACTTTCTTCTTCCAAATTTAGAATTGAATTGGTAAGATGGGTTTCAAAGAAGAATCCACCTTTATGACTCACCCCCAGTGTTATAAGTCTTCCACATAACACGAATACTATCCGTTTCCATTCAAATACCGTACCCAGAAGAAATTTCAAAATAAGGCTTACCTCCTCTGATGGCACCGTCCATGATGCGGTTCTACCAGTCAGGTTCCACGTAATTACTCAAAAATATTAACAGTTCCGAAATTTTTGTAATACTTACAACGTTTCGTTCGCGCTATGACGGGCGGTCTCTTGTTTTCTCTTGCCCCCTCTCGAAGGAGCAAACATAAAACAGTTTGCACAATTAGATACAAGTTAGGAGAGCACAGAGAGAAAGTGTTATTGGTTCAGGAAGAGAGAAAAGTTGTATAGTCAAGGTATTAAACGGAAAGAAGATCGAGGAATATGATTGGCATTAACACGATTCTTATCACAGTGACCTGTCAACGAATGGTGCTCTCCGTGATAAGGAACGATGGAAAGTGCACAGAGACAAAGAGAGAAGAGTGGGAGGAATCCATTTGGAAGAAAAATTCGATGGAAAATATATATTGAAAAGATCATTCCATCGCCAACAGACGGCACTGTGTGGGAAATGGTTTACATTCGAAGAATTCTAAAGAGAGGCGGAGAGAAGTGATGCAAGAATCGGAGAAGCATTCCGGAAGGAAAAAATCTTTTGCATTATGTGCAAGATTGGAAGGAGAATCGGAGAAGACAGAGACATCAAGGAATTCCAGAAATCTACCTCTAACTGGCGCCATATACTTAGCAAGCCTAGGAGAAGGCTTTGGAGCCATCATGGAAGCTCTCGCTACCGAAAGTCTTCTGATCGGTCGTGGAGCAGCAACTGGATCCACTTCTCTCATCTTCGGAGCTGGTTCTTTTTCTTCCTTTGGTTGAGGCACTTCTGCTGATTCCGTAACTATTTCAAATTTATGAGTCTCTTCAACGACAACAGCGATCACTTCAGCTTCTGAGACTGGCTTAGCTTCGGAAGTTTCTTCGTTCTCTGGAATCTTTTCAGATTCTGAAGCAACTTCTTGGGGGATTTCTTCAGTCTTTAAGAGTTCTTTATCTTCTTTCACTTCCAGAGATTCATTGATAACTGTCTCTTGAGTGGAAACTTTGACTTCTTCCTTTACGTCTTCGGACTCAGCGTTGATTTCTTCGAAGCTCGAGCAGGAGATAGATCCAGAGATCTGAAATTTTCAATTGCATGAATAGAAGGTTTGTTGAATAGAAGGTTTTTTTTTTGAGAAAAAACTGTACATGAGCTCTCTTGTAAAATTAGCAAAACTGAATGCGACCCTTTCTTCATCCTACTGTTTCATTCAAATGTCATGGTATGACTCAAACTACTAATTTTAGGCTCTTCTGAACTTTTAGTTTAGTAAAGTTTGTAAGAAAAGCACTAACCTCATGTTTATCATGGTCCTGATCCAACACTTTTCCTCCATTTTCCACGTCATCAGAAGGTTTTGTCGAATCGATACTCTTCATCACCTCTTCCTTATTATTTTCATCGACTTCTTTTTCTTTCTTCTGTTTTTCTTCCCCGGAGCCATTAATGACAATGACAGGCGGTGTGGCTGTTGTCTCATTCATTTTTCGTTCGTCTTCTTCAGTATTCCCAGAGACATCCATTCGACACAATACACCCAATATTTATTGCTCAGAGAATAAGAAAAAAGAAAAGACTGATTTTAAAGACAGAAAACTGTGAAGAGAGGAAGCAAGGCGGAGACAAGTTTCGCACAATTTTTTTCGTTATCATTTTTTTCTTTGCGACAATTCACTTTGCGACAAAGAATGAAGAACGATGATAAAATTCTAGAACATGGCATGACGAAATACAAAAAATGAGGAATGACTCACCAGTCTCGTTTCCGAATGGATTCGTTGTTGAGAACCGTTCAGTTGTCTTTTCGAAAGGATTCGTGTTTCGTGGAACTACCAAAGTTTTATCGAAATCTTCGTCGGTTACTGTAGGTCGACACGGTTGACATCCCATATGAGCAAAACTGAGAGGGAAGCCGATTTTTGAGTTAGCTGATGCATTACGGAACGATTCAGACAAGAGTGAAGTCCAGAAAAAATGAAAGATGCTGAGCAAAGATGAATAGAAGGTAATCCAAAAAGATTATTAATCTCTTTCAGGCTTCAAAGCTCTGAATAACACATCTCAAAATAGAAATATCATGTATTAAATCTATCTGGGCTTCCGCTCCATTAGAAAAAGGGCAATTGGTGCGCGAACATAAACTAGAGTGGGTTGAGCAAACAATGGAAGTTTTTGAAAACATATGGTACTTTTAGAGGATAGTCAGATTTCAATAAAACCTGGAATAGAAAAAAAACACATTAAAACACTGAAAGTATGCCATTCCACAGTTTCAAAACCATTAGAACGATTGAAAGAAAAACAAACGAATTCCACGATTTTTTATCTCCATCGAGCGGTCAATGTTTGAACATAAATGTGGCTGCTGCTTCTTTCCGCTATCATATACAGGTGAACAAAAAAGGAATCGATTTGGGATTCCCATATTCGATATACAAAACGTTTTCATGAACAATAAGGAAGAAGGAAAGGAGAAACAGAAACATACTGATAGTTTTGAAAAAAGGAATGATGTAAGGATGAAAAATTTTCAATATTGGGTAGGAGTTATGGCAAGTTGGTTTTTGTGCATGTTGTTGTATTGTAATATTGGTTGAAGTAACTACTTTTGTTGGACCTGATATTGAACTTTTTGCACAGATTTCTTTATTGATTACTCGACGTTTCGTCTGGCACCATCTTCAGGAGTAGTTGAAACTACCTATATTTTCAATATTATCAGAGTAGGAAAATCGTTCCAGTTTGGTTGCAACTTTGAGCTACAATTTCAGACCAAAAATATTGTTATTTTCTCACCTTCGTCATCTTGATCCGACCTCCGAATTCGTTCATCTCTCTTACTTTCTTCATAGAAAGTAATTTCATTTCGATTGGCTCGTGGAACTGTTCGGAAAAAGTTATGCATAGTGTCGAATGTGAAACTAATACTTTCAAAAATGATGTGTTAGTGGAGTTGGTAGAGTTGCTTTTTATGCAAATCCTTTTGACGCATTGAATTGGCAGTCGTTTTCAATATTACACATTTATTCAGAAATCATTATTGATGAATACATGTTTTTAATATAAAATAATCACGCTTTGACGCCTTCAAAAGTAATTACAGCTGGAATGGCGACTCCTTTTGATGCTTGAACTCTTGTTAACTCAACGAAATCTTCGATTGCCTTCCCAAATCTTTTGACCGTTTCCTCATCACTGAAATCACTCAATCCAAAAGTGACATCTTCATTTGCTTCTTTGAATGAATTTCT